>OX637475.1:5005000-10005000 GCA_951800055.1 Cenopis cana | reverse complement strand
GTCGCTACTGTTGGGTATAAATTTTTGGCAAGCGTTTGGTATTGCACCTGAAGTTTTAACCTTGTGTAAGGTTCCAGATGGTAACCAGGATACTGTAAGTGATGTTTCTGAAATTCACTTAAGCGACTTTGATACTCTGACGGAGACTCAGAAAGGTGAAGCTCAAGTAGTAATTAAACAGTTTGAGAATATTGCTGCGGAAAACGTGGGATTAGGCCGCACTAATCTTATTACTCATAAAATAGATACCGGTGATGCCATTCCCATCAAACAACGACAATATAGGATGTCGCCTGAGCGATTGAAGGAACTCAACCGCCAATTAGATGAAATGTTACGTGATGACGTAGTAGAACCTAGCACGAGTCCATGGTGTAGCCCTGTTACTTTGGCCCCTAAGGCTGATGGTTCACTTCGTTTTTGTTTGGATAGCCGGAAGCTTAATGAGGTTTCTAAACACGACTCCTACCCCTTGCCTTACATAGCTCACATACTGGATAGTTTAAGGGAGGCTAGGTACTTGACTTCGATAGACTTGAAGTCAGCCTTTCATCAAATACCTTTGCATCCTTCCTCAAAGGAGAAGACCGCCTTTCAAGTTCAGGGGCGGGGCCTGTTTCAATATAAGGTTATGAGCTTCGGTTTGACTTCTGCGCCGGCTACGCAGCAACGCTTGATGGATAGGTTGTTTGGCCCTGAATTTGAAGGGAAAGTGTGGTGCTACTTAGACGATTTGATTTGCGTCTCGTCCACATTTGAAGACCATTTGGCTTTGTTGCGTACTGTTGTCGAACGGTTTCGCAACGCGAATTTGACTATCAATCTGTCAAAGTCTAAATTTTTCCGCAGTCAACTGAAGTACTTGGGATATATCGTAGATAAACACGGGTTAAGAACTGACCCCGATAAAGTTAGTGCAATTAATAACTTCCCTGTCCCTACCTGTAGGAAGGACGTAAAACGTTTCCTGGGTACCGCATCATATTATAGGAGATTTATTAAAAATTTTAGCTCCATCGCGGGCCCTTTAAATTCACTCACGTCGACGCGGAAAAATGCACCGCCGTTCGAGTGGTCAGCAGAGGCCAATAAGGCTTTTGAGGACTTAAAGCGCTCCTTGACTACTGCTCCAGTTTTGGCTTGCCCTGATTTCGAACAGCCTTTTGCTATACACACAGATGCCTCCGACTACGGGATTGGGGGAACCCTCACTCAAGTGTTCCAGGGCGAGGAACATCCAATAGCCTTTTGCAGTCGCTCACTAACACCCTGCGAACGTAACTACTCAGCGACGGAGCGCGAAGCATTGAGCGTTGTCTTTGTCGTGGAGCACTTTCGTCCATATCTGGAAGGAAGCAAGCCCTTCAAAATTTATACAGATCACGCCAGCTTGAAATGGTTCTTGAACTTAAAAAATCCTAGCGGACGACTTGAACGGTGGGGCTGCCGTTTGTCTCCATATAATTTTGTAATCGAACATCGTCGTGGGGTGGACAATGTGGTGCCTGACGCGCTCTCTAGAGCAGTGCCAGTATCCACCATTGACCCTTCCTACACGGATCAGTGGTACTGCGATATATACAAACGTTGTCGTGATAAACCGGGCAGCTGTCCCAACTTTCAAATTATTGAAGACAGGTTATTTAGGTACACCAAATCCGGCGGTAACCTTAGATCAGAGTATAGCTGGAAGGAAGTCGTTCCTCGGGACTGCGTGGAGTCCGTGTTGGCCGCGAACCACTCAGACCCGATGGCCGCTCATTTAGGTACTGCTAAGACGTATCAACGACTAAAGTTGCGTTATTACTGGCCTGCAATGTACCGAGATACCGTGAAATACATTTCTGCTTGCGATACATGCAGCGCGTATAAGATTCCCAATTTAAAAACCCCGGGGTTGATGGGCAGTGCTAGGATTTGCTCTCGTCCCTTCCAGGCTATCAGCATCGACCTGGTGGGCCCCCTTCCAATGTCCAGGTTGCAAAACACTTATTTGCTTGTGGTCGTGTGTTATTTCACAAAGTATTGCTTGCTCTTCCCGTTGCGTCGAGCGACCAGCAAGGTTATAGCTCAACGGATCGAGGATCATGTTTTTTTAGTGCATGGAATTCCCCAGACTATCATGTCTGATAACGGCTCCCAGTTTTGTAGCCAAGATCTTTTATCACTCTTTGACAAATATAGTGTCCCCAACGTCAACCTGGGTCCCGTTTATTGCCCGCAAACACAACCCGTTGAACGGCAAAATCGTACCATTATGGGAGCGGTTTCTTGCCTTGTTGGATCAGATCATCGCACTTGGGATGTTAACATACACAAGATCCAATTTGCTATTAACACCTCTGTGAGTGCAGCAACTAAATATAGCCCATTTTTCTTAGTACACGGCAGAGAAGCAGTAGCCGATGGTTGCATCTATAGAGACTTTGAAGATCTAGACGAGATAATCTTTGAGTCGCGTAAAGATCTCTATGAAAAATTGGGTGAGCTTAAACATATTTTCACTACAGTCAGGGAAGAGTTGCTAAAAGCCCACGAGAATAATGCAAAACATTATAATCTTAGACGTAGGGACCTAGAATTGGAAATAGGTGATATTGTGTGGAAGCGTACGTATAAGCAGAGTGACGCATCGAAGCACTTTGCTGCAAAATTGGCTCCTAAATATGAAAAATGTCGTGTGCTAAGAAAACTTTCAAAATTGGTGTACGAGTTGGAGGATGGGAATGGCAAACCAATAGGTAAATGGCACATTAAGGATATAAAAACGGTACCAGAGAGGGGTTGAATACACAAGGCTCGTACCGATGTTTATGTGGGTCAGTCGTGGTGTTTCAATGACATCCGAGGCCAAACGAGGGAAAAAAGAAAGTGACGACAGTTCTATATATGTAAAATTTTAAATTTTTTAAATTTTATACAACTTTTACAAACCTCTGTTTAAACCCAATGAATTTATTTCATGCAAAGGACCGGTTAACGCCGGACGCACGGCCCGCGATTACCGCTTGCGCTCGCCGTGCCGCCGACGTTAATCCCCTTCGAACTCTAGGCTTTCAGCCTCTGTACTGCCTTGTAGTGGCATTGTCGCTTTTACGCTCCTTCGAGTAATTTGGAAGGGTGCCGAGGTGGTGGACGCCGGACGCACGGTCCGCGTTGACCGCTTACGCTCGCCGTGCCGCCGACGTCGACCCCTCCTGGTTGGCAAGATTTGGTTTGAACCCTTCAAGTTTCGAACTTTGCCCGGTCTAGTGGAGATAACTGTAGTATGCTGATCATCTGTCCTGGCGGTTGGATTAGCCTTTTCAACACAATGTCTCGTTGTGGTGAAAAGGTTAAGGAATGATAATGCGAGTCTGCAAGCTTTCGTGATGAGGCGTTATTTAATATTAAAATAATAATAGGTACTCTAAGATTTACTGTTTGAGTTATCGGAATGCATTAGTCTTAGTACTGGTGTTGTGGTTAATATATTGTAGGTTTCTAACTTAGAACTTTTAAGATATAAATTTCGACCGATAGGTTCGGATACGTCTCATTGCGCTTCCTCGTTGTAGGGTTTTGTACGGGTTTGCATGCCATACCATAGGTGAATGGGTATATGTTATCGTTTTTTTTGCTATGACATACATTCCGATCTTCTTGTTTTTAGAGTGTCTTTACAGCTGGGGGCCAGCTGGAATTTCCCGCTTTCCCGGGAAATTCATCTGGTTAGGGGGGTGTAATGTTGTGGTCGCTCAGCTGCGGACAGCTGTCATTCTTGTCAAGCTGTCAAACTGTTTGAGCCAGATATTTTAACGCAACCGTGTGATGTCTTTATAATGGTTGTAATTTTACATATATACATTATCATTTAATGTTATTGATTAAAATAAACTTCTTCGTGTTTCTTAAATAAGAAACAATTTTATTGCATTTGGAAAGATCCGTGCCGAAAATGTTGTCTATGGTCGTATTTCGAGTGTGCTCGGGACATTTAAAAAAACAAAGAGAGGGAAGTGACTCTCTGGCTCATCCACGCCATTTCACATATAGAACTGTCGACATCGCAAGCGGGCGTGGTTTTCTCCTGAAATTTTGGGTAAGTAAACCCGCTTAATGTTAACGAAATGGTCTGGAGCGATTAGCTTTGCGTTTGAGGCATCGTTTTATATCGAGGTTTTGATCTATTTTAGTTGTTGGTTGTGGCGGCGCGGTGGACGACCCCGGCTCGAGGGTGCGCTGCATGCAGTGCTGAGGCTCCAATGATAGCCTCTTGACGCCTCTCCGGGGATTGTCAGCTTGGCAACGAAGCGGCCATTTAGTGTGCCCTGCATTCTCTCCGGGTAGGCAAACTTGGATGTAGTACCGGCTGGCACGTAGGTATGCGCATGCCATGTGGCATGTGTCCCGGTAACTCGGTTAATTGTAGACATTGTGTTTGTAGGAGGCGTCTTACCCGGGGCCATCGTCGGGTGTCATGTCCGGCTGCTGCAGATGGGAAATGTCGGTGACAGTGTTCCGGTGTTAGCGGACGGTTCCTGCGGCGTCGGTGGACAGTGACGCGAAACAGTGTTCTCCGGCTACGCAGGCCGGCTGTTAGGATTGGGCACAGGTTTGCTGTGCTGAAGGTACAAATTGCATTTTCTTTATGAGGGGTGTCGCGAGCATGCTTGTGCGGAAGCTTGTGGCCCGGGCTGGCTTAGGCGCGAAACTGAGCTAGTCGGGGAGACAGGCCCACGTCTCAGGCTGCGTACTTTAGTATAACTAGGACCAATTGCACATACCAAACCCAATAAGTTAAGTAAATAGTGTAATTAATGTAAGGAGAGAGGCCGGAGGATATCTATGAGATAAGGTGTGGACCTAAACTGGGAATAGAATAAACGTGTGTCCTAGCATCCTGGCCTTTTATTTAATTGCAAAAACAAACCTTATTACAAAACGTAATACTGACAGTATTATGTCAAGTGAGAATCTTTGCGACGTCAGTAAGTTTACGTCAAAGAAGAAAATGTCGCATGTCGATCCCGCCCCGCCAAGTCAGGAAGTCGCCTTAGGTTACATATTAACTAAGTTAGGTGTGTAACAATTCTTCAAAATTTGCAATCCTTTTTTCAACCATTGCCGATATCCGATTGAGCTGAAAATGTAAATTCGGTGACAACACAATATACCATCCTACCTTTGAGCTGATCTGATGATGGAGGCAGAAAGTGGCCATAGAAACTCCTTAACGACACAAGATAAACTTCGTCGTGTTTGGGCTCATTGGAACACCACACCAGTAGTTGATGACTGTGATATAAAGTACAGTTGGCAATAAAAGCTTGTACCAAAAATATTTCTCTGACAGTTACTTATTATCAAATGAAATCTCGTACTAACGACACACAAGTATTTGAGATAAAATGCTCACGTGCTCTAGAATCTAGATCATAATAGTGAACATTCAGGCGTTCCATTCCAACTGACGACGATAGCATTTCCTCGACACAACACTGCCAATTTCGCTGCAAATCTAAAACTGAAACAATTACCTGTCGCCTTGGATCGCCTCACTGTGACTATTCAGAGCTTGTAAAGGAACTACATACAGAGTGCAACAAAACTGGTGGAGAAACATGACATTTCCCCATCCCCAAAGTCAGCACAGTCCTCGAGGTGGAAAACTTAGGATAGTCTTCCTAGTGTCCCCCCAAATAACCCTAAAAGTTCCATTAAGTTCCGAACACTTTCCAGGCATAAAGTACATAACAGCTGGATTATATTGATAATTTACAGCTAGGTGGAAGCTCGTTTCTTAGGTTACGAGCGTAGCGCTACGAAATCATTAGCAGTGAAAGTGTTAAACAAAGATTAATGCTAAGGGGATGGACACATTGGACACCTACTTATACTCTTACAACTTAACGCGCTGGCAGCGCACATATATGTAACAGTAGTGCTAGTATCGATAGATACCAATGTCCGCTTATCATCAGTTGCGTCGCTCTCTTGGTTGCGCTGCGCATCATGTTAGTAAAAAAAAGAATTGCTGGAAGCCAGAGCTACTTCCTTCACACAGCTTCTATATATAATCTGCTTTTTTAATTTCATATCAGACCGAAACTTTCAGAAAATGAGGAATCTGCTTATAATTCGCCACCAAACAATAGGACGCCTAACAAACATAAAAAAAAAAAACATTTCAAGTCAGACGCGGTCCGTATAGAAGGTCACATTATCATGATACCTCATGACCCTCCCTCTCGCCAACCCGAAAGCTTTTTACGATTTTGATTCTACTTACGTTGCGGGGTAATTATTTATAAGGCCGGGAAAGTATTTCATGTATCACTAGAATAAGCAAGAGCTAATCTTTTAGTTATTTATAATGCACTTGAAGAATATTACTTTTACTTTACTGACTCAAAAAGGCGCTGGACGCAAAAGTAACTTACTTAAAAACCTATGAAGAATCTGAAATCTTGACCATATTGTCGATTGATATTCCATTTTAATTATTTAAACGTAAATAAATAGGTAAGGTTGATATGATTAGCTACGCAAATATGAGTGTTTAAATTCTTACTTCCCACCCGCCAGGATCCGTCCAGTCCAGAAAGAATAACTATTTTGTGGACAATCCTACACAAATCAACCTAGTACCAAACTAAGCAAAGCTTGTCCTATGGGTACTAAGCGACGATAATACTTATATAGATATAAATAGATACTTAAATACATAGAAAACATGCAAGACCCAAGAACAAATATTCGTGCTCATCACACAAATAAATGCCCAATCTGTGCCCTGGCCGGGATTCGAACCCAGGACCTCCAGCTTCGTAGGCAGGGTCACTACCAACTAAGCTAAAGTGGTCATCAGAATGATAGTGAATGGTGAATGATATCGCATTAGACCCGTTTAAACAAATCTTTTAAGTATCACAAGGCGCGAAAGTTTAAAATGTTATAAAAATTATAATGGTTGGCTGCGTTGAAAGAAAGAGAAGCAGAGGTAGAGCTCTCACACGTTGAAATAAACATCTAAAAGAAAAAAAATAGTGGGTAATACGGCTAACCCAAAAGAGCGGTGGTAAAGAACTGCTCCTCTGGTGATCACGACATTGAGGAACCGACTTAGAAAAGAAGACGTTTTAATTTTTATTTAATGTCTTAATATCTTGTATTTTCGTCGCTGCAGTGATGACGAGATGTTCCTTTTCGTAATTCTCGTGATTAACTTTCTAAGATTTCAATACAATTATTCTCACAAAATCTCAATTTTACAACCTTGTTTGTATACCTACTACATACAAACATACATCAAGATACTATATGCGTCTAGAAAAGATCACGTAACTACGCGCTGGTAGAGTTGGAAATGCGACTGCCACTAAATCTGTCAACAATAACAAGAGTAACTAACTAGACGCAAGACTCCCAATGTTTATCTCCGTTTGCTCCATATGGACTCAATGCGGGCGTATCTGGAACAATATTCGGTCGTGTATCGGCAGTAATTGGCTGGCAGAGGGCGGGGCGATCGATGTGACACAAATACCTCGTTCCGCGGCGCAATCACCCTCTGTGAACTACCACAAACCTAATTGTTTCCCCCGAATGCTATTTTATTATTTATTACCCCAACTATCTTAATTAACTTTACGATTGTTAACCTACCTAAGGTAATGAAAACAGCTACCTCAGTGAGTACTAGCGTACGCTTATACGCTAGCTAGTACTAGAGTACTAGCCTCAGCTAGCGAACAAGCGTTGGATAATGTGTCCTCTTTTCAATAAGTGGATCATCACTCAGGATCAGCTGCTCTAAATATACAATACAATACAACAGTGGCGGAGCGTCCATAAAACTAGATTCCCACCGGCTTGCCTACTTTTCAGCCACTCCAGTTCTTTTATCTAGTGCGGCTCATGAAGAATAAGAAAGGCAAACTATTTCCGGCTTCCCTAAGAAATTTTTTGACGAACCGCCACTGCAATACAAATACTCTTTATTGCACACCTCAATAAATAAAAGTAATACAGACTATGATATGTAGATTTAAAACAACAACAACTTAAATAGAAAACTTTCGTGAGTGTCAGACATATTGAAATATAATAAACGGGTTACATTTATTACATTTCAACAACAACTTAATATACCTACATAAGAGTATCTAATATTTGCGAATAAATTTCTCGACAGGAACTAGTTTGTAGCCAAGCCAAGTCAAAAAAAACCGGTCAAGTGCGAGTCCGACTCGCGCACCGAGGGTTCCGTACACAGTTCTTGTATATGTAGTTGTGTACCCGTCCCGACCCGATTAATTCAGGAACAATCTTAAAAAAAACATGACAGCACCATCTATCGGCACATTGTGTTGCTAATTTGCGCGACTGAATAACTTAGTACGTATGTTGGTTTTTCAAGGATAATTCTCTATCACATCAACCGATTTCAATAATTGTTTTTTTATTTGAAAGAAGGTATTTTTAACGTAATTTTGTAAATTTATATATAAAACAAAAATATATACAAAGGTGATTAAATTACAAACTTAGTGTAGAAGAGTTTTTTGATGATTAAAAAAAAAGAAAAACTAGATAGGGCTATGGCTATATTTTTCCTGTAAAATATACATGCATATTAATGTTGTGTAATAATTTCAAAATTTTTTCTTCGTAAACTTCGGAGATAAGGGGGGGGAATGGTATTTTTTTTTACATTTTCCCTCGTAAATCGAAATTTCCCCAACGAAAAAAAAAACTAAAAACTGTTTCAGAATGTACAAGTCAAGCCCTTTCATATGATACCCCACTTGACATAGTTGCCAGACTTTAAAATTTTGAACCCCCTTTTATCTGTCATTATTCACAGAAAATAAAATAAAATAATTTAAAAAACCATCTTCTATGTATCTGGGTTACCCTTGTTTATAACTGTTCCAAATTTCAAATCGATAGGATAAGTAGTTCCTGAGATATTTAGCGATGTGACAGACAGACAGACAGACAGACAGACAAAGTGAAACCAATAGGGTTCCTTTTTTACCTTTTTGGTACGGAACCCTAATGAACAAAATATAAGACTGCAGCTTACTTATTTTTTTTATGTATTTATGTTATCCACTGTCCACTGCATGTAAGACTACCGGATTTTCATATCCCAATTTACTTAATATTTACGTTGCAACATTATCGCATTATTTGAGGAGTATTTTAGTAGGTACTAAAATTAAAAATATAAACTCAGTTTTACATATTTTTTTACTGGGGGGGTATTTTAAGTAAAGTTTTCAATAACATACAATTGAGAGCCTAAGTATTGTAACTCTGTCTGGTCACATGTCCTTTCAAACAGAGAAAGATTAGTAGAGAACGCATTAAAGATATTAAAGGTATATTTTACGTAGAACCGATTGTGAAGTAGCAAAAACCGAACCTGTGCAGACATCTACTAGAAGCTTACCTACTTTATTTTGCAGCGACCCGCGGCAATCCGCGAGGATCGCACTTGACCCGCTGCAAAACGCTGAACAAAAGCTCGCAAAACAAAACACATCTCCCTGATCTGAAGAAACCAGAAGTTTCTTTCAAACATATAAAGCACGATAAATGCAAGCGCGCTAAGAAAATGCCACCGGCAAGTGTAATCTAGGTCATTCCCCTCTCACTCTCTCCTACGCTGTGTCAAAATTCTTTTTGGAGGGTTTCATTTGACTTGTTTTGTTTATTTGCCAAACGAAGGGACGTGTGGTACAGTCGTAGAACGAAAGAAAACGGAATAAATATTTAACTTTCATACAATTTAATCCCGCCCTGCATCGCCAATGTTCGGTTTTCGCATTACATTTATTAGTCGAGCTCCAATCCCGTTTAATGTTTACCAGCGGTAATTAATTACCTTTAATTTTCATTAGTATCTCTTCCATTATTTGTAACTGAGACCAGAATACATAATGAAGTGTCGCTGGTTTCTTAGAAAAGCAATAAGGAAAACGTTATCCGTAATCGCACGTAGTCTACGTATTCGTCAGCTTTATTGGTGTGAGTGACATGTTCAGTTGAAATCTAATACTTACTTACTACCTACTGGTATCGTGGAAAGTAGGTACAATTTGATCAATACCTTTGGATTGGATTGTTGTGCAGCGTTCGTGCGGAGGTGGCGCGCGGCGCGCCGGCCGTAAACATCGCGTTGCGCTCCATTGAAATGTTATGTCTCTGAGGGCTATGTTTTATTGAAAAACTTTCCACTTCTCTCCTCTCCGGCGCTCGCGCCCGCCATGCTGCCGCCGTCCGGCATATTTGCGACTCTGTATCGGTCAACAAGGATAAAATGTCCTCGGCGACTTCTCTATCCTATAAAAATTAACAAGAGCCTTCAAGTTAAAAATGATCGCTATCTATACAATTGAACGTGTTACGGGCTTGCTTCCTCGTAAACAGTGGAGTAGGCGCAAGGTGGTCGGAGTAAATCGCTCCATTAGGCAGTTAAAAGCTCGTCGCTATCGCCGGGACATAACTCAGGCGCCCGTCTCCGCGCGGCCCTATAAATTACGCCTTTGTGCGAACGGGGCGTGCCCGCTTAAAATATGTACGACATTGTCTTCCCAGCGCACCTCCCCTTCTCATATCTTCTACTGAAATCCAGTGAAGGTCACTTTCGAGTAAATTATCTATTCGTGCGCATTGCTAACCCAGTGTGATCGGAAAGTTTTATATAGGTCGCGCCAGTCGCACCACTGGTCGTATGAGAGGAAAGGATCGGGCAATCATTCACACTTGCGAAAACGGTTCGTTTTACGGTGCTCAGCGAAAGGTGGACCGGAACGTATACTGTTCATATCATTTCACTCACACACGAACCGAGAACTAGTTCAGAAGTTGGGACAATGTTTGAGCATTGTCGATAACGGTAAATCCCTATTGTTTATTATTACAGGATCCCCAGAAGCAACCTCTTAGGTATTTCATGAATATTCTCTATCTTAAGTAACTATTTTTACCATTAACAGTTATATTTCTTATTTCACCTCTATCCTCTGAAAAACTAACTAAGCCACGATAAATTATATATAAAATATTACCTGATTGCATACGAATTACGAACTTGTTCTAATAAGGCCACACTGTTTCTAGCTGGTATTTAACCAATGTTAGGACACGCACCTGTTATCCCAAGCTCACACTGGATCTCTATTCGCATCTTAAACACTTCGACAGTAATATAATAATAGTCATTCGTAATTTTGAGTCTTATGTCCCTCAAAATTCTTTGAAATAAGGGAGACAAATGCGTAACATTCTTAGTGATTCCCTACCATCACTTTATCGAATAGAGGTCCAGGCCAGCGACGCGTTTGCTAATAGATTATAACTCGATAGGGCACTCCTCACTCCTGTCCTAGTGCACTTGACTCGACTGATGACGGCCAAGTGAGCGGTGTACAGCAGGTGTCAACCACACACCACATTAAAAGAACAGGGGCGGTTTCACCTATAATTTTTGCTACTTTTTAATGCTTCCTTAAGATTTGGTATTACTTGATCAGAATCGTGTCCTACTAAATGTGTTTCTTTTGACATGGCGGTAGAATAAAAAAATTGGGTAATTCCGAAAATTTACATGTTCAAAAAGGGCTAAAGTACAATTTGCAAGAGCCGACAGACACATTGATGGTTTTATATACAGGTCTAGGATATTTTCTCGTACAAGTGGAAAATCGATAAAAGCCTCACATTGGTGCGATAGAGTAACTAATATAAAAGCGAATTTTCTAAACAATAACGGAAACTGATATTTTTTATGTACCACGTCGGTGACAAACAAGCTTACGGCCCGCCTGACAGTAAGTGATCACCAGCCTGTGGACGCCTGTAACTTCAGGGGTGTTACATGTTTGTTACCGATCCTTTAACAAAATATGCACTCCTTCTCATTTCTTGAAGAACCCCATACTGCAGTCCTTCCAGAAACCTCGACCCTGCCGTTCATTCCACAAACGGAGCGTCCGAGGGAGAGGAAACTCCTCTAAAACCGACCCGTACGCGAGCATTTAGGTTCTCCTGCCGACGGCAAGCGGTGCGATAGTGCGATAGTAGAAAGCGGCCGTGGGCATCATGTCGAACAGTTCTTCGAAGCACAAAGCACACTATACAAGCTTTAGATCACGCACAAGGAGGCAAAGTTTCTCCTTCACTTAGGTATGTAAGTGTCTAATATCGCTTGTGAGTTTGAAATCGTCTACTGGAAGTCGTCTGGGGAGATTGATTTTGTTAATAGCTCAATTCAATTGTACCATAGCGCACCAATATCGTAAAAATAAAAAGCCTCTATGAAATATAGACGTATTGCAACGTAAGCTCCTTCGACAATACAAGCGCCTACAGGGATTAAGTGAAACGTGCTGAATCGCGGAAATTTAATACGAAATAAAAAATCCTCCGTGAGCAGCTACACTTATATGAGTTTTTGAAATTTAAAAAACCGGCCAAGTGCGAGTCAGACTCGCGCACGAAGGGTTCCATCCCATTCTCTTTTAAATCGGCATAAAAAATCACGTTTGTTGTATGGGAGTAAATGTTTATTTTATTCAGTTTTTTAGTATTTGATGTTATAGCGAATATAGCGGCAACAGAAATACGGTTTTTGAGATACAGCCTGGTGACAGACGGACAGACAGACAGACGAACAGCGGAGTTTTAGTAATAGGGTCGCGTTTTACCCTTTGGGTACGGAACCCTAAAAACATAAAATAGTCCATAATTCAGCGCAAGTAACGCCTCCATTCGCGCACACACGGCAGGTTTATTAGGCTCAATGTGAGACAGGCGATATCCTGCATTTGATTGCTGTAACAGAATTAAACTGTTTAATTGTACCCATAAAATTTAATTGTGGAACTCGGTGGAGCTCGGGCTAGTCTCTAGCTCAGCGTTTGTGTCTCTTGAGTGTACATAGATAGGTAGTTGGTTAATTCAATATATGATAATCGAATAGCAAAACTCGTAAATCTCTCAAATAGAAACGTACTAAATCAACGTCATTTTAAATAGCTGGTAGACATCAGCTCGTGAAAATAACGTATCGTGTCCTCTTCGAGAGACATCGTAGGTTGAAAGGTATAAATAAGTGGAGATTTCGGTTAAACCCATGTCATTAAGCCTTAACAAGGCTTTGGGAGTCGTCGAGGCAGTGATCGAAGCTCGGTCAAGCGCGAGAGATAATGCCCGGCTGCCCCTCTGTCCCCGCCTTCGCTCAACTAACTACTCCTTCCTACATGTTCCGTCATCACTTTACGTTATTGTGGGAGGTAATACTTTGCATTCTCTTATCTTCTATGTACTTAAATATCGCCAGCTCTAACTCAAACATGAATGTTTGAACCAGTAAAGTACTTTTGGTGCTCAGCAAACTTAGTTAACATTGTACGTAATCTGCATACGTACTAACTAGGCTGGTACATTAAGTTTTATATTATGTAATGTAATGGAACTAATTCATGAGTAAGTAGGTAAGATTTCAAGTGTACAGAAATGTTAGAGAAATAATTAACATGTATGTAAATAGCCGTTTTTTAATTTTTGTCAGTAAATACATACATATATTTGACGATAATACAATAATTTTGCCCATCAAGTTGATGACTGATGAATGATGATGGAGCCAAATTGTGGAACTCTTCGATAGTAAAGATCTTCGAGAGAAAAACTAAATTAAATGGTAAGTAAAGCATTCAGAAGCAAGTACATACTAATCTATAGGTACTACTTATACGTGTAAATATCTCGCGGGCATAATTTGTATACCAAAACCAACACGCGGCATTCCATCAGACATATCCCCCGTATACCTACATCGGCGCTGAAGTTACACTAGGGTGTAATTGAAATTACAACGAAACACGAACAGTAAAGTTCCATTTACAGTGAAATGTTAACATGCCCATTGCGATGTCCGAGTGCCGTGTATGGACACTATAAACATTCGATTGCTCACCACAAACGAGTTATTTTACATTTTATGTTGATAACACGCTCATTCTCACAAAGCTGATACAAAGATAAAGCTATACCAATAGTTGATTAGAAGCCTTGGTAACAATGTTTTCACAACTCCACGACATTATATCAATAAGTAAATGTGCTCCGGAAATTCTCTTATTGTTGCGATTCACATAATAATGCTCGCATCGTAATCACCTTCCATCGACAATGTATTATCTCGTGGAAGGAGGCTATTATTCAGGTTTACCATTTTCAAAGGATTCCCCATGTGACCGGGCAGAGCGCTCCTTACCCGAGAAAAGTATTCGTAGGTAAATAAAATGTTTATACAACACATCTTTTATATATAGTTCATTTGAAATTGTCTCTTCGAGGGGTATCTCCAATGCAGGTTCTCTTGGTTAGGTATTAGTATACCTTCGTCTTCATAGAAATTGTATATTTAAACTCCGACTGTGGCACACGGAGCCCCTGAGGATAAGCTGACACCGTAGCCTGTGTATTCTCGTGACTCTAGAAGAAACACAAGCGCGTTACCGAACCTTTATCTATTTGAAGATTCGTCATATTGACAACCAGTTATAATTTATCATGATTAGGTACTTTGTACTTAGAAGGATTGACTTTAGGTTTTATCACCTTAAATTAAAAAATGCCTCGACAGGATCCGTAATCTCAATTCGGATCTTATAATTATAACCTTATGAACTAATTTATTTAGAACCATTTGCGTTTGCCCTTGTTTCGAACCATAAGTCGGAGTATTGAATTGACCCAAATCATGTACCGTATATCAAAATAACGCGCGGAAAATAAATAACTTGAACTGTACCTCTAGTATAAGTTTCTTCGAAACAAAACACAAACGAACATGATTGCGTTAAGTCTTAATTTATACAGACTAAACGCAAATGTGTTCGTTTGTGTTTTGTTTCGAAAAAACTTATACTAGATGTACTGAAATGGAAAACTAGTAAACCATTCGCCATACGATCACACTGCATACACAGAAACCATGGCCGGTGTCCCACATACACAAGTAAGAGATGTCGTAAAGCTTCAAGCACATAACTCAGTTGGCCGTCTTCCTGTGCCCCCATAAATTACGCCTTACCGAGTATGCCGGCACCCATTCGCTTACCGACATAACAATTCTCTTATTTTTTCCTCTGACCTCGTCAACTTTCACGATGATGTCGTAAAAAAATAACGCCCTTAAACGCTGACTGACGATATTTGCAGAAAGTAGTCATTTCGATATACATAAATACATTTACACACTTGACATTTGGAAGAAAAAGATCTATTTATTTTACCTGGAGCTCATCTATCTGGGCACATTCATCTCGAAATTCAAAAGTTCAAAATTCAAACATTTATTCTGCAAATAGGCTACAAGGGCACTTTCGCCATTAATTATTATTTTATACAATTCGTATGATTTAGAGATATTTATTTTTTCATTTGGGGTTAAGTAGGAGGAATATTGGACCTTAAAAAGCTAGCCATGACAAAAGTAAGATTAAGTTTGAATTTTTAATCAATAATCATTAGGCTGATTTTCCACTAGAGCTATGCTACGCAGCTAGCTATGCTGCGAGGATGCGAAAGCTACGCTACGTAACTATGTGACCGTTTCCACTGATGCTATGCTACGTAGCTGTGCGAGGAAGATGCGCAGCCGCGAGGAAGCTGTGCGAGGAAAATGCACAGCTCGAGCTATGTGCGATGTATCGACAGCGGGTGCGGGGAGCGGCAGCGCGGTGAGGGGGGAAGCGCTCACACATCCGTTGCGCGCATCCGTAGCGCGCATCCATAGCACGCATCCACAGCACGCATCCATAGCACGCATCCGCAGCTCGCATCTTTCCATATAAAAAACATAGCTTTGCTGAACCCTTTTCCACCAGAGCTATGCTATGTGAACAAAGGAATGTGATTGGTGGATTTCAAACGCATCCATAGCAACGTACTATAGCGTAGCTCTAGTGGAAAACCAGCCACAATCAATAATGTCAATGCCTGCAGTTATAAAAAAATTAGAAAAAAGGAAAAAATTGAGACGTTAGTGCCGCCAGAGACTAGGAATTATATAGACTGCCAATGCCTATACATTGTGGCGTAATTTTAAAATAATGGGCCTGCTGTAGCTAGTTTCACTATGGAGAGATCACTTTACCATTTAATTCGTATGAGACTAAGACCTCTGCTTAAAACATAGCGCCATCTGTTGGGAGCTTCTACGTTGTGTTCATAGATGGCGCTATGTTTTAAGCAGAGGTCTTAGTAGCATACGAATTAAATGGTAAAGTGATCTCTCCATAGTGAAACTAGCTACAGCAGGCCCATTATTTTAAAATTACGCCACAATGTATAGTCATTGGCAGTCTATATAATTCCTAGTCTCTGGTGCCGCTAATTAAGCCTGAGTCTTCTGGTAGAAGTCGCTGTACGCCTTCCTTGAGGCGTTTGTATAAATGAAGGAACGGTTGAAGAATTTGTGGGCCGGGTGTGGGTTGCACCATGCAACTATAGCTCAGTTGGTCAGAGCGACGGGCCGCGAATGCCAGGAGGTCGCAGGTCGAATCCTGCTCGGTGCCTAAATATTTCATTTTCTCCTTTATTTCTAAATTTGTAGTTTCCGTTAGCAGCGTTACTGCCTGTAGTTATTTTTCATCGAAGGATGACAAAAATATAAGATAGGTATAGTTGAAATTATTTTCGTTGACCGAATTTCTATAAACATGTTATTGGATTATGAATCTTATAGTTTGAACAGTAAAATAACTTTTTAAACAAATAAAGTTGATTCATCTCGGCCAACTCAAATTATTTCAATCATAAACAATTATGTTACCTACAGCCACACTTAGCTCAAGTATTGCTACGAGGACGTGCTACGCCGTAGCAGCAGTTAGCTAGCTACGAAATATGTGGCTTCCACTTTACTTTCACTTCCAACGATTTCGTAGCACTACGTTCGTAGCCAATAACATGAAAAGAACCGACCGAATGTAGAGAAAAGCGTTGACGAGATGAGCGCCCACGTAGCGTACTCCTGGTAGGTACTACAAGGCGTAAGTCTGCAATCTTTCATACTAACGTTATAAGGACAAATTTTCTTGACTACTTACATACATTTTTAAGGTTTAAGAAGCCCTTATGGTCTGGTCCGTCTGTCATAACTATATGTATCTCAGGAACAACATATCTTATTTCGATCTAAAATTTAGAATAGAAAAACTAACCAAAGTGCGTTGAAAATAAAGTTAATAAACATACCTAGGTATATTTTTATTTTCTAAGAAATATGATGTGATATGAGGGTGGTCATAAACAAAAATTATAAGTCTAGTACTACCTAGGCCTAGGTCAGGTATATGGCTCGAGTTTGATTCTGTTATTATTTTTATTATTGTGGTTAATATTGAATTTATGAACGAAATGTAGCAGGAAAAATATAACCATTATTCATCTAGGTTTTGGAACCTCCAAATTCTTTATTAACGAAATTTGCACGGAACCTAAATATGTATAGGTAACAGTAGAAGAGGTTAGTTACATAACTAAGGTATATTATATGTAGATGCATTAAACCACTGAATTGATGCCGCTGTGACCGATTCATAATTTCCGTTCTATTTAATAACCCGTATGAACATTTACCATACACAAGAGATGTATTTTGTTTGTCGCTTCCGATCCCAATAACATTTCAATTTGTTTCCCGCGCTCGCTTCCACATAAGCAACACTCGCGTGTTAGAGGGCAAGCGTATCTACCGCGCGTTCATCAATAAACCTCACGTCAAAGAGCAAAATACGACATACCTATCGATCCCGTCCCGCCAAGTCAGGAAGACACCTAAGAATCTAAAACTTTATCAGTTTTTTTTTATTATGATCCGGTTAACAGAAAACTTATTTCCACGCCGATTTTCGCATGTCCCGCGCGTGGGCGAAAAGCACAACTTAGTATATGTTGCTGACATTAGCGAGCGAGATAAAATGTTGATGGATAGGGGCCTTTTACACGGTGATTATTATCACACGATACATGTATATCACACATATATATGAGGATTTTTTTTTTATGACAACGTCAGTGGTAAACAAGCTGACAGTCCATCTGTGGAAGTGGTCACCGACGCCTGACGAATATATGAATATTGATGCAACATCCAATTTTGAAACCCGTGATAATATTGGCATCCTGGTAGAGTACTTTTATCTCACGAGCGCGGGTGAGCCATGGTTGCGTGTTGAGCTATACATGCAAATTGTCTATGTGTGCGTCAGCGTAGGAGCTATGAGTTAATGTTGTCTATGTATATGTTCGTATGTGTCACTACTACAACCATGGGCAACCCACGCTCTTTGAGATATAAGTACGGATATGGAGTGATAATATTCCCCGTGTACGTACGCCTTATATATCCTATTTCGCCTTGAACCGTGATTGCGATATGAAAGAGATGAACAGAATTGAGGCCCAGGTATCTGACAGGGATGGTAAGGCAAGGCGAGATGTCTTCGTTAATGGGTTTAGCCGTGCTAATGGAAGGGAACCGCAGGCTTAGCGCTGTGGCTGACGGGGCCTGGCCGCTTTCCCGGTGACATCCGTTAGCACACGACGGAATGCTAACTGAATAAATTACCGTTATAATGTACCTTGTAATTAAATCAGCCGGTACCATGTTTGGGTGTAAATAGCCTATTTGCCTCCGCAAATACACAGTGCACTATTGTTTTACATGCCTGGAAACGTGCAATTAAATGAACATTCAGCATGGGACAATCAACGTGACTTGTTTCCTCGTAATGACTTCAATTGCTATTCATATGGCTGTCGATTCATGGGGCCTGGTAAAATAGTAAAAATATGTCGGCCGACTGTTATTGCAATTTCTCAATTGTATAATGAAGGTTACAGTAAGATCAGTTATGCGAAAAAAGCATATTGAAGGTAATACTATTATATACTATTATTAATTTTCACATGTAAACCTTTTAATTACTGAGTTATTTAATTGTTTATATAATATCATGACGTGTAAAATTATGATTTTATCAAAAAAAAATACTTACACAATACAACATAGGTAGGTAGCTACATTCCTACAACCTACCTACATATTATTTTCACTAAAGTGAAGTAAAGTGACATTTAGCCTAGTAAGTACTTTTAACCCTTTTCCAGGCATATTACGATTTATCGACCACATGCGTGTAGTTAAAATGTCAACCTTAATACCCAAAGTTAAGGTTTAAATAGAGTTTAATTTCGGCGCGAAAGTTACTTGCGCTTAAATTAATTTAATACCTATCAATAATTGACGTAGCTACCTCCCTACCTACCGACGTAGCTGCCCTTAACCCATTCGCGGCCAACGATCGCTACGTGTGCTACGCCGTAGCGCGTAGCAGCGTTTTCCCGCCTTGTAGCGGAAATCGCACGTAGAGGCATGACGCATATGTGTTGTGATTGGCAGTGAGTGGGTTAAACGGAAAGTTTAATATAGGTCTTCTTCTTCTTCTTCTTAAGATTAAAAATACCTTTGGATATTGGTACCTATTTATAATTTGGCACGACAGACTATTACGCCGCAACAGCAGTTTGATCATACCTGCCTCTCATCAGATGATGGATTTCAAATTATCTTTTGGTATATTCATATACAACCTATAGGCAAATGAATAGATTTTAAAAATGTTTGTTAAGCGGATGCGTCCGCTCCCCCCTAATAAGGCTTAATTAGATGAGTGTTAAGATTGAAAAATTCACCATCACAAGGGATACAACGGTGGCTCAATTGGTAGAGCAATGGACGGATTCCAGAGGTCGTGGGTTCAAATCCCACCTGTGGGGTTGAATTTTTCAATTTTCACTTTGATTCATCATCCTCCTAGCGTTATCCCAGTACAGTTGCATCCTGAAGGATGCCTGGGGTCCGCTATCTAATCCCAAACCCACTTTCCCACTTTGATAAAAAAAAATGAATAGATTTATTAAACCTTCTACGTCTGCACATTTTGTTAAATACTTAGATTCACTCAATGTAATCGAGTCCTACATTGCGATTTCATTTCCTCCCACGGAGTGGAAAGGCCGTCTTCATGTTATCAGATCTCCTTTGGATTGGAACTGCTGATTACTAGATCCCTTGGATTTAGACGATTCACTTACTTATTTACTCTACGTAGGCGAGGACTAGAAACGCTCGGACACAATAATGAAACGAATTTTGCGATTACGCGTAATTTGGGGCTCTGATACTCGCACTTTCAACAGTTGCGACACATCTAATGTGATAGTTATGTACAAAGGTTATGTAGGTCACGCAGTTACGAACGAAATGAGGTCGAACAAGGATGTTTTAGTGATTATTAAGGTGGTTGTCACACCGATGCGGTTTCCGCACACCGCTGCGGTGTGCGAGCGGGACAGCGCTATACGTGTCTATAGCGATGTCTCGTTTAAAACCGCCTGGCACGAATGCGCTTCTGCTATACCGTGATCGACTTGTATGGAGCGTTTAATAATTCAAGGACGAGTGCGAATGTCGACAATTACTCTTGTTTCTTTGATGCCTTTTATTTTATGTTCACTGGATTGCTCAAATGCTCATCCTCTGCTTCTCCGGCTTAGTAAAAATACTTTAAACCAAGAAACTTATAAGTTTTAAAGAAAGAGCCAGCCTGGGTCGCAGGATAAAAATCAGTCGCAGTCGAATAAAAATAAGAGTGATGGTACACTGATGACACTTAGGTACTTTATGCACGTATCGGATTGCCCGCCTATCGATCGACAAATAGTATTGAGCAGCGCTAACTGGCGCCGACGCGTGCTCGGATCATACCATACAATGCTCGATAGGCGCGCACCCGCTCCGTGCACCCGCACCCGCTCCGTGCACCCGCACACGCTCCGTGCACCCGCACCCGCTCCGTGCACCCGCTCCGTGCCGCACCCGCTCCGTGCACCCGCGCAAGCCGGCGGCCCTTAATATCCGAGAGCCGTAGCCAATCGCCAAAATAAGCTAGGACGGCGAGCATGAGTGCCTTCGCTTTGATACGCAAGGGTAAAAGGCCTTTCCACAGCAGTTGAAAACTAACTAAACGACGAGACTAACGACTAACTAATCAACACACAAATACAGGACGTACTGGTCTCTTGTAATAACTTAGTCTGAATAAACTTACCGGAATGTCCGAGAATGGAGAAAGCTGCGTTTTGAGATTTTGAATGTCATTACACTTTACACCATTAGGTGCCATTTAATTCACTATTAATCTCCAACATCACAAATGTACCTAATACGTAATTACGTATAGGTACCACAACAAACTCTTGAACGCCGCACTCCAATTATTTCATAAATTATTCCGTTAATAATCAATCAATATCAAAGTTTTGTTGACATTCGACATGAATTCAGAAAAAAACTGCCGCTGATTGGTTGCATTGCAAAGAGAATATAATGGAATATAATCACTGAGGTTTAACGTTTTTAATTGGTTGTTATATATTTTTATATTAATATACACATATTATTATAGCAAGGCTTCTTAAGATATATTTTTCACCTCACTAGCTCGGAAAGCCCTTTTTTATTCTTTAAAAACAGATAGCAAAACTGCATTTTATCCACATGTGTGCAAAGTAATTTTGAAATCCGAACGTGTTCCTAGTTACTTTTTTAACATAATAACTTGTAAGGCCGTGTTCCCACTATCCGATACAATATCGGTGTAGGATTCATTACCGATAAAAATGTTTGGAAAACTGCTTAGTGCTCACACTATCCGATCCGATATCGGTCAGATTCGTATCGGATCCGATATCGGTTAGTGTGGGTGGACACAAAACAGCCAGGACAATTTTCGCCCATCTGATTTTTTTTTCAGGTGGTGTGAAAAAAATCAGTCCTTGGATTTCAGATTTTATATTTATTTTGAATTTTAAGAAAAAAACATATTTTTTTGGCAAAAAATCGTCATTATACTCCATTTCGACTAATTTAGGGATAGGGATTTCAAATTTTACATTTTTTTGAGTTTTAAGTCGAAAAAAATATTTTTTTGCAAAAAATCGTTATTATACTCGATTTCGACTAATTCAAGGATAAGGATTTCAAATTTTATCATTATTTTGAATTTTAAGCAAAAAAAAATTTTTTTTTTTGCAAAAAGTCGTCATTGTACTCGATTCCGACTAATTCAAGGATAAGGATTTCAAATTTAATATGTATTTTGAATTTTAAGCAAAAAAACATTTTTTTTGCAAAAAATCGTCATTGTACTCGATTCCGACTAATTCAAAGATAAGGATTTCAAATTTTATATTTATTTTGAATTTTAAGCAAAAAAAAATTTTTTTTTGCAAAAAATTGTCATTATACTCGATTCCGACTAATTCAAGGATAAGGATTTCAAATTTTATAACTATTTTGAATTTTGAGCTAAATTTTTTTTTTTGCAAAGAAATCGTCATTATACTCGATTTCGACTAATTCAAGGATTTTTTGTTCAAATTTAGTTTTTATTTTCTATTTTAATGAAATGAAAAATTGGAAGTAACCCAAAAATTTTTATTGTTTTACTTTTGTTTTTTCCTTTTTCTATTTCCTCGCACCAGCCTACGTGGTTTTGCGAAAAACGTAATATATATATTCAAAATAGTCATTGGAATAGTACATTACTTACCAAGGGCGATAAAACAAAGAATGTCTCAGATCGCATGTATTTTACGCCCGAGCCGAAGGCAAGGGCGATAAATATGCGATCTGAGGCTTTCTTTATTATCGCCCGTGGTAAGTACAAAATTGTACAAAAGTGTGACATAAATTAATTTATGTCACACCTGGCCATAAAGCGGCCATTATCGCACGCTCCGCGCGCGAATAAACCCACTTCCTGGCCAGGGGGTGACATAAAATTTTGTACTTAACACGGGCGGTAATAAAGAAAGCCTCAGATCGCATATTTATCGCCCTTGCCTTCGGCTCGGGCGTCAAATACCTGATACCTGAGACATAATGTACTATTAAGCGCAAGTAACTTTTCGCCGAAATTCAATTCAATTTACACCTTAGCTTTGGGTTGAAATTTTAACTACACGCATGTGGTCGATAAATCATACTATGCCTGGAAAAGGGTTAGTTAACAAGGGAATAAGAGCTTTTCACTTCTTCAAATGCTTAGTAACTTTTGATGGTGACTGTACGGGAAGAGCCGCATTCAAAGGGTTTTGCGCTTGTATGCATTCAGGCTGTAATGGCGCTACCACACTTCGCCGTATTGTGCCGTGCCGTCCCTTTCACTCTTATAGTCTGTAACACGAGAGTGAAGGGGACGGCACGACTCGAAGTTCGAATTTCGACGTTCGTAGTAGCCCCTCTGGTTGACGACGAGCTCGTGAGGTGAGGCGACGCCGGTCTGGTGCCGAGCCTTTGTGTGCGACGTCTAGTAAAATTTGAGCGGTAAAGAAAACATGGTATTATGTTACACCTATTCTTTATTCTTGGCTAGCGTCAACGTTTTCCGTCTGCAGACCCTTGATGGAAGCAACGGGCACGTAGGTCACCAGCGTGAACAATTTGTGCGCTGAGTCCTCGTCGTCGTTGCGTCTGCGAGACAGCCTGACGCGCACGCGGAAGGGGACGTTCCTGTAATGGACAAAATAATAATTAATTACAATAAATAATTATAAAATAAAAGTTTCTGTTTAGTAGTGTAACACTTTCCCACTGACACATTTATTTATTTTTAATTAATAATGGAACTGCTCTTGGCCAGCATCTAGCCTCACCCAGAAAATGCCTATTCACTCTTGCCTTAAATAGAGGTCCAGGTATCCAGGTTATATGAACTCGGAAATACAGGGATTTGTTTACCCAAATATGAAGGCATTTTTTTTGTATTTTATTACTGGACATTGGCCTTAGGCGCACCTGATGGAAAGCTGATGACAAGGCCCAAGATGTAGCTTGCTGGTTCAGTAATAGCCTATTCACTTTTGCCTTAAAGAGGCCCAGATTATAATTATAAACTAATTTAAAGAGCAATTTAACTTAAATAGGTTGACACCTTGCAGGCGTGACAGTCGTTAGTCTGTATGAAAACACCTCTTAGCACATCTCTGGTGGATGCTCAAGTTAAAACATTTTAGCCTAAAGTAAGGATAAATAAATCAGGACATGAAATAGATAAGATTCTGTCAAAAATGTCATTTTTGGTACAAGCTTTTATTGCAGACTGTACTTTTTTTTTCACAGTCATCAACTACTTCTGGAGATGGTTCCAATGAGACCAATCACGATGGGTGTATCTTTTATAGATTTGCGGGATTTATATAATGTCATGTACCAATGCAACTTAGTTGAATAAATGTCTTTATTATTATTATTATTATAATTAGGAGTTGTTCGGAGTTGCTATGGCCACCATCTGTCTCCATCATCAGATCAGTGCGATGGTACCATAATATTGCATTGTCACCGATCTAACATTAGTATTCCAAATTTCAGCTCAATCAGATACCGGCAAGTTGTTGAAAATTTAGTTGCAAAATAGCATGTTAAATAAAAGCTTGTAAAATGGAGTGAGATGCTAAATGACATATCAGACAAGGACGAATTATATTATAATAATGTTGGTCTTGAAATATTGAAATGTGGTGCTGGCGGCGGATGGAGAAGATTAGTTGGACCGAGAGAAAATCTAACGAGGAAGTTCTCAACATTGTGCAAGAAAGGAGGTCCATGTTGCAGAATGCTTAATAACAGTTTGAAACACTTGCAAATAGACTTTTCTGTTCATCAGTTGTAATTAAAATTGCCAGATTAGGGGTCTACAAGAGTAATAAATGATAAAAATTGTTATAAATTCAATCACATTTTACAGGACATTGGTTTGCAGACTGTTTAGATTGGTGCAGCAGACTATAATTTCATAAATCTTGTAGGTTTCATTAACACTTAGGCTGGGTTGCACCAAACCGTTTGTATGGATGACGTAATATAAGCTGCACAGATTCGCCATACAAGTTGTTCAGAGGAATCGGTGCAGCTTATATTTCGTCAACTATCATCATAAGCGGTGTTCATCAAATCTGATTGTATGGAAAGTTTGACATGTTTCGATGGGATGACAGCTGCCGGCGCCATATTTGACGATGACCGGTCTGTGTTCGTATGTTGGTGCAACTGGCACTTGACCAAACAAGAATTTTGTTAACCACCTGTTGTATGCTGCGAAAAATTGTAATCTCCAGGACCAATAGATGACAGATTAATAAAGCAGAACTTAGCCAGGATTTGAATAAGGGTAAAATGTAATTGTGATTGAATTATTTAATAATAAACTAGTTGAAATAGGAAATGAGTATAATGATGCTATTTCCCAAAAAAGTTTTGTAACTTTAGATTATAAATATCGGGGCGGCCAGGCATGAAACCTAGCTAGATCGATTGCTCGTCCCCGAAAACCCCCACATACCAAATTTCATCAAAATTGTTAGAGCCGTTTCCGAGATCCCCGAAATAAATATATATAGATATATACAAGAATTGCTGGTTTAAAGATATAAGATAAACAGTATTTTATTGGCTAATAATCTAGCACCAGAATATTACACAGTAAAAATATTTGGATGTTAAGTTGCTGAAATACCAAACTAGTGTTGTTTTATTATTTTTTACTTATCATTGAATAGGGAACTTGTTTTTAGTTTCACTGGATAGGGACAAATAGTTTACTGACTTGACTACTATAATTTCTTATCCTGTAACATCAGGCTTTTTTTAGTAAGTAAACATCAGGGTCTTTTTTCATTAAAAAAATGTTGTATCAACTCTAAACTTGTGAGGTGTCTAGTTTGCTAAAAACTTATGGTTGAGGGATTAATCCTATGAAATTGCAGCTTTGAGTGACCACAGCTTTGGGTGAGAGAAACTTGACAACAGGCTACAAGATAATAATGTTGAATGGCCCAACCCAAATATATATCACTCATGAAATCGATGCTAGCACTAAGTGTTACTACCTTCCACAAGCGCAGACTGGTCAAGAGTGGAAACAAAAAAGTAAGGTTATGTTATCCTTACCAAATATACAGTCACAACAAGTTTTGATAACTTAAATCTAGAACTTAAACCTATTGAATTGAGAAAAAACTTCAGGTTAACACTTACTTGACTCCCTTCGACCACAGGTATTTGTTTAAACGGGTGTCCACTCGAACATCGGGAGTTCCCATTTGTTTTTCGGCGAACTTCCTGATTTCCTTAATGGCTCGTGGAGCGCGCCTCTTGAAACCTACTCCATGAAGGCGTTTGTGTAGGTTGACTGTGTATTCACGAGTCACTACTTCATTGATAGCGGATTTGCCTTTCCTCTCTCCTTTGGGTTTTGCCATTGTGTTGTGAACTGAAAACCAGGCAAACACGTAAAAATATTGGGTTACATATATGCATTATTAAGGTACAATCGGGTTCCAGATGTAAATTAATACTTTTATCACCATTTCCATTTGATTATATTTGATTTAAAAACAGAAACGCTAACCTAGTTCACGTCTTCGAATACCGACACGAAAAGAAACGTCAATGTCAAAATCTGGCAGACATGCATGTGATTTTTTTTAATATTGTTGGTTTAAATTCTAGTATATTTAGTACAAAAAAAAAAAAAAAAAAAAAAAAAAAAAAAAAAAAAAAAAAAAAAAAAAACACCTGGATGGTCAACAAGAAGCTATAATAATAATATTTAGTACAATCGTGTTCAACAGGTTTTTAGTATACGTGGTCATAATAGATCCAAATTACAAAAAATAGTACAAAAAAAGAAACTTTACTGAACATCATTTATAAATAGTTAGCTTTTCCTTTAAAAAATCATTGCCTTGAGTTTACGGTTTGCGGTAGGCCCTTATTTTTGGACCCATGCTCAGTGCTCTGCTCACCTTGCTGATATGTCAAAAAATTGATTAACAGATTTGACAGTGACAGTTTTGCGAAAAGTGAAAAGTGAAAACTGGTGAAAACAATGATGCGTGCTTTGCTTTTGACATGAATTCTTGCAGTTAAATTCTATACCGTAGAGTTTAACTTATATGCCGGTAGAAGTAATTTTTAAAAGGTTTCACATACAGTAGTGACTAAAGTTCCAGTTTCGATTCAAGTACCATTTCATTTCTAACACCACCAAGTTAGACGAGTATAACCTCGCCGACTCATAGTTCCCTCAAATTTACAAAAATAACAAATGGCAGAAATATATAAGTGAGCTAAATTTAATTCACTCGTTACATATTAATCGCTTAAAATATCGTATTAATACCGAACCACCGTTTTAGGTTAATTCACCCTGTGAAGTACTTCAATGACTACATTTCAAGGGGCATAAGGCCGGACGGAAGGAAATTTGAAGAACAGCGCAACTTGAAACTCAATGTGGACTCCCTGAAAACTGCTGATGCATCTGCTGTGGTCAAGTGTGGAAATACTACTGTAGTTTGCGGCATTAAATTGGTAAGTCATCATCATCATCAGTCGCTCCCCCAATGCTCGTGACATCATGTCCCATTCTTGCCGACCAGACTCCTCCATTGGCTCCTGTCACCCACCTTATGGATGGCCTAAAAAATGCCTGGCCTAAATTGGTAAGTACAAGCTTTAAATTATAATGAATACCACAATATTCATTAGATGACATAATTTTTATGTAATTATAATTTTTCAATGTAATTTTGCAGGAGTTGGCAATTCCTAAAGCCGAAGAACCAGATGTTGGGTATCTCATTACAAATGTGGAGCTCCCACCATTGTGTTCATCCAAATATCGGCCGGGTCCACCTTCTGACCATGCACAGATAACAAGCAACTTAGTCTCAGACATTGTCATTAATTCTAAGTGTGTTGACTTGAAAGACCTCTGTATTGTACCTGATAAATTAGCTTGGGTTTTATACTGTGACATGGTTTGCTTAGATAATGATGGAAGCCTGGTGGACGCATGCATTATGACATTGATAGCCAGTCTGAAAACATGTAAGCAAGTATATAGTTATATTATTTGCATGTTTTTCAGGCACAGTCTCTTTGACTTTACTCCCAGCCTAAATATTTTGAAATTTGACTGTAATTCTTGGTTGAGATACTATGTTAATAACATGTACTTATGTTTTGTTTTCAGTGAGTTTACCTCAAGTTACATATGATAATGAAACTGAAGATTTCACAGTAGATGCAGCTGTTAGAAAACCATTAACAGTCCATGGGATGCCAGTAGCCACTAGTTTTGCTGTTTATAAGCTAAATCAAAGGTATAAAATGTGATAACAATTTTACCCAACTGCTGAGAATGGGTAATGTTTGTAACACTAGTAGATGATTTCATTTGTAACATATATGTAATGTCTTTTCAGTAACGTAATTGTAGCGGACCCATCAAGTTATGAAGAAGACATGTGTGGTGGAATTGGCTCTAATTTGATTGTTTGTTATAATAAGGGAACATTATGCGGAGTTCAAAAACTTGGAGGGCATAATTTGTCTTCTGACATCCAAGAAGATGCCCTAAAGATTGCCAAGCTAAGATCAAAGCTGGTAGAAGAAGTCATTAATAAATGTATAAAAGACCAAGTAAAATCTTGAAATTGGTACCTAATTGTTTTAATTAAGACCAAGTAAAATCATGAAAACCAATCTCAATATCATTTTAATGCTAATGTTTTCAAAAATAGGGTGGAGCTCCCCAAATTATTGTTGCCATAGGCAACCCATAGGTATAGTAGGACAAGGGCTGGCAAGCAACCTTAACACTGGCTGTACACTAGGGCTTTCAATACCGGGATCCCGGTATTTCGGGATCCCGGGATACCGCCTTTTTCAGAGCAGATTTCAATACCGGTATTTAATTTCAAATACCGGGATCCCGGAATTTTTTGGAAAAGCATTGAAAGGTACGAAACGAAAGAAAAACACCAAATTTTTGATTAATAACATTATTATTATGATGCATGCATATTACAATAGTATTTTTAATAATCATATCAGTTGATAACCAGTCTCCTTTTCTCTCATTTGACAAGTTGTGTTTAACAAATGTACATATAAAAATCTAGCTTCAGTGATCTTGTACCAAAAACAGAGTAGCCCTAACAGCAACTCGCATAACAGACAATATCTAAACATTTCAAACTTTGGCATAATCAAAAACTAAGATTACTCAATCTAACAATGTGTAATAATTTAAAATCAAATAACAAGTCGAAATTTTCTTAGTTCTAATTAAAATCGGTCAACCAACACTATATAAGTAGACAATTATTTACCTTAATGTTATCTGTGATTTATAATAATCTAATATGTGATTTAAAATTCTGTAAAATATTTATATTTTTATTCATTATGCTTTTAGATTAATCTTACTTAGTTGTATAGTGTTGGTTGACTCATTTTAATTAGAACTAAGGAAATTTCGACATGTTATTTGATTTTTAAATTATTCCATTTTACGTATAAGTAGCCCTAATCTTAGTTTTTATTATGCCAAAGTTTGAAATGTTTAGATGTTATCTGTTATACGATGTGCTGTTAGTGCTACTCTGTTTTTGTTACAATATCACTGTAGCTAGATTTTTTATATGTATATTTAATTAAGACAACTTGTCAAATGAGAGAAAAGGAGACTGGTTATCAAGTGATATGATTATTAAAAATCGTATTGTAATATGCATGCATAATAATAACGTTATTAATCGAACACTTGGTTCTTTTTTCAATCCTTTCAATGTTTATCCGAAAAATACCGGGATCCCGGGATCCCGGTATTGAAGATGCCAATACCGGTATTAATACCGGTATCACGAAATGTCCGGTATTTGAAAGCCCTACTGTACACTCATGCGAGAGTACAGGGAGGGGTCTCGCCTGAGATTCCCCGGCTGTTCACAGCAATACAGGCCGGCAAGCCGAGCGCGAGAGCTCTCGCACGATAGCGTTCTATCTGGGCGACCGAGCTTTGCTCGGCGTTTTCCCCTGGCATAAGGACCTACCTAGATCGATTGCTCGCCCCCGAGAACCCCCACATCCCAAATATCATCAAAATCGTTAGAGCCGTTTGCGAGATCCCCGTATAAAAATATACGTAAGTAATTTTTATGATATGTCTGAAATGGCTTCGATGGTCTTAAGTGCGCGACGGAGATCTGATACGGTAAAAAGATCAAGTGTGGACAAAGCTTTTACCGTTGTCTATTGCACAGCGCAGCGCATGGCGACATTTACTAAATGTCATTTTTAGTTAAAATGTCACCACGTCTCAAAATATCGAGTTATGTTATCGAGGTAAACTTTTAATCTTTTCGTGTAAACTGGGGCTGCATTTATTATATGAAACCAGTTATTTTCATGCCCTGGTCAAAAAATATTGATATATGTTTTTGCCAAATTTTATATCATCCCTAAATCAGGTTTCTTCTAATACGTCATCATGATTGTTTTTTCACAAATTTTTGCTATTTTACCGGCAGCGTTTGTCTAAATTAGACACAAATGAGAGTACAGGATGCCTGTACGGGGTTATGTACGACGGCACCCTGCTCGTAGTCGGGCTGAGTCTGGAGTTATTCGAACAGGAGAATAATACATACAAGCAGCTGCTTCTAAACTTGCCCACTGAAGTAGAATTATGCGGGGTCATCAAGTTCGGAGAAACTTTAACGACTGAGACTAGGTTAAAGGAAATCCTGCAGGTAAATACAATTAACACTTATGCAACCTAAATTGACCAATTGACCGCCTCAGTAGATTCTGTAACTTGTGCCTCACATGTCAAAAGCCTCTGTAGCAAAAGATTGAGCATGAACCTTACTTGGTAGCATGTTGCCAACCATTTAGGTTAGAGGAATATAAGGCTCGATACAGTGCTCCACCGACGGTCAGCGCATACCTTTGGTCGGGTGCCAGCCATTCGCTGTACAAAAGCATACATGCGTTCAGAGCGATGCTCACCGTCAGCCGACCGACCATACGCGCTGACCATTGGTTGTGCTCTGTTTCCAGCCATAGTGCTGACATAATTCTTATACAAAATAGTATGAAATTGAAGCATATAAACTATTGGAATGGATTAAAAGTGTGAAAGTATTATGGCATTTTGTTCACTAAATATTTTAATATTTTCAGGATGTAGACATAACAGACAACCCGCTCGTGATTATTATTAATCAAAAGAAGGACATGAAAGCTCACTTTTTAGTCCATGATAAGTTTGAGGAAACCAAGTATGAAGTGTTGGATGCAGATGAGTTGTGGAAGCAGTTCCTCCATGTGCGTTTAAATACTGTGGTACCGCTGAGTTGTGAAGCAACTATTACTGGTGTGAAGAATATTATGCAGAACAAAAGGAAAAAGGTATGCAAAGAGAAAAGAAGAATTTAAAATAGGTAGTTTTTAAAAAAATTCAATGCCATTTTCTATTGATTGAACTTTATGTTATTGTATAACCATTTAGTAGTTTCACTAGTTGGAGTACTGAACTAATGAATCTACATAATGGTTATCATCAGAGACCTTTCACATAATTTGGATATTGTATTAATTTCATATACTTTGTTATTCAAACTGAGACCTTATACATATCTAACTGTATGACATTTTCTTACTGTTAGACCTTTTAAAATTGTGAACTACAATTTTGACATGTAAAAGTGCCCTTGTGGCCTATTAGCAAAATAAATGTTTGATTTTGACATAAAGTCCAGTCCTCTCAATAGAAAATAGAATCAAAAATTTTTCAATCCGTCCTTACCCAACTTCACCCTATATCTACTGTGTCATAGCAGTGACTTAAATCTTAAAGTAAACTTGAAAGGTTTGTAAATAATTTATTCAAATCTGGCATTAATCAATCAACAAATCCTGTTGATGTGATTTTCAGTTTCTCAATGTTACACACCTACCACAAGCAATTACAGTTAATTTTTCAATGACATCTCATGATTCCTTCTCAATTACAGATTGCATCTGGTCAAGTTTCCTTTCACATAAATGGAACATCTGTTTATTTATTCGGAGTAGCATCTGATGTGGGATTAACAGGTATAAGTGCAGATGCCACAATCGGAGAGCTTGTAGACTCAATGAGCCCAGAACAACCCAAAAAGAAGAAACATAACACAAATAGTATAGTAAGTCCATTGATTTTATATATTTTTAGGATTCCATAGCCTAAATGGCGAAAACGGTACCCTCCCCTCTAATTTCCAAACAATGAAGTTTAATTGTATTAGAGTGCAGACAGTATTGTAAAGACTGGTAGGTGTTCTCGGTATGGAACCCTTCATTGTACGTGATCGTGCGCGCACTTGGCTGATTTTTTAACACCATGGCGGTGGCAAACAATCATGCAAATAAATAAATTATATCTTGCACTGATTGCAGCCATTTTGTCCGATGTCAGTGCGGCCTTGACCTTACAGATGGCGCTGTTTGACGCAAGTGTACTTAATCGCTGCGTTCAGAAATCAGCATTGTATAAGTTAGGGCCGCGTTCGACATCGGGCACCGTGATCCTCAAAAATGGTCCCGCCGGAAGACCAGCGCTGACTTTGCGAGTCGAGTCGGCATTATGCTGAGGCGGGCCCGTTTCGTGGCAATTTTATTAGTTAGTTTTGTCTATTTGTATATTGTATATATTATTATGTTATGTCACGAATAAATTATTTCATTTTCATTTTTCATTTTCAATCACTTGATGTTAGCAATCAAGATAGACACATTCAACTAAAGGATACATTGCTGACCCTTTCAAAATGTATACTCAAATATTTTTATATATACATACTAATCCCAGTGTAGCATAGAACTAGTGTATGAAATATGGTGAAGAAAAGCATTATAATCTCAACAACGTCTAGTTTCCATCTGGGTTGAAAAGCGCAGTTGCAGATGGCAGTTGCTTTCATAAAAACTTAGAACTTGCCATATCTTAGAACTAGGCGCCAAAGCGGACAGCAGACAGTAACTTCACGTTCCGCCGCACTCCAAATTGAAGCGTAATGGTATTCATAAAAAGCTCAATTTGAAATCAGTGGAGAAGTGTCGCAACAGCACACGCCTCTCACTTTAAATTGGGACTTGGTCTTATAATTACGGTTCAATTTGGAGTGCGGCGGAACGTGCAGTTGCTGTCTGCTGTCGGCTGCGGAATTAAATCTTTAGGGTACAACCGGCTATTAAAATGCCCTAGTTATACCCCCCTAGTTATGCCCTATAGTTGCCTACTAAACACAACTAATTTACCGTGTAAATTATTTTGTAGGAGATTTTACCAGCTAACTTAATATTAAAGGCTACTAAGGATATTTTGTCTGATAAGCTTGTTAAGACTGCCGTTAAGATGATGACAACACAACGTAAACGTAAGTTATTTATATATTAATATTGGAAAAATACATCTGTTTGTTGTTGAACCAAAAATTTTCTGTTTTAAATACTTTGAGCAACACACTCAACAAGGTTTACAAAAGGTTAAAAGGGGTTTGATGTTGATAACTATGTATAATCAATGTAATATTCTCGTAATCAAAAGTTGTATTGACTAATGTGAACCTTTAATTAATATCGATCTTAGATGTGCCACTGCCACATTCAATTAAATAATCTTACTGTCGTTTTCAGCTGCATTTTGTATCAGTATGCCACTGAGAGTGGACACTTTGGCGATAATTCATCGTAACACAAAGCTGTTGGAGTTGTACACAGTACTGGTGGAAGCAGCCTGCCGCTCGCTGAGGCTGCTGGAAAGTGTATTACTTGAACAACTGGGTAAGACCAACCCCACAAACATTAAACATAACTGGGGCCTATACCACACCTCTGACACGTAAGTATGTGTGCGTGCGCTGTCGGTACACGCGTCAATTGTTTGCGCGGGTGCGTAGCGCGTGGCGCGGACGAATCGCGAGGCGCGACGGCACCCGGCGGGCCTGTCAGGGACCAGGTAACTGACCTTGGTGCGGGGGGTTCGTGGCCATTCTGTATGTAGTACTATTCTGTGCCTATACCACAAAACTTTACATACGTACAATTCGACAAATTCGTTTGGTCTCCCACAGTACTAGATATACGGGTTCATTTCCCGCCCCATCTGTGTTGGCGTGCGAAATGCGTACTGCGTGGAATTGCTAAACGTCTAGTGCCTAAAGCTGGTGATTCACTACGGGACAAATGTCCCACGACATGTGTCGGCGACATGTCAAGCGAAGCTTACCTTGGTACTTACCTGTACCTTTATTTCTAGGTCAGGAGGGTATAGGCGATGGAGCGGGGTTACGTTTACCAGAGACTTACCATTTTATGCCAGACGAACTAGGCCATTTTGTTACCAGGATTATGCCAAAAGGCATACCCGACGAGAGTATGGGTAAGTTCCTCTATTCATAAAATATTGTTATCAATTTTGAGCCAAGTCGGCAAATCACGTTGCCATTGACCAGTTCGCAACGCCGGCAAATGCCTCATAAAATTATCAACCAATCTAATTCTAACTTCTAAGTGTGTTTTATACTTGCTCTATTCCTCAATTTTGGCTCATTTGGTTCGCTACGAGTACGAACGATGTTATGACACACCCGAAACATCGGTCAATATATCAGAGGTAAATAATCGTTTGCGATTGAGCCGCGTTTACTAATAACGCTGATCTATTTTTCTACGTAAAAGTTAAGTCTGTATTGCTGCGGTGTTAGCGCTTACCACCCAATGCACTCAAACTGAAATGTAGGTATTTAATGTTTTTTTCACATCACCTATTCGGATAAGGGCTTTTTCTTCCCTGCTAGGAGGGATCAAAGTGGTACTTTTCTTCCCTGCTAGGAGGGATCAAAGTGGCACTTTTCTGTAACATGTTATAAGTCATTGTATCGATTTTGATAAAATAAATGCACAACCATTGTTATTTCAGATGTTTCATTATCCTCAATAGGTGACGTGAAAAGCAGTATGTGTCACATGGAAGCAAAATTATTTCCACCTTGGGCGTTAATTTCTTGAATCCCTCACTACGCTCAGGATTCTATTTTAGAATCCCTCGCTACCCTCGGGATTCTATTATATAATCCTTCGCTTCGTTCAGGATTCAATTTACGCCCACGCCGTAAATATGTCATTTTGCTCCCTTGTGACACAATCTACTATTGTTTCTGCAGAAAGAGAAAGGCGCTTGTTACACGAACAACTAGGACTATCAGTTGAAAGGCCTGTTTTCCGAAGGGGTAATGCATACACAGAACATTCTGGAAGGCTGTTGAATCCGCACGAGGCGATACCGCCGCAACAGAGCAAGGGCGTGACTGCGCTAGTGCGCGGCAAGTATGGGTATTACCACTACATGCAGGACAGCTTCAATGATGACGGCTGGGGGTGTGCTTACCGCTCGATGCAGACCATATTTTCGTGGTTTAGGTATGTTTGCTTTGTAGACATTCTGTTTCAATATAGATGACAACACGTAAGTACAATGTAAACGCAACCCACGTGCTATCAAGTAAGGTTCACTTTCCGTCTTTTGCTACAAAGACTGGCGTGTGAGGCACGATTCGTAATTGACTGTGGTAGTCAAGAGGTTCATTGTAATCAGGCCCTACACCTTCTGTATCTTGGTCACACAGTTGCGTGATAAGGAGGGATGATTATAGTATAATGTAACATTTATTTTACTCACAATCGAAGTGAAAAGCATTCTCTGGTATAAAACCCATTTATTTTTTATTTTGAACTCATTGTTGCACAATATACGTGTGGAATACTGCTTAACTGAGCGAGTTCTTATTGAAATACATAACTACAACGCATTTCACCGTATTAAGTACCCAATTATTACTGTGTTCGCCATCCACGAAGACGCGCCCCTCCACAGACCAAGCCGTACAACTGCGCACAGATTAGTATGAGATTCGCTGTGGAGGGGCGCGTTGTCGTGGATGGCGCGCACTATATATAAATAGTAGTGGCAGTCAAAAGGTTAATACAACGTAATTCTATGCTTTAGGTATCAAGGATATACAACAGTGGAAGTTCCCACACACAAGGAAATCCAACAGTGTCTTGTCAATATTGGGGACAAGCCATCATCATTCGTAGGTTCCAAGCAATGGATTGGGTCGACTGAAGTCTCGTTTTGTCTAGATACCCTGATTGGTGTCCAATCTAGAATTTTATTTGCAAATACGGGCGCGGAAATGCAAAGCTACACGCCGGAATTGTTGCATCATTTTCAAAAACATGGTAGCCCTATTATGATTGGTAAGTTAACAATATTATAAGAATATTTCCACTACTTGCACTCCACTTAATGTTGTAATACCGATCACGATGTCTGTTAACTTTAGTATCGCTACTTAAATAATATATTGTAGATGTAGTATATTTTGCTTGGAGGAAATGATTTACGTTAACATTTTATTTTTAGGTGGTGGTGTTTTAGCGCATACAATATTGGGTGTTGAATTCAACTCTGAGACAAGTGAGACGCGTTATCTTATATTGGATCCGCACTACACCGGTGCGGACGACTTGTCCACGGTCATCAGCAAGGGTTGGTGTGGTTGGAAGAAGTCGGACTTCTGGAACAAAACTGCTCACTACAACATGTGCCTGCCGCAGACGAGACCCGCTGTGTGAGTCTACGGGACTATTTAGTAAGTTAAGTCTCTTTGAAAGTATCAAATCCCTCGAATGTATTGTTGCGATTGTATTATGGGCCCTCATTCATTCGCATGACAGGCTACGGTTTTCTGTTAACTCTGTAGGTCGTCTACAGACTGACGTGATTTACCGCGTCAGGATGTTTTGTATATAAATATATCAACAACCGACGTCGTAACACCAGGCATCCTAGTATAGGAGACCGAATCCTAAACAATTACCTATATTGATGTATTTATGAAACGCTGAGCTGTGATATCGGCGCGAATGCCTTATGATTCCACTAAATTGCATTTTAATATTTTCTACAATTGTAACGTAAGTTTATTTTATCACGCATAGGCATTTTTTTTACCTTTACAGTATGTCCAACGAGTTCAATGCGTAGATATTAGAGGAATATAGAATTAACCATATTTAAAGCCTTATTTATTAATCAATTTCAATGGCCGCGTTAAATTTTGAGGCTTATTTTAAAACTAGATGTGGTTGTCATGCAGTTGTCATGTCCCTGAACAGCCGGAACGGATAAATACCTATTTTAGTTACATTATACAAACTCAGGTCTTTTTTTCACGTACCTATCTTCATGAAAACGAGAATCATTAGACTTGTATTGCCTTACTTGGTAGGACTTTAATTTGGGAATGAATGAGTTCTCATCACAGTAAAGTTCTTCAGCAGTTATTTTATTGTCATGTATTTTTAATTATCACAAAGTGCGTAAGTTAAATGGAATTATTATATTTTGTACTAATTAAAATTATAACTGAACGAAATGTATTTTACTTATATTTAAGTATTCCTGGGGGTTCGTAAAAAATATAAGAAAGGTTAGTGTCAACGGCTTTACTCACATTTTCATAAAACTATGAACATACACAGAAATATACTTACTTACACATACTTACTTGTACATATACTTCAATAAATATTACATATAACTAAATCACAGCAAATGTAGTAGTAATTCAAATTTATTATCTTTTCTAAATAACTGTGATTGGACGTGGACTTTAATAGCACTGAGAAATGAGTAATAAATTAACGACGTTTATACAGGCTAGGTTAAATTAAAGTTGTAGCTTTTCTCGCTGGGGCTGGGACCACGCACCTGGGTTCATCGGCGGCGCTAACGAAAGTGCAGCAACTTTTACGACTCCAATCGAATAATTTCGATTGTCTACATACTCATATTTTTAATTAAAGAAAGTAAACTGATGTGACACATCGGATCGGACGTGATTATTGCATAATCGTTAAAGTAGTCCAAATTATGAAATATTCATGCTGACATACTTTATACTTTGTTTTTTCTATAAAGTCCTATCCTATACAAGTTCTATGCAAGAATTGGCAAGAAACAAATGAACGCGCCATACATTTTACTATGGCAGTACTTAATACATAAAAAAAGCAGAGCAAGAGCTATGCAAGTTTTTTTTCGACTGAAAGTGATGGATGTATGTATCCAGTATATGCAAAATAAAGAAAAGCTTTCACCTGATGGTTGCTGCAAGGTCGCGAAATAGTTTTATATAATAAAGAAGTCACTCCATGATGAAGCTTGAAAAACACTGGTCATATTTCTGTGTACTGGTTTTTGCAATGAATAGAACCATTCTCAGCTTTAGGACTTTACAAATGTCAATATTATTTTAGGACGTTTCACATCAATCATGGCTTATATATTATATAGCTAAATAAGATAGTGATGTAAAAGGACTTATAGACATTCAAATAAAAATAAGGATGATCAGAAAAGAGGGAATGGTCTAAACTTAGTTTTTAAAGTTAATATATGTCCCCTTATCCGATAACAAACAAGCCATATGTACAACAAAATATTACAATGACAAGTTTTGCACTCATTCGAGCTAGCTAAAGTTAATACTTATCTCAATATAACACGTATATATATATACAGTATGCATCGAAAGTATTGCCAATCTTAAATTATTCATAATAATTATATATCCTGAGTTTTGCTGCCTTACTGCACCTATACAAATTTAAAGTATCTCTAAGTCGCAATGCCGAACTTGTGGAAACTTTTTCTGAAATGAAGAAAATTACAACATTAATTAATTATACCGGATGCCACTGAATCATGACCTAGACAAGCGTTTTGCGATCTCGAGGGAACTTGTACAATTAGTATGATACAGATATAATAAATTATTACTTATCCAGTGCTATTTGCACAGTATTTGCATAATATGTACATTCATGAGATTTTAAATGTCGTATATAAATCACCTCCACATAACCCATATAAGGCACATACTGAATTAAAATTGTATATCTTACCCTTAACTTCAGCTCTATTCTGTCAATTTCCCCACCCAACATGTCCACTATGTTTTCCCCGTGCTTTAGTAGGAATGCTTCCACGTCATCAATCGTTTGTATCTTCTTTATATCCTGGAACATTGAACCAGTTTTATAAATACCTACAAGCCGTCGCCGTCGTCTCCCGGCGAAAAAAATATACAATGCCATTCTTTTGTTATCTGCCCTGGGATCCCAGGGACTGGTAGACGACGGATTAACTCTCTTTACAAGGCTTAAACTATTGTGGGTGTGGAGGAATGCAAATCTTTCTACGTACGTATAACGTTGCATTGGTTTGACAGATCGTTTTAGTAATGATCGCTTGTAGCTACTTAATTGTGAAAGAACTAAGTCTTAACTAAACTTAACACATAACAAATATTGTAGGTATTTACCTCCAACAAGGCATTTAAGTCGTGCTTCTCCAAATAAGACCTTGTAAGTGCCCGGCCGTCGAAATCCACTTCAGCCTATAAGTAATATAATAATCATAATTAACCATATGTAGAAGTGAATGTGTAAAGGATATATTTCTATCCGTTTTATACGGTGGAAATAAAACCTAACGCATTCACAACCACATTTTGCTCTAAAAGTTGTTTATCGAATATTTCTGCAAAACTAGTTATTGAAAAAAAAAAGATCAAATTATAATTAGAAGCTGTGAATGGGTCACTGATTTAAAAACGCAACAAATACCTTGTATCGAATCAGATTACTTCCAATATCAATGCCCTTCACATCATGAATGGCACGAATCATGAAGTCTCTTTCTAAAACACTATTGATTTCGTCTAACTGCTCTTGCGGTATAGATCTGGAATACAATATCCTCATTAAACCTTTGACTTCTTTAGTGAACAAGATATAGTCAAACTATTACTAGCTTTCAGTACTTACTCACTTTGTAATTATCGATTTAAAAGAGTGCCTTTTGGTTTAAAAACCGCTCCAGCTACATCCCAACTACCTTTTAGAGGATTTTAATGAGCTAATTTGCTATTTAAATGCAATATCCTTATTATATACCCAAAATTGTGTATTAAAATTTCCAGTTGCGAAATCAATCAATCAATGGAAAAAAAATACGCTTAGGTTTGAATATTGTTCAAACTCAACAATGTAATCTAGAATTTTCAATAGTAACATAAATAAAATCAGTATTTTATTATATAATTTTATATATTAATAAATACCTGCCCACCAACGCGCCCACGTTGCTGAGTATGATAAAGGACGCGACGCCGCCGAGTATGGTGCCGACGAGGATGCTCCCTATTGCGTCGGGCAGCGGATTACCCGTGTACTGGGAGATGGCCATGCAGGTCGCGGCAACGACCACACCGGCCACAGCTGCTGTGTCTTCGAGGAGCACTACATTCACGGACGGATCGGAACTTCGCATTACTGGAAAAAAACATTTTACTGTTGGATCACGGTTTTTTTTTTCATTTTGTTGATTCACTAGCTGCCCGCGCGGTTTGCCTGCGAATCCAGGCGGAACCGCGGAATAAACTAGGTAATAAAACGTCGGAGGTCCATTCTATATAATGTATTAGTAAATTGTTTTTTAAATCGGACGCATAGTTCCGGAGATTATCCCGTATATGTATACAGACTTGAAAACTCGCCCACTTATAAACTTTACTTCTTTATAATATTATAGTAGATATTAACTTCTGACAAAGAGCTGAGCGTCTCACCCTTTCGCCAGCGACGATATTCGCCGAATATTGTTCGGAACGGCGTAAATAAATGTTACTGGTAGAAATAACGCCATCATTATATCTATTGTTATCTAGACTACACTTTGTAATATCGCACATACTATATTCATATAAAGGAGTGTCGGCTTCTTTAGCGCCTTTCCGTAAGGAATTAAGAGCAACCATCAATGTCGCCCCTTCCGAAACTACTGCGCCTCCGAGTACAAAGTAGGCCTAAAACAAAAAATGTTAGTATTTATTATAATAACAAATGAGTACTGCAACTATAATAGTCAAATGACACGCTCGAAGTCAAGGGGCTTCATAGAGAACATATTTATTCACACATAATTTTTAATGCGATCTTGAGTACCTACCCAGTAAAAGTCGTGGAGAGGTTGCGGATCCAGGATGCCGGTGACGCCATGGTAAAAGGACAGTCCACTTCCCACGCAGAATATACCCACACCAGAAATGAGAGATGACACATATCTCATATTAGTGTACCCATATGGGTGGTCCGGATCAGCCATCTAAAATCATGTTAAAACAAGAGTTAGTTTAAAAATATAAGCCTTTTACCAAAATTATATATTTCTTACCTTAGCCTTTTTGTCAATTATATATACCCTATTGATACATTGTCCTCTAATGTTCATATTTTTACAAAATTTCTGTGTTGAAAATTTACTTGATAGTTAACTAATTTGTTGCTTTTATTTACAGGAGTAGTTAATATAATAAAAGCTTGTCCTAAAGTAACACTTGACAAAAAAAAAGGAAGACCACATACTTGGACAGACTTGTGTATCCCATAGGCTAAAATTAATTGGTTGACTGTGTCAGCAAAGGAGTGGATACACTCAGAGAAAAGGCTGTGGGATCCAGTGTATGCCCAGGCACACAGTTTGAACAAGAAGTTACAGCCATTTCTGTAAAAAAACATTAAACAAAATTTAAAATCTGCTAAATACTTCTTTGGGAGAAAATTTCTAGCATTTAAATGAGAAGCTGCCAGTAACTTACATTCCTATTGCGGTCAACACCACTCTGCCAGACCGGGTCCTCAGCCCAGTACTTTCTTCGTCCCTCCTGTGGCTCATTTCTCTTCTATAATTCCTTAATCGCCTTTTTACAGTAAATACATCTGTTTGTTTAACAATAAAGTATTACATATTAACACCAATGTTTATTTTTAAGTTTATGTAAAGTTTTATTAGCAATCTCATGAAGTTGAATGGTTTGAGTAATCTGAATATCCCACAGCCACAGATTAATTCTCAATTTCCAAACTAAACTAACCCACATTGATGAATAACTGCACCAAATTTATTTTCTTACATACCTTGTTCATATCTTCTTCTATCTAATTCTCTTCGCAGTAATTCTTTATCTAGAGCCTCCTTTGAACCCCAGACCTAAATAAACAACCAAATTTGTTTTTTTTTTTTTTTTTCAACAATCTAAAACTTTGATATTACAAACTGGAAGGTTTTCTCCCAAGAAAAAGTAAGTCTTACCTCAATGGCCTTAGCTTCCACATCCTTCCTGTAATACACAGTAATAGGAGGTTCTGCCTCATATGGAGATCGTCTCAATACTTTAGGGAGAGTCTCCAAGTCTGATTGCTTAAGCAAGTACTCTGTCATGGCTCTCATTGGTGTTATAAAGTTGCGTTCAGTATATGAAGCAGAAAAGTCAATCAGGAGCCTCTTCTTAGCTAAAACATAGAGATAAGTTGATCTTATGCAGTTGCCGGCAAACATCTTGAACCTGATTGACCTGCGCAGTAGCGTGATTTGTACGTAAATCGGCTACCGCACAGACAAGGTTAGGTTCAAGATGTTTACCGGCAACTATATGTTAAGGAATACAAAATAATTTGTCATGGTAGCCAACTAGAAGTGCTATATTAGTAAAGCAGTCTTAGTAATTACCAGGCGGGATAGGTATTGATTTGGTTTCTGGAGTTTGCACCTTCTGTATAGTGACTTTTGTGACATTGTTGTCCTCATCTGCCTCAGTTTTTACACTTATACTCCCTTTCGGTTTCTGAATTACAAGTTTTTTTGATTTATCAACATTTTCCGATTTGATTACATCTTTCTTCGGTCCGATTTTATCGTAGAAACGAAAAGAAGTAGTGAAACATCTTGACAACCTCCTGGTTTCGGCAGGCCAAACCTTAGCGTCATAACGCAAGTTCCGCGAACTTCCGGCACAGAATAAATGTACATGTTTAAACTCAGCGCACTGCCTACCAAGTTTTCTATAAAACGATTTTATAGTAAATGAAGACAGCATAACCATTTTTATTTTTCAGTCTTACGACTATTATTCTGGTGATAATGATAACAAATACGACACAGCCGCTTATAGATGACTACAATACATAATTGAATCTGATGAGTATTGCATATTTTAATAAAAGAAGATTAAAATATATAGTTTTTCGATTATATTACTTCTAAAATGAATTGAATAATATATTTTTGCAAGCAGCAAAATACCGATTATGAACGAACGAAAGGTATCTTCGATGTATTCAATTTGACAGCTGTCTGAAAAAATTACGTTCGAGAAGACAATAATTATTATCATGCGAAACACTCATATCACAATACGTATTCACCGTGAATTCATGAATATTGAAGCAAACTCTATACAATTTTGAACACCACGATAATATTGACACCGCGGTATTATTAATCACAATCACCGTCTAACGAGTGTAATGACTAATGTGATGTCTGTGAATGTTTACAGTACTTTTATCTCACGAGCGCGGGTTGGCCATGGTTGTGGTTATTACAAGAAGAAAACGTGAATTCATAGTTTAAATGGTTTTGGAACGTTACCCCAAGCCAAGCGTGTCAAGTGTTGTCGTCCGGAGCACTCGGAGCAACATGTCACTGTCAAATCAAATGACGGCATAATACCATAGAATCATTTTCTACTATTTTAGTAATATTTATTTGTTTACTATTGTTTTAGTTTAGGTACTAGCCAAAAGAATAACACAATGAAATAATTTTATTAACATTTATTTACACTAGCCAAATTATTAAATCCATCAGCACTTGTTCTTGATTTGGTTGACCCTCACGTAGTAGGGTTGCCATATGGAAAATTGAAATGTCCTGATAAAAATCCGGACATCCTCCTAAATGTCCTGACATTTCTTCTAACAAGGGGCGAAACTTCGGTTGCCTCGAAAAAAATAATTTGATTTGGTTTCTACTATCACTGTGCATGTGTGGCTTGCTTTCATCAAAAAGTGCAGGATTTTTTTCATAACCCATATGACTAATGACCTCCACATTTCAATATCATAGTTCATAAACCTGTTTATACTTTTTTTTGCCGTTTTAGCACTGAGTTAGTCCTTTCTTTTTTAATTTTCATTTTTTTTGAAAAAAAAAAACAAAGTGTTCCGCGCGCGCTGAGATAAATTTGGCATGCGGGGACTCGCGAATTGATTGAGATCACTTTGGCTGTAAATTACATTTATTAAAACTGATAAACGTTAAAATAAATGTATCGTAAAAACATTTTTTTGAATAGGGTCATTACTAAAAATCCTGACACTTGCCAAGTCCGGCCGCAATCCGGACAAAGGGTCAACCGATTTGCTGCCGCGAAGACACACATTATTTTATATGTTCTGAGTTTTGTACGTCTATTATTTTTTGTATCTGTGTGTCTTTTGTGCAGTAAATAAATGTTTCTTCTTCTTCTTCTACTCACGTACTTCTACAAAGAACTTGTATGTACGTATCTTAAGAGAGCTGCTACATCACCTGCTCCTTCTTCTTTATCTTTTGGCTTTGTCAGACTTCCATCAAACACACTCATGGCATTGGCATCTGCGGTGCCACGTAACATAATAATTAGTTTTATAATATACAGCCTATACAGGGCGTCCCAAAACTATGGGACATCAAGGGAAAGTACCTTGAATATTGTAGATGGGATATTTTGCTGAAAGAAGGCATTACTTTAATTTAAAAAACAATTTAAACTTGTATTTGCGGGGAAGGCGGGCATCATGGGCTTAGTTTTCAGAGGTGGTGGTGGTCTTGGCACATTCTGTATTCCTGTATATACCAATCGAAATGGTGGGCTACCGCGACACTGCGACCCACAAACGAAGCGTTTCCTCTCTGTCGCTCTAACGCACAGACTTGCAAGTGCGACAGAAAGAGAAAACTTCGTTTACGGCTCGCAGTAGGCCCTCTGTTCCGTAGTAGTTTTAATAATTTAGGCATGGTCACACTATTACTCGGCTTTTTTTTTTTCGTTCGCTACGCTAGGCTCTAGCTAGGAATCTCCACAGTGTTGCCAGAACGTGCTTTTTAGCACGGTTTTACGTGCTTTTTTGGATACGAACGTACTTTTACGTGCGCTCCCCAAAAACGTGCTAAAACCGTGCTTTTTGAAGTGCTATGGTGCTTTATGATTTTACTACTAAAAATGGGGAGGTAATGTTGGTTTGGTACTCTCTAAAACTGTACATTTTTTTCTAACAATCATTGTGTTAAACAATCTTTCTCTCCTACCCTACGCTTTGATATCCTAAAGTTAAAAGTTATGTCTTACCTGTGGTTGCAGGACAGAACTTGTCCTGCAACTGCATGCTCTATCGTTCGTGTCGTGCAATGCGTACACGATGTAAGGCTCAATACTCTGTATGTGACGTACTTAAGCGGGTATTACACTGTCCTGAATCAGGCGTCCTAACTAGTGGAGGGGAGTTGAAGCATCTCGCTCTAACGTATAGGTCGGAACCCTTCTAAGTGTAGTGTCCTGAATTCAGGACAGTGTATGCGCTTTATTGAGAAAACCGGCCAAGTGCATATCGGACTTCGCACATTTAGGTTTCCGAACCAACCGCAAAAGTATGTTTGTTTTAACACGAAATATAAGGAAATTTCCAATAAAAACAACCTGTTTATCAAAATATAAGTATTTCTTGGTAAAATACCCGTTATAATGAACAGTATCACCAAATTTCAAGTTCATGGGTCAATGGGAAGAATAAATCCATCCTAGACCGCAATATCGCTTACCATCAGGTAATTTGTGGTCAAGCGCAAACCTATGCCTAACCTGCGCGCGTGCTGAAGCCAGAAAAGAGTCTGCCTACCAGGCCTGGGTTCAAGCTCGTGACCGCAAACTTCGAGCTCGAAGGGTTCGTTCTAAGAAGAGGGCATTCAACTTAGCCGCCAAGTCTTGCAAAAGGGTGATCCGTAAGGCTCGTTTCGATCACATCCGTAGAATAGGGGCCAGACTAGCAGCCTACCCCCCTGGTAGTAAGCAATTCTGGTCCTTATCTAAATCGATCGAAACTAATTTCTGTCGTCCGATGCTTCCTCCCATGCAGAAGTCTGATGGCTCGCTAGCTTTCACGGCATTAGAGAAGGCCAATGTCTTTGCCTCTCTGTTTGCTAGTAATTCGCGTCTGGACACTGGCTCTCATCTGCCACCATCAATACCTCAATGTGGCTCCTCAATGTCGGAGGTCACGATTCATAACAAAGAGGTCCGTAGAGCACTGCAGAGTCTAGACGTGAACAAAGCTAGTGGGCCTGATGGTATACCTGCAAGGGTTCTGAAGCACTGAAGCAATGAATACCGTACCGGCATCCTGGAAGCTTGCCAATGTGCAACCTGTGCCCAAAAAAGGTAGTCGTGCCGATCCCTGCAATTATCGACCTATCGCCATAACCTCCATACTCTGTAAGGTTATGGAGAGAGTTCTGAATAGTAAGCTGCTGACATACCTTGAAGCTAACGACCTTCTCAGTGATCGGCAATATGGGTTTCGCCGGGGCCGTTCCACTGGGGATCTTCTTGTGTATGTCACGCACTACTGGGGCGAGGCCATCGAGAAACACGGTGAGGCTCTTGCCGTGTCTCTTGACATCTCGAAGGCCTTTGACAGGGTTTGGCATGCTAGTCTGCTTCGCAAGCTTCCTGCATACGGTATCCCTTCTGGCCTCTGTAGCTGGATATCTGATTTCCTGAGTGAGCGGTCGATTCGAGTAGTCATCGATGGCTGCTCGTCGGACCTCATGGCTATTGATGCCGGTGTTCCTCAGGGATCTGTTCTCTCCGCGACCCTTTTCCTGCTTCATATTAACGACCTTCTTCTACCAGGAGTGGTCGCATACGCAGATGACAGTACGGTCATGGAGAGATATTTGTCTAGCGCAGGGGCTGGTCGTGATGAAATTCGGTCTGAGAAAGAGACAATGGTAGAGCGAATGAACTCAACCTTAAGTCTTGTCTCCCAATGGGGTGACAACAATCTGGTTAGTTTCAACGCCACCAAAACGCAAGCGTGTCTGTTTACCGCAAAAAGGAGCTCATTCAATCTGGCTCCTACTTTCCGAGGTACAACCGTACCTGTAGCCAACGATCTCGAGCTGCTTGGCATGAGGTTAAGCTCAAACCTTAACTTCGGCACTGCCATCGAGTCCAAAGCCGGAACAGCGGCCAAAAAGTTGAGCATCCTAAATAAGGTCAAACGATACTTCACGCCTGGGCAGCTTCTTTCTTTATACAAAGCCCAAGTCCGATCTTGCATGGAGTATTGTAGTCACCTTTGGGATGGCTCGGCTAAGTACCAACTTGCCGCAATCGACTCGGTGGACCGCAGAGCCAGGAGGCTCATTGGCGACGGTCAGGTAGTAGGAAACAAGCTACAGAGCCTAGCACATAGACGCAAAGTAGCATGTCTGTGCGTCTTCTACAAATTGTACTTCGGAGAGTGTGCTCAGGAGCTCCATGAGCTCATACCGCCTTCCCCCTTCTTCCATCGGACATCCAGACGTACGGCTGGATACCATCCTTATTTGGTCGAAATTCCTCTTATTCGAACCAAGCGCTTTGCATCATCTTTTATAATGCGCACTTCTAAGGTTTGGAATTCTCTGCCGGCGTTTGTGTTTCCGAGCTCATACAACCTAGACCTTTTTAAGGCACGAGTGAATAGGCATCTTCTGGGTGAGCTCGCTTCATCGTTGGCCTCATCTTTGCCCCCTGGCTAGATGCAGGCCAAGAGCGATCCCATTTTTAATAAAAAAAAATATATATATATATTGAATAAAAAAAAAACTTATGAACAAAATTTTGTGACAGACTACTGACGGACGGACGGAAGGACGCAAGAGTGACAGCAATAGGAGTCATTTTCAGTGTTGCCAGGTCTCCTGTTTTTACAGGAGTTCTACTGTTTTCGGTGTGTGTCTACTGTTCTGCTGTTTTTCCCGAAAAATCTACTGTATTTTAGAAAAGTCTACTGTTTTTTCTAAAAAATGTACTGGATTTTAAAATTTCACTTGTCCAAATTCAATTATCAAGAAAAAAACAATATCCTACATATAACTTGTCAAATTTCTTGAAGCGAGTGTATGGATATAGTGGGAGGAAAGCGCGCAACGTCGAACGGAATGGCGGAAAGGCTCTACTGTTCATACAAAAGTAAACTTTTTTGAACAGCGGCGTTTGGAAAACCTGGACGTGAAGCGGCATATCCGCAAGGCTCGGCCAAAGCCCTGCTACACGTATACCTACAACTTCACGGGACAGCTCCCACGCGCAGTGGCGCATCCTGTAACCGCACATTCAAAACTAAATTTGGCTTTGCGAGCCACATTATACTATAATATAATCCTAATAATTGGCGGAGTCGCTGTCGCCGGACATGGCGAGGAGGACTATAGCTATACATGAGCAAGCAGACAGCAGCCATGGTCTCCACGACAATGGTCATTGTTTGATGGGCCATCATGACCCTTGGTGTGGATCCGACCGGCATTACTTGGTTATGGTTAGTTGAAGTTGAAGTGAAGTGACAGATGAAATGAGTTTTTTTTAGTAATTATGAAACTTCTCGGAGTGTGGCAGTTAGTACTTATTTTTATATTATCACTTAAAACACTATGAAACACGCAACACGTAAATTTTATGGAATAAATTTTGTCTACTGTTTTTTGTTCAAATCTCCTGTTTTTTAGGGCATGTATTGTTGGAAAATAAACCAAACAGTTTTTATAGTTCAAGCCAGTTATACTGGCCGCGACAGGAGGCGCGTTGCTAGGTTTGTTTTTCTGTTACGTCTTGTCATTGTCATTGAAGAAATGTAAACAATGTTTTATTTTACTGTCTGAATATATTTACATATATTATATAAATCCTGGCTTAATTCCACTCTAAACCTAATATGTATCTACTGTTTTTTTCAGATTGGACCTGGCAACACTGGTCATTTTGGACCCTTCGGGTACGGAACCCTAAAACGTGCTTTTTATTCTAAAAACATGCTTTTTTGGACACCCGACCGTACTTTTTGATTTTTGACGGAAGTGCTCTGTTAGTCTGGCAACACTGCTTCTCCACGCCACGCCTTGGCCCTTGTTACTTTTGCACTGTTGAATTCATAATTTTATTAATTGCTTTGTACTATAAGTTGTGCTCTTTCAAAATCGAGCGGAATTGAAGAAAAAGAAATCCACGGACATAAACATCACCTGATCAAGACGTACACTAACAACAATAAAATCCAATAAAATGCCGGCCAGCGGCTTCGATTTGTATAACATGCAAGACGCCAGAAATAATTTTGATGCTATGCGACCTACTCCGATTTGTACTGATGCCAATCAATTTATGGGACAATGTCAGAATATACACATATCGACGAATTGTTATTACGGGTACCATGAGCTAAAGCGACCACAGAATATTGAAATAGCAGCGGATTGCGAAATGGTTGAGGCCACGCGTGACGATGCACGGCCCCCGCTACAGAACGGTAGAAAACGCAGTGCAGACGACGGTGACTACCAGCAAATCAAGCGACCTCGACCAGGTAGGTTTCTGTTTAATGGGCTTTAGAAACCTCTTTGAATATACACAGTATCAGTTTTGCTTGAGTTGACTAAGATGATGCTAAAAACGAATATTAAAGTAACTCTTTAATACTTATGTAAAATAAAATTCAAAGAAGTTTCCTAAACTATATTAAATTTTTACTTTATTTATATGCTAACACGAATAAAATATAATTAATTAGAATGATTTTATTATTTCTGATCTCATCTGTTACATTTAAACAATGCAGCAGGTTGTTCGGTCACCATTTATTTTCGTTGTGGGAAGTCTCTACATTTGTTGTTTTTGTGGGTGGCACATAGCCAATTAACCTTATTTTATAAATTTACGGTTTTGTTGCAATTTCTAACCCACATGACATTGTTATCATTGAATGTGTTAGTTATAAAGGGCTTTATTTGATGGTGATATGTAGTTGTAGACACCTGATACACCTGTTGCATTGCCAGTTTGTATTGTTTACAAGATCTCACGGTTCGAAATAATTGCCATACAATATAAATAATAAATTGTTTAAACATTTTGTTTGGCAGGCAATACTTGTGATGATATTTAGGTTTGTTAACCCTTTAACCGCCATCATATGATATATCAGATAAAGTGACACCAGGGCATTGTTACATTGTGAGTAACTTTCTTGGCATACAGCAGTTAAAAGGTTAATCAAACAAATAATTTACATAAAGGGTATTTTAAGCTCTATTGATAAACATGACCCTCTACAGATGTATTGCAAAATGATTTTCTTTCGCGATAACTCGGATCTCAATCGGAATATGATGGCACCCGAACTGTTAATCAATGATTGCATTAAATGAGTGACATTTTCATATTCATTATTATGGAACTTTATTGTTTAGTGTCAAATGTCAAAGTTACCCCTACGGCTGTAAGATGGGTACTGAAGCTGATTGAGAGAGCACGATAAATACGAACTTTTCCGATAAAGGATGAAGGAAAATCATTATGCACTACATCTGTAATAAGAACCATCTTAACTATATTGATATCAAATTGATCACACAATATGCTGAATGTCAGTGAGATCACCTTTTAATCTGTTCATATACTGAGCCCGGATATAAACTACCATCAACATGTTGTTTTTTGTCAGTTGTTCATTGTATATTGTCAGTTGTTTTGGTTGGTTGATGAGAAGTTTTTTTTTCTTGCTTTTTTGTCTTTAAAATTGGTTTAGCAAAGATTCATAAATTTTACAAAGTAAATTTGGAATTACAGCAATCATTCTTAAAACATGCCTCACTTAAGGATTTTTCATTGCATTTAGACCTGCATGATTTTATCTTATAATTATGTCATCGCAACATGTAGGGTAAACGTCCCAGTGCTTGACAGCTCAGTGCCCAATCCAATAGATGACACCTAAAGCCGTCTGCTACTGGTGACTGGGATCCCCGGCTGGATAATAAAATAATGTTTTGTTTTTTCACTGGGAGAGGACGGGTTAATCACCTCTGTCATCATGATTCATGAGTTTCATGACATAAGGTTGGCATGTGTTGGGTCAGCGTCGAGCACAGGAACATTTACGTTAATTATGTAATCTTCTACTAAGTAAGTTATTGCCAAGTGTTCATAGGATTTATTGTTTGGTCATTCATAACTTGTTTAGTGTCCCACTGTGTCCTGTGTACGTTTTGTAGATGGCCAAAGTAATATAGATGAAAAACTTAAGTACCTTCAGTACCCTCTTTTATGTATTCATAGACTCTTTGAATAGGCATTTGTTTTGTTTGTGTTACAAAATTGAAATATATGTTACCCATTCAAACACACCATGGCATCTCCATATAAGAGGACTTTAAGAGGGGTGTTACAGTTTTTTACCTTAACTTCACTTTTTGCTGAAATTTTTTATATGTTAATATGGATGGTCTAAGAGGTCTATCCCTAAGGCAAGGTTTTCAAAAGGCCATTAGACTATGCCATTTCAAACATTTTTTGATATTACTTTTGTACACATCAGTGTAAAATTGGAACAGGTAGCAAATATTTTCTGTAGTTTTAGAAGGTTGATTATATGGATACATGTTAATTGTATGACTCATGCCTGAGTATTAGGTAGCCTTAAGACATTTGTTTGATATTTGACTGTGTAAGAGTAACATTTTTAGTCTTCTGAATTCAGAACTTGAGGTGGTTACATAAAAAATGTATTTATATCCAAAATATTCACAAATGTAGCTTATAACAGCCAAGATTTTTTAATTCTGTATTCCTTGTAAGTAATTATTAGTTCCCAGTTGCAGTTTCTAATGTATTTGGAACAGGAGATCCTTTCATATAATTGATTCTGTGTAACTAAAAAGTGGTACAGTGATTAAAGATCAGGATAAGTATATGTTGTATCGGGATTATGGCCTGTTTACACATTGCGAAGTACACTCACACATGTGTCACTCAGACACCATGACATGCAAGTAGAAATACAGAAACGCAACATTGATACCGTAACGGATATATCCGTCATTGGCTATTTTGTCATAGTCACAGACATAACAAATGAATACATTTATATTCTTTCAAATTCAAATAAGTAACTATACAATGAGTCCCGATTCAGGATTCCTGAGATCCTGATCCACTTATGCTATACCTCAGTAAAGTTAATTATAAAGTGTTATCATAATTATCATTCATAGAGGTTTAATCCAAACTGCCTGCCAAACAAAGAGCCCACATAATTCCAAATTTCTAGCAGGATTAACATTTTATATGTACTGTTCATTGACTAGGTTCAATTTAAATGCAAATTTATCAAATTAAATAATAACTATGCTTTGAATTTGGGAGGTAATATTTGGGGGATGACATAAAATAAGTTATACTTGGGAGTAATCTTCGAGACTGATTTTTTAACATCAAACAATGGCGTTTTTTTGCAATTAAGCATTGTTCCAGAGATTCCCCACAGCATGTCACAAACCATACCTATTTATAGTATTAGAGGTGAATGAGTAGAAGTTTATATTTCATTGTGATCATGTTTACAAAATTTGCATTTAAATTTTAAATATAACGTGTGGAGGTGAGTTGAGTTGAAATCGCAACAAAACTTTATTTGGAGACTTCCTGCTGATGCACCTGTGGCACAGTGTGATGAAGTCCGACTTTATTTCAGAGGGTATGGTGCCATCAACTTCCAACTACAACCCATGTTTACTGCGTCCAACCCACAACAACCCAGATATATCTCGTTGTCTCATGGTCCATATGATCTAATCTCTACCAATTCTACCAAATTATCGACAAACCAGAAAACAGTATCTAATTCAGAAATATTAATTCTATCTGCAGAGAAGCAAAGAGAGAAAAGCATTGAACCTGAGACAAATGAGAACATGAACATGGACAGAAGTAAAGAAGAATTATTGGAGACCTTATATTGGAATATACATGGAGGGAACTTTATTGATTTATTGCAGTGTTTGTGACATGTTCAAGTGGATTGTGTGATATTTTTAGTACTAGTTAAGTTAATGGGACACTAACATTAAATATATGTAGTTAAGTTCTTTTCTCAATTACTTAAATTTAAGTTTTTCTAAATAAATACAAAAGGGAAAAGTGAGGCTTTTATTTAAAAAAAAGTATATTTGTTAAATAATTGTTTATTGATCTAAACATTCAATACTTTTGAAAATACTTGCATATTCTAAAATTAGAGAATTATAATTGGATAGAACAAAATCTAACATTGAACGCGATAAATAAAAATTTACACAGAAACGGGAATTCAACGGGATGCTCGAGATTTAATCTGAAAAAAAAGAAGAAATATCAATTAATTTCCATTTGTTTCATTTTTCTGTTTCAGATGCAGCAAGAAGATCTAATCTTGTGATATTCAGTTTCAGGGCCACTCAAACAGGAGACAAACTGTGAAGTTTGTAGTTTGAGTGTTTGCTCCATTTTTACATAATATTAACATCACCTTTCTGTTTTTCAGATGACTCTCCCATATGCAGCCTTGTTGGCACGCGATCGAGCCCGAGCCATTCTGCATCAGCCTTTAATATAAATACATCAAACTGTTACGTACTTCAATTGACGTACAGATTTATTTTACATGTAACGGCATAAAACGGAATGATCATTTAATTTCACTTCAAATAGTTTTTGTTCTCTTGCGACTGTGATATTTTGTACCTGTTGTTTGTAATAAATTAATTGTAACTATAGAATAAATTGTTTTTGTCATCAAATTTCCCAATCCTCTTAGTTAAATAGTAAACAGATCTAGTTAAATTTATAAAGTTCGTAACTAGTCTCACAAGTGATATGCAAATATGATAAATACATTGTAAAGTGAAAATGCATCTGATTGTTTCACGTAGCTCCATTTATTATATAATTACACGATTACATAGTTTGAACACGTGTACAGAGAGAAAGCGATAAATAGGTTTTTAATGTAAAACGGCACACGATACGTGATGCGAGGCACTCTTCCTTTACAAGGGTATAAAATGGGTAGGTTAGGTTAGGTTAGGTTAGTCTAATACAGTGCTCAGTATCCTAACCAGAGCTCTTAGATCTGTTCGGACCTGCACTAGAGACGTTGAGCCATCTAATTTGGCCAGTATGCTTGTTTATTGAAAAATTGTAACATTTCACTGCGAAGTTTGTTTAAGCGTTATTGCGTATTTGTTATACTGCTTTAAGCTACATTATGTATGAACGCGATATTCGTATGACGAATAGTGTTAGATAACGATTCGAGCTTAGCTTTCACTCCTATTAGCGCAATTGATCAAGGGAAGACACCTACAGTAGAGCACCTGTTGCATTACCTCTGTGGGCGCGGACTCCTCCGTGTCCACGACGTCGGGCAGCGCGTCGAGCGGCGCGTCCCGCGAGTCGTCCGCTCGGGTCTGGTCCGCCTCGGCCAAGTCCCCATTGTGCATCTCCGAGCAGTTTATCAGGTCCACCTTCCCCTCCTGACTGGACCGGGGGCTGTTCTCGGTCGAGCCGTCCATGTCTACGTGCACGTGCCCCGGCCACATGTCGTACGGGCAGTGCAGCTGCGAGTCGCTCGAGCTGAACAGGTTCAGCGAGCCGGCCACGTCCTGCAGGATCGACGACTCCGACAGCTGGCCCGACTCGTCCCCGTCCCCCGAGATCACCAGCGGCAAGCTTTCGATTATGTCGTTTGACACGCTGCAAACGTTTATCCCCTCGTATTTGGATAGGAAGTCGAGTAGTCTCTTCTTGGATACTCGGGGCCGTCTTCCGTCCAAGCCTCCGTTTAGGATTTGCGTAGCTAGAGCGTCGAGGAGCTCGGGCGTGCATATTTCATCACTTTTTAGTAATAGAAAGCGAACAATATCGTTGTCGAATTGAGGCGGGCCGGAGCACGAGGGCTGGGGGGGCAGGGGGAGGTCGCCCTCGGCCGAGGTCGTGCTCACGGCGCCCTCCGGCCGCTCCTCGCGATTCTCATTCGCTTGGCCGTCCAACACGGGCCCGTACTGGGAGAGAACGTTTCGTATAGACTGGAGCACCCTCTGCCGGAGCGGGTCCGAGCTGATCAGCTGCAGCTCCTTGAACAGCTGAATGAGGAAGTCCGGATGCGACTCGTTGACGCCGATGAGGGCCGTCACCTCCGAGTAGACGTTCTCCCGGAGCAGGTCGAAGAGTTTCGAGGCGGCCTTGTCGCGCGTGTCGGGGCGGGCGGAGGCGAGGTTGGGGTTCGGGCGCGAGGAGCCGGCGAGGTCGATGTTGCTGGTGCTCGGGCGCGAGTTCTTCGCGGGCAGCTTCGAGGAGGACTTGCGCTTGTCCTGGAGGTTGATCGAGTGGGCCTGGACGATCTCGGGCGCGGGCGGCGCGTCGCCGGGCTCCTCCTGGTTGAGGTTGAGCACGTCGGGCGCGGAGCAGAAGGAGGCGCGGTCGGCGCGGGGGTCGGGGTCGGTGTTGCGCTTGGGCGGCGGCGGCGCGCGGCGCAGCGCGTTGTGGCTGCGCGCGGCCAGCGGCGCGGCGGCCGCCGCCGGCCCGCCCGCGCCGCCCGCGCCTCCGCCGCCGCCGGCGCCGACCAAGTCCGCGTTCGTTTTGCTGTTCACCGACAGCAGGTTCTGCCGCGAGTAGCTGAAATGTCACCAGCTTTTGATGCAAAGGTTTCGGTCCGACTTAATTTCGTTCGCCCCGATACTCCGTTGTGAAATGAAATTAAGTCGCGATGAAACCTAAGCGATTGTGGGTTTCAAATGTGAGCACGCGAAATGTGATTAGCCCGAAACTTTGGAAACTAGATTTGAGTATAGAGTTCAATCGGTGCTAATCGTATTTCGCGAACGTTCCACAAGTTAGTAACGAACACTAAACGCGAACGTTCCCTGCGATAGAATCTGAAGCGGATTAGGAAGCAGAGGGGGAATGTCACGTCTGAATTACGCATTTTAACGAAAACGATCCAAGAACGCGCAGTAAATTTTGAAATTAAAATATTCTGGTAAAATCAAAAGCCGTGATTTATAACAGTCAAGTTTATGGATCAGTTGTAGTTTTCGTTTAATTACGTAGATTTATTGGAAGGGGCTGTATCATGATATTCATGATTAAGCAAAATTATTTTGTTACAAATTATCCTTAGGGAGTAAATAATCTAATGTAAGTAATCCGGCACTAAAATACCGAAACTACCTAGAGGGTCTTATAACGTTCTTCATGCCTTAGATGGCCACATTACGAAACAGGAACCTATCAAAACATAAATGTGAAAAAAAACCAAGTTCAACATTAAAAATATGCGTCGTTATTGACTTCGTCAACAAAAGAATTGTAATATGGGTGCCAAGTTTTGCTTAGAAAATCCGGAATCTTAATATTGAACTTGGCTCTCATTTCACAATCACATTTATGTTTTGATAGGATATCATTACTTTTTGTTCAGAAATTTTGCTCAGTACTGACTGTGCTATACTATACGGTTCAAATAACATTTATACATTTTTGCCAGTACAAAATCAATAGGCGCTTAGTGTATAAATAAAAAATGTTATTTGGAAAATATTACAAATCATAAAAAAATCACTGTTTATGTTTCTCAAGTTCGTAATCATACATTTGCCCAGCTCGATGCCAAATTTCAACTTGCTAGGTCACTTGGAAGTGGGTTAGATTTTTGATTATTCCTTCCCCATCCAATATCCATCCTAGTCTGAAAAAATCCTATTTTTAGAAGTTTGTATCTTAATAACCGATTGATTCATGAAATTTGGGAATCTGGTTAGCCTCGAGGATCTTAATAAACGTACCAAATTTCATATGTGTCCGTTCAATAGATTTTGAGTTACGTAGGGGGTCAAAAGTGCCACCAAATGGTTAGTGTAAATAACACACGGCCGCTGCGTCGCCAGTTCTTTTTTTTCACTTGGCTTGACACGCTGCCGCGTGTCTAGATATTAGTACAAATTTATTTATAAAGGTGAGGTTTGGAAAAGAGGCGTGTTATAGCTGCACTCCATTAACTCTTATAAATACAGTTAAGTTTCAACAATCGGTGTTATTTTAGAATCGAACATAATTCTCACCCATATCCGTGTAAAGAATAAAAGCAATTAATTATTACTACTAATTGGGTATAAATATGAGTAGCTATGTTATGTATCATATCTAGTATCTGAAAAGAGAAAAATATTATCATAAACATATATAATTAACTTAAATAACAATTAATAGTGTGGCGGAAAATAGCGGAAGACCTGTGTCCATCACACAAGAGAAAAAAAGGAGGGAACTGGGATAAAAGTTGAGATTTGTACATACCTTCGGAAATTGTCCCAATAGTTGTTGGCCCGGTTGCCGGGAGGCACTTGGTTGTTCAACGTATGGGAGGCAGTCTCCACGCGCCAACGTTCTTCAAGCTGCGAAATAAACAAAAGTAAATAATCTCGGATGCCATATTAATTAATACTAACTAGGTACCTAGCTGTGGATGTGTTTATAGAACCTACCTCGATTTAGATTCTGGATTCAGAATCTTGTAGTAAAAATAAAACAGTGATCATATGACACTAAAAACTTTGCTTTCAAATAGACAATGTTATTACTGTTTAGTTTATGGGGCAGGAGGTCGAGTCAAATTTCATTTAACTTTATGACAGACCTTATCCCTTGATTTGATAAAAATAAACAAATAGACAATGTTATTATATTATAGTTGACGAAATATAAGCTGCACCGATTCCTCGAACAACTTGTATGGCGAATCGGTGCAGCTTATATTTCGTCAACCATACTGTTTATGGGGCAGGAGGTCGAGTCAAAATTCATCCAACCTCACGACGGACCCCCTTAATTCAATAAAAATATAATATTTTAAGACCACGTTATTCGAAATCATAGTATTTTTCATTCAATTTTAAACCATTAAATACTCACTTTATTGATGGGATATTTAGATATGTTATAGTTTAAGAGTCGGTCTAGTGTATTTTAAGGCTGAAAACACGATATTTGAAACTTCGCTCGATGATCTCACATCGCAAAAACAGGTAAATTTTGATCTTATTGTGAGTCGTATATAAAATATATCCAACTCAGACTCGAGTAAAATATATCAATAGATAGGAAACGATGTGAAGAAGTGTATTTTACGGCTAATTTTTTTTAAAATGTTTTTATATTTAACAAAACTCAAAAATATCAGAAAAGCAAACTGCGCGCTTCATTTTAGTAGACAGATGGCCGTTGGGCCTCGAGCTGGACGGACGTCTGTCGCACTTTTTGCAGTTTGACATTTGTAAAAATCGCATATTTAATACCAGTAACTAGATGATATTAACATTTTCAGGGTAAATTACTGGTGAGTCATATCGACGAATAAACATTTAAAATAGTTTTCCTGGTACTTTTACAATTCGAGATAGTGGAAAACATAAAATGTGGCTAATAAAGCTTATCATTATATCATTTTTTTCCTTTTTAAACCCTCTCTAGTATTTTTAGCCTAGCCAAGGTGTTAAAAATTGTCTACTATGCCCTTGTCCAATCGATTTTATCATATTGTATAGGCTCCTGGGGAGGCGCACATAAATCACACATGCTGAAGCTAGAACGGGCACAAAGAGCTATTCTGAAAGTTAGTTCCTTTCTCCCCTTCTCCCACCCCACTACTGACTTATATAAACGCTGTGACGTACTCTCAGTCCGCAAGCTCTTCATCCTAAACATCATACTAAAAAAACACTCACAACTATCTTTCGACCACACCAAACTATCTGGTAGACGCCGCATAGAACACATCTGCCCCCCAAAGAAATTGAACACACGCTTTGCACAAAAATTCTTTTGCTTTCTCGGAGGCTTTCTATACAATAAAGCTAATGCTGCACTCTCGATTTACCCTCTCACCAAATTATCCTGTAAAAAGGCTATCACAAATTGGCTTCTTACCTTTGATTATGATGACACTGAAAATATTATGAAACCTATATCATAATTACAGCAAGGAAAATACACGACGACACACACACACACACACACGCACACACACACACACACACACACACACACACACACACACACACACATACTCGTGCTGGCCTAAGACATGACTAGTTTTATTTATTAAATAACATTAACAGTTAAAAGTTTCTTAAAATATTACTGTTTAGTGTTTACGTTATGAACTCCATTCAAAAATACCGACGTTCATAATTATGACTGCACTATGATTTTGTCGTTGCTATAGACATCTGAGGTTTGGAGACCTGGTGACCTGACATACAGGTTTCCCCTAGTCCAGGCACCAGTCTCCACCGCACAAGTTACATAGCTAAAGTATTGTTAATATTACTCTAAGAATATTTTTTGTACACTCATTGTATACTTTGTGGTGGAGTTAATAAACATTTTTTTCATTTTTTAGAATGTGGAATTTTTTTCCATTATACGGGTCACACTCCTTCATATAGCATATTGTATATTTTATGTCTATGTGTGAGTATATTCATAGCGCCTGACACATAGTTTGACATCTGACATTAGCAAATTAAATTCAAGCTTGGTATTTCAAATACAATATTTAAAATTATTAAATATATTGAGCTTCGTATTGTAACAAAATAAATATGCCCTAACGGACCGTAATCCTGCCAAAGTTTTGACGCTATTCGACTTCAATTTGCTCTGCAGTTCAATGTAAAGCAGAATGACATCAATCTTACGATGAAAGTGATATTATTGCATTGTGTAATTATTCCAATATATCAACGTAAACGATAAAAAAAGAATAATACAAATTTTAATGAAAACATGCCTCGGATAATATCTGAAATAGAAAGGACCCAAAGCTCTGAGGAATTCTGGCCGCTTACGGCTAGTATGTGGGGGAGGATATCTGGTGACGGCGTCGCGGTCTCAGATCTATGATCAGCGGCTTCGGTGAACTTCACTTCATAGCCACATCATGCGCAAATGTTTACGTGAATTTACTGGACGAAGTGATGCTGCAAATTGTTCTACTGACTTTCCTGACTTTATTCAAGATAACTGCCCCATACAGCACCCGCGGGTCACTTGGGAATGGTTTACTCTACAGCTACATCCAGGCATAAATGTAATGATGTAATGCCATCGCCTGAAATTTGAACCCGATTGAGAATCTTTGGGGTTTAATGGTTCAACAGTGGGATCATCGCCATGAAAGAACCAAAGAAGCAATTCAAGCAATAGATACTGCAATGAAATATGGGAGGAAATGCGGGGAACTGACATAATTATCAACGTCTTCTCAGCTTATTGAGAGACAGGCTACAAACTGTTATAGACGCACTGTGGTTGCACGCATTATAATCCCTCAGTCTTATGTTTTATGTTTATAATAAATTATATAATAAATCTTGAATTTTATTTAAGATGGATTTATGAACCGTACTGTCTTCTCGAAGATCTCACGGTTCGAAATAAAGGCCATACGATAAATAAAGAATAATAAAGAACTAATAAATAAAGTTGTAAGCTTTTATTAGCAGGGCAAAATATTTATGTTGAATCTTTTTCTAAATAAATAAAAAAAGTACAAATTATTTATTTACCAAAATAACGCTCAATAATTATTTATGCTCTAAAAATTACGGTTGTTTAAATAAAACAAAAAAAAAAACTTGCTCTTGCCTGAGATTCGAACCTGTGACCTGTGCTTTAGAGAGCAAGCGATTACTAATTACACCACAATGTACTTGGCTTAGTGGTTGAAATTAAGCTACTTATTTGTGGCTTGCAACTTTGACTTTTTGTGTCGAGTCGTGATAAAATTTAGCCCTTATTTAGTTAAGTGAAATCTGTCAAAACTGCGCAACAGAGACAGAGATATGCATTGACAAGTCTACACTCTTTTTCGTGAATGTCATAACAATCTGTTCTAAATTTAAATGGTTGACAACCTAATTATCACGTGCGCCACTCTGGCTTATTCTGGTTAATTTGACAAAGAAGGTCTGTCACATATTCAAATTCTAAGTTACAGCAATCATTAAAAAAAACGAGGTCAGTGACCTGTCACAGTAAAGTGAGATAGTGTGTGTAAAATGTAATTGTGTTTGTTACTGGGGAGAATTACGATAATGTTGCGCCGCCTAGCGGATTTTTTGTGTCGCGTTTGTAGTTTCGCTGCAATAAGAAAGCCTTAAGCCTCCTCCAAAACGGTTTTGAATAAGAAAAAATGCAAAAAGACGGTCATAGATACTATCCATCCGGGTGAACATGGCGAAATAAGGGCTAAGGTAGCTGGTATACAGCGTATATCATTAGAGACATTCTCGTGGAGTGCCTGTAGTATGTATACTCACGAGATTGAGCTGGTCGCGCAGCGCGTGCAGCTCGCGTTGCTGCAGCAGCAGCTGCTGCCAGCACCACGCGCCCCACAGCCCGCACCCGCAGCCGCAGCCGCCCACCATGCCGCCTGCATAGTAAACAACAGATATGAGAAGTAGGTTTACTTCGTCACAGAATAGTATTACATACAGAACGGACACGAACCCCCCGCACCGAGGACAGTTACCTCGTCCCTGAGAGACCCGCCTGGTGTCGATCGGGTGTCGTCGCGCCTCGCGATTCGTCCGCGCTACGTACCCGCGCAAACAACGCGTATACTGATAGCGCACGCACACATACTTACACACAGCGCTTACGTTCCTTCGCGTGTCACAGGTGCTCTTAGGCCAAATTCTGTCAAACAAACGCAAGCAAAAAACGACTAAGACCTCTGACCTGTAAGGTAGATTTTTGATTGCGTTCATTTGACAGCATTTCAACTTTTAGCTCTACAGGAGATATTTCAAAAAATCGGTTCCGAACTCTGATTCTATGAAATCTAATTGTAATATGGTCTAGTTCTCTGGGTTGAAAGTTTAAGGTCAGCTGAGTCTCCTAATCTTGGTTTATCCCAAGCAGACCACAGGCTCTAAACCTCTCACGCTACCTAAGCGCACCTCATAGCTAAGGAATAAAGGGTTACATATTAAAATACCTAAAATTGATATACCTATTGTCAAAATACCTATGTACGAAATACCTATTTTTTTAAATACCTATTGGTTATTTAACCTATTTTCATAATACCTATTGGACGAAATACCTATTGAACGATTAACCTAAACTTGAAATCACTACTATCAGTATACCTATGTACGAAATACTTATTTTTAAAATACCTATATGTCGAAATACCTACAGTCGGAATACCTACTGTCGAAATACCTACGGTTGAAATACCTACAGTTGAAATACCTACAGTACCAAAGCTTAACTAAGGGTTTAGGTACTGTTAATGTTTATTTATCACATTTGATTAAAAATATTGGTTACCCTAATGAGGGTTTGACGGGTACGTTACTTCGAACGGGTACTTCTCTGTTTTTAGACTACTGTTATCTATTTAGTCGGGCAGTACACAAATTGCGGACGGAACGACAGTGCGCGTTGAAGTGATGTGTAATTATTTATAATGTCGAAATATTACGTACATAACTGTATATTTATGTACGTAATATTTCGACATTATATATTTAAAAAAAAACAGCCAAGTGCGAGTCGGACTTCGCACATTTAGGGTTCCGAACCGACCGCAAAGTTAAGTTGGTTTTTATACGAAAAATAAGGAAATTTCAAAGAAAAAATCTAATTTATCAATATATTAGTATTTGTTGGTAAAATGTACGTAATAACAAACAATATTACCAAATTTTAAGTTTATAGGTGTTTGGGAAATTAAAAAATTCTTCGGTACAAAATTTCGTTAAAAAAGCTGACTTTGGTGGCTTCTCATACCTTTGTTTTCCAATATTTTTTTTATTAAAAATATAGTTAGTATCTACTCAATGAGCTCTAAACAACGATACCCCACTCGATAGGGCAGGATATTTTTTTTTTCGCGCGTCCCTTTAGCTGTATGGGAGCCCCCCTTAAAAACATTTAAAAATAAGTTTTGACTATTTGTATGGCTTCGGGCCAATAAGATGCTTATACTGTGTAAATTTGAAGCTTGTAGCTCCAACCGTTTGGCTGTAAAACCTGTGTGACAGACGACGGACGGACGGACGGACGGACGGACGTCTGGGCGTCACCAATAGGGTTCCGTTTTGACCCTTCGGGTACGGAACCCTAAAAAGTTCAATTCTGGCGCTTCGCCGGCCGCTGCCGCGGCACGCTCGCTTCGCTCGCTCGGCTCGCGCTGTAGGGTTGCAGTTCTACCTAACCACTCCTCCTCGCTTCGCTCGTCGTCGTACCTACACCGACCTGCCTTAGAAACAGGTAAAAAAATAATATTATGACAATCTCCACCTCTATTCTCGACTTCTACATATTATACTCTAAACCAGGTCGGTGTAGGTACGACGACGAGCGAAGCGAGGAGGAGTGGTTAGGTAGAACTGCAACCCTACAGCGCGCGAGCCGAGCGAGCGAAGCGAGCGTGCCGCGGGAGCGGCCGGCGAAGCGCCAGAACCGAACATTTTCCAGTAAAATTATTATTCTACTGACATTCTTGATTTTGGATGTTTCTTACGTTGAATAAAACTACTTTTCAAAATCCAAATTTTTTCAACCTGTCGCGATAATGTTCTGTAGGTATTTTGAATGTAGGTATTTTGACTGTAGGTATTTTGATTGTAGGTATTTTGACTGTAGGTATTTTGACTGTAGGTATATCAAACTTAGGCGAATCGTCCCTTAGGTATTTCATCCGGTAGGGATTTTGAACAGTAGGTATTTCGTTCAATAGGTTTTTTGAACGTAGGTATTTCAATCTTCGGTCATTTAAACTGTAGGTTAAATAAGTGATAGGTATTTTAAAAATAGGTATTTCGTACATAGGTATTATGACAATAGGTATATCGATTTTAGGTATTTTAATATGTAACCGGAATAAAGACACAACCAGAGGCCTATTACATAATAATTTGAAACTAATAATACAAGCGGAAGTCTCTTTTCAACCTTTTTCATTCGAAAGAGAGTTCCGCTTGTAATTTTAGTTACATGTCTCTATGCAATAGGCTTTACTCGGGGGTAAACGTTAAGAGAAAATAAAATACGTGAACCGTGGATCTCTTTAAGGCACAAGGCTTTTCTGGATGAGCTCGCTTCACTGTCGGCCTCATATTTGCCCCCTGGCTAAATGCTGGCCAAGAGTAATTTTTAATTAAAAAAAAAATACGTGAAATTTTTAGGCCGTACCATAGGGCATCATCATGTTGAATGGCATGGAGGGAGGGAACGACATCTGCGGCGTCCCCAATAACCTCTCCATGGTTTGAGAGTGGCTGTTCTGAGTGAACTGGTTCGTGCGCATATCCTGCAAACATCAAAATGTTGTTTAAATACATTATTATCCATCCCACTAACACAGTCATATGTTGAATAAAGTTTAAGTAAACGCAATTTGGGCACATTTGTAAATGCTTTAGTCTGTATAACGACAAATGTATTCTAACCAGTCACAACATGTGAAACTTTTCTTATTGGTGAAATGTCATAAAACCTTTGTGAAAATGAGGTCTGCTTAAACTGATCTGAGCATTTGATTGGTCAATGTAACATAAGACACTTTAGTTTCAACAAAGTGGAAAATGGGTCATATTTCTACGTCAGTTTTGTATGACGTTACCCGTCTATATAATATTATATTTAGATGGTTACTACGACAGATACACTTTCGCATTCACAATATAAGTATCCCATACATATATTATGAATACGAAAGTGTATCTGTCGTTCGGTTGCTCACCTGGTTCGTCTTGTTTGTATTGCTCCAGTAGGGCGGCGGCATGTGCTGATACGGCATGTTGATTGGATTGTCAACTGGAAGTTTAAAGTTTTGGCTTTTACCCATTTCGTCAACGCCAAGAACGTTCTTAAACCTTTTAATATCAATCTATATCGCAATCTATATTAAAAGGAAGGGTGGACGGACCTTTTTTTGAGCACTGGACACGTATGCACATAAGCCTGAGCCCAGTGTTCAAAGTGCGTAACATCCACACGGACGAGCCCCTCCACAGCAAATCTCATACTAATCTATGCGCAATTGACAATATTTCATAATTTCCAAAAGTCTTAATTCGAAAACCATTTCGGTAAAAACGTGTGAAGTACACAAAAAACATTTTTTTAGATTTTTTTCTCCGTTAATTTTGGAAAAAATCGCAAATTACTGTAAAACGAAAGTTAACGTCATCTTCCTCGCTGTATTCAGGGAGACCTTAGTACAGAGTACAGACAATTGCTGCTCTGGATTCTTGTTGGGAAGATGACGTCATATTTTACTTACGCCCTTTTGGAATGACCTACTTTTCAACGTGTTTTTTTTGTATGAAATAATGAGTTAAATTGAAAAATAAAAAATACGGGTGGCTTAAATTTTTACCTATTTTCTAACTAGTTCATAAAATAAAGTAGTTAAAAATATGAAATGTTGTCAATTGTACGGATTGAGCTGTGGAGGGGCGCGCCTTCTTGGATGACACGCACTATATCTGATTTTAGTAGTGTCTACATATAAGTTATAATAAGTACGTAGTACTGTTATAGGTACTTACATAGTCTTAAGTTATACGCTACTAAACTAACTACATATGAATGTATTTTGGATCCAATATAAAGATTATAAATTAAATTAAAAGCACTATGATAAATAGTGGTCTTTATGTTACCGAAGTAACTTGCATGATTTCAAGTAGGCGTGTGTATTATAATCTATAACAAATGGGTTTCCAGGCTAATTTTCTCAGGAATATGGGAGAACTTTTCGGGTTACGATGGGTAAAAATGCTTACTGTTTTGAGAGATGGGTGGGACCAAGTTGACATTAGGCGGCTCCGCACGCGGTTCGTGCCTGAGAGAATGTTGGCTGGAGTTGTTTGACTGTGGTACCTGAAATAAAATAGATGCAATAATAGTAGATTGTTTGACAAGGGTCTAAAGTAAGCCATATTACCACGAGATGGGTATTTTCCCGAACGTAGAGAGGGAAAATTGTTCGAGTGGTAATATGGCTTTTAGACCCGAGTTATACACTCTACTTTTCACTTCGATTGCGAGAAAACACATAAACACAAATTATCCATCTTAAATGAATAATTTAACTCTTGGCGGGTGTATGTCTAATTTGACAGCATGTTTTTTTTTCTAAGGCCAGCACCATATGCCTCGCTATGCGTGTTTGCTTGGCGTATTCGCCTCCCTTTCTTTTGCTATATCAAAGAAAGAGATGCATCATGCGCTTTTTTTTTCGTTTAAGAGGAGTAATTGCTTTGACCATAGACACCGCTTAATCTTTAAAGAACTGAAAAAAGTCTTTCCTGATTGGTCGATTTTAGTACAGCTGTGTTCTGGTTGGTTGATATTTTTACCAAATATGTTTTAATCTGTCAAATTACTTTTCTGTGATTGGTGGATTTAATCGGTGAAGTATTTTGATTGGTCAAATTGAAATGTTTTGTAAATCAAAAATCGACACACAATGTGCACAATGCAAACCCACACACAAGTATCAATACTGCGTTAGTGTTAAGTCAGTGTTAATTAACTCCCCCTCCTCCCTTCATATGCAACAACTATAAAATAATGATGTCTATATATATAGTCCTCCTCATAGATTTCGATGACGGCGATCCTGTCATACTATGTATGTGTAGTTCGTACAAAACTGTTAGGCCAAGTGCTGCCAAATTAACGCAAGGAAAAATCAACCTTACAGTCAGAGCTCTAAGTCTAGTTTTGCTTTCGTTCGTTTGACAGAATTTAGCCTTAGAGTTGTATCCAAACTATATTTGCCCTATTGTGAGCCATGATATGGCTGACTATGCTAAACTTGCTCTAGAATACTCAATTGCATGCGTGACAATAGAGTTGGCCAAACCAGACGTAGGAGGGCTATAATATAATTAGGCGAGCTATTATTAATTATGCCTTAGTAATATGCGGTTATTTGTAGTAAAACATCGTAAACCTCACATTGTTATCTTCAGACAGACGTTCTTGTGTTTGTCTGCGTCGAACACGACTTCTCTGGTTCGATTTAGTCCTCGAAGCACTGTTGAAGAAATTAAATTAATTATAAAAAATAAACAAGTAAACACTTTTATAATATATTGTAAAGAAACTCCACTAGGACCATAGATATAATATAATTATACTCTGTAGTTGTAGATGCGCCAACGAGCGACCGGGGCTATATCTTTCTCATACTTGCTCATATTCATACAAAATTTGTACTCCGCAATTTGGCCGGTTTGCATGTCCAATGTATTGCTTATGGAAGTTTGCATTTGCCTATAACCCGACCATGAAAAAATGTTCGGTCGGTGATAGGGACAAAACATGCCACTCTATTCTGTTTCCTCTTATAGGAATCGCAACAAGACTATCTTTCTCTAGCAAAGCGTGTCAGCCCCTTGACTAGGACGGTACTAGGATGACAGCTAAATAACAGATGTCATCGTACCCAAACTGTATCAAAAGCGTAATAGGGATGTTCAACACCAAATAAGAAAATCAATCATGGCGTCCGAGGGAATTTCTCTGAAACCGTACCGTACGCGACCATTAGGTTCTAAGGTGAATAGGATTTTCACTAATTATTTGACATATTTTTTGCCTTGCTTCTTTTTTTAATACTACGTCGGTGGCAGACAAGCGTACTGTCCACCTGAAGGTAAGCGGACACCGGAGCCCTATAGACGCTCGCAACTCCAAAAGAGACACGTGCGCGTTGCCGATCCTGTATAAAATTTGAGGATTCACCGTGTTGACAGCAGAAGAGATCAAAGGTCCTTCGGTCTCAACACAGTGCATCCTCGGGAGCTCTGGCAACCTTGCTCACCTCCAGGAACACAACACTACATACTTGTATAGTATGGGTGTGGTCTTCTGCAAGGCGGAGTTACTTCTTCAGTGGGGCTGCTCCAAATTCGAGCAAGAGATGACATTTTGCTGTGCCCTCTATCACTCTTATTGGAGTATAGTAAAATTTTGAATCAACAACCCTATAGTTAAAGTAGAAATTATTTAAAATGTCCGACATTTTATAAAAACTTGTCATTGGACTTTGAATCTTCACGCTTAGACAGTAAAGTCGCTTTTTGAACGGCCTAATTTGATACAACTCGGATAGTTCAAATAATTTTAAGTATACCTGTCGCTGTCGCTGCAGTAGGCGCTTCCGAGCTGCGAAGGGCCGGTGTGGGAGCGACCGCCGAGCGCGCTATCGCCGGCCTGCAAACACGCCTGACCATTTATATAAGTTCAACCGGGTCAAAGGCGACAATGGGTTCAATGCGTCTTGAAGACACAAACACAGTACTTTAGAGCAGCAGTAGGCAACAGGCGGCCCGCGAGCCTCCTTACTGACAACCAACAATGTGGTACCTTTGGTCTGATAGAGGCACAAATCATTAACATGAGCGGCCCGCGATAATTTGCTGCTAAAAGGTTGCCGATCCCTGCTATAGAGCTACTTTGGAAACCATAGTTATTTTTAAATAGAGGACTTAAATAGTTCTTAAGTGCTGTGTTTGTGTCCCGTTCATCCACTGATGCTTTGTCCTGGTTGACTTTATCTGCCCAGTTCCCACTTCACACCAGATACTTACCCACTTATTCATAAACGTCCATCAAACCTATTTTAGTTAACAAGCCGCGAAAGTTCGTTTTATCCTTATCTGTCACTTTGTCATTGAGCATGAGTAGTGTTTTGTTTCGGACCGCTATTCGCTTGAGCGCGCTCACGATCGGACCGATTCACGCTCATAGCCCGTGTTTACTGTCATGTCGTTCATATATCAAACGTCAACTTGACGTTTGGCTCAAGGTGCTTACGCCTGGGAGTGTGAGCACCGTGAGCCCCGTACATGACATCATCAGTGACGTCACGACATCTCTTGTAAGCGCTATGAGCGTGAATCGGTCCGGTCGTAAGCGTGCTTTGAGCGCTGTAAGCTTGATTCGGAACGTGCCTCCTGTGTCACGCGAGTGGTGCAAAACGAGCAACAACACTTCAGTCTTTCTATTTTCTCTGCTCAGATTCATGTGTACTATTGATTCTAATATAGAAAAACGTAAAGACGCCCAATTGAAAAAACGCTTTCACTTGTAATAAAAGATGCAAGTTGTTATGAAATCGGGCCCCAAGATTTTCTATTTGAAAATTTTGCATTTCACAATACAATGTTACCTACCCGAAAATTGTCAGTGTCTCTGGAGTTCTGCGAGTCCAGGAGTATCTGCTCCGATCGCGAATCGGGTTCTTCTTGCTCACTGAAAATAAATATATATCTATTATATAAGATGTACTAAGCATTGTTTTATCACCAGTTTTTTTAACAGCCACTTTAGCTTTCAATACAAACAGCTTTAGGGTAGTTATGCTTTAACAATTTCTTTTTGACACCATTGGATTATGGATGTATGCTCTTTAGCATCCGTTAAAAGCGTTCAGGATAGCTTTGATGAATCAGAAAATTAAGGTAAAAGGTAAACAGTTTTCAGTCACCGAATTTAGATTAGTATGCCAAATTAAAATGCTTTTGGACACTGGGAGATGGGTCAAATTTACCTTGCACTGAAACTTAACTAAGTCGTAGATGGCTTACAAATAATAAATGTAATGTTACCTGTTGTAAGACTGGTTGATTCCAGTTATGATGGAGGCGGTGCAAGAGTCCGCCTTCATTTTTTGAGCTTCGACATTTCCGGTTAGTACTTTCTGTAAAAATAAGTGAATAGGTACAGTATGAACAAAGGATATTTCAATCTCAATAAAATTGTAGGATTATTGTTGTCAAGGAAGATAAGGGCCATGTAATCGTCAAAAGTAGAGCTGGGATTACGTATATGCAATTGTTTTTAATGGATGTACCACTCGGCAGCGTCCCCCTAACCACTTGCAGACGCCTTCTGTTGCCTGCTTGTCCCTGCAAGTCTCAGCATGTCTAGCGCAGTACCTCCTTGTTGAGCAGCTTGTCGAGCTCGCGCTGCTTGTCGGCGAGCAGCGCGCGCAGCTGCATCTGCCTCCGTTCAGCGGGACCCGCGGCTCCCCAGCCGCTTGTAGACGCTTGCTCGTTCACCTTCTTCGGTTTGCGACTTGTCTCTGCAAATATAATAGTCATTTTATTTCCTAAGGATAAGCATAATAGGGAAATCCGTAAGGCGCAGCGTGGGTAGACTCCCACAAGGACTGGTGACCAGGTGAAGGTCGCGGGAATCTGCTGGATGCGGGTGGCGCAGGACCGGTCATTGTGGCACTCTTTGGGGGAGGCCTATGTCCAGGAGTGGACGTCTTTCGGCTGATATGATGATGATGTTGATAGGAAAGCATATAAATTTTGGAAACAATTCACACGGTTTGGTACAAACCACCCTTAATGTTTTATAAACTCACCCTTGTTCGACAGCATATCTTTGATACGCGCTCTTTCGCCGACAATCTTCTCCGTTTCTATGCGCAGTTCTTGGGCTAACTCTTGCAACGAAGCGATATTCGATTCGTGACCTGTAACAATTGTTATGTGAATAAGTGTATGTGATAAGAATATGACGAGTTGCAGATGTTGTTGAATGCAAATGTCCCGCTCTAAAACGCGTGAGTTTGCAATTAACCATCCCGCTCTCTACGGAAACTGTGCGCGTAGTTTTTGTAAATATTTAGTCATAGTCAATGAACCATTCATTTTATCAAAGCAAACCCTGCGAATTTGTCTATAATTATTTAGGATCTTTAATTGAGTACAAAAATTTAATGTAAAATATCAGTAATTTAGCCGTAATATTGAAAAAAAAAACCATTCGAATAAGGGGTAACTTTGCGTTTTTTTTCTATCCAGTGAAATTCATTAGGTCATGTAACTGAATACGATTTTGACTAGACAAGATCCTTATGTAACACAAATATATATTTTTTGAATTTAAGACACTATATTCTATGTCTCAGATGGTTTTAAAAAACTCGAAAGTGGTAATACCCAGCCTTAACGCCTTAACGAGTGTAGGGAAGGAAGGCTGCAATCGCTGAACTTACTCATCTGCTGTGGATGTTGCATTTGCTGCGTGTGCTGTTGCAAGTGCTGCAGGTGCTGCTGCGAATGTTGCTGCTGTTGCAGCGTGTGTTGCTGCGCTTGTTGCAAATGTTGTTGCGAGTGTTGCTCGTTGGTGAACTTGTGTCGTTGCGGTAACGTGTTGCGTACGCGACACACGCTCCCTTCGTTAGACCAGCCGCCGACACTGCCGCCGCCTTCGGATTTGCTAAAGAAAATAAACTACGTGGTCATTTTATGTTGGTAACTCGTTATGTCCCCATTAAACAATTGATGATAATGTCAGACGTTTTGAGAGTGACTTATGGTAAATAAAAATAGCACACTGACAGGGGAGTTGCTAAGTTATCGCCACATTTATTACTTGGTATCGGTCCCATTCAGGCAATTTTATTATGACCCAGCCTCTTAGATATGTACTTCGTTTTGTAATGGACACTCTGTCAGCAAGGAGAAAGACAGAATTTGTGTAGTCACCCTTAGAGTATTTTGATACGAAAAACAGCTTACTTGTCGTTGATATTAGAATGACTCGGCATCTGGAAGGTATCGTCGTGTACGCCAGACAGATTGTCCGATTCGTAGTTCTCAACTGATCGCATCAGATCTGGAAATACAATTTTAAATTAATATCTTCTTTATAATCACACCTGGTCATAAAGCGGCAACTACCGCACACTATAACCACAGAATCGTATAATATATAGAATGCCCCCGCACCGAGGTCAGTTACCTCGTCCCTGCGTGTCGATCGGGTGTCGTCGCGCCTCGCGATTCGTCCGCGCCAGGCGCTACGCACCCGCGCAAACAATTGACGCGTGTACCCACAGCGCACGCATACATACTTGCCCACAGCGCTTACGTTCCTTCGCGTGTCACAGGCGTGCTATAACGAGTCTCAGATCGCATATTTATCGCACTTTCCTTCAGATCCGGCATCAAATATCCGCGATCTGAGAAATTCTTTTTTTTAGCGCCCTAGTTAAGTAATGTACTTTTTTGTCTTTGTCCCAAGGCACATGTGGCATGGTGGCATTTGGTGTCTCCGTCACACGCAATAAATATTCACAATTCAGATTCTTTACCTTTTGTCTTCTGTAGCGCTGTTTTAATGGCTTTGATCTCCATGAGTTTGAAAGGATCTTCATTTTTAATGTTACCTCCTGATTTGTTACCTGTAATAACGAGAATTTAAAAAAAAGTAGTGAAAAACTGTTGTTGTTGGATGGTATTACAGCTTACAGAAGACTTCTCCTAAATTATACGGAGTTGAAAATCTAGCAAAATTTGCTGTTTGTGACATGGCAGATTCACTTTTGATCATATTTTAATACTAAATTTTCAATTGTTATAATATAGGATTTTTATCCATTTCCTTAGCCACTCAAGTAACACATAAATAATGGTCTTAGTACGATATCCTTTCATAAAGACCGTCTGTGTCAAAAAAGGGCCTGTTTTTACTCAATCAATCAATTTATTAATAAAATAATAATATTTACAGGCAAATAGTAGTTTTACCGTTGCCCATATGGAAGAGCAATAATTAAATTGTTATGCCAATAGCGCCTCATTGACTACTTACTTCTAAAAGTGGTACCTTATACCTGGGAACTATCTTATCGACTATTCCCGAATGAACGTACTGCAGTCTCTAGCGTTTAAATCTATGCTATTATTTAAATATAATATTGTTTCGCAATTTTATGTCCTTATCAATTAATTTATATTGTAAATTTAAGTTATTTCATAATTCGAAAATGTTCGTGACAATGTATGATCAATACAATAAATGATATTCTATTCTAGTCGTCAACAAAACGAATCCTCAAGTCAATAAAGGGTGGGCACGGCGATTGTGATCTGTAGCGTAGTACGGTGTCTGCTTACAGGCATGCCGTAGCTTGTAGCTATAAGGATATTCGTTATCTATTTATGCGCCATTGTAGCCTGAAATAAATGATTATTATTATAAAAAAAGAATATAATTACATTTACGCGAAGGCTCCTCATCGCCGCTCTCCTCGCCAGAGCTTGAGTACGTGTTATTGGAGCCAAGGTGCGTGGCCATCTGCAGTTTTTGAAATTCCGATACCTGGACATGTAAGGTGAAATATACACTTATCTTGTAACCTTTAAACATAACACAAGATATACGAGGGGCGTTCAATAAATTCTCGGTATGAGAATGAAAACAAAAGAATACGATAGGTTTTTATATTTTATTTTTTAATATACTCCCCCCCTATGTTTATGCACTTATAAGATCGGTCAATTAGTTTTTTTAACCCGTCATAATAGTACATTACTTAACAAGGGCGGTAAAACAAAGAATGTCTCAGATCGCAGGTATTTGACGCCCGAGCCGAAGGCAAGGGCGATAAATATGCGATCTGAGGCTTTCTTTATTACCGCTCGTGTTAAGTACAAAATTTTATGTCACCCCCTGGCCAGGAAGTGGGATTTCCCGCGCGCGGAGCGTGCGGTTATTGCCGCTTTATGGCCAGGTGTGACATAAAAATATTTTTTATCTTTAGTGTCAAAATGCTCCTCCAGTGCTGTCTTCAAAGCTTCATCGTCAGAAAATCGATTTCCTCGTAGGTCCTTTTTGAGGTTGGGAAACAAAAAGAAGTCACTCGGGGCTAAGTCTGGACTATACGGTGGGTGTGTAATAGTTTCGAACCCAGATTCCCGAACAGCAGCCTTGGCGATATGAGCAGTATGCACAGGGGCGTTGTCGTGCAGAAGCAGAACTCCCTTGGCTAATTTTCCCCTTCTCTTCTCTTTGATTGCTTCTCTTAATTGGCGTAGAATATAAGCGTAGTACCTTCCTGTGATATTTACACCCTTTTCTTTATAATCGATCAGCAATATTCCATCACAATCCCAGAATATTGTGGCCATGACCTTTCCAGCTGAAGGCATGACCTTGAACTTCTTAGGGTGAGGAGTTCCTTTAATGTGCCACTGCATGGACTCTTGTTTGCTCTCAGAGTCATAATGATGAACCCAGGTTTCATCTCCGGTAACAATCTTTTGCAGTATCTCATCAGGATTTTCACCACACAGCTTCATAAATTCGGAACAACAAGCAACGCGCGTATTTTTCTGAAGCGGCGTCAGCATTCGCGGTACCCATCTCGCACTGACTTTTGACATATTAAGATTGTCATGGATTATATTGTGTATAGTACCAATAGAAAGCTTGGTTATTTGAGCTATTGCTGTCACCTTTACTCGAGCATCTTCCAATATAATTTTCTCCACTTTTTTATATTTTCTTGTGAAGAAGCTTCGACGGGCCGACCAGGTCTGGGATCGTCTTCGATACTCTCTCTCCCACACTTAAATTCACTTGACCACTTTTGAATTGTTGATAAAGAAGGAGCAGACTCTCGGTAAACATAATCCATTTCTTCTTTTATAGCTTTTTGATTTTTTCCTTGTTTGGTCAAGAATTTTATTACCGCTCGGTGCTCTAATTTAATTAACATTGAAAAATCGCTCATTGTGATCACGTTTGTTCGGCAGTTGCAGAAAAACAAAAGAACATCGCCGTTTGAATTTTACCTTTTTTTTATGTTAATGAATGACACTTACCGGCCAGTATTAAAAAGTTTACTAAAAAGGTTTAAAAGATATCAATACCGAGAATTTATTGAACGCCCCTCGTACTTTCGTCATAGCGGTCGATTTCACGGAAAAGAATATGATTTACATTTATTAAGACCAAGGATCGAAATATTTTCGTCGCAATTGTGTCGAAAAACGTCGTATGAAACGCGTGAAATACTTGATCATTACACTCTCGACTTCCTTATCGCCGCTCCGCCAAGTGAGTACAGCAGTGGCGGAGCGTCCATACAACTCGATTCCCACCGGCTTGCCTAATTTTCAGCCAGTCCATACCTTTTACTACGGCTCGTGAAGAATAAGAAAGGCCTATTAATTCCTGCTTCCCTAAGAATATTTTTGACGCGCCGCCACTGGAGTACAGTTCCATTTAGACGGTGCGAGAAATTGCATGCGATTTTCATTACATCGCGGGGTTTAATCGCCCTCGTCTTACATCGGTAGCCCGCAGCCCGCAATGTAATCAAAATTGCGTGCAATTACTTCCACCGTGGAAATCGGCCTTAAGCACAGAATAAGTAATTGTACTACGTACAGAAGTCTCACTGTTAACAAATCCGCGCGAGGCAAGCCAAACGTGCCGACGCTTGGCCACCTCCAACTCGCTCGCCAACTCGCTACATCACTTTCTCGTCGTCACGCGAGTGAGTCCCCCCTGCCTTAAGCCACATTAGCGTGTCCAATACTTATAAAGTATTCAAGACCAACGGCCCTTCAGACATTGTGTAAGTTTCCAAAATTGACTTTTATAATACATACAAGGTTATTATTGGAAAACGGGACTTAATCGCGTACACTTATAATTTAAATCCCAATAATTATGTGTGAAAATCGTGAAGTTTAAATCGACATACGAGGTTCTCCATATGCTGCTTCTTTAGCTGTAGCTCACGCAGTTTCATCTGCAGCATGCGCCCACGCTCTGTCAGGAGCGAGTCGTCTTCCGCGTCACTGTCGCGTCCTCCACCCGCCGCCTCCTGTCACACCAATAATGGTATAATGTATAGTTCGTACAAAACTCTAAGACCAAATTCTGTCAAACGAATGCAATCAAAAAACGACTAACAGCCTTGACTGTAAGGTAGATTCTTGCTTGCGTTAATTTCCTCATTTGGCCTTACAGTTTTGAACGTACCATATAATGTAATAAAATTACGTATACACTACTAGCGATGTTCGTGTCCCGGTGCGAGCACCTGTCGCCCTTGTCCGTGCTCACTGAGGAACGGCTGGTCATATCCCCGTTGAATGTGGCACGTAGTGGTCACTCTGATTTTGTAAGTGGTGTACTTTTAAATTTGTGACTCACCTCACTACTAGACTAGCGATGTTCGGGTGGTGCGAGAACCTGTCATCCTGCTTGGAATGTCCGTGCTCACTACAGGAACGGCTGGTCATATCCCCGTTGAATGTGGCACGTAGTGGTCACTCCGATTTTGTAAGTGGCGTACTTATAAATTTGTGACTCACCTCAATACTAGACTAGCGATGTTCGGGTGGTGCGAGAACCTGTCATCCTGGTTGGAATGTCCGTGCTCACTACAGGAACGGCTGGTCATATCCCCGTTGAATGTGGCACGTAGTGGTCACTCCGATTTTGTAAGTGGCGTACTTATAAATTTGTGACTCACCTCAATACTAGACTAGCGATGTTCGGGTGGTGCGAGAACCTGTCATCCTGCTTGGAATGTCCGTGCTCACTACAGGAACGGCTGGTCATATCCCCGTTGAATGTGGCACGTAGTGGTCACTCCGATTTTGTAAGTGGCGTACTTATAAATTTGTGACTCACCTCAATACTAGACTAGCGATGTTCGGGTGGTGCGAGAACCTGTCATCCTGGTTGGAATGTCCGTGCTCACTACAGGAACGGCTGGTCATATCCCCGTTGAATGTGGCACGTAGTGGTCACTCCGATTTTGTAAGTGGCGTACTTATAAATTTGTGACTCACCTCAATACTAGACTAGCGATGTTCGGGTGGTGCGAGAACCTGTCATCCTGGTTGGAATGTCCGTGCTCACTACAGGAACGGCTGGTCATATCCCCGTTGAATGTGGCACGTAGTGGTCACTCCGATTTTGTAAGTGGCGTACTTATAAATTTGTGACTCACCTCAATACTAGACTAGCGATGTTCGGGTGGTGCGAGAACCTGTCATCCTGGTTGGAATGTCCGTGCTCACTACAGGAACGGCTGGTCATATCCCCGTTGAATGTGGCACGTAGTGGTCACTCCGATTTTGTAAGTGGCGTACTTATAAATTTGTGACTCACCTCACTACTAGACTAGCGATGTTCGGGTGGTGCGAGAACCTGTCATCCTGGTTGGAATGTCCGTGCTCACTACAGGAACGGCTGGTCATATCCCCGTTGAATGTGGCACGTAGTGGTCACTCCGATTTTGTAAGTGGCGTACTTATAAATTTGTGACTCACCTCAATACTAGACTAGCGATGTTCGGGTGGTGCGAGAACCTGTCATCCTGGTTGGAATGTCCGTGCTCACTACAGGAACGGCTGGTCATATCCCCGTTGAATGTGGCACGTAGTGGTCACTCCGATTTTGTAAGTGGCGTACTTATAAATTTGTGACTCACCTCAATACTAGACTAGCGATTTTCGGGTGGTGCGAGAACCTGTCATCCTGGTTGGAATGTCCGTGCTCACTACAGGAACGGCTGGTCATATCCCGGTTGAATGTGGCACGTAGTGGCCACTACGATTTTGTAAGTGGCGTACGTTTAAATTTGTGACTCACCTCACTACTAGCGATGTTCGCGTCCCGGTGCGAGCACCTGTCGTCTTGGTTAGGTTGTCCGTGCTCACAACAGCAACGGCTGGTCATATTCCCGTTGAATGTGGCACGTAGTGGCCACTACGATTTTGTAAGTGGCGTACGTTTAAATTTGTGACTCACCTCACTACTAGCGATGTTCGCGTCCCGGTGCGAGCACCTGTCGTCTTGGTTAGGTTGTCCGTGCTCACAACAGGAACGGCTGGTCATATCCCCGTTGAATGTGGCACGTAGTGGTCACTACGATTTTGTAAGTGGCGTACTTGTAAATTTGTGACTCACCTCACTACTAGCGATGTTCGCGTCCCGGTGCGAGCACCTGTCGTCTTGGTTAGGTTGTCCGTGCTCACAACAGGAACGGCTGGTCATATTCCCGTTGAATGTGGCACGTAGTGGCCACTACGATTTTGTAAGTGGCGTACTTGTAAATTTGTGACTCACCTCACTACTAGCGATGTTCGCGTGGTGCGAGAACCTGTCATCCTGGTTGGAATGTCCGTGCTCGCTACTGGCACGGCTGGCCACATTTTCGTTGGAGTGCGGCAGCGTCGTGGCCACTCCGATCTGGTTAGCGGCGTACATGCGATGGTTGTAGTTACCATTCATTGGGTGACCCTAAAAAAAGGAGCCGTTTTAATTTTGTGACAAGCATTTCAGGCAATTAGCGTTTCAATTGATTATGTGACCGACTGGCAACAAAACTGGGAGGTCTTTTTGAAAAAGATTGGTGGATTACACTTAGACTTCTCACCACGGAGTGCTACCAGCTAGTGATCTAGAGATTTTTTTTTAATCTTCATTGTATTTCTGTCAATTTCATAAAAAAAAACTGAGAGATAGTACCTGCATGCCACCAAAGTTGTCATGGGAAGTAGAAGGAACACTTTCCTGAGATTGTCGTTCTCTGTTAATTTCTTCTAATTGTTGCTTTGCTTCCTCCTAAGACAAAAAATAATATACCCATATTAGCTGGGTCGATTTTTAAAACATTATTACACACATAACAATGGACAAGCTTAAACGAACCTGGTACTTGAGCAATCTCTTCTGTTGTTGCTTCAAGGCAGTCAAACGTCGCTGCGATAACTCCATTTTGTTTTTTATCTCATTCTGCCAAAGTTCATTCTCACTGTAAGCTGATCCGTTACTCTGGGCAGACACTGGCCGGACCACCACTTCCTGCTAAATATATTGCACATTAGATACAAGTGACGAAAGAGAAAGATATAAAAACTTTTTATTTTTCTTCAGTTATAGCTGGCAGGTAAAGAAAAACTAGGTGGGTTCTGTTAGAAAAGGCTACACTAAGCTAATAATCGATATCGTTAGACTAAACTAGAAAGCGAAAATCTTTCACACAATTAACAGATACAAATGGTTGTTGGTGATTATGAAAGGAATAAGTAATAGAGACGGTTATTTTCTGGTTTGAGCACATCCACATGCTGGATTGTTCCAATGAGAGTAAACACACTTGTACAGCAAACATCAACAGTCAGTAACCTGATCTTCGTTACTGGAATTGTTTTTATTTTTCATTTCTTCTATGAGCGCTACTTTTTCTACGCACGAAATAATATTTTGACGCAACACCTCATTTAAGTGATGATCGTGTGTTTTAGTGTCCGGCTCATCGTAAGGAATGGTTTCTATTTCTTTAATTTCAACTGTATCAATTTCTTCCGGTTCATGTTTTTCTGGAATGTGCGGCGAGTGTTCACGTATTTCGCCTGCATCACTTGAAGTTGGTTGTGTCAGATGCTCATTAGAATTTTTAACACTCTGCAAACTCTTGTTCAACTGTTCATTCTGAAGGTTTGTGACTTTCTTCGGATTATTAATGCACAGAACAGTATCCTGTTTGCTTGTGACACTGCCCGTTTCATTCTCATTGACATTAGTTGTAATTACAAGTTCAGTGTCGCCTGCCGCCTCATTCGAGGCTTGAGCGGAATCATCAGCTTCCTCAGCCGGAACCTCAACATTGTCAGGCTCCTCATTCAATACTTTTTCAAGTTTCGTCTCACTTTCCTTCAATTTCATTACCATCTCTACCAGTTCATCATATTCTTCTTTTGTATGCTCAATATAAGCCTAAATTGGAAATTGGTTCAAATAAATACGGCACTTACTCTACTGTTAATTCATAAATTATAATACTATTGTAGCTACAGTTCTACGCTTTTATGCAGTAGGTACATGGCATTTTTCCATAAATAAGATACATAATAGTAATCATAGACGGAATAACTATAATAGACTGTCTAAGGGCCGATTTTTGAATCCCAGATAAAATTATCCGTCAGTGAAAATTATGACTGTCTTTTTCCGAATTCATATGAAAGAAAAAGACAGGACTAACATTTATCTAACAGATACTTTTATCTGGGTATTGAAAAATCAGCCCTAACTCAAACAATATTCCATTGCGTGACTTTGATAGGTGAACTAAAACACAGTATTCTTTATGCGGTAACTAGCTATCAAATTCAATTTGGTGTTGCGCCGGCTAGTGGAGATAACAAAATCACGATACGAAATATTGTTCGGATCGGACCATTCACTATTACGTTTTTAACATAACCTAAGAATACACTCTATGAATAAAATACTCGCCTCGTCTTCAGAGTTACGCATGGTGTCAACGAGAGATGACGTGACTCTAATGTATTCCCGAATTTGTCCCAAGCGGCGCTCTACCGCGGCCGTGTCGGGACATGCGGCCACGATCGCTTCCCCTAACGCCCTGGCCGATTCCCTGTGAACCTAAATATAAAAAAACGCATTGAAATAGTGCGCGCCATTCACGCACGTATGCGCAATTGTACGGAACGGGCAGTGGAGGGGCGCGTCGTCATGGATGGCGCGTACTATACATATTTATCAAATTAAATCTTGACAGGGAACATTGTATGACACATGAGACACGCAAGATCAGTGAGGTGATTGACATTAAGTGTCACTCTAGCTATAATAATGACAGAGTGCCTGAATTTTGCGGTAAATTGTTATCGACTTATCACTGGTCACAGATGGTATTTTTAGAGTTCCGTACCTCAAAAGGAAAAAACGGAACCCTTATAATATCACTTTTTTCTTCCATCTGTTACTAATGCCACAAACCAAAATATTAAAATTTTCCCGCTTTCATCATCAATTCACTGTGGGTACCTAATGGCAGTAACTAGTAACCTTATAGTTCAAGTCTATCAATATTTTTACTGTTCGGAATAATATTTTACAATAAAGAACGGAGAGAGAGGTTATTAACGATTCTTAATACAATTTGAGACTTTAATGGCGTTTCTAAAAGTTGTAATAACTTCGCGGTAGATGTCGCTGCGAGCTTCCCTAAGGCTTAATTAGCAGAGTGGAATGATTGAAAGATTCACCATCACAAGGGATATCCACGGTGGCTCAGTTGGTGAGAGCAATGGACGGATTCCAGAGGTCATGGGTTCAAATCCCACCTGTCGCGTTGAGTTTTTCAATTTTTTACTTTGATTGGAAATTAAAGAAACACTTTCACTAGGCCAGGCTTAAATCTTGAACTTGAAAGTACAGTTGCCGGCAATCATCTTGAACCTGATTGACCTGCGCAGTAGCGTGATTTGTACGTAAATCGGCTACTGCGCACACAAGGTTAGGTTCAAGATGTTAGCCCGGCAACTATACCCCAGAAGCCGATGTAGCGAGCGACCTACCTATAGCCACAGAACAGTATAATATTATTACATACAGAACGGCCACGAACCCCCCGCACCGAGGTCAGTTACCTCGTCCCTGTGACGCCCGCCTGGTTACGATCGGGTTACTTGTCAGTTGGGTCATGCCCAGATAAGGGTGTAAGTATGTAACCTTTTTTGTACTGGCCGCTTGCGACCTGCTAGGAAAAGAATAATAAACAAAAACCTACGCACCCGGCACACAAATTGACGCGTGTACCGACAGCACACGCACACATACTTAGCCACAGCGCTTAATTTACTTGCGTCTGCTATAGCGACAGCCCACTTAGCGCTGGCGAGCTAGGCGGGTTCATGACAGTGAAAGTGTAAGTATAAGCACTCACATGGTTATTTTCATTGACATTATTCATGCTGGACTGTCCCTGGTCGTACATGTTGTTCATCAAGTTGACAGTTTTAGTGCCAGCCCTAGAGTGAGATGCTGCTGTATTAGCGTTGTTGTTGCTAGAGTGGTTTCCGTCAAAGTTGTTGCGGGCTGGGTTGAGATTATTCGTCAAATTCTTTCTGGTTTGATTAGGCGCCTGAAAACAAAATACAAATATGAACATACTAAAAGTTGAGATCTCATCAGGGATTACGTTAATTAACTGGATAATACACTAGGGTTAATGACTTAAATTTTATTATAACTTACACTTATTGAGACCAAAAAATATGAAAACCTATCCTGACATCTCAAAAAATGACGAAGTTATATATAAGTAACTGTTGTAATATTGCTAGTTAGAGAGAGAAGAGAAAGCGCTGCACTTGTGACGTCACTAATCATCAATCATAATAAATGACGATCGTTCCATACCAAGCTACGTTTTGCGCAAAAGGGGAAGCAGATGCCTCCTCCTAAAACTTTGAACACATAATTTTCAGCCTGTTTTTGTTTTCACCATATGGTTCTAATTTTCATACTTTTTCGAGATTATTCGAAGTTTTTTTTTAAATTTGGAGTCACTGAATTAATTATGTCTCTCTAGGGGTTTTTTTAAAATTAATAATGGGACTGCTCTTGGCCAGCATCTAGCCACGGGGCAAAGATGAGGCCGACGGTGAAGCGAGCTCACCCAGAAGAATGCCTATTCACTCTTACCTTAAATAGGTCCAGGTTATATGAACTCGGAAACATAAATACAGGGTCGACCGTTAATGGGTTAAATACTCCACAAAAACGCACCACTCTACAATAAATTATGATTTATGGTAAATACTTACATTAAAGGGTTGAGACATATTCGCAGTCACTGCATTAGGTGTGGTGGGGTTCACAATCATGACAGCGGCGGCGGCATGATTTGCATGATTTGAGTGAGGAACTAAACCTACAAAAAAATGGGGTATTACTAAACTATCATGATCTCTCAACGGTTATGTAGCAGAGGCATGGCGTTCATTAAAATCAACTTCCGTTTGCAACGTGTTTTCAATGTCACGCTTTCAGATATGTCGCGCCAATAAGAACGGGTGCGCGCAAAAAATTTGAAATTATATTGGAGTGCGAAATGATGAACCAAATTGATCTCAAGCTTGTCTATTTGAAGACTATCACCAGTTTATTCTCAGAATTGGAATCTTATTGATATAATGTCTTGCTTATTGCCTAGACCCGAATTCTATATATTGTGGTGTTTTTAGGGTTCCGTAGTAAACTAGGAACCCTTATAGTTTCGCCATGTCCGTCCGTCCGTCCGTCCGACCCCCGTTTTTCTCAGTAACCGTTAGTACTAGAAAGCTGTAATTTGGCATGAGTAAACATATCAATGACGCCGACAAAACGGTAGGATAAAATCTTTAAAAAAAATTTTTTTTTAGGGTACCTCCCCTACATGTAAAGTGGTGGTGCAATTTTTTTTTCTGCCAAACCCCATCGTGTGGGGTATCGTTGGATAGGTCTTTTAAAAATATTACAAGGTTTCTAAAAGCGTTTTTTGATTAAAGAATAGGTTGGCTTGATATTAACCTTTGAAGTGATAATTTTTGTTATGGTTAAGTGTCCCCCCCCCCCCCCCTGCCAGCTAAACGGTGGCTACTAGGCATGTGAAAAAAATCATGGTAGTAGTATATACGATGAATTTAAAAGGAAAATTATCACCGCTAAGTAGACATTACTAGTTAACGAGTAATAGTCGAACTTCAGAAATGTACTTTGCAAAAGCAAACTTCCGTACAATTTCCATTGATACCTTGGATAATGTTGTTAATTCTATCAAAAACATGGTAAATATAAGTTTGCGAACTTTTTAGTCCACATCATGTAACGGGTGGACGACTACGGAACCCTACCTTGCGCGTGGCCCGACACGCACTTGGCCGGTTTTTTAAAACAATTAGTCTGTTGTAGCTACTTGCACTATGAAAAGTTCTCTGTACCATTAATTTCATATGAGACTTAGACCTCTGCCTAACACAATAGACACGAGCTATTTATTAAGCAGTCTGTTTGTGATACGAATTGTATGGTGAAAGACATCTCCATAGTAAAACCAGGTATACTTGAACTTTTTTAAACTGAGCTCGTGAATGGCTTTGTATCTATACAATAGAATTCATCTGCTTTTGTTCTCATTACTGCCAATCAGATACTTACAAAAAAGAGTTTATAGAATTTTAGACCTTATACATTGGTGAGTAGGTTTAAAATGGTCTAAGAGGAAAAAGCACCTTGAACACTTTGCCGTGGACGTCCACGGTACAATATAAAAGCTACCATTAAGCAGTTTATTCCTTGGACTTGGGCACCCAGGCCTCGATCTTTGGTGTGGTGGTGCTATACACCAACCAACAATCTCTTGCATTTGTAAAAACAAACATTAGCCTGCGACTTTGTCTTACAAACTAGATTAGATTAGATTAGATTCATTTATTTCATGATAAGAATTACATTATAAATTTGTACACATGTCAAAATTACAAGAATAGTTATCTTCCTCTGTGTATTTCTTAAGCACGTGGGGTGGCAGGCGCACCACCTGGTATTTGTAAATGCAAAACGTGCGAAATGTTTTATTTCTTTGAACGCATTTTAATTCTTATCTATCGCAAATATATATAGGTGATAATCCCATGAAATCACTTGGTATCCCATAGTCCTTTTTCTAGTGATTATGTTCTTGTTGAGTGGCGGGCGCTCGGGCGGTTGTAAAATCCTAGCGCCATTATTCTGTTTGTCGTGTTAATTTGTGCTTAACCGCATAATGGTATTGTAGTCTTAAATGGACAAGCTCCGTTCAAAAAGTTTCAACTTATACAGCAGACTCATTATTTGTATTGAATGGAATGCGACATTGTATAGACAAGACATTAACATTTTTAGTGGAAGTTGTGAAGGTTTTCCCGAGGGGCTACAATATGGGGGTCTTCAAGAAAGGAGTGTATAAATTTTTAAAAGGGTCGGCAACGCGCGTGTGCCTCCCTTGGGGTTGCAAGCGTCCATAGGCTGCTGTGACCGCTTACCATCAGGCGGGCAGCACGCTTGTTTACCACCGACGTGGTATAAAAAAAAAGTCAAGGGGAGAGGCTATTGCCCAACAATGGGACAACTAGGCTTAGAAAAAAAATGTTTATGGATATGTTCGCCACACCACTGCTAAGAATGACTGTTAATTCTACCATTCTGCATCTGATGTGCATAAGGGTGGAGAGTGTGTCCAGACATGGAGCCGTCGTCGTGGTGGTCATTCGTTAGATTCTCACGGTTCTGCACGTTGAGGGGCAGCGCTCGAGGCTGGGGTCTCACTGGGACAAACCTTCCGAATCCACTCTCAAACGACACTGAATTTTCTAGAATGATATTAGTTTTATTAGTGGTTAGTAGTGTGTAAAGGTCGAAAATGTTAATTTATTACAAACTAGGAATATGCATGCGCAGCAAACTCGTTTCAGGAAAATATGAGTTATGGTCATACCTTAGGGTCATACTCATTATACACTGATGAATTTTAGATGTCTTACAATACAGGGATAGGTTTTAATTAATGTATTTACAGTATACTTTATTTACGTTATATGCATTCATTTAAATGTAATTTGGAGATTTTTAAGATGAGTGATTCATAAGAACTCACCGGCAGATAATTTGACCCAAATTAGAAAAATGCATTTTTATACATTATTTAATTTACTCGATTTAAAGTTTGAAATAAAAAAAAAATTTGGGCGAAATTTTCTGCTGGTGAGTGTAGTTATGCATTTTACCCAACAAGGAATACAGGGTCCAGACATCCCAAATTATTTTGAATTAATCATTATTATTATCAACGCAATGTATTTATTTCTTCAAAGCAAAAAATATAATTATAGTTAGAAACTATCCACATTTTTAAGCCCCTTCTCATTTTGGAGAACTCTTATTTGTTCAACTCTTAAGGATTTTAAATGCAACCAGGCCCCTATACCACAATTTACAAGACTACAATACGACAAAATTTCACAATTTTCCATAGAAAAAGTTAAATAAATAAATAAATAAATATTTGTGGACAATCTTACACAAATCAACCTAGTCCCAAACTAAGCAAAGCTTGTACTATGGGTACTAAGCGACGATATACATACTTATATAGATAAATAAATACTTAAATACATAGAAGACATCCAAGACCCAAGAACAAATATTCGTGCTCATCATACAAATAAATGCCCCGGCCGGGATTCGAACCCGGGACCTCCAGCTTCGTAGGCAGGGTCACTACCAACTAAGCTAAAGCGGTCGTCAAGTTGACAGATTTGCCGAATTGTATGCTTGTAAAGTTTTGTGGTACAGGCCCCAGGTAATCAAATATTCAGTTCTAATATAAAATTTAAAAAAAAAGTGACCTATTCAAACTATCAACCTTTTGGATGAAAGGGCTTTTAACAACTGCTAGTATATTTTTTTTAATTCTAAATAGGTTTGCACTTGACCACAAATCACCTGATGGTAAGCGATATTGTGGTCTAGGATAGGATATTTTAATTGATTTTTTTTGGACAAAAAATCAACTTATGTAGAATTTTACATATTTATGAGTAAATGGGTATCTAATCTTTTAATTGCCAATTTTGATTTTAAAGTCACAAAAATAGAGAAACATGACACTAATGTAGATATCCATCAGTGGCGGCGTGTCCATACAACTCGATTCCCACTGGCTTGCCTAATTTTCTTTTACTACGGCTCATGAAGAATAAGAAAGGCAATTTAGTTCCGGCTTCCCCAAAAATATTTTTGACTCGCCGCCACTGATATCCATTTCACTTTATGGGAATAGACAACTCTAAATGTGGAGACATTCAATATAGGTCACTGTTACCACTTACCTAAATCATTTAGTTCCTGATCAGATGTATTATTTGTTTGCTTTCTTGATTGATTATAATTACTTCTGGTATTGTATTCCGAAACTGGTACCCAGTCAAGGGATGTCTATAAAAATACATTCTTGTATTAAACATTGAATATAGATACCCCAGTTCACAATCATACTATTTTTTTTTTCAGTCAATGGAATTTCTTATTTTATGTGTGTTCCCGACCTAATTGATAAGAACCTTTTGCTGGTATTTAGTATCATTGTCAACTAGGGGATTGATTTGAAACACAAATGAGAATTGTATCACTTGACATTACTTTATATCTTCCAAAGCAATTTACTTCCACGCACCTTCTTTTTATAGAATTTTGAAAAACAACCACCCATTAAAGAAAAGTATAAAAACAAGGGGTATTTACAAAATTAAACTACATAAAAATAATTCGAATTAATTAAAGAACTGAAAGTAGATACCAATCATGTGGCACACTACACAGGTTGGCAGTGGGCCAAGAAAATAATGTTTCTCCTGAAAATCTAAAAATAAAGGCTGTGGGTACATGTGCTCAGAAGAACAACTTCACATTGTAGTTCAACACTGAAGAGAGTCGCAGGTAGGCGACAAATAATAAACATCACCCGTGGCAACTATTGCATGCTTTGTATAAGATGAAAGCCCAAGGAATATCTAACCACACATTATCATTTATCAATCATAAAACAATATTTGTGTCTATAAATAGGATATGCTTACCGACACTAGGTTCGAAGCCATGTCCCTTCTGGTGGGAGTCACAGCCTCCTGAGGGACATTGCAATTGTTCCGAGCTTTAGTCTTCGGAATCGTTCCCGTGTGACCTGGATGCCGCTCGTTGTTACCAGGAGCCATAACAACTGAGATTCCCGTGAGCTGAGTTCATCAAGGCTTTATAAATACGTATAAAACTTATGAATAGGCCGGTGTAATATCTTTCGAAAGTACAGTCTTGGTAAGAAGCCATTTACACATCATTTTCAATACATATTAATGTTTCCAATGCGACCTGTGTTTAACGTTATTAGAAATTAAAGAAACTTAGAGAAAATTACTCCAACGTTGATATTAGACGGAACAAAATCCTAAATAATTCTTCATTTTGAGAGAGAACAATACACCACAATCAATCACCAACAGCTACACAGAGATGTAGCTATCAATATCGATATAATACAAGAACAACTCGAGAATGCAGTGAATCTAAAGTATGTCCACCTCTGCGCTTATATGCTATCAAAAACATAAGAAATAATTTTAAATATTGGTTTTATGAAGATTTGACAATTTGACCATAATTATATAAGTTTTAGTCCATTGTTTTGTAATAATGTAATGTTACAATGTCGATAGAAAAACATACGACAAAAATTTGAACATCACTAAAAATAATGTCAATTTTGACATTCCGTTTCTTCTATGTTCGTCTATGGTTTACGTTTAAGGAGACGGAAAAGAAATTCGTATACATGTATTCAAAATTCTTATTTATATCAATATTTATATTTCTATGCTATTTGGGGGTTTCAGCGTGTCTAGAGGCTGTTTGAAATAGTGAACTGACTTAATTTTTTTCTGGATATATAAATAGTTGAAGTTGTGCTCGAACTGGCGGTTTTAGAAATTGGTCCCGTTAGCAAAAAAACAACGCTTGAACGCATGCACGTTGTTGTGAGCAACGAGCAACAACCGTGCTATCTCGTTCCTACTTCATTTCATTCTCGTAAGTTTGTAACGGTGGGTGGTAGTGTTTTGAATTTTACGAGGAAACATTTCGATCAGTGAGATTTTGTCTTAAATAAACGTTCGTGTTATTATAGTAAAGTTATCGTGACTAGCAAGTGTATATAGTGAATTATTGTTAAACAGAGTGTTCTTCAATAATGTTGGCATGTAAGTGGTATTTATTTTAAGTTTTCTTTCTTTTTGATTAATTACAAACCGCCTTGGGTAATCGTAACTGAGCCAGCGTGTTCTACTTTTTATGTGAAGTATTTATTGAAATTTGTAGGTATTAGTACCTACACAAATTTAATGTAGGTATAGTTTCACAAATGTGAACTAGGTAGGTATGCTTGACTAATGGAAAGTTTAAAATTTACTTTAACTTTGACCTGTTGTTTGTGATTTACTTCAAATTTGTGCCTACCTACATGTAAATATAATTTTGCTATATGTATACCAAAAAAAATACGAATAGCAGGTAATGTACTTTATGTCACACCTGGCCATAAAGTGGCCATTATCGCACGCTCCGCGCGCGAAAAAACCCACTTCCTGGCCAGGGGGTGACATAAAATTTTGTACTTACCACGGGCGATAATAAAGAAAGCCTCAGATCGCATATTTATCGCCCTTGCCTTCGGCTCGGGCGTAAAATACCTGCGATCTGAGACATTCTTTGTTTATTCGCCCTTGGTAAGTAATGTACTATTATGACACACCTGGCCATAAAGCGGCAATTACCGCACGCTCCGCGCGCGGGAAATCCCATTTCCTGGCCAGGGGGTGACATAAACTTTTGTACTTAACACGGGCGGTAATAAAGAAAGCCTCAGATCGCATATTTATCGCCCTTGCCTTCGGCTCGGGCGTCAAATACCTGCGATCTGAGACATTAATTCTTTGTTTTACCGCCCTTGTTAAGTAATGTACTATTATGTCACACCTGGCCATAAAGCAGCAATTACCGCACGCTCCTAGGTACTTATCCACTAGGCCTTAGGTGCTTCTACATAATAGGTATAATAATTTAATAATGAATTCAGGACACTTAGAAGGGTTCAGACCTATACGTTAGAGCGAGATGCTTCTACTCCCCTCTACTAGTCAGGATTCTGAATTCAGGACAGTGTAATACCCGCTTTATAAATACTTACCGTGGACGTGCACGTCCACGATATTCTCTATGGTTTCATTGATAATTTCTAGTCTATAGTCCATGGTCTATTTATGAATGAAACCATAGAGAATATCGTGGACGTGCACGTCCACGGTAAAGTATAAAAGCGTCCAATGTGGTTAAGTAGGGGGAAGTGGGGCAGTTTGATACCAAATCGAATTCCAATCACCCTCCAGATCTCCTCTCCTATTTTGACAGAAGATCTCTCTACCTACTGTTTTCGGCGTGTGTCTACTTCTGCTATTATTAAAAAAAACTACCTAAGTACGTACTGGATTTTAGAATTCCCCTTTGAGTAGGTTAATCCAAAAAAGAAATGTATCTATACACCCATATTACCTAGTAAAATCCTCTTTAAAGTGCTCAAAAAGTGTAGGTAAGGAGCAGCATTACAATATACCGTGGCTCGCGCCCTCGTGTGATCTTATTATGAAACGTTTCATATAATTTATATCAGACCACCAGACACACTTGTCATGGTCCCTGATTCCAATGGATAACTTTTAGGCTATGACCGCACGAGCAACTTTTTCTCAGCAACTTTTATATCTCCCTCATCATCATCAAGTCTATGGGTTAGCATCAAAGTGCTACAGAGTACAGAGACAAAGAAAAGTTGCTGAGAAAAAGTCGCTCGTGCGCCCCTTGGGTACAACTAACACGTGCAGGGGCCTGTACAACAAAACTTTTCAAGCGTACAATTCAACAAATTTGTCAACTTTTTCTAAGGAAATTTTTTCAATTTTATCGAATTGTAGACTTGTAAAGTTTTGTGGTATAGGGGCCAGGTTGAGATGAGTATGTAACTATGTAGGTAGACATCTATATCTGTACCTGTACCTACAGGTAGAATAAATCGCCTATTTCATTACTGTTATAATTTAATGTAACAAAAATTGGTGTATTGTGACGGGAGTGCCGGCCGAGGGTGGGTGTAGACGGTGGGTGCGCCGACCCAGTTGGAGGATTATGTTGGCAGGTTAATTAATAAAAACACTCTTCAATTTGGTTTTAGTGGCGCACCTTTGAAAAGGTCACACGCCTATAATGTTTGTTTTCCGATACTGTGTTCGCACTATAACTCAAAATTGTGTAAGTACAGTATTATGATCTTAGAATAGGGCCATACGTTTCGGGACGGGGACATGTCCCGGTTTGAAGCCATTGTCGCCATTGAGCCAATTGTAGGTACCTATATAGGCACCATTCTTTTTCTAACACAAGGTTTTTTAAAATCTCTACCTACATTATTTTATCTCCTGTCCCGGTCGACGTCTCCATATTTACGAGCCAATCGTATTAAATTGAGTAGAAAAGAAGTTATTTATACGTCCGGTACCGCCGGTAACCGGGTAGTCAGTCCGACCTATGTCGGGCCTAGCTGAGTTTCTTGCTGGACTCTTCTCAGCTAGGCTAGGTTTAGTGAACTAGCGACAAAACTCCCAGTAGCTCGATTCCACTGACACACCTCAGATTCGGTTGAAACCGCTCAACCAATCCCACTAGAGCGCAAACTCTTAGAGTTTAGATACCTTTTTGTGTGTGTGATATTTAAAACCCACTTCCCTCCCCTCCCCTCTCCGCGACAGATTTTTGCTCGAAGTGCATTTTACCTGAGATAAGACCAAGCTAGATCGATTGCTTGATTTGCTTGCCCCCGAAAAACCCCACATAGCATATTTTATCGAAATTGTTAGAGCGATTTCCGAGAACTACAAAATAAATATACAAGAATTGCTCGTTTATAGATATAATATCTGGGCGACCGAGCTTTGCTCGGCGTTTTCCCGGGCATGGGACCTAGCTAGATCGATCGTTCGTCCCCGAAAACCCCCACATAGATACCAAATTTCATCAAAATCGTTAGAGCCGTTTCCGAGATCCCCGAAATAAATAAATAAATATACGAGTACAAGAATTGCTCGTTTAAAGATATAAGATTATGTAATATGTATAGATAGGTTAAGAAAGCAGTATTTATAAAAAATTGCTATATCGGATTTCGTATAGGTATTTCGTTGAGTTTTAAAAATAACCGACAACTCCTACAAAATAAAGCTTTCGCGTGTCTCGGAACATTAGTAGAAGCTTTTAAACCAAGCTATATACGTTATTTTTAAGTTCGTGTGTGCTGGTGATGTCAGCGATGACGTCATGGCGATGGCGGTACCTCGGCTAACCGGTCCACTGCTGTCGACCTCCAATTATGCTAATGCTGCTTCGCGCTAGTGCTATAATCCACCATTATGCACTTCTATTAGGTCTTTATGAGAGATGATCAGCATATAAGATACCTTATTAGAGCTCCGACCGTAACACATCTACGGAATTCGTGATAGCTCTCACTTTATTGTCCACAAACAAAATAATTGGCTACTCGGCCCATGAAAGATGCAGTAAGCAAGCGAGATAGAGTTAGCACTGTTAGCAGTATTATTTCATTCGTGTATTTGGTTTTTGGATACTATAGGATAGGCATTGAAGATGATGCAAGTTTCTGTTTGGCCCTACGGTTGACTGGTAGAGAATGCCGCATGGCATTAAGTCCGCCCTTTGTACGGTCAAGTGCAAAAATATGTATCGAGTGTATCCTCGCATAATTATGGTACTAGAACCTTAATTCACCGACATAAGAGCTATGGAACATATTTTTGAGCAAGTTGTATGCACCCATATTTTTGCACTTGACTGTACTTAATTTTGTTTGTGCAATAAGTTTAAAATAAATAAATAATAAATAAATGATGAGTAAGAATTAGTTTTTTTTGTTCTTTTAAAGTTGGGTGCTGATCGTTCAAATTTACCTTCACAGCACAATACCAAAAACTAAAATGGCTAAAGTAGATGATCATTTTAGTCCACTTTCACTACTTTGACGCATTCCAATCTCTCTCTATTACATTTGCTGCTGACTGTACTACACATGGACTATGCTATGTTTGTACAAGAAAATCAAAAGGGATTTTATTAATAAACATAACAATAATTGTAACAAAATTAAATATAACTAAGTATTAAATTTAAAATTAAAAACTACGATTTGCCCTAAATCACCTTCTAAGGGCAGCATGCCCAGAAGGCTAGCAGTATTTATTTAAGCTATTATTTAATTTAATAATCTCAAATACAGATGACACTAATGCTACTAGTTCTCAGATAGGCTATTAAGTAAATAGGGTAGGCCTTATGGTAGGTTTACGATTTCATGTAAATATTCTCATATCTAGGAATTTGCACTAAGATTTTTGGCCCATAAGAAAATATTAATAGACCATTTTACTGTGGTTTACTTGGAAATGCGATTTCAGCGTTGATGTTATAATGGTACCTTGATTTCCGCTTTTGCCAGATTCCAAAGTAATAAAAGTTTCCTCGTAGCCTCGTACCGTTGATGTAATGGCAATGGTGGGAATCTTTATATGGGTTACACATGTTTGCCCCATCACCGTCTTTTATGGTTCAATGTGTTTAGGGAGTGCCCAAACTGAACTTACTTGTGTTACATTACAATTGTAGGTATCGCTATTATAAATTATACCGTCCGAGGTTTTTGAAGTCAAAGAGCATGTTTTGTTTGTAACAAAGGGCATTAGATTTTGTCGTTATGATGTTAAAAGCGTGTAATTTCGTGATATGAGTATCTGCAATATTATCTTACCTCAGCTTGCGACATGTCCAGTAGAATACAAACTTATCATTTATTGCTACTGACCCCTTGTCCCTCTCTATTCGTGTTATTTAAGGCTATTATGATATTAGGTAGGCTCTATAAATAAACCAGTCATCTTGGTAAGTGTTATCGTGTTCCGCGTCTTGAGTGAGTGGGCAATGTAATTTAATTTGATTGTAGCTTGCGGTGGACCTGGGTTATGTGAATAGAAGACGCCTGTTTGTGTATACATGGTCGTTATGTAGTCTCCAGCCCAGCAAGCACGATAGGTTATACAGTCACGTTTTATGGCCGAAGTGTACTAATAAAAATAACAAATAAAAGCAGTCGGGTAACAAGACTGTATGACCTATCGTTAGCGCGCATTTAAACATCTGTCACGTCCTAACGGCCTAAAAGAGACTGTGTCCGATATGTAGGTATACTTTATCGTGGCAGATATTGATGCTAGTGACTGTACTATCTACAAATGTGAAATTAATATTAGTTAGGTATTGGTATTATATGATACAGAGAACAAATACAAAGGAAAAATTAACCGTGAACCGTGATCAAGCTCGCAGCCTCAGACGGGAATCGAATCCGTGACTCTGGTTTGCCGGATCGGCGTGCTTGTACGGTGCCGAAATCACTACGTCATCAAGCGAATCTTTGCCTTGCATTCTTAAGCCACTACTAGCGACCTCTGTATTTTCTCCAAAGGCAACAAAACACAACAAAATAATTTGATTTTTAAGTAATAAAAGTAGTTATTGGTATTAGTAAATGATGACAACGAGGAACGACAGGACTAATCTTAAATCAGTTAATGAATCATTGTGCAGACTTGCTCTATTTTCTTTCCAGGGATCTTTTGGGGAGGCCTAATAGTACAATAGCCGATGATTGGTAAAAAACCGCATGAAAACCCGTTCGGTAGTTTTTGAACTGTCGCGTACAGAATACACAGACCAGTACTTACAGATTTTTATCATTTCGCTTCCCCCTTTTCGTATACTTAGTGGTAGTGGCCACCTAAGTATTAATCCTTACACTGGTTCTCTGCTCACTTCACTCGAGCAGATTTGTCATTATTTTTAAAATCGCCCCAAATGATATCGCCCCATGGGATCGATTCCCAACAGCGCCAAAAGACGCCATCGCCATCGCCGCACCGCACCCTTCGCCCGGTTCAGTCGCGCCTGTAACACGAACACGAGCAAACTTGTGAAGTTGTGAGTTCAATGAACCATTAAATCTTGTACATGTGTAGCCCGAGCCTAATTCCAGCTTATGTCGTTAGTTTTTTTTATGGTGCTAAATTAATTATGTTTTTAATACTTAGTTATTTTGGTCGTTCCATTATGGCATCATCATGGAAAAGTCATACTTACATGTTTTAGCTTATATTCTCAAACATATTAAATATGGTGAAAAATATCTAAACGTTAATTGCACACACTAAATTAAAATGAAAAGTGACTGAAGCTCTAAGCTCGACTCGCGAGTACCTAGGTATTATACTTGAAATCATTTCAGTTGAACGAATTGCACCAAAGAGATTCCTTCAAAAAGCTACTTTACCGTTCAAACAATAATTCAAAATCCAATAACATTTTAATAGAAATTATTCCCTTTTATGGAAATGTGCATTCTGTGGAAAATATTCAGTTTTATGAACTCACACTTAGTTTAGTATCTATACTAAAGGTACTCAGTTTTTTCGTAAGTCAGAATACGATTACTGATGATTAATATAGAATAGATATCTACCTAATACCTATTTCATAAAATTATGTTTGTATAGGACGGTAGGAGGCCCGTGTTGATACTCGTATGCTTAGAGGAAGCTTCAGAATATGAATGGGCACCCTAAATGTAAAACAATAGAGTCCATGACTTACTAACTAGAAATCTAAACCGCTTGCTGTTTCAATAATGCTTAATTCATATCGTAACCCGAAAGTACGTGCTCTATTTAAGGAGTCGGTGAAGCTTTGAATCATTAGTTTCTATTGTTTTTATCTTTGCGTACAGTCAAGGGCACCAATATGTATGTATACACTTTTTCATCTTATTCCATTGAAATAAGGTCCAAAAATGTATACATAATTATGCCCTCGACTACATAGAGGTGCTTGGTCTTTTAAATACTTAGGCTAGGCGATAGGAATTGAGTTTTATGAACGCCACACCACTTACCGATACCTACCTAACACCATTCAGTTAGCGCTCCTGGCAGTAGAAGTGGGAATATTGCTTACTTTTATGAAAAACGGAAATCGTATTGGCTCTTTTAATTTATACGATTGCATTGATTGTACAATATGCACGTGGTCAGTATAAACACCTGTGTATAAGGAAAATTTTATGACTGTCATTAAGTATTGCTAAGCACTGGTCAAAGTGTTAATTATATACGTGAGTTGAAAATAAACCGTCCCCCATTTTCGATTAAATGATACATATTCATGAGACGGAAGTTCGGCGCCGCCGCCGACATAATGTTGCCGAAATTATTTCCGTGTTAATTTCTATTGCAGAGACTTGATATAGAGACTGCCATGTGTCACAGTAAAATGTAGATTGTCTAGAACATGTTTCTGTCAAAAACAGTCAAAATTTTAATTTTTGAGTTCAGTTATCATCGATCGTCGACTGTTTCTTTTGCACAGTAACCGTTTTTCAAGACGTTAGGTTAGGTAATGGGTGTGCGCAGTTTAGGAGTTCCTATGGCCGTTCAAGTTTAATCAGACTATGCAGTTCAGCTCGGACAATCGGACTTAGATAATCAAATTAGACTTACCTTACTATGTTCAACAAAGTGAAGTTAGTAAAATAAGTATACCGTCTGGGTGTATCGTCAGGTGACCCGCATGTTCGTTATACTGGCTCAACTGCATGATAAAAACAAAGGATATTGCAAAACCGGTGTGGCGGGTCGGTCAATTTATTGTTTTTTGTTTTCTCCGAATTTGTAGATGGAATCTGTCTGATCAGCTTTATTCTGCCTTCAATTCAAACAAAATATGTCCAACAAGTGTTAAACCTGTTTATTTATAACTCCAACTCTAAACGCATACATATGTCGGTCGTTGAGTGTCCATTCAGTTATTAGCGATATCTCTGTCGAAATGCAGGCGTCGGGAACGGGTCGGCGACAGACCTTCGCCGATTATAGCGGTGACGACATCTTTTCTGCTTCGCTCGACGAAGTGTCTTCGGGGTCAGATCGTTCTTTCTTAGGACTTGATAAATGATGTCATTCACATCAATGTTTCGAGAACGTATTTTGTTTTAGATGGTCAAAAACCTTACAGACAATAGATAGGGGAAAAATCTAATTACCTCCGTTGGCGTCGAAAGGTTAAAAATGTCTCCATGAGCATGAGGTACCAGCTCTGAGCTGATTAGTTTGTGTCATAAAGTAACTTACTTGTTTACCTTTTCTACTGCCGCTGCTGCCTATAAAATAGGTAGTTAGCGTGGGTCTAATAAAAGTTGATTCGCCCACCACCTGTCGCTAAATAAAGTTATTTGGCAATGCTCATTGTATTGTACAAAACTTTATACCTACGCTTGTGTTAGGTTGGATAATCTATCGTAAGAATTGATTAGTCAGCTTGTTAAGCAGATTACGTCCATCTGCGTTGGTATATTTTAATTGACATAGATTAACATGCGACTCTAAATTAACTGGTTAGGCACAGACTTTAATAGAAATGCCCCAGTTTAACTTCCTTTCTTGATTTGTTTTTGTTTCACTTTTGACAGTCGCCTTTTATAAACTATTTTTCACTTCATAGCTTGGATTAGGGATCATCTAGACCTCTATGGCAACTTAGATTGGGGATCATTTACAGCTCCTACTCCTCCTCCCTCAATGTTCAGCTAATAGCTACGTTGAATTTGTATATAGATTAGGTACGCGAATAATTTATATCTACACAATTGGTTAGATGTTCTTTAGCTAAAATTTACGCAGTGGGCGAGTTAATATCAAAATATTAACGGATGGAAAGCCGTGAGCAAGAGTCGTTCATTATGTTTGTACCGTACGCCTCGCATCGTTTCGTCACGCCACGCAGGCTGCGCGCTGTCATTCGTTGTATGTTGTATGCAAGCGTCGGAGAGTTGATTTCCATTCCCAACTTTTTGTACGACTGTTTGGCATGTACATCGACACCCATATCACAATAATACTAAAGCGGTTATTACACTATCCCGAATTCAGAATCCTGACTGAGCTAGGAAGCAGATTCAGGAACGTGTAATCGCATTCAGGAAGCAAGGATCCTAAAAAGTATCCTACCTAGGACGTCAGGATGGCTCCGGACGAACTGAATGACCAAGCATCCTAGCTAGGAAGCTGTTTAGGACAGTGTAATAATATTTAGCCAAATCAGTCGGCTCGCGCCAGCGACAGCGTACGTGTACGTGTAGGTCGCGTGCAATGAACGAAGCACGTTGGTTTTTATAGGAAAAATACGGATATATCAAAGAAAAAAATCTGATTTTTTGATATGTATTTGTTGGTAAATTATGGGTAATAATAAACATTATCACCCAATTTCAAATTATAAGTCAATGGGAAATGAAAAAATTCTAAGGAACAGGATTTTGTAAAAATAGTTGAGTAGTAGTGATAGCTTCTCATTGATTTTTTCCCTATATAATTTTAAAACAATAAATTTGCATAAATTTAAAGCATTTTGATCTTGCGGCATGAGATACTTTTTAACTAAAGTTTTGATCTGTATATTGTTTATTAGGAACTTATGGGATGGTTATATTCGCTGATGACGGTGTATATTTACCTACTTTCGTGAATAATCGCCTCTATTTATAAATTACGTAATACGATTGGAACTTTAGGGCCTCGCGTCGCCCTCGGCTGTACGTACGTAATAATTATCAACTCCAACGTTAACTATGTGCTGACATGCAAATAGGTAGGTGAACATTTAGGTACCTATACCGTCTCTAAAGTTTGGAATTGTATTCATTTGGCTAGATTAATATTCTTAGAATGGCATTTCATAAACCATCGTCGCGACATTATGCAAGCTAAATACTTAAGTATACATACCTATGATGTACAAGCCTCATGTGTGGGATTAGGTAGAGGACCCCAGGCATCCTTCAGGGGGTCCTGCACGAAATTTTGACGAAACTGTAATTCTTCATTTTTCCGCGGTGTTTTTGTCTCGTCGTATTAACAAAGGCCGTCTTAAACAATATACCTACCATCTCACTTTACCTCTACTAGGCACTAATACCAAGTTATATGCCATCAAACTATGTCATTTTTACAGCAAAAAACTAGTTTTTCGTACTTTTCTCGATAAGTATATTTTTATAATGAATATATTAAGAAGGGGGTGCCCTGCGGAATAAGAATACTTTTCAAATTTCAATAAGGCGATGACCTTGTGTAAGGATCACGGTAACCTACATAAGTTATTTTGTTGTATTTAACTAATGCAGCTCATAGTTCTAGTGATTTTAAAGTACGCCAATTTTCAGAATTTCGTGCAGGACCGCCTTCAGGATGCAATTGTACTGGGATAACCCTAGGGTTCTCTACGTGCGTTCGCCATTCGTTAAGTTGCAAGCTTGTGGTACCTATACCTACTTGGTACCGTCCATAATAGGCTAGGTAGTTGATTTGTGTTATCAGTAAACCGTGCGGCGTGTATGTAGCTGCCTATCTTCATTCACCACATATAGGTACACCTACTTAGGTCACGGTCTACTTAGGTGGAACATAGAACCTATGCCTTACCTGCTTATAGATTAAACGGAATTGTCTTGATTCAGTCGTTTAATTGTAGGTACCTAAGTATACTGTATTTATTTTGTCGTGTGTAGTTGCTCCATCGTGAATTCGTGAGACGCGTTCGTCATCGGCTATTCGGCACGGATTCTATTAATGTGAAAGTCTCAGATCGTCCCTATGTTTATGTTTACTCGAACGCAACCCAGATACAGTGGGCTATAGCCTTTATTAAAAGAGCAGCCGTCAGCGACGTAAACGTTAAACATTCTGTTACTATAATTATAGTAAGACTGACCCCAAATAACTGGGTTTCAGTACATATACCTACTTATTGTGTGAGTCGCGTATTTAGATTGATTATTATTTATTACTTAACGTATGACATTATTTCAATTTTCGTCGCATCTCAAAGATTCGCTGCATCTATTTCTTTTCTTATGAAGTGGGATTACACGTTGAGTTGCTATTTAAAATATCTAGATGAGGTAAATAGATGGTAGCTACAGACTGAGAAAATTAATAAAATCAAGGGATATAATTAGTTTTTTCCGCAATAAAAGGTTTTTTTGCTCAAAACATGTTATTTAAAATGATCTAAGTATAAAATGATAAAAAACCTAATAAACATTTATAAAGCTTTAAAATTAAACTTTAATAAAATATAATTTTGTCATAATTTGGGTTCAAAATATTTTATGTAAGGCCTCTTCCTTAATTCTTCTCAACTGTTTTGTCCTTGCCGCTACTGGCAACAATTAGGTAATTGAATGCCATAAGAAATAGCCTTGAACTTGATAATAGATAAATACTTTTAAAAGAGTAGGTACATTTAGACTGAGTCAATTCAATTTTGTAGTATTATTTGTATAGACGGCTGACGGGCTTTTAATATTTAAGTATTAAAGTGGGTTAATGATTTTCTGAGATCAATTCTTCACTTAATCCAATTTGTTCAGGTTACCAATCAATTAGATATAGGTGGGTTTATGAACCCATTTGCCTTGATCCGATTACGATGAATAATTATGCTGATATACTAGAAAATGATTAGAACTATTATAAGTACCAGTGGCGGCGCGTCAAAAATATTCTTAGGGAAGCCGGAAATAATTTGCCTTTCTTATTCTTCATTGACCCGTAGTAAAAAAAACTGGACTGGCTGAAAATTAGGCAAGCCGGTGGGAATCGAGTTGTATGGACGCTCCGCCACTGATAAGTACCTACCTAACTAGCTTTTCCCCGCGATTTCGTCCGCATCAAAGTCGTTCATCGCATTAGTAGGTATTTAATTGAGCTGCTATTCTTTTATTTCAGATGCTTACCTATCTAGTTATCGCTTTTCCATACAAACTTCCACCTCCTTAAGGTATGATTTCCCTGATAAAAAGTGTCCTATATCTTTCCCCGGACTTAAACTATCTCAATACCAAGTTCATCGAAATCGGTTCAGCGGTTTAAGCGTGAAGAGGTAACAGACAGACACACTTTCGCATTTATAATATTAGTATGGATTAGCATCAGTTTACAAATAAAGGAAAAATTGAAAAACTTAGGCACCGAGCAGGATTCGAACCGGCGACCTCCCGGCACTTGCGGCCAGTCGCTCTAGCCAACTGAGCTATAGATGCGATTAACTACCCGGCTTGAAATTCGTGAATCCTTCAAAGCCCCCAAAAGCCTAAGTTTTTCAAATTTCCTTTATTCCTAAATTTGTAGTTTGCGTTAGCAGCGTTACTGCTTAATACAATAGTAGTTTGTGTCACAAGGGAGCAAAATGCCATATTTACGGCGTGGGCGTACATTGAATCCTGAACGAATCGAAGGATTCTATCATAGAATCCCGAGCGTAGCGAGGACTGAATTGTAATTTTCAGTGATACTAGAATTTTGTTGGTTTTGTATGATGATGCTTCAAATTTGAATTTTTTCATTAAATATATTATGAAATATTTTATACTGGCAACACAGGGTCCTTGAACAGAAAAGTGCCACTTTGATCCCTCCTAGCAGGGAAGAAAAAGCCCTTATCCGAATAGGTGACGTGAAAAATTAATTTAGCATCAGATAAGTAAATGAACATAACTGAGACCGTTTAGAAAACATTAGCGGAGCATCTTTTCTTGGTGACTTTAAGCTTTACAGTTTACACTGATTCCGCTTATTAGTGACTAAATTTATTATATAAGTACAGTACCTACTTTTATCTCACAAGCGCGGGTGAGCCATGATTGTGTGTGTGTTGAGCTATATATACATGCGCGTTGTCTATTGTGCGTCAGCGTAGGAGCTATGAGTTGACATTGCATTGCCTATGTGTTCGTATGTGTCACAAGTGTCACAACTACAACTGGCTAATCCGCGCTCGTGAGATAAATGTACCATACCTATCCCAAGAATCATAAATATCGTTCAGAATGTCGTTGTGTAGAACTTAACTATAATAAATAAACCCCGCTTCAAAAGTATGGAGTAAAAGGTTAGGGCTCTCGCCCACGGCGACTTTTTGCAGCGATGATGTCGCACGTTTTGTAAACGCGCAACAGCATCGCATCGCAACCAACGCGCTTTAGTCGCATTTGCAACGCGCTACAGAAGCGATGCCAACGCGCTACTAACGCGCTACAGCATCGCGACTGCATCGATGCAAACGCGCGACTGTTGACTTGTGCCGTTACTGAATCGCGTTTGCATCGCGACTAAAGCGCGACAGTATCGCGTTTCCATCGCGACTGCATCGTGGTTACGTGGGCGAGGGCACACAGCTAGCGACCGTATTACGAGTGTATCGATGCCAACGCGCGACAGTATCGCTACTGCATCGCTGCAAAAAATCACCGTGGGCGAGGGCTCTTGCGTTAGCATTCAACTGTTAAATCAATTACGACACGATATGCGATTCAATACAAGACAAACATAGTTACTTAGGTTGTTATTTGGTAGCCTCGGCGGTGGCACGTGGGCGGGCAAATGTAAATAAAGAACCCTATGATATAACACATTTCAATATCTCATCACATAATGCAAAACGTATTATACTTTGGCTTGGTAGACCCTAATTTGAGTTTTTTTAAATCATCAGGGACATAGAATCTTAAATTCTTAGTCTTAAATTCTAAAAAATATATATATGTTAGATAAACTAGTATCTTGTCTAGTCAAAATCGTATTCAGTATCAAGACCATGAATTGCACTCGACAGAATAAAATCGCGAAGTTACCTCTTTTTGGAATGCTTATTTCAATATTACGGCTGATACTGATATTTTACATTTAATTTTTGTACTCAAAGATTGTTGGGAACTCTACATTATTGGCACGTTATAATTCGTAAAATACAGATTTTTGTTTAAAAGAAAAACTTACCAATGTGTGATGCGTATGCAATTGATTCAGATTTCAGACAGAGGTTTGCTATTATAGTGCGTGTCATCCACGAAGGCGCGCCCCTCCACAGGCCAATCCGTACAATTGCGCATAGATTACTTAGTGCCAGTTGCACCAACGTACGAACACAGACCGGTCATCGTCAAATATGGCGCCGGCAGCTGTCATCCCATAGAAACTTGTCAAACTTGCCATACAATCAGATTTGACGAACTCCGCTTACGATTACAGACGGTTTGGTGCAACCCAGCCTAAGTATGAGTTACACTGGCTGGTTTTCGTCGTGGATACGCAGACGCACTATACACTTACACGACATATATGTACTAACTTAGCAACCAACCTAAGAATATCCCCACATTGTAGATACGTTTTGATTGACGTGACGTGCCTTTCCCGTTTCAGATGCAACATGTTAGCTAGAAGACTGGACTGACGCGCGGTTAGAAATCTGCCAACATGAAAGAGCTAGTCAACAAGAACCTCATCACGCTAAAATGCGTGCTCTTCTGTTTTCTCTCAGGTAAATCAACTTTTATCTATAGTGCGCGCCATCCACTAAAGCTTAAGCCACACAGAGAGCGGGCGGGCGGTAGCGGCGCGGCCGCGGGCGGCAGCGGCGCGGGCGCGGGCGGCAGCGGCGCGGGAGCTGCTTTTGGCGGTGGCGGCAGCACAAAGGAGCTCCCGCGCCGCTGCCGCCCGCGCCCGGGCCGCTACCGCCCGCCCGCTCTCTGTGTGGCTTAAGCTTAAGGCGCGCTCCTCCACAGCCCAAGCCGTACAACTGCGCACTGATTAGTATTGAGATTCGCTGTGGAGGGGCGCGTCGTCGTGGATGGCGCGCACTATACATACACCTATGTATTATATTTCATTGACTAACGATGTAGCGTCAGTCAGAACATTAACTAATTCGAACGCGTTTGCGTTTTGTCTCAAAATGTATGAAAACGCTCTCACCGAGTTTGAAATACGCGCGTTCATCGGTTAGCAACAAATGTTACACTCGCTGTTTTAGTTTCCACTAGTGACCACCAGAGGCGCTGTTCACGTTTTCATACAACTTTCATACATTTTGATACGAAACGCAAACGCGTTCGAATTAGTTAATGTTTCGAAAAAACTTATACTAGAGCTACAGATTATACTATGTATCTATGCACAAAGTTATAATGTAATTTTCGAACTCTATCGTAAACTCTACCAGTGTAGAGGCAGCTGCAGTGTGTTTCTTACATTTTGACAGACGTTTGAGTTTGATACACCCGACCCTATAAGTCTAATTAAGGTATCTAGTTGTAATATCGCATAGTAACCCGCAAATATTTTGAAAGTAGAGTAGGTAAATACTGCTAAGTATCGAAAACCTTTTTTCTTGGGAGTAAAAAAGATCACGTGCTGGTAAGTGGACCATAAATCCATTAGGTTTTTATAGGTCCTCATACAGCTGACTATAAATAGCCTGTACAGTCATCCTTGGCCTAGGTACACTCATTCATGTCGCTCTGGCGATATCATTTGAATGGTTGCATTAATTCCACTAGTGGTAACAGTCATCGCCTCATAACATAAAAACACGACTGCACTAAAAATATAAAAACTAGTTTCATAATAAAGAACTCAAGGAAATATTCTATTTTTTTGCAGTCGGGGGACCTAATATTTTGGTATTGTATGTAGTAGGTCCCCCGACTGCAAAACAGATGGAATAATTCCTTGAGTTCTTTATCTTTTTAGTGCAGTCGTATTTATAAGTTTATAATTATTATTTTATTTCGCATTTTTCTTCTGTAATACAGTACAATATGTGTAATTTAGTCAAAAATGATATTTTTATTCAGCACAACACAAAATATATCAACATAAGAACTAAAATAATATTATAACTAAATTAAAAAAATACAATATATATATATTTGTGAAATTGTCTCTTCAAATCCTTCATTTTGCTACCCCACTTGCTAAGATCGAACAATTTTTTTTCCTTCGGAACACATAAAATGGAGTCTTAGGAACACATTGCTAATCTTATATACGAGAATAAAATGCCTATTGATTAGCACTTAAATTACGGACATTTGCCACCCAGTTTTTGCTGATTTTGTTATCACTGAGTGAGGTTGAGTTGGCAGGTGCTGACATTACGCATGTTTACCCTATATCCCACTCATTTTGACTAATTCAATAACTCTTCATATTATGAGGAGACTGCAATTCATATAAAGATGACGCAAGCTTTAATAAAGTCATGCCAAGAGCACATGAAAGTAGGCACTTTGTTGACGCATCTCGTCTTCAACTCGAAGCAATTTTAATTGACACCATCTTCTAGAACGGGTTAGCAGTATACGTAGGTACCGCTAAATCGTTTAACACCACACTTTAATTGCTGTGAGCTTCGCAGTGCACTTGACAGTCGCAATCTTATCCCGGACATAATAAAAAGTGGTTGGGCGATTGATGCGACTCGGCACCGCACCGTAATGTTGCAGCTACAAAAACATTGTCCGTCTGTATCAAGTTCGTATACTTATATTACCTTTTTCTTTTGCGTTTTAGAATAATGCCGTAGCGCACTCGCAAGCTACCATCTAAGGAGCGTAGCTCCAAGAACCTCGAATGATTTAGGGACCATTCACCTCGACCTGTATTGCTGGTTTTATGTCACATATATTTGTTATTTCTTTTACCGGCTGGACATAAAAGCGTAGTGCGAACTTTTTACAGTTATAGCCACTCAAAATATTCATTTAGTTCAAGGCAACTATAAAGAGACTGCCATATGGCACATGGCACGCATAGGCGTCGAATACAAAACGAAAATGTCAGAAAATTGGGACGAAAACTATCGACAATCGACATTGCTAATTCTCTTAATTTACTTATATGTATACCTAACATTTTTTAATTAACAGTGTGACTACAAAGTGTGTCCAATTCTCGTGGGAACAAAATGAATGAGAACCAAAAAATTAAAACAAACCCAAACCCAATTATGATCCAACAAACCCTTGATAAGAGTGTGATTACAAAACCAAAAAGCAACTCTGCCGGTACCACACCGCAAGATATGAATGCCATCGAAACAATATTTAAAGCGAACGAAGCAAACAAGAACACCTGGCAACAAGACAGAATACCCCAAACCAAAAGAAAAAGAGTGGAAACCAAATCACCACAGACGGAAAACGATAAGAAAAGAACAAACACAACTGTATATGCAATACCTACCCAAAATCAATTTGAAATATTAGACAACGAGGAAGACAACACAGATAATATAGAAACAGAAAAACCACCAAAACCAGAGCCAATATTTGTAACTGGGGTCCTGGATATCAACGCCCTAAGAAATGTAATAACACAAATAACGACAGCAGAAAATTACACTATGACAACGCTGAGGTCAGGACACGTTGTTAAAATAATGCCAGCAAACATAGAAGTTTACAAATCTATAAGAGAAAAATTCGTCACGGACAGCATTAGCCACTATACATACATGTTAAAAAGTGAAAGACCCTACAGAGTAGTACTTCGAGGTCTCCACAGTTCAGAGGACACCGTCCAAATAAAGGAAGAACTCAAAGCACATGGACACGAAGTAAGACAACTCGTAAATGTTCGTCATCGAGTATCAAAAGAACCTTTACCCCTGTTTTATGTAGACCTGGAACCAAAGCCGAACAACAGAGATATATTTAAAGTAAAATTCTTAAATCATATGAAAGTATCATTTGAATCACCCTATAAGAAAAAAGAAATCCTCCAATGCAAAAGGTGTCAAAGATTCGGACATTCCAAAAATCAATGCTTCCGACCATTCAGATGTGTCAAGTGTGGAGACGATCATCCAACCACCACCTGTACCAAGCCTAGAGACACAGAAGCTATCTGCGCAAACTGCCAAGAAAAACATCCAGCTAGTTATAGAGGATGCATCAAATACAAACAATATAAAGAGCGTATACTCAAAATCCAACCTAAACAAACACAGACCAATGCTAACCATCATGCCCGAATGCCCGAAAGTGATAAACCGAGGCCAAGAAAGTTTAATACTTACAACAGGACCACATCAACCTACGCTGCAGTGACTAAAAATAGAACAGAAAATGCAAGCAACCCAGACCAACCAATCCAAATGCAACAACTAGACGAAATCTTAGACAAAATGTTTAATAGAATCCAAACCATGATGCTAAACATGGTAGACAACATGATGGATCGCTTTGTCCAGCTTATAAGTAGCCAAAAATAAATTTAATCCTAATCTCAAAATAATCACATGGAACGCCAATGGACTAGTCACACGAAGACTAGAGCTTGAAGTATTTCTCAACATGAATAAGATTGACGTGGCATTAATATCGGAGACCAGGTTCACATGCAAAAGCTATATCTCCTTTAAGGGCTATAGTACTTATGCTACTAATCACCCATCGGGAAATGCGCACGGAGGAACGGCAGTACTCATTAAAACCAACATAAAACATCATCCGCTCGAACCTTTCTCAACAGACAAGATACAAGCCACAGTAATTAAAGTCAATGATAAAAACTCGGACATTTCACTTGCGGCAGTTTACTGTCCTCCTAAACATCAGATTACAAGGGGAGACTTTAAAGATTTCTTCTCTACACTGGGACATCGCTTTATAAGTGGCGGAGACTGGAACGCAAAACATTCGTTCTGGGGATCCCGGCTAATAACAACTAGAGGCAGGCAGCTCTACCAAGCTGTGAAGGAACTTAATCTTGACTGTTTGTCTACAGGTGAGCCTACCTACTGGCCGACTGACCCACGAAAAACTCCTGACTTACTAGATTTTTTCATATCAAAGAATATTACAATCAATAATACCAGTGTGGAGTCCGATTTAGATCTCACCTCAGACCACTCTGCAGTTATCCTAAACGTGAATAATAAGATAATACTAACAGAAACAGTACCTAAAATTTACAATAAGAAAACTAACTGGGAAAATTATCAGGATATCATAACAGCGGAGACACAGCTCAAGATCTCTCTGAAAACCATCGACGAGGTAGAACAAGCCATAGAAGGATTAAACCAATTGATACATCATGCAGCAAATAGGTCCACACCCCATCACAAAGCGGGAACCGCAAAAGAACATGTATATCCTACGTTCATCAGGGACTGCATAATGGAAAGACGTAGACTCCGCAAAATATGGCACGACACCCACTACCCGAGAGATAAGACTGCTTTTAACAAAGCTTCACAGCGACTAAAAGCACTAATTAAAGAATGGGAAAATGAGAGCCTGCAATCACATCTCGCAAAACTGACACACACCAGTGACACTAATTATTCGTTGTGGAAGGTTACTAAAAACCTAAAGCGCCCTAAGCAACAGGTTACACCATTAAAAACACAAATGGGAACCTGGGCTCGCTCTGACTGCGAAAGAGCTAATGCGTATGCCAATCACCTACATAAAGTCTTTGAACCATTTCCTAGCAACAACCAACATTTAGACAATGAAATAGCTAAATACCTCAGCTCTCCTATTCAAATGTGCCTACCGCTGAAACATGTGTCACTGAACGAACTTAAGCGGGAGATCCTAAAACTTCAAGAGGGTAAAAGCCCCGGTTATGATCTTATTGACGCTACGCTTTTGAAACATCTCCCAAAAAGAGGATTACTACTCATACTCGCTATATTCAATGCATGTCTAAGATTGTCCGCCTACCCAAGCCAGTGGAAAATAGCCCAAGTAATAATGATACTGAAACCAGGTAAACCAGCTCAAGAAGTGGCGTCATACCGACCCATAAGTCTCCTGCCAGTAGTAGGAAAGTTACTGGAAAAGATCATACTAAATAGAATGCGAGAACATCTAGTACAGAAAATACCAACCCATCAATTTGGATTTAGAGAGGGCCACGGAACCACCGAGCAAGTGCATCGGCTGGTTGATCACATTGGTAGGGCGTTGGAAAACAAACAATACTGTTGTGCAGTCTTCCTAGATATTAGCCAAGCTTTCGACAAGGTGTGGCATGATGGGCTACTCTACAAAATTAAAAAAACGCTACCACACTCTTTCTTTCTATTATTAAAATCTTATGTAGAAAACAGATGCTACGAAGTTAAATGCAACTCCGACACATCAGACATGTACAAAATTAAGTCAGGAGTACCACAGGGCAGTATACTGGGCCCAGTTCTCTATTTAATATTCACTGCAGATATACCCACTCATGCTTATACTACCACAGCGACATATGCGGATGACACTGCAATTCTTTCGACACATGAGAATCCCGAATCCGCATCAGAAAGGCTCCAATCGCATCTGACTTTGATCGAAGCATGGCTCGAGCAATGGCGTATTAAAGCCAATACAAACAAATCTGTTCAAGTAACCTTCACACTCAGAAGAAAAACCTGCCCACCTGTGAAACTCTCTAATACAGAGATCCCACAATCAGAGGACGCCAAATACTTAGGCATTCATCTTGACCGTCGCCTAACTTGGCGCAAGCACATATGGACCAAAATGAAACAACTGGACTGCAAACTCCGAAGCATGTACTGGCTCATTGGACGTAATTCACAGTTGACAGACGCTAGTAAAATGGCTATCTATAAGACTATACTGAAACCAGTATGGACATATGGCATACAGCTGTGGGGCACAAGCAGCCACAGTAATATAGAAATACTAGAAAGGTTTCAAAGCAAAACAATGAGAGCTATGTTCAATATCCCACCGTACATAAGCAATAAATATGTAAACTTAGATTTTAAATTGCGCACAGTGAAGGAAGAAATTGAGGCACACAGCAAGAATTATCAAGTCAGACTGGACCAACATACTAACCAGCTAGCTGCTGAACTACAGGGAGTGGGCAGTATAAGATACTCTCGCCTTAAGAGAAATAGCATACCAGACCTAGCGACAAGATTCGCAGACGAAAGATGAGAATGGCTCCAGTGGGCGCACTTCTCAACAGTAGATACATTCACTGATCACTGATCTGACAACGTATTAGATTATTGTTTCAAGGAAACAGATTGCTAAGTAGCAGGATACCAAAAAAAAAAAAAAAAACAGTGTGACGATAACCGTTGTTATTGGAAAACGGGACTTAATGGCGTACACTTATGATTTATTTATTTTTTATTTATTTATTTACAAAAGCTAAATAAATCATAAGTTTAAGTCCCGCTTTCCAATAATAATGTGTGAAAATCGTGTAAGTTTAAATTGATAACCGTTGTTCTAGTTGGTAATATAAATTAACAAGTAACGTACATAATCGACCCCTTATTTAACTAATGTCGTGATATCACGCAATGCATTGTAGTCATGATAGACAGGCGCTGACCCAGTCAATAAGTCACAGCCTGTCTGAATATCTAATAAATAAATCGAATAGCGGGTTTAATAGGTCAAGCGAAAGAACACGCAATTTTTCTTCCTGTTTTTTGTTCGATCTATTATTTAGATTAACAGCAACTGATGGTTGGTCGACCAAGTAGCTGGGATGCTTTATTATTGGAAAACGGGACGTAATCGCGTATCTACACTTATACTTTATTTACCTTTTGCAAGGTTTTGCCCGACGTTTCGAATGTATCACAACATTAAATCGTGTAAGTTTAAATCGATATATAGCTGAGATGCTATTGTTAAATATCTGCTGTATGGGAACTAAACCGGCCAAGTGCGAGTCGGACTCGCGCAAGAAGGGTTCCGTGCCATTATCTATAAAAACGACAAAAAAATCATGTCGGATGGGAGCCATATATTTATTTTATTCAGATTTTTAGTATTTGTTGTTATAGCGGCAACAGAAATACATCATCTGTGAAAGTTTCAACTGTCTAGCTATCACGGTTCATGAGATACAGCCTGGTGACAGACGGGCAGCTGAGTCTTAGTAATAGGGTCCCGTTTTACCCTTTGAGTACGGAACCCTAATATTTTTTTATGATTATGAATTGTGGCCATAAAACTTTGTTACAGGAGTGGGATGTATATTCCCGTTCCTACCTCTGCACATGACCGAGTCCGGCGCGGGTCTGACCCGCGGGGAGGCTCGGCTCATCTCTGCGGTCGCGCCGTGCGTGGCCCTCCTAGGCCCCGCCATTCTCGGACATCTCATTGATAAGTACGCATATAGTGTCTGACATTTTATAAACTGTCACTGGACTTTGAATCTTCAAGCTTCGATGGTAAAATCGCTTTTTGAATGGACTAATTCGATACAACTCTGCCAATTCAAATGATCCAATTTGTGTACTATGCAACAATAGCGTCTTAACGTCTAGTTTGGCGTTGCTATTGCATCACTGGTAACTGTAGAGGTCCGAGTCCTACTTTCATGTATATTGTATAAGATGCAGCAGCAAGAATACATATTATGTATTGTACTAAATGCCAGTTGCACCAACGTACGAACACAGACCGGTCATCGTCAAAGATGGCGCTGGCAGCTGTCATCCCATAGAAACTTGTCAAACTTTCCATACAATCAGATTTGACGAACACCGCTTACGATTACAGACGGTTTGGTGCAACCCAGCCTAAATATATAATATTCAATAAACAATCGTGCTCTTGTACCTAACCAGCTCACTATCGTGTTGTATGGTAATGCATGAGGTTTGTGTCTTCAGGTTATCTATAGGCCGGGGGTCGACCAGTGGTGAAGGACCCAGCGGCTCTGGTCGCCTGCTCCGAATCGTTACTGCTATTTGCCTGATCCTTGGGGCAGTCTTCTACACATTGCTGTTGGCCGTTCCATATACAAACCGTGATGATGTAAGTACATACTCATTGTTTTTAAATACGCTAGGTTTTTGTTTACATTTTATAACAACTTTACATTAACCTTACAGTTGTAATTTAAACTTAGCTAAAGGTAGACAAATGTGTCTATTATCAGTGACTCCAATGCAAGGAGTAAAGTAAGTTAATTACTATGTACGTTTAACTCGATCAATATGGATGCTGATCTGATCGTCCAATACAAACTTAGGTACCCGATCTAGTTAAGGAAATGTCTTGATTCTGCTGGTCAGTGACCAGTGTACTTAAAATGTATCGTAATCCCTTTTAAAATCGTGTAATAATTTAGTGAGCTGATATCCGGTTCAAAGGACCAACAACCATTTCTTTAATAATGTTGTATCGACAACATAATTAAAGAAAAACTACGGAACCCTTAAAAACCGGGATTAAAGAAAGGGATTAATTTTCATAATACTTTTCCCTAGGCTCCCCGTCCGGTTGTGTGGTTCCATTGTGACGCCAACGGCGCTTACGTGACGCAAGAAAAGTGTTCAGAAGGCAAGCAGTGTCACTATGTTTCAGAAGCGAAGGTAAGCTTAATTGATGTGTTAGATGTATTGAGGTACCTACAGTTTTCACAGTGCTTCAGAGTGAACTTTCTTAATCAAATTTTTAGCATTCTTAAGTCTTTTCCAATAAAGTTCAAAATGGAATGGCACAATGGACAGACCTGATTACGGCCCATATACCTGAATGCTTTTTGCATATAAATGTCAGTTCCACGCGGGCAATGGCCCGGTTACGCTTTTCCTACCTACTACGAAAACTATTACTTACGGGAATTGGGTTAACTCATAAATAATGACATAACTATTCGAAGTGATGTTTTATTTTTCACTTAAGCCCTTTGTAATTCAATTCTGAAATGTGGACTTATTTATTAACGCGTCTCTACACGGGCTCTTAAGTGTCAAAGCATTCAATTATTTTATTTTATTAAAATATAGTATTATAGAATGCATTTTAGTCGATTACAAATTACAACCAGTAGGTATAGGTACCCTTACCATGAGTTTGCAATGTTTGCATTACCGTACTCGCTAGCGACTGCGTAAGCCCGAAACGCACTGACAGCTGTTCTGCCCAGACGAGGAAACAATAGGGACTGATTTTCAGATATATAATTCTTAACTATATGATTGTGGTGGACAATAGCCGAAACATAATTGCTTAAAATTTTCTCGATAGAAAAGAAATCCAAAGTTGAGTCTGTATTTTCCTTTTTTTACTCAGCCTACTAAAACAACGCATTATTAAAAGACACGATTAAGTTAATATGATGATATTTTACCTCATCTAGGTACTGACAACTGACAAGAGGAAATTTAATAAATCTGCACACAGATATTTATCGAGATTTGTCTAAAAAAGCCATTTCCGGAGTGTTGCATCCCGTTTTGTCGTGAACGAAAAACATACGCGCATCTCTTTCAATCAATATATCGCCTTAATATCCGTATCGTTAATTTTAGTTAGACTTTTACAAAAACCGTCCGGGCAGAACAGACGAAATACGATCCGCTCGCTGATATAATGCATTCGTTAAACCTCTTGCTTAGTTAAACAAATATCGATGGTGCATATGTCGGTGCTTCGCTTCGAATAGCTCTTTTCAAGGGCAGACATATTTTGATAAGGAAAAACTTCCCTATTTGTACCTGTACCTGTACCAGACAGAGAATGAATGACTTTTGGCAATGGTTACCCTAAACCAAAGGAATTCAGAGCACTCCCGCTGAACTCCATCATCCGGTTTGTGGAAATGGGGGAGAGCAGCTCGGCGTAGGTATAAAGGAGGGGGCAATTGCACAATAGATCCCACTGGGTCGAAGTGCGTCCGCAAGGACCCTCATTTAATTAAGATAAGATAAGACCTGTACCTGTACATTTTCTATAGAGCGGCGTGTTGGCCCTGGGAGCCTGTCAGTACGGCTGCGCAGACGAGAACATGACGTGGGTCCGGGCACCGTACCCCACAACCACCACCACCACTACTATGAGAACGATGTATAACAAGTATTTAAATATTACTGTGAGTATCACCTTTATTCATGATTTTTTCAGAAAACAGTTTTTGTAAAAAAATACTACCTAAGTAGTATTTGTTGAAGAATCTTAAACGTAGTTCTTGGGGAAGACCACGGCTTGATTGTTACCAAGCCAACATTGCCTTGAATTAACGTCGCATATATGTACATACAAACTTTAGTCAATTCACTCTATCCTCGCGAGGCCCCGTGTTAAGGTACTAAGTACATAAAAAAAATCAACTTTATATACTTTATGTATTAAGGTTATGATTACATTGACAATTTGCGAAGGTCCAGCCATATGAGGCTATTGATTTGATAAAGCATTTTGATTTTGTAAACTCATATCTCATGGTAATAATGTCATTACGGGGACATATTTTTTTTTTGAATCGGGAGTTCCTTTTCAGGGCTGCTACCGCGAACCAAACGAAGTTTTCCGTCTCTGTCGCACTTACGTACAGACTTGCAAGTGCGACAGAGAGAGAAAATTTCCTTTGTGGCTCGCGGTAGCACCCCAGGACGAGGTTCCCGCCGCGAAAATACTCGAAGAATTCGAAACATATACTTACGTGAGTTTAACCGTTTTTGGTAGTAGGTATATAGTACATTACTTACCAAGGGCGATAAAACAAAGAATGTCTCAGATCGCAGGTATTTTACGCCCGAGCCGAAGGCAAGGGCGATAAATATGCGATCTGAGGCTTTCTTTATTATCGCCCGTGGTAAGTACAAAATTTTATGTCACCCCCTGGCTAGGAAATGGGTTTTTTCGCGCACGGAGCGTGCGATAATGGCCACTTTATGGCCAGGTGTGACATAAAATCTGTTTTTGTAATTAGGATAACGTGTTCGACGAGGACGACGATAAAAACTACGAAGAGAACCCGCCGCACATATGCATCGACGGAGAATGCCACGTATACATGCAGTACAGGTCTCGCATGGTGCTCCCGCTGTCCATCGCGGCGTGGGACGAGCAGTACGATACCAACGACACTGACTATTGCTCCTACCGCGTCGGTAAGTGTACGATACAAACAAAATTTGTGGTTCTGATAAGTGTGCGTTTCAGATCGTGCGTGGTAGTACCACAGAATAGTATAATAGTATTACATACAGAACGGACACGAACCCCTCCGCACCGAGGTCAGTTACCTCGTCCATGACAGGCCCAGGATGACAGGCCGGGTTACGATCGGGTACCGTCGCGTCTCGCGATTCGCCCACACAACGCGCTACGCAACAATTGACGCGTATACCGACAGCGCACGCACACATACTTACCCACAGCGCTTACTTTCCTTCCCGTGTCACCCCCGTGGTAGTACCTACTGTTAGAAAAGAAAGTGGTCATTTTTCGATTCAAATTATTTATGCAATTTTGTTTACATTGCGGGATTTGATCCTACTCGTCTTACCTTGGTAATCCGGCCGCAGCTCCGCAACCCGCAATCTAATGAAAATTGCATGCAAGTTCTTGCAAATGTAAATCGGCCTTTAAGGTCCAGAAGTGGCTGAATACCTACCACTTTGGCAGACTATAGCCCACTCGCTGTACTGCAGTGCAGTGCAATAGTAGCTTTTTACCGGAATTTGATATGAGAGTCACGTTTGCCTTCGAATTTGAACTGAGTTGATCAACTCTTTTGGAAAGACTCGTGGTGAACTTCTAAGAACGACAACTTTCAGGTTTATTACCTGACACAGATTCGTACCTTACGTAGTTGCTACCGGCCTTAAGTAGTTGCTATTGAGTGGAAACGACAGATTTCCTCTGCGTTAAACGCTACTCTTTCCGCTCGCTCCGAACATCGGAAGCAAAACCTCATGTAGTGCCGTCCCTTTCACTCATATAGTATATAACACGAGTGTGAAGGGGACGCCACGACTACTATACATTCGTACTTCGTATTCACAGTCTTCAATTCTTTATTGAATGTTGACATCATCAGATGGTGAAGCCAGCTGCTCAGTGCCCGCCGGCTACGTGAATGTCACCGAAGACTGCGTCCCGACCGTGCGCTGCCAAGTGCTGGACCCATATGATGAACCCAAGTCGGTGTTGAGCCATGCCGAGTGCAAGGTTTATACTGGGGATCCTACCGCCACTTTCTGGAGCTACTTTGTGATTAGGTACCTATGTTGTTTATTTCAAGTTTGCCTTACATTACCTAGGTACTTACTTGATCAATGAGTGCTTCTAGAGAAGTCTTGGTATTTTGCCTGGCAACGAAAGTGTTTACACTTTCACTGCCACTTGAATATACCCCAGAACAAATCCGACATCAGAGAAAATTTACGCAGCGTCCGCTAGGCTGGTTCTGGCAGTGATTGTGTTAAATTACTGCACGACTACATTTCACCAGGATCCTCTCCGACATATGGCCAACAGCGGCTCTCGCGTTGCTCGGCGCGGCGTGCGTGATCGCTACCCGCGAGACCTCCATCGGGCGCGGGGACGTTGGCCGCCAGCTGGCCGTCGGCACCATCGGCTTGGCCATCTTCCCGCCCATCGCCGGAGTGGCCTCCGAACAGATGCCTGACAACCCGTTCCTTGTGCCGTTCCTCATGCATGCGGTGTTCATGTTGATTGGGGCTGCCATCTTGCTCCTGGATAGGTACGTAACACATAATTGGCCTTGTTCATCAATGAAAAGATGATTTAAGCAGTGTCCGTATTAAGAGTTGCGGCACTTACGTAAGTGGCTTGTAAGACCGATACGGGACCCTATAATTAAGAATAAGAATAATTTATTAAATATACATTTTATCGATAGAGAGGATATACCTACCACATGCCAATTGACATATAAATGTCCCGCCCGAAGATGAAAGAGGTAACACATGCATAAGTAAATAATGACACTGTAAAACTCGCTGTCCACTAATGTATAATGTAATTTTGTGCTTATTGACCAAGTGAGCGAAGCGATCGAAGGTTACCGTTTCAGCTTGGGCAGACTCTACAGGTTACAATTCTCGACCTATTCTCGTGGAATTTTGTGAGCGGTTCGATAATTATTTTGCTTTTTTGGCGATTCTGGAAAATTTTCAAAAAATTATCATGCGAGGTCTACAGCTCGCCTAGCCTCGCCTGGTATAAATTCCAATTAGTCATTATAATGAACCTTATGGAGGTTTTCCGCCACCGAGGAGACGAGATAAACATAGGTACATGTGTCCATGCATGCCGTACTAGCCGGTGAACTCGCAACTTAATTGTATTAAACAAATCTACCGTACCAGTAATATCAAATCCGCAAATTGTGCAAGCATCTGTGCAATAATGTTCCTGTATACTGCAAAATCTATATGTGCAGCCGCATGCCGCTGTCGACGCCCGAGTGGTGGTGGCACACGTCTACGGGCATGCTGGCGCTGCCGATGAACGCGGTGCGGCGGTACGGCGCCGAGACAGCGGCGGTGTTCGCCGTGGTCACGCTGCTCGGCGTCATGTGGAGCGGCATCGACTCCTACCTGCCCTGGTATATGTACATCCGGAACTGTAAGGCCAAATTCTGCCAAATGAATCCAAGATAGAATCTACCTTAATAGACAGATCTCTTATAGTCGTTTTTTACTTCTGTTCCCTTGACAGAATTTGGCTTTATTTTCGTATTGAACTACAAACTCAACTCCTTTGAACTCTGGGTACCTATATGGTCGATTTTTTGTGTAGATTTCGAAAAATACTGACTTGTTTTATACAACGATGGCGGTAAACAAGACAAACAAGTTTCCGGTCTGCCAGATGGTAAGCAGACACCGCAGTCTATGGACGCCTCTAGAAACCAGCAATGATATTCACATAAAATCCCTTGACACTTTTTGCTCGCAATGGCAGGTGCTGGCACACGACCGAGACGAGTGGCGAAAAAGGGGGGAGGCCTTTGCCCAGTAGCGGGACACTATATAGGCTTTAAAAAGGATTAATTACACGCAGCCACACCTGTGACACGCGAAGGAACGTAAGCGCTGTGGGTAAGTATGTGTGCGTACGCTGTCGGTACACGCGTCAATTGTTTGCGCGGGTTCGTAGCGCGTGGCGCGGACGAATCGCGAGGCGCGACGACACCCGATCGACACCAGGCGGGTCTCTCAGGGACGAGGTAACTGACCTCGGTGCGGGGGGGGGTTCATGTCCGTTCTGTATGTAATACTATTATATTATTCTGTGACCCAGCCTTTAATTTGCAGGACGGTGACAGATCTGAACGGCACGGTAACACAGATGGGTCTCACCATGACGGTGGGCGCGCTGCCCGCGATACCCGCGCTGTGGTGGGCCGAGGCCCTCGTCGACTATATCGGACATTCCAACGTGTTCATCACTGCTTTCACCTTCTATTGCGTGCGATACACTGGTAAATAACTCATCTCTCGTCAAATGATTACATTTATAGCTGTAATTTTAAAGGGAATAGGGGTGATTTACAATGTACATATAAAATCATAGTATAAATTCTTTTTTTCTCATGGATTTTATCCACTGAGTAACAAAAATACCATAAGTGACACTCAATAGATAAATAATAGGACACTGTAGGAAATTGTGCAAATATTGTTTAGAATAAGGAACTTAATCTAGTCACCAATTTTTACCGTATACTAAAAAAAGTACAAGTAAATAAAATCCATATTACACTGTGATTATTATCACAATACTGGGATGTCATTATTATCGCATATTTCTAAATTATTTTCATTTCGCTTCAATACTAAATAATAAACGTGTAAACAGTCCCTACTATTCTACTTTATTAACTACCCTATCGTCGACAGGTTTAGCGTTCAGCACCGACTACAACTGGATAGTGGTATGCGAGATCCTAGAGGTGTTCACTATCAGCCTGGTATGGGTGACGGCGATGCTGTACTTCCGCCACCTCGTGCCGAGGAAATACACCGCTACTGGCCAGGCGCTGCCTGTCATCGCGCATTTTTGTATCGGTCAGTATCAACATAAGTGCTGTCAAATTAACGCAAGGAAAAATCTACCTTACAGTCAGAGCTCTAAGTCGAGTTTTGTTTGCGTTCGTTTGGAATTTGGCCTTAGACTTGTGTACGAACTATACACGGAATTTTAGTTCTTATAATTAGAGTCATCGTGTTTTGTCTTCAAGTAAGGATGTCTGAATGTGTATTACGAAAAATTTGCTTTTTAGAAATATTGTATGAACGATTCTGTAACAGGAATTGTTACAAACACAAGTAGAATATTGTTCTACTCAGAGCATACCTATAAGGCAGTTTTTTGTTGACATTGACTCTGAGAGACACCTCTATATTAAATTGTTTTTTTTTTCTTTTATATTTAAAACTTATTATTTTTAATTTGACGCTTTGAGACCATGTACATCTCAAAGCACGTTAGAATAGTCATTATTAAGAATATTTTGACGCTCAGAGACCATTTACATCTTTGAGATATTATATTAAATTTTGTTATTCAGGCTGAGACCTTATACATCTCTCAATTTTACTATTACTGTAATGTTTGTAATAGATAATTAATATTTTGACATGAAAAATGTATTAAATTCTTATTGATAAGTATATTTCTTAAATTGTAAATTAATATTTTCTCACGAAAAATCTATCATATGCTTATATTGTAAGACTTTTTTAAATTGTACATTAACATTATGACATGTGATTCATGTGAAAGTGCCCTTGTGGCCTATTTGCAGAAAAAATGTTTGAATTTTGAATTTAACAGATTTTTTTTTAATGTAGGAGCAATTTATACTCAATAACTGACTATTGTTGTATTTCGTTATGCCGGATAGAAAATGCCAAATCGCTCTCGCTGTAGGTAATATTTGTAGGCCAGTAATATTTGAAGAATTCCATTGATTCCTCGAGAATAATCTAATACCTACACCAACTTCAGATCCAGTAATGTGTATTTTAATGACCATTAGTGGCTACGACAACATATTCTCCATAGACCGTAAATTTAAATTTATGGCACATGGTAAATATAAATTTATGGTCTGTGGAATTCTCATCGGAATCTGAAGTACAATCAGCGTCATATAAGCTGTGTTCCGAATCACGCTTACAACGACGCTATAAACGCGTTTACGATCGGACCGAATCACGCTCATAGCGTTTACATGAGATGTCGTGACGTCATTGATGACGTCATGGACGGCGCCATATTGGCGTTTACAATGGTCACACTCCCAGGCGTCAGCACCTTAAACCAAACGTCAAGTTGACGTTTGATATATGAACATGACAGTAAACACATCATGCCCGGTCCGAATCAAAACACCACTCACGCGGCCTTGAGCGCGCTTACTGATTCGGACTAGACGTGTGCGCCGATTTAAAAATGATCGGCGGCGGCGTTTGCCAAAAAATCGGCGGCGGCGGCGTACTTTCGGCGTGAAATCGGCGTGAAGGTCACGTAAATAAAAATGCGAAATAATTCATTTTTTTTTTAAATCGAGATCAATGCAATAAATCTGTATTGATACAAGATGGACAATACTGGTTAGGGAGCGACAAAGAATTCGATATGCGGTACTGGAGGCGAATGCTCAGGATACCCTGGACAGCAAACGGACCAATGACCCAGCTCGGTATCAAGACACGGTTATCCGCTGTTTGTCGGCAGTGGCTGCTTTCATACTTTGGACAAGTAATGCGCAGTGGTGCTGATAGTCTGGAGAAACTGGTCGTGATTGATGGAATGGAAGGCAAGAGGGCTAGGGGTCGCTCATCAACTACATTGACAGATCAGGTTAAGGAAGCCACATCGTTCGAGACCGATGGAGACATTTGAGAGAAGTCCTCAGGGCGGCGAAATCCAGAAGTGATCACGGTCCTCAGGAATGAGGGACCGACTCAAGAGAGACAGATATAGCTAACAAAAATATCCAGTCTAAAAGCTCCGCCTGGGGCATGGTCCCCATAACGCTAGCCGCGTTACCCCTCTGTATTGCCAGAGAAATTCTCTGTGGAAGGAAAGTGTCAGGTCCCCGAGGTACTGACCAGTCGCCACAACAAAGCTCTCATGAATGTCTTCATGTCAGCCAGCCAGGGTCCAGAGTCCACTGCAAGCATTGCAAACTTGCAGAGTTACTTACACAATAAAGACGAGTGTTTGCGGTGCTTGAGAGCTTCGTCAGCTCCAGCACTGGCCTGGGAGCGAGTTGCGTGGAAGTGGGATTGCGCACATGTGGTGTTTCACACCAGAGCCCTCCCTAGTTTCCACGGCTCCAACGTGGCTCCATCAGGATGGTTACCATCGTCTTATGCCATACCCACTAGTTCTGTTGTCCCAGCACGAAACACACCAAGCTTACCGGGCCTCCTTCAGGCACGCCATATCGCGTCAGTTTCCGAATGAGACAACTACTAGAGGAGGGGGAGGGGGACATTATATTAGATTTATGAATCGATTATTCCCAAAGTAAAAAAATGTCTTTGAAAAATTCTTAATCGTTTCTGAGTAAAAGGATTGTGACATTACAGGACATACGTACAGACAGACGGATATGACGAAGCTATAAGAGTTTGTTTTGCTATTATTATTTGGCTATAGATGCCTACTTATACGATTTTCTCAGCCGGATTTCCAGCCGGATTTACTCAGGCGCTCAATGTAGTTCAGACTGCTCTGATATTATATATATAAACTAAGAAAAATATTTATTGTCACACAACAAATTTAATATAAGAACTGTACCACTGTACATACATTAAACAATAACAAAGCAATAAAAAAGTTAAATAAAAATGTTAGTTATACTCTTTTATCTAATAAAAAGACTTTGGCATTCAGTCAAGGTTACGCCGATTTCACGCCGATCATTTTGTCGGCGGCGCGCCGGCGCGGCGCACACGTCTAATTCGGACCAACCGTCAGCACTGTAAACGCTGTGATCGTTGTTGGCGTGATTCGGAACACGGCTATAGTATGTAGTAGCCAAAGTATATACCTAAAGCGACCGCGAGCCTCAATTTGTCACATGATCAATTACCGTAACGGCCCCGCCACTTCGAGCGGCAGTGATTTTTTTTGTACATTGCGTGTGATCCCTAGTAACCGCAGTGCGTTGCGCGTCTAGTCCGCGCATTCAATAGATAAAACGCTTACCGTAAAGCGTGCCACACACGGCAGCGGCCTGCGGTGGAGGTCAGTCGTATACTATGACTTTCCTAACACACATTCAGACAATAGCGGCCTGGATTTTCTTATACTGTCAAATGGCCGCAACCGCAGGCCGCTGCAGTGTGTGATAGGCTTAAGGCGCCTGCAGAGGCAAGCATTCTCCATACAAACTTTGTGCAAGTTTTTCTTTGCTTGTGTTTGCATTACACGTTTATGATTTTTGGTCAGTATGCTTATTTTTCTGTTAGCCAGAACCTCAAGTTTTTTTGTATGTTTTTAATTTTCATTTTTTTTCTTGACATTCTTCGTATATATCCAATATTAACATCCAAAAAAAAATTATATGCGGGGTGCCAAAACCGACGAATAAAACTTGCACAGAGTTTGAATGGAGAAGGCCTTGCCTCTACAGGCATCTTAAATGCGGGGCGCCAAAACCGACGAATAAAACTTGCACAGAGTTTGAATAGAGAAGGCCTTGCCTCTACAGGCATCTTAAATGCGGGGCGCCAAAACCGACGAATAAAACTTGCACAGAGTTTGAATAGAGAAGGCCTTGCCTCTACAGGGATCTTAAATGCGGGGTACCAAAACCGACGAATAAAACTTGCACAGTTTGAATGGAGAAGGCCTTGCCTCTACAGACATCTTAAATGCGGGGCCTTTATAGTGTGATAGTGCTAACGTGGTGGTTTCGTCAGGGCGCTGCATCGGGTCGATAGTGAGCGGCATCGTGTCGGTGAGCACGCCGCTGGGCAGCGCGCGCGACGCGTACCGCGCACTGGCGGTGGCGGCGCTGCTGGCGGCCGCGGTGTACCTCGCGCTCTACCACCTGCTGCTCGCGCCGCGCTGCGCCGCGCCGCCCGCGCCGCCGCCCACGCACCTGCTGCAAGGTATGCCCATGCCCCACACCACACCACACCCGGCCCACATCGTGTCGGTGAGCACGCCGCTGGGCAGCGCGCGCGACGCGTACCGCGCACTGGCGGTGGCGGCGCTGCTGGCCCGTCTGCACGCGTACAGTACAGTACCTCTAGTATAAGTTATTGACACAACACAAACAAACACGGTTGCGTATAGTCTTTCCCCTTATTCATAAACGTCCATCAAACCTATTTATTTCAGTTAACCGCTAAAGTTCGTTTGTCCTTATCTGTCACTTTGACATTTAAGTTTGTGAGAAAGGGACATAAACATTTTAGTTAGCAGAGGTTTTATGGGCTAGACCACTTATGGTTGATATGTATTTAATTTCATTAGTCATTATATTATTACGAAACTTCATCTCTAAGTTATCCCATATTGCTCCTTATACCCAAGTTGGTCTGTTCGCCAAATTATTACCTTGATTTTTATTCTGGAATATTTCAAATATTCATCGTAATTTTTTGGACGTTACCTAATAATGTCTTATTTGTTTAAAAGCTTCCACTGTGGATGGCCATCTGGATGGAAAAGGTACGTGCGTTAGCGTAGGACAAGATTTTAGAAACTCGAATATCTACTTAATTATTTGTTCCAGGTTTGAACACCAATGGAGGATCGAACGGCACTTATTCCCCGACGCGAGTCTACCACGAGGAGCGCTCCAGAAAGGGACATTTCCGTTATTAAAACATACCAGTCACATCACAAAGGATTCCACGCGTTAACTCTTTCACTGCCAATGTTAAAATAGGTCGATGCAAATATACATCTGATACCACTAGATAAAAACAAATTCACATCTATGGGCGTAAAAAGTGCATTACTACACTAGAGCATTATAAGACACGGTGGTGAATAGGCAATAACTAAACGTGTGTTAGGGTGAAATACCCACCATACCAAATTTTTTCAACCCTAATGCCTTCATATATGAGATCGCGCCAACAATTGAAGGCACGCCTTACATAAGTCAGATCCCTAGGTTTTAAATTTATTGTGACAAGTTTTTTGTATCGTAAATAAGTACCTAATGATAAGATGCAATAAACGTACATATTTTGATGTTATTGTTGTAATGATGGGTGTACACAATTGTGATATTTTAAGTGCTTTTTTTTACTAATAGAATCAAGTTTTTAATCGATTAATATTTATTTAACAGTTTGACTGTTACTACTTATTAATATTGTTTGCATTTGGACCTAGTTATTTTAGGTAAACAGTTATATGACAATTTGAAATAAAATTATTTCACAATATTTAATTGCAGTTTAATTTCTTTCTAAGACTTGACTTATATTTCTATTTAGACTAGTCATTTAATCGAAGCTTGAGTTGAGGACTTGAATGTTCTATTTTAGAGACCTGAGGCATATCCATAGGTATAGACTACAGGACTCGATAAAACTCTACTCACGACTCGGAAGTCTTTTAAGCTCTAAGTCCCGTAAATATGACTTGAGTTCTTAAACTTTAGACTCCAAAACTCAAGTCTTTACCGCAGTCCGTTCCGCATCCACTACCCCTCGACGTCTCCTCTCTTACGCCACGCGCTGTGTAGGCAACGTCCGAGTTAGCAAGAAAGAAGACAGCCAGGCCCCCTACCACAAAACTTTAAAAGTCTAAAATTTGACGAAATTGTACAATTTTCCATAGAAAAAGTTGTCGAATTGTGCTTGTAAAGTTTTGTGGTTCAGGCCCCGGATAAGCGGGCCTGCTGTGCCGTAAAATACCTACTTATCGTTTCAAATGTACCATGTTAAGTTCAAAGGGTTAAACCCTTTGAACGCCAAAGTGGTCGTATGTCGTCGTGCCCACCACGCCAAGCACTGATGAAATGATGTAACGTTTAAACCAATAAAAACAATTCATAATAGATCTTATTCATGATCAAAGTACACCTTCACTCCGACCTTAGTGGTTGTTGGCGTGGTGGGCACGACCACTTTATAGGTTCTTGGCGTTCAAAGGGTTAAAGACCACCTTTTAAGTTACACTTGCTGCAAATAATATTATTTAGGGAGAGAATTAATATAGGGAGTAGACTATAGTTAAGAAGAGAATGAAATAAACTACATACTATAAGATTACTGTAGGATCATACACTAACTAGTAGAAGAGCCGGTGACACTGAACCTAGTATGATAAGATTCCCAGATGGCATATATATAATTAGGTGCGTCATTAATCGGGGAACGTGCTCATTTGCTTTGCAGCATCGCCATTTCGCCATGCCGCGACTAATTATATATATATATATCATCTGGGAATCTATCGAAATAGGTTCAGTGTTGTCGGCTCCTTTAATCGCTGCAGCAACCACCTTCTCCACTGTTTGGAAAATGCAGCAGTGGTTTTTCTTACACAGAAAGTGCTGATCTTTCAGATGAGCCCTGTTTTTTTCAGGAATCCGATCATAGAAAAGAAAAGAAAAGTGGTCGCTTATTATACTGCTGCCACTGACAAGGCCAGTCAGGAGGGCTTGCAGCACTGCACTATCGTATAGTCCTACCCCTCCCCTGTTTCGAGGAACAAACGAAACTTGGGAATCTTATCATACTCGAAACCGGATTTTTCATCATTTTTCAATTTTAATTTTCAATGGCTTCGCCATGTTTTTCGCATTGCAGCATCGCCGTCTCGTGTTCCCCGACTAATGAAGCACCTAATTATATATATGCCATCTGGGAATCTTATCATACTAGGTTCAGTGTCACCGGCTCTTAAACTAAACCCTCTTATTCATAATCGTTCATAATTATTCTACCTATTATAGTTAAATTGCCGCTATAGCCCGTTTGTCTTTATCTGTCACTTTGACATTTATGTTTATGAGAATGGGACCAAACACAGCAATGGTTTAAGTTTTTCGAATAAGGGGTTAGATGCTAAGAGGGTTGCGCGGCGTAAACGAATACAAAAATTCACATCAATTTTTGAGAGCTAATTTAATCCCAAATTAATAATACAAAAAATACATTTAAAACTAGCCATGGACATACAAATATTGGGTATATTGTTAATTTTGTATTTATATACAATTGTTGTAATATTCGCTATGAACTTAATGTCTAACACTTGTATGCGAAATGTACTCATATTTATAAGAATAGTAAAGCGGAAACTTAGTCAATACCAAATTATCACAAACATAATTCGTAAGATATTCAATTTGCATCCATATTGTATTTGCTCAACCAAGCTCACGACAGTGCCAAATTATCACACAGTTAGTATATTTTACGATCATATACTTTTACATAATAATTATATGCAAACGAAAACACAATCCCCTATAGTACCTACAGTGTGCTATTCAAAATACAGTTTCACGAAATTGTAACCACTGAGTCAATCTACATACATGCAGTAAGGATTGTAAAACATCTGACAAAATAAAAAAAAAACAATTTTCCTGTATAGCTACCAAAATGACAGATATACGTCAAAAATAACAAAAACGTCTACCGGAGACGTTCGCGTCGCGGTCATTGCATAGTCGTTACTATATCCTTTATCGGCGTAGTATCCGAAGTATCTCATAGGATAATTATATGCCGATAACAGATGTGATCAGCTCACAAGTCGCTGATTTTCAAGTGTTTGAAATAAAAAGAACAATATACTACTTAACAAAAATATTTTACGGCTCTAGAGGATTTGTGAAATATCAAAACGACGTAATAGTATCGCCAATGTCAAAAATATATTTAACAAGTTTTACCTACCTACCTAAACTACTACTTTACCACAACAACTCAGATCCAACTAAACATGAAAATAGTGGTTTCACTGTGATTGTAAAATTTTTTGACTGTTTTTTTTTTTCAAGACTTTGTTTAAATTGGAAACATAACTATTTCCAATAACTTTAACACAAAAGTAACAAAAATATAGTATATTTTAACAAAAAAGATATAAAACGCGTATAAGGGTATAAACCATTTTTTTTGTACAGTCACGTGCAAAAATATGTATCGAATGAATCCTCTCATAAATATGTACCAAAACCTTAATTCACCGACATAAGAGCTATGGGACATCTTTTTGAGCAAGTTGTATGCACCCATATTTTTGCACTTGACTGTACATACTCGTAGATTAAGGGCTTAATTATGCCTACATTTTAATTTTTACTACTTCTTTACGACAATCACGTACCCATATAAATTTTATGGGTAACTGTCGCAACGAAATAGTAAAATTAAAATATAGGCATAATTAAGGACTTAATTGTGTACAAAAAATTTGGTCTTACCCCATAAATATTAATTTATCCACAAGGCCTTCCACTCCTATTTGGAACACAGCTAATATTAGACCATACGGTCAAATCAATAAGTGGATTTTTTATTTCCATTTTATGAAATCGATAATTTAAAAAAAACACATTTTAATCTTGCATTTGGACGTGCACGTCCACGATATACTCTATTGTTTCATTCATAAATAGACCATTGACTAATCATTACCAGGAGGGGCTTACTACCGTGACGTCATCGCGCCGCGCAAAGTACATGCGGCCGCCGGCTCACACATTGTGTGACTATTCAATGGCTGCGGAGCAGCGTTACGGATCGCACGCGCACGCGCTTGTACGATCATAAAAAATAATTCTTTTCGTGTAGTTTCGTGTTAAATAATAATGTCAAAACCACAGCATTATTGTATTGCAGCAGGTTGCACCAATAATAATAAGAACGTAGACGTAAGAACGGTCATTGAGTTTGGTATTCACCAACGGTTGACATAAAAGAAAACGTAAATGAAAACGTTGGTTCTAAGAAACCTCTTTTATTTTTTAAAGTGATGCCTTTAAAAATTATATAAAACTTTGTATCCCCTGGTTACATGTATGGAGTGCCCCCTCCCCCTACTTTAATATTTTTTCGTCATTTCACATCACTTTTACGTAGCGGTTCATACGAGTAGAACACACCTTCCTGCTAAATGTTTTAATTGTATTTGTAGTGCTTATAGTCTCCGAGTACATCGGCTGTCACATACAGACGAAAAGACGGACGGACGGGTTCCGTTTTCACCATTTTGGCTACGGAACCTTAAAAGTACTATTCGTAATTGTATTGTAAACAACACTACTAATAATAAAGTACATATATTAAAATGGGTTCTCGCTAGTGGTAACCCTAGCGCTGAGGGCGGGGCCTCGAAAGAGCGCGTTGCGTGCGATTGAAAGAGATGGCCACGTTTAGGCACGTTTGGCATACCTAAACGGGGAATTTGTTAGCAGAGAAACTTCTGTACTTGTACTATTACTTATTCTGTGTCATTACTAGTCACTATGAACTCTCTCTTAGACTAGTCATTCATTATGAATGAAAGTACGAAAATATAGATAGTTTATCGTGAACGTGCACGTCCACGGTAAAGTATAAAAGCGACCATTGCATCTGCCACTGTATTGTGTTGTATTTTTGTTAATTTACTTAATATTGTATTATACAATTATTTTGTGTTAGACTGTTGCTTTGTTATTATTGTTTTTCTTATGTCGATCGATTCTTTTTTTTGTAAACTTGATTATCGACAAGACTAAGCGATTTGTATTGTCTTCATTACTAATTTTGATGTCTGTCACAAGTGTCAAACCACAGCCGTTATGCTGGATGCTCACAATGGGCTACTATGGCCCTATGTACAGGACGCATTTATGCATTAAAGGGAGAATAACATATACATTTTCATGTGCATTGTGCCATCATGGCCCATTGTGTGGTCCGGCATTATAGTGCCGTATGACGTCATAATTGGCATTCATAGTGGCGGCTACAGTTTCGCTAAGTTTTAGCACAGATTTAAAAAGCTTTTACCCGGGAATACGTTCACGCAAATTTTCACTCCCTATTTCGTCCCTTCGAGGTACGGCTTTAGGGATTAAAAGTATCCTATGTTAATCCAGGCTATGAATTAGCTGTATACCAAATTTCATCATAATCAGTTCAGCTGTTATTGAGTAACAAACATCTAACACAGGGGGGCTACCGCGAACCACAAACGAAGCAGTTAAGGTGAAAAATTTATTGGATATAATATGAAATAAACAGTATATAATTTAAAAAAAAAAAGTTTTGCTTCTCTGTCCCACTTACGTACAGACTTGCAAGTGCGACAGAGACAAAAAACTTCGTTTACGGTTCGCGGTAGGCCCTCAGTTCGACTTCCTATTACAAAATGTATCTTATTCTTACAATTTTAATGTTTATTTTTCATAGTGCGTGCCATCCACGACTACGCGCCACTCCACAGTGAATCTCATATTATGTACGGAATGGGCTTTGAAGGCTGGTGAAGTTGCGCACCTTCGTGGATTTCAATATGGCTATAGTAAAATATCCTAGTCGGGCGTTTACATAAAACAGAAAAAACAATAAACATAATTACACTGGTTTTCAGTAATACAAACTGAATTTGGATTTTTTTCTTGCCCTTCAATTATTCTCTCCCATGAAGTTTGTACTATTTTAATTACACATGCTAAATCAGAAATCAATTCGACATTGGAAATTGATGAAAAATGTCCTGAAACATATGAGCATGATTAAAACCGGAAACTAGTGTAATATAACCTGGTAAAACTATAGTGGATTGATATTTTCTAATTGTCTCGCTTAAAATAAATAGTACCAGTAGAAAAACTGTTTTAATGTATAGAAATGGATAGATCAATTTATTTCTTGTTGTTATTATGTCCTGGTATGCGAGGAGCTTAAGACGCATCATCATAAAATGCCATCAAAATCCACCATCATTTATGATATTGATGTAGTTGCCTCATCATAAAATGGGTTTAGGATTGTCACGAAAACTTGTTGTGGTTTTAATACATATAAAATCGTAGATTTTAAATATATTCAGGGAGTGACCATAGCAATGAGCATCAGAAAAACTGATTAGCTATATCTAAACTGAATAATGGACACGGATACTGGTTGGCGATGTTTTAAATTGGCAAAATGTACCACTTTCTCAGATGTCAATGAAGACGAATTGTAATTTCGTTTTTCCGAGAGGATCCCTGACATTGTGGTTAATTGGTTATTTTATTTGCACAAGACATTTCATTTGTATCAAATACCACTGAATAGAATGTAGTTTATTAAACTCAACTGAATAAAAAAAATAACAAATAATGCCTAGGAATGATATTTTACTTACCTATCATTAACATAATATGCTACGTTATAAATCTGTATCTCTTACTTACGATTGTTTTAGGATTAAGAAACTTATGCATACTATAAAAAGTTCTTCTAGTTTCTGTAATACGTTTACACACCAATTATTTCCGTACTATTCATTGTTTGTGTGTCCTCTTCATTATCACCATCATCACCTCCTAGCAAAGTCTCTATCATTTCTTCACTCATTTCTGCATCCTGGGATTTATCATCATAGTCTTGGTTCGTGTTATTAACATTTTCTTGTTTTTTGTCATCAGTTATTATTTCATCTGACGTGTTTAATTTGTCTTCTTTTTCGTTGTCTGTGGAGTCTACTTTCGTATCGTCTGTACCGTTAATAGGTTTATCCTCGTTTGTTTCTGGGGTCTCACTCTTAGTTTCACTAATTGAGTTTCCATTATTTCCAGTGTTATCTCCTTCTTGTTGTTTATCATCGTCTACGTTATTATCAGTAGCCATGGAGTTTTCTACAGTAGGACTGACATCATCTTGCTTATCATCTGTAGACATATTATTTTCGGGATTTTGATCACTTTCAGTATTCTCAAGGGGGTCAATCTCTTTAGATACTTTTGATGCGGTTTCGTCTGTTTTTATTGATTCATTATTTTCGTTAATTGGGTCAGTTTCTGTACTTTCGAGAGGGTCAACTTCTTCAGGTTTGGATGCTGTATCATTCTTTTCACTAAACTTATCATCTGTTTCCTCATGCGTCTTCGAAAAGTTCTCATCTAACATCTCAATTGACTTATCTCCACTGTCATTAAGTTCACTATTACTTAAAGCACCAGTTAAATCCACTTCCTGTTGGTCAATTGAGTTTGTATCATTTGCATTCGAATCTACAGAATTTTCGTCTATGAAAATCGGGTCATCATTTTCCCCTGGATTAGGTAATATTTCCACGTCATCATCGTCATCGTCACTGATTTGTGACTGATTATTAGAATTATTTCCCGTCTTTTTAGCCAAGTACTGTTTAAACCCTTTGTTTAGGTTTTCTTGAATCTCATTGAATCTGGTTGTAGAAGTATGCAGCAACCGTTCAAGTGTTTTGTGTAAAGTCCGCATTTCGGCTACAGTCCGTGTCCGTAAGTGTACTGTATTTGCATCTTTTTTCAACTGAGTCAAACGTGACAAAGAATACTCTAAAGCATCGACGGCATCTATTAAATTGTATCTGTACCATTCAACAGGCACTTCTAAGTCACACTCTCTCGTAACAGTTTCAGTGCCACGCGTCACTTTGACTTTGTTAATACGTTTCGCACTTGTGGATCGAGAAACAGGCGTACGCGCTGGTTTAGGAACTGGTGCGTTTTTATTGGGAACCGCGCTAAGTTTTGCCGAATATGTCGCTCCTTTAGTCGTATTTTTATTGGCAGTCTCCGTAACTGCCACTATCGTAGCGGAATATCCGCCAGGCATGTTTGGGTTGGCATTGATAGCGAATATCCTGCCGTCAGGTAACCGGTACATTTTGTTGGAAGACAGAGTTTGAGGATCCACGCGGAACTTGAGTCCGCCTGTTTGTGCATTAACAGTGACGTCATTCTCGGTCATCTGTATAATATTATCGGCCGTAAGATCAGGCAAAGTGTTCACTGTACGAGGCACTAAAGGCGGCGGTTGGCTCACTTTAGGAGCGCTCATAGGCGTAATGCATTCCACGTCATCATCTGGAGGGTCTTCGGTAACCTGTAATACAATTATATAATGTAATCTCGTAACAGACCCGTAAGGATTCTGGTGAACGTCCAAGAAAGAGTAGGTAATGTCCTATGACAGTGCATTTCTTATTTTTACACCCAGACTTTTAAGAGTATAGGAACTAATATTACAAGTGTTCTATCAACCTTTGTCTAATATATAGGTTCATTTTATAGTTTTAAAATTACGCTGGTATTCCATCTCCTTTGATAACCAATCTTTGGTTTGGGTGTAGAGAGTAATCTCCGAAATTAGGTATTCAATTAAAAAAAAAACGGGTTGCACTCCGGGAGTGCCGTCAGAAGTGAAAATTCAATGACTTGCGTAAAAAGCTCAATTTGAAATGAGCGGACAAGTGTCGCAGCGACACATGCCGCTCACTCTAAATTGGGACTTTTAATCTTATGATTACGGTTCAATTTGGAGTGCAGTTGTCGTATTGCAAGACCAGCTACGTGACCAGCTGAGTTGACCCCTCCTAACATCGCAATCACGATACTAGGAGGGGTCTACTATCTGGTCTTACGCAACGTCCCGAGTTTAACAATTTTCCCCCAGCACAAAAAGTGCTCAGCGCCGCTAAAGAAGTTTTCACTTCAAAAAAAAGCCAACTAATAGAATTATTTAACTATTGTGTCACGGGAATTTCTTTTTACAAAATATAACACAATGGAGGGTTCTTATAGGATTGATAAACATACCTCACACAAAGGTTCCAGTGGAAAATCTGGTGTGCACACTACATCATCTTCTTGGGTACTATTATTAATTGATGAAGCGACAGCCGCCATGTCCAATCCCTAAAAAAATATAACAAACTTATTGTCACATGTTGCAGAGGTAATTATAACAAAAATGTAAAAATCCCAACACAAAAAAACAATGTTAAGAACCATATTGGCAGACAACTTTCGATTAAAGAAAAACCGCATTCAAATCGGTAATTAATTATTGTCCGCTTAGGAGCTACGTTGCCACAGGCAGATACAAAGATGCAAATGTTAACCCTTTCGACGCCAACGATGCATTAAATCATCACGGCGTCCAATGCGATATCCACCTACATGCATTTCTATAGGGCTCAACTTCGCGTTTGACATTCCCATGTCATGGCGTCTGAGTGACAGCATTTGTATTTGACTGAGTGCTGATTATCTGTAATGTATACCTGAGTTAAACTTTCCAGAGATAAATTAATGTTATCGTTTATGAAGCTGTTGTATGGGTTGACATTGTTGAATCCGTTAAACGGGGTCATCACTGGCATATGCGGTGGGGCTTTAGCCCTTATGCGTATAGGAGTGGTGTTCATCGATTTGCGGTCAGCCGAAAACCGAATAGGGTTTATTATATTTGGTGTTGATGACATCTGAGGAAGAAAATTATATCACTACAAAATACAGTACCCGGCAATATATATTGCACGTCGGGCTTTGGAAAGAGACAATTAGCTGTTTACGCAGATTTCCGAACACTGGCAAACAACCATCAATTATCTTATTTATTAATTGATACTTTCATGTCAAAAAAATACTGCACTTAATGGAATTTATTAGTTTACGTCAATTCGGTGACATGTAATCTTTGGATATCTATAGAGAGCTTTAGAAAAAGTATTGTCAAACAATCATGTATCATTTTGTACAACGAACAATTTGGAGTTGAGGGGTTTTAACAACTCTATATTATATATTATGAAGCCGAAATTAGCCGCATCTCTTTGCAAAGGTCGATGTGTGTATATATATATATCGCCGGGTACTGTACGAATACTTTAACCAAAAACGTTGTCAAAATGACAGATAAGACAAACCAATATCAACAGAATTTTAGCTAGAATAGGTACGTTTCGGTAAGATCATCAGTGATTAATTTTGCTCACGCCGAAAACGTATAGCACAGGTGTGATCATTAGGTTGTACCCAGGCGTCTATTACTTACTCGTTTTAAAAAACAAATGATAATAAAGCCTGTCACATACAGAGCTATAATATATATTATAGCAAGGCATCTTACGTTAATGTATATTAGCTGCGTGTACGCAAAATATAACGTTAGATGCGTTGAATAATATACATTTTGGTAAATTAATATATATTATTGTGTCGGGCTTTATCCTCAAACATACCCTTATTCTTTTAGGCATCTGTGTAAAAGCATTATAGGATTTAGCATTTGATGCTACTGTTATGGGACTTTTAAGGAAAACAGCTTTTGGTTTTGGACTTAATGGCCTTTTTGATGCTTTTTTCTCCGGTTTAGTGTCTTCCATGTTGATTGAAGCAAATTTCTTGACCTAGAAAGATGACGTACAAGTTAGTAGTGATATTGGACAAAAATATTACAGTTAAATTGTGCCCAGTTTACTTGCGTGCCCTTTGCAAGGTCTACAGCAACATTCTACTACACTACGACATTTAAGGCGCTCGGTTGTTTTATGCGTCAAACGCATGCGTTTCCATATAAATCCATTCAACGCAATGCGTTTGACGCAACGTATTTATATGGAACGCATGCGTTTGACGCATAAAACAACCGAGCGCCTTAGGGTTCCGTACCGACTAAAAGGACTTGACCAATACATTGAATAAAAAAAGGTTGTATCTTCGTAAGAAACTCACGGCACTTACGTCCTTTCGTTTGGAGCAAGACTATCTTGTTCAAGACAATTTTTGTTAGATGTATTTATAACTTCATAGTTTGGAAATTAGACACTTATTACGACTTTCACAGCTAACCTTTTCAATCTCACCATTTCTAAAGCCCTATCAGTTTTAAAGCCGTATGCATATGCCTATTAGGGTGGATCGGTCTAGTATGAAAAAAAAATCCCTAACCATTCCAAAATATAAAAAATGCACAATGTTAATATTCAAGTTTTCACTTCTGCCGGCACTCCCGGAGTGCAACCCGTTGTTCCTTAGAGACTCACTGACGGGACAGAATAAACACAAGGAATTTGATCAAAACCGAGAAAACATAAAGTAGGCGTAAAATACACATATAAACAAGTTACCTGTATGGTTGGAGGAATTTTTGAAATAGCTGCAGCAGCAGCCTTCTTAGCCGATGATATTTCAGTTTCTTTCTTATCTTCCTTTTTTTTGCTATCAAGTTTGTCCCGTCTCTTTTTGTTCCTACAGCACTCTGAGCGATCTCTAGCACAGTCAGCTAGATATTTGTCCTTCATGTCCTGATCTTGCGTAGCCATAGTTATCCTGACATATAATAAATTGTTAATTTCTTGTAAAAAAATAATATTTTATTAATCCAAAAATTCCATAATTCCATGGTTGTTATTTATTCCCTATAAGTAATTCCTTAATTTAAAATGTGATCTTCATTATAATCTCAGTTCATATCCACTTGGGTAAAAGCTCCCTCCATCCCTTGCAGGATGAATAATGAATAACCATATGAATAACGGGGTTAGTGTTTACCTGTTCTTTAAATCACAGTAACGCAGAAGAGCCCAACATGATGCACGAAGATCCCACAGTGATCTATTGTTACACTTGAAACATTTCCAGTCATCAGTATTTTCTATTTCTTTGATTTTTAGACTTCCCAAGTTCCTTTTGATGCATTTCTGCAAAATATGGACAGTAATAATAAAACATTTCGATAGACAAATCTAAAATCAGTCCTAAGCTATGCATGCACAAAAATTTGTAAGATATGGGTACAATTAATGTCATGTAGTATATAGCAGCCAAAGAGGCCAAATAGTTTGGTAGGTATACCACATATTTGGCCACTTTGGCTAATACATAGTATATGATGCTGATTGTACACAGACAGACCTCACAGCATTTCAACCACTTTCACTTTTCTCTCACCATTTTTGTTGTAGTCCCGGCTTATTTTCATATTCTGGTTATTTGATAGAGGTTGCTGACCGGTACCATGCCAGCAAAAAAGCTACAGGGACCTTGTCATAAATGCTAACAAGAACGGGAAAGAGGTTGAAGCACTGTTAGAACTACCTTGAAACACAAATAAATGACCTTACATGAGCCTCAGATCATCAGTTTAAACGGATGGGGGAATGTAAAAAAAGTTAATGTTATTTACCCAACAAATAAGCTGATGCGATGTATGTATATGTGTGCTTTCTAGCTAGCTTCTCCCGTTTTCTACAAAACTAGCTGACACATCAAAGCAGTACAAAATAAGTGTTCTGTTTCTTTATTTTGCTGCCCACTTGTGGGGACAGATATAAAAAATGAACGAAAAGGTAATGGACATAAAAATGTATAATTACCGCACAAAAGACATGGGGGCAATCGGAACAACAGTAGACTTGGCCCCCCTGTCCACACCAACGGCAGTACAACTCAGAGCCATCATCACCCTTCTCAAACTCTCCACTGTTGTAAAATGCATAGCAGGTGTTGCATACTAGGGTACGAAGCATAGGGTGCATCCTCATCCTAGCGTCATTGCTAGCAGAACAACCAAGATGACGGTCACATGAAGTGCAGTGCATCCTATGGCTTGTTACTGAATTTAAATCTGAAATGGTAATCATGGAAGTCATAACTTAACCGAACCTTTTAACCGTTTAGTAAAATAAAGTGTCATGAACATGCCTCACTAAAGTTTAAATTCAAGCATGGAAGTCATGTTGATAAAGGATTATTATTCACATGCAAAGGGTATGTCTATATGTTTAGATTTCTTTCTAGTTAAAATCTTGTTAGTTTAACTCGGACAAACACTGAACTTGAATCACATGTCATTTATTAACCTTCTTATCTGTATTTTGCCTACAGAAATACGACATATTGAACTCGATGTGAATACAATTATAGCCAAGACAAACAAATTACACATTTTGTGACTGTACCTTGAAATTTAGTTTTGTAAAATGTCCTTTCATCTTCGGTAATATCCTCATCAAAATCAACATCTCTCGGCTCTGAAATGATTGTTGAGACATTACGATTAATAAGTAAAAACACTGCAATTCAAATAGCTAAGAAATAAATATTCAAGTATTATTACCCGGGAAAGGCGGGAATTTGACATCATCCTCTTGAGCCGGCATTTGGGATTCAGGAGATTTCGACTCGTTTCGTGAAGTCTCACTCATAATGGAAGTTGTAAACTGTTTTGATTTGTTATACAAAATTATACATTGGCAAGCCCGTATAAAAACACATGTAATACACCGTGGTCACTAAGAATGTTGAACAGAATTAGTAACAAATTTTCACTTAAAATTCAGACGCGAATAAAGCGAGAAGTTCCGCCATTTTGGCATTTTTGTGAATTGACTGAATTGAAAGTTTTGGACCACAGACAAGTCGCCACAGATAAACATAAAATATCGTCGGTACCATTCATTTCATTCGCTCATTCACTCACTTATAGCGGATCACGGGTTAGTTTTCATTCGTTTCATTCATACTTATGAAGCGAATGATGAGCGACGGAACGAACGACATACATACAACGCCGAGTCCGAGTGAAGAGGAATGCGTGCTGAGAAGGTTGTATACGTTCAATTCATAAGTGCGAAGAGCGCAACCAGCTCCCACCAGTCAGTACTTCAGTGAGTGAGTGAGCGAGTGACATATACGAAAAGATGGAGTTCATTGTTCATTTGAATCACTCATTCATTTCTATAATATTTTTTTGGTTTGGTATTGGTACGTTAGTGTTAGTGTGCCGAGCCGAATCAGCCTGATTGTGAGTGCGGTGGTTTCGTTGCCGAGTGTATATCAATAAATGTTGTGTTTGAATAACAGCTGCAGTATTTTTGTAATTCGTGTCTGTTACTTGTGTTAGTAAATAAAAACTATTGGATTTAGTAATGTCAAATGTGATAAAGCGACTGACAAGTTTACGGACGTGTGATAAAAATATTACGAGTTACAAATAAACAAATATTTACATAAGATCTTAAATGGTAAAAGTAGTGGAAGAATTGTTTTAGTATTAGGTACTGAGGTAAAATCAGTTAGAATTTCAATTAAAAGTAGGTAGGAAAACAAAATGACTGTAACTTATACCGGTGAAGTTGCAACTTGTCGTGGATTTGGAACCTTTTTGAAACTTTTATACAGGTAAGTTTTGTAGCTTTTAACCAAAGCGAAAAAAAAACAAAACACAACATTGTTTTGTTATCCGGGCGGGGATCCCAGTCACCGTAGCGGACGGCTTCAAATATGGTTTACTAGATAGGTAAATTAACCATAACGATATCTTAGTGTCCAGGATTGAAAAGCATAGTTAGTTAGTAGGAACCACCGACCAGCACTAGGAAAATACAAGGCCATGTACATATAGTAAGGACGAATGTAAGCCAGGCAATGCTTTTACTGCTTAGAGCGGCGCGCCGCTCCAGGTGGGTGACGTCACAGGGTAGCGTAGCAGATGGGTGACGAACAGGAGGCATGGACTACGCTTCCACGTCTGCTCTGGGCTGCTACCGCGAACCACAAACGAAGTTTTCTCTCTCTGTCGCACTTATGTGCAAACGTGCATGTGCGACAAAGAGGGAAAATTCCAAATGCCGTTCACAGTAGCAATCCTGTTCTTTGCTACCCTTTGTCTTTGAGGATGAGGCAAGGCAAGCACTGATGTCCTTTCGAATTTTCCTTTTTGAAATGATAATGATACTTTTTAGGGTTTTCTTTAATTGTCCCGGTCCTTCGTCGCTAATCCATAGGGATTATATTTATGGCACAACCCTATACTCCGTTTTTTTTTCAGATGAGAAAAATCGTACGATTGTCGTCATGCGATTTCAGGGAAAACAGTCTTGAAACGGGAAAATATGCGGCTTGCTATCTTTGAGACGTGATAAGCTACTGAAATAAGTAAAATTAGTACATTATTATCCTCTGATGTCTCAGGGAAACGAAGAATTGTTTGTAGGCGAAAATTACCGTTAAAATTCTCATCTCAAATAAAAAACGGAGTACCTATAGGTGAGATCACCAGTAATGGACAATGACCAATGACCCAACATTGCACATTAGCTCATGATCATTGAATTACTAATAAACTGTCCATTATTGGTACTTGTTAGCTTAAAGTGTCCAACACTGGTGCTCTTACCATATAGCACCCTGCGTCGATACATTTTTTAGCGCCAAGTTGCTAAGTAATTTGCAACGTCCTTTGTCTAATATCTATTCTCACATTCTCACTAGTACTATAATATAAGGATCCAATCGTATTGACAAAACCAGGTAGGTATCGCAACTAAACCACGCACGGCGAATAGAAAGAATTTCGTACATTGACTCATCATAACTTGTCTCAGTCACTCGCACACAATTATATTGGCGTCGCGCTCACACAGTGACATTGAACGCCGGCATCAGGGATTGTATACCTTTTCCTTGTAGTAATATGGCGCGCTGTTATGCACGTGTTATTTTGTTTGTAATGTTACTCGGTAATATCCGGGCGCTCTTCGGGGTATGTAGTATTTGATTTGAAAAACGGAAACGACATGACGACAATTCCGTATCGGGATGCGCTTCTGAAAACTACTCAGTCCCGGACTCAATTAAATCGTGCTTTAAGTTTGTTGTGTTAATTAATTGTTTTGTTATTGTTACCTTTTGCGGAGTTACTGTTACTGCTTGTTCCTGTTACAACATGGAACCAACTCCGTCTACGTCTACGTCACGAATATATGGCGTTTGTATATCCGATCCGAGTAAGAAACGAAAAATGTCTCATTTTAGTGAAAAAACAAAAGATCGCAAAGTAGATAAGCAGACGGAAAATTTATATTTACCAAATCATAAAACTATTAACTTGGTAATATTTCATCATTTTTATTACAAAAAAATGTTATTATTCTCTGGCAATCGGTCTAAAGGTCAATGACCGAAATTCATTCTATTCGCCGCGCGTGCTTTAGTTATTTATTTAGTTTAAAGGCTGGCGTCCACTAGGCTCGCCGAGCCGAGTCGAATCGAATCGAAAATAATTCGCCTCCATACATTAACTATGAAAGTGCGTCGATTGACGCAGAACCGAATCAAATCGACCGAATGGACGCACTTTCATAGTTAATGTATGAAGGCGAATTATTTCGATTCGATTCGACTCGGCTCGGCGAGCCTAGTGGACGCCAGCCTTGAGGAGTAACTAGCTAATAAAATTAACATATAAACTTAAGTAGAAACAAAAAGCCAATTATAGGAACTCACAGATAGAATTATTATATTATCGTAGTTATTATACTCACTTACATGACTAAAATTAGCTACATATATTATAGACGATGAACTGATGAACACGGTGCCGAAATGTGATATGAGTATATCTCTGCATGTGTTTCTGCAAAATCATCATTTTCCTTTAAACCAGGCTCACATGTTCTTAATGCCTACGTCTAAAATCGTCGTATGTAAGGCTAAGGAAGGATGTGTATTTAAACACTACATAATGCGGTGATTGTATTAGGCATCCATATTCGAACACGGTTATTTAAGTACTAAGGTAAGAAGGTACCTACTTACCTACCTAGTTAGGAATTGTACAGTGAAAAACAAATGAACCTTATAAGGAAAACATCATAGTTTACAATGCTCGCATTGTGATCATCATCCGAAACTCTTTCAATGCTTCAGGTATTTACAGTCGCTGCGTTCATGTCATGTAGGCATCTATTCTACCATCTACACTGTATATTAATGACCTGTAATTAAGTATGCTTCTCTGGAAGGATTCATTTATAAAAATGTACCTAAACGCTTTAAAATCCGCCATAATAAAAAAAACCTTAATTGATGTATCTCGCAATAAAACTATAGTAATGTTATTATGCTGTATTGATCCACGGCTGATCCGATTCCGATCCGTAGCTTATGTTTTGTCAAACATTGGTAATCTCTAAGTGATAGTACCCTATGCCGGCATATCAATTCAGGTCAGATGTACCTTACTGCCAACGTCAGATTACTCAGATTATGGAAATGTAAACAAACCGCCGCGCCGGAGATGACTGAGGCACGACGTTAGTTTCCAAACAAACAAACCAACTTTTTATTATGATATCCTGTAGGTACACTAATTTTTTTAATGAAATAATGAGCATATTTTATATCATGTCGCGGCAGTCACATGTATCGTATTACGTGTCTACCTAAATTGGCACTTGCTCCGCAATCCCGCACTGCATTTACCAGTTCTCCAAAGGTCGACGCTCCTCAAAATCGATATGGCTACCTACCGTTGTGTTGTGATTTTGTATAGAGAGTTCCCTATCAGAAGCGGGAAGGAGCATATAAAAAAACTTGACGCAATTAGGCAATCAAATCGACATTCCGCAAGACCTATGGTATATAGCACTATAAAAGCGATTATCATACATGCCCCGAGGAGTACCTAATAGACTCGTGTCACAAGCAATTTTTTCCAGTTCTTTATAATTATGGCATCAATTTTACATAACAAATAAGCTGTCAGTTGTATGTATATAACTGTTATTAGTGCCTATCACGTCGCCATATATCTCGTGTTGTCGCATTTTAAGTTCTTGAAGCTAGGTTGTAAAAGCTTAAAGCCATATAATTATTCCCTTAGCTACTATTCTGCGGAATACAGTAATTGGTTAATTGTTTCTATGCCAATGCTTCTAAGTTGATCACGCGTTTGCAAAAAAGTCAGTTGGTGGACAGAATTTACATATTATATTTTAAACAGAATAATATATGACCAAGCACATTAGTATGCAGCAGATAAAAATACGCACGTAATCCTCTTAAATACACTTGAAAGGTTTCAGTTAGTTGCCTGTTAGAAGTGCAGTGGTCATAATGTAACCTCAGTTATGGTCTGGTGGCGTATAGCGGAGGGCTTTCTTCCTCAGGCTTCCAATTCTAGTCAGTTTCGTACTCAGTTACAAAGGTATTAGTAAAACACTTTAAACAGAATAGAAAATCGTAATGAGTAAAAATGGCCGATCCCGATCTCTCACGTTTGCTTCGAGGGAACAAAGGAACAGAAAAGTAGCCAGTACTTATGCTATTTTTAGTAACGAAGTATTTAGCAACCCACTCAGCTACCACCACGCCTTATGTATAAAGCCTCTTCATTCTTACCCAACAGCGATAGCTTTCTGACGTGCCTATAAAACGTGGATAGTTCTCATGGTTTACTTGGTCGTTGCCAGGTAAGGGACATTTATTATTCACAGTTCTGCTGCATTTTCCGTACCCTACTTTAACCGGGTTCGTTGCACCATTTGTAGGGTGATGTTGTTATTGGGTTGATGTTCGATTCATTTTTCAGATCAGACTTTGTGCATATTTGATCTGGCGAAAGACCAACCATGTCTAAAAAACTATATTTTTTTTGTGCTTTGCACGACGTGAGCTTCCATGCCTTCTTTAGAAAGTCAATTTTTAAAAAATAGTTGCGATATTTGTACGTTTAGTTTTACGCAGTTTACGGACTGTACACAAACAATACAACGTAACAATACAAATGTAATTCATTAATTATTAACTACTGGTGCTGACTGTACACTCTATACATCGATAGTTCATAGTAGATATGTTAAATATTGGAGGTAAGTCCCAAATCAGTGCGGAAGATTTACCCGAGTAGTTTTCTCCTATTATGACTGACTATAACTTGGTACTACAACTTTATTTAATACAGTAAGTACTAGTAGATACTAAGGAACCTGCCGTGCATATATTTCATTATTTGATCCTGACAGGTCTGATTCTGTGACATTATCAAAAATATTCCAGTGGAAAATTGAAGCTATTATACAGAATGTTTAATTTTTTTGACGTGTGCCGCAGAAGAAGTAACTGTTTCAATTGCGACGCGTTTCTATCTCTTAAAGCAGTGTTTTTCAACGTGTGGGTCGCGACCCCCTTGGGGGTCGCGAAGCCTCTGCAGGGGGGTCGCGGGGGGTCGCGAGAGGTTGAACGAATTACCTCAGTAAAAAAAACAATAGTGTTTGAAAGGATAGATTTATTAAAAAAAATATTAACTGTAACGACTGTAACGTAAAATACCATATACGAAAAATACCCAAGGGTAGGGGGGTCGCGAATAATTTTTTGGTCCTAGGGGGGTCGTGTCATGAAAAAGGTTGAAAAACAATGTCTTAAAGTCACGCATCGCTTATTTGCCGACTCGTTCCACAAAAATAATATTCAGATCCTCACTTTATTATCTGAAGTGAAACCAGTGATTATCTTAAAGTTATTATTATGTACGTGTTATTAATAATTAGTATGTTATATTTCATTTTTAAGTAAGTACGTAGTGACTTTCTAACGGACTGGATTTTCTAGAGAAATTTTTGTTCTTGTAGACTTCTTCCGACATTCATTTATTGACCTACATTATCAGTTATTGTCAATGTTGGTTGTTGTTATCATTAATATCAGGTGCATATCGTAACGTTTGCGACCACGAGATAACCGTGTTCATGTTTAGCTATCTTCGAGGTTGTATCATTGTATTAATCGTGACGTGTTATAATGTGAAATGACGTAATGCCATGAGACTTCCCGATTCGACACCGATCATGTATTATTGCATTCTTCAAATTTCATTCTTTGTTTCCAGTTTGCTTTATAGTTCTTACGTCAATGTCAATATAGAGAACAGAAAACTAGATTTTTCCTTAATAACTGAGTTTCTTCCTGAAGTGTGCAAGTACTCGTACAGCCGTGTATATATTTCATTCTTTGATCTCATTACTTTTGAACCTTAAGATAATAAGGTGAAAAAGAGGATACATCTCTTTGTAGTCGACTGTAATTATGGTATAAACACGGTCGGCAAGAATCTGGTGTAGTGTAAATAGTAGTGTAGTGTAGTTCATGTTCATAATATGCACAAGGTGGTACTTCGAGCGACTCCCGGCTATCGCGTGCGACACGAGAGCGCGGTGTATCTTCCTCATGGCAGCGGCGCCATGCAAGGTCAATACTTTGAACATGGTCTACTGATATTATGATATGATTAAGCCACTTCGACTTTGATCTGATAGTGTATGTAGAGTATATATACTAAACGGTATGTATATATTACACACACATATAGATACATACATACTGGAATGACAATATTATCGAGTATTTCAAATTTATTCGGATTTTTCTTCAATTTCATCAAACGTAAATGGGCGGGTATAGTTGGAATTCTTTTTCTAAAACGTATCTTAAGGACCCATCGGTCCAACAATGCCTTTGTTTAGCCACGTGCCACAAACACTTCGAAATGAAAAGGACATATGCTTCATAAATACTTTACTCGAATAGTGACTCTATTGTTAAACTTTATTAGTCGTCCTACGCTGCTCTACGAGTATTGCTGTTTTAAATACAAAAGGTCAACACTGATAAGTCGTATTTTTTTAATCTGAACCTTGTTTTCTTGTAAGTAAAGCCGCCTTTTGGCCGAAAGTGTTAACGTTTACTTCGTTTAGTTTACAGGTATCAATTAGCTGTTATAAATGCTTATGAACGACAGGGCTTTTGTTTAGAAGGCACAAAGAGAAGGGTAATTCGTTCAAGAAAAATAATTTCAACAATATATATTGCGATCTGATTAAGATAATTATAGGTCTACTCATATCTGACTTCCCTGCACACCGATCAAGGTCAGGTACGTGTGTTCGATGCAAAAAAAAGGGTGTAGGTAGGTATGCTGGAAGTGCCTGATGCGTGTCGGAGTCGCATTCGTCGGATCATAACGAGATCTCATTGCCTGTGTTACTCTTCACACATACGAGTAATATAACTCTTTCCTTTCCTTATTACTATTTGTCGTAATAAATCCTGCTTTTCCGTGGACAACGAGTAAAGTACATTAAGTACCAGGGGGCCGATTTTTGAGTGTCGAACGCTCGAATTTTCACTCGAGATCTGTCAAAATACTATGATGTTTTGACAGATGTCGAGTGAGAATTCGAGCGTCCGACACTCAAAAATCGGGCCCCAGTACTTTAGCTTCGCCAGTTTCTTCTATTATATTGTCAAGCACTTGACAAAATAGCAGCGACTAAAATCATAAAGTCGTGAAATTACAAGTAGAATTAGAATTTATTCACCTCCATTTTGTATTAATACATTATTCATTACAAAAACTGCCTTTTTGGTATTGATAACGGACATAAAATAATTACATCATCATGCATGAGATAACGTTTAGAAATGTTAAATATGATAATCTATTTTTGACGCTGACTGTACCTTCAATCGATAAAGCTGCAATCCAATTGTAAAATTGTGTCATGGTTTTATTTATTCATATATGAATAAATAAAACCATGTTGCTTTCCGTTATAACGGAAAGCAACTGAGTAAAGTAACTTATGTCATCGCCGATATTTTATGACAACAATGAACATCCGCTCTACTCCACTCATAGAATAGAAATTATGCATTATTATTTTATTACCGCAAGAGCGATAAAATTTGTTATGATTATTACTTTTTGCCTATTAGCATAAATCTGTTCATTGCTTGTCACGGATCATAAAATCCTTTCAATGAAGCATGTATTCATCAAATTAGTAAAGACAATTTCAATCGCAATGATCAATATAACAAAACGATTTCTATTGATTTTACCAAACCAATACCAATAACAACAACAACAACAACACTAAGCGTTAAAATAAATATGTATGATACAATGTATATAACGGGGACTTTCAGTACACTGTAACGTGTAAAAAACATTAACAACCATTTAAGAGCCCACATATGCACTTATAAAAATAAATGTTTATAAAATTTTCTCGATTTTCTTTTCGATGTTTTTGGTTGTATCTTTAAAACCCTCCCATCTTTAACAATGATTTTTGGTAAAAAGATTATCCTTATAAATGTACACGTTTAGAATAAACTTCAATATTTACAAAAAACACGCGCTGAGTTTCCGTTGAGAGCGGGATAGTTAATTGAAAACTCACGCGTGTTAGAGCGGGAGACTTTTGCAATGCCATCTACGCCCTCTACATTCTAGCAAGACTTGCTAAAGCATACATTTTTCTACATGTCTTCTTTTTCGTCGTTTTCTAATCTAATGATGTACGACATATAGTGACATCATAACGTCTGGTCTGTACATGTACTTATTTCTTAGGTATTTCAACCGCCCGCGTGGTTGTGTCGGAGGTGTTTCCCTGGATTTTTCCCAGGCTACTCTGCAACCACGCACTCCAATCGCTTTATTGGGCTTTATATCAATTTCATGTAATATTGAAAAGGCCGAAATGTATGCTTCTGAGTCCTATGTGGCTAGTATGCAACATTTATTGTGATTGTAACTAAGCCACAATGTGGACCTAAACAGGGCAGCTAAATTTTCCCAGCGTTGATCAGCGGCCTCATCTTTGCCCCCTGGCTAGATGCTGGCCAAGAGCGATCCCATTTTTAATAAATAAAAAAAAGTCCTTTATAGTTATTTGATTAATCGTTTGCTGCTGAGTTTTTTTACACATTATTTATAATATTTATATGGATTCTCTTTTTTTCAGATGGCGGGGGAGCATTTACAAGTTGGTGTGGCTGGATCTCCTATGTTTCCTACTTTTTTACTACATTTTAAATTTGACTTATCGATTGCTACTCGATGAACATTCAAAAAGGTAATAACATTTCTAGTAATGGCTTTCAATGTCCCTGCTAATTTGCTAACTTGCTTTTTAACAATTCTTAACATTTGCTTTTCAAAATAGCTATTTCGTAACTAGTAAAAGTTCTAGATCGAACATCAAACAAAGGGTGCGGTGTGGTGGACGACTGAACAAATGCTGAACAATTACACACCGTGCCCAAACAAAACATGTGTTTGTACAAACTTTGTTGCTTTGCTATCTTATAGCCATCATTATTCCGTGTTTGCAGAATAAGTCAGCAGGTGTAATATAAAAAAAAAAAACCGAAAAGTAGACACACAAAGTAACGACCGGGTGATCTTAATGCTTGAATTGCTTGAAACAGACAACAGTAAGATACAAATAGCTCTTATTGAAATGTAGAATTTGTTTCAACTTGTGCAACAATTTTTAATTGTAGTTTGATGATTGCTTGGCTTTTGCTGTGTGCTGCAGATACAGGGCTTATTTCATGCACTTAAATCATGCAATAACAGCGTCATTAAATAATATAATAATTACAAGACATCTAGCTATCAGCCACTCATAGTGCTAGCGATATTATCTGTCATTTTAATTAATCATGTAGGTTACTTCTGTAGCAACATACTTACTGTAGACACTGTAGTAGGTATTTGTTTACTATTCGTTTATTAGTAGTAATAGTAGCACGTAGCATAGTTATTTGTTATGCAATGCTGCTAAGTTGTTGTTGAGCAGGAGTGATTGCATCGATATGAAAGGATGTAAAATTGAACCACGAGCGAAGCGAGGCATTCAAGGCACGAGCTCGAGCGCCAGATAACGGGCTTTTGAATGCAAACAAAGTCGTAAATGTAACTGTCACATTTGACAACTGTCAGCTATCAAGTCGATGTTTTTTTTTCGCAGCCGACCAAGGCACGTTGCTGTTAATCTGACCAATATGTATATGTGGTATGTCAAAGCTAATAATCCAATTTTTTTTCTAAAAAACTGTACTTCATAAAAAAAAACAGCAACAGTTTTGAACTCTATAATAACTATCTAATAAGACAACTATTAATAAATAATATAATATGGGCCACTCGAAAAAGTTAAGGTACCTACCCAAAATATTATTGTAATTCATGATAGAGTAGAGACTACATGAAAGTGGGAGACAAGTCCCCTTATGTCAAATGCATGAATTATCTAACTGAGAGTATATTTCATTCGGTTATTTTTCTCTCAAACATCAGGTTTCTCAGGCTGTGACTCTGTGAGCTTACTGTTTGTCAGCACTGTGCTTATAGTTTCTTATAATCTGCTTATTATTGTATGTAGGTATAGACGAGTTACACTATGCGTCACGACATGTGAAATTAGTTTTTTGTACTTCAACTTTCTAATATCGCTTTTGTAGCTTTGAAATTCTGTGTATAAAACGTTTTGATATTCGGAATTTTATTACATGCCAAGTCCGACAATACGAATCTACCTACTTATTGTTTGCAGGATATTCGAGGGTGTGGTTAACTACTGCAGTTTTCACGGCAATGTGATTCCGTTGTCGTTTGTGTTAGGTTTCTACGTGACGGTGGTTATGAACCGCTGGTGGAGCCAATACACTTCCATACCTTGGCCCGACTCCATCGCCGTTTTCGTCTCTTCCACGGTCCATGGCCAGGTGAGAACTTTCCCGATCTTATACATGATAAAATAAGTTGTATCCACCTACCTACACCATGATATCACGCAAACCCCGGTCCCCGTTATCAGTGTTGCAGATTCATTGTAAACACTAGGGATGGCACTGCACATTTTTTTTAACATGCACCTGTACATAAATAATTTGGTGCACCTAATCTATTTGATGACTTCACAACTTACTTATTTTTATATAATAAGTAGATATACGGACTTAGAGGTTTTATTCTGTTTTAGAATTCCATAATAGGTGATTGTGTAATTTATTTGTCAATAATTATTAATGTCGTATATTATTGTTATTCGTTTACTTTATATTCAGTTAAAATCATGAATTTCCTGAATGATTTCGCTGATGTTTCCCAGTTTAAAACAGAGCTGATATCGAAATTGAAAAAAAAATAACCCGAATGCGGCGCGGGAATAGTTGGTAAATTTAGTACTACATATAACTGTGCAATATATGGGAATATCTTTCGAATAAATACGCGTATACTATAATAGTTTTCGGTTAAATATTTTTTTCAGTTTTTTCTGTTACGGAAATGTATCGAAATTATACAAATCTGTTGTTTAACCTTTAAAAATGTTCTTGTAACAAAAACGTTGTATATATAAATAAATATTGTGCGATGTGCGACAACCCTATGACTTAGTTTCAATGAATCTGTAACACTGATAACGGGATGTGGATATCAGTAGGTACCGTCATATCTACCTGAATGTGTGCACTGCGCTTTCATGCTAATCGTTGAAACGAAGCTACGAGCTAGGGGAGGGGTCACTTCTATGGAAACAAGGACACTATTTTCCTGCCTAGAAATCTCTGATCATAACTGGTGTTGGTACTGCATCGACGTTCGTCATGATCTTCGTTTTGTCCATGTTCAACCTACTCTTCTATTCAAGAACCTTGAAAACGTCTTCCAGTGCAGCAGTGAATAATAGTTTTGGAGATATTGCATCTCCCTGCCTCACTCTCCGCACCAACGATATTGGTATAGAGTTCTGGTCCTGGAGAAGGACTGACATAGTGGCGTTCAGCTCTTTGATATATCGGTAGTCTAATTGTCATCCGTGTAGAGCTTGTAGCACAGTCAAGTCTCGATCGAATCAAAGGCTTTTGCGTAGTCAACATACGCTAAGCAGAAGGACAGATTATGCTCAGTCTTCTGTATAATCTGACGGGAGCATACGCTCCCGTACCGCTCGCTCATGTGGTGTTCTGAAGCCTTTCGGTTTCGTGAAACCGTCTTTCGGGAGGTCGGAAATCGTCGAGTCAAAATGTATATCATTAACTTTAAGGCATAGTTAGTTATATTTACTTATACCATTACTACTTTCTCAATAACACGGAATGGCGATTATTTCTTATAAGTTAAGCAATTAGAGTGAAATGTGATCTTATCATGTCTGCAGGCTCACAATAGTCACAACATAATAGTTATATGTATATGACTTCTTGGATTTTTCCTTTATGAGTGAGTTATTGTAACCTTTCGTACCATTTATCGTTACAACATGTGATAGCGTTGCATATCATTTATGCGGCATCCTTTGATTACTATAAGTATTCATTCATGATAAAGAATAGCACATAAAATTTACACGTAGTTAATTAACATATCACTATGATTAAGTTTTATAAGGGTGATGTGATGTGTATGTGTGACATGTGTCATTCACACGATACTAAAACAAAACGAAATTATCACATCCGTCAGCTTTTCCGTCCTCACATCAGGAACCTCACTGTTATCCAAATGTTTACAGACGGAAGAACTTATAAGCCATGACTTATATAAAATCATGAATTAATCAAAGGCCGAAACAAATGATACTTCGCGTTTAATTAGTGCTCTGATGAAAAGTTAACAATTTCCATTTCCAGCTAAATGGAGCTAGGGTCTGTAAGTCGATCACTTAAATAACCACGGTCGACACCTAATATGAACAACCAGTACTTCCATGATCATACTTATCTCTCTCTCTAAGTACAACATCTCTATCTGTTAGATTATGTGATCTTTCTACTGACTAGTTTGCAGCAGATGCTTTCTGGTAGTTTGTATTTGGAATTGTGTACCGTCAAAATCGACATTTATTATGTGTGAGCTACTCAGCTTACAAGAATTGTAGTGATTTGTAGTTTACGCTTGTCACTATAAATCAATGTTCTCATAACTGGAGGACGTCTCTAAAGATGACTCATTGATTGCCTCTCATAATGCATAAAATACACATCTTTAAAATACGCTACACTATTGTTCTGCGTTTCTTTACAAGTACTGCATTTCACAAACCCTTGCGTTAACGGCGAAAAAAACAAAACAAAACAATCTTTTGTTATGATCCCGTACATCGGCGACACCGGTAGCCAACGAGTACCTAAGTACGCCATACCTATTTGAATTACGAATGACATACCTCTATACATATATTTCATCTCATCCCGGAGGCGGAGTGATTAATTGGCAAGTCTGTTGTCGGCAGGATGAGCGCGGGCGGCTGATGCGGCGGACGATAGTACGCTACGTATGTCTGTGCCTTACTATGGTGCTCAGTATGATCTCGCCCCGAGTGAAGAAACGGTTCCCCACATTGGACAACTTCGTCGAAGCTGGCCTCCTTCTCGACAATGAAAAAGTCATAATGGAAAATCTTAACCAAAAGTTTCCCAAGCCATCTAAGCATTGGTATGAAATGTGAAATTCATTATTGTAATATTACAACGACTTTATACTTACTAAACAATGGACGGTTTCAGGTTACCCATAGTATGGGCAGCCAGTATAGTGACGAGAGCCCGAAAAGAGGGCCGAGTAAGGGATGACTTCGCTGTCAAAACTATTGTAGACGAATTAAATAAATTCAGAGGCCAGGCAGGATTATTGCTCAGCTATGACACTATTAGTGTACCACTCGTATATACTCAGGTGCGTACCAACCTATATACACACGGATTTTATAACTTAAGTACTTAATCATTGTATTGATTGATGACCGTTTAATTTCAGGTAGTTACCATTGCCGTATACTCATATTTTATAACATCTGCCTTGGGCAGTCAGTGGGTTGATAACAAATTACAGTCCAGTCGTTCGGACTCGGTTTATATTGTTAATATAGACCTTTATTTTCCTATATTCACTACGCTAGAGTTCTTCTTTTACATGGGCTGGCTAAAAGTGGCCGAATCTCTAATAAACCCCTTCGGTGAAGACGACGACGATTTTGAAGTAAACTGGTTGATCGACAGAGATTTACAGGTAAACGCCACCCAGTAACCTACTAAGTAATGTACTATGTTCCCTGGTGTAACGAAATCGTGCTAAGATCTTAACGCTTTTAGGTTTCATACATGATTGTGGACGAAATGCACCACGAACATCCGGAACTGATCAAGGATCAGTACTGGGACGAAGTTTTCCCTTCGGAGCTACCGTACACGCTCGCGACGGAGAACAACCGGGAAGAGCACCCGGAGCCGTCCACGGCCAAGGTGGCCGTGCCCCCTCGCCAGCGCAGCATGGTCACCATCGCGCCGTCATCCGTCAAGATGGACGACATGGTACCCTCCCACACCGTGAGTTACAAGTTCGCGCCGCCCGAGGTTAGATGCGTCTTTTTTAAAGCATGCTGCACGTTCGGACTATACGTGGAGCTTGGCAGTGTGTCGGTGTTACGGGTTGCCAAACATAATATGTTTAGTATATTATATTTTCCTTATTTGTCACTAACAGGCGGTAGGTATCAGGCGTAAGGAAAATTATGACGTATTTATTCTTAAATGTTGGTAATGTTGATTTATTGGGGGTATAAATAGTAATGGTTGTACCTATTCGTCCTTTTCCATGGTCCATGGGTTCTGTCCTATTATTTTTAAATTACCTACCGTTTTTATGTGACGGCAGTTTTTGCCTTACGCCAAAGAGTCGCCTACGGTAACGTTAATTGAACCGGCCACGGCATGGACGAACTCGAAGGAACGCGAAATTATATTTATCAATGAAGGTATAATATAAGGTAAACATCCCAGTGCTCGACATCTTAGTGCCCAATAGATAACTATTGATCGGTGATAACACTATTGAACGATATCACGGTGGTAGGTTTCGGCCGCTTAGCGGAGTAGTGTCTCATCAATGTGCGCTGGCAGCAGGTCGTTAAATAACGAATGCCTACATGCTTCTTTTAAGTTCCTCGGCAGACATTTGTACGTACTTTTTGGCGGAAACCTTGAGTTATGTAATGTAATCCTGTATGAAGACCATACATATGTAATTGTACTCAAGTCAAAGATCACGAAAGTCAAGGTCAACCCCAAAATGCGCCTGTGGAACCGGATCCTACAATACACCATGCTTATAAATATTTACATAAAAAAATAGTTTTAAAGAAGTTGTACGAATTAAAACTAAAATATTAATTTACCAGAATCCGGGGAATAAGAAAAAAAATCAAAAGATACGGAAGCCAGATGGCTGTGGAATGTAGAATGCCAATTATCGATGACTAAAGTTTAGTTGTCAGTTGTAGCGACTGTGTTTCTGATGTTCTTGTATACTTATGTATAATTTTATGGTTACCTATTTCCTTATAATCCCTCATTAAATAGCATTATGATTAACCCTTACTAACTCTATTCTCACGTTGCTAACACCACGTAGCGATGACGTAAAATAACTTGATACTGATCCATATATAACTAATGTGGTACAATGTCAACATGTATACCTAATATTGTACTGATTGTACATAACATATTCATATTAATTTAGGTAATGCGGGTTCAATAAATTCCCAACTGCGAATCGCTAATCGGGATTTGTCGTTTCATTAACTTTTTGACTAACTGGACTGCTTTATGTAGCATAGAGTTAACTCTTATTATCAAACAGCATGTTACAAGCTATTGCATCTAATAGTACATTACTTAACAAGGGCGGTAAAACAAAGAATGTCTCAAATCGCAGGTATTTGACGCCCGAGCCGAAGGCAAGGGTGATAAATATGCGATCTGAGGCTTTCTTTATTACCGCCCGTGTTAAGTACAAAATTTTATGTCACCCCCTGGCCAGGAAGTGGGATGTCCCACGCGCGGAGCGTGCGGTAATTGCCGCTTTATGGCCAGGTGTGACATAAAATTCTAAACTTAACGTTCCAATGCAAATGAGATGTGTTCAACACGTGTGATTCACGTGCAACATGGTTATTTAGGAAGGTTATAAAAGTTGAAACAATAAAAAGTACAACACATGTAACATCGTTGAAAACAATCAAAACACGAATCAGCGTTGTTCATATGTGTTCATTTATTTCTATTAATCTAAAATAGAGACATATCATTATGTGGGATTGTTTTAGTATCTCAAATTGATCAAAATGCTAATTTCCGCTGTAAATGAAGCTTAATGTTTCTTTTGTTCGTTCAATGCACTGAATATTTAATCATTCATCTTCGCAAACACTTTGCCCTTTGATGTGTTATTGTCACTTTCCTTCCGTTTTGTTCTAATTCGATAAATTTATTAAATTGTTTTCGTCAAATTATAACATTCAAATGTTTTGTTTCTATCATTTTAATTTACTCACGTCATCGCCATTATAAACCTATTACATTAATCTTTTCATTGACTGTGTCTACAGCAACTTCAGATGAACGACGATGCTCAATCGGGCATACATTTCATCGTGAACCACCGGGGAAGCAAGCGCGGAAAGAAAGAAGATAGGAACTCAATGGGTTTGGGGTCCACCAACTCCATGGCGTCGCTTCAACAGACCCCTATAACGCGGACTAACTCTGTCACCTCGATGTTAAAGCGGCTGTTCTCGAAAGAAGACCAGCGGCAGACACCCACGCCGAATCAGGTGCAGACTGACGGAGGTGCGTTATTCGTTGCAAAGATAATTACAGCCAGAGAGTATAAATAAGCGCCCAAGATATAGATACGAGGGGTGATCCAAAAGTAATGATAATGAAATACTTTCAGTGGCTGAAAAAAGCAAAAAGAGGTTTTATTTTTGCTTTTTTCACTTTTACTGGCCAGTAAATTAAAAAAAAAATGTAAAAAAATTGATATCTGTCACTGAAATAAATTTATTTATTCGTGAGTTGTCGGAATATATACGTGGAAATGGAAAAATCTGAAGTGAGAGCCGTCATTAAGTACTTCTGTTTGAAAAAAATGTGCACTAAAGATATATATGTTGAATTGGTGGGAACATTAGGGGACTCTGCTCCTCCGTATTCTACAGTTGCACGCTGGTGCAAGGAGTTTAACTTGGGTAGAACATCTTGTAAAGACGAACACCGCGAGGGCTGGCCTTCCATCGTCCGCACTGAGAAGAATGTCAAAAAAATAGAAGATTTCGTTTTAACTGATAGAAGAGTGACAATCAAACATTTAAATGAGGTCACAGGGATCTCGTATGGCAGCATTCAAATAATCTTAACCCAAGAATTGCACATGAATAAAGTATCCGCTCGTTGGGTGCCTAGAATGTTCCACCCAGACAACGGACCTCCTCATAAGGCCAGATTGTTGCAATGGCTGCAATCCGGGATGCGGGTTTTGAATTGGTGGAACACCCCCCCCTATTCGCAAGACCTAGCCCCCAGCGACTTTTATCTGTTTCCACGGCTGAAGGAAAATCTCCGAGGCAAAAATTTTTTGAATGACAGTGAGATTATGGCCGCTGTGGAGGTATATTTGGAGAGTCAAGGCAAAGATTTTTTTTTAAATGGAATTCGTAGTCTGGATAAAGGATGGCATAGGTGTGTAGACTTGTTAGGAGACTACGTTAAGAAATAAATTTAGTTTTTGAACACATGTGTTGTTTTACATATTCGTTATCATTACTTTTGGATCACCCCTCGTATAAGCGAGATCTGCTTTGTCACGTACGTACGTATAGCTTAACGTCGTGTCCTCCCATTTCTTGCTGCAACGACCACGCCAATACTAAGTAGGTGCCGTTTTCGAATTAATTGCTTTTTACCTACTGACAAGCCAGGAATATGATTTCTATTCAAAACAACTACCTACTTTTTTTTTAAAACGACATAAGAAAACACATCATATGATTCCAAAGCTCTACAATTATGTAAGAACTTGGCAAAACCCATCGAATGAGCACCTTGAGCTGCTCGTTAATTTAATAAGAACTTTTGAAGTGTCTCGAGTATTACGTAAGTGTATTAGATCATTGACACCAGTTCGTGTAGGAGGATGTTTTGCCAACAATGTATAACCGCGCCATCGATTTTATGTTTTATGAATAAGAAATTTTATTAAATTTTTAAATTCAAGTATTCAGGCGCAGGGTAGGGCAAGGCCTTCCGCATACAAACTTTGTGCACGTTTTATTCGTCGGTTTTGGCATTAACAAATATAATTTTTTTTTTGTTGTAAATATTAGATATGCGAAGATCGTCATGTGAAAATTTTCCAATATTTCAAAAATATCCAAAATTAAAAAAAATCAAAAAAAAAATTAATAAAAAAAAATTTACATCACGAAATAGCTATCAGAAAAATAAGCATACTGACCAAAAATCATAACTTTAATGCAAACACAAACCAAGTAAATCCTGCACAAAGTTTGTATGGAGAGAGCTTGCCCTACCCCTCCTCTTAAAGGGTTGAGGCGAATAAGATACTTTTGAAATTAAAAATTACAATGACAATTCGTTCAATCATTGCACCGCCGGCTTACCTAACCTAATCCCAAGAATTGGCGAAAATCCTACTTTTGTGGAAGCGACCTTCTGACCCCTGGAGGGCAAACTAAACCTTATTGACTTTTAGTTTTCCGTCCTTTATACAAACTTGTATGCATGGATGTCACGTTTATCTGCATAGGTAAGATTTTGTACAGAAATTTTCTTTTACATACTATAATTATTGTTGGACAGTTGGCCGCTTCACAATATCAGCCAGCAACCCAGCACTGAACGTGAACAAGCCACCGGCCGCGGGCGGCGGTAGCATGAAGATCGCCAACGAGGTCATTGAGGAGGTCGACGAGCAAGCGACTATCACGAGCATGGCGAAACGACCTGAGAACAGGTAAAACATCCCTTGTATCCTTCCTGTTTCATTATCATTATGAATCGTGCAATCCACGAAGAACAACACTATAATAGTTTGTGTTTTGCCCTTAAGCTTGCAAACGCACTGACAGCGGTGGCGGCGCGGTGCGGAGGCGGTACCGGTTGTAATATTCGAACTAATATGAAACCGGTCCGCACAGAACGCCCCGCTACCGCTGTCAGTGCGTTTCGGGCTTTAGTGTAGATTAGGAATGGCAGAGTCGTATTTAAGTTATTGAGGCTCTGGGCACTAGGATGATGGGGCCCTAGTAGTCTCGTGACCTCATGAGCTAGCAGGATCTATGGCCTCGGGCATTGTTTCAGTCGCCAACGGGAAATTGTCCCCTTGCAGTGGGGCACGGGCACTTCTTGGTAGATTGACCGATATTTGTAATTTTTTTATAGGGAAGTTTAATCACTAACGCTGCGCTGGCCTTTATCTTTATCATTTATTACTGCTTATGTAATTTGTCAAAATAATACCTACGAATTGATAAGCCATCTCCTTATCAAGCGCACCTTCGCGAACATATCTAAACTACATTATTGTTAATAGTAAGTATGTATTATACGAGTGTACCTACCTATTTGCTTAGGTATTCTATTTTTGGAACGATTGTAAATTAGCATTATCTGGGGGCACGGCAGTGCCCCCGCAAGTCGAGCATAAAGGTACACGGCCGTACCATCCTTTTCTCGAAGCCATTCAGGCCATTTTCAACATCCTGTAATTTTGTCCCAGTTAAAGCTAGAACCCTGAATTTTCAGTAACATGTTGGGCATTATATGGGTTAGATATATTCTCAATAACATTCAATTTGAACTTTTATTTTAAGAACTATTGCCCCTCAAAATTCCTTAGTTTTGTCACTGACTCACTGACTGACTGACAGATCATCAATCGTTTAAGGTACTTCTAGCAGACCCACAAGCTCCAAATTTTAAACATAATTAGTTTTTAGCCTATTAATTGCTAGACAGTTAAAAAATATTGCAATATCAGTCACGTATCTGAGATATACAAACTGCATAAGTAAGTTTGTAATCCTATACAAAATACATGCGATTACAAAGTTTGCAAATTACTTTTACAGTTTGCATGTTGGTTACTAGAAGTCATACCTGAAAAGAAAAAATAGGGATGAGATCCCATCAAAAACATTACATGTAAAAAGATGCAGTCTCGCAACACAGTTCTTTTACAACAAAAAGTAATGATACATATGTAATCTTAAACCAAGTCTGTTATAATTTAGTCAATAGTACCGGAGGGGGGGGTGCCCACAGAACAAAATTTCCACCGACTTGCATCTGCATAACTTTATTTTTTTTAAATATATATAATGACATGATCAAAAACATAAAGTACCTAATGCTGATGCAAGTCGGTGGAAATTTTGTTCTGTGGGCACCCCTCCGGTACTATTGACTAAATTATAACAGACATGGTTTAAGATTACATATCATTACTTTTTGTTGTAAAAGAACTGTGTTGCGAGACTTGCATCTTTTTACATGTAATGTTTTTGATGGGATTTCATTTTCCAAATCTATTTTTTACCCTGTTTTACTACTGTTCGTGTACTAACGTTCTTAAGACTGTCGAGAGAATAGGCTACAATGTCTCAATTTTTGATTTACGGAAAGCGAAATTTCATTTTGTTTAACGCTGCACCACTCGTTTATCACATTGTTTCATTAGATGTTCGTTTCGTAAGAGGATATGACTGATTCACCAGCGCTTCACAAGTGTGTCACTATAGATATTACACATAGATAGTTGCTGTGTTAAATGATCTTGATAAGTATACATGTTTGCTTAGGTTGAAGTGAAGTCACATCAAGATAATTATTAATACCTATGAAAGTAATTTGTTTTATGGTCTACATACACAATAAATTTTTGAGCATTCCTTTTAAAAAAATAAGTATATTTTGCTAACTCTATATATTTAATCGATATTATCTAGGGTAAAAGCATACGATCGTTTAGATCAATTCTGTGATATAAACTTATCTTTCAGAAAACACAAAAAAACGGTCTTTCTATTATCTTAATCTTTATAGTAACTGTAAAAAAAACTTTAGATTACAGAATGTCATGAATCATGATTCATATCGTACCGCATGTCGTGCATAATTCCTGTTAAACTAGTTTTAGTAAAATTGCTTATTCTAGGAAAACATCCAGCATTAAAATGATAATAGGCGTGTAGCGGCCATATACGTAATTATATATGTAGCATGGCTGGCACATGTATTTGTGTAGCGCAACAATGAAGTTCACGAGCTAATGATTTGTATTCCTACAAATTAATTCGTTACGCTTCCGACAATTACACAATGGCTTCTGTGTGGTCGTACTTCCTTGTCTGAAGATGCCTGCTATTGGTCCTTCTGATGCATCGGCATTTTTGTTTGGCAGCATTTTGGCACTTATGATATTCTTATTAGATAATACTGAATGTGGTAAATGTGTGCATGCTATACCAGGTTTGCTGTAAATACCGGTTGAGAAGCATAATTATTTGCCGCGCCCTCAAGCGAACTAGCGTGGCGTCACATTTGTAAGATCAAAATTGACTTCTTATCTCCCTCAGACTGTAAGCTATTTTCTTTGTGAATAAACACTGTAGCTTGACATATCATCTTCGTTAGTATCTACCTAGTAAGACTACGACTACATTTTACATACATTACATGCAGTTACATAATACATTTTACATGCAATTTTTTGGACTTTTCATTAAGAAATATCGTATCTAACATCGATGCAATACGACAATTTTTAAGCTAAAACTGGGGTTTTCCACTTAAATTGTATTCAACACAATAAAAGTAAAAAATAGCTCCGTGGGGTATGGGGTAAAAAGAAATGGGGTTTTAGACCTCTAGGTCTTTTTAGTCCAATGTCCCTAAAGTTTATAACATTTCCCAGTGTTCATAGTAACCCCACTTCGCCTCGTTTTACTAGATATACTTATCACTAAGATGAATCAATTATCGGTGAATCAAACAAAAGTCATGAACACATGTGAACCGACAACAGCTATGCATGCAAGAACGAACTGGCATGTAACCTTGAAAACCAGCAAGTAGGTAAATTAACGATCGCGTGTCTACGAGTAGATTCTTTAATTCGCGCTACAGCTTGGGGCACTAAGAGCGATTAACAACGCTTTGAAATGCCTGGCTAGGTCTCCGCTTTTCCTTTTCTCTAAAAAGTTGGTAACTTACCTACTTATTATGGAAGTTTTGAATTAAACTGCAAACATTTAGCTCCTAAATTTTCCAATTTTTTAAATTATTTTAACCGACTTCAAAAAAAGGCCGAGAATACTCAATATGTCTTTATACCTAATTCTTGTCAGACTTGAGTTATGCAGAATACAGGACTCCTCAAATATTTTACAAGTACACATTAATTTAAGCAATTAATTCAAGTTTTACTCGTAAATATGATTAGTATTCGAAATCATCATGTCTGTATAGGATCAGTTATCCATAAACCTGATGTTCACAAAATGATAGTATTTAATGTTTTTTTCAGGCCCACAGCAATGAGCCTCTTTGCACAGGGCCCTCCAACGCCCAGCGATCCAGTTAACGTTCCCTCTCGGAACTCCTACATGAAAAACAGTAAGTTAATTAATCTTTAGCACGAATACTGTAGACTGTTAAGGTCGCTTACGCTAGAGGTTTAATGCCTATACATATATACCTCTTGTTGCTTTGAATGTCAGAAATGCACATTGCGCTCTGTCGAAGATTTTGAAAAATAATCATTGATATTTCGATAAGCACTTACAACATTTGGATTGTGTGAGTAAAGTTTGCTCAAAGGCCATACCTTGCATGTTAACGCTCCCTTGTCGACCGAACCGAACGAAGTGCTAATTTAAGAACAACGCTCAAAAACATGTTCACTCACACTACGTCATGTGCGCGACTTAATAGGCTCCTAACAATGAGATTAGGTCTAATAGATAGGCGTAGGAAACCTTGAGTTCTAGTCTGTCATCATGTTGTGTTATATGTAGGCCTGTGATTATCATGCAGCGTGGGATTCTGTGTTATTTTATTTCCGCCTCAGTACGTTATTCTTGTAAGCTTATAATGCAATGTTATAGTTACTTATTCAACCATTGAGCACAATTCTGATTAGGTAAATGTAAGTTATTTGGGTCATTATTTGCGCATTTCAACTGTCTTACTTTCGTGGATACGATTTTGACGAATTGGCTGTAGATGTTGGTGGCATTTGTAAGTCAGTTGGTACATTTCCCGTAGGTACTTCTACCAAATAACCGAAAACGGCATTCAAAACTTTATCCGAATTCGACAAAATAGTGACCACGAAAGTAATTTGGAACAAACGCTTAAATAATGGCCCATTTGGACAAGAAACTAGTATGTAAAGGTAGGTTTTTTTATACAGAGGTGTTTGAGCGATTTCATCAAAATGGTTTTCTATCCGCTAATAGATTAAGAATAATTGCAGGCGCTGAATAATGTTTGAAGGCCCCATTTTTCGGTATTTCGTAAAAAAAAAACTCGTAAACGGTGGCCCATAGCAAAAAATGTTGTTAGGCATTAGTAATCTACATAAAATTCTCTACAAAAAGGTTCAACACACTTTTTCGCTAGGATTAATATTAAATGAGATTTTAAAGGGGGGAAGTAAAATTTATTGATAATATAGTGCTTTAGTGGCATGTCATTCTTTGTTTTTCAACATTAAAAAAAATACAACATTTAAGCACTCAATGATTTGTAAAAAAGTGTGTTGAACCTTTTTTGTAGAGAATTGGATGTCATTAGTTAGAAGATTAGTTATGCATCAGATATTTTTTTTGCTATGCACCACCGTTTACGGGCTTTTTACGAAATACCAAGAAATGGGGTCTTCAAACACACAGGTTAGTTAGGAGGCAACATTTGATATGTTTGTTATGTTGTTATTAGTTAGTCCAAACAAAGTTACGAAGTTAAAAATTATGTTCCAAGCATTTCCCTCTATACCATTTTTTTGAACAATCAGATTCAGATTCTTTATTGCCTGAATTACTAATATGTTGTAATCTACATTGCAGACGGCCAGCTTTCGTCGTCGGCGCCGACGCAGTGGGCGGCGCCCGCGAGCCCGGCCACGCTGTCGACGCAGCCCTCGTTCGCGAGCGAGCCCGAGCCGCGCCCGCGCCTCGACAGCGACGTCGGCCCCGAGCTCAGCGCCGCCGGCAGCCAAACCTTGTGTAACTACTTCCTCTCTTCTTGGTCGCATCCTCACGACTGAGGGTTGTGACTACACGAGGCCGTCACTTTGCGCCCTATTACTCTCCAGCCAGCTCGGTTCTCGGCCGTCCGAATAGACTTCTGCATGTTTCCTTCCTACCTACTAAACCTAATACTAACCACTACTATACCTTATATTTATAAGATTACAAATTAAGTACCTAAACAAAGAAGCAGTGGTTGTTAACACACACGTTAAATTGGCACGAAAGATCCGGATCCCATATCGGGGGAGTTATTGACTATGACAAATTTCTTAGGTAGAAAGGTGGGTGGGGGGTTTGGGGGGTGGGTTTCTTAGGTAGGTTAGGTATATAGGGTTAGGTAGGTAATCGAACCGACATCTTGTCAATCACTGCTTCTTTGAGTTTTTTATTGTACAACTTTTAGATGAATGAACCGAAACGCATTTTAAAGAAATATTGAATGCGTTATCATTTAAAAATATGTAGTATATGTATATGTAAATATATATATCAAGATATGTTTTAGTACATAATATAGACATAAAAAAGTTTCAATATACTGCAGACGTGCCTGATAAAAAATCCTCGTAAGTAGTTGTGTGGCGTTCTATCTAATGCTAAAAAACAAGGTATTAACCCATCACACTAGCTCGTAAAGCCGGATTTATACTTATCTGACGCTGATGGACAGTCACGTCAGAGATCATGCACAGTCACGTCAGAGATCATCAGAGGAACACCTTGTATCGTATCTAACCGTACTAAATGTACGATACTGAATCGATATCATTTTGACATTACGTTAGACAATATGATTCCGGCTTAAAGGGTGTCATAACACGCAGCCGTCTTACGCAGTGTAACATATTTTTTAAAACCAACTCCAAGATTAAGAGGGCTGTTAGAACAGAGCGTAAGCTAACAGATTAAGCAAATTCGACCTTAATTACAGTCTCATAGCTTTCGTGATGTTGACAACTTTATAAAAACACTGGTATTTGATACCGCTTTTGCCTAGCTGGTAGTAGGTAGTAGTGACCCTCCCGGTCAGTGTTTTTTTGTGTGCTGAACATGATTTTTTGTCTTTGAGTCTTGGACATTTTGTAAGTGTTTTATCTATTTAAATATATAGGTATATCGTGGTCGTCATCTAGTCCCCGTATACGAGTAGTACAAGCTTTGCTTAGTTTGGGACTAGGTCGATTTGTGTATAATATCCATAAATATTTATATTTTTTATGCACTGCGCCAGGAGTTCGGGTGCCAGCAGTATACATTTTCGCTATAAATTACAAACTATCTCTTTTTTTTTTTAATGCTCTGATCGTAGTTGTCCCATACTAATATTTGATACTCTCTAAAAACTTATTCAAAGGCTTCTACAAAAAAGAAAACTGAATTGTAACACCTTGAAATCGTTTTTCAGTGGATGAAATAGACGGTGACGCAGGTGATGACCCAGACATGGACGAATTCGACCGCCTGCGCAGCATCCGCGAGCAACATCGACGGGCCAAATATTTGCAGAAAATGATGGCGCGTTCAATCAGTGCACAGCAGGTTAGTGTGTTTGAAGAACTTGAAGTATATTCTTATTATTGTAACCACATAATTATAAGCTAGGTACAACACGAGTATAGGTACAATGTTCCTTAGCTGGCGAAGATTACCTTTCCATACCAATATAGGTAGTAGATGCGAAAATTATTGCAATTCTCAAGAAAATCATACTTACCTATGTTAGTTATAAGGTATTTATCTATGGGCCCTTGTTTTTGTTAGTATTATTATATTGCTTGTTAGAAAACTCACGCCGAAAAACTTTTGTTGAGAAATACCCATCTGTCTGTACCCTCCTACACGCTCCAACCGCTGAACCGATGAACGAACCTAAGAAGTACACAACTGAACTCATTATGGTTCGAACCCAAATGTACTTGTAGAAACACTCAAGATTACGCGACCTACTCAGTAAATTATTGTAGCAAACAGTACATTTTCATTAGATACACTCATCATTCATATTTGGATGTAAACTTCCTAAGTGAGTTTCCGTTATTGACTCAAGTCTTTGAGACTCGCTTAGTTAAAAAAACGACTATACAAGACGCGATGGCTGCAGTCTTTTCTAAAGCTTGAGTAGTGACTACGGGACTCGATTAAACTTTTAAAAACGACTAAACTCACGATTCAAATGACTCAGAAGTATTTTGGGACATCTACGTCTACTATAAGTACTGTATAAAGATACGGGTTAGTGGGCATAGTTATGGTTTAATACAAAGAATATATTTTTGCCTGACACGGTCCTATTACGGTCATGGTATGATACGGTGTAAGAGTGGGTAGATACGCCTTTAAGCTCGAAATCCCGTAAATAGGACGCGAGTTCTTGAACTTTACACTCCAAAAACATGAATCTTTACCAATACTAGTCCTTACCTTAAGTCCAGGGGGCCGATTTTCGAGTGTCGAACGCTCGACTTTTCACTCGACATCTGTCAAAACGTCATAGCTTTTTGACAGATCTCCAGTGAAAAGTCGAGCGTTCGACTCTCAAAAATCGGCCCCCAGTTCTTTGGTCGAATACCTAACCTACCTAGAATAATTAAATTACGTGACTTGAAATAATTTAAACTATTGTTTATTTTCAGCCAGCTGGTAGTATAGAGTTGCTGGACAACGAAATTTTACTGGACGAACTCCTAGTAGTACAATCAGCTTTAAAACGGGAACAAGAGAAGAATAAAGAGTCCAAAGAAGATACAACTTGACAGAGCAGAAGTTCTATTTTCCAGTTAGATTGATTTTTATTATTGCACAAGATCAGTATTAATATTGTGATACTTTTAAGTACAGGAGATGCGTACTGCGTAGTTTTGAATCATGTCAATCAGATTGATGTAAATGTTGTATTAGGTATCTATATTGTATGTACTTATTTTACGCTAAAAATCAGAGGAGGTATTTGGCGTTATATCTACGATCTATACCATTAAATTCGATCGCTTTAAGCCTCGAAACTCGTTTTCTCACTTTAAAGTTTATGGTGACTCACATTATACCGTTACGAGTTTAGGTTATGCCTGAATTGACAACATTTCATATTTTTAACTACTTTATTTTATGAACTAGTTAGAAAATAGGTAAAAATTTAAGCCACCCGTATTTTTTCTTTTTCAATTTAACTCAATATTTCATACAAAAAAACACGTTGAAAAGTAGGACATTCCAAAAGGGCGTAAGTAAAATATGACGTCATCTTCCCAACAAGAACACCAGAGCAGCGATTTAAATTGTGTCTGTACTCTGTACTAAGGTCTCCCTGAATACAGCGAGGAAGATGCCGTCAACTTTCGGTTTACAGTAATTTGCGATTTTTTCCAAAATTAACGGAGAAAAAAATCAAAAAAAATATTTTTTGTGTACTTGACACGTTTTTACCGAAATGGTTTTCGAATTAAGACTTTTGGAAATTATGAAATATTGTCAATTGTGTCGGCGAACGCCGTAAGGACGTGACAAGCTTGACTAAATAATGTGTTCGTAACAGTCCCATATTTCGCTCAATAATTATTGACATTCTATACGATTTTGACAGGTCACGGTTTGCTGACTTTGACGAATGTATTGGAAAGTCGGTGCTGACTAGGCACGGTCGGTCTACTGTGAGTTATCCGTCATTTTTACATTAGTAGCTGCTTGTACGAATAAACCATTTTAAGTAGGTAACACAGTGACATGTAATCAAGCTTTGTGAATCAAATGCGAATTTTATACAACTTTGTTAAAATCAATCCGAAATAAAGAACATGGTAAAATCTATACAAATTGTTTAAGCTTCCCGTTCCAAGCAAAAAAGAGGACAGTAGAAAGTAGAACTGAAGCATTACTATGCTTTCGTCGACGAGTGGTATGGGAAGTAGCGAGGCACAGACGTAGTGTGGCCACGTTACTCGTCATGCTAGTGGTTATGCATGTGGCCACCGCTCTCTATTTTCTCAGTGTTTTGGCGCGATACAAATGGCCGCATATCATAATCGCGTGAGTACCTACTTAGGGCAAGGGCAGTGTGTGGCCGGGCCGGAGCGGGCAACATCGGGGCAACGCGAGGAGCATAGTGTGGCTGTAGTAAACTTGAAATCATTTCAGTTGAACGAATTGCACCAAAGCGATTCCTTCAAAAAGCTACTTTACCGTTCAAACAATAAGGTTCAAAATCCAATTACATTTTAATAGAAATACGTTCAACAAAAAGAATTTCAACCGTAGTAGAAAGAATATTGAATGGCTCGAGTTGACATGGAGCCGACTCAAGGTATAACTTGTAGAAGACTATCTGTTGAACAACAACTTCTCTTCATGAAAATATTGAAGGCACAAATGTATGTTTATCTGGATTTTCTTCCATCTCACAGAGGTGTTCGGACTGTCGATCAAGGTATTACTAGTGGCTCTGAGCTGTAGACCTCGTGAGTGTTTTTTTTTAATTTCCATAAACTATGTTAGATATCGAACCTGCTTACAAAATTAAACGAGAATCGGTTAAAAAACGCTGTATTGAAAACATTGTTTTTTTTTTTTAAATTACTCGACATAAATATTCTATGTTTATCAGATAACCTGCTCACAATAGGTACTTCACGAGAACCGGTTGTGAAATGCGACCCTTAGAGAACAAATTGAAATTCAACCGGAGAAACACAAAATCAATGATAAAAAATTGTTTTATTAAATTTCCAAAAAGTGACTCGATAAAAAAATTCTATAGAGTTACCAAACCTGCTTACAAAATTTCACGAGAATCGGTTTAGAAATGCGACCTGTAGAGGAGAACATACCATTATAGATTAAGAGCTGACAGCAAAAATAATAAGTGATTTTATAACATTTGGAATTGGTATAGTTGTGTTAAGGCTTGTGTCTGGACTATAAATATGCCAGTCTGGCTACTTATATTTGTTTTTTTTTTAAAGCTGTGTCTATCTGACCGTTAAACTTTTTTATGTTATTGACTATTGTGGTGATGAGTTTGCAGAATGAGGTTAAGGTAGTTTCTTTTTGAGTGTTGTATGTTTCTATACTGAGATTATAACAAATAGTTAGGGCTTTATAGGACAACACCAATATTTTTTTCATTAAAGCATGAGCCTTGGCACACTTGTTACTTAGGTGGACTAGAGTTGAAAACGCCCGGGAGACAAGGTCGGACGCGATGCTGGTGGGGAGGGGGAGGGGGGGGGGGGGGGGGGGGGGAACTTTCGCTCCGGCCCGCGTTCTTTCAGTCCTCATATTATCTTATTTATAGAGACTAGGGCATGTTTGGTATCATTTTCGGATAAATTGAGGATGGCCGATCATTTTCTGAGACATAAATAACATATTTCCATAGAAAAAAATGAAATACAGGCAAAAGTTTAAAAAAGTTAAGTTAAAAAATAATCTTTCTGCACCGATTACGTGAAAACAAGTAAGAACTCGGGCATGAAAAAAATACATTTAAATAGCCACATTTATGTAGATTCTAAAAACATATAACTTGTTAGACCAATATATAACACAACTTAGTAAAAAAAAAAGAAAACAGGTGACCCGTCAAAATTTTACTCCATGTTCGTTCCGACCCCCGTTCTTTCAGTCCTCATATTATCTTCTTTATAGAGACTAGGGCATGTTTGGTATCGTTTTCGGATAAATTGAGCATGACCAATCATTTTCTGGGCTTTAAATAACATATTTTCCTAGAAAAAAATTAAATACAGGCAAAAGTTTTAAAAAGTCAAGTTAAAAAAAAACTGTCTGCAGCGATTACGTGAAAACATGCAACAATTCGGTCATGAAATAAATAATTTTAAATAGCCTTATTTATGTAGATTCTAAAAACATACCATTTGTTAGACAAATATAAAACACAACTTAGTAAAAAAAATAAAACAGGTGATCCGTCAAAATTTTACATCATAACAAAAACGGACCTCTAAAGCAAATTTTATAATTATTTGAAAATGTAATGTAACTACTAGCCTAATTGTATAATTAGTAGTTTGTAGCTGTGTTTAAGTTTGTTTGCATGTGAGTTACATTTTAAATTGCGAATAATCTAACTATTTGATCATTTCAATAGACTGGTTCAAAATAAAACTAACAAGTTTCAGATCTAATCCTACTCGTATTAATGTTACTCGTGATTATTAATCTTACTCGTGAAATACGTATATAATACGAGTATTTATGTATAACATTTGTCGTCACACGCACGCAATTCTGTACACTTCCATTTTTGTTGGAGACACCTGCATCTAGCAGTGCATTTCTTTTTGCATCTGCACCTAATCATTTCCAGGCAGGCTTCGGCAGCTACTGGCAAGCTAGTCCATATAGGTTCCCATCTGTTACTTACTTCCGTCCATCCCCAATCAGATGGACTGGGGATATTTTGGATCGGTAATATTTGACCCCATATATGAACTGCTTTCAAAACCACCCGCAGGAAATGTTGGTGCAGTGCAGCATTAGTTGTTGGAATATGTTCTAAGTGGCGATCTTTTTTTGTGAACAGCTGCTTACGGCATTCGTTTACTGTCGAAACGGAGCTGGATCTGAAACAAAAATCTTAAATATGCGCAACCACCCTCTAAATGACTCATGGTTTTATGAAAAAAGTAAATATTACTTATCATACATGACGACAACAAACTTTTCAACAATCGCCATTGCATCTTTAATTCTGCCATCGTATGCTGCCAGGAAACCTCTGTGACATTAAGGAACGTATTCCAGGCTTCGAAAGCACTCTTTTTTCCTTTTCCGTTGAAAAAAGAAACTGCGTTACAATCTGTGAATGGACTGGGGAGCACTTTTAGCTGTCGCAAGTGTGCTACAAACACCTGAGCTAGAGGGACTGTGGGTACACATTGGTACTCAAAAACACCAGCAGTACCTTTTCTGTCAAGAAATAGCTAACGCGCTCGGTAAAAACAGTCATAATTGTGTACGTTATGACAGGTTACAATTATTCAAACATATTTTCTTTCACAGGGCCTCAAAAAACAAAAGTGCTCCCCCTGTTCCAAGCCTTCACAGGTTGTGACGCAGTTTCTTTATTCAACGGAAAAGAAAAAAGAGTGTTTGAGCCTGTATGCGTTCCCTAATGTCACAGAAGGTTTCTTGGCAGCATACGACGGCAGAATTAAAGGTGCAATGGCGACTGTGGACAAGTTTTTTGTCATCATTTATGATAGGTAATATTTACTTTTTTCATAAAACCATCAGTCATTTAGAGGGTGGTTGTGCATATTTAAGATTTTTGTTTCAGATCCAGCTCCGTTTCGACAGTAAACGAATGCCGTAAGCAGCTGTTCACAAAAAAAGATCGCCAGTTAGAACATATTCCACTATCCAATGCTGCACTGCATCAACATTTCCTGCGGGTGGTTTTGAAAGCAGTTCATATATGGGGTCAAATATTACCGATCCAAAATATCCCCAGTCCATCTGATTGGGGATGGACGAAAGTAAGTAACGGATGGGAACCTATATGGACTAGCTTGCCAGTAGCTGCCGAAGCCTGCTTGGAAATGATTCGGTGCAAATGCAAAAAAAAAATGCGCTGCTAGATGCAGGTGTCTCCAACAAAAATTGAAGTACAGAAATGTGTGCTTGTGACGACAAATGTTATACATAAATATTATATACGTATTTCACGAGTACCATGAATAATAACGAGTAACATTAAGTATTAGATCTGTAACTTGTTAGTTTTATTTTGAACCAGTGACCAGTCTATTGAAATGATCAAACGGTTAGATTATTCACAATTTAAAGTGTAACTCACATGCTAACCAACGTAAACACAGCTACAAACTACTTAGTATACAATTCTGCTATAGTTGTATTACATTTTCAAAGAATTATAAAATTTGCTTTAGAGGTCCGTTTTTGTAATGAAGTAAAATTTTGACGGGTCACCTGTTTTCTTTTTTTTTTACTAAGTTGTGTTTTATATTGGTCTAACAAGTGTCATATTTTTGGAATCTACATAAATGTGTCTATTTAAACATATTTTTTTATGCCCGAATTGCTGCCTGTTTTCACGTAATCGCTGCAGACAGATTTTTTTTAACTTTACTTTTTAGAACTTCTACCTGTATTTCATATATTTTTTCTATGAAAATATGTTATTTATGTCTCAGAAAATAATTGGACATCCTCAGTTTATCCGAAAACGATACCAAACATGCCCTAGTCTCTATAAAGAAGATAATATGGGTACTGAACGAACGGGGGTCGGAACACTCGGAACGAACATGAAGTAAAATTTTGACGGGTCACCTGTTTTCTTTTTTTTTACCAAGTTGTGTTTTATATTGGTCTAACAAATGATATGTTTTTAGAATTTACATAAATGTGGCTATTTAAACGTGTTTTTTTCATGCCAGAGTTGTTGCTTGTTTTCACGTAATCGGTGCAGAAAGATTTTTTTTAACTTCACTTTTTAAAACTTTTGCCTGTATTTCATTTTTTTTCTATGAAAATATGTTATTTATGTCCCAGAAAACGATTGGCCATCCTCAATTTATCCGAAAATGATACCAAACATGCCCTAGTCTCTATAAATAAGATAATATGAGGACTGAAAGAACGCGGGCCGGAACGAAAGTTCCCCCCCTCCCCCTCCCCACCAGCATCGCGTCCGACCTTGTCTCCCGGGCGTTTTCAACTCTAGTCCACCTAAGTATCAAGTGTGCCAAGGCTCATGCTTTAATGAAAAAAATATTGGTTCCCATACATTGATGTCCTATAAAGCCCTCACTAAAATGATTTCATGATCAAATCTCGACTTCGCGAATTTTGGGCAATGTTTTATGAGGTGGTCGATGCATTCCATGCTTATCTTATAAGCTATAGTGATTAAAAACATACACTGCGCCGAAGGAGTTATTATTAAAAGCAGGTGCGGAATTGCCTATATAATGTCTAGGTACTTGCTCAATTACTTTCCAAAAGTTGAAAAAAAATGCCTTTCAAACAACCAAGAGGGACCGTGATCAAGGTTCATGGAAAGTGTGGTGTGTATGTGAAATAACAGGTAGCCCAAACAGATGCAGCAGAGTCGCGCGAGGAAGCGCATCGAAGCGCGCGCGCTGAGTGCGCAGTTGAAGCCGAGCATGCAAGCGCGCGCGCAGAACTGTGCGCAGAGACACGCGCCCGCGGGGTATCTTATCTTCAGATAGCTGGTACATTGTCAGCGCTGTAGCTCGAGCTCACTCCGCGGCTTGCGGACTACGACTGGATATTGATCGACCTAGCTAGCATGTGGAAGTCATATTGCTATTTGTGACTTGATTATGGTGCCTGTGTAATTACCTATCTAAAATTACTCATGTTTTTTTTTACGTAATTCTACACTTTTGACAAAAAAAAACCAATCGAATGAAATTTCAAATGACATGCTTGATAGGTTAATGTAATTATAAATATATATAAATAATAGATGACAAATTTAAATAAATCAATAAGGTTCTAGTCGATATTTATACTGTGTAGGTAGGTACAGTACACTGCCCCGAAATAGCCCAATATTTTGAATTATTTTATGCTCTTTACGGCGCCTGAATCATGTATTGAGGTAACAACTTCGTTTTATTAGATTGTCCCATTAAAAATGAAATAATAAACCACAGAACGTAATAATTCCGGTATTTTAGTATGGATAAAATTTCTTGTATTTAGTTTGACATTAATTCAATCTATTGGGATATTAATATTACCTATTTGTGTCACTCTTTACCTATATTTTAATGTGATGTTTTTAATTTATTTTGTATTCTTTATTTTATTATTTTTGACATTAACATTTCAAATTCTGACATCTCTGCAGTGCCCTTACCATGAGTTTGCAATGTTTGCATTACCGTACCTACTCGCTAGCGACTGCGTAATCGATTTAGGGCAAAAGTACAGCGCCTCTGGCGGTTACGCAATAGAATAGAATCGCCATACTAAATCGTTTACGCAGTCGCTACTGGCTAGCGAGGACGGTAATGCAAACATTGCAAACTCATGGTAAGGGTACAGTTGCAAGTCTATTTAGGTAATGGTATTCACTTGTTAGCTGACAGGCATATGATTTTAAAAACATGAATGAGGTATGAGATATTGAGATACTTATTTTATTTTAATTGTGAAACAGGCCCTACGTTTACCTCTACCGAGAACTAACATACGTAATGTCTGAATGACAAGTTTTCGTCCCTAATCCAAGAATTGGAAATTCAAATCTTTTCAAACCAATAGAGGTAATTCTGTCACCTCTATACGGTATTTATACCGTATCAATTTTTGGAAATAGGATGACAAACCGTTAACCGCAAGTAAAGTCACGGGCGACGCTAGTTTAAATAATAGGTACAATCTCCATTTGTATATAATCTCCATTCAGAGATTTTTTTCTCACAATATCAGTTATTCCCCTGGCTCCGGCTATTGATAATGTCATAAAATCATATCAGCCGAAAGACGTCCACTGCTGGACATTGATAATGTATGTACGGTCAACCAATTTAATTTCTGGGCCATTTCGCACCTTGTCAGCGTGACATTAATATGAGATCTCTAGCGGCTTTCAATATTGATTTTCACTGTGACAAGGTACTCGATGATAACTTTATTTCTAGAGCTGTTAAGATACCACAGACATTATGCGCACAATAATGTAAGTTATTGGCATTGACAGGTGAGAGGTGACTGAAACTTGGGTTGCCTTTAATAGGGTATGACAACAATCAATCAACGATCATAATTATTAGATACGAATACTCTGTATTTATTTATAAAGTACTACAAGGTAAATAACTTTCGAGACGTTTTTGCATTTGTAGTTTAAAATGTGTGTAATAGTTATTTGTTATACAAGGGTGCAAAGTTGTATTTTAACCGCGAGTGTGGAATTGGAACACGAGCTAGCGAATGGATTCTAGGGTTGAACCACGAGCTAGCGAATGGATTCTATGGTTGAACCACGAGCGAAGCGAGTGGTTCGAAAATAGAATCCTGAGCGAAGCGAGTGGTTCAAAATTAGAATCCTGAGCATAGCGAGTGTAGCAACACACGAGGTAAAATAACTTTGCAGCCGTGTGTAACACAAATCTTTTCACCTCACTAAAGCGAGGAAATAGAAAAAGGAAAAAACAAAAGTAAAACAATAAAAAAATTGGGTTTCTTCCAATTTTTCATTTCATTAAAATAGAAAATAAAAACTAAATTTGAACAAAAAAACGCAAAAAAAATTAAGCAAAATTCAAAAACAAATGCTAAAGTAAATATATAAAGCAAAATTGCTTGAAAAATGAATTACTTTCAATTCAAATAAAAATATAATTTGAAATCTTTATTAGTCAAAATCGAGTATATTCACGATTTATTGCAAAAAAAAAAAAAATCCAACTTAAAATTCAAAATAAATGTTAAATTTGAAATCCCTATCCCTAAATTAGTCGAAATCGAGTATAATGTCGATTTTTGCCAAAAAAAAATTTTTTTTGCTTAAAATTCAAAATAAATATAAAATTTGAAATCCTTATCCTTGAATTAGTCGAAATCGAGTATAATGACGATTTTGTGCAAAAAAAAATTTTTTTACCTCAAAATTCAAAATAGTTATAAAATTTGAAATCCTTAGCCTTGAATTAGTCGGAATCGAGTATAATGACGATTTTTTGCAAAAAAAATAATTTTTTTTTGCTTAAAATTCAAAATAAATATAAAATTTGAAATCCTTATCCTTGAATTAGTCGAAATCGAGTATAATGACGATTTTTTGCAAAAAAAAATTTTTTTAGCTCAAAATTCAAAAGAGTTATAAAATTTGAAATTCTTTAGCCTTGAATTAGTCGGAATCGAGTATAATGAAGATTTTTTGCAAAAAAAATATTTTTTTTGCTTAAAATTCAAAATAAATATAAAATTTGAAATCCTTATCCTTGAATTAGTCGGAATCGAGTATAATGACGATTTTTTGCATTTTTTTTTGCTTAAAATTCAAAATAATGATAAAATTTGAAATCCTTATCCTTGAATTAGTCGAAATCGAGTATAATGACGATTTTTTGCAAAAAAATATGTTTTTCGACTTAAAACTCAAAATAAATGTAAAATTTGAAATCCCTATCCCTAAATTAGTCGAAATGGAGTATAATGAGGATTTTTTGCCAAAAAAATATTTTTTTTTTCTTAAAATTCAAAATAATTATAACAATTTTTTTTAAATCAAAATAAATATAAAATCTGAAATCCAAGGACTAATATTTTTCACACCACCTGAAAAAAAAATCAGATGGGCGAAAATTGTCCTGGCTGTTTTGTGTCCACCCACACTAACCGATATCGGACCCGATACGAATCTGACCGATATCGGATCGGATAGTGTGAGCACTAAGCAGTTTTCCAAACATTCTTATCGGTAATTAATCCTACACCGATATTGTATCGGATAGTGGGAACACGGCCATTACATGTTATTATGTTAAAAAAGTAACTATAGGAACACGTTCGGATTTCAAAATCACTTTGCACACATGTGGATAAAATGCAGTTTTGCTATCTGTTTTTAAAGAATAAAAAAGGGCTTTCCGAGCTAGTGAGGTGAAAATTATTTTTTAAGTGTGTGTAAATTTAATTGTACCTAGAATCCCTGTAAATACCTATACAAATACTACTACAAATGCAAAAACGTCTCTAAAGTAATTTACCAGTAGCCCATAGAAGTTCTATGTGAGAATTCGCAAGAAACAAATGAACGGGCCATACTTTATTTAAAAAAAAAACCAGGGTAACATGGATGCCTATACTGAGGGTAATTAAGTTCTTTCCAAGCAATGAACAAACACACTTGTGTATAAATATTGTTAGTTCATAATGATACAATTAGCCCCAGTTGTTTTTTTAGTTGAAATATATCTGACTTACTACGAGTCTAGTTTACTTAACTCATACACAAGTTATCAGCGAGATTGAAGGTCAAGTTCAATAAATACGTATAAATAAAGTTGTTTACATAATATAATTTAAGTGTTGATAACCCTTAATTCTGTATCAGCTGATAGGAGCTGATTAGCCTCTGTTAAAATGAGATGCAATAATAGCTTTTGGATACTTTTATTAAGGTTCATATTACGGGCAAGGATTCGAGTTGATAATGAGACTAATAAGGTTACTGAACAAATAAAGTTTTATATCATGTTATGTAAGTTTAAATTCTACCCAATTAGAAACAACAGTAGATAGAAAAATAATACCGGCCAAGTGCGTGTCGGGCCACGCGCAATGTAGGGTTCCGTATTTGTCCATCCCTTACATTATGTTGACTGAAAAGTTTGCAAACTTATATTTACTATGTTCTTGTCAGTATTAACAACATTATCTACGGTATCAATGGCAATTGTAGGTACGATAGTTTGCTTTTACAAAGTACATTTCTTAAGTTTGACTATTACTCGTTAACTAGTAACGTCTACTTAGCTGTGATAATTTTCCTTTTAAATTCATTATATATACTAGTTACTACCTTTATGTTTTTCACATGCCTAGTTGACCATAGACACTTGGCTATAACAAATTTTTTATGTACCTTTTTGTCGGCGTCATTGATACCTACTCATGGCATGTACATATAGGTACTCATGCCAAATAACAGCATTCTATTACTAACGGTGACTGAGCTAAGCCGGGGACGGACGGACAGACGGACGGACATGACGAAACTATTTTAAGTGTTCCTTGTTTACTGCGGAACCCTAAAAATGTTATCAAATACCTATTTACCTTAACGGTGTATTGGACACAACGTTTCATACACAAAACCGCTGAAATTAATTATTATTATCTTGATATATTATTAAAGTTTATCAAAACCACAAAAAGACGGTGAGAAAAAAAACGGAATATACGGATATACGGATATACGGATTTTATTCACATTTTTGGATTCCACGGTTCAAAAGTTCGAGAGGGGGTTAAGGACACGAGGCGAAACAGACACAATTATTGTTCTATCGATTTGTGTCTTTAGTACCTATAGCTTGTGGACTTACATAAAAGAACTTATTTTTGACTTTCAGCTACCTACATGAATGGAGTGCCCTACCTAAAAAGTGCCTTCTTTTTAGGGTTCCGTACGGTCCGTACTTCAAACGGGAAGTTGATCGTCTGTCTGTCTGCTGTCTGTCAAGGTCCTTTATCTCGAGAACGCGTGGAGGAATCTAGTTGAAATTAAAACCGTATACTCAGGTCTGCAGTCCCTTGAAGCTGTAAAAAAATCAAACCTCTAAGCTAACGTAAAAAAGGATACGGCCGTTTATGTCACAAAAAACCCATATTTCGACACTCGCAAGGGAATTAAAATTTATAAGGTAGGTACTTTATGTTGACCAGCGGGGTAATCACGTATGTAACTGTTTCGAACACGGAATAATAAAAACCATGGTTTATATTATTCCGTGGTTTCGAACGGTAGTACGTACGATCTAAATGTCAAATTCCTTACTAAAATGACATTAAAATATGCCTACCGTACGTTTGAAAAGTTACGTGATTATGATTACTGCGCTAGAATACAACTATGACAGTAGGCAAGTGATTTCGTCTTATACTACAATTACTTACAGGGGATAATCTGAAAACTACACATTTGTAATTAAATCACAAAAAATATAGTCTCTATAGGTTTTGGAAACTGAATTTCGGGAAAAGCTTGGTACAAACTGCGAAACCCTATTCCTGAATTATTTATATGTACAGTCAGGGACTCTATTTCTTTTGTAACAAAGTGAGAGAGATTCAGATTTCTCGACTGTACCTACCTAAAAAAATGTGCAGAGTCGGTGGGCTTAGACAGGGCTTAGACTCGCCCACCGATTCTGCCTGCTCGCACTCATCCGGGATTTATTACAAGCTTTTATTTAACTTGCACTGATCAGTGATCGCATGTAGTAACTTATAAGTATGTAACTATGTGAGTTGTCATCAAAATTTGCAATCATATTTTCAGCCACTTCCCGGTATCCCATTGACCTGAAATTTGACACAGGTACCTAGTTATACCATTGTTATAAACCCATTGTGTTAGGGCTCATTGGAACCGTCTTAGTGCTGACTGTAAAAAATAATACAGCCGACTGTAATTCAATACTATAGTTTTTGAGTAAAATGCCCGTGACGACGGACAGAAAAACGACGGACATGACGAAACTATAAGCGTTCCATTTTTACCATTTTGGCTACGGAACCCTACTTAGTCGACATAGAATACGTTAGAACAGTACAAAACAGTGACCATGTTGTTCATATTGTTTATTGGGCGAGTGTAAGACTGTAACAAATTGACTGAACGTGGAAAGAAAGAGTTTTTGCCTTTATTACTCTTCGCCGGAGGGTCGGCGAAAACTCCTGCCGCCAATCTAAGTTCCTAATTCCTCACCTCAGCTCACGCACCTACGGGATTACGACTGTTCACAATAAATAATCTTGTTGCGATTAACAGCTTTGCCACACAAGTTTAATTATCACTGTTATCAGATAAACATGTCGCGATAAATAGCTACCCGTAATTATTATGGCAATACCTAATAGTTAAAGGCAATCAAACATTCATTCGATAATTACAGGACGGTCAGAAAGCTAAGCTAACGAAAGTTGAAAATCGAAATGTAGTACCTAATACCTAACTATGACGTCAGGTTATAAGCTCTTGCAATTCACGAAGGCGAGTGAAGTGGTTCCTGTTGCTATGATTTTAAAGTCTAATTTCGTCAAATCCACTGAGTCTTCGTAAGTTGCAAGAGCTATATAATAAAATAAATAAATAATGAGACTATAACAGAGCTATATAACAATAATCAGTAACGTGTATGATGAAGTAAGCCCAGGTGTGTTCTTATAGATAGCACAATGCGATATCGCTGTGTTGTGAGAGCTTCCCTACGCAATCTAAATCATGCTTTCTATGCTCCCATACTATAACTTTAAAAAAATATGGGAAATCAGTTATTTTTAATGTAAGGTCTTGTATTAGAACTTTCTAGAACCTTTTGTGACGCGTAAAGGGTACACCAAATACCCTATAGGATACGAGGGAGGTATGACAACTGATACTAAAACGTAACTTACCTAACTGGTTGCTATATAATTACTCTTGTTAGTAACATATTGAATACCTAGTCAGAGCGACGCGTATTGTTGTCGTGTATAGTGGAAAACTATGGTGGCACCATGAACGACCTCTGGTATCAGCTGCGTCGAGTTATCACCACGGGCAGCTACTTAAAAGGCCGTCGGCACATGACGACCGCACTTCGGTTCGGAGGGTCACAGAGCGGGTTCATCAAGTAAGTCCTCAGTATTTTTTTAATGTTAATGCTTAAAAAAAAAAATGTCATCACTGTTTTTATATTTATAGTGTATTATTCAAATGTTAGATGAATTAAATTTGGTCGAATTGTAATACAACTATTTTGAACATTTTTTTTTTTTTTGTTCCGTCGCATTAAGATCACTAACAAACTAATTATTAGTACCAAGAAATGTTACTGATTTCACTATATTAGTCACTGTTAGTAGTATTTAGTAGTAGTCACTATATTAGTCAATGTTACTGATTTCACATTCAATCCTATTTTTCTCACCTCTTGAGAGACAATAAAAAAACCAAGGCTAAATACTAGAAACCGGATATTTTGCTTTGTAGTAGTTAACTTGAATGTTGACGTTTCGTTTGTATACGTAGGTATTTGTAATTTCAAGTAATCATCCACACTTAAGGTCCCACAACAAGTTTCATTGATTTATTAAGTAAAACTATGTAATGTTCGAATACGAAAAATGTTATCGTATATATATTTGGCTTTCAATCGTAATAGTTTACTGACTTTAGTAAATGATTTTACGGATACCTATTTACTATTGGCTTGATCTGTTTATCAATTCCTAGAATTTGTCCCATTAATTAACTCTTCTAAAACCGTCTCCAACTATTAGACCAAATACAGTATACGAGTAGCATTACCATAGGCCGTGTTTACGGACACGCGGGGCGATAGGCGGCGGACGCTACGCCTCGAAAGTCGCCCTAACACAAGTCTCATCCTCACAATCCTGCGTGGCGGCCGGCATGAGCGGTACAGAACGACATAGGCATATGAAACCAAGTCCATTCGATTGAATATCTCGCTCTATCTTTTCGCTTTGTACTGCTCATGCCATGGACGTTAGAGCGCGTCTATATAGTCGTCTGTCCATTAAACGAGATCTAAGCCTGGCCGCAGACACCATTTCAAACCGTGCGACTGCGCCCAGGGTAAGCCTTGGCCGCGTTCATGCACACAGCTAAACAAGCGCACTTGTCTGTAGACCTAGCACATGATGGCCGCGAGAGTATGTCGACTTAACTCGAGCTATCCGTCACTTTCTAACAGCACCAATAAAAAAAAAGACGCGTAACTCGAGATACCTATGTTATATACTCTAAGATTTCATTGGGACTGATTTATGTCGATCTTTTAATTTCTGACAACCTAACGTAAACAAAAGCTTCCTCCACTTATCGTTGTTGGGGTTAAATCTGATAAAAGTTTAACCTGATTAATTTCTGAAAATCTATTTTTCTTATGTTTCTTCAGTACTTAGTTAGTTTGTTTACAAAACTATATATTTCCCAAGTTCGCGTCGTTTCTCGTTTTTTAGTCGATTAGATGGTGCGTTGTCACTTAAGCCTACATACATATAAGTCAGTAGTTACATAACTATAAATGTATATAAGAAGTATGAGAAAAAATATATTATTAGTTAAAGCTACCTTTAAGCTTACCTTATTTATAATTTTACTTTCAGATAATTCAAAATGGCCACCAAAAAGTTCGCAGGACCATCCCCTTACACATTCAAAAGCACTTACCCCGCTGAGGACTACTTGCACACCGAGTAAGTAACTAACGCTGTTCTTTCATGAAAATTGCCTTTCAAAAGTGATGAACCAAAAGTACGCCTAATTGATTTTGAGTAGTTGTGGCTATTAGCTACGCTCGCTTTTAAATAGGACTGGGTAGTGTATACTTGTATAGCATTAGGGGGCTTCTACAAACTAACTTACGTAAGTAATGTTGTCTTCAGTTTCCGAGACTATTACTCATTAAATTAAACGAGTTAAAACCGAGTTAATACACCTTTACAGCACTCGTGATCAAGCTGGTAAACTACCAACCTATTGCATATATTTTAATAACAAAACTAATATATGAAGAAAGAATATTTGCACATATGGGATTTATATATCTTCTTGTTCCCGCTTTTAGGTACATACTCCACGGCAACAAAAGCAAATTTTTAAATACCTTCTGACTGTAAAATTACAAGTTACCTTTTCTTACTCATGCTAACATTTTTTACAGGTATGTGGAAACAGTGACTGCGAATGCTAGCGCCAAGCCGAGAGTAGCCCCAGTGGTCGGCGCCATTTTCGGGCTCGGCCGCGCTGGCTCCATCCACCTCACCAGCATCATCAACAACCCTCGCGTCATCGTCAAATACATCGTCGATGACAGAAAGGAGAGGTTCGCCGAACTTAGGGCCTACTGGGGCCTTAACAATGATGTTCAGTTCATCACTTCCAAGGAGGCTGACAAAGTCTACAAGGATAAGGCGTAAGATATTCTTTTGCATCTATCCTTGCTAATGGTTCTGGCTCGCGCTCTTGGCTTTGTCGCAATAAAAAAAGCAACCGAATTGAGAACATCCTCTTTTTTAAGTCGTTTAAAAATAATAATAATTACGATAACAATATAACTGTTTAAAGTTTCTCAATCAAGTTCATTACATTTCACGATAGTAGTTAAGAATCATATTATCCAATAAGTCTTTTCTGTAGATTGTTAAGCAGTCAGAATAACCGCAATCGGATTGTGCTAAATATGTTTCGAAGTCAAAAGTTACGCCTGGACCTGTACACTTACTAAGGTACCTACATTGTTAATTACAGTGTCAACGTTGTCTTCATTGCTTCCCCCACTTACACCCATCACGACATCGTTGTCAACTCGATCGCCAACAACAAGGACGTCTACTGCGAGAAGCCCATCGCTGAGAACATCGAAGACACTAAGAAGTGCTATGAAGCCGCCAAGGCTAAGGGCAAGGCTCTTTTCGCCGCCTTCAACCGTCGTTTCGACCCCGCCTACAGAGCCCTCAAGAACAGAGTCAGGAATGGAGAGGTCGGCCATGTTCAGGTTCTCAAGGTCACCGCCAGGGACTCCCCTCTGCCCTCCATCGACTACCTCAAGACCTCAGGTACTTTTCCATTGTACAACTAAAAAAGTTATCAGTGGCTTTATACGCTGATAGACATATCTAGTTAAATAGAGGTAATCATCGTTTTATAACTTGTCTTTGATAAAAACGTTGTGTAATCCTGACCTGATCCAGGCAGTTGATTGAAAGGTGGTTTTCTAAATGCCACGCCACCAAGAAGGACGGCATGATTCGGGTCATTTGTCCCATTAAACGTGAGGTTTCTTAGACATGTAAATACTAATCTAATCTGTACTTCAGGTGGCGTGTTCCACGACTGCCTGGTGCACGACTTCGACATGTCCTGCTGGGTGTTGGGCGAGCTGCCCATCCGCGTGCAGGCGCACGCCACCGCTCTCATCCCCGAAGTAAAGGCCATCGATGACTTCGACAACATCGCCTTCCTGCTGTCCTTCCCCTCCGGCGCCGTGGCCATCGGCGACAACAGCCGCTACTGCGCCTACGGATACGACCAGAGGCTGGAGGTCTTCGGAAACAAGGGTAAATCCTACTAATATTATAAACTAGCTTTTGCCCGCGACTTCGTCTGCGTAGAACTCGTTTATCGCGATAGAATTCAAGTAATTGCTAGTGACTTATATATCAGGCGCTTACCTACTCATCACTCTACCATACAAACTTCCATGATCTATCCCCTTAAGGGATGATTTCCGGGATAAAAAGTATCCTATGTCCTTCCCCCGGACTCAATCAGCGGTTAAAGCGTGAAGAGGTAACAGACAGACAGACGGACAGACAGACAGACAGACAGACACACTTTCGCATTTATAATATTAGTATGGATGCGAAAGTTGAGTGGAGTTGGGCAGGACATATTGCCAGACAGAGTGATGGCAGGTGGACCAGAATGTTAACAAATTCGTGGCCAAGGAAAAAGAAGCGTCGGTCGTCTTCCGGCACGGATGAGATTAGCAAGGCACCGGGACGAGTCGCGTACAAGAAGAGAGGCCTATGCTCAGTAGTTGGTGATTACGGGCTGAAGATGATGATGATAGGTCGACAGGTTAACTGAGACAGCGAACCGCCGTCCGCTACCCGGCCGCTATCCTTTGTCTCCCCTTTTGCCCCACTCCCATCACAGGCGCGGTCTCAGTTAAACGGTATACCTATATTTAGATGTTTGCTACTTAATCACGCAAAAACGGCTGAACGGATTATGATGATACTTGGATGTAACGAGCTGATAGTTTGGATTAACACAATCTGAAAACCATCTCACGAGGGTATGCAATAGGGAGTGGATATTTACGCGGACGAAACATAAGCTAGCATTCCTTGTATTGTAAAAGATATCAGCAGGGCTCGTATTTTTGGTGCCGTTTGACGTCGCACTCCATGTGGGGTGATTCTATTTAGCCTTAATTTTTCTTTTCACTTCTGTTCCCGTTAGACCCTTAATTGCCGCCTATTATAGCTTTAGTCCGTACTTTATTGAGTATGATTAGTTTATATCATTTTGTTTACGTATGTATTATTGAACAGGAATGATCAAGGTTGAGAACGAGAAGCCGACGGCCTCCACCGAGGCCTACATCGGCCACGAAGGCGTCAGACAGAGCCCCATCTTCTACTCCTTCCCCTCCCGCTACAAGCGCGCCTACCAGCAGGAGCTCGAGCACTTCCTGGATGTTGTACAATGTAAGAATTTTGTAGTATCTATAGACGGTTTACCATTGTTTTAATACAGACAAACGTCATAGAATTTATGCTTGGCAGAATTTTCGCTTCATTAAACATTTTTATTACAAAGGTTTGCAGTTCTATACTAACCATCTTTTCTGGTAGACCTAATACGTTCTACACAATGAACCTAAAAAGTTTAGCTATACCTACCTAAAAAAAAGTTAGCATGAAATGAAAATTCTGAGAAAAATATATTCAATCACGTATTCCTTTACGGAATACAGCGACTTTGATAACAAAAGTTCCCTCAGTCGGCGCTCAAATATGTCATTCGATAATTCATTTTTAAGTATGGCGGGTAGGCGCTCGTACATTGACTATCACGCGCGGGCTTCGGTCGAGCAGCGCGAGTCGCCGCCGCACAGGCAGTAGTCGGCCCGTCTAACGGGTGATTCTGCCAGGCATATTTGCTCGTTTAAATAGATTAACATTTCGACGCGTGAACATTATATTGTATTGTTTGAAGAGTTCCCTACAAGAGTGCCTCGAATTTACTCCAGCCAATACGAGTATACGTACGGATCGTTTTGGTAATTTGAACACCCTCTCAGAGTTCGTTGAGTTCCCGTACACAACGATACTTACCGAACGACATTAAGGAGTAGAAATATGAATAGTAAATCTGTAATAAGGCATCTCTTGAGACAATCGGCTTCAGCTTGCGCAGGGCGAATACAGCACTGCCCAACCTTTCACACAAGTTGTCCACGTGTTCTTTCCATTTCAACCATGGCGTCAATGGTAAATCCGAGGAACTTGCAGGACTCACAGTGGGGTATCGGACTCTGTACCAGTGGAGTGTGTGTAGTGTTTCCGGTTGTGAACAACATTACATTCGATTTGGAGACATCTAGGATGACGCCGTTTGCCGAGAGCCACTTCTGCAGTTGACTGCACGCATCTAACATCCTAACCTAACCTACCATGTGCCTTAAAATACAATAACCTAACTTATGTTGTATGATTGCAGACAAAGTCCCCATGGACGTGACCAGCTGGCAGACCCTGGCCGTGAGCAAGATAGCGACCGCTGCGGAGCAGGCTGCGCGCACCGGCAAGGCCGTCGAAATCGACTGGAGCAAGGACGACATCCCTGCCCAGTACTCTTAAATCCGCCTATGACCCTTCTGACCCGATGACTCTGCAAGCATTTGTTAATGTTAAAATAAAAACTAAAAATATATATTTTTGTCTTTATCTTATCCCTCGCTGGTCAGCATTGTGTAACGAGTTGGAAACTACGGAAGCCTATATTGCGCGAGGCCCGATAAGCGCATGGCCTGTTTTTTTATTACAATCATAAGTAAAAAAACTTATCTGATCATTGTCATATTTCGAGAATAATGTATATACCCACTTTTAATTAAGAACGTCCCAATTAACATGCGCTGAGAGACTCGATATACCTACACGATGATTTTTAATTGGTGAGTAATCGATGGCAATCACGGTAACCAAAAACAAATGATTCTGTTTTTTCTTGAAATTTTTTATCGGGAATTAGCATTAGAACAAAAATAATTGTCACCCTACCCGTGGCGGCCGTGGCTTACGAGTAGAACTGTAACCAATGACCTTCTTGAATAATTAATTTCTTGAACGAACCTAAAAAGCCACATGCCAAATGCCTAAAATATGAGTAATTTGTTGTCAATTGTCACATACGTATAACACTTTAAATGCAAAAGGTGTTCAAATCATTGGTTCAAATTTTCCGCCACGGCTCAGAGAGTTAACACTTGACATGACACTTGAAGAAATGTAGGATGGCCGTAAATTTAGTGTGCATTAGCATAAACAAAAACATTATCATTAAATTTAATTAACTAAGCAGCGATATAAATTGCAAGATGCCGTCCATTCAAATCTACTTGGTTATTTATATTTTTCCATCACCGATTAAAACTCATCGTGTATAAGTAACTCTATGCAACAGATAGTTACCTAAAGTTAACTTCGACGGTAACACCAACTTATGTTGTAAAAACCGCATGAATACTTAGAAGAGCACCCCGTGGAGATTAAATTCTTATTAGCTTTACAGACAATGTCGGCGAAACTCATTTTTATAACCCTGAAGACGCATGCGAGGAGAAATTATTCTTCGTGAGGAATTCGGGTCCAGATAAAAGGTTTTACGGGTCCTCCTACGGGGTGAAATTAAACATGAATACTTGCTTGTACCTTGTGGAGCATTCCGCTCCAGTAAACGCTTTGAACACAAGGGAAGCCCAAGAAGGTAATCGGGTTTAGTAACATATATCTCCCTTAACCGCAGCCGCATTTAGACAAATGACTAAAATCATCTCGACTTTATTGAAATTCCTGCCTTCGCAATTGTAGCCCACGTATCTACCTGATATCTACGTATTGTTGGTAAGTACTTACATGCGATTTACGTAAGTATGTAACTATCCGTATTCATCCGTATTTGTTGTCTGAGTCTTAGAATAGATATAATACAAAGCGCTTTCTATTCATTTAAGTACATACAATCTAATATTATCGTTATCTAGCACCCACAACTGCCAATGGCTGATATTCCCCTAATGTTTATGAATAATTATTAACATAGGTACTGTCATATCCGACTTAGTTACCTTAACGTATGTTTGAATTTTGGTGCTGTCACTGGAAAATATAGATGATAGCAACGTATCTGTTATTATTTATTAAACAAGTACCTACTGTAAAAATGGCTACATATAATGTAACTAACTATAGTTTCCCGTAAAATTGTTCACACGTTCGGATTTGATAACAGTAAGAAACTAAATTAGCTTTGTGTCGCATCGTTGACAGCCAGTTATCCTAGCGTGGTGGTAATAAAAAGAGCATCTACGGGCAGCGCAGACAGCCGCGACAAACGTAATTTAGTTGTAGTTCAAGTGGATCGCGCGACTGGAATTATTTATCCAATGGCAGCGGAGACGGTGACGCCGCCGCCGCGTCGCAAGTCGTGAGTCCTTGCCAAGGAGCGTGCGCAAGCGACGCGGTAAGCGGAAACGGATTATAATACTTAAGGGATGAGAAAATATCTCCTGTTCCAGAAACTTAGAAATACAGGATCTGTTTTTTTGAATTGAAAATCGTAGTAATTTGATTACAAACCAAATAAAACATTAATATTATCAAATAATTAACGAATGGAATATAAAACTAAAAATAAACTACAATAACTAAAGCTAAAAATTAAAAGTTCCTATCAAAATTTTGCGCCTTAGGTCACCACGCAGGCAGCGTTCCCGCGCTGGATCTGTATTTGGTATTTAAAGGACATAATTATTAGAGCGGAGTGGTCATTACCATATTTAGGTATTACCATCTCAAATGTTTTGCATTTTTTGTCAATAACACGTAACGTGTCGTTTTTCGTGATAATTTTATGAAATTGTAAATATGTCGCATATAATATCCACCGGAGAGGCGAGTCCAAGCGAGAATTTTCTTTCTGTTAGCTACAATACAAATATTTCGCTATCGATAATATGAAATTTCGCATCGGTTTACCCCTTCCCATCGCCGCAACACTTGCATTAGATTATGGAACCTAAGTTGTATGTTTCGAAACAATGTACCTACAAGTTGCAGAATATTCTAAAATTTTCAGGAAAGTGATCTGAAATTTCCGGAAACTTTAACGAGTCTAAAATAAGTTTCCATTGGAAAAATTTCGCTTGTAATTTTACATGGATGTATCATTAATATTACGTCTATAACTTATTATTTAGTCTAGTACTATCTAGTGAATATTATAGACACAACTATTTATTAATAAGAAAATATATACACGAATACAACAATAACTAAAATAATATTAGAGCTAACTGCAATAATTAATTTGTGTTCGTGAATATTATTAAGTCAGAAATTACTCGTAAAATTTAAAAACACTGTGAAGTGTTTTTAAAATGTAGGTTCTGACAACTTTCCATAGAGAAAAATTTTATACCTTCGAAACTTCTTCCGGTGCATTGTTAGGTATTTATAACTAATAGGTGAGTATTTTCTAAGTGAAGTAACAATCGCGGAAATGTTTCCCACATAAGAGCAATCGTACTCTTCTCGACATGGCTCTAATTGAAAAATGCAGTTACGAGTAGTTCTTGCTCTAATTCGTACGAGTGGACGGACAGCCACTAGCCACGTCAATCGTCACTAAACAATTAAGGCAACTAACCGTTGAGGGATTTTGATCGTCGCCGCGTTGGTGAGCACACGTGCCCGGGGCGACGACGAGCAGAATCCATTTACCGTACAAAACCTTATCTACTGTCATGGCGTCGTTACCGAACAACGTCATTGAACACGTGACATTGGCGAAATCATCATGATGGAAGCCATTTTTTAAAGAATTGATTGAACTAACCGTTGTATAATGGATATGACAGTAGTATGAATGTATTCAATATGAAAATTATTTATATATGCTTTTATTTTGCACTCCATTTCAATAGAATATAGGTATACGGTATTAAACCCATAGTCAAATCAGCAACTTTTTATTAAATGTCAAAAACGATTTGTTAATATGAAGTTTGTAGAGAAATACTGTCTTAGTGACGTCATTAAGACAGTGTGAGTAGGTTTGTTCAAATCGGCGTCCATTTTAAATCTTTATGCTTATAAAATCTTTCAATTAGCTAAAATAAATTAATAATTGATGTTTTTCGAGTATTTCCGTTAGATCTTTTATTAGTCAAGTAAAAAATAATTTATTTTTCCCCTAGTTTAATACCCTATTTACTTCGCATGTGCGTAAACGCGGCTTTTGACATTTCGCATCCGCTGCCGTTTTTCATTAAAGCTCTGTTTACCACGATAATAACATATTTTTTAAACAGTACAGTGGTACCAATACAAAGAAATAAAACTTTTCAAAGTCTTTTCCCGTTCAAATTAATTATTAAATTCTATATTAACTAATGTAAATGATTATTTACCACCACGAAAACATTGAAGCTGATAAAATACACTTACAATACTTACTATTATATATAATAGTATTTTATACAATCGTTATATAATGAATGCTTTTTTAGTCGAGAACCGCGTTTAGACCACGAGGCTTGCCGAGTGGTCTAAGTAAGGTTCGAGACTCAAAAAGCTAATTATATAACTATTGTATACAATACTTTTTCTACGAGTCCACGAAAATAACAAAATAACAGAAAGTTGCCGCTGAAACGATCTCATTTGTGCATGTAGGTTACACGGTGATTAATACCACGTGGTCTGCACATATCACAATACGTATCACGTGGGTATTGATGAATATTGAAAACAAGTCTAAATAATTATGAAATTTACGATAATATCACAAGTATTGTAAATTTGTAATAACAATTCCCAAGGGGCCGGTGCCCTGTTAAGATTGAAAAAAAAAAAAATCAGTCCATGCCCGCCTTTGGCATTATGTCAAATTTCGACCAATCACGACGCAAGAGAATTTAAGTTTTTTTTTCTAATGATGGCCAGTATCCAGACGACCGTTTAAGTAGGTAGACAATTTGACAAGTGCATTGACGTTTTTACCTTCAGAAGCGCGGGAAGCACTATCAATGTTGAAATATTCATAAAATTAGTCTCCTTAAACTTAATTTTTTTCATCAAATTACGGCGTTCTATTTTTGAATGATATTTCGATTCTCCGCGCAGTTGTACAATGAAATATTATATTACTCCATAGAGACTTTTAGTTCCGCTTAAAATGTATAATATTGTGCAATGGTCTATGAAGTTCTAATTGTAATATTGTAGTCGACTTGTATAAAAAACTACTTATATATACAAAAAGGATTTTATTTGAGTTCGTGAAGAAAAAAGTGTAGGTTCTTTAATTTGATACTTTTAAAAATGGACTGGACTGGAATTAAATTAGTTTTACTTTAGAAATAACTTATCATAAAATTACTTATATAAACTGAATAGTTTAGTATCGTGATATAATTTGCCAGGTATACCTAACGTAGTCGGATGGTTATGTCGTGGCTGATGATATAAATATTGGGAGCGGGCAAGCGTAAAATTAAACAACGCGTTGCCGACAAGTTGATATGCATAGTCCCCCATATTGCCAAATACGTTTAAAATCACGCGGAAATTGGCGATATGTAAAATAATTCTAGTAATATTTAAGCACATAATATTTAATTACCTATACACATATTTTAAAATGTGTACCTATTCTTTCTTGAAGCCATTAGCCATATCACTAGGTACCTATACACTATATGTATACAGGGATACAATACAGTAACTAACTTACAGTTTAAATATAGGTAAACATCAAACTGCTTCATAAAAAAAACCCGCCAAGTGCGAGTCGGACTTCGCACATTTAGGGTTCCGAACCAACCTCAAAAATATTGATTTAACAATATATTAGCATTTGTTGGTAAAATATAAGTACGTAATAATAAACATTATATCAATGTTTCAAGTTTATAGGTTAAAGGGAAGTTGGAAAACTCTTCGGAACTAAATTTTGAGACAAACGACGGACGGACGGACGGACGGACGGACGCATGAGTGACAACAATAGGGTTCCGTTTGGACACTTCGGTTACGGAGCCCTAACTAGGTGTTTATTTTTATTTTGTCCATAATAAACGGGTTGAATCAATCAATTGATCAATGATAATCGAAACTATGTATTCGCTTGATAGGTTAGACAAGTTTAATAAGCTATGATAGCTATCTCGGTATAGAGTAGAGTACATGGCATGTCCCGTAGTATCGCGGTATCAGTAGGCTGCAGCCATTATTATTCGATGATTGGACATGTACAGTGTTAATGAAATTTTCTCCTGGCGAAGGACAGTTCGTACGTGTACCGGACACACGGAAATACATGCGAAACTCCAGTAACGTGATACAAAATGTAAGAATCGAATGGACCATGCTTGTATATAAAGAATGATATACGAGTAAATAAACTCATTTTTAGTAGGTACAGTTAATTACAAAAATATGGGTGTATACAATTTACTTAATACTGTGTCCCATGACTATTATGGCGATGAAATAAGGTTTCGGTACTAATTTATGAGAGGCTTAATTCGGTATATATTTTTCACTACTACCTAAACCGACCTCATTAAAAAAAAGGTGACGATTTGCTTGTGATTGTACTGCAGTCGCAAGCGTCTACAGGCTACGGTGTCTGCTTTCGAACAGGCAGGTCGTATGCTAGATTGCAACCGTTGTAGTATAAAAAAATAAACCATACCTACTATACCTAGGTACCTGTTTAAACTTACAAACGAGGTTTCTCCATCACGTTGCACAGTCTAAAATATCTAAAAGAAACAAATTGGGTTTGAGACTGGACAAATTAGACAAGGAAACAGTTTCATTAACCGCATGATCTGACAAAACACTCTAATCGCATTACCAGTCATCGGAAACAAATTGTTTTCTTGCTACGGGATCTTCCAAAATTGGTTTTACTTTTAAAAAACGCCTAAAATAGGTACACTCAACAATTAACTACTTAATCATTATTTTAATACCTATTCTTAATAATATAATTAAAATATAAGTAGGTTAATGCGTATTTTTTTTTGTAATAAAAAACGCCGCGTGTTGCGTACTTATCTATATATATAAAGTTGATGGGTGACTGATTAATCACCGCCCCGCCGAAACCGCCGGTCCTAGAAACTTGAAATTTACACTATAGTTAGGTTATATAACGGAGGCAAGGGATAAGACGGGATTTTTGGAAATTCCACCCCTAAGGGGGTAAAACAGGGGTGCAAAGTTTGTATGGGGGGCAACAATTTTTTAAAGGTATAGACTTGAAACTTTGTACAAAGACTCCTTAAAATAAGACAATGAAAGTTATATCTGCGTTTTCAAAATTTTCGTCTCCTAAGGGGTTGAAAATAGGGGTGAAATATTGTATGGGGAGCAATTTTTTTTTAAAGTGAGAGTCTTCAAACTTTGTATAAAAGTTCCTTATAATAATGGAAAAAAAGTAATTTCAGCGTTTTTTAAAATTCATCCCTAAAGGGGTTAAAAAGGGGTTCAAAGTTTGTTTGAGGAGAAAATTTTTTTTTAAGTGAGTGACTTCACATTTCTTACAGAGACTCTCTGTTTAAATACAGCAAAACTAATTTCAGCGTTTTTTGAAATTCATCCCCTAAAGGGGTTAAAAAGGAGTTCAAAGTTTGTATGGGGAGCAATTTCTTTAAAATTGAGAGACTTCAAATTTTTTACAGAGTCTCTGTTTAAATACAACAAAACAATTTTCGGCGTTTTTTTTTATTCATCTCCTCAATGGGTTAAAAAGGGGTTCAAAGTTTGTATGGGGAGCAACATTATTTTAATTGAGAGACTTTCATTTCACAAAAAGACTGTTTAAATGATTTCAGGATTTGTGGATTTGGATAGATGTTTGAAACGAAATTTCTACAGGTCCATAATTAAATACGTGCAGTAACGAAGAGAAAACGACAAGAATCAAGATACGTGTCAACTCTCACAAAAAATAGCCTAACCTAACCTAACCTAAAGGGATTTTTAGAGGGGTTGAGAATTTGGGTTGACCGATTTATATCTGTACAGCATATTAATAATTTGGTCTCACCGGGTAAAAGTACCACAATTATTATACCGTTTCCTGGATATTAAGATGTTTTAACTAAAAACCGAGCTCCACGCAGACGAAGTTGCGGGCAACAGCTAGTAAGTACATGTATGTGATAGACTATGGTATCATTTTTTGATCAGGTGATTCCATTTGGAACGGTCGGTTTACATTAAAAGGTTAATCGTTAGCATAAAACACGGTACAATAAAGAACGTTTCGCTATTCACGAGCACCGAGTCAGACATCTCGCGTTATTATAGTCGTAAAGTTCGCCCTTTCCTTGCATAATGACATGACGAATTGCGTTCGCGATATTTTTGCTTCTTTATACGATGGGGTCATTACGCGCCAGTTATGACGTTAAAGGACGGGAAGGAATGTGCTTCCGAATATTTGTTACGGAATACGTCAACGCCAAGTCGAGGAAGCTCACGTCGATTGAATTTTCACCGACTTTCAGTAGCCGCCGCGAAAAACGCTGCACACCAAACTTTTTATTTTAGTGCTAGTCGCTAAATAAATGATAGTGAAGCTCAGCAGTGTTTTGTTTTGTTTAAAAAAAAGTTTGGAGGAAATTTAAAATGAATTCCTTCTCTGTGATAATGGAGGTTGGGGAGTTTCGAGTGGGTAACACGGAACGTGTGGCTGGCATGCTGTGTGAAAAAGTACAAAAGTTGGTGGCGGGCGCCGTATAAATCGAGCTGCGAACATAAACACATTTATCGCGTAATATGTCATTTTACCGTCCTTTGTATAGGTGATTAACAATGCTAGAACTGGAATGTAGGTAGATGTTATTTACTAGACCTTTAATTTCTTTTTTGACTATCTAGTAGGTATTGGAAGTTAGTTAGGTACTAATACAAATACTGGAATTAAATTATATTGTTGTATTAACAACATTAAAATGTTGCATTTTTTCATGTATACTCTGTACCTATGGGCACGTTTATTTGTATGTAGGTATGATTTGGATTATTTGCTTTCAACTTTTGCTTTACCTACTGCAATCCGAACTTAATTCTTCTTCGAACTTAAATGCAAGTTAAAAGCTTAAAATAGTAGCAAGCACTTTCCTCAGATTTTTATTGTTGTAAAGTTGGAAAATTCCTGGTGCAAGTTTCCATTGAGTAATTTATACCTCTTTGTCACTAATAAATTTAATTCAATTATGCGCTATGCTTCAATATTTCAAAGCAAATTAAAATGTGATATTCCACTTGTCTGTACGATCTCAAAATATAGAAAAACAGGCCTCGAAATATATAAAATAATGACGACAAAACACATGATGTGGTAATTTGCGGTGTCATAATGAGTAGGCACGTACTTATTTCGACAGCTCAACAAGAATGGAGTGTTTCTTGAATAATTTCATAAAAATAAACGAGCAAATCTCCTCCTCATCGGAGTGGGAGAGCAGTTCGTGCCTGGAATAAATTTCTTCAAAGGGATCGTTTTCAATTTCATGGCTCAATCTTCGGGATCTCACTGAGAATATGTAAAAGGGCATTTGTCGGTGTCAACACAATGTAATGAGCCCTTTCGCATTAGCTACGCGTGCCTATGGGTGTTATCATCATTATTCGCGCCACACTCCCATAATATATGTCATTTCCTCCAATGTTTCTAAGCACAATCGATGTTTCTCAAGCCTGTAAAGGATCCGGATTGCTACCTTCATATTTTTACTTAGGCGGCTAATAACGGAGTGGTTGATGAGAACCGTAAAACACGAGTTAATCCAAACGGCTTTTAATAAAGCTTCATTATTCTTATGGTGGCTACCTTGTCTTATCTCGGTAAATAAGCATTTTGTAAAATGTTTACACTTTATTATTGTATTTATACCTATATTTATATTTACTTCTTCAAGTTTGTTTTCTAACTCTTGAGTGTTAATAGTACTTTTTTGTAATTTATGACCGTGAATATTTTAAAAATATTTATTTATAATATAGTTTGTACTACCATTGATAAAAAGAATACGAGTAGATTTTGTACTCATATTTTAATACATAGCTTGTTATATTAATTATTAACCTACCGTTTAAGTGGGACGGTACCTGCGCGGCATGCGGCATGCAGCATGCGAGGGCAGACGTCATAGGGTAGTGGACGGGGGAGCGGAACAGATACCTGGGGGCCGATTTTTGGAAAAGTGCATCCTCAAATTTTATAAAGGGTCGGCAACGCGCACGTGACACCTTTGGAGTTGCGAGCGTCTATAGGCTGCGGTGTCCGCTTACCATCAGGTGGACCGTGTGCTTGTTTGCTACCGTCGTAGTATAAAAAAAAATGGTGTTTTGACAGATGTCTAGTGAAAAGTCGAGCGTTCGACGTTCAAAAATCGGCCCCCTGCTTCTAAATAAAAAAAAATAGTCAGTCCATCGATCGATATAATTATGTATTTACAAAGAAACTCCTTAAGGCTGGCGTCCACTAGGCTCGCCGAGCCGAGTCGAATCGAATCGAAAATAATTCGCCACCATACATTAACTATGAAAGTGCGTCGATTGACGCAGAGCCGAATCGAATCGACCGAATGGACGCACTTTCATAGTTAATGTATGAAGGCGAATTATTTCGATTCGATTCGACTCGGCTCGGCGAGCCTAGTGGACGCCAGCCTTTATATCCGGTCGTAATAATATCTATGTAATGTGTAAATGTGTATATATAATTATTATTGCAGATATCTCCCCGCTTACAATATTTCTGCTTTACCTGAACGTTGAGATTTGTTTTGTGCTACAAAGATTAAATAAATTAAAATAATATTTTATTGGTCAAGAACTACAGCTTTGTTTTAATTTTCTCATTTTATTCGAAATAAAATTAATGAGCATTCTGAACATGTTTCAAAGCTGATTTGAAGAACCGAGCAATATCCCTCAGCGAGTTAACTCTATCACAAAGACTGAGTATTTCGAAATCTTAATTACTGCCACTGGCAAGATGAGTCGTTTCTTCAGTAACTCCTTTACTTAGGTATATTTAATTTGCTTTATTAAGGTTTTACTCGTAATTCAAAGGAATAATGAAATGGTACACTGTTTCACGATAGTTTGTTTTGTTTATGAATAGATCAGAATCTTATAGTTATAATGGGTTAGTATCACTTCGTCTAAAACGCAACTGGTAGAAATAGCAACTCGTATAATAGCAAGTCTCCTGAAAAGAAAATGGTCTAAAATACATGTCGGTCTAAAATAAATGTATTTTAGACCATTTATAACAAAGCAAGGCGATAGGCCCAAGAAACTAAAACGGAAATAAAAGACTATCAAGATGATGCGAAACAATAACGAGTCTTGGGAATAGGCCGTTGCGTAGAGACTGCCCCGTGCCAGCGAATTTTCTATTTCATAACCGAGTTTATGATATTATCACGAAATATAATGAAGTCCGAAGGGTCTTTTCAAGCTGTTATTTATATTATAAACAATGCAAAATGGAACAAGTCGGCAAAATAAACCGCACGTGTTTTGTTTATTGAAGGAAAACCTTATTGCAAACTTAAACGCGCGTGTTGAGATTTGCTATTCTTCTTTTCCTTTGACAGTGAAGTTCCCGCTATTGCGAATTGTTTCAGAGGAACATTTCGCCATTGGAGCAGTAATAATGTTTGTTCAAGAAATTCAAACGTGAAACTATTGTGGCACTTGGGTGAGGAGTGCGCGGTGTGGCATAAACGTCTCTGCCATATTGAGTCGCGCTTTTGCCTATCAAGGCATTTGCACAAATATTCGATCGACGGGATATAGAAGCATAACAACATGAATATTTACTTGTCCTCGTATTCGAATGTTTGATGAAATGTTGCGCTATCAGATTGTGTGGCCCAAAAATATTTTGCTGACGTTTGTGTCGGCTCGTGTCGCTCATTATTTATGACATGCGCTATTTACGCGTGAAGCCGAGATTTGATCTAAATTTGTGACATGATCTAAATTGTGGGACTTCAGAATGCCGCACTTTCTAGACTAGGGGACAATGTGTGATAGATCGAATGTTGTTCCCGAAAGGTTTAGTAATGAAGCTTTGAAGATGAAATGTCACAATGAGTGGAAAGAGTCGTGGTTGATGAAGCTGTGTTCGGTGGCGCGGGGTGAGGTGAGATTGCGACCCTTTTGATTACACAATGTTGGCTTTCATCCCTTGTGCAAGTCGCGCTCCGGATATCTTTTGTGATTCGACTTCGGTTACTGCGGTACGGCATACTAATATGAGGCGAGTGAAGCCGAAATATGTTCGGGATAATTTTACAAATCCTGATGGCGGCTTATTTTACTCTGACGAAGTTATTAAGTACATACTTGCAATAAATATATTTTACTGATTATAACAGTAACTTTCTACTTTTATTTACAATCTTAATAACTATGTAGTAACAAATTGTGTACTTAGTAGAAAAAAGTTTGAACATAGGTACTTGTAAGATACGTAACAAGAGCTATGCGTGACAATAGAGTACAGAAAGTTTATATTAACTTTATACAGACAGAGATGACAATATTTAAAGGTGTGCAAGAAAGGACCGTCCTCAAAGGAAAGGTTTAAGTCAGTGCCTCAGAATCTCGGTGGAAGTGTGTTTCTAGTCTGATAAGAAAGAATACGTAAGAGCATAAAAATAAAAGTTCACATCGAGGGAAAAGGGAAAATGTCGCGGAATAATATTTGGGATTCCGTTTTATTTGAGTACAGACCCTCTGCGAATGGAGACAGAGATTTCCCGAGATGGCCCTATCAAACATTTATGGAGTACCTACATAAAAAGGACAACACTTAAGAACAGTTTCAATAAGTGTTGAACTTAACAGCCGAATCGCATCGTGTACCTAACAAGTCGATGTTATTTTATTTAGTAGGTTCTTATACTCGTACCAGACCCAGAGCATACAAAATGTTATTACCGTACTATTAAAGCGATAGAAATCCACATATTATTTCTTGTAGACCATTTAAAGCGCGCCCTCGAGATGAGAGCTGTGCAGGTAATTATTGAGAGCTTAGCGTTTATTACACCGAAGAGCCCAAATACAAATTATTGATGCGGTTCGAGCGAGAGTGGGTAAGCGACTCGTATAAATGCAAATGAGTCGATTGTACTCTTCCTTGATTAATCTAAAACATTTAGTTCCCCATTCCTACGCGCATTTAGTTTCGTTAACATGTCTCTTTATTCACTACTGAAGCTGAATATTTAAAAACGATGTGTTTGACGCGTGCCATTAAATATGCAAGGCGTGTATAAAATCCGCGCGTTTGACTTCTTTGTCACATCGTTCATGTAATATTTATCGTTCGTATAACAAAGAAATTTCATTTTGGCGAAAATGCGCCAATAGTTCGACGTTTGTATTTCCCTTGTGTAAACGTTATTTTAGTACGTTTCGAGTGTGTTGCAGGTGAAACATGTGCAATAACAGCCAAGTTAGCGGCTCTCTGAAGTAGGATTGGCATGTAATGCCAACAAAGGAGTCACGGTTGTCTAGCTGGTAATTTTTACAAAAGCACCAACTGTACACAGCATTGATGATTAAATAAAATTGCGAAAAAGGATTTGCACTAACAAAACACGAAATTAATTATTGTCTAGGTTATACAAAGTTCCGATAGACCTTACAGATGTTAAAAAATTTACTGTCTCATCAAAATTTGATCTAATGTTTGGTCCGTTCTTTATTAAACCCGGCCTAATAGTCAATGAACTTAACTTCAGCAAAGTGAATTGAAAGTGTATACCTACGTTTATCAACGTCAGTCGTGTCACCTGTGTCTGAGTCCGGCGAAATTTGTGCAAACAAAATTTACGAAGTAACTTTGTTAAGTAAGACTGATAGACATTTTTAGAACCCCAGAAGGAAAAAAGCGCTTTGATTGGCACTTTGTTAATATTTATTACAGCGTTATTTTTTTATCGCCAAGCAATACAGTTTAAGGTCGATAAATCCTAAGGAATCGATTATAACATTAAAAATATGTACCTTTTTAAGTTTCCGTTATATATACAACGGAACCTTAAAAGGTACCGATGTGGAGGACTATATACAGGGTGTCCAGTAATTAATGAAATTAATTTCTATTTCATTTCCAGATCCGCGCTGGACAGGAACCGGTGGCGTAATATCATCCGTTCCAGATGCAACCCTGATGCTGACCACGATCCTCAGATATGAGGGACCGGCCAGAGAGAGCGAGATGACAAGGACAACAAATCATATGTCTCTCTCTGTCGCTATTATATAAAGTTGTATATGACCATCTCGTTCTATTATTATTTGATGTCGAGTCTAATTAGTCTCAGCGTAAGCCGATTATTTTTATTAAAAATAAATGAAATAAAATGGTCCATACACAAACACCATTAACGTCAGTCAACAGTTCCCGCCAAAATGATTTTTTCAATGATTCAGAAAATGTTTGTGCATATTTCGCGTTGCATATAACACAGTTCCTAATTTTTACATCATGTCAATATTGTTTTACATCTTGTCTTTTGTGAAAAATGAAACGAAAATGTGCATATTTTTTTTTGTCTACGAAGCTGGAGGTCTGGGGTTCGATTCCCGGTCAGGGCATTTATTTGTGTGATGAACACGTATAATTGTTGTGGGTGTTTTCTATACATTCAAGTAAGTATGCATTTATCCATGTATGTATATCGTCGCGTTAGTACAAGCTTTGCTTGGTTTGGAACTAGGTCGATTTTAGTGTAAGTTTGTCCACTAATATTTATTTATTTTTATAGTAGATTGTTTGACAAGGGTCTAAAGTAAGCCATATTACCACGAGATGGTTATTTTCCCGAACGTAGAGAGGGAAAATTGTTCGAGTGGTAATATGGCTTTTAGGCCCGAGTTATACACTCTACTTTTCACTTCGATTGCGAGAAAACACATAAACACAAATTATCCATCTTAAATGAATAATTTATTGTGCGCGTTTACTGGCTCGGACTAGGAAAGCCCTACAGCGAATTCAAAACGCGTGTGTACGATTTTGTTTTCCCGTCCCGCGACGTGCCCATATTACTCCGTTCTTGAACCGTTACGATTTGATGAATATGAGTTCCCGCAGACATCTCCATTTCGCGACACTACTTTTTGGCGTGATAAAAAATAAGGAACCGTCATACCTTTACGAAAAACTAAAATTCTCCCAGCGTGCTGTAAGACATGCTTCACGGCTAGCAACTCACCCACACCGCAAGGTTGCCTTTCGTGGCAGCTTTCGTTTCGCTGCCACCAAGTGTTGGAACGACCTGCCACCTCCAATTCGGAATTCCAATACAGTTAATTCGTTTAAAATGTCCATCAGAAAATACATTATAGCTAAACAAAAATATAACACTTGAATAGTGTAACAGATCAGGGCTGGGGCCTAAGAAACTAGATTAGAAGACAAGAAAACAAAATATAATAAAGACTATAATCTATTGCATACAAGTCCATCTACTAGTAGCAAGTAAATGGTCAAGTCGACTTCATACTAACATGTTTTCTTAAAGAATATCTGTTTAAACTTTGGTTTCTTAACCATGGGAAGTTAGTAAAGTAATGACAGTAATGGGTAGATTTAGTAGTGACATTATTAAACATACAAAGATAAATACCATTCATTTAAATGACTAGATGTAATTATTAATAGACAAACAAATACACGAAATAGACACATACACAGCAGACAGTAAAAATATGTGCTAAAATCTTTTCTAATTATGCAAATTTAATTCATTATACCTTTGTTTATAGGGTAAGAATTGCGACTTCAACGATAAAGTTAATATATAAAATATTAGCTAAGTGACTAGCAAATATCGACATTACAACCAAACAGTATAAAGGGGAAACAGTACTTGACTAAATACTAGTTTGAATTCACAATTCAAACGAAGCATCAATTAAAATGATTTGAGATGAACAACAGTACAAGCAATAGGGAAATTCGACTCAATTTGTATAAGATTAAGGTCGAATTTGGAACAAATGAACGCGGTGAACGCTGGGAACGCGCGGAACGCGCGGAACGGGACTGAACGGTATGAACGCGCCGGACGCGTCTCGCCGTTGATAACGGGGGGAGCGTGATTCTCCGCTTATTTTTATATGAAATTGGATCTTATTGTATAAGGCATAACGTTTTATTTACGTTGTGGAAAATAGGCTTGGATTTTAACATAAATAGGCCGGAGCGCGGTAATTCGGGTTTATTCTTAGTTTGGAAGTGGGCTGGATCTAATCTCTGGAATACGTGTGAAGAAGTGTTTTTAAGCTGTTTTATTCTAAAATCAAAGTGTAGTTTTTGGTCAGTGATAAAGTCGTCTCGTAATGTTTTCATCCGGGATATGAGGCTACCGAGCTGGTCTCACACAAAGTTAAGTGTTTTTGCCTTTGGTAATATGAATGTTCTGATTTGTTTGACTTTTTAAGTGTTTTGGTTTTTAGTATTTTTAAACAATTCTAATATGTAAGTCTTTTAATATGCCGATACAGTTATTTGTGTCATTACTGATTTAAGGTAAGATTACAGGACTGTACTGAAAACTATCTGACAACATATGACTGGGGTAGTGTGACATTGACAATGACTATAATTCCCCGACGGACATTCAATCTACTTGAAAGTGAATACATAATGATAATTCCCCGACTAATATTTCATACTTGAGAAAGATTATCCGTAATAGTAAACATTGATCCTTTATAAAGAAATGTACAAATAGTAATTACTTGATGTTCTAGTAAATTTAATTAGCAGACATCAGAGAAATAACTTTAGATAACAATTTAGTCAAGCTCTTCTTGAATGGATCATATATCTTACGTTATAGGTAGTTGAACTTTTATATGCTAGAGGCTAAGCGCTTAATGACAAGTTGTGTCATGGGTCTTTTTAAACCCAACAGGTGGTTGAATCGGAGCGAGAGGCAGATATGGTGTGTGGTGTAGGGTCTGCGCTGGAAGTCATAATTCATAAGGTAGGATGCACAATTCTGATTAGAACGGCCCCATTTTGGTACAAAGTATAATTATTTGCACAGTAGGATCTTTTCGCGATAAGAGTTTTAATAAAATAAAAGTATATCTTAGTTTTTTGAAGCTTAATGTCGAGTAAAATAGGAAATTAGTTTGCTTATTTTAATAGAGATCAACAGGAGTCCAGGGTCCCGTCAAATATCATAGAATTCATGGGTTAAAGCGGTTCACAACGTAAAAAGGGTTCTCCACTAAGACGATCACATTTTGGCCAAATTTCTTCTTAAATATCGGTTCTTTGAGCTTCAGTTGGCGCGACAAGCTATTGTGTGGGGGGGATCCGTTACAATTTGGTGCCGTGACCGAGGGATTAGTATAGCCTCTTGTAGGCTACATTTGGTGAAAGCCTTGCCAAGAATCTGAAGCCTTGGGGGCGATAAATTAAGATTCAGTGGTCTCCTGAAGACCACAATTTGATGACGTGCAAGCGATGTGATTTTGACGGGGTCTGGACTCTTGTTTCTTTAAAAACACAATTTCAAGGGTCTGGGGGCGAGTAAATAAGCAATAGGTAATAATAAAATCAAAAAATTGCCAAGTACCAAAGTGGGTCTATTTTGAGATGTGCATCCATGAGATTATGATGAAAGGTGTCAAGATCAAATAGGTCGTGCGTTTATTTGTGATTCATCATATTATTATACAATTTTATTCCATTCACAAACTAGAGAACGCAAATAGGTTATAATTATCGTCTGTCACCATAGGTTATTTGAAATTAAATTCATTTACAGGAAACGTTCATAGGCTACAGTAGTATTTGTGGTTACGCTACTTCTCGTATATGTAGGATTAAGTTCAGTTAAAGGCATAAGTCGGTATATAGGTAGTTAGGCTACGGAATTATACTTTAAGCCAAATGTTTCATAGCATTGGTAATAATACTCCTTATTACACCCCAAATATAGGAAATCATTATTTTTATTCGATTAGACATTGCTAGGATATCTGAAAAGGAATAATTCAGCTAAAAAAATAGGTTGTAAAGTTATAAAGTTAGTCCAAAAGATTGCAAATCATATTATTTTGGGTGAATCACCATTAAAGGGTTAACATGACTATAACAGGGTTAGCAATGTACTCATTCATCTAGTAATTGGAAACATAAGTAGTTGTTCTAAAATGTTTGAGTGACCGAGCTTTGTTCGGCTTTGTCCAAGGCAATCTAGAATTTCATCAAAATTATTGGCGTTGTAACAGGAATTTCCATAATAAATAGATAAATAAATTAAAACGCAGGATTTGGAATAAAATATTTTAAGTTGGTAAAGTAAAATATTCAGTAATAATTATTGACAAGTTATAGGAACGGTAGGTTAAGGACAAGTTTATGTTTAGAAAAGTTACCTCAGAAGTCTAAATAAAATGTCGACACTCTCACTGTATGAGTTTATTCAGTAATATCTTTTGTCAGTACCACTTTAATAACATTAAATACTCCATAGAAAGCTGCAAATAGGAACAATAAATAAAACAAACAGGTCCTGTAGGTTATAAAGTAAGTAGTAACAAGCATCAGTAGGCTGCGGTGATCATTTACCGCTGGGTAGTTTATGGAATAGCGAGTAATGTAAGTAAAAGTATGTGCAAGTTTGTGATAATGGGCATTCACGGGCCACGGAGATCAGTTGTCATCTGATTGAGTCATGTTTCTGATTTTCACCAAGGTTGTGTAGGAAGTTTTATAGCTGCAACTTACAAATTTCATCTGTAACATATAAAAATGTCGACATCAGTGACAAGTACATACTGCTGCATTCTATTGGAAGGGTTATGTAGTTGTCATAGGTTGGCATTTTATGGGAAAATCTGTAGATATTATGTGTGTGGCTTAAGAGTCTAATAAAACAGGGGGCGCTAGTCTGTTGATATAATAATCATCATAATGCATATATGAAACATAACATCATAGTTCAGTCTTAAAGAAATTATCACTAGAAAAAGGCATCAAAGAAATATTCATGAGAGTTGTCTGGGACTGGTACTCTGCCTCCATGAATTGGTATTAGTACTAGTTTATGTTACACAGGCTTCATCATTATAATGATATAGGTTTAGTATCTATAATAGCATAGTTAGGCATGTCTGGAATCCATCATCTGATCTCAAAATTTGACATGGGCACTGGTTTTAGATTTACATAGAGATTATTTCATAACATATAAGAGTGCTATAAACAGTCTAGTTAAAGATGAAATGATTGCTTTAGGAGTACTGCAGTGATAGAATCAAAAGGTTTTGTCATTAAATTATCAGTTCACCACTTTATTTTGAGAAATTAAAAGATAGAAAAGTTAGTACAAAATAGAAATAGCTTTATTATTCCTATTTATGAGAGCTAACATAAGTATTTTAGATGAAAAGAACTTATAAAATGACATGAATGGGTATTTTTCTTAAATTCATGAAAGATAACCGCTAAGGGAAAGATGAAGCTTGAATGGAAATTTCATTAAAATCGGATGAGACATAGATTGTTCCATTTAAAACTAAACAACACGCCGATTCGCTTAGGTACTTACCTTTACAAAACATCAAAATTTCACAAGGCAGCCGCCAGTGGCTTTAGTCATCAAACGGAAGGATTCAAGATTTCACATACCAGGTTGGCTGTATTGATGTTGGCAAAAGTAGCATTGTTTAGTCATTGAGTAGGCAATAGGTTTTGTTATTATTAATCTGGAAACAAAGGCATGGAATATATGAGTAAAATGGGTAAAGTGTACAATTATTCATTCTGGAGAACGGGGAATACATATTTCTAACAAGTAATAGTATACAATTTAAGGAAAGCTTTATCAAAACCTAGGGAATGTTATATAATCTTGTCTTTATTATTATTATCTTACATTTTGACATAAGGTTGAGGGAAATACAGTCTGATACGCAGATGTTGACACTAAAAATTGGTTTAAGTTTCATAGTCATACATTAATCTAGTTATGGGTATAATTACATTAAATAATATATCAGGGCGATGTTTTATTCAATATAAAAGGTATTTTCAATGATTAAAGGAAGGTTTCACAACTTTAAGTAAGGAAGTGATGGAATTATGTTCAAACAATATAGGAAAGAACAGAAAACAATACTATACCTGGCATCCAATCGGTTTATCAAAGATACTTCATTGTCAAACAAAACCATTTTTCTTGTTTTATAACTTGTTGTAAAATTTTTCACAGCACTGGTATTATGATGGACGTGGGCACTACAAGTTTCTTCATAAACTAGCACTTTGTATCGTTAATGTAAAGCAAGTAGCGGACGCCATCACCAAATAAAATTCGGAACTAGGAAAGAAATAATTTGTCATGTAATCATTCATTACAATATCAAATAATATATTTATATGAGATTGCGCCATTGATTTGAGGTATTTTTGTTTAACTTACTTCAGTAAGTAGTGTCCTCTAGTGGTGATTAGGGAAAATTTGATTCATAGGACAAATACTAGTTACAGGTCGATTAACCTGTGACGTAAAAAGTACGGCTAATTTTCGGCAGATGGCGTAAATATTTATTTTACTACGGATTGCATAAATAACCAATATGACCCTGTTCTAGTTTTCAGAAGTATATTTCGAGATATAATATGTTATTTGATGAGATATTTAATGTTGGGGGTGTGTGAAAATTTAGTCAAATACCATAATATTTAGCGAAAAACTATTCTTCGAACATTGGATTGTTAAATCTACAGAATGATCATGATCACTGATTTCAGGATTTCTAGGCTAGATATTTATAATTACAGTAGGAAATACTTAGATTAGGGTGGATTAGGAGGCAATATTTTAAGACAAAGATATGATTAGCACTAAGTTACAAGAATAAAGTTTAGTTATTGCATACAGAATAAAACTTTTCCATACATACAGACTAGTAAGATTATGTGGAGTTTGATTTCTTTTGTCTTGTAATAAAAGGCATATTAAGGGGAGATAAATTAATAACACAGACACAATTTTAATAATATTTTAAGTATTCAGAACACAAGTACAAATATATTACCATGGTCTAGGTAGGTAATACAAAGAAACAGTTCAGATTCATTTAATCAGAAAAGCAAGATAGGCCCAAAAATAACATTCCAAAGGTACATAATTAGACATATAATAACTTATATATTAGATCTCAGTAAAACTGATTTTGAGAAAAATTCCTTCGGTAAGGTAGTTTTTGAGTTACTTCAGAGATCAGGTGCGCTTTCGCTGTAACAAAAATTTGTTTTGTTAAATAAGTACATACACATAATCGATAGGTAAAACCTAAGACATGGCTAGAAACTTTGTATACTTGGTAAATATGAAAAGGAGAAAGGGTGCCGTTGTGCGTTTATATACAAGTTGTGCACAACAGTTAACTATAGAAGGTGAAATTTATTTTTCTTTCATGAACGGCTGTTCTATTAGACTAGTAATGATCATGAAAGGAGGGGGAAACATGTAGATATTTGTAAATGACAAATTTAGGGGTAGTTTAGCCATTAGTATGGGGGTCAAAATGAAACATAGAACATTGAATATTTCTTGGAAATGCTTAGTGGTATCGGTTGTCGCTTATAGTTTCCTTAAACCATTAATGCAAAATTAGGATGTAGGTGGGCTACAACAGAGTCAAGATGTATGCTCGTACAATGTTAAGGTCAGAAAAATTGGGAACTTACATAGTTATCCAGTGTTGGTCAGCATCAGCAGATTGTTGAGGATTAGCGAAAGCTGGTCTGGCTGGTCATTCGGGATTATTCATGTTCAATATTGTTGTGTTCAATTACTCGAGGTTGAGCATCTTCATGATAGAAAACAATTTATTTGAAGAACTCTGAAATAAAAACAAACCGATTAGTTTGGTTATTTATAACAAGCTAGTTGTAAATTGTTAAGTTTTTTTTACATAATTAAGGAAACATATGCTAGACAACTCGGTAAACTTAATCATAGATTACAGGTTAACAAGCTATAACGAGATCTATGTAATCATATTGTGATAAAACCATGCAGTCAAAGATTACAGAATAAATACCGGACAAAAATTTGGTACTCACCTAAAGCAGAAGTTTCAGAAGTAGATCAGAGACTATCCTTGTATTGTACAGAGTCAGGTGTCGGTTTTCTCCTGGGAGAATTCATGATTATTTCATTGCTAGGAAAACCAGGAAAACAGAATGCAATAGAATGCAAACTTAGATTTTGATCTGACATCTTATGTCATAGATTAGATTAGATTAAAGTTTTTTTAAATTATCGATATGTCTCGGGTACGATCCATTTAAGTCAATGGATTATGGCAGATGTTTATTTCGTCCGGCACGGATAAGATATGACGGATGATAGAAACATGTTCACATTATTCGGTACAAATAGTCAAGAACAATGCGTGTGTGGGGGAGTGTTCGCGCCATTCGAAACGGCATAGTATCGCGCCTTATGGGTTGTTATTTTGGTCAAACTGGTTAAAGTAATATGTACTTTCACAATATTCAATATTATGTGGAGTGTGAGTTCACACTCTTCAACGCATTTTTAATAACGCATACGGTGTCAGTAAACTAAAGTCATATTAAGCGGGTTTTCAGCTAGTTTGTGACCGTCTGGTACACATTTTATAGGCTGGATATTTAAAAATATATTATATGGTTGCTGTGATAAAATGGGTTGTGTCCACATTACAAGATATCAATTACGTCGGGGTGACCAGTTAGGACTATGCTATTCACTATCTTGACAGAAAAATTATTTGATTGCGTCTACTAGAATGCATTACAACTCATTATATGCTAGTCGTACAAATTGCTATATTACAATAATAAATACTTATTTTTCGTGTATGGTTGTATTATAGGCTCACTGTCCGTATGAGAACAGTTAAAAACAAGATGAAAAAAAACACTAATGCACTTAATTCAATGCTGTTCTAATAATTAAACTTATCCTTAAATACATTAAATATAAATAAATATCCACTTGTAAGTTAGAAACAAAGTTATAGACAACAAAATAACATTGCAAAATCGGTACGTGATATTTTTGGACATACGAAGTCAAGATGGTGAACCGTGTAGATGTTAGGTCGGGTAGTGTGGGTACACCTTAACACTATTATTTTCATGGCAACACATTGTCATGACATTTAGATTGGTTCTGTCAGCTGACGTGACAGTGACGTTGACATGATGACGTCTGTTGAAATTATTGCCAGTGTAAAAAAAAAAAGGTTAGTTTCATTGAAATTCCGCAAGTAGTAAATTATTCCTAGTTTGGCTTATAATTACGTTCCCAAATGTTTTTGAAATAAAATAAATAATGTTACAATCATAAATGAAACATGAGTTTGAAATATAATTTGCGATCACAAACATTTGAAATCACAAATTGGATTGTTAAAGTAAAAATAAAAGTTGATTGACGGTTTACGGGTGAAAGGAAACGTTTCCGAACGCAGTATTGGATTTTGACATTTGCTTCAGCCAAAAATCAAACTTAGTTTAGTTAAAAGACACTTTAATTCGTTTAAATGTTTAGTTTTATTGTATCTACAAATAATATTATGTTTTACAGTATTCAGGTAAATAATAACCGAACAGTATTGAAGAGGAAAATTGTGGGTCGATTCCAAGTTAGTGCGTTAATCGGTAATTGGTGCATCACATAGTCAAAAGTTAAATAATTAACTTAGCTGAATGAGATAATACATTATAAAGAGTAAATAGAGTTCAGGAGAAAGTGTTTAAAATTTAAGTGATGTGTAGTTAACAGATGAAGCTGAATTCGTTGTAGGATAATGTGATAATATATATCAAGTGAGTACTTACTCAGTTGTTACATACTAGCTTTTGCCATCGACTTCGTCTGCGTAAAAGGGATAATTTTCGGGATGAAATGTATCTTATGTGTTAATTCAAGCTACAATCTCGTTGTATATCAAAATTTCATCATAACCTGTTCAGCCGTTTTTGCGTGATTGAGTCACAGACATCTAGATACACTGACTTTTGCGTTTGTAATATTGGTAGGATTAAAAATTATTATTCGTTGTTATTGGAAACAAGCATATTAGTTGTATTGACATTTCTTTTGAAATATTTTTTTTTTCCGTTCCTTAATTCTGGAAATGACATTTAGATATTTTGGAGCCTAGTAGGTATGGAATTGTTGTCTGTCTGTATGTTGGGAATGTTTTCTATTGACCGGAGGCTGTGGAGTTTGACATGTAATGTTGTTATATATCTTCAACAAGTACATAGAGTGTTATCAAATCTAAACATGCGTAAATGGGTTATGGTCATAGAAGATATGGTAGTCAGGATCTGTATTTGAGTTGTAGAAAGTGTGTTATTTCAAGTAATATTTTGAAGCCAGTTTTAATGACTCTGGGTTGCTGATTATTTAATATTAGCACATGAAATGCACTAGCTAAAGGATATTTCATTAAATTCCTGATTTTTAGTTCTAAATTTCCTTGGGATATGAAAAATTAGTAACTGATTTTGTAGAAAACTTATGGGATATGTGTCAAGTTGGACTTTGGACACATTTTTAATAAAGGTATGCTGGATTATGTCGTTTTAGCTTGCATAGGTGTAGTTTATTCGGTATTGTGTCGTGAACATTAGGGAATGGTATTGAAGTAGAATTTTTGAATTAGATTTGACAAAGGGAATTTGTTTTTTTTTTGAAAGGAAAAGTATTATAATTATGTGAAGGGTTATGTATTTTGTTGTATAATTTATGCTATAGCTTCTCAAAATGAAATTATAATAATAAAACAACTTTAAGTCTTCAATATGGTGAAGAAAAATTTACTTATGTTGTTGTTTGCAAATAATTTCTTCGGTTTCAATGGAATAAAGAAATCTAGGAATCATTTCTTTTATTGTAATAGGCCAATTACAAGTAGTGGGCTTCAATTTATATACTCATGGTATTATAGTACATGCATAGTGAAGGGGTTTCATATAAGCAATGTATTGCTTCCTAAAACGGTTTATTTTTCAAAAAAATAAAAAAATAAAAGAATATGATTCAGTGATATAGTTGTAATATCTTTAATAATATTTTTCGAATAATTATATTACAAATTAATTTAAATAAAATTAATTAAGGGTAAATTTCCCCTAGTAAATATGTTAGATGATTATGAAGTTTTGATTGTGGTCTTTATATAGAGTATTCTTTTAACAGAAAATGGTAAATTTTAAAAATACACAAAGATGTTATTTTTATTAATATTATATGGATATTTTAAATGATTGCACATCGAAGACTTTGGCTACCTGTAATGATCGGTTGGATGCGTGTTTGTGGAGGGATGCAAGTGGATGAAAGAAAGAGTTACTGAGGTTTAATGAAATTGATGGATGATGTGTGGAAGTATGGAAGATGATGTATGAGTGATGTATGGAAAAGGGGAGGGGTGAAAATTATGTGAAAATGGATTGTTGCAGGCAGACAAATGTTGGATTGTAATCAACCTAGATTTGTTGGAATTTAAGGGGATATAATACAATTAGCCATTAAAAATTTTATTAATAGGTTAAAACTGAAATGACAGTTCGTCCCATTGTATAAGGGAAGGTTTTGATGGCTAAGGACTATACAAATTTATATTGTTACTACACACCTCATGTGATTAGAGTGGACTGATTTCGAAATGATGACACACAAGGTTTTTAAATTGTAATTGCTGAAGCTGTAAGGAGTTTTATCCACTTTAAGTAGCATGAAACAACCGACTTGAAAGGTGACTATAGTTGGCTCGGATCGCTAGTGCATGATCTGAATTTTTGTTATGGGAATTGATAGTCTCGGTACCTGTTCCAAATACCTTTTTGTGTTGTATGGGTAGACTATGTAAGTATTGGTCTATAGGGAGAGCATCGTTCCCTGGAAGACGCCATCTGAGCAATGTAGATATAGTCTCGAGGCTAATGCTCATAGTTGGGTCATTAGGGCCTATGGAATTCACACCTCCGTAACTCTGACAATACTTGGAGACTTGGGGAAAAGGTTATCATGGGTCATAATTTGAATTCATGGGGTTGTGTTGGGAGACTGAGACAATAGTAGTCACTTAGTAAAGTTCATTGACACACCACGAAATTAATGAAGGGGGAAAATTTTCCAGCAAATCAGGAAGCTAGGGTTGAATCTTCTACAAGGAAATCTTATTGGTTTTCCTTTGCGAAGCATTCAAGGGGGCGATATGTAACAGATCAGGGCTGGGGCCTAAGAAACTAGATTAGAAGACAAGAAAACAAAATATAATAAAGACTATAATCTATTGCATACAAGTCCATCTACTAGTAGCAAGTAAATGGTCAAGTCGACTTCATACTAACATGTTTTCTTAAAGAATATCTGTTTAAACTTTGGTTTCTTAACCATGGGAAGTTAGTAAAGTAATGACAGTAATGGGTAGATTTAGTAGTGACATTATTAAACATACAAAGATAAATACCATTCATTTAAATGACTAGATGTAATTATTAATAGACAAACAAATACACGAAATAGACACATACACAGCAGACAGTAAAAATATGTGCTAAAATCTTTTCTAATTATGCAAATTTAATTCATTATACCTTTGTTTATAGGGTAAGAATTGCGACTTCAACGATAAAGTTAATATATAAAATATTAGCTAAGTGACTAGCAAATATCGACATTACAACCAAACAGTATAAAGGGGAAACAGTACTTGACTAAATACTAGTTTGAATTCACAATTCAAACGAAGCATCAATTAAAATGATTTGAGATGAACAACAGTACAAGCAATAGGGAAATTCGACTCAATTTGTATAAGATTAAGGTCGAATTTGGAACAAATGAACGCGGTGAACGCTGGGAACGCGCGGAACGCGCGGAACGGGACTGAACGGTATGAACGCGCCGGACGCGTCTCGCCGTTGATAACGGGGGGAGCGTGATTCTCCGCTTATTTTTATATGAAATTGGATCTTATTGTATAAGGCATAACGTTTTATTTACGTTGTGGAAAATAGGCTTGGATTTTAACATAAATAGGCCGGAGCGCGGTAATTCGGGTTTATTCTTAGTTTGGAAGTGGGCTGGATCTAATCTCTGGAATACGTGTGAAGAAGTGTTTTTAAGCTGTTTTATTCTAAAATCAAAGTGTAGTTTTTGGTCAGTGATAAAGTCGTCTCGTAATGTTTTCATCCGGGATATGAGGCTACCGAGCTGGTCTCACACAAAGTTAAGTGTTTTTGCCTTTGGTAATATGAATGTTCTGATTTGTTTGACTTTTTAAGTGTTTTGGTTTTTAGTATTTTTAAACAATTCTAATATGTAAGTCTTTTAATATGCCGATACAGTTATTTGTGTCATTACTGATTTAAGGTAAGATTACAGGACTGTACTGAAAACTATCTGACAACATATGACTGGGGTAGTGTGACATTGACAATGACTATAATTCCCCGACGGACATTCAATCTACTTGAAAGTGAATACATAATGATAATTCCCCGACTAATATTTCATACTTGAGAAAGATTATCCGTAATAGTAAACATTGATCCTTTATAAAGAAATGTACAAATAGTAATTACTTGATGTTCTAGTAAATTTAATTAGCAGACATCAGAGAAATAACTTTAGATAACAATTTAGTCAAGCTCTTCTTGAATGGATCATATATCTTACGTTATAGGTAGTTGAACTTTTATATGCTAGAGGCTAAGCGCTTAATGACAAGTTGTGTCATGGGTCTTTTTAAACCCAACAGGTGGTTGAATCGGAGCGAGAGGCAGATATGGTGTGTGGTGTAGGGTCTGCGCTGGAAGTCATAATTCATAAGGTAGGATGCACAATTCTGATTAGAACGGCCCCATTTTGGTACAAAGTATAATTATTTGCACAGTAGGATCTTTTCGCGATAAGAGTTTTAATAAAATAAAAGTATATCTTAGTTTTTTGAAGCTTAATGTCGAGTAAAATAGGAAATTAGTTTGCTTATTTTAATAGAGATCAACAGGAGTCCAGGGTCCCGTCAAATATCATAGAATTCATGGGTTAAAGCGGTTCACAACGTAAAAAGGGTTCTCCACTAAGACGATCACATTTTGGCCAAATTTCTTCTTAAATATCGGTTCTTTGAGCTTCAGTTGGCGCGACAAGCTATTGTGTGGGGGGGATCCGTTACAATAGGCAACCTTGCACATACACACACAATTACACACACATACACACACAATTACACACACACAAATACATTCTTGATTTATAGTGGTTTTGGAATCTTCAATTATTCCTCTCCCTTCCTTTCTCTTTGTTAGTAGTATCTAATTACTTATTTTGTTTCTCAATGTATAAATGTTTGATCTCTCGTTGTTTTATATGTAAACATAGATGTAGTTACGTATATAAGTCAATGTTTGGTTTGTAACATCTCAGTGCCATCTATTCCATCCAGTGGCTTCACTGAAAATCAGCGTCGCGGAGCGTGTCTGTGACTCGCTTCGTGACACCAAGCTGAGTGAAGACCATTTGGCGCAATTATATTTTAATGTTATAAATGTATTAAGTTTCGTTTTTAAGTGTTTTTTGCGCTAATAAACTCTATTTCATTTCATTTCATATTTCAATTTAACTCTTGGCGGGTGTATGTCTAATTTGACAGCACGTTTTTTTTTTCTAAGGCCAGCACCATATGCCTCGCTATGCGTGTTTGCTTTGCGTATTCGCCTCCCTTTCTTTTGCTATATTAAAGAAAGAGATGCATCATGCGCTTTTTTTTCTTTTAAGAGGAGTAATTGCTTTGACCATAGACACCGCTTAACGCTTAATCTTCAGAGAACTGAAAAACGTCTTTCCTGATTGGTCGATTTTAGTACAGCCGTGTTCTGGTTGGTTGATATTTTTACCAAATATGTTTTAATCTGTCAAATTACTTTTCTGTGATTGGTGGATTTAATCGGTGAAGTATTTTTTTGGTCAAATTAAAATGTTTTGTAAATCATAAATATGTATACATATTTTCCCTAGGGCTTAAATGTGCTACTTTAGCCCCGCTTCACAAGTCTAATATGACACACTTTTCGAGCATGAGAAGTGAAAAATATTATTTTACTTTCCTCGTATTCGAAATGAAAAGCAGAGTGTTTAACTCAGGTGAAATCACCCATTTTAGCCTCGAACTATTGGCGCTCTCACTTCGTTCGAGCGCCAAAATATCTCGGCAGGAATAGGTGGCTTTCAGCCCTTGGTTAACAATCTACTATTATTACCTCACAACTTCCAATTCCCTGAACGGATTATAATGTTTTTTTATTATGGAGTCTGTGACGTAGGCTTGAAATTGACGCCGTTTGTCCATCGAAAACCGTGACGTTAATATTTTCTATTTGCCTACCAACGTTAAAGGACTTTAGTACGTTATATACATTGTAGTCTTTGGATTTTACTATCCCTATTCATCATCTATAAATATATAATCCCTTCCAGTAAGACGGAGTCGAACAACTTCTGAAGGGCCGTAAGGACCGGTTTTCCACCCGCCTTCAGGAGTTCGGCTGTAATTCCGTCTTCACCGGGTGCCCTGTTGTTTTTGAGCTGTTTAAGAGCCATTCTAATCTCGTACAGGCTGATGTCCGGGATGTCGTCGGTATAGTGCCGGGTTGATGATTCATCATCATCATATCAGCCGAAAGACGTCCACTGCTGGACATAGGCCTCCCCCAAAGAGTGCCACAATGACCGGTCTTGCGCCACCCGCATCCAGCGGACTCCCGCGACCTTTACCAGGTCATCAGTCCACCTTGTGGGAGGTCTACCCACGCTGCGCCTTCCGGTCCGTGGTCGCCACTCGAGAACCTTTCGGCCCCAACGGCCATCGGTTCTACGTGCAATGTGCCCCGCCCACTGCCACTTAAGTTTAGCGATTCGAAAGGCTATATCCCTATTCAAATTATTGTAATTAGGGGTCTGTAAATATTAGCCAAGATAAGCAATGTTTTACATTTCAATTACAAATTTTAAAAATCCATGCAGCGTGTGTAAGATTAATACAAAGGATAGGTAGCAGAAAATAAACCGTTAGTCGTTTTCTCTTCATTCGCGCGTAAGAAGACACGCGCGAGCGTGATTGTGATTAAGCGCAGGTGTGCCGGCGACGCCGTCGAATAAAATTAAAATTATATTTTCTCTCCTCATTACGCGTAGGAAAAATATGTTCTCCAATTATAAAGTACTGCATGCCAGGCCATATGGGCGCCCTTATCAGTTAAATAATTTTAACTGTAATTCTGGTCAAAAAAAAATCTTGTCATTTTCTGTTCGGGTATAGAAAACGACTATTGTGGCCTAATATCATAGATTTTACATGAGCTTTTTTTCACAAATAACACGTTTGATGATTTAGCCTAGTTGGTAACTTGGGTATTTGTGTAATGAGCACGAATATTTGTTCCTGAGTCTTAGATGTTTTGCTTAGTTTGGTTTGGGACTAGGTTGATTTGTGTAAGATTGTCCATAAATGTTTATTATTATTTATTTATTTCAAACATCATTTCCAATCGACAAATTCCCGATGCAAATATCATCACGAAACGTCTGTGAAGAAATGCAAAGATGTAGAGGACGTCTCCAATTCAAATAATTGAATCCCGATCTCCGTTGATTAAGCCTAGTTGGTAACATCGGTATTTGTGTGATGAACACGAATATTTGTTCCTGAGTCTTAGATGTTTTACTTAGTTTGGTTTGGGACTAGGTTGATTTGTGTAAGATTGTCCACAAATGTTTATTATTATTTATTTATTTCAAACATCATTTCCAATCGACAAATTCCCAGTGCAAATATCATCACGAAACGCCTGCGAAGAAATGCAAAGATGTAGATGACGTCTCCAATTCAAATAATTGAATCCCGATCTCCGTTGATTAAGCCTAGTTGGTAACATCGGTAATTGTGTGATGAGCACGAATATTTGTTCCCGAGTCTTAGATGTTTTGCTTAGTTTGGGACTAGGTTGATTTGTGTAAGATTGTCCACAAATATTTATTATTATTTATTTATTTCAAACATCATTTCCAATCGACAAATTCCCGATTCAAATATCATCACGAAACGTCTGTGAAGAAATGCAAAGATATAGAGGACGTCTCCAATTCAAATAATTGAATCTCGATCTCCGTTGAACAATGTCTGTTTAGTGTTTATGTCTGAAGAGTTCAATGCTTAAGGCGAACAAGGATCACCCAGAAATAGTGAGCAGGGGTCGTTTGGCTGGCGAAGTTTTTATACGCGCGACGCAGGGGCGCATAACGAGCACCTGCCGCCTCATCTGCATAATGTGGACAAGTCTGCGGCTGGACACTTTCGGGACTCCACTCGCCGCGCGAACGCGCCCGGATCTGTGCTATACGAGTAGATAATATGCGAAAAGTAGTAGAATTAGTATTAGTACGGGGTGTATTTATGTGTTTTTGTGAGTTCTCGATATTTCAGCACTGTTGCAAGCACCATTCTACCTATCTATTTATTATATTATTATTTATTCATTGTTTTTTTTTTACTTTTTAGGCTTCCGTACCTCGAAAGGAAAAAACGAAACCCTTATAGGATCACTTCTTGTTGTCCGTCCATCTGTCTGTGTGTCAAGCCCCTTTTTCTCAGGAACGCGTGGAGGTATCAAGCTGGAATTTATATCAAAAACTCAGGTCTACTGTCCCTTGGAGCTGTGAAAAAATCAAACTTCTAAGCCAACGCAATCAAAAGATACAGCCGTTTATGCCGCAAATTTTCGCAAATTTTCGACACTCGCAAGGGAATCAAAATCTACAGGGTATTTCCCATGAACTCGGAATCTTGAAATTTGGTACGAAGCAACGTCTTATAGCACAAATAAAGTAAAAATTACGAAAACCGTAAATTTTTAGTTACATCATATAATAAAAATATTTTTAATTATTTTAATTTTTTTACTTGGACCATAACTATGACTCGATTGTCGCGATGGGTGAACTTTTACTTGTATACTTACAGGTTTTACGGAACCCTCGGTGCGCGAGTCCGACTCGCACTTGGCCGGTTTTTTTAATAATATATATCTGAGTTCAGTGTGCTTCCTGGCAAATGCCTCTTCTAACCTCTTCCGTTGCTGTCTGTCATTTGCGAATACCTAAGTAGGTAATACCGATTACCGACTTGATAGATAATACCGGTACCAACACCTTTTTGATAAAGAGTCCTTAAAACGAATCATATTATAAGATCCAGTGCGCGTAGACCATGAAGGTACAAATATTTGTCCCTTGATTGTTTTTGTTTAAAGAGCCGTAACTAAAAAAGTACACCGAAATAAAAATAAACGTTCACGTCCCTGTTTATATGACATGAAACAACAAATAAAAACGAAAGCCGTTCTGCCGAAAACAAACTTTTATTCCATTCTTTATTATTTGAGAATAAAGTTTTTTTTTATATAAGCTTTTACATTGCCTGGAATATTTTTAGTATGAGTGGTTTGTTTTTGTGTGAGTGTCAAAACGCCTCTTCGAGCTTGTTTTTTTTTAACTTTGGCTTAACTCGGTACAGTACCCGGCAATATATATTGCACATCGGGCTTTGGAAAGAGACAATTAGCTGTTTACGAAGATTTCCGAACACTGGCAAAAATCCATGAATTATCTTTTTTAATTAATTGACGTTTCATGTCAAAAAATACTACACTTTATGGACTTTATTAGTTTACGTCAATTCGGTGACATGTAAACTTTGGATATCTATAGGGGAACAAATAAAATGATCACCTAAATAACTTTTGATATCATCAAATTTTCAAACCCTAAAATAAGGTTGAACACTCAAAAAAATATATATCGATCAGCAATTCCGAGTCACCAAAAAAATTCTACCTATTTTTGCAGCACTTGCACCTATTTTACTTATTGCGTTCCTATAAATTTATAATCGCACAAAAAAATTGTCAAGTACCACCAAAAACACTAAACTACCACCTAATCTCATGCACCTTTTTTCATTAGAATTACATCCAAATATTATATACATCGCATGCTACATTTTAGTAAACAGTTACAAATTAATTGTTTTTAGCACTATAAATATTTCAGTTATTTCCAAAATGTTATAAATTAGAAAGTAAAATTTAAAATTAATTTAAAAAGCAACGCGCAATGTGGCTGTGTGAAATAATAACACGTATACTGCTATCTCACTCAATCAAATACAAAGAATTGTCTGAAGCATAAAACCTATTGATATGTCGTTAGAGTGAAAGGTACCTATTGCTGTTTCATTCTAACTACCTATTGCTGATGGTTTACAAACTGCAAGAAGTTTTTTTTTTTTTAATGCGTTGACGTGAGCGCGTTTGATTGAATCCTTTTATTTGAAAATGAGTTTTGTTGATTTATTAAATTGTTAGTTTGTTATGAAAATGGATAAAGGTCCTCAAATGAGTTTACTTTATTAATATAGATAGACTTTCATGGAAAAATTAAAGGAAGTTAATAAGTAGAAATAGGTATAGGTAGGTTTAGGTTATGTTAGTTTTGCATCGGCCCGAAGGGCCAAAACAACTCAAAATAGGAGCTCCGCGCCAGCGGAGATCCGTCAATACTGTTCCAATCTCCACTAGTTTGAAATTAAAATAGCTATTTTTATTTCAAACTTCAACTTCTTAAAATCATTTAGCGCTGTCTTGCTCGCACGCGGTGCGAGGTGCGAGCGAGACGGACCGTATGGAAAACCGCAGCAATGAGGTTAGACTAGATTGGAACTGCTTTGCGCGTCGGACATTAAAAAACAATTGCCGCGTGAAATTTGGTGATCATGTAGTATTTCTGGGTATCGAATGAATTATTTGGGTGTAAATAATTTTAATAGGATTACGAGCCCTGTAATATTTGGATGTAAATTATATGAAATTTGGTGTTTGAAATTAGGTGATCATTAAGTATTTTTGGGTAGTGACTAATTTATTTGGTAACAATTTAATTTAATAGGTTATCGACATGTTACTTCTCTGAGTTGCACTTTATATTTAAAAGGAGTTGAAAATTTGGTGCGAATCTAGTATTTTTGGTAATCAATGTAATTTTTTAGAGCATCATTCGGCAACTAATTTGGTGGTTCGTTAAATGCTACCCTATCTATAGAGAGCTGTTACAACTAATAGAAAAAGTATTGTCAAACAATCATGTATCATTTTGTACATCGAACAATTTGGAGTTGAGGGGTTTCAACAACTCTATGTCATATATTTTGACGACCACTGACAAACGTCACATAGGTAGTGTGAGACAACGCTCGCTCTATGAAGCCGAAATTATTGTTTTTAGGGCACATCATTCGTAAAGTGGGAATACATTTTTAGGGTTCCGTACCCAAAGGGTAAAACGGGACCATATTACGAGTACTAAGACTCCGCTGTCCGTCCGTCTGTCCGTCGGTCACCAGTATCTCATGACTGTATCTCATGAAACGTGATAGTTAGACAGTTTCAATTTTCACAGATGATGTATTTCTGTTGCCGCTATAACAAAAAATACAAAAAAAAAACAGAATAAAATAAATATTTAAGGGGGCCCCTATACAATAGACATGATTTTGTGCCGTTTTTTTATAGAGATAATGGAGCGGAACTCTTCGTGCGCGAGTCCGACTCGGACTTGCCCGGTTTTTTTTTCGTGCAAAAATATTGTTGGTTTTATAAGACTATTTTTTGATTTAGGAATCCGTTTGAGTCATATTAAAATTTACAGTGATAATTTTTGTTATGGTCAAGTGTCCTCCCCTCATGTGTATGTATTTTAATAAAATTGTGTATTTTAATTTTTAGATTATGTTAATGAATATTAAAGGAAAGTTGTCAAAGGAAAGCCGAACTTAAGAAATAGTCTTCAATTTTTAAGTCCGCATAAATGCAACTGGTCGACCACTACAGAATCCTAGTAGTCCGATACGCCGCTTTTTTAACCGTGATGCTCACTGGTCAGCGGAAAATAGTATGTGGTCAGAGTACTAATGTTTTGGCTCGTTAACAGTATGTCGAGTAAAAACATGGAGAACAAAATGTTGTCGTTGCGGTCTCAATTAGGATACCCGGGCTCTAATTACGGCGGCGCGTGCGGCGGCGGCCACCGGTACCGCAGCGGATCAGCTCCGGCTATTAACTCATCGTTACCCTTGCAAGGGAGATAAATTGTTAACTATACTTACCTACCAGTATTAGGACAGGTTGTATCAAATTACGATTACAAACCGATCAACGTTAAGGGGAGATATCCCCAACGCAAATATCCCGCTCTAACACGCGTGAGTTTACGATTAACCATCTCGCTCTCTACGCAAGCTCTGCGCGTAGTTTCGTAAATATTTAGCTATAGCCATTAAGCCAATCATTTTATCAAAGCAAACCCAGCGAATTTGTCTATAACTATTTAGGATCTTTAATCGAGTACAAAAATTAAATGTTAAATATCAGTAGTAGCCGTAGTATTGAAAATACTTTACGCGAGAATACGCGATTTTTTCCTATCCAGTGAAATTCTTCAGGTCATGTAACTGACTGCGATTTTGATTAGACAAGATCCTTATGTAACACATATTTTTTTAGATTTTAAGACACTATATTCTTCTATGTCTCAGGTGGTTTTTAAAAACTCAAAAGTTGTAATATCCGGCCTTAAATATGACGCCGGCAGCTGTCATTCTAAAGAAACTTTTAAAACTTTCCATACAATTAGTTTTTAACGAACACCGTGTACGATTACAGACGGTTTGGTGCAACCCTTAATTGGCCTACCTATGCTAAATAAATATGTTTTCTTTCTTCTTTCTTTCTTTTTTTAAAGGGTTCGAGGTTTTTCGATTCGATTTGATCAACATTGAATAAGAAATAAATCTGCGTCAATATTACTACGAAAAAACTCTTGGTTGGCCTAATTAATTTTACAGGGATATTACTCAATAAAACCAAATTTACTAAGTACCTATTATAATTAATTCCTAAGTTACAATATTCTAAAATCACACGTTTGTACTAATATAGAATTTTTGTGCATGTGCAGAATTATTAAGAATGTAGTATTACCTAATCATAAATGTTGTGTACTAATTTGGCACTTTTTTAAAATGTGATTATCATCTGCAGAAATCTGTGTCGGCATCGTTGGCGGCGCAGGAGGCTTCCGCGGTGGCGAGAAAGAGCTTCCCGGATGCGCAGGCGCACAGCTGGTATACTTTCTGGGGCCTCAAGTGCTTGTTCTGGTGGGCGGGGTCTGCCTTCACGGCCTCTTTGAGGTTCGATATGAAGATGCTTGGTGTATCGATTTTTAGCTGAAAGTAAAATTGTGCATCAGCATGGGGCCTACCTTACATAACGCAGTCCCGACTGACATAAAATACGGGTAGCATTTAACGAACCACCAAATTAGTTGCCGAATGATGCTCTAAAAAATTACATTGATTACCAAAAATACTAGATTCGCACCAAATGTTCAACTCCTTTTAAATATAAAGTGCAACTCAAAGAAGTAACATGTCGATAACCTATTAAATTAAATTGTTACCAAATAAATTAGTCACTACCCAAAAATACTTAATGATCACCTAATTTCAAACACCAAATTTCATATAATTTACATCCAAATATTACAGGGCTCGTAATCCTATTAAAATTATTTACACCCAAATAATTCCTTCGATACCCAGAAATACTACATGATCACCAAATTTCACGCGGCAATTGTTTTTTAACGCCCGGCGCGCAAAGCAGTTCCAATCTAGTCTAACCTCATTGCTAGCACACTGATGCGGTTTTCCATACGGTCCGTCTCGCTCGCACGTCGCACCGCGTGCGAGCAAGACAGCGCTAAATGATTTTATTTTATAGAAGCTTCAAAATTTCTGTCACTTTAATGAGACACGTACATAACATAATTTAATTTAATATATTTTCAACAGTGCTTTCCTTACTGATCGCATACAGCTATTTGTTCTCAGATGTTTTTGCCTCTACTCTATTCGCTGATAATCGTCAATTTGCCTAGGTAGTAGTATTTTTCTATGACATCTATTTTTATTTCAAACTAGTGGACATTGGAACAGTATTGACGGATCTCCGCTGTCGCGGAGCTCCTATTTTGAGTTGTTTTGGCCCTTCGGGCCGATGCAAAACTAACATAACCTAAACCTACCTATTTCTACCTATTAACTTCCTTTATTTTTTCCATGAAAGTCTATCTAAATTAATAAAGTAAACTCATTTGAGGACCTTTATCCATTTTCATAACAAACTAACAATTTAATAAATCAACAAAACTCATTTTCAAATAAAAGTTTTCGAGCAAACGCGCTCACGTCAACGCATTAAAAAAAAACTTCTTGGAGTTTGTAAACCATCAGCAATAGGTAGTTAGAATGAAACAGCAATAGGTACCTTTCACTCTAACGACATATCGATAGGTTTTATGCTTCAGACAATTCTTTGTATTTGATTGAGTGAGATAGCAATATACGTGTTATTATTTCACACAGCCACATTGCGCGTTGCTCTTTAAATTAATTTAGAATTATACTTTCTAATTTATAACATTTTGGAAATGACTAAAATATTTATAGTGCTAAAAACAATTAATTTGTAACTGTTTACTAAAATGTAGCATGCGATGTGTATAATATTTGGATGTAATTCTAATGAAAAAAGGTGCATGAGATTAGGTGGTAGTTTAGTGTTTTTGGTGGTACTTGACAATTTTTTTGATGCGATTATAAATTTATAGGAACGCAATAAGTAAAATAGGTGCAAGTGCTGCAAAAATAGGTAGAATTTTTTTGGTGACTCGGAATTGCTGATCGATAAATTTTTTTGAGTGTTCAACCTTATTTTAGGGTTCGAAAATTTGATGATATCAAAAGTTATTTAGGTGATCATTTTATTTGTTCCCATAAAATACTACGGCAGTTTCACAATATTCAGAAATAAACTCAAATTATTCCTGCTAAATCATGCATACTACTCGATTGACGAATTTTTGTGTGCTAAGAAAAATCATTGACTTAAAAATATTTATACCTAATGTAATAATTCATTTTACCAAAATAATGATAATGTAATGATATGACGTGTAAAATGTATTTTTACCAATAAAGACTGTATTCTGTGCTTACGACAATACATCTACTAAATTATTTCTTTTGTTTATGACTAGGTTTTGTGCTATATCGTCAGATTAATGATGAACCAGAGATTTCTCCACTTGAGTAATATGTTTACGCAGTAGTAGTATCATGCGGTACTTTTTACGTCCACTCCCAATTAGCACATACAATGCCTGTGAAGACAAATATTATGCTTCATGGCTCTACGTGCGATTTCCGTTACATGGCGGAAAAATGCTGCTACGCGCTATGGCGTAGCAGCGTTCGTGGGCCTCGGCCGTAGCACCATGCTGAGTGGGGAGGGGATCCTATTTAGCGTTGTTAAATTTTATACAGGCTGTCCCAAAAAGTACGCAATATTTGAAAAAAAAATGGACAACACTTTTTTTTGGTTTGACTGTATTTTTTTTATTTAAACATTAACAACATAGGAGAGGGTTATGTATGAAATAGCACATCGGGCAAATATGGGTATTTGGGTGGTGGGCCACGACTTTGCTGGCACATACCTTTTGATGCAATTTTTCTTGACCATTTTGCTCAAATGTGGGTGAATTTCGGGAATGCAACATTGAATTGAACCTCCATCTTTCATGCGGTAAGACTTTTGGCATATACCTTTGACTTCAAATAACCCCATAGAAAGAAATCTAATGGTATTAAATCACATGATAAAGGGCGCCAATTCTGCTACCGAAACGAATCAGTGCACAAAATTTGTACGAAATTTGCGACAATTCGTAGACAAATTTTCATTATTTTTTGTTTAAAAATAAAAAAAAGAGTTGTTCTCTCGTGTAGTGTGCTACATTTTTAAAAACCCTAAACTATCAGCTGTCATATAGCTTTTTTTTAGGGTTATCGGCACTTAAATGCAAAAATGGCGGCAAATTTAAAAGTTGCGTCCTTGTTGGGACACCCTTTATTACCTGTCTATTCATTTTGTGTTTGTTAACGTTAAAAAAATGTAATTCTACGTCCGTTCTCTCGTTCTAATTTGTTGTATAAATGTATTATTTCTTCTTCTTATAAATCAAAGCAAGGAAAATCCAATGGCTAATATTAAGGCTTATTTTACACTCAAAAAAGTTTATGCAATAAGTACTGGATTGGTTTTTAATTTTAATATGTATTATTTCATTATAGAAGGTAGAGTAACTTACGGCGCCAACAACTGAGTCCAGTTTGATGTTGCTGTGAGCCCTGACGTCGATACCGCCCGCCCGGCTTTCCAGGTGTATGTACTGCGGGGCTATCAGATCCAAGTGCCTTGTTAGAGATTCCAACCTGAACAATGCAAATGAAACATTTATTCTTTAATCTATACATGCCCATACATTTTAGATTTACGCAATTGGCATTTCCGGATTTTCTATTACAATTTAAAAGGCAAATAATGATATATAGCCTTGAATATAAGTTGCTCAACACAGTCATATTACTCTCGTGGTGCTAGAGGAGTGTGTTTATGGGCTCGAAGACTTGTATAGTGCGTGCCATCCACGAAGGCGCGCCCCTCCACGGCCCAATCCGTACAATTGCGCATATGTAATTAGTATGAGATTAGCTGTGTAGGGGCGCGTCGTCGTGTATGACACCCACTATAGCGTGTATGAAGAGCGCACACGTAAACATTTAAACACTTCAATACCATAACATGTTTGTGCACGTGTTCCGCCACACACATCAACGTCACTTTATTCATAAATGCGGTCTTACGCGCTTCTAGCTAGAACTTGATTGCTTATGCTTGTCCTTCGCTATCGCTTCGTGTTTGTCGCGCATCGCAGCAGCGCGATATTCCACGCAATTAGATCCGATTTATTGCAAACCCTACCTTGCATTGCACCTCGGAACACTTCGCCGCCGCGTGCGTCACGAACCTCGAATATGCGTCTTCTGTACTCCATGCTACGAAGAAACTATAACTAACTGTAGATCAGATCCAGGTGGCGCCCTGACGCTCGGCGCTTGAACCGCCGTCTTGACCGCGAGGCCGCCTGGCCCGTCCACTGCCAGTGAGGCGCTGAACACGCGCACCTCGTCACGTGACGCACGGAACACTTCGCTGCCGTGTGCGTCACGAACCTCGAATATTCGTCTTCTGTACTCCATGCTACGAAGAAACTATAACTAACTGTAGATCAGATCCAGGTGGCGCCCTGACGCTCGGCGCTTGAACCGCCGTCCTGACCGCGAGGCCGCCTGGCCCGTCCACTGCCAGTGAGGCGCTGAACACGCGCACCTCGTCACGTGACGCACGGAACAATTCGCTGCCGTGTGCGTCACGGACCTCGAATATGCGTCTTCTGTACTCCATGCTACGAAGAAACTATAACTAACTGTATAATTATCAGATCCAGGTGGCGCCCTGACGCTCGGCGCTTGAACCGCCGTCCTGACCGCGAGGCCGCCTAGCCCGTCCACTGCCAGTGAGGCGCTAAACACGCGCACCTCGTCACGTGACGCACGGAACACTTCGCCGCCGCGTGCGTCACGAACCTCGAATATGCGTCTTCTGTACTCCATGCTACGAAGAAACTATAACTAACTGTAGATCAGATCCAGGTGGCGCCCTGACGCTCGGCGCTTGAACCGCCGTCTTGACCGCGAGGCCGCCTGGCCCGTCCACTGCCAGTGAGGCGCTAAACACGCGCACCTCGTCACGTGACGCACGGAACACTTCGCTGCAGTGTGCGTCACGAACCTCGAATATGCGTCTTCCGTACTCCATGCTACGAAGAAACTATAACTAACTGTAGATCAGATCCAGGTGGCGCCCTGACGCTCGGCGCTTGAACCGCCGTCCTGACCGCGAGGCCGCCTAGCCCGTCCACTGCCAGTGAGGCGCTGAACACGCGCACCTCGTCACGTGACGCACGGAACACTTCGCTGCCGTGTGCGTCACGGACCTCGAACGTGCGTCCGCTGAATTCAATGCTATCCCTCTCTGAAAAAAGAGTAATTGTTTAACCATATGTACCATTAAAAACACTGTAATACCTAAAGTTAACCTACCTGTCATCACGGACAGGACTATTGTAGTAAATAAACGTGATATCGTGCTGATATAATCTAATGTAAGTAAGTATCGATGTGTGGTTAGTCTCTCTTTTTTTTCTCTTTATTTTGGCACAAACAGTCATTACAAAAAAACATACAATTAATTTTTTAACTTTACATATAATGTGGACCAAAACAGTGCCGAATGATTTGCTAGATTACAGTAATTTCAATGTTGGAACGGACCTAAATAAGTTGTTATAAAATAATGATAAATGATGAATGATGAATGATGACTCTTTTAGTCTGAAATGTATTATGTAGGTACTCACTGAGGACCAGTTTAGAGGTTTCCTTCAATTGAGGCTCCGACACGAGCACGGTGAAGTTACGGTGCGAGTGCACGGTGATGGGCTGGCCTACGCGTGAAGTGATCGACGACGCCACTAAATTGTCCATCACGTACGCCTGCCCCTGCAGCTCTATACCTCCTTTCACAATATTTATAGGGCCAAATCCACCCTGAAACAAATTATTGTTTGATCGACGACATCGGCGCTTAACGCTGCGTATACGTAAAGCGTCTTATGTGTGGCGATTTTTACATCAACGATATAAATTGACGTATAGGTGTATTTTAAGTACCGGTATGGTCGTCTTTCGTAATTAACACATAAGTATCAATCATTAGCATAGATATTAATTGGTAAATATTTTTAAGTGGACATTAATTCACGCTGCCTATAAATATTTTACTTTCTTTAACTTCAAAATAAACGAATAAGCTTACATATGTTTACCTTTCCTTATACCCATAAATTTAAATCTGTTACCAATATTAAATATATTCTCTGTCGGTATTTTGTACTGTTAAGTCCCCAACCCGCTCTGGGCCAGCGTGGGGACTACTGCCCAATCCCTCCCATCTATGAGAGGAGGCCTGTGCCCAGCAGTGGGACGTATATAGGCTGATGATGATGATGATGAATTTAAGTTTTGTAAACGTTTTAAAAGACGCAGCAACATCGAACAAAACTCAAGTAAAGAGAGGTAACAAATAAATTTCAGTGTTGAATACCTACATCGGTTTATGCAGTTTGTACTATGCGGCGTAGCGTTAATGGTTATTACTTTGCTCAAAGAGATGCTGCAGCGATGTTATAAATTTAATGAAGTCATTTGCAGATTTATTAGCCGTTCAAAATGCAGGTTCACTAATTTCATTGTGGTACTTGGTAACATAGTGAATAATTTAAAAAATTTAAATATTTATAATAGTCCAGTACCTACCTGGCTAGTTTCAAGGTCCGCGTATAGAGAATTTTTATTCTAAAAAGGTGAGTAGGAGTCTTAGTATTTTAGACTCGGATGGACAGCTTTCACGTGGTAAGTTTTCCATAGTTTACCATTACGTTATTTTTTTAATTTAATTTAATCTTTATTTCGGACTCACATCCATATATTGTTAGTAAATTTCTTAACCTAGGCATGTTAGTATCTCAATTACTAATAAGTTAAATTAATTACATTAGTTTTTTGTAGCTAAAAAAAAACTCATTTTTTTTTCAAAAACCACATGAAAGGGCTCCATGACAGGCTCACAGCTCATTTGATAGCCCATTCAATAGGTTTTTGAAGAATATTTGGTTTTTTCCATACAAGTAACTGTATGACATAGCTGGATCAAAATGTACTTATCAGGTGACATCTGTCCACCCGAGCTATCACAATATCTATTCACCTTTCCATCTCAACATCTATTCGAAAAAAAATCCCCATACGCGGACTTCCCTACAGGGCACTAGCCAGTTACTAGACTATTATACGTATTAGGTAAAGATAAATAATAGTTCGTGTTTATGTTTTCTTTAGCGAAGGTAGCTAAGTGGACAGCGTTTTCATGGATTGAACGATTTGCCCACACATTTGGGAGTTAATTGTTTTCAATCGAGCGTTTCTTTTAATTCAACGGGCTAGAACCAGGGAAAACTTACCATTCTCAATTTCAAACTACTAATTATCCACAGCGTTAGCCCAATATTTAGGAAAATTAACGCCATAAGGAGCACTAGGATGCAGTAGAGTGCCGTTTTTCGCCAGCCTTTGAGTAGGACGGCGGGCAGGCACGCCGGTTTAGTGGCGTGCTCGGACGCCACAGTAGTCGGCGGCGTGTCGCCGGTTGGCGTACATCCCCAGCCATGCAGTGAGCCAGGGGCGTCCCCCGCCATCCTTTACTTTGCTACCGATATGCTATTATCCTGTAACAAAGGATTACAACTAATTTCAATTAGAGATGAATTAGGCTTTAATGGAGTGTCAGCGGCTTACTGGCGGCGCGTAAACTACAGTCTACAAACAAAACAATTGAAGCAGATTAAGGGTTCTATGCCGTATTTGTTGTATAAGAATACTTCTCTAGTAACACTTTATTTATTGTTTACAACCAACCTATGCTGAAAATGTCCGTAATAAAACGTAGATTTTTGGTTTTTAACAAATTTAAACGGGCCGTATGATTCGCGGTCGTATAAAGATATTTTTTTTAAATTTCTGAATGAAGTTATTCTTATTTGAAAGTGGACGTCTTAGGACTCTATCTATCTCTTAGTGTCCAATTTCCTCTCACTCGTTTGGGTTGCTAACTTTATATATATTTATTCTGTTTAACTAGACACCTAATTATGCACTGTAGGTATCAGACATTTCAAGATTGCCGAATATTTATAGAAATTTATAACCGTTGTTCCGCTATAAAACCGCTTTACTAGAATTTCAGCCCTAAATATAGCGCGGTCGTAACACAACATGAACCATCTGAATGAGCATACTCGTTACAAACTATATTATTTCGTACAATTTTATTGTCGCAGGTACTTACCCAATATATCACAAGGATTTAAGGATAGTTTTACGTATTTCCCTAGTTTCCATTTTGTGTCAATGCCAAGTTTTTTTTAAATATAAAATATCTTAATATTGATTAGGTATACTGTAGCAGCTAAGATATAGGACGTTATATGGTTATGGTTATGGCTATGGACTCCTTTTTCCGCACTTAGTCCGTGTATGTCGGACCATTGTGCGTGGTTTGCTAGCTAGGGGTTTAGCCAGCCTAACTCCGACCAGAAGCGCAGGATCCTCCTGGTGTCAGCACAGGCTTCGCGGAGTGACCTCGAGGACGTTAGGATTGTAGTAGATTACTTCGCAGTTGGAAAACCGAAGGTATTTTGAGTTAGTTTTGCTTCGAAATACAGTTTAAGCTTTTAAAAATAAGGTCTTGAATTAGGCAAGCCGTTTTTAATATTTAATTTTCATTTAATTTATTCAATTGTATAAGTCATGTACATTTCAGTAAAGATGATACAGATTAAAAATTGTCAGGCCATAACGCCCTGGCACACAATGATAACACAAAAGATGCTTATAAATCAAAAACATTAAAGCAGAATTAAAATTTAAAATTGTTTCGTTATGTACCCTGAGATATCCGTCACCGGGAGATGACGGCTTAAATTTAATAACTTGATCAATATGATATGAGCCCCTGTTGTGATTTCACAATTAGCCGGCGTAAAGCGAATGAATAACAAGGTTGGGACAAAACGCGCGGATAAAGCGCAGCGTAGTCACAAAATAAAGAATATACAGAAGGTCCGTTCCCGCCGTTCTTGAAAATACATACCTAAACTACAGGGTTGCTTCTGTATTGATTCTGAATTTTAAAAAGGAGCAGATAAATTAAAAATTCTTCAACATGACATTTAAATATGAACCAGCGTATCTTGGTAAAAAACCGGCCAAGTGCGAGTCGGACTTCGCACATTTAGGGTTCCGAATCAACCTCAAAAATATGATTTATTCATATATTAGTATTTGTTGTTAAAATATACGTAATATTGAACATTGTCACCAAATTTCAAGTTCATAGGTCAATGAGAAGTCTAAAAATTCTTCGGAACAAATTTTGTGACATACGACGGACGGACGGACGGACGTCTGGGCGACACCAATAGGGTTCCATTTTGACCCTTCGGGTACGGAACCCTAATAAATTGATGCGTGACCCGCGTGATTGAGTTGTGACTTGTGACCGGCGGCGGTCGAGAGCGCCAACAAAAATATACCTAATTAATTAGGTACCTACTTAACTAAACCATAGTACTACTTAAATACTGGCGTTTTACCAGCGAACGATAAGATGAATGTGTAATGGTTGATCGTCGTTATCAAAGCGGCAAGTTTCAAAAAATTACCTACCTACCTAGGTATTGTAACTACCAAAATGAGAAAACCGTTTTATTTACCTTTCAATATCGTTTGAAAATTTGAAGAAAGTGTAGGCACCGTTTTTTGTTGTATTTAAGTGTATTTAAACAATAAAATACATTCCAACTGTAATAATATCGGTTATTCATTTTGACGTACGTGACATAAACTATCTACGTAGCGGCGAGGACGTCAAGTGATCAACGCGCGCACAACTAGCACTCGCGACGCGACAGTGACAGTCGCGACTAAGCTAGTCCGAAATCAACCGAGAATGCCTGTAAATGTTACGTCATTGTGCGTGCGGCGAAAATGGCACTTTGTACTGAGCGGACTCTCTGCTCCGGCGCGCGCCGCCGCTATTTACTTTGTGGCGTAGTGCACTAATGAACGCCGCCGACTAATGAATATGACACGGCTTTTCAAAAAACAACGCGAAACCGACCCATGGTAATGACACTAGCAGACAAAAAGCTTTATTGGAACTTTTGACGCAAACGGTTACGTAAAAATAATTAAATTTTTGTGTAATTTATTTGTTTTTAGACTATTACAAGTGTTACCTGTCCGTCATGTGTGATATACATGTATACATTATATAGAATACTAACGTCACAGATTTTTCTGTTGTATAATATTATATAATGATCAATAAAGTTTTTTAATTTAAAAATATTTTGACTTTATGAAACTAATTTTATTTGAGAATTATAAAAGTTACTTGTGCAGAGTGACTTCTATATACTACATAAAATAAGATTTAGTTCCTAACAGTAGGTAGAAAAATTATAGGTTGCATGAAATGAAATAATTTATAAAGTTTCTTAATGAAATAGAAATAGAAATATTTCTATTTCATTAAGAAACTTTATAAATTATTTCATTTCATGCAATGATGCAACCTAAGAATTAAAGTTTTTCTTAGTTCTCTACAATGAACGGCAGTGGTCGGTGGAGCAGCATAAGCAATTTATTTATTTTGTGAGTACCCTTGCCTTTTGCTTATACGTTGATATACTTTAGATTGCAACCAGGAAAACGCTTCTCGCCCCTAACGGAACGGACGATGGATCGAGGACCGATCGGGGACCTAACTACGGATAGTACTGTATTTACTTATGTGCTATTATTATAAGGGATGTTTTTAAATGTACATCTGTATAATTTTTCAGCACACTAGGTAACTCCACTAATTAACTGAATGCATACCAGAAAAAATAATGCTGTGCAAAAAACCAATTGATTAATCTTGAAAGAGATGACCTTTATACGAATTGTTTATCAAAAATACTAACTTGCACTCTAAATTGTACAATTTTACTACGGAATTTCTGAAACTGACGAACTGGTGCACCATAATAAAGTAAGTTATCATCCTAGGGGTCCGTCATCACGTAGGCAGTATGGGAACAGGGACTTAGTGGCAAAACCGACTCGGATCGCGGATAGGTTAGAAGACGAAAGCTCGCTTTGTTCCCGCTTTCGTTCGTCTCGGTCAAATGTTACGGGTCAGTGACGAAAACCTTTATCGTAAGGAATTGTTGGTTATACAATTTTGATATAAGTTCAGTAAAATAGTTCTGCTAATACCATTAAACAGTATTTATTTAGTGTGCATAAGTGTGCAAGTCAGTATTTTTGGTTTAACTTTGAAATATTTTGTTCGAAAAAATATACAGATATCGATTTAATTACACGCCTAATAATACAGAATTTATAGAATTGGGAGGAGCAGCAACTTTTTATGAAACGTCAAACATGCTAATCGAATATTTTGTGGACAATGTTGTTGGTCTCACACCTAAGAATTTGTTTACCTTATATACTTTTAGCCTAAAACACTGTGTTACTGTTTTTGCCCCAAATAAATAAAAAAAACCTCTGTTATTATTTATTTATTTGCAACAGGCAGCAAGGCCCATATTCACATAATAGGTACCTTACAGACTATATTATATATATATCGATGAAAAGAAATTAAAAAGAAAGAAAGAAGATCAGTATGAAGTTTGTATAGGGGTTTTTAAACAAGAGGCCTCACGACTTTTCTATGGTCAAACAGCGTCCCGAGATCTTCCTAATATCACCTACCTCGAGCCGGTGGACGAAAGACGGCGTTCTTTTCAGAACGCCACCGATCTGTTTAACTTTTGATTCACCTGCCGTAACTGCGCTTATCCGTAATGTACAAACATAATCGCGCTACACTAACTAAAAACGCATAGCAAACGGAAGTCCAGCGAGGTGAATATATTAAGTTGATCTAATTGACGTTTTTAATACATAAATATCAGTTGAATCTACCTTAACTACGTTTAAAATGTTACGCAATCAATGAAACTGGTCTGCAATGCAGATAGAGTAGGCCCATTTTTGAAGAAGTAGCATGCAAGAAGCAAGTCATGTAACAGTTGGGGCGACAACGTTATCAGAGGGCTTAGACCCTGCAGAATACGGTTCTGCCTGTCTCCATCCCCAAATTTGAGCCGCAAGTATGTTATACCGGATAATGTGCAGCCCAATACAATTTTTTTCGTTGTACATTTGGTAAATCGAGGTTCCGGTACCCTAACTATGGTCCGATTATTATAGGTTTTTGATATGCCGTAAAGGACAATATTTGTCGTTGTATCCCGAAATTTTCGACCCTCCAGCTCCATATCTTTCTCCGCCATCTTGGAAAATCTGTCACTTTTTCAGTTTTTTCCTTGTACTGTCGCTAAAGTTCATTTTAGTGCTAAACATGGTTCGGAAATATTGAAGAAGACAAAATTTGCTAAAACTTTTGACTACAAAGATTTTTTGTATGACCCCTAAGGACGAAGGTATGACAGGAGATATCTTTAAAACTGCAATTTTTTTTAGTATTCCTCCCATTTTTGCGTTTTAAGTCCATTTTAGCGCTAAGTATAGTTCTGCAATATTGTAGATCACAAAATGTGCTACAACTCTTCTACTGAAATATTTTTTCCACGATCATCAGGAAAGAAGATACGAAGTCATCTATGGAGTACTACCATCGATATTTGCTTCTTTTTCCAGTTTTCTTCCCATATTTGCGTTTTAGTGTATTTTAGCTCAAGTTCTAGGCCTGTAATATTACAGAAGACACAATTATATGCAAATTCAAAGTACCTACGATCTTACTAGGTATCGTGGAAACAGACGATTTTGTTTTTTGAGGGATTGAAGTGGTATAGATCGGAAAGTGACAGATGCTTTATCTTGTCGTCTATCCCGCTATCACTCGACCATCATAGATCCCCTACAGATTGCGATTAATTGCACTCAAACCTAAATATGAGAAGAAAACTGCAAAAGTAGCAAATTTCGACGGTGCTACTCCATAGATGACTTCATATCTTCTTTCCTAATGGTCGTGGAAAAAATATTTCAATACAAAAGTTGTAGCAAATTTTGTGATCTACAATATTGCCGAACTATAGTTAGCGCTAAAATGCACTTAAAATGTAAACATGAACGGAAAACTAGAAAAAAGTGGCAATTTTTAATGATATATCCTGTCATATCTTCGTCCCTAGGCGTCATGGAAAAAATCTTTGTACCCAAAAGTATTAGCAAATTTTGTATTCTACAATATTGCAGAACTATGTTTACCACTGGAATGAACTTTGACGACAGTAAAAGCAAAGAACTGAAAAAAGTGACACTATTTCCAAGATGGCGGCCAAAGTTATGGAGCTGGAGGGCCGAAATTTTTAGGTTACCATGGCTAATATTGTCCTTCACGACATATCAAAAAACCATATCAATCGGACCTCTTTTAGAGTACCAGAGCAACAATTTACTAAATGTACTACGATTTTTTTTGTATGGGCTGCACCTTTTCCGGTATACCGTACTTCCGGCTCAAATTTCGAGATGGCGACAGGCAGATCCGTATTCTGCAGGGTCCAAACCCTCTGATAACGTTGTCACCCCAACTGTTACATGATTTGCCGCTTGCATTGTTTAGAGACGCCTTTTCCAATTCTGTTCCTGCTCTAAGATCATTGAGCGCTAAATTATTTCCATTTAGACAGCTACAAGGTTAAAAGTTTTAACATATTTGGATTTCGAATTTTGACAAAACTACCGATTGAGTGTAGGTACCAATATAGTGATTAATAGATAAGTACGATGATTTTTTTAAAAGATTTAGATATTAACATACTTAGCCCTTTATTGATAAAAGGCAGGTTTTAGCCCGAAAATGGTCGATTTGGAGGGATTTTGAAACAATATTTCTGAATGAAAAATCCAAAATATACATTTAAAATGTATGTCATTAGTTCGAAATAGTCCTATTGTAGATAGTAACATTGGGAAAATGTCAAGATACGCCCCTAAGCCCCTACTTATAACGAGAAATATCGCGTTCTTTAAAACGCTGTTCTGCCCAGACGAGGAAAGAATAGGGATTGATTTTCAGATATATGATTCTTGACTATGTTTTGATTGTATTTCTGACAATAGCCGAAACATGATTGCTTAAAATTTTGTCGATAGAAGAAAAAAGTTGAGTCTTTATATATATTCCTTTTTTTACACAGCGTACTAAAACACATTATTAAAAGACACGATTAAGATAATATGATGGTATTTTACTTCATCTATATAAACTCTGTGAAGAGAAAATTTAATAAAACTGCACACAGTCAGATATTTATAGAAATTTGTCTAAAAAAGCGATTTCCGAAGAGTGTTGCATGTTGCATCCCGTTTTGTGCGAGCGAAAAACATTAAGCGCGTCTCCGTCACGGGGGGGTGTGGTTGTGCAAATCGAAAATCCCATTAAACAGAAAACGACCTATATAGATGAGCGTTTTTTTAACTGATAAGGACCCGTGACATTGTGATATTCACTAGGCATATACTTTTATCGATACACACCAAAAATGTCTAAACTGTAAGTTCGTTATGCAACTAAAACTTATTCCATTGATTACCTATGCATTTATTTAACGTGACATATTTAAATTACTCTTATAGACGACTTCTGGTTGCTGTATAGCTCTACATACGAGTAAGTAGGTACTTTAAGCTATTCTAGAAAATTGCTGTTTACTCATTTACTGTTCTAGAAAAGATGTCGATATTAGAAAATATAAAGAGCATAAACGTACATCAACGTTCTATCACGCTATTTCACAGGGCTTTGTCAGGCGAGCTCTACAAGTCTATACAATAGAGCCCACTTCAAAGACGAATACTCTAACCTAACCTCATAAGATATACTAATATTTAACGGTCTCTACAACGTCGCCGTTTTTAGTTTATTTATTCGTCTTGTATATTGTTTTTATTATTATTAAACATGCTAGAAAAACTTACATTTGGAGGCATTGATTTACTTTAAAAGGACAGTTGGTTATTTAAGCATAAGGCAAACTTCCCAATGTTTGACACCTACGATGAACTAAAATAGAAGATGCCAACTTCTGTTCTGGGGCAGTGTTGAGCACTGGAACATTTACCTTATTTAATTAATTCTTGCAGCTACGTTACCCTGCAAAATAACTACATTTCACACCAGCTCGCCAATCGACGCTACGCGAGCCCGAGAACACTAAGCATTTCTTCATAAAGGGGCTCTTGACCGCGACGCGCGAAGTTTACAGTTTTAATGAGATGTAAATAAATACCTATTACAAATAGTTAAAACGGCAATGCGCGAAACGGTTGGTTGTACCGGAGTTACCCTGTGACTGAGAGGCTAGGTAAATTCATAGGTGGTAGATGCAACACTCGAAATATCTGGCGCGAGGCGACGAGGCGGCGTGCTCCAGAATATAATATAAGGTGTAGTGGCCGGCGAGAGTGGCGGCGCGCCTGACCCGGCGCGTCCCGACGTCGTGTCGGAGCCGTGTCGGCCCGACGCGCGCCGCTAGACGGCCCTCATAATAAACGATATAGCGCAAAAATAGAAGCTCTGGAGCGGATACAGTTGTTCTCTCCACGTAAATACCGACGTTTGTAGCGTCCCTGTCTCTCGTTAACCATGTTGGTACCTGCTTTATAAATGTCGGCGCTTTAATCAATCCAATCTGGTATTTGGTTCTTTAAAAATATTTCCCATTATATTTCGTTGCGTGTTATATATTCCACGTTGAAATAATTATTCCAAAATAGATGTTTATATAGGTATAGTTTTGCGAAATAGGGGAACGCGTGAATGAATTCAATCGCAATCAACTGATTGATTTGTAAAACAAGGAAAGGAATCAATCAAATTTAGGGCTTACCATAAAATTCTAGACTCCGTTTTTAATCACTTAGTTCACGAGCACTAAATCCGAAACATCTATACATAGAGTAGGCTATATATACTAAATATATTCAGACATGCGGGTAGTCTGATTAGCTGGATCGCTGAGTGACGCGGAGGCAACCACGCGGGTCCGGCGTTATAACAACACTGGCGGGCTCGCTAGTTGCGCGAGCGTCGCCCATGCCGAATTCAACTCGTTTTGAAGTGTTGCATTTTTAATCGGCTGCCGTCTCGCGCGGGACATAACTCCGGGACGCTCACAGCTGCCTCTATTGCAAAATCTAGTTAACGTTATCATTAACCGTCACCTTCATGCAGACTTGTTAATAATTTACGTGGACCCCTATCAACTCCCACTGGCAGGCGATATTGTGAACAGCTGTACGTCGTTTGGCACTGCCGATATCCGTGGGTCAGACTGCTTTACGGAGACATTTTTACACGACTGCCCAAAAAAGGAGTGTAATGTTTTCAGGTTTCAAGTATGTATATGAGTTTCTTTTTTCCCCCATAATTTCACAACGCCTTAACCGATTTAGATGTGTGAGGTATCGTTGGAATCCTTACGTCATCCCGATTAACATAGGATATTATACGTTGCAATAAAACAATATGGCGGACTCCATTTTGTGTGCTCCGAAGAAAACACGACTGCTCTAAAAAGATAAAAATAGTTAAGTCTATTTTGTTTGCAGTCGGGGGACCTACTTAATACATACAATACCAAAATATTGATTTAGCGATGATTTGAGTACAACATCCTTACATTGTATAATTATAAATGTGAAAGTGTATCTGTCTGTAGATTATCTCTTCACGTTTAAAGTTATATATTGTGAGTTCTAGCAAAGGACGTAGAATACTTTTTGTCCCACAAATCATTTCTCAAGGGTATTAAACGGATGCAATAAATATAAATGTGCATATATGAAGCATAAAATGATTTCCCATAAATATTATTATGTTGAGGTAGCGACCGCTCATCCGCACAAACCTCTGTTTAATTTATTCGAATAGCGACCATTCCGTGAATCGATAATTTTGGTTATTTAAAGCTAGCTTCACCACCGCCATTGTCGCACATAGGTACCTAATTGTCAGTTGATTCAGCCTTTGTTTTGTTGATCTCGAAATACTTATATATCTGAATTAGAGGTTTTTTCCACTGCTGGGCAAAGGCCTTTTCCTCCATTCGGCCCTATTTTCAGTTTGGTCCCGCCATATCAAGCAGAATGCGTCCAAGTCGTCCCGCCATCTCCGTTTTCACTAACACTACAGATATTAGCATTATGGAAATAAGGTTATGTTTCCCAATTTTAATGTGGAAAAAGCACCACAGTATTATATATTTGCTACAAAAATTAAAGCACAAGGAAAAATTGGAACGCGCTACTAGTGTATTCTTGGATAGCGGATTCTCGGTTTCCCTAGCTAGCATAGCTCGATAGCGTTACGTTTTATGGATGCAACGTACTAAAACGTCATATAAAACGTGACGGTATACGCTATCGTGCTAGCTAGACTGCTATGCTAGTATGTGCGTTCCAATGTATCTTTGTGCTTTGATATAAATAACTTGTATTAAAAATTTGCAATCCTATCTTCAAAGACTTGCCGGTATCCGATTGAGCTGAAATTTTGGCATAATTTTGTAAATAAGTTCGGTGACAATACTATATTATAGTGGCCTCGGTAAGAGGACTTATACGGCATTTCGTGAACAAAAGATTTCCTGTATCAGGGTAGGTCCTTTAGGACCTAGAGATGGATTTTCGAAGTAGAGCCCTCGAAATTTTTTATGTCAAATTTTTGAGGGGGGGGTGAGTCCAGGTTAGTCTTGATATCTGCGCCAATTAAGCTACTGGGTCAAGTTGGGTGTCAATTTCGAGTAAATCAAGGATGCTAAATTCATTTCTGGAATTATTTTTGTACCATTCCATACAAAATTTTCGAAAAATATCAAAAAATAGGTAATTTTTCATTCATACTGAAAACAGAAAAATGGCCATAACTTTAGAAAACACCTACACATTTTGAAAAAAAAATAGGTCTTCAGAAAACCCTGTTAATATCATATTTAAAAATATATATTTCAGAAATATACCTACTGTAGAAGTATTAAAAAAATTAAAAATTAAAAGATAGAACAAAAAATCAAATTAATTAAAAAACATAGTTTGTGATCTTGGAATCGTAGTGGTGGGTTTATTAACTCAATAAAAACATATTTCATGCCAATTCACGTCTTAAAATATTAAAAAAACAATGAAATATATCAATTTCGCCCTAAAATTTCACGTAAAAATTTATCAAATTTTAGAGAGCCGCCATGCTTCGTACGAGTTAACGATTTACAAAAATTCTTAGCTTACGTTATTAAGGACTAATGTAGGTTTCTATTACAGAAAGAATTTTTAAAATCGTTTGATTACTTCTAAAGATAGGCCCCTACAAACGATAGTACAAATTCGGACTCCATGAATTATATGGATAACGGCTAAATTAAAAAAAAATGCCAACTAACATTAACGGATCCTGTCCAAAATAATATTGGATCACCCTAAAAGTACTGCCTTATTATTAATAATACAAAAAATGATATTGGTCCACCTTGTAAGTAATAATTAGCATTCATATACCGCGGAGATACCTTTGTAAATTGAAGAGTGTCCATTTTCTCATGGATCCCATTATCAGATCTTGACCAAATTTAAAAGAAAACATCATAGAGGCAGCCCCTTCCAAACCAAAAAAAAACCGCGAAATCGGTCTTAAACTAGCAAAGATATTTGTGAACATATCTAAAAAATATTTACAGTCGAACACAGGACCTCATCTTTTTTGAAGTTAGTTATGATTTTTTAAACCCAGGACCAGTATAAACTGATAAAGATGTTGTACTCTACTTCTTCGGCCTCCTCGACGTCATCTTTGCTGAAACTCCTGGTCCACACTGGACACACATTTAAAACCATCAGTAATCGCATTTGCGACTACCCACAGGTCTTGAAGCAGCGTGCATGGCATTCATTCTCGCTTTCAAGGACAGTGGCCTCTGCAGCTGTTCTTGCAGCTAAGTTCTCGTGCCGCATTCCAGATTCTGTGTTGGGTTGTCCATACGGGCTGCCACTGTTCCTCCTTTTATCCACTCGTCTGTTAGGGAGGGTATATATTGTGTGTCATTTAAAGTTTGTCCCCACAAGTGACCTGCTTGATAGGCTGCCCTAAGCGCATGCATACTGAAACTAAAATCCATACAATATTACAGTGTAATTTTTATCCCAGTCATCGTTTTAAAACCTGAAAATAACTTAGAGGAACTATCATTGTTATTAGTCAGACACGGTATATTCAGGGAAGATTCTCTATTAGTTATTTTTACTCTTAAAAGTGGAAAACACTTCAATTCAGTGACTGTACCCAGTAGCTAGTAACGTATTTCGGTACTTACCGATCCGCCCGCGCAGCCGTCTTGCGACCCATGATATTTTTTTCTGTCATAATTTTGTAGGCAGAGCTATATTGATATTTATATATTTAGAATTTGCATAAAACGAGCTTTCTTATAGTATTTATTTCATTATTTAAATCAAATTTTTACATCCAATATCAGAGCGCTGAATCAAAAAGTAAAAATTAAAAATGTATAAATTTGCGATTTTAGTCAGAAAATTGTTCCAAAATAGTAAAATGTACGATCAGAAATGATGTCGGTGTATTCCTTTTATACGAAAACGATACCAAACTTGCCTTAGTAGATATAAGAAAGGAGTCAGCTTAGTTTGAAATGTACAGGTCGGCTGCTATGTTTGGACCCCCCCCATTTCTTACCACGTGAAAAATCCGGGGGGCTCTACTTCGTAAATGCATCTTTAGACTATAGATATCAATCCTGCCAAAGGAAATCTTTTGTTCATTAAACGCCGTATTTTCCCTTTTCTTGTTCCGTACAGATGCCACTATTAAGGATGATTCACACTAGACCGTTTCGTGTCCGGGCCGGCCCGTTTTGTTGTACAAGTAAATGTTCTTCTTGTACTACAAAACGGGCCGGCCCGGAAGGTCTAGCGTCAATCATTTTTATGGTACCACTGAGCTGATCTGATGATGGAGAGACACAGAAGGTGGCCATAGCAACTCCTACAGTACACAAGATACACTCGTACTGTTTGGGCTCACTAGAATCGCCTCAACGAGTAGTTGATAACTGTCGATAATTAAGTACAGTCAGCAATAAAAGCTTGTATTTTTGACAGAAATATATCTATCTTTAACAGTTGCCGCCCGTACTTTGTTTGCTACAAACTATTAACACTGCCCTGTATAATGTATATATATATATTGCATGCTCTTTTTGCCCGTGAAAACCCCCAGTTATTTGAACTGAAACAGGATAAGCAAACTACTAGAACACAGTACAGGAATAAATTGCAGCTACCAGAGACGAACTTGCAAATATGCAGAAATAGTCCCCATTACAAATGTGTTGTAATAACTAATAAAATTCCAGAGTCAATTAAGCAAGAACCTCAAAATGCGGTATTCAAAACAAAACTTAGAAAATTATTATTAGAAAAATGTTATTATTCGGTTAAGGACTTTCTTGATGATACATTATAATATTCTATTGTCAGTATTGGAAATCATTTTTGTATTTAGTAAAAATAACATTTGTAATTTAAGTGACATTAAATTGACTATAATTTGTAGCATATTTTAATTTAGATACTACTAATTTAGGAACCCCTGTTGACTTTGTAATTTGTAATTTTATTTCGTAATTAACTGGAAACGTGATTATGACTTCTATTATAATAACTTATATTCTATTTATATAATTGGTAGCCTATAGCATGATATTAATTTAGGAAATGCTTTTAATGTTGTATGCCCTCACAGGGCGTCATGGACTGACCTACCGAATTTTAACACCTTAATTATGTATGTACATGACTTCACAATGAAATAAATGAAATGAAATGAAATCTTATTCTGCAAACTTGTATAGAAAATAAAATATACTGTTCAGAATTTAATACACCACCTTTAGCCACAGAGTTTCTCAGAAATCGCGTATGAGTGAAGTGAAATGTGGATGAATCTGTGCAGAACCAATCCTATTACTTAAAATGGGCTCATAAAGCCTTACAACTTGGTGTAATAAAGCAAAATAGTTGATGTGATTGCGCATAAGGACCCTTCCGGAAGCCGGGATCATATTGGACGTCATCGAGTGTTTTCATCGGAGTTTTATTGGGCAGATAAATGCAAGCCTCGGGGGATAGGCCGCTCTTCCACATCAGTAGTAAAACACACATTGTGTAAACTTGTTCGATTGCTTTTCCTCGCGTTGGTAACAAGAATTTACTGCTTTTTTCACTGTTTTGTTGATGTGAATTGGTCATTTTGTATAGAGTTTCATAGCCGACATGCACATAAGCATGGTATTGAACAGAGTCATAATTATGTACCTAGCTTACCTACTCGTACCTACTAAAGGTTTATTTTCTACATTTGATAGTTGAGTATGATGACTCAAGATTTTTCATCAACTCTGGAAGTTGGTCGTTATCATACAAAATAGATTTCCTAGTCACAGGGCCATAGTCATGTAATAGATTTCTCCTAAAAAAAGAAGAAGAGAAATCTCCTAGAATATTTTCAAAATCTGCCTTATTTTGACAACATTCTATATTCGTGAACTTTTAGTCATCGGAGTTATGAAAAGGAGCCTGCATTTTTGTGATGAAAGCAAGTACTGCTTTGCACAGTGATAGTGGTTTGTTTCGAGACAACTAAAGTTTCACTCCTAAGGAGGCGAGATGGTGCCACTGCCACTTCAAGAAAATACAATTTAGAAAATTGTATAAGACTAACAGGTGTACCGATTTGACCTCTAATCGAACCTCAAAAATGTATACGTGACACTAACTTTTACATTACTTTCCCAATACACTTTAAATCTTATGGCGCTACCACACTTCGCCGTATTTGTGCAAATATTCGTGTTGCATCTCATTCTTTAATATCGCAAAAGTAAGGGAGGCGAATACGCAACGCGTCCCGCATAGCGAAGTGTGGTGGCGGCCTTATGTCATATCAAATATGTGAACAAATATTTGTCAACTATTGGTTATAGAGGTGTCAAACATTGGAACGTTAACGTTTACCTTACTTAATTTTAATATTTAGGTTTAGTTTGATCTGACAGGGTGTGGCAGAGTGTATGGTCTCGTTAATGCAGGGGGGCTTCAATTCTGTTTAGGAAACAATCCCGTGATCCCGCCGTGATGTTGCATAATGTCGTCCATGCTCGCCCCTGCATACACTCGGTTATCAATTTAAAATCTTAACTCACTGTCGGTTTAGAAAATTGTTATGTAATTATAAAATGTGTTTGGTACTTTTTTGCATTAATTAATAACCTTTATTTCTTTTTTGAAACTCGCGGTAAAAAAAGCTATTTGGTCAAAATTATTCGCAATTGTATTTTTTTAGACAACAACTATGGTAAACAAGTTCATGTCACATTAGGCCATAAATGGCGAAAAAATCCACTTCCTGGCTAGGGTGACATAAAACTTTGTACTTACCACGGGCGGTAATAAAGAAAGCCTCAGATCGGCTTCGGCTCGGGCGTCAAATACCTGAGATCTGACACATTGTTTGTTTTACCGCCCTTGTTAAGTAATGTAACAATACTTCGTTCCAGATTCTTCTTCTTTATCCCGTTACCCTCTCCTGGGGTGTAGGGCTCGAATCGATTCTCTCCATTTGCTTGGGTCTTGGGGTCGTTCCAGATTAGGTGACGAAAATTTCTTATAGAATGGTATGAGAACTTTTCTTCATCTAATCTGGAACGAAGTATGCTGTTACTTAATGGTTATAAAACTGGTATTACATATGGGAAACGTTACAAAGACATCAAATGATACAAGATCGTAGAACAAAACGGACTACTTCCAAATAATATTCCAGTGGAAGATACTCGAGCCTGAAATGCATTGTTTCCCGGCACGGGTTACGGAACGATAACTTGGATGCGAACAAGCCGCAGCGTGGTCCTTAGAAGCCGAAGTTCCCCATCATACCTGCGTCACTTGAAAATTGAAAAACTTTCGCAATGCCTTTCTTATGGAAATAGTTCGCTTTACGTTTGAGTGAGTTGTCATTGTAGGGATTCAGAGGTCTCATTGGAATGATAGTTCGTACGAGCACTTGAACACTTTGCAGGTTGCCGAGTATTATCTGAAAGACTCTTCGTTGTTTGAAAGAACTCTCGATTAGTCCCTAGCGACTTCAATTACTAAAGAGTCACAGACGATAATATAATAGTAAAATTACCGACTTACCGTTTTCCGCACAAGCGTTGGTAATAAATGTTTTCTTTAGTAGATAACGCACTTACATATAGGTAACTACTTTGTACGATTCCGCTTAATAGAATACAGTTATATATTTTGTGATACGGCGTAACGGTAAGTACATTTTGCCGGCAAATGTGTTGTTTGCGCTACAAATTAATATCAATTCATAACTACTTAATCATTAAAAAATACTATTTGATTTGCCCTTATGTATTATATAACACGTATAGGAAAGGCTCCGCGGGTGCGATATTAAGTGTGCGTATTTTTAGGACAGCAAAATGCAAACCCTCGCGATAGCTCGTGTAAATCCGCATGAAATATTGATACAGTTTCGTGTAAACGTGTAACAAATGCGGTAATTTAAACCACCTGCCGGCGGCCGCGACGCGCGCGATCCTCTCTGCTATGCACCACTTTTGAACTGCTTAGGTACCTTATGTTGTACTCCTACTATTACGTACTGTTATTATTTTTTGATAGAGATTTATTATACTATCGAAGTTTGTGAACGTAAGGAGGGCCATTCATGTGACGGGGAAGTTGTAACGTCGGAAGGTTGGCAAGGTTGAATATAATGGATATTATAAGTGTTAATATCAAATAATCCGGAAGGTTAATTTTTTTTTAACTTGTTTCATTGCGTATATAGCCACGATAAGAACTACGCCATAGCACATCACATGACAGTCATTTTCGTTCTGAAGTGAAACTTATTCGTAAAATTTGGATGCATTCTGTGCGTCATTTTCCTATCTAAGATTTTTTTTTATGATCTACTGTTATCGAACCAACGATTTCAAATGTTTTATTTAACAGCTGTAAATCAAACCGAATGATCGATACTTCACCATATTAATAACCGAAGTTAAATGACGTTATAATCTACCTCCGCTAAGATTTAGAAGCAACACGATACATTACCGCTGCGAGAAATCGCTCAAGTCCCACTAATAGAATTATTTGCTCCCGCGCGCCCTCGTTTAGCGCAGTCCGATACAAGGGCTATCGGGTCTCCTCCTGTTTGCTCTCGCGTATTTACAAAAACGTTTACACTAACCCTCCATTCACACGTATTGGTTTAGGGCAGATGTATAAAGATAGAAGCTACTTCCGATTATGAGCCTTTTACAAAATACCTATTCAATCAGTGCTCTCTGTTTATTGTCATAATTTTGGGATAGGTAGTTGAGGTGCTGGGCAGGAATACGAATTAAGAGCTAATGTAAGTTAACACATTCGCCGGGGACTCGACATCTTGTTCTCCGTTCGTAGACAGTTTTCGCTACAAAACAGAAAAACCACGTACGAGCGTAGCGCGTAGCAATCGTTGGCAATTAATGTGTCAATACCTTTGCACCTTATTTCATTGTGATGAGGTGAAAACTGTTAACTGTGATTATATCTTCTAAGTAGGTACTTACTGACATAGCCAACTACTATAATAAAATTGAAAGTTTGTATTTGAATACACAAAAGGAAAAACACGCGATGCTAGTGGCGGAGCGGAAAATTTACCGCAAGATCCTGGGACCCACTCGTAGAGAGGACGGCACTTGGACGCTCCGTAAAAACCAGGAAATCGAAGATCTAGTGTCCGAGCCCAACATCATTGGAGAACGAAATCTGCAAGACTCCGATGGCTCGGGCACGTAGTCCGAATGGGTGACGATCGTGCTGTCCGGAGAGCGTACTCGGGTCGTCCATCGGGTCGTAGACTTGTAAGGCGCCCTAGGTACCGATGGGGCGACCAAGTCCAGAGGGACCTAGCTGAGGCTCCAGACCGTCGTCGACTGGATGGCGATAGCTAGGGACAGAGAAGCCTGGAGGTCTTTGGTGTCCGAGGCCAAGATCCACTTCGGGTCGTTGCGCCACAGCAGTAAGTAAGTATTTGAATCTTTGTTTTTCAATTATGTAAAAGGGTCATTAAGATTTTAATACCGTTTTCGGTTACTTGGTAGAAGTACGAGACATCTACCAACTAACTAAGAAATGCCACCAAAATCTACAGCCAATTCGAAATGCACCGCACGAATAATGACCCAAAAACAGCTGAACGGATATCGATGAACTTTGTCACATAGGTTAAACACAGAAATTTTTACGAAATCGCAGACAAAGGCATATACATACATTTAGGTAATAAACTATTTCAATCAAGAAGACAGCACATCTAAAAGTCTTTTGGTATTCCAACTTAGTAGCCAAAAAGAAGCCAAAGCCAGGTTCTTTTGAAAATATCTAATTATAACCGCCCTCGCGCCCCTCGCTACCTCACGCCTTCGCCGTAATTTATTAGACGGCCTTAAAGTTGCAAATATTTCCTATCCACTTATTCAATTGACTCACTCCAAATTGCTTAAATTATTGTTATCATTAATTTACTTGAGCGCTGCTATTAAAAACCGGTGTTGAGTATTTTGTCGGATTTAATAGGTAAAATGTCGCAGGGTGGGGTAGGAGGCCACTAGTAAGGCAATCATCTAATGAATGCTTCCGGGCAGATAAGCTTCGATTAAATGGTTTCTTTATTGCCAAAGGAAAGGCGCGTCCCTTTATGTGCGCATCGAGATATCGAATACATGTGCGCGGTTACCACTAAGATCTCTAACTGATATCAATGCTTTTGGAAAAGATTGCTTGCCAGGTTTATTGTTCTTCTTTTACAATTTTTGACAAATTTTTATTCAGAGTGTTTGATTTAGTTCCTTGAGCTTTTCCGGCTATACCGTAAAGGAGAAAGCGCGACGCTATAGTACCTCATCCCAAGATATGGCATAGGAACTAGTTTGTTTGAAAGCGACTGCCATCTAACCTTCCAACCCAGAGGGAAAACTAGACCTTCCTGGAAAAATATATATTATGTACTCTTTATGTATGTACACTCTAGGACTTTAATTACTGAGCTATATTTCAATGTCAAATTAATAATATAGGTATATACTTAACAAAAAGAACCTATCCTGTCCTGCCAATTCGATCTGGCCGGTTAGAAGTTCTTGTGTAGGTAACGCTCACAATTTATCGCCTGCATATCCTTTCAGCGGGCAGATAATGACCGCAGTAAAACGTTTAAGCACGGAATAACTGCTGCTGGAAGCCGTTATTACAATATTATGAATGGCTTCCCCCACGACTCTGCGTCTTGCCAGCCACCACTTGGAAGGCTCTTATACTACACTGTTTGTTAACGTGTTTGGTATTTACAACCTTCCTTTCCTGGCCGCTATTTAAATTTAATTACTGAGGCGTTTTGTGCCTACCAAGGCTAACTCGGGTTAACTTCACCCCGAGGTAACCGAGAGTACCAATACCTGGTCGAATCGTGTAAAGTAACTCTGTTCTACTAACCATCTGGTAATAATTTAATATTTTACCCAGGGTTAGTTATCTTACAGTTTTATCAAAAGAGTTGTTCACCGGTCTATTGATCTGTTTTTTTTTTGTATAATGTAAAGTAACTTTGTTATACTAACCATTTTATTCTAGTGATACATATTTTTACCAAAATACCAAACTTAAGACGACATTATTTAGAACAAAGTTTTAAAATAATGTTTCAGTATTGTTGCTAATATTATCCCACTATGTTCGGGACACGTCGGTTCTCTTTTGTGACATGCTGTTTAGATTTTAGAGCTGTAGAATGGACTGAAATTTAAGTCTATTTATGGGATATTTTGTCTGTGTTTAGTTTACACTTACTATATTAGGTTCGTTTAAAATAGTAAGCAATTTATTATATACTTATATAAATGCTAGCATTAGATACTGCGTATATGGAGATATTTTGCATATAGAATTAATATCTCTTGACCTAATTTATGACAAAGTGTGTTAAAATTAAAAGTACTAATTTCAGCCATAATTCAGTAAATAATATCTGGACGACCGAGCTTTGTTCGGCGTTTTTCCCGGCATGAGACCTAGCTAGATCGATTGCTTGTCCCCGAAAACCCCCACATACCAAATTTCATCAAAATCGTTAGGCCGTTTCGAAGATCCCCGAAATACATAAATAAATATAAATACAAGAATTGCTCGTTTAAAGATATAAGATAAGATTAAGTGCTACTGCTCAGCTAAATCCTGTGCATTGATAAATATAATATCTAAGATATTGAAAAAGACAAATTTGTCATATCAATCTACGTCTAAAGAGACATGTCGTACAATGTTTTTCCTTTGCTTAAAAATACCAATTTAAACACCTACTTCCCGGAGGCTTAAAAAGACAGCGAGTCCATAAAATTGTTTGTAACAGTGAAATTACTTCGGGATTGGATGCGCAAACAGAAAGCGATTTAACATCAATTTAGGGTAAATACAGTGGGTAGACACACGAGGTTGTGTCGTGTGTGCGGCCCCTAATTACACATTGCATCATTCTTGCGTAGGTAAACGATTTTCGCTCACAAAAATACAAAATATCACCTATAGGTAAAGAAGATTATGTTCCCCGCTGTTGGTTGGAACTTTTACTTACACGCTCCTAATTCATACTATTCTTTAATTTTTAAATGTAGGCTAAATTAGTGTTGCTGTTAATGGTTTGTGTCTTGTACTTAACAGAAACATTTATTTTTCTGGCTCCTAAATAAGGTAATCTATTCGCAAATTAGAGGATGCGTTAAAATTTTGTGTGCTTTCATGCAAGCAAGCGTGATTACTCTTAAATGTTTACTGCAGCAGTGGTAGGGAAGGTACGCAAGGTGTGTGATAAATATAATAAATAAATATTTGTGGATAATCTTACACAAATCAACTTAGTCCCAAACTAAGCAAAGCTTGAACTATGGGTACGGTCGCGCGCTTTAATTTATGACCCATTTCGCAAATTTTTCCCTTTGAATTTCTATACATTTTGACAGGACTGTCAACCTTAAGTGGGTCCGAAATTAAAACTCATGACTGTACTAAGCGACTGTACTATACATACTTATATAGATAAATAAATACTTAAATACATAGAAAACATCCAAGACCCAGGAACAAATAATCGTGTTCATCACACAAATACATACCCTGACTGGGATTCGAACCCGGGAGCCCGGGACCTCCAGCTTCGTAGGCAGGGGCACTACCAACAAGGCTAAAGGGTTCGGGATGAAAATAACGAAGCATTATTATTTAATCAGGTACAAACAAGTAATTTTATTAACACATAAGTAATCGTTTTTAGCACACGGATTAAAAATACTTTGAATCGTAAAAAATAGTAGTGTATAAAAAACTTAATCTAAAAAAAATTAAGTACTACCTACTTATGGTAAAATCTTGACTTAACAGTTAACAGCCAACATACGAAATAGCTTTTTTCACAGACTTGATGTATAATAGGTACTTACACAAATGAAACAAGTCTCCCATATTGGCACATTTGGCCATGTGCAATATTGTATATTGTACATTATTAACTTCTTGCTTATCATTAAGTTTAGGTATCCACATATTTATAAAACTAGTATAAAGTCTTATGTACAACAAATGCCAGCGGGCAGTTGGCATGGCGTCACTTCCCCTGCTTTCAACGCGCGAGCAGCCCGTAATTAGCGCGGCGTTCCTTCCTCTGCGCGACGACGAGTGTGGAATATAAACCCTCTCTTACACCTCTTACCATCTGCGGAATATTATATTAGGTACACCAGATTTTTCCAAATTTCATTTCAATAGGGTATTAAACAAAGGTAAAAATATATTATTTTTTACTTGACTAATAAAAGATCTAACGAAAATACTCGGAAAACATCAATTACTAATTTATTTTGGCTAAATGAAAGATTTTATGAGCATAAAGATTTAAAAAGGACGCTGATTTGAACATACCAATTCATACTGTCTTAGTGACGTCACTAAGACAGTATGTCCTTACAAATTTCATACTAACAGAGCGTTTTTGACATTTAATAAAAAGTTGCTGATTTGACTATGAGTAAAATACCGTATTAAAATTTCTAAATACATTCTCAATCATCCTCTTTATCGGTTTTTGTTTTAAAGTATCGCAGTAGTCAATCGCGTGTGAAATGTATTTATTCTAGTACTCTTATATTAGGTTATGGAATTTTGAGATTATTAGTTTTATTATTTATTAAATTATTACATAACACGAGCTTTTGCACACGACGAGATTACATGGACTCATATATTTTTCTATACCCAAAGTTATCCTTGTGTGTTTGATATTAAATACATTCACACGTTATGCGCAATTAATAAAATCGTCCGGAGTTTCATCTTAATCAGGGTAAGCGTCTAGGCTTTTATGACATATTACGATTGTAAAAAGAGGACCATTTATTCTTTCGGTATTTATGCACATTAATGTATTTTCTTCAGCAATCGCAACGCTTCGAAGCACGCGTTCCGGCGTTGCCTATAGTTCTTGTTTCTCTATTAAGTTATCCTGGTATTTTTACATGCCAAAATTACCATTTCACATTTTAGCCGAGTAAGGGACTTTTTTCAAATCCGTTCCCGTCCTGTTATGTTTTGTTATGTGGCCGGGGATCCCCGTCATCGGGAGAGCATGGCTTAAGTGATTAAAAAAAGTGATGAATATCAAGCTTAATTTGGAACGCTAGGACAAAGGCCGCCATTCCAGTAGTCATTTGACTCGCTCCGAGGCGTGCACTTCCCCTGTCTTCATAGCTCCAAAGACGCAGTAATGTGATTTACGACATGTCTCACTTGCTTCACCGTTCTACCCAGTATTACTTGACCCCAAGTTTCATAATAATTATGCCTAAAGGTAGGTGAGACTACTTTACCGGTTGTCCTGAGAGAGCAGCGGGGTAGCGTTGTGAAGCAGGCCAGCTGGCTTCGGGCGCCAGTCTGGTAATTAGCATGTGTTCCTTCCGTGCCCTCTGTACTGCGTGTGCACCCGATTGTCTTACTTTCTCGTTTATATGTAGGTAAGATTATATATTTTCGTTGTATCTCTCTCAGTCTCAAATATTATATCGAAGTAGGTACTCACAAATTACAGTAAGTGGGGTAATATATGTAAGTACTAAAATTACACGTTGTATTTTTTTTATATGACCAAAGAACATAATTCTATTATGTCTCAGCGTGAGAATAATTTACTTTTATTACGTTGAATGGTCTTTAATCAGCATGACAAAGAATTTTAATCAGTCTGTTTTCAAGAAATTCATGATACAAGGGACCTCGAACGTTTAGAGTGAGAATTCGTGTAATTTAAAAAATACGTTTCACGTTCATACCCAGTCATTGTCCTTTAAATTCCTCATAATCCGTCCAATTTTGAATAGTCTAGCGGAGATCGGGCAACGGCATCCCTTGGATTTAAACCCGCAGTTACATTTGTACGGAGCCCCGCCGTGGAAGGCGTGTGCCTTCCGATGATAACAAAACCAACCTATAAAGTTTAAAAGGATTTTTATTAGGAGTTTACAAGAAACTATGTTCGAGAAATACTAAGAAATTTATAATTAAACGATATTGCTTTTACGGCTGCTGCGGTAGTTGAGACCGGTGGAACTCGACGTGGTGTGAATGTGTTGCGCATTTAAAAAAACTCATTACACGCGGCAGCCGCGGCGTGGCCGAGTGCCGTCTTTGAAGGCCCGCGCCGCCGCCACTGTGGTATTATTCCAGATTATGCCGGCTCCCATACAAATGAAATCTCGCTTAAACCCACTGCAATTTCGGAACGAGTAAATAAGGCTCAAAAGTTGTTTTACTGCAGTCAGTCACACTCTCTGAAATTCCTTTTGAACTTGGGAATGCTACTCGTTGCGTCGGTTTCATGGCTTGACTTGGGCTTGTGCATTTCTAATATAAAGGAAATTAGGAATATGGTGTATTATTAATGTGTGGCGGTGGTAAACGCAGGATGCTATTAGGCGAGGTCCGGGCCTAGACGGTAATTTAGGCTCGTGTAGGTAACTTTACCTGGTCAATGGGAGTGGGCCTAAGTGTAACGAGAGCGCTCCGAATAACCATTACATATTTAGTTAGTCTGTCCCCCGGGACTGCGCTTGCGGTTCTTGCCATTAGTGCGATTGAGGCGATTGAGCACTCGGCCGCCGCCGACCGCTATGAGAACCCAACAAAGACGCTAATAGATACAGCAACTGTAGCTCTAGTATAAGTTTTTTCGAAACATTAACTTATTCGAACGCGTTTGCGTTTTGTCTCAAAATGTATGAAAGTGGTATGAAAACGTGAACAGCGCCTCTGGTGGTCACTAGTGGAAACTAAAACAGCGAGTATAACATTTGTTGCTAACCGATGAACGCGCGTATTTCAAACTAGGTGAGAGCGTTTTCATACATTTTGAGACAAAACGCAAACGCGTTCGAATTAGTTAATGTTTCGAAAAAACTTATACTAGAGCTACTGCATCCGTAAAACTTAAAACGTATTCAATACATATTTCAATACGTGTAACTGGAATAATAAAGTAATGAATGGGCATTTTTTATAAAAGCATTTGTCCGCTAGTGTTTTTAGAGTAATGTACCCACGAATCTTACGCAACAGTTTATAATTAATTGAATCATGTAACTTCTTAAAAGTTTCTAAATTTTATTAAGTCAAAACAACATATAACAGGCAAAGAACAATAAAACAAATAAAACAATTGCCGTTGGTCCTCCTTTTTAGGGTTCCGTAGTAAACAAGGAACCCTTATAGTTTCGCCATGTCCGTCCGTCCGTCCGACCCCCGTTTTTCTCAGTAACCGTTAGTACTATAGAAAGCTGTAATTTGGCATGAGTATACATGTCAATGACGCCGACAAAACGGTAGAATAAAATCTTTAAAAAAAATTTTTTTTAGGGTACCTCCCCTACATGGAAAGTGGTGGTGCAATTTTTTTTTCTGCCAAACCCCATCGTGTGGGGTATCGTTGGATAGCTCTTTTAATAGTGAATAATAAAATATTATTAGGTTTCTAAAAGCATTTTTTGATCAAAGAATTGGTTAGCGTGATATTAAGCTTTGAATTGATAATTTTAGCTATGGTCAAGTGTCCCCCCCCCCCTGCCAGCTAAACGGTGGCTACTAGGCATGTGAAAAAAATCATGGTAGTAGTAAATACGATGAATTTAAAAGGAAAACTATCACAGCTAAGTAGACATTACTAGTTAACGAGTAATAGTCGAACTTCAGAAATGTACTTTGTAAAAGCAAACTTTCGTACAATTTCCATTGATACCCATTGATAATGTTGTTAATTCTGTCAAAAACATAGTAAATATAAGTTTGCGAACTTTTTAGTCCACATAATGTAACGGGTAGACGACTACGGAACCCTACCTTGCGCGTGGCCCGACACGCACTTGGCCGGTTTTAAAGTTGATTTTTAATATAAGTTTCACTCAGATGAAGTCGTGGGTAGCAAATCTAGTAATAATAACTAAACCGTTAAAAATATTTACTTTAATCCGCACATAAACTTCGGCAGAAATTGTTTCTAAGCCGATTTGAAATCCTAATACATATCAAACGAACAAAAATACATTCATATGAAGTTTATCATTTGATATTGTATTCGTACCTATAATTATATCGTTTTGTAAGTAGTTAATATCTGGGCGACCGAGCTTTGCTCGGCGTTTTCCCGGGAATAAGAACTTGCTAGATCGATTGCTCGTCCCCGAAAACCATACCAAATGTCATCAAAATCGTTAGAGCCGTTTCCGAGATCCCCGAAATAATTACAAAAATTGCTCGTTTAAAGATATAAGTGTACAAAGCGGTTCTGAGAATTAAAAATTAACATAAATAAACTATTTGCAGCAAATACAACAATGCTCGTAATTTGATTAAAACAATCGTTGATACGACACGCGACATACGATGTAAATAAACAGTTCGATAACTAATCACAATAGCGTGGAAAAATAATTGGAAACGTATCACGTTTCACCGGCTCGTATAGATGCAGATGAGCCGACTATTTGTCTTGCCTGATGGCTGGGGCTTGATTAAACCGTGAAACATTTAGCGTTACCTACCCGTACAGGCCTGGTGCTACCGGCTTCACGCGAACGGCACGTTTAGTGGGTGCATGCTTATCCTTGCACTTGATTTATCCTTACAGGAAATTTTAGTGTCTTATAGTAATCGTGGCTGCTAGCGTTTTACATTCACAACAATACAGGAACACCGACCAACTCTTGTTGTTGTGTGTAATGTCATGCTTTAAATCACGACACATGAGTCAAAAAAGCTACGGGTCATTTTGCTAACACATGGAAAACAAGGGCATAAATTATGCAATAATCTGTCTGAACCAAACAAAATTAACACATTCATTGCCGACGAGTGTTACGTTCCTAGTTGATAGCATGGTTTTTCTGCTTTGTAGCGAAAAGAGTCTACGGACGGATATCACGATATCGTTTCCTTGGTGCTGAATGTGTTAATTCTTACATTTTAATTTTGTTGTTTTTTTACCCAAAACGCGATGGCTTAAATACGGCCGTTTATGCCGCAACTATGGAATTCGGAAAATAATATCGTATACCTACAGGGAAAAAAATTAAAACAATACAATTGTAAATAAATCATTAAAAAAATATTCTTTATTTAAAGTAGGTAACATTTTAACTCCGTGACTCGACGTATCGTATGTACCGAGCTACAAATTTGTGCAGGACGCTCGGTGGGCGAGTCCGACTCGTACTTGTCCGGTTTTTTTTTATCTCGGCCTACCCAAACCATACACTATTTAACGACACAATCGTTAAAATGGTGGTAGGATGACAAACATTTCCGAAGTGTCTCCTACGCGAAAGACAAACGTGTCCCTTACACCGGGGCGTAGTTTTTCACGAATCGAGGCTTCCCTTTATGGCTTTTAGACGGACTACGGCGTAGCGCTACGAGCGTAACGTTGCACTGTATGGGTTACCTTTGTATTTATTTATTTTATGTGAATCATTTATTTCAGGCATCTGTGGCCCATAATACAATACCTTAAAGACTAACATATATTATTACGGGAATTTTGGAAACTGCTTTAACGATTTTGATGAAATTTGGTAAGTGGGGGTTTTCGGGGACGAGCAATCGATCTAGCTAGGTCTCATGCCCGGGGAAAACGCCGAGCAAAGCTCGGCCGCCCAGATATTATATATTAATGATTTGCCTCAGTATGTTTCTCTAATAAAGTCTTCCTTTCTCTATAATTTGAACTGACTATGTTTCTCTAATACATAGTTTTCCTATGTCTATAATTTCAACTGCCTATAAAACTTTTTCTATTCGAGGGGCTGGTTGATTAAACTGTCGGAGTAATCACGTAACTTTTCGAACGTACGGTAGGCATATTTTATTTTAATGACATTTTTAGTATGGGATTTGACATTTAGATCGACCGTACCGTATACGTTCTAAAAGTTATGTGATTACCACACGTATCGCGAAACATTTTTGCAACACTAAAGGGCAAATGTTCGCATAGTGATTAGAGCAGATAAATGACGGACATTACTTATAATTAATGTTTAGGTGGTCGTAATCGCATCGCGTAAAGTGGCGGCGCCATTACTTCACAGCTGCTGTTACCGAAATATTGCCCAAAACACCATTTTCTGTTATAGGTGATTTTCTCTTTGCCAGTTTTAATATTTTTATAATACTTAATGTAAAATGATGCGTATCAGAAATGATAGGTACGTTAGTAAGTTTAACGGGATTAAAAGCGTCAGTATCAAATTAAATTCGTTAATATAAAACCGAAAATGTGTTCAACAGAACTTTGAAAGTGTTTTTGAAACAACAGAGATACATAATGTATTTATGCAACATAATTTCCAGTCTCACTGGTAGTAAATAACCCAGTCTCACTTAACCTATCACCCACAGTATATTCACCCCAAATCTCTACATATTTCAAAATTATTGTTTATGCTATATCTACCTACTTAATAATACTAACTTTTAAACGTTTTCTTAGTTCATTTCTAATTAAGTTTTAATAGTAACACCAAAAACGTAAATCATTCGCCCGTAAAAGCAGTAATATTAACGGGTGTGTCGATGGAGATGTCACAATTTCCTGCACTTAACAGCACGGAAGCAATTTTGACGACTCATCAAACGACGGACACGGATCGAGGCTGCTTCGTTAGACAGATGCCTATCATTAGTTTACTGCCTTTGACTACCTAAATAGTACTTTGTATTTTTCAAGTTCGGTACCTAAGTTTCTTCACACGTTTCAATTACGTGGATTTTACTGCTTTTATTATTATTTAATTCTGTGACATGTAATTTGTATTTAACAATTTTTTTTTGTTTTTTAAGTTCGACATGTAATACCTACTAAATTCGTACGCCAAAAGGCACATCATGGCTTTCTGACTATCTAATTCGAATATTCCACCTTTTTGTACCTGTGATGAACGAATAAATAATTTGTATTTTGTATTTGTAGTTCACGCTTAAATTTCTCCTTCTTAAGGATGATTCACGCTAGACCGTTCCGTGTCCGGGCCGGCCCGGACACGGAACGGTCGCTCTATCAACAATGCATCCGTTTGACGGCCGTCAAGCGACGGCCGGCCTCGGAAGCGCGACGGTGGCCCTCGGAAACGGGCCGGCCCGGACACGGAACGTTGACCTAGAACAATGCACCGTCGACGGGCGCGGCGAGGACGGGGCACGGGCATATACGTCAAAAATACGTAGGTTGTAAACCGTCAAATATTAATACGTGAAATATGAAAGACCATTCAACCTTGCATTTAGTCGGTTTATATTAGCTGCTGGATGGCTGCCGGGCTAGGATGATAGTCAAATGACATTATTTATGGTCACGTTTTACCGTCAAATTTGGGTAAAAGATATACGTGAATACTTGAATTTAAACTTTCGTGAGACATGTTATAACTTTATTTTACTAAACGGTTAAAACTCACGTATTAATTGTCACTTCGGGCGACATGTTTCGAACTCTTCGGAAGTTCTTCATCAGGATGAGTGCGTCTGCTACCCGCGCCGATTGCACACTGTCGAACTACCCGCCGCCCGCCGCAAGGCACGTGACGCACGCGCAGACAGCGCGGGGCAGAGTTCGAAACATGTCGCCCGAAGTGACAATTAATACGTGAGTTTTAACCGTTTAGTAAAATAAAGATAAACGTGAATTTTTAAATATAATACCCAGACATATAAGTTAGTTTTAATTTTATTTAAGTTATTATTGTATTCTACAATATATTTTCTTGTAAATAAATGATTAATAACTGTCGGACGTTCAATCGTATATTTGTCAAATCAATGCTAAATTATTGACATAAACTTATATGTCACTCGGGACGCCCCTTAAAATTGAACACTATACATATTTTCGTGTCATTATTATCAACATCAGCATATACAGGCTGGATTTTCTTTTGGGTCAGTGTGCTGCTACGTAAAAATTGTCTTAGAAGACCTTCCTTTGATTTTGAATTAATGAAAAATGGCGATTTCAGATTTTGGAAAAAACATACAGGGTGCGAGAAAAAGGCCATTTTTGACAACCTTTTTTTTGATGCCAATCGATCGCGTTCCTATTCAGGATCAAAAGCTTGTATGGGACCAAAAAAAAAATTCCGGCTAGAAAAGCCACAAATCGAGGAAAACTTTTCCCATACATTTACTATGGAGAAATAGTGAAATTCAAAATTCCTGTTTTTGGACATTTTGAATGCTTTTAATGTTATGTTTTCATACAATATCATGTTCCTTAAGCGTAGCAAGACTGATAAGCAAGATAGAAAAATGTGTAAAAATTTATTTTTTCTCCATAGTAAATGTATGGGAAAAGTTTTCTTAAATATTTGGCTTTTTAGTACATTACCGGAAGTTGACCCCTTGTAAACTATTGATATTGGATAGCAATGGAATCGATTGGCATAAAAAAAAAGTTTGTCAAAAATGACCTTTTTCTTGCACACTAGATGTTTTGATGTTTTTTCCAAAATCTGAAAACGCCATTTTTCATTAATTCAGCATCTTCTAAAACCATTTTCACGTAGCAGCACGGGATCTGGTAGCTGCCCTCACTGACCCAAAAAGAAAATCCATCCTGTATACCGTCCCACTGCTGGGCACAGGCCTTCTCTCATAGATGTCTCTCGTTTTGTGTATGGAGATAAATTAACGTTGCAATATTAACATGATACTATTTGAGATAAAGTCTCCGCCGCACTTAGAATTATCTCAGGATCTCAGGTTATATGTCGGAGCATATATTTGGTCCGGATTTTCATGCTAGCCGGGCTGGGGTTCGCACGGTGTTTAGCGCATAAAAAAAGAATCGGCACACAAATTCATAAGGACGTTGATATACTGACTGACAATGGTTTTAAGGACTGTTCTGCACGATTGTGATTGTAAGTACATAATTTTGTTTTCTAAGATATTGTATGGCATCGGTTACACGGTCAATATTATCACGCGATACCGCGATACAGTATTGACCTCTCTCTCACTTACATGAAAGTGATAGAGAGGCCAATACTGTATCGCTTGATAATATTGACCGTGTAACTGACGCCTATAAGCATCGTGCGATCCCAAAACAAGTTTTTAATAAAATGAAAATTCAATAAAAATACTAAAAACCACAAATAATACCCACAAGTAATTTATAATGTGATGTAATAATATGAAATAAATTAATATCAATAATATTTAATGATAATAATTACAATTTGAATCGCCCGTCCTCAATTCCTCCTAGTGCCCGAGGCATCGTTCCCAGGACGCTCGCTGCGTTGCCTTGCTGAATGGCAAGGCTCAGCCGCATGGCGAAGTAAGAGCCCAGCCCTCAGATCACCTGAGACCCCGATCAGTTTTTGAAAAACTTTTTTGACTAATTCTTTAGTATCTGTCGACCAGGCTACCAGGGTCTCTACTGCAAGTGCCGAAAATATGTAATTATATGTTAAGAAAGCGTATTTACGACACTTGACAGTAAAGTTTGGGCATCGTTAGTGGCTGAACCCGGCGTATTGGCAGAGCGCTGGACATGGGACGGGGCCAACGTGTCCACGCAGGTCACATCCCATGCCAAAGGTCGACATAGATGTCACGGTACTATTGTGCACCCGTCAGGTCTTTTGCCATCAGCAGCGGACAGACCTACTGGCTCCAGAGTTGATGGGATAGCTGCGGAGCCGAGAGCCCGGTGGATGAGGTCGTTGACCGATCGGCACTTGACTGGCAGTATAGGCCGTGGCGACCGAGGGCGTCAACCGAGCCATCGCAGCGGCTGCAGGAATATGGCTTGCAGACTTTGAGCCCTAGTGTAAGGCACGGACACTGCCAGTAATCGAGCGCGCTCGGTTGGGATAAGGTTCTGTTCTAAAAGACTTTTGTGGATAGATTTGACTTTTAAAATGTCCCAGGCAGCTTGGCTCGCTTTTTCAGCAGGTGGGCTCTTACCAGGATTCCCGATCTCCCAAGTTGACTCTGCATCGGCCAAGCAGCGGGATTGGAAACATTAAGAATTCCACTAATGAGCGTGGCGGTGCTGTGTACAGATGAGAGAAAAGCAGCAAGAGCCAGGTCACCAGTACAGCGGATACCTAATCCGCCATATTTTATTGGCAGAGTTGCCTGGGACCAAGTATGAAAATCGAGGGAAACGTTTAGGATTTTACTGATTGATTCTTTTAATGTGTTATCTATTAATGATGTCAATAGAGGGAATTTCCATAACGGTCAGTTTATTTAACGACCGAGGCCTTAGATAGCATACCGCATGAGGCATGTCTGGCGTTCAAAGCGTGATGGAGTTGATAAAATTAAATTGCACAATGCATGAACCTGCCTTATCCCATTATCGAAACATTAAAAGAATTATCCAAAATGTTCCTGTGATATGAGTGTACATCTTATATCTTTAAACAAGCAGTTTTTGTACATATATTTATTTATTTCGGGGTTCTCAGAAATGGCTGTAACGATTTTGAATAAATTTCGTATGTGGGGGTTTTCGGGGGTGAACAATCGATCTAGATAGGTCTCATATGACCGGGAAACGCCGAGCAAAGCTCGGTCACCCAGATATTATTTATTAAAGCAGTTAGCGAGACATTATTAAACCTGTACTGGGTACTGACGACAGTGCAAAGAACGACTATAATTTGTGGCAAGTAACCATCAAGTAACACGTCGACAATCTTTAATTTCCATAGTTTTCTAATAAAGAAACAGGCTATAAATATGGTTTATTACATCTATGTTGAAGAAATTAAAGTTAGGAGGACGTATCGAAATATTGTTATGTTCTTCTGGGTGTGCCGACGCGGTATGACAATTTCAACGTTGCAAAGAAGACTGTCGCAAGCCGTAAGTTGACGAAGATAAACTTCTGTTTGTAGTTTTTAGACATTCCTGAAAAAAAAAAAGATTTTACAATCCGATAGATGCTATCACTGAAAATCATCATAGTAGGTAATATGTAAATTAACGCACGTAATGTACGAGGCGTAAGTCAATTATTAAGTTATTTGGAGCAGTCGAACTGGAAACGTATTTTGTTATCTACCTTACAGTCATAGAAGACTGCTGCAGTCATAGTAACGATGCACTGAATGTGTAGGTATGGTGTTGCATTACTGGTGGTCATTAAGGCCTCCAGAACTCCCGAAAATGGGCTGTGTTGAAAGTGAAGGACTTAAATTTGCCTCTAGCAGTAGCAGTCAACACTAAGAATCCTCAATCGCTTGCCATCAGACAGGTCCAATACCTAAGCTAAGCTAGTTCACAAATATTTTTTAAGAAAAAAAAAACGACTTCAATGTGGGAGGCCGGTGAAAGATTATTATACTTAGATGGTGCACTCTTAGATTCCATACAATACACACTTAATTCGTCATGGAATCCACCATCAGAACTCAAGCTTGACAAAAATGTGTCTTGAAAACCTAGCTTGCTTGACAAACATAACGAAGAGAACAAATCGCCAAACGTGAACTATGCGTCGTTGAAGAATTCCATTCTGATCATCATCAGCAGTTCCACTTCATCAAATGTCACTTATTTAAATGTAAATGCTCGATTTGTTTATGAAAATACTAAAATCACTGTAAGTATGTATGCCTTTAACATTTGAGGAGTTCACTTGATTCCTCATGGATCCCATCATCAGAACTCGAGCTTGACAAATGATTGTCTTGTAAATCTAACTTGCTTAACAAACACAGCAAAGAGAATAAATCGCCAAACGTGAACTATGCGTCGTTGAATTCGCTATTTGACAGTTGTAAAGATAAAATAATTAATGTGTTGGATACAGTAGCTTATAGGTTTACAATACTCATACAATAGGTTTTGTGTTTTAAAAATAATTGAAAACATTTTTTTTTAAATAAATTCAGAGATTTTTTATCTGTGGATTACAAAAACCGAAACGCGTGTGACGTCACATTTCAAAGTTAAGGTTTAATTCCGCAACAGACCGCAACTGCACTTACCGCACGTTATGTTTCTCCGCACTCCAAATTGAACCGTAACGGTATTCGTAAAAAGCTCTATTTAAAATGAGCAGAGAAGTGTCGCAACAGCACAAGTTACTGTACAATTTGGAGTGCGGTGTAACATGCAGTTGCAGGCTGCTGTCGGCTGCGGAAGTAAGCCTTTAGTTGTTTATCAAGTGCGACGTCACAGTACTCACAGTCACGTGATCGGCTGTTTTCGCGAGAAATTCAAATTACTTAAAAAATATTTTTTTTTTGATAGAAATTAAGCTCTGGGGAAAACGATAATTGTTACAGGTATAAAACAAACCTACGTATAATTTAAAATACATTTCCGAAAACTGTCAAGTAGCCAATTCTGATCATCATCATGAGTTTCCCTTCATCAAATGTCATCAAATGCTTAATTAGTTGATGAAAATACTAAAATGCCTGTGCCTTTCACATTTGAGGAGTTGCCTCGATTGCTCATGGATCCCATCATCAGAACTTGAGCATGACAAAAATTAGTCGTGAAAATAGAATTTGCTTAACAAACACAGCTAGGACGACAAATCGCCAAACGTGAACTTTTCGTCGTTGAAGAGGAAATCCGGACATATGAAAGTATTTTTGTCGAAGCTGAAGCGGAGACCTTCATTTCATTTGATCGGCTCTGCAAAAACAAGACAATAATCACATTATTACTCTCTGTGTATGGTTGATGAGAAATGAATTGAAATCTAATCTGTAGTTCTGGAGATTAACCCTTATATACTCATTAAGGTGAAACAAGGTACCAATTATTAAGAAAATAAAAGGTTCGATTATCTCGGAAACCTAGGGACTCTTACTAAACCTGAATGTCCATTTTCTGGACCAGCCTCAGAAGCTCTATCAGTGGTTAGAAGTTTGTCCATTAATTACTGGACACCCTGTATAAACATACAATATCTGGGCGGCCGAGCTTTGCTCGGCGTTTTCCCAGGCATGAGACCTAGCTAGATAGATTGCTCGTCCCCGAAAACCCCCAATTTCCCAATTTCATCAAAATCGTTAGAGCCGTTTCCGAGATCCCGGAAATAAAGAAATATAGATATATAGAAATATATATAGATATTAACAAGAATTGCTCGTTTAAAGATATAAGATAATCCTATAGTTTATGTCAAATTTCAAAAAACTTATACTTACTAGTGTTTGACACAAACTTTACGTAGATAATAGGAAAAAACCGGCCAAGTGCGAGTCGGATTTCGCACATTTAGGGTTCCGAACCAACGTCAATAAATGTGATTTATCCATATATTAGTATTTGTTTTGTAAAATATACGTAATAACCAAATCATCATCATTATCACCAAATTTCAAGTTTATAGGTCAAAGGGAAGTTGAAAAATTATTTGGAAAAAAAATTGTGACAGACGGATGGACGTGGACGGACGGATGGACGGACGGACGGAAGCATGAGTGACAACAATAGGATTCTGTTTGGACCCTTCGGGTACGAAACCCTAAAAAGCCCAAAAAATATGTTTTCCAAGATTTCAATCTACCATTTTGTTAGTGTATGTAAATTTATTTAGAACTATGTATTTAATTAACGGATACTGAGCTAAGCCGAGGACAGACGCACAGACGGACGGACAGACGGTCTGACATACGGACTTATGGACGGACATAAGTCCGTAAAGGGAAAATAGGGTTTTTGTTAAGCATGATATGAAATGCTGCTAAAAGCGATACGTAATTTTTATTTATTAATACTAGTTTTTGACCGCGACTTCGTTCGCGTGGAACTCGTTCATCGCGATAGAATGTAATTGCTATTGCTATTATATCAGGCGCTTACCTATATATATGAGGATAGGTATCGCGACACGTGGGTGTTATTCAATACTTACTTACATACATACCTACATAACATTGGTACCTACATATACTCAAGCCCCTTAATGCCGTTGGCGTGGGTAGAGACCATATAATGCCAAATACTGAGTACCTACTGCTAATGGCAGATGGCAGTCGCTTTCGTAAAAACTAGTGCCTACGTCAAATCTTGGGATTAGGTAGCGGACCCCGCGGAACTGTACTGGGATAACGCTAGGAGGATGATGATGATGTTGATGGCGGGCTTAATGCCAAATGGCATTCTCTACCAGCCAACCATGAATTCTTACTTCTACTCTTATTCTTTCTTTCTTTATTATTTCTTTCTTTTTTCTTTCTTTCTTATTCAGGCTCAGTAAATAATAATGCTTGGTCTTGGGTGGGGTCTGGGGCCAAAAAAAAAGTACTTATTTATTAGCCCTTACCGTAGTTGATTTAATTTGATAACATGATGATTGTCGCTGATACAAGACGTACGATTATTGTTACGGAACTTGCAAACTTTTCATTTTCTTTTTTCTATCGTCTGAAAATAAGAATTGCCATGTAGAAAGTTGCGTAGAATCAAGTTTAATATAAGGAGACGGAATGTCACATGACATGACTGTCGTCCCTCGCTGTTTGACGGTGATGTTGAAATACCTACTGTAAGTTCGGTGACTGTTATATCACTGTAAATTGCACGAATGGATTGCATGCTACAGAAAAAATATATACTTACACTAGCGGACCCGGCAGACGTCGTCCTGCCCGGAAAAGCAGTGCCACCTACCTGGTCGAATTGGTTTGTTAGATGTTTTACTCGAAATCGTTATTTAAGATCCGCGTGGTCGTGTCGTAGGTTTCCCCTGGATTTTCCCTAGGCCACTCTCCAACCGCGCAGTCCCATCACTTTAATGGGCCCGCCTATAAAGCCACAGGTTAAAAAAAGTCCATAAAGTGCAGTATTTCTTTGATATTAAAGTTCAGTTAATAATTAAGATGTTTGATGGATGGTCGCGAGTGTTCGGAAATCGTCGTAAACAGCTAATTGTCTCTGTTCAAAGATCAACGTGCAAATACTTATTTATTGTCGGGTACTATACATTATACAAGAAATTTCAATGTATCGTCGTTTACGTTTTCATGTAGATATTGTCTGTACAAATGTGGAGGACTGAGAGTATGAAAATAATCTACTAAGAAAACTTGCTTGTATTTTAAAAATTAAGCAATGGATAAATCTGCGCAGAATTTCGATACACGAAAATCAACTCTGGTAAAAAAAGCTGTAAAGTAATAGGTAATTCGCGGAAAAACGCGACTAATGAAAAAAACTTGTGTTAAAATAGTAGCCGAATAATTTAAACGACTGCAAAATTCACGATCGAGGAAAAATGCGATCCGAAATTTTGCTACAATGAAATAACGATTTCGAGAAAAACATCTAACAAACCGTCGAATTGTATTATGAAACCATGCAGGATTTATGCGCTCGTGAGATAAAAATACTGGGCTGTTATTCATAAGGCTGGAAGCCGCTCAACCAATCTCAGTGAAGCGCAAACTCTTAGGGTATTTCCGGCGTGGTCGTGTCGGAGGTTTCCTCTGGATTATCCCTAGGCCACTCACCTAGCGCGCGCCCCTATCACTCTATTGGGCCCTGCCTATAAAGCCAAAGTGAGGTTAAAAAAAGGACACTGTCTTTGTCCAAGTACTTGCCGTTAGGATGATGACCACAACCGAAAATGATATGCCTGAGTGACACTCCTGGACGGCGGCATGCCCGACAAATGTCGATAGTAGGTACCGCTTTTACGATTTATTTCCAGTAATTCTTCGTCATGCACGATAACTTCGTCTGCGATTGCACAGACAAAACGTTCGGTTTCCCCGCAACGTACCCAGTTCACAGACGCGAGCAGTCTATGTCGGGCCCCGTACTGGCCCCGTTGAAGCGCCTGTGTAGCTCTTTAGGCACAGTCGAGTTCATTAATATGTATACACTTTTTTACCTAATCGAATGCTTTTGCTTTCAAATTGTAGGCGACCGCATTCGATTAGGTAAAAAAGTGTATGTATACTTACCTTTATATCAATGAACTCGACTGTATCTTCCACTCCGCCTTGTGGTAGTCTATTCAGTGCTCAATACTTTGAAGTCTGCGCCAGTTTTCGGATTCTCTGGCACACCTGTCTTTGCCTTAAAGTGTTAGGCCGAAGAAGGCCGTATGTAATACGTAATGTATTTAAGCCGTTGTGTGGATTGTGTGGTAATTTGGTCACTTACACTTGCATTTTCCCGTAAACCTTATTTCTGCATTCATATTTGTTCGCCGCGTGTATACCATTGTGTATACTTACAATTCGAGTTTCGTGTGTGACGACCAATATTTCCACAACATATTACGTTTTATGTTTATGTATTGAAGCTTTTTACTGATTTTATAATTCAAGAGTTATTTATATATTAAATTGCCTTACGTCCACTCTACCATAATTTTACAATAATAAATAAATATCGCTTACTACCATTTGTTTGATGGAAATATGTCAGTGACGCAAGTGACTTCGCATGTCTTATTCCGTCAAATGCCAAAGAGTTTGTTCTACGCTATCTATGATACACAAATGTTCAGCACATCCGTTTTTTAACGAAAACACGAAAACGACGCCACCTGCCGGGTCCAATTGTCTCAATTGACCTTTCCGGGACCAACACAAATATACACGCAAAATTCATCCCAATCGGTGCAGCCGTTTAGGAGGAGATATGAGCCTAACACACGTACAGAAGAATTAAATATATAAAAAAAAGACAAAATTTCATCCCAATCGGTGCAGCCGTTTAGGAGGAGATATGAGCCTAACATACGTACAGAAGAATTATATATATAAAGATAGTAGAAAGGTAAATGTTTTAATTAGCTGTCTGTGCTCTTTAAGAAAACTACCTGTAACAGACGGACAAATACTAAGTTTTTTTTAAGGTCAAGTAAAATGTCACCTACTTTATCACAGACAGACAATTCCACTATAAACTTACATACATACTCGCAAATTTAACTTTTTTACAAAATTGCTGTCGCTCCCGTATCGGCCGTACAAGCCACTTAGATAAGAGCCGCACCTCTTCATACGCATACGGAAGCTGCTTAAATCATCTTTTCATGGATGAACAAGGCCAATGATGATTATGTACAACTATAAAAAATATAAATAGGAGTCGGCGAATGATTTCCTGTAGTTGTAAACGTTCATTGGTTACGGTAGCAGGCCATTACGGCAGCATGACAGTCATCAACTAGTCATTCAGAAGCTTCTAATGAGCCCAGACACGACGAGTATAGCTTGTGCAGTTTAGTAGTTGCTATGGTCACCTCCTCTCTTCAGCATCAGATCATATAAATTTATAATATTGCGCATTTACAAACTTTACCATTCTTTACTCTTTCCATAGATATGGTTGGCTAGAAGAGATGGCTTGACATACATATAGTTTTGATTATTTTGAATGAATCCCCCATAGTCAGGAATCTGGAAATAAAGTGGGCAACCGCATGTTGAGTTTAAAATGAACCAAAATATTAAATAATGATGTAAGCTACTTAGGTGATATAACTAGGTGGGTTTTTTGATTTAACTAATTCACATACATATAGTTATATATTCATGTAGATACCTCAACCAACAACTCCAAGCAAATTACTGGCACCTAATATTAACAACATCAGGCCTGCTCTCATGAATCGCACTTTGCCACTTCTCGGCTTGGAACAGTTCCCTTATTTATACCTTTCAATTTCTTCGCAAATACACATATTGCGTAACTAACTAACTACTACACACAAGTTTCGAAGAACGTATTATTAATATATTAGATTCTAGTCAGGATTCGAACCCACAACCTTTGTAAGTAATAAATCCATGTATGCGCTTTACTCGCCACTAAATTGTAATACTTTTAATGAAGGAAGAGAAAGGCTTAGGTAACACTCAATTTGTAATTTTTTTTATTATTACCTATCGATAATCATCAGCCTCAGACCTGGCTGCTGCCAGCTAACGGGCAGTCGTTGTTCGGTGGGTTTAGGCCTCCGAAAATTATTTAATAGCACGGGAAAAAACTTAAAATAAATAATTGCTTCATTTACCCCATGAGAGCGCCAAAGCGGATGCATACCAAACTATCTCAGAGAACATTTTGCCTCTTCTTCTTCAATGAATCATCTCCACCATCACCAGATGTTATATTATATATTAAGTATTCACTTTATCACTGCTTGACCATTCTTGCGATACGTATTTGACAATCTTGTAATGACATGACATATGCCATGCCTGACACGCCGGCCGCTCGCTAGTTGCTACGCAACTCACAAAACGGCCCGGCCCGGGCACGGGCCGGTCATGCCCGGAGACGCGACGTTAGCATACGGAAGAGCCCGGTGGCCGAGCGACGGGCTCGGCACGGGCCGGCCCGTGCCCGGGCCGGCCCGGACGCGGAACGTGTAGCATATTGTCACACAAAAAAGCTCGGCGACGGGCCGGCCCGGGCACGGGCCGGCCCGGACACGGAACGGTCTAGCGTGAATCATCCTTTATCCTACTTAGTACTTATACAGGATGATTGGGACATAGGTGTAAAGACTTTAAGGGGTGATAGACGAGGTAATTTTAAACCCCACTTAGAAACGAAGTCTTCTAAGTTCATATGCGAAAATTTATTTTGAAAATTTGTACTTTTTTTTACTTTCTCGATTGTTCTGACAAAAATAAAATCCCTATCACCGAAGTTATTTTGAGCAATTAGAACAGTAGGTTTTAAAAAAAAAAAAATTTTTTTTTCTCATCGTTTGTCTATGAAAATGGAAAATTCGCACATTATTTATCATGTGATTACAAGAAGTACAAAGTTAACATTAAATTCAAAAAATCCCTTAGTTCCTACCGCTGCTGTAAAATTACGCGTTATCCTACGTGGGCGAACTCGACGCGAAAGCGAAGCGGCGCGGCGTGGCGCGAAAAAAACAAACAGTCGATACCCATTGAAGTGTCCTACGTGAGCGAACTTCCCGCGATGTGCGAGCGGCGCGGCGCGATGCCAAGCGAACGCGATCAGTTGGTTTAAGAATTTCAATAACCGGTTATTTTATTTGACGAAAATATCCGTTTTAACCGGTATTTTCGGTTACGGTTATAACCGGTTTGCATTCCCTAGCTGGTAGTGCGAAGCGGGACGATTCGCGTGCACGTAGGACAGGGCCACCGCTTCGCGCCGCATTCGCCTGTCACCGCGTCGCTTCGTTTTCGCATGGAGATCGCCTACGTAGGACAACGCGTTACGATGATGACCTCTTCTATCATCCCTTAAAGTATTACACCTATCTACCAAACATCATGTATATATTATTGGTTGTATCCCTAAGTCTTGGGATCGCTTGTTCCCCATCTATTTCTATCCATTTCGTCATGCTCAAACTATGAAAATTAAAAGCCTTAAAAGTACTTGCTCCTTTGAAGGCAGTGAGTAACAAAAGTCTACAAATCGCCGCGCCGGTTGATGTTCGCCGGAGACGCGGGCGTTCGTCATCAAAGTTTGGGAATTGCGGCCATCTGCTGCGCACCGCTCGCTCTCAGATTACCGTCGAGAGCTTCATTTAATCGTTTTATTAATACGCCGACAAATCGTTTACTGCTACCGGCTCCCGACCATGTTTTACATTCAAATAATGTTTTTATCTTACTTATTGCCGTTTAATACAGCGGCTTTCTGTTGTAACAATTCAAACTTTAAGCGTTTCATTTTAAATTGTAAAATATGAAAATAGGCAGCTCTAAAAACTACAGAAGTTATTTTTTATCCCTTGCTAAAATAGTATGCTATAATAATGATCTCTCACAGCAAACGGTATTTCAAAATTCCGTATGTCTCAACCAATGTTATCTGAACACAGCTCCACACTATCCAAGTATTCGCATGCACTTGGTCTGTGTCATGTCTACATGCAAAGAAATTGGCTAACAACCCTTAAAATATTCCAGGTGAGTCCGAAGCGGGCGCAGCGCCGTGCACTCCCGCCAGTTATTAGGGCCCGTAAATAATAACTATTAAAAGCTCAGCCTGTTTTATTTACAGACACTACGTGGTACGCCGGCCTATGTATACATTAATAGCATTAGCCCGCGACTTTTTCCGTGTGTATATATATTGATCGCCTTAAGGTATTATAATTAATTCATACCATAGTATGTAGCTATTAATTACCTTTCACACTCCGATATAAATTTTAGCCCCCTCTACCACGCGCCTGTAAGAGATTTCCGGGATAAAAAAACTCTCCCATGCCGTTCCCAAAGCCTCAAAGTATTTTCTTTCCGAAATAACACTAAAAGTGCAATATTTTTCCTTTAACATTTAATACTTTTTTTGTAAAAACCCAGTACGTACCTAGATTAGGGGTACCTAATTTATTAGAAATTGTAAAGGATTATGCCTCTCACTCAATCTTAATCATATTTTTTACTCTAATAACAATCATCTTTGCAATCTAAAGTCGATTTATGGATAATCCAAATAGGACCAATGTCAATAACTGTGCTTCGCAAAAATGATTTATAACTATTGTATCTATTAAATAAAACCGTAAAGGGTGATTATGGTACTATGAGCGCTTCGCGGCATCGCGGCTGCACAAAATTGTCACCCGTGGCCGGCACCATTGCTTCTGATTGGATTAGGTCCGAAGCGCTGTCGGTGCACCGATGCCGAGCTCAAACGTAAAATTTTACGTGACCACTTTCCAAATGTCGACTTTCGTGACGCGATTGCGTACTTGCCTTCCCGGGGCTTTGATCGCTCGTGTTCGCCAGCGTATTATGTAAATTTTGTAGTTTGCACTGAAGATACTTGCGTTCAGCAGTCATAAAATACTTGGAAATTGTTACACTATTGACAAAATGAAACTCGAATGCTATGGTATATACAGTCACCAACCAGCTGATATACAGTGTGTCTTCCATACGACCTTAAGTTTTAAGAGCTGATCTGATAGTATAAGCCCTAATGAACATACCTCATTCGATATATTTTAGGTTTAAATTAATTCAGCACGAAATTTATCAAGAACATGTTACCATGTCATTGCCATAATTGAAAGTTTTTAAGAATGAAACAAATGCATGCGTGCAGTTACATCGCTGCTAGAAAAAAAATACAAATAAAAAAATATACCTAAGTACCTATATAAATGTTACGAAAAAAATATCATGTTTGATAACCATGATACTAATCAAGGGCTTTTTTAGGGTTCCGTAGTAAACAAGGAACCCTTATAGTTTCGCCATGTCCGTCCGTCCGTCCGTCCGTCCGTCCGTCCGTCCGACCCCCGTTTTTCTCAGTAACCGTTAGTACTAGAAAGCTGTAATTTGGCATGAGTATACATATCAATGACGCCGACAAAACGGTAGATTAAATTCAAAAAAAAATTTTTTTTTTAGGGTACCTCCCCTACATGTAAAGTGGTGGTGCAAATTTTTTTTCTGCCAAACCCCATCGTGTGGGGTATCGTTGGATAGCTCTTTTAAAAATATTATTAGGTTTCTAAAAGCATTTTTTGATTAAAGAATTGGTTAGCTATGGTCAAGTGTCCCCCCCCCCTGCCAGCTAAACGGTGGCTACTAGGCATGTGAAAAAAATCATGGTAGTAGTAAATACGATGAATTTAAAAGGAAAACTATCACAGCTAAGTAGACATTACTAGTTAACGAGTAATAGTCGAACTTCAGAAATGTACTTTGCAAAAGCAAACTTTCGTACAATTTCCATTGATACCTTAGATAATGTTGTTAATTCTGTCAAAAACTAGTAAATATAAGTTTGCGAACTTTTTAGTCCATATAATGTAACGGGTAGACGACTACGGAACCCTACCTTGCGCGTGGCCCGACACGCACTTGGCCGGTTTTTTTACATTTTATGATAAAATCGACGACGCGAACGACACTTAAAACTATAATCAGTTAAAATATAAGTACGTATGAAAGACACCCTGTATAAGCCAGAAACTGTATTAATATCATCCCGAGATCTTTATCTGGCGCAGACTTATTAAATATTAAGGTAGATGTACCCTTTACCGGATCTGCCCTATCACCGGATTTTCTATATTTTAAGCCATAAGTCGAGTTCTTACAGCTAATATTACGTTGTGATATTTTTTTCCGTTAGCTAGATACCTATTCCTTCCACTACGAGGCAAAGAAAGCCATTTTGTTTCTCAGTTGTAACGGGAGAATCGATTGAGCAGGTCGATCGCGGCGTTGTATGGGACTCCTTACGAAAATGGTTAAGAAACTGAGTGTACTTCGTAAGGTCATAAAAGCGTTTAAAAGTGACTTTATGCTTCAAAATAGGGTGTTATCGTATCATGAGTTAATAAGTGTGTGTGTTTGAGTTAAATAAGTGAAATTAGTGCAGTCAAATTTACAGAATTCAACAAAAATGTAAATTCGGTGATGGGTCACCCTCATCTACTGCTTGAAGGTTTTACCGAACAGCGTTCGGAATCAGGGAAAAACGTATGTTTTGAAAATTGTTTTTTCACTCGTTAATCATAAACGTTATATATATACTACTCCGCTTTACACATATCCAATTAATAGAGTAATTTAATGAGCAATTACCGAACGCCTATAAACGAGACAGATTTTTTGTAAATTGCATTTGAAATGTATAGTTTTCACGACTTTTTGACGTCAAAATAAGCTTCATTGACCAGGTAATTTTAAAAATTCCATATTATTTATTTAACATCAGTAGAAGCAAAATAATTGTGTATTTATTATTTTGCAATAGTTCTTATTTCTAGATAAAATGTACTAATGTTGTTATGGCAGAATCATTAAGATTAAAACACTATTTTATTAAATATGTTCGCGTGATAGGTTCAATGTGTACGCTTTACCGAACGCCCGTTCGGTAAAGCGTACCCATGGTCTCTGATACCGAACATATGATTATCTCGGCCTAGCTGCTATTTGGCGTTCATTGGAATATAAACCATATTCAGCGTCCAGCTAGATCTATATTGAAATGTGTTATTTTTCGTATATCTTTAAAAAAAAGCCAGCGCTACTTAGATGTAAACCGTTAACGAATAAATTATATAAAAATAAATTATTGGCGATTAGCGAAGAATTTTTAATAGATATGTATATTATTTATATAAAAAAATATTTGATTTAAATTTTTAATTATAGACAGTTTTTTCTTAGATTAAATTACCGTCAAGATTGCTCGAAATCACAAAATTAGTGCAGTTAGGTTGAAATAAATAGTCACTCATCAGTTTACAAATTCACACACTGCCATCATTCCATACATTTCTTCCCTAGTTCGGTGAAACGGCATGCCGATCCGGTAATGGGTGCAAATTCCGTTTCTTAGTTCGTTGAATGGGACAAATCAGTGTAATCGATATAAAAAACTTTAAAAAATATTTTTATATACGTCTAACTATGTAATAAATTTCGACGTACATTTAAATGATGACAAATTTATCTATCTTCACCATATGCTGTTGATCATAATCGTACAAAAGTTCTAAACCTTATTAAAAAAACAAACGTACATGTAGGTCTTAAGCGTCCGGTGAAGGGTACTTTTACCTTAAGTATCAATACTTTAATATGCCGTGCCAAATGTACCGTTAATTAAAATAAATGACGTTGCAAATAAAATGGAACTATTTAGAATTGACAATATTTCATAAATTCCAAAAGTCTTAATTCGAAAACCATTTCGGTAAAAACGTGTGAAGTACACAAAAACCATTTTTTTAGATTTTTTTCTCCGTTAATTTTGGAAAAAATCGCAAATTACTGTAAACCGAAAGTTGACGTCATCTTCCTCGCTGTATTCAGGGAGACCTTAGTACAGAGTACAGACAATCGCTGCTCTGGAGTGGCTCTGGATTCTTGTTGGGAAGATGATGTCATATTTTACTTACGCCCTTTTGGAATGACCTACTTTTCAACGTGTTTTTTTTGTATGAAATAATGAGTTAAATTGAAAAAGAAAAAATACGGGTGGCTTAAATTTTTACCTATTTTCTAACTAGTCCATAAAATAAAGTAGCTAAAAATATGAAATGTTGTCAATTGATGCAATTGTTTCCAATAAATATCAAAGATTACAATTGATACAAGAGTAAAAATAATCAAAGAGCATTTTATACCGACATAATAAGTTTAAGTAGCTTAAAGATGGGTTGCCGCGAGCAAGCCGGGCATTACGGACGCTCTGATCCTCTTACCTTGATGGTACACCGCTATCGAACTGTGTTTTCGGTTCGGTATAGGACTGCACTGGCCGGCATCCTCTGTCATTTTTGAACGACCATTATTAACGACTTATGTTACCGAGTGTACCAAGTTCAGTATTAATATACAGAATATTCTATGTACAGTAAGTAATACTGAAAGAAAACGTGTAGATGTAGAGCGGATTTGGCGGGATCATTTTGTTTCGACAGTTTTCATTACAACTTGATGTTAATGTTAATGGGTTGCATGAGTTTGTTATTTGTCATTCTGTGTCATCCGTGAAAATGTATTGCCAGTTTGATCACTTTGTTAGTCTGATTTTAAAAGTTAGAGACACGAACGTAGAAACACGTCCTCTACTGTTAAATAATCTAATATACTCGTAACTTGAATTGTAGGTTGCTTTACTTATCTATTTCTATTTTTTTTCTCAATAACAATATACTTAATAAAAACATGGCGCATGGAATACCGTTAGCTCGAGCGAGCCGTGTGCTATTATCATATTCGACTGCAAAATGTCTTGTTACATTGACCTCCTGTATGGAGAAATAATAAGCGAGAGCAATGCGGTGAAGAAAATTGGAAAGCCCATTAGTGCGAGGCCCGGCGGGGCCGCCGTACGAGTATTATGAAACTTTTACTTCTAATTGATAATTAGTACCGGTTACTATTTGGATCTTTGTTAACCGAAACAAGACAGAAAATGTTCATTAAGTAACTTATTTCAAGATCTTACACTTTTGATCTACTTAGAATATTATTTCTTTATAAATTTGTAATTTAATTTAACACAGGCAAATTACGGAAAATTAATTCAAAGTGCACCCGTATTAACTGCAACACTATATCTTTATTAAATCAAAAATACTCCTTTTTACACGACTGCCCAAAAAAAGGAGTGTAATGTTTTCAGGTTTCATGTATTTAATGTAATTTTTTCCAGCACCGGCGAAAATGCGCTGGCTACATTGAAGGTGGGGCGAGACATAAATCCAAAAGCAGCAGGTTACCGCTGCAAGACCATTTTTATGTCCGTACATGTAATCTATATTTTCTTAATGTTCTCGACTTATTCCCGAAGTTAAATTTATGCGCCATTTGCTGCGCCATTCCTCTTTGCGCTGGAATTAGGTACCGACCTAGGCTATATTTAACATAATTTCCTATTTCATAACATGCGCATGAAGTTATTTAAGCTCATGAAATGAGAGCGTCCACTTCACATTAAGATTCATTCATAGGGAAGAGCATTTAACCCTGTTAGGACTTAGGACAGCACGTAAAAATGCCTCTGGAATTCTTTAAGTTTGTGAGCAGGTACGGAAATGGGAGCTCAGACAATATCTTACTCCTAAGATGCTGTAACATCCACATCTCATTACCCGTAACTTTCAAGAATTATGACTTGGCAAAGTCCTTTATTGGAAATACCTTCACGGCCCTGAAATATTGCTATGTCGTGAAGAGCTTAAATTTTTAATTAGAAATTCTTTAGTAAAACCAAGTTTTTACTTATACCAACAGCCCTAATGAAAATACCGTGTCAATCCGTTTTATTTCATAGCGATTTTCGTAGAGTTATATAGAAGTTATCGTGAACAATGTGAACTTTTACGGGATGACTTCAATGGTTGTTTGTCGTAGGAAATCTTTTGTCTGTTTCAGCGGCATAGTGGATGGCCCTAGTGACGTCAGATATTACAATCATCCCAACGGCATAGTACATTCCCAAGGTATACGAGGTATGGCCCTTGTTTGTTGCTTTGTGTTTGTTCTATCCGCTGCTGGATCGGTCGTTCATTTTATGAGTTATGGATAAGGTGCGTCCAATTGTGTTTGCTGTAGCAGTTCAATGTTTGATATCAATAAAATGTCAGTTCCCAGGTTTGTTTTTTTGATTAACATAAACGCAAATAACAAAGCACCAAAATAAATAAATAAAACGGTTTTATAGTAAAATGTAGAATGTGATTGAATTTTTTTTCTATTAGGTATCGCCAATGGCTATGTCAGTTACCTACTACGTCGCACATTAAATTGATGTTTTGAAGAGATTTGTAGATATCGGCGACAGTCATACGCAATGGATAGACAATGATGAAAATTGAGTTTTTATACTCGTCGACTACAATATTACAATTACAACTTCATAGACCATTGCACAATATTATACATTTTAAGCTGAACTAAAAGTCTATGCTCTATGGAGTAATATAATATTTCATTGTACAACTGCGCGGCGAATCGAAATATCATTCAAAAATAGAACGCCGTAATTTGATGAAAAAAATTAAGTTTAAGGAGACTCATTTTATGAATATTTCAACATTGATAGTGCTTCCCGCGCTTCTGAACGTAAAAACGTCAATGCACTTGTCAAATGTCTACCTACTTAAACAGTCGTCTGGATACTGGCCATAATCATTAAAAAAAAAACTTAAATTCTCTTGTGTCGTGATTGGTCGAAATTTGACATGATGCCAAAGACGGGCATCAAAGAGTATAATAATATATATCAGGTAAAGAGAGCCATCTCGCGTGAAAACTTGGATACTCGTGGGCACAAGCGCCGCACACGGATTTGGTGTGGACTAATTTCGTGTGTCTGTGTGCGTGCACACATACACCCATAATATTATCCGTTAAATATTGTTCATGTACCATCCACCCACTGTGACATCTTAAACTTCCCGTGGCAACTTCCCACTTTTTAAATTGAATAATGGTAATAAAGTTATTCTTTTCAGAAGTCATAATTTACTATCATTTTTTAGTATGAAAATGGGGAAGTTTATACGGGAAGGTTAAGATGCCTCAGTAGGTAGATAGTACATGAACAGTATTTTATACTTTTATCTATAAAAAATCTTTCTCGGATTGGCGAGTTAACTCGTCCAATTTGAGTACAAATTATAATCACGCCGTACTGAAAGGGTTAAGTGATTTGTACACAAATAATTATTCCAGTCAGGGGACTAATAAAATTAAGTTGTATATATAATATCATTTATTTATTTTTGACTAACTTATTTATGAATAGTATATTAAAAGGAGGATTAAATACGATTACCTATAACTTGTAGCGATTTGTTTAACTTCTTCAATCACTAACTGGTAAACGAATTGGTGAAGTACGATCGTCTACAAAAAGATGTATCCATTTTTTTCACCTTGAAATGGATGCACGCTGTATCTACCTGATTTTTCTCCAACAATTGACATCCATGTTGAAAATACCTCTGTCCTGACTTTTTCTCAGCATGAGGACGTGGCATGATTGTATGCACTATGCATCTGCAAAACATAACATTAAATAATGAGATGAAAGTGTAGGAGGTATGTATGTATTTTTGAAATTATGTTTCTAATTATCTAATATACCTATTTCAAAGACAACAACAAGAAGAAAGTGGGCTTCATATTCGTTTATCGTATAGCTCACGTAGTTCAATACTCAAACGTTTATATTGCTAAGTAACCAACTGTTTTCATTGATATTCATTTATGTATGAGCTCTATAACCACCCGGCAAAACAGACTACCTACCTAAATAAATCAATTAATTGGAATATAAATATAACATCGCATCGGTGTGAAAAAGGATAGTAAATAAAGAATTAAAAAATACTTACTTAACTCGGCGTATCCGATAACACATCGTATTCGATCTGGGAAAAGGCGTTTCCGAAAAGTTCATAAAAAAGCACTTTTAAGAAAATGATAAATCAACTTGACTTTGTAGATCTATATCACTAACTGCTTTTCACAAGAATAATGCAGAAAATTTTATAATTAGCATTATTTTATTTTCAATATGTTGACACGTTATTGACACACGTGTTATTTCAATATTTAAAAATAACCATGGCAACCATACGACCATGGAGTATTATAAAATCTGTGACCATAGAGTTGAAAATTTAATTTTACGATAAATTGTAACGTTTCTTTTCACGTTCAGCTTTGATTAATTGTATTGGGATAGATGAAATGAAAACGAAACCTGCTTGAGACGGATTACACAAAATATGTCGACATCAAATATAATAGGAGGCAGCACTTTCTACGCCAAATTCACGCGAAATTGGTCTTTTCTTTAAGTTTCCCCCCCCTGACGGGCATGGACTGATTTTTTTTTTCATCTTAACAGGGCACCGGCCCTGTGGGAATTGTTATTACAAATTTACAATACTTGTGATATTATCGTAAATTTCATAATTATTTAGACTTGTTTTTAATATTCATCAATACCCACGTGATACGTATTGTGATATGTGCAGACCACGTGCTATTGATCACCGTGTAACCCTCATGCACTAATGAGATCGTTTCAGCGGCAACTTTCTGTTATTTTGTTATTTTCGTGGACTCGTAGAAAAAGTATTGTATACAATAGTTATATAATTAGCTTTTTGAGTCTCGAACCTTACTTAGACCACTCGGCAAGCCTCGTGGTCTAAACGCGGTTCTCGACTAAAAAAGCATTCATTATATAACGATTGTATAAAATACTATTTATTGTTTGTCCTTTTTATTCTTATTTTTATAACGAATAAATATTTGAACTTTAGAAATTAAAGCCTCAAATCAAAGGTAATACGACTAAACGTACAAAACAAAATAACTTTTTCGCAACGATTGGAGTGAAATTAGGTATCATGAATATTTATATGTCCATTTCCTTGCTGTTGAAAGATGTAGCCGACGCGTTACCTTCGTCGTTACCAGTGCATTAGACGTCGCAGCAAACAATTACATTACGCTGCATGCACAGTTTGGCACGGGACCAACGGTGACTACCACTCGTTGAACAAGCTAGAATATTTTCACTGTTATTCCTACGCTAAATTTGTGTTTATGACTTGCCTAAGGAAGTGGCGTTTCGATATCGTCGGACTTACCCGCGAACTCGCAACGGCCCGGCTCCGGTGTATACAATACTGTCTTATTCAACAGTTTTATAAAAATGTATGCACCTTTTAAGTTTATCTTTTAGAGTCCCTACGTACTTAATGTCAAGATTTTCATGGCACAATTTTGAACGCGTGCCAATCTTTTAGCTTCGCTTTGGGTTTATTGTAAAATGTACATATAAATTAATGACATGCTACCAACGCCATCCGCCCACCAATTCAGTGGGACGATGATATTAGAAAGATTGCGGGTCACACCTACAAGTCGATCACTTAACTATTTCTATACAAAACTAATGTACGCGCGGACATTGACAATTGACATAGTCTAGTTGATAAGTACTAATTAGTACACAATTTTTATTTTGTATTATGACTTATTGGAACGAAGTTCCTAATTAGTACATATGTAATTTATTAAAATCAAATAATTAAAAAAAACAAAGTTCCTAATTACTTTTATAATTTTGTAAGTGGTTTTAATTTAATGTTATTTTGATCAAATGTAATATGGACATGTTCTGGATTAAATTATTTAATTAATTCATTCATTTATATTCAATTGGACATATTTGTATTTTCATTAATTTTGTGTTGTGTAAGAATATATACTGTATATTCTTACCTACTTATTATCTTATTTTCATTATTTATTACGCAATTGTACAATAGTAGTATAAGCAAAAATGTATTTTTGTTATATAAGAATTGTATTTTGAGATGAATAAAACTAAACTAAACTAAACACCGGGTGAGAGAGGCGGGGCGCGGGGCGCGAGGGAGCGCAGACCGGGCGCGGCGCCCGCGCACCGCCACCGCCATTCGGCGAGCCACATCAGCGTCAAGCGCATGTCGCGCGGAGCTAATTTTCTCAGTATTTTAATCTCATTTTCAATAAATTGTTATTTGAAGAAAACTGCATTTCTTATTGTCCGCCTGGACAATTAATGGTTCAATCAACCTTACGTAACGTTTCAAATATTACGTAAGGTTGATTGACGTTTGAAACGTTACGTAACCACTCCTCTGGATATGATTAGTACAGTAGGTACTTGATACGTACTTGAAGAGCTATGCTTACCAAGGCGTGATTACAGGCTGAAATTGATGATGTTGATAAAGTGATATATGTTTTTTTTGCTATCATCGATTTGGAGATGGTTGATCATAGAATCAGTTACGTACTTTTTGAAACTAGTGGAGTGATTATTGTTTTGTTTCGATGAGTAGACTACATTTCCGTATCCATCCTAACCTAACCCTAAACCCTAACCCTAAATTGAGAGAAATCATAAGAAAATACAACCGAAATACACAATACGTTAAGAAACAATTTCAAAAGTACAATAAATTTAATTAAAGAAAAATGTGAACTTTTCCCTCCAAATGCGAATATTTTCTAGGGTTCCGTACCCGAACGGTCAAAACGGAGCCCTATTGCTATTACTGACGTGTCCTTCTGTCCGTCTATAACCAAAATAATTACCTACCCCATTGACCCACCCTCATAAATGCGTATTTTTTTTGATACGTACCAGTTCCTTTGCATGAAATATAAATACAGGCAAGTGTTAGAAAAATAAAACCTATTTACATTAAATAGGTAAATAATTGTGTATGATAGGAACAAATGAATGTTGTTTGTAGCTAGGCAATTATTCTTCTTCTTCAACCCAAGCTGTAACGTAACGCTCTATTTTCCAATACATTTTTATTATATATTTACGGAGTTTTCCTCACTCTACGTGCCTCCTAATACAGTCCGTGGCCGCGCCAGCAAGTTATTTTAAAAGTGAATTTACCTAAGAAATGCAAATTGTAATACTGGCCAAGTTACTATGATATTGCAACCCTCTGTTAGAATAATCGTATTGTATCTAAAAACAAAGAGACGTTGAAGAAATAGCGGAAATAATTTATTTCTTTGTCTTCGCAATATCGAGTGCAGACCGCGAGGCCCGCGGGCACGGCGATATTAATCGACGCAAAGCTGATTATGCAGTTGTTTCTTGCTTCTAAGACTGTCTTTCCCCAGCTGCATTTTCATTTTACCCTCTTGATATTTTTTCATTTGATACGGACATAAATGAGTTTATACAAAACTGGTTGTTTCTTAACAGCTATTGAACGAGTTATAAGAGAAACGTTCATTACTGGAGCATAATAATTTACGCTAATGGTCATTGATATAGCATGCGGGCGTTATCGACAGCGGCTAGAAACTGACACCGACAAAATAGACACATTTTAGATAAATAGAGATTCACTCTTCTGAGTAGGTATGTTTACCTGATTTTTTTATAAAACTACGGTGGCAAACAAGCATAAGGCTTGCCTTGTGGTAAGCAGACACCGTAGCCTAGGAATGCTTGCGACTGCAGAGCAATGACAAGTGCGCTGCCATTCTTGTGATTGTTCTATAATTAAATACGAGAGCGTAGGTATACATATTGAAAATTTTAGGCTCCCATCATTGTCATGCCTCATTATTGTCGAATTCATAGTTGGCTTCCATCAGCCTCTGTATGATGGCCGCATTCAAACCCCCTTAATTAGGTATCATGTTTTAGAAAATACTTAATACACACCAACAAGCCCAAACATGTGATAAAAAAAAACCCGAACGCATTTTCACCGGTTCGTTTTTATCCCCATTCGCATTTTGCCATATGATCGTGTTTTGTCACATGTACTTTAGGGCCGAAACTGTGGGGGTCAATGGAAGGAAAACTGCACAACTACGGTAGTAAGGCGATATCGTATTAAAGTGGGTTCATATTTGACCGCTTTGACGCTACCAAACTAACACAGTCTAAGAATAACAGTAGGACAAAACTCGTGACACAATCAATAATGTAATATTTTTTTACAACAAATACGACAAATAGATAAAAAAGTGATTCCTATTGCAAAATTTAACATTTTCTTAATTTGTCCACACCGGGCCCCAATTGTTAACGACTCTTGAGTGATTATTTTTGACTTTAACTATTTTAACAGTTACGTACCCAGGTATAGAGTATACTGAAGTCAACAATAAGTTTAAATTGCACTCTGATTTCCTTAACTTTCACTTAACGTTCGGGCTGTAGTGGACATCAATTAACTTTAACGATAAGAATCACCCAAAAACGAACCGGTGAAAAATGCGTTTGGGGCACCCATATAACAAATCCCTTGCTTCGTTTCATGTGTAGTGTAAGAGAAGTAGATCGACCAGGTCCACAAGGCCCACATAACAGGCGGCTTAAGACCCGCCCGAGCGCGCTGCGGTGTCCGCCGCGATTTGCACAATCCGCTCTATCGCAACACCACACCCGAACCATTTCCTCTATTTCGGCTCATATGGCGATCCGATACTGATTTAAGAGAACATAGTTTTTACTTTAAAATACTAACACTATGTATTAGGATTTCGATTTTCTTTACAATAAGCATGTATTCCTAGTACCACATTGAATATCAATATGGGAAATCATAACGAAATTTTAAAATTAGTTTTAAACCTTGACTTATGAATGACTATTAGTAGTTGTGATTAAAATTACGATTAAAAACGGGATATTTACCATGCATATTTGTTTTTGAGAGTTACAAAAACAAATATACATAGAAAATATTCAATTTTTAATCATAATTTTAATGTAAATGACCATGTGAGTTTGGAATCTTATAGTAGTTGTGATGGTTTTTAAGTTCTAATATTATTGTTATAAACGTTAGGTAACCAAATAGAGGGTAGATTTATGTACTTGCCGAGCGGTAGATAGGCTTGAGAGGTAGCTAGCTTGTACGTGCTGTAAATATATAAATGTACTTGTTAAAGAGAGACAATGCAATTGCCACGTAAATGGCAACTGTCGAATTGTGATCCGTGTGTCGGCATTTATTGCATAGTACGTCTGTAATTTGCATACGTTTGAATAGCAAGTACCGGCGTCATGGTTTGAAGCCATTTTAATTGAATAGTTCGATTTATGCTTATTGATTATACTGAGTATTTTATTGGCTGGAGATTGTGTATCATTGAAGTATAATTTGTGTTGTTTCCTACATCCGGTGTTTGAAAAAGGGGAAAACCTTGTTAAAGGAGGTGTTGGAGGAGGAGGAGGAGGAGGAGGTTGGTGTTCCTCCCCTGTTACTTTCAAGAAAGTATTAAATACTTATTTGTGATAGAGAGTAGAGATTACGGTACGTACGACATACGTACTAGATTGTGGTGGGTGTGGGTCATACAATCCAGTTGATTTTCACGTGATCAATAGTTAATTACTTCCGTGCTTGAATAAAACATTTGTAACGAAAATTATAAACAGGAATCTTGGTAATATCCACAGCAAGTCGCGAATCTAATTCTCTGTATAAATTGAAATGTGGTATGAAGAGCCTAACAGCCCTTTCCACTATTTATTTTCAGGATATTATAGGTAGGTACTGGATCATTTGGAATTGTCCTAAAACAAAAAAATATTCCTTGTTTCACGTCAGCTGATTGAAGCCAGCACGCGACGCGAGAGCAGTCGCGCCGGGAACATGCAACATGTAATAAGTTATTTATAAGGATTCGGCTACGAGCCCCTGCAAGAGGACTGTTGCGGGTGTCAGGTATATGCACGTACGAGTGCACTGAGCGAACTGTAGATCTCATACTGCTGCTTTCTTTAAAGTTAAATCCACTTTTACATAGCATTACAAAATCAAAACCGAAAAAACTGCTTCAATTGCATATAAAAATTTCATGTATTGCTTATAATATTAAATGCTCTCATGGGTGTATCGAGAGGGACGTAAAATTGAAACTGAGTCATAACTTAGTATGCATTGGGCGGTACGAGATGTATAGCGATCGCCCCGCGCGCCGCTGGGGCAAATCTGTGCTCTGCTCACGTTTTCCCAATTGTTTTCTGACGACGAGTATCATTCCTTTAAATCAGATGTCATGATTTATAGCTCATCGTGAGCGTACCTCCGTACAAATTGCACTTGGGAAGAGGCTCCTGAATTTATGTCATACATCGTCATTTGCGTAACTGACACACGACTCAATTTAGTAAACGCACGATCCACAAACGATGAGGTTTTTAGTATTCATGGGTATTATTGTGATATGGCGTAAAATGTGCAATTTTTGTTTCATTAAGAATTCAGATGTAAGGAGAAATGGTGGGGAGTGAAAACGATTGTGTGTCGGGAGGCTTTGGAGTCGCGATGGGCGCTGAGCCGTGTTATAACAGCGATCAATCACAGACGGACGCGGCGCGGGCGCGGCGAGGGCGTGGGGACACGCTCAAACACGCGTATTTAACAGATTTGTCAAAAATGCTCTTTGATTTCTACCTATCTGTCTACGTGATATACATGCGCTAGCATCCGATCATATCGGAAACAATAAAATATATCATACGTGACATATACCGTGTAGTTGGTTAACTAACTTTGTTAAACGCTAACCGCTCTTATGACCCGCAATTTTGAAAAAACGAGACTTGCCTGCCTGCTTTTACTTTTCATACCCAAAGTGAAAAAGTAGTTGTTTGCCCGCGTGTAATTTATTATCCCATAGCACTAGCTTCTTAAACTATATTTTTCCTCATCTTCTATATTTAACCACCCATAATCTCTGTCTCGCTTCTTCTTCCAAGTAATTTTGCCCTACTTTTATTTTATTCATACATGTCACCAACATTCCACCACTAGTTCGCTAGATTTTTAAGTATGTAGCTCGTGTTTCAAGCAAGAATCAACTGGGTCGCTTGCTGGTGCCTAAATTACTATATTTCTGCGGAAATAGTAATTTTAATTTAAAATAGATTAGTGTGAGCTTCTTAATTAAATTTGTGAATGTTTAATGTGAAGAGTGAAGTAAAAAGTGTTTAAAAATTATATATTTGTACTTATAAAGTTGAGAAACTCGTGTAGTCAGTCGTAAGTTCAGAGATTTTGTCACAATCGTTACCAATATTTGACCCTGGGTATTTTTTGTCCACAGCTACAGCAACAACATCTCTAAAGCAATCTAATTTAAAAATATCCGCTGTTATATTTCTAACTTTTTATAATTGAATCCCTTCTCTAATGGAATTATCCTATTAATGAGATAGCTTCATTTTATTCTGACGGATACGTCAGTATAAAATACCTAGCATGCAAAGTATGATTGCAAGACGACGTTCAGTTTAAGGCGACTTCCTGATTTGTCGGTGCGGAGGCAGTACGATATGAGAAAACTGTCAAATGTCAGTGTCAGCTGTCAGTCGACGGGATACCATTTTTTACTACGCCCCTACATTTAAATGAGTGCTTCCTGACTGGCGCGGGATGCGCGGTAGCGGGACGATGCGAAGGCGGTACTGCTTCGCTTCTGCGCATGATATTACTACTGCGCAAACGTAATACTGACAGTATTATATATCAAGTGGGAATCTTTGCGACGTCAGTAAGTTTACGTCAAAGAAGAAAATGTCACATATCGATCCCGCCCCGCCAAGTCAGGAAGTCGCCTTAGGCCGGGTTATAGTAAAAATCTGATTTGGTAAACGGTTTTATTTCGAAATACTACATATTAAAAATGTAAAAAAAATACGATGTTATATTTGAGACCTTTATCTAGTGCCGTCGGATGTCCGTTACACAATTTTCAAAACTTTGTTCGATAGAAAAAAATTCCAAACATACCTCTATTTTATATCTTAAAACTCATTTTATTTCAATCTTAGGTAACATGATGAGTAGAAAATAATACTAAAATAAACGTATTTGATGGTATGAGGGATGTCGGGATTAATATTGTTAATATAGTAAGCCATGTATTTTTCTCACCCAAAAATGTACTAAAAATTTACGAAAATTACGCGCACAGTTCCTTAGAGAGTGGGATGGTCAATTGCAAACTCACGCGTGTTAGAGCGGGACATTTGCAATGGAAGAACCTCGCCTTAAAACTCTTTTGTTGTGTTAAAATAAATATTAAATAGGCTTTATCTGCCATAAACATATGTATGTATATAATAGTTAAATATTAGAAAATAAGTATATTTTATCGCTATGCGGTTATATTTATTTGTATTTGAGCATTTAACTTACGCGTGTACCCACACTACGCGTGTACACACATACCCGCTTAGGCGTAAAAAATGTAACATTTTAGTGCAACGATTACTCTTCTCTATTCTATCGAAGGTGCAGTTTAAATACTTATAAGCAACTAGGAAAATACCTATTGAGGATTTCAAAAACGTATTAACTTTCGTATGTCATCGATCTTATTTACTAGAAAAAGTCAAGTAATATAGAACATTAGCCACAAGATTCCTGTTGTATGTGTTGAGACTAAGTGTTACAAAAAACTACTTCCAAACTGGAAATAATTAAATTCCACGATAAAGTTGATTATATTGTATTATTGAGAAAATGACTAAGCATTAGTAATACCTAAAATCATGTCTTCATGGTTTGTTTTGTGAATGAAAAACATATTGCGCCCGGCCGCCATTTATCCAAAATATCGGGGCAGACAATGGTTTTTAGTGCAACCGGGGCAGGCAAATAAATCTTCAAATTAGGTAATTTTTGTACCCAGAGTCATATGAGCGGCAAATGCACCTTTGCATTTTGTTTCTTTGATATAAATTACTTGGGAGGGAATTTCATAAAAGTCTAAAAACTACCGTCATTCGGCTATCCATCACTTAATGTCAATAGTGAGTATCAAGCATAAGTGTAAAGTTGGGCTATCAATCATTCCTAACCTAATTGTACCTACCCATTGACGCCAACCTATGTATTTTTGGTTGGGTATTAAATACAGAATACTTTAAACAGTAAACAGCGCGCTCAATTTGTAGCGAGAGGCTCCTGTTATTATACAGTAGGCAACATTTTTAACAGCGATATTTGTACAATGCAAAAAAGTGCTACCATTTTTGATATATGTATACTTAGTAGCATCCATATATACAATTACAAAAAAATTAATTCATTTACACCACCTTTTGCATCATAGCCCTTGGCGTTGAACCTCTACTGACTGGCGTAATACGTTTGGCCGAATAGACTCCATGTGAGTGTTAAGTTAGATAGGTGAACTGGTATTCGCACACTATGCATATGTAGTTCCAATTCCCGCAAGTAACATTTAACGAGTATAGTTAAATCCTGAGTGTGGACGAGTCCTACTTCGCCGGAGCTGTTGTTTTAGTAGTTCATAATGGCTGCTCTTTGGTGGACAGAGAATTGTTGCTAATGCAACCCGGCCAACGAGGAAGTTTGCCTATCACATGAATAATAACAACAGAGTGCATAAAACAAAGTCATTCCCATTTAACGTAACAAGCCACAGGTTCAAAGTGAAACGTAGGGAATTACATTTGTGCCCCGCATTTTTGTTTTTTAACTGATTTTTTTCGTATGCTTAAAGTTGGTTGTTGATGGTCCTTTTAAAATTAATAAGTTTTTCAACCACGCATCTGTACAGTCAAAATTAAAGATAATATACACATACATGCCTAAAGTGAACATTTATACGCCCTTACGCTTTTGTCATTAAAGTAATGATCGCATATTTTATAGTATAGATATTTAAGATGCTAACTGTACATAATACGCTCCGGAGTTGGTAATAAAAGAGTGAAGAAGTAAAAAAGTAAAGCATGCCAAAAATAGCTACAGATTAAAATAAATAGTGAATTAGGGTTCTATTAAATCAAGTGACGTAATAAAGGCGCTACAACGAAAAATTTAGAAACTTTGAAACACTGTCCTGCCCAGACTAGCAAACAGTAGTGGCCGATTTTCAGATATATGATTCTTGACTATATGATTGTGGTACTGACAATAGTCAAACATGATTGCTTAAAATTTTCTCGATAGAAAAAAATCAGTCAGATATTTAACGAGATTTGTCTAAAAAACCCATTCTCGGAGAGTGTTGCATCACGTTTTGTCGTGAGCGAAAAACATAAGGGCGTCTCTTTCAATCGATATATCGCCTTAACGTGCAATCTGAATTTATTGTTAGTCAAGTATACAATTTTTGAGTAATATATTCGGTTTAAAGAACTTTATTAGGTATAAAAAGAATTACTTGAAATTTCAAGGAATGAGAATATTAAATGTAATGAAACGTTGTACTCGTATGTTTAGTATTGTATTTAGTATTATAGTTATGTTTATTCTAGGATATAGTTAGCATTCATTGGTCGATGTAGATATAGTCGAGAAATAAAAGTGTTCGCCAATATTCGACTTTATTTGAATGATGATATTAAAGTCCAAAAAGTGGCGAACATTTCATATACCGATTAAAATGATATATAAGTATTCCACGATGTTTACAGTATGCTACGCAGGACTCACGTATATGGCGACACCACATGTGCAGGGGTCCGCGCCCTCCGATCAAACGCTGACTTCGTGATTCTATTTCGCCGCACAAGCGTCGAAAAAAATATGTTATTCTCAACGTGAGACGTTCATTTTGAATGATTTTGTTTTTGCCCAAAGACGAATAACAAAACGATTTATTACAAATTTTTGTTATTTGTTCATTGTTAAGTCCAGGTTTTGCCATAGTAATTATGTGTATCCCGAACTCAACGTTTAATGGGGATATGGGTGTATTTCTATTTCCATTGATTGAACAGAAAATTTCAAAATGAATGAAATAAATTTCAGAGTGTGTATGGAAAACATATAATGGGGGCTGACTGAACATATTATTTCATTTGCGTAACCTCAACGGTGCTGAAATGTAGGTGTACAACAAAAGTATCAATTTAAATATGGTTTTGTGCGCAACTAGCGATAAGCAGCTACTTAAAAGTATCGCTGTATGATCACAAAGTCGTTGTGTTGATGGATTTTATGCAATTTTCAGTATCTATCACACTCAGCGCAGCGCTTCGAACCCGTTGGGATTAAGTTCGATCTTTTCCCAATACTTACAGGGTAAACAGCCTGAGAGGGGCTGGCGCCTGATATATACCTAGCTGAGAAAATTACATGCTACGGACTTGCGCAACAATCATTCTTATTCTATTTATTATCTACCAGTTGATGCCTGCGTCTCCTTAAGAGGAGGGGTAGGGCAAGCTCTCTCCATACAAACTTTGTGCAGGATTTACGTCGTTTGTGTTTGCATTAAAGTTATGATTTTTGGTCAGTATGCTTATTTTTCTGATAGCTATTTCGTGATGTTTTTTTTTTTTTTTTTTTTTTTTTTTCGAATATTTTTGAAATATTGGAAAATTTTCACATCACGATCTTCGCATATCTAATATTAACAACCAAAAAAAAAAATATTATATTTGTTAGTGCCAAAACCGACGAATAAAACCTGCACAAAGTTTGTATGGGGAAGGCTTTGCCCTACCCTGCGCCTTAAGCGTAAAGCTTAAGTTATAAATTACAGTCCTACTCGAAAAAAATAATCTGCATAGTTAGTATTTTTGAGATTACGAGGAACATGCTTCGGCACAAAATTTCACGTTTATATAGGTAATATAAATTAGGGGGATTTTGTATGTGATGTGATCCATTTTGCTTCTCTATCATTCAATCATTCAACATGAAATCTGTTTTTACTGTAGGGTAACCGGGTTTTTACAGCGTAACAAACCGTTTCAATTTCGTTAAAAATGATATTGGATTTATGTGTGAAAAATACAATAGAAAAGGTCGTATAATAGTCATAGCATGGGTTGTGGAGTAAATCGATCCTTGTATTTATAAATCCGTGGTCAGATGCATGCTGGGGTATAATATATTTTATGCCACACCTGGCCATAAAGTGGCCATTATCGCACGCTGCGCGCGCGAAAAAACCCACTTCCTGGCCAGGGGGTGACATAAAATGTTGTACTTACCACGGGCGATAATAAAGAAAGCCTCAGATCGCATATTTATCGCCCTTGCCTTCGGCTCGGGCGTAAAATACCTGCGATCTGAGACATTCTTTGCTTTATCGCCCTTGGTAAGTAATGTACTATTATGTCACGCCTGGCCATAAAGTGGCCATTATCGCACGCTCCGCGCGCGAAAAAACCCACTTGCTGGCCAGGGGGTGACATAAAATTTTGTACTTACCACGGTCGATAATAAAGAAAGCCTCAGATCGCATATTTATCGCCCTTGCCTTCGGCTCGGGCGTAAAATACCTGCGATCTGAGACATTCTTTGTTTTATCGCCCTTGGTAAGTAATGTACTATTATCTACACCCATATAGTAAATCCTCTTGAATGTGTTCAAAAATCGTAGGTAAGGTCCAGTTTTACAATATACCGTGAAATATATCATTAATGCCCTACATTAAACTGTAATTTAGCATACCGTAGATTGAGAGCTCGTATTTACTCGGTAAATTCAGTTGAATGTAATCCTAAAGCGTTGTAAATGAGTACAGTGTATGTTGCGAATTTTAATTTGAATCTTACAAGTTTGAATACTTGGTGTTATACTCGTAAATGTACCCGACACGAAATGCGCGGAAAATGAAGAAAGAAGTAGTAGGAGGTAATGGAATGAATTTTAATAACCGCCCGGACTTAGTACTTAAAGCGCAATTTTACCACTGTGCCCCAATCCGTTTCACCTCTCTTTTACATTCCAATTGCAATTCTATTTATGTTTCAGGGCCCTGTCAAATACGTTCGTCGAAATGCGATTAGAATCGGAAGCGACGAACAAAAATTTACCTCTTGAACGAAAACGCCATCTTTTCTAACTGGAAAACTTGGAAAATGAAATTGTGTTCATTAATATTCAGTTTATAAATCCATAGGTACTTTATAAAATCCGAAAGTAAAACTCTATCTGTTTGTTAGTTTTTGACACTGTAACTAGACGCTTACAATGAACGCCTGTCCTTTACCGAATGCTAAACAAAGATCGGTAATTTTATCTTAAGTATTTCATTAAAAACTAATCGAAGTTATATACACAGTTAAATAAACGCTTTACAAATTACGACGCAAAATCTATTAATAATCACAAACATGGCCGGCGCCGATGGCGCGGCTACAACATATTTCAATAAGAGCCTATGTCGAGAGAGCATAATAAATTGCGACCGTAAACGTAAGCGCGCGCGGAGTAGTTTCGTTTGGAGTGATGCATGCGATATAGGCAATGGTTGCGATGCGGAGGATTTTTGCGATATAGGTGATGCAGGCGATGTTATTTTTAGTTATAAATAGCCGGGCGCGCAGAGCGGACGGAGGATTATTGTTCGACTGTTTGCGACTCTGGTTCTATAGATTATTTTTGGTGGGTTTCTCGTCATTTTTGTTTGAGATTCCGTTGTTATGTGGAAATGTTCCGCATAGTGAGGGAATCTTCTTTATTTTCAATTTCATTATTATTTTACGGATTAAAATTTATTGCTATTTATTTTAAGAGAGCCAGATCACATTCCAGACATACAGTTTAGTCTGATGGAATACGTTTAACCTAACGGTTTGTCAAACAAGCTTATTCCAGAGTCATTTAGATTACCAGACTGTTTAGGGGGTCTGGGCGTTCCTATTTATCAACATGGGACGTATTTTACCCTTAGCGAGTTCCATTGTCCAACTGGTGTAGTCTGATCATGACCTCCGCGATTGAAGGAGGTATAGAAGGGTTCTTCGCTTGAGAGGGCTCACTAGTATATGGAATTCGGTCTTTATTATGTATATTTATATAATCTATTATATGCTAGGGCGTTTCATATCACAGATCCCTTTAGACTTCGGTCAGTTGTGATATGACACAATACACAGGCTTTAGGTTGATTTTCTCAAGCTAGCCACTTGAACGTTCTAGTAGGGAACTGTTTAGGTATATAGGTAAAAGTAGGGCCTCACTACATAACACTATGGTAAATACCTCACGGTTGAGGTTTGCATACACTAGAGTAGGAATTAGAGCTATTTGGGGATGTAAGTAGATTAGGATTAAAGTCATGTGTAGGATTAGGACGTTAGGAAAGAGGGTTTAGGGATTTAGGTTTAGGTATTAGGTATTCACGCGATTATTGGTGTATTGTGTAAAAAAATAAAAGGTATCTAATAATTTCTTTAAATAGGTACTAAAAATACTGGGTTTCATAGATTTTTATCGGTATTATGTGTTGTAAAGGTCCAATTCTTCCAATCATGATTAGGATAGCAGGGCTGGTTCAGAAAGATGGAACCAACTCTGAAAGTAGCAGGCGGAGCAGTCTACTAGTATTATTTTCCAATATCATGAGTGAAAGAATACTCATTGTTGGGAAAGAGTAGAGATATACTTTTGTAAATGGTTAGGAAACATTGGGAAGTGTTTAGGGTAGAGGGAACTGTTAGTTAAAGATGCTTCTCATCTAAAGATTTATTAATGAATTCATTTTCATTAGTATGGATTTATATTCATTAATATGTCTAGTTCTGGTATAGAATAGGTTCAATCTCCATCTTGGCGTGTTAACAGCATTGTATGAGATATGAAAGACATACCATACAACAGTCAAAATTATCCTTTTTAGCTGTAGCTTAAAATTGGGTATCAACGATTCTATTTTCTACTGCATATTTATGGTAGCAGGATGATTTTGACTTAGGGGAAAAAAGTAAGGCTTTCAAGGGTATTTGCCGCCCATTGGAAACCTCCAGCTGTTAATAACGTAACCTGAACACGTAGATCTTGTTGGAGATAAATTACCAATAATAATATTATTATTATGTATTTAAAATCTAAATATTGAGTAGGTAAACATGTTAGAAAAGCTATTGAAAATGTATGGAAATTTGGTAGAAATAATTCTACTTAGTAGAAAAATACGTGGTAGATTTGGTAGGAAAAATTTGTAGGTATTTTAGGGTCTTAGGACAAATAGTGAAGAGTTCAAGTCTGATTCGTTTCACATAAAAGAATCGAGGTTATTCGGTACACAACGTAGGTTATCACTAGACGATCACATGGCCAAATCAAATCAAATTAAGTTATTTTACGGGTTTTATTTAAAGAATGGGGAATAGAATGTTTAGACGGGGTAGAGAGGGGGGGGGAGCTACAACACGACACTAAATAAGTCAGCGTATAAAAAGTGATTTCACTAAGGCACATAATAAGTAGGTAATAGTATTACTTAACCAAGGCGAGAACGAGTTTCACGCGGAAGAAGCATGTAAACATTAAGCAAGCAAGTTCATAATTTCACTAATAAATAAATTTAAGCAAGTATCGTAGTTGCTACTGTCTGACTATTTTGGCAGAAGCTCATACAAAAAAAGCATGCTACTGCAGCCATAATAACAATATTTATGTACTATACAAGTATGTAGTGTTGTATATTCCTGGAGGTGAGCAAGGTTGCCAGAGCTCCCGAGGATGCACTGCTGTGTCGAGAGCTGTGAACACAGTGAATCTCCATATTTTATAAAGGGTCGGCAACGCGCACTTGTCCACTTACCAACAGGTGTACCGTACCCTTGTTTGCCACCGTCGTAGTATTAAAAAAACTGCATGTGACAGACGGCTAGACACCGAGCGATGGCATAAGTGTTCCGTTGGACCTATTTTAGTACGCAACACTAAAGAAGCAAAACCTAAAAAATATTTCTGTACCCTTACCATGAGTTTGCAATGTTTGCATTACTGTACTCGCTAGCGATTGCGTAAACAATTTAGTATGACGATTCTTAGTTCTATTGCGTAACCGCCAGAGGCGCTGTACTTTTGTCCATACTGGTCTTTAAAAGTATGCCTTGTACTAGGTATGTAGATAACAAAACAACACTTGTCGTTGCAAATAAATACGAAAAGGTTATCGATAACAACCAACTATTATACTATCCATTCCGTAGCGCAATCTATAAGTAAATGAAGCAAAAATACTTTCATGTAGTGACAATATGTTGGGAGCGTGAGCTGAATAAATTGTTCATAGAAACCATTTTCAATTTCACGGCTCAATCTTTGTGTGTTCGGGGCGATATGTAAAGGGCATTCGTTGGTGTCAACAAAGTGTAATGGTTTCGTGTTTGAGCTTGATATATGCGTTTAGAACCGAAAACAGATTGGCATTAATGTAACTGCCAAACATTCATGGATATTATTGCGAGATATTTGTACACTCGGCAACTGAAGTAGCCACGCGTATGAAGATGTCAAAGTGAGCTCTATACAAGTTTAAATAATTTTGTGTTACTTCGGTTTCACAGTGTACTGTGTCATGCTATTCGACAAGCAGTGCATTAAACTAAATAATTATTAATCAGCAAACGCGGCGTTTAATACGAACTTAGTATAAATTTTCCAGTTTTCACTACGTCATTATTAATAACTGTTTAGAGTCAATGATAAAAAATATTGGTAAAATATGTTTAGGTGGCTGTATTCATTCGGTACATGGTTTATTATAAAATGATTGTTATTCGATGATACATGTATCATATAGGTATCATAATCAATATACGGAACACTAAAATAGCGAAGAAAGATGTAAGGCGTTGGAGAGTCACTTCTGACAAATTATTTAAGGACGTGAGTCGGGGACGTGGCCATTATGTGTATGATTGATGTTGTTTGCAACTGCCGATAAACGTTGGGCTATTCTTTCTCAAGCTGTAAAGCCTCCTTTCGTACTATGTATATCTACACAAATTATACCTACTTCCGTCAGTACTTTAGTGTGGAATAAAGTGTTTAGGCATTATGTGAAGGTTACCAAAAATATTATCACGGTTCAAACTTAGTTAACTGCACCATCCAATAGCTTATATATTCTACGAAATAAAATGGAGTAAGAATGTGATCAACTAAATGCGTGGCAAAATTCTGGGTCACTTCGTATCTTGTCACAGTGACATTATTAATATGTGATTTCGAGTGGCTTTCATATATATTTTCACTGTGACAAGGTACGAAGTGGCCCTGAAATCAAATTGGTAGACCGCACATATAAAGACATTTAAGTGTGCCATATTTATCCAATTACAAGTAATTTTGAATAAAAAACCTTATGAACATTTAATCACTTTCCATATATTCACAAAGATAAATAAATGACATAACTGTTAACATAATACTCGCAGGTTTGCTATGAATTTCGTTGATCACAGACTCCAGCTTATTTCGTTTTATATGAGCGTTATCCATCATGTTTATATCAGACCCCGCGATGGGAACTGCGTAACGGTTGCTCCGAATATTAGTCGGAATTAACAGCAGTTGCGATACTTTGACAGGTCAAAAATTGTTTCAGGAAAATGTTTAATGGCGCCTCATTGGTTACACATATTTTAAAATCTGTTGAATATTGTATTGGTATTTTTTCCATGATTGCGATTCGACTGTATTTGCGCCGACCTAGCTAGTGTTGTGTAATATAGCTCCAATGGGAAAAATAACTGAAATACCTAAAAACCTAAGTATTGTAGTTGTAGAGTTAAGTGCAAAAATGTATCGTTTTAATCCTCTCTTAAACATGCACTGGAAACTTAACTAGCCGACATAAGAGCCATGGGACATAAATATTATTGAGTAATTTGTATGCACCCATATTTTTGCACTTACACACTTATTATTTTTTGTATTTACACTAGGATTAAACACTTAATTTCACACAACAAGTATGAGTACGTGCAGTGTAGACATAAACAAATTTTGAAAAGCAATTCAGTTAAGCAGGCAATTGGGTAAAACATGTACAAGTTATAAATGTTGTATGGATATTATAATATAACCAAACCAAACCTTATGATACTGGACTTCACTACACTCAAAGTTAAACTCGTTTAAAACTCACTGGTAGAAATTCGCCAGTTGTGCAAATTGAGCCTTATCTAAAAGGTAAAAAAAAAATCGTTTTCTTAATCTAAATAAAAACTTTACCTGCCTAATAATTGTTGCTTATATATTTTTGTATTACTAAGTAGACAAAGAATTTTAAAAATAACAATAATAAGTTGCAGAATATTAGACGCCAACCAATAATGATTGTTAGTGTGTACAATATAACTATTGTTTGGACGGAAAACACGTGGGCTTTGGTTAGTTCGTCAGACGCGGGAAACCTCGCCCCGAGGGAAATCACCACAACAATTACATCTAAAATGCTGCTCCCAATAACACCTCAGAAACCTTCAAAACCCACCGATACATGCTTTTCTATTATATTCTCCTTATATTCCTGCTGACCTAACCCGTCGCAATTCGCAATTCTTATTTACAACCAGTGAGAGTTTACAACAAGAGTGTCCAAATAAACACTTAACTACATCATAATGGAGATATTATGTATTTACGACGATGCTCAGTTGGTAAGTTGGTTTGTGATAATATTATGAATATTCAGGGCTTTCGTTGTCCCCGAGGAGGAGACCCTTTTGAGCATAAGAGAGGAATCGCGGACGGTGATTCCAAAACAATATGATATTATCGCAGCATTTAGGCGGTCCTAATAAGATTTACCTAAATATTAATGCGCATCGCAGCGCCCATTATTTGAAGGTATTATCTAAATACCGACAGAACACTCCGCCGATTCTATTTACAAACGTCCTTCACGGCGCATAAATCATCATATCTAATGCTTGGAACTGAAAGCTGAAAAGTATCTGTTGTCGACCTTTTCGGAAACTATAGCTCATCGTTTCGTTGAACACTTGTTATTTTCCGTCTGTTTTGATAACAATGGATCCACCCTACTATTATAGAACAATCGAGTGTACCTTTATCGCCATAAAAGAACAGTAATGATTAATTGTTTTTTCAACCTCTTGTAAAATACCGTCTTATTTTTAAATACTTCCGTTATTTTCCACCTCGATGACGATGAGAGGGTGGTTTTTAACTGCAAATTAATATTTAATTACAGCCTTCAGTTTAAAATGATGAACGAGTTATTTACAGGGAATCCAGAGAAAATATAACGTTTTTTGGTTAATCTTCTATTCTTTGTATTCGGTGTCGTAAATTATGAAGATGATACGGAAAACGAGTCCGAAAAGTCATTATAGTAAAAATGGGTTGGTTATTTTTTCCAAACCTGAGGATTCAGATTAGTATTATTAATGAGATATAAAATGCCCTGGTAGAAATACCGCTGGTGACAAGTAGAAATACCGCAAATTTTTGAAAATCTGAAAAAAAAAACATATATATACTTATCATAAACATTTATTAAAACCGGTTAAAACTGTTTAAATTAAATGGACAACGAGATTAAATTAGATAATTAAAAACTTTAAAGCATGACTGCATAAAAGTGAAATAAAAAGCTAGTAAGAAGTTTCAAAACACAGAACCGAATGAAATCTATTTTAGGTCACTTTTATGCAGTTGTTTTTATTTTATATCGCAATTTTTCATTTTCAAGTATCTTATGGTTATTCATAAAAGTGTTCTTAGTGAGTTTTTGTTGTCACCTGACGACATAGCATTCGTCCTTTACTAGCAAGATGGTGAGTCCGAGCGGGACAAATAATGCTATATGCCCGCCATAAAAGCGCTAGCATGGTCGCTTCGGGCTCTAGGGCTAGGTCGGGATATTGGCGAGCGTCAGCTCAGGGTGCCCACGCGCCACGAACGTGCCTGCTTTGAACACGGATACTAAAAGCGAATGCCGTAAACAAGAATTAATGCCAAACCTGCATCGGCCAACCACTGCACTCTCCTTTATGGTGACATGATAAAGCTTCCCGTTTTATTAGAAGTACGCGATATATTAGCCCACCGAAATATGCTTTCATCCAATATTTTTCATTACCTTTGATGTTATATGGGGCATTGCATCATACTTCAAGCACGTCCAACGGCGAATAGAGACGAGGGAAGGTGAGAAATTGCATGCAATTGGCTATAAAACAAATTACTATTTTATCGCCGATAGCATGGACTTTTTCACATCGTCTTTTTTGTGGACAACCACCGTAACTTCTATAGAATAGGTAAGCTTATCAAGAAAACTAGTTAGCAAGCATATTTATTTTTTATTGACACGACTTGTGCCATTATTGAGGGCAGGGAGAAGGGTATTGTATAATGAAATATCACTAAAATATCTTACAAATATACTTTTAAAACATTCTTATGAAAGAAGTTGTTAACAAACGCTCTGGACTCTCCCCCGCGTTTCACTAGATGTGGCTCGTTCTAAGCCGTTGACGGTGTTGTTGAATACGATGTAACTTCGTCTTTATGGTAATTCCATTTCTCACTCAATCAATCAAAGTTTAGCTGGAAGAGATCGCTTATTTATCGGGTTACGCTCACTATTACTGTCTAAATAAAAAAAAAAAAAAAAAAAAAAAAATATCAATCAGTATTAACGGCTGTTTCACGTTTACGCCTTCAACGTTTCTACCCTGCACAGATTTTAACTGTCTCTGTTTGGTCCTGTGGTCGACTGGAGAGAATGTCATTTGGTATTTAGTGCTATATCTATTTTTTGTGCAATAAAGTTTATATAAATAAATAAAGGCGCGAAAGCGCTCTACAAAGAAATAGCGGAGTCAGCGGCGGCGGGCGTTAGGCGTAACTCATTTTACAATTGTATATAACAAATTCATCTTTTTTATATATAAACAGATACATATATATGTAGATAAATAAAGCAAGACCTTCATGTCGTCTACGGTCGTCCATGTTTCACGGCCGGACCACTAGGGAGCGCCCTCGTCTACTCGACTGCCACAGAAAGGGTAATGTTTTTTCTAACAACGCCGCACGGGGGCCGCGCTGAATGCTAAGCATCACCCTCATTAACTAACTTCGTGTTTTCGATCACACAGGTCTTAAATACTTATACGTAGTTTTTTGGATTAGATTATACAGATAATTAACACAGCAGCCAGGTTTTCCCGAGAGACTAAGAAGACTTTCAAGAAAGGAGTGCAGGTTTTTAAAGGTTTTACAAATAGCATCCGAGTTCCATAGAGTTCCAGGCCAAAGCCACCAAAGTAGTAAAAAAACTTTGAGAAAGTAAATGGGTCATTTTCTATACTCGATTTTTTTTGTGTCCGAGCTGAAAATCGTATGGTAGTATGAGATAATACGTACCATTTATTTTTTTTCATAAAGAATACATGTTTCCACGTTGAGGTCCACTCAAATTCACGGACTAATTTGTTATTAAAATACATTAAAAAATACCCAAACGCTCGAATTAAGACTCCGTGCCCTGTCCGGCATCGACTTTTGAATCAATCAAAAATTCCTATCAAAAACTGTACATTAGAATCACTGATTTCGTGTCAAAAACTTTAACTCGATTATATTTACTATCACTGAGCACAGACACTATTCACTTCACTGTGGTGAATAACTTGTGATTGATATTTAAAATTCGTCCGAGCTCGAGAGTCCAATTTTGTCGGCAAAATTCAAAGGTCCCTGCCAGCTATCGTTCGCAACTGATCAGCCAAAAAATGTATATATAGCAAACCGCATTAAGTTTGAGTAAACCACCTAAGTACTTCGGTTTCTGGGTGGGCGACAATTTTTTTGCTTTTGCTTGCAATTTCGGTGGCCCTTAGAAATTCAAATTCTTACATAAGTAGTCATTAACATATGTATGCATTATAAAGCACTTTGGTGTCTCTATATAAACGATAACTTAAAATATTATTAACATGCGATTTGAATTTTTTATATCGATTTCCAATTCCCATGTCCTAATTCCCATAGCTTGTTTACCCAAAACAGCTGATTTTGGGGCACGGGAATTGGGAAGGGGCACTTATTTTGTAAATAAACCGCATTTAATAACAATAATTATGGATGAAATGCATAAATAAATATAATTTGTACTAAGTATATCGATTAGAGTTATAGTTTATGCGTTTATTTAAAAAAAAACAGGCCGACTGCTACAATTACACTTAGCTTCTAAAATATTTGAAAAGAGTCAATAAACACAGTCAATGAACATTATGTACATATCGATAGATACGCATTTTATATACAACGACGTTGGCAAACAAGTAAGCGGACAGCTCAAATTTTATAAAAGGTCAGCAACGCACCCGTGACTCTTTTGGAGTTGCGAGCGTCTATATGTGCATCTGCATTTAGTGATAGTTTTAAATATTAATACGTGTATGATTTTCTGCAAAGAAGTTGCTATGTGATTGTATAAAGAGAAATTTAACCTAAAATATAGATTTTTGGTTTATATAAATTTCTTCGGTTGAAACTTGAACCCATGATTGGTAAAATTAGGCTAAATAACTTCGATACAATTGAACTTTATAAGTCTTGATAAATTAGATGGTAAATAATAATTTTAATACAATTTTTTCTAAGGAAAGGAAATTCCCATGGACAGATAAATTCCCGTGCCCAGGTCAAATTTTCAAATTGCAATAACTTCCGTAATTTTATAAGTATAAGTACCCCATAAGAAAATTTGTGTTTATTAATTTTTTTATCAAATTATCAGCAAACAATTCTCTATGTATTATTGGTATTTCAAAATTCCATGGGAATTAGACAAAAATGCCTGTTTGGTGAAATTCACTCAAATAATAATTAAGATTTTAACTATCCATACTACGTATATAATATTATAAATGCGAAAGTGTGTCTGTCTGTCTGTCTGTTACCTCTTCACGCTTAAACAGCTGAACCGATTTAGATGAAATTTGGCAGGAAGATAGTTTGAGTCCCGGGGAAGGACATTGGATACTTTTTATGCCGGAAATCATCCCTTAAGGGAATGGAAGTTTGCATGGAAGAGATCGAAAACTAGGTAAGCGCCTGATATAAAAAATAACAATTAAATTCTATCGATGAACGAGTTCCACGCGGACGAAATCGCGGGGCAAAAACTAGTAACGCTATAATTAGGCTAAGTTACGATTGAAATCGTTTAGATTCTTTTTTCTTAGAATTCAAGCTTGTCGTCAGCTAGTACAGTCAAGGGCACCAATATGTATACACTTTTTCACCTTATTCCATTGAAATAAGGTCTAAAAATGTATACATGTTTATGCCCTCGACTGTACTAAGTATTTATGTTACTTTCTATAAATTACGCTGATAGAACAAGTCACCCCGTCCCTACAAAAAACCGCATATTCGAGGTCCAGTTTTCGACAGTCAAACGATCAAAACAATCTCTCAAGGCAATCATCCGGAACGAACTAAGTGCAAAATTGCATACGACCAACGGCACGTTCAATTGAAATTCAACTTTCAATAGCGGCTGTTACGGTAACAGAAATTGACGGGAATATTTTATTCATCAAAAGTTTGTTAATGGCGGTTGCGGCGCCATCGCATGTATACTGAAATTGAAGTGTCTTGCTGCAATGCATGCAGCAAAAGGCGTCAAAGGCTTTATTCGCAGTCATCGACACGTAACGCCATCAGCGCTGCTGGCCGCCGCTGCGAAATTTAAAAAAGATCGGCAGCATGGCGTGCTTTAAACATAAATTCCCTACCTAGTGCACTTTATGGTCTTTGCACACTTTATTCCGATCAATTTGTTAGTGAAAAATTGAACATGTGTTGCTCCGATAAATCGTAAAACAATGATCTCCTCATTCTTTATTCTTTAACCGCCGTACATCAAAACAGTTACTGTATCAGTCGATGGCGATTTAAGGGTAAAAAATCAAATTAACAGTTTCATTTTAAGGCGCTACAACGAGAAATTTAGAAACTTTGAAACGCTGTTCTGCCCAGACGAGGAAACAATAGGGACTGATTTTCAAATATATGATTCTTGACTCAAATATATGATTGTGGTACTGACAATAGCCGAAACATGATTACTTAAAATTTTCTCGATAGAAAAAAATATCCAGTTGATTATATATTTTCCTTTTTTTACTCAGCCTACTAAAACAACGCATTATTAAAAAACACGATTAAGTCAATATGATGGTATCTTACCTCATCTAAACTCTGTCAAGAGGAAATTTAATAAACCTGCACACAGTCAGATATTCATAGAGATTTTGTCTAAAAAAGCCATTCTCGAAGAGTGTTGCATCCCGTTTTGTCGTAAGCGAAAAACATGAGGGCGTCTCTTTCGATCGATATATCGCCTTAACAAAAGAACAAATTTTACAAATATGAAATTCTAAAACTACGCTATTATTTAAAAAATATAACATCAAAAACTATACATCTAAAACCTAAAACGCAATACGTTAATTGAACATTACTTATCCAAAAGCCTAATCTAATAAAACGCTAATTTATTTGTTAAAAAAGTAAGATATATTGTATTATAGATACCTATAATATCTTACGCATGGCGTGCGTTAAATATACATTTTATTCCCACTGCAAAGTTGAAATATTAACATGTGCTTCTTAAATATTAAATCTTATATCTTTAAACGAGCAATTCTTGTATATTTATTTATTTATTTCGGGGATCTCGGGAACGGTTTTAACGATTTTGATGAAATTTGGTATGTGGGGGTTTTCGGGGACGAGTAATCGATCTAGCTAGGTCTCATGCCCGGAAAAACGCCGAGCAAAGCTCGGCCGCCCAGATATTAATCTTATATCTTTAAACGAGCAATTCTTGTATATTTATTTATTTGTTTATTTATTTATTTATTTCGAGGATCTCGGACACGACTCTAACGATTTCGATGAAATTTGGTATGTGGGGGGTTTTCGGAGACGAGCAGTCGATATAGCTAGGTCTCATGCCCGGGAAAACGCCGAGCAAAGCTCAAATTAAATGTGGATGTTCTATTAAAAGCAATTTATTAGTTAAACTTGAAAGTCGAATAGCAAGCTCTGAGTGAAAGCTTAAAGTTTCAGTGAGGCAGTTACGCTCCCCTTCTGGGCGATCAACGTAAATTATTCCCCCAGAAGAAATCTCTAAGGACGGAATGACGGATAAGGGATGGCGCTTTATTGCCTACACCGGCCCGCGTTTGTAACCGCCTTAAAAATCGACCCACGAATGTTAATTGGGGGATAATGTTATGCAGTATAAAACCGCATTGATTGAATTAAGGCAGATAGGGGAATGTCAATACATATAATTCATTTGCGCCCCCTTTTGTAAGGGTAGTTAACATGTTTAACATAGCCTTCTCTATGTTATGTTATAATTACTAATTTAAATCGAAATTAGATATTCTATAAAAATGCTGAAATGTTACCGTAAACCGTTTAATTCCTTCTAAACCGTTTGCTCCCGTTTTAAATGGTTTATGGGTGTAATTCTCCACAGCTGAAAGACGTTATAATTGATAATAAAACCCCGTTACTACAGCAATTACAACACTCATCTTAGGATTTATTTTGGGAATAAATATAAAATAAATCAACAGTATTGAAACACAGATAGTAACAATATGATTTGAATGTTTTCAATATAGGATTTTCTCTTTAGTCATTTAATTTCGTAATCATAATTATGCAATGTTAAAAATAAAAATACTTCACAAGACATCGCAGGTCGTAGCACTCGTAGAGGAGCTACGAGCTCGTAGCCGTAGCTGTACACGCGTAGCGCGCCCGCTGTTACTTCCTGTCGCATGTCTTTGCTTTCAAGGCGACAATACTCGTTGCGACAGATCTCCTGCTTTTTCAAACGTTTTACCTATTTATAAACAAAGGTATACGTGTGTGTGCTGTTTTCGTATCACTACATAAGTATATATTAAATAATAGGTATAGGTACCACTTTTTTAAAATTACATCTCATTTTTTTTTGTTAAGGCTCAACCGTAGTTAAAATGTTGTTTTGCTCACTCGCTAGTGTTAGCTCAATATGCTGTCCTTGTTGTCTGCGCGTGGATACTTGTGAAGACTAGCATAAAACAAGTTTATTGTCAATATAATATGGTTCATTATTTAAAAAAGTTAGAAAACTAAGTTATTGTACATTATAATGATATTAAAATTACAAAATTCAGTGGTAAAATAGTTGTAAGTGGAAAAAGGAGTAGTCCGGTGAGTTAATTTCTCTAATTCATCTGTATTAGGCGACTTCCTGATTTGTCGGTGCGGAGGCAGTACGATGTGAGAAAACTGTCAAATGTCAGTGTCATTTGTCATTCAACTCTGTATACGTGCCGTCAATAGATTTTGGAAATTATGTAAACAAATATGTCTGAATGACAATTCATTTGTCGTCTATGGATTTGTTGTAAAATAGTGATGACAAAAGTCTATAATAATAATTAAGCAATTCACTTGAAACTCGAGAAATTATTTTAATGAATATTCATTGCGAGTATTTGTGGCTCTTAACTTCATGGCAGCAAATAAAAATAAATGAGCAATGAAAATTCATAACAAAGTAAATGGAAAATGATGAGAAGTGAGGTTATTTGTAATTGAATCTATAATGACATTAAACTTTTTCGATATACTGGATATTCCCATCACTTACACGAACTTTTTTTTCAATGACAATATAGATTCCTAGCATTTTTACGAGTAAAAAAAATTGACAAGCTATTGTCACATAACTAATCATTGTAAACGAAAATTGTTTTTATTGAAATATGAATAATTAAAAGATATTATAGCTTAAAATGAATGCAAATACAAGGATTATGTCTATAAAATGTTGGTAAGACTGTGTTCGTTCTTTAAAAGTGCGTGATTACGAAGTAATGAAGGTAAATTGGTCTGTTTAGATACATAATTTCCAAAATCTATTGACGGCACGTATACTAATTTTTACTGCGCCTTTACATTTAAATGAGTGCTTCCGGACTGGCGCGGGATGCGCGGAAGCGGGACGAAGCGAAGGCAGTAAAAAAAATCAAAAAAAAAATTAAAATTTAAACTGTTTATTGCTTTTAATTAGTACTAGTACTAATTAGTACTGGTAGGTATTAGTACTGGTTCGCTTCTGCGAATAATATTCCTACTACGCAAATGTAATACTGACAGTATCCCGTCAAGTGGGAATCTTTGCGCCGTCAGTAAGTTTGCGTCAAAGAAGAAAATATCACATATCGCTCCCGCCTCGCCAAGTCAGGAAATCGCCTTACAGTTAAGGCAGTTTTGAGGAAAATCACGTTAATCTTTATGTCCTGCAGATTATGAGATATTGTTTTCTGGTATTAAAATTTTATGCGTGAAATGGTTACACTACTACTAATTTTTATTATAATTTACTAATGATGAGCCTTAAGGGCTATTTTACGTTAAATTAAATTATGTTTTGCAAGTGAGCTGTTTGTAAAAGGTTCTTATCAAATAACTCTGTGTTTATAGTTATATGTCCCATGGCAAATATGAAGCCAAATGGAAATGTTCATATGATTAAAACTGCTTCTGTAGTAATAAAGATATACGCAATAATTTTAATATAACGCCGGTAATAACTGGAATTACATTCCAGCGACGAAACCCCGAAGTCTTAATCCGCTTACTAATAACGGATTCCGAAACTCGTTCCGTGACATAATCGACACGGAATTTTTCACGTATATTTCATTCACTCAAATCCAATTTAATTAAGTCGAAGAACTCGCGGTTAAAATCCTATTTAAGCCGTTTTTATTACCGCCCGTCGGGCAAAGACTTCGCCACTGCTCTAAGAATTTGAGCGCCCGCGCGGATTTCGCAGGGCCGCTACCACGAATCGCCAACTTAGATCGTTTGTGTATCTCTATCTTTATCGTGCTTGCATATTTGAGTGACCGAGAGGGATATACTTTAAAGGAAGAAATTGGTATTTCGCGGTAGCTGTTCTGGCTTTTATCTCAGTGCTGCGGAATGGTAAGCGATCTACATGCAAATTGTTTATTTGAGCGGCTGACGTATGGTACTCGTAATTGCTATCAATTACACTGTGTGTACTTATAATATGAGTTGATTAGCGTGATAGTGCAAAATAAACGAATTGTTACGAGTTGAATGTAATTTAATCTACCATTTTGTCAGCGTGATCAATATTCATGACTACTCATGCCAAATTGCAGCTTTCTACTACTAACTGTTACTGAGCGGACGTACGGACGGACGCACATAGCGAAGCTACAAGGGTTCCTTGTTTACTACGACCCTAACAGCGCTTTTTAATGAGCCAGCAGATAATTCTGAAAAATAAAATAAATTACCTATAAATTATTGTGATAAATAGTCTGAACGTTTTCTTATAGAGTAGGCCCATTTTTGAAGAAGTAGAATACAAGAAGCAAATCGTGTAACAGTTGGGGTGACAACGTAATCAGAGGGTTTAGACCCTGCAGAATACGGATCTGCCTGTCTCCATCCCCAAATTTGAGCCGGAAGAATGTTATATCGGAAAAGGTGCAGCCCATACAAATTTTTTCGTTGTACATTTGGTAAATCGTTGTTCCGGTACCCTAACTATGGTCCAATTGTTATGGATTTTTGATATGCCGTAAAGAACAATATTTGTCATCGTATCCCGAAATTTTTGATACTCCAGCTCCACGTCTTTCTCCGCCATCTTGGAAAATCTGTCACTTTTTCAGTTTTTTGCTTGTACTGTCGTTATAGTTCATTTTAGTGCTAAACATGGTTTGGCAATATTGTAGACGACAAAATTTGCTGAAACTTTTGGGTACAAAGAATTTTTCCATGACCCCTAGGGACGAAGATATGACAGGAGATATCATTATAAATTACCACTTTTTTCTAGTTTTCCTCTCATATTTACGTTTAAAGTGCATTTTAGCGTTAACTATAGTTCAGCAATATTGTAGATTACAAAATTGCCTACAACTTTTGTATTGAAATATTTTTTCCACGATCATCAGGAAAGAAGATACGATGTCACCTATGGGGTACTACCGTCGATATTTACTACTTTTCCAGTTTTCTTCACATATTTTTGTTTTAGTGCATTTCTCGGTCAGCAATATTATAGAAGACAAAATTATATGCAAATTCAAAGTACCTACGATCTTCTAGGTATCGTGGAAATAGACGATTTTGTCTTCTGAGGGATTGAAGTGGTATAGATCGGAAAGTGACAGATGCTTTATCTTGTCGTCTATCCCGCTATCACTCGACCATCATAGATCCCCTACAGATTGCGATTAAATGCACTCAAACCTAAATATGAGAAGAAAACTGCAAAAGTAGCAAATTTCAACGGTGCTACTCCATAGATGACTTCATATCTTCTTTCCTAATGGTTGTGGAAAAAATATTTCAATACAAAAGTTGTAGCAAATTTTGTGATCTACAATATTGCCGAACTATAGTTAGTGATAAAATGCACTTAAAATGTAAACATGAACGGAAAACTAGAAAAAAGTGGCAATTTTTAATGATATATCCTGTCATATCTTCGTCCCTAGGAGTCATGGAAAAAATCTTTGTACCCAAAAGTTTTAGCAAATTTTGTATTCTACAATATTGTAGAACTATGTTTAGCACTGGAATGAACTTTGACGACAGTAAAAGCAAAGAACTGAAAAAATGACACTATTTCCAAGATGGCGGCCAAAGTTATGGAGCTGGAGGGCCGAAATTTTTAGGTTACCATGGCTAATATTGTCCTTCACAACATACCAAAAAACCATATCAATCGGACCTCTTTTAGAGTACCAGAGCAACAATTTATTAAATGTACTACGAAATTTTTTGTATGGGCTGCACCTTTTCCGGTATACCGTACTTCCGGCTCAAATTTCGAGATGGCGACAGGCAGATCCGTATTCTGCAGGGTCCAAACCCTCTGATAACGTTGTCACCCCAACTGTTACATGACTTGCCGCTTGCATTGTTTAGAGACGCCTTTTCCAATTCTGTTCCTCCTCTATTACAAAACATTATCTCTAGAACTTATACTCATTATTATTAGTAAGTAGATCTATCATTTTTAATATAAGTAGAAAATGGGACTCAGTTCTAACTTACGCACCCTCGAAAACGTTACGTAAATACCTCTTAGGTCAAGTCAAGGTCCGTGCGCGGGTGAAGAGCAAGCCAGCAAGCAAGCAATATTTGGGATCCACACACGATTTTTTTTCTCTATAGCCTATTTAGTGTCCCACTGCTGGGCAAAGACCTTTCCTCTTTTCCGCCACAGACGCTTTATCATTCTAAATTGATTTTAACGTCAATATCAGGACGAGCGCTCGAAACTATATGTATACATTGAAATTAAGATAACGAAATGTCTTTGCTCATCAATTTTTAGGGCTCCGTACCCAAAAAGGGGACCCCATTACTAAGACTCCGTTGTCCGTCCGTCCGTCTGTCCCATGAAACGTGACAGCTAACCAGTTGAAATTTTCACACATGATGTATTTCTGTTGCCTAGTGTGTAAACTAGTGCCTACGCCAAATCTTGGGATTAGGTAGCGGACCCCAGGCATCCTTCAGGATGCAACTGTACTGGGATAACGCTAGGAGGATGATGATGTATTTCTGTTGCCGCTATAACAACAAATACTAAAAACAGAATAAAATAAATATTTAAGGGGGCTCCCATACAATAGACATGATTTTTTCGCCGTTTTTTTAAATAATGGTACGAAACCCTTCGTGCGCGAGTCCGACTCGCACTTGGCGTGTTTTTTTTTAATACTACGATGGTGGCAAACGGACATCCTTTACTTTAACACAGCGAGTCCTCGGGAGCTATGGCAACCTTACTCGCCACCCGGCATACCAGTTATCGCCGTCCTCTCCCGGCGAAAAAAATATACAATGCCATTCTTTTGTTATCTGCCCTGGGATCCCAGGGACTGGTAGACGACGGGTTACAGTAGCAGATTAAGAGCGAGGCAAGGTAATAAGATCTAGTTACGAATGCTCGCACACCTTGCAAGGCTCTGGGGATCGGATGTTTGCTCTCAATTCGGAAGAGATCCCGCTAATCCCTCAGCTCTGCTCGTTGCATAGATATGTGCTTGTGGGTTTTTTATTCGAATGCTTTTTATATGCTACTTTAAAATAATGCAATTTGGTACGCTTAGTTTATAAGAAAACCCGTAATAATAATATATCAAAGACTACTGACAGTAATATTTTATTATTTTTAAATTAAAAATTATCAGCGACAAGTAATTTCTCGCTGCCATACAAAATATATATGTGAATTTATAGTTACGCAGGCTTCGTCGGGTGGATACAACCATGAATCAGCAACAGGCGTCGTCATATAGTATAGGATAAATACTCACACACAATTTATAGTTACCGAAGATCCCAAAGTCAAACCGTGCAAACCGTTTTGTGGGACAGACGTTATTTGTAAGATTGTACCCCTTTTATAATGATAAATAAATAATAAATATAGAATTATCTGTCCACCTATTACAACTGATGCTGCAGTACTGCAGTTGTATCGCCCTACATTCCGTGCCAGTAAGCAAGCAAATAATGTAGGCACACAGTTAACAATCTATTCTGGCCAGGCCCCTGTACCACAAAACTTTACAAGTCTACAATTCGACAAAATTGTATAATTTTCCATAGAAAAAGTTGTCAAATTTTACGCTTGTAATGTTTTGTGGTATAGGCACCTGACCGATAGTTGGCACTAAGAGCTGATAGCTTTTATGATACTCGACATGGTCAAAAGCACCAGAGACATTAACGCTTTTTATTAACGTTTTAAAATAAATTCACAAGCTAAATTTAAATAGGTACGCTTGAAAGATAAAAAGTATCAAATACGTACCGTCCCCGTATCACAGTAGAATAATAAACGAAGCCTCCGTTTATCCTTTAATTTGGGCGGGAGAGCCGGTCTAATGCAGCAATATCATACAATTTAATCTGTTTTAGATTGTGCACTGTTTTTTTGTAGTGGCGAGGTTATAAGATTTGAACAGGCCAGAAGCCAACCGGCGGGCGGTAATGATCCGAGAGTGCATGCATAATTTACTCGCAAAGAGCTTGTTTTGTAATGTAATTAGTTCGTAATCTTGCCGGAAAACAGCCAACAACATTATTTTGCGCCCGCTGTAATATTAATATAATTTATTTTCAGCAGAGGAAAGGACGCGTAAGGTTTCCGTTTTTAGACTTCAGCATTGAATTTAGCGCTCATTTCTTCACTTATTATGACCGCTGAATTAAAGTTATGTACAAAATTCTTAAAGAGAAAGAATCGTCATTAAAACTGATCATTTAAGTAATATTATCCTGTATGCGAGTGAGGAATAGTGCTTTCTACTTAATAGTTTATAAAAGGAAACTTTGTTGGAATGAAATTCACAAGTAACTTAATCAGATCAGAGAAACTCGAATGAGCAGACGCCGCTCAACTGTTTTTGAAACGATTATTTTAATCACGGTGTAAGAGTTTCATGACGGCTATCAATTTTACGGCATACTTAATCTAACACAAATGACTGCAATGAACTTGTAATATATACAATTGCCTCGCTTCAATTGCGCTATCTGTACAAAAAGTAATGTTGAATATTATAAATGAATAGGTTTTTGGATAAACAAGTTAGTTATATTATAAATTTATGACCTTTACTGGCTGATAAGACCTGAAGTTTAAATAGGGATTAGAGAATAGTGGGAACAGAATGAAGTAATTAACACATACAGCGCCGAGGATCTCCATTCGTAGACAGTTTTCGCTACAAAGCGGAAAAACCATGTTGTCGGCTACGAGCGTTAGCGCGTATTGCTATCGGCAATGAATGTGTTAAACGAAACTAAATTATAGTCATCATCATCATCATCATCATCTTAAGAGCCGAGCTCTTGTCGGTGCTGCTTTATGCAGTTAAATTATAGTAGAAACATATAAATATTGCACAAAGCAAGCTGCAGTCGTAATTCGCCATGACCGATTGAAACGCTTTGCCGTGGCGTGTACGCCAGTCTAGGCGCTAATAAAGGGAATGATTAACCTAAGCAAACGAGTAATCACGTAAACAGATTCCTCGGGGCGTGTCAACAGCGGCGAGACGCGGCTCGTATGCCGCGCCACGCACTGCAACTGGCGGTTTGCTCTCGCTAAACACACAGTTTGGTCGAATCGGCAGTCGAACTCATGTTTGCTATTTCATTGTTTTTCTACGTTTCGGGGACATGCTTCTTCCCTCGTGAGCCATCGACGAATTTAAGCATCAAACTAAGTATTGTTATTTGTTCCTTGTTTACGTAGAATCTCTGTTTGATCCATCATTTGTATTTATTATGTCGATATCGGTCACCCATGATAATCAAAGGCGTAAGTAGCCTATTAGAATATTTAAGGTACGGTATCAGTTACGGGCATCGGAAAAGACACATTTATGGAACTGAATTTTAGGGTTTCGTCCCAAAACAAAGTTTGCACGGAAATTCTAATAGAGGAATATGTGACATTGTTATATTATGTGACATTTGAGAATTCGATACAAATGCATTTTCCTTCCTACGTACACAACGTATCTTTGAAAGATCTGGCGACGAATCTCATTTCCAGAAATACAGCACTATATGCTTACAGAAATCTAGTAGCAGAACAAGTAGTGGTGTTAGTATTATGGCTGCGGGCACAGATTATATAAACGGGCTTCTGTATTTGAAATATACAGTAATTTTTGACATTGGAAATGTCTGTCCGTTCGCTCCAGTATAGGTACCGATTTCACGAAAATGTGCGATCCCTTTATATCTCGGAGAGTTGTGAAGATATGATATATTGAATTTTATATTTTAAGAGCTCGATAGTTTGGTGTGAGGCACGAAATCTGTGAATTTTTTTACTAACTTACTCGTATTTTAATGCCTACCTCCCTCCTACCTTACCTCCTTCCTCCTACCTCCTACCTTTATAATATTATCAGATCTATAAAATTACCGAAACCCATCAAATATTACAAGTATCAATTCATTAATTTTTAATAAACAGCGTAAAAACGAGTGCCTACGCCAAATCTTGGGATTAGGTAGCGGACCCCAGGCATCCTTCAGGATGCAACTGTACTGGGATAACGCTAGGAGGATGATGAATTCATTAATTTTTAATACCCATTTAATTAAAGTGCATACCTCTAACTCGCTCTTTATAAATTACTTGAAATTTACAATTTTACTCTAATTTATACCTATTAAATATTGGACGGACTAAATTACTCGTACAAACAGAGTAACTAATCTCACAACACGAGAACATTCAACTAACAGAGTGCAGTGTAACTGAAACCGAGTAGACAACAGGACACCGTAATAATCCCGGACAGGGTTAAGATTGCTCAACCGAGTGCATTAGCCGCAAGACAATTGAATTAAAACAACGATACCCGCCAACTTGGCACCGTACCAGTTAACTATCACCACCTGTGGTGTATGTCACACCCTAATAACTCAGCTGATCACAGCTGATCACAGCTGATACACATCTGATGGAAACTTAACTAATATTAACCTTTGTACCTTTTCTCAGAACAAAGGAATGCGAGAGACCTTGATATTGATTCCAAGAAAATAGTATTACCATATGTTCTATATTGCATACCAAACTTTTAGTATAAAAGCAGTGTAATTGTTACTCAATAAATCAGTATTTCCTCGAGTCTCGTCTTATCATTATTACCCGTAACGCTCCACATCTCATGGCGACCCTTCCAGTGCCGAACTACTAAGAACAGGTCGTCTCATGGCGACCCTTCCAGTGCCGAACAACTAAGTGCATGTCGCCTCTCATGGCGACCCTTCCAGACGGTCTGCGCCAGGCAGCCCCGATATAGTCACCTGGACCGACCAGCCAGCTCCGCCACACCAGCCAGCCAGCACCACTGCGTCAGCCAACCAGCATAGCCAGAAAAGCTATGGGGGGACAGTGCACCAAAACGGACCAGAAAGAAGAAGTTATTATTGCCCAAAACGGAGCCGAAAACAGCGCCAGCACGAAGCAGATAGACAGCAGCACGGCAGCTACATATATCTCCACAGCAGTGCTGATATTACTAGGCGTTATTTTCCTGTACGCCATTTGGAAAAAAATCCATAAATGTCTCACGAAGAAAATTGAGAGACAAGCAGTGGCAGCAACAATACGCAACACCAAGGCGGAACAGAGCGTCTAATCTCCAGTCTACGGCCTGCAGCACGTCAGCAGCATCACCCACACGCAGCGTGAACACCAGCACCAGCCGCGCCGCCGCTCAACAGCCCAGCTGTTCAACAGCTGACAAACAGATGTCGACAGGTACAATTTTAAAAATTAAGTAGTGAATTTGGTGATGTGTAGACTATTTTTGTATTATCTAGTTTAGTTTCGTGGTTCAAGTGCTAGCTAAATTCAAATAATGTACATGTAGCATGACCGAAATTCAAAAATTATATGACCAATTAAAATCACTACAGGAGGATATTAGAAAATTAGGACCAAAACGCCGAAAAGAGGCTATTGGCCAAAATAAACTCCAACAAGTAAAAATTTTATATGGTCAGTATAATCAGTACATAGAAGAATATAGTTCTAAGTTAGAACAATCGGAAATTTCTGTACAGGACAGTGAGTTAATCCAGTCTATTTTAATAAAAATAGAGGAAATTTATAACAAAATTATAAAAACCTACGAGCAAGACCAAGAGCACGGCACCATGACGTCTACCGAAAGCTTTGACCTAAAAACGGCAGTAGCATTGCTACCAGTCATGGACGGTTCAGAGGCCGTCACTAAACAGCTCATAGACGCCATAGAGTTGTACTCTATGATGATAAAAGACTCAGACTCAAAATTATTAATAAATTTCGTCATTAAGACCCGATTAACTCAAAGTGCTAAACTTAGAATATCAGAAAAACATACCAGTGTAAGCGATTTAGTTGATGAGATGAAAATCCACTTATTACCAACAAAATCAGCAACCGCGATACAAACCAAACTATTAACTATTAAACAGGGAAATAGATCTATCGAGCGATATGGACAAGAATTAGAGGAACTATTCGTAAACCTCACGGTAACACAGGCCGATGGAAAGCCGGAGGCCTATAAAATATTACAACCCCTGAACGAGAAAATGACTATAACTAAATTCGCAGAGGGTTTGCGAAATGACAAACTAAGTACCATTATAGCGTCGCGAGGTTACACCTCGTTAAAAGATGCTATACAGGGTGCAAAGGACCAAGAGGTGTCCGTATCTACGCCCAATACGGAGCAACTATTGCACTTCCGGAACAAAGGAAGTTACATCCCAAGGACATACAGGAGCTATTACAATAGGGCTCCAGTGGGTAAATACCCACAGCGTACACTCCCACCGCGTGGTCCGTCATACAAAATACCATGGCGACCTAGAGTGTACACTCAGAGGAAAAATACTCGACCTATACGACCCGCGAATAACTATAACACGCGTACGTATAATAATTACCGCGAAAAACAATCTAACAGGCGACATCACGTTAATACGGTGATAGAAAATACACAAGACGAAAATCACTCGCCTTCGCCGTTACAATTTTTTCGTGAATAAAAACTACATTCTAACTTATAATCATATGAATTCGGTGCAATTTGCAATAAACGACACAGCGCACATATGGCTTATAGACACGGGCGCCAGCCTTAGCGCCATAACATATGACGCAGCAAAATCATCCCGCGCGCGTATGACACCCAGGACGACCCACATCAATGGAGTCGGAAGAAAGATTACGTCACACAGTACAGTTACTTTAAAATTACAAAACGAAAGTAACACATTTCAACATGAATTTCATGTTTTCCCGAAATTACCAATACAAGTTGACGGGATACTCGGACAAGACTTTTTGATAAAATATAAATGTGTCATAAACTACGAAAACGGGACAATCACACTGAACAATAACAACGAATTAATTACGATACCATTAATTTTACAAAATAATGATGACGTCACCATTAACTCAAATCAAATAAAGTTACCAGCTCGAAGTGAATCCATTATAAAATTATCTACAAATTACACGGGGGATTGCGTTATATTGTCAAGTGAAATTGGAGAAGGAATTATTATAGCCAATTCTATAACTAATGCCAAAAATGGAAAAATAACAATTAAAATATTAAACACGCGTGACGAAATCATAACTTTACACAATCTTACACCGGAAATACGACCATTACGTGATTATAATTGTTTTTCATTCGACAAATGTCAAAACAATGCAGACAGAGTAAAATTACTTTTTTCACTTTTAAAATTCGACAACTTAAATAAAGAAGAACAAAATTCTATTGCCAATATTTGTGCAAAATATGCCGACATTTTTCAACTACCAGGCGATTCGTTAAATACCACAAATTTATATGAACAAAAAATACGTTTAAAACCCAACGTATCACCTGTATACAGTAAACCCTACCGGTTACCTCAATCACAAAAATCGGAAATTAAAAAACAAATACAACAAATGTTGGAAAATGACATCATAGAAGAGTCCCAGTCGGAATGGGCAAGTCCTTTACTCCTTGTTCCCAAAAAACCAGACTCAAGCGGAGAAAAGAAATGGAGATTGGTAATAGATTACAGAAAAGTAAATGAAGTAATAGAAAACGACAAATTTCCCCTCCCTAACATTACGGATATCTTGGATTCATTAACCGGTGCTATGTATTTCAGCACTTTAGACCTAAATCAAGGTTATTATCAAATCAAACTTGACCCTGAGAGTAGAAAATATACCGCTTTCATTGCGGATAAACACTATCAAATGAAACGCCTCCCCATGGGATTAAAAACAAGTCCAAATGCCTTTAGTAGAGCAATGACAATAGCTATGTCAGGATTAAATTACATACAATGTATAGTATACCTAGATGACATCATTGTCATGGGTAGAAATTTAGATCAACACAATAAAAACCTATTAGATGTTTTTAAAAGATTACGAAAAGTAAATTTTAAATTAAATCCACAAAAATGCAATTTTTTACAAAAAGAAATTCTCTACCTAGGACACGTAGTAACTCCAGGAGGGATAAAACCCGACCCACAAAAAATAACAGTAGTACAAAATTATCCAGTACCAAAAAACGCTGACGAGGTCAGACGTTTTGTAGCATTTGTAAATTACTATCGAAAATTTATTCCAAAATACTCCGAAATAACCCAACCATTAAATAATCTATTAAAGAAAAATGTAGAGTTCAATTGGACAAAACAATGCGACAAGGCGTTCACAACTCTAAAAATAGCCATCGCCAGCCCACCTGTGTTACAATACCCCGATTTCTCAAGTGATAACACATTCACGATACACACAGACGCCTCGGGCGTGGCAATAGGTTCAATATTATCAAATAAAAATGGATTACCAGTAGCGTACGCAAGCCGACCATTAAACGAGGCAGAAAAAAATTATCCTACAACGGAAAAAGAATTACTCTCGATAGTATGGGCAGTAAAATACTTTCGACCATATTTATACGGACGTACGTTTAGAATTATAACAGATCATCGCCCTCTTATTTATTTATTCAGCATGAATAATCCATCGAGTAGGCTCACTAAGTTTCGTTTGTGCCTAGAGGAATACGACTTCGTAGTAGAATATTTAAAAGGAAAAGATAATGTAGCTGCAGACGCATTATCTAGGATCGAAATTACTAGCGACGAGCTTAAAAATATGACAAAACAAGTCATATCGGTAATGACTCGAGCACAAAGGAAACGTATGGGAGAGCAAAAACAAGTAAATAATTCGAGTAATAAGGATTCCAACTATGACGGGTCTGATCAACCAAGTATAGTGGAAATTCTTAAAAAGCCAAATAATTTGCCAGAATTAAGTTTCAATAAACGAGACTATGACAAAGTAATGAAACAAACAGACTGTATTACCAGTCAGAATAATATTATTGTATACTCGCAATCCTTACTGACAATGTGTGTCGAGCCTAGTACTCTATCGCGTACGAAACGAGCTTTCCTCGCGAGAGAATTAGGTATGTTTTGCAAGGCACAACAAATAACAGAAGTATGCATACTACGTAAACACGACACCGCGTGTATTATTGAGGAGCTAGCTCAATGTATAAATAAATGTAAAACCGGGTCCGGACCCCGATTATGTATAATTAAAGGTGTCACAAAAGTAAGTGATAAGGATGACAAGCGAGTCATATTAAACGACTTTCATTTATTACCGACCAGCGGTCACGCAGGCATTCGACGAATGACCAATAACTTGAAGCGTTACTACTACTGGCCCGGAATGGATAACGACATTATAAAATTCGTAAAAAGATGTGATAAATGTCAAAAACAAAAATTCCATAAATATATAAAACAGCCATTATGTATTACTAGTACGGCAACAGCTTCATTTGATAAGATATTCTTAGATTTATGCGGACCCCTAACAAAGGATACGAATGGTTATTGCTATATACTTACGTTACAGTGCGAGCTCACAAAGTATGTAGAGGCATATCCACTTCTAAATAAGGAGACCGAGACAGTCGCGAAAGCTTTAGTTGATAATTTTATATTGCGATATGGAATTCCTAGAGAAATCGGAACAGATAGGGGAAGTGAATTCATTTCATCAACTATGCGCGACATTTGTAATATTTTAGGTATAAAACAATTGCAATCAACCGCTTACCACCATGAAAGCCTTGGTTCCTTGGAAAATTCGCATAAAGCTCTAGGAGCATTTTTAAGAATACAAACAGACAACCAGGCTCATCAGTGGTCAGATTGGTTGCAATATTGGTGTTTTTCTTATAACACGACAGTGCATTCAGCCACTAAATATACACCATATGAATTAGTATTTGGTAAGTTATGTAATATACCAAGTAATATTATTAATCAAGTAGACCCTATGTATAATTATGATTCATATCCTATAGAATTTAAGTATAGATTACAAAAATCCCAAGAGGATGCTAGAAATAATTTAATTAAGACAAAAATGTGTAGAAAAATAAGTTATGATTCCAAAATAAACCCCATTACCTATAAAATAGGAGATTTAATATTAATCAAAGGGGAAGATAGACATAAAATGGACCCGGTATATAAGGGACCATATACGGTAATTGAAGATCAAGGCACGAATGTAAAAATATTAGCGCTAGGTAAGGAGCACATTGTGCATAAAAATAGAACTAAACCTTACTACACATAAAAAAAAAAAAACTATGTATAAGTAAAAAAAAAAAAAAAAAAGTATAATAACATTTTTAATTTAATTTTTTCATAATTATCATTAATTTAGTAATAAGATCATTTATATTGTTTTAAATTTTTTTTTCCTCATTTACTTATTTTTTTTTTATATTCCTATAGTAATAAAAATATAATCGAATAGTATTAAGTGTATTAACTAAAGAAAAAAAAAAAACAACAAACACCGTTAAAAGCATATAGATGCGTATATTAAAAATGTAAAACGCACAGGAAAAAAAAAAAAAACACATATATATATATATATATATATATATATTTAAAAAAAAAAACACTAAAAAAAGTCACTATCACTGAGCACACTCTCATCGAAACCATTCGTATCACCCGCCTCAACGGCCGTTTCGATGGCCTCGGATAGCCAACTCAGCCGCCGCCAGCGGACCTGCCAGAAACGCCCGCCGGCGAAAAGGCCATACTCCAGGAAAAGCGCCTCCGCAGTAGAAGGAACCATGCCCAACTCCAAAAACAGCATCCCCTCTAGCACAGGAGATGGGTTGATAGGGCACATTAGTGGATGCCCTACGGGTGCGTCGAAAACAGCCACGTACTCAACAATACCCTCCACGACGCGCCGCGTCGCAAATAGGAAGGTGATATCGTGCTGGGAGCTGAAGGCCTCGCAGCACTCAAAAATGCGATATAACATTACATCAGCCTCGACAACAACGACAGACATGTTTTCTCAATAGTTAAACACACAAGGGACAGTTATGAAATGAATAATTAAAACATACAACTAACCCATTATAAAGTAACAAGAAACCTACCATCTGATCGCATACCATCACCCATATAGGGAACCGCAATCCCTTTACTACAGGGAATGTGAAATGATGCGAAACAAATAAACATTATAATAATAACCCGATATAATATCCCATATCAAATCGAACAAGAAACCTACCATATAGGGAACACGTAATGTAAACATTGTAACTAGTATTAAGATACATTAAGAAACCATGTATACCATAGACTTAAGTTAGTTAAGAAACCATGTAAACCATAGACATAAGTTGATTAAGTTTGCAGAAGCCAAAAAAATAGTAGTTATGTATTTTACTATTTTTTGTCTCAAAAAAACGGGGAAGCTGTGGTGTATGTCACACCCTAATAACTCAGCTGATCACAGCTGATCACAGCTGATACACATCTGATGGAAACTTAACTAATATTAACCTTTGTACCTTTTCTCAGAACAAAGGAATGCGAGAGACCTTGATATTGATTCCAAGAAAATAGTATTACCATATGTTCTATATTGCATACCAAACTTTTAGTATAAAAGCAGTGTAATTGTTACTCAATAAATCAGTATTTCCTCGAGTCTCGTCTTATCATTATTACCCGTAACGCTCCACATCTCACACCATTATTGACTTTAAGTGCCCACCGCGATACGATTTACGCTTTAGTTGGATGTGACTTTAGCTACACCCTTCCCGAGCACGCCCGGCCGTGTGGTAATGATTAGTGCCGCCAACCGGGCAGCGCATATCACGAGAGTGACGGCTTCGCTCGCACTCCACAATCCCACGCGTATCTTGCTCAAATCATGAGGGATGTCACAACATTGCGGGTAACTAGCTCTGTCTCTTCAGGGACTTGCTTTACCGACGTTATTATAGCCTGCTATAAATTCACACGTTTGTTTTCATTTCAGTTCTCAACGCTGACGGGTGTTGGAAAGGAAGCTCGACTCCGCGGGGCCTTCCGTGTCGTATGCAGTGATAAATCGTCTAGTACCATCACTTTTTACTAACGAGACAAGGTGTCGTGTGCTTGCAAATACATTCAAGGAGCGATGGTTAAGGCCGAGCCGCCGACACGTTTACGTGGAATGAAAGCTGAAACCTTTTTCGAATAAAAGTTCGGAGGGAATGATCGTATTGTTTTCGTGTGATTTTGTGAATAGAGATTTTTCAGAGCGGTTCAGTAGGCGGCGTGTCGTACAACTGCACCGATGACAATAAATATGGCGCGCGGCGAGCCGTGAAATCGAATAGGCTCCGTTTGTGAGCGCTTTACAATCAGCAGCCGCCTGTCGCACGCCTCTGCCCGCTCTGATATAACTTACTGACTTACGCTACGCATAAAAACGTACCCCGAAACCTTAAATTAGAACTACCATTTTTGTTAACAAAATTATCCTATAATGAATAGTTTGATTTTAAGAAGTTATTTAAGTTTGTTTCATTTATTTTCCTTAAGTACCTCCCAAACTATACCTAGCATTGCCTACAAACGAAAATATATCAAACCATTTCTTCAGCTGTGCGAAGCAAGTACAAATGAATAATTAAAATCCATTACACATTATTTTACTCAGTGAACAATAAGAACGTATCTCAATAATACATTTTAAACACGGCACGCGGCGTGGCGGAGTAATTTGCGGTTGTGACGGTTCCCCAGTCCCCGTCCCCCAACGCATGTTCGATTAGAGAACAAGTAATTCCGGAAAGGAAATTGAAATCTTAAAGCAATGCCCCACGGACTCTAGCTTTAATATATTTCTAGCGGCGTTCTGAATGAGGAATAAATGGAAAACAAGCTCGGACAACTTACAACTCGGCTGAAAACAGCGTACCTTCCGCTGGGAAAGAAACAATATAGATAGAACTAGATTGTTGTCGCCTATTGTTTTCGGACGCTTCTAATTTCGAATGTTTGGATGGCCAAGTGAGCAGTGTTTTTAGCAGTGATATTTTAACGCTGCATTCACAAACATTGCGGGGGTAGCGTGGCGTAATGAACACAAGCCCGAGGCCCAGCAGTTTAATTTTCCTCTTCCGCGCGCCGTCCCGCCAGCCTGCTCATTAATGGGGCGACAATACCTCGCGCCTCCTCATTTGCACCGCTGCTGCACCGCGCACAGCTCCCCTCACCTTCGAAGACATTACATTGACTACTAAACAATACAGCTTTATATTTAAGTACCAAGCCATTGCGATTTTCTTATTTTATCGTTATTTATTAAGATGCATTACGCTAACAAACATACTAATTACTTGAATATTATTTATGTACCTTTATTTTACTAAACGGTTAAAACTCACGTATTAATGAGTGAGTGAGGCGTGAGTTTTAACCGTTTAGTAAAATAAAGTTATAACATGTCTCGCGAAAGTTTAAATTCAATTATTTATGTAGGTGTGCATTATGTCGCGCCCTAACATCGGACAACCAAACTATTAACGATAGTGGAATGTCACCTAGTTTCTCATTGGGTACCTACAACATTAGTCTCATGAATGAATCATCGCGATTGTGCCCCGAGAGCCCGGCCGGGGCATTCGATTATCACGAATAATTCCGAAAGGGAAATTGAAAAGCTAAAGCGATGCCCTGAGGACTTGCTCTTTCTGTTATTTGCGGCTAGCTGCAGCCGGCCCGAGCGCCCGGAGAATACAAAACTAGCTACACTGTGTCCACTGAATTAACTCTATTTTTATATCCTTCCATTTTACTACGAGTATGTTGACCGATTTGTTTATAAATTGCTCCTAAAAGTTCTTACTATTAAGGTTACATTGTTTAAAATATAATAGAGTGAATTTCACCAAACGGGCATTTTTGTCAAATTCCCATGGAATTTTGAAATACCAATAATATATAGAAAATTTTATGCTGATAATTTGATAAAAAAATTAATAAACACAAATTTTCTTACGGGGTACTTATACATATAAAATTACGGAAGTTATTGCAATTTGAAAATTTGACCTGGGCACGGGAATTTATCTGTCCATGGGAATTGCCTTTTCTTAGAAAAAATTGTATTAAAATTATTATTTACCATCTAATTTATCAAGAATTATAAAGTTCAATTGTATCGAAGTTATTTAGCCTAATTTTACCAATCATGGGTTCAAGTTTCAACCGAGGAAATTTATATAAACCAAAAATCTATTTTTTAAGTTCAAGTTCTCTTTATACAATCACATAGCAACTTCTTTGCAGAAAATCATACACGTATTAATATGTAAAACTATCACTAAATGCAGATGCACATATAGACGCTCGCAACTCCAAAAGCGTCACGGGTGCGTTGCTGACCATTTATAAAATTTGAGATGTCCGCTTTTACTTGTTTTCCACCGTCGTTGTATATAAAATGCGTATGTATCGATATATACCTACATGATTTCATGTACATAATGTTCATTGACTTTATTTATTGATTCTTTTCAAATATTTAAGAAGCTAAGTGTAATTGTAGCAGTTGGCCTGTTTTTTTTAAATAAACGCATAAACTACAACTCTAATCGATATACTTAGTACAAATTATATTAATTTATGCATTTCATCGATAATTATTGTTATTAAATGCGGTTTATTAACAAAATAAGTGACCCTTCCCAATTCCCGTGCCTCAAAATCAGCTGTTTTGGGTAAACAAGCTATGGGAATTAGGACACGGAAATTGGAAATCGATATAAAAAAATCATAAAAAATACAAATCGCATGTTAATAATATTTTAAGTTATCGTTTATATAGAGACACCAAAGTGCTTTATAATGCATACATATGTTAATCATTACTTATGTAAGAATTTGAATTTCTAAGGGCCACCGAAATTGCAAGCAAAAGCAAAAAAATTGTCGCCCACCCAGAAACCGAAGTACTTAGGTGGTTTACTCGAACTTAATGCGGTTTGCTATATATATATTTTTTATATATAATAGCTGACATTTGAGAGCACATGTGAAGCAGGATGCGAAGCTGATCAAATGTAAACGATGGCTGCCAGGGATCTTTGAATTTTGCCGACAAAATTGAACTCTCGCGCTCGGACGATTTTTAAACATCAATTACAAGTTATTCACCACAGTGAAGTGAATAGTGTCTGTGCTCAGTGATAGTAAATATAATCGAGTTAAAGTTTTTGACACGAAATCAGTGATTCTAATGTACAGTTTTTGATAGGAATTTTTGATTGATTCAAAAGTCGATGCCGGACAGGGCACGGAGTCTTAATTTGAGCGTTTAGGTATTTTTTAATGTATTTTAAAAACAAATATGTCAGTGAATTTGAGTGAACCTCAACGTGGAAGCATGTATTCTTTATGAAAATAAATAAATGGTACGTATTATCTCATGCTACACTACGATTTTCAGCTCGGACACAAAAAAAATCGAGTTCAGAAAATGACCCAATACATTGATGATCTTAGCGTTTCGCATGTAACTACAATTTCTAACAAACTTTGTAAAATACGTTGGTAACTATGTCCAATTGGAAGACAAATGAAAAGTATAGTGGCATTATCGGCTTAGTGTTTGGTTTGCGCGGGGCCGCGCGCGGGCCGCGGTGATCCAGCGTTAATTAGCAGGCGGCGCCGCGGCCGCGACACACGGCTCCCGTGACACACTAGCACGGAATAAATCACAGTACTTCTGTACAGGCAGTCCTTTGTCTACAAAGCAGTTGTTTGATACATAGAAAACTCAAATCATGGCAACCCGTTCTACCTTATAGCACGTGTTAAATTGGTCATCGACTCATCGTGTTTGCGTTTCATGGTGGTGTTACAACATCGAACATGGTCCAGTACGATTACATTTAGTTTGACTCTGAAACTAGGCCTTCCATTAGATAGTCTACTTTAACGTTAATGTAACAAAGAGTTGCTATTAAAAACGTATGATTTTTAGTGAGTGTAATATGTATTACGTATAATTGTCATTCTTAAAGTAAGTTACCTTGAACACCCTTGTATGAGTGTCATAGCCAGCGGTGGGTTACCTAATTACAACTCGGAGGTAAGCGAGGGTCAAAGCGGCGAAGGGGCCAGACAGGCGCTGGCACTAGGTGCTGGGACTTCAGGTGACATGCCTATACCTGCGTTTTGTATTTTTATTTGGCTTGGCGCAAAAGACAGTGCATACACAATTTGCAATAAGTAGGAGAGCGTTATTGACGACCGTTTTAGCTTAGTTGGGTGACCCCAACGAAGTTGCCTACGAAGTTGGAGGTCCCCGGTTCCAAGCCCGGCCGGGGCATTTATTTATGTGACGTGCACGAATATTTGTTCTTGGGTCTTGGATGTTTTCTATGTATTTAAGTATCTATTTATCTAAGTACTAAGTATGTATATCGTCGCTTAGTATCCATAGTACAAGCTTTGCTTAGTTTGGGACTAGGTTTGCACTAGGTGTTGATTTGTGTAAGATTGTCCACAAATATTTATTTATTAATTAGTATTCAGTCGTCATCAGATGTATCGGAGCGAATTAGATAGCGTTTTATTACCTATAAAGTACTGTCATAGTCAAAGAACACCCTAGTAAAATGTATGGCCTATTAATTTTGTTTCTTGCCAATTCTTGTATGTACTCGTAGAACTTCTATTAGGATAAAAAAACAGAGTACCTATATGTGCTCACAAATATCCGGTTGTATCCTGAAGTACCCAAAGGTCCGGGCCCGCTTTGACACCTGAATCCCAGAATTTGTCGTAGGTGGACATTTTCACTTTAAAGTGCACCCCCTACTTTGTTTTTCGGATCTAGGTAACTTTGGGTTTTTGGGGAAGAAAAAGAGTGTCCCCCCAAAAAAAGTCATTTTGTGACGCTTTTAGTTTTGTTTTGTGTTTTGTTTAGTTTTTAGCTTCGCCATGTCCGTCCGTTCGTCCGTCTGTCCGACCCCCGTTTTTCTCAGTAACCGTTAGTACTAGAAAGCTGTAATTTGGCATGAGTATACATATCAATGACGCCGACAAAACGGTAGAATAAAATCTTTAAAAAAAATTTTTTTAGGGTACCTCCCTTACATGTAAAGTGGTAGTGCAATTTTTTTTTCTGCCAAACCCCATCGTGTGGGGATTCGTTGGATAGCTCTTTTAAAAATATTATACGGTTTCTAAAAGCATTTTTTGATTAAAGGATTGGTTAGCGTGATATTAAGCTTTGAAGTGATAATTTTTGTTATGGTCAAGTGTCCCTCCCCCCCCCCCCCCTGCCAGCTAAACGGTGGCTACTAGGCATGTGAAAAAAATCATGGTAGTAGTATATACGATTAATTTAAAAGGAAAACTATCACAGCTTAGTAGACATTACTAGTTAACGAATAATAATCGAACTTCAGAAATGTACTTTGCAAAAGCAAACTTTCGTACAATTTCCATTGATACCTTAGATAATGTTGTTAATTCTGTCAAAAACATAGTAAATATAAGTTTGCGAACTTTTTAGTCAACATAATGTAACGGGTGGACGACTACGGAACCCTACCTTGCGCGTGGCCCGACACGCACTTGGCCGGTTTTTGATCTTGGCCTGTTTATGGTTCGTCTCAAAACTGACACAGAAAATTTGTATGGAAAATCTTGGATTTTTTTTCTTTATCTGAATCAATAGTAGTCGTGATTCTGAGTCAGAAAACCCAAAATTCCCTAGATCTGAAAAAAGTAGGGGGTACACTTTAGAGTGAAAATGCCCAGACACTACTTAGTTTTTATGAAAGCGACTACTAGCTATTTGAATTTCTAACCCAGATGGAAAATTATACCAGGTAACTTGTTGCGATTAGATTGGGTTTGTAACGATGTTTTCATTCATCGAAGAGCTAATGTTAAATTATATCAAATGATATTTCGTAGCGCTAAAGTATACCATCCAATCGTATATTGTGAGTATGTTGCGCGACCTGATGAGCGGTAGGACAGTTCATTCTGTTGAAATGTACCGGGACGCGCGGCGCATACATCGCGCTTTTATCACATTATTACGGCATGTAGTGCGAATTCACATTTACGCAGCGCGACAAATTTTATGCTTATAGCGTTCTCACAAGGGTTATGTTATTATAATTAGGACTTTTCCATTCCGCGTTATTATGCTGGGATTTTCTTTGCGGCGCCTTTGTCTAAGACGAGATTTTTAAGGAACAGTTGCATATTTTGCTAGCTCTTTTCAAGCAGCAACTCTGGTGAATAATATATTTTGTATTTTAGTTGATTGAGGAATTTGGATGAATATAATTTACCTGCCACCTTCAAAACCTGCGTTGTGGATGAATTAAGTGAGTTTATAGTTTGATGTATTTCATGGTATAATTTTTAAGAACTGATCTCTGATAAACTTCAGATTAAATTCGTGGCACTAATTTTAAGCTTAGACAGCCAAATTTAGTTAATTACAAAAAAGCAGCTACTGTATAACTAAACATGGGGTCACTTATGTTACTATACAGTATACACGCAAGAAATATTGTTATTGGTATTATCGTAAAAAGAAAATAACACGGTATAAATCTTCGTTGCGTCAAACAATTCTGTAACCGCTCTACATATTCCGCCACTAGTAAATATTTATTTAAACTATCTCTGTAGTAATAACAACTTAATGGGCAATTTCTTTTCCCATATAACTTTGTAAAACCTTGCCAAACAAATTCTATACATTTTATAACGCTGTTAGCGAGGATTAAAATTAAATGTTAACAAGCAATCCCAAGAGTGTATTACTTATACGAGGCGATTCTAGCCTTCCGCTGCTAATCCAACCCTAATTGGTGGTTAGAAGACTATTGGACTTGAAGCGGCAGACCCAATGCAATTACGAGTAAAAAGGATTTGCCACACATTTATATAATTTGTTCACAATACGAACTTATTAAGTAACTAGGTAACCTGAAACAGTGGTATGGGATGAATCCACAACTTAAGAAAGAATTCATAATAGCAAAATTTTGTCATCCAAAAGACTACAAAAGAACCATCGACGTAGAAACCGAACTCTGAATAATATTTCCCGATACAATATAATCCGAAGTAAAGTCATCTCCAACATGAAAGAAACACATCGAAATTCTTAAGGGGAAATATTACTTTGCAATCGCGAAATTCTTCGCTGAAACAACTCGCGGGGAGGTAACGTTCATTCCGACAAAAGACGAGCAATATTCCGTGCACAAAGGAAGGCGCCCGATATATTCAATGCAGTGACACAAGAAATGGCGGCACAGAGCGGTAACAAAGCTCATATTGAGAGTTACAGCGCCGCCCGACGCCGGAGCCGCGCCGGCCGCTTCGCGCGTGCATCCTATTATTAATAACAGTATTACCCATCGATGCGACGCTTATTAAAATAAAAAGTCCCTCATGGAAGGAGCTTTGGGCACTAGGTGCTTTAAAAAAGACGACATGAAAGTTCTACTCATAAATAATAATGTTATTAGACCTTTGAGAGTGTAATTTTTTTTTTTAAAAATGTTTCAGATTTTGTTGTCTTCTTTGCGAAATTGTCGTAAATACTTATTAACTTTACGAAGTTAATTTTAGATAAAAAACTTTGGTGTGTTAAAGAGTCGTAAAAGTAACAGAAAGCAATAAAAGTTGACAAAACTTTGCTTTTATTATTTTACAAGCTGTATGACTTACGAAACAAAGTTTAAATGTACACACTGTCCTTGATTAAGTTGTTTGAAGCTAACAAGCTTGACCTGGGATAATTGTGGTGCCAAAACTACGGTGTCCCGTACAACTTCCACACAACTTCAGAGTTTGTAAAATGTTAAAAAGATAGACGCATGCGCGCGTGTCGTCGCGCCACCCCTTGAGCCTTACGACCGCCTCTCGCTCAACATCTCCCAAAAATGAGTCCTTTGCTCCTACACATAGAGCCTGTTGATTTGAGGGCCTGCTAGAATATCGCGGGATCTGTGTCATCGTCAGTACTAAAGACATCATTACGTTCTCGAAGGAAGAATTAGATTTTCTTGGCACATCTTTCAATTTATTACTTGGTTGTCGGTGAAGGCTTTGTTTTTAAATAGGACGTAATTGTTTTAGGGTTAAGGTTGTTATTCGTTCGTATTCTAGGGGATCCTCAGGATATGTTGGCGCGAAGGATTCCGAGTTCAGTTGGCCGCGAGTCTGGCAGGCGGCTGCACGAGTCCTGTCTCGCGCGAGTCCCGTTCACAACTTATTACGTAGCGCCCTATGACCGGTACCGAAAATATCGATGACTAGTCTTCAGTTACAGTAATTAAATTCACTACGTTTCTGATGAATATTTATTACTTTGAACAGTTAGTATTATTTTTAATATTATAAATTTGCAATTTAATAATATTGGAACTTATTAAATATCTAAAATTTTTAAAACCATAGGTTGACTGCTTGCCTCGTTATATTTTCTTTGTAAAGTTATATTTAAAAACATTAGGTATTGACACCTATAGATAGAGAATTGTGGTCGCAGAATAAATGAATTTAAGTAGCTTTATTAAAAAAAAAACCTCCAAGTTTCCAGTTTTGTAGGAGTGAATTACTATTTATATATTTGAATTAATTTAATTCGCAATAAAGTAAAAAGTCGTTAGTGGAAGGGAAATGGGGGGTAGTTAGTCCATCGCAAAGCGGTCCCGCTGCCGGCGGCGCGCATACCGCCTGTTTCCTCACATTCCGACTCGCTCACCATTTATATCCCCGACAAGTATTTCTGAAATGATTTAGCCTTCCAACATTTACACAATAATTTAAACGTCTCTAACCCTGAATATTTTAATCCTGTTTGTTAAATTAGCTTTGCTTTCGCTATGTACCTAGTTATATTTATAACCATTATCTCTTTTCATAAAATAAATATGAGAAGAAAAGTGTTACATGAACATAATATTTCATATAAATCGTGGCCATTGATAAACAACGACTTTCACTCCACCTCCTTGTCGATGGCAAATAAGCCCGCCTCAATCCAAGCTCCGCCTACTCGCTGAAGGTATATATGTTCTTATGTAAACAGTCTTATGTACTTCGCGGTACACGGGTACTTTCCTGTCCCAAGTTCGCTATTTATTCAGCAAGTATACACGGTCTAACCTTGTGCTATTTACATGTCTCAATGGCGTACAAACTTACGCACCATAAGACGTGTAAACTCTTTTAATTACTATCCTTTATTACTTACCTTTCAGAAGATACATCCGTGGTGATGTTATTATAAAAGGAATTGATACCTTTTATTCAGACCCAAATTGGCAGTAACTGTGAGTACAGGGCTTGTTATCAAATAAAGTATTCGCAGGGAAAGCACCGTAGTAAATTGAAATTGAAACATTTATTTCGAGTAACATGGGACTCATACATAAATTCTTGTTAGTAAAATTAATTATTATAATGATTATTGTTAGTACTATACCTAATTCTAATGATTTTATGTAAAAGTTAGTATTTTAAATTAAATTATTTTAAACTTATGCATAACAGTTTCTTCTATGAATAAAAGTAGATATATATGTAAGCATTGGTTCTATTAAATATTTCTCAAGTAATGTTAAGAAAAAATACAACTAAATTAATTGAGAACTCGTAGAAACAGATTTTAAAAGCATTATCTAACGAGCCATTCCAGGAATTTATTAAATTCGAGACTTAGTCGTAGCACTATTCATGTACGAAAGATAACAGCATAAATTATCCTGCTGCATGCTTCGCCGCCATGAAGCGGAATAAGTACGCTATTTTAAACGGATTTTCCGAGCTGAATAGATACCGGCACTAGATAGCAGGAAAATATTCATAAAAAAACAACGGCAATAAGTTCTTAATCTCTGATAACATTTACATTCATTCATAACATCGTAGTAGATTTGTAGGTATTGTTAGGTAAACAGGAATTTATGACAAGAATCGTCGAAATATAATTGAATTCACAAATTCAAATAGTTGGCAAAGGCTTTTGAAGTCGAGTTAACTAACGGGACAGCATTAACAAACAAATTCAACAAAGCGGGTAAAACTTTCTTAACTTCTTGGAACTGACTATACAATGTTTGGTAACAGTGCGCTCTAACAAGCCGGCCATCTGAAGTTGTTAAACGGGCAGACACAGAACAGGCAGGCGGGCGAATAATTCCAGGCGGGCGGTCAGTAACTGGGGAGTTCTTGCGGACAGTTTGGAAGTGCGGTGCGGGCCGGAGCAGCGCAAGAGTGCCCCGGAGATCTATCGCTGACAGCGTCCACCGCCGCCGGACTATGGAGACGCAATCACTTGGCCGCTCTCGCCAAACCCCTGCTGCGAGAAATCATATCGTCTACACCGACCAAAAAGGGAGAAAGTAAGTGTTGTTCTTTATTTTTGCATATTTGATTGGTTTATTGTTACATTGTTTTCATAATTTATACTTTTACTTTTTTGTCTATTTCTATGAACGTAAATTTTCTTATTCCCTATTTCATGCAGCGATTTTTAAAGTATGATATTAATTTATATAAAAATTGTAGTTATGATTTTAATTTATATAAAAAATCTACAGATGTGCTTGTGTCAACAGGGTTAATTTAATTACTTCAGGTAGGATAGGTTTGTTAGATAGCAGATGTCCGGAGGTCAAATATACGAACTTGAAAAAACGTTAAAACCCCTTTGTGCAAATTTGTATGATTAAATATTTACTGTGAAAATAAGCTACGTATTACTACGTATACTTTAACTTTTTAATGCATTTAAATTACAAATTTTATTGCAAAGGATTTAATGAATGAAACGACTAAACGGTTTATTGTTAAGAATTATATCCAAAGGGTAAAATTTAAACCTTTAAACCAAACAAATGAGTCCTATTATTTCTCTCAATTTAGTCTAACAAGCGACTTAGAGTCAAAGGTTCCCCGAAGCGCGGAACTCAATGGCCGTGAATTTTGTAATCTTCATTAATTTCAACTGGAAGTTAACTGTCCTTCTTCCTATTTCAGTTTTGTTTCTGTAAATTTACTACTGGATTATTTGGTACGGTTGTTAATATAGGTACTGGAAGCGAACTAGATCACATTACACAACGATTGCGCCTTAGTAACTATGTGTTTCACAACTAATTTAAAGTATGAAAATCGAGCTATTGAAACACGAGTTTTGGAAAATAATTTATGAGTTTGTTATAGTATAAGTAAGTACCTACGCAACTTACAGTCAGCGCCAGGTACTCGCAACCAAAATGTTAATGATTATTCCGTTTAAAAGGCACAAGTAAAATACATATGTATTGTTTATTTGCACCAAAGATTCACTTTATTATGGAAGCCGATGGGTTAAGGATGATTCACGCTAGACCTTTCCGTGTCCGGGCAGTCCCGTTTTCTAGTACAAGAAATCGACGGCCGTCGCTATATACGTACGTATATATATACGTTATTACTTTACCAATCGACAATTTCGGGTCTACCCTTCGTAGTTTTATACATTTTTGTAGGGTCCTATCCTTTTCCGTGCAACCTACGTCGACCTCTTTTGGCATTAAAACTTTAATACAGAGAGTGTGGCAAATTATGATGTTTAATTTTACGGGACACACTAACGTGTTTTTTGTTATCTTGCAAAACGAAGACGCCGATAATATATACCTACTCAGACAATCAATAAAATTGATGTCAAACTATTTATGAAAAACCTTTAATTTACGATTTTCTTTTAGAACATTAATTTAGTTAACGCTTTTGTATGGATTTTACTAGTACTTTGCGGAAGTTGTTTGTAACACAGACGCAGGCTTTTGAATGCAGCTAATTGATTTATATTATGGATTTTTTGTGTAATGTTTTATTATTATTACTAAAGGCAAAAATGGCTACTATCAGGATATTTAAATTTCAACAAGGAAAAAACAATAATGTAAATACGACCAAAATAACAATGGCTGCAACAATTAGCAACCTCAATTTAGACATTCCTATTACCTACCGAGCGCTGAAAACGCTCCATAAATATTATTACATAGAACGGTAACGTCACTATAAACGGTAACGTCACTATTGTCAACTACGCAGGTATAAATTGCAAGTACAGGATGGACAAAATAGAAGTATACAACATCAATATTTAATTAAAAAAATAAGTAATGAATGTATTTTTATGAATGAATGAATGAAGAAGTTTATTCACCAAAAACGTATGCAATTTAATGAAAGTATTTACAACACTTGGCAAACAAAACAATCAATGCAAATTAACATCTGCCAAACGTCAGCATTGCTGTGTATGGCAGTGGGTCTTAACCTTTTAGTGATGAGGGACCATTTGACTTTTTCTTGTCTTGCCATGGATCCAATTTTTATAAATACGGTAAATGATTCGTTATCACGTATTCAATATTTTTCTGATAGCTTCGCGGACCACTTCGGGTGATTTTTCGCAATTCCAAGAGTATACTGACAACGAGTCGAATTTTCCACTATTACTGTTTCAGATTTATTAATATGCACGCTTACAATACGTTGCTTTCGATATAACTATACGAGTAAGAGTAGAACAAGTCACGAGAAATCCTAAAATATTGGCTGAACCTTAATTTTGGCACGATGTCTTGAGTCTTGAAACATGTTTCTGAAGCCTAAAACTCTATAGTAGGTAAAGCCATACCTTTGCTTTATATAGGCATTTAAAAAAAAATCATTTTGTCGCCAAAAAGAGACAGAATCGAAGTCTACACCTTCCACTGGCCCCCACCTTGTAAGTGGTCAGTGTAAGTCAATTCATCCGTTGCGTCGTGGATTATTTGCATACGTACAGGTCAAGTTGTGTATGGCTTTAACCAAGAAGCGAATTATATCATCTCCCTAAAATGGAATAGAACATAATATTCGTTGCTTAAAATTATATTTTATTAATTAGTTTGATAACTAGAAATAAACTGAACCAACAAAATTAATATTACAATGAGTCGCTTATCAAATTGTAAGAAATAAATTCAAAGTTACAATAAATATAATTATAAAAAGTGCTCTAAAACTAACTTTGTTTGTATTGTTTTTACCCTTGACAAGTCTTTGTTTTAAGTTAAAATCTTAAAATATTATTTGTGACGAGAGTAGTTCTGTACAATAAAGAAATTTGAATAGAAATGGCCCGAGGGTTGCTTGTTCTATGAGACTGATGTCTCGATTAAAAGCGGCAGCGGTGAAATATAAGATCGTCTTAAATTGTTTTAAATACATGATAAAAACCCGTAAAAATTAATGAAATTTTATATAAATATATTAGGGAAAGGTTAAATATATTGGAAAAGGGCACGAACACACGTTGCGATACATCGAGAAAATTCTGCCAGCATCTTAAGATTCTTAACGATCATTGGACAATTGGACATGAGGGGCTATGAGGCTATGAGGAGGAGGGGCTATGAGGAACTATGTAATTAACCTTACGTGAATGAAACTTCTAAAAGACTTTGAATAAATCTTATACAGTAATCACACAGTCAGTCAGTATACTACTCTATCATCAGCCTACTTTCGACCACTGCTGGACATAAGCCTCTCCCATGGCATGCTACTAAATTCGGTCTTGAGTTTTTGTTCCCAACCGCTGCGAGCCACTTTGCGTATGTCATCGCTCCACCTTGCTGGAAGGCGTTTGCCTGTTTGCCAAGCCGCGGTCTCCACTTCAGAATACGCTGACCCCAAAACGGTTGTCGGTTCTGCGGCAGATGTGAACGGCTCATCATTGCGACTTTTTTATATATATCTAGGACTCCCTCTCTTCAGTCGTTCCCTCGTACCTGATTATCGTGATCACTGTCGAGTTTCGCAGCCCTGATAATTTGTCTCCATCGGTCTTGATATACGGTAGCCCTCACCGTTTGGTGAAACTTGATGATGGCTTCTTTAACTTGGTCTATCCATCTAGTTGGTAAATGTCCTCTAGACCTCTTGCCTTCCACTCCACCAACCACGACTAGTTGCTCGTGCTCCAGACTATCAGCACCGCTCCGCATTACATGTCCAAAGTATGAAAACATTGATACAAATAGTGGATAATCGTTTCTTGATTGTTTTAGTGCGTTTGGCTGTCCAGGGTATCCTGAGCAAGCATTCGTCTGCAGCACCGCATTCTGAATGCGTCTATACTTTGTTTCTCCCTCGCTAATATTGTCCATGCTTCTTCCACATACGTAAAGACGAGGAAATAGGTACCAAGGTTTTGACCGGACGGTTTTAGTGTCGAAACTTATTGTTCGGTTTCTCCTAATGACTTGAAGACGTATTATTTTACTCTTTAGCCATTGCAATTCTGGGGTGCAGCTTGAACTAATATGCTATCCGATAATATTCCAAAGATAGTACATAATCTAAATATTCAAATAATTGCCATACCTACGATAAATAAAGATAAAATAAATTATTCAAATTAGAATAGCAAAAGGTGATGTTTTTCATTTAAAAAAAAAACTTTTTAAACGTAGTAAAATGTATCGTCAACTCGTCTTTATTACCGCAGGAGTAAGGGACATGTTACGATATTTTTGGCAACTTTTTCTATTGTATGATGCTAACCGTCCGTAAAGTACAGAGGCGTTGAGAGTTTCTGTCAAAAATTTCATTTTTGATACAAGCTTTACTCGTTGGGCGGTCCTAATGAGCAAAAACACGACGGGTTTTACCTTTTGTAGTTTAGGAGTTTGTAGGGCCACCTTCTGTCTCCATCATCAGATCAGCTCGATGGTACCCTAATATTGCATTGTCACCAAACTTATATAAGTAGGTACCTATGCCAAATTTCAGCTCAAGCTGATACTGGCAAGTGGTTGAAAATTGAGTGGTAAGATTCCACCCATACATATTTCGAAACACATATACTTAATGTAGTATCGTCACGGTCGTAACTTTCAGACGTGAGATTTTTTAGAATTATCTTAATACCACCATGACCATGACCATTGTGACCATTCAGAAACTCTTTTTACACGAGCCGAACCCTGGGATCTCGTTATGGCTCCGCCGCTGCCGCCTCCTCCTCAGCCGGCCGGCTGAATGTGTGCCGCGGAAGGACAGCCGAGTTACTTGTACACTTTCCGGTAGTCACATTTTCGCAACACGGTATTCACATTTCGAGGACTGGAAAGTTGGCGTTATCGCGTTTAAAATAGAACGACAAACACATCTAACTTTGTGATGCAAAATGGACAAGGCCCAGGCCGCACAAAACGTTACGGACGCGTTATTTTGGTACTCACCGAAACGACTAACTCGTTTAAGTGATTCTCAAAGGGTGACATTGTTTTTGTTGTTGGTCGTTTACATTGCTACGGAATATAATAATTTTGAGTTTACGTTACAATAAAGGTTTTATGCTCTTGTTTATTCAACTTAAATTTTGGTTTTATCTGTTTCTAACATTTTAGCATTTTTGTGACCAGTAATACAGCAGTAACGGTAAATATATCCCATGTAGCCGCAAACAGTATTGAATAACGATAGGTAATTTTGTAATGAATAGGTTATTGTGGTAATTTATCTTACACATCCGCATTATTAAAATCACGTAAGAGATTTCCTTCAGACCTGACTTGATTAGATTACACAATAACAAAGTAGAAATTTTAACATTCAGACCCAGAGTTGGACCCGTCACTTTGCGAACACGTTTCGGGGACAACATGTAAGTAGGTACTGAGTAAGTGTACAAATTGATTTATTGAAGTTGAGCGGGCTCCCGAGTTGCGCCTGAGTATTCAGTCCTTTGCGTTACATAGATAAAGTGGAAATAAAAAAAGAACTTCACAAACAGAAATCCCCTTGTCGCGAGATTTACGAGTCGACGCACCTCCGGTGCAAATAAGTTATATGTAAATTTTATGTCCTGTTGCTTAAATTTATAAACTTACAAGCAACAAAACATAAGTGGGCGACCTGAAGTAATATTGTGTTGTGGTTAAAGTTTACCAGATCAATCGTCGTTAGAGACAATTTGTGCATTAGACGTGAAACAAACAATACGGAATGATAAAGTTGGAACTACATTAACGATCAATTTCCAACAAATACGATTGGATGAAAGTTTTCGTAAAACTAATAATTTTCCTTTATGAAATTTAAATGAATAACATCCAAGTAAACGTGAGCTTTCCCGTGATAATTATACAAAGTCACGCGAACGGCATTTTAGGCATGTGGATCTCGTAATGAACCACCAACTTTTTTGTAAGATTAACCTTCGAGTAAATTGTGTGAATTAACTCGCACATTAAGCGGCACGTGACACATTTTTAGGATTCCTTGCACAGGCGGGACTCTGTCCCCCGAATGATTTTCACTTACCGTAGACTGCTTTACAGCTTAAGCTTTATATTATAAGCTTTTATTTAACTTGCCCTGATAGTTAGTAATGTATGCATGATTGGGACAACTTTTTCAACTGAATTTTAGACCAATTGTTACATATTCTTAACCAACTGGGCTGAAATTTAGTATACTTATTTTAGTTTGGTGACAATGCAATATTATGGCACCACCGATTTGTCGAAGGAAAATTGAAGGTGGCTATGTGGTGACTATAGAAACTCCGTAACTACTAAAGATAAACTCGTCGTGTTCGGACTCATTGGGACCCTCGCAAATATGTAGTTGGTTATTTATGACTAATTGAAAAATATACTTCTACTTTTCAATTAGTCATAAAAACTACGGCCGGCAATAAAAGCTTGTAAAAATTAATAAAAAATAATTTACTTTTTAAATACAGACTCTTAAGTCCTTATCAGTTAAAAACGCTCATCTATTTTGGATACTTTCTATTTAAATTGACGCGAAGGTACGTTGACATTTTGTGTGCTCGTTGACATCACCATCCCCCATGACGAGAGCCTCGTAAAGGCCGAGAAGGACAAGGCCAGCAAGTACCTAGACTTGGCACACGAGGTAACCGCCATAGTCTGGCATATTTATAGTCCAGAGACAAGCCTTAACACAACTGTACCAATTCCAAATGTTATAAAATCACTTTTTTTGCTGTCAGCTCTTAATGAGAGTGCAATACATTTTAAACTTCGTAAGGCCTCTTAAATGTCAGTGAACATTCTTTCTGTATTGCCGATTAAGGCGGGATTATAGTAAAATGTGTTTTGTAAACGGTTTTTTTTAATGTAAAAAAATACAATGTCGTCGGATGCTCGTTACACAAATTGAAAAAACTTTGTTCGATAGAAAAAAAAGCCAAACATAGTTAATTACCTTTATTTTCTATCTTTTTTATCATTTTATTTCAATCTTAGGTCCGGTAAATAGGTGAATGATTCATGATTTCGTTGCTGTTATGACTAGATGTTTGCTCATTGAATTAACATCCCGCATATGCAAGCACGATTTAATCGGTATTTTCGGAGCAAAATTTCTGTTTGTCAATTAAAATATTTGGAATCGTTGAAATCATTTCAGTGACAGTTAATTTGATTACTCGGGAAGCTGGACAAGAGAACAAAATACGTTTTGATATTTTCGTCCCTCAATATTTTAGTATGTGCTTTGATAACAAAAAAATAGTTTCCTATTTAAGATGCAACTAAAGTGAGAATGTTTATTTAAATATAAAAGTGCCTCGACGACCTGTTTATAGAATGTTAGAATGAAGCTTGTAATATTCGGAATACCGTGTTTCATAAAATATTTTTATGATGTCCACATGAAAATTGTGCACAAATATCGTAAACTGTTGAACAATACAGTAGAATGTTAGTACTCCCGTTGGTACAACAGTAGTTTGTCTGGAAGTAATAAGATGTCCACAAAAGTGGTAAGACATTAAGTACGTATTTCGTCGATATTTGAACTAGGTACTTGTTAACAAGTAGTTTCATAAATACGTGTTCAAAAATGTATTTGTGTCATATGTCAAATGGATATCACATTTCTGACGTTGGTTTCTTAATTACAAACCCATTTAACTTATACATTTATGATGAGTTTCATTTGAATTGGCAGGTTAAGATTAACTGAAGTAGTATTATTATTGGGGAACGGGACTCAATCGCGTATAATTATAACTAATTTACCTTCAACTAATTAAAACTAACTAATTATTAGTTTTTAATTCGTACGCGATTAAGTCCCGTTCCCCAATTATAATGTGTGAAAATCGTGTAAGTTTAAATCAGTATAAACTGACGGAGCGCCAGTTTTCTCTCGAAATAATGATTCTCATTCCAAAATTTAACATTTTCTTATTTTGTCTACACCGGGACCGGATTGTTAACGAAAATAGAGTGATTATTTTAGATTTTAACTATTTTAAGAGTTAGGGACCCAGGTATAGAGTAAACTGAAGTCAACAATAAGTTTAATTAAATTGCACTGATTTCCTTAACTTTCACTTAACGGTGTGGTCATCAATTAACTTTAACGATGAAGATCACCCAAATATGCATCTTGACATTGACCCTTAGTGCTGTTTCGTAGGTATTATATTCGTAACAATCTGTTATAGGGACATAGTTATTTTAATGAAATTGCCTGCGCACCTATAGATGTTTTAGGACTACAAATGAGCTCCTGATCTTTGTCATCATCATCATATCAGCCGAAAGACGCGTCCACTGCTCCAGCAGTACGCACTCACGCACGCACGCACTCGCGCGCGTGGCACTCTTTGGGGGAGGCCTGTGTGCCACGATGCCTGGTCCTGCGTCACCCACATCCAGGGGACTCCCGCGACCTTTACCATGTCATCAGCTCATCTTTTTAGTATTGTACAATTCGTTTTTATGAAATTTGCAAGTAATGCAGTAGAGTAGATGATGCGATAACACTTTCTGTAAATGGCATTTCCGGGTGCCCAATTGTATACAAACTCGTAGCTCCACTCTTATTTAACAACCATTTAAATGTGAGTGAAATTTAGCAATACAGTGCAATATGGTTCTATCAGTATCACAGTAACTGACCAATGATAGATCTTGTCTAGTTGCAATACTGCTCACAATTGGTCAGTTAAATGTGATGCTGACTATAAGTAGTGTAGTTTTCAAATAAGTTATTGAAATTATAATTTATATTTAACAATACGGTATTTTACAGTAGAATTATTTACGTAGGTGTTGACATGTCTGGTAAGATTTGTCAGTGTTTTATTTAACGTTTGTTTTAAATGTTTGTTTTGGTCCAAATTCCCGAAATCCCATCAAAATGAATTGTTGTAGTTACTCTTACTTAAGTCAGATGACAACGCAAGACTATGTTATCAGTGGCTAATAGGCGATGGAGCTCCATCACATGACAGGTCAGTCGTGATAGAGCTTGTTTGAATTAGTCTTGATGAGTTTTTGATTACTGAGCTGATTTTGATTACTGAACTGAGCTTTGGTGACCACTTGGTTAAAAATTTACTTTTTTGCCAAAACCTTATTACAACATATAAATACATGTACTGTTGTATCAATGGATCATCATCATCAAGTGCCACTGCACGATTGTTGCCGTAAATGACTTTACAATCTAATTACATTTACGATATGCATCGATATGCAAAATACCTGCAGGTAATTGACAATAAAATTGGCACCACGTAGGATTAAAGCTCAACTGGACTATAAAGATGCAGTTTTGTAGATCGCCGCATTAATTACTGTTAATTGCTCGCTTGCATTATGCCTACAGTGAACACAGCGGTATTGCCACCATTTGCGGAAACGCACAAAGGAGATATCGTATTTAAACACTGTTACAGTGTTTAATTTGACGAAAATATTGTGTAATGAGTTGGCCGATGTTGTGTAAAATAATTAGAATATCCCATTATTTTATCTTTAGGGCGAGTTATACCGACATACGACTACAGATCGATCATCGTTAAATATGGTGCCTGCAGCTGTCATCCCATAGAAATTTGTCAAACTTTCCATACAATCAGATTTTAATGAACACCGCTTACGATAGCAGGTGGTTTGGTGCAATCCACACTAAACCTCTATAACCGAGTCGTCAGACACACGACTTCCGATCATGGGTTCGATCGCCGATTTGACAAAAAACGTGCGAAATATCATCTAAACATTCGTTTTGTACGGGCGAGATTGATGGTATTGGTAGTCCATTTAATTAGTATGAAGCCTGAAATTGTCATTCTAGCCGAGGCTAATAGTAGGTATAGGTAGAGATTTTCTCAAAAATGGGGGAATTAAGACAAGATTGGAATTAAGGTTTGATAAACATAACTATAAAACGTTCCATGCCTTATGCTGATAGGACTTGAAGTCTTTATAAAAATACTTACATAATAGCCATAATTTTGCTGCATTACATCAGACATTTTTACATTTTACAAAACCCAACAGAACCCTAATAAAAAAAAACTCCTATTTATTGAAAGCAAAGTTTTTAAACGAAGAAGATAATGCAGAATTAAATAATACATTGATAAATAATCACCTTTATTTGCTAACATAAAAAATATAAATTAAACATCTGCTTTTAGGGAAAAAACATAGTCACATTTGATTTGCACCGCATCGCATTGCGAGTCACGTACTGCCGGCTTTGCCTTGTTTGCGGACCGCATACCGTGGGCGCCAACCGAACATTGTGCTTTTTCCTTTGCACTACATACGCTTGCATTAACAATCCAGAGGGAGGTAAAATCTGGAAGCGGAACTAGTATTATGTTTTTATATGCAGTGATTACGTCTTTTATACGACGTCTAGTCAACAGCAGAAGTAAGTCAACAAATGTTTAAGCAAATAAAGTCCATGAATAATCAAGTTCTACTTAACTTTCCACTCGTACTTTGCCCGCTTGACGCTACGCCTTCTGCTGTTCCTCCCGATTTCACTCGTTGTTTAGCTAATATCAACCCATCTCTTTAAAACATCTAACTATTTTATAATGAGCTACAGGATAGTGTTTTGTTTATGTTAGTTGCCAGCCTATGTATGTTTGGCGATAGATAATTTTTGTGTAGAGCAGTGGCGGCGCCTCAAAAATATTCTTAGGGAAGTCGGAAATAATTGGCTTTCTTATTTTTCATGAGCCGTAGTAATAGAAACGGACTGGCTGAAAATTAGGTAAGCCGGTGGGAATCGAGTTGTATGGACGCTCCGCCACTGGTGTAGAGTTTGTCTACTGTGCTAAGACTGTAAAAAAAATTACTAAGTTTATAACTTGAAATGTTTCGATGCGAACGACATTGGTATGATATTGTTAATTATTTTAAAAAATATGACATTTTGTCATATCTCAGTACGAATCCCAAATCCATATATTAGGTAGATTTGGGATTAGTAGTTTTAGTGGCTGTGTAAGGAGGACGTGCTGGATGCTAGATTATGAGGAACAAAAATAAGGCACGTTTGTGTGTAGTTTGAAATTATATAGTTAGGTATGTAGACGATCTGAACGAGTAAAATGTATTATTAGCGTTGTACATAAATTAAAAGAAAATTGTATAAAGAAGAGGTTATTATTTTAATGTGGACACTTTACGGTCTACGTAGATACATAGATATCTACTGCTAAAATACTTTCACCGAAATGTATGGATGCATATTTTGTGAAGCCAAAAATATTATGTTTAATTTTTGATTTAGCTCTCTATGAAAAACTGCACTGGAAAGCTATGTGGATTAGGATTAACACTGTAGGCATTTGAAATGTGCATTTTACTGTTTTTTGTGGACTTCATTTCTGTTTATAATCCGTATAGCTAGCCGAAAAAAGTAGAATTATTTATTGCCTGTTGCAACACGAATTTATAGACATACATGTTATGCAATGCTATAAAGTTGTTCTTCGGCTCGAGTACTGCATAATTGCCGGTTTAGCGAGGGATTGCAAAATTTAACTACAAGCTAAGTAAGTGGTTCAAAACTGACTAGATTGAGCAATCCTGATCGAAGGGAGGCGTTATAGGTACGAGACGACAACATCACACATCTCCATAAAGAGGAGTTTTGCGCGTTGTGCTTTCCCAGCTGGTCAGGTGAAAAATACCTTACAAGGAATGTAAAGCAATATTCTAGTTATCACCTCAACTCACTTGAAACTTGCCGGCACCATAAATATTTATTTTATTATTTTAACGGACCGACTATTTATGGTTGAGGCAACCCTAAAAAACCAAGAACCATTAAAAGTCAAATTAAAAATGTGTATAAAAATTGGCGTACCGTTGAAAAGAGCAGATTTATCGCGTGCAATCACAGATCAGATGTTGTTATTTCAATGAAGCCGCTTGGCTGAATTATTTACACGAGTCCCGTAGCAGGGCATGCGTGCGAGGAAATATAATTTCTATTTCCTTTAACGCCACTCTTTCGGGGGTCAATAGAATTGAAATGTGTTGGCTCCCGTACATGACTGATGCTTGCTAGTACTTACGTGTATGAAAATTATGTTTACAAGTAATTTACGGGTTTGTTTATTGTTGACGGTTCAAACAAATGGCAAAAACGGAACCCTTATTGTTTTGGTCTCCCGTCTGTCTGTCGGTATGTCACAGGCATGTCTGTCCGGCCCCAGCTTTGCTCAGTAACTGTTAGTACTAGAAAGCAGTAAATTAGCATGAGTGCACAGTATATCAATGACGCCGACAAAACGGTAGAATACTTAGAATCTAGAAAAAAATTAGGTTACCTCTCCTACACGTAAAGTGGTGGTGCAATTGTTTTTCTTTCAAATTCCATCATGTGGGTCATCCCATTTTTTGATTCAACCCCATCTGCCAGCTAAACTATGGCTGCTAGGAATGTGAAAAAAATCATGGTAGTAGTATAATATATTATATATGATGAATTAAAAAGGAAAATTATCACAGTTAAGTAGACAATATTAGCTAACGAGTTAATAATCGAACTTAAGAAATGTACTATACAAAAGCAAACTTTCGTACGATTTCCATTGATAACAACAACAACAACAAATACTGTTTATTGCACGCCTCAATTAAAGGATACAGTACAATACAATAAAAACCTGATACCTTAGATAATGTTGTTAATTCTGTCAAAAATATAGTAAGTATAAGTTGGCAAACTTTTTAGTCCACATAATGTAACGGGTGGACAACTACGGAACCCTACATTGCGCGTGGCCCGACACGCACTTGGCCGATTTTATTAATTGTTAGTTGTAGTAAATAAAAATCAATAAACTCAGAAAATACTGGCTATTGATCTCGGATGACTGTAGGTAATTGATGACATGATGACTTAACTAATGTTAACCCATCAAATATACAACACAAATATTGTCCTTTAAATTTGAGCCAACGCAAAGTGAGTAAGTTGTCGTTGCGGAGTTTAAGCTGGCCATACACATTAGGGTATGCCTGCGCAGTTTTGACTGTACAGTTCAACTGCACAGTTATAACCCGGCTGGAAAGATCACACACACGGTACCGGTTAACCTGTACAAAGTCTCAGTTGTAATCATGACAGCGTCGTGGTTTGTGCCTCATGTTAACGCAGCACTATTATGGTTAGTGTTTCTATTCATCATCATTTTCAGCCTGTAATCGCCCACTGCTGAGCATAGGCCTCTCTTCGAGTACGCCACTCGTCCCGGTCTTGAGCCAGTCTTATCTTAGCGTTTTTATTACTAAAGTGAAAAACCAAAACAACCAAGCAGAAAACAGCTTTTCGTATTCCAGCTGCTTGTTTATTTATATCATGATATTCTGAGCTTTTGATGCTCCAGAGGCATGGTTCTGATTAAATAATATAATTAAATGTACTAAAATGTCGTTTTGTTTATTACGAGACATTTTTTTCACACAAGCGCAATCTACCCTCCGCGATTACTACTGGGCAACTGAGACATGCGCAGGCGAACGCCGTACACGCTAAGTTTTACCTGTACAGTTCAGTTGGCCGCGGTAAAAAAATATATATTTTCATATTTGCGCAGATCACATGCACAGTCGTAGAAAACTGCACAGTCGCATGCCTACACGCTCCTTTTTACCAACGCATTTGAACTGTACAGTCAAAAGTGCGAAGGCATTCCCTAGTGTGTATGGCCAGCTTTATGAGTGGGACAAGTCGGGACAACTTCTCAAAAGTGCTGCGAGCAAAGTGTTTGTGGGGACGGGGACTCACCTTCGCGCGTTACTTCCGAGCCATTTCGCGATCTCTGAATGACAAGTTAACTCGGCACATCTGCCATAAAAACTAGGGCAGTTTTCTAAGTTATGTGTGAGAGTTAAATATCTATTATATGTCGGAAAAGCGTGTTTGGACTGATAAAATTAATTTAAGTTTATCTGTCTAAATTAAATATTAATTGGGGTCACACACGGATTTTACCGCAACAATGTGAGTAAAATATCAAATTGTTAAAGAAAAATAAATAAAAAAAATGATGAATGTCTTCAAATATTTTTATTTAATTTATTATCTAAAGTATCGGGATTATTTTGTTATGTTAAAAAATATGGAGACTACGCACCTAAACGCGGTGTTTAGATCACATGACATAATAAAAGAGTAATAGACTTGTACTTTCATCCAGCACGGGTAGTATCTATGAGGTCGCATGATCATATTATGGGGCAGTATAAATATTTGGCAGGAATTTGCCTTCCGATCGCTTATAGATAGTTTTCAGTCTTACTAAAAACAAGGTATACCTATATCAATACATTTTCATCATCAAAGTACCTACCTACGTATTATGTTTACAATATTTAGATAATTTGAAAAAGGGATGACTATCAACCTCAACATTTTACCGAAAGTGAGTTAAGGCTTTCTAATTCGAACGAAACTACATACGCGACAAATGATATGATAGTATGATTTCGAACAACGTGGCCTTAAATACCTTCAATACATTACAATAGTGCCGTAGGGTTCGAACCAAAACAAATATCAGTGATTCCGATTTCTACCAATTGCCGTTTGCTCGAATACTTGGCACAATAGTATTTACTATGCGGCATATACCCGCACAGTGTACTGCCCGTAGTTAGCATGCGCTGCATTTGTGAAGATTGCTTAATGTACGTCATGTTTTAATTTTGTATGACTCTACTCATGTAATTAACTACAACGGACGCAATAAAACGCAATTAAAACGAAAATTGGCAGGAATTGTTGTATGTAATTTTGATTTATATTCACACTACTGCTTTCACGCGTGCCGCGCATTCGGAAACCTGCGGTGTTGTTTATAATTCAATAATTCACTGTTATCAATTCCAAAAGTAATTCTCCACCCGCAACCATGCGAGTCAGAAAACTAGAAATACGGTACACTTAAGTCAGAGAATGAAGTGCTCCCGGAGTTTAAAATGAAGCGTACCTAAGTTTTTGTCGAAACACGCAAAAGCATACTCCACGGCTCTTATCTGGCCAAACAGCTGCAGCCGGCTCGAAACGAGCAAGCAAATGGGCCGACTTGAGCAACTTAGAACTCGATGTAGCACAGATTAATTGCTCGCAGTATGCATTTGGTTGGATTTTTCGTAATTGAAAGATCGCAGGCGAGACAGCGTCGCGGCGGGTCCCCTCGGAGACGTAAGCGTTGTTTTATGGCCGTCGTGCCGCCAACAAAGTTCGGCAACTGCTTTATGATCCTAATTTATAAGTGAGCGGCGTCGAGACTATTTACGACTCTTTCTGGAGCCCTCCCGCGAGTGCGTTACAGCCACACTTCAGATACATTTACACATGTTCTTAAGACCAGTTTCAACTGTTAAACTTTCCTCGCTTTCTATTATGTTCTGATATTAAAGATTTAAATTCTTGCTTTATTTTCATTACTTCGGTACACTTACAAGTTTACTCAATAAATTTTAAATAGGCCTACCTATTCTTTAGATATAAAATAATCTTAGAAATTTTAAAATTAATTAAAAATATATTACGTACTGCGCGCCACACACTCGACATGCACCCACACGGTCCCTCCTAGGTATAGTCGCTATTAATTAATTGTTTAAGTTCCTATCGTATTCGTAAGTACGATTCATAAGTATCATACCTTAATGAAATTTTTTGATAGCAACAGAGCAATTTTTTGGAATACCATTTTAGCTTTAAATTTGTCGATTAGGAGTGATGTTCGAAACAATATTTCTTATTAAAATTAACACGTAAAAAAATTATGATAATAAGCCGCAGTACCCCACTACTAGAGTGCAACGAAGAAGAAAAGTCAAGATACGAGTCAATACACACATACAATAGCCTTAAATAGATGTGTATTCAACTAATACGTATAACCACCCTTAAAATATTCAAAGTATACTCGTTCCTAAGCTAACCTTCCTCTTTCAGGTACCTACCATTATTTTGATATACTTCATTTGTTATCGGAAACTCTACAACAGTGAACGAGAGAGATTTATAATCCCTAGTGGCCTTATATGAAATTTTGGGTGCATAAATTAATTTTCAATTTCCCTTTGACGTTTTGCTGAGCTGGGCAATCATGTCTCCCAGGCAAGGTATTAATCCGAACATGACACCGGCACCGCACCGCGGGCCTACTGCGCGCCACACACTACACCCACACGGGCCCACACCAACGTATACCTAGTCGCTGTTAGTGGCGGAGTGTCCGTACAACTCGATTACCACCGGTTTGCCTGATTGCCTTTTATTACGGCTCATGAAGAATAAGAAAGGAAAGTTATGTATGTATGTATGACACTTTATTGCACATAAGAAAACATTTACAAAAACAAAATTATAAAATAAAATAAGAAAGTACAAAGGCGAACTTATCCCTCTAAGGGATCTCTTCCAGATAACCATTAAAGTTATTTCAGGCTTCCCTAAAAATATTTTTGACGCGCCGCCACTGGTCGCTATCAAGTATAATTGTATATAATTTTTAGGGTGTTGTTCAAGAATATGTAAAAATGCACACAATTGACAATAAAAGTTTTATTCTGAAGTCACTGTAGCTATCTGTAAGGCCAGCTTTCAGTCTGAGATCGCGGGTTCAAACCCTCTGGGTTTATAAAAAAAACTTATGTACGCAATATTATATTTACCTCACTACGGCAAAGTGAGGGTTATTTTCTGGTTGCTTTTATGTGAAGGAAAACACCGTGAGGAAACCGCTCTAATCACAACAGGAGGAGGAGAGGTTTTCCCTCTGGGTTGAAACATCAGAATGGCAGTCGCTTTCTTAAAACGATTTCCTACGCTAAATCTTGGGATTAGTTATCAATACCAAGCCCAGATATTAAGGGTAAAGCAACCGGGAAAACACTTGGACGATGACTAAACGTTTTTATATTTGGTTTAGGTATTTTATACTATTACTACTACGAGTGCCTAGATATTACAAAATATTTAGGTATTACCTATGCTAATTTGGATAATAACCTCGATTGTTAATGTAGTTACTGGCCTTAGTATACCTATTTTAACTGCCAAGAATAAGTTTGGCAAAAACTGAAATGTAAAACATAATTAAATATTTAACACATTTTACTCATATTTGATTTATCAATAACACACCAGATAAGAGAAGCGAGAAAATGTTCCTACTTATCGTGTGTTGTGACCGATTTGTTGCCTGGTCGTCGTCCTTAAAATCTTATCCATTGCCCAGAGACCACTTTAGTTGAGACTTTATTGCACTAAATGCATCATAAGCTTTATTTAGCAAATCATGCCAGAAAAAGATGACATAATCAATTAGTAAATATATTGTGCTCTCAAGTATAATAAATTATTGATTTATTACGACTAAATTCATTCAAAATTCTGTTTGTTCGTAACTATTATTATTTGGAAATTTAGTTTCGGTAAACATTTCATAAAATTACCTAATTGATTTGCGTGGCTTGCGGGCTTTGTTATGAAATTAATGGCATTCTTTTATTCATTAGCTATATGCCTAGTTGTGGCTGTGTAGTTGCGTATGAATAGGTAGGCTTTAGCGCTAACGGGCGATACAAGTACATGAGAAGCGGTAGTGTACTCGGTTCTGTAGTCGGTTCGGCAGTGCATTGGTTCAAATATCCGCCGCTCGGCGATGGCTCACCGACACGAAGGAGGAAGGCGATTTCAATGCACTTGATTTATGGGCCACATAATGGAGCGCTGCGTTGCATTTACTACATGCAACCAGCCCCCAACTTGGGACCTAAACATTAACTATCCAAATAACACACAGCGAGCCGACCCGTTACGAAATATTGTAGATTCAAATTTACACAGAACTCTTCCCCCACCATCTTTGCGATACGTCATTGGCAAATTGAAAACTTAATTTATGGCTCTCCCATCGCATGAGCTTATGCAGCTTATTTCAGGTTGACACTTGAAATACTCTGGATTTTCTTGTTTCCACCGTCTGCGTTCGCTTCACTTAAACGTCGATAAATTTAAAACATTTCGTGACAACCATTTTTACGTTAAATTAATTAAAAGGATCAGTTAATTTCTAACGTAATCGGTGTATCGGTGTAATTTTAAACAAAATGCCGTTGTCAGGAGGGTCGTTATCTTGCAGCAAGCCAATCGTGACGATAATATTTGTTTTCTCCAAAAGTTATTTTTTTCTGAATGATTGTATGGATTGGCCTGGTTGCCTGTATGTAATCGATATTAACATTTCATTTGACTATATATATATATTTGTTTCATCCACTTCAATATTCCAATTTGAGTTCAATGATTTCAGTGCGTATTGGAGGCTCTTCCTCTTGCATCGAGCTAAGGTTTCATTGCATTTTCATAACAAGCACAAGAAACACATTGAAATGTCAAATTTACACCTGAATTTAACCCCCCAGTTTACATTTTTAATTTCTACACTGTCGGACAGCGAAATCAGAGGTTACTCGCCGCGGGAATTGTTTTTGTCTCAATGTAACTGAACTGGTTCGTAACGTACCTACCTACTTATGTTAACTGAAGCTACGTGATCCTATTTACCAACCGTTCCAACGCTGCTGTTTTGTCGTTGTTAACAACCTATAACAACCTTAAGCAACGAACGGAACGGAAGCATGCTTTGACTAAAGATTTGTATCAACGGGAGTGTGTATCTGGCGGTCGGCTGGTGATGTCACACGCATGCATAAAACTTAAAGCGGCTCAGAATCATGTATGATGCGAGTGCGTATGGTATTCGAAACGCAAAGTGCTACGTTATTCAACTTAATAGCCATTAATTTGGTTCGTTAGCGGAATATTGCTAACGAATGTGCGGCGGGCGCATTCCGGCAGCCGGCGCGTGGTGAAACGCTCAATTAGCACACACAGTTAAACTATTCTGCCTGGCCTTTCATACATTAAAAAGACGCAATTCAAAATTCACATTAAGCTAAACCATTGATTTATCAACATCAGGTGCCTTCAAACCATTAAGAAAAGAGCGTAGTTATTTCCATCCTGTGTTCTAGAAACTCATAGTGATTCAATAATAATATTTTTTATTATAACAATCCCCTGGTGGGAACTTTGTATCTATGGTACAGTCAGCGTCATATAGTATGTAGCAGCCATAGTAGCCAAATAGTTCGGTACACCATATATGTTGTATGGTGTTCCGAACTCTGAATCTATATGACGCTGACTGTAGCTAAGTAATACATGAGGCATATCTCGATATAATGCAAATTCTAAGCATTTATATCTAAAACGAGGAAAAGATTGCCTTATTAATGAGAATCTGGGAACAGAGGAAGCTCAGAAGTCAGGCCACGATGATGGGGATGATTAATAAGGCTCATTTGCGGCGCGTGGGCGGCCGGCGCGGCGCCCGCGCCCGCGCCGCGCCGCCGCCGGTACGTGCTCGTCTCCACGTACATCGTTTACGCTTCCGCACCGAGAATTTATTAGATTCCACCCCATTTCTACCTTTTATCTCTATTATGTATTTAATGTTACGTTCTTACATTCCTGATACGACGCAAACGCTTACTTAATGTGATATATGTTGCGCAAATTTGAAACAGTAAATTTGAACGCTCCAGTCGCAACCGTTTTGAAGTGATCCCGAAGGAGGAAGAACGACGGGACCTAGCATTATTGATGTAATTGGTTTGTAATGCCACGTAAACCCTCTAAACGTGTCGAGAGACTGGACTGGGAGATAAACGCAACGAACGCTTTCCAAAAGATTTGCTTCAATTTAATATTTAAGGTTATTTTTTTATTTTTTCCTGCATGGTAAAAGTGGATGGTGGTTTTAGCTCCATGAGTTATTGAAATATGATTAATGAAAAATATTTTACCAGTCATAAGATTCATTTCACACTATACACTACTATAACTATAACAGGCAAATTACCTATTAGACAAACAAGATAGGGAGTTAAACAAATATTTCAAAAAAGGCGTGAAAAGGGTTCTTATGGGTCGGCAACGCATGAGTGACGCCTCTGGTGTTGCAAGCGTCTATAGGCGGCAGTAACCACTTACCATCGGATGGACTGTCAGCTAGTTTGCCTCCGACGTAGCATAAAAAAAAATCAAAAGTGAAAGAACAATTGCGCGTTTTGCTTATGCTCAACGCTTATAAAGAACAATAAATAGCAGACTTGCTCAAAGTGAGACATGAGAGACGTAGTCCCATGTAAAAGCAGTCAGAATCGGATTGGAGCCCCTCTTATTGTATCAGCATTAGCCAAATCCCGCGCGATCCGCGCCGCGACAACTCCTGTAATGTTTGCATTTAAACAAGCTGCTGAGCTGGAATAATACCGAAAACACTCCGGCAGAACTACAAAGAAAATTGTGACAGTTATGGAAAATAAAAATAGTAGATTCTCCTTTGGCTTGCTGGGACGAGATATCTCTGTAGCTTAAAGTTTTATGTTCATTTCGTGTTGCAAACATTTTCTGAATATTTAAAGGCATGTGATAAATAAACAAACATACCTATATTATAAGAAACAAATTCCGACGTACCTATTGCACTAGGGACATAGGTAAGCAAAGCAAACACCTTCTTTCTGTTCACGCGGAAAATGAAGTTATACAATAGCAAAGGTAGTGTTCCGTAATTCCACCATTATGCCAAATTAAATTTTTAGAAAACGAATATTTACAACTGACACACAACTGACAAGATGACAACATTATTTAGTTGATACACAAGTTCGCTTTCAGATGTACATTTTTTAAACTCGGCTTGGTATTATTCGTTTACAAGTAGTATGAGTAGGCTAAACTTAGTTGTGGTAGTTTTTAGGGTTGCGTACCCAAAGGATAAAACGGGACCCTATTACTAAGACTCCGCTGTCCGTCTGTCATCAGGCTGTATCTCAAGAACCGTGATAGTTAGTTGACATTTTCACAGATGATGTATTTCTGTTGCCGCTATCACAACAAATACTAAAAAACAGAATATAATAAATATTTAAGGGGGCTCCCATACAAGAGACATGATTTTTTTGCCGTTTTTATAGATAATGGTACGGAACCATTCGTGCGCGAGTCCGACTCGCACTTGGCCGGTTTTTTTCTTTTAACTACATTAGATCTCCTATGTCTTGAATTGTTTCATACCTGTTTCATACGTGTCTTTTTCACGCCCCCCGTGAAAAGACACACTTATGTCTTTTGCGCACGGCACAACGGCATTACCTACTGTCACTCTTCGGGAATCACTGTTTTATACAAATCTCGATAAATATCTGACTGTGTGCAGTTTTATGAAATTTCCTCTTGACAGAGTTTGGAATGTGGTAACATGCCATCATAGGTTTTAAGGAAAATAAAGACTCAACTTTGGATTTTACTATCGAGAAAATTGTAAGCAATCATTTGTCTCGGCTATTGTTAAAAACCCAATCATAAGTCGTGACTCATAAATTTCATATATCTGAAAATCAATCCGTATTGTTTCCTCGTCTGGGCAGAACAACGTTTCAAAGAACGCGATTTCCCTCGTTGTAGCGCCTTAACCTGCGGTTGGACCCACAATGCTGACGAAACTATAAGGCCTCCTCGTCCCTATATTGATATTAAGGAACCCAAAAAAAGATATATGTAAATATTCGGGTTTAGTGTGGTGGGCGACACAGGTAACCAGACTCAAATTGATGTACCTACAGAGCGAATGGCAGATTTACACCGACCGTGCAACCGTCGGGTCAGCCAAGCTGCATAAAATGTAAGGAATACAGCTTACGCTCGGCGGTTTAGACGCAACCTAGTATTTTTCATAGAGAAATGCTCGTGTCGTACTAGAATCCTTCTAAATTTATGACCCTCGTCCGTGGCTGATGCTGGCCAGTTCCACGAATACTAGATAGGACGCCTTTGTACACGTCTCGTTGAAACATGTATTCTGGCGGGAATATTGAGACGTACATGCAAGTTCGCTACAATAGGGTTTTTCGCTGAAATTCTGAGAATATCAAATTACATGTTTGGTTTCAGTCGTTCCCAAAAAAATGTACATAATTAGGACTTAATTCCACTTCTTTTTAATCGGTTCTTTTGGCTAACGAAAATTTGGCTTTATTTTTTTATGGGTGAGAGTTGTCTCTCACCCATAAATGTATGACAAAGTTTCGCTTTCATTGCGACTCAACTTTTGTATTTAATTATGTTATACGTATTTTCTACTGTACTTTATCCAGTACATTAATTCTATTCTCATCAAAAACCGCGGTAGCTATTGTTGAAAGAAATGTTATTAACAAGCAAATTTACTAAAATTCGAAGCTCGTAAATTGTTTTATAATAACCTGAAAGACTCATAATTCAAGCTGACTAAAGGCTTAACAATAACGTTGAAACTATAAACGAGTTTTATCGGAACAGTAAAATGCATGAATATAAAAGTGCAATTTTATTTTTAGCGAAGTAAAAATAGGCTATTTTCGAACACATGCCGGGTCACTCCGGCCGCTACGGGCGCCGGATCAATGTGTATGTTGTACTTACAAGCAATTGGAAATGTAAAACAGATTGTAATTATTGACCAGAACTTTTTGATAAATATGTACAATAATTAACCAATAACATTCAGGGCTATTTAAATAACATTATACGAACTAGATTTATTTAGAACTAGCTTTTGCCCGCGACGTCGTTCGCGTGAACCTTCCCTTCGAATACCCAACAAAAGCCGAGGTTGCATAATGACAGTAGTAGGTTCTGACTAATCTGATAGGGACTGACTGTCAAACAGTTGATATGGTATGAAGGACTTTTATTTTTAGGGTTTCGTACCCAAAGGGTAAAACGGGACGCTATTACTAAGACTCCGCTGTCCGTCTGTCCGTCTGTCACCAGGCTCTCAAGAACCGTGATAGTTAGACAGTTGAAATTTGCCGCTATAACAACAAATACCAAAAAACAGAATAGGTAGAATAAATATTTAAGGGGCCTCCTATACATGATTTTTTTTGCCGTTTTTATAGATAATGGTACGGAACCCTTCGTGCGCGAGTCCGACTCGCACTTGGCCGGTTTTTCTGTCATGCCTTTCAGTATTTTTGTTTCACCCGCCATTTAATCAAATTTTATCAGTTAATTGCACAATATTTGAATGAGGTTCTTTGTAATTTGGTTCCAAGTATATGCTTACCAATTTTCAAGCCTTAAATCACGAATTGAAGGACTTTTCATACAAAGTTCAAGTCCAGTTTCCTTTCATCCCCAATCTGCATAATTTTTATAGCAAATAACCTGGCTGGGGTTATTCTCGACAGATTAGTAAAGTTTGCATCAAAATCCGTTCAGCCGTTTTCACGTGATGCGCGTTCAAATAAACAGACAAACAGACAAAAATTCTAAAAACTGTTGTAGCGTGATCTGTTATAAATTCTAAGTATCCCCAGCCAACTTTTTTTCGATTATCCATGTACATACTTCCTTTCGACACTCTTCAGCTTTATTATATGTATGTATAGATAGATGTATGGATGGAATAATCCTTTCATTCTAAAGCAATTCAAACGTCTCCAGAAATGTTATACGTCGAGTTAGCTATTCGAAGGGCCAGAGGAAATAAAGTTCTGATTTATGCAAGTGAAATGACTGTGTTTGAAATAGCCCGGACGCTGTGAGCTCTCGTTTCGGCTCTGTCAGAAGCTATTATGCTACAATACTTACCCTCTGATTTACGCTTACTGAAAAGTGATTTGAACTAATTCTACCAGACTTTTGGAACTAGTTGTCTAGTATTTATTGAAATTACTGTGTCTACTTATACAGTAAAATTCAAATACGGCTAAAAAAAAATAATAAGATTGCAGTCTTAATAACGTATTACACTGCCCCAAGTTCTAGACAAAATCTAACCTACGAATACTATACTACTAATCCTACTTTCATGCATGATACACGTCTCAAGTTATGATAAACGTCTCAGCTATTTTTTTTTTTCCAAAAGAAGTATGGTACATTTTAAATTATAACACAGTTCGCCAAACGCTGAGTTTATCGGCGAAGTATAATATAGTTCACCTCTATTGGATTGGATGGGACAGTGTCAAGCACTGGAAAGTTTAACTTATATGAACGTTTGAATATTGTGGTGGTAGTTTTTCGCTCACATAAAAAATCTGAATAGAGTGGGATAGTATTTGTTTCTCACCGATTAGATTCATAATCTGCATTAACACGTACATACAATACTTTTATTCCGGAAATTGTCCTTTAAGGAGCTGAATAGTAGGGTAAACTCGTGTAAGGGCGTGATATCGACAATTTAACCAACTTAATTTTGCGGTCGGTTTGGAACCCTAAATGTGCGAAGTCCGACTCGCACTTGGCCGGTTTTATAATATGATATACAAATGAGAGCGGTTAAATCGGTGGTCAAAAATAGCCAAAATTTGTTTTATTTTTTAATTCCGTGAGTATAAAAAAATGTTTAGCTAGCTTAATTCCGTTATAACGTAATTAACAAAGTATGTATCACGGAGTTAAGCTGATTATCACGGCTTTACGCGAGTTGACGAGGTTCAGAAAATTTGCTGTATCTCGTAGAATATCCATAACAGAAAGGATCTCCTTTCACTATACTGTGAACAAAGGACCGATTTGTGTTCTGTTAAAATACGAAATAAATAAACGAATACAAAGTTGACGTTTTCATCCAATTACCGTTTTATCGCGGAATTAGGCCACTTTGCCCTATGTGAGAAACACATCATAAATAGGTACCAGAGAGAACGTTAATATTGTAATATCCACACTTAAAATAGGTATGAACTGTGACTCGTTTAACCTGGTACTTAGACATGTTATAAAGTTTCCGTTCGAAATTATGCAGTGCATTCCGGTACTATAAATACTTAATTAATGCTACCCAAATGTAGCTCTAATTAAGCATATGCAGAATTCCAATTTAAGCTTCGCAAATTTAAATCTCGCAAGATAGGTTAATATGTAGCAGGAGGAACCACCTGTATTGGTTTGATTAAGTTTATTATTCGTTTTAACCATGTGGTCAAAGTTTAACGTATCAGATCGATATCACAGTCGATAGAAATTGACTTGTACATGATCCGGTATCAATGATTCAGAGCAACGCTTTGTTTAAAGTAATACTTTCTTTCAGAATCCCGTACGCTGACAAGACCACGCCGGAGCCAATCCTGAACAACAATGGGCGGGACACAAAGGTCGACTCGATCAGGAACAGCTACAATAGCCAGTTCAAAGTGGGCATCTACGGCTGGCGGAAGAAATGCCTTTACATACTCGTTATGGCGCTCATGCTTATGATGATCATCAACCTGGCGTTGACGCTTTGGGTTTTAAAAGTGTTGGATTTTAATTCAGTGAGTATTATGTACACACATTATTACCACTGTGAATAATATATTTTAGAATGTGGTGTATTCTTTCAATACACGGCGGCTGACTTGTTCAATTAACTTTGTGTGCGAGCCCTACTCGACTAAGTCGACTAACACATTACACCGAATTGGTACAAGTCAGTCGCCATCTCATGAATTTACGCGCATCTTTTGGTGGTTGATCTGGGAAAAGAGTATAAGGTATTTATAGTTCTGCGCAAATGCATCTTTTTATTAGTAAAATTCCTTATTTGTTAACATTATACATAATCTGAACAAATTTGTTTAACACACAATCAACTTTTGTGATAAAATATATCCGAATGGAGACTCTGCGAAGTTAAGTTATTGTCAAATCTAAGTTCTAATTAAAATTGGCACACACATACGTTTAATCCTATTTTAAAAGTCTGTTAAATAGTACATTACTTACCTAGGGCGATAAAACAAAGAATGTCTCAGATCGCAGATATTTTACGCCCGAGCCCAAGGCAAGGGCGATAAAGATGCGATCTGAGGCTTTCTTTATTATCGCCCGTGGTAAGTACAAAGTTTTATGTCACCCCCTGGCCAGGAAGTGGGTTTTTTCGCGCGCGGAGCCTGCGATAATGGCCACTTTATGGCCAGGTGTGACATAAAATACATTGATGGATGGCGATTCTTTCACTACCTAATTTGAAAGATGTGACATAACCGACTGTTAAGTTTTATTTATTTTAGGAAGGAATGGGCCAACTGCGAATAGTTCCAGGTGGCTTGCAATTAATAGGTCAAGCCCTAGTACTGGACTCACTATTCGCTTCCACTATCAAGTCGAGGAGAGGGCTGCCCATTACTATCGAATCGTCCAGAAACTTCACCATTTCTACGAGAGATGCGGAGGGGTTATTGCAGAGTCGATTATTTTTAAGTAAGTTTATCATTATCCTATACCTCTTTGGGGTTTTCAAAATATGTAGTATCTAAGGATTTTGATGAGATTTGCAATGCAAGGACTTATGGGAAATCGATATCGCTCGGTCTCACTTCCGGCAAAAGGCTAGGCACATTTTTCTCGGGTGTTAACAATACTGGTACGACATGACCTAAGTAAAAAAATGTATGAAGTCATCATACGATGGCAAACGTACTTTGCCTTTGTCATCATCAGTCCAAAGCCAGATGTCCACCTTATGAGACTTCTCGTTTTCTATTTTCTTGCACGTTCACTATTCAAGAACAAGCCGGACCAATCAGTTCTTCGAACAATGTTCCCAGTTTCTAGACACATTTGGGTTAGGATCAAATTTTTGGACCAATTGCAATCCTTCTCTGCGTATTTTATTTTGCGTGCCGCGCCCTAGCCCATGACATTCTTTTACCGCCAAATAGCGAAAACGCTCTGCTGGCAATCAACGCGCGTGGCGTGTCCATCAACCGGGCGGAAAACCGTCAGATTCGTCGCCCTTTTATGAGGTTCAGAGTAGGTCGAATATTTTATCACTTTTTTATGAATTGTAAAGGGGTAGCATTTAACGAACCACCAAATTAGTTGCCGAATGATGCTCTAAAAAATTACATTGATTACCAAAAATACTAGATTCGCACCAAATTTTCAACTCCTTTTAAATATAAAGTGCAACTCAAAGAAGTAACATGTCGATAACCTAATAAATTAAATTGTTACCAAATAAATTAGTCACTACCCAAAAATACTTAATGATCACCTAATTTCAAACACCAAATTTCATATAATTTACATCCAAATATTACAGGGCTCGTAATCCTATTAAAATTATTTACACCCAAATAATTCTTTCGATACCCAGAAATACTACATGATCACCAAATTTCAGGCGGCAATTGTTTTTTAATGTCCGACGCGCAAAGCAGTTCCAATCTAGTCTAACCTCATTGCTAGCACACTGATGCGGTTTTCCATACGGTCCGTCTCGCTCGCACCTCGCGCCGCGTGCGAGCAAGACAGCGCTAAATGATTTTAAGAAGTTGAAGTTTGAAATAAAAATAGCTATTTTAATTTCAAACTAGTGGAGATTGGAACAGTATTGACGGATCTCCGCTGGCGCGGAGCTCCTATTTTGAGTTGTTTTGGCCCTTCGGGCCGATGCAAAACTAACATAACCTAAACCTACCTATACCTATTTCTACCTATTAACTTCCTTTAATTTTTCCATGAAAGTCTATCTATATTAATAAAGTGAACTCATTTGAGGACCTTTATCCATTTTCATAACAAACTAACAATTTAATAAATCAACAAAACTCATTTTCAAATAAAAGGTTTCAATCAAACGCGCTCACGTCAACGCATTAAAAAAAAAAAACTTCTTGCAGTTTGTAAACCATCAGCAATAGGTAGTTAGAATGAAACAGCAATAGGTACCTTTCACTCTAACGACATATCAATAGGTTTTATGCTTCAGACAATTCTTTGTATTTGATTGAGTGAGATAGCAGTATACGTGTTATTATTTCACACAGCCACATTGCGCGTTGCTTTTTAACTTAATTTTAAATTTTACTTTCTAATTTATAACATTTTGGAAATAACTGAAATATTTATAGTGCTAAAAACAATTAATTTGTAACTGTTTACTAAAATGTAGCATGCGATGTATATAATATTTGGATGTAATTCTAATGAAAAAAGGTGCATGAGATTAGGTGGTAGTTTAGTGTTTTTGGTGGTACTTGACAATTTTTTTGATGCGATTATAAATTTATAGGAACGCAATAAGTAAAATAGGTGCAAGTGCTGCAAAAATAGGTAGAATTTTTTTGGTGACTCGGAATTGCTGATCGATAAATTTTTTTGAGTGTTCAACCTTATTTTAGGGTTCGAAAATTTGATGATATCAAAAGTTATTTAGGTGATCATTTTATTTGTTCCCATTGTAAAGTAACGAAAAGTTGTTTAAATATTGTGTAAAGGAGTGTTGACAACAAAGACGAACACAATCATGATTTGATTGGTGAATCCTAATCCTAATAATATTATAAACGTGAAAGTTTGTGCGGATGGATAGATGGATGTATGGATGTACATTGTACGTTCCGCTTAATCTCAAAAACTACTGAACTGTCTCTGAAACTTCCCAGTGTTGTAACTTAGACATCAGAATAGGACATAGGCTATAATTTATTTCAAAATTCATCCCCTTAGGGGGTTAAAAGGGGTTAGTCATTTTGTATGGAGAACAAAATTATATTTATGATAGAAACTTAAAACTTCCTGAATAGACTAAACATTAAAATGGAAGGAAAACGTTTTCAGTGTTTTTCGAAATTCGCCCTCTGAAGAGGTGAAAAAGAGTTGAAAAAGGGGTTGAAAGATTGTATGGGGAGCAAATATTTTTAAAAACGAGAAACTTGAAACTTCGTTTATAGACTTAGCATTAAATTGTTCGAAAACTAATTAAACAACAATAATAAACAACAAAAACTGCAGCAGAAACTGGCACTGACAGTAGGGTGTCTTCTCGAAGATCTCACGGTTCGAAATAAATGCCAGACGATAAATAAATAATAATAGACTCACTCTAAAAAACAAAGTAACATTTTGCTATAATAGAGTTAATGTTTCTATTTGTTATTTGGTTACTTAGGTCACGATCGTTTAGAAGTAAACACGCCACGACTGGAAGTGCGCGACGCGCGGGGTGCGCTGTTGTTCGGGGCTGCGCACGACTCGGTGACGGTCGGCGCCGAGACGCTGACCGTCACTAGCCCCGCCGGCGTCACGCTGCACACCTCCGCCCAGACGCCGCTGGTGCGGGCGCCACCATCTAAAAGACTTACGTGAGTTTCTGAGTGAGCGGGTCACTCCCGTGCACTCGCCGGTACGCATGACTCGGCAACTGTCGGCGCGGACCGTTACTAACTCTGCCGTCTTCACGCTGCACATCTCCGCGCAGATGCTACTGGTGAAGTAGCGGGCGCCAATGGCGATGGCGCTATCATCTAAAAAGCTAACGTGAATTGTTAACCGTCATACATATCTGCATAAATTTTGGCGTGTACAAGTAATGATAGAAGCTGGGTGCTATAATTCGTATCAACCCAGAAATTTACGGCAAATTGTCATGGTTAGTTGGTCAGGCGGTGGATAGAGTGCGGGATTCGGTGGGAAGCTGCGAGTGACTTCCACGCGTCGGAGCGGACGCAGGGGTGCGTGGCGCTTATGTGTGATTAAAATGAGTTCAGGCACTATTCAAACGTGAGCAATATATAATTGTTATGCTGATCACTCGAGTAACAGCATTGGTGATTGAAAAAATAAAATAATAGAAATGAGCAATACCAAAATAGTATCGTTATTCTGACAAATCAATAAGCCTTCATCCTGATAACCCTCAAATCTTTAAAGAAAATATAATGAATGAAAATATCGTATTTTCGTAAAAGAATCTGAGCACATAGCTTTATGATGTTACAGGTTGGAGTCCCCAACGCGCTCGCTGGAGATGCACGCGCCGCAGGGCATCGAGATCGAATCCCGCGCCGGCGACATCAGCGCCAGCTGCCTCACCACCTTCCGGCTCAAGTCTGTAGCTGGCGCTGTAAGTGTCCACTACAGTTTAGGATCCCGACACGCTCGGTGGAGATGCACGCGCCACAGGGCATCGAGATCGAATCCCGCGCCGGCGACATCAGCGCCAGCTGCCTCACCACCTTCCGGCTCAAGTCTGTAGCTGGCGCTGTAAGTGTCCACTACAGTTTAGGATCCCGACGCGCTCGCTGGAGATGCACGCGCCGCAGGGCATCGAGATCGAATCCCGCGCCGGCGACATCAGCGCCAGCTGCCTCACCACCTTCCGGCTCAAGTCTGTAGCTGGCGCTGTAAGTGTCCACTACAGTTTAGGATCCCGACACGCTCGGTGGAGATGCACGCGCCACAGGGCATCGAGATCGAATCCCGCGCCGGCGACATCAGCGCCAGCTGCCTCACCACCTTCCGGCTCAAGTCTGTAGCGGGCGCTGTAAGTGTCCACTACAGTTTAGGATCCCGACGCGCTCGCTGGAGATGCACGCGCCGCAGGGCATCGAGATCGAATCCCGCGCCGGCGACATCAGCGCCAGCTGCCTCACCACCTTCCGGCTCAAGTCTGTAGCTGGCGCTGTAAGTGTCCACTACAGTTTAGGATCCCGACGCGCTCGCTGGAGATGCACGCGCCGCAGGGCATCGAGATCGGATCCCGCGCCGGCGACATCAGCGCCAGCTGCCTCACCACCTTCCGGCTCAAGTCTGTAGCTGGCGCTGTAAGTGTCCACTACAGTTTAGGATCCCGACGCGCTCGCTGGAGATGCACGCGCCGCAGGGCATCGAGATCGAATCCCGCGCCGGCGACATCAGCGCCAGCTGCCTCACCACCTTCCGGCTCAAGTCTGTAGCTGGCGCTGTAAGTGTCCACTACAGTTTAGGATCCCGACGCGCTCGCTGGAGATGCACGCGCCGCAGGGCATCGAGATCGGATCCCGCGCCGGCGACATCAGCGCCAGCTGCCTCACCACCTTCCGGCTCAAGTCTGTAGCTGGCGCTGTAAGTGTCCACTACAGTTTAGGATCCCGACACGCTCGGTGGAGATGCACGCGCCGCAGGGCATCGAGATCGAATCCCGCGCCGGCGACATCAGCGCCAGCTGCCTCACCACCTTCCGGCTCAAGTCTGTAGCTGGCGCTGTAAGTGTCCACTACAGTTTAGGATCCCGACGCGCTCGCTGGAGATGCACGCGCCGCAGGGCATCGAGATCGAATCCCGCGCCGGCGACATCAGCGCCAGCTGCCTCACCACCTTCCGGCTCAAGTCTGTAGCGGGCGCTGTAAGTGTCCACTACAGTTTAGGATCCCGACGCGCTTGCTAAAGATGCACACGCAACATAGATATTGAATCACGCACCGGTGACATCAGCGCCAGCTGCCTCACCACGTTCCGCCTCAAGTCCGTCATGGGCGCTGTAAGTGCCAACTACAGATTAGGGTCCCTGACGCGCCCACTGCTGGAGAGAAAGTACAGGTTTAGTATCCCCGACGCGTTCGTTGAAATTGCGCATGTTGACAACCAACAAAGTAATAATAATACCTTTTGCTTGGAAGTTCCTTTTGTACTCAACCAATAAATTAGTATCTATTTCTTCTTACAGATACGTTTAGACGCTCCAAGCATATACATGCCTAAACTGAAATCAGCGTTGCCGTTACCGCCTTCGTCGCCGCACACGCATGATCCTCACCACCAGAATATCTACCAGCTCTGCGCTTGCGCAAACGGCAAGCTGTTCCTCGCGCCGCCGCACGGCGCATGCGCGGCGAGGGAAGAAAGCCTCATATGTCGATGATATAATATACGCAAATATGGATTTTGGGAACTGCATTCTCTTGTGGAATTTGGTAACTGGAGTAATTATTTACTTTGACTGCAGGCGCCATAATCAAAGTATAAACTATGAATAAGTAGAAAAGATACCAACAAAAAATAATGGCATTCTCACAATGTAGGTTAACCTACCTACCTACCTCATGTTACAATCCGTTAAAATCCATCTTATTGTTTAGGCTGCAAAGCCTGCCAAAAATAGTCATGTTCATAATTCACTCGTGAAAACAACTACACCGTAACAATAACTACACCGTAGCAGGAAACAGAAGAGGGGGAGGCCAAAGAAGACCTCTATAGATATGCCAATTGAAGAAATCACCGTCATGCCGTATTAGACTGTCAAATAAAAAGTTCAAGAAAGAGGTAGGGAGATTGCTCCTCCGAAAAGGTAAGGTTTAACCGTGTCATTCACAAGCAAAAGGGTACCTTTTGGTGGCGTGGATAAGGAGTCATTATCATTCCTCACTAACGTGACGAAGAAATCATCCATTATGTATAGGTAGAGTCGGAGAATTTCAATGTTTGTCATTTTGGACTCTATTTCTACTGTAATAGAGTCCGATAGTGCCAAACATTCTAATTTACTGACAGTACATCGAAAAGAGAGATCTTTTGGTTGAGATTGACACAATTTATGGTGAAACAGCTAACCACTTCAATGTTAAGATTACAATAACATGGTGAATATTCCCATGTTATATAAATATCAGATGGGAGCGAAATCTAGAGATGTCATTAGTCAAATTCAAGAAGTTGAGGTAAAGTAACTATTTGTGCAGCTTAAAAGCTTTATGGCTAAATTATTGTGAGATAAAATAATTGGTACCTATGTTGTACAATTCAAAGATGCGAGAGTTAACCCTTACAAACAATTATTTCAGTGCGTAAATTAATTGAAATATTGAACCTAATATAGCCGTTGGTTAATGATGAATGTTGTTTGATATCTGTGGTAGTAATTACCTCTATGTAAACGCTTAACATTATATAACGAAGATAATGTTAGAATTGAAAGTCATTTGGTAATAAAAACGTCTATGCTAAAGCAAATAAATAATAATGTCATGGTATACGTAATACTTTAAAGTTATATAGATAATAATGTAACAGCGTAAACGTTTTATTTCTTAATAAAATGACAACGATATTAAAAACGTATCAAATAATATATTTATATCGATTAGTGCCTTTGAACTGCATTTTAATGTAATTATTATGTTATGTACTGATCGGGTGTTAATAGAATTGCGGCGTCTTTTAGATAAATAACATTATGCGTGATTTTTTTCTGTAGGCCTAGCACGTGTTGCGCTCGAGAGTATGTCGGCGTATCTCGAGCTATCCGTCACTTTCTAACAGCGCCAATCAGAACAAGACGCGTAGCTCGAGATAAGTCGAGATACTCTCGAGCGCAAGATGTGCTACGGGCGCAGAACCTAATAAACGTAATAATTCATCATCATCATGGTCCCATGATGATGATGAATTATTATTTTTATTACAGCTAATGGTAGATGTCCATCTACCATTAGCTGAGAGCCCATGTTATGCAAACTCTCAAAACAGCTCACTCTTTCCGAGCTCTACTAATAATACAACATACGGTAATAACTTGACGGTAATAATTGACAGCTGCATGGGTGAATGCATTGTCATACGAAACCAATACTCAAATAAACTAATGAAATATGTACTTCCTACACATTAAATAATAATGTGATCCTGAATTAAGTATCTGATTTTATTTTGCACCCGAAGATCAAATTAGAATACTAGACGTTGCTGAACAATAGTTACCTACTAACACAGGCCTCAAGTTGTGATGTGACAATGAGCTCGCGCTTTTCGGTCTACTTTAATACTTATTGAATTCGAACAAATAAGAAGAAGGATATAATCTCAGAGTAAAAGTTGAAATACTTGAATTTAAACTTTCGTGAGACATGTTATAACTTTATTTTACTAAACGGTTAACGGTTCAGTGTGCCTACCATTGATCGGGGGGGACGATCCCTCACCACGACCTCATACAACACCTTCAGCGCCGAGCTGCCCCCCCGCCCCCGCGCTGTCTGCGCGTGCGTCACGTGCCTTGCGGCGGGCGGCGGGTAGTTCGACAGTGTGCAATCGGCGCGGGTCGCAGACGCACTCATCCTGATGAAGAACTCCCGAAGAGTTCGAAACATGTCGCCCGAAGTGACAATTAATACGTGAGTTTTAACCGTTTAGTAAAATAAAAGTTGAAATGTCAAATTAGACTGTATTCTTGTTTGCTTGAATTTGCTATTCTAAAACAAATACGGTACCTATTTAGGGTAAATTCTTTAAAATCATAATTCAATGTTTTTAGTTGAAACAAATGTTTTACTGTAGGTATATTAGAGTATTAATGTACCTGTATGATATATATGTACCAGTGTAAATGTTAGTAAATGATATTTGTAACAAAGTAAAAATATAAATAAACGTCTACAATAGCTATTCGCTATATCTACTTATAAATATTGTACTTATAGAGCTCGTTTAGAGACTAATAGCTATTTTCGTGTTATACCTAAAATGTATCGATCATTGTAAGTAATTTGTTGACATTGTTGTAAATACTTGTACTTTATAGAAAAATATATGAGTTTATGACTGTATCACATTATTTCTACTTTGCGTCTTCTTCGCGTTACTTAGCCTCCTTAGTTAGTTTTCTCCAATACATTTTCATCATTAGATTAGGTGAAAAATCTACGTCGTTTATTCGTACGATGTCTCCCGAAAGATCGCGTTAACCATGTCTGTTAAGTTAGCATATTAAGGTTCAGCAGATTACAAAATTATTGGAGTTCTATTCGCATGCAGCATAGTTCTATAGTTCCTGATACGTTTTAGGAATAGTTCTGCCGTTTTTAATGAAAAAAAGATACCTATGGATTTCATCAAATTGATATGCTAACTTCACACACGTAGCATATCAATTTTCTCCAAATGAACTAATAATCGATATTATGCCTCTATACAAGGCCCCTATAGTTCCTAATACTTCAAAAACATATTCATATCAAAAAAAAAGTAATGCACAATGACACAGCTACATTTTGTATCCAAACAGAAGCAAAGATCGCTCGAAATTTTTTCATCATACTGTTGGTCCAAATTCAGAAAATCGTAAATTTGATATCTTGATTTTTTTAAGTTGTACGTTAGCCAGTGCTGTGAACTCCAGAGTTCTGTATTCAGCAAAGCCAGTGCTATCTTTTAAGACCAAAAGCAAGCCCAGAACTCTTCAAAAACTATCAGCAGATCACATGTGAAGTTAGCATATCATCTGTATTAATTTAACAAACTATAACGGTATTTTCTTATCTCGATAATCTATAAAACAGCTAGGGAATGTCGTTTTCTGTAATATACAATGACACAGCTACATTTTGTATCCAAACAGAAGCAAAGATCGCTCGAAATTTTTTCATCATACTGTTGCTCCAAATTCAGAAAATCGTAAATTTGATATCTTGATTTTTTAAAGTTCTAGGTTAGCTAGTGCTGGGAACTCCAGAGTTCTGTATTCAGCAAAGCCAGTGCTATCTTTTGAGACCAAAAGCAAGCCCAGAACTCTTCAAAAACTATCAGCAGATCACATGTGAAGTTAGCATATCCTCTGTATAAATTTAACAAACTATAACCGTATTTTCTTATCTCAATAATCTATAAAACAGCTAGGGAATGTCGTTTTCTGTAATGCACAATGACAGAGCTACATTTTGTATCCAAACAGAAGCAAAGATCGATCGAAATTTTTTCATCATACTGTTGCTTCAAATTCAGAAAACCGTAAATTTGATATCTTAATTATTTCAAGTTGTACGTTAGCCAGTGCTGGGAACTTCGGAGTTCTGTATTCAGCAAAGCCAGTGCTATCTTTTAAGACCAAAAGCAAGCCCAGAACTCCACCAATACCTATCCACCTATCCTACCAATATCTATTCTAACCAAAGCCCAGCAAAAGCAATCAATAGGTACATAATTGCAGCAATAAAGTAACACCAAAAATCGATTCTGGTTAGTTATTGTGAGACACAATGAGTCTCTCTTCGTTTGAGCAGTCAGCTAAAGTTTAATTAAAGATTCATGATAAATTGTCGCAGGAAGCGCATTCTGCGCGGCGTCTCGCACGTGAATAACGCCCGTTCCGCCAACACTTAAATAACTTTAGCCAGTAACCTAACAATAAATTCATGGGCCTCCCTCCTTTTGTTTAGCGAGCTATGTTTTCATAACGCTAATTGCCAGGATGCGCTGCTAAAATGATATTAAATGAGGCCTTGTGTTACCTGTATGAGAGTTTTTAATGAATCGAGACTCGCCATAGAACAATGCGGTAATTTAACTCTATGGTCTCTATGTTTAACTCATCACATCCTTTTGAATAGCCCGTCGGGACATCCACATAAATACTAGGGGTTAAATACAACATATGTCGTGGCATTACATATAAAGTACCATCCAAATGCAAGCTATATTTTTACCAAAGTTAAAATACCGAACCTGAATACGACACGCTCATTAATTTTATGTCTTTACTTTTACTAAGGCAGCTTTCATGGCATGGAAAATCCTAGTTGTTTTCGCACTGGAAAGTGTGTATGATCGATTGTTTGTTACTCAATCATGTATCTAAAAACGGTTGAGCGAAATTAGATGAACTTAGGGTTGAAGTTAGTAGGTATAAATGTTGAGGCGCACAAAGGTGAACGGAAATAACAGTAATATCTCATTATCATCATCCTCTGAGCGTTTTTCTGGTTGTATTGTATCCTAGCCGAGCCCGGTAAGTCAAAGCATAGGATACTTGTTATCCCGATAATAGGTGAAATCGGGAGTGGAGGTTGACAGAAATTCAAACGGACTAAAACTCCTACACAAAATAAATACAGGTAAGTTCAGCTATGTTTATTGCGTTAAATTTAATATGTAGAAATAATATTAACGTCGCGTAGTTCTAATTGAATTTCAGAGTCCTTTGTCGCGGTGCGGTGTCGCTGAGAACTCTTAAAACCATTTTAGAGACACCTCCTTAGAGCCAGTCGGCATGCAGGAGCGAGAGGAAATAAAGTTATGATTTATGTAGTGAAATGTGTTCACTCGGTGGACTAATGTCCTGGTAGTTCTATTCCGTCAAGCTGTAGAAAAAATCCCGGTCCAACCATCATTTCATGATCTTGTTTTAGAAGATAATTTAAACACCAGGCTTACTGGTAATTCGATGTATTTCGGTTAAGCGGTGTTTAATCAATTAAATATGAACAGTGAAACATATTCGAGAGTTCTGTTTCACGATTATTTGTTTAAATTTCAAGTGCAACATTTAATAAAATAAGTAGCTTTTCTTCTTTTTTTACCTATCGATTACACGAATTAATTACGTATAGGAAAGATACAATATAATTCTTTATTGATTACCAAAAATAAATACAACAATTAGGAATATTAAGCTCTAAAACGGAACAAAAAGATAACAAAATATCTTTTTTTTTCTGAAAGGTTGGTCTCAGGTCTTAAAAGAGCATTAAGGCCTTCTAAACTCACCTTTTTACCGTTCGTCGACCGCTTCATTGAGACTGCGTGGATTTTAAATGTAAAATATCAGTAATATAGCCGTAATATTGAACAAACATTCCAAAAAAGGGCTTAATGTTGCGTTTTTTTTTTCTATCGAGTGAAATTCATCAGGTCTTGTAACTGACTATGATTTTGACTAGACAAGATCCGTAACACATATATTTTTTTTAGAATTTAAGACACTACATTCTATGTCTCAGATGGTTTTAAGAAACTCAAAAGTGCCCCAGCCACCCAGCCTTAAACTAAACGGTACACCTATAGACCGCTCGAGGCGCTCTAGGCGTATACCTAATGATTTTCTTGTGATTCGCAAAAATGTTGTTTTTTTGACGAGAAAAACGGCAAGTTCTCGTTTTTTTTCCTACAACTGTAGCACGAGGAAGCAGGTGTGACGTCAGTCAATCAGTATGGAGCGTTTTCAGTGCTCGTCCGCTATTCTGTACTTTGCCTCTCATTTGCGTCTTTTGTGTTGTAGGTCCCATACAAACATTTGATCTTCTTTAAAATCTGGTTCGCATGGAATGGGAAAAAACTAGTCATCGTGCCTATTGTCTCTGCAGGTTTAGGGTAGCAGACCACACCTAGACAGGTATTTCATTGATAGGGAAGTGATTACCGGTACCTACTTTTGAGTATAGTAATGATTACCTTCAAGAATTTATGGCCAGTATGAGGGCAACTAAGAGTATAAATACTACGTGGGTAAGTCGTCGTTTGTTAAGTTTGTTCACGTGGCGGCTTCCTGAAGTTTTCATCGGCAACTTTATGATACTAACGATCACTTTATTTAATTATACCACATTGCTCGGGCTAATGAAAAGCTTGCAGCTTGGAAATTGTTTTGGACGAGTCTCGAATTCTTTATTTTGTAGTAAATCACAGTTATTAGTTAATATTCAGTGTGAATCTAACGGTTCGTTTTTGAAAACGTGTGAAATTTTAATGGTTTCTAGCTCGAATTGATTTTAAAAAGTGTATTAGGTAACATTGTTCACTAAAACGTCAGGTAAATTACCGTTAAGAAAAACTTCATATACTTACTTAAATAGTAAATGAATAAAAAAAGCATGTGACAAAGTCGGAAGAAGTGTATAAAACAAATTGAATGTGTTATTTTCCAACTGTTAAAGGGCTATGCCAAATCTAACGTGGGGCACGTAGTTGCCACGTATCAAATTATTCGACTGTGCCTAATCCCAATAGATGGGGCGAGGGTCGAAGGCACAGCATCCTGCAGTTATCAGGTCGCACGACATCGTCGAGGTCCTCCGATTTGACGGAGGTCGAGCGTGGGCTACCCCGATTACTCCTCACTACCTGCGCTGTACCCTTACCATGGGTTTGCAATATTTGCATTACCGTACTCGCTAGCGACTGTGTAAACGATTTAGCATGGACAAAATTACAGCGCCTCTGGCGGTTACGCAATATTAGAACTAAAAATCGTTTACGCAGTCGCTAGCGAGTACGGTAATGCAAACATTGCAAACTCATGGTAAGGGTACGGGTACGACTGAACGTCGTAACCGACTTTACTTCCAAGCTTACCTAATTTTCATAAAGTCGTATCTCAATATGAGTCTCATAGCAACATACGGCTTTTTGGCTTAGGATGGCAGGCCTAAGATTATATCGTTTCGGGTGGGCAGGCCAGACGCCAGACAGGATTTGATTACGCCGTCCGGCATGAGATGGACGTAAGCTATGCTATGATAATCCAACACATGATTAAAGCATTAAAATTCAAACCATTTACCTTTCGTCATAATATGTTGTTTAAGAATGTTCCCTACATTTAGGCATATTTTTATCTACCTCTATATAAGTACTATTTATGACGAAGAAAAGAAAGGTAACATAACGTTTTCGAGCGTAAAAAGGTCAATCTAAAGAAATGTCATCTTCCAAACTAAAACTGACAGATCTATCTATCAAAATTTGAAACGTAATCAACTGCCAGCAGATGCTTATTAATAAAGTTTGCCGGCTCCCCTTAATACTATTTTGGTACAGTCACCATCATTAATATCTGGTTTAACAAAGCGTGCTTAAAAATCTGCTGATATGCAGTAGGTACTCCAAAATTTTCAGATATTGCTGGCAACTGTACTGGACGGACAAGAATATCTTATTTCATTAAAGTTTTAAACTTCTAAAGACAAGGTATTTCAAACCTCATGAAAAATTTAGTTTCAGTGAAGAATTTACTAAAATAAAATTTGTGGAATTGGATATTCGGTAGGTACAGTCAAGTACAAAAATAAATGGGTGCATACAACTTGCTCAAAAAGATGTCTCATAGCTCTTATGTCGGTGAATTAAGGTTTTGGTACATATTTATGAGAGGATTCATTCGATACATATTTTTGCACTTGACTGTACCTAAGTGAAAATGTGAATGTGAATGTTCGTTTTAAAATTGGCCTTTCCCAAATGCACTTGAAATATTTAAATAAACTTGAAAACGAAATCATTTCATTTGCCACATTAATTTCGCAAGCAAATGTCAGAGCCCAAAATACATGATCTGAAGGTTAGGTCACGTGGCGCTTTATGATTCAATTGTCTGCCGCGAGCGACCGTCTTCAACCTGCCTCACCCACCGAGGCAGGCCGACAGGTTTACGTCAACCGATACAATTCACATTTACACGTACACTAGACTGGTAGATATTTCTCAAAAACGGTCTTTTCGATGTCAGGCATTTTGAGAGCCATTTTGGCAACATACATTTTCCGCAGTAAAAAATCCTGCTTAATCCGATTCCGAATTTTGCCAAGCCGAATTTTCACTCCTATGCTCAATATACAAGACGGCGGCCAAAATGGTGTTTAAATTTAAATATACGTATTTAATACAGGGTGGATTTTCATTTTGGGTCAGTGAGGGCAGCTACCAGATCCCGTGCTGCTACGTGAAAATGGTTTTAGAAGACCTTCCTTTGATTTTAAATTAACTAATGAAAAATGGCGTTTTCAGATTTTGGAAAAACATACAGAATCCGAGAAAAATGTCATTTTTGAAAAACTTTTTTTTGATGCCTATCGATCCCATTCCTTTTCAGGATCAAAAGCTTGTATGGGACCAAAAAAAAATCCAACTAGAAAAGCCACAAATCAAGGAAAACTTTTCCAACAAACTGCCCTCAGTTTGGCGAAATTTGATGTAAACCTACCACCTAAGTTTGTCTTTTATTATAAATAAAATAAAATAAACTCGAACCGGGGGGCCGATTTTTGAGTGTCGAACGCTCGACTTTTCACTCGAGATCTGTCAAATAACTATGATGTTTTGACAGATGTCGAGTGAAAAGTCGAGCGCTCGACACTCAAAGATCGGTCCCCTGGTCGAATGAGGTGGCCTGGAATGGATTTTGGAGGTCGCTGAACTCTATTTTGATAACTAGAAGTCGGTCCAAGTAGCGGAAGTGGATGAAAATAATATGGCGATCAAAGTAGCGCCTAAACTTTAAAAAACCGGCCATGCACAAGTCGGACTCGACGTCGTATCTATAAAAAAGGCAAAAAATCACGTTTGTTGCATGGGAGCCCCCTTAAATATTAATTGTATGCTGTTTTTTAGTATTTGTTGTTATAGCGGCAACAGAAATACATCATCTGTGAAAATTTCAACTATATCTAACTATCACGGTTCATGAGATACAGCCTGGTGACAGACGGACGGACGAACAGCGGAGTCTTAGTAATAGGGTCCCGTTTTACCCTTTGGGTACGGAGCCCTAAAACCTGTATTTTAACTCAAATCTGGTCGAGTGAGGTGTCCTGGAATAGGTTAAGGGGGTCGCTGAACTCAATTTTAATAATCAGAAGTCGGTCCAAATGTTTTTAAGGGGGGACGGGCGTCTCTAAGGAGGGCTCCTTTAGTTGTATTCGCAAACCTATCTTAAATTTAAAAAAAAACACAAAGCTATATGAGGGCGTGAAAAAAGTAACTACGTGTCAGCTCATCTCACTTAACTCACTAGGTGAACCAGTCAAGTAAATATTAGATATTAGCGGCTCTAATTAAAATCTAGCTTGCCTATAACATAACAACTTACAATGTAATTAAAGGCCGTCACTCTCGTAAGCGTTGAGAATACATATAAGCCAGATATGTATGTCTCCAACATAACGGTGAATTCTGTTCATTGAAAACTATGCTATGTGTGTGTTATATTTGTATGCTACAAGTATAGAAGAGAATTATTCCGCCAGTGTGTTACGTACGCGTAACGTAGTTTCTTGAATAAAATTTAATGAACATAACTGTCAATCTCAGCTGTTAAATGGATTTGGATGGAAGAAATGTAGACTGTTATATTTAATGTGTATCTATCTACTTACAACTACCTAAACATAGCAGGACTGGTAGCCAGGGCATCCGGAATGCAAGCAGTGTCTAATGTAATGCTGCTAAACTACGAACATCGGGCGATGGGTAATGGGATGGAATCGAATTCCAAGCAAGCGTTTGGGCCCCAGTGACTAGGTCTAACGCTTGGCCTGTGCACGTTATTCTCTATAGTAGGTATATCTAGTGCTTATCTTATACTAAACTAAGTCTATATCAAGGTAGGTAAGTCACCGCCCGTCCCTGGCATGTTATTGAAGCGTTATTAATATTCTGATAAAGTGTACCTTAATTAATTTGTGAATGTTTACTTAACTAATCTGACACTTAAAGGCGGTGTAAACGTGACGGTCCGCTTCGACAATAAATCAGTAGAATTAAACTGTTAATTATATTTCGTTCGTGAAGCTATTTAAGTACATTTTCGGACGGTCTTTGCATTTGAAAGTCCTGTGAACACTCTAAAGTGTGTGGTTGGAGCCGAGCATTCTTGCATTTAGGTACGTTTGATTTTCCGCCAATAAAACTTGTAAGGTTATGTCACAATGCATGTTCGCTGTAAATTCGGGATTAAACATAAATACCTGAGTGTACCGAGTCTCGTCCTTAATGAATGACTATACTTAGAGAGTTATAAATTTTATAAGATTTAGGAGAATTTAATGATATTTATAAACATTTATCATTAAAGCTTAAACTAAATATACTTACTTAAACATACTACAAACTACCAGTCCAAACTGTAGTAGGTAAGTATTAGGTAAGTTGTGTATTCTGTTTACCTTGTCCGTGTCCGCCGTGATCTGACGTCGGACTCGTCAGCAGTCAGCGCGCGCGACGCGACGCGCCGGCCGCGCCAGTTACAAAGTGTGCCGCTAATCCTCCGCGCCGGCGATAGTGTTAATGCCAGGCATTAAACTCCTCCCCGCACTCTCGCTACAATGACACGTTTATAACGCCCCTCATTAAAATGGCAACGGCAATATTAACTACGTGCCAGCGGAAAAGAATTCATTATTAAAATACCTTCGAGACTAAGACTGTCTGGAGTAGAATTTAGGATGCAATTATACTCTGGAAATGCTCATAAAACGTAACGGTTGTTCTATGTTATACGTCGGCAGATGTGGAGAGTTAGGGCTTTGCGTATGCTAATAACGTCTTCATAATATTTTTAGGCTTGTTAGATTTAATTAACCTTTTCGATGTCAATAAGCCAACATCCGCACCGTGTAGGTTCAACGCCAACGACGGAAATATCCGCCACAGCGTGCAGTGCGATATCAACCTCCATGCCTTTCTATAGGATTCAACTTCGCGTTTAATGTATCCTTAAAAGTTATTCTTTCCTTGGTAGTTATATTATGAAGAATTGAAGATATTTCAACACAGGCTTCACCAATCCTTCGTCTTCAGTAGACACTTTGCATTTCAACGAACAAGAACACTTTAGTTCATGTTATGGATGACATATATAAGTAAATTAGTCTATTTCCTCTAGGCGACAATTTAGCTCACGTTCTCGTCACAAATTGTCAGCGAGGGTAAATGCAGACTATTAAGGAAATACAGCAATTCAAGCAGCCCTTACCCTACATTAGAGCGCAATCTTGCCCCAGCGAAATTATAAGCAACACCTCCTGCCGTGCTGCGCGGCCGTTACCGCAGCCGGAGACGGACGGCAATGCCTTTAACATTCACTCATAATACACTTAATTGCTTGCGTTTAGGATTACTTACAAGTCCTTGGGACCCCTTTGCAAAAATACACCAAAACTACCATATGAAATTTTCTGTCAATTTGACAACTTCACATCGCTCACAAAAAATTAAAATGCGTGAACACGGTGCGTGAAAAATCCCATAAGGTTTCATACACATAACGTTCCGTTGGTCATATGTAATGACTATGCTTCAATTTGGCTTCAATCACAAATAATGAAAAGAAAAAAAAATACCATATAGTTTCCGCTGTATCTAGAACTCATGCATACTTAGTTACATAAATGTATTTTAAACTTGACTTCCAACAGTGCAATACGAGCTACACTAAAAATATTTCCCCTAACAACTTGAGAGACGTTCGGCGACCTCGGCGTTAAGAATCCAACGAATAAATTTACAATTCCGTATGTGAGTTCAGCTTTACCGGACAAATGCTAAAACTCCTACTCGTGCTCTGCCGTACTGAATTTAAATGTCGTAAACAGACAAACAGCCACATTAAATATAACCTGTCAAAACGAAGCCAGACAGTTTGCACTAAAATCCAGACAAGCGACAAGGTTTTGTCATCAATTATATTTAGGTATCGCATGTATTTTTTCCCAAGCAAAGTCTGAGTCATGATACTAAACTTGTCTATAGATGCATGTTTGTATTCTATATGTGTACACTTGTACAGTCAGCATCATATATTTAATAGCATCCATAGTCTAATATAGCGTAAATTGTAACACATTATTCATCTACTGTAATTAATTTGGATAGTTTGGCTGATACCTTGCTGTAGGTACCTATTGTGCTAACTGTAGGTACCTACGTGTGTCAGAGTGCAAAAAAAGACGTTTAAAATAAGGCGCCGATGGAACGTTTTTTAAAAGCATGGCTATGGTATTACAAAATCGAATTTACATCGAAAAAATCCTGATCTAAAAAAAAGAATGTATTGAACTGTTCACGACGGCAAGAGCAAATAGCGGTACAAGCATAAAACAAATAGCAATTTTACGTTTTGGCAGCAGCAGAATAATTCCGGCAGGTGCTACGCGGAATTGATTCACGCCGAGTCTACCTCCCTCCGATTGATGACAACGCTACGCCTAGTGTCAACCTAACCACTTTACATTGATGGATTTTTTAACCCCGGCTGAGTACATAGTGAAAGTTCGCGTTCCGTAATTTAATGTGTACTGTTTATGGTATCTACCTAATTGATACAAAGATTAAAGCGTAAACGAGAAAAGTACAAGGATAAAATTCGGAAACATACCTAGCGCAGCGGGGGCTGGACCTGGAGGCACCGGACAGGTAATTCCAGACACACTGGGTCCGATTCCCGGTCTGCTCTGGTCACGTACAGTCAGCATCAAAAGTAGCTTGGAATATGAAAACGTCAAAAGTCTTTATTACAAAGGAATAGGAACCTTTGACGTCTTCATATGTCAATCTACTTTTGATGCTGACTGTACACGTAATGTTTTTATGTGGTAATCTTTGGATGTCTAAATATTACCAGTAAGTTTAATTTTTGAAATTATAAAAGTTGTTATGCTGTTGTAGATAGTGACCAATACATTGTAAAAAATGTATTGGCATAGGAAGAAAACCTGCCACACTAAAACAACATTTTGGCACTTTTGGAACAACGATAAATATTCACAACATAACGAAATATATTTCATGCAGTTAGCAAAAACTACTACAATACAATACAAATATTCTTTATTGTTCACCAAATAAAGTATACTAAAGATAACAGAAAACAAATGGCACTCAGACAAGAGGCGGTCTTATCGCTAACAAGCGATCCATTTCAGACAACCTTTGAGCCCTTGACAGATTTAAAAACTACTAGTTTTGAAAAGAACTTACAGACCTATTGTATCTATTATTTTATTACTATTGGATTTACTTTGAGGTAAATCCTTAAAATACCTATGTCCGAAATGGACGGATGTCAGGCCGACGAACGATGTAGCACTACAGTCGAAAAGTTTTCTTCTTCAGGCATCGACGCCATGAATTATGCATGGGATTAAGTTTGACGCCAGATAAGCGCCCAAAGATTTATTTGCCGATATGATGTGTAGAAAACAATCCAAGTTGTTTCGACTTTCTGAATTATGGCCATTGTTACATCGAGGCGCGTCAAACGTACACTTAACTTTCGGAGTAGGACGTAGGTGTTTTTTATTTTGCGAAAATATAAAAAATTATTCCGATGTTGTGTAGAGATCTCAGGTATATAGTTTTACTAAAAATGTCTGTGGTTAGCTACCTATTTGTTTAGATGAAATATTTTACGAGGGAACGTTTTCGTTTAACGCGGTATCCTTAGAATTGTTTTGAACCAATATGTACGTTTGTACACAGTTTAGGTACTCACTGACAAATAGTATAGGATAATAGGATAATTGGGGAAGGCTCATGTCCAGCAGTGGACGACTACAGGCTGAGGATGATGATGATGAATAGGATATGTTATGGAAAATTGTTTGTTTTAAAGACTTTAGTTCCCGAATGGCCCCGTATAACCAGAATCAATCCAAACTTAATTGACAGTCAGTAAAATACAAGTTTAATACCTAATGGTATACAAACTGTACTAGTTCTCATTATTCTATTCTTGATTAAAGTCCCAGTCTAAAAAGTGAATTCAACAAATCTAATTATTATTTGATAACATAAGCTATTTACACATGAGCTATGAAAATGACGCAAATATGAAATCAGTATTGTGGGACTAGCTTTTTATCAGAGTTACGCACGCTCTTACAGGACCTTCCCGGAAATTTAACTTCGTTAAGAATGAAATATGTCCCGCCGTTATTCCAAGGCTTGTTGCGCGAATACTTACATTTCGAGTTTTCCACCTCTAGTTTTCTCATCAGACCCAACGGAAATAATTTCAACCGAGACTGAGTTATGACAAAACTCCGCCGGACATTGCCGCATCCGTAATGAGAATGGAGTCGAGATATGTCCATAATTTATTATCACATACTCCTGTTCGGTACAGCGAGAGACCGGCAATCGACTTTTTGCTATAAAATGTGTATGACTAACTGACCACAATTTAACTTAAGCGTCGTTCTGGTAGTTATTTGGCGGCATTGGGAGCATTAGTAATGCACCTCGGCTTCAGGAGAGATAAGCGGGTACCAGAAGTGAAATAGTGGCTGGGTGGGGCGAGGAAGTATTTAATTAAATCCAGCGGCGGGCTTCTGCCGTTCCACATCAGCGCCACTAATCACAGGTAGGTAGTAGGCCGACACGGGGCCCGACTTAAACTAACCAACTGTCTACCAAAAAAACAAGGTACCGGCGCTATCTCTGCGTTAGCACGTCGCAATATATTATGGTAAGTAAGTATTTTTAGTTACTTGCTCTTTTTTTAACCTGACTGTGGCTTCATGGGCGATAGGAGTGCGCGGTTGGAGGGTGACCTGGGGAAAGTCCAGGGGAAACCTCTGACACGACCACGCGGCCGTTTTAAACACTGGAATACTCTAAGAGTTTGCGCCAGTGGGCTTGGTTGAGCGGTTTCAACCAAACTGAAGTGTGCTACTCGGAGTTTTGTCGCTGGTTCACTAAACCTAGCCTAGCAGAGAAGAGTCCAGTAAGAAACTTAGCTAGGCCCGACCTGGGTCGGACTGACTTGTTGTTGGTTGTTGGACGCAGGAGTGCGCGGATCTAAAGGCGAACCAGGGTCCGATTTTTGAGTGTTGAACGCTCGACTTTTCACACGAGATCTGTCAAAAAACTACAATGATTTGACAGATGTCGAATGAAAAGTCGAGCGTTCGACACTCAAAAATCGGCCCCCTGCTCGTCGATGATGACGTTATTCTCAGCCGTAAATCTCAGAGAAGAGAAGGATCCGCTCATATAGCTTTCCTAGAGAGGTAAGTAACAAGTAACCTGATCGGCCTATAACAGGCAGGTTACTTGCTCGCGAACGTTATAAAGTAAGAGTATGACTGGCTGCGTTTTTCACGATTTTAAAATGTTAATCGTTTGCTTTTTTTTATACAACGACGGTGGCAAACAAGCGCACGGCCCACCTGATGGTAAGCGGACACCGCAGCCTATCGACGCTTGCAACTGCAAAAGAGTCACGTGCGCGTTGCCGACCCTTTATAAAATTTGAGGATTCACTGTGTTGACAGCAGCAGGGATAAAAGGTCCCTCGCTCTCAACACAGTGCATCCTCGGGAGCTATCGCAACCTTGCTTACCTCCAGGAACACAACACTACATATTAGTGTATATATACACGTAGTTGTACACGTAGAGAAAAATTAGTTTGTCAAATTAGTTTTTCAAATGATTCTAGTTTATACAACTTTATTCTAAGAAAGGGGGCATTTCGCACAAATGGAAAGCCAATTTATGAAAGTTTGTTACATTTCAAAATACGTTTTGTATGGGAAGCGTCCCACCTTAAGTAGTAGCTTATGTAGTTTAATATTTTATAGTGATATACATACAATGTCACACACAATTGGCTGAATACGAAGAAAAACAAAGTACCAAAGACCAATTTTAGAAACATTTTTTATCTGTATACTTACCAAAGATATAATATAGGTATAAGTATGTTGGGAAGTGTATACAATAAAATAAAATATTTACGAGTGGGAGTAGTAATTACATGAACCTCTAGCGCAGTGGACAAGAGTTACTTTATTCTATGGGCTCTTATTTCAAGCAAATAAATATACAGTGCGTTACCGGCAAGCGGGCATTAATTAAAACTGATATTAATATCCATTAGCAATTATTTCCATGTATTAGCAAATCATAATTATGTGAATTAAGGCTGCGTAGACCCTAATTTGAGATTTTTAAAACTATCTGAGACATAGAATATAGTGTCTTAAATTCTAAAAAAATATATGTGATAGATAAGGATCTTTCTCTAAGACCTGATGAATTTCACTCTATAGAAAAAAAATTGCAAAGTTACCCCTTTTTGGAATGTTTTTTCAATATATATTACTGATATTTTACATCTAATTTTTGTACTCAATTATCTGGTTCAGCAGGTCTCCATCGCCGTTCAGCGGGGTAATGCTGCCGGTATCATGGGGACCTTTGAGCCAGGTACGATGCGAGAGTCTTAGGTAATTTTGTTGAAATATTTTAAAACTGTATTTAAATAAGTAGGTAATTTATGTAATTATTTTAATTTTAATGATTTGATTGATTTTATATGTTATATTATATACCTAGTAAAAAAAATAAAAAAAAAATAAGTGATACATCATTATTAATGAATAAAAACGTTCCATTAAAGAGCCTAAATAGATATAGACAAATTCGTATGGTTTGCTTTGATAAAATGATTGGCTTAATGACTATGGCTAAATATTTACGAAAACTTCGTGCAGAGCCTCCGTAGAAAGCGGGATGGTTAATTGCAAACTTACACGTGTTAGAGCGGGACATTTGCAATGGGGTTACCTCCCCTTAACTGAAAAATTAAATTTCCTAAATCCGCACCGTCAATGTACTGCATGCACTGCTCAAGATAAATAAAACACTAAGGGCTGTCATTTGTACGGAGTTGTTTGAATTACAATTTTGTTAGAAATAAAATTAAGCGCATGGTTAAAATAAGAAACAACGTTAAAATACCCAACTTAAATAAAAGCCTGCTTGCCGGTAACACACTGTATATTACATTTGTATGGTATACACCTTTGGTATATACTATAACAAGGCCGCAAGACTGTTTTAAAATTGATCATAGATAAGTTGAATAACGAATCCGAAAGACACTCACTTTTTCTCAGCGTGTCAATCTTCCACTAAATATATATTCGTTCCCAGTTTCTAAAATATATGGGCAGCCTTTAACAATAAATTCGCTTTCACATACCTATCGCTGACACGTTCTTAGAAAGAGACACACTAAGACCAAGTGAGTCTCTTACGGTCTCGTGTTGTCCGCCACAGAAGGCTCTCTACGTAGTAAGTATATGCATTGTCTATGGTTTCAAATGAATGAGGTTGACGTATGTTGACAACTTGTCAACAAATTATTTTAATTTTGTTTACCGAATATACAAAACCATTGCTAATTAATTTACTTTTCAAGAAAGTAGAATGGATTTAATAGACTCCTTAAAAACGGGAGATAGAGTAACAAGTAAATATGCTGAAAATTATTTAAATGACGATGATGACTCCAGCTCTGAACAGAGTGAAAACACACCGGGTTCTGAAAAGCTAAAAAATAGTAAGGAATCTGACTCTAGTCAAAATAAATTAGTAGAAGACTGGGTATCACCTAGCGATTTACTTATTGGAATAATAGAACTAACTCCACCATTTACTTCCAAAATTACCAGAGGAGTTACTCATGAGGGTATCATATCAATCGGCAATGGAATCTTGGCAAAAGAACGTCAAAAGTTTGAAAAAGAACTAAGACAATTGCTTCGGGATAATGATGCTGCATGGAATCACATTTTAGTGCATGAAAAACAAGAAGTCAAACAAAAAGTCCAAAAAAAATTTATGAAAATATTTAAAGAAAAAAGTGAAACAATGACCACAGAAATATCACACTTTTACGAAAACAGCCTCCAGGAACTAGAAGACCACTTACGTTCCGAAATACAAAATGTTATCGTTGGTGCTCATGCCAATATAATCAGTGATTTTAATACAGAAATAAATAAGAAGTTAAAAGATGAAAGAAGCGCCTTAGAGAAAGTTCTAGAAAAACGATACAGATCGGAAATCTATAAGATAAAAAAATATTACAAATTAATGTCAGATTATGAACATAACAAAAATGATAAGCTAATTAATAAGGCCCTTCATGAGAAAAATGATGCATTAAACGTTTTTTATAAACAAATTGAAGCTGAGACTATGACTACAACTATGTATATGATGAGCATGGAAAGGAAAAAATGTAAAATAAAACAATTTTTGCTAGAAAACTATCAAAGCTCCGAGATTAAGCAGAAGTTAGAATACATTAAGGCAAAACAAGAAATTCTCGATTTCTATAAACGAAATGAACGGTTTATATCTGACATCAATTTGGAATGGAAAACGAAAATTAAAAAAGTGATGCAATTATTTTTGAAATTCATTAGCTTTAGTCTTAAGTTACTACCTGAACAGACTACATTTTTACTTGACTTGGAAAGAATGTTTGTGTTACAATTAAATGAAATGCAAAAACATCCTGAATCAGCGTCAGACATCTTGATAGATGTTGACGAGAGTTTAAATAATGTTTTTCATTTTGAAGATAATTATCCAGCTAAGGCCACTTGTGATAAAGAACCATTCGAGTATGTTGGCGATACTGCGGATTCTATCCCAACGCCGTACGGGAGCCGTGAAACCTTACCTTCGCATGTAGACCTTCCCGCTATAGCGGTTGTACAAGAGAAAAAGTTCGTTTATGCCAAATGCAGTAAATTTGACGAAATTAAAGCTTTGGTAGAATCACAACAATGCATATGTCTCGGCAAAGAGTCATCGGAAACTGCAATATACTCACCAGTCCCTGAGCCTGTTCGTATGTCGGTTGAACCAGACCAAGAAAGTGAAGCAACTAAAAGTGAATCTTCGATTGAACTAATGCAAGTAGATGACATCAAGCGAATGCAGGACTGTCCATTTAAATACTGTCGGGATTGGAAAAAACTATTATCTTTTGATATTTCAGATTTTATTGATTTCACTGAAGATAATTTTAAAATAGTTGAAAACAGATTTAGCCCATCGCAAGAAAAAGTTGAACCGCCAGAAATAATAAGTGCGAAAGAGATGGCCTATAGACCATTGCCTTTTGCAAGAATTTCCAAGCCGTATCATGATGCAGTAACTCAGTACTCTAGCGACGAAGATATACCTTTGTCTAAAATTGATGTTTCAGAATGCACCTGTGTGAAGAAAGTAAATACTCGGCATATAAAAGATTATAATGAAAAAGAATCCAAGTCCAAACTGATCAACGACCTAATGGTGAAGCGCAGGATTTCTATACAACGTTTATTGTTCAGTAACCCTAACTTATTAAAAATGTTTACTGATGAAAGTTTCGATTTAAAGTTTTGAGAGACCTGTTTTTCTTAATGACGTGCATTTATTTTTATAATATATGTTACGGATCTGTTTACGGCCGGGAATTTGAATAAATTTTTGAATGTGATTCGTTTATATTCGACTGTGCTTTTAAATGAAATTTGGCCATGAGCCTGAACACGTACTCGTAGTAGAGGCGTGTATTCGGGCTGATAAAGGGAAAGGCTTGCCGCAATGATCCCGCGTAGACGTTTTCGTTACCATTCTTACATAATCTGCGTCTGATGTGGCACTTCCCGTAGTTGCAACGTGGCTGCCAGAGTTAAAGGTGTAAAAGGTAAGATAGTTAATCAATATTTTCTTCCGATTTAGTTTTTAAAACGTATATTAAAGTCATATTGTACTGATACAGTTTTGCAGTTTACATAGCAATATTCAGCATTGTTATACGGCTCCGTAGTAATAGTTTGGTAAGAGCCTGATTGTGAAACCGCTGGCGCGCTTCAATTTAACCAGGTGTGAACATAACCCGTGTCAGTGATCACAAATTGCTCGCCGTATCTTGGCGGTTCTCGCTAAACTCTATTCATTTGTTCTTGTTTGCTGCCAGTATTTGTTTACGCAACTTTCGGTAAAGTTAACGCAGAATCATCCAATAAAATTTAATGAAATAAATAACATAACTTTAGGCGCAGTTAACTTTGGTTATACTTATTCTTACTGTAACTGAAAAAAGTCTTTCAGCCGATGTTCCAATAACAATACTATTGGAGTCAAGATATTTTAAGTACGTAAAACTTACAATATTATCACTATAGCAAATATATGTTTAACTATCTGAAATAAATGTGCAGTCACATGTTGTACCTAAGAATTTCTGATACGATAAGGTGGGCTAAAGTTTCTGATAAAACCCTATTTTTTTGTAGCAGTACGTAATTAGTAGTAATTACAAATGTTAGAGGTATATTTTATGGAGTGAGTTGTTGTTGATGAGTTTCTATGGAAAACCCCTACCCTGCGCCTTAAGTGACATAGGTAGCTTTTGTGACCAGTATTTGTTCCACATTATTATTGGAAAACGGGACTTAATCGCGTACACTTATAATTTATTTGCACGAATGTTGCGATACATTCGAAACGTCGGGTAAAACCTTACAAAAGGTAAATAAATTATAAGTGTAGGTAGGCGATAAAGTCCCGTTTTCCAAAAATAATGTGTGAAAATCGTGTAAGTTTAAATCGATATAGTATTTGTTCCAACCTTTTTTACTTACATACGTTTATCCACCTCGTTAAGGGTTTGGTTTTGAAATGAAATGCATTGTCCCAAAAATATGTGTAGGTATTGTTTTACATATTGATTGTCTTTATTCTGACCTGCTATTGGAACTTCTAGGCTATTCGTCATTATACAAGTTTTATCTCAGTTCATTTCCAAATCGTTTTCACGTCTTTCTCTGTCGAGGGCTTCGAGTAGGTATGTTTAGTAGGTCATGGTGGTTTTCAACGACGATCACTATGCCGGAGATGATTTAGGTATACTCCGTTTAATGTTTATTCCTTTACCATCTACCTAAATCATGGCGCCTGAATATACTTACTTATTAGGAAACTGTCCAACACTTATTTAACTCTTTAAAATGTTGATATTCGCAGAACCAATTTTATAGTGCCTCTTACATATTTATATTCACACAATCAATTATAAAGCAGTTTACCTATCACTATACTATGTCATATGCATACCCATTCCAGATTCCACGGCGTGTACTGGTCGGTGTTTATTCATTCGCATGCAGTGCAGAAGAATGTTAATTTACAATTTGCACGTGAATTATTGGTGGATTTCGCGTATACTACACGATGATATAAATTGCAACGTTAGCTAAGAATGATGCGGGGCGGCGCGGATCCGCGTTAAGGTAAATTTACACACGTCCCATAACAACTTAACTTATTAAGTCGTCACCGCTCGGAGAGCGACTTATGACATTCCTAGAATTACTCCTCAACAGTTAGATTAGTGATGTGCTTGTGTAGATATTTGGCACATAAAGCGATATTACTATTTAAAGGTAGTGCCTGGCAGATGCCTTCTTGCTTACTGTGATTAATAAATATACCCTGAGTATCTTTGTAAAATCTAAATGTCATTCTAAGAGCTCATGGACTGTAGGTATGTACTTAAAGTAAAGCTCTTATCTTAGCATCGTTTCAGTCCTGAGTTATACGAGATTTCTAAGAGTAATGATAAATTTTCTTGTGACTTTTTGTTGTCAACCAGCGCCCGTAGCACATGTTGCGCTCGAGAGTATCTCGACTTATCTCGAGCTACACGTCTTTTTCTGATTGGCGCTGTTAGAAAGTGACGGATAGCTCGAGATACGCCGACATACTCTCGAGTGCAACATGCTACACTGGGGGCCGATTTTTGAGTGTCGAACGCTCGAATTTTCACTCGACATCTGTCAAAAAACTATGATGTTTTGACAGATGTCGAGTGAAAAGTCGAGCGTCCGACACTCAAAAATCGGCCCCCTGCAATAGGAATGTCTGGTATTTGATTTTAGTTGTATTCATAGAGAGAGTTGTTTAATGAGGGTTACCACGTATGAATGAACGCCACTAGAGGCGCTAGTGTGACGGGAGCGGGAGTTCAAATTTCAAATGACTAGTGGCGCCCACTAGTGAGGACATAAACGGTAGCCCCTTTTTCTTTGTTGCCAAATATTTTTTTACTCGTAGTAATATTTTAATAAAACATACAATCTCCATGTCAATTATTTACTTCTATCACGAGCAACATAAAGTTTGTTTAAACAAAAGAAGAAACCGCTGCCATCACTAGCAAAGTTCTCAAATAAATCTGAGTACAAAGCAATTTTCGGTTAATTAAACATAATCTTGTTGAAGTTGGCACAACTGTGTCTCCGAAGCAGGAAAGATAAACAATATCGTGAAGGAATGTCTCTGCTTGTACGAAACTTGCCGGCAAGCAAATATGAGACGACAAATTTATGTAAACCTTGAAGGGACAAATTAACTTGTCAACCTAGCTTGGCATGATTGTATTAGTATCATACTTGAAGTTATATGTCCATGTTCATAGGATAATTTTATTTACGGAAAGGCACAATTACTTTGTTTTCAACCACGACTATTTTTATATAGGTAACACCTGTATAATATGCAATAGTAAGCCTCTGGGAATGCATGAAGTTCACCAATCGTGATCAAACAGCAAGATCATTTAAATACATATTTAGGTAATCAAAGTTACCGGAAATGAACATTTATTCCAATTTTAATACTGCCGGGCAAAGTTAACAGTGTTATGCTAACTTGACGTTTTGCCGTTCCATAATATTGTGTTAAGCGCGAGTTCCTGCAAAATCTGACACAACTGCACAGTCTGAATAAACTTACCAACTTCACTTGTGAAAACTTTGTTCACTATGTTCACCTTTTGTTCTCATTAAACCTATTTTTGTTATTTGGTATTTTTAATATGGCATGGCTTCTGGTTAAATTCAAATATAATTATTGTATTGGAGATAATTGAAGATGTGAGTGGATGAAGGCGCTATGTCGCAAACACAAAATTTTGAGTAAATCGCATTTAAAGGTTCGTATTGAAACTTATATAAAAATGTAGGTAATGAAAAGCCTCTCTAAGCTACATATTATTTTTATTTTCAAAGAATACTTGTAAGTTTATCGAAAAATGTACTTAATGCCCTCATCCACGTTGGAGATTCAAATATAAATAAGTAACAACGTGTTGATTGCCAAGTAATTGAAGACGTGAGTGTGTATGTGGCATAAACAAATTTACGTCTCGAAGATCTTACGGTTCGAAATAATTGCCATACGATAAATAAATAAATAAACAAACTTTTGAGAAAATCCCATTAAAAGTTTATTTTTTGTTTGTAGATACTGTAATTAAAAAGGTAGTTGGCATATTGAAAGGTAAAGCTCGACTTTCTCGACTCGACATGTGTCAAAACATCATAGTTTTTTGACAGAACTCGAGTGAAAAGTCTAACGTTCGACACTCAAAAATCGGCCCCCTGGACGGATAATAAAGCGAACAACGCAAGCGAGCAATGAATATTGATCAAACAAATAACAACACGGCCGCCGATGCTTTGCCTGTTCTGGATTTGCAGTTGTGCAGTCTTAAATCACTAGAACCATTAACATGGAAAATACAAAATTCGTAATCATATTGCTCTTAAATGTAAAATGGCTTACCGAGTAAATTAAGTCTAACCGGTTCGGCATGCCTCTTTCACATTCTAATCGTAATTCAATGTGTGACGCGGTTTCGAGCTGACATGTTAGCATTACGCGTGTGGAAGCGAGTACGGAGTACGCGAACAGATTGAAATGCAAACACAGCATTGCACTTTCTTGTATATTCCATTGTAATAAGGTGCAAAAGTGTAAATGTATCTATAGCGTCGACTATACAACTGAGTTACGTCTAGTTTTTGCCATCGTGTCTGGAGAAGAGCGTACAAATTATAGTGTACGGTCCTTAAGTTAAAACAATATTTATTATGGCTGTATGGTGCCATACATTATTAAAATTACTAGATCCTACGGTCAAATTAGAATATACCTAATATGTGCCTGAATAAAAACATCACCAATGTTTATGAACTCGAAGCCAAGTAAGTTCTCCGCAGGTCAGGTGAAGTTCAATCTTATGTCAACATCACAAAGACTGTCGGGGATAAACTTTTCTCATTTTAACTGTACATATACTTATGTTAAAAATTGTGGGTACCGATAGGTGGTACCTACTGCAGTGCGGTAATCACGTAGCTTTTCGAACGCAGTAGGCATATTTATTATTAGTACCTATTGGATTTGACATTTGATCTACCTTACGAACGGTCGAAAACGTTCCGTAATCGCACCGCAGTAGGTAGTACAACAGTTATCACGTTTCCAAAGCAACGGAGTTAACAGGCGACTGCAGATCTAAGAATATTTAGTATTCCATACCATTACCCATTAAGCCATCCTTTGAGGCTACGAATTTTTAATATAAGCACCATTTTTGTATTGTTGTATGTATTTTTTCATCCATAAATGTTTGGAAGAGTTAAAAAAAGTAACTCTTAGGTGATATGATATAAGTAGGTACATATACTCTTCCACTACAGAATGGATTTTTAATATCAGTAATATGGGGGCCGATTTTTGAGTGCCGAACGCTCGACTTTTCACTCGAGATCTGTCAAAACGTCATACTATTTTGACAGATCTCGAGTGAAAAGTCGAGCGTTCGACACTCAAAAATCGGCCCTATGATTTATTTCTTGGAAGAAGTCAAAGTATAATTCTTTGTCTGAATATTTTTATCGTTACTTATGTGTACTTTTTGTTATACTAATCCAAAGTGAATTGTACTACCTAAAGTCAACAACATTTTGGCTTTGGAAAGGAGAATCTGCATACCTATCTCGAGAATAGTTTATTTGTAGAGAGTAAAATAACCTATACTTAGTTACCGTCAATAACCCGTCGTCAAATAACCAGCTAATCCAATACGTAGTTTTTCATGAGATGTGTGTTCAGTAAAATAACGGAACTGCGCATGTTACTCCTTTGAAGTTGCAGGCGTCCATTGACTACGATGTCCTCTTACAATCAGAGGGAGATTTTTGGCTCATGTCATCTCTGAATAATGTTAAGGCTATGCGGAAAAGTTCAGCACTGCCTAGCTGCTTTGCATTAGCTTCGCCGCTATTCCGAGTCAGCCCCTGAAACGGCCTGACGTGACAAATTACACTCCTGCCTGTTTCATTCAAACCTATTAAAATCTATGTGGCCAAGTTTTATAACCTTTTTTTACAATGTACCGAAACAAGTCTGCTGTTAATAAGAGTTCCAGTAAATCTCGTAAAATAATGATCATCAAGCCGTCCAAATACGAAGCCGCTGAAGCTATTCAGGCAAACAAACAATATTGGGGAAATGTTTTTGATCAACTTGATACGCCTGTCAAGGTAAGTACTACTAGTACTTAGTACTTAGTAATTTAACTACAACATGTGCAGTTGTGCAATTATACATATCGTGTTATTTTTTTATTTTATTCATGTAGTACCATTTTTAACTGTCCTAACTCTTTACTCAACCAAGAAATAGGTACCTAATAAGTACTAGGATTAATTTCTTGCACCTGAAATCGTATACCTACGAGTAAGTAGGTAATTAGTACGCACGTTTCGCTACCTATAAAAAAGTAATGTACTTAAGTACTCTCAAAATATTTTAAATGTCTCCTTATTTAGTTAACTATTTATTTTAGGGGAACGAACAATCACAAAAAGATATCGAGAGCGCATATTTAGCTGACATTTTGCCAGAAAATATCTACCGTAAAGTTTGCGCCACTCTGGATTTGCCACTCAAGAAAAAAGTGGCAGAACAAGAAATCGAGGAACAATTGCAAGGTAGACAAAAAATGGGGTTTCGTTTTTTAAATCATACTTACATACATTTATTTTAACTTCATTAATTTAGTTTGTAAGTACCTACATATCGTTGTTGGTGAAGCATTAATCAATTGCCATAAAGGGGTAATTTTATATTGACTTCCTTCTATGATCTGAAATTTTCATCGAATATTCTGGTTATGACGATCATTTTAACCCGCCACCATTAACCCTGGCTACCTGAAAAGGGTATTTAAGTATCATGAGTCTGAGATTTTTTCTATTAAGTTGCTGTCTATAAATTGGCCATGATACGACTTCTTTTTAATTATAAACAAAATAAGATCACCCACAATATCCCCTTAACGAATAATATCAACTTTGTATATATAGCGATGTTTCGTCTCAATGATCCTTATCAAGATTTACTTACTGTAACCGGATGACTTCATTTGTTAACCATCCCATTGTAACAGATATGTATATGAGCGTGTTAACTGACTATGATGTCGGAAATCAGCACTATTGTAGAGTTCTGGCATGGTAAACCTGGAATAGAGTTAGCATTTGCTTGCGCCAATCTCGCTGGGTGTGCTAGCGCTGCCAAGAGTAGGTACTGGCGTTACTAACTGCATAACTGGAACTACTAAATAGCTAACTATGTATAGCTTAGGCCAAAGGCACTACGCGCAGCTTCAGGGTAGAACTGTAGTACCGGGAAAATGAAAAAGCTAGTAACTTATTTTATAAATTATTTTCACAGAGAAGAGCTTCAGCAGGATAGTGAAGAATCCAGTCTTATCGTTGAGGAAAACTATTTGTATCGACAGGAACGCGGACTCTGATACTGAAGTTGAAATATCACCCAGGTAATCAAGAGCGCAGTGAACACTGAACAGCCATGAATCATGTTGATTTGTAAAAATTAATCTGTCCTCTTCTTCTTTTTCTTTAAAAAAGGCTCTCCATCAAATTTATGATGATTTCGCCATCAATACTTGTACAAAGACGTTGTTCGGTAACGACGCCATGACAGTAGGCAACTGGTTTTGTTCGGTAGTGGATTCTGCTCGTCGTAGCGCCGAGCACGTGCGACGAGCAAAATCCAAATCTGTCCTCTACTGCATCATTTGTAGTCTACGGTGATCTCCGGGCTCGGCTGATGAAGGGTTCGCGTGACGTATTTCAGTCGAGATAAATATTGTATTTATTTTAACTTTTATTTAGATGTAGATTTCCCATCGGTCGATAGTGATTAAAATGTTTCGTATATGTTGAACAAAAAACGCTTTACTACTTTGTCTGGATATTGTGAAGCGACATTCCATGATATTAAATATTGAAGGCAGCCTTTTCTATTAACTAATAGGAACTAGCTAGACTGTTAGCATCCTAGTTATTTAGTGACTGAGTTATTTATGGCACTTATTAAACTACGAGTAATAACAGAATGTCATAATTTCCGGGATCGGAAGATACTCGTACGTTATTGCTTTAGATTTATTTATTTTACGATAAAAGTAATTACAACAATACATTTAATTACGTACGATTGTCAAATCGTTTTCTATGGGGACTAGAATAATTTGAGAAATTAGTTTGTCACGTGAGTATCACGTGACATCAATTTTTTCAAATTATTTTAATTTATACAAGTTTATTCTAGGAAAGGGGGCATTTCGCGAATGGAAAGCCAATTTATGAAAGTTTGTTACATAAGTTTCTTAAAATATCACGCCGTTAGCCTGCGAATGTCAAAATACGTTTGTATGGAAAGCGTCCCACCTTAAGAGGAGGGGTAGGGCAAGCTCTCTTCATACAAACTTTGTGCAGGATTTACTTCGCATTAAAGTTATGATTTTTGGTCAGTATGCTTATTTTTCTCATAGCTATTTCGTGATGTAAATTTTATTTTTTTATTATTTATTTTTTTATTTTGATTTTTTTGTAATAGGTATTTGAAAATTTTCACATCACGATCTTCGCATATCTAATATTTACAACCAAAAAAATATATTATATTTGTTAGTGCCAAAACCGACGAATAAAACCTGCACAGAGTTTGTATGGGGAAGGCCTTGCCCTACCCTGCGCCTTAACTAAGTACAGAGGGTCATCCAACAAAATATTTCTCAGTTTACTTACGCCTAAATGTTTCGTCACAAATTATTGTTTTTTAGATCGGCAGCCAGTGTTCAAAATAAGTAGGACCAATATAACCCGAGGATTTTATATTAGTATTGGAATCAAATACAAGTACTCTTTATTGCACATCCCAAAAATAACACAGTACTGGGGGCTGGAGGTTCGACTTTTCACTCGAGATCTGTCAAAAAACTATGATGTGTTGACAGGTCTCGAGTGAAAAGTCGAGCGTTCGACACTCAAAAATCGGCCCCCCACACACTCAAAAAGTGAGTGCCTGAAAACTAAATTGATTCCAAATCAATACGCAAGTAAGTATAGTATACACAGTGAATTATTCATACACTTTATTGAAAGTATCATTTATAGGAGAATCATTTTCCGTGTTCTTAGGTGGTATAATAAACCATTTAGGTAGATTAAAAAGAACTATAATCAGAAATCATTATCCATCCAGAGATTCTCAAGACGACGTTAATGTCCATTGGGAGCTACTACAAAAGCCAGAGCGAGAGCAAGTAACTTGGGCCACTCACTACCTGTTGCCAGAAAGAGAGGAAGACAAAACCCTTGTCAGGAAGGCTGACGACCTCACAGACCGTGTAAGTTCATGGGACAACAGTCCGGGGAAAGTCCAATACCTTCTGCCTGACATGACATGTTATAGTATCATTTATTGTCGACGTAAAGCATTCGGCAGTTCCTGGCAAGTGTGCGGAAAGGGCTGTGCGCTCATTCCTTGGTCTTCCGATATTTTTTAAAAGAAAAAATACAGTAATTATCTACTCAACGAACTCTAAACAACAATATCCCACTCGATGGGGTAAGTCAACTTTTTTTTCACGCCCCTTGCTGTATGTGTTTCCCCCCTTAAAAACATTTGGACCTACTTCCAATTATCAAAATCGAGTTCAGCTACCCCCAAAACCCATTCCGAACGCTCGACTTTTCACTCGACATCTGTCATAACTTCATAGTTTTTTGACAGATCTCGAGTGAAAAGTCGAGCTTTCGACACTCAAAAATCGGCCCCTAGGTTCGAGTTCAAAATTTACGTATTTTTAGGTTTAAACGCTATTTTGGCCGCCATATTGAATATTGAGCATAAGAGCCAAAATTCGGCTTAGCAACATTCGGAATTCTGTTGCGAAGTTATCGTAAATAGATTAAACTAACACCGCATATATATTTTTAGATTGTTCAAGAATTTTGCGAGTATATGACGCAGTTGGGAGGAAATCAACAATCTCAATTGTTTCAACCGAAGGCTATAAAGGAACTTTTTCAAGTATGTGGTATCACAATTTAAAACTGTTGAATAATAGTATATCATCATGTACAATGCACCGGAAGGCCTAAAAGTAGCAACACGGTGTCCCAATTTTCTTTTTTTTATAATTGGTTCCAATTGCAGATTGAATTTGACACGCACGTCGCTCGCAGTCTTCAAGTAATTCCAAAAGTGCTGCCATCTGTAGAGGAGAAAATTGCAGAAGTCACAGGAAATCCAGAGGTCCTTAATATTTTATAACAACACATATACATATACATGTAACTGATGATAATGATTAATTTTTATTTTGTTTATTTATTTGAATCAGTCAACATAGACCCTTATTTAACTATCCCAATGTTTCAGTTGTCTCATTACGCAGTCTTGGAGAGGGAAGTGACTAGGGACATTAAAGCGGAAAACCGCCCTGATGTTCTGAAAGCTTTCAACACAGCACTCCCTCATCACGAGCAAAGACACGCGCCTCGTAACCACACCAAGGCCCTGTGGCGATCGGCGCGCCACGTTCCCAAGGACCTAGTCTCCTTGAAAACCGTCTGGGAAGGCATTACTAATCTCAGGTTCAATTTCAATTATGTAATTTTAAAGTTTTTTTTAAATCTAACAACTTAATAAAGTGAGATGGGGTATGATGCAAAACGGCATTTTTTATTGGAATAAGACAAATAAAGTATTCCTCCTCCACTATCTGTTAACCCTAATATCCCTTAAGTTTTCATATTTGTTTACGTTTAGTGTTCATTTTACCCCACCTCACCTTGCATGAAGATTCGTAGCAATCATGTTCTCAGTTTTTAAATATGACTATATATGACTATATATGTATTATGTATACTCGTACTGCTTGTAAGCTACAGCAGTTTATTCGGCCGTTTAATAGTGCTCAGTAGGCCTAGCACGTGTTGCGCTCGAGATTCTGTCGGCGTATCTCGAGCTATCCGTCACTTTCTAACAGCGCCAATCAGAAAAAGACGCGTAGCTCGAGATAAGTAGAGATAATCTCGAGCGCAACGTTTGCTACGGGCGCAGATGTTTCGGATATGCAAAGATGCATTATATTATACTGGAAAGCGGAGCAAAACTAGCAAAAGTCAGTCGCATAATTATTTGCTCATTGTCAATTCGCAGGAGCGTGAAAGAGTATTGCCGTTGGATGATTGATCACCCAGAATATAAGCGAGCGCCCTATCTGAGCAGTCTGGGCATGTTCGACTCTGCTGTCCTGGAAGCGAGGCTCACTCTGGAATCACTTCAAAGGACGGCATCACCAGTGAACAACAACTCCTCTGCCAATGCCCCGGCCCCGATAGAACATATCCGAAGACGACTTTCGCAATTGGCTGATACGGATTAGAACCTACCATGGCATATAAAACCAGTTAGTAGTGTAATATAACTACCTACAATATTTGCTAAATATAAAACCAACCTTTGAACCAAGTTTTTCTTTTCAGCTGTTCAACAAGTCGCACGAACTATTCCGACCTTGGCACGGTGCCGATAAGCAAGATAACGTTTATATAGTATCACTTACTCATATATATTCAAGCACTCATGCAATATATCGCAGACTAAGAAAAAGACTAGGCTCGGTTTCAAATTCAAAAAAATTCGGACTATATTGGCTACTATGGCTGAGAGTGCTAGTGAACACGGATCTAAACAGGATTTTGAAACTGTTCTGAACAATGCCATAGGAGAATTCGGCAAATATCAGTTAATCAGTATCTTGTTGTTGGCAATACCGGCAGCGTGTTCGGGCTTTATGGCGGGAGAGTATATTTTTACGGCAGCCAGGCTACCGCATCGCTGCGCCGTGCCGCTGTGTGATGGAGTGGAGCCGGAGTACTTACCTGGCTGGATATCAAACGCCATACCAGAAACTACCACAGGCTTCGAGGAATGCAGTCGATATGTCAACATAACTGGTGGTTTAAATATGACTCAGGGCGATATCTGCCCCGCAAGCATGTTCGACAGAAATAGAACCGAGTCTTGTGACAGTTACGTGTACGAGAGAACGAACAGCGTTGTGTTTGATTTCAATTTAGAATGTCAAGAGTGGCTGAGGGCTCTCGCCGGGACGTTCAATAGCGTTGGAGGCATGGTAGCTCTCGTTATTGCTGGTTACATTTCGGACAACTTGGGTCGACGGATGTCTATCGTATTTTTTGGTTTTAACGAAGCTTTAACTGGTGTAATTCGGGCATTTTCTGTTAATTATGCTATGTACGTTGCATTTCAATTTTTCCAAACGGCAATCGGTGGGGGAATATACAGCGCCAGCTACATTCTAGCGACGGAACTAGTCGGACCAAAGTACCGGGTTCTAACAAGCGCTACAATGTCGTCTGCTTTTGCCGCGGGCCAAATGATATTGGGCCTTATAGCCTCAGTAGTAACGGAATGGCGGCATTTATCTTTAGTTCTGTTTAGTCCAGTATTTCTTACAGTGTGTTATCATTGGATTGTGCATGAAAGTCACCGTTGGTTGCTAAGCAAAAATAAACAGGAGCAAGCCAGAGTAACTCTAAACCACGCAGCTCGAGTCAACGGCAAGACAATTTCAGCCTCAGACATGGATTTCCTGTTGACCGCAATACCAAAACAACACCAAGCAAAGAATGTTGAAACAGAAAGATCCATAATATTAAGAGTCGTTAAAAGTCGTGTCTTGTTACGGAGGTGTTGTACTACCCCAGTGTGGTGGATCACAACAACTTTCATTTATTACGGTCTGTCAATAAACTCAGTAAGTATGTCAGGAAATATGTACTTAAACTATGTAGCAACCGCAGCCGTTGAAATCCCAGGTTACTGGACAGCAGTTTTAGTATTGGATAGAGTGGGCAGAAAATTTACTTTATTTACGGGTTACATGGCGTGCGCAATTTGCTGCATAGCGTTTGCTTTTGTTTCAAATAACAATTATGGTGTGTCTTTAGCTTTGTACCTTACTGGCAAGTTTAGCATAGCAGCCGTTTTCACTTCTTTGTATCTTTATACTTCCGAGTTGTATCCTACGAGGCATCGACATTCGTTCCTGGGGTATTCTTCTATGATGGGTCGAATAGGATCAATTATATCTCCATTGACGCCTCCTCTGATGGAGTACTGGTCAGGGATCCCGTCCATGATGTTCGGTGGAATGGCTGTCATCTCCGCGGTGTTAATTCTCACGCAGCCGGAGACGTTAGGTGCAAAGTTACCGGACACCATAGAAGATGCTGAGCTTATTGGAACTACATGAAAACAATGACGTACCGGGTTGACTTTGGGAAAATTTTACTTATTGTGATAGATCCAAAATTGTTATTATTATTAATTTAAACCCAAAAACATGGATTCTATGTCGTTAAAACTGTTAACTAGAGTATTCAATAACCTGCTAATTTATGTATGGTAGGTACCTAATATAACAGTTTAAAGGGAAGACAAGTGACGCGATTATGTACTTTACAGTCAAGTGCAAAATTATGTACCTATCTAATTAATCCTAAGATAAATCCGAACCGAAACCTAATTTTGCCAACATAAGAGTTTTTCAGTAAGCCATACAACATGCTACACTGGGGGCCGATTTTTGAGTATCGACCGCTCGACTTTTCACTCGACATCCGTCAAAACATCATAGTTTTTTGACAGAACTCGAGTGAAAAGTCGAGCGTTCGACACTCAAAAATCGGCCCCCTGCACCCATTTTTTTGCATATCTGAGTGCAAGAATATGGTGCTGTAGCATGTTGCACTCGCAGGCTTGTTGACTAGGTATATAGCTATTTGGATGGAATGTTTGATCCGTAGTGACTAAGACGCTGAGTACGTACAGTAGACCAGATTTACTGTAGGTACTAAGCACTGACCTACATTTGTACATATTATGAAAGATGTTCACTTATTGCATGTGTTTTACAATTGTACTTTTTAAATAAAATTCTAACGCTACAAATAAATCAGATATATACGTATTTAAAAACCGATTATGCATTATTCAGTACAACATACCTATGAATTCCAGTGTTTCGTGTTTTTTATGAATATTGATAAAGACAGTTGCCGCTTTTATTGTTTTACAACTGGCGCAGGTAGGTAAGTACCTACCTATTCACAATTACACATTAGTTTACTGTCTGCAGATTCTCTCTTTATCTAATCAAAATCGTATGATGTTCAAATATATGCTATTGTACCTATAGGTACCTAACGTACAAGGTTTTAATAGTACATTATTGAAGTGGCCGGGAAGGGAGCAATTGCAGGCTGAGTATTTGTTTAAACGGACGAGTTTGCGAGTCCGTTTAATTATAATACGAAGCCTGCAATTGCCATTCCGGCCGAGGCTAATATAGTGCTTTTCTCAAAAATGGGGGAAATACGACAAAAATTTAATTAAGATTTGATAAACATAACCTTAAAACGTCAAAAACATCATGCATTCCCGCCGTTTATTTTTTTTAACAGAATCGCAAGTGTATTTTTTCAACCGAAAAACGCAAATTATTCGAGACATATAAAAAAACGTCGCGTTTCCAACAGAAAAATACGAGCTGAATTGGCTGAATATGACCTGGGGGCCGATTGTTGAGATTCGAACGCTCGAATTTTCACTCGACTTCTGTCAAAACATCATATCTTTTTGACAGATCTCGAGTGAAAAGTCGAGCGTTCGACATTCAAAAATCGGCCCCCTGTGCCTCCTTTTATATGACAGTTTCTACTTTTTAAAAACTTTATAACTCGACAAATAAAGGAATTTATATGTGACATTGCAGGCGGCCTGCAATATTTTTTTACTTTTTAATTTAGATCTGACCTTAAACTATTCACTTTACCTTCCAATATGTAGCGCTAGCGACTAAACTCCAGTTTGCGGGCGGATTGTTGTGAAAAAAGATTTTAATGAAGCTACATCATTCATACTTTACTTTTAATCCGGTCGCACATTGAACACGTTTTCGTACGAAATTACTCGTCCGAACACACACGAAGTCGCGCGAACGATCCCGACCTTGAAAGTACGACGGGAGCGCGTTCACTAGATACGAATTGGTCGTATTCGCACGAGTAATTTCGTACGAAAACGTGTCCAATGTGCGACTGGTCTTAAAAGCCCTCAAACTTAATGATTCCGCGCACTCTTCAGAAATCTACTACCTACTTATATCGGGTAATCGGGTAAATTTAGTAGAATAACTTTTCTTTTTTTAGAAATAGTATACTGACAAATACCCATTTTTAACGCTTAGTCGGTGTTACCAAGAGTAGGAAAGTACTCGTAGGTAAATAATTTCAACATTGTATTGTAGTCGAGAATGGCAATAAAGAAATGAGTAATTTTTTTAACTCTACGCTATTAAATACTTACTCTACTCTCTCTACGCAATCTAGTGTGAAAAAGACAAATTATTTGCTTACCAACGCGTCGGTCGGACTCGTTTTGGTCTCGTCGCGTCGAGACACCCTCGTAGCTACGGCTTGGCTACGGCCGCCACCGCCGCCGCAGCGCTGCCATCTATTGGATTCGTGTCAAACTTGTTACAACCTTACAACCTTATCTTAGGCGGCTAAGTCAGTGAACGTTTCGCTAAACATTTACTAATTTGCGTCGTAGTTAGACTATTATCCGTTAGATGTCACAAATCTGAATTTTGTTATTTCTATTGAGCTTTTCAATGTACCGTGAATGAATTTGCCACTAGAGGCGCTAGTGTGATGCGTGGTCTCCGAAATGTCAAATCTAACTGTTTATGGGTGGGTTGGTTAGGCGGGTTTATTTCTAATTAGAATAATATGGTACTATATATTATAATTCCGCAGGTGAACACAAAATCATTAATAAAAAAATTGTTTATCTAAATTTCGAAATAGTGACTCGATAAAAAAATTCTATAGAGTTACCGAACCTGCTCACAAAATTTCACGAGAATCGGTATAGAAATGCGACCTGTAGAGGAGAACATAACTACCATTGACAAAAAAAAATTGAAAATTTACAAAAATTTACTCCACAAAAAAATTATATGTAGTCATAGAACCTGCTCACAATAGTTTGCAATGTTTGACTCGCTAGCGAGTGCGTAAACGATTTAGTATGGACAAACGTACAGTGCCTCTAGCGGTCACTCAATAGAACTAAGAATCGGCATAAAATCGTTTACGCAGTCGCTAGCGAGTAAGGTAAGAGTTTTCGAAACCGATCTCCGTTTTGCAAATTCAAAAAAAAAACACGAGGTCTACAGCTCACAGAGTTACGTAATATTATTATTGTTAAACTTATGTCCTAAAGCGTGTTGCACTCGAGAGTATGTCGGCGTGTCTCGAGCTATCCGTCACTTTCTAACAGCGCCAATCAGAAAAAGACGCGTAGCTCGAGATAAGTCGAGATACTCTCGAGCGCAACATGTGCTACGGGCGCTGGTGATCACAAAAACGGTAGGCCTCATTGATAAGATAGGCAAGATAGGATTCAGCAGCATTTAGGTTAAATTATTTTATTACGCTCATAATCTCATAAATAAGTACAATGCTCGTAAAACAGACTTCATTAGGTATATGAGTAAATATGCATGTAGTGAATTACTTATATTACTTACTCAAGAAAATGTCTGTGTGTTATGTAATCACTAATCATAGATATAATATATACTCTTATCGGTTATGATCAAGGATCAAGTAATGATTTTGAAAAAATATATTGTTCGTAATAAGTGCTTTTTGTTGCTTGGAAATTTGCCAGTGCAAATGGAATTCGTTGACATGGTAAAATGTAGAAGAAAAAATTACAATATTCTTTATAATCACAGATAATCACTACTTAAATCAAGGGGCTGACACGCTTTGCTAGAGAAAGATAGTCTTATTGCGATTCCTATTCAAGAGGAAATAGAAAAGAGTGGCATGTTTTGTCCCTATCAACGACCGAACACTTTTTCATGGTCGGGTTATAGCCAAAGGCAAACTTCCATAATCCATAAGCAATACATTGGACATGCAAACCGGCCAAATTACGTAGTACAAATTTTGTATGAATATGAGCAAGTATGAGACAGACATAGCCCCGGACGCTCGTTGGCGCATCTACAACTACAGAGTATATTATATCTATGCACTAAATACGTCAGTGTTTTACAATTGTACTTTTTAAATAAAATTCTAACGCTACAAATAAATCAGATATATACGTATTTAAAAACCGATTATGCATTATTCAGTACAACATACCTATGAATTCCAGTGTTTCGTGTTTTTTATGAATATTGATAAAGACAGTTGCCGCTTTTATTGTTTTACAACTGGCGCAGGTAGGTAAGTACCTACCTATTCACAATTACACATTAGTTTACTGTCTGCAGATTCTCTCTTTATCTAATCAAAATCGTATGATGTTCAAATATATGCTATTGTACCTATAGGTACCTAACGTACAAGGTTTTAATAGTACATTATTGAAGTGGCCGGGAAGGGAGCAATTGCAGGCTGAGTATTTGTTTAAACGGACGAGTTTGCGAGTCCGTTTAATTATAATACGAAGCCTGCAATTGCCATTCCGGCCGAGGCTAATATAGTGCTTTTCTCAAAAATGGGGGAAATACGACAAAAATTTAATTAAGATTTGATAAACATAACCTTAAAACGTCAAAAACATCATGCATTCCCGCCGTTTATTTTTTTTAACAGAATCGCAAGTGTATTTTTTCAACCGAAAAACGCAAATTATTCGAGACATATAAAAAAACGTCGCGTTTCCAACAGAAAAATACGAGCTGAATTGGCTGAATATGACCTGGGGGCCGATTGTTGAGATTCGAACGCTCGAATTTTCACTCGACTTCTGTCAAAACATCATATCTTTTTGACAGATCTCGAGTGAAAAGTCGAGCGTTCGACATTCAAAAATCGGCCCCCTGTGCCTCCTTTTATATGACAGTTTCTACTTTTTAAAAACTTTATAACTCGACAAATAAAGGAATTTATATGTGACATTGCAGGCGGCCTGCAATATTTTTTTACTTTTTAATTTAGATCTGACCTTAATCTGTAGTCATAGAACCTGCTCACAATAGTTTGCAATGTTTGACTCGCTAGCGAGTGCGTAAACGATTTAGTATGGACAAACGTACAGTGCCTCTAGCGGTCACTCAATAGAACTAAGAATCGGCATAAAATCGTTTACGCAGTCGCTAGCGAGTAAGGTAAGAGTTTTCGAAACCGATCTCCGTTTTGCAAATTCAAAAAAAAAACACGAGGTCTACAGCTCACAGAGTTACGTAATATTATTATTGTTAAACTTATGTCCTAAAGCGTGTTGCACTCGAGAGTATGTCGGCGTGTCTCGAGCTATCCGTCACTTTCTAACAGCGCCAATCAGAAAAAGACGCGTAGCTCGAGATAAGTCGAGATACTCTCGAGCGCAACATGTGCTACGGGCGCTGGTGATCACAAAAACGGTAGGCCTCATTGATAAGATAGGCAAGATAGGATTCAGCAGCATTTAGGTTAAATTATTTTATTACGCTCATAATCTCATAAATAAGTACAATGCTCGTAAAACAGACTTCATTAGGTATATGAGTAAATATGCATGTAGTGAATTACTTATATTACTTACTCAAGAAAATGTCTGTGTGTTATGTAATCACTAATCATAGATATAATATATACTCTTATCGGTTATGATCAAGGATCAAGTAATGATTTTGAAAAAATATATTGTTCGTAATAAGTGCTTTTTGTTGCTTGGAAATTTGCCAGTGCAAATGGAATTCGTTGACATGGTAAAATGTAGAAGAAAAAATTACAATATTCTTTATAATCACAGATAATCACTACTTAAATCAAGGGGCTGACACGCTTTGCTAGAGAAAGATAGTCTTATTGCGATTCCTATTCAAGAGGAAATAGAAAAGAGTGGCATGTTTTGTCCCTATCAACGACCGAACACTTTTTCATGGTCGGGTTATAGCCAAAGGCAAACTTCCATAATCCATAAGCAATACATTGGACATGCAAACCGGCCAAATTACGTAGTACAAATTTTGTATGAATATGAGCAAGTATGAGACAGACATAGCCCCGGACGCTCGTTGGCGCATCTACAACTACAGAGTATATTATATCTATGCACTAAATACGTCAGTGTTTTACAATTGTACTTTTTAAATAAAATTCTAACGCTACAAATAAATCAGATATATACGTATTTAAAAACCGATTATGCATTATTCAGTACAACATACCTATGAATTCCAGTGTTTCGTGTTTTTTATGAATATTGATAAAGACAGTTGCCGCTTTTATTGTTTTACAACTGGCGCAGGTAGGTAAGTACCTACCTATTCACAATTACACATTAGTTTACTGTCTGCAGATTCTCTCTTTATCTAATCAAAATCGTATGATGTTCAAATATATGCTATTGTACCTATAGGTACCTAACGTACAAGGTTTTAATAGTACATTATTGAAGTGGCCGGGAAGGGAGCAATTGCAGGCTGAGTATTTGTTTAAACGGACGAGTTTGCGAGTCCGTTTAATTATAATACGAAGCCTGCAATTGCCATTCCGGCCGAGGCTAATATAGTGCTTTTCTCAAAAATGGGGGAAATACGACAAAAATTTAATTAAGATTTGATAAACATAACCTTAAAACGTCAAAAACATCATGCATTCCCGCCGTTTATTTTTTTTAACAGAATCGCAAGTGTATTTTTTCAACCGAAAAACGCAAATTATTCGAGACATATAAAAAAACGTCGCGTTTCCAACAGAAAAATACGAGCTGAATTGGCTGAATATGACCTGGGGGCCGATTGTTGAGATTCGAACGCTCGAATTTTCACTCGACTTCTGTCAAAACATCATATCTTTTTGACAGATCTCGAGTGAAAAGTCGAGCGTTCGACATTCAAAAATCGGCCCCCTGTGCCTCCTTTTATATGACAGTTTCTACTTTTTAAAAACTTTATAACTCGACAAATAAAGGAATTTATATGTGACATTGCAGGCGGCCTGCAATATTTTTTTACTTTTTAATTTAGATCTGACCTTAATCTGTAGTCATAGAACCTGCTCACAATAGTTTGCAATGTTTGACTCGCTAGCGAGTGCGTAAACGATTTAGTATGGACAAACGTACAGTGCCTCTAGCGGTCACTCAATAGAACTAAGAATCGGCATAAAATCGTTTACGCAGTCGCTAGCGAGTAAGGTAAGAGTTTTCGAAACCGATCTCCGTTTTGCAAATTCAAAAAAAAAACACGAGGTCTACAGCTCACAGAGTTACGTAATATTATTATTGTTAAACTTATGTCCTAAAGCGTGTTGCACTCGAGAGTATGTCGGCGTGTCTCGAGCTATCCGTCACTTTCTAACAGCGCCAATCAGAAAAAGACGCGTAGCTCGAGATAAGTCGAGATACTCTCGAGCGCAACATGTGCTACGGGCGCTGGTGATCACAAAAACGGTAGGCCTCATTGATAAGATAGGCAAGATAGGATTCAGCAGCATTTAGGTTAAATTATTTTATTACGCTCATAATCTCATAAATAAGTACAATGCTCGTAAAACAGACTTCATTAGGTATATGAGTAAATATGCATGTAGTGAATTACTTATATTACTTACTCAAGAAAATGTCTGTGTGTTATGTAATCACTAATCATAGATATAATATATACTCTTATCGGTTATGATCAAGGATCAAGTAATGATTTTGAAAAAATATATTGTTCGTAATAAGTGCTTTTTGTTGCTTGGAAATTTGCCAGTGCAAATGGAATTCGTTGACATGGTAAAATGTAGAAGAAAAAATTACAATATTCTTTATAATCACAGATAATCACTACTTAAATCAAGGGGCTGACACGCTTTGCTAGAGAAAGATAGTCTTATTGCGATTCCTATTCAAGAGGAAATAGAAAAGAGTGGCATGTTTTGTCCCTATCAACGACCGAACACTTTTTCATGGTCGGGTTATAGCCAAAGGCAAACTTCCATAATCCATAAGCAATACATTGGACATGCAAACCGGCCAAATTACGTAGTACAAATTTTGTATGAATATGAGCAAGTATGAGACAGACATAGCCCCGGACGCTCGTTGGCGCATCTACAACTACAGAGTATATTATATCTATGCACTAAATACGTCAGTGATTATAGGTACCTATTCTCTTTGCTAGTATCTTCTAAGTAGTTTGTGTCACTTTTGAGTGACACATACTACTTTTGAGTATAATAATATATGTTGTCACTAAGTCAAAAACTAAGTTTTGTTCTTTGAAAATGTCACTCGCGTTTCTTTTAATTTATTATTTATTTATTACTGTTAAATGGTCTAACGTTTAATATTTTAACGCAATTCACGCCATTATCCGTAACTAATAAACTTTCAGTTAGGAGGATCATTTCAAGATGCCTTGCGGTAAGAAGCCTCTTGTGAAGAAATGGGACAAACCTAAGAACATACGAGTCGTAACTCCGTCTCGATACGAACAAAATGAGGCATCTGTCAAGATCCACTGGCGGAAAGTTATCCAGGATTTGGAACTCTCCTATAAGGATGACCAAGTAAAGTATTTATACTTTAAAGTAATGAAAGGTAATGTACAGCTAATTATCTCGTTCATATTTGGAGCAGGGCATATAGGTGTAAGTAGCTCAATAATACAGGTAGGTACCACTACTTGCTCTTTCAAAATACGTTGTTCCTGATCATTCCTGCCAATAGATAAAAAAACCGGCCAAGTGCGCGTCGGCCCACGCACAATGTAGGGTTCCGTAGTTGTCCACCCGTTACATTATGCGGACTAAAAAGTTTGCGAACTTATATTATTTTTATTTGTACGTAAAAATATCACCAAGTTTACACGAGTGAACGTAGCTGGTAAACAGATACGTTCATCGGGACGCCTAATGACAGTACCTCGTCGCATGGCGCTTTCAAGGAAAAATCCCCGAGTTATTGGTCCAACTTACTTTGAACACCTGCCTGCCGATCTAAGAAACGAACCCTGTGACGAAACATTTAGGCGTAAACTGAGAAATCTTTTGTTGGATAACCCTCTGTACTCAGTTAAGGAGTTCATGGAAAAAATATTTTAAGTAATTCGTTAGATTCCTTGACATTATTATTTATCTGATTTGTTTTATCATTGTTTTTTTTTTTATATCGATACTGATTATTTTATTCTTATTATATGTTATTGACGATCCCTTGAGGGAGATACCTATTCATTCAATGTATTGACATTTTAACTTCATTTTTATTATTAATTATTTTGTTGACGATCATGATAAGGATTCTTATAATTTTGACATTGTATGCAAATTTATATTGTAATTTTTCTCATGAAATAAATAAATCTAATCTAAAAATCTAATCTATTTACTATGTTTTTGACAGAATTAACAACATTATCCAAGGTATCAATGGAAATTGTACGAAAGTTTGCTTGTGGGGTTTGAAAGAAAAAAAATTGCACCACCACTTTAAATGAAGGGGAGGTACCCTAAAAAATTTTGTTTGCAAAGATTTTATTCTACCGTTTTGTCGGCGTCATTGATATATATATTCGTGCCAAATTACAGCTTTCTAGTACTAACGGTTACTGAGAAAAGCGGGGGACAGACGGACGGACGGACGGACGGACATGGCGAAACTATAAGGGTTTACTACGGAACCCTAAAAAGTTCGTCGCTATCTTGTCTATTTGACGGACAAGATTAGGGACTCGGTCCTACGTTTACAACAAAATAACAATAACACAACTACTACGCATAAAATCATAATTCATAGTCTTTAAAGTTACTGACCAAAATTGTGACTAAGCAACAAAATATATCGCTTACCACCTCGTAGTGACACCAAGTGAATGTCAACCATTGTCAACCATAGTTCTCTTATTAAATCTAAATATAACTGTCTCACTTTAGCGGAAATTAATTTATAAAACCGTGACCCTAACAATCCTTGGTCCTGTGCAGTTCTGGGAGACCCAGCGCGACACAGTGCAAGACCTGGTCGGGCCCACCATCTTCCGCCGGCTAGCGCAGATGTTTCACCTCCCTCCGGACAAGAGGCAGTACGAGCCGCGATCGGAGACAGTATCCCAGGCGTCGGGAATGTTCTACACTTTAGGATCTGACAAAAACTTTGTAAGACTCTCCTTTCAAGCTCCCTCCAGACGACAGGCAGTACGAGCCGCAATCGGAGACAGTATCCCAGGCGTCGGGAATGGTCTACACTTTAGGATCTGACAAAAACTTTGTAAGACTCTCCTTTCAAGCTCCCTCCAGACGACAGGCAGTGCGAGCCGCAATTGGAGACAGTATCCCAGGCGTCGGGAATGTTCTACACTTTAGGATCTGACAAAAACTTTGTAAGACTCTCCTTTCAAGCTCCCTCCAGACGACAGGCAGTACGAGCCGCAATCGGATACAGTATCCCAGGCGTCGGGAATGTTCTACACTTTAGGATCTGACAAAAACTTTGTAAGACTCTCCTTTCAAGCTCCCTCCAGACGACAGGCAGTGCGAGCCGCGATCGGAGACAGTATCCCAGGCGTCGGCAATGTTCTACACTTTAGGATCTGACAAAAACTTTGTAAGACTCTCCTTTAAAGCTCCCTCCAGACGACAGGCAGTACGAGCCGCAATCGGAGACAGTGTCCCAGGCGTCGGGAATGTTCTACACTTTAGGATCTGACAAAAACTTTGTAAGACGGTCCTTTCTAGCCCTCCAGACGACAGGCATTACGAGCGGCAATCGGAAACAACGTTCCAGGCGTCAAGTTTGTTCTACTTACCTTAAGACCGCTTACTTGTTCAATTTAACACGTTGAGTGCGAATCCAGCTCAATTTGACTGGTACGCGACTTTCCGTTGCGGCGGACTTAGTCATCGCAAAATTTCCCCTGGTGCGGGGGGGATTTCTATATGAAATCTTAGGCGTACAAAAGGGATAAGTGTAGATTTGGAATTCTTACTTTAAAATTTAGTACATAAAGAGGATAAATTCGCACCAGTCTATTTTGACTGGTGCGCACCAGAAGATTTTTTTTTTGCTTCGTAGCTATGCCAGTCAAATGTGACTAGTATAAAATTGTCTGGTATAGTATATATTCATCATTACTTCCGCCTGCATCAGGATCAAAAAATATATTGAAAAGTAAGAGTTCAGTAATGAAAAATATATTTAATATCGATACGAGTAGTTTTTTACCTTCCTATCACTAATTAATTACAGATCGAAAAATGTTATCATGCTGGTTGTGCCAGCACCAGCACAACCAGTACCAGACAAAAAAGACCAGTGTTTATAAACCCTTGTAAATTATCGTCGATTAACGATTGCCTCAAACGGCTATACAGTCAATGGGGCTTCATTATTATTTTAACGGGCTGTATCATTATATATCAGTTTTTAAGATTTTCAAGGAAATATAAGGAAATTCCCTTACCTACCTGTACCAGTCTCTCTCGACTGGTGCAGTGGAAGCATTAAGCTAGGTACCAGTCAATTCTGTCTCGTAACGCACCAACCGCAAGTCAAGGAAAAAAGGCCTCGCACTTAACGTGTTAAAATCATAATTTTATGTCACCGTCACATTATAAGGCCGGCCGCTTCAACCGCACTTCTCGCACCGGCGCATGCTCATCAAACAACTGTAAAATAATCTTATTGAGTAAAGTTCATAAACTAAAAACATTATTAATTTAAGTACTAATTAATTTACACAAAAATATTTATTTATTTATTTAATCTTTATTGCACAAAAGTAAAACATAAGGTACAAAAGGCGGACTTAATGCCATAAGCATTCTCTACCATTTATAAGTATATTACTTACCAATACCAATACGAGTATTAAGTATATTACTTAGGTTTTTAGGACTACATGTGACATTTTAAGAGATAAAGAAGTTTAAGTCAATTATCTGTAATTTATCTTTTAGCAAACGAGTGAAGAAAAGCCGAAGTATTCAGTGAGTGATTTTGAACCTTCAGTACAAGAAGAATCAGTTGTGGAGGAGGAGTTATCAGAGAACTGGTCCACTACAACGAGATCCGAATCCAGTTCACCCGTAGAAGTCCAGCCTTCACACGTTAAATCATTATTAAAAGCCAAATCTTCTATGTCAAAAGCGTTTATGTCTAAATTGAACACTTCTAGGCTGTCCACAACAAGATCTCTTCGGAGATCTGGCAGTAAATTAAAAAGATTCTCGCAGATGCAAACAATCGACTCGCCTGCACATTCTGATGATGATTTAATTGTCCATGGCAGCAAGAAATCTAGCAGGTAATTTATTTTAATTTTAAATAAGTCTAAGGGTTGTCACATTATGCGGGCTAACGTGGCCTGGGCTTTATATTAGAACCTATATATGGACAGTTCACGGTCTAGAAATAGGTTTGACGCAACTAATAAATTTATCTAAAGTCATTTCCAACTGAAATTGTACGAAGTTAGCTTAACATCCATGTGTCACCGTGAAATTGTGAATGATTGTTTATAATATAACGCGTTAATCTTATATCTTTAAACGAGCAATTCTCGTATATATATTTAAATAAATAAATAAATAAATAAATAAATAAATATTTGTGGACAATCTTACACAAATCAACCTAGTCCCAAACTAAGCAAAGCTTGTACTATGGGTACTAAGCGACGATATACATACTTATATATATAGATTTATTTATTTATTTCGGAGATCTCTGAAACGGCTTTAACGATTTTGATGGAATTTGGTATGTAGGGGGTTTTCGGGGACGAGCAATCGATCTAGCTAGGTCTCATGCCCAGGAAAACGCCGAGCAAAGCTCGGACGCCCAAATATTAGATGCCTAAATAACATAAAAACCGGCCAAGTGCGTGTCGCGTCACGCACATTGAAGGTTTCCGTACCAACACCTACTAGCCCACATTTAAAACTATCCAATACCTGGAATCAAAAAAAGTCGTATCTTCATAGGGAAGTCACGGCACACTGGACACTGGACTGGGACACTGTACGACTTTGACAGCTAATATCTCACCAAAGATTGACTTAAATGGAAAGCGTTTGTAGTAACCTCTATATCATTTTTAAAGCCCCATCGAAAAATATCCCTTACAACTACTAGCACAGAAAACAAAATTTTCATCCCCCGGTTACATGTATAGAGTGCCCCCCTAATTATGTTTTTTTCCTAATTTCACGTCACTTTTATGTTGCGGTTCATAGAAAACATAAATTCTTATATAAATTCATATAGTCTCCGAGTAAATCGTGTGTGACATACGGACAGACATGACGAATCTATAAGGGTTCCATTTTGGTCATTCTCGCTACGGAACCCTAAAAATTGGCCACAATGAAGACGGAGCCCTTAGACTAACACCTATTAGTCCACATTTAAAGCAACTCCGATACATTAAATCAAAAACCGGCCAAGTACGGGCCGGACTCGCGCACGAAGGGTTCCGTAATTATCTATAAAAACGGCAAAAATATCATGCCTGTTAGATATGACGAAACTTTAAGGGTTTCGTTTTAGCCATTTTGGCTACGCAGCCCTGAAAATGGTTTTTAAGAAACCAGTGATAGAGGAGATACCCTAAAAAAATATTGCAGGTAATTAATTAGGCAGTTTCACGTGATAACATGGACACGCGGGACAAAAGCACCATTTTTTTCTAGGGCCTATTTAGTTACCAATACCATAGCTTTATGTTTTTGATAGGAACCAACTCCTACTTCGGCTATCTTAAATTTATTAGTGGTGGAAAGTTTGGGGAACAAATTTATTTTTAAGATAGAAACTTATAGACAAAGCATTACAATGGAAGAAAAATGTTTAAAAATAATTACTTTCATACAACTTTCAACCTAATTCTCACCTCTACAAATGGCAAATTTTGATAATCGCTGAAAACAGTTTTCTTTTATTTGAAAGCTTAGTCTACCTATATTTAATAACTATATAACTTTCCACCAAGACGCTGGAAAATATTTGGTGCTTATGTCCAGCGTGTCGCGTGTCCCCATTTTCGACTATTTGTTCCAGCAATCTGCCTCGCTATATACTAGTATATATTATACTCATGCTAAATAACAGCTCTCTAGTAGGTAGGGTCAATTAGCTCAGTCAAGGACGGACATACTAACGGACAGGCATGGCGAATTAGAGGGTTCCTTGTTTGCTACGATATCTACCCTAAAAAGTATGGTGATCTGCGTCATAAAAAAATCATCTCATTATAAATTGATTAAAGCATCTGATTATCAGTAAGTTGTTTCAAGGAAACCTCAACACTTCAAGATTCATGGAAATCCTCACTTTGATATGCTCTATTGCAATGAATCTGAAACCGATATGATTAAATGGAACTCCAAGTATAAGCATAAAGCATTCGAAATATCAGCGTCTGATGAATTCAGTATGAAAGCAGAATTACTGACGAAACAGGTAAGCGATAAGTAGTTGGCGATAGTAAAAGAGCAAGCCAAAGTAATTTTAAGGGTCCTTATAAGTTAAAAACGCTCGACTTGACACGTATCTCAACATTTTCTCAATGTTAGTACCTAGAACAAGACTATTCTAGACGTCATGTCATAAATAAATATATATTTTGGATTTTCCATAAAGAATTATCGTTTCAAACATGACACTCCAAACCGTCCATTTTCAAGCTAAAAACTGTATTTTTCCGCTTAAATTCTACTATACACAATAAAATAAAAAAAGGGCTACCTATGTTACTTACTTGAATATAAATCGTCGTTATCCTTTAATAATTTTATTAATAATATCAATACTTTTTTCATAATTTGAAATCAAATTATTTTAGACTTTGTAAGGCCTATTGAAATATAATAAACGGGTCACTCACGTCTTTAACGTCGAATATCACTCGACATAAAAATGAAATTAATAAAATGAACTTTATTCTGTAAAGTAAGTAGGCCGCAATGGCACTTTTACAAATCAAAACCAACTAGCGTTTCTCAGAGGCCACTGCCGAGAAGAAACGCCGAAAGTAACTCGACAGTCAGCCATTTTCTCCCATAAATATGCTTATTACAATGATAATACTTAACCTAGGTCACCCTAGGTACTTAAGATAACAAATCTGACTACCTATGTAAAATAAAGGTTCGAATGGTTAGGGGTTATGATAGTTAGCAATACGACCATTTATGAAGAATGATTATTATGGAGTAAAATTTTACGAGAAACATTTTCGAACTCCTAATGATATGACGTAAATAGTAGATTGTTTGACAAGGGTCTAAAGTAAGCCATATAACCACGAGATAGTTATTTTTCCGAACGCAGTGAGGGAAAATTGTTCGAGTGGTAATATGGCTTTTAGGCCCGAGTTATACACTCTACTTTTCACTTTAATTGCGAGAAAACACATAAACACAAATTATCTACCTAATGAACCCCTACCCTACCCTACCCTACCCTACAACTGTGTTTTAGTTGGTTGATATTTTTACCAAATATTTTTTAATCTGTCAATTTAGTGTTCTGTGATTGGTGGATTTAATAGGTGAAGTATTTTGATTGGTCAAATTAAAATGTTTTGTAAATCATAAATATGTATGCATATTTTCCCTAGGGCTTAAATGTACTACTTTAGGCCCGCTTCACAAGTCTAATATGACACACTTTTCGAGCATTAGAAGTGAAAAAATAATTATGTGAGCAGAAGCGCTCCCCCCCTCGCTTCGACTTTTTTTTCAAGTAATTTTTAAAAGTTGGAAAAAGTACATTCAAAATTTCATCAGTTAACTTATTATAAAAATGGACACATTGACCTACAAAAGACTTGTTACTTTACGGACACGAATTTTTTTTAGTGGCGATTTTATTTTTATTCCCAGTATTAAAATTATTGTATATCAGAATTTTTACAGAAGGACTCTAGTTTATTAATGTATGACATAAACAATATTCTCGTAGATGTACTGGGACGCTACAGAATGTTAATTTCTTTAAAGAGTTCTCTTAATGATAATTATCTTCGAAAGTACGTAGACGTGTATTAAGAAATTCAACCCCACCGGATAGTGAAATAGGGGTTGAACCGTTGTATGGAAATCTTTAACCCTTAATTTGGCACTGTGCATCACCATGTACGTTAGTTAGTGAAAAATCCTGTCATCAAAATATCTATTTTAAACTTTTTACCAAAAACTATGTAATTTTGTCATGAATAATAAAAAAGCGAAATTAACAAGAATGGTTCCAAACTACAACTGGCCGAAAACTTCTTTCATAGCTATGAATTTAAAATGAATGCATTCACCAACAGATACAGCAAATGTTAGTATCTCCTTAGTAGTTTGTGAGCAAATGGTCTAATAGTAATTTTTACTTTCAGATCGCCAAAGAATTTTACGATTGGTGGGTGGGCTTAGGTAATGTGGAATTCAAGAGTGAAATTAAGCGTCCTGAAGATATAGAAGACTTATTCCAAGTAAACTAATTTATTACGCAACCACTTACGGTCAGAAACTTTTATGTGGACTAATTATATATGTCAATAATGATTTTGCTTGACAGGTCTTGTTTGATGAACACGCTTCGAGGGCACTTGTTCTAGACCCGAAAACATTGCCTTGTGTGTTACCAAGTATCGCTAAATTTGTTGGTGTACCTAAGGTAAGATCACTGCTTTGTCCTTAAGTAGGAAGTAATTTTGTTTGGTGCATACAATAATACATATTAATGCGTCTTTTTTAAATATCTATAGGCTTCGTGTCCGAGCGTGCTTAAGCGACAGATAGAGTATGATATCCTGGCGGAGACTAGCCCTGCGCACAAAGAAGCCTTCGGGACGTGTCTTCCGCAGAAGCTGAAGCATATTCCTCCTAAAAATGATACAGAAAAGATGTGGCATTCTCTTGTAATACCCGAAGATCTTAAGACTATGTCGGCCGTGTGGGACGAAATTTCCCACTTGACGTAAGTTTCTTTATATAATTTTGTTGTGGTCTCATGTTGGAATAGTAATGTGATCAATTTAAATTTTATTAGGTACCTAAGCGATTTTACTTAGTAGTCAGTACTGAACTGGATACTTTGGGGACTGGGTTCCGAGTATCGTGAACAAATCCAACGGCTTAATGCCATGTTCATAAAGAACATGATAATTTTTTTCACTTTTTACATTTACGGTTTTGTCCGTTTCTCATAAGGGGAAAATAAAAGCAAAAATAGGTTGATGTCGTCTGTACGTACATAGGCTATTAAAATCTTAAATCTTTGTCGGGTAATAAATGCCATGGGAGCTCCTTTTAATTCAATAACTTAAGCAGTTGTTTTACAATACATTTTACAAGTACCTTGTTGTGTAGGTCTACAAAGGCGTTCCACTCGTGGCTTCAAAAGCGACTACACCTCCCGATGGCGAAGTATCTAAAGTCACTGGAGGCTCCCGGAGAGAAGAAACAAGCCTTTGTGGTCCCTTCGGATTTCGTACTCGCTAAGGAAGGGAGCGGGACTGGCTCCCCGCAAGAGTTGGCTCTTCCGGTGTCCGAATTCACACTCGAACTGAAGGAAGTATTGAATGAGATTATGAACGACTAGTGGTCAGGCCCCATAAGGTGTTATTATTCTTTAGAAGTGCTTTGAAGTTTTGTATGTGGAGCACTCCTCGTTTCAATAAAATTTAATATATATTTCTGTCATTAAAATATTTTTTTATATAAGAGAAAACGGAATGTTCGAACTCTGTTGGTTGTGACGGTGCACTGGAGCATCATTTTCAATATATAGGCAAACAATTTGCCACCTGCATGAAACTGGCGTTTCACACAAGCATGCTAGTGGCGAGTGGGATGGCCTTCTACAAGACTCGGTCCCTCGACATCAACAAACACCCGGTGCCATTGGCTCGAGTACGTTCTCCTTTACATCTGCGTGCCCGTGTTTTTCATAGAATCGATATTAAGCGTCATCCCTACTATAACCACGTTAAATATATAATACGGTCATTCTATGTTTTCAGACAAGCAAATTAATAAAGTTTTAAACACCTTTTTCATATCTGTAATATTTAGTTTACGAAAAAACTGAAAAAACCGGAAAACGGGACATATATCAGGGTGAGGGGGGTTGAAGCGTCAGGTGGAGGGGAGGGGAGAGTTGTGAGTTTTGAAGACCATACCCAAAGGTATCATACCACATAAGTTTCAAAACTTTATTAATTTCTTTGACTCCTGATTACACAGAATGACTGTATTTAAGTACAATTTCTGGACACAATCATGATGGTTTGTAAACGCCGATTACAAATAGATAGAGGTTGTAAAGATAACATTGTGTTTCATAGAACATTGTTTATAATTATATGGAAATAGAGTTCCGAGAAAACTGTTCTGATAGTGATTGTACTAATAGATTGTAGTTTGCATTGACCGACAAACATAAATCACTAGTGAAAAAAACACGATTGAATGTGATGTGATGATCTTTCTTATTTGCAGCTGATCTTTCTATTTTATACGCGTCAATTTTGACAGATAGCAAATGATAATTAATAATTATTGTATTGTATTAATTATCATTTACACTAATCAAAAAAGTAAAATATATTAACTGAGAAAGCTAACGACGAAATGTTTTAGAACATTCAATATGATAGTAACGAGTGGATAGTAACATAACCTTTAGTGTGTATACCTCTCTATACTACTTCAAAATAGACCTACAGTATTTTCAATTTTCATTCTAGACTGCAGTATATGGAGAACGCAGCAAATATTATAAATAAGTTTTTTGCTGCTCTTTTTTACCTATGAGTGAGTACAATGAAATTCGCAAGTACCTACTCGCTCATAGGTATAACATAACAGCAATTTAACAAAATTGACAGTTTTTCCACTAAAAAATGTAGAATGAACCTAAGTACCTAAAGATCTACCAACCGCAAGACTGAATATGGCAGCGAGAAGTCGAGTTGCTTCTAAAATTATCCTCAAGTAGTGGCAATTAGTATTATGTGTTATAGCTCTACCGAGCCTTAAAGGCTCGAGCCGTTAAGGATAAGACTAGGTTTTGACTTTACTAAGGAGACTCGCGTTAGCTCTGACGATGACGGCTCGAGTCCTTAAGGGGAAGAACTATCAATATCCGCAAATCATATAGTAATATCATCATCATCATCATCATCATATCAGCCGAAAGACGTCCACTGCTGGACATAGGCCTCCCCCAAAGAGTGCCACAATGACCGGTCTTGCGCCACCCGCATCCAGCGGACTCCCGCGACCTTTACCAGGTCATCAGTCCACCTTGTGGGGGGTCGAATGAGGCCATCCGTAGCAGAACCAAAGTAACCGATATAGCCTTTCGAATCGCTAAACTTAAGTGGCAGTGGACGGGGCACATTGCACGTAGAACCGATGGCCGTTGGGGCCGAAAGGTTCTCGAATGGCGACCACGGACCGGAAGGCGCAGCGTGGGTATAGTAATATGCCGATAGAAATTCTTTTGAAACCTTTGGCTCCTCTAATATATTCGTTCAATCACAAAGGTAAAGACAATAAAATAAGGTGCAGCGGGGCAATCTAGACTGCGAGAAATTATAACTCATCGTAAATATCTTCCGTGTTTTACATGATTTACTAGAGTGCTATCTATGCCCGTATAGCGGAGAAGCGATTTTACAATTTCACCAAGATGGTACTCTAGTAAATGATGTAAAACACGGAAAATATTTCTATTAGTTTTAATTTCCCGCAGTCTACATTGCCCCGCTGCACCTTATATATAACTACTAACATAAACAACTTATGAACAAACTTATAAATAACCTTAAAAATAGACTTATAAATAAACTTATTTATTTATTTAATAAACTTATAAATAGAAAATGCTCCCCAAGTCGCCCTCGTATGTTATGGTGCCCAGAAGACTGGCAGCGTTACCCCTTTGGATTACCCTCCTCTAATGTTAATTTTATTTTGTTTCAGTCTTTACAAATTATAGTGCAAATCGCGTTTATTATTGACGGGCTACGGCGATGCAGTAACTCCCGAAAACTTCGGCGCACCAAACCAGGTCGCGAATGGGTCCTATTCTTACTCATTACCAACGTGTCAACGTGAGCCATATATACCTTTTTATACCATTCCCCGGCATCTTCCTTACCAAATTTCATAATTGTAGTACTTATAGTATCCGATTAAACCGGCTGTGACATACGGACGGACAGACAGACAGACAGATAGACATGACGAAACTATAAGGGTTCCGTTTTTGCCATTCTGGCTACGGAATCCTAAAAACCCGTGGACCTTAAAATTTCATTTTCTATAGATCTAGGACATAAAAAGGCCAACTTCAAAATTTCAAATGTGGTCAATTGCAGAGACCGGGAAACCGGGAAATAGCAATTCGTGGATAGACAATAAATACGCATCCAGGAATTGCCATTCCCAGCGAGATTTAATACATATAGTCAGGCGGCTTTCACTCCGTCAGTTCGCCGCGCCGCTGCAAGTACCTACAACCCCGGGCCGCTGCAAGTACCTACATTCAGTGGCGAATTGCTACCGGACGGTCGCGTCGTCTCGTCATTCGTTTGGTGTGGTCAATATTGGCGATTTGTTAACAGTGCAACTTCTGTACGTAGTACTATTACTTATTCTGTGATATAGTTCTTTGCTCCAATAATGCGAGGAAATAAAACAAAATATGTAACCACTTTCAACTTCGGAGGTAGCAAGTTAGCATAGTGTTTTACTCCACGGCTTATGTCAGTTCGTACTAGAGACAGAGACTAGCTGGCAAGAGTAGACAAATCAAAGAAGGTAGGTAGTATACCTAAGTAATAAGTTTAAAATCAAAACTAAGTGGGCATAACTAGTTAACAAGTAATAACCAAACTCAAGAATTGTACTTTGTAAAGCAATCTGCATAATGTATTGGATGACCATCTGCGGAACACTATATTGCCCCACTCGCCATACAAGCACAGAATAATAACTTACCTACACCGTAACAGAAGGTTTTCTTCTGACAAAACCGACGCGATCGCGCTCGAACGCGCTTGCACGCGCTCTTTCGTTCCTAGTGCGATAGGGTATCTGTAGCTCTAGTATAAGTATTTTCGAAACATTAACTAATTCGAACGCGTTTGCATTTTGTCTCAAAATGTATGAAAGTGGTATGAAAACGTGAACAGCGCCTCTGGTGGTCACTAGTGGAAACTAAAACAGCGAGTATAACATTTGTTGCTGACCGATGACCGCGCGTATTTCAAACTCGGTGAGAGCGTTTTCATACATTTTGAGACAAAACGCAAACGCGTTCGAATTAGTTAATGTTTCGAAAAAACTTATACTACAGCTACTGGACACCCCGGAGATGTGCCAGAGCTGAGTTTAGTAGAAGCAACAAGAGAAACAGGCCTGATTGGCTACCGCGAACCACAAACGAAATTTTCTCTCTCTGTCGCACTTACGTACAGACTTGTAAATGCGACAGGGAGGAAGAATTTTGTTTGTGGTTCGCGGTAGCCCCCCAGATACAAGTGACTTGATTCGCAATTGGCCGGCTGTTGATTATTATAAGTATACAATAACTACATAATATGATTACACAATGATTTTCCAGTTTGTTCATAAATGGCGGTAATCGCGTAACAAACATACAACAAAAAAAAACAACATACTCTCCTGCTTTTTTTGAAGTCGGTTAAAAAATAATGAATCGAATTTGAGAAAATAATTGTATATTTATGTATTGTATGAGCCTTGATAAAAAAAAACCGCCCAAGTGCGAATCGGACTCGCGCACGAAGGATTCCGTACCATTATCTATGAAAAAGCCCAAAAATCACGTTTGTTGTATGGGAGCTCCCTTAAATATTTGTATTATTCTTTTTTTGTATTTGTTGTTATAGCAGCAACAGAAATACATCATCTGTGAAAATTTCAGCTGTCTAACTATCACGGTTCATGAGATAGAGCCTGGTGACAGACGGACAGACGGACAGCGGAGTCTTAGTAAATAGGGTCCCGTTTTACCCTTTGGGTACGGAACCCTAAAAATACCAATGGGTGCAGTCTTAGGGCTTATTTTTCAATTCCCTTATAAACGTATTTTCAGGATAAACGTTAGCTCTGTCTTTTTCATTGATTTGACATCACATTGCTTGCTGGACATTTGATACTACATATTTATATTTGACATGAAAGTTTTTATTTTGTGATTCAGTTTTAATTCAGATCTTTTTTTGTGTAATGACATGTATGATGTATTCAATGTGTAGGTAATTTGTAGCGTGTAAGTGTTTTGGTTATGTATGCAACTTGCATGTGTTTAGAATAAATAAATAAAAAGACAGTCATAATTTAAGCCGCCATCATCCCAAAACTCACCAAATAATGGCATCGTTACGGATTGCCACTTGGAACATAAATGGGCTATCCCAAAATATCCTTGAGCTAGAATCTCTGATCGCTACTAATAAGTTAGACGCCATCTTGATCTCTGAGTCGCATGCAACCTCAAACAGCTCCTACCGTATAAAAGGCTACAATATATACTGTACCCCCCATCCCGATGGCCGTGCCCACGCAGGAACCACGCTGGTGATCAAGTCAAGTCTGAAACACTGTCATCTCGAACCGTACTCAACAAATCACTTGCAGGCCACGACTGTGAGAGTAGTGGACCGCGCAGGACCTATCACTCTATCGGCAGTCTACTGCCCGCCAAAACACAAGATAAACGATGAAATGTTTGCCGACTACTTCAAGACGCTAGGCAACAGATTTATTTCTGGCGGTGACTGGAACGCCAAGCACACATTTTGGGGCTCCAGATTAACTGTAACAAGGGGAAGTCAGCTGAAAAAGTGTGTTGACCGATATTCCTATCATCCACTGTCGACTGGAGTTCCGACTTACTGGCCCACAGATCCAAAGAAGCTGCCAGATTTGCTGGACTTTTTCATAACAAAAGGCATAAGTGACCTTTTCACGAGTATCGAATCAAATCTTGATGGCTCATCAGATCACAGCCCGGTTATCTTAACAGTAAGCTCCACTATAATACTTCGGGAGACCTCGGAATCGCTACATAATAGTAAAACTGATTGGGAGTGCTTCCGCTCATATCTAGATAGTAAAATCAACCTGAGGATTCCACTCAAATCAAAAGAAGATGTTGAAGAAGCCTGTAGATACATCACCAACATAATCCAAGTAGCTGCGTGGATTAATACCCCGACGTGCACAAACTCGGGCACTCACATAATACAACCTATTGAAATTAAAAAGAAAATAGCCGAAAAACGTCGACTCAGAAGAAACTGGCAGCAGTCACGCTATCACGCTGATAAATCCAAACTTAACACAGCCATAAAGGAATTAAAAGCGGCACTGGAGGAGCAACGTAATCATAGTTTTAAGAAAACTCTCGAAAGTATGACACCAACAGGCCGTGGCGAGCGCTCCCTCTGGAAGGCCACTAAAAACCTAAATAAACCCCAACAATCCTTCCCTCCCATCAGAAATCAGTCAAACTTATGGGCAAAGACCGACGATGAGAAAGCTGAAGCATTCGCAGCCCACCTGTGCCAGGTATTCCAGCCGAACGAAGGCCGTTGCGAGGAGACCGACCTAGACGCCATACTCGACCAAGACTTGTAACTGTGCCTGCCCCTCAGGCCAACGTCACCCAGGGAAATAACAAGAGAGATTAAATTGCTCGATACCAAAAAGGCACCAGGATTCGATCTTATAACGCCGCGTATCCTAAAAGAACTCCCAAAAAAGTGCATAACATTCCTAACTTGCCTCTTTAACGCTATCTTTCGAGTACTACTTCCCGGACATGTGGAAGGTCTCACAAATTGTAATGATTCACAAAGACGGTAAACCGCCACACGCTTGCTCTTCATATCGACCTATAAGTTTAACACCTGTGCTTTCGAAGCTGTGGGAAAGAATATTTCTCAAAAGACTATCAGAAGCTATGACGCAGAAAGAGATTATTCCCAATCACCAGTTCGGATTCCGTAAAGCGCACTCTACTGTAGAACAAGTATACCGCGTGTACCACTGTGTCAGACAATGCCTGGAACAAAAAAAATACTGCTCTGCTGCATTCCTCGACGTACAACAGGCGTTTGACAGAGTATGGCATAAAGGCCTGCTCTGCAAAATAAAGGAAAATCTCCCCCACTCCGTGTACCACATCCTGGAGTCTTACCTCTCTAATAGGTTGTTCCAAGTCAAGCAAGGAGAAGCACGATCATCACTGTATCCTATCAAGGCTGGAGTACCCCAGGGCTCCGTCCTCGGACCTGTTTTATACAACATTTATACAGCAGATTTACCCACCAAAGACGACGTCACAGTCGCTACTTATGCTGACGACATAGCATTCCTAGCTACAGATAGCGATCCAACTGCGGCAAGTGTAAAAGTGCTGAACTCAACCTCAGCCTGGCTTCAAAAGTGGAGGATTCAGGCAAGTGCTCAGAAGTCAAACCACATCACCTTTACCCTGAGGAAAGAAAACTGTCCATCGGTCCACTTGGCTAATAACATGCTGCCCCAAACGGATTGTGTTAAATACCTAGGATTCCACTTTGACAGACGAATGACCTGGAAAAACCACATAAAAGCTAAAAGACACCAAGTGAACTATAAATTTCGCAAACTATATTGGCTAATGGGACGGAACTCAGTGCTTTCACTAGACAATAAGCTTTTAATATATAAGACTATTCTGAAACCCATATGGTAGCCAGTAAGACCAACATAGCATGCCTACAGAGGGTTCAAAATAACATTCTGCGAAACATCACAAATGCTCCATGGTTCGCGACAAATAATGAAATCCACGAATATGTAAAAATGCCAACAGTAGCATCAGAAGTGGGGCGCTATAAGGAACAACACATAGTTCGCCTTTCTCACCACTCCAATCCATTAGCTTCTGGATTATTAGATAACGCCAGCGTGGTTAAGAGACTAAAACGCAACCACATCCTTTAAGTAGTGAACGAGGCACAGGCCTCTAAATCTACAATCGCCATTTCCCGTACAACCAATCTGATTATAGTCTGGAGACTGATCGCAGATAATTAAGAAGAACAAAAACAAAAAAAAAAAAAAACAAAAAAAAAAGCCGGCGGATAATTTTATCTGGGGATTGAAAAATCGGCCCTAAACCACTTAAAATTTATATGTTGCTAGATTAGTGTCTTGAACAACTGTATCTAATCCGGCGCGAAGGCTTCAATTGACCACAATAACAAAATTTCAGTATCCAAAGTAAACAAGTAGCTACTTGTCCATAGCAGATCTGTTCCTCATACTACTTTTTTGATTAATAATGGGATTGCGCTTGGCCGGCATCTAGCCAGGGGGCAAAGATGAGGTCAACGGTGAATCGAGCTCAGAAAATGCCTGTTCACTCTTGCCTTAAATAGGTCCAGGTTATATGAACTCGGAAATACAGACGGCGGCAGGGAATTCCAAACCTTAGCAGTGCGCATTATAAATGATGACGAAAAGCGGTTGGTTCGAGTGCTTCCACTTCGGCTAAACTCGGCTCTGGCACACCTCCGGGGTGTCCAGATCCCTATCAGGCTAGAAACAAAAGATCTCGGCGCGGCACATGAATATAATATATAGTCTGTAGTTGTAGATGCGCCAACGAGCGACCGGGGCTATGTCTTTCTCATACTTTGCTCATATTCATACAAAATTTGTACTTCGCAATTTGGCCGGTTTGCATGTCCAATGTATTGCTCATGGAAGTTTGCCTTTGCCTATAACCCGACCATGAAAAAATGTTCGGTCGGTGATAGCGACAAAACATGCCACTCTTTTCTATTTCCTCTTATAGGAATCGAAAAGACTATCTTTCTCTAGCGACGCGTGTCAGCCCCTTCGCGCGGCAAGCGCGTGCGAATGCGATTCCATTATTAGCAGTCAAACGTCAGTTATGTACCTCTAAGAAGACCTTCTGTACGTATATACCATTAATAATTATTCTGTGGTTTCAGCAGCGCGTAGCATGAGTGGAAGACCAGCAGGCGCACCGTGGACGTTTACACGTTGATACACTTCCACAATGAATTAATTTCACTATCATCGCAATACTGTGGGACATTCCGCTGTACATATGGAACTGCAGAGCAAATTGAAGTCGATCATACAGTCAAAACAACGGACTACGGTACGTCCGCGCGTGCATATTTATTTTATTTCATTACGAAGTTCATTATATTCAATACATATGAAAAGTAAAAAATATTTATTTCGAGAAGAAAAAACTACTAACATAAACTTATAATAAACTTAAAAATTGACTTAAAAATAAACTTTAAAATAGGCTTATAAATAAAATATGTGTGCCCCATTTAATATTTAAAATATTACAAAAAAAAAACACATGATTTAGCAAGTATGTATACAATTGGATCACACAGACAAACTGTTCCGACAGTTTTGTGAGACCCCGTTAATTTTATGTTTTTATACCCTGATTATTAAATAAATAATAAATAATAATAATTATGAACTTATCCTATATATTATATTTGGAAAACCAAGATTGAATTTAATAACAAATTTTAATGTCAGAATTTTGTATGGAAGCAGGAAGAGCGATCGTTACATAAGCGCCTGATATAAAAGATAGGAATTAAATTATATCGCGATAAACAAGTGCCACGCGGACGAAGTCGCGGAAAAAACTATTTTCATATTAATTCTTCATAAATCAACGGTTTTATATAAATAAAAGAGTTACACTGGTTAATAAATGATTTCTCGATTGCATTTTCGTTTTATTATCGAAAAATCCGCGTGTTGTTATTTATGTACCCAGTATGTACCTACTCGAAAATTGAGGTTTCCTGATGAGTTTTTTAGGAGTTAAAACTCCTAAAACACTCAAAGGCATAGGTTAGGCGGTCTTATACTTTATTAAGTACCTAAATTACAATGTTCTTACTTAAGGCGCAGGGTAGGGCAAGGCCTTCCCCATACAAACTTTGTGCAGGTTTTATTCGTCGGTTTTGGCACTAACAAATATAATATTTTTTTTGGTTGTAAATATTAGATATGCGAAGATCGTGATGTGAAAATTTTCAAATATTTCAAAAAAAATCAAAATTTAAAAAAAATAAAAAAATAAAAAAAAAAAAATACATCACAAAATAGCTATGAGAAAAATAAGCATACTGACCAAAAATCATAACTTTAATGCAAACACAAACGAAGTAAATCCTGCACAAAGTTTGTATGGAGAGAGCTTGCCCTACCCCTCCTCTTAAATGTAACACATTACATAAACAGTGATGACCGAACACTAAATTTAGTAAAGTATTTTACATATAAATAAGCAATATTTGTAACTTTTTAAGATGTATGAATATTTTTTGATTTTTAAAATTTCATTTTTCATTTTCAGTATTAACTAGTGTATTAAGACTTGAAAAATAAAACATTGAAATTTTTGAAACAAAGATATATTGTAAAATTATGCATTTCAGGGTTAAAACTATGATTATAGGAAGCACAAAATGCATCTTTCATGTTCTAAGGTAGGGGTTTTCAAGACTGAAATAATCCGGCCACTCGCAAAAAAAAACTCTTTTTTGTTTGATTGAATTCATTTTACGTCACTAAATGAATAAACCTTGATAATAGGAACATTCTTATGTTATGACTGGGCAGTATGAAGTATCTAGGCCTAATTAATGGTAGATGCCCCGCCATAACCCTATTTTTTAATGATTATTTCATAATAATTTTAAACTGTATTAGTTTTTCAATTAATCATTTTAGTGAATAACAGATTATATTATAATGTAGAAGAAGAATATCTACATCTTAGACGAGCGCATTATTTACCAACACTTTGAACTCGGCCAGACATTGGTTATTTTTTATTACATGGCCAACGGTATGTTTACGTATCATTTTATATACAAATTAGATTCATATTCGGCGTGAGAATAGATCCCAAGTTCGTAAACAATTTATAAAAGGAAACAATGCCACGAGGAAATGATTCAATGAACTTCACAATAATTACACGTTCTGTAAGTAGATTGCTACGTTTTGGCTAGATAACGGATAACGATCGGAATATTTTTATTAATTCATTCGCAATCATAATTGCAAGAATCACTTGTCCAATGAAGGTTGTTTTTTAATCGTCAGCGCGTATACAATAGAACAGACAAATTACAAGTGACGCATGGTGTAAAACAAAAAAAAAGTGTTTTATTTAGGACGCGAACTTTAAAGTGCCTTTAAAATGAATGACACGGGTAACATTCGGAAAGATCTTTTAGATGAAATAGTGAACAGGAAGCGAATGGGAGACAAGAAGTTTCATTCGGAGACATCGTTACAGCATTTTGAAGAACCTGACAATGAGCCTGTTTTTGCTGTGGAGCCTGACAATGATCCTGGGGTATGTAAAAAAACTAGATAATAATAGATATTAATACAAAGAAAACATCCAAGACTCAGAAACAAATATACGTGCTCATCACACAAAATATTTGCCCTGACGGGTATTCGAAAACGGGACCGTCAGCTTCGTTGGCAGGGTCCACCATAAACCGGTTGTCAGATCTATGTTACAATGAAGTGGTAATTAGGAAGTCGCATCCGAGGTTAATGTTGTTCGACGGGACTACTTAGGTCTAGATTAACAAATGACATATATGCCTAAATTAGAGGACTGCGGAGGTTTGGGACCACTTGGATGAGTTGATGAACTGTTTGGGAGTTATAGGATGTGTTCCCATACAATAACTCCCAAATAAAATGTACACAACTTAGGTACTGTTTTTTAGGGTCTGTAAAAATACGATAATAAAGGTGGTCCCAAACTGACGCTGGTCGCATAACCTGCCTAGCGATTCTACTAATGCCAAGATACAAAACTACTTTTTGTTGTAAATTGCATTGGGTACCTACCTACCACTTACGTACCTAATTTGAAATAACCGCATAATAATTTATCTTAAGCGTTCTTCTTCTTAGTCGTATCCTCATTGCTGAGGGTCGCGACTACCACTGCAGTCTTGTACCACCTTCTTTGCGCGTTCTACACACCTTAATTTGTCATTGTGTCGTGGTTTCACCAAATGGTCACAACGGAAGACCAGCGCTGGCTCTGCCAGCATAACGCTGAGTTGTGACCATTTCGTGGCAAAATTCTGTTTTGTAATGTCCTGTTTGTAAGTGTTTTGATTGTCGCGAATAAATGTTTCTATTCTTTCTTTTCATTAACATCCTAGAAACGTATTTCAAGTCCGTTGTCTTATCAAACTGAATATCTTTATAAATAGCCTTGCGTTCTTCCAGGTCATGAATACCTCTTTGAATAGTTCTTCCGCGGAGGATGTCCCCGCGCGGCGGCGGCGCACCATGTCCCAGCCGGGCCCGGTGTCCGGCAATCTACTGACGGCAACCGCCGCCCGCGCCGCGCGCCGCCGCCCGCCGCGCACAGTCAACTACGCCGCTGACGTCGAGAGGAATGTGAGTACGGTCTGTGTTGCGTACTCCAGGTTATGAAACTTATGAAGGAGCGTTTCATCCATTGAGGATCTCCTCGCGCGGTGTCCCAACCGGCAGCCTGCTGACAGCAACTAATGTCATCTCTCTCGCTCGAATTTGGAGCAGCCCAAGTGGGGAAGTACCTCCGACGACATACACATGCGACGGTTCAACCATAATTTCAATCATTTATTATCAGAACAAGGACGTGGAATACATTAAAATCAAGTCAGAATAAGACCTTAATAGTGCGTGATGTTTTGTAGGAGAATTAAAAAAAATTGTGCATGGTTAAGGACATAATTACGGCTACATTTTAATTAATTCCATCGTGTCGTGTAACGAAAGTTAACCATATTAAAAAATGTTTTTTCGTTAAACAATGGAATTCATTATAATGTAGGCATAATTCAGTCCCTATGTACAAAAAAATTGCAATTCACCCATTTACCTATGCCTACGCAGTGGTAATCAACTGCGTCATGTGATTGTTTTGTTTTACATATTTTTCAATGCCAGATAGAAGTTTTCTTACTATCTTTAAAATTCTCGTAACTTCTAGGTTTAAAAAAGGCCACAAATATTACAATGAACGCAGGAGGAACGGCGGGATAAAATATTCCAGAAAGTCCTTAGCATGAGTAGCTCTGCAGATTACTCCCAGCGTACATATATTTTAAGTTTAACGCCTTTGCCATACCGTATCTCCTAGGAATACGTCACACTAATCGCCTTAGCCGTGATTATCGAATTAAAGGCATTCAGACCTTGATAATGATTAATTGATCACGTAATTTGACAAGCTGTGAAATGTGCATTTTCATAAACATTTCATTCAAGCGTAGAATAAATATTTGAAAGTATAGGTTAGTACACCAAAGCTATACATTACAATACAAGACAAATACTTTTTATTGCACACCTCAAAAAGAACACAGTACAGTCTGTACATTAGGAAGTAGAGGTAAACTGCAGGCGGTCTTATCGCTATACATACCTATTTAATAGTACATTATTTACCAAGGGCGGTAAAACAAAGATTGTCTCAGATTGCAGGTATTTGACGCCCGAGCCTAAGGCAAGGACGATAAATATGCGATCTGAGGCTTTCTTTATTACCGCCCATGGTGAGGTCAAAATTGTATGCCACCCCCTGGCCAGGACGTCAAGGAAGTGGGATGATCCCGACTTACAGACATTGTCGAGGTTTTAGTGTGGACGGAATCTGGGGGCACGGCAGTGCCTCCGCCAAGTCGAGCAAAACAAAAGAGGCACTGGCTAAGAGGCTAAACCCTGAATTTGCAGTAACATAAATAAATAAATAAATAAAATAAATAAATATTTGTGGACAATTTTACACAAATCAACCTAGTCCCAAACTAAGCAAAGCTTGTACTATGGGTACTAAGTGACGATATAAATACTTATATAGATAAATATATACTTAAATACATAGAAAACATCCAAGCAAGAACAAATATTCGTGCTATTCACACAAATAAATGCCCCGGCCGGGATTCGAACCCGGGACCTCCAGCTTCGTAGGCGGGGTCACTACCAACTAAGCTAAAGCGGTCGTCACACATATTGGGCATAATATGGGTTAGATATAATACTCTCAACTCACATGTACTTGTAGCGGCGCGAGATGACGTCACGCGGTGAGTCGCCCCTGGTTACAAATCATTTGACGTTGGAGATGTCATTACTAAACTCAAGTGAAGCTGGGCAGGGCACCTTGCTAGGCAGAGTCATGGTAGATGGTAGGTGGACCAAAAAAGTGTCGAACTAGTGGATACTTCGTGGTAAAAGGAGCATCGGACGTCCACTGGCTCGATAGGTTGATCGTCACTCTTGAACAAACATTAACTAACATAAACATTAACTAATTCGGAAACGTGAACAGCGCCTCTGGTGGTCACTAGTGGAAATTAAAACATATTTGTTGCTATCTAGGGCATGCTCCCGGTTCTGATTTTGTATGGTGAGAACCGGGAATTCCCGGTTCCGGTACTAGAACTGTATAGAAAATGAGAATCGGGAGCATGCCCTATTGCTATCCGATGAACACGCGTATTTCAAACTCGGTGAGAGCGTTTTCATACATTTTGAGACAAAACGCAAACGCGTTCGAATTAGTTAATGTTTCGAAAAAACTTATACTAGTGCTACGGGACGAGTGGCGTACTCGATGAGAGACCTTTGCGCAGCAGTAGACGATTACAGGCTGAAAATTCTGATGAGTGATGCAATAGGCCCGGGATTTACCATCCAATTTATCTGATTAATATTTTAGATAACATAGATATCGTAATTAGATTATACTCAGATAAAATCTATTGACATATGAGTCATGTTTGGCAACAGAAGAAACCTCAATATATCTACAATAATAAAAAGAGAAAAGAATTTAAGGACAAATTCGATCCATTGTCCGTCCATCCATCATTGATAACGACTTAATTAATAACGATTAACTACATGTCAATGTTATCTTTATGATAAACGGCATTGTACTTAATACAGCATATACATACATATACTCACGCCCGTATCCCTTTGGGGTAGGTAGAGACCAAATAATGCCAAATGTTCCGCGTCAATCACATCCATACATTTCCTCATACAGTACCTACTTATAATGGTTAATATAATAATTATTGATATACTACCTAAGTATGTACATATGTCGTTTGTATAGGTCCCGTTTACTCAAGTTACTTTGTTCTAGGTCCTTATATTTTAATATGCCAATTTTGTCTGAAATAAGTAATATTCGCTTTTTTAAGATTCCGTACCTCAAAATAAAAAACTTATAGGATCACTTTATTGTCCATCTGTCAAGACCATTTATCTCGGGAACGTGTTATCGACATTGTTATAGATTCGGTATCGAGCTAAAATTAAAACAATATGCTCAAGCCTACAGTCCCTTGAAGCTATGTAAAAATCAAACTTCTAAGTTACGTACACCCTCATCTAGATAAGATAAAACTGTGTAAATTTCCCGGGTTCAAGATACCCAAACATACCTAAGTATTAAAAATACGACAAGCATATTAGTGTGCGGCCTAATAACTAGCTAAATTACATAATATGGAATATTATTATATACTTGTAGCTGAATTTTATTTCTTATTATTGTGCCGCATTGGGCGTTATTAACCGTATACGTATTACGCTGGTACCTTACTAAACAAGAATTGCGATAATATATTTACTCATGAAATTAAAACTCTGAAGGCAATTTCAGTAAAAAATATTTACCAATGTTTTCTACCTGTTCTGTTTTAAAGTAAATTTTAAACAGCGAATTCATATATGGAAGCAATGGCTTGTAATGATTTTGGCTAAAGAATAGTGTGGATATGGCCGGTTCTTATAACCGTTTCCTCTTAACATGATAAAATATTAATGATGTATTTAATATAAAACAAATAAATATATTTAAAGTTACAAAAAGTAGCTCGTGTATCTATGACAAAAATATAAATGGGTAAATTTGCATTTTTTTGTTCTTTACGATAACACCAACTCGCTCCGGAAGTGCAATAAAAACAGTACAAAATCCTTCTTAAACATGTAAATTAAATCAATGAAATCCATTACAATCAGCAAAAATGAAATGTAAGAGAATGTAAAAGGGTACAGTTCCATATGATCGAGCGGCGGCGGCGAACGGGCCGTGTTTGCAAGGCGGGTCAACTCTGGCGCAACCAACTGTGAACCTTTTGAGTCCAGCCGGCCGCGAGCCACCCTCGCCCTCATTGCCCCCTCGCCTCGCCTCGTCGTAAATACCCACTGCGGGCTCACCGTGCCGCCCCAACGCCTCGGCTAATGAAATTTCAATATCTTTATTTTGTGTTCCCTTACAACTCACCACATCACGGAGGTAATCGAAACATTCAATAACAGCACTGTCGTGCCCAGCTAACAACACGATACTTTGAACACCTGTTGAACTGTCCCCCGGCCTGTAAAGCCACATTTAGGTACAAAAAAAAGAAGTGTCACTGTTTAAGACGCGCCGTCAAATATATCTTCAGGGTGCACGAAATATCTGAACATGCACTCTAATGTGTTGACAATAGATTGGTGTTCATATATTTGTGAGCACCCTCTTCGCTTCGATCGAGAAAAAAAGTCAAGTCACTATATGTATAAGACCGCCTGTTGTTCACCTCTACTTATTGCTGTTGGAGTATTGTGTGGAGCTTGGCAATTAAGTCCAAGGTCGAGGTTCGGTTTTTCTCAAACAATTTTCCTCTAACCACTATATGCCGACAATAAATAAATAATGAAAAATATTTGACTGCTACAAGTTAATATTATTATTACTGTCTTCTACTCGTTCTTTATTAATTTGCAGACACACAAGTAAATAAGAAAGAAACATGAGTTAGAATTTCGTGAAAAAAACATGAAATAATGGAGTTTGCAATAAAACTTTGCTGTTGCGAAGCGGTTACGTTATCATAAAACCAGTACATTGTTCTGTGAAAACGACAGCCTGAATTTCGATGCAGGAAAACGCGGAATACCGTAACAGGATTATAGTGAAATACAGTTGGTGTCGATCGAGAGAAACAGGCGACTAATAAAGTTATTAATCCGGTTTTGTTCGGCTTCCGATGTGCGCGTTCCCACTTTTTTGCCGGCGCCCGTACAGATATAAAACTGCATACAATCTGGATACGTGGTTCGAAAAAGATATATTTCCCTTCGCCATAGGCGAAACAATGTGGTCTGGCATCTTTATATTTCCACACACAAATCTTTTAATGAAGGACGTTTTCAAAACCGGCCAAGTGCGAGACTCGCGAACGAAGGGTTCCGTCCGTACCATTATCTATAAAAACGGCAAAAAATTCATGTCTGTTGTATGGGAGCCCCCTATTGATTTTATTCTGTTTTTTAGTATTTGTTGTGATAGCGGCAACAGAAATACATCATCTGTGAAAATTTCAACTGTCTAACTATCACGGTTCATGGGATACAGCCTGGTGACAGACGGACGGACGGACGAGCGGACAGCAGAGTCTTAGTAATAGGGTCCCGTTTTACCCTTTAGGTACGGAACCCTAAAAATGATGTTAAAGTTCATTATTTCAGACGTAGGTAAGTAGGGTTAAGGTTCAAGTGCAAAACTATTTATTGAATTAAATGTCTCATAATATAGTGCTAGCGGTATGCCAAAAGATGCTGCAAATGGTGTTAAAAGCATGAAAATCGGTACAATTGATCTTTAGGACATATAAATCAATTTGACCCGTTGGACGAAAAACAAAGGAGAGGAGTTATTATGACGACATCTTCTTTGTACAGAATTAAAAAAAAATTGTTCTGAAACCAATCGTACAATCCAACCATAATCATTAGAACCGTCACCACGAGTAGTTGATGACTATTGAAAAGAAGTACAGTCGGCAATAAAAACTTGTACCAACAATAAAACAATTCATAAGCCCCGCTTGATAATATGACACACTTTTCGGTATATTATAATTAGGTAATTATCCTTCAAAATAGTTAATTTATTTTCTTACTTGCTCGCTTGTTACAGGAATCAAACGAAAAACCACCGAAAATCATATTTCCAGACAGAAATGATGACTCTGGTACCAATACGCCTGTTGGTAAGTACCCCACGTATATACCACATTCTTCATTATGAATTACGATGGTGTATATCTTACCAATCGTACCCTCGTTTGTCTTCAGGTGACCGCCATAGTCCGCTTCCATACAACAGCACCTACAGGAGTAATGGAGACGCCAAATCATTAAGTAAGTACGTATGGCTAGATTCATTCCATTACATTTTCATATAAACTAAATCGTAAAAGGGCGAACATTCATCAGAGATAATTTCCAAATGAATATGCCTCTGGACTGCTGCTTAGAAACCTGTTATTTTAAACAAAAGTTGATGCGTTATAGTTACTATATATAAACTCACGCCTGTATTCCCAAAAGGGGTAGGCAGAGCACCTGAAATTTAATTCCAGTGCTACTTAGGCTGGGTTCACACGGCGCCATTTTTCCCGTATACCGTATACGAGATTTTATCGAATATCGTAGTGGCAACTGAATTTGCATAGAAACTTTCACACGGCATCCATGCGGGAAAAACTCGTATTCGAGATAATTTTCTTACCGTATACCGTATAGTTTTGTCACCGGGAATACGGGAATCTCGAATCGATTTTATCGAATGCGATGCTCAGTGGTGCTAGTGTTTACGTTGTGTCGTTCACACGGACGTGGTTTCTTTCTCGTATACGAGTCGCGCGCGCGCAAGCAGTTGTGTTTGTGACGTCAGACCGTATACGTGAAAAAACCGAATGGACCTCGCACCATGTGAACGGCCGTCTCGTATACGGTAAAACCCTATGCGAGAAAATATCGAATCGAATAGTCGCCGTGTGAACCTAGCCTTACAGTTAGTCGTTATAGTTACTAATGATTCATTAATTATAAATAAGATGATATTTTTTAATTATATACAGGCTGGGTTTTCTTTTTGGGCCAGTGAGGGCAGCTATACCATATCCCCTGCTGCTACGCGCTAAAATGGACCTTCCCTCGCCTTCGAAATTAATGAATTATGAATGATTGGCGTTTACAGATATTGGAAAAATATACAGGCTAACAACATAAAGTCATTTTTGCCAATCTTTTTTTTATCCCAATCCTATCCAGGAAAGCATGTAAGCAAGCTAAAAAAATCCGGCTAGAAAAGCCAAAAATCGGGGAAAACTCTTCCTATACAACTTGTATGCAAATGAACACTTTTATTGTTCACATGCTATTTTTTATGAAAATCGATTCCATTCCTATCAAGTATCAATAGATTCCTAGGGGTAATGGGTAATGTACTAGGTACGAATAAAAAGCCACAAAGTAAAAAAATCCTTTCCATAACTATGGACTAGGTATATTTATTCAGTTATACTTCGATTTCATAATTCTTCGTGAGATTTTAGTTACATTTAGTCACACAATTTTGTCACTTGTAGGTACATGTTGTTCAGTATGTCTGCCATATAAAATGTCTTCTCATTTTCTCAAAGGTTAGCTGGAAGAGATCTCTTAAAGGGATAAGTTCACCTTTGTACAAATGTGTACTATTAAGTGTGCTTTTCTTGTATCTACTTGATTTGTGCAATAAAGTGTTTACTACTACTACTACTATGGCGAAAAAGTGAAATTTTATTCACATTTGTCTCTATCTCGCTAATCAGTCCCTTAGGTTTAAGGAGTATTCTGAATAGGCATAGAATCGATTGGCAGAATTTTACTGTTGCCAAATATCTCTTATTGATGCGTATCGTAAATTCCAGACAGCTACCGCATATACATCCCGGCAAACGACATGCGGATCGGTGCGACGACGCCGCGCAAGCGCTCCGTGGTCACTATGGACGCGCAGTCCATCCGCTCTGTGGAGACGCAGGCGCCGGCGCCGACCAGCCCGGAAGACAATAAGCGACTTACCACGTCAGTATAGCTTTAGATAACGTTCTACCGTTTATCACTACCTCGTCTATATATTTTTCCACGAAGACGCGCTACGCTATGTAATAAATTTACGCTATGAAAGTGTGGTGCTGGTGGTCGACCATAGGGTAGAGTGGTTGGAGCGGCTCTAGGTGCCAGAAGCCTAGAGCGCCTGAAAGTCTGGTGAGAAAATAAGGGAGATATATATACGATAGAAGTAAATATACATAAAGAAACTACGCACACGCACGCCACCTACATACTTGCAAAACATTCTCCCATGATTACGTACCCAACTAAAATTAGCACACACGAACACTCAAAACACTATTTTTGACCAATATAAGTCGATGTACATAATGTCAAGTACATGATTTATACACGAGGTCCATTATCGGGTGGCCAAATTGCCAATATCGCTAAGGATCATATTTCAAAGAAATTCTCATAGGCGGTAGTTCTTATAGTCCTGAAATGCGGTGGCAGGTAAAGTTAAAATGGCGGACCAGCGTGATGTCTAAATACGAATATTTCTAAATAGACTTTGTAATCGATGTCATTTTACGATTTGGATTAAAACTTTAACTGTGCACAAAATTATAATTCAATGTAAATTTGATTAAGGGCCTATCGTGCGGGGTAAATTCTCAGCGCCTGTCAAATTTCAATTTTTTAAATAATTTACCCAATTAACCCACACATGCATTATTCACGCACACTACCTCATTTCGCTGGGTCGGGTCATTGACCCATGTTTATGTCAACTTATGACAATATAGATTTTGAATATTTAAAGGTTTCTTGGTGCATAAGAGAAGTGTAACAAAAATCGTCAAGTTCTGATCTGTAACCAAAACTCAAGTATTAGTTGTATCTGAAAATGTCTTGAATTTGGAATTTGTGGTAGTAAAATACTCAGTTCCTTGTTTATAAAATAAAACTTTGAACCCCTGTTTTGTAAAATGTATTTTGTTTTGCTCTTTCCTCACAGACTCATTTTTATACAACTTAAAACAGAGAAAGACTTTTCCTAATCGGTTCGTGCATGTTATGACTGTTTTATGTTTATGACTTAGGTACTTATTTTGAGAGTTTACTTGGTGATTTTCATGATACGAGTATATGTTGTACCTTAAATAGGTTATTTTACGCAAAACTTTTCATAAATTGATTATTTTCTGTTTATCAGTGGGTTAACTCTAAAATGGACACTGATTTAATGCAAGTTTTAAGAGAAGAAGCGGTAGTTTTATTACAATATATATAATAACTACTGAAACTATTTTTATGTCACACCTGGCCATAAAGTGGCCATTATCGCACGCTCCGCGCGCGAAAAAACCCACTTCCTGGCCAGGGGGTGACATAAAATTTTGTACTTACCACGGGCGATAATAAAGGAAGCCTCAGATCGCATATTTATTGCGATCTGAGACATTCTTTGTTTTATCGCCCTTGGTAAGTAATGTACTAATACGGCACGGGATAACTGCAGCAATATTGTGAATCAACTTTGTATTTGAGGAACCAGTACCTAACCTTATAGGTAGTTCTTGTTATTCACGACCTCCCGTCGTAACCCACTCCGCAGAATTGCGCATAGAATAGTATGACATTCCCTGCGCATCGTCGTTATCGTGAATGACAAGCACTATAAAACCTAATGATATAACAAATATCATCAAGAAAGTCATTGTAACATTCTGCAATTGTGGAACTTGGCCGGACCACTACTGTATCAGCTCTGACAAATTAACTTTTATACAGTCGTGCCGTCGATGACACTTAACTGAACATCCGTGAACCTTATTGCAACGAGATAAGGTTCAATAATGGTTAACATTGCGTCTATTTTCATCAATAATAAATAGCAATTATTATTATTTCCTATTCGTTTAATATAACGTCGAGACAATTATTGCGATGCGACATAAGTACTTACTTGTACAAAATCAAAGCAACGGGATTTCCAACGCATGAAAGCTTTAGATAGAAACTAGCGCAGTTTAATATTATAAGTAATTACTGCATATTTGTTTGTTAGACATCGTCATTGTCACCACATCCCCAACAACTACTTGGTTTATTATTTACAAATGAAATATAGGTTTATTATTTTCATTCTAGGTATAATTATATTATGACCAGGCGGCTTAGACACTACACAATTTAAATCCACATCACTCAAACTGGCGAAGAAACTCCGATATTCTTTCTTCTGCTCCCGCTGCAAGAGAGCACTCTAGATCTGTTTCTTGGTATAACGCTGATATTTTATAAACTTCTGTTCAAAGCACCATAATAATTGTGCCTGTTTGTACAGATTCCGGGATATGTTTTGTTTATGCAGATTCTGCGATATATTTAGGTAATCATTGTTTGACGTGAAAGCGCCGTACATATACACATAAAATATAACATTAGATTCGTTAAATTATTGAAATATAAAAATACAATTTGTTTACAAATTTTAATTTGAAATATGATGAGTGACATAAATGTCATAACGTTCCGTTCTGGGTGGCCAATTTATAAAAAGTAAATTACTTTGAACTGAAATACATCGGTAACCTTTTTACGTTTAAAATGCCTTTTCGTAAAGGAAATCATTATAATTTAGTTGCATTAGTATACATTGGGGACCAAAGATTGCATTTTTATGTTATAACGAATGGCTAATACTAAAAATTCCATGTTAAAAGAATCTTCAATAGCCACACGTCAACATTTATTTACCCTACTTCAATTAATGCAATCTTTGTGTGTGGTATACATTTTGTATTTGTATACGAGCAAGCTGTCAAAAAGCGTGTTTTTATGAGATGTCAAACTCAGAAAAGCAGCATACGTCTGCTCCCATTGAGGGCCGGAGCCCATCTGCCGGCAAGAAAACTACGGCGGCCGGTCAAATTTTCGGAATTTCCTTTGCATTGTTAAAAAAATCTCCACATTTTGCAAATGTTAAACACATACGACCTAGATAACATGTAGTTTTGTTACTATTCAAAAATTGAAGACCTTTCATAAAGTATTAACGTTGTAGTTTGCGTTTATTTCCTTTAGTAGAGCTAACTTTGGATTGAATTTTTATGAAGAAAACTATAAGTAATTGTGTTTCTGAAACACATGACGTGTAGAGTGTATCCTTAAATATCATATATAGGAATTACAGTATTCAAGCTTTAGTAATAATAATACAGCAAGTGATCCAACCATCGCAATTATTCAGAAATTTGCTCGGTGCAGTCTTAATTAAAACGTTTTATGAACCCAAAAACAGCACATCACACGCCGGGAACGATTTCGAGACTGATATATAATCGATTAAACAAGACATTGTTTGCACATTGTGCAAGGTTTTAAGGTACTGAAAGGCTACTCCAGGTATAAATGCTCTAAGCAAGCTCTAAGTACGAACGTAAAGCAGTGGATTTTATTAAAAATATAATATTGATAGTTTCTCAACAACACGGTCTAAAACTATAATAACATGAGTAATACTTTGAGTCCCTCGCTCTGTAGTGATTTGCAATAATCTCATTAACTAGATTATCAATTTCGATACAATAGTAATGACATTTCATTATTTTTAAACGATTGTATGTAGTTATTATTTAGGTATAGTGTCTGGGGTCACAAAAACGCCCTTCAGACAGTCGTCATTATCACAATTACTTGATTGTCAACACTATCGGTGATTCCTAAATTGTTTGGAGTTTGCTTCAATATACAAAACACAAAACTTAAAATTGGCAACCCAAATTTATTTCTCCAGACTCCAAATTTTTCCTCCTTAACCGATTCTTTTTTTTCAGCGAATATTTGAACATAATTCTGAGTGCGATATATGCCATATTGCTAGTCACATTTGGATTGATCGTCCATATTACGGATCCTTTCACTGATTTTCTAGAACAAGCTTCAGCGGTGAGATGTCATTTTAATATTTATTTATAATTTATTGTGTTTTGACATGCCACTTAAAACATTCTTAGTTTGTCGTAAAATAGCTATCATTTTTAATTAAATTTGAGAAAGAATGTATATGTACTTTCGATAATAGTTAAGAATGTTCTAAAAATAGACCATAGCGTCGACCGTTATCTTAAGATAAGCATAACTTATTTATAAAGTTGCGGGTTATTCCGATAATCTTAAGGAAATATTGTCTAGATTATTAATTATGTCGATCATATTGTAAATTGTTTCTTTTTTTTCAGTACTACACACTTGTACTTACTGGCATAGGATTTATTTACCACTTATACCTGATAATTGACATTGGGCGATACAAGAAGATTGCCTTACAAAATCAGAGAACTAAAGGCTTACATGAAGAACAGATCGCGGAGTATTTCAGGAAACAAGAGGTACCTACTTAAGTGATATAACTACTACTAACTTTACGGTTATGTACTTTTATCTGACGGCCGCAAATAAAAAGGGAAATTCATTGAACAAGTTTTTCAACTCAAAAGGTTTAAGCAACAGTTGTTTACACATTTTCGTCATCAAGTAACTACTGCTTTGTGAGCTGTAGACCTCGCGAGTGTAATTTATTAATATATTTTTTGAGAATTTTCAAAAATCGGATCTACAAAAAACCTATTCTAATTAGAATTTCTGATTATTACCCCCAAACCTAATAATTAATAATCGAACCTGGGGGCGAATTTTTGAGTGTCGAACGCTCGACTTTTCACTCGACATCTGTCAAAACATCATAGTTTTTCCGACAGAGCGTTCGACACTCAAAAATCGGCCCCCTGCTCACAAAATTTCACGAGAATCGGTTGAAAAATGCGACCTGTATAGGAGAACAACCAGATATCTAAAAATCCGGATAGACGAAAGCATTTTTATCGGAACTGAAGCAGAGCCTTCGTTTCACTCGGTTAAAGAATAAGGGGTATTAAAACAATCTTTGGATGGATAGTCATAATCTGGTCAAATAGTGACCTTAAAGAACAAACAAATATAAAATAGTTGATCTACCCATGTCTTGAGTATAATTCATACTAATCATACTTATAAATTATGGCTTATAATTATATTATACTCGTAGGTATCGCGTTTGCAATTTTATGGTACATTATCTACTCAATCGTGTTCTTAGCGATAGGTTCTGTAACGAAATATATCGATATCTTATTCATTCATTCATCGATAACACATTCATATTTTTTTCCTCTCTGTTAGAATTTTAAGTCTACTAAAATCCTTTATAAACAGTTTTTCCGCAACCCTCGACTGGTTGTATTTTTGTGTTTACTTATGTCAGATTGAAATTTATCTAAAGAACTAGTACTTGAGTTTTTTTTTTTTTTGTTTCAGCAGGAGTTCGGGTCGATTACCCCTGGCACCCCCGGCTCTGAGGCGTTGAGGCGACCGCCAGTACTCATTCCCCTGAAGCACGCCTATTGCTTCAGCCAAGGCCGGCACTCCGGCAGTTTTTACCTTAAACTTGGCGCTGCTGGTAAGACAATAAGTACAGTTAAATTAATTTTACAATAGACTGAGATTATTTTAGGAAAAAATGGAGCCACTTTGAGAATATAGCATAAAAGCAGTACTATAGAAATTTACATGTTTACATGTACTTAAGGCCGGATTAATAGTAAAAATGTGATTTGGTAAACGGTTTTATTTCGAAATACTGCATATTAAAAATGTAAAAAAAATATGATGTTATATTTAAGACCTTTATCTAGTGCCGTCGGATGTCCGTACACAATTTGCACAACTTCGTTCGATAGAAAAAAATGCCAAACATGCCTCTATTTTCTATCTTGAAAGTCATTTTATTTCAATCTTAGGTAACATGATGAGTAGAAAATAATACTAAAATAAACGTATTTGATGGTATGAGCGATGTCGGGAATAATATATTGTTAATATAGTAAGCCATGTATTTTTCGCACCCAAAATGTACTAAATTTTTTAAAATTACGCGCACAGTTTCGTAGACTGGGATGGCCAATTGCAAACTCACGCGTGTTAGAGCGGGACATTTGCAATGAAAGAACCTCGCCTTAATATTTTATTTAAACGTAAAATTGCCTAAGATACGAACTCCAAACAATTTAAACATACTAATTCAACACATCTGTAGAAAATCTGTAGGCACATTATTAGCAAAAAAATATTATTCAACATTACAGGTTTCGCAATGGGCCACTTAGTGCACTCTGTGCTCCTGATCACGAACCAGGGGGCCTATCTCTTGGACGAGAACGTGAACAACGATGAGTGCGTGAGCTACGTCCAGATCGCGCAGGACATCTTCAGTCCGATCTACTGCTTCCTACAACTATATTTCGTCTTCAAATACTCAAACGTCATTATTTTGCGTGCCAAGGTTTGTACCTTAATGCTTCTCCTTCTTTTGTTCTTCTTTTGTTTGTTTGTTGCTTCTTTTGTTTCTTATCTTCTTATTGCACTACCAGCAGCACGAGTGTACACGTGAAATGGCTCGTGCGCGACACGTATGGGTATAGTTCGTACAAAACTGTAAGGTCAAGCGCTGTCAAATTAACGCAAGCAAAAATGTACCTTACAGTTAGAGCTCTAAGTCTAGTTTTGCTTGCGTTTGTTGATCAGAATTTAGCCTTAGAGTTGTGTCCGAACTATACACCTACTAAAAAGTTATAAAGCTATTTTGTTGCGCCTTTTCCTGAATTGAATGAGCGCGTCTTGCGCTAGTCGTGTCAGTGGATGTATACCTAAAAGGAATAAGAAACAACAAGCGAAAATATTTACTGTGTATCATTTTCAAATTTCTTTCTAGCTGACTAAACTAAGTATAAAGTGCTATAAATTTGCAATGTAAACTAAATCCGGGCGATTTTAATTGATACTGGGAGGACGTCGCAACTTTGTAACCTTCCAGGTACTTTCGCTTCGTAATCCACTTTGCATAATCTTAACACAGTGCCATGTTATGTTATATTATAGAAACCACTAATGTATTTCTTCCTAGATATGGCGATAGGTATAAACTATCTTAAACATCATTGCTATTAGTAAAACTAATTTTATGTCACACCTGGCCATAAAGTGGCCATTATCGCACGCTCCGCGCGCGAAAAAACCCACTTCCTGGCCAGGGGGTGACATAAAATTTTGTACTTACCACGGGCGATAATAAAGAAAGCCTCAGATCGCATATTTATCGCCCTTGCCTTCGGCTCGGGCGTAAAATACCTGCGATCTGAGACATTCTTTGTTTTATCGCCCTTGGTAAGTAATGTACTATTAGAGGCCTACGCGGGTGGCTTGAGAACATCTAACAGTCAAGGTGCCCACTCACTTGACAAGCCGAATCCCAATAATGTCTAGTTTTTCTTTGGGTCGGAAGGTCAGATGGTAGTCGCTTCCGTAAAAACTAGTGCCTACACAAAATCTTGAGATTAGATATCGGAACCCGGGCTGCCTTCATGATGCAACTATACAGGGATTACGCTAGGGGGATGTTGACAATAAATATTTGGACATAACGATAAAGTAACAGAACATAAGTACATATTTTTGCGAGTAGGGTTGTACAGTCAGCAAAAAATGTGGTCTGCCACCCTACGGTCGACGTTCATTTGAACGTCATGAAACAACAAGGTCGATTTCCTCTGGCAATAGTATTATGACAGTGACAATTGCTCCTTTCATTTATTACATGTATTTACGTCATGTCATGTACAAGTTTAGTTCAGTGTACATAAAATTTTGTACTTACCACGGGCGATAATAAAGAAAGCCTCAGATCGCATATTTATCACCCTTGCCTTCGGCTCGGGCGTAAAATACCTGCGATCTGAGACATTCTTTGTTTTATCGCCCTTGGTAAGTAATGTACTATTAGAGGCCTGCGCGGGTGGCTTGAGAACATCTAACAGTCAAGGTGCCCACTCTCTTGACAAGCCGAATCCCAATAATGTCTAGTTTTTCTTTGGGTCGGAAGGTCAGATGGTAGTCGCTTCCGTAAAAACTAGTGCCTACACAAAATCTTGAGATTAGATATCGGAACCCGGGCTGCCTTCATGATGCAACTATACAGGGATTACGCTAGGGGGATGTTGACAATAAATATTTGGACATAACGATAAAGTAACAGAACATAAGTACATATTTTTGCGAGTAGGGTTGTACAGTCAGCAAAAAATGTGGTCTGCCACCCTACGGTCGACGTTCATTTGAACGTCATGAAACAACAAGGTCGATTTCCTCTGGCAATAGTATTATGACAGTGACAATTGCTCCTTTCATTTATTACATGTATTTACGTCATGTCATGTACAAGTTTAGTTCAGTGTACATAAAATTTTGTACTTACCACGGGCGATAATAAAGAAAGCCTCAGATCGCATATTTATCGCCCTTGCCTTCGGCTCGGGCGTAAAATACCTGCGATCTGAGACATTCTTTGTTTTATCGCCCTTGGTAAGTAATGTACTATTAGAGGCCTGCGCGGGTGGCTTGAGAACATCTAACAGTCAAGGTGCCCACTCTCTTGACAAGCCGAATCCCAATAATGTCTAGTTTTTCTTTGGGTCGGAAGGTTAGATGGTAGTCGCTTCCGTAAAAACTAGTGCCTACACAAAATCTTGAGATTAGATATCGGAACCCGGGCTGCCTTCATGATGCAACTATACAGGGATTACGCTAGGGGGATGTTGACAATAAATATTTGGACATAACGATAAAGTAACAGAACATAAGTACATATTTTTGCGAGTAGGGTTGTACAGTCAGCAAAAAATGTGGTCTGCCACCCTACGGTCGACGTTCATTTGAACGTCATGAAACAACAAGGTCGATTTCCTCTGGCAATAGTATTATGACAGTGACAATTGCTCCTTTCATTTATTACATGTATTTACGTCATGTCATGTACAAGTTTAGTTCAGTGTCTAGAAATCTCACTATTATTGAAGGTCTCGTTATGAAGTGCTTTATTATTAGCTCGTTCGGCTCTTGTTAAATTACGAGGCATTACAGCAGCAGTAGGATATCAAGAAATTAGAATAATATATAATAACACGATTGTTGAATATTACGTTGACAATAATACTTGACACTATTTGTCAGTGATACTTTCTTTTTCAGTTGCAAAAAGATTTTCTTGAAAAAGATCGTAATGGTTTTAATTGAAGAGAAGAATATATAACATTATTGCAAAATAATAGCCTATTGCATTCATAACAAAGGTTAAAATAAAATAACCCATGACTTTATATGTCAGGCAACTCGGATAATAGACGTACGTCAATTTGTGTAACTCTTACACGCCGTTAGAAAAGTCAACCTTAGCGATAATTAGATCTCACAGAAACTTTTGTCAAAACTGGTAGACCACTTCCTTGGCCTACTGTACAGTTATTACTCATTATCTTATCCATACAGAAATACTCGGTCATTCCCCGTCTGACCGCCTTTTAGAGTACTAAATGTTCTTTTAAATATAATAATTTGATTGCCAACAGGGTTTGGCGTGTTACGCCTTCATGCACATAATTGGGAGCAGCCTTTGCTTCTGGATCGGCACTATCGTCCGGGAGACTGTAGTGGCTTTGACAATATATGCTTACTCACAATATGGACCTGGAGGGGCGTATGAAAATGTCACGGAGCCTTATTCTACAGGTTAGCCCAGTTGCACTGTCAATACGAAATACTCGTATAACATTATTAACGATAGAAAATTTCCAAGAAAAAAAAACAATAAATAAATTCTATACTAAAATAACAAAATAATGCTTTAAGTTTATATTGATTATGTTTTTCTAGTGAAATCAACTGAAGTAATTGAATAATAAATACCGGTAAAATGAGAAGCATTTTTCCTTGGAAATTCACACATTCAAATAACTCTAAGGAGAGGAATTTCATTTTAATAATGGTTTTAGTTTACAGATTATAGTGAAAAACTTTTTCCACAGGCAGTTATATCAATGAGACTTAACATTACTGTATACTAAAACCATTATTAAAATGAAATTCCTCTCCTTAGAGTTATTTGAATGTGTGCATTTCCATGTATTGCGCTTTGCTTACGCGATATCTGAGCAGAAAAACACTGGAGGGGCCTTTAGTTTAAGAGTGGTTTTACTCTAATATATTTTTTGTTTTCAGTTTCGCCTCAACAGAGTAGATTTTTCGACGTGAGCGGCCTGTACAACGAGCAATGTGTAGGCTCAACTGCCGTCATGGAGGTTATCGAGAGCTTCTCTCCTTACCTCTACCCGTTCAGTGTCGAGTTTAATATCCTTATAGGTATGTTCGCTAATTGTGCACTGATCAATGAACAACCCGACCCACTACTCCTACTTTTAGCAAATAAACATAGTATTTAATTAACGTGATAAAATGAATGCACAAACAATAGCTCAATAGCTTGTTCTTCTTCAGTGAGTTGATTCGCAAAGACTAAATGTTCTTGATGACGGTCGCATTGTCAATATTAATACGCGCAGAATAAGAGGTATTATAAAAAAAATACATTTATAACAAAAATTGTTAAATCGATGCAGTGGATCCTGAGATCCTGCGGGACAAAAAAACCCTTTCTTATGCTACTGGCCGAAATTTTAGAGATTTATTATATGTAGATTTATTATTGTAACAAATAATTATTTGTAAAAGCAATAAATTACTCGATTACCTGAACAATATAATAGGGTTTATTAAGTATCCCATACTTAATACTTGGCAATATTCAGTCTTGGTACGACGTAACCACCACATCGACTAAGGCGCTTGAACACCGTGTTTTTTAAGCGCTCCGTCGAAGCGCGTTTTTCTGTTATCATGTTTACCTACAGTAACAGGTGGTACAGGAGGAGGTTAAAAAAGTGCGTGTGGATTGGCCCTTTGACAACATTTCAAAATGTATAATGGTGCCTCAATCGAAAATCATTTCGGTAAATATGCTACCTGAACGTAAATAAAAATAGTTTTAGATATTTTTCTTTGCTAGATTTAAAGAAAATCGCCAAAATGTATAAAACGGGAGTATGACGTCATTCCTATGACGGTAAAGGAGCAATACTGTCAAACATTCATAGAAATTAGCTTACGATTATTATTAAGATATTTTTGAATGAAAATAAGGACTTCGGGAGAAATGAAAAAAAAACACGCCTTAAAATTTCATTTATTGTCGATCTGGGACATAAAATGGTCAACTTGAAAAGGCTAGCGCAACACGAAACACATCATCATTGTACGATATGGATATAATATTGATAAATAAAATTTTAACTCTTAGGTACCTCCACCATATGTTCAATTTTAAATATAACTTAACCCCCAAATTTATCATATACATATTTAAAGCTGTTGCCGGACAATGATTCACTGAAGACAAACTTCAAGCGTTCCTATATAATGCAGTCGAAACTACAGCTCGTGATTAGGTACTTAAGAAGGCGTAGATGGCATTGCAAAAGTCCCGCTCTAACACGCGTGAGTTTTCAATTAACCATCCCGCTCTCTACGGAAGCTCAGTGCGTGTTTTTCGTAAATATTGATGTTTATTCTAAACGTCTACATTTCTAAGGATAATCTTTTTTATCAGGTTTGAGAACTTATCTTTTTACAACTATTAAACCAAAAATCATTGTTAAAGAAAGAAGAAGAGAGAAGAGAAGGGAGGGTTTTAAAGATAAAAACCATAAACATCGAAAAAAAGGGTTTGTTTGAAAAATACTCGAGGGGATTCCCATGTGGGTTGCCAAACAGGCGATCTTTTCGCTAAAGAGCGATCTCTTCCAGACAACCGCGGAGAAGAAATAAACAACATTTGTTGATACATAAAATAAACGTTCATAATAATAACTAGATAAATAAGCCCGCCACGAAACCTGAAACTTTATTAACTCAAAATTTTGTCGTCTTAACTTGCAGTGGCAATCTACTACATTATATGGAGCAGTATCGGTAGTTGCGAGAATGAATATTCCGGAGATGGCAGCTGTAGCGAGGGTGACAACAACACCATTTGCCAGTAAGAATTTTAATAAATATTCACTTTCCTACAGTGGCCTTACCATGACTTTTTGCAATGTTTACATGACCGTACTCGCTCACTCGCGCTCACCCACGCCCAAAAACTTAAATGGAAATAGGCTGGCCATATCGCGAGACTAACAGACCAGAGGTGGACTATAAGAGCCACTCTATGGCGCGGTCCACCAGGCAACCGGAGCAGGGGACGACCTCTGACACGTTGGGAAGACGACATCAAGAGGACAGCCGGCCCGCTCTGGAACAAAGTGGCACAAGATAGGGACAAATGGTCATCCTTGGACGAGGCCTTTACCCGCCCAGGGTGCTCATAGAATAGCATATTAATTAGTAATTAGATTTGTATTTCAATATTGTGAGAAATAAAAGGCTTTTTTATTTTATTTTATTTATTTATTACTCGCTAGCGAATGCGTAAACGATTTAGTATGGAAAAAAGTACAGCGCCTCTGGCGGTTACGCAATAGAACTAAGAAACGGCATACTAAATCGTTTACACAGTCGCTAGCGAGTACGGTCATGCAAACATTGCAAACTCATGGTAAGGGCACTGGTGTGATGATTCCAAACTTTTTTGGGTTAGGTATTCCAAGAATGTTAGGCTTTAGTCACAAAAAAAGAATTTTTAGCATTATGGTATTATTGTTTCCATTATTATTTTGTGCGAGTTGCTATGACTGCTCTCTAGTAACGTAAGTTAAGAGGAGGGGTAGGGCAAGCTCTCTCCATACAAACTTTGTGCAGAATTTTCTTCGTTTGTGTTTGCATTAAAGTTATGATTTTTGGTCAGCATGCTTATTTTTCTGTTAGCTATTTCGTGATGTAATTTTTTTTTCATTGATATTATTTTTAATTTTTTTCATTTTTAATTTTTTTTGAAATATTTGAATATTTCAACATCACTTTCTTCGCATATCTAATATTTACATTAAAAAAATATATTACATTCGTTAGTGTCAAAACCTACGAATAAAACGTGCACAGAGAGAGAGTTTGTATGGAGAATGCCTTGCCCACCCCTGTGCCTTAAACACATGCAGTCTACTTACGTATAAAACAGTTTCGAGCATATGGCATAGCCACATAATGTGACTATCAACATCGGCCTACATAGGTCCCACTGGAGGGCAACAGTTTTTTTTTTAATTTTGTGTTAATTAACTTGTACTGAATATTTTTGCAGAATACCGTCAGCGAACGAAGAGAACGATTTCACGAGCAACATCGTGATCCACGCGGACTGCCACGCTTCCAACCGAGGCATGTTCCTAGGGCTAGTGCTGATGGTCTTCGTCGTCGGTATGCTGATCATCGGCTTTGTCTTCAGCAGCGGTGCCGAGTGAGTAATACTTAGGTACTTTTCAAATAAAGCTGCGGAGCTAAGACATCTAACGCCGAGATGCAATGCGAGGTGAGAAACTGTACCCTGTAGCTCTAGTATAAGTTTTATCGAAACATTAACTAATTCGAACGCGTTTGCGTTTTGTCTCAAAATGTATGAAATCGCTCTCACCGAGTTTGAAATACGCGCGTTCATCGGTTAGCAACAAATGTTATAGTCGCTGTTTTAGTTTCCACTAGTGACCACCAGAAGCGCTGTTCACGTTTTCATACCAATTTCATACATTTTGAGACAAAACGCAAACGCGTTCGAATTAGTTAATGTTTCGAAAAAACTTATACTAGAGCTACTGTTTCTGATCTGCAAAACGAGTGTGACAGAAGACGCTCAGTGCAATGAAACAAGGCAACGAATCGCGCTAGGCAATAGCGTGACTAGATTCCGAGTTTGATTACGAGTTTGATTTCTTTATAGGTATTCCGAGAACCGATGAAATGGTCATGGGCATAAATTGTACTCAGCGGGTACGTTAGATTAATTGCATTACTAGTACCTATGCGTTATTTTACACGACTCACGATCACTAGTATATAGAACTAGCATCGATAGTTGATTTTATCGATATAGGAACTCCCTACTTGTCAAACAATTTTGCCCCACGGATTCCTATGTCTGTTTTAAATTAAGTTTTGTCATAAAAGTAAGGGTAAATTTTTGTTAAAATACGTACACATACTTGTATGTTCATAGTTTTTTTGAGCAAAACTGACTATTTTCACGATGAAGATTTTGGACTGCACATGGGAAAAGTCCTTCTGACGGTGCAGGAGGCACCATCAAAAGAATAATCCGAAAAGCTAGTTTGCAAAGAACAGCGGCAGGTCACATATTAACCCCTCAAGCAATGTTCGACTTTTGTACGGAGCGGATACCTGGCGGCCGATTTTTGAGTGTCGAACGCTCGAATTTTCACTCGACATCTGTCAAAACATCATGGTTTTTTGACAGATCTCGAGTGAAAATTCGAGCGTTCGACACTCAAAAATCGGCCCCCTGCATTACTTTCTTTTTTGTGTCAAAATTAGAAGTCGAAGCTTTCGGAATCAACCTTAACAGAGAGATTCGAGAATTTACTCACGATTAAAAATACTAGATCATACTATCATTTCGAACGAAAAAATTAGTAACATGAACAAGTATTTGTTATTATTCTCACAATTCCTTTTTATTTCAGGGGTCTTTTGGAGATCGGATATATAATGAATGACTCCACCAAACTGGGTCTACACGCAGCAATGTTCATCGCGGCCATTTTCGCCTACTTTCAGACAAGGAAGCTGGATATTAATGAGCATCCTATCTCTCTCCTCGACGATATTTTACTCTTCATCTGCATACCCGCCTTCTTTTTGGAGACGGTGCTTTCTCTGGTGGCTACAATAGCCTTATACAATATAGTGAAAACTATTGATTTGGTTCTCATGGTGAGTCTCATTTTTATTTATTTTATTTATTTAGATAGAACCTCTACAAATTTCAAATATATCGCTTAACTCTTTTTAATTTTTTGACGACCGCTTTAGCTTAGTTGGTAGTGACCCTGCCTATGAAGCTGAAGGTCCCGGGTTCGAATCCCGATCAGGGCATTTATTTGTGTGATGAGCACGAATATTTGTTCCTGGGTCTTGGATGTTTTCTATGTATTTAAGTATCTATTTATAATACAAGCTTTGCTTAGTTTGGGACTAGGTTGATTTGTGTAAGATTGTCCACAAATATTTATTTATTTATTCAACTTGCAGTCCAGTTAGTTAAATTTGACATCCATGTGGTCCATACAACTTTCGTGAAAACGGAAAGCGTCATGAAATTAACAAAAGGTCGGTTCGTATCGCTAAAGACGAGTGCGAATGTGTGTATAATTTTCGGTATGTAAAATAAAATTGGTGAATAAAAAACATACATTAGTAACATTGTTAATCCAAATATGCAAAACCGGTGTCTGAACCAATGAAATTCTATTGAATGAAAAATTAACAATTTAAAGCTTAATATCACACCAACAGATTCTTTAATCAAAAAATTGTTTTAGAGACCTTACAATATATTTAATAGAACTATCCAACGACACCCCACACGAAAAATTACACCACCACTTTACGTGTGGGGAGGTACTTACTCTAAAAAAAAATATTTTTTTACATTTTATTCTACCGTTTTGTCGGCGTTATTGATATGTATACTCATGCAAACTTACAGCTTTCTAGTACTAACGGTAACTGAGAAATGGTGGGGACAGACGGACGGACATGGCGAAACTATAAGGGTTCCTTGTTTACTACAGAACCCTAATTACAGAGGTGGCTGTACAGGTGTCTGCCATTGCTCTTTTTTTTTAAAAAAAACCCAACGCTCTGATTGGCTGATTTGGCTGTCGATGTGTTTTGTGATTGGTGCATTCAATATGGTGAAGCATTTGGATTGGTTGAATTTAAATGTTTCGTAAATCATAAATATTTATTCATATTAACTCACTGGGCTATACGCCCCACTTTCAACCCGCTTCTTAGGTCAAATATGACCTACTTTCAGAGTATGAGGAATGAAAAAAATATAAATATTGATGCCTCCTGTGAGGATTGAACTCACGACCCCTGGTTTACGAGACCAGTGCTCTACCACTGAGCTAAAGAGGCGATGTGTGCGCATAGCGAAATTAACAGTTTGAATCGGTGCTAGCGACCATGACAGTGACAACAATCACACACATACACACACCCGCAAATCTCGTGCACGTATAAATGATTGTACGTGCACGAGATTGATTTTGTTTTGTTTATCTAATGTTGCCTTGAAGATATCGTTATTTAATGTCATGATAAAATTATATTAATTGATAATGATTCAAAATTAAGTAAAATACCAGAGTATATGAATAGTAGTTTATGCAACTGGTACATAATGAGGGGCATTAAAACACGAGTGTGTTTTATGAAACGAGCCGAAGGCGAGTTTCATAATAAGGTCACACGAGTGTTTTAATGCCTAATTATGTACAGTTGCATACATTACTTTATCTACACACATATTATAATTACTCTAAGATGGGTTCAGAAACCGTAGTAAATAAATACAATAATTGTGTTAATACAACCTTTTTTGCACGGTTGCGGAAATATCGAAATCAGAACTGGCAACCGATACCTGAATGTTATTTTAAAAAGTAAAGAGTCCTTATTCTGATGTGATCATGTCGTTCTAGCTCAAATTTCGTGCGATATATACTAAAAAAACATCGAGCTGACATTTCGCATCGACTGAATTTGAATTTTCAGTGATACTAGAATAGGGACATGTCAACTTTGACATTTAAATTTTGACAGTTTTGTTTGACGTAATATTTTAACATTATATATGAGATTAAAATGAAATATTTTATTATTGCTGTAGCCTTAGCCACAGATAAGAAAATTGCCATAAATTCATTGAATGTTGAAATGAGAGTCATTTTCTACGGTTTCCGAACGCATATTAGAGGATTTATGATATGTGTGTAGATAAAAGACTTTATACCTTACCTACTTCAAAAGCGTCCATCAAAACTATGTAATAAAATCAAAGTAAAATTGCCATTGAAAATCGTTCTATTGTGATTTTACTTCGTATGGTAGTGAGAATTCGAATGGCAGTTTGATTTAAAGTACTAAATTGTACCTAATCTGTAACATGTCAAAGTTGCAGTGTTAACATTTTTGACGTAAATAATTATTGATTACAATCACAATCATTATTAATATCAAATAAGTAACGTAATGCGTGTGGGAAGAGACGTTTAAACGTTGGTAGAATGTAAATATTTGGCTATATATCGCTACTTTCCATGATTACGTAGATATTTTATCGTGAAGACTTAAGCGTAATGATATTATTATGGCGTTTAACAGATAGTCTAAATTTCAATCAAAGTGAAAAATTTAAAATTAATCGCCACAGATGGGATTTGCCACGAGCTCTGGAATCCGTCCATTGCTCTTAACCAACTGAGCTACCGTGGTTATCCCTTGTGGTAGTGAATCCTTTAATTGTAATGATTAAAGGATTCACTACCACAAGGGATATCCGCTAATTAAGCCTTAGAGAGGCTCGTAGCGACATCTACCGCGAAGTTATTTAATTTTTATATTTAATTTACCACAATGGGTTATTTAGAAAATATGTTATTTAAGTTGTTAAAATATGTTATTATGTTAATAAGAGAATAACGGTTGACACTCACTTGGAAAAATCACTATTTGCGACATGTTTCGGACTGCAATTGGAGTCCTTCATCAGGTTGAGTGATGTTGCGATAACCGACCGCGCATCACTGCTCGCCGCCGCGCGCGTAGCTCGCGGTCGAAGGCGGGCGGAGGCGGGGGCGGCCGTTACTCTTTGTACAATACGCGGCAATATATATTGCACGTCGGCCTTTGGAAAGAGATTCGGCACACTACCTATTTGACGTTTGTCAGTCGTCATCAAAATATATAATATAGAGTTGTTGCAACCCCCCAACTCCAAATAGTTCCATGTACAAAATGATACATGATTGTTTGACAATAATACTTTTTCTAGTAGTTGTAACAGCTCTCTTGCCGCTCTCTATAGATATATCCAAAGTGTACATGTCACCGATTTGACGTAAACTAATAAAGCCCATAAAGTGCAGTATTTATTTGATATGAAACGTCAATAATAAATAATAATTATAATTGATGGACGTTCGCCAGAGTTCGGACATCGTCGTAAGCAGCTAATTGTCTCTTTCCAAAGACCGACGTGCAATATATATATTGGCGGGTACTGTAAGTAACTATGTCTCACGTTAGTTTCAATGTATATGTTTTTCTTTTGTTCAGATGATCCAAGTAGTGTTGCAAACGGCGCTGCTAGTGGACGGTCTGCGGCGCTGCAGCAACAGCCGCAAGCTCCGGCGCAGCAAGCCCGGCCGGGAACTCCTCATGTTCCTGATCATCGCCAACGTCGGCATGTGGCTCTTGAACACCTTCTCCTACAAGAGCCCCGAAAGCCTGGACGAGAGATACGCGTACTACGGCAAAGTCACTTGGACCATACTCGGACACATTAGCTTGCCGTTAATTATGTTCTATCGGTTCCACTCGAGCGTCTGCTTCGTTGACATGTGGGATTCTGCTTATAAACCAGGGTCGGAACATTAGGGTTATCGACTCAAACAAGACCAAAAAATATGGCGAATGATGGAAATCCTATTCTAATATCTCAACAATTGACGAAGTTATAACTGTGTCCATATTGCTAGTAAGAGAGAAAGAAAGCGCTGCAGAATGTGAGGTCACAATCCTCTAGCGTCATAGTAAATGACGGTCATTCCATAGTTTCCATACGAAGGTACTAAATACGTTTTGCGGAATAAGGACACTATATTTATGCCCCTTCTAAAACTTTGACCACGTATAATTTTGAGATTATTTATTCTCTTAGGCTGCTTTTTCACCATTTGATTTAGAGAATATTCCAAATTATTGTTTTTTTTTTTCATTTGGGCCTACAACCCTATTATTTCTTTTCCAGGAGAAGGCACTTTGTTGGTAATCAATAAGGCGCTATAGGCATAACGATGCAATTAAAATTTATCCTTAATGTAATGACGTGATAAATAATAACTGATAAATCGGTACCTATTATCTGGGAAAAACACATTTAATTCGTACCTTCAGACTCTTACTTAGATATACCAAATACAGTACATTGCTTATATAAGTCAGTATTAAAATTTCATTTATTATAATAAGATAGCTCATACGTTCCAATAAAATTCGAAGAAAATAAGTGAGATAATTCTTTAGGCAATAAACGAAAAGTAAATGCGAATACAACGGCTTAAGCCGTCCGTTACCTGTGACTGGGATCCCCGGCCGGATAACAAAAGAATGTTTTGTTTTGTTTTTTTCTCTGGGAGGGGACGGGTTGTGTAATAAAGTTGAATAAATCATTACCACGCTCATGTTCCACGTAACCGTAACGTGTGTAATAGATTGAGTAGTACTCACGAATATGCGTTTGAGGATAACCACAAAGCACGTCTCAATGCGGCGTCTTAGCTGACCAACCCCGAGAGCCAGTTAATTAATGCCGCTACCCTGATGCAATTATCGAATATTAGGTTAAGTACTACCGCCGAGGAGCCAGGCGCACTTAGCCGGGATACAAACTAGTTAGGTACCGCAACGTCGGCGCTGTGTACCTAACCCTGTGTACTTTATCCACATGCTCGGGCAAACTTTACGCTTTTGCTATCGTTGTCTCTGACAAAGTCAAAGCATTCCTAGTTTATGGTAGGCTCAAAAGTTAAAGGGTAGTCTAACAGACACTAACATTTATCAGATTTCAATCAAACGTTGCTATAGGCTGCGGTGTCCGCTTACCATCAGGTGGACTGTACGCTTGTTTGCCACCGGCTTTGTGCAAAAAATCTCACACAAATCCACCGGACATAAAAAAATGTGTTCTATGTAATATATACTGGTGCTGTAGGTACAGTAGACCTTGCGAGTAATATTTATAATGTTTTCACCCCCATGTCTCTGCCATTTTGAGATTTTTCCAAAAACGGAATCGTCAAAAAATTGCCATAAGAATTATCGATCCTGCTTACAAAATTTCACAAGATTTCCCTGAGGAATGCAACCTGTAGAGGAGAACTATTGCCCAAGCTGAAACAGAGACGCGTAGCGACGCGTCTCTGTTTCAGCTTGGGCAATAGTTCTACGCCGCGTTCGCGCGAGCGAACCGAGCGCGGTTCGCTCGCTCGGTCAACAATGACCCAGGTAGGTATGCACAGATTCTGCGAAAGTTACCGCCACGCCAGTGGAACGAACTAAATTAATGACTTAAGTGCGAGTCCTGCTGTATTTTAAACCTTCATATAAAACCATCTTGACAAATTGACATATTATACAGCTATTTTGTTTATATTTAAGTTAGATGTATTAATTATTATAATAAGCAACCAGAGTAGTTATTGCAACTTCCTACCCTTAAGAGTCTAGATGTATTAATAATTAGTAACCTGGAGTACTTATCTGCAACTTCCTACCCTCAAATAATCACTTTAAGAACTGCATTTTTTTATATTAGGTACTATACACCGTGATAGTTTTTAACTAGAGGTAGTACGAGGAGTAAGGATAATTTTGTCTGATCAGTGATCAAACTCATGTTCTTAGTAACATAATACCTAAGTACTTAATAAATATAAGCTACATACAATGTTGTAATAAGCCTGTTTTGGTTGTTGTGTTTAATGGCAAATAAATTATTTTAATTTTGATTTTTAATTTTATTTGTATTTTTGTAAATATGTACTGGGTGTCCGTCCGGTGGAAGAATTAGGATTGGAAATCTGAATTAATAAAACTATATAAAGTATATTATTTTATTTAAGTACATAAATAAAAAAGGGAAGTGCGGGTTTTATTTTTTGAAAATAATTTCATATAAATGTTGACCGTCACGTTGGACACACTCTTTGGAATTATACATAGTAAAATTAGATGTCGCGTTAGACCCGCATTATTTACCTTTGTTACCGATGTTTGGACACACGTAAATGTCGCCTTCGACCCGTATTAACATTTTTTTTATAAAGAAATACAGAAATTTGAAGGACATCGCGTTTTATTAAACATTTCAAAATGTCTCGAGATAGGTAATCGAGAAACACGAGAATTCTCGTACCTAGAGAAATAAAAAATGTGGAGAAAACAGAAACTCTAATATATGTATGTATACGTTGTTGTTATCTGCTACTAAATCTAGAACCGGTATCGTAGCATCATAGGCCGGCTATCACCAAGCTAGCCGTGTCGTCGTTAGAAGCAATCGTAGGTACTATGTACTTACATAATCACAATAGTATCTAACTTAACCAATGACCCGTGATCGCCACATTCAATGCATCCGAATTTATTCGAAAATATAACCGTACTTCTGTTTTGAGCATTATCGTAAGCGTCATAAAATTTAAAATCGTTTGTGGGCTAGTCTAAAGCTAGTCTGTTTTGTGACATAGGCATGTGATTCGAGAGTGAAGCAGTAGGGCATCGCTCGAATCACGCGGATCTCCGCTCGGTTGACCAATGCCGCTGTTGTTTAATTGTTTCCGACCTTCTCTGAATAACGACTGAGTACCATTGACGAATTTCAACCACATGAATAGTGACATGGAGGTATTTTGTGTGCATCATCTCCCAAACCCGGAGATATCCGGGCACATAACAAAAGCCAACATTTGGAGCCATAGTCTTCAATATTTCGCAACATTTAGTTTACCAAAAGCAAAAAAGCCATCCCATACGGCTAAACCGGGGCACGAAAAAAAAATTACTTACCGCATGGAGTGAGGTATCGTTGTTTAGCGCTCGTTGAGTGCATAAATACATGAAGTAAAGGAAATAGAAGCCATTTATAATTTCTTCCTTTAAAATTTTAATAAATTTTGATCCTAGCGAAAAAGTGTGTATAACCTTTCTTGTAGAGAACTTTATATCTAAGAACGTTTTGCCATCGTTTACGAGTTTTGTCCCTCAGCACAATTGAGGACTTAGTATGTTCATTTAAATCGGTCATGATGGGAAAGTCTAAAACTATAAGACATACGTAGATCTGTTCTTAGGAACCATGTCATCGATTTTAGTGACAAGAATAACTGCATACATAGATTTAAAAAAAACTTTTACTTGATTCGGGAATCGAACCTGGTCGTATTGAAAAAAAAAGCTTACACAATTTCTATTTGGATATCGATTGTATAGGTCATAAGCAATAAATGTTACTATGGAACATGATATCTAAAATTCAGTAGGTAGACGATCGAAATGACAACCATGTTTTTCAGAACCAAACAAAGGAAATGTTGAGATAATCTCTTACCAGGGGAAACGCTCCAAAATTGGGCTATTGATTCACCTGTCGAGCCCACCCTTCCACTCCCTACATACAGCCTCTCGTGGCTGCAATTAACCACATGGTCAAAAAAAATACAAAATACAAATGCGTTTATTTTTCTCTTTAAATAACAATGGTGTATCGGTTAGTAATACCTTATATCTTATCAAAAAATATCTATTATAGATCTATTATCTATTTTTATTAGATATTATTAGATCTATTCTCTTATTAAAAAAGGAACAAAAACATCAAGAGCAGAAAGTCATATCCAAACTTGGAAGAAAATCTCTACTTACATCTGCCAACCCCGGAAATAAATTTTATTATGGTATTTCCATCGAGACAGCCACCAGAGGAGGTTCTTGGCCATGCTGCAATCACCAGATGAAAATGGACAAAATTCTACAAGACTCCCATGATGATTTCCAAAAGGATATTGTCGCAGCTCTAGACAAAATTGCCAAGTAACAATGATACCAGCGCAGAAGACCAATTATTGCTATATATTAAGAAATAACTTTATCTTTGAAATGTGGACCACCTGTGGTCAATATTATTATTTAAATTAGTTTTACGTTTTTACACTAGGTAAATTGAAAATTTTTAGTATTAAGATTTTATTATCTATTGTTATTTCTCAACTTGCCCATAAATTCCAACATTCCTCAACTTGTTGGCAACCTCGAATCTAATTAATTTGATTCTGATTGGTTAATTACTTTTGACAATTAGTAAATCATTGCCAGCATGTTGAGAAAATGTTGCTCCTAGAAATTATACCTAATTAGTGAGTTTGAGATATTATATAAAATGCTCAAACCACCCTGCAGCTATTTAAGAAAATACTGCAACGTTACACACACTGACCGATTTAAATGTTACGTCCTGTATACTATGTAACTGTACCAATTTTAAAAACCACACGAATTATTTCCCCTGATTTTATTAATTTTCTCAGACTACCTATGTACTGCAATTACTACAACACATACTACACACATTATTACTGCATAGTGTCAAGCTTTGCTTAGTTTAGGACTAGGTTGACAAATATTTATTGATTACTGCAGATATATTTTATAAATATCAGTACATGTAGCGTATGCCCTACACTCGGGTTATGTAAAACGAATTGGCACTGGTTCCTCAAAATAATGAGATTTGACGTGCCCGTGCTAACAATTGTTACCGATTATTACCCAATTTTTGACACAGCTATGTTGAGCTAATTATGTATATGTATCTTTAACACTGTGTAAAGTAAAGTACCTATATTAATTACGACTGGTATTATTCTCCATTTTATTATACCCTTTATAAAATCAAATTATTCTGAAGCTCAACCTCAACAACATTATAAATATATAAACAGGTTTATTAAAATTATTAAGAGGAATGCCTAGCTGAACAACTTTTCAAATCTTGAATTTTTGACATAATGTTTCTGTCGCGCTGCTGGGAGCGGAAGCGGGCGCTGTCTAAGTGTGAGCGCACGCACACAGGCGCGAGACGTGACATCACCCGCGAATTTACTTACTGACCCAGCGTACAATTAATAAGTATAAGGGGCTGTAGGTAACCTACGTTTTTCGGCCGGCGTTGTACACAGGAATAAGACTTTTCTCAAAAATGGCCCACAAAATGAACATTACTCGCTTGTATTGGATGGTAAAGTATACCTATAGTTTAAGGTCATATCAAAATTATTATTTTTAAAGAAAAAAATACTCGCTGCACTCTCAGATTCCATACAATGAAAAAAAATGGCTACCTATAAGTAGGTATGCTTATTATGGTAGAAGATCAATTCCTCGTGGAATCCAATATCAGAACTCAAGCTTGACAAAAATGTGTCTTGAAAACCTAGTTTGCTTGACAAATATAACGAAGACGAATTATCAAACGTAAACTATGCGTCGTTGAAGAGTTCCATTCTGATCATCATCAGCAGTTCCACTTCATCAAATGTCACATTTTTGTATGAAAATGCTTGATTTGTTGATAAAAACACAAAAATCACTATATGTTTGCCTTTAAGATCTGAGGAGTTCCCTCGATTCCTCATGGATCCCATCATCAGAACTGCGTTTTGACAAAAATGGGACCAACTTGGATATACAATATGCCTACAACTAAAAGAAGAATTTTCAAAATTGTTCAGACATGACGGAGTTATGGAGTAACAAACATAAAAACAAAAAAAAAACATACAACAGAATTGAGAACCTCCTCTTTTGAAATCTTGAAGCCGGTTAAAAATAATACCTAGTACATTACTGCAGACGCCGAGAAAGAAGGGCTCGCCGGGTGAGTCGGATAGTGATACGAAGCCGGAAAGCTTTATTCACGGGCACAGGCCTCTCATAGATGAGGGGGCTTGGGCAGTAGTCCTCACGCTGGCTCAGAGCGGGTTGGGAACTTCACATACACCTTTGAATTTCTTCGCGGATGTATGCAGATGCTTCGCCGAAAAGCCAACGGTAAATATCAAATGATATTCCGTACATAAGTTTCGAAAAACTCATTGGTACGAGCCGGGAGTCGAACCCACGACCGCCGTTTGACAGCCACATGCTTGAACCACTAGCCTACCGTAGCTACTATTAAGTGACCATGTTTGTGCACATTTCGCGCGTTATATTCATTTTTCTCATTTTCTCGAAGGTTAGCTGGAAGAGATCCCTCAGAAGGATAAGTTCGCCTTTGTAGGTACTTTATATTTTGTAATTTTATTTCTTGTTAATTTTCCTATTATGTGCAATAAAGTATCATACATACATATATATCACCAGTGGCGACAAAAATGGCGAAAAGTTGCCTAGCCCAATTTGGGCTTTATCAAAAAGAAGGGTCCCCAGGTCACCTTTCTAGTCTATATTCCTCCATTGTGACTCTGGCTTCTTCTTGTGATTAATAACTTTTCTGGTAGGTAATATGATTAATGGATAATTTTCCACCACTAGCGTATCGACAATATACGTCAACGACTGTTGTCCATCCCTATTCCATCTGTGTACGTATATTTAGAAACTGACTCCGCCAAGAATTCGTGCGATAAGGACAACTGCAGCTCGGACTAAAATTCCCATGCAAAAAACTCAAAAATCGAGGTTTCGTTCTCGACTGTTTCCTCCTTCAAAACGCAACCAATCATTGTAAAATTTTGGAAACTGCAAGAGCAAGAAATAATCTATGCCGCTACGTTTTGATTTTTTGGACATTTGTTGCCATATTTGTATACTGAGCCTGTTTTAGCAGCCAATTCAACTAAGCCGTTTTTGCGTTTTTTGAGGCGCTGTAAGTTTCTTTAAAATAAAAAGATCCAAAAAAACAAAACGTAGCGGCATAGATATTGATAGTATTGATCTTATATGAAAAAATCATTGCTCTAGGTTCAAAAACCAGGGAGAAAACAGTCGAGAGCGTTTGTATGGGAAAATCGCAGCTAGGCATTCCTCTTAATGAACGTAAATGACCAAATAACTTCACTAAAGGGAAATATTTTAAAACAGCTCAGGTGGTATTGGCCATTAGCGTGTCACGATTAAATTGATACCCCTTTGTTTTTCACGTCATTTTAACTGAATGCATTAATTAAGTTATAAAAGCTTTCCAGCCAGTAGCTCCAACCTAATTGGATTATTACCGTTCCTCTTATTTAACGTGAGATCGTTTAACGTCCATCAAAAAATGCCCTTAAGTGCACTTAGGTATTTTGTACTTCATAGAAAAAAAACAGGTTTTAATAGCTTAGGCCTACGTTAAAAACACAAGTAAGACCTTTTTGGTTTCAGTTGTGTAAGTTAAAAGTTTAATTTTATATATGGAACCGTCTTTGAGCAAACTTCCTGTGCTCTTTAGACGAATTTAGACACCGATTATAAGATAGTAAAATAACAGGGAAATAATCTCTGTAAAAGCGAATTTTGATAAAGTTGTCTTAAACAACATACTTAAAGTACTCAAAAGTTGGCCCTCCTCTGTCACAATGACATAGGATTTAAAGTGTCGAGCACAGGGACGTTTACCTTATGTTTAGTATTCGATTGTCGAATTGTTAGTAATGGCAAATCCTTTTCATCCTACTTTCTAATAATAGTATAAATTTATGCGAAAGTTTGGTTTTTGCTCAACCACCAAAAACGGCTGAACGAATTGTCGTGAAATTTGGTACACAACGAGTTTATAGCCTGTATTAACATATAGAATACTTTATCCCGAAAATCATCTCACTTAGGGACTTTATCGCGGGTAAAATGTTGATATACGAGTAAAATGTTTTCCACGCATGATAATCAGAAAGGCGTATTAACTGATATTCAAAACTATCGCTCACATACGAACGAAACTAAATGTATTTAATGGATAGTTAGGATCTCTCTGCGTGCGCATATGGTTCAGGGAGTCTATTTGCGACTTACATTTCCCACTCCAATCTGATATCAATATATGTCGTGCGCTCGCCACACGGGCCGAGCTAATGTGCCAGAGAGAGATCGCGAAACATATTGATAACAAATTGGAATCCGAAGCGTAATTTTCTGATCGACGATTCAGGACAATGAGATATTATAATGGATAGCGGTCACGCTCGGCGCCCGCGCAGGCCGGAAGGGCGCGACGACGGAAGCGCCCCCGCGACCCGTGACACTGCGCACACGCGCTTTGTTGCCTGATCATGGCACACGTGATCTATGGACTCCATTTAAGAAAAAGTGGCTAAACAGTGTTTTTTTTTTAAACGATCTGGACCGTTATTTTACGGAAGGCGTTTCGGTAAGATTGACTGACTCAATTTTGAATGCTACTCATCGGCAATATCCCAAACTAGTTAGCTCTATCGCGTTTACATCCGAATTTAAAACATTCTGTCCTTACTGGCTAGTCTGCGAGTGCGAGAAGGAGCTTACGGCTTTACGTCTCACATATATTTAATTTTTGCCCGCTGCTAATCTTGTAGCTTAATGACTGGTTTGAATGCACAACTACCTACAATTTTTTGCAGTGGGTACAGGTATCTGTCATAAAAGTAAAAGCTTCCACAGATTTTTTCTCCAAAACTTTACCTGAGACTAAATTCTAATTAACAAAGCATAGGTATTTAAGTCTACGAGAAAAGCCAAAAAGTAAACATCATTCACAGTAAAAAAAATGTGTAGGTAACGAAGAAGTGATTCCCTACGATGTCCTCTATAATGTCTACATTTACTCGTATATCAGCCAATATCTATAATGAAAAGGAACATCAGCCACGTAGTGGGCACAGATTGGCTTAAGCGGAGCGGAACAAACGTGAAGAGTCTCCACAAGTCTATCAATAGGACATATTAGTGTAGCGCGTCGAGGGTGCTCCGCTGTCTACTGAAGGGCCATCCGCCTTGAAGGTAAGCGACTTATTATCCCACTATATCACCCAATACACTCGGCAACACCATTAGCTTCAACAACCTGTAAACTACATGTGAGACGTAGTTTTAATTCATACTATTTTATTTAGACGTTCATGTCGTTGCACGGAACTCAGCTAAATGAAAGTATAGACAACTTATGTAAATAGTCTTCATTGGTTGATTAGGTATATTACACCTATTTATACTTAGGCCCTGCATTATTAAAAGGTCCATTTAACGGTACCTAGAGGTAACTATCAGGTGGACCGTATGCTTGTGTTGCTACCGTCGTTGTATAAAAGAAATATATGATATAAAAAATACTGATCTACTGATATTTTATCTAACACACATAGGTCCGACAGATGTGGATAAAACCAGACCTTGAGGTAAAACAAGTCGACACTATTACCCATTGAGTTAGCAACAGCGTAATAAAATATTGGCCTTTATTTACCGAGAAAAGTATTTTATACGCTGACAAAAAACACAATACACGACGTTTTGCAATAGATTTAATATGTCAGCCGCGCTAAAAGCAATCTCCGACATAAAATCTTGTGTTTTAGTTTCCCATTCCGGAAAAATAAAAGATAAGGTTTTGTGCTTTGTAAATTAACTATGCTACATGAAAATGTTAATACTTCGCTGATTATTAAACCAATTAGCTAGATTAAACACGCAAAATTACCTAATGAACCTCCTTAAAATGTAGTGTTTAGTGGAACGGAGTGGGTCCATGTGATCAGTCTGTTGTGCATAATGAGCTGCTCCGGCAATAATGTTTAAAAGGCACTTGCTCCAAGACGGCAACCCTTGCCGGCCGCCAGATTACCGACCTACACGTGTTCGCGACTCACTTATTTGGGGTGTAAAATTGAATCACTTTGGGGAACCAGTATTTGGAAAATGCTTTTAGTGATGTAGATCGATAAATATCTCTGCGGCCTATTCAAAGTCAATGTGTAGATAGATTTATCATGTGTTGTATTTTAGGCAGTGGTGGATTTGTCCTATAGTAACCGGGCCTATGGCCGCCAGATGCCTACCTATTAGAGGTGGCCAATCGTGGCAAAATACCTTAGTACCTAAAATATAGAAAGCTACAAAATGGGCGACTGGTTCCGTTTAAGGTCAAGACTGCAAATCTGCCTCTGATTTGATTAAGGTACTTATGTTTATAGTTTATACATTAAGTTGGTGCAAGGAGTTAGTTGCCATAGTTAGTCCATCAATTCGACTATTTCCCGGGCCAGCCGGCGCGATCAAAGACGCGACGCCGTTCGCCCGGAAAATTGCCCGGGCCCAATGAATATTATTAAACTCTTCAATAGTTTCCTTGTACTTTTATCTTGTTAGGCGAAAGCCTTTATTTATACATTGTAATTGACTTTGCTTAGGTATACTGCTAGATATAATAATAAATATCCTTTATTGCACCATAAAAGAGAATCAGTTTTTAATCTATGAAAATCCTGATATTTTGCGTTCTCATAAGAAGAAAATAGTAGGTATACTTAGTTACTTACCTTCCTAGAGCAATCTTGTAGATTTATTGGTTTGATAAAATATCTTTTGGCAAAGACCTGCATCATTAGCAGCTAATACTTTGTTGTATGTTTTTCCTGGGAGCTTTTCAGTTTTTTTTGCATTGCCACTTGTTTGCTTCCTTATTTTTGTGACTTTCCGTCAGTACTCAACTATTTTACTACAAAGATCAATCAAGTCAATTATATGTAATTAAGTCCTGGTTAAACAAAAACACATTTATCTACACACATATCATAAATCCTCTAATATGCGTTCGGAAACCGTAGAAAATGACTCTCATTTCAACATTCAATGAATTTATGGCAATTTTCTTATCTGTGGCTAAGGCTACAGCAGTAATAAAATATTTCATTTTAATCTCATATATGATGTTAAAATATTACGTCAAACAAAACTGTCAAAATTTAAATGTCAAAGTTGACATGTCCCTATTCTAGTATCACTGAAAATTCAAATTCAGTCGATGCGAAATGTCAGCTCGATGTTTTTTTAGTATATATCGCACGAAATTTGAGCTAGAACGACATGATCACATCAGAATAAGGACTCTTTACTTTTTAAAATAACATTCAGGTATCTGTTGCCAGTTCTGATTTCGATATTTCCGCAACTGTGCAAAAAAGGTTGTATTAACACAATTATTGTATTTATTTACTACGGTTTCTGAACCCATCTTAGAGTAATTATAATATGTGTGTAGATAAAGTAATGTATGCAACTGTACATAATTAGGCATTAAAACACTCGTGTGACCTTATTATGAAACTCGCCTTCGGCTCGTTTCATAAAACACACTCGTGTTTTAATGCCCCTCATTATGTACCAGTTGCATAAACTACTATTTACTATCAGTAAGCATTTTATGCATATTTAATTGCATTTAAATTGAACAACTGCTTTGAGTGAACCACCTGTTCTTTTCGCAGGCGACATTAGTGCTCAAATCAAAAACGACGATAAAACAAGCATAATTCGCTTTAATCACCGAGGTACGGAAAGGCCCGTAATCCGGCGCGGGCGCTACGGTCCGCCGACCATATTTAGACATATGTGACGATCCAGCGGATGCCCAGTGAACCGCGAGAGGATGTGAGTTATTAAGTGGTACACTTTCAGGTGATCTGTCGAGTGAGAGAATCGCGCCCGCGTCCCACGCCGTATCGGAAACATGGCAGTGACGTGGAACTAGAAATTTAATGTTTTATTATAATGCGGCAATTGACACGCCTGATGAGTAGATAACTGTTAAATTACTTGTATAATGAATGAAAATATAATAATTGTAAAATTATTTCGATGGCCTTTGGGAACCAATAATTATGATGGAATTGCAATCAATTTTGATAATCTCACTCCATGTATAGTACAAATTATTTAAAATATCCGACATTTTATAAAACTTGTCATTGGACTTTGAATCTTCACGCTTGGACAGTAAAATCGCGTTTTGTACGGCCTAATTTGATAAAACTCGGACGGTTCAAATAATTTTAAGTATTTGTTATGATAACAGTTTATTTCCACTGAAACATCATCAGATAGATAACAAAATAAGTACGCGTATGTATCATTCCATACGTAAAGTTCGGCTTTGGCGCAAAGCAAGTAATCTTTGCTTAGGCATAACATATTAGGTCTATGTTTTTTTTATTTCATCAATGCAAAACTGGAGAAACTGCAGTCAATATTAATTTTAATTATGTATTAAGCAGTAACGCTGCTAAATTTATTTCTAAATTTGCAGTTAATATTGTTAATAATCGTTACCTCTATTTTAAAATAGGAACTGATTGTATATACCGTATCCATTTCTTACCTGAGCAAATAAAACATAGCTCCACACTGATTCGTAAGCAGGGCCCCGTATGCGGTTCATCCATTTGAAACGGGCCTGTGATGTTATTCATATCATATCAAACGTTTAGCGAGCATTACACGATTCTCACTGTTTGGATTAACCTATTATACCTACTTGTGAACACGGGGCGGCCTGTTTTACACATCTCTGTAGCTTCACATCTATAGGTACATATAATTCTACGTACCGTTTCTTCAAGTTTACAACCACTATACTTACTCCCGCTCGCTGAACAGTCTATTTGCATGCCTATAACTTCATGACATGACTTTTCCAAATATGCATTGTGTAGAGAGTGACAGATTTGCATATGACATACAGCCTTGGCCAAAAGTGTTAAGCACCCCTTGTTTTCCTTTGTAACTTATAAAAAAAATATTATTTTTTAATTACAAAAATGTACAATGACGTAAAATATGAAAAGGTATATACTAAAGAACATCTATAGAGAACTTTAGATAATATCATTTCGAAGTACCTATTGCTAACTGAAGACTAAAAATAGACGGGTTTGCAATAAAAGGACAAATTGCATTTTAATCCGTGCAATTATCTTTAACGTCAACGAAAGTAGCTAGTTTTTGAAAGATATTTAATTTTCTCTAATAAAAGGATATGAAATGCTTGATTGAAAGTTTAACTTTTATATGGAAAACGTGTGATTGCTCAACACTTTTGGCCAAGGCTGTATATTTACCTCCTTTACAATCACAGACATTGGCCAAATGCGCAAATTGTACCACCGCGTTTTCATTTTCCATCAGCCACATTGACTATTATAAAAAAAACCGGCCAAGTGCGAGTCGGACTTTGCACATTTACGGTTCCGAACCTAACTCAGAAATCTGATTTATCAATAAATTAGTATTAGTTGGTAAAATATACGTAATAATAAACATTTACACCATTTATTTCAAGTTCATAGGTCAATGGGATGATGAAAAATCTTCGAAACAAAATTTTGTGACAGACGACGGACGGACGGACGGACGGATGGACGGACGGACGGACGAACGGACGCGTGAGTGATAACAATAGGGTTCCGTTAGACCCTTCGGGTACGGAACCCTAAAAACTAGCTATGCAAGTTTTTAATTAAAACAATATGAGATAAGATTGTAATGCTTTACCCTCGTCCTTACACGTCCCTAATAGATTCTTATTACCAGAAGATTTTTTGGCTACAGTTAATTTTTTTACTAGGCAGGCGTGCTAGCACAACTTGCTGCCAAGTCGGGTAGATTTTTCTCAATTCGCTTCGCGTCACAGTGACAGTTGTACTAGCCCCGGAGATTTTGAATTTGTACAGTCAAGGGCACCAATATGTGTACACTTTTTCACCTTATTCCATTAAAATAAGGTCCAAAAGTGTATACATATTTATGCCCTTGACTGTACTTGTACGAGTACACGGGGACTTGCGCAGGATTTTTCAGATTATGTAACGTTATACAATTTAATAAGCCAAGCCACTGGTCGAGCGGTGAGGCACGTGACTTTTAATTTCGCAGTCATGTAATCAAAGACTACAATGTATATACTAAAGTACATGTAATCCCGGCTCGTGTAGTTCATGCATTTCAGGAAGGCGAGTGGAGTGATTACTATTATTATGTCATTTATGTCTAGTTTCACAAAATTGCGCCTTCGTGAAATACGATAACTATACCACTGGGTTCTTCAGAAAAAACTACGTACAAGATCATTGGATATAATCTTTTCGGCGAAGGAAAACACCGGGAGGAAACGAGTCTAGTTTTTCAGGGTAAGCAGATCAGATAGTAGTGGCTTTCATAAATTAGTGCCTACGCCAAATCATGTGATTAGGTGCCATAGTATACTCCAGGCTCCTTTAGGATACAACTGAGAAAACGTTAAGAGGATGTCATATCGTTACGCAATTAAGACAATTAGCTGCAAAGAACGGCAATGAATGTGCCTAATTTCTCTCGTGGCCCATTTAATTTAATCACAGCGTAGGTATATGCTCACAAAGCACACGTGGCTGTGTATCAGGCTGCACCCGGAACCGGCCCAATGGCCGCTGTAAATCAATATCCGGTGGGCGCGCCGGCCAGCGCCGCGAACAAAACTACTGCCCACTTCCGAGACGTGTACGTCCTCATTATTCACAGACTGTTAAACTGGGGGGTGATTACGTAACGTTTCAAACGTACTTAAAGATGTAACTGGAGTTATTAGGAGAGTACTTTTATCTCACGAGAGCGGCTGAGCCATATTTGTGGTTGAACCCCTACTGTAATAATTAGAAAAACAGGGACATCAATGAAATATAGGGTACAAGTAAGCTCACGCATGATGATTTTGCTGTTTTCTATCTTGGCTCATTGATTCTCATTAGCCAGCCTAAAGGCCTCTCAATCGAGTCGGATGCAAATCGATTGATATACATTTTTAATTTAATTATTTACAATCGCATATCAATTAAAAGTTTAATTTAAATATAAGAATATTTTTAACGACTTTGTCTACATACGTAATAACTTTTTTTTAATGTAAAGGGCTCCGCGGGAATAAGTGGTCAGCTTAGCCATTGTTCAATTCAATAACATTACATGCCTGTGCATTGATTTGTAAACCCATTCTAATGAAAAACACCGTACCTATCAACTAAGTGTTTCATTAAAAGTTTGTTATTGAACTTAAGTTTCATTGCTTCGCAGAGTTTGAAACATGTCGGGTGAAATTTTCTTGCTATGCTCAATCCGTAATATGAGCGTTCGAGCAAAATAACTATTAAGCTTTGATGCGAAACGTACTTGTAACTTAAACTAATGAGCAACAGAATGTTTTCTCTATTACAACTTCGTTGGTCTCTCCTTCGTATTTATATAATTCGAGTTCGGATGTTCATTTATTTTGGCACAAAAACGTATTCGAAATAATATTCACGGGTTGTAGGTTAGTGCGGCGCTTTGCGTAATAATTAAATGTGACACGTGCGGCCTGACGACACGTGTGCGTTAGTTTAATATGGATATGCTCACGCCTGTACAGTCTACTGCATGTAGGTATGTATCAAATCAATCCTCTTATAAATATGTACCGAAATCTTAATTCTCCGACATAACTGGTGCCTATGCATCCATCCAATATCAATAAACGCAGCCATTCCACGTCTCATGCAACATATCAAGCGATGTTAGGCATCGTTGCGCCACTTTGTCCAGTCGGTGACGCATAACAAGTGAAAAAAACTTAATAAACATAGCCAGTGAATCTACAAATCCTTACATATTATTACGATAAGTATAGTATGTATGTATGACACTTTATTGCACATAAGAAAAACGCTAACAAAAAACAACATAAAATAAAAGGTACAAAGGCGAATTTATCCCTCTAAGGGATCTGTCCCAGCTAACCTTGGAGATAATGAGAAAAGTGAATGAAACGCACGAAGGCGACAGACAAACTTACTATGCACAAACACGGATACTTAAAAGAAGCAATACCTGATTTAAAATACACGTAATCTAATTAATTGTACATAAAATTACACAAATAATATTATACTTATACACTATAATACTATAAATATATAGAAATAAAAATATAATACAGACATTATATATATTTAACATAAATACATATGCATGATAAATAAATATTAGGTACGTATGCAATATTAAAAACAACATGCATTATTAAAAGCCACATCTTTTTCAGTCTCTCCTTAAGCGAGGCAGCAGATTGTGATTGTCTGATAGACACCGGTATACACCGGTATATAGTGTTTAATCCCTAAATACTTAAATCTTTCATTTGCTTAAAACGTAATAGTAGTGTCGTTTTATACAAGAGATTTTTAAACAATCTACATAGTCGAACACTGCAGCACTGTGACCGTAAATTAACAATGCATCCTGAGAAAAGTGCATAAAACGAAACCTAATAACTAAGGTAGACGTGAAGCCCCATATGATATCAGGGGTGCGCAAGGCATACGTCGATGTAATGAAGATTTGAGGATAATCGAAAGAGCCGCTCGGCAGACGATTTATTTGCGGCGCGACCGGCCGGGTAATAATGCCTTTAACGGCGCTTCCGGGCGCCTGCGAGCGTTCACACTTCCACTGCACTTGCTAAAGGGATGCTAAATACCTATATATGTAGATTTTTGTTTTTTTTGATGCTCATTTTAAATTTTTTATAGGTATACTATCCATACTTAATATTATAAATGCGAAAGTGTGTCTGTCTGTCTGTATGTTACCTAACCGCTGAACCGATTTACATGAAATTTGGTATGGAGATAGATTGAGTCCCGTGGAAGGACATAGGATACTTTTTATCCCGGAAATCATCCCTTAAGGGGGGTGGAAGTTTGAATGAAAGAGCGATGAATAGGTAAGCGCCTAATATAAGTTATATAAGTAAATAGCAATTACTTGAATTCTATCGCGATGAACGAGTTCCACGCGGACGAGGTCGCGGGCAATAACTAGTCTATAAATAACTTGACCACAACTTAATCCGTGTTTAAAGAAAAATACATGTTATAGGGTCAGTCCACGGGCATTTCAACTGCCGTCAGTCCCTAATAATAAATATTAAAGAAAATGAGCTATATCAAATTACGTTTTGATGTAATGATAATACTGTGCTCGTAAGAATTAGTGCTGTGGTAAGAATTAATCGAGTTTAAATCTAAAAAATATACAATGTAAATATTACTAGTAAAATATAATCATGAGTCATGACTATCCAGAGTCCTATTATTCACAACGAGTACTACTTGGTCTCTTCAAATCAAAAGTGAATAGATAATTACTGAATCAGTAAGCGCTATAATAGTCGTCACGTTCCATCAGGTTTTTTCTAAAATAAAAATATAAAACGTAAAACGCTCAAATGTGTCCACTTTTGTAGTCTACTAGTTACACATAAGTATATTAAAAAGCTTGACAAGGGCTCGGACTCACCCACCCACCCAGGATTCCGTGAAACTTTGTAGGTACATTATTATTTATTATAAATAGTTCAGGAATCGCGTCTCGCAGTTTCTTTAAATGAAGGCTATATTTTATTTTATCAAGCAATCAAATTAGGTACCCTGAAAATGTTCATTCCCTTGACAGTGTCGAAATATACGATTTTTTCACAGCTTCAAGGAACTGTGATCCTATAAGGTTTGTTTCCCATTGTTTCCTTTTGAGGTACGGAACCGTAAAAATGGTAGAGCATTTTATTGGCTATACTTTTTTTTATTGGCTTGGTGTTAGCCAACTGGCGTAAAGCTGCTGGCTCAATAACAAAGAGGCTGCACAAACGAGTCACGGCCGCAGCATCGCTTCAAGTCATGCTGCTCGCTTGTTGATAGAGTTTCCACCTCACAATAAGTGTTTCCTGAACGTCCTCCCAGCTTAAATATATCAGTGTTTCTTAGCGTTATATGAAAGTGATTCTCATTATAAAAGAACATGTCATAATATAGTAGTTATAGAAAGCCCACCGATAAGCTCATACTGATGGAAAGCGCAACTTGTCCTCTACCGACATAAAAAACAAAACAAAACAATATTTTGTTTACATGACGGGTTGACGGGGATCCCTGTCACCGGTAGACAACGGCTTAACCTTCTTGCAATGCGTTTTTAGTGCACTGTATGTGTGACTAGTTTTTAGCCGGACATTTTACGGTCCTGTCAATTTTTACGTGTCCGGCCTGCCCGGGTTTTCTCCGGCTTTTGCAAAAGAGTAAAAAGATGCCGTTTTGTAACTATTGTATTTTAATATATGTCTTAAATGTCTGTAAATCTTTTTTTGAACGTCAAGTTTGACTTTTAAAGTTTAGGGCAAGGTGAAAATTGTATGTTCGGCTTTTTGGTCAAAACGTCCGATATTTTTAACACCCTGTTCGACTTTTGAAGCTTAGAGCCTAGCAACTTTAGGTGCGGTGCACAAACGGTAGAAGGAACTGAAACGAATGTTTCAAGAACAAGACTCGAGAACGAAGAAAACTAAGTTATTGTAATCGTGCGTTATTTTTTGATGAAACTTTTTTCCGATGTCAAACGCAGCAGTATATTAGTTACAAGTGTAATATAATAAGGGTCATTTTAGAATATTGTTATTGTTTATTTTCATTAGTATAGATTTGAGTACAACCGCGTCACTTTTTATATCCAGCAGATTATTAAATATTGTTTTCCTGTAGTCAAATTTTAACAGTAAATGCATAAAATGGGTACAAAGGTACTCATATTTTCTCCAATTGACCATTGACTTATTTGGCATTTTATTGCTTCGAATCCGACGAATCTAGATAGTCTACGCTTACAGTGCGCGCCATCCACGAAGGAGCACCCCTCCACAGCCCAAGCCGTACAACTGCGCACAGATTAGTATGAGTTTCGCTGTGGAGGGGCGCGTCGTCGTGGATGGCGCGCACTATACAGTCAGTTATTAAGTTATTATTAACTCTGCAACTTGAACTCCGGTATCAACTTTTATCTCCAATTCCGTAATTTTTGCGTACCTAATTGAGTACGAAAATAAACTTTCACGTTTATATTATTAGTAGGAAGTGGAATATATTTAGAAGTGACATAAAAAATGTTAACACGATAGTCGCATTAGCTGGATATCCAGTCAGTAAGCGGGTTACCCGACAGGCGCGTCAATAAACATGACAAAATAGGCCCATAATAAATATGGAATAGGATTTCCAATCAAGTCTGCTTCGTGCCCGCCTCGCTGCGCAAAAAATATAGACACAAGAATGCGGAGAGCCGGCATCTTTGATTTTTATTTGATTTCAAATTTTGACAAGAGTATTGATAATACCAATAAAGTAATTATAGGATACTATCTGGATACTATGACTTAATTAAAATTTTAGAATTTTTAGATAGTAACATTGCCCTTTTTTGATTTTATTGTGTGTGGTAGAATTAAAGCGGGAAAAAGCAGTTTTTAGCTCGAAAATGGTCGATTTGGAGTGATGTTTGAAACAAAATATCATAATGAAAAATCCAAGGAATACATTTATAATACATGTCATTAGATCGCAATAGTCCTGTTCTAGATAGTAACATTGATAAAATGTCAAGAATCTTCTCAATTGAACGGAAAATGGACTAAATATAAGAGCATTTTTTACCTTATAAGGAGCCTTAACACATTCACTGCCAATTTTTTCCATTTTCGTCCAATATTCCGCAGTGTCTCAAGACGAAAGTCTTTGATCAGTGTGTGTTGCCAGTTATGACATATGGTAGGGAAACGTGGTCGCCCACCATGGGCCTCATAAGAAGGCTCAAAGTCGCCCATAGGGCTATGGAGAGGGCTATGCATGGAGTTTCTCTGCGTGGTCGCATCAAAAAAGAGGCCATCCGTACGAGAACCAAAGTAACCGATATAGCCCTTCGAATCGCTAAACTTAAGGCTCCTTATAAGGTAAAAAATACAAATACAAAATACAAATACAAATGCGTTTATTTTTCCTTTAAATTACAATGGTGTATCGGTTAGTAATATCTTACATCTAATTGACATGGAAAAATCGGTGTGAGCACAGCGATAAGCTGGTTTTAAGCCCACCCGTAGTCAATAAGTTGGTTTCACATTAAGTAAATAGACAGGTTAGTAAATTAAATTAAGTAGGTAGTTACAATTGCAATAATACAATATTGGATTGACTAAATGCTCATATATTTAGCCCATTTTCCGTTTAATTGAGAAGATTCTTGACATTTTATCAATGTTACTATCTAGAACAGATTGCGATCTAATGACATATATTTTAAAAGTATTCCTTGCATTTTCATTAAGATATTTTGTGTAAACATCACTCCAAATCGACCATTTTCGAGATAATAACTGCTTTTTCCCGCTTTAATTCTACCACACACAATAAAATCAAAAAAGGGCAATGTTACTATCTAAAATTTTAATTAAATCATAGTATCCTATAATCACTTTATTGGTATTATCAATACTTTTGTCAAAATTTGAAATCAATTTTTTTTTAAACTTGTAAGGCCTCTTAAGTGGCAGTGGGCGAGGCCCGTTGCACGTAGAATCGATGGCCGTTGGGGCCGAAAGGTTCTCGAGTGGCAACCACGGACCGAAAGGCGCAGCGTGGGTAGACCCACCACAAGGTGGACTGGTGACCTGGTAAAGGTCGCGGGAGTCCGCTGGAAGCGGGTGGCGCAGGACCGCGGTCATTGTGGCATTTTTTGGGGGAGGCCTATGTCCAGCAGTGGACGTCTTTCGGCTGATATGATGATGATGATGACATTCACTGCCCCCTGGCAACCGGGTGCTCTGCGCGTACCTACACGCGTAGCGTGTCAAGTGCGAATCTTTGCGACGTCAGTAAATTTACGTCAAAGAAGAAAATGACACATATCGATCCCGCCACGCCAAGTCAGGAAGTCGCCTTAGTGTAAAAAACTTCGTATTCTTTATGCACATCCTATAGTTATGTATAAAGTTTGCGAGAAATTAAAAAATCCTTCACCAATAGAAGCGAAATACTCGGAAAAACTATAGGCTTATAGGTTTAGGTAAAGGCGGTGTGGAATAGTTCATTAAGGCCGGGTTATAGTAAAAATCTGATTTGGTAAACGGTTTTATTTCGAAATACTACATATTAAAAATGTAAAAAAAATACGATGTTATATTTGAGACCTTTATCTAGTGCCGTCGGATGTCCGTTACACAATTTGCAAAACTTTGTTCGATAGAAAAAAATTCCAAACATACCTCTATTTTCTATCTTAAAACTCATTTTATTTCAATCTTAGGTAACATGATGAGTAGAAAATAATACTAAAATAAACGTATTTGATGGTATGAGGGATGTCGGGATTAATATTGTTAATATAGTAAGCCATGTATTTTTCTCACCCAAAAATGTACTAAAAATTTACGAAAATTACGCGCACAGTTCCGTAGAGAGTGGGATGGTCAATTGCAAACTCACGCGTGTTAGAGCGGGACATTTGCAATGGAAGAACCTCGCCTTAAAAACACTCTTACGGTAAACTAACTATATTAAAAGGTAAAACAAAAGGAAAGCACAAGTACACAATGGGTTTAGGCGGCGAGTTACGAGCGGACTGCCGGCGCGGCGCGGGAGCGTCGAGTGAGTGAGACGCGACCCGGGAAAAAGAGACGACCAGCGTGAGCGCGCGTTACTTTCGCGCGCGAAGCGTATTTGAATTTGCTCGTTAGGCTTTTTGGCGCGTATGCATGCATCCTACAGGCTATATTATATCCCGCGTTTCCGCCTGGATTCTGGCAGCTAGTTTTTAGGGTTCCGTACCCGAAGGGTCAAAACGGAACCCTATTGGTGACGCCCAGACGTCCGTCCGTCCGTCCGTCCGTCCGTCGTCTGTCACACAGGTTTTACAGCCAAACGGTTGGAGCTACAGGCTTCAAATTTACACAGTATGAGCATCTTGTTGGCCCAAAGCCATACAATAGGCAAAATTTATTATTAAGGGCTCCCGATACAGCTAAAGGGAGGCGTAAAAATTTTTTTTTATCCTACCCTATCGAGTGGGGTATCGTCGTTTAGAGCTCATTGAGTAGATACTTACTATATTTTTAATTAAAAAAAATATTGGAAAACAAAGGAATGAGAACCCACCCACCAAAGTCAGCTTTTTTTACGAAATTTTGTTCCGAGGAATTTTTTAGAAGCGGGCGCTTTGACCTTGCACTTCCCTATATGTAGAGGAAAAACTTGGCAGCGAAAGTGTTAGAAAATAAGAGACTGCCGTTAGTGCTACAAATCCGTAGAGACGTAGCAGTTCGCTACGTTCGTAGCGCTACGCGGCTCCTGCATACCTGCCCCCATAATATAGACATCGCCCGACCGACGCCTTCGGGACAATTTTTTAAATTTCCTCCCAGCCCTACAGACACTGCGGTAAATTATTCACCTTATAGTTTTAAATGTTTACTATTTATCTTTTACAGTAAAGTAAGTACAAGGGGGCGATTTTTGAGTATCGAACGCTCGAATTTTCACTCGACAACTGTCAAAACATCATAGTTTTTTGACAGATCTCGAGTGAAAAGTCGAGCGTTCGACACTCAAAAATCGGCCCCCTGTACTTACATCATCCGCGTGAACTGCCGTATCAACTTCCGTCCGAAAGTTCATCGTTCGGTAGCTCTAGTATAAGTTTTTTCGAAACATTAACTAATTCGAACGCGTTTGCGTTTTGTCTCATAATGTATGAAAGTGGTATGAAAACGTGAACAGCGCCTCTGGTGGAAACTAAAACAGCGAGTATAACATTTGTTGCTAACCAATGAACGCGCGTATTTCAAACTCGGTGAGAGCGTTTTCATACATTTGAGACAAAACGCAAACACATTCGAATTAGTTAATGTTTCGAAAAAACTTATACTAGAGCTACAGTTCATTTGGGAATAAAAACGTATCATGTATTTTAGTACAAGCTATCAACAATCTTCACGCCAAATAAACTAGTAGCTCTGTGAGCTATAGATATCGCGGGTTTGTTTTTAGGGTTCCGTAACCAAAGGGTGAAACGGGCCCTATTACTAAGACTCCGCTGTCCGTCTTTCCGTCTGTCACCAGGCTGTATCTCAAAAACCGTGATAGTTAGTTGAAATTTTCACAGATGATGTATTTCTGTTGCCGCTATAACAACTACTAAAAAACAGAATCAAATAAATATTTAAGGGGGCTCCAATATAACAAACGTGATTTTTTTGCCGTTTTTAAAACCCTTCGTGCGCGAGTCCGACTAGCACTTGGCCGGTTTTTAAGTTTCCAAAAACTGTACCTCTAATATATAATAAAATAAAATAAATAAAAATAAAAAAGCCTTTATTATTCCTTAAAACCAAGAGTTGCTTAAACGATAATATTACCTACAAAAAAACTGAATATAATTACATCTGGGGGCACGGCAGTGCCCCCGCAAGTCGAGCGAAAAGGTGCACGGCCGTACCATCCTTTTCTCGAAGCCATTCAGGCCATTTTCAACATCCTGTAATTTTGTCCCAGTTAAAGCTAGAACCCTGAATTTTCAGTAACATGTTGGGCATAATATGGGTTAGATATATTCTCAATAACATTCAATTTGAACTTTTATTTTAAGAACTATTGCCCCTAAAAATTACTTAGTTTTGTCACTGACTCACTGACTGACTGACAGATCATCAATCGTTTAAGGTACTTCTAGCAGACCCACAAGCTCCAAATTTCAAACATAATTAGTTTTTAGCCTATTAATTGCTAGAAAATTAAAAAATATTGCAATATCAGTCACGTATCTGAGATATACAAACTGCATAAGTAAGTTTGTAATCCTATACAAAATACGTACGATTACAAAGTTACTTTTACAGTTTGCATGTTTTTACTAGAAGTCATACCTGAAAAGAAAAAAAGGGATGCAAGTCGGTGGAAATTTTGTTCTGTGGGCACCCCTCCGATACTATTGACTAAAATATAACAGACTTGGTTTAAGATTACATATCATTACTTTTTGTTGTAAAAGAACTGTGTTGCGAGACTTGCATCTTTTTACATGTAATGTTTTTGATGGGATACATATTAATTAACACCGCTCCATTTACTCCCATACTACTCTTTTGTGACATCATTGCTACAAAACTCCGGGGTCTATTTGTCAGCTTTTAAGCTTAAAACGGGTGAGGTGACAGGGTGACAGCTGAGGACGAGTCACATAGCTGGAGACAACGCATTCTCGGGGGCTTTGGCGATCTTAATCATACCTGGAACACATCGCGACCAACCTACAGAACAAATAGTGGTGATGTTACGACTGCGGTGGCTAGAATAGTAAGATAAAATAGAGAATGGCAGCAAGCTATAGCTGTTTAATAGTCTGGGTTGTTGCGCGGAAGCGTTGTTGAATGACCCAGATAAGCGAAACTAAGTACCTACATCAAGATATCAAACTTGCAAACTTTGTGTCTACATGAGGGTTCTGGTGTAAGGTAAACGGCCCAGTGCTCGATACCCTAGTGCACAATAAATGAAACAAATGTTAAATAGGCAAAGTACACGCACGAATGATAATTTGAGACCCTCTGCCCCGGTTCGCACGAGCTCTTTTTCAACGCGCGTTAAAACCCGACGTTGGCGGTTCCGTAAGCTTAATTCGATTTAACGTCCAACGCCTAACGTCGAAAATCGAACAGTGCTCGATAAAAAAACGCCGCGCTTTAAAACCGTTTCGTGTGAATAAATACATGGTTATCAATTTGTGTCATTTCAACGTTTTTTTAACGCGCGTTGAAAAAGCGCTCGTGCCAACCGGGCCTAAAGGTTAGCAGGGTAAGTGTGCCTGCCAAACTAAAGAAATTCAATGAAAAATTTTGCGAAATGTGTTACATGTGAAGGAGCGTGACTGTCTAAGGGCATGAGCTTTGATTTGGGTTACATCAATTTGCGATTACAAACCATCAGATCGACATGAAATTGATTATGTCACCGGATATGACATCGCATAGAAACTTGAATAACTAGTCAGACAATCAGTTTTTAATGAACGTAGCTTACGATTAGAAACTGATGGCCCCAATTTCAAAAAAAACCGACCCTAATTACCTATTTATTTATCTATATAAGTATTAATATCATTGACCACAAGTATTAGTATAGTAAATAACAGACGTTCATTAAATAGCTCTTTTACATTATTAAACGACTTAAGTCGATAAAGGGTACCTAAAGTTGCTTTGAATATTTAAAGGCATCGTAGGTACGTACGATATTAGAAGGTATTTTAAGGTCCGATCATATATGAATACTTCGCGACGTTTTTTTCTCTATCACTTGACGGGTCATAAACACTTGCAAAAACAAAAATCGTCTCTCCTGTGGCCAATAGTTAACGGCTTATGAGAATGTGAGTTATGCTTTTATTACATGGATTTATAGAACCGGAGACGCCGTTTAATGCGGGTTACTAGACCAATCTAAAAATTAAGCTTTGTAGCCCTTAACTTTTGATATGTCCACAGGAAAGACGCGAACCGAGTTTTAATTTAATATTTTATATTTAGCCACAACCCAAAGATTTAGAAGACGGAATTTCATGTTTTATTAGACCCTCGCCACACTGAATAGCAAAACCCATTTATTTGCACAAATATTTGAATCCATATTTACATAATTCAGGCTCCACGGGAATGATTCCGTGTAGTTCCGTAATACACAAAATGAGCGTATCCCAAGATCCCGCCTACAAATTGAAGCACAGTGCAGTCCTATTCTGCTCAACTGCTGATTGCTGCTTGTACAGTCAACCAATTTGATTTCTGGACCACTTCGTACGCTACAGATCCCATATTAATAACACTGTAGCAAAGTAGGAAGTGGCCCAGAAATCAAATTAGCTGACCATACTTGGCACGAAGTTGGGTGATTTGAATGTAACTATACGGCTAACATACATCCTACTTCCTACTTACATATATTATAAATTCGAAAATTTAGTTGTTGGTATTATTTGTTACTCAGTCACGTAAAAACGGCTGAATGGATTATAATGAAACTTTGGTATACAACGAGTTTATAGCCTGTATTAACATATAGATCCCGAAAATCATCCATCTTAAATATATCGGAAATAGGGACTTAAAGTTTTCGGCGACGAAGTTGCGCGCAAAAGCTAGTCGTTTCATATGATTTCTATTAAAATTATTCATAGGTCCATATATGTATGTTAATAAATATTTATTAAAAATTAAATCCTAGGAGATCTTACACAAATCGCTCCTGGTGAGCTGTAGTAGTTTTATTTTATGGGTATTAGACGACGAAAGGTTGAATAGTACTTTTTAAAGTTTAAAGATCTTTTCTCAAAAATGGCCCGCAAACTGGACTTTAGTCGCTATATATTGGAAGGTAAAGTGTATAGTTTAAGGTCAGATCCAAATTAAAAAGTAAAAAACATTGCAGGCCACATATATGGCCTGCAATGTCACATATAAATTCCTTTATTTGTCGAGTTATAAACTTTTTAAAATGTAGAAACTGTCATATAAAAGGAGGCACAGGTCGTATTCAGCTCGTATTTTTCTGTTGAAAACGCGACGTTTTTTTGTGTCTCGAATAATTTGCGTTTTTCGGTGGAAAAATACACTTGCGATTCTGTTAAAAAAAATAAACGGCGGGAAAACATGATGTTTTTGACGTTTTAAGGTTATGTTTATCAAATCTTAATTAAATTTTTGTCGTATTTTCCCCATTTTTGAGAAAAGCACTATATTAGCCTCGGCCGGAATGGCAATTGCAGGCTTCGTATTATAATTAAACGGACTCGCAAGCTCGTCCGTTTAAACAAATACTCAGCCTGCAATTGCTCCCTTTCCGGCCACGGCAATAATGTACTATTATTTCTCATAAAAATAACAGTGTACTGTAGAAAACATCCCAGACTGAGAAACAAATATTATTAGTGAATGTAAATATTATTAGAGAGGTTAATTGTTTTAAGAGCGCGTACGCGCGCCTAATGCATGGAATAGGTCCTGCGGCCCATGGGACGGCGCCCGAACTTAGCGCGCATACTAATTCGTGCCCGGTCGAGGCGCATTCAAATAGCAGCCAAGCCTGGCTTACGGGATATGTGAGACGGGACCCAAGATTTAGTTTACAACTTAGATTACGAGCGGCTGCTCTCGTGGTCAAGAATTAAACAAGTAATCTATTGGCGCGCACGTGACGCCCTGCCACTGACGCCCTTTGGTTGGCCTGAGGTTTCAATTTAGTGGCACACGTCCTCTGAGGTATTATGTGCGGTTTAATGTCCAATACTACTCAAATATTACTTTAACAAGTTTATATACTCGTACTAAGCGACTTTGGTTAGGTACCATAATTCTGAAAAAGACACAGTATAATGTATAAAAGTATAAATAATTTTTCACAAAAGTACCGCAAAAATAATTCATTCATCGCTAGAAAAATACTTAATTTCACCTCGAGCAATTAACAAAAAAGCTGTCCCAAGAATAAATTAACAATTCAATTCCGTCCCACTTCTAGCAGTAAACAAATAATTAGAATTGTAAAGTAGGTAATTCGTAATCCGGCAAATCCACCGACTCCACTGTTTCTTTTTCAGCACAAAATATCAGCTTTATGAATCAGAATTAAGTTAATGAATGTCTTACAGCCACGTACTTCCACGCTTAATTCTTATCACATTTAGGATATCTTCTTAACCCCGCAGATTAATTAACTTCTAGCCGCATGGTCGCAACTTGATATTCGGATATTCATATCCAAGTTAGAAGCGCTTAAACTAATGCTGACTGAGTATAGTGGTATAACTGATACCATTTATATAATACAGGCATGCTCAATCGGTGTTGTGCTTAATTTTAACAATGTCTTTCCTGAAAATATTTAGTGACCGTTTTGAAAACATTACCTGTTGCGTTGCTCATATCTCGCACTTGGATTTTCTACCGCTGTTTTTTCTCATGCATTTACGTTTCAGATAAAAAGATCTGACTGGCAAGTCGCCCTGCGTGCTCGGGATTCGTCGGGGATAGTCGGAAGGGTTCGTCGGGGTGCTTTTCCGTGATTGGCTAGCCTGAAGCTGGGGTGAGTTGTGACGCGTTGGAGGAAGTTTTCGCGCTGGAAAATCAGTTGTGGTCGCGGGGTTGAGCGGCGCGGTCGCGCGCCCCACGCGCCCTACCAAGGAGCAGCGTGCCGCCGCCTCGAGGGTAAGTGAACATTTTATTTGATTAAAAAGCAATTTCTTCGGTGTCTCGCGAATATTCTTACGCTTAAAACAGTTTAATTTTATACAAAATAATAAAGTAACGTGGAATAGGGCTTGTAATTTAGGGAATCTATAAAGTTCGTATTGTTCGAACTTTTCAAGTTAACTTAATTAACGTATCAGCTAATAAACTTTGATGTAATCATTTTACAATGTAATGTATTTACTTTTTATATGAAACCAATGTTAAAAAAATCAAAACAGACTTCGGTTCCGGATGATCATTAATAAACTGGTCATGAGTGAGCTCATACGGCGCGGATATCCCATTATATGCGTATTTGATTGATACGTAAATATCGCGTATTCACAGAAGATTGAATACCGGCCGAAGTCAGAATTTGGTTAATATTTTCCTCGACGCCGGTCGTATTAAATTTGGATAGAACATTAATCTTCAAAGGATTGTAATTTGGGCGGGAGCGCAAGCCGAATCATCTATGAGCGGCATCCTCGCCTGACCTTTTATCATCCGTACTACGCAAATATGTACATAAATATATTTGCCATTTTTGAATCTGATTTATTTTAAATAAATATAAAACATTATAAATATTTTTTTATCACGTAAATATTCATTCCTTTCATCATTTTTAAATTGATTTGATATTGAGAGAACATTTAAAGATAAATGCGACAATTTATGGTACTAAGATGTCTAAACTTCGCTTCAAATACAAAAGATAGAAACCGCCGTACACGGCCTCGTTACTCACATTTTTTATGTTTGAACTTATAAACAAGACCCAAAGCGTTGTAAGAGGAAAATTGTTAATAATTTTCGTGCCCGAGCTTGACTGTTCCGGTAACTCAGTTGACTATTTAGAGTGATTGGCAGCGTATGCCAGGATTTCGCAGATTCGAATCGTGCTCGGAGTTAAAAAAAATTGACTTATCTCTTTATTTGAAATTTCAAATATTTTTTAATATAAACTGGGTGCTTATTCTGTGGGTTTTGCGGTTGTAGATATTATCTACAACAATAACAACCCAACCGTACTTTTGAGTGGTAAATTCAATGGTTTGGGATTTAATTAAACCTAAGAAAACTCTAACCAAAATTTTAGGACAGCGTAGAACGCTGCATTTGTTCGTTCGGCACCGACTTCAAAAACTAAGTAAATATACTCAGATAATTATATATTCCTTATTATTGAGAAAGCGGACAAGTCAAAATGGGACTGGGCTGGTCACGTCTCCCGCATGCCCAGTGGGTTATGGGCAAAGACCATTACGGAGTAGAAGCCTCAGAACTCGAGGAGACGTGGTAGACCCCATCGGCGATGGCGGGATCAACTGGACTCCTTCTTAAAGGACTGCCCAGAAGAAGCCAAAAACCGTTATAAATGGAAAAAGAGGGGGAGGTGTTTGCCCAGCAGTGGGACAAATTAGGCTCTAAATAATAATTATAATTATTACATAGTAATTACTTTTTGCCAGAAATTTGAATTATGGGGTAGGAATAGAGACAAAATTGGTACTTTCTGCATAAGGATAGGCGTGGAGTATTATAAAAACTATTTTGTGCTTTTCAGTGTTTTTGTAACTTTTTTTCCAAAAATTAAAAAATTACGGTATTTATGTAGGCAATTAGCTCTAAACAACGATATCCGACTCGATGGAGTAAGTAGATCAACATTTTTTTTTTCGCGCGTGCCCTCGTTTAATTTTAAAAATAAGTTTTGACAATTTGTATTAATGGCTTTGGGTCAACAAGATGCTTTTACTGAAATAATTTTAAGACTGTAGTTCCAACCGTTTAGCTGTAACACCTGTGTGATAGACGGCGGACGGACGGACGGACGCGTGAGTGACAGTATAAGGTTCCGTTTGGACCCTTCGGGTACGAAACCCTACAATAGAAATTATATTGTCATTTATGTATTGGTTTTCATTCTTTTTATTCATTATTTTAATGATTTATATATACTTCTTTTATTTTAGGTTTTGGGTTAGTACTAGTATCAGCCTTTATATAATATATAGAATAAATTTGACTCTGTCAAATTGACAAAGAATCAAAACCTTCTGCAGACTATGAAATAGCCTTTGTTCAAAACCGCATCAAAATCGGTTTAGGCAAACGCGAGATAATAGCGGACAAACATACATACATATACTACTTCTTTTTTAGGGTTCCGTAGTAAACAAGGAACCCTTATTGTGTCGCCATGTCCGTCCGTCCGTCTGTCCCCCGTTTTTCTCAGTAACCGTTAGTACTAGAAAGCTGTAATTTGGCATGAGTATACCTACATATCAATGACGTCGACAAAACGGTAGAATAAAATCTTTAAAAAAAAATGTTTTAGGGTACCTCCCCTACATGTAAAGTGGTGGTGCAATTTTTTTTCTTCAAACCCCATCGTGTGGGGTTTCGTTGGATAGCTCTTTCAAAAATATGATAAGGTTTCTATAAGCATTTTGATTAAAGAATTGGTTGGCGTGATATTAAGCTTTGAAGTGATAATTTTTGTTATTTATTTATTTAATCATTTATTTCAGGCATCTGTGGCCCATAATACAAATACCTTAAAGACTAACATACATATTATACCTATCATTATATTTCCTAAAACTAAATAGTAGTAGTAGTAGTAGTAGTAGTAGTAGTATCACGATGGGACGACGACGCGAGGCGAGGAGGCAGGATGGTCAAGTGTCCCCCCCCCCCCCTGCCAGTTAAACGGTGGCTACTAGGCATGTGAAAAAAATCATAGTAATAGTATATACGATGAATTTAAAAGGAAAACTATGACAGCTAAGTAGACATTACTAGTTAACGAGTAATAGTCAAACTTCAGAAATGTACTTTGCAAAAGCAAATTTTCGTACAATTTCCATTGATACTCGTACCATAGATAATGTTGTTAATTCTGTCAAAAACATAGTAAATATAAGTTTGCGAACTTTTTAGTTCACATAATGTAACGGGTAGGCGACGGCGGAACCCTACCTTGCGCGTGGGCCGACACACACTTGGCCGGTTTTTTTGTTTAGAAGTCGAATAAAAATAACGCTAAACAGGAAAATTAGAAGCCTGACGGGAGGTTTTACCTGGCGCGGCGCTCAACTACGTTATAAAAATAAGAAAAGCAACGGCTTTTAACTGAGCAACAGGTAATTATAATTTAAATCCATTGCAGAAAACGCGTGTTCAGATTCGCGTGCATAATCTGCTGGCTCGGCTTGACATGACAAAGGGAAAGTCCAGTATCATAGTCATCTAGTAATGAAACCACTCGGAGGCTAGCGGCGCAACTTGCCTGTCCTCGACAATCGCGTCCCGCAGAGCTAGTCGTTTCAATGACGTTCAAAATATACCGCCCTGTACCCTTACCATGAGTTTGCATTACCGTACTCGCTTGCGACTGCTTAAACGATTTTATGTCACACCTGATCATAAAGCGGCAATTCCCGCACGCTCCGCGCGCGGGAAATCCCACTTCCTGGCCAGGGGGTGACATAAAATTGTGTACTTAACACGGGCGGTAATAAAGAAAGCGCCAGATCGCATATTTATCGCCCTTTCGGCTCGGGCGTCAAATACCTGCGATCTGAGACATTCTTTGTATTACCGCCCTTGTTAAGTAATGGCGATTCTTAGTTCTATTGCGTAACCGCCAAAGGCGCTGTACCTGTGTCCATACTAAATCGTTTACGCAGTCGCTAGCGAGTACGGTAATGCAAACATTGCAAACTCATGGTAAGGGTACTGTAGTAGGCAGGATTGAAATAGTGTTGGTTATATTTTGTTGCTTTTGTTTTTGTTTCGCGCAAACGTCACACACAAATCGTTATTTAAATCGGCCACTGAGTTCCATCATCAGGTTTGTGGACATGTTGATTATGATTGGAGAGAATTGGAGAAAAACTTGAAAGGGCCAATTGCACAAAAGATCCACCCATCGGGTCAAAGTGCATCCGAAAGGGCCCTCATCTAGATAACATATTAAACGTGAGAATACTGTAAAAATAAGGTCGGTTTGGTGCCCAAAGAGAAAAGCATTTTTTTAAGATTTTTACCCACTAAGTACCTATTTAAAACTATGTCTCCAATCTCCCACCTCACATGAAAAACTGGCCACGTTCAGATTGGCCCATATATACAACAGAGTTTCGTATCTATCCTGTAATTTGAATTTTAAAAAGTCGTTTCTTCATAATAAACTCACGGTACCTACGCCTTTTTGACTGAGCAAGGCAGTTTTTAAGCAGTAACTTACACAAAAACCGTTGGACCTATAGACTTCTTATTGGTTTTCCTGTACCTAATTACCTATAGGTAAAAATACTAAAAATCTATTTTTGTTTGTTTCAAAATTTAAGGACCAGTACTTTCGGAGATCCTCCTATTTTACGACGAACGGAAAAACCAAAGTTTTGTTACTTTGTCAAATGTGATATTATGAAATTTATGAAAGAGAACTCAACACATTCCAAAACCGTTATTCTAGTGGTTTAGTAAGTTTCGATTTATAGAGGAAAATGTTAAAAATACTAGAAAATGTATTATATACATATAATTTGAAATTATGACATACGATTAATATTGATGCTGATATTGAAGGACAATAATAATTAGAGGTATAATCGTATCACTATCTAGGGCATTTACGAAATTTGTACGGAACCCTCCGCGTGCGAGTCAGACATGCACTTCTTCGGTTTTTTTTTAATTTAATTAACGCCTTATCTGCCAGATCTGCCTTGTAGGGATCGTTTATTTATTCAATAAATCATAAATGTAAGATTACTCGACGAGTACAATACTATTACAAATTTAAGGTATACTTATATTAAATTTGGGTTTTTTGCATTTGTTTTCCTGTGACCGCATGAATTCAAGACGTTGCTTTGCTCAAGGAATCAAAACCTCATACATGCGTTAAGTCTGTTAATAAATCATCAATAATAAAACTCAATCAGCCATATATGTAACAGTAGACAAAAGCACAGATTACTAACTTGTACTGACAAAAGTGAAATAGTTCAGGAAACAATTCTCACTGCAGCATCCGCACAGATTCCGGCGCCAAGTCGAAGCGCAATCAACATCGCATATGAAGTTTAATAGCAATGGATCCCTAAAGTTATATCCTTCCCTCTAGATCCCTAAATATTGTACGAAACATATTTGCAACCAATATTAGCCATATTTGATTGGTGTTGCGACATTCTGTGTTTACTTTTAATGAGTTTCCACGAAGCTCCCGACTTCTGTGATTTGAAGCCAATCAAACTTTTTCAAATCATCCGACGTTCAAATAAAATAACACAGGTAATTTTATACCTTTCAAAACAAATTAAGCGATGTTCAGTAATTCGTCGAGATTAGGTAACTACCTTTTGCCAACATTTAATGACTTATATTTAATAATATTAAGTTACTTATACAGGAAGACATGTCATTCGTAAATAATATAGCCCTAGGAATAAATATAGTCGTTAATATAATTATATTATTTGTTATGCGAGGCAACAAAAGTACAATCCTGAGCGTATTAACGAGGCTTTTAAGGTACGATACGCCGAACAACTTTGCTGCCGAGCGAAACACAACTTTTCACTTCACCGCCGCGAGGAAAAAAAGTCATATATAATGCAAGTCGTGCAATTATTAATATTAATTATATTAATACATATATAAAATTGATGCATCCGGCATTAGACTAGATGAATTGTGATAGGTACTATTAAAATCAATTGACACTTGAAATTAGGTAATCATTTAGTATGTCTGGGTATCGAAAGAATTATTTGGGTGTACTTAATTTTAATAAGATTACGAGTTACGAGGTCTGCAATATTTCGATCTAAATTATACGAAATTTGGTGTTTGAAATTAGGTGGGTGTCCTTTATTGCAACATCAACTTTTTTATTTATCTATGATATTATGTCAATATTTTCCATTTTCATTCTTCTCTAATACAGCAACGATCTAACACGTCAAATCTGCATTTTATTTTAACTCGCATAAAAGCAGTGCTTTTAAAAGTGGGCATTTAGTATTTTTGGGTAGAGAATAATTCATTAGGTATTAAATTAAATTTTAATATTATTAAATTTAAAAGGAGTTGAAAATTTTGTGCAGATTTAATATTTTTGGTAATTAAATGTAGTTTTTTAAGGCATTATTCGGCAATCAATTTGGTGGTTCGATAGATACTACCGTTTTAAATTTACTCCAGCTTAAAAACAAAACAAAACATAATTAAATGCATCAAGTTTTATATTTAAAACTAACTCTTTAAACGGTGCGTTCTTAATATGCACGAAACACAAAGTTTTAAAACAGAAAAATGCGTCTCATAATTATTTATTCGTATTGTTTCTTTATAAATGAATCATAATTATTATCGAATATTATAAAATTAAGCTAGAACAATGTTATTCATTTATTCTTATAAAAACCTGCACAACATAACCTGCACAATATAAAAGATATTTATTTATTTATTAAGGTTCACCAACAATTGTTTACACAGAAGTTTACAATAATCCAGATTATATTACCTACTAGCTATGTGTAACAATCACTTACAGGTAAACACCGCATGCATAGTATGAAAGCAACACATTAAGGCGCTACACTGAGAAATTTGGAGACTTTGAAACGCTGTCCTGCCCAGACTAGCAAATAGTAGGGGCTGACTTTCAGATATATGATTCTTGACTATATGATTGTGGTACTGACAATAGCGAAACATGATTGCTTTAAATTTTCTCGATGGAAAATAAATCCAAAGTCTAGTCTATATTTTCCTTTTTTTCCTCAGCCTCCTAAAACAACGCATTATTAAAAGACACGATTAAGTTAATATGATGGTATTTTACCTCATCTAGATACTGACAAGAGGAAATTTAATAAACCTGCACACAGTCAGATATTTAACGAGATTTGTCTAAAAGCCATTCTCGGATAGGGTTGCATCCCGTTTTGTCGCGAGCGAAGAACAAAGGGTGTCTCTTTCAATCGATATATCGCCTTAATATAACTAATTATCACTAAACTATTAAATAATTAACATTTTAGTAAACTATACTAAGTATATATTGTGCTCGTCGAAATATGTATCACAAAGAGAAACAGTTATGAGACCGTATTTTAAATGTAGTGTACGAATATTAGTAAACATCGGACATGTGGCTAGAGCTGTTGATCGCTTTACATAACCTTGAGAGAGGGGAGCCGCTGCCGAGAACAGTATATTTCTAAACGCCTAGTAATGACCTCTCATTTTACTTTATAGAAAAAAGATGGAACTTTACTATGAAAGAAAATAAAGTGGACTTTTGGGCGCAGATTTTGAACGATCAAGAGGTGAGAACAAATTATTTTCTGAAAAACATTTTTAAACCTTTTAAAAACGCGGTCTACATATTCATTACTTTATAAAATATAGGGTTTAGGTACTTTTACTTCAACAAACTTCCCTGACATTAAGTACATTGTTCACGTGTAGTTACTAATTGTACAGACCACATCCATTACATTTTCTAAATTAAGTAAGGTAAAGTAGGTAGGTAATGCAGCCCACTACTAACAGCAGTTTTTAATACTTTGTGTTGTGCCTACCTCTAGTATAAGTTTTTTCGAAACAAAACACAAACGAAAGCATAGTCTCATTTTGTAAGGCAACGCGAGCAGCGCCTCTGGTGGCCTTAGATGGTAATTATTTTTTGCGTGAAAAAACTTGTACTAGAGGTACTGGTCATATTACAATGACGTATGGAAAGTTACCACTTAGGCATCTCACATGCCTGTTAAAACATCTCTCTATTCATCGTAGCGATAAAGCGTTTAGCATGGAAGGCGTATTCTGGTGCATTCAGTGACTTGATTGATTGAATTCGCCTACCACAGAAGGCTATTGTCATTGCCGCCACGTGCGAGCCGAGACTCAGTTGACGTGAATAGGCCGACGCCTAGCTGGTGTCACATCGTACCCCGATTCTATAACTTCGACATTTTGCAGTGTCGTCCCGGTCTGCCTGCAAAATGATTATGAGACGATGTTTATTCCGTTTTCTACTAAATGAGTAAGTATTTATATGAGGGTTTATGTTACACTTAAGTGGTTCTTATAAGGTTTTAATAACTTCCACACTGATATCCATACTTTATAATTTGGTACGGAGTCCCAGGGAAGCACATTAGGATACTCTTTGTCCCGAAAATCATCCCTTTAGGGGGTGGAAGTTTGTATCGAAGAGCGATAAGGTAAGCGCCTGAAATAAAAGCATAGCAATAAAAATCTAACGCGGTAAACAAATTCTATGCGGACAAAGTCGCAGGTAAAAGCTAGTAGTTAATAACTTCCAATTAGTTTATTGTGTTTAAAACACACGTCTTTAGGCTGATATTTAAAGATGATGGCGACTAGTCTTTTGCACCGTAGTAGGTAGTTCATATTACTATTACACATTTGGATTCTATTATAATAAAGTTGATATCAATCGAGGCGAAACGTAAGTCGATACCCGTTCTAGTATCTGTATCATCACAATCAGTTCTCGAAGCGTTTGCCGAAGTTTAAAAATATGTTTTATTAAGGCAGCAATCACATAATCATAACAATACTCTTTGTAACAGTGAGATCTAGTGCCTAAACCCAATGCTCGAGCCCCAGGGGACCTTGCGGTGTAACGACGCACCAGACGTCGGTCCAACGCGTTACAGACCGACAGACGACCCTTCCGCGAAAGCACCTCTCTTCATAGCGAAATTACAATATATCCGTGTCGTAATCAAAATAAAGCCATTTTAGAACCGTGTCTTTAAACTATCGCATGGCTTAACGAGTAAGAACTCCCCTAAGGGCTAATAATTACACAGCGTACGCTGGTCGGCCTCGGTTACATTTTATAAAGTCCGCAGACGAAATAACGATTATGAGCGAGCGCGGGCGAGCGAGCGGCTTACCGCCAACCGCTTAACTTTGTAAGTCTGCCACAATTACTTCTAGGTTCGTTTAATAAGACGACCCGCTGAGAGAAACATACAGAGGGTTTTTAAGATTTTCTGTCGCACTGGTCACACCGTCAGTCGCGCCGGCCGGTAGCCTTTAATCCGTGCAATAAACGTAACCGTGCGTGCTTATTGGAATTGGTTAACAAAAATACTGCCGCTGTAAATTTTTACCTCTGCTATACTCGTTACGTGAATCGTTTTAAACATTAACTTCCTATTAACCGATGTTTTTATTGTATGTAATATATATATATAAACTGAACGGAAATGCTAATTGATAAGTATTCAGCATGGATTGAGTAAATTTTCCCTGAGAGTCTGATTTATTTATTTCTGTAAGAACTTGTAAGTTGTTCGATTTTCATAGGTAGGCACTACATAATAATTTGCTCAGAATAACATGTAGGTACAAAACAATAAAACAACCACTAAAACTAGTCCTAAAAATAAAATTATATTAAACCGAAATAGAAAATAAATTGTAACTAAACTAAAATATGTCTAGAAAATTGTGCCCCCGTGGCTTGACAGGCCTACTTATATAAATAGACCAGGTATTTGTTTATAAATAAACCTTAATTAAATGCTAATAAATAAATCGATGATACAATTACTATAAGGTAGGAAACATTCTGAATATTCTAAACAATCTTCTGAGAACTTCAATCTGTCAAATTACCCACTCAATTGATGAAGCGTAATAAGCTAACTCCGTCTGGGCTCTACGGTCATAAACCAGTCGCAAAAACTAGTTCTTACGCAAATACTAACAATTAACTAGTGAAAGCGAACCATGGACTAAGCTGCAACTGAGGTAACGCGAAGACGAAAAAGAGGAGGAGCAAAAACGCTTTTTACTTCCCCGAGTTGAAATATAAGCCAGTTTGCGCGCGGACTTAAACCTGCAAACACAATTTTATCAACAGAGTTCGACATCATTTTACTAAATGGAAACCCCAAGCTTGTTATGGGCCTTTAATTATAATATTGGGAAGGCAAATTCGCCAGTCCTTACTTGGAGATCTGATGGCAAGATTTTCGCCTGAGTCGCTCTGGGGTGCGCTTGATTGTCTGGAAGCGGTCGCGATAACGAGCTAGTCACGACGCCTTTGTATTGTTTGTCGCCGCAACTCGAGCCTTATCCAATTGCACTTTACTTTGATGACCTGCGTCACCTTAAACCTGGCGTATAAGCCTTATTACCGCTGTTATTGTGTATCGCTGCAAAGTTTATTATTGTAATACGGGGTTATCATTTCATAATTCTAATGTAGTAGGGACAAAATCAGAAACAAAACTAGCTATCTCGTAATCGACCATATAACTATATAAATATTTACTTTTATTTTTGTTTTATACAACGACAGTGACAAACAGGCTTACGGTCTGAATGATGGCAACTGATGGTAAGTAGGTAGACACCCTACCTGCCTATGACACGATGCCTACAATTAACGGTTTAGGTAGGTACATACCTACATAATCTATAATTGATATACATACCAGTCACATAAATTACGAAGTCACTACAAGCACTTTACTATGTATGAATCCAGGCAATTATTACAATCTAGGCATTTATTGCATTGGCTGTGTTTATACGTAACTCATACTAAAATATGTATTTTATCGCACTAATGAACAAGCAGTATTTTTTCCTTTTATCTAACTATGTACTGACAGTAGGTATACCTCCTCTAGTATATACTTCGTTTTGTTCATTGACCTTAAAAATAACCTAAAAATAAACTTAATATTAAAAACTAAAAACTATGTAAACCTACAAAACCTATATCCCCAAGATCCCCGCTGCAGGGAATGGTTCCCAGAAGGCTGGCTGCGTTTCCTCGTTGCACCACAATGCCTATACGTTGGCCGAGAAACGCGCCAGCCGCAGCCCTCCGGTCACCAGTGGTGGCGGTTATTTTTTTTTAATTTGCTCGTACAGTTTGTGAGCGCCAAAAGATTAGATTAGATTAGAATTTTAATGATCATTGTCGTCCACGTTTATTCATTTCCGTAATATATCAGAGGATAATTTCGTCGTTACCTACTAATTTGTCTTATTTCAGTAAATTAATGTGTTACATCTTTCTTAAAATTACACAACAGATAACACTCGATTTTTCTATTCTGCAAAAAAAATGTGTTTTAAAAAACGAGTGATTATTTTCAAGCACACGTAATATAGAAAAGACGTGGCTCTCCCTGAAGTGCACCAAATGAAACACCGTAAATGCTTGTACGGCGCGGGCAACTGCAGTTTTCATTGTCCTCGAAGAATGCGCCTTTATTGCCTGCGAAACCAAATAACCTCCTTTATATCTCAGTTTATACCTAACCAACCGCCTCTTATTGTAAAGGCTCAGTCAATCATTCTAAATCAAATCGATAAGGTGGGAATAGGTACTGAGGTCCCCGTAGAAGTATGCAAATTTATGTAACAAAAAATTTAAATATGTAGGTATAAAATAAAAGTCAGGTGTGTCAGATGATCAGGTCGATGTATAAAAAACATAAAAGTATTTGGGGCTCTGTAAAGGTAAAAGATGCATAGAAAAGAGAGTTTATCTACATCCATATCCTAAATCCTCTATAATTGTTCAGGTACGATTAGCAAATGACCAACATTACAACACTAAATACTTAATTTCATCAAGCGATGTCGTAATGAAATTAACTGTAAGGTAATGTTGACATTACGTTACAGATTTGTGTGTACATAAGACTTCAACGCGCACGACTTCTGTATTGACACGTGATAGAAGATTTATGGATATGCATGTAGATAAAGTAGTGTATGCAACTGTATACATAATTAGGTAGGATAGAAGATTTAGGGCCTACGCTCATCCTACGCTAGCTTACGCGGGTGCACGGAGCGGGTCATACTAAACTGCGCCCGCGGCGGGCAGTTTAGTATGACCCGCTCCGTGCACCCGCGTAAGCTAGCGTAGGCCCTTATGGATATGCATGTAGATAACGTAGTGTATCCAACTGTATACATAATTAGGTCTTAAAACACGAGTGTTGGGTTTATGAAACGTGTGTTTTAAGAACCCCCAGTATGTAACAGCATAAACTACTATCAATCGTTTGCCTTCCCATAGTAGCTTGTCAATGGGTTAAGAAATAATTTCAATACTTCATTAGTTACAGTGTTTCAAATGCTCACGAACCTGATTTGTGCGTGTGTGTGTGTTTAGTGATTGGTTGCTTCGTCTACTTAATTATCTTCTTAATTTAATTACTTATTTAATTAAGACTGCACCGAGCTTTCTGAATAATTGCGATGGTTTGATCACTTGCTGTATTATTATTACTAAAGCTTGAATTCTGTAATTCCTATATATGATATTTAAGGATACACTTTACACGTTATGTATTTCAGAAACACAATTACTTCTAGTTTTCTTCATAAAAATTCAATCCAAAGATAGCTCTACTAAAGGAAATGAAAAAACGCAAACTACAACGTTAATACTTTATGAAAGGTCTTCAATTTTTGAATAGTAACAAAACTACATGTTATCTAGGTCGTATGTGTTTAACATTTTCAAAATGTGGAGATTTTTTTAACAATGCAAAGGAAATTCCGAAAATTTGACCGGCCGCCGTAGTTTTCTTGCCGGCAGATGGGCTCCAGCCCTCAATGGGAGCAGACGTATGCGGCTTTTCTTAGTTTGACATCTCATAAAAACACGCAATTTGACAGCTTGCTCGTATACAAATACAAAATTTATCTACACACATATCATAAATCCTCTAATATGCGTTCGGAAACCGTAGAAAATGACTCTCATTTCAACATTCAATGAATTTATGGCAATTTTCTTATCTGTGGCTAAGGCTACAGCAGTAATAAAATATTTCATTTTTATCTCATATATGATGTTAAAATATTACGTCAAACAAAACTGTCAAAATTTAAATGTCAAAGTTGACATGTCCCTATTCTAGTATCACTGAAAATTCAAATTCAGTCGATGCGAAATGTCAGCTCGATGTTTTGTTAGTATATATCGCACGAAATTTGAGCTAGAACGACATGATCACATCAGAATAAGGACTCTTTACTTTTTAAAATAACATTCAGGTATCTGTTGCCAGTTCTGATTTCGATATTTCCGCAACCGTGCAAAAAAGGTTGTATTAACACAATTATTGTATTTATTTACTACGGTTTCTGAACCCATCTTAGAGTAATTATAATATGTGTGTAGATAAAGTAATGTATGCAACTGTACATAATTAGGCATTAAAACACTCGTGTGACCTTATTATGAAACTCGCCTTCGGCTCGTTTCATAAAACACACTCGTGTTTTAATGCCCCTCATTATGTACCAGTTGCATAAACTACTATTATACCACACACAAAGATTGCATTAATTGAAGTAGGGTAAATAAATGTTGACGTGTGGCTATTGAAGAATCTTTTAACATGGAATTTTTAGTATTAGCGATTCGTTATAACATAAAAATGCAATCTTTGGTACCCAATGTTTACTGATGCAACTAAATTATAATGATTTCCTTTACGAAAAGGCATTTTAAACGTAAAAAGGTATATGTACGTTTGCACCCTGCACACTTGGCTCATGAGTAGGTCCAGGGAGAAATCAGCCATGATGACGCGTCTGCCGGAAGTAATGTCAATGCTTCATTGTTTCCGCCCCGTTCGCGCCGACACTTCGCGAAATGAACATTCTTTCTGCCATTGAGCCGTCTTAATTATAGGGAACAAATAAAATGATCACCTAAATAACTTTTGATATCATCAAATTTTCGAACCCTAAAATAAGGTTGAACACTCAAAAAAATCTATCGATCAGCAATTCCGAGTCACCAAAAAAATTCTATCTATTTTTGCAGCACTTGCACCTATTTTACTTATTGCGTTCCTATAAATTTATAATCGCATCAAAAAAATTGTCAAGTACCACCAAAAACACTAAACTACCACCTAATCTCATGCACTTTTTTTCATTAGAATAACCTCCAAATATTATACACATCGCATGCTACATTTTAGTAAACAGTTACAAATTAATTGTTTTTAGTACTATAAATATTTTAGTCATTTCCAAAATATTATAGGTAAATTAGAAAGTAAAATTCTAAATTAATTTAAAAAACAACGCGCAATGTGGCTGTGTGAAATAATAACACGTATACTGCTATCTCACTCAATCAAATACAAAGAATTGTCTGAAGCATAAAACCTATTGATATGTCGTTAGAGTGAAAGGTACCTATTGCTGTTTCATTCTAACTACCTATTGCTGATGGTTTACAAACTGCAAAAAGTTTTATTATTAATTTTTTAATGCGTTGACGTGAGCGCGTTTGATTGAAAACTTTTATTTGAAAATGAGTTTTGTTGATTTATTAAATTGTTTGTTTGTTATGAAAATGGATAAAGGTCCTCAAATGAGTTTACTTTATTAATTTAGATAGACTTTCATGGAAAAATTAAAGGTAGTTAATAGGTAGAAATAGGTATAGGTAGGTTTAGGTTATGTTAGTTTTGCATCGGCCCGAAGGGCCAAAACAACTCAAAATAGGAGCTCCGCGCCAGCGGAGATCCGTCAATACTGTTCCAATGTCCACTAGTTTGAAATAAAAATAGATGTCATAGAAAAATACTACTACCTAGGCAAATTGACGATTATCAGCGAATAGAGTAGAGGCAAAAACATCTGAGAACAAATAGCTGTATGCGACCAGTACGGAAATCACTGTTGAAAATATATTAAATTAAATTATGTTATGTACGTGTCTCATTAAAATTACAGAAATTTTGAAGCTTCTATAAAATAAAATCATTTAGCGCTGTCTTGCTCGCACGCGGTGCGACGTGCGAGCGAGACGGACCGTATGGAATACCGCATCAGTGTGCTAGCAATGAGGTTAGACTAGATTGGAACTGCTTTGCGCGTGGGGCGTTAAAAACAATTGCCGCGTGAAATTTGGTGATCATGTAGTATTTCTGGGTATCGAAAGAATTATTTGGGTGTAAATAATTTTAATAGGATTACGAGCCCTGTAATATTTGGATGTAAATTATATGAAATTTGGTGTTTGAAATTAGGTGATCATTAAGTATTTTTGGGTAGTGACTAATTTATTTGGTAACAATTTAATTTAATAGGTTATCGACATGTTACTTCTTTGAGTTGCACTTTATATTTAAAAGGAGTTGAAAATTTGGTGCGAATCTAGTATTTTTGGTAATCAATGTAATTTTTTAGAGCATCATTCGGCAACTAATTTGGTGGTTCGTTAAATGCTACCCTTAATTATATAACTACCCTATTGATAACTGAAACAGCACTCGTAGACTTGAACGTAGACGCAAGGTAAATTTTATGTCCCTGTGCTCGACACCTTAGTGACAATAGATGGCACATATTAATCACTTTTGTCATCATGACATTTTAAGATTGAAGATCTCATTGAAGATTCGGTCAGTGTCGAGCACAGGATAAAGCTTCATCTGTAGCTCTAGTATAAGTTTTTTCGAAACATTAACTTATTCGAACGCCTTTGCGTTTTGTCTCAAAATGTATGAAATTGGTATGAAAACGTGAACAGCGCCTCTGGTGGTCACTAGTGGAAACTAAAACAGCGAGTATACATTTGTTGCTAACGGATGAACGCGCGTATTTCAAACTCGGTGAGAGCGTTTTCATACATTTTGAGACAAAACGCAAACGCGTTCGAATTAGTTAATGTTTCGAAAAAACTTATACTAGAGCTACAGAATAAAGGTGCGACCCCAGCTGCTGGCTCAAATTACGGTGTCAGTACGGAATCGCAGTGACTTGCCTCAGCCCCATGCGTGACGTTTTTAACTCATAAACTGTCCCTCTCATAGTTGCAGTTAACGCACCGTTAAGGCGCTATAGATAGTGAAACTACAATTTTAGAAAATATTAATAAAATACTTTCACAGAACTTACAACTGCAATTTTTGTATATGTATATTTTCAGTCCATTTCCTCGTTTTTGACTTCATCAGATACACGATTGCTGAAAAAAACCTCGATAGGTTTTATTTTGAAAATTACCCTTTTTACACCTTAAACTAAATATTTCGATAACTATCATGAATATCAACACAAAATTTGCTTTATTTGATAGTTTTTAGTAGATTTCGATTTGTGCTTCATAGATTTTTAATAAGTGATCCAGTATTTAAAAAAAATAAAAAATAAAATGTACTAAAAATACGCGCAGAGTTCCGTAGAGAGCGGGACGGTTAATTGCAAACTCACGTGTGTTAGAGCGGGTCATTTGCAATCGAATAACGGGGCCTTAAGCAGCAGTGTGATCGCACCTTAAGATCTTCGGGTACTTCAAAATACCTACGTTGAATGAATTAAAGACATCTCTCAGTTTTTTCAAGAATGACCTACTTATAATTAGGTATTCGAATTACAAATATTACTGATATGAAATGATACTAACATAAGGTAACTAACACATTTCATAGATGTGAACTATAAGAAATAAAGGTGTGTAACATAGAGTCGTTTAAGCACATTAAATGTGCTGAATACACAAATCGAATATTGCACTCTAAATCATGTATATAATCAGTCAAGCTTGCCACTCGTCACTGATCAATGTCGCTGCGTCTGCATTGTGAAGTGTTATCTATTTATTGTGAACTCGACCCAATTTAACCTCCAACCTAACCGCCATTATCGGGACCCTTCGACAGCACAATAAAAATGATTTATAGACCGATGAGATCGCTCGCTCAAGAATATAATACGACTTTATTTATTGCGAGCGAAACTGATAATAAACACGTGGATGCCACCGGTTTCAGTTTTAAATATCGTACTTGTATTTACTGTGAACCAACATCAACGTCTATAGCTTATAGCTTATATAATAAATTACAACAGATAGCTTGAATAATAAATACAACATGTAAAAATCTCAATTTTTTAATCAAAGTGAAAATTGAAAAATTCAACACCACAGGTGCGATGTTGGGTGTTGAATTTTTCAATGTTCACTTTGATTAAAAAATTGAGATTTTCGCTAGCGGACGCATCCGCTTAACAAACATATTAAACATGTAAAAATTTAAATAAACGTGATATTTTACTTATTATTTTTGAGCGTATGATTCAGATTCAGATATTTATTGATAAAATTTGGTATTTTACAAGTCAAAATTTACAATGTCATGATCATGAATCATAGGTATTTAACATTTGATAATTAAAATTAATTTATTAACAGTACAAACGAACAAACACACAATAAATAAAGTGTGCAAATTGTATTGGTAGGAAAAATCACAGGTAATCACGAATGAATCGTTCCCTCTTCCATGAATTGTTGTTTGATAAAATGAATATTCAGTCCGTATCGAAATTTTCCGTGCCTTATAGCGTGCAAAAACTCACTACCCCACCAACTTTAGGGTTGGATTATCCCATAGTCTATTCTTACGACTCCCACAACGGGAAGAAAGGGGGTGATGTTATTCTAAGGATGTTATTCTACACAGGGGATAAATTATAATTAAATGTAAAATAATAATGGAGACCCTAGATTTACACAGGTTCAAACTAAATTATTAATATTAACGCAATTTATTACACTTCCAACTACGAAAATGTGAAGTACTTTCGAGTGAAAGTGTTTTCGCCACCGCAATTTTCTAAATGTCGTTGTTAACAGCACTGACCAAGGCGCGACGTGTCGTTATTGGACGCATATTTGCGGCGCGCAGGGCTCGCCGCTGAACAAACTAATCTGAAAATTACACGCCTCCCTCGCGCTGGTCGTGGTAAACAGGTATAAAACAGGGTAAAGCACTACCCCCTTTGTACTTTACAACTTTCAGAATTCCTTAACTACATATAGTATGCTACTTCATGAAAGAATTTTATCACTAAATCTGTGATTTGATAAAGTGCATACTGAAACTAAATAAATATTATATAGGGACTATCTTACACACAGATCACCTTAGGGCTGTTATTCACAAACCGACTCAAATCAAATGTCAAATGTATTTGTCAGCTTTTGACAGTTTCCATATAGATAAAAACCGGCCAAGTGCGAGTCGGACTTCGCACATTTTGGGTTCCGAACCGACCGCAAAGTTAAGTTGGTTTTTATAGGAAAAAAAGGAAATATTTTTCGTAGAAAAAATCCAATTTATCAATATATTGTATTTTTTTTAAACACAATTTATATTAAATGGAATATAATAAACTAAAAACTAAAAATAACTATATCAACACACCCAAATAGAAAATATATTAGTATTTGTTGGTAAAATATACGTAATAACAAGCATTATTACCAAATTTTAAGTTAATAGGTAACTATTTGGGAAGTTAAAAAATTCTTCGGAACAAAATTTCGTAAAAAAAGCTGACTTTGGTGGCTTCTCATTCCTTTGTTTTCCAATATTTTTTTAATTAAAAATATAATTAGTATCTACTCAATGAGCTCTAAACAACGATACCCCACTCGATAGGGTAGGATAAAAAAAATTTTTCGTGACCCCCTTTAGCTGTATGGGAGCCCCCTTAAAAACATTTAAAAATAAGTTTTGACTATTTGTATGGCTTCGGGCCACCAAGATGCTTATACTGTGTAAATTTGAAGCCTGTAGCTCCAACCGTTTGGCTGTAAAACCTGTGTGACAGACGACGGACGGACGGACGGACGAACGTCTGGGCGTCACCAATAGGGTTCCGTATTGACCCTTCGGCTACGGAACCCTAAAAACTGGTGAGGTGATGAGGACGAGTTGCTTAGTAAATCGCATAACATCCAGGTCATCTGTGATCTTACACAAGTAAGCGGCCTCTATAGGCTGCGGTGTCCACTTACCATCGGTGGACCGTACGCCTGTTTTCCACCGTCGTTGTATAAAAAAAATCGACCTTGCATAATCTCAATCAAATTTTGAAATAGGTTCTAGACGACGAAATATTTGCTTTTATATATTTGCTTAGTTTGGGACTAGGTTGATTTGTGTAAGATTGTCCACAAATATATTATTATTTATTATGTATGTCTTTCCCGTTCACGGGACAATGGTGTCCCGGACCTTTGGGAGGCGTGCGCGGAGCCGAAGTACCGAGGTGCCGAAGTACCATCGAGTACCACATAGCCAACACGTAGAGGCCCTTTTGATAATTTAAAGAAATGCAAGGGATACACCGAGCGGATGCTGTCCCTGCCCGTGTCATGGGACGCACACAGAGACAGCACCCGCCAGGGTGTATAGGGACTATTGTTGGTGGATGGAATCTAGTATTATTATTATGTATTTCCCGTTCACGGGACAATGGTGTCCCGGACCTTTGGGAGGCGTGCGCGGAGCCGAAGTACCGAGGCACCGAAGTGCCAACGAGTACCACATAGCCAACACGTAGAGGCCCTTTTGACAATTTAATGAAATGCAAGGGATACACCGAGCGGATGCTGTCCCTGCCCGTGTCATGGGACGCACACAGAGACAGCACCCGCCAGGGTGTTTAGGAACTATTGCTGATTGATGGACTCTAAATGAACTGGGCTATTGGGTGAAACTGATGGACTAATGGCTGGGCTATTGGGTGAGACAACGGACGCCTGCCTAATAAAACTGTCTCAGATTTTTATTTCCGGCAGACGGTGACTCGCTCTCTGCTAGATGGGCCCCCATAAAATAGCGACATTATAAAATGGCCTAAGGGCAACACCGGTCAGAGAGCTGGGGGTGGAGAGGTGGCACTGGACTTTAAACATATAGCCAACTCGCCACTTAGGTGACCACATCCACCCTCGAGCGACAGCTCTTGCGACTCCACTCTGGACGGCCGGTTAAGGCAAGCCAGAGTCGGAGGGGCCTGTACCACCGACCCACAGGCCACCCCCAGGAGCACTCAGGTACGTAGGGTCGCTACTCCCTAACAGCCCGCCACAGGCTGCCTTACGTTGACTGATTGCACTGGAAAACCAGTGGGTGATGGGGTCGCCCTTTATTATGTATTATTATTATTATTATATACTTATTATACCTCTATAAAATTGTTGAATAAATTGTTAACATCCAAGACTCAGAAACCAATATTCATGCTGATCACACAAATATAAAATTGCCATTACCGGGATTCATACCCAGGACCGTCAGCTTTGTAGGCAGAATCAAACTCGAACTCAAATCAAAATATTCTTTATTCAAATAGGCCTAGCAACAAGCACTTTTGAATCGTCAGTTTTATATTAGGTACATAATTTGAATCTAATTATTCAGAGCAATTTATTGATACATTTTTTTTAATTGAATGCTGTAGTGTATGTCAAACAGAGTATAACAATAGTACATTACTTAACAAGGGCGGTAAAACAAAGAATGCCTCAGATCGCAGGTATTTGACGCCCGAGCCGAAGGCAAGGGCGATAAATATGCGATCTGAGGCTTTCTTTATTACCGCCCGTGTTAAGTACAAAATTTTATGTCACCCCCTGGCCAGGAAGTGGGATTTCCCGCGCGCGGAGCGTGCGGTAATTGCCGCTTTATAGCCAGGTGTGACATAAATTCATTAAAAGATCGTCTTCTTATTGTAAAATAAAAACATATATAAAATAGTATAATCTAGACAGTTTCTAGAATAAAATCTGAATGTCAAGAGAAACATCTAAAATCATTAAGATGTAATGTCATAATTATTAAAAAATTATTAGTATTTCAACCAAAATTATACCCATGGTGTTTTGTCACTAACCAGAAGACTAATTGTTTTGTACCTATTCATTCATTAAGTTCCGTCAGTCGAGTTTATTGTAGCAAGATACCATACAATATGCAAGTTTTTCTTTCTCATAAAAATATTATTTTCGTAATAAAATCCGAAATAAACGGTCCCACAAAGTAGAAATCCACCGCAGTGAGGTCGGGACATTAATTTGAAGCAAGCAATAAAGGGGCAGCTAGATGTCTTCACCGCGGCGCCGCAACCTGCTCGGTGTGACGCTCTTAAACGCCGCTCTATAAATTTCTCAATAAAATACTGCTCCACAAGCTATCAAACAAAAATGAATCTTAACGTCACCCCATAAAACACACAACGGCCTTCTAATAAACGCGATAGATGTGCGCTTTCGCAAACGAAGGCAAACGAGGAAATAATTTACTTTGATATGATTCTCCTTTATAGGGAATCTGCGCTCTGAAAATCGTAACATAACCCCTTCTATTAGGGTTTGATTTCGGTTAACCTAACTCAAGGTAAATACAATTTTTGGCAATTGATTTTACGTAGGAGATTAACGCCGTGGCTTTAGCTCACCGCGACGCCGTATCATAAAATGTAAGCGAGCCTTATTCAATTAAATTTGGCAACATTATAATGTGACAATCTCAGCAGTGATCTCATTTTGCACAGTGACAGCCTGTGGTCTCATTAATTACGCTGATTCGATTAGGTAGTTCATAACGGCGAGTTATCCATACTAATGCCATGTACCTATCCAGATTATCGACAGACGCATTTACACTGATCAAGCAGCATTACAGGCTTCGACTAAACATTAAACAACCGTGTTCATTAATCGACTTGATTGTGTAAGCATTTCGTAAATTTCCCAATATACACACCCGTTCACCTAATTAGGTTAAGTAACTGGTGATAGTAAAAACAGAGATGTCAGAAATTAACATGCTAGTAGATTCCGCGGACTATGAACACATTGTCCAAGCGATCATTGTTCATTCCTGCTCATTATGCTAAGCGAAATCCCAACCACAACCGGCCCCTGTGGGAAGTTCTCTGAAAATCATGGCTCATTCAGTCGTTTTAGGTAGCTATGTGAAACATATTTATTGATAAGCTCATAGGTAAATTAACAATCGCAAGTAATAATACTAAAGGCAATTACTCACGTCTTAAGGGCCTATCGTGCGGGGTAAATTCTCAGCGCCTGTCAAATTTCAATTTTTTAAATAATTCACCCAATTAACCCACACATGCATTATTCACGCACACTACCTCATTTTGCTGGGTCGGGTCATTGACCCATGTTTATGTCAACTTATGACAATATAGATTTTGAATATTTAAAGGTTTCTTGGTGCATAAGATAAGTGTAACAAAAATCGTCAAGTTCTGATCTGTAACCAAAACTCAAGTATTAGTTGTATCTGAAAATGTCTTGAATTTGGAATTTGTGGTAGTAAAATACTCAGTTCCTTGTTTATAAAATAAAATGTTGAACCCCTGTTTTGTAAAATGTATTTTGTTTTGCCCTTTCCTCACAGACTCATTTTTATACAACTTAAAACAGAGAAAGACTTTTCCTAATCGGTTCGTGCATGTTATGACTGTTTTATGTTTATGACTTAGGTACTTATTTTGAGAGTTTACTTGGTGATTTTCATGATACGAGTATATGTTGTACCTTAAATAGGTTATTTTAAGCAAAACTTTTCATGAATTGATTATTTTCTGTTTATCAGTTGGTTAACTCTAAAATGGACACTGATTTAATGCAAGTTTTAAGAGAAGAAGCGGTAGTTTTATTACAATATATATAATAACTACTGAAACTATTTATACGGCACGGGATAACTGCAGCAATATTGTGAATCAACTTTGTATTTGAGGAACCAGTACCTAAGCTTATAGGTAGTTCTTGTTATTCACGACCTCCCGTCGTAACCCAATCCGCAGAATTGCGCATAGAATAGTATGACATTCCCTGCGCATCGTCGTTATCGTGAATGACAAGCACTATAAAACCTAACGATATAACAAATATCATCAAGAAAATCATTGTAACATTCTGCAATTGTGGAACTTGGCCGGACCACTACTGTATCAGCTCTGACAAATTAACTTTTATACAGTCGTGCCGTCGATGACACTTAACTGAACATCCGTGAACCTTATTGCAACGAGATAAGGTTCAATAATGGTTAACATTGCGTCTATTTTCATCAATAATAAATATCAATTATTATTATTTGCTATTCGTTCAAAATCAAAGCAACGGGATTTCCAACGCATGAAAGCTTTAGATAGAAACTAGCGCAGTTTAATATTATAAGTAATTACTGCATATTTGTTTGTTAGACATCGTCATTGTCACCACATCCCCAACAACTACTTGGTTTATTATTTATAAATGAAACATAGATTTATTATTTTCATTCTAGGTATAATTATATTATGACCAGGCGGCTTAGACACTACACAATTTAAATCCACATCATTCAAACTGGCGAGCGAAGAAACTCCGATATTCTTTCTTCTGCTCCCGCTGCAAGAGAGCACTCTAGATCTGTTTCTTGGTATAACGCTGATATTTTATAAACTTCTGTTCAAAGCACCATAATAATTGTGCCTGTTTGTACAGATTCTGGGATATGTTTTGTTTATGCAGATTCTGCGATATATTTAGGTAATCATTGTTTGACGTGAAAGCGCCGTACATATACACATAAAATATAACATTAGATTCGTTAAATTATTGAAATATAAAAATACAATTTGTTTACAAATTTTAATTTGAAATATGATGAGTGACATAAATGTCATAACGTTCCGTTCTGGGTGGCCAATTTATAAAAAGTAAATTACTTTGAACTGAAATACATCGGTAACCTTTTTACGTTTAAAATGCCTTTTCGTAAAGGAAATCATTATAATTTAGTTGCATTAGTATACATTGGGGACCAAAGATTGCATTTTTATGTTATAACGAATGGCTAATACTAAAAATTCCATGTTAAAAGAATCTTCAATAGCCACACGTCAACATTTATTTACCCTACTTCAATTAATGCAATCTTTGTGTGTGGTATACATTTTGTATTTGTATACGAGCAAGCTGTCAAAAAGCGTGTTTTTATGAGATGTCAAACTCAGAAAAGCAGCATACGTCTGCTCCCATTGAGGGCCGGAGCCCATCTGCCGGCAAGAAAACTACGGCGGCCGGTCAAATTTTCGGAATTTCCTTTGCATTGTTAAAAAAATCTCCACATTTTGCAAATGTTAAACACATACGACCTAGATAACATGTAGTTTTGTTACTATTCAAAAATTGAAGACCTTTCATAAAGTATTAACGTTGTAGTTTGCGTTTATTTCCTTTAGTAGAGCTAACTTTGGATTGAATTTTTATGAAGAAAACTATAAGTAATTGTGTTTCTGAAACACATGACGTGTAGAGTGTATCCTTAAATATCATATATAGGAATTACAGAATTCAAGCTTTAGTAATAATAATACAGCAAGTGATCCAACCATCGCAATTATTCAGAAATTTGCTCGGTGCAGTCTTAATATAATGGACGCTTCTAAGATACATTACTAGTTTTGAAACAATAAAGAGAAGATGAAGCCAACTGATACCAGTCCTCTACTGAGGGTAGACCGTCTCGTTGTTATATAGCGTCTAGTAAACTTCGGGTTACCAGCACAGAACTTACCGGTCCGGTCAGCCGACACTTGAAATAACATACTACCATTAGACACGCCGTATTTATCTCCACAAAGGAAAGGGCTTGTTGATTTAGAGCTATGTAACCAAAGTTTTTTTCCGCGACGACTAACCTACTTACCTCTAGATACATACGCATGTACCTACCTACATGGTTAGAAAACTTCCAATGTAAAATTTATTTGAGTTCCGTGCAGTCAATTTGCGCGAATGAAATTCCATAAAAATAATAGGTATACGTAATTGCACGGCGTTTATATATTTGTAGGTACATGAAATTCACCGGCAATTTTTATTGAAAATCGGCAGGTGCAGAGTTGTATGCGGTGCATTGAACGAACAATTGTTGTAATTTGCGGACGGGTCCACGTCTATTCCTAATCGATTGCGATTGTGTGGAGCTCGCCCGAGCCGGCCAATCTAGCCACTCTTCCAATATTGTTGCACTCCACTGATACCCGCGTAGGCTACGCCGATACGAATTTCTCTCGCGACACCGTAATAGCCCATCGCTGAGCTTATTACACGGCGCTATCTATTGAGAACGGCTTTACAGGGAAATCCCGAATAGGTTGTACTCGGAGCTAAACTTAATATTCTTTCAGAGTATTTTCCGTGTTCATAGCTAACTACATCAGAATTAATGTTTAATAAAAGTAGCCGAGTCTGACCCGCTTTCTTTTATCATTCAGTAATTGAAATCGCCTGATATTGCAGGCTACGCGAGTAGTTATTTGAATATACAGTGAGGTTACCGGCGTGAGTATTTTTCTTGGTCCAAGACTAAAGGAAAGTATTAGTTCCTTACAAAGACAATGTATGTAAGTAAGTAGGGTACCTTTACCTCCAGTACGTTTACTAAGAGTTTAGCACTAATATATAACAAGCGCCTCTTATCATCAAACACAACAATGTCGCTACTTTGTCGCGAGGATAGTTTTGAAGGGTCATCATTTACACCTTTAGTATTCAATTATACATATAACTCTTCAAATCAATTCATGTTTCAGCATTAATAGGTCGCACGTCCCACATATTACACTTATTGCTTGTAACAAGAATGGAAAAACTGAGGTATCACCCATTAATCTCATGAGTTTCTCATCCTTCTACGTCTGAAATATATGCATTTTTTGTTGCGAAACTTAGGTACCCATTTTGTTTTGTTGCAGCCTATGTGGCTTACTAATGGCAGGGAGAGTGAATACTAATTAAAGTGCAGGCAAGTTTGGCAGTTCAGGCGGTCGAACAAGTTGTCTTGCTGTAAACTTTTATCCCTTTTGGGACGCACGGTCCACGCTAACTTACAAACTAAGAAAATGGTCGCCACGGAAAGCCCCTTAGCATACTCGCATAGATTGCAGGTCTTGATCAAAATAGTAAATCTTAATTTAAGGGTAAGAGAAGAGTGGATAGCCAGTGGCAATAAGGATTAAGCTGAAGGAAATGGTATCATTTGACGTTGCAGTAAAAGGACTCCGGATACAATTACAGGTGACAAACGTGACCGCTGGCAGTACGGTGAGTTGCATAGAAATACAGACTCTTATCCGTAATGGAGGAGCTCTTTCATTACAGCGCGGTCGGGCGACAATGCCCTGCGCCGTGTGTGATGGACTTGCGAATACTACAGACATAAAGCCAATCCTATAAAAAGTCCCACTGTGAAATCTTATCCTAACTCCTGGCAGTTGTAAAATGAATTTATGCATTTGAACTAGGAAACTTTACTTAAAGTTATACTGGTAACTAATAAAAACTAAAGTAGTTTATACGTCCATTGACATTTAGCCGCCGAGCGTTTTGGTGTTTAGCCTAGCCATTTATCAGCCAACTCGCAGCGCCCCGCGTAGCGATATAATATAAAGCACCGCAGAGAAGACCATACAATTGGCCGTTACATTTTTATTGGAACGCACGATCCTCTATCCTAGTTTTATTTTAGCGGCCTCATGTGAAAGCCAATACACAGCGGTGGAGTGCTTAATGCGCCGACCGTAATAGCAATACAGAGGGGAGGTGAAGGTGGAACCAGGCTCGGGGAGAACACCTGTCTCCTCCTCTTGGTGTCGCCACCCGTGTCGGCTTTCTTCCGATACTTAAAATATGGCGTGTCATCTTCGCGGCTCCGATTACTCGTTTGTACAGCGATTTGTTTCACGGTTGTTTCGTGAACATCAGTTCTGTAACTCGACCCTTTTACGGAATGTCATTTGCTCCAGTGGGTCGGACTTTATGAATCTTCAACTTGGCTGCTAACAGTCTTAAAGCTTAAATACTTAATTAGGTCCTCATTAGCTAATTAGCGCATAATTTATATTATAAAGAACTAAAATATATAACTTTGTTCCGCTTTTAACATAAAATACCGTATTTTACATAATTATTATTGCTCATCAGTTATGTACCTTCCTAGACGACATAGATCTGCCGTCAAATAGGCTTTTCTTGAAAGTTTGCTTTTACAAAACAAAACCCGTTTTATAATTTGAATTTTATCAAAATCACTCGTTTCCAAACCGTTAAAATGCAGGTCAATTTTTAATATCAAATACATAGGTAGGTATCTTGATATAGGATATATATAATCTAATGCTAGATTTTAATGAAAACTCTGGATATATGTCCGACATAAAAGCATTTTAGCAAGGGATTAGGTTAGGAAGTAAGTATGCACCTAAGAGCGAAAGGCGACTTACTGACTTGGCGGCGCGGGATCGATATGTGTCATTTTCTTCTTTGACGTAAACTTACTGACGTCACTTCACTTCTTAAAAAAAATGGCTTCCATCAAATTTATGATGATTTCGCCAATATCACGTGTTCAGTGACGTTGTTCGGTAACGACGCCATGACAGTAGATAGGTATTGTACGGTAATGTAATGGATTCTGCTCGTCGTCGCCCCGGGCACGTGTGCTCACCAACGCGGCGACGACCAAAATCCTTACTGACGTCGCAAAGATTCCCACTTGACAGAATATTGTCAGTATTACATTTGCGCAGTAGTAATATTATGCGCAGAAGCGGACCAGTACTGCCTTCGCATCGTCCCGCTTCCGCGCATCCCGCGCCAGTCAGGAAGCACTCATTTAAATGTAGGGGCGCAGTAAAAAGTAGCACTGAGTTGACTGACAGTTGACACTGACATTTGACAGTTTTCTCATATCGTACCGCCTCCACACCTACAAATCAGGAAGTCGCCATCAACGCTATCATACCACAGAATTAATAGTAGCTGTATGACCACAATCCGCTAAGCCGTTTTTGCATGATTGAAAAACAAACAAAATCTCTTAAAAGAGTTGGTAGCTATAAATGTGAAATTATGTCGATATATTAAAAATATCAAACTATTTTACTTTTGCTAGCCCTTCACCCTGTTTTATTCGTATTTGTTCTCACATCCGTATTATTTGCCTATTTAAATATGTGTCAGAGATTTCTCCCCCTTTAAAAAGGGCGATAAAAGCCTACAATGTCAATACGCTGTACAAAAGTAATCTCAGCAAACTCTATTTTTCTTTGTTCTTTTCCTTCGTACGTAAGTACTTATAGATAATGCTGTTACAAACTGCGAAATCTATAAGTACGATTCACTGTCCTAAACCAATTTTGTTTTTACTATAAAAGTAAAAAACCGGTCAAGTGCGAGTCCGACTCGCGCACCGAGGGTTCCGTACACAGTTCTTGTATATGTAGTTGTGTACCCGTCCCGACCCCATTAATTCAGGAACAATCTTAAAAAAACATGACAGCACCATCTATCGGCGCATTGTGTTACTAATTTGCGCGACTGAATAACTTAGTACGTATGTTGGTTTTTCAAGGATAATTCTTTATCACATCAACCGATTTCAATAATTGTTTTTTTATTTGAAAGAAGGTATTTTCAACGTAATTTTGTAAATTTAAATATAAAACAAAAATATATACAAAGGTGATTAAATTACAAACTTAGTATAGAAGAGTTTTTTGATGATTAAAAAAAAGAAAAACTAGATAGGGCTATGGCTATATTTTTCCTGTAAAATATACATGCATATTAATGTTGTGTGATAATTTCAATTTTTTTTCTTCGTAAACTTCGGAGATAAGGGGGGGAATGGTATTTTTTTTTACATTTTCCCTCGTAAATCGAAATTTCCTCAACGAAAAAAAAAACTAAAAATTGTTTCAGAATGTACAAGTCAAGCCCTTTCATATGATACCCCACTTGACATAGTTGCCAGACTTTGAAATTTTGAACCCCCTTTTATCTGTCATTATTCACAGAAAATAAAATGAAATAATTTAAAAAACCATCTTCTATGTATCTGGGTTACCCTTGTTTATAACTATTCCAAATTTCAAATCGATAGGATAAGTAGTTCCTGAGATATTTAGCGAAGTGACAGACAGACAGACAGACAGACAAAGTGAAACCAATAGGGTTCCTTTTTTACCTTTTTGGTACGGAACCCTAAAAAGTAAAAAGTAAAAACTATAAAGTAGGTAGCATAATTATTTTTTATGAAAGTAGCACGGCTACCACAAGACTGCGCGCAAGCTAGACTATAGGTACGTCTCTTTCTAAATTACAATCTGACAGGCGTTCTCTACTTCGCGTGCGGAATTTTGCGATATATGCAAGCATATCTAGATATATATATGACTTCTAACTTATCGACTATTTAAATTCAAAAATGTATATTAAAGTAACATTTGCAAACAAAGTTCTAGTTTAATCGTACCGCAAATATTAACATTAGACAGACTCAGAAAGTATAAATTAATATATTTTCACTCATCATGGTCGAAAAATGTGTCATATTAGGATTATCAAGCGGGGCTAAGGTAGATATAGTAAGTACATGTAGACCCTAGGGAAAATATTTATAAATACATATCTATGATTTACAAAATATTTTATGTCACACATAGCGCGAAAAAACCCACTTCCTGGCCAGGGGGTGACATAAAATTTTGTACTTACCACGGGCGATAATAAAGAAAGCCTCACATCGCATATTTATCGAAAAAATACCTGCGATCTGAGACATTCTTTGTTTTATCGCCCTTGGTGAGTAATATACTACTAGTTGATGACTGTGAAAACATTACACTTCTTTTTTTGGGCAGTCGTGTAAAAAGGACAGTCGGCAATAAAAGCTAGTACCAAAAATATAATTTTTGACAGAAACTTATTTTGTTATTAAACTATCTGATGTTTACAGAATATTGGCCAGTAACTTAAGTTATATTATATTCGAATAGGAAGGCTCTTTTTCAGGACATTCAGCAGACAGATAAACAATTCCGAACAGATCAAAATTATATACATTTATGAAATTAAATCGCCTATACGGTACGCAGTAAGCCATGAAATGAGGCCTCCGCGCCATGAGCATTGCGCAAATAGGTCACTCCCGTAACGATCACAAACGAAGCCCTATCGAACATTCAATAGTTTGTAATGCATACAAATTATTATCATAATAAAACGAGGTCCTCATAAAACAGAAAAATTACCAATCGCAAATTGCTGTAAAACTTTCTAATATTGTTTATGAGCGATTACACGGCGTTAAACTTTACTTTTTATTGCTCATCTCGGAAATGTGACAATAATTATACCAAAAATCTTCAAGCCGTTATTAAATTACCATCAAATTTATCACAGAATAATTAATACGCAAATGCTAAAAAATAACTCGCAATATCCAATTTAAGTTTAATTTTCAAACCATAAATAAATTCGGTTTAGCTCCCCGGCGCGGTGCGGGGCCGCCTGCCTCGCTCACTCTTCTCTGAAATTGCACCGAACATTTTTATCCCTTTGTACTGTAGTTTGTAAATGTAGGAGTGGATCCTTTTAGCTTGGTAATTTTGTATTTCGTTTTGATTGTTCGCCGATGAAATGCGCCGCTCGTTGCGGTTGAAGGACTCTGAAAAATAAACTTTGCTTTGTATACTAGAAGTTCGAAATAATCTTCTTATCACTTAATTTATTTGATGCACAGTTAAGTCCAGTTTTTTAAAGCTACGTGACATATATTATAGCTTAAATGATTTAACCATATCACCTCAATTTGGTTTGAGTATAAAGTGATACTCAGGCGAACTCTGAAACTCTTCAGTTGACTTAAGCCAAGGTTTTCTAGAAAAAATATACGAAGGCGCCCACCCACCCCCGCATGAAATTAAATTTGCGAAAACGATTTTTCTTCAAAAAGTCACTTATTTACAGGCTCGGTTTTCTATGCGCTGACGTCATATTTCAATAAGTATATTGGTTTCATTTTTATGCTACAAGTCTTTTGTTGAAAACAGGTAAATTCCCACTCACCTACTCGTAGTTACCAAAATAGTTTTGATTGTATTAGAGGTATACACTTCATTAAGAGGTCTTTAACGTGTCCACTAGCGCCACTCGTAAATAATTCTGATTATTTCAATTAACGATAGATACGAACCTATTAATAATAAAAACACGACTGCATTGAAAAGATAAAAACAAGTTTCCTAATAAAGAACTCAAGGAAATATATTTTGTTTGCAGTCGTGGGACCTATTATTTTGGTTTTACTTATATGTAGTAGGTCCCCCGACTGCGAACAAAATATATTCCTTGACTTCTTAATTAGGAAACTTGTTTTTATCTTTTTAATGCAGTCGTGTTTTTAATTTTTATTATTATTTTATTTCGAACTTTTTTTTGCTTGAAACACATACATTATATATATTTTTGGAATCGTCTCTTCAAATGCTTCATTTTGATAGCTCACTTGCTAGGATAGAAAAATTTTTTTTTTTACGGAACACTCAAAATTAACTCTAAGTCCGCCATATTGTTTTTATTGCAACGTCACATATCCTACGAGTATGTTACCCGGGATGACGTAAGGATTCCAACGATACCTCACACATCTAAATCGGTTAAGGCGTTGAGAAGTTCAGTGGGAACAAAAAAAATCACATACATACATACATACATACATGAAACCTGAAAACATTACACTCCTTTTTTTGAGCAGTCGTGTAAAAAAAAGGGTGACGTACTGTATTTTGTACTTTTTCAGCATCTTTCCTACATCAATCAAACTAGTTATTATGTAGCCTTACCTAATATTTTGGTTTTACTTGTATGTAGTAGGTCCCCCGACTGCAAACAAAATATATTTTATTATTCCTTGAGTTCTTTATTAGGAAACTTGTTTTTATCTTTTTATGCAGTCGTGTTTTTAATTTTTATAATTATTATTTTATTCCGAGATTTGTTTTGCTTGAAACATATACATTATAACTATGTATATATTTTTGGAATCGTCTTTTCAAATGCTTCATTTTGATACCCCACTTGCTAGCATATATTTTTTTTTTTTTACCGAACACTCAAAATGGAGTCTACAGTCCGCCATATTGTTTTTATTTCAACGTCACATATCCTATGTCACCCGGGATGACGTAAGGATTCCAACGATACCTCACACATCTAAATCGGTTCAGGCGTTGAGAAGTTCTGGGGGAACAAAAAAAGTTCACATACATACATACATACATGAAACCTGAAAACATTACACTCCTTTTTTTGGGCAGTCGTGTAAAAAGGTTGAATGTAAAGTAAAATAATGCCGCCTAGCAAGGTTTTGGCTTATGGTTTAATGACTCTCGCAGCTTTTCTACTGACCCTTCACAATCTTGCAAATATAGTAGTAGTTATTCACAAAGAGTTATAGGCGACGGTAACCACGTACCATCAGGTGGGCTGTCAGCTTGTTTGCCACCGACATGGTATATAAAAAAGGTTAAAATTAGTTATATTTACTACAGTTTCGACTCATCGTTATTTTGTGCCAGCCAAGGAATATATATTTTTTAGACGGAAAAATTGAGAACGTGCTCTTTCTAAAATATTTTACGTTTTGAAAAGGACACATTCATTCGTATAAGCGCAAATTTCCGCCATCTGTAAAATACACATGAGCACACTTGCTGGTAAGTCGCAACGTGACATTTAAATATGAATGTGTCGTTGCCGCGTCTTGCGACTGCTAATAAAGCCGCACCTCGTGATACAAAACGGCTTAAGTGACTATACAACTTACAGTCACATACGACTTTATTCGTCTATATATACGCTATGATTTTTCCGCACATCTGCTCCCGCCAACTAACTGGCTCAACGCATTGCAATTAAGGTTCGATGCGCTACAGTTATTATGCACATTTTCCTTCAATAATCTGACTGCATTGATAATAATATGATTTATATACTAGAGAAATATGTATTTTCCTTTGACGATAATAAGTCAAGAAGGAATGAACCATAAAACCATTTATAATGACGAGCAAGGACACATCATACAATTTTAAATACTATCTGCACTATTATACGTGTAATCGTGTGCGGGGATAAATACTGGCCACAAGAACACTCATATATCCCGAAGTATCGCCATTTTTTGGGGCTTGCCAGAAATAAACACCTAAACATACATAAAGTGTGTGAATGTATATAGTTCGAAACATGTCGCCCGACAATAGGAACGTGAGTTTAACGGTATACTATTACCAATAGTTACCATGACTCAAAAAGTTTACTTTCAACTATTATGCGTACTGGTTGCGATTATTTTAAAAATCACTGCAGTTTTTTTTTAATAAATAAGCATAATCAGCATAAACATAACCATTTTAGTATGTTTTTTGTAAACTTCATAAAGAATAACGACATCAGTTATTATGAACGTCAAATCATGATTCGCAATTTGCTCGTAAACTTACAGGATAACAACCCCGTGAGCCCGTGACAGATATTTTGGAGTAAGTCAACTTACCACGAAAGCATTTCTCACAAATTGACGCCACCGTAACACTCGACGAAAGTTTTGATTCATACCTTTAGGGTGGAATTCTTGTGTTTCTATTTTGAGACCTTCCACTTACAATTCGCAATCTCAATCTCTCGTTCTGCGTTTCGAAGCGAAACCGTACGAGTGAAATATTGGAATCATATTAAAATGCAAAATGTACCATCAAATTGATCTCCCGATTCTGAAACTTGGCTCACATTCATAAAAAAAATCCCTTTTTGTTAAAAAGATTCACTTTTGGGTTAAAAACAAAACTTCATATAGGTAATACTAATATCACAGCACCTATGCAGAATCTGATACCTACCTAAGGAACACGCAACATCCAATAAAATGATTGCAGCCAAAGGAAGTAAGCAGATAACCTACTTACTGATCGGGGGTATTCTATTTGCCTGTAATAATCGCGATGACAATCTCATATTACATAAAAGATTTGCCCTCTTTCGATTCAAATGCGATTTTCTCCCCCAGAGTTATTGCCGCTTGAATTTTTTGGCATTGAAATAGGAGCGCTACTATCTACTATAAGAATTATTTGAATGTATTCGAATGAATACGAAATTTAGGCGCCACAAAAAATGCGTTACGGGAAGAGTTTAGCAAAAGACGACGCTCGACGTGGATAATGGGCCCGGCGGGGGACCGCTCATTGATCCAGACAATCGTTATTAATGACGCCTAAATATTCTTAAACATATACAACTCCGTTGAGCGCCGAATATATTTCGACACGCGACGTTGCCGTCCAATATAGGAAAGCAATATCTTGTTTATTTTATTTTGTTATTTTTAAACGGGCGTTGTTGATTGCGTTCAACCCAATGATTTGATTTCAGTTATTTGATACCATCAATTAGTAATGGCTCTTCATCGTTCCGGCATAAATCCATTCTACTTCTACAGAACTCTTTAGCAGTCGATCGGCTTGATTTTATTTCAAGCAATCTAGGGCAATTTACTCGTAAACTAAGTACGCCCTAGCTCCATAGTTATTGGATACGCAAATTGATATTTAGTCACGATTTCAGGGTGTTAGGTTAAGTTTGATGATTCATAAACTAACAAAGTACATAAATCAAAGTAAACATGCCATCTAATTACATACGGCTAAAATTTGCTTGACGGTCTCTTAATAGAGGGCCTTCGTCAAACAACCTCTCACGCATTGTGTTAATGTGAACTGATACTTCGCTAACTCTATTCAAACAGAACTAGGCCGATGGGTTTCGGACAATTGACGTCAGAGCGTGCGTGAAGGTGACAACGTCGTGCTGTGACAATTCGAGCTAGATAAGGAGAAAATTCGGCAAGCGGGAGCGCTGCATTAGCCAGGGAAATAAGTTTGTTCATTACGAGGGGAACAAAGCGGTAGGCCCGTCGGCGGCGGAGGAAACGCGCGCCGACGCCGCGACAATAGGCGCGCCGCCTTATCACGCCGGAACGCGTCGCTCCCCCCGCCGCTACAACTTGCCACTTGACGTATGAGCACTGAATAAATGGGAAAACTTTTAGCGGCTGCCGTTATGGGAGAACGAACAATTGGTCATCTGTTGCGTGAGAGGGAGGCTCGGGCGTGCGTTAATCTTGAGGTAACTGACAGCGCGGCAGACAAACGTACGTTGGCCTATATTTTCCGACTAGATACTCTAGCCGTTTAGATACTCTGATATCTACACTTATTTTACGCACAATAAAAAAACAAAAACTAAAAGTCTAATTCTAAAATGGGCCCCTGTGGCATGATAGCCATGCTGCCAGCGTTTCCTCGCTGAATCGTAATGCTTAAAAGCCGATTTATACAATGCAAGATCTTGCCTTCAATTTTCATTACATTGCGGGGCTGAGAGCTGCTGCTGTAGGTAGGACGGGAACGATAAAACGCTGCAATGTAATGAAAATCGCATAATATGTCTTGCACCATGTCAATGGGGCTTAAGGCGAAACCCGTCCCAAAATCCTCCTCGCGAAGGTGGGATAGCGTTCGGGATTTTCTACTTTATTATTCGAAATCTAGAAACAAGGAGATGATTTTTTTTAGTAATACTTGAAGATATTTCCTACAAGTCTATGGGGCCGAAAACACTATTTGATCAAATTGCCTCGATAGAATAGTCGCAAAGTAAACTCTAACCTTACGTTTTTAGAAATTTTCTTTCGACTAAAAATCGACCATTTCATTGATATCTAATACCTATTTCGTTTTTTTGCGTCCTTTTATTACTCATTATGAACATTATGAAAATGAGCCCATACGATCATCTCATCACACATGATGAGATGATCGTATGGGCTCATTTTATTAACTTTTAACATATATTATTGTTTAAATATTTACGAAAACTACGCGCAGAGCTTCCATAGAGAGCGGGATGGTTAATTGCAAACTCACGCGTGTTAGAGCAGGACTTTATTTTGGTATGGATTTCGCCTTAAGGGTTGAGCGAGAAAGCTGCTAGATATCTGTCCTGTCCCCGGTTATGTACACCAACCGTTTTTCCAATAAGCGGTATAATTATCGTGCAGAAAATTAGGTTCGATTTACTTTTAATTCATTAAACCCATAATATGACTATTCGCTAAATGTTTTTGACGAGAAATCAAGTCGCCGACTGAAGGCAGTCGGAGACTTTGGTAAAAGTCCCGTTTGTTTATTAAGCAAAGGCTATTCTTAATTAATGAACTGCCCGTTCATTTACTAATTGAAATTAGTTAAGAGAATTTCTCTTTGTGAAGTGGTAAGTATAAAATATGAGTTTAAAAAAAATGTGTAGTCCTCGAAGTTAATTTTATATTTAGGTCATTACACTATATCATCATATTATTTACACTGTTGAACCATTTTGTGGTGTTCTTAATGCTACGAAATGTCGCGTAGAGGTCCTCTACGGCGTAGCACAATGTGAATCGTAGCTTTTACTAATCATGACTAGACCTCATTCCAAAGTCTACGGCTGCCCTAAACTAAATTCAAGTATCTCAGTTTTGGAAAATTTTACAGGAGAGCGAAAAAACGTTTTTTATTTATTTTCATCGCCTAATAGATAATAGTAGTTTATGCAACTGGTACATAATGAGGGGCATTAAAACTCGAGTGTGTTTTATGAAACGAGCCGAAGGCGAGTTTCATAATAAGGTCACACGAGTGTTTTAATGCCTAATTATGTACAGTTGCATACATTACTTTATCTACACACATATTATAACTGCTCTAAGATGGGTTCAGAAACCGTGGTAAATAAATACAATAATTGTGTTAATACAACCTTTTTTGCACGGTTGCGGAAATATCGAAATCAGAACTGGCAACCGATACCTGAATGTTATTTTAAAAAGTAAAGAGTCCCTATTCTGATGTGATCATGTCGTTCTAGCTCAAATTTCGTGCTATATATACTAAAAAAACATCGAGCTGACATTTCGCATCGACTGAATTTGAATTTTCTGTGATACTAGAATAGGGACATGTCAACTTTGACATTTAAATTTTGACAGATTTGTTTGACGTTTAATATTTTAACATCATATATGTGATTAAAATAAAAAATTATAATACTGCTGTAGCCTTAGCCACAGATAAGAAAATTGCCATAAATTCATTGAATGTTGAAATGAGAGTCATTTTCTACGGTTTCCGAACGCATATTAGAGGATTTATGATATGTGTGTAGATAAAAAAAACTTTTGTCATGCCATTTGATAGGGCAAAGTTAGTTTTGTAGTAATTTTTGTTTACAATTTTTATCTTTCGTTTAATCAGAAATGGCATAAAATACGATATTTTCTGCTTAGAACGCACTTTCATTTTGTAAATAATTTCATATATAGAAACAAGTAACTTGAGATGCTTGATTTCAGGTTTTTTCATGAATAACCATATGATTTAAAGTATCTCCCATTGAGTTGCTTGCTTTAACGTAAACATCGGCAAGTTGCTTGATTCCAGCGTAGAATTAGAAGCCAAAAAAGATACTTAATTTTTTTAAATTATCAATAACTTGGAAAATAAGAGGCCTGGAAGAAAAATTTGATACTAATATATGCATTTCCCGTGGCTTTAAAAAACGAAAATTGAAAAAAATTTAGATACTTGAATTTAGTTTAGGGCAGCATGGTTTAACTACTTGACGCATTTGAGGCCAGGCAACGCTGCGTATACTACGGCGTAGCGTAAAGCGGCATTTGACCACTTTGTAGAAAAAATGCAATGCAATGCAAATGCAATGTTATTTTTGTGCAATAAAGATTAAATAAATAAATAAATAAAAAATCGCTCATAGAGGCATGATTTAACGGGTTTTAATGGGTTAATGTAAATATATACTATAGTATAATTTAGCTATTTGAATTGAAATAAGCCTTATTATGAAAATAATGTATAAAGTAGGAACAATTGTCTCATTGTCATAAAGTCATAATCATCAGGATGGTTGTTGTAAATAACTAAAAACCAGAAATATATTAATAACGTACAATGTTATAAAACAACGGCGTCAATCGTCTATGATTTAGATATAGGTATTCGTATTGTATAATTCTCGTAAACGCGCTCACTACGTAGGTACGTACCCACGATGCATGCATGAAACATAAACTATAAGCGCCGCTATAGGGCGCCGCCCTAACTTTAATCGTGACACTGGCTGGGTGTTGCCGCCGGCATGGAAACCTGTGATCCCGATCATAGAGCGGGAAGTGCGTTATGACAATCGAGTGGACATAGTGAGTTCAGTGTGCCTACCATTGATCGGGGGGGACGATCCCTCACCACGACCTCATACAACACCTTCAGCGCCGAGCTGCCCCCCCGCCCCCGCGCTGTCTGCGCGTGCGTCACGTGCCTTGCGGCGGGCGGCGGGTAGTTCGACAGTATGCAATCGGCGCGGGTCGCAGACGCACTCATCCTGATGAAGAACTCCCGAAGAGTTCGAAACATGTCGCCCGAAGTGACAATTAATACGTGAGTTTTAACCGTTTAGTAAAATAAAGTTATAAACTATAAGGCTGGGTTGCACCAAACCGTCTGTAATCGTAAGCGGTGTTCGTCAAATCTGATTGTATGGAAAGTTTGACAAGTTTCTATGGGATGACAGCTGCCGGCGCCATATTTGACGATGACCGGTCTGTGTTCGTACGTTGGTGCAACTGGCACTAACACTAATATGTAATAGCCATAGGTTTACGTCCCAGTACGAGTACAAAGAAGACGGAAAGAAGAAACTGCACATGATTCGGGTTTCGAGACGATGTAACCGTAGCATTAATTGGTTCGTTGTCGACGAAACCTGCAAAATGTGCGGCCGGGCCTGCACGCCGCGCCGAGCCGAGCCGTCGCCGACCGAACAAGCGCCGAGCCGTCGCCGACCGAACAAGCGCCGAGCCGTCGCCGACCGAACAAGCGCCGAGCCGTCGCCGACCGAACAAGCGCCGATCTCCGTGCTGTGTATAAGTAGCCACGGCCACACAAGTACCCTATGACACTGGTAGTGTCATTTCTGATAGTGCTGTACAAGTTTCGATGTTTCTATTTTTGGTGAAAATCGAGGACTACTAACGCCATCCCTAATTCAAAACGACAGCTCAGCGACATTAATTTACATGCCCAATTTCATGGTAGATGTCGCTGTTACGACCGTGAAAACTGCATAGATTTTTCCAGAAACAGAACAGGCCTGCTCTGCTAAGAGAAGCCGCACGTAAATAATAGGGATGTCGACTTAAAAAAAATTATTACTTCATTAGAAAGAAGACATAAAACTATGCCAAATAGTGAAAATCCTATTCAAATATCTCAAAAAATAACGAAGCTACAACGGTTAGAATGTTCGTATTTAGAGACAGAAAGTGCTACCTAACCGTGACGTCACTGTTAAGTAGCGCCATAGTAAATGACGATCGTTCAATACAAAGGTGCGTTTTGCGGAAAAGGGACAGAACATACCCACTCTTAAAACTTTGAAGACTTATAATTACGTTCTTATTTATTTTTTTGAATTACTTTTTTCTCGCCATTTGATTGAGAATTTGAGCCTTTATGTAGAAAATTTGGATTTATTGATTTTCTTTTATAGTGTCGTCATCCCTATAATAAATATGTAACGCTCTCCTCAACCGCTACTGCATACTGATTCTGAACTGTGAACCAGCGTCGAGTGAATGCCTACGTATCATCGTCGGAGACGAGCTATCAAAGTTAGAACTGAAGCCATCGTCTACAATTACTTTTACTTCAATTAACGATAACACTGCTTCCGTAGTCGATAAAAACCAACGATATAACTTTTATAGTACGTCGCCGTGTACGAGTATATTCCGTTAAGCATATTATTGGAAATTCAAGTATCTTTCATATTATTACGTACCTACATGTTACATTTCAGATGCTTATTAACAATTCGATGTGACAGCGACGCTGTTCCAAGTTTATATAAATGTCACTGCCAGTGTCACTTCACTTCACTCTTTACAAAAGGCTTTCCATCAAATTTATGATGATTTCGCCAATCAATACTTGTTCAAAGACGTTGTTCGGTATCGACGCCATGACAGTAGACAGTAGGTTTTGTTCGGTAGTGGATTCTGCTCGTCGTCGCGCCGGGCACGTACGTGTTCACCAACGCGGCGACGTGCAAAATCCCACTGCCAGTGTCATAGGGTTCTAACCAAACCAGGTGGGCTAACACAACTTGCTGTCAAGTTGTATCTCGCGCGATCCGGAGATTTGTCTCGCTCGAACTGAGTGAATTAGAAAAAGGAGGGTAGATCTTTCTCTACTCGCGCCGCGTCGCAGTGACAGTTGTGCTACCCCCCACTGTTCGCTTCGAGTTGGCTGCTACTTAGGCGACTTCCCAACTTGGCGGGGGGGATTTTGCCCGTCGCCGCGTTGGTGAACACACGTGCTCTTCGCGACGACGGGCTGAATCCACTACCGAACAAAACCAGTTGCCTACTGTCATGGCGTCGTTACCGAACAACATCTTTGAACAAGTATTGATTGGAGAAATCATCATAAATTTGATGGAAAGCTTTTTTTAAAGAGTGAAGTGAAGTGACTTCGCGTGGCGGGATCGATACGTGACTTTTTCTTCTTTGACGTAAACTTACTGACGTCGCAAAGATTTCCCACTTGACGGAATACTGTCAAAATTACGGTTGCGCAGTAGTAATGTCATGCGCAGAAGGGAAGCAGTACTGCCTTCGCATCGTCCCGCTTCCGCGCATCCAGCGCCAGTCAGGAAGGAGCGCAGTAAAAAGCGGAAAGTAGACTGACAGTTGACACTGACATTTGATACTTTTCTTATATCGTACCTACCGCCTTCACACCGACAAATCAGGAAGTTGCCTAGTGACGTATTTACCTCCGCCCTATAAGCGAGGTGCGGTACCCATATTATTATAACTACCATGATGGAAAGACCGGGCTAACTCGAAGTAAACGAGGAGGAGGTACCTTAGATGTATTTTTTAACCCTTTGAATCCCAAGAACGCATCAGGCGGTGCGTGTTGCAGTCAACCAGGGTTCATATTACTTATAGAAAGAAATTTAATGTGGAGATGTCACTGTCGTATAAGAAAAAGGGAGGCCAAAGGTTTAAAGTTTTTAAGGTACTGTGGGCGCTTTATAATTTTTCAGTTAACTTAAAACAAATGAACGTTTGCACTCCCTATTGTTTTTATTGTGTCAATAAATAACCAAAATGATGAAGGCCGCTAAGGTGAGTAAATATATCTACCTACTTAGTCATACTTTGTATAACACTGTCGTCTATGTGGTAGACATACACTGCCTGATATTCTTTCGCCCATATTTATAGCATACGAATTTTCTAGTCGAATAGGCACAGACGCGCCTTTCCAATCAATTAAATCAACGAAAGCGAATAAAAAAATTAATACAGACACGTTGTACATATTCTGGACGTAGCTTTTAGCAGTTTATTCTGAATATGCAAGTGCTTTTTTTTTTAATTTGACAGGTGAGCGAGCACGCCTTACTCGTCGTCTATTGTGTTGTAAAAGTATCGAAATTGAACGGGCGCAGTCCATTTGGAGGCTGTATGCGAGCCGACAATAACCGGCCGGCCATTCGTTTCGCGCTCTGAATATCCAAATCATTTTTTCCTCGATTTCATTGCATATTGCCATCCGCGTGCGCCGGCAGATGTAAATCGTCGATCCGATGATAAGTTAATTACGCCAGTTATTCTGATGTTTTATGGAAACTGGTGCGCCGCAGATTATTTGCACGTGAATGCAAGTTAAAATCCTGATCGCAATCGCGGTGACGCGCCATTATCTACGACATTTAACGATAATGACACGTCATGCCGATCTTGTTTAAATCTGTTGTGATTTTAAAGGGATGTAATATTACCATAGCTCGTATATATCTATTTTGTCGTTTAAGTACTCGAAGGATGATCAGCGTTTATGTTATATAACAAATTCAAAACCATTTTCAAAACTTTTATGACTAGTACTCACAGTCAACAGAAAATTATTGTCTCAAAATATCTTTTTTTACGGACTTCGCAGTAATTCTAAAGATACAGATCTTAGCTTCAATATGGGCTCAATGAGAATCAGTGGAGAGAGCTTGCTACAGATGGGTGTGGCGTGTAACGTGGCTAGTAATAACAGCTCTACATCAATGGAGATTGCGATGAATGGCGATCATTAGCTACTATCCAGCCAGGATCATCACTTGCATCCACAGAGACGCATCTGTTAACAATTATGTGGTCGTGATAATAGCTGAGGAGCATAGTTGATTCAATAGCTCATATAAGGCGATCGCCTGAATTATCTGTGGTTAACCCTGAGATATCTTTATTCAATTGGAGTTCTGTTAAAATAGTAACCTAGTACAAATTATCTAATGTAACATACATAAACTTACGCCTGTATTACTAAACGGTTTTTAATTGCTATTGACAAGAAAATGTGATAAATGTGTAAATGGGAAGTAACCACAGGCTAATTTACAATGTATAACTACAGTGAATTTACTTCCAGTGTAAGTCCATGCACCTGCAATCTCTAGCATTCACAAGTAATGCGATTTCGACTTAAACTTAAGTACCAACGATGCAACTAAGTGCAAAGTCCCAAAACTGTAAGTAAACATCTTACTTTGGGACATGATAAAGTGCGGAACTTGTAGATGTTCAGCTTAAACGTTAACTATAAAAAACAAATAAGCCAGCTTTAGAGCGCGCTTTTCCTTTTTTGTGAAATTGAATATAAATGCAATTTCCTTAATATTATGGTGTAAAGGCTCACTATTCGTATTCAGTGTCGGCGTTAGTTATTCGTGGGCGCAGATCTCGTGAATGGGGCGCGCGGCAGCAGACACGTGTGATCACCGGCTGTAGGCTGAATGCAGGACGCGGCACCGTCGTCCAATTTCGCACGGTAAATTGTTCATAACGGAAGTTCATATCCGGACGCCGAGCCGCCCTGCTCCGGGCGAGATTAGGCGGTAATTACCATTTCCGGTGACAGCGGACGCAGACAACGTCGAAGATGTTCCTCGGAACTGCGACGGAAACGCGTTGGAGCCGACGGAAGGAAAAATTTTGCTATAACAATTGCTTTTGCAGAAAATTGGTTTTCTACTTCTATCTGGCTATTGGAAACAAATATATTAACATTTTCTCAAGCTGCATCCAAAAAGCAAGGAATACTGTCGGTATTTATATACGTACTTATAAAAGGCAAATAAAATACTTTGGTTTTTCTATCAAATTAATTCTTATAATATAACAAATGCCCCGTTTTACGAGTGTATTTTATTGAGAACTTAACGGGTAAATCAATAAACTTACTGTCTTCTCGAAGATCTCACGGTTCGAAATAAATGCCATACGATAAATAATAATAATAAACTTTTCAATCGAAGGTGCAGTGCAGTGTGCAGTAAAGATATCATGGTTTTGATTATTGAATATTTTCCATAAACAGTTAATGAACTAAGTACGGTAGTAAACTAGATTTACATTAATTTTATGCTTTTTTTAAATTATTCCTTTAGTAAATTTAGTCATAAAACTAGAGCAATTTTTCATGCACTTGTGGCGTCGCTAGGCAACCGTCAAATCTGACATGTTCTGCAACGCGCTATTGAAGTTTCTTAAGTCAGTTGCATATATAGAACTTACAACCAACTCTCATTGGACTTCGGTCCCTGAGAGATCTCTCTATTGTCGTTTCTTGCTGTGTCTCCTATATCTATTGTATATTTGTATATAGTTTGTAGATTTCCCTCTTTCCTGTATATAATTAACCCTGTATATTATTCCTTATAGGAGACACTACTACTTCTACATTGGTGACCTCCGACAATGGACATAAGCGCAACCCGAAGATCCTGACGCCGCCCCGCAGCTAGCCCGACTTCCTCCCCTCTCTCTCTCTCTCCCTCTCTCTGAGTGTGCCTGGTACCTCTACTCCCAGCGATTCGACTCCGCTCCTGACCTGCTGCTCGTCACCCTGGCTCTGAGCCCTCGCTCGCCACGCTGACTCTGAGCACTCTCTCAATACGTCGTCGCTGACTCCTCCGTCTCAAAGGGGGGCTGATGTGGCGTCGCTAGGCAACCGTCAAATCTGACATGTTCTGCAACGCGCTATTGAAGTTTCTTAAGTCAGTTGCATATATAGAACTTACAACCAACTCTCATTGGACTTCGGTCCCTGAGAGATCTCTCTATTGTCGTTTCTTGCTGTGTCTCCTATCTATTGTATATATGTATATAATTTGTAGATATCCCTTTTCCTGTATATATTTAAACCTGTACATTATTCCTATATAGGAGATACCATTTCTATTCTACACACTTTAGGAATAATCTTGTTAAAAAGCTGTTTGTATTTGTTTCAGCTGTTATGCTTTTCGCGGAAGCAGAGTGTATTGTGTACCATTACGTTGGTAAAACTGATTACCTTACCTGCATACAGCGCGAGCGGCGCTCGCGCCGGCCCGGCTCCTCGATATGATTGAATAAGCGAGCTCCCAGTTCCCTAATGAAACATATTGAACGTGTATCGAATCACTTAGGCCCTGCGCTCCTGCACTCGCTTTTTGGATGCCAACAAGTCGTAGGTGAACCTTGCAAATATTATTACGCCCGAGCCTCGCTTTAAGAGAAACAATAAATTGCATTAGCTCCGCCAACTTTGATCATCAAAGGGAGTAAAAAAAATTTGGGGAACGTAATTTAACGCGGCGCTACGTTTCGTGTGGCTTAGAAAATATTTACGCAAATCTGTGCGACAGAAAGGGAGAGTCCTAATTAATTCATTAATGTCTGAATTTTGAGCATTTAGGTACCTACATTCATTTCCATTTGCGTTTGTCTTCCTTGTTTCACAGAATTACCCCGAGCCCACAGTATGAATGTAATTGTATTTTATATAATGACCACGATTCAAATTAATTTGTTTTTTCTTTGGGTAACTTAAGAAAATTAAATGTATATTTTTTATGTGACTGCTCATTTGCCTAAACATCACCTAAACTCCAATGACTCCAATACAACAAACAGCGCTTAATTTTTATTAATTCTCCACCACTATTTCATCCATATCTGTTGAAAGGGTGCCCGTCCAGTTGATATATACCGGGTTCATGTCAGAAACCTGCAGCTGACTGTTTTCAATCAGGGCAGGCGTTACACCGCTCGCGCTATAATACTGCAGTAGACGGCAAAGCTTTGAACATGTCCGATAACCTCGCTACATAAACTACCTGTAAAACTGGCTTTGTCCTTCACATCAACTGCAAATGCTGTCAGTGCCGCACTCGTCAAAGAGCTTTAAAACCGATACCTACGGAATTAAGAGGCCTTACAAGTTTTAATAATTTTCGATCGAAAATTTTGACAAAGGTATTGATAATACCCATAAAGTGATTAAAGGATACGATGATTTTATTAAAGTTTTAGATAGTTACATTGCCCTTTCTTGATTTTATTGTCTATAGTAGAATTTAAGCGGAAAAAAGCTGGTGGATTTGGAGTTATGTTTGAATCAATATTTCTTAATTAAAAATCAAAAAAATACATTGTCATTAGGTTGCAATAGTCCTATTGTAGATAGTAATAAAATGTCAAAATATATGTTAGTTAAACAGAAAATCGCCTAAATAGATGAGCCTTTATTTTACTAATAAGGACCCTTAAGGCCCGGAAAAACAAATCGATACATACAAATACTCTTTATTGCACACCTTAATGATTAAATAATGATTCACGCTAGACCGTTCCGTGTCCGGGCCGGCCCGAGCCCGGGCCGGCCCGTCGCCGAACTTTTTTGTGTGTCAATATGCTACACGTTCCGCGTCGCGCTTCCGAGGCCGGCCGTCGCTAGACGGCCGTCAAACGGATGCATTGTTGATAGAGCGACCGTTCCGTGTCCGGGCCGGCCAGGACACGGAACGGTCTAGCGTGAATCATCCTTAAAACGACTACAGAGTATGTAGATTTAAAACTAGACGTAAACAACAGGCAGTCTTATTGCTACAGAGCAATATCTTCCAGACAACCTTTGGGTAACGAAAAAATAGCGACTAATGTATTACATTACAATAGGTAGCAAACTAAACTAAATATAACGAATACAGAGTATGTAGATTTAAAACTAGACGTAAACAACAGGCGGTCTTATTGCTACAGAGCAATATCTTCCAGACAACCTTTGGATAACGAAAAAATAGCGACTAATGTATTACATTACAATAGGTAGCAAACTAAACTAAATATTTTGATGGTATCATATCGATATGGATAAGTTGTTATCATAGCTTTAATTACCGTTGTCAAAATAAATAAATAACCGCTAAGTATTCTTTTTAAGGGGTACCTAACGTTTATTTACAAATTTATTACATTGGGTGGCAAACTTAATTAAATATTTCGGTGGTATCATTTCGATGTGGATATGGATAAGTTGGATAATGTGGATAAGTTGTTTTCATAGTTTTAATACCGTTGTCAAAACAAATCAATGTCAGCTTATTAACGTATATTATTTTTCACGAGTATGGTTGACGAAATATAAGCTGCACCGATTCGCCATACAAGTTGTTCGAGGAATCGGTGCAGCTTATATTTCGTCAACTATACCTAACGTTTATTTATATTTTGCTTAATTTTGGAATCTACTACTTGTTAAGAATAGCACTGGCCGGACGAACATCGCTCACGCGTCAAATAGCGACAAAAGTCGTGACGTAGCGAACAGGGTACCTAACTATGGAAAAAAATTACATATACATATACCTACTCCTAGTGTTGAATAAATAACATTGTAAAGTGAGTTTCATCCACGAAGGCGCGCCCCTCCACAGCCAAATCCGTACAATTGAGCATAGGTTAGTATGAGATTCGCTGTGGAGGGGCGCGTGCGAAGTCTTGTCGGGTTATCGGGTATGTCGGTATGTCGGGTCTGTCTGTTAGCCCTTCACGTTTAAACCGCTAAACCGATTTAGATGAAATGTAGTATGGATATAGTTTGAGACCCAGGGGAGGACATAGGATACTTTTTATCCCGGAAATCATAGCGGGTTACAAAACCTTAAGCGTTTGGTTGACGTAACTGGTGACCGACTTCTTCGCACAACGTTTCAGCATTGTACTTAATACCTACAGCGAGGAAATGCCGCCAGCATCCTCGGTACAACGCCTCAGTCATGGTCAAAATATTTTTATTTGATAATAGGGATGTTGACTCAAAAATTATTATTATTCCAAAAGAAAGAAAGCAAAAAAACTATGCCAAATGGTGGAAATCCTATCCAAATATCTCAAAACATAACCAAGCCACAACAGTTAGAAATTCCCTAGTTAGAAAGAGACAAAGCGCTCGAGGTCCGTGACATACAGGAACCTCGAGCGCCACAGTAAACGACGATCGTTCCAATACAGAGGTGCGTTTCTCTTAAAACTTTGTAGAACTATGCGTATGTAATTAATTTGTTCATTATTATTGGAAAACGGGACTTAATCGCGTACACTTATAATTTATTTACCTTTTGTAAGGTTTTTGCCCGACGTTTCGAATGTATCACAACATTCGTGGTCGCGAGCTGACTGGCGTGACCTGACGTGACGAACTAGCCGCACTTGGCACCCGCGTTTTCCAATAATAATGTGTGAAAATCGTGTAGTTAGAGTTACTACTTTTTTCGCCATTTGATTGAGAATTTGATCCTTTTTCAAGACAAATGGAACTTAATTATTTTTTTCTCATTTCGTGCCAACATAATATGGCCTATTCATTGTATCACAAGTTAGAGAAAAACGCAGGTCGCCACTACCACCTACTGATGGTAAAAATTACCGTGCGATATAGAAATTGCATGCCATGGGTAGAGCGCGTCATCTCTCAGCGCTATTTGTTACTAATTTGAGTAGCTGTGAATGATGTAGTATGTAGTTGTAGGTACCTATCTTGATTTTTAATAGTAGTTTATGCAACTGGTACATAATGAGGGGCAGTAAAACACGAGATGTGTTTTATGAAACGAGCCGAAGGCGAGTTTCATAATAAGGTCACACGAGTGTTTTAATGCCTTATTATGTACAGTTGCATAGTCATAGTCATTTATTAATAATATTATAACTGTGATGTCCTCCAATTGGGTCGCTCGGGGTATTAAATAAAACCAACATTTTAGGCTATTCGTTTGGATCAGCTGTTCCTGCCTTCGCTCCACAGCTGGTCGATGTCAAGTGAAGTGCGAGTCGTGCGACTGCTGTCACCTTGGTAGGAGCAACTACCCGCCATCATTTATTCATAACGCCAGTACACCACACCTCCCTCATGTTTTACAAAATCTGAATTGTTTTATATCATTAGATTACTTCACAAATAGCTTCACAAACAACTCACAATAATCTCACATAAAACAATAGATACACAGTACAGTTTTGTCCTCCACTCTCATAGCAGAATATAAATTGGTCTACACCAAAATTACTCCTTTAAATTACAACTTTGGTCACTGAGTTAAAATCTCTTTTTCCCACTTCCGTCTACTTCTTCTCATCCCCCTTTTTTCAGTAGTATTAACATACTTTGTTACCTTTATTTTCTAGGGCAGCGGTCAGCAACACGCGGCACGTAATTTTTTTTTTTTTAGCCAATAAACAATTTTTTGTGGCCCTTGGCCTTAAAAGGTTGCCGACCCCTGTTCTAGGGTACTCAATAAAGTACATAATTAAACCAACAACAATTTGCACATATACATATACTCTTTATAGCTATCGACACTATCAACAGCACTTTACTCTAAAATTAATTCTTAGGTAAATGTCAAATTAACGAAAACATTACTTTTCAATCGACATTAATATAAATAATCAGAAATAAGGGATCCACCTCGCGGCATAGTGCCAGAATGCAGTCAGCATTTTCCCGATGTATAGTAGTACAGTTACATATTAAATTTCTATATTAATACATTTTGTATACCATATGTAGCTCTTTTAAACCAAAATGATATCATATTCTATTTACTCAGTCACTCCTGGGATAACAATAACACATTACCATAATCCTGGATAACCTAAGAAACTAGATAATCTCAGGGTCCATTAAATATTTAAATGTCACTCAATACAACAAGATGTACGTCTACATAATCCCAAACTGTTATGTATAATATTTTAGACAGTTGTTGTTCCATATATTAGTAGATATCATATTCATATCTTTTTTTTTTCAAATCGGCCATTATAAGAACATTAATGTGGAACAATTTTTTTACTAAAGAAGACAAAAAAGTAAAATATTAACTTAGTATTATAATCTTAAAATACAAAGATTTAGCTAAGTAGAACAATAACTATCATTTTGAAATAAACATTTCAAATTTATTAATTTTTTTTTTTAGTTAACAAATAGTTTCATTAAAGAGTAGACAGGAATTCAGGCTGCTAAATGTTTCAACATTCTGTCTTATATTATTAATGTAAGTTATGAGTGTTAATTTCACTCAAAGATATGCAGCTGAATAGATATTTGTTTCTACGCAAATCATTATTATCCGCCGAAAACTTCCACTGCTGGAATTAGGCATCGATCGTGGGCTGCCTGCATCCAACGGACCCCCACGATTTTATCACGCTACTATTAAATAGCTTGTTTATTTTATTTTTTACAATTTTAATTTCACCTGACTTTCTTGTGAATTCGGAGTCAGTTAAAATTAATTTGGTGAAATTAAGGGTAAATTCTATAAACTAAAAATGTAAATGTAGTTTTGAGGATTTTCGGTACACAATGCACAGCACGGTATCTACGCCAATGTAGCGGTAAACCTTATTTTTTGGGGTATTTTTATTCCTTTCCATTTTTTTACTTTTAAAGAAGTAAATTGATATTTAACCAGACAAAATAGGTACTTATTATTCCACCAAAATATTTTAAGGTCGAATGAAGGATAATACACACATAAATGTCTACTTTACTAGCGTTTAAGAAAGTCAGGCATTTTGGATGGCCTTTGTCCATCGCTCGCTGTGCGTTGGGCTACTTTAAGCTATTGTAATATGTATAATCATTTATGGATTAAGTCGGGTTGTATGGGAATGTACCAGGTTTTTTTTTTTCCAGTTTTGACTCATTTGTTCTCAACACCTTGTCTACATCAGCTTTAGGCCGTCAGAATATAAGTATCATCGCTTGCCTGACAATATCAGAAATGCAGCATCCACTGCGGTATTTAAATTAAGTCTGATGAAACGGCTTATAAAACACGCTTTGTGATTATACCGACTTTTATTTCATTTACCATTAACAATAAAATGCTGAAGAATTAACGGTACCGAATAGTGTGCCGTAATTTATAATAATAGTAATAATGCTTTGTATATAATAACTAATTATATTGAATAATGTAAACCTTAGTAATTGTTTTGAATTAGGACACCTTCATAATATACATATTTTAATGTAAAACACATGAAACAGTCGTTACCCATAAAATTTTCATTTGCTTTTTACCATACAACCCTTTTACTTTCAGTTGCATTAAATGCACTATATGCACAGACATGCTCATACGGCATTCACCTACTCGTACCATCCCTAACTGTTAGGTAGGTACGTTGTTTTATTTTATTATTATTTTTTCCACTTGGAAACAGCCTTGGGTATCTATATTTTCATACCTTGCTAATAGACCTCCACAAGACACTTCTGAGAAGTATCACCTTAATTCTGATTTTAATCGATAAAAAGATACCTTCGATCAATTTACTTTCATTTATGATAAATAGATAGGTGTGGTAGGATTATGATCATTATTTTATTTAGACAGTAGTCTTCAGGAATTTTAAAATTCATTTACTTTTGAAATTGGATTACTTAGTAATCTATATCTATACCAACACTTGAGAGTAATATATGAATAATAGTATTTTTTCTAAAAAAGAATTGTGGCTTTATAGGCCGAGGCCAATAAAGCAAAGGAGTGCGGTTGGAGTGGCCTGGGGAAAATCCAGGGTAAACCTCCGACACGACCACGCAGGCGGTCTCAACACTGACATACTTTTAAGAGTTTGCACTTGGTTGAGCGGTTTCAACGGATTCTGAGGTGTCAGTTCTGAAAAACCGATATGTATGACTATAGAAACCATGTACAACTCTAAGGACAAACTAATTAATATCATCAAGATTTTAATTTAATGACATTTGACTTTTTTAAATCTGTTGTTCTGAAAATATGTTGACTTTTATCCTCTATATATTAAATTAAATTTCAGATTCTTTAAATTGTACCTAATTTAGGTATCTTTTGCCCTTTTGGCCTATTATTGCAGAATAAATATTTGATCTTATTTTAATATTATTCTGTAGTTTGTACCTTTATAAAAGTATTTCTTATACCTATTCCACCTTCGGGAAATATTGTTTTATCATCCGCCTTCGGGACTTTTCCGGAATTTATTTTTCAATACTAATGTGTACATATACATATGAATATGAGTATTCCACCTTCGGGAAATGTTGTTTTATTGTCCACCTTCGGGATTTTACACAAATTTTGGCGTATTCATACACATATACCTACTCTTACTAGAAAATGTTTATCACTGTCGTGATTTACTTTCCTCGTGCCTGTCGTTAGCCGACCTGGCACGTCACTACAAGTTGCTCTTGCATTGTATATTATATACTACTATTTAACGTCCTTTGACGAAATAATTAACCTTTAGTTTTAAGGCTGTTACAAAATACTATATTTAGCACAAACCCAATTCTGAGATTCATTTATTTATTTTAGGTGATTTATTCATGTTGACTTTGGACAGTCCTATATAATATGCTCTAGCTGTCTACGTGTTATATGTAGGACGTAGGTATAACAAATGTTTGTACAAATATTTTACATTAATGAACATTTCACCATTCAAGATGAGTTATTATTAAAATTCCTTGGTACTAATACGAATTCTGAGTTTACTTTATTACCTGTGAGTTTACCTCTTACAAATTCTCATATTGAGTAATAGTGTATTTGAGATTTTAACTCAAATGTATACCAGCACATACATGTAGATATATCGCCATTTAGTACCTTTGCTTAGTTTGGGACTAGGTTGTCTATTTATTTATATGTTAATGAGTTGATTCCATATTAACTCATATTTATATATATATACCTATATACCTATATATATATATATATATATATATATATATATTATATGTTATACACTAACTATAATTGAATCAAAGCATTTTGTATGAACGTGTTTAATTTATTAGTGGACAGCAAAGTTTTTATTGATATTATGACGCCACATATTGTATCTGCCATAATAATTTCTTAGTTAACTAATCTGGATAGCATGTTTTGTAAAACACCACTTTATGATCATTCAGTATATATAATTCATTACATGAAGTTATCACATTCATTAACACACATTTTTTATTTTATTCAGGTGTTAATTGTGAAGTATAAATATGCATTTAATTTTCACAACCTGTATGAAACAACCAATTTACATGCATAATATTACAGAATATTTTTTATTATTATTGTTGTATATATTTTTTCAATATTTTGTTTGTATTGTTAAAATGTAGGTATATGTGCATAAATAAATCTTCTTCGTTTTTATTGAGACTCCCTCTCAATTTAATTTCCGACGCAGATTTCATACGAATCATTGTATGACTCGCCTTTGTAGCCAAATCTTATTGACCAGTTTAACCCATTGACGACTGTTGACGAAGATTCGGGGTTCCTTACTGATGAGTGCAATAACGTAGGCGACACCAAAATTCAATACAAACTGGGTTTATTCACATGAGTGATTAAATTACATGAAAATAACGTATAAACTAATGGGTCGCGTGTGCCCGGCCGCGCGCGCTCAGAGAGAATGCCATGCCCTGGCCGCCCCGCCACAGGACGCGGCGGGCGGCGGGCGCGGGGCGCGGGGCGCGGGGCGCGGGGCGCGGGGCGCGGGTCGCGCGCGATGGCGCGGTGGCGCGGTGGCGCGCTAACAAGCTGCCCCCCTTGGAACAGGTCGGTCCTGGTCCAAGATCAGTGGCAGAGGGCAGAGCCTGTTGTGGGCCCTCCTCAAAGTTCCCGTGGTGGTGGTGACGTCAGCGACGCGGCCGACGCCGTCGGCGCCCGGGTAGACTGCGGCGACTCGCCCAAGCAGCCATCTGCTGGGCGGCAAGCGGTCGTCTTTGACAAGGACCATTTCTCCGAGCTGCAGTTGACCTCCGTCCCTGCGCCATTTGTTTCGGATCTGCAGCTCTGAAATGTACTCTTTATAATAGCGATTCCAAAAATGCGCTTTGAGCGCTTCTATTCTCTGATATCTCGTCAGCGTATGGATCGGCGAATCTTGAACCTGGGGAGCAGGTACCATTGTGAGTGATCGCCCTAATAAAAGATGTGCTGGGGTCAATGGAGTAAAATCCAATGGATTCGATGAAAGAGGGGTTAAAGGTCTAGAATTAAGTATTGCTTCTATCTGTACCAACAATGTGACCATCTCTTCGTAATCTAAGTGAGCCATTGATGTTATTCGTTTTAAATGATATTTTACCTGCTTGACTGCGCCCTCTGCCAAACCATTAAAGTGTGGGCTATAGGCTGGGCAAAATTTGAAATCTATTTCCTTTGTAGCTGAATATGACGTAATTTCGTTAGAGTTATTTTTAAGGAACTTTGCTAGCTCATTACAAGCCCCTACAAAACAAGTCCCGTTATCGGACAGTATGGTGGCTGGTTTGCCTCTGCGGGCTATAAATCTATTTAATGCGGCAATAAAGCCCATGGCTGTCAGATCAGTGACGAGCTCTAAATGAACCGCCCTCACTGCTAAACAAACAAAAACAACTATATATGCTTTCTTTAGCTGACAACCACGACCCTTTCTGCTCGCTATCAGGATTGGGCCACCGTAGTCACAGGCTGTATTAGCAAATACGTATTCGGACTGTACCCTTTGTGTCGGCAAGTTGCCCATGATTGGCTGATGCGATTTACCCGAGTATCTAACACATGTAACGCAACGTTGTGAAGTTTGCCTGCAAAGGTTACGACCGTTTATTATCCAATACTTGTGACGTAATGTTGCTAGCATCAGCTGTGGTCCAGCGTGTAATAATAATATATGGTGGTAATGGTGTACCAATATTTTAGTGATGTGATGTGACGCATGCAATAAAATCGGATGTTTTGTGTTATAGTCGTAATTAGAATTTACGAGTCTGCCTCCGACCCGCATAATACCTGAGGTATCTATAAATGGATTTAGTTTCAATAGACTATCCTTGGGAGAAAGTGGGCGTTTATTTTTCAAAGAAGATAGTTGCTTATGAAACATATCGCGTTGCACTTGTTTACACAGCATTTGTAACGACAAATTGAGCTCCGACACTGTCAATGGACCCGTGCTTTTGTTTGCAGTGTTTTTACAATTATGTACAAATCTGTTTATGTATGCTATAATGTTTTGTAACTTGCAAAAGCTCGAGTATTTAGAAGTGAAATGGCTCTCCTGAGGTTCGTCAGCCGAGACATGACACTGGATTTTAATTTCGGGTAACGTTTCCATTGGCATATTTTGAGGTTGTAGAGGCCACTGTATTTCAGTCTCGTGAAGGAAAGGCGGTCCTTCCCACCACAAAAGTGAAAGCTTGAGGTTTGAAGCATTTTGACCCCTACTACCTATGTCTGCAGGGTTCAAATTTGTCGGTACATAATGCCAAGCTGTGGGATTGGAGTTGTTAGTGATTTCAACTATTCTGTTATGAACAAATTGTTTTAACTGTTCTTTACATGTTTTTATCCAACAAAGCACAATAGTTGAATCACACCAAAAGAACTGGGCATCAATATTCAAACGCAGTGACTTCGTTACTTTCTGTGCTAGCTGTGTCGATAAGAGTGCACCGAGCAATTCCAAGCGTGGAATAGTTAATTTTTGTTTCAGTGGGGCAACTTTGCTTTTGGCAAGTATTAAATGTACATTGACCTTTCCACTGTTGGATAATGAGCGTAGGTATATACATGATGAATACGCTTTGATACTCGCATCACTAAAAGAATGTAATTCCACTCTAATGTAGAAATCACAGAGGATTCTTCGTGGAATTCTAATTTGCATTATTTCAGGAATTTGTTTTGCAAAGTTGTTCCACTGTAACTGGATATCGGCAGGTACATCTCCCTCCCAAGATATGTTTCTAGCCCATAGAAGTTGTAAAATTAGCTTAGCTTGTAACAAGCAAGGGTTAATGAGTCCTAATGGATCTAAAATGGTAGCAATAATCGATAAAATAGTGCGTTTGTTTATGGGCTTAGTTTCAAGGTTATCAGTTACAGAAAAAAGCAGCTGATCAGATTTGCATGACCAAAGTAAACCCAATGTTTTTGAATGCTCTTCTTTCGTTAGTTTGAATAATAATAATTCTTCGCTGCTGTTATCTGCAACTGAATTGTCTAGTATAGACGGTGTGTTTGAACGCCACTTACGTAGATGAAAGTGTGCGCTTTCCAGTGTCTGAATGACACCTCTGCAAGTCTTTAGCAATGTCATTTTGTTATCGTGACCCCAGATAAGATCATCGACGTAGAAATCGTGCAAGATTGTTTCACTTACATCTTTTGTGACCACAACTTCACCATCTGGGTGGCGAGTCGTAGTTTGGGTAAATATGCGTTCGCACTCACTCTCACCTTTAGTGTGGATTTGTTGAGTGGGCGGAACTGATTCTAGCTCAAAAAACTTGTCTAATTTCGCATCGAGCTCAATATTGTTTATTAAGTTGCAATGGACTGTATAAGATCGCGTTTGTTTTGATTGTGATGTTTGTATGGAACCTTGTACGAGCCACCCGAGGGATGTTTCCACGAGGGTGGGTTTGTTATTGCCCAAGGTCATTGTATTGTTTGTTAGCACCTCCCAAAAGAGGTCTGCACCCAGCAGCATCTGCACCTCGGATGGCTCGCAAAAGGTTGGGTCCGCAAGGTGGATGTGAGGGGGAATAGTGAATGTGTCACAATTTAGTTTAGTAGTAGGAATCATCTGGGTGATTTGTGGCACAACGAAACAATTGACGTCTGTTGTGTAATTATTGTTTGAAAGTGATGATATAGTTACATCACACCTTTTTGTGATTTTTGAAGTTTGCCTATTCAGCCCTTGAACGAATATGTTTGTGGAATATGTAGGCAACTTTAGTTTTGTTTGAAGATTTTCAGTTATAAAGCTAGAAGTACTTCCATTATCCAGAAGCACTCTAACTTTGTGTGTGTAGCCGTCACAGTCGTTGACGTTAATGACAGCTGTGGATAAAAGTACATGAGCATGGCTACTGTGTGTGGAGGACAAAGTGACGCTGTTATTTTGTAGTTGCATCTGTGTCTGCTCCTTTACAGCTGGTAAAACTACACATTCACTTGAAAGTTTAGATGTTGAAGGTTTAGAATCTAGTTTTACCTGATTATTTGTGTGTAGCATGCTATTGTGTCTTTGTGTGCAGAGCCGGCATGAGCTCAGCCTGCAACGTTGCTCGTCATGTCCTGATCGCAAACAGTTGGTGCAAAGATTCAATTGTTTGACCTTTTCTATTCTATGTTCTACTGGCATTGATTTGAATTTGCTACATTGATAAATTGAATGGTTATTTTTGCAAACAGGACATTTATATTTATATTGAGATTGATTTTGAGCATGGTGTGCAATAAACGCCTTGGGACGATTGTGAGTTATGTCGCTGTGTCTACGTGTTTTGTTTAATGTTTGTGCCTCCTCCATGGTTTCCAGCAAATCCGCACGATTTTTTAAGAAGTTAGTGAATTCTGCTAGTGTAGGTATAGATTTAATATCGTTCCGCGCAGTCTCCCAATCGCGGAGCGTAGCTGAATCGAGTTTGCTGGTTACCATGTGGATTATTAGTATGTCCCAGTGTTCCGTAGGTAAATTAAGAGTTTTCAAGGCCCTTAGATTTTTATTAACAGAATCTACGGTGTTTCGTAAGGCCCCTGAAGTCTCCTGAATCACTGGGTTTATGTTAAACAACGCATTTAAGTGATTATTCACTAATATTCTAGAATTACTGTATCGTTCACACAACAAGTCCCACGCGATGTTATAGGTATCAGACGAGAACTCTAGTGATTTTATTATGAGAGAAGCACTGTCTTTCAATGAGTTTCGTAGATAATGAAATTTGTGAATTGTTGGAATTGATGCATTGTCGTGTATGAGAGATTTATAGGTATCATGATATTCTAACCAGTCCTGATAGCGCCCAGAAAAGGTAGGTAAATTGATAGTGGGAAGTTTAATGTTTGGCCCACCTGTGAGTGCAGTAACGTTATTAGAACCCGTTACCGAACTGTCATCCCGCGGCGCCGCAGAGGCAGCACCAGCCGCGGCGTGCCTGCTGAGCAGCTCCTGCGCAGCAGCCACGGCGCCGAAGTAACTCGTCTCGAAGCTTTCCCGTTCCACGTGTTCGTCACCTGGAATTTCCGTTAAATTTTCTATGTCAGTTTGAGTTGAATCAAAATCGTTGTACATGTCTTGGATTTTACCTAATCTTGTATTTAGTTCATGAGCTTGCAAAGTATTTAAAGTGTTGTTTAGCAAAAGTGGGTCTAGATATGATTTAAATATCGTGAGTTTTGACTTGAACGAGGCACGTGTCTTTTTAAGTGATTTCAAATCCATGATGCTAATTTTACGTTAATTAATGCAACAAAAAACAACGGAAATGATACGTCGTATAAAGATTTAGATATAGATTTCAACTTCCAGCTGTAATGAAGAATTTGTGGTTAGCACACGTTTACATTAATATGAAATTGAAAAGGCGTATGGAACGACACGTAAATTTGAAAATGCGTGCAGTGTGCGAAAGGCTTTGGCGTGGCAGAGGAAGGCAAGCAAGCAGGCGCAAACAGGTAGCGGAAGCGCGTGCGCGGCTCCGACACGTCCTGGACACGTTCGCAACACGTGCAGTTTTCTGAAATATTCGAAGTAAATATTAGAAACGAACACTGGTATACACCTTGCTGGTATGATAAATAGGTGCAATACAGTAAATTAGGCCTTTGAGAAAAAACGTGGACCCTATTTTTGAAAATGTAAAAAAAAATCAAAGGTAAATATATTGCTAAAAATATTGATGGAAATCGTATGTATGATGAGTAAGCTTGCTAATTAGGAAGAAATTTCCAAAAAATATTGAAATCTGGTGAAGATGAAAACGGATTATCACTTTGGTGACGAGAAACGAGAAATCGAATGTGTTGAAATTTAGTATTTAAATTGATTATTTACTGTAAAGATTAATTAAGCGAGTTATTTATAGAAATGTAGTTGGGAAATAGAATTGAAATTAATTATTGGAGCGAGATCACAAATGATACACTGCAAACCCCTTTTCCTGGTTTCTCGAACTATTTATCGCCTTGGACTGCTTATCTGCTTCTCGATGGTTTCTTTGTTTCTTGCTTCTGCAATCTGGGATGATACCGCTATGCTGTGACGCCGACAATGCTTGTAAATGTTTCTTGAATAGTTGTGATGAAGTAGCGGTGATTCTCTCTGAGCGGTTCAACTTTTGAGCTGTTGTAACTATCTGCTGCGCAATGGCGGACGCCGGCCGGCTGCGAATTGCACTTTTTTGAAATTTACGATCTCGTCGAAACGGCGTAGCTCCTTAACGTCGAATCCGGCTCGAAACTGTTGACGAAGATTCGGGGTTCCTTACTGATGAGTGCAATAACGTAGGCGACACCAAAATTCAATACAAACTGGGTTTATTCACATGAGTGATTAAATTACATGAAAATAACGTATAAACTAATGGGTCGCGTGTGCCCGGCCGCGCGCGCTCAGAGAGAATGCCATGCCCTGGCCGCCCCGCCACAGGACGCGGCGGGCGGCGGGCGCGGGGCGCGGGGCGCGGGGCGCGGGTCGCGCGCGATGGCGCGGTGGCGCGGTGGCGCGCTAACAACGACCATGACAACTTTGTATTTCACGCTGACAAGGAAATGATTAGAAGTAGATATCATTTGATTTCCTAAGTATGTATAGACCTATTCACAACTGCAATCTCATATCGAAAATCATGTCACTCACTCGGTTGTAACTTGTAAGTGAGCATAGTCAACGACAGAACATTCTGCTAAAAATATCCATTTAGCTTTAAGACCGGCATGTTCAGATTATTGTATTTATAAAAATACTTTGAACGTTACTAATTCTGGACTTACATATCCGAATAATGCCTACATTGGATACCAACTGCGTTGTGCTACTTAGAACCCCGCAGCACACCATAAAGACAGGTGTTGCAAAGTTTACATCCAAATTTTATAACGCATCGGTAGCATAAATATGCAGTGCGTTAAATAAATTAATAAAAAATACAATATGCGGTTCATAATCAACTCACCGCATGATTCCTAGTATTAGTTGATACCGAGGTCCATAATACATATGCGTATTCGAAGGTCAAACTCACTGGTTCTCCCTATTTGATTTGACAACATATATTTAACAACGGGACAATAACTGTAAGTTATAACAATGGTAGCCGTGTATTTCTATTTTAAAATCTTTTATTTTTCATTGCGAATAATGTAAAAACTCCCTTCAGTTGACGTGTTATTTCAACAAACAACAAATAGTTAAACCCAAATATTTCATTGAAATTGTAATCCAACGCAACAATTGAGGTTAATTTATACACTCTTGGCTGTTAAAACTGCATAGAATTTAATTACTTCGGGTAGCTAAACAAGTAAACACACAGTTTAAGTAAATTCCGTCATTGCTTAATTTCTTTATATTTTCGCGTTTTGGGTTCTTTGTCTACTCCATCCCTTCCTTGTCAACGTTTTGTTTCAGGTGGTCATACCACTCATTATGCAGGTTTTACCTTATTTATTTTTTCTTTTGTTTTTAACGGAGGGTTAAAGTTCACTCACATAACTCGTCGCCAGTGTGATGTCCTCCAATTGGGTCGCTCGGGGTATTAAATAAAACCAACATTTTAGGCTATTCGTTTGGATCAGCTGTTCCTGCCTTCGCTCCACAGCTGGTCGATGTCAAGTGAAGTGCGAGTCGTGCGACTGCTGTCACCTTGGTAGGAGCAACTACCCGCCATCATTTATTCATAACGCCAGTACACCACAATAACATCACACACACACACACATCATCATCATCGTCATACATTACTTTATCTACACACATATTATAACTACTCTAAGATGGGTTCAGAAACCGTAGTAAATAAACACAATAATTGTGTTAATACAACCTTTTTTGCACGGTTGCGGAAATATCGAAATCAGAACTGGCAACCGATACCTGAATGTTATTTTAAAAAGTAAAGAGTCCCTATTCTGATGTGATCATGTCGTTCTAGCTCAAATTTCGTGCGATATATACTAAAAAAACATCGAACTGACATTTCGCATCGACTGAATTTGAAGATAAGAATTTTGCCATAAATTCATTGAATGTTGAAATGAGAGTCATTTTCTACGGTTTCCGAACGCATATTAGAGAATTTATAATATGTGAGTAGATAAAGTATTATTCTTTATCACGTGAACCGATTTCAATATTTTTTTTTATTTGAAAGAAGGGATTTACAAAACAAAAATACATGCATCATCTTCATTCAGCCTGTAATCGCCCACTGCTGAAAATACATGCAAGGCTGACAAAATTTCAAACTTGTATGAATGTGTTTGTTATAAGGACATCTCGACGCGCCTTATAGAAGCGTCTGGTGACCAGAGGGCTGGCCACTATTTCGCACAACGGATTAGCATTGCTATCCAGCGTGGCAATGCCAGCCTTCTGGGAACCCTACCGTGCACCGAGGACCTGGGGCAATTTTTTTATTTTGTATAAGTTTTTATTTAGTATAAGTTTTCGTTTATATTATTTTCTTCCCTTTTTTATGTTGTTTTTGATTTAAATAATAGTAATGTAGATTGAGATAATGGTTATATTTTTCCTATAATATTTATATTGCAATGAACTTTCTGTTATAATTGCTTTTTTTCTTGGTAGGTAAACTTCAGAAATACGAGGGAATGTTATTTTTCTTTTTAATTTTCTACCGTAAAAAAAAACAGAATATGCAACTCAAGCCCTTTCATATGAAACCCCGCTTGAGACAGTCACTAGACTTTGAAATTTTGCCCACTCTTCTATTTCACAGAAAATACAAACATCAATGCATATCTGGGTTACCCTTGTTTATGACTCATTCAAATCGATAGCATAAGTAGTTCTATGGAGATATTTAGCGACGTCACAGACAGACAGAGTGAAACAATACGGGTACCTTTTTTACCTTTTTGGTAGGGAACCCTAAAAATTAACGACATTAATAGAAGATTGTTTAACAAGGGTCTAAAGTAAGCCATATTATCACAAGATGGTTATTTGTTCGATTGGTAATATGGCTTTTAGGCCTCTACTTTTCACTTCGATTGCGAGAAAACACATAAACACAAATTATCCACATTAAATGAATAATTTAACTCTTGGCGAGCGTATGTCTAATTTGACAGCATGTTTTTTTTTTCTAAGGCCAACACCATGCCTCGCTTTGCGTATTCGCCTCCCTTTCTTTTGCTATATTAAAGAAATAGATGCAACATGCAATTTTTTTTCTTTTAAGATTGCTTTGACCATCAGACACCGTTTAATCTTTAGGGCACTGAAAAACGTCTTTCCTGATTGGTCGATTTTAGTACAGCTGTATTACTGGTTGGTTGATATTTTTACCAAATATTTTTTATCTTTATTCTGTGATTGGTGGATTTAATAGGTGAAGTATTTTGATTGGTCAAATTAAAATGTTTTTAAATGATAAATATGTATACATATTTTCCCTAGGGCTTGTACTACTTTAGCCCCGTGCCCCGCTTCACAAGTCTAATATGACACACTTTTCGAGCATGAGAAGTGAAAAATATATACCATATTCGAAATATAATATTATATTCCTAGGAGGACAGGTTCGAAGATGGGAAGACGACTTAAAACATGTGGCAGGAGCCACTTGGCGAAACAAAGCCAAAGATAGGAACATTTGGCGAAACTTGGAGGAGGCCTATGCCGGGAGGCAAGACGATGATGTCGCTGTCTACAATATAATAAAATAAGTAATATATTTGTAAACTATCGTTTAATAAAGGCTTAAAATAAAAATAAATAAATAAAAATTATATTCCTATATCACCTATTTTCGAAAAATTACTAGATTTCGCCGAGGTCACGATATATTTACTAGGGATGAGCGGCGTTGGCCGAGACAAGTTGTGAGTAGCATACCCAATAGTCTCGTCCGGTCCGGAGGGCGTGATCATGCTCAACTTGCTCAAGTCGTGCGACATAAGTTTATTCTCAATTAGCACGGCTGCTGCCGGCTACCACGATCGCCAAAATCAGTAGGTACCAAAGTATTGGGCATGGAAAACGCGTTCAAATCCATTGTCTATCGAACCTAAATCACAAGCCGATCGTTGAATTCTGTGCAACTGGTTACAGGACTTATGCCCAGTGTAAGTATTGAATTTTATTTATTTATTTTTCTCTTTATTTATTTTCCTTCTTAGGATAGATTTGTATACAATACAATACAAATATTCTTTATTGTTTACCAAATAAAGTACACTAAAAAAGGTAAATAAGTATATATGGTACTAGGGCTATGGCATCTGTTAAACTGTGCGTAGCGAAGATTCACAACTATTATGGTGATAGAACGCTAAAAAAACGTATCCCTTGTCTTCTGAACAGTTTACCAGAAACTATCAGCCGCGAAAGAATGAAGAACGACTTTAAAAGATAATTAAAACGACATTATTTAAGTATAATAACACGTAAGGCATAACTCTATGCAATTATATATAACTTGTATCTAACCTGAACATAATTATTTGTAATTAGTTAACTCTGTATTTACTGTACAGTCGACGCCATGTATACGTTTGCGCTTTTGCACCTTATTGCAATGGAATAGGATACAAATCGTGCACTGGATACAAAAATGTAAATGTATCTATAGCATCGACCCTACTGGATCACAGAGACAAACTGTTCCGATAGTTTTGTGAGACTCTATTTATTTTATGATTTTATACCGTGATTATTAAATTAATAAATAATAATAATAAGTAGTTTAAACGCCAAAGACCTTCACAACTGCAAGGTGTGCAGTCTCAGGGATTATTTCCTAAACAGCGAGTGCGGGATGCATCGGGACCGGGGACGTAGTTGCAGTAGACGCATCTTTCACCCCGCTTTCCATGGCAAAAGAGAACTGGCGCAGACTTAAAGTAATGAGTACCGAGGACCGCAAGGCTGTATGGAAGAGTAAGGACCTACACGGGAAGTTCTACAGGGCCCTTATGGGACCCGACCCGATGTAGACCTTCTCGCGTCGGTGAACTGGCTACGTTTCGGGGATCTCTTGGGGGAAACCGAAGGTTTTGACTGTGCAATTGCGGACGAAGTTAGCATGACGAACAACTACCGGAAGTATATCCTGAAGGACGGTACGGTCGACATAGAGACGAGTAGTAGATGAGATGAATTTTACTGACATAAACTATTTATTAGCTACATTATGAAGTCTAGGTACGGTGCTATTTGTCATCAGTTAGGTAAATAAATCAGAATAGGTTGTGCAACTCGCATCATAATAAAAAAACGAAAAACTGTGATTAAAATTCCAGAAAAAAATGTTTTAATTCAATATATTACTAAATATCTCAAGTTAAGCAATGAATAAATAAAAATAGTTTAATAAATAAAAATAAAAATAGACCTTCAACTTTTACATCCTTAATTGTACAGGTATTTATTTTTTAATTTATATTTTGGTCAAGCTGTCTTTGACATAATAGGCCTCCTCCAGGCTGCGGCACTCTTCACTTTTGGAAAGTCATCAGCCCATCTTTTATATGTATGTATGTAAGCACTTTATTGCACACAATAACAAGTTAAAACACGTTTTGTTTGGTCTACCTCTAGTTCTTTTCTTGTCCCGTGGGTACCACTCTGTGACTCTAGTCCATTTATCCTTATTTGACCGCAACATATCTCCAGTCCGTCTCCATTTGAGGATCCTGACTTTCTTTGTAATATCCACCACCTTTGTTACTCTAAAAAAAAGTTAAACAGTACGCAACCCAAAAAAAACTCTGAATTATGACACCAGCAAAATATTTACGTTCGCCAGATTTTTACAGTATCTTAACAGGTTATTGATAACCCAGTATGCACGAAATAGGCGGACAGTAGAAATAATTAAGATTAAAAATAATTAAGAAGCGAGCAAGAGACCAATGCTGCCCTTTAGTTGGTGGAATGGCCGTACTCCATTTATTTATTGTCTTTGTTGGTTCCTCTACGACGACGTTCAAACATTAACATGTTTATTTGAACGACTATTACATTAATATATAAAACACGCTGATGGTTTACACTGCTCAACAGCTGCAAATTGGCTGCGATCACGACAGGCCAAGCGCTAACAAGCCTTATACCTCACATGCCTTTTAATTGTGTTGGTAAGTCAATGCGTGAATATGACGGAACGTGTGTCTTTGATTATTTATTGTGTCTACGCACGTTGTTTTAGTGGTTAATATCGTATATATTAATAAGTCACTGACTTAAACGATGTTTTATTTTGTTAGGGGAACGAAAGGCTGCCAACGAACTTGTCAATTGAGGTCCTACCGGTTAGGTACATTTGTTATTGGTGAACAGATAATTTAAATAAATTCACATCATTACGAAAAGAACGACTAACAAACGTAGAGTTTATATATTGCTTTAAGTAACTGTTTTTAAGGAAAGCCCACATGATGAAAACCAATTAATAACAAATAACTAAGTTTCCCACCCAACTAGAAAATTTTCCACACTTTTTGTAGCACAGGCAGGCACAAAAAACATATACTAGGTATATATAAATTTAAAATCAATAAGTGAAAGTTTATCTTGAATAACCATTCTAAATATAGGTATTTAAATTTAGATGGAAGTGTTTTGGTTACGTAAATCAGAGAGTTAAGAGTACAACGGCACTACAGGGTATCAGGTGCGATACACTCACGCAAATATTTTATGAAAATACCGGGAATCTTGCACGCTAGGGATGTGCCGCGGCGTGTCGATGTAAGCTCTACGACAAACATAAACCAACGTTCGACGCTCAAAGATATATCGTGCCATCTTGCTGTTATCCGTATAAAGCGTTGACTTATATATCAAGACATTACCACAAGCGACAATGGAGTAAAACCTATGGTTAAAAAATATCAATGTATATGTACCGTCAATCGGTGGCGGTAAAGTGACAGTTTACATAGCCAGGGTTGCTTGTTCGATGTAAAATCTAGGTAATGGCTCGTTACTTTGTATGTATACCAATCATGCATTGGAATGAAATTAATAAAATTATAGGTAAATCTTTATTAAGAATAAAAGTTAGTGTGTCTTTGATCAAAAAGTGAACCACTGAATCACAATTGCTCGCAAACAGAGTTACGAACTCAGCTAATCCAAAATTATTATTTTAAGTACTAGTATTATATACATGAACTAAAACCACTTCGTTATATATAACATGTTAACTAACCGAAAACGATATTTATAAAAATATAAAATTGCATGGCAATAAAACTATAAAAGTGTGAATAGGCAAACATCCAGGTATCGAAGTAAAGTGAGTGCGATAAAGAGCGCCTTACTGTTTAGTGTCGGCGGCGCGGCCGCGCGGGCCGCATCCTACCAAACGGTAAACACTTTGCTGTAATCTCGAGATGAGAAAACTTTCAGTTCTCTTAATTCAGAAACTTATTCAACAACCTAACAACCTTAGAGCGGACCGCCCGGCGGCGGACCCAAGACAAACAAACGACGATCTTACTCTTTATTCCAGACTGCATTAACATTTAATTTAACCACACATCTAGACGTTCTTTGTTATTTTTATTCAATATATGATTGACTGATTGTGAATGAACGTGCAGTCAGTATTGCTTAGTGGACTTATAATTTGATAAATAAATACATGTAATAATAGATTCATATCTTAGGCATTGTAACACAGCACACACTATTCATAGGTGCATGTAGGTAATATGCCTAAATTGAAGCATAAACTAATTTAAATTTAATATACCTAATTACAAACACATACAAAACCAAGACCACGACGTGCATATGAGTCATTTCATATGAGTAATGACTACAATATTCAATATTAAGTATATCGGTATTTGATACGAGTATGAAAATTATCTAGAGATATCAATCAAATATAAAAGAATTTTCTATGAAAGAGGCCCTTAAAACGTGACGTCCATTAAAAGACTAATAATGACTACTAGGTACTTCACCCGTTGTATTTTAAAACCGTGTATTAGCAAGGACTTTTGTCTACTTGTATTTGTATTCAGTCACACTTTGTTTCCGACGACGACTAATGATAATTACCATATTTTTTCGATATTTCGTTACATTAGCCAAGCTGTAGACATAGATATTCGTGGCAGTTATGTCAAAGACAACTAGTCATGCTCAACACTCCCTGTGGGATTGTGTCTCGGACTTTTGCGCCATAAACTATAAAAGTACTTACGGCAACTTATACACTCGTGACGGTACAGCATGACCATTCCTCGTCATGTGTCATATCTAGACCGACCGAGACCTGCTCTCCATCGCGATCATGAGTCTGTGAGTCTGTTCAAGATTTATCTAGTTTAGTGCATTATTTTTACGAATTAAATTCTAATTTAGCGACTTTTCGTTTGTTTATCGTACCGCCACTGTCATCTCCGTGATGCATTTATCAACTTACTGACATGTTGAAGTTCGTAGAGTGGCCACGTAAGGAACATTAGAGGATTAAGGACTTACTTTGTTTAGTTAACGTGTTTGAAACGTATATCTCGGTAAACAAAATGACTTCACGGTATCACTCTTTCAGTGGAGCTCGCCGCTGCAGGCGTTCATCAAAAACATTCTTTCTCGTTATAATCCAGTAGCCAATAAAAACGTTTTCCCGCGTATACGTTAAACTCAAAAGGCAAACATAATAGGAAAATAAAATAAAAAACCTTAGCTGGAAGCAATTTGGATGTGCCGTGTCAATTCAATTACGTTGAGCGCTACAGTATCGTGCTGAAGATTAGAGCAATCTGGGCAATGAGAAAATATTCCAGGAAAAAATATACCCGGTTTTTAATAGAAAGGTCAGTAATTTTACAAATTTATTTTGGCGATTTGTACGTGTCACGTCAAATATCTAGTTAAAATAATCTTAAGGCGATATCGATTAAAAGAGACACCCTTTGTTTTTCGCTCACGACAAAACGGGATGCAACCCTCTCCGAGAATGGCTTTTTAGACAAATCTCGTTAAATATCTGACTGTGTGCAGGTTTATTAAATTGCCTCTTGTCAGTACCTAGATGAGGTAAAATACCATCATATTAACTTAATCGTGTCTTTTAATAATGTGTTGTTTTAGTAGGCTGTGGAAAAAAAGGAAAATATAGACTCGACTTTGGATTTATTTTCTATCGAGAAAATTTTAAGCAATCATGTTTCGCTATTGTCAGTACCACAATCATATATCTGAAAATCCGCCCCTACTGTTTGCTAGTCCGGGCAGGACAGCGTTTCAAAGTCTCCAAATTTCTCAGTGTAGCGCCTTAAGTCTCCTTTTTTTTTTTTAAATTTGACATAATTATTAACGATTTAAATTCGAAAACATACCATGTTTTCTAACAAAGAATACCAAACGTGAACTAGTATCTTCTAAACGTGTGTAAATCTAAAAGGTATAGCGCGTAATGACTTTTACAGGATGAGTACCTAAAAGCTAATATTTTATGGTGTGCATAACAATAACGTACCGTACGTTCGAAAAGTTACGTGATTACCCCGCAGGCCATGCTAAGGTGTATTTCAGTAGCCACACGGCTCATATCTGGCATTCATTTTGACAAATAAGGTTAAACGTCCCTGTGCTCGACACTGACCCAATACGTGGCACTTTGAATCTTATATCATAATGACACTAATGACAGAGGTGCTTAATAGGTGTCATCTATTTAGCACTAAGGTGTCGAGCACTGGGACATTTACCCTAATATATATATTTATAGTTACATAGGTAGTTGTGACGTTTGCCGTGGAGACCCTGGGTCCAACGTGGGAACCGGATGCAAATAATCGTGAAATAATATTTTTTATTGACTACCCACCGCTGCCCTACACGTGACCCTTGGGTGGTGCTAAAAGTGCAACAAACGATAAATAAATAAAATAGATTTAGAAGTAATTTTCTTGTCCGGGCCTCAGGGGACTGTAGGGCAGGCTCGTTCCTCGTTCAGCGAATCGGGCATTGCCATTCAACGAGGCAACGCAGCCAGCCTTATGGGCAACCTGATTTGGGCGAGCCTTTGCATTCACAGTTTAGGCTCTATTAATATGTAATACTATTATACTATTCTGTGCCTCTAGTTAGTAAGTTCATTTTATATATTCGTTCTCTGTATGTTATTGTCTTGTGAAATAAATATTATTTACTATTTGCATTTGTACAAAACAAAATCGTGGATAATTCCAATTTAATACAAATACAATTCATGATAGTAAAATATCAAGTTTTGTCATTATTAAATTTAAGCTGGATAAATATCTGACGTGATGCTCTCTGATGCGACCGTATTAAATTTATGATCGGTTTGATAACACAATATCGTTCGTTCTGCTGCGTTACGACACGGCAACGTCACGTCCGATATTAATCCGGCTTTTTACTCTGTGCTGTTTAGATGAATCCAGGCAGACGCGGTCCCCTGGCCGAGCCGGGTGAGCGCCCCAGCGTCACCGTCACTGACATGGACACTGTGCACGAGGAGAACGACAATGACAGGTGACGTCGCATTCTACTAACCAACTACCTACGTCAATTTTGTTTGACGTGATTTTGTCGCAGATGCAACGTAATTTTGGCAAAGAATTGGTATATAAAATGGGATTTGGCTCGTCGCCGCGTTGGTGAGCGCACGCGCCCGGAGCGACGACGAGCGGAATCCACTACCGTACACTGTCTTGCCTACTTTCATGGCGTCGTTACCGAACAACGTCTAATGTACACGTGGTTGGCGAAATCATCATAAATTTGATGGAAAGCCATATTTTTTTCAAAGTGAAATTGAAGTGGTATATAAAATGTATATAGTTCACAATATTAAAACTAAAGTAAATGTCCCATTGGTTAACACTTCCCCAACTTTAGTTGGCACCTTAAATCTTAATTCGTAGCAATAAAGGTCATAAATTAAGTTAACAATATCTATAGTGCGTGTCATCTACGAAGGCGCGTTCCTCCGCCCACAACCCAATCCGTACAATTGCGCATAGATTCTCTACGGTATACGGATCTCGTGTATGAGATCCGCTGTGGAGGGGCGCGTCGTCGTGGCTCGTGGATGACACACACTATACCTACAATTAATAATTTTGAGTGAATTTCTCGGCTTAAAAAAGCTAATTGGGTTGCCATATTAGAAATGCTAGGCGAGACGAAATCCTTCCGTGGAAAAATGATGTTATTTTTACCCCAGTAGTCTCAAATAGCCGATTTTAGATAAATAAATAAATAAATATTTGTGGACAATCTTACACAAATCAACCTAGTCCCAAACTAAGCAAAGCTTGTACTATGGGTACTAAGTGACGATATAAATACTTATATAGATAAATATATACTTAAATACATAGAAAACATCCAAGACCCAAGATGATACCAATCTAAAGAATGCACTTCGGTGCGTGCCGAACTAATGTATGTATGTATGTATATTGTATGTATGACACTTTATTGCACATAAGAAAACATTTACAAAAACAAAATTATAAAATAAAATAAAAATCACTAATCATGTCTCATCGTCTAATCATGTTCCTAGCGTTTCTCCCGGTTGTATCCTAAAGGAGCACAGGATCCGCGCTAATCATGTGTATCCAGTGTATCCCAATCAAAATTATATATAATAAAATATACTTCCCTCTACCCTCTAAATATATTATAAATACACTTAACAGCTAAAAAAACAACATGTTAAACAAGCAGCCCATTGATAACGCTTCCATTCTGTTTAATTAATAGAAATGCATAAAACCTAAAGCCCATTCATACGCGGTTGCGGGTAAAGACAGTGTTCATTGTTAGATTCAGGATTGTGCTATTATTTTTATTTCAAAACGTGGAAATGAAATGTCGAGGTGGCAGACAGCGCGGCCGTAGCGCCGCTGGTCGTCATAAATACGGCCGAGATATCAAACCATTTAATTAAAGTTTCTTTTTAAATTGCACCTCTTTGTATTAATCGTGCACTTTTATCTCTTAAGCTTCACAAGTATACCTCTTAACTTACGCGAGATATCGCTTGTGAGTTACGCTAACATACCAACCGTGGATTTAATTTGACAGGGGAAAGAATAAAACAGGTTCAGATACTTATATTATGATTTGATATTCAAAGCAGTGTGTGGCGAGAAAGGATAGAAAGCTCAGAAAGACATTTCCGGCGGACAGATGCATATTTTGACGATTTTGTGCTCAAAGCTATTCCGCTCAAGTAGTTCGACGCTGAAGCATGCGAACCTTTAAATATTCAATTTACAGGCTGTAATATTTCATGAGCATTTACATATACATATACACGGTGAGGAAAAGTCGAACGCCGCATGGACTGTACCTTAAATCAAAGAATATTAGAAAGCTAAGAACGCTAACTCTTTGGAAGTATCATAGCAGGTCAGAAAGCACTAGCGAGATGACGCTACCAGGCTGAAAATGAAAAACGTATTGTTGATTTCGCCAAAATGTTGCATTTTAACATTCTAAATCGACATATTTAGACATTATAAAGCATAAAATATAATTTGATACAGTGTGTCACAATATAACACGAAAATAATAAAATAAAAAATAGCCCTTTTCTAACAGTTGATTTGCTTCAACTGATCGTAAGTTTTCGTGAACTACATGGCCAAGTGTCTGTATTGTATTCCGGCAGATGGCGCAAATTTTAACAATCATGTAATGAAGTTGCCAGGCTATTGAAAAAGGGTAAACTTCTGGGATAAACTACATTCATGATGAAAGAATAAATTGCGTTTAGATTTACGTTATTAATAGTATAACTTATTTTACTTAGAAGTGGTTACTATTCCAAGATATTCCTATTTGTGTTATACTTTAACTATGAATTTAAATAATACTAAACTTGTTTGTTTGTTCTATTACTTTTATGTATGAATTGGCAACACTGGTGAATGACACATACCAGCCACTCCAGCCAGTGGTGGATCAAATATATTATATTAGTTTTTAGGGTTCCGTAGCCATCATGGCTAAAACAGAAACCTTATATTATAATTTCATCATGTCTGTCTGTCCGTCCGTATGTCACAATCAATTTAGTCTGAGAAGTAAGTATGAGTAGTACAATTATGAAATTTGGTAGGACATTATATTATGAACCACTACAAAGGTGATGTAAAAGTACGAAAAAATTATATAATAGGGGGCACTCCACATAATTTCAAATATTACAATGCACATTGTCGTGTTGAATATTTATCGATTAACCTTTAAAAATGAAATAGAGGTTATTAAACAAGATTTCGATCCAAGTCAATTATTGGTGAAATATTAGCTGTCAAAGTCGTAAATAAATAAAAATTGTTTATTTAAAAAGTGTGCCCATTAATTAATACTTTCAACGATTTTTGGTTTGAACAAGATGGATGTAAGGGTGTTTGAGAACTGTCTTGCTCAAATAAAAGGACGTAAGTGCCGTAAGGCCCCTATGAGGATACGACTTTTTTTGATTCAAGTTGTTGGATAGTGTGCTTTAAAAGCGGAGGTGAGACGTATTTACGGGATTGGTTTTTGGAATAGGTTTGGGCATGGACGCGTAAGTACGCGATCCCGCCCGCGCGTCTTTTAGCGTATCGAGTACTAGGCGTACGACGACTCTGAAGACTCGAAACGTCTAAGGGTCTTAATGTTCCGCGCTATTCGTATTCGGTCGGGGTCGGTTTAGCGCGTCTTTGGACCTAGTCTTTGGATCTAATCTTTTTGTGGACGCGTACTCGCAAAACTCAGTACGCGTTTTGCCTAGTACGTCTCACCTCTAAAGCGGATTTCGACTAATTCAGGGGTAAGGATTTCAAATTTGACATTTAATTTGAAGTTTAAGCCAAAAAAATTTTTTTGCGAAAAATTGTCATTATACTCGATTTCGACTAATTCAGGGGTAAGAATTTCAAATTTGACATTTATTTTGAATTTTAAGCCAAATATTTTTTTTTTGCGAAACAACGTCATTATACTCGATTTCGACTAATTCAGGGGTAAGGATTTCAAATCTGACATTTATTTTGAATTTTAAGCCAAAAAAAGATTTTATTGCGTAAAATCGTCATTATACTGGATTTCGACTAATTCAGGGGTAAGGATTTCAAATTTGACATTGATTTTGAATTTTGAGCCAAAAAAAATTTTTTTTTGTTAAGATCGTCATTATACTTGATTTCGACTAATTCAGGGATAAGGATTTCAAATTTGACATTTATTTTGAATTTTAAGCCAGAAAAATATTTTTTTGCGTTAATTCGTCATTATACTCGATTTCGACTAATTCAGGGGTAAGGATTTCAAATTTGACATTTATTTTGAATTTTAAGCCAAATATTTTTTTTTGCGAAAAAACGTCATTATACTCGATTTCGACTAATTCAGGGGTAAGGATTTCAAATCTGACATTTATTTTGAATTTTAAGCCAAAAAAGATTTTATTGCGTAAAATCGTCATTATACTCGATTTCGACTAATTCAGGGGTAAGGATTTCAAATTTGACATTGATTTTGAATTTTGAGCCAAAAAAATTTTTTTTTTGTGAAGATCGTCATTATACTTGATTTCGACTAATTCAGGGATAAGGATTTCAAATTTGACATTTATTTTGAATTTTAAGCCAGAAAAATATTTTTTTTGCGTTAATTCGTCATTATACTCGATTTCGACTAATTCAGGGGCATGAATTTAAAAATTTATGTTTATTTTGAATTTTAAGTGAAAAAAGTTTTTTTTTAGTGTAATACGTCATTATACTCGATTTCGACTAATGCAGGAGTAAGTATTTCAGATTTTATATTAATTTTGAATTTTTATGACGTTTTTTTAAAAAACATTTTTTACTTAAAAATCAAATAAATATAAAATTTGAAATCCGAGTATAATGACATTAATGACGTTTTCTAGCAACAAAAAAATTTTTTTGGCTTAAAATTCAAAATGTCAAATTTGAAATTGTTACCCCTGAATTAGTCGAAATCGAGTATAATGACAATTTTTCTAAAAAAAAATTTTTTTGTCTTAAAATTCAAAATTAATGTCAAATTTGAAATCCTTACCCCTGAATTAGTTGTAATCGAGTATAATGACGATTTTTCGCTAAAAAAATTTTTTTTTTGCTTTTAATTTAAAATAAATGTCAGATTTGACATCCTTATCCCTGAATTAGTCAAAATCGAGTAAAATGACGTTTTTCGCGAAAAAAAATTTTTTTTGTCTTAAAATTCAAAATAAATGTCAAATTTGAAATCCTTACCCCTGAATTAGTTGTAATCGAGTATAATGACGATTTTTCGCAAAAAAAATTTTTTTTTTTGCTTTAAATTTAAAATAAATGTCAGATTTGACATCCTTATCCCTGAATTAGTCAAAATCGAGTAAAATGACGTTTTTACGCAAAAAAAAAATTTTTTTTGGCTTAAAATTCAAAATAAATGTCAAATTTGAAATCCTTACCTCTGAATTAGTTGAAATCGAGTATAATGACGATTTTTCGCAAAAAAATATTTTTTTTGCTTTAAATTCAATATAAATGTCAGATTTGAAATCCTTATATATAAGTATCCTAGTATATAAGTAGTTATGTAAGACATGCTAACAAACTATGGATCGTTTTGGTCTGCAATAAAGATGATTGATTGAATTATAGTGACGTTTTTTCGCAAAAAAAAAACTTTTTTTGGCTTAAAATTCTAAATAAATGTCAAATTTGAAATTCTTACCCCTGAATTAGTCGAAATCGAGTATAAGGACTATTTTTCGCAAAAAAAAAAATTTTTTGGCTTAACATTCAAAATAAATGTCAAATTTGAAATCCTTACCCCTGAATTAGTTGAAATCGAGTATAATGACGATTTTTCGCAAAAAAATATTTTTTTGGCTTAAAATTCAAAATAAATGTCAAATTTGAAATTCTTACCCCTGAATTAGTCGAAATCGAGTCTAATGACGATTTTTCGCAAAAAATTTTTTTTTTGCTTTAAATTTAAAATAAACGTCAGATTTGACATCCTTATCCCTGAATTAGTCAAAATCGAGTAAAATGACGTTTTTTCGCAAAAAAAAAAATTTTTTGGCTTAAAATTCAAAATAAATGTCAAATTTGAAATCCTTACCCCTGAATTAGTTGTAATCGAGTATAATGACGATTTTTCGCAAAATTTTTTTTTTTTGCTTTAAATTTAAAATAAATGTCAGATTTGACATCCTTATCCCTGAATTAGTCAAAATCGAGTAAAATGACGTTTTTTCGCAAAAAAAAAACTTTTTTGGCTTAAAATTCAAAATAAATGCCAAATTTGAAATTCTTACCCCTGAATTAGTACAGTCGTCCAGCAATCCCTTACTTCACGGCCTCTGCAGTAATGTACTATTAGGGCCAATTTTTTTGGCGTTGTAGTTTTTTTTATTTCTTAGAATTGCATGAAAATTGGTATGTTGGAACAGCTCCTGATTTTGTACAAGTAAAAAAAATATGACAACAAGGCGTCAAAAAAATTTTTTTCCCATCCATTTTTTCCCATACATTTTTTCCACTGAGTTACGAAAATCTCATACGTTTTGTCACTCAATGGAAAAAAATTGTGGGACAGTGTAGGAAATCGCGCACATATTGTTCAGAATCAGGAGCTCTCCCAACCTACCAATTTTCATGCAATTCTAAGAAATAAAAAAAAACTACAACGCCAAAAAAATGGGCCCATTAATGAATGCTAGGTAATTACTCGTAGGTACTCGTATCGTAGTATCTAAAGTAATTTCTCAAAAATGGGGGAAATACGACAAAAAATTAATTAAGATTTGAAAAACATAACCTTAAAACGTCAAAAACATCATGCTTTCCCGCCGTTTATTTTTTTTTAACAGAATTGCAAGTGTATTTTTCCGCCGAAAAACGCAAATTATTCGAGACATAAAAAAACGTCGCGTTTCTAACAGAAAAATACGAGCTGAATTGGCTGAATACGACCTGTGCCTCGTTTTATATGACAGTTTCTACTTTTTAAAAAGTTCATAACTCGACAAATAAAGGAATTTATATGTGACATTGCAGGCCGACTGCAACTCGCCTGCAATGCTTTTTACTTTTTAATTTGGATCTGACCTTAAACTATACACTTTACCTTCCAATATGTAGCGAAGCGACTAAAGTCCAGTTTGCGGGCCATTTTTGAGAAAAGTAATATGCGTATTGCGCGCGTAAACATATAAATGTGGAATGAATTAGACGACCGCAACGCGTGCGCGGCAGGCGGGAGGCGAGGTACCGCTCGCTTAGTTCCCGTTCCCGTGCGCCGTGCGCCGGCGGCGCGGCGCGCGGCGCCTCGACGGCCCGGGAGGGCGGCGTAGTTATGAATTTCGCGCCTTTTTTAATGTTTATTCTGTTAAAACACAATCTATACATGTCTTACTTTATGTAATATGACTGCATAACCTTTTTATATTTGTAGACTTATCTAATTACATACTAATTATAATTAGGTACTTATATTAGATCATTAGATTGTTATCTTGAATTTGAATTACGCTTAATTATTGATTATTTATGACTATGCGAAAAAAATGTACTAATTAATTTATTACTAGTTAGTAACTAAAATTAGATATAAGACTACATATTGCTGTGCCCTACCAGGGTCCATGTGAACGCAAAATTATAATTTTTAGACCTATATGTAATACCATGGATGCAATATATGATGATTAAATGATTAAATCATTCACGACGAAAAATGCACGCTTATGATTTTAAAATTGTGGCTTGACTATTAATTAATTAATTTAGAATTATCGAAAGCTTCAGGTCGATAATTCGGTCCCACTACATACCTAACTTATATTGGTACTTTTGGTACTCGTATAGTGTACTCGTGTCGTGAGTACATGAGGCTTTCTAGCAAATAAATTTTTGAAGGGGTTTACCTACGAAATTATTAAAAACTACTTACTCATTTTAAAACACTAACCATAACCAGTAATAGTAACTAAAAAAAAGAAGCACACTTCGTACCTACAGAAAAAATAAAAATCCAAAAGTCTGGAGACAGGGTTTGAACCCGAGTACTCAGGATTTGAAATCAACTACTCGAACCACTCGACCAAAACAAAATGGACTCGCGCGCCGAAATTTGGTGTATACTAAGAACAAACTACTGATAGCACCTGCGCCGCAGCGCTGCTGCGTCTGTTTCGCCGCTAGAACACGAGTTTAGATTGAAAACAACGCCATCTGTAATAATAAGTTGAACTACGAGGTACCAGCGACGATAATAAGTTTTAAGCGAGATAACTAGCAATGTACAGAGTTAGCGTTCTTAGTTTTCTATATTCTTTGCTTAAATATAGAGAGCGCAACCTTGCAGAGAGACCGTATTCTTCATAGTAGTAGGGATTCGCCGGTTCTGCCCCCGGGTCCAGGTAGCTACCCTCCCCTGTCCCCTTTCCCCTCTTCTACCCCCGCCCCGCCCCCAAGGGTCCACCCCGCCCACATCACGGGCTACCTGCTCCTACTCAACCTATCCGGGGGTGGTCATCCACAACATGGTGGCCATCGAAACATAAAAAAAAAAAAAAAAAAAAAAAAAAAAAAAAAAAAACAAATAGCCCCCCATTTGAGTCGTTTGCACCGGGTCCCAGAGCTCTAGGACCACTCCTTCACCTTTTATTTTATGTGCTCATTACACAATACATGCTAATACCGCCCTCTTAGCTCGAAGTTCTATTGTTCCATTGTTCGACCATGCGACCCTTCAGCGGCTACCTGCGCCCGAGTTGCGCCGCGCGACCGCCACCGGTACGGTACCTGGGTACCTGTATTTTTTTCCTTACTTGCAATAGACCCATTCCACATTACATAATAATTAGCCATGTATATTTTTAATATATCTGCCTCTTCTACCTACTCTTTTATCCGTAGAGTCAATGTTCTAACCTAACCTAACCTAATTTTGCGTTTCACAATCTTTACCTAACCAAACCGTTTCTATGCACATAAACAAACTTAGGTACCTATTTATGCTATATATGTTTAAGGGTAATTTAGTTATTTATTACCTAACCAAACCGTTTCTTATTCGTTACTTGTACTTACGTACATAACCAAACTTAGGTATCTATATATGTTAGCCGGTAATTGAGATATTGATTAAATTATTTCTTACTCGAGTTAACTGCAAAAAGAAGTAAGCGCCATGAAATTTACGGCGGTTTAGACCTTTTAAGATTTACACCTTTTTCTTGCACACTCCACGTCTTGGGTGTCCATTTAGGTACTTAATCATTTCAATTAATGTTTTCAAAAAGAAACCTGTTTAAACCTGCAATCTGCTCAATTATATTCATGATGTTGATGGATTTACATTAACATTAAACCCATTGTTAACTGGCTATTGTAATTTTTGTACAAAGCATTTGTGACAGCCCTCTATATATATATATACGAGAAACAAGTCTGAACAGGAGATTCTCGTGGCTGTACGATGCTTAGGAACATGTTACAACCAGTATTTCACCAAAGAAGCAATAGTATATATTTTTTTGTTAGGTATCCTAATCTTTGTACAAAGCATTTGTCACTACCTTATTTTGTGTATTCAAGGAACATGTCTGAACCAGTATAACCGACCAAGGAAGTAGTAGGGGTTTTTTTTTGTTGTAAAATACTTATAAAAGGAACTTCTCGATGTTTATACCTTAATAGTTACCTCGTGTCGTCCACCAAGTCAAGTGCAGTTCCGAAAGTATAACGTGTGTAGTTTTCGCCGTTGGTTTAAGTGAAAGTCAGCTGTCAAGTGTAGTGTCTCTATTCGCTCCAAAATGGATGTAAGTATGTTATTTTTTGTCCTCATTCTATAAATTTAATGATTAGTTATTCATGTATGTGTTTAATTAATTGACAAATGTTGTTTCAGTTCTCTGACAATACTTTCAAGAATTACTACTATCCAGAAACCAACCAAGAGGGCCCTAGCAGTGACGAGGAGGGCACTGTTGGCCTCAAAATAAGGCAAGCAATAGCTAAGAAGAGACCAGCGAACAACATTGACAGCTTCTTTGAGCGCCCCAAGAAGAAGACAAAAGTGATTAAAAAATCATCAAACGTATCACAAAGTTCAGCGGATGGAGTATCATATTTAACGTCTGGTCAAGACGATGCCGGCTACGCGTCCCACCTCATTAAAATTGAAGTCTATGACATGGAAAAAATAAGAAATCTAGCACCCACAGACCACTGGAAACACTGTGATATACGACTAAAATATTATTCCACCGGCGAGGATGATTTACATGTGCAAAGTGCTCGTGACGTTATTTTTAATATTACAAAACAATTAGCTTCAAAAGAAAACAGTGTTAAATATTTTATAGAGACTGATAAGGGAAAGTGATAATTTGTTCATTTAGTTTTTATTTATCTTTTACTGTAGTTAAGTTATAAAATTGCCTTTTTTTATGGAGTGTAATAATTTATATTGTTCGTGTACATTGTATTAAAAATAGAAGTAAATAAAACACAGAAAAATCTTATTGATATTGTTTTATTTCACAAAAACTGATTTAAACAAAGCTCTTAATACTAGATCGTTACATAAAGTATTATTATAAAATAGACTTAGAAAGTCAGACATAGTTTTTCCCTGAAACTTAAAATATAGATAAACTAAACAATATTCTCCACAAACGGAGGTAAGATGGTTTTGAAGTAATTTACTATTATAAAACCACCTCTTTGTATTTCTTTTTAAAAATAACTTATGGTAACCAGTAGGTTTTCTACCAAAGGAATCAAAGTATTCACCTATCCCATTAACATCAATATGCATGGCAACCCAGTGAGAGCCAGGCTTGGAGTCAGGATCTAAATTGCATATAATGAAAGCAGGTAAATTAACCCAAATAGGGATTTGATTTGCAGCAAAAACATTTGTTTTGAAACTAGAACTTATTTTATTCATACATAATTGTAATTCATTCGTATCCATTATTCAAATAAACATTAACATTTATCGGTGATCTTGCTGGTAATGATTAAGAGCTAATGAAAAAAATTGATAAAAGCAATCTATTTATTTAATTATTAACTGTTATAATCCACCGTAACGTCACGGTTTTTGTTTATTTCTATTATGTTATCAAATTCTGCATATACGATACAGTTTATAGTAGTACTTAAAGATGATTCAAAACGAACTTCTATCCGAACAGAACCATGTCTCACAAGATTCCAGTGTGAAGTTGAACTGGCAGATAAATCAGGTGTCAAATCAAAACATAGCAAACAATTACCCCCACCATAATTTGATCTGTCTATTGCATTACCTTCATTATGGAAATGAATTCCTGATCCAGAAAATAACGTATGATATGTTGATGCTATTAAACCAGAATTAAATGAAGGTTGCAATGTTTTCGATGGTATTTCATGACCGTCAACATACAAACTAAAAGAGTTCAAATTGAAATGTTGAAAATTAAAAGGATTCAAAGCTAAATTACCATTAAACGCCGAGTTTGAAACGAATGCAATAATACATCTTTTAGGGACTTGTCCGAGAAATATATTATCTAGCGTTTTTCCCTGTATTCCAGCTGGTAATGTAAGAACCTTTACTTCCGCTCTTGTGATTGGATACTTTGCTGTGGTTGATGCTAATACTTTTTGATGTGCTAACAAAACACTTGGATTGATTCTTGCCCTTCTTACTATGAGACTGGCATCCATTATCTGAACTTTAAGTTTGATATCTTGGTGACAAATTAAATTAAACGATTCTTTAGAACGTGCCAATTTAACACGCATTTCGACTCCATTTATTAAGAATTTCTCTTGGTTAAACATATCACCATGCAAGTGACCAATCAGCTCTACTTCCTTACTTTCTTTAACAAATTTCTGTCTTTTGTGAAAGCCTTTGTTATTCGCATCAACGGTATCCATATAGTATGGTGTATCTTCATACCATAATCCACAAGTAAGATGAGATTCTTTGGCTGCTGGACCATAATTAAGTAGATTTTCCATATAAGCACGATAGGCGTAGGTATTATTGGGGGGTGATATGAGTTTCTGATTTAAATATACATCTAGTTGGCTAAACAGGGAATGTAACCAGTTATTGACAGGTGCAACTGGGGCATCAGCTTTTAGTTTTGTGCCATCTTGGTTTAATACTTTGGCATTGATATGTAACAAAGTATGTGATAGATCAATATAGTCATCACCAGATCCGGGAACTTGAAACTCAATGGGTCCGTCGTCACTTAAAGATGAAATTGGTTTGTAATGAACCCACTGTCCGCTTTCAATGCTGGTTTGAGTTGATGGTAGTGCAAACAAATCTAGTTCTGATTTAGCACATTCACATGAATTACTATGTAAGAAAGACATAATTAGTTTGAAAATATATCATCAATATTACACTTTTTATTTCTTTTACCTCCTCTTCGTCGTGAGGCTTTCAAAGTAATGAGAGGTTCCCGTCTCTTAGTTGACATTTTATACCCTGATCCTGACATAAGGGAATCTATTTTTTCGTCAGCTTTCCTTTTTAAGTTCGCACTTGCCTCTTTAAGCCGAGATCTAATAGAACTCTCCATAGGACGTGAATTTACCATATCAGATAACAATCCCATCCCCGCATCTAAAGTTTCTCTTCCTACAGTTTTAAAACCGCTAGATAATAAGGGAAGTACAGACCTAAATAGTCCACCCAAAAAGCTGCCGATTCCATGCCCACGTTGATATGGAACACCTTTATAGACAATTCCTACACCAGAGCCAGCTTGATGAGAATAGTAATGTTCATAAGGACAGGAGTGACCCGAGTAAGACGCTCGTTTATGATTCATTTTACTCGTCGAAAGTGTAGCTTCACACAAGAGGCTCCAAATTGAAATGGTATTCTTGATCCCGTGGTTGTCCTTATATCTATTTCAAGAGTGTCAAACTCTCTACGTAAAACAGGAACATAGTGAGCAGGTGAAAAAACATGCATTTTATAGGCCCCATAGATAAATTTTGTGGGGTCCAATGGTATTATTCTTAGTAATGATGTAATTACATCCCCCACCACTTGTGGTTGAATAATATCAGTATAAACAAATATTTGTGATGGTAAACCCAAGTATAAATTAGCAGGATGTATTCCAATAGTACTTTCTTTTAAATTAGTTCTAGGTTTATAACCAAGCTGAAGACTCAATATAGGGGAAGTTATGATTGATGTTATCTCTTCGTTCGCTGTTACAGCCACCATTTTAGTAACTGCATCACATCTAAATTTAACTTTACTCTTTAGCTGCGGATTTTCGTTAAATGCTTTGAGAAAATGATCAATACTATCATACGAAGTGGCTGGAATGTGAGTTTTTACATCAACGATTTTGTACTTTTCCTGAGTCGGTACAGCTACCTTTTTTTTAATGTAGACTATGTTTTCATGTTCTTGAACATTATACATGGAACATGGGTATTGGAACTCCACTAATCCAACAACCCATTCTCCCTCCAATTTAATGGTTCTAGGTAATTTAGTTAAAAAATGAGCTGTAGTATTATCGGTAAAGTAGGCCGATGAGCTGTTACTCAACAGAGTTAGATAAAAACTATCTTCACTCATATTTCTTCTAAGTTTGATGCAGGTATCCAAGAGTTGAATTTATTGGGATAACCTTGCCACTTAACGAACACTTCCTTTCTGCCACCAATGCGTCGCGAGCGTATTATTTTATCAATTTTATACCTCATGGAGGGGCGGTATATGACTTTTTGTAATTCTTTAGAATAGAATGTACCAATAATTGGTTCACCTTCTAAATCTTTTAAGGTATAGACAATACGTGGGATTCTTTTAATAACTGAGGCTATTATGAATATTTCATCACTCCAGTTAGACTCATACCCCTTTTGAAATATATGTTTATATTTAGTAATTTTAACATGATCACCGACATTAAGTAGTGGGGACTCCAACATATTTTGTTTATCCTTATTGCGATCATATAAATTACACCAAACAGTCATAATATTATCCGAGTTAACATCAATTGGCCGCATTTTAATACTAGAATGGTAGCTATGGTTATATGAATGAAGAAGGTCTTGCAATACGTTGATGTAATTGTAAGTATTTTGATGAGTGAAGTAACGCCACATTTTCGATTTAAGAGTTCTTTGAAACCTTTCAACAATACTTGCTTTAATATCAGGATTATTTGTGGTATAATAATTAATGTTTTTGTTTTTAAAGTAATCTCTAACCACCTTAGAAACAAATTCTGTGCCTTTGTCAGATTGAATGTGACGGGGGGTAGAATTGGCTTCTGCAAAAATGCTTTCAAAACATTTTTTAACTGTTTCAGAGTCCTTCTTTTTCATAGCCCTAGCAAAAGCATATTTACTAAAAACATCAATAACACATAGAATATATTTATATCCATCGTTATATTGACTATACGTTCGCATATCACTAAGATCGGCTTGCCAGAGTTCATTATAGTTAGATAGGATGTATTTGTTTCTACTAAAACGTTTATGAACGGGTCTATGCAGGGTGTACGCTTCCTGTGATGATAACCATTTTTTCACTTCCTCTCTGTTCATTTTACCTTTCATTTCATTCACCAATTTGTTTATGCTACTGTAACTAGCTGGATTTGATACATCGTAGTAGATTCTATTTATCTCTAATAGGGGGTCCATCTCTCCCAATCTAATTTCTTTTTCGATGGCCTGGGTGATTTAGTAGATAGAGGAGTAGAGGTATTTTTTTCTTTAACTAACGAGTTGTTCAGACTTACCGAAGCAGTCGAAGTGTTAGAATTATTAGATTGTAGTCCATTCATAAATTCTAAGTTCGTAGGATTACCTATACACGATTTGGGAACTTTTATATCATGTAAAACACTAGCAAAATCTTCCCAACCTTTTGGTTTTGAACGTTTTAGAGGTCTAAGCACGTCGCCTACCAGATCGAGAATATTACTGTTTGGAATCGTACGATTGTTTATTACTACTTCCCCGTTCTCCTTCCACCAAATTTTTGGTTTACTTTGTATCATACATTCCAGCAAAGTTTGGCTTTTTGTTCTATATGACTTGGGTATTACGTCTATAATATAAGACGGAGAATACTGTTTAGGTAAATCAGATTTCGTTCCTCCAGGTGGTGTTGCGTATACGTCATTTTCTATGTCTGGCAATACTGCGTTTTCGATTGAATTATTATTAACAATTTCCTCCTTTTTTGTGATCTTTGGATGCAATTCATTGTTTTCGTTGGTGAGTTGATCAATTTCTGTAACTAATGGTATTTTAAACGGCTTTCGATCCGTTTCAGTAAAATGTAAAAACCGTTGTAATGCTTGAGAGTATAATGCCCACTTTACACGATCATCTATTTTACTCTTGAGAATTTTTTGCATTTCACCATCTAGACGGGATGATGAATTTTCCGATAGGTTATCACTATGTTTGAGTCTTTCAATGAAATCTGGTTCTACTAACAACATTTTTTTCATGTTTTCCATTTTCTTTATGTTAAAGAGTTTACTAAAGCACTTAAAACTGCACCTAATACAATAGGCAGAAAACCACCACCTTTCTGGATTATTACGGTTTTCCTAAGCTTGTGTTTTCCCTTGGTCACTAATTTTCGTAACGTATCCTTATATTTTCTTAATTTGGATTTTTGTTTTTTCTCTAGAGGAATTTTACCCTTTAATACGTTGTAAATACACTCACAAATTATATTAATTTCTTCGTCATCGCACGATTTAAGTAAAGCCGTGCGATATTTTGGTTTGAGTAAATGTAGCGCTTCAAGTAAATGTTTATATGTGTTAACTCTAGCTTGCATCATTTAGAACTGACTAAAACATGGTGATTCTTGTTATATTTAAACCCTTTTTTAGGGATATATACTGTACAATGGCCATCGAATGGAAATATTTTGGTCTTAAAACGACACATATCATCAGTATTTTGTCGCAAATCAATCATGAGGTAACCATGTGCATTTGCAGTAGCATCCTTGTAGGCTTCATCAACGAATTTTGAATTTTCTGGATAAACTTGTCGAGACAAGTAGCGTATTTGAGTTTTATCACGGGGATTCTTAAAATAAACAATATAGCTCGTATTTAAAGAGATATCACGTTGACCTTTGCCTTGATGAAATATATTTTGAGTAATATAAAACAAGCTTAGGTTTCTGTGATGACTACCTTTCGTAAAAATGTCAACGATTCGTCCATCTGACTCCCTCATCAAATCATCTATAATAATAAGTTTAGGTTTTTTCCCGTCAAACATGGCGATGTCAGGTATTCCTTGGTTATAATTCACATTTTCTAGATTGTACAAAGGTTGCATTTCGTCATAACACCAAATAATTTCATCAAATTCAACATTACATAGTTCATTGGAATGATTTAAAAAATTTGTAACAAAATTGGTTTTACCGCACCCACTAGGACCCGCTACAATGGTAGTAAATGGATGGTAAAAATGAATCATTGTAACAACGTAATGTGTGTGTTGATATGAAAACGTTTGAAATTCAAATGATCAATGTTGTGGTGGTTATTACCATTTAAATAAAACGAATAGGGTGGGTAAGAATTGGATATATTATAATTAAAATCATAAGTATGTTAATAATTATGTAATCGGTTTTTGTTTAGATAAAAGGATTAACCAAGATACAATATTGAACTAATTTTAACGTTATATTTATTTTAGTTAATACCCATGCAAAGACTTAATAAAACAATCAATGGTAATTTATTTACATTCATAAGTATCACAAAATTATATATACGACAAGCTAAATTGAAATTTTTGTTACTTAAAATAAAAGACATTTATACATATACAGTGTTATAAAGTCGTATTACATTGTAATTTATTTTATTTAAAAGTTAACAACACATCTTTTATACAAGTTTCATAAATTTACAAGATTGAAACATACTACATTATTTACATTAAACCATATTCAAAGTACCTTTTTCTTATATACAAGTTACATGCGCATCAAAATAATATACACATAATATAGTACTAAAATAGAATGTATATTATACATACAATTTTATTACTATATTTTTTACAGAAAGAAAGTGCAAAAATAATATCAAATCAGTGAATGTTCTGTCATACCTACAGTAATATGAAATTATTAAGAAAGATTGGGTGTTTTGTAATGACCCCATGCAAGGGTATCTGTGGAATCATCCAACAAGAATCGCTTTGTATCATTATAAGAAAGAGATATTTTGTTAATTTTTTGCGTAAATATTAAATGTTTAATTGATTTAAAACGTAACATTGTGTTATGTTGTATGCGTTTATCAAATAAACATGTTTTGTAGTTATCTAAGGTAAGTTTTTTAGTTACACATTTATTAACTCCTTTAGCTTTAGCCATCACACTACTACCTTCGACATCAATTGCGTACATCTTTGAACGAAGTCCAACAAATTCTTTGAAAATTTTTCCATTGTTCTCATCTTTGAAAAAACCCAATTTCTTTTTATTTATTAAAGGTAAACCGAACTCGTTGTTAGTGGGATAATCTGATGTATCAAAATATAAATTTAGATCTGATTTTATATCATCATAGAAGTTTTCAGTAAAAATTTGATATATTAAGCTATCGGTATCTGTGTACAAAAGTTTCAGTTTATTACTGAATTTAGGATTCATATAGTCGTAATGAAAATTGTACATTAACGTTTTAGACAGATCTAAAATACAAAAACCAAGATATATTGGTTTGTTATACAAAACTTTAGTTTTTTTCAATTGTACAGCTACCAAGTTTTCTGAAAATATTGATAAACTGTGAAATTCAGGTTTTGCTACCAATGATTGAACTCCTTGAGATTTACCTTTATTTTCCCAATGGTTCAATAATTTTACGTTTACTCGCTTTAAAACATTTTCCATCGTTTTGCCGAAGACTGAATTATTCATTAATTTAAAAAAATCTTTGTCGAAATCCGAAGATGCTTGTGATCGCATGCGGGTGTTTAAATCTATGTAGCTTTTCAACCATGGAGATTGTTTAAATTTTAAAATTTTATTTATTTTAACTAATTGTAAACCATTTTTTATACATTGCTTAAGATTTCTATAATGGATTACGTAGTTTTTTTTGTTTTTCAAGTTAGGTATCAATTTATTTTCCTTTGAATCACCAAAACAGACGTTCTCCGGGCAGAAGGGAAAATCTGAATGTGAATCATGTAAATCGTTGGGATAATCAAGATCAACTTCTAAAATGAAACCATGCTCCGCATCGTCAGACACATTAAAATCCGTATTTACATCCACCCATTGAAATCCACCTGTTGGTAGACATTGGGACATAGCCCACCCGTATAGGTTATTTGCATCTAAATACATGAGAAAGGATGAAGGAATAGCCGAATCGTATTCCGCCATGAATTGATTATTTGCTTTGGCGTGTCGGTTGCTGCATTGGGATATACCTCCCCGAATATTTTTTGCAATAAAAGTAATCTTATCAATGTCAGTTAATAGTTCAAGTTTGATTTTTGTGACTCTTAACATAGCATCCCAACTTAACCCCGGTGCAGTATAATAGTGTGCCGGATCTAAACCGTATGTTTCAAGACAAACGTTTCTAAAATTTTCGAATACGTCGGCCAGTAATAAGACATCTGTTTTTAAATACAGATCTGAATAGTCCCCCATGTTTTGACAGTTAAAATGGCTCCATACATCTTCGGCATGGATGTAATCATTTTCCGATATGTGACTATCAGTCAAGGAGCTGTAGAATTTATCTGGAGAGGGGAGGGATGACAATTTTAATGAATCAAACGATGTCATGTGTTCATATGGATAGATACCCTTACGTATTAAACGTTGAAAGTCATCTTCACATGGAAAATTCAATTTCATTTCATGGAACTGTTCTGGTGTTAAGTTCTTGGCTAGTTTGTCAAGACTACTGGACATGAATTTAAGAGAATCAACAAACCTTAATTTCATGACCCGATTATTAATTTGCAAATTTTTTGTGAAAGATATGTATTTTTCTTTGGTTTCCGGGATAAGTTCTATTTCACCATCCTCAAAATTTAATCCATGTACTATGAAATGACTGTCGTAATTACTTAAGTTGTGAAGGAACACTGGCACAAAATTGGGAACCCTTAATTTGTTACAACAAATTTCATGCGCTACACCTTCGTAAACACCAGTGTAGCAATTATATGAAATGGTGGCACCTCCATTTAAGTCTGTGTCACAGATATAACACATACTACTCTGCGCAATGTTTTCTTCGTTTTCAGATGTCAAAGGCAGAGGGGTCTTTACAAATGTATTATTTTTACAAATATTCTGCAAATCTTTTTTAAGAAATTCCATAAACGTTCTTGCACAATTTTCTCCTTTGTATGTTCGATAGACTGACAAGTTATCATCAAACGAACATTTAATGTAGTATCCGAAACTATATACTTCATGTTTCTGTACATTAGTAGTTGAAGACGTAAGTGGATTATTGGAACATGACTGGATTGGATTTAAAAACGCTTCGAAGTCGGCATAGATAACGAATGGATGCCGTAATTTACGATCATAATTATCGAAAGTCACTTCATTGGAAGCAACTTTTTCATTGAACCAGTTATTCCGTTTGTTCTGTTCAGAAGGCAAGTTAGTACATACATGAAAACAATCGTTTTGTTGGTGGTTTACTAAATTCTCTGTTGATGTGAAATTTGTTAAGCAACCATCACATATATGAGCAGCATGTTGAGTGTTTGTCAGTTGAGCAGATACTAATCTAGACAAATTATTAATAAGACAATAATGTCCTTTACTACCTTCGGTGATGTATAACAAGTTGAAATGATTTTCTTTTTTACATTTTGTGAAATGTAGTGGACCTATAACAGAATGACGTTTACTCTGTGAATCGTATTCCATCCCAAAAACGTTAATACTTAAATTATTGATTATTTCAAATTTGTGAATATCCGTTAACTTCATAGGAAATGGAATGTTTTCAAAGTTTATTTTATTCCTATGATTTTTGTATGTGTTAACATTATGAGCACGATTATTCTTTTCTGGGGGAAATAATCCAGATAGTATAGCCCACCGGAAACATTCGTGATCATTGTTCTGAACATTAATTACAGCTTTTTTCAACTGTATATCACGCGGTAACTTGATATATGAAGACCCACGTAATGGGTTATACTTATTGACATTGACATCTAGATAATTTACCTTTGTTAAAGACCACCCGCTATCTTTTCTCTCAAAGTTCGATAATCTCACTGAAATTTCATTGACAAGGGATGAAAATATCTCATTTTTATCACTACTGACATTAACTAGGTTATTACTCAACTGAAAATCAAACACATTGTTGAGGCTTTTTGTTTCCTGAGTAAAATTCGCGTTTAGTATAAAATTTACTTTTAAAGAACGATGATTAGCAATTGAGCGGTCTAATAAAGCAAATATCGTATCTTTATTTTTTTCTAAAAACGCATTCGGTGTTTCTAGACAATTGGGATCACTTTCATTTGATATTCTGTAGGTTGCAACTCGGTTTTGGAACGCGTTTTCAATTAACAGAACGTTAATTAACTCACTGTCAGAACAAAAGACATTATTTTTATGAGTGTTGCTGTTAAGATGATTAGTGAAATATTTTTTGGAGACAAATACATGGCACACAGAACATTCAATTTTATCATTATTTGTTGCACTCACTTTACTTGTAGGTTCTTGGACTGTTGATGTTGTTGTTGAAGTGTAGTCCCGGCTGGTTGACGGTTGATTTGTTGTGATGTTTTCACGGCTGGTTGAAGGAAGGTTCTTCTTAGCCGATGGTTCTGCAACAGGATCCGCTGCATGTCGTTTTATCCCTCGTCCAACTTGTGAATACCTATAAAAATTAAAAACCATATAATTATACACGAATTACATAGTAATTAATGTATGAACTATTCATTAGGTTATAAATACTAACTTAAATCGTTTTTACACTGCAAACAATAGGCTTGCATTGGGAGAACCCCATCAATTACATCGGAATTATGTGATGCTGCTTCCGGTTTTCCTTGTACATGACCGCTGCATGGTGTATAATATGGTATAATTTCTTGGTCCTCCATAAGAGAATCCGGTAGAACTCCTTCAATATACCACAATCGAATATACTTGTGAAATCTACGAAGGATAAAACCTTTACTTAAACTAGCTATTTCACTCCTAGCTAGCCTATGCCCAAGAAAAAACGTAAATGCCATTATTGTAACAAATAAAATTCACTCAAACACTGAAGTCACAAACGTTACTGAACTATTTCAATCCCAGTGAATGCCTTTATATTGTGAAAGGATCCTCCCCACCAAACCGACAACAATGGCATGTCTCAACTGGATAGCCCGGAACTTGTGGTGACAAGAACTTTATGAACAGGTTGAAACAAGATTTAGTATAAACAAGGATTAAAGTTATACTCACGGTTCTTTGAGCTGCTGGCTTGCAAGTTCTCCGGCGTTATATAATTCTTCATCTTCTTCGACGTCTTCACAGGCTTTTACCAGTTGTGGGTTATAACTATTACAGTTCAAGTTGTCCATAGCGATTGGATTGTATGAATGAGTGTCCTCACCAAATGAATGTGCCTTTAAATAGCTACAGATAAGTACTCCCTACTCTTAATTCGTCAGAAACATTTTTTTCCATGATAAACCATTATCAGTCAACTCTTAGAATCTGAAGGTATACAATTGAAACTGAATTTGTGTGTGGCCGCTAAACTCCACCGAGAACAATAACTTAACAATGTTAAGACTATTGATTGGGAATTACAACAAAAGTATAACATTTCTAAACGTAATCTCTGTTTTCGAGTTAACAATTGAAACAATGCATTTCGGGTTCGGTTTGTTAAAGATGATTAGGGATTGCTTCCAGGTAAAGGCATTGTACAAAACAAAGATTTCTTATCATTAAAAAAGAATTACCATAACTCCCAAAATAATAGAAATCACAACTAAAGAGTGGCATTAAAATTAATAAGTTAAAGATAAATAAAAACTAAATGAACAAATTATCACTTTCCCTTATCAGTCTCTATAAAATATTTAACACTGTTTTCTTTTGAAGCTAATTGTTTTGTAATATTAAAAATAACGTCACGAGCACTTTGCACATGTAAATCATCCTCGCCGGTGGAATAATATTTTAGTCGTATATCACAGTGTTTCCAGTGGTCTGTGGGTGCTAGATTTCTTATTTTTTCCATGTCATAGACTTCAATTTTAATGAGGTGGGACGCGTAGCCGGCATCGTCTTGACCAGACGTTAAATATGATACTCCATCCGCTGAACTTTGTGATACGTTTGATGATTTTTTAATCACTTTTGTCTTCTTCTTGGGGCGCTCAAAGAAGCTGTCAATGTTGTTCGCTGGTCTCTTCTTAGCTATTGCTTGCCTTATTTTGAGGCCAACAGTGCCCTCCTCGTCACTGCTAGGGCCCTCTTGGTTGGTTTCTGGATAGTAGTAATTCTTGAAAGTATTGTCAGAGAACTGAAACAACATTTGTCAATTAATTAAACACATACATGAATAACTAATCATTAAATTTATAGAATGAGGACAAAAAATAACATACTTACATCCATTTTGGAGCGAATAGAGACACTACACTTGACAGCTGACTTTCACTTAAACCAACGGCGAAAACTACACACGTTATACTTTCGGAACTGCACTTGACTTGGTGGACGACACGAGGTAACTATTAAGGTATAAACATCGAGAAGTTCCTTTTATAAGTATTTTACAACAAAAAAAAACCCCTACTACTTCCTTGGTCGGTTATACTGGTTCAGACATGTTCCTTGAATACACAAAATAAGGTAGTGACAAATGCTTTGTACAAAGATTAGGATACCTAACAAAAAAATATATACTATTGCTTCTTTGGTGAAATACTGGTTGTAACATGTTCCTAAGCATCGTACAGCCACGAGAATCTCCTGTTCAGACTTGTTTCTCGTATATATATATATAGAGGGCTGTCACAAATGCTTTGTACAAAAATTACAATAGCCAGTTAACAATGGGTTTAATGTTAATGTAAATCCATCAACATCATGAATATAATTGAGCAGATTGCAGGTTTAAACAGGTTTCTTTTTGAAAACATTAATTGAAATGATTAAGTACCTAAATGGACACCCAAGACGTGGAGTGTGCAAGAAAAAGGTGTAAATCTTAAAAGGTCTAAACCGCCGTAAATTTCATGGCGCTTACTTCTTTTTGCAGTTAACTCGAGTAAGAAATAATTTAATCAATATCTCAATTACCGGCTAACATATATAGATACCTAAGTTTGGTTATGTACGTAAGTACAAGTAACGAATAAGAAACGGTTTGGTTAGGTAATAAATAACTAAATTACCCTTAAACATATATAGCATAAATAGGTACCTAAGTTTGTTTATGTGCATAGAAACGGTTTGGTTAGGTAAAGATTGTGAAACGCAAAATTAGGTTAGGTTAGGTTAGAACATTGACTCTACGGATAAAAGAGTAGGTAGAAGAGGCAGATATATTAAAAATATACATGGCTAATTATTATGTAATGTGGAATGGGTCTATTGCAAGTAAGGAAAAAAATACAGGTACCCAGGTACCGTACCGGTGGCGGTCGCGCGGCGCAACTCGGGCGCAGGTAGCCGCTGAAGGGTCGCATGGTCGAACAATGGAACAATAGAACTTCGAGCTAAGAGGGCGGTATTAGCATGTATTGTGTAATGAGCACATAAAATAAAAGGTGAAGGAGTGGTCCTAGAGCTCTGGGACCCGGTGCAAACGACTCAAATGGGGGGCTATTTGTTTTTTTTTTTTTTTTTTTTTTTTTTTTTTTTTTTATGTTTCGATGGCCACCATGTTGTGGATGACCACCCCCGGATAGGTTGAGTAGGAGCAGGTAGCCCGTGATGTGGGCGGGGTGGACCCTTGGGGGCGGGGCGGGGGTAGAAGAGGGGAAAGGGGACAGGGGAGGGTAGCTACCTGGACCCGGGGGCAGAACCGGCGAATCCCTACTACTCTTCATCCATGAAACCCTATATCAGATGAAACATCGATAAAGTAAATATCCTAGTGCTTGAAACCCACTCAATACTTGACACAATTTATCTTAATTAGTAGCAATAAAAGATAAACAATAGGGTGTCAATTGTGAGAACCAAGGGTGACACCTTGGTTCACAACGAGACATTTACCTTATGTAGATTTGAAAAAACGACCAAGTGCGAGTCGGAGGCACGAAAGTTCCGTGCGCTTATTTTTTGCGATATAATTACAAATTCAGTTTCGGAATTATTCCTTCACTTGCAATGTTAGTAAGATATTGTTTCTTGCCACGTGATTCTCTGTCAACGGGAAGGGCTAATTACCCTAACGAATGTCAAATAGGCGGCCAAATACGGCATTGAAATAATGCCTATGTACCTATATTAAATCAAATATTCGGCCGTATTTAATTATTGCGTTAACTTAGAAGCTTCAATGGATTTCGGGATTGCAGACCTGTGCTTTTGTTTTTAATTTAAATTTGAATATATAAAATAAAATGAACTTTATTCTGTAAGTAAGCCGTAATGGCACTTTTACAAGTCAAAAACTACTAGCGATTTTCAAAGACCACTGCCGCCGAAAGATTTTTTTCCTCAAAGATATGCTTATTACAATGATAATATTTACTTAACCTACCAGTGGCGGAGCGTCCATACAACTCGATTCCCACCGGCTTGCCTAACTTTCAGCCAGTCTACTTCTTTTACTATGGCTCATGATGAATAAGAAAGGCTAATTATTTCCGGCTTCCCTAAGAATATTTTTGACGCGCCGCCACTGTAACCTAAGTAGGTAGTTTGATAAATAAATCTGAGTATCTATATAAAACAACACAAAAACAAAGAATTAATTAGTAGTTAGGTATGTGCAATGTGTAGTAGTTAGGCACTAGCCGCAAGAAAACATGTCGAATTTTTAATAAGCGTAAATAATCTGAATATGTTTTATTTTCATTTTTATTTAAAATTTGAAAAGCTTGTATTACTCGTTATCTTCCGAATGAACTGTGCATTTTTGTGTAGGTATTTCGAATTTCACCCAGTATTACCCAGCAAAGCTTCGAAAATATTTATGACGTTTGATAGCCCGCTTTGTGGGCCCCGTCGCGCTGTCGTCTACAATCGATTTCATTCCAAATCTTTCATTATTAAATAGGTACAGCAAGGCAAGAGACTCGTTCTACCGCTTTTCTTCCATAATATGTTACAAATAATAGGGACCAGTGGTAGAACAATTTCTTGGCTGACTGTACGACAAGAAAACAACGACAAGAGAGATATCGGTGTCTTTATTTTTTGCGCTCTGACCTAATAATCGCAATAGAAATTGCAGTAAGTAACTTGGTGAACGGAGATTTTTGAAAACTGGCGAGTATCGGTTGATAATCCATTTATATCCGTGTTTTTTTTTTGTTGGTAAACGGGACTAATATCCTCAAGGTGTAGTATAAATTAGCACAAGCAAGAACAAGGCGCTATTTATTGTGGCATTCGTGGCACGTATTAGGTATATTATGACACGTGTAGAATTGTAGCTAGCTACAGACATTACACACTACAGACAGCCAGATCAATGTACTCATTGATGTGACAAAAATCAAAAATAGATTCTCAATCTGTAGCACCTTTTCCAGCGGTACCTAAGGCACAGTGCTTTAACTCAGTAGTTCACTACCGTCTGCCGTGCACCTCAGTCCCAAATGTTTAATTCAAATAAAGAAAAGATCAATGTAGTAATGTATGAACTCCATAACAACTGAGAAAAAGGGAACGTCAAAGGAAACACCTGATGATGATTTTATAACGCAGCGACGAGTCATCGTACTCGGACATCCAGCGGCTGCGCGAGCGCACGCACGCCATGCTCAACCCGGCGTCGGAGCCGCTCGTGCAGGCCGCGCACTCGCAGCCCAACAGCCGCCGGATGTCCAGCGACATCGACGCCAAACTGGCAGCTAACCTCAACACCAGGTACCTAGAGTCAATCAGAGGAACTGCTGAAGTAGGGGTTGCACTCCCAGAATTATAGCGGCTGGATATCCAGTGGCTTCCACGCCAAATTGGCAGCTAACCTCAACACTAGGCACATAGAGTCAATCCAGCATAGGATCTGCTCAAGCAGGGCTTGCACTCGCAGCACTATAGCCGCAATAACTCAGCGACTTCGACGCCAAATTGGCAACTAACACAAGGCTTGGAGATCCGGTACCGGCTACTACGTATTAATTTCCCAAATTTCCGGGGATTTGAGCACCAATTCACAACTTTAACTACATATAATATATATGCATCATCGTGTTCAAAATTAATTACTTACCTAAAATTACTTATTGTTACTTTATCTTAGGCGTCCCTCAGCCATCATCGCGGCGTTCCGGCGACCGTCACAAGCGCTAGCACTGTGCGCTGCGACGCAGCGGCGCTTCCTCTCGGAGCTGTCCCCTCATTCACGGGCTTCCGTGGCCTCCACAATACATGAGTCGCCGCCGTCGGCAGCGGAGATCATGGGACAGTGAGCATCACAATTAAATAATTGAATAATATTCGTTAAGCCTAAAAGTTCGGTTTTTTAAACCGGAATTTGACGTCGCATGACGTGGAGACGCGTCGAATCGTCGGTCGGCCTTCGGTCGGTCCTTCTTTTTTTTTGACGCAGAGGAAATGCATTTACGCATCCCCCCGGGCCCGGGAAGGCCCATTGTGGCGGGTATGTGGGACTCGCCCTTCCTCAGGGGAAGGGAATACCCACTAAAACCTCTGCGGCGTTAACCGTCGCTGCCGTTTAATGGGGGGCATCGTGGGGTCCCTGTCATTCTACCACAATGCCCCCCACCCTCCCTTGGTACCTACCTGCCCAACGCCCAAAAATATTTTTAGTAATATCCCATTCAGTCTCTGATATCATAACGATATGTAGAACTAGAATCCCAATCCAAATTGTACATGAAGAAGTCAAGCAAACGCTAATTATACTACGAACATAAATCAAGGCGTGCGTGGATGTCTGATGTCACGTGTCTCTGGCACGCGTCCCCCGTCACCCTGCCGTCCGCTGATACTCGCCAACCGCAAACGGCACCAAACTCGGCGCCATGGAACGAAATATTTTCTTACTTTGGGGTAAATTTCCGAAATTTAGATACGCTCAGTTTGTCGTTTTACGATTATCTACACAAAGGTAGTGTTAGATTGCCACTAAGGAACATACACACATACATAGGTACATATGACTGATAATAAACACATTACGCTCATTTGCGTCGCGCAGTCGGGTAAAAAGAAAGAAAGCTTGCGTTTTGATAAGTTTTAGGGCATAAAATTATTCTACTGTTTTTCTCCCATTCTTCTGGATTTTAGGCTTCATGCCTCCTGTTTTTTTTTTTCAAATACTGGCAACACCGTGTTGAGGAAATAAAAGTTATTACCTTTTTTAACAAGAGATAATTCTGGTTATCTATCTCTTTTAACTTAAATAAAATGGTTATCTTTCAACTTTAAAACTCAAAAACTACCGAGCGTATACGGTTTCGATATACGGTTTTCACCAATAAGTATAAGGAATAAGTATTTTGTATTTAATTATATTTACCATATATTTACAAGAAAATATATACAAGAATACATGAGTATTTATGTTCATGAGGCAGGTTTGTGTATATTCATTGTGGTTTTGTGTAATTTTTCTTTATAACAATAAATATCACCTTTTTTAATATCCTCAAAAACTGAATTCAAATTCCAACCGGCTATGAGAACTGAGATAAAGTGTGTTGTGGGCGATCTAGCAACCTATCAGCGCGATATCGTGACAATATTTCATAATTTTCAAAAGTCTTAATTCGAAAACCATTTCGGTAAAAACGTGTGAAGTACACAAAAAAAAATTAGATTTTTTTCTCCGTTAATTTTGGAAAAAATCGCAAATTACTGTGAACCGAAAGTTGACGTCATCTTCCTCGCTGTATTCAGGGAGACCTTAGTACAGAGTACAGACACAATTTAAATCGCTGCTCTGGAGTGGCTCTGGATTCTTGTTGGGAAGATGACGTTATTTTACTTACGCCCTTTTGGAATGACCTACTTTTCAACGTGCTTTTTTTGTATGAAACATTGAGTTAAATTAAAAAAGAAAAAATACGGGTGGCTTACATTTTTACCTATTTTCTAACTATTTCATAAAATAAAGTAGTTAAAAATATGTTTTGAGAATACAGGCGTGGATGGATGGTGATCTGTTAGTCAGAAACAGCAATTTGGTATAACTAAAACATTCATAGTACATAGATTTATACATGACTATACTCGTATCATCAGCAATATTGCCTTTTTTTAACGCTGGAAAATGCTTAATGCATACCGGCCTTCCTGGGGGTAGGCACGGTGATGTGGGACTCCTGTACAATGGCTACCCACTAAAAACCAGCGGCTTCCCCTCATCGCCTTTGTGAGACGCCGCAGGATTCGCTTGCGCATGTCACTGCTGACATCAGCAATATTGCCTGCAAACTTCCATAATCCTCATCTTGAAATTCGAAGTATGAGAGGTATGTATACACTCTCGCATAACACGTGCACTTTTCAGTTTCCTACATTTTTCCGTTCAAGTGACAATATTTAAAACATACTATGAACCTACACGACTGAAAAACGGTCAACATAGCGTTAGAAACGAGCAGAGCGCTCGGATGCCGTCACATCACGCTCTTGCTATGTCACCCTGAGGGGACGCATCAACGCCATTCAAAAGAACATAAAACGTTATTCTCTAAATGAATATTGTTGTCAGTAATACAATTACTTCAGTACAGTATAACTATTACAATATTGTTTCACCCCTAAGCGCAGTGGCCTATAAAATACGTGCGAGAGAGCGTCACAAACATTACACGCTTAATTTAACATGAAACAAAACCGAGCACAACATGATAATGTTACAAAAACTGAGATGAATCAGAAAATGTGTTAACGAGAAACTGAGACCAATTAAGTGCGTACCTACTCAAGCGATGTGGGATAATGTTCCTGTAAGGCCGCCGCCACACTTCGCTATGCGTGTCGCGTTGCGTATTCGCCTCCCTTTCCTTTACGATATTAAAGAATGAGATGCAACACAAATATTTGCACAAATACGGCGAAGTGTGCGCCCATAAGATTAATACACTTTTCCATTTTACAGCGAGGCTCTGAGTAAAGCCCTGTCCGCACTGTACGCTAAACTGCTCGTCGTACTGGGCCTCGCATTCCCGGTCACCGAAGTCATCGCCAATGGCGTTCCTGATGCATACTATCAGGTTAACCTTACCATCTACTTCACCCCATAATCTAGATAGCACTTTCGTGTTTATCTATCTACTTATAATTATATGTATATTCTTATATTTTTACAGGGATTCTATTTATACCTTTATTTAGTATCAGTTATTTTCATCATATTCCAATACGCGAACCTAATGCGTCAGAAAGCAGTTAACACAATTATTCATGAATATGGTACGTATATTTAGAGTTCTTAATATGTTTCTCAAGAGCTTTGCTATTCTTTAGAAGAAAAGAAAACAAACGCTTAAGTAATTATCCGCATTAGTTAAACAAAATGCGACATTAAAATCACATCTTATTTGCATAATTACGGACGCAATGAATATTACCTTCTTTAGTTTGCATTCTACAGCGTTCTAGCCGTTTCTATTCGCATAAATGTTTTACAAAAAACCTCTACACATGTTCTTTAATGACAATAGGTATGTATCTAATTAACCTTAACATGTTACAGAGGAAACTGAAGATAAAGACAAAACCGTGAAACCTGGCGCCAGTGAAAAGCCGAAGCATAAGGAAACTATATCGCGCTACGGAAGTTTTTACTTGAGACTTGGTGCCATTGGTAATTAAGAATTAATTAAATTACAATAATAAACAAATCTGTATATTATATATTGGCCATTAAACATAATCATGTTCTACAGCATTCGGCATTGGCTCTATGGTGTACAGTGGTCTTGAATTTGGAGAGTACTTTGAGATGACGGATGATTGCCGAACCGTCCTATCCGTGCTCACACCAGCGCTCCGCATGGCACTTACCCTTCTACAAATGCAGTTCATTTTCCTCACAAGCAAAGAAATCGAATCTGGCACTTACAAGATGATCCAACGCTTTGGATTTATGCACATGATAGCTACTAATTTATGCGAGTGGTTGTACGTACTAGTGGAGGAAACGAAACATGAAATACACCATCTGGAGCATGCGATGGTGGCGCATGGTAACAGCTCGCACAATGAGACCGGAGTAATACCCTGCCGAAGGGCTAACATAATGGGGGCACTGCTGCAAAATGCATCGCCATTTCTTTTTCCGTGCACAATCGAATACTCACTGATCGTGGCAGTCATTTTATACGAAATGTGGAAAGAGGTAAATCGGATAGGTATTTTAGACCTCTTAAGGCGATATATCGATTGAAAGAGACACCCTTTGTTTTTCGCTCACGACAAAACGGGATGCAACCCTCTCCGAGAATGGCTTTTTAGGCAAATCTCGTTAAATATCTGACTGTGTGCAGGTTTATTAAATTTCCTCTTGTCAGTACCTAGATGAGGTAAAATACCATCATATTAACTTAATCGTGTCTTTTAATAATGCGTTGTTTTAGTAGGCTGAGGAAAAAAAGGAAAATATAGACTCGACTTTGGATTTATTTTCTATCGAGAAAATTTTAACCAATCATGTTTCGCTATTGTCAGTACCACAATCATATAGTCAAGAATCATATATCTGAAAATCAGCCCCTACTGTTTGCTATTAGTCTGGGCAGGACAGCGTTTCAAAGTCTCCAAATTTCTCAGTGTAGCGCCTTAAAATAATGTTTTGTTGCTAAATTGTTTCTTTCCAAGATCAGCTTAATCAAACTCTGATTTCAGGTCAAATGTACACCCGAAGACTTTGAGAAGAAATTTCACATATCTTCGAAAAATAAATCGAGGAACAATTCTGTGACCCCGGAGAAAATTCTACAACAGTTTGGTAGACATTTTGCATTTATACGTTAGAGTTTCTATTACAAACATAGGTACTATAGTGCATGTTGTTACGGGAAGATACTTTGCTTTCGGAAACCAGCGCCATATTTTAGTATGTTGTTACAAGTTGTTGTTGTTGTTGTATTCAAGAAGCGACTTTACTTAGATTCAAAGTCCAATGACAGTTTTATAATATATCGGACATTTAAAGAAAACTCTACTATACTTGTATTTAATATGGCGTTATATTTCAGCGGGCATGTTAGGCGTGGGTTCCCCGTACGGTAGCCGCGCCGCACTCCACCATTTCTCAGTGGACTGCTCTCACGCGCACCGCGGTCTCTTCTCTGGGATTTTGGTCATCGTGGTCACCATCATATCCCTCATTATGTTCTTCGTCCTTACCAATAACCCGGCAACAGTCAACGTAATTACTACATGCATTATATACTAATATCTGGGCGACCGAGCTTTGCTCGGCGTTTTCCCGTACATGAGACTTAGCTAGATCCATTTTTCGTCCCCGAAAACCCCTACATACCAAATTTCATCGAGATCCCCGATATAAATAAATCATCATCATCATCCTCCTAGCGTTATCCCAGTACAGTTGCATCCTGAAGGATGCCTGGGGTCCGCTACCTAATACCGATATAAATAAATATATTTTTTAACTCATTTTAAACTCTCTCGCTTTGTAAACATACTTAAAAGATTTCATTCGGGAACATGACCGGTGCAACCCGTGTCGAAACGTCGGTAAAAAAGGTAAATACATAAATATCGCTTTAGACGTTTACACAAATCTTTTAAGTACATTATATACTATTTAGATCTTTATTTTAGGAAGACGAAGACGTTAATAATTATATTATCACACTTTCTCTAGGATTACAATACTTTGTGTGCTTCTTTAAGTATACAACACAACATTTTAAGTGATGATTGTAGTGTAATCCTAGAGAAAAGGGTGATAATGATTAATTTAAGGATGAATAGACTGTATTTTGTTATTTTTTTAGGATGCCATATTTCAAGTGAATATATGCGAGTTGATCCTGTATACATTTACTATAGTGGCGTGTATCGCTGCAATAAAACAAATGAGAGTGCTCCCATACAAACGAAAATCTCAAGGTAAAGTGCATTACTCCTTTTATTGTTAGCTGGTAAGATCTAAGAACGCATTTTTATTACTAGGTACTATTAAATCCTCGTGTGATTCGCATCAGCGCTCTTTTAGAAACTCTCAATGCAGTCGCAACATATGTGCCATGCCTCTACAAGTTGCTATGAGACTATTTTTTTAATGGTGCCAGTCGAACCAGTTAAATAGACGATTAAACAACTACAATTAGAGCAACACAAAAGACGAAAATGAGTGGAAAGTTCAGGATAGCTGCCGAGCACTCTAAACACTCCATAATGATTGAGACGGAAATGTGACATCAGTTTCATAGCCTCCAGTAGCCAGTCTTATACCGTTGTATGGAAAAACGAGTAATTTGCCGTTTTGGTTGTGTAATGTTGCGTTTATGGACATAAATAGTTGCCATACAATTTATTTTTTATTAGGATTCTATTAGTATCTTTCTATTTACATTAGGTCTAATATCAAAGCTATATTTTTGCGAATCTATACGATTTTGATAAAGCCTTATTAACAATTTATTGTGATATTTTGCTGATTTTCAATCCATATGGCACACTATGTTATAAATTGTAACTTACATGTGTCAAATACCCAATTCTACGTGCGATTTCCGCTACAAGGCAGAAAAATGCTGCTACGGCGTAGCACACGTAGCGGTACACAGGCCTCGGTTGTCATAACAGGGGCCCGATTTTTGAGTGTCGAACGCTCGACTTTTCACTCGAGATCTGTCAAAAAACTATGAAGTTTTGACAGATGTCGAATGAAAATTCGAGCGGTCGACACTCAAAAATCGGTCCCCAGGTTATAACATTCATAACATTGTACCTACGTGTCATGTCCCTACGTTCAAAAGCAAACTCATCCTTATGAGGGATTCCAGCTAACCTTTGAGGAATTATTTTTGTTTTAGCTGTACTACAACTGGATACGTCGCTACTGATCTTGGCACAATCCGGCATGTTCGTGTACTGCATGTTCAGTTTGATCGGGTGCCACCACACACTCGCTAAAGGCAACAGCACCGGCCTCACGGGGTTCTTCTCAGAATTCCTGTCACTCAATCAGGTAGACATAATAGCTAAGCCGTTAAAGGCTTTTCAAGGGGGAGGCCTACGTCCTGCAGTGAACTTATTTCGGCTGATATGATGATGATGAAGCCAATCCAAGTCGATACGCCGTTCTTATATCTGCGTATGGCAATAGAATCTGATATGATATTTTACCTTAATTACTTATAGTTTTTACGATACGATTTTCTTTTCGCACTAATTAGTACTACCTGTGATTCACAATGTGTATGTAGTCCGACCAAAAGACTGACTCGCCTACACCTTCATCAGCTTTCTTACTTAAAATAAATTACAGACTATTCTACAATCTCTCTTCATAATCGACGCGTGGTGGAGGCGAAGCACCACTTCAGAGCAGCGGCGAGAGAAGCCAGGCCGTCAGCTGGTGACATTCCTGCTAGTCGCGAACATGGCCATGTGGGCCATCAACACACTAGAAAAGGTTCGCACGATAACCACCGACCGACCGACTTTGTCAGTTCCGTACATGGGAGGGGGGTGATGATGACACTATAAAATAAAATCAATAAATACAAATTTTCTACATAAAGGCTCAAATTATCAATCAAATGGCGAAACAAGCATTTCAAAAAAATAAATAATTACGTAATTTTAAGTCTTCTAATTAATTGTTATTCTTTGATATGATCTCCGCTACCCTAAGGTTGTCTGGAAGAGATCGCTCATTAGCGATAAGAACGCCTGTTGTTTGCCTCTACTCATTGTCATTATGTACTGTTATGTGTTACTTTTGTTGAGGTTATGCAATAAAGAGTATTTGTTGTTGTTGTTGTTGTTATAAGTCTTCAAAGTTTTAAGAGTGTGTATTTTCTGTCGTTTTTCCGCAAAACGCACATTTGTATTGAACGATCGTCATTTTGAGTAGCACTTTCTAACTACGAACATTCTAACCGTTGTAGCTTCGTTATTTTTTGAGATATTTGAATAGGATTTTCACTATTTGGCATAGTTTTATGTCTTCTTTCTATTGAAGTAATATTTTTTTGAGTCAACATCCCTATTGCCGCTCCGAAGAGTGTACGAGTGGAATGCCCAGTTTTTAATCTTCTTTGCTGTTAACCATCGATTCTGTTACACGGGGGGATTGAGCAGTGGACAGTTAACTTAATGACTGGCATAATTCTGAAAATATAATTATCCGGATCAAGTATCTGAATGAATGAATAATCATTAGTTTAATTTAATTCTGGAAATATAATTATCTGAATACGAGTATAATAATAATTTGTTTATTGTTAATTGGGGTCATTACTATAATAAATCAATCACTATTGTATAGTAGAAAATATTTAGTATTAGAAACAAAATTTTGATTCCACTCACACCAAAGATTCGGTTTGGTTGAAGCCATTTGCGGAGTGAGTTTTCACTGGAGTGCAAACTCTTAGTGTATTCCAGTGTGTAAATAAAACACACAAATTTTAATAACTGGGCATGCAGAATGTACTGTATACGAAAACTTTTACCCTGGTTTCAGACCATTTTCTGGTTTCAGAGGAAAAAGTATAATTTTCTTAAAATCAATAATTTGATATTGATATTTACTAATCATGAAAAATGTACCTACAATGTCACATTCCAATATTGCACGCCAGCTATCGAGTATGAAGTCTCCAGTATCAAATTATTTAGTTTCATCATGAACCTATGAAGGAGGAGGTTTCAGTTAAACTGTTCTATTAGTATAAAAAAATAGTTAGACGCTTAATGGCTCAGTATAATTAAAGTCGTATTACGTTTTCGGTAGGATGTTATCTATGTTATTTACTCGTACACTCTGTGTGGCTCAATTGGTAAAGGGCCATTCTGCCTGCTAGGCCGAAGATTTTTTCATTGATTTCTGATTATATTTCCAGAACCGTGCCGAGTTCAGACCAGCTCACCTGGATTTCTACGGGCCCTGGGCCTGGACCATCATCACGCACGTCTCTATGCCGCTAGCGATCTTCTACAGATTCCACTCGACAATCTGCCTATTCGAAATTTGGAAGAACAGCTTTAAGAATAAACCCCTCTATCTCAATGTGTAGCTTATAGTTGACCATAAAAATAATAATTTTGTAAGTGCATATATTTATATGAGCTGTTTACTGTTGTTGTATAATGATTTTTTATTCCTATGTAATTAAGGTATTTTTTTATGATTCCACTACTTTATTTGGAGAATTTTGGCATCGCTTCCTTAAACCCAATGATCAGAATTTGGTAGGGAATAGATCCCGGTTGAGGTTAAGGTGCCTCATCGAATGTCTGAACAGTTCTCAAACCTATATCAAGACTGACCTAGACCGGCATTCACAGCTCTCACAGATAAATCTGCCTGCCGCTGACCAACGTAAATCCGGTTTCCCATAAGCGTAGTCCTTACAGGTCTCAGGTTCAAGATATACTGGGGGTTAGTGATGGACTGAGTCCAAACAGCTTGTGAATTCAATAGCTAGCTATCAAGTAGCAAGGCCGTGTGCACGTCGTGCCGTGCCTTCTCAATTAACGCGGCCCTTTGCCGCAGCCTAGTTGCAACCTGCGATGTCCGGCTAATTGTTTACTTACTCGACAGCTCTGGTAATTACGTCCATTATATACCACTTTAGCATAGCATAATAACCTAATAAAGCGTTCGGGAGTAGTATAGTTACGTAGGCCTGATACTTCTAAGATTTGAGCTTCTAAGAGGTAGGTACAAAATTTTTGAGTTACATTGAGCGTGATTTAGGCACTACGTGCAAAAAATTAAATTCTATTCTACTTATTTTTTTAAAGGTGAGAGGTGAGAGTCAGGATGGCCGGTGTACCTCGCGAACTACGAAACACATGGCTAAATATTTTACTGTAGATTTGAGTACAAATTGGGTATTTTGAAGTAATAACATTGGTCAATAATGTATTTACCTTCAGTTTAAACACTTTTTTTTAAGTTTTAGAAATAGTACAAATTAAGTAAAATTTGACCGTATACTTTTTTTAAATATTTGTTTAGGTACATCGGCTATCCTGACTCCCTTTTAAAGGCATGTCCTAAAAATCCTAAAATGATGCCTATAATTGTGTTGAGGTACAAATTAGGTAATAAATCTTGACGTAAAGATCCGTGAGATATAATTTGGTAGAAACGGAACTGGGGGCCGATTTTTGAGTGTCGAACGCTCGAATTTTCACTCGAGATCTGTCAAAAAACTAAGACGTTTTGACAGATGTCGAGTGAAAAGTCGACCGTTCGAAACTCAAAAATCGGCCCCCTGGACCAAGCATCCTCATTTCTGATACTGCTCGATAGAAAGCCTAACGTCAGATTGGTTAGTTACTTTCATAGATTATTTCATGTTAGTGCAAAATAAGTACCTACTACCTTTTGGGCCAGCTCAACGATTACCATTAACTTCCGTTAAATCTTCTGAAATTTAACCCTCTCAGAACAAGAAAAAACAAAAAGGTATTCTTTCTTGGTATGAGGTAAGGTAACACTCGTTGTAAGGATGTTAATTATTTGATTAACGGTACCTAAATGACGTCATGGACCTAAGTATCAAACAGCGTCAGCAGTGTCATAGCTAATCCCCGAGATAAGCATATCTTTTTTCTGAGATAGTGTCAAATATTCACTGAACAGCGTTTTGCTCACGCCGAAAATGCAACGCCAAAATCCTCGTAGAACTGGAGATAATCAACTCCTGAGTCAACTTTAAAAATATACAAACAAGTGTTCACAAGAAAACAAGTAGTCACACACAATACAGTATTCCGCATCCAGTAAGTAGAATTAGTAGAAGCAGCAGCGCTATCCGTCAAAAAGGATCCTCTTAAAACGGATCGCTATGTGTACGCGCCCTCAGTGAAATAATAACTATGGGAAGGGTCCCATTGCCACTGGCCAGACGCAAGTCGTCCCTGCATCACAATGAACACGGCTACCACCATGACGACAAAGGTCTCCACTACTACTATGACAAACCCCGCCATCACTACCACCAACCCCACCATCACCCCGCGAAGCAGCCCACCACCAGCCTCGAGCGCAAGATACGACATAGTCGGTGAGAATATGTTTATCAAAGTGAACCGACCTCCAGTCGCTGCGGCAATGGGGCCTTTTACACGGAGATTATTATAACAATACTGGCATGCCAATATTACCGTGGTTTTCAATTTAGTTTGTATACTGCTTCAATACCTATTCATCAATATTCACGTGATACTTGTCTACTGTCATGATAGTTATCAACGTATAAAATGCCCCAATAAAGGCAACGAGGGCTACAGATGACCTGGCACGAAAATTTGCATAATGTCCATGACGCCGATTTTTATCAACATCAACACTTTTTTCGGTCTTGCCGACCAGCGTATCCATGCAAGAAGGTAATGTTTGAAACTACAATCAAATTTTTACTTTAACCGACCAAACAACATCTACTTAAATAAGCGGAAACATTTTAGAACAATAATTAAAATGCAAGAGATTTTCTAGTAAAAATAGAGCTGCCCTGGAATATTCACTACCAATTAAAAACGGCTGCTCCTCACAGATGAAGGAAGGTAAATCCACTCTCATTTAAAAAGATTAAAATATTTAAATTTATACAAACAGGTGATCCAGTGCAGTATTAAGTCATGCCTAAGTTAACTTAACCACAAAAATACAATACGTATAATACGTTTGTTTTGTAATGGACGCCTAATTATAGGTACAAAACAAACAACAGCACAAAAACTTTAAATAGAATATAATTATGTAGGTACATACAATTCTAGCCAGCTCACGGCACTCGCCACGCCCTTTTATTGATATGAAAAAACTATTAATGCAAGATACATCTTTAGGTTGCATCATCGCTTATCCAGAAGCCGGGTAAAAGGCTAGCCTGCATCCAATAAAAAAACAATCGCTATGGAATGGAACCAGTCAAATTCACGTCATTCATACGCAAATTATTTTATCCGAGTTATGCATATTTATGCATTCTTGCTCAAAGATAGGCTGTAGTTAGCAAGAGGGTGGAGGGGGAGAACGCGTAAGCTCGTTAGGAGGGCCGTCTGAAAATGACACCGACCATGCTAATTACCCGTAAGGACAACATCTTCTAGCCGCAGTTAATACTGGAGGCCAATCAGAGACCTCCGTTTCGCATTAAAAGTTGATACGTTTCACTCGCTCGCTTCTACGTACGCAGAGCCCGAATAAACGGGCGAAATAATAGTAGATTAGGGTCATTATTGACGACCGCTTTAGCTTAGTTGATAGTGACCCTGCCTACGAAGCTGGAGGTCCCGGGTTCGAATCCCAGCCAGGGCATTTATTTGTGTAATGAGCACGAATATTTGTTCTTGGGTCTTGGATGTTTTTCTATGTATTTAAGTATCTATATAAGTATGTATACCGTCACTTAGTACCCATAGTACAAGCTTTGCTTAGTTTGGGACTAGGTTAATTTGTGTAAGATTGTCCACAAAATACCTAAGTACCTCACTTTCGTGGACACGATTTTGACAAATTGGCTGTAGATTTTTTTGGTGGCATTTGTAAGTTAGTTGGTAGATGTCCCGTTATTCTACCAAATAACCGAAAACGGCATTAAAATCTTTATCCGAATTCGACAAAATAGTGACCACAAAAGTGATTTGGAACACACACCCAAATAATGACCTATTAATAAAATGGAGAGCATGACGTGCCCCGGAGTCAATACCGTTAAATGGGGTAAATTTGGACATACAAGGCTTAAGTGCTTAAGACACCATTTTCACCAAGAACTCGAAGTCTAACTTGAATGTTGAATTATACTTAGGTAGAGGTTATATCTACAGACTGTCACCAGTTCCTGGTGAAAACGCGTGTCCCATTTAACGCCATTTGTCAACATGACTTTAACGACTGTAGATGTTATGGCGTATCGTTGTCAAAATCACCTTCGTGCATTCAACTAAGGTTCAAATTCAAACTCTAATTGAAAAAAATATGGTGTGGAGGTGTCACTGTCGAACGTGAAGAATAGCGTCCAAAGGGTTAAAATATGACTTATTATTTACATACATGTACGTTATTGTATAGTACGATACATTAGTCACTCGCTGCGACTCGTGCAGTTTGTGCTAAGCGCTAGCAGAACCAACAGTGCCTCGCCACTATTTAACTTTAAACCCTAAACTAATTAAAATCGATTCCTGTTAATTGGTTCAATCGAGAGGCGACGCGTGATCTGGAAAACCGGATGCGATAAAAATTGAATCTGCACCCGACGGTCTATGGCGAAAAATAAAGAGAAATCCAATCAAAATGCAGCTAAAGAGTGGCGGGAGAGATCTGAGCTCCTGGCCGTACCTGAGGATGAAAGGTGAGTCGCATCGCCTCATTAAACCACTATTACGAGATAAGCGGAGCAAACAAGACGACCTTCGTTACTTTATATCGACAGGCCGCGCCGCCGCCGCCGCCTAATTTATATTGCACTCCACCCACACTACTAAATATACTAATGGGCGAAAACTATACAGATAAAAATAGGGGTCGGAAAGGAAGTTTCCGTTTGTTTCTTAAGCACTGAAAATGAATCTAATGAATAAGGTTCCAGCGCTCGACACTGACCCAATACATGGCACTTTCAATCTTTTGTCATGGGGTAAGTCTCCCTTAGAAACCAATGTCATTGCATTTGTACTCGGATCAAAACGATTCTTCTGTATCCAAAAGAGATTGTTAGACTAGAACCATTTTTAAAATAAAATGAACGGCCCTCTAATTTACGTTGTTTCAATGTGTGAGTTTTGGTGCAAGTTTTGGTGTATTGCGCCTACTTATAAAGCTTTCGTCAGATGTGAACGCCGAACGGTAACACACAGGAAGGGATTCATTTTATAAATTGTTTTAACCATCACTAAAGGCTGATTTACATTGATCCAATTGCTGGATCCAGCGTTACTCGATTCCAGCGCTGGCTTAGTACTGAATCAATGTAAACATGTTTCAATCCAGTACAGCGTCCTGTATCCAGCGCTGGATGTAAATCAGCCTTAAGAGTCTGCTTTCTATGTTTTGCACCGTGGTAAAAGCCCTTCTTGGCACCCTATTAACTATCTTAAATACTTATATATAATAAGTAACGTCACATTTCTGGCTGGTGTTTCAGAGAGCACCCGCCGCACTCACTGCCCCGACTGAGCGTGGTGCCGCCCTGTAGCCACAGCTCCAGCGCTGACCCGCTACCTTCGAAGCCACAGCGGACTCCGCTCTCACACGGCGAGTAGGTACCCAACCCACTCAAGTTTTTTAGCCGGCTCCAGACGACTGACTGACTGACTACGTGTAATTTAGCCTAAGAACAGTGTGAACGGCGCGCAAATGAACTTCCTTGTGTTCACACTGTTCACAACAAAAACACGCAGCTTATGGATCGTGGTCTGTCCACACGCAGAATTCTTGTTACATTACATGATAGATTACAATTACGTGTTACACCCGACTGGACCCGGCTTTTCATACGTACGGGTTTTTTTTATTCATACGAGTAGGTACGTAATCAGTCTGCGATCACAGTGAACTTTCAGAATTGGTGGGCTTTGAAGTTCACGATATAGGTATTCTTGAGAAAATCTAGTGCCAACAACGTGTGTTCTGGAACACAGTTAAAATATCTATTCAGAGTTAAAGCGAATTAAAAATCACCAGCGACTAAGCTTTTCAAATCCGATTTGTATATTTACTTGATTACCTACGAGTAAAATGTATCTGTGCTATTTAATTAAACGTATAATTTAATCCTGACATATATTCATTAGCTTACGTGACAGATAATTTGGTTAATTGAAGCAATGTATCATTTTGTTTTAGCGAATCTATGACAGTGGTATTGTCAGCGTTTTATGCAAAACTATTAATAGTTTTAGGAGTCGCGCTGCCGGTCACCAGCACTATACAGAATGAACTTTATACTAATTTCACTTCAGACGTAAGTATTAGAATAATTATTAATTATACGTTAAGTTTTTAACAATCTAATGTTAGCTACCTAGTTACGGAGGCGGTACAGGTTGTTATACTGCACGCTTAATTTAAATGAGTCCGTCCTGACTGGCGCTGGATTGGCGGAAGCAGTAGGCACATGATGGCCTCGAGAGTATGTCGGCTTAGGCGACTTCCTGATTTGTCGGTGCGGAGGCGGTACGATATGAGAAAACTGTAAAATGCCAGTGTGAACTGTCAGTCGAGGCAGTACCGCTTTTTACTGCGCCCTACATTTAAATGAGTGCTTCCTGACTGGCGTGGGATGTGCGGAAGCGGGACGATACGAAGGCAGTACTAGTACTGGTCCGCTTCTGCGCATGATATTACTACTGCGCAAATGTAATACTGACAGTATTCCGTGTCAGTAAGTTTATGCCAAAGAAGAAAATGTCACATATCGATCCCGCCCCGTCAAGTCAGAAACTCGCCTTATCTCGAGCTACGCGTCTTTTTTTTATTGGTGCTGTTAAAAAGTGACGGATAGCTCGAGATAAGCCGACACACTCTCGCGGCCAACATTGTGCTAGGCCTACAGGGCGATAAGCGCAAATGTGCAATATACCACAGTATACCGATTCCGCTCTGCCAAGTCAAGAAGTCACCTAATCATTTCCCGTAAAAAGCAAAATACCTACTTAGTAGTCAGAGTCGTTACAAATACCTATGAGGGTCAAACTGCAACATTGGGCGTTCGTTTTATGTATTTGACTTCAATGTGTGGCGCACATCTTTTTGACACCTTAGCCTAATGTGTGTAGTGGTAACTATGAAGGTTAAAATACAAATGAATATTCCCAAGGTGGGCAGACTGCGTCCAAGTGCCAAGTGGTCAAATTTTTTTGCGTATTTATTAATTAAATGGTAATTTTGGTTTCAGATTTTCACGATATACTTATACGTTGTCAGCATGGTTTTTTTGGCATATACATTCTACCACTTAAAGATGGCAAAAAAAGATGGTGACGGTAAGTACAGAACTGTCACTAACACGCGACACACGGACGAACTTTGTTTTACGGCTCGAGATTTTTGGTTCAATCGCGTTCACAAGTTCTCTTTTCAAAACTCATTGATCATTTGCATAATATTGTATGAGAAGTTAACTGAATATGCTAATGTAAAGTACCTACTATGATTGTATTCTTTATTGTTTTCATAATTTCGTGGTGTATTAGAGGATGTGACTCACGTAAATCTTTTTTCTTATCTCAGGTTCGTCAAATCGATACTACCTTACCTAAACATATTACCTACTGATCAGTACTAAAATAAATTCCGCAGAAAACACGCCCCGCACTCGTTACGGCAGTTTCTACCTCCACATGGGCGTAGCAGGATTCTCCGTGGGCTCGATCATCTACTCTTGCCTGCAGCTCGGCGGATACTTCGACCTGGTGGGAGACTGCCGCCTCATCATCGTGGCGGTCAAGCCGGCACTGCGGATACTATTCATGGTCGCTCAGACTGTCTTCATATTTTCTTATACCGATGTAAGTTCTAAGTATTCAATAGGCCTAGGCTTAATAAAATCCATGGAGACCGCACTTGGCGGTTCTGGCGTTACGGGATTCTGCGTGGGCTCGATCATTTACTCTTGCCTTCAGCTCGGCAGCTAGTCGGCTACTGCCGACTCAGCATCGTTGCTGTCAAACTGTGCAATGTTCATACTTTATATTCTCTTACACCGATGTAAGTTCCTAAAGTTCAAAGTTCAAATATTTATTCGTGTTAAAAATACGAATAAAAAGGACAAACACATTATTATTAGTTCCTGTTAAACAGTTTTTGTGATCTAGGTACTAAGTACTTCGGCAGTTATTTCGACCTGCTCGTACCCGGACCCGTGTACGGTCCTATGTAAGTTAGGCAGAATGGTGTTATACCTTCTTCTCAAAGACAAACATTATCATTTAGAAATTAACTACTGTCGAAAAATCTAGGATAACTGAAAACATTACCTACAAAAAATATTTAACATTGCATCTTCACCAATAGTGTCAATAAACTCCTAAAACTGTTGATTTTCTTTGTTACATGCAAATCATGTTCTAATGGAAAGACCACGAATTTTATGCACACGGAGGGTGCTAACGCTAAACGCAAACAAAATGTTGCTGAAAAGAGCTCCTAACTTCCTAGTATAAGTATAGCTGGCGTTGTTATAACAATTTATTGTATAAGTACCTAAAATATATCTTGGTCTCTAAATCGATAAAATTTTACCGAACCATCGGCACTAGCATGAGAATGGATTTCAAAGACTTTTTCACTTCGCATGCCCGAAAAGTGTATAATATTAAATTAGGCTTCTCAAGCGGGGCTAAAGTAGTACATTTAGCCCCTAGGGAAAATATGAATACATATTAATGATGGGCAAAACATTTTGTTTTGACCAATCATAATACTTCACCATATTAAATCCTCCAATCACAAAGCACATCGACAGCCAATCGGAGCGTTGGGTTCTTTTTGCTACAAACACTGTTAAACTGATTTAACTCTTAAAAAGCGGCCAAGAGCGAGTCGGACTCGCGCACAAAGGGTTCCGTACCATAAAATCTATAAAAACGGCAAAAAAATCATGTCTGTTTTATGGGAGCCCCCTTAAATATTTATTTTATTGTGTTTTAGGGTTCCGTACCCAAAGGACAAAACGGGACCCTATTACTAAGACTCCGCTGTTCGTTCGTCTGTTCGTCTGACATTGCCGTTAATGTATTGATATATAAATTTTCTAGAGGTATCAATTTAATTATTTCCGAAAGTTATCCCAATTAGGTATTTGTAATATCTCTACTTAACTTAGCTTAGGTACTAGGTACAAATTAAATCTTCTTGCAATTTTTTAAAACTCCAATAGCATTAGCAACTACCTAGGTACGTGTACCGTAGCGTAGACAATACTCGACACTTTGTAAAGCTCAATTAAGAACATTTAACTTTTTCATTGCAGATCCTGGATCCGATGCGAGGCGTAGTGCTCGACAGGTTCGGCTTAATGCACTTAATCGCCACGAACGTGTGTGAATGGCTGAACATCGTCATTCAGGAGACGAGGGACGACATAATTGCTGTCGCATACGACCGACAGCCTCTCCTGCGATACGCCAATATAAGCGGACCTTCGAAACTACTCATAGCCGACCAACTGGACAACCTCACCATCGTAGAACAACATTTCAAAAACAATGCGACGTTATTGTTTGGAAGTTTCGGGAACATTGCGATCAAGAATCAAACCTGGCAGTGTAATGTGTCTGACATGATTACGCCGTTGATAAGAAATATGAATCCGTATTTGAGGCCGTGTGGTGTGGAATACAGTTTGCTCTGCTCTATAATCATTGTTGTCATTTGGAATGATATCTGCACGGTGCCTGGATCGGTAGGTAACTAGATTAGAGCTATATTTCAGATTTTTATTAAACTTGAGTTTAAAAATTTGACAGTGACTTTCTTCTCTTATCATTTAAGTTTTGCAAATAATGATTTCAAGTCGGCGCGAAAAACTATAATGTAATAGAGAAAAATACAATTAAAGTACATAAAAAGATATAATTAAAGGTTTCTACTTCTTCTACGGGCAAGTCATACTGAATTCAACTCTTGATATTTTCAACGAATTATTTAAATTATTTTCCAGAAGTCAATGAAACCGTGGTCGGTAAACCCGCCACCAAGTCGGGATCCAAAGCAGCCAATTTTACGCGTGAAATCGAGTACCCATTTCTCGGTGGACTGTGGCAGCGCGCACAAAGGGCTGTTCATGGGCGTAGCCGTGCTGGCCGGCACCATCGTCAGCCTCATGCTGTTCAACGGACTCTTCCAGAATCGGAGACACGTGGAGCTCGCGTTGCTGCAGGTACACACTGCGTGCTGTTCACGGGCGTGTCGCAATCTGAGTCGCACTAGGCAGGTTTTTAACTAATTACCTGTTCCTATAGCGTCGAATAAGGTAAGACGGAGACGTGATCGAAAAACTGTTACAATGTCATTGAGTTTTCACTTCTGCCGGCACTCATGGAGTGCAACCCGTTGTTTTTTTGTAAGGTTGGCAAAAGCTTTCTTAGAAGACTGGCTGTGAATAAGAAAATTGTTATTTCTATGTACCTAAATAGGGTTAAATATGTGTGTTTATGGCGACAAAGCATGTCGGAGGCCAAAGGCTCAGTGTGCCCTGTGTGCCAGCCAAATATGTGTTAGCTACTTTTCAAACTTAAAGTTGGCTACACCAGAGATGTGTGAAACGAGTGTATCCTTTGTCCTGTAGTTTTGACTATTGATAATTACTTTCCCTTATTTTATTATTTGAAGATTACGTCTGCATACGGTTTTGTACAATACCTGTAAGTCGCTAATGCCATATGTACCTACCTACCGCACCGCGTGTCTCTGAAGTGACATGCGGTGTTAACCTATTAGCGAATAGAGATCTGCTCCAAAGCTATAAAGATCCAAAAAAATGTATATCCGTAGCAATGTTCTAATAAATACAATTTTTGTAGATCAACATATGGGAGACGATCCTCTTCCTTCTAATGGCGGCAGGCTCGGCGGCGTGCATTCAGCGCATGCGTACGCTGCCGCTGCGCCGCGCGCGCGCCGGCATGCCGCTCGAGCACGCACTGCTGCTCGTCACGCAGTGCGGTGTCTACCTCTACTACCTGTTCCAGATCATCGGCGCCGGCTTCCTTATACATCGGTACCCTGAGGGAAGGAGGGCGACAAGGTACGTAGGTATTGTTCAGTAGTATAAGTAATGTTCTGTACTGTGTTCTTTTTGAGGTGCACAATAAAAGAGCGTTTGTATTGTATTGTACGTACTTTCGATGCATGACCCGATTGATCCGCCTCTCAAAATCTGACTGGTCTAGGTACCTACTTCGCATTTTATAAATCGCTTCGTTAGCACATCGTAATTCTCGGATTCGGATCTAGGGTGATTTTTTTCATACCACGAAGATCGTTTTTCGCATAATTTCTATCTCTTTCTCACTTATTGGCACTAGCGCCTTAACAGTATTGTTGATCGTCTTCGCAATATGGGAGTCGCCCGACCTACCGTTTCATATAGACCTTTAGGCGGAGGCGACGCATTAGGCGGAGAGTCCGACTCAGAAGTCTGTCCTCAAATCAGACCCAACGTGTTTTATCCTCCACCATGCCCTGCTAGGGTACACTTTTGGGATTTTTATAAAACAGACCAAAGGTTGGTCAGCCCTTCTATCTGGACCCTACCTTTTTACAACACTATCATAACCGACTGACTTTACTGACCATTTAGATACCCTTAACCCTTATATTCGTACATTACGTAATGACTTTTCGACCCCTCGAATCAGAGGCAAAGACCTGCGGTCGTTAAGGTACCAGGCATCTTCTTTTTTCACTTTTACTTTTCGTTTTGTCCCTGTGCCCCCAGGGGGCGCCCTGGTGTCAGATTATTAGTCAATGGAGGCTCTCTCCAAAACTAAAAAAACACAACTTGATTTACTTATGTCGGATAGGTATGCATTCGTACCTTACCATCTATTAGTAAGTAGGTGTTTTCAATCTCTTTGATCCTGATAAAGAAAAAAAATCCCCATTATTTTATTCCTCTAGAGTCTAGGTGACGCTTTCTCCTACATAATGGGAATAACTTTATTCATTAAGTTATATTGTATTTGTAATAGACTCAAGGATTCCACAGTCAAACTATGCAAACAGTTTTGCGGGACGATGTGTTTAGACATAAGTTTTTATCAATTGTTTTTAAATAATAAATAATAAAATAAATAAAAATAAATATCAGAAAATAATTTGGACAGTGTAAGTGAGACAGGCTTGTGACTTCGCACCTTAGCAGCATGTAGCGCTATCCTTCTTGCTTTAGACGCCCGCAACTCCAAAGGAACACAACACTACCTGTACAATAAATAATGTTAACATGACTTTTGGTCTTCTGCAAGGCGGAGGTACTTCCCCAGTTGGGCTGCTCCAAATTCGAGCAAGATGACATTTTGCTGTGAAGTGCCCTACCTCTCAAAATACCCCACCTTTCGCTGTAGAATCATATATTATCTCTGCACCACCGTTATGATTAGACTTAATTTCCGCTACCCTAAGGTTGGGAGAAATCGCTCTTTAGTGATAAGACCGCCTGTTGTTTGCCTCTACTTGTTGTCATTTTGTACTGTACTTTGTCCTTTAATAGACGTGTGCAATAAAGAGTATTTGTATTGTACAGTATTGTATTGTAGAATCCTGTCGCCCCTATGCGCCGTGGTGCAGAGCTCGTGTCAGACGTTGTTAGTCCTGGACGCGTGGTCGCGGCGCTGCGCAGACGGCAGTCAGCGCGTGGGCCGTCAGCTCGTCACCTTCCTGCTCGTCGGGAACTTCGCGCTCTGGCTGCTCAACCGCGTCAAGAACGCCAGAGCAGAGTTCCATCCTCTACAGGTGATACAATTTTCATATTTCCTAGCTTTAAAAAGTAGTTACGTACCAACCTAGCATCCGTCCAGTCTCGAAAAAATTATGGTGGTTGGCTGCATTGAAGGAAAGAGGAGCAGAAGCGAGGAAGACCAACAGCCATCGATTCCGGTGCTGGTCGACAAGCATCGACCTTCGGGTGGCTTAATAAGTCTAACATCTCCTGTACACTCTCGAACGAGTGCACTTCGGGATCCCCCCCCCCCCCCCCCCCCTGTCTGCCGTGGCACGCCGCACGCTTAAGGGTTTCATACTCACATTCTGATGACAATCGCTCGCGAAATCAACCAAATCGCCTGAGACATGCAGGCGGGGACAGGGACATGCAGTTTATATGGAGCAGCTGCGGGTGGAATCAGCCAGCTGAATTCTGACACGGAATTCAGCCTGTATGTTATTTATGAAATAAAAAAAAATTAATTAATGTTTATTTAATAAATAGAGTCCAGTTTACAGTACCTAAGGTTAAAGGTCTCCTGTATGAGGAGATGTCGCTCTTCCAAATATAGTACATGTGGACTAATATTTTTTTGCAGATGGAATTTTACGGCGTGTGGGCCTGGACACTAATCACCCATGTGTCGGTGCCACTCCTGGTGTGCTACAGGTTCCAAGCCACAGTCTGTTTCTACGAGATATGGAAAAACTCTTACAAGAGGAAAAAAGAATTACATGATACTGACTTTGACCAAATTGAATTAAAAAACTATCACGTAGCCTAGAAATAAATCAATTTGACAATTGGGCGGTAATTTTCTTCTAACTGGTTATCCTTATCTACTCCGGTAAGATACCGGTGTCGGATTCGATACCTACCCACTGATAAAAAAATATGCAAATATGAATGGCGGGCAATGTGAACGAACAGTGAGCGTCTATAATTTGCTTGTTCCGATATCGGTACTAGATTCTTTCTACACCGGTATGATATGAACACACGCTCTTTTCCTGAAAACCTTTATTTGCCTTTTAATCTGAGAAAATTACGCCGAATATGGGCAATCAGCGGAAATAATTCGTGTAGTTTTTAAAATTGGTACAGTTATACCTTGCGGTTTTCAGATGAACATTCTATAAAATCCCGGAGGGTGGAGGGGTGTGCTGAGGGTGTGGGGGGGGATGAAAGGTACCTTTTTTAGGGTTCCGTAGTAAACAAGGAACCCTTATAGTTTCGCCATGTCCGTCCGTCCGACCCCCGTATTTCTCAGTAACCGTTAGTGCTAGAAAGCTGTAATTTGGCATGAGTATACATATCAATGACGCCGACAAAACGGTAGAATAAAATCTTTAAAAAAAATTTTTTTTAGGGTACCTCCCCTACATGTAAAGTGGTGGTGTAAATTTTTTTTCTGCCAAACCCCATCGTGTGGGTATCGTTGGATAGGTCTTTTAAAAATATTATAAGGTTTCTAAAAGCATTTTTTGATTAAAGAATTGGTTAGCGTGATATTAAGCTTTGAAGTGGTAATTTTGCTATGGTCCCCCCCCCCCCCCTGCCAGCTAAACGGTGGCTACTAGGCATGTGAAAAAAATCATGGTAGTCGTATCACAGCGGAAAACTATCACAGCTAAGTAGACATTACTAGTTAACGAGTAATAGTCGAACTTCAGAAATGTACTTTGCAATAGCAAACTTTCGTACAATTTCCATTGATACCTTAGATAATGTTGTTAATTCTTTCAAAAACATAGTAAATATAAGTTTTCGAACTTTTTAGTCCATATAATGTAACGGGTGGACGACTACGGAACCCTACCTTGCGCGTGGCCCGACACGCACTTGGCCGGTTTTTTAGTATTTCGTAACTGTTTCATACCAATTATGATACCAATTTTCAAAACTACAGGAATTATTTACCCTGATTTTTCTATTAATTCTCAGATTATTCTTTTAGTGTGTAGCTTGCCACGTAGTGGTTAACTAAGTATACCTATTCTCTTTGCTTGCCACTGTTGCCGTGACAGACGGATGGACGGAGGGACGGACGAACGGACGGACGGACAGCGGAGTCTTAGTAATAGGGTCTCGTTTTACCCTTTGGGTACGGAACCCTAAAAATTAGGATCTTCACTAAAATACCAGTGTCCAGTTTCATCAATCAACATGAGCGGACGTTATACGAAGATCCCTATGACACTGACAGTGATATGTATACCATATAGTGATGTACATGTGTCGATCCTTCAATTGTTTTTTTTTATCAGTGGCGGTTCTTATCAGCGTCCTCTCACGTACATTAATTTAAACCTCAATTCGGTTATCGTGTAAAAGTCGTTTCTGGCTACTAAACCGCCATTTTTAGGGTTCCGTTTCCGAATGGTCCAAACGGAACCCTATTGTTGTCACTCATGCGTGTTTCCGTCGGTCGTCTGTCACAAAAATATTTTTCGAAGATGTTTTCAACTTCCCTTTGACCTATTGACATAAAATTTGGACATAACGTATTCTTAGGCCGCACCAGAAGAAAGACCAGTACCTACTTACAGGTCAAAAATGACCTGTGCCGCAGTGAACGTGTTAAATAATAAATAAATATGTAATTTAACGTTGTTTTATTTTTACACAGTCACGTAACAATTAAAATGAAATATAAGACACGTTTTATTATTATCACTTCAATTGGGCAGGCGGCGCAAAGCTCTGCATAGATGGCGCCACTAGAGTTGGTCACATCCGATTGATGCACATTTAACTTTAAAAAATATTGTACGTTTAAAATACCGTTATAAATAAAAATGAGTATTAAACTTTGTATCTTAGGCCAAGACACTGTCGGTTAATGTTTCAAAGCCATTTAAATACAAAAGGTTTTGTTTAAACAGGAGCGTGTAAGTTATATTTTGGTAAACATATACTCGTCCGTTTAGCGCGATAAAAAGAATCCAAATGAAAAATACGGACGTCTGACTCCGGAGCAGCTAAAAGCACTTTTACGGCAACACGAGCAATCAGTAAAAGGGGCTTTGGGCTGAGACCTATGAACTTGATATTTGCTGATAATGTTTATTGTTACGTATATTTTACGGAACATATACTAATATATTAATAATTAGTTTTTTTTTCAGAAATTTCCTCATTTTTCCCACTGCAACCACCTTAATTTTGCGGTCCTTTTACTGATTGCTCGCGTTGCCGTAAAAGTGCTTTTAGCTGTGTCAGAGTCAGACGTCCGTACTTTTCATTTGGATCCATTTTAGCGCGCTAAACGGTCGAGTATATGTTTACGAAAATATAACTGACACCCTCCTGTCTAAACAAAACCTTTTGTATTTAAATGGCTTTGAAATATTAACCGACAGTGTCTCAGCCTAAGATACAAAGTTTAATAATTATTATTATTTATAACGGTATTTTAAACGTAAAATATTTTTTTAAGTTAAATGTCCATCAATCGAGATTGGACATACTCTAGTGGCGCCACCTAGTGGCCATGTTTGCAGCAGCATGCCCCATTATCGACATCTGTTATCGACAGCACAGCTTCCTTAGTCGATACAGACCAACGATATAACTTTTGCAGTACGTCACCGTGTATATTCTGTTAAGCATATTTCTGGGAAATAAGGGACAATTCAAGTTTCTTTCGTATTATTATTATGTAAATATTACAATCCTACATAAATTAATTAGCTACATTGCCAAAAGATGCTTATTAACATTTCGATGTGACATCGACGCTGTTCCAAGGTTATATAAATGAACTATCCATACATTGATGGCCTAAATCGCACATCATGTTATTTACATTTTCAGACATTTTAAAACGTGACTCAAACAACTACACGATCTTTGCACCACTTTGGCACCACTGTGCAACCACTGTGCACCATTTGCACCCATAGATATAGTATATACTCTGTAGTTATTTGCACCATCTTTTTAAAATGTCATTCTTGTCTGTCAATGTTTATCTGTGGTAAAGGAAAATATCGGAATCCGAACGAAAACCTCAAACAACCTAGCATAGCAAGTTCATTCCTACCGCCGTCAAATACAAATTGATATACAGTTTTTATTCATTATTTCAAAGTTCTTAGGGTATTTGTAAAATAGAATGGCTTCCGCAATGGATGTCGATGAAGAAGAAGTAGAAATGGCTTCGTCCAGTAGCGGTAAAGGCGACAAAAAGCGATTCGAAGTCAAAAAGGTAAATCGCAGCATCATTGTGCCAATCGGTCTTTGTCATTGTAATCAAGACTATTTTTTCATTAAATCCCTCCGTTTTTCATTTCAGTGGAACGCAGTTGCCTTATGGGCTTGGGGTTGGTACAACTATTTTACGCTTCCGAAACGTAACCTTAATCCATTGCAACAAATGAGTAACATGTCTTTGTGTTTTAGATATTGTGGTGGATAACTGCGCTATCTGCCGCAATCACATAATGGATCTTTGCATAGAATGCCAGGCGAACCAGGCTTCAGCCACTAGTGAAGAGTGCACAGTAGCTTGGGGAGTTTGTAATGTAAGTTCTTGAAAGGTGTTATCCCGAGCAAATATCTATAATTAATGTAAATCATTTATCACAATGAACTAGTTGAGATATTCATTACCTACTTCTGTGATGGTGAATACAGCACTTTGTAAATGTATGCATACTAAAAGTGTTCATGTGCCTAGCTCAGGGGCCTGTACCACAAAACTTTACAAGCGTACAATTCGACAATTTTGTCAACTTTTTCTATGGAAAATCGTACAATTTTGTCGAATTGTACACTTGTAAAGTTTTGTGGTACAGGGGCCTGATGTGAAAGTCTATATTGATAGTAACCCTTTGTATGCCTTGTCCCTAGGGCTGCCATTTCGAATTTCGCCAAACCCGGACAAAGATTCAAAAAAACCCAGACATTTGGCGTAAATCGCATTTTTTCCCCGGACGAGTCCGAAAATAATATTTTTAAAAAACAAGACCTTTAAATTCAATGAGGTGCTTCCGTACATGAAAAGTCACACACAGGACACTTCTTGACGGCCCCCGGACGGCCTCCAAACTAGGACAAATCCGGGAAAACCCGGACAGATGGCAGCCCTACTTTTCCCAGATCTGTCCAGATGCATTAGAAATTTTCGTTTAAACCCAAAACTCACTATTAACAACAAAATTTTGTCAAGGCATACAAAAGATTGTGTTTTACTGAAAATTTTGTTATAAAGGCATTCTCGCATATATAAAACTTGAATTGATATACAAAAAGCAAAAGACCTCTTGCTCACAAAATAAGAACTATAGCTGCTGCCACTCCTAAGGAGGCTGTGTTAAGGCAGGAGGGCAAGCTCACTCCATACAAACTTTGTGCAACATTTTCTTTGCTTGTGTTTGCATTACACTTTTGATTTTTGGTCAGTATGCTTATTTTTCTGTTAGCCAGAACCTGGAGATTAAAATTTTTTGTATTTTATTATTTTAATTTTTTTTTTAATTTTTGAATTTTTCTTCTTGACATTTTTTGTATATCCAATATTAACAAGCAAAAAAAAATTATATTCAGGAGTGCCAAAACCGAAGAATAAAACTTGCACAGAGTTTTTATGGAGAAGGCCTTGCCCTACCCCGCGCATAAGAGTGAGGGACTGGCATGTCTTGAGCTCTCAACAGAAACAAATCCTCAAGCCAATAAGGGGTTGACAACACACTTGTGATATTATTGAATCCTCTACAGTTGGTACGCATTCTGCTTACCATCAGGCAAGCCACTTTTTTGCCCCTGTCATTGTATTAAAAAAACAGGCATTCTGAGAATCTAAAACCACATTTTGTTTATGACTACAATGGAGTCTATTATAAATATAATTATATTATTCAGAAGAATTTTCTTTTAAGCCATTGAACTGAACACTGATTGAGTCATCTCAATAAGATCTCTATTTAAGACAACCAATATCAAAATATTTCTACCAAATTGAGCTTGTGAATACTATTTTTTAATATGTTTTTTGCAGCATGCCTTCCATTTCCATTGTATTTCGCGTTGGCTGAAGACTCGGCAAGTTTGCCCCCTGGACAACAGAGAATGGGAGTTCCAAAAGTAAGTTTTATTTCTTATCTATCTATCTATTAAGCCCATTTATTCTGAATTAGAGAATGTCTCTTAATTCAGTGTGCCACTTGGCAAAAGCCATAAGCTATCTCTTTCCATTGTGTTCTGTCATGGGCCACTCTCCTTCAATTTGGGCCCGCAGTGAGTTTAAGTTCGTCCTCCCATCTTCTATGAGGTTTTTTCCGGCTCCATTTGCTATCTCTGTGATACCAGTCTGTTAAAATTTTGCTCCATTTTTCTTGTTTCTTATACCTCTTCATATTATAAACATTCAATATTTACTGGCTGGTGTGCCAACATGCTAGCTATAAGAGTGGCATGTTTATATGAATTATTATTTAAATAAATAAATAAATATTTGTGGACAATCTTACACGAATCAACCTAGTCCCAAACTAAGCAAAGCTTGTACTATGGGTACTAAGCGACGATATACATACTTATATAGATAAATAAATACTTAATACATAGAAAACATCCAAGACCCAAGAACAAATATTCGTGCCGGGCGGGATTCGAACCCGGGACCTCCAGCTTCGTAGGCAGGGTCACTACCAACTAAGCTAAAGCGGTCATCAAATTTATTAGCCTTTTCAACTCCATGTCATATGTCATGTCCTGACAGTATGCGAATGTCAAACGCGAAGTTGATACCGGGTTCAATTTCACGTTTGATATTCCCCTAGTTCATAAGAAGAAATTAATTTCAAACTAGCTTTTGCCCGCGACTTCGTCCGCGTGACCTTGTATTTGAGGGATGATCTCAAGGATAAAAGTATCCTATATGTTAATGTAACCGCAATGGTTACAGTACTTGATTATTGTCTGATATAGTTATTTATGTTATTTAATACATATGCCTAAAAAATGTTCCCACGACAAGCTCTCTTTAAAATATAATCAACGAAACACCGTGGCAATAAATCACATAATTTATTGATGGCCAATGTTTTCGATAACGTATTAAATTATATTTAGTTTAGGTAGGGTCAGTTGAGTCTTTCTACATTAATCCAGGCTATAAACTCGTTGTATACCAAGTTTCGTCATAATCCGTTCAGCCGCTTTTGCGCGATTGAGTCGCAAACATCCAAACACACTAACTTTCGCATTTATAATATTAGTAGGATTAGGATTGTATACATATATTCTATACAATACTTTTTATTGCACTACCTCCACAAAAAACAGTACAGTACAGATCATAATGTGGCCTATGCACAGCGCGTTTTTTAAATGCGCCGTGGACGCGTGTTCTTCTACCATGTTAGTAGCAGGCAGTGGTGGGGCTTATAGACGGCGACTTTAAAAAACGCGGTGTTCATAGGCCCTTAGGTACAGTGGCAAGGGGCTTGCAATGGGAGGCGCGCGTCGCTTTAAATGCCTACCGCTCGCTCGGCCCGGGGCCGGCCGTCAGTCGAGGGCCGCCCGCCGCCGCGCGAACGCGTCTATATATGCACGTTACCGCTGCCGCCGCGCTGCGACGAGCGACGAGTCGATAGCCCTAGCGCTACACGTGCCGCGTGTGAATGAATACAAGTTATACGATAGACAGAGATGCACAGAGTAGGCATGTTTTTTATGCCTAAACGCCGTTTTTCTTAGAAAGTGAAGCTTCTGTACTTGTACTATTACTTATTATGTGACAGTGGCATGTAGGTTAATATTGCACTGTACGCTGTAATGTAACGGATATATCCGTCGTTGGCGTCCAAAAGGTTAATCACATGTATATTACTTGTTTCAGATATGGACATTAAATGCTGACCGGCGGGCACAGACTGGGCCAGACCTTCACGTGTAATAATGTTGGGTTTAAAATGTCAATATTTCATTAAGAACTCAATAAATTCACTCATACTACAATATTTGGATTATTAATTCTTGGTGGTTTTGTAAATTATAAATTTCTGAACTTGTAATAAAAATTGAAAAACATGAAAGCATCTAAGTAATGTTTATTTCATTAGAGAATTTCGTTAGTATCTAACCAATTGATGTTTAAAAAATGTAGGAAAAGGGTGTTTTGCTATCCATTTTGATTGCGTATATTTACTTCAAATGAAGTATTACAGCAACTTAGCAACTATTTTATAAAGATCCGAAGAAGATTTAATGTATGTTGTTATGTCAAAGTACTGAGTTACCATAATTAAATCTTATGGATAGACGGATCTATATAAAACCCGGCCTTAGTGGTCTAATTCAGATAGGACCAGTTTATGTTTTACTAGGAATAAAAAAATCTAATACTTTTACTATCAATTTATTGAATGCTTTTCCATACTATACTTTTGATGTAAGTAGGTCTCATCAATTGTAATAACCTTTTAAATACATTTCATTATTCAGCGAGATTTCATTGTTATATGTACAGTTTGTGGTTTCCTAATTAACCCGGCTAAAATAATAAAATTGCATCAATTCAAATAGCTACTTACTTGTGCATATACCTGTCAAGTAATGTCATTGGCTTAATTCTTTTGTTTATTGAAAAGTATTTCAGTATAATATAGGTATATCTAGTATATCACATTTTTTATATACAAGTGAGTGGCAGTGTACCTACCTACGAATCTTCAAATATAACTACGCGTTATCTTTCTTTGGGTAGGAAAGATTCAAAACATTAGTTCTACGCCCTACACAAAGTTTGAACTAATCACTAATTGCGTACTTATTTCGAATAGGTAAATTATAAGGTAGCATCAAGCTGTAATGTAGAGCATTTTCCTTATAAAACGTAAACCATTCTCTATAGTATCTATATTATTCCGGGCCTATCTATATTATCCATGAATTTTGTTCTTCACATATCAAGTGGGGTAAAATGGGCCATTCAAGGGTTACTTGAGACACCGTTTTTACCAGGAACTAGGTAGTAGGTATTTGTCTGTAGGAATAACATCTACCTCTAATTAAACACGCAAACTGAATGCTGGGATAATTCCTACATACAAACTCATATCAGTTCCTGATAATAACGGTGTCTCAAATAACTCTTCAATGTCCTATTTTACCCCAATCGACGGCACCTATATTATTAAACAAAGTTGAACGAAAGACTGAGTCCCAAGCAGTCTTTACAATTTTTTTATTCACCCTGCATACATTGATTCATATTTGTCATCAGAACAAATTAAGACTCGAGTAGGTTTCCGTTCATACCGTGTATTTTTTTTAAATTCTGACTGTCAGTGTCCAGTCATACAAAACAGTTGTGGGAATTACTTAACTTTACATACATCTGCCTGCATCTGCATCTACGATGGGTTTTGAGGGTGCCGTCTCAGACCAACGAAAAAAGTAGACGGAGCATTTCAATTTACTAGCTCCCTGGTGATGCCCAGAACTTCTTACGACTCGCAATTATGTCAACCGACAAACGCCAAAAGTGGCATAGCCACGCAAGGTCTCCCCGGACCCCAACGTCTGTGAAAAGACTAGAATGGGTCACTTATTGGTCATCGACGTCATCGTTGTAAAAACCGTCGATTGAGCGTTATGCTCCGTATATTTTTTTTCTTGGGCTCAGGCTGCACTCCAAGGCCAGCCCCTACTGAGCTCTGATCACTTCTGGTGATGACATCCAAGACCCATGGATAGGAATCCTCTCCACGATCACGAACTGGGTGACACATGCCCCATTTCCACCCCTAGTGTTAGGATCCCCACTGAGGCGACTGTCGGTACAATCGAATGCAAAAATATAGGTAGGTACATACAATATTACTCAAAAATATGTCCCATGGGAGAAATTAAGGTTTAATACATTTTTCTGAGAGGACCAAATCGATATTATTTTTGCAATGGAGTGTACATAGACGGGATCGCTTCATCGCTATCCGTGCTGATGTCAGATGTCAGATTTCTTAGTAAGTAAATACATTTCGTCCTATGTGAGATCTAGCTTGCGTATAACAATTATGTTCACACACTGGTTTAAATTATATTATAAATAAATTAGAAACTAATGAATCACTAAGGCATGCATGTTGATATTTTATATTTATACTAAGATATATCTGTATTTCCCAAATCAATTTCGACACAGGGTAGAGACAATCATGTTTGAGAAAAAATATGTACGGATGGGCGCGCCAGCACTGGACTCGTGCAAAGGCTCTCTTAGTTATAGTAGAAATTATTTAAAATGTCCGACATTTTATAAAACTTGTCATTGGACTTTGAATCTTCACGCTTGGACAGTAAAGTCGCTTTTTGAACGGCCTAATTTGATACAACTCGGACAGTTCAAATAATTATGAATTATGAGTATACTTTCTATATATTTTTTGACATTGAGGTTGATGAGGCTGAAAACATTGTTCTAAAGTATCTAAATTCGAGATTTTGCCCGGCGTAAGGGTGTAAGACATTGGTAAGAAACATAATTTCCTGTCTTTCCACTATGTACATATGTAGTCAACTAATTTGATTTCTCGGCCACTTCGTATGTAATGTACCTTGTCAGTGACAATAATATGAGATCTCTAGCGGCTTTCATAGATTTTCACCGTGACAAGGTACGAAGTGACCCAGAAATCAAATTGATTTACCGTACCTATAACGTATATATTTTTTTCATAATGTCAACAGCGGTTTTTTGTGATGCTGGTCAGACAAAACAAAGATGCTGTTCAGGCCAATTTGGGTCATCATTTTGTATCACATTCCATTTTCCATTGCAAATAGACGAACCAAATTTAATTTCGGTCGGAGGGAGACTGTATACATAATCAGCTGCAAACTAGTTAAATATTCCGTGATTTGCTTGTAAGTTATGCAACATTGGAAAAAATAACAGAAATTAATACACTGGCGGTCAAAAATTTCGGGTCACCCTAGTTTAAATAGCCTCAATAGGTTTTGTGAAATATTCTACACTCGTTTTATTTACACAACATACTATTCTTCGTATTGCCCAACTGTATTAGGAATTTCCGGATCCTATCATAAAAATATCAATGTCCAAAAATGACGACTTTCGCGATATCTCGCTCCGTTAAACGTTTTTTTTCATGGATTTTTACGAGTCGAGTAAGATTTAAACCTGGGAACGTTACTTTTTTTGGCTGTTACTTTTGCAGTATAGATGTAAAATTAAATAAAGATAATCACATGATTAAAAAAACTTACACCTCGCAGTATTTTAGGAAATATGATGGTTTTTTTACCGACCCGCATTCTTTTTCCGCGAGTGTAATAATTTATGCATTTTACATAGGTACTAAATTATAAATTACACAGCATGTTCTGTTGACACTCAAGATCATAAATCGCAGGTATTTTACGTCAAGTTGAGTAAAAGGGCGATAAAAATGTAATCGGATGGTTCCTTCCTATATTACCGCCTGTGATGTATATAAAAAATTACGCCGCTAACCGGCCTGGAAGTGGAATTTTCTGCAAACATAGTAGCCAAGCTAGACGGTAATTTTAAAGAGGTAGGTACTGTCAAGCATCTGAAAACTTTAGTGGCATGTTTTTTAAGCAATTGGTCGCATTTAAGGCCGGTGCACATTGGTTGGGTGCGCAGCACGTAAGCGTCGACGTGAGCGTTGTAAAGTATGAATTTCCATAGTAGATGTCACATCGCTTGCGTGACGTGTGCGTGCGTGTGCGCACGCAAGCGGTGTGACATGTAATATGGAGATTCATACTTTACAACGCGCACGTCGACGCTTACGTGCTGCGCACGCAACCAATGTGTACCAGCCTTTATACTTTACCGTGGACGTGCACGTTCACGATAAACTCTATGGTTTCATTCATAATTAGTCTTAAGTCTAGATTCTAGAGCCTATGGTCTATTTGTGAATGAAACCATAGAGTTTATCGTGGACGTGCACGTCCACGATAAACTATAAAAGCGACCAAACCAAGAGTGAGATGTGCAAGTACATATGTGCTTCTACATATTGGTAAAAATTTGATTTATATTATAGATTGTATCACGTTGTCACAGGTTAGTGCTGTCGTAATTTATTTACAAAATACTGAATGCATATAAGACTTGATATTAAATATTGATCAACATGTACAGGACTTTTGCGTTGATGCACCAAGTGTTACAAATTATAATTTACAATAGATATTTACAAGAGCAATTTTGAGTTCAAATAGTACTGCAAGCAATATAGGGCTCAGTGTAATTCTTGGATGAAAAGTAATTTTATACGGAAGCACCAGGTCTCCTCACAAGTCGGGTCGGTGGTCGAATTTAATTTTGCAACATTTCTACCTAATCAATAACAGTTGCAGAAAATATGCTATCTGTAGCAACTCTCTTAACTTTACACTCCTATCATTAGAAGAACTCGTTCAAGTCTTCTATAACAATAGGTAAGTATCTACCTACCTAAATATTACTACGAATTAATTTACTTTAAACTCATTAAGGATATCATCAACTAGGATAAACAACCCTTTCATTGGTATTTGTCAAGATGGCGCCTAATGAATACTTGCATGGTCTTTGAAATAAGATTGGGAAAGTTTGAAAAATGCCATCTGTAGAGTTGGTTACCCTAGATCAAAATAATACATGAAATTTCATCTATCCTGACTGTAAAATGTTTTTGGGATTTAAAAAATAACCTTAACTAATGAAATAACATGATTTAGAATTTACGTTTTAATAAATATTTCATTGGAATCATTAAATAAAAAAAAACTGATGCCTATCACACAATACAATCAGAACTTCACATCACAAAATAAATACTAGATAAAATAATCCTAGTCAGTGTCAATTAAACTAATAATTGAATAATAACGGTGGAAATATATACCCATAAGCTAGGCGCAGCCGTCAGTCAGCTGATATAGCGGTAGGTAAATCAATAGTACGGCTCTCGTTACCGAAAATTAATCTTAAGCGTTTCATAGGTGGCAGTGGACGGACAGGGCTGTGCTTGCGATGGCGCTCTTTCGAACGGCGCCGCTTCTTCAGCCGCCGCGCCGTCTCGGGGTCCACGCCCTCCAGCCTGAGCACCTCGTACTCCGGAACGTCTGTCGTGCTCCCGCAGTCCATCACCTCCTCTACCACCGGACTCCTCTTCACTCGGAGCGTCAATTTCAGTCCCCTGCGTGGTGGAGTACAAGGGCACTCGCTGCTCTTGTTAGAGTTATCCGCCAGCCAGGGTGGCCCCGAGTCAGATTCTTTTTTTAATTCATCAACTCTATTTGTTATGTCTACTTTGTTCTTGCTCACTTTACTATCAACAGGCTCACTTGGATTAACATTTTCTCTAAAGTCATAAATCTCACTTTTCGTACATATATTATCACTGCCACAGGGTACATCAACATTTTGCTCCTTCCCTTTACCTTCAGAAATGTTTTCAGAACATTCCGTTTTAATATCTGGGGGATTGACAGTTTCAACAGTTTCGGCAACTGGAGGGAGAGATTCTTTCATATCACATTCTGTTGCCGCATTATCTACTTCAGTTTTGGGTACATTGGCATGTGAGTCCTCACTCCCACCATTCTCCTTTTGGGTGTCACAAGGACTCTCTGTTTTTACCTGTTGCCCACTTGTTTCCAACGAAACTGAGACATCAGCATCCACCTTAGGTGTGCTTAAGTTCCTCCCAGACTTTGCTTCAGTGCTCTGTTTCGGGCCTGCCCTAGTTTTGGAACAAATGGACTGTGGGCCGCTGTCAAGCAGCCTGCGGTGACTACGCAAGACGATACCAGTATGCGAGTCCCGACTGCTGCGTGAGCTGGTAGCACTGCAGCAACGCGCGGGCAGCGCACGACGAGACGCGGGTGGGGGTTGCGCGGGCGCGAGTGGCGGCGCGGCAGCTGTGGCCCGCCCACTGTCCGTGCGCCGCCGCAGCCGCTCGCCCCGACTCGATGCCGATGACTCCCTACTCCCTTGGGCCTCCTTATGTGTGGCCCCATCCCCAACATCGGCGATACATCCCTGAGCAATCAAGAGCTCGGCGTCATATTTCGTTAAGCCCTTCTGTTTCATTTCTTTCATACTTAGTGGTGATACAATATTGGAATCTTGCTGTCGAGATATTCGCGTTTTATCAGCAGTTTTCCCATTTACAGTCTTTTGTCCCTGTTTAGCCTTTGTTCTATTAATTCTATTGTCTGTCTCTCTAAATCTGTACCGGGTAGCCTGTTCGTCACTATCACCACTTTTAACAGAGAAGGCTCCCCGGCCTCGTCTTTCACATGTTTCACATTCACAGAAGCAGTTGCCATTGCCAAAAAAATCTTCGCCATAAAAGCAGGTAATTTCCTCCCCAACTTCAATATCTCTTAAAACCCGGACAAAGGCTTTCCCTCTATCTGTAGCTTCAAAGGTGCAGTTAGGTCTACAATCATGGTTGATATAGGCTGCTGGGCCCAGCCACAATTGTGCGCAATTCTTTCTACAGCTGTACATTACTGAAAAATCATTTTTGCCTGAGTGGAGTAGTTGCTTTTCTTCCTCTTCTGTCATTTCTGCAATACATCCAACAAGAAAATCTATCCTTTCATGCTTGAAAAACTTTTTTGTTGTGGATATTTTAGCTCCCACTTGATCTTCTAATGTGTATCTATAACATGGCTCTATGGCAAAGCCTGCCTTCTTGTCAAAAACTCGTAAGTAGCGGTAAATCTGAAAACGAATAAAACAGAATTCAATATCTTAAGTTGAATGTTTCAGGCTACTGCATTCTTGTTGTACTAATAACAATATTAACAAGTAACTATCCTACTTATGTAATAACCAGTTTCTTATTTGCTTACTACATCAGAAAACGAGTTACAGAAAAAATACCATAATACTAACATGTTCTCTGAGTTTGTTTTGTTGATGTTTGTTTTTGCTAAAATGTCTTGGCATCCACTCTCCATTTGCTAGTTTACTATAGGCTTTGTTGTAATCTTGAGTCTGAATAAACTCTTTGATAATATTTTTCAGTTCTTCCTTGTTCATTTTAAGAGGTCTGTAACGAATGTTCATTTTGTGTGTGGTGATGCCAAGGTAGGGGTCCACTATGAGCGCAGTCGCCAGGTCATCGTACTCGGACAGCTCGCGCGGCGTCATACCCATGGGCTGCATCTTGTGGAGCACTTGCCTCCCTGGATAACTGGCTGCTCCAACAACCATCCTGAATATCTGTACAACAAAGGACGCGAATTTTTACCACTTAATTAAACACTCATTTCAAACGCACTCATAAACTTTTTCATTTTAAGCACTCAACGATAATAATGTATGCTTCTATTAACACTGAAACGTTCTCACGGCCTTCCTTACAAATTGCCCAAACTCGTTATTTCTAATATAATAAAAGGACAAACATGGCCGCCGAGCACTAAACCCAAAAAACGACACGTCAAAAATTTTAGTTATACGCTTTTATCATTTACAGCTGCTGAATAGCAATAACAATTTACATAGATGATTAAATATATTTTCAGTAACACTTACTTATATCATTGAATAGACACAAAATTCATGTTTATTTCGTAAGTAACTTCCACCACTACTTAAGCACTTCTAGACGCTAACCCGCTAGGTTATTTACATAAATTATACATAACAAAACTAGTAGTATTCAATTATATATTTTTAATTCCATCTTTGTTAAACATTAACAAAAATTAAAGTAAATTCATTTAAGTTCAATATGATACTTATGAGTTATGAAAGCTGAAAAACAACCATGTTTTCTTGCAAACGATTCTTCGCTCGCTCATTTTCATTCATTTTGATTTCATGCTAGGTAGCATTTACGAAGATTGTTTGTTTCATGGAAATAAAACTTGCGTTGTTAGTTCATAGACGCATTCGTTGTTCTTTCAATGACTAATAAGATGATTTCTTTGATGCATTTTATACAATTTAATAGAATATCATGTTTTCTTGCTTTTCAACAGTACAATTTTTTTTTATTCCTGTACTTCGGTATCTTTATAAACATGCGCTATGCAATCTTTTCTATTGGTCAAAAACTTTCTGACCCATGATGATGTTTGAGTTGCAATTTTAAACGCATCCTAATTTTTGGTCAAACCAGTATTGTCAATGTCAAGATTGACAATATATTTCACAATTCTCACCAACCATTTCGCATCAATTTCATTTCAAACTCTTGAACATTAAAGTTGAAAATAATTCGTAATTACTTATAGTTATAAAGTAATAAATTAGTTTTACAAAAAAGTTTAATAACCTGCATTTTTTTGAAGTCAATTTTATTTTTGTGATAACTTTGAAGAGATTTCTAATTAACAATTTAAGATAAACGGGAGTTCGAAGAAAGATAAGGAGATAACATGAAAAGTGATAATATGTTATGTCTATGTGTTCTTATCTAAACCATTTAATATGAACCCAGATTTTGCTAGCCACTTATTTATGTAAAGCTGAGTTAATGATTGGCCTAAGAGAAAAATTGTGAGAAGAAGGCATTTAATAACCTAGAAATAAGATCTAAATTGTTAATTATTTCTGTAATATATTATTATTGAAATATTTCTGAAATATGGCTCACTCGTCCGGATCGGGAAACCTTAAAAATGGTCTTATTGATTTCACAGCTGGATCTTTGGGTAAGTTGTATATATTTTTTTATTAATATTTTGCATTTCATAGAGATATCAAACTAGAGTCGATATTGTCATAATCCTATACAATGCTATATCATAAACTATTACATTCCTATATCATAAACAGATTTGTTTAAAAAAATAGTATGTTCATTTGTCAAGTTATTGAATTATTGCATCAGTTAAGGGGCTTATAGAAGAGCTCTAAGAGTATATGAAAAGAAGACCTATTTATGTCTAAAATGGTTGCCTTCATACATACAATATACATACTTCAATTGTATTTGTTATACATCATAATGCAACCTTTATGGTGGGTTTGATTTAATTTATAATTACTACAGTTCTATTACTTACTGACCTTAGTCTAGTCTAGTCTTGACCGATCTCGGCCACAGCGACTGTATATTCTGGCATCTTTAATAGTGATATTCATGGTGGGTGGTTACGTAGCTCCGCTCTTAAGTGCGCTCTTGTGTGGCTTACGTACCCAATCTTATTAGAGAAGGTACGAGCACACTTTGGGCACGTCAGAACCCCACCGACGTAATTGTAGGAGATGGCCGCAGGTGGTCTGGCCTTCAACTCATCCCGCTTTTTATCTAGGTCTCCACGACGTTCGGTTTCGAAGTCGTTCACCTGTTGATGGATGAGCCGTCGCCACTCGGGACGCTGAGCAGCCTTCACCTCCCATTCAGAGGGCTCTATTTTGCACCGTTTCATGTGTCTTTTCAGAACATCCTTGTATCTCAGGTACTGGCCACCGCGTTTACGCTTACCGTACTGGAGTTCTGAAAAGAAGATGCGCTTCGCCACTCTACTCTCCGACATACGGGACACATGTCCGCACCATCGCAGTTGTCGCCTCATCAGATACACCTCAATGCCGCCGACATTTGCACGCCGTAGAACGTTCGTGTTACGAACGCGATCTTCCCAACTGATGTTCATGATGTCGCGTAGGCATTTGAGGTGGAATCTGTCGAGTGTGCGGATGTGCTTTCGGTATAGGACCCATGTTTCAGAAGAGTACAGGAGGTTTGGCAATACCGTGGACATATAGACGCTGATTTTAGTGGATAGTTTTAGATCGTGTGAACGAAATACCTTACTGACCTTACCAAAGAGATGGTTCGCAAACTCCAAGTCTTCCAAAGATCCGTAGAAAGAAGTATGCTGGGGTTAAGACTCAAAGACAGAATAAGGAGCAGCGAGATAAGGCAGAGAACCAAATTGAAGTGTGTGACAGAGGTAGCCTGCAGGACAAAGTGGAGATGGGCAGGACACGTGGCCCGAGCACAAGACGGCCGATGGAGCGAACGGGTGCTCCACTGGTGGCCACGGGAGGATAAGCGCCAACGGGGCCGCCCGCGTCGCAGATGGTGTGATGATATCATCAAAATAGGAGGACCTACATGGACCAGAATAGCCACCGACAGAGAAAGATGGCATCAGATGGAGGAGGCCTTTGTCCAACAATGGACAACCCAATAACTGAAATTGTATCACATATACTTATATTTAATACTTAAAAGGGAAATAAAAGGCTTATATTATTATATTATTATTATTACAGTTCTATTGTGGACACATTTTTTCCTACATTTAATTAAAATATAGTAACTCATATTACAAAGTATATCGCTAAAATATAACGAGTTAATATAAAATAGCTATATTTTTTTTTCTCTAATTTCAAGAATTGTTTTAAGTCCATCATCTCCCAAGCCCGGAGATCCCCGGGCACATAACAAAACAATGCCATTGTAAAAAAATTTTGACGAGAGAGGGTGCCGGTGTTAGGGCTGGTTAACCATCTATACAAGGCCAGACTAATAATAGAATTTTTCTTTTCTAATATTTGAACATATGTTAAAATGTGACATGAGTTACCATGGAATTGCCCTTTAGCTATTTTATCTTGCAGGGGGTGTTGCAGTAGTGTATGTAGGCCAGCCACTAGACACTGTGAAAGTGAAGATGCAGACATTCCCCCAGCTATACAAGGGCATGTACAACTGCCTGAAGATAACCCTTAAGAACGATGGGATTGTCCGAGGCCTATATGCGGGCACAACACCTGCCATAATGGCCAATGTTGCTGAAAACTCTGTACTTTTTGCTGCTTACGGTTACTGTCAGAAATTTGTATGTCATCTTACAGGTACAGAAGTAAGTATGATGCAATATAAAATCATTCATATTTTTTTTACATGACTCAAATTACTATTCTAAAGATTTCAACCAGTATAGTATTTTATAATTAGAAATAGTTTAAATACCATGTTCTTGTCAACATCGGCTTGCTTAGTACTTGTGCCGAAATGTGAGTGAGGAATTGTTATTTGATTAAAATGGATATCCTGTTTGCTTTGCTATCTACATTTAAATTTATTTGAATCAATAACATTTTACTAATCAGCTATGTCCTATATTTCAGAGTGTAGAGCAGCTATCAACCTTCGGGAACGCATCAGCAGGATTCCTGGCAGCATTCTTTTCATCATTCACGCTATGCCCGACAGAGCTCATCAAATGCCAGCTGCAGGCCATGCGGGAAGTCAGTGTGCAAGGCTCCCAAACAGCTGTATGATGATCTCTTCTTTGGGTATTTTTTGCTTATTTGCTAGTTTTGCTACCAAGCAGAAACAAGTAAATTAAAAAGACAATGATAATCAGAGCTCGGCAAGGGAGAGCCATTTTTACGTCAATAATGTCAAGTATAGATACACCTTAAAAATAGATATTAAAAGAAAATAAAACTTTATTAATTATAATTTAACTAAAATGACAAAGCATTATGTAGAATAGAAAACGATTAGCGACTAAGTTTTTTTATTTATTCTTAATTTTCTTTGTTATTGTAAAAAAACATTTCGACGTAAAGATCGTAGCAGAAAGGCAGCCTAAATAAAATAATTTAATTAGTTATTAAATTAAACCACATGTACCATTTAATGAAAAGGTATGTCCATGTTCTGCAAACTCTGAAAACAGCTCACCCCTGCCGAGCTCTGATGATAATAGAATTTATAAACGGATTCCTCACTTATACAGGGCAAATTGACATTGACAGTCTCATAATTTAGTAGTCTTACAACAAAGCCCAAAACTCTTTTAAGAGAGAGGTTTCTCTCTCGTTTTACGTTATGTTAAACTAGACTAGAAGATTAACCTTCCATGATTGATTCACCAAGACACCTTTCTATAATAAGTAGAATTTGAGACCCTTACGTAATAAATAAATAAGTACTGAAACGTGACGTTACCTGTTTAAGTATTGCGTATTGTTATTGTATTAAACTAATAATAAATAATCATAAGAAGATAACTATCAAGCTGTTATCATGTTTATACGTAATTGACCTTCATATCTTATCTTGTTGAAGGTAAAGATCACGCCTATACAACTGACTCAGCAAATATTTAGACAGTACGGCATCCAAGGGCTGTTCAGGGGTTTGGTACCCACCATCATGAGGGAAATGCCTGGATACTTCTTTTTCTTTGGAGGCTATGAAGGTATGTTTTTTAATTATTTACACCTTTACTCCCTAGGGCATGCTCATCTGCTAATCAGGCATCAAGGAAGCAGAAGCTCAAATGAGGGAAGAAAACTTTGACCCATAATTTGAGGGCTGACTCTTTTCTGAATGATTAGCAGGTGTGAAAAAAAAAGTTTTAAGGTGGTTTTCCACCGGCGCAGCGAGGCGACGCAGAGCGGAAGATCTCATACTTAGGTACGACAATGAAATACCACTAACGTTATTGTTCTGTTTACGGCCTGACATTACATATATATCACACGAACTAAACTGTGATGAGAATTCCTATAATCTTACCAGTGTCATACTTATTATTTTACATACATCACCTACCTATGTCATTATTAGATAAATTAGGCTTATTGGCATTGTATGTGCGACAGTGTGTGCTAATTTTGTTTAATTATTATTAATAATCAATTTATTTCGAGTAACTAAACGACTCATACAATAAATTTAAAATCACAATTTATAATTCTTAACTCTAAAGTCTGAAATACCTAATTATTGTATTGTATAATTTTGTTTAATACTTTCTATTCTATCTGTGAGTTCCTTTAATCGGCTTTGTATCTTGTTTTTAATAGCTGTTGGCAGCGGCGGCCTTACCCATTGCGAGGCTCCGGGCGGCAGGTCTTTGCGAGGCCCTTTGTCCTTCGGGAATCTATTTTTTTTAGGGTTCCGTACCAAAAAGGTAAAAAAAGGAACCCTATTGGTTTCACTTTGTCTGTCTGTCTGTCTGTCTGTCTGTCTGTCACATCGCTAAATATCTCAGGAACTACTTATCCTATCGATTTGAAATTTGGAATAGTTATAAACAAGGGTAACCCAGATACATAGAAGATGGTTTTTTAAATTATTTTATTTTATTTTCTGTGAATAATGACAGATAAAAGGGGGTTCAAAATTTTAAAGTCTGGCAACTATGTCAAGTGGGGTATCATATGAAAGGGCTTGACTTGTACATTCTGAAACAATTTTTAGTTTTTTTTTTCGTTGGGGAAATTTCGATTTACGAGGGAAAATGTAAAAAAAAATACCATTCCCCCCCCTTATCTCCGAAGTTTACGAAGAAAAAAATTTGAAATTATTACACAACATTAATATGCATGTATATTTTACAGGAAAAATATAGCCATAGCCCTATCTAGTTTTTCTTTTTTTTAATCATCAAAAAACTCTTCTATACTAAGTTTGTAATTTAATCACCTTTGTATATATTTTTGTTTTCTATTTAAATTTACAAAATTACGTTAAAAATACCTTCTTTCAAATAAAAAAACAATTATTGAAATCGGTTGATGTGATAAAGAATTATCCTTGCAAAACCAACATACGTACTAAGTTATTCAGTCGCGCAAATTAGTAACACAATGCGCCGATATGGTGCTGTCATGTTTTTTTAAGATTGTTCCTGAATTAATGGGGTTGGGACGGGTACACAACTACATATACAAGAACTGTGAACGGAACCCTCGGTGCGCGAGTTGGACTCGCACTTGACCGGTTTTATTTTTTTTGTTATTTGCTTGGGTTGTTGCGTGAGGCCCCTGCAAGAGCGAGGCCCCGGGCGATTGCCCTGTTCGCCACCCCGTAAGGCCGCCGCTAGCTGTTGGTACTCCTTATCAAAGTTAATCATCAGCTCAGCTGAGCCCGCTAAACGTATAGTTTCGACCCTATGGCTTTTATTAAAGAGCGTACAAAGTCTATGCAGGGGTCAGTTTTCTCTTCAGCTGGCTGTATGTACCTAACAGCGCCTCGGTGGCTCGCCCCTTTCACTGCGCAATGTTATGTTGCTGCGAACACACCGGGCCAACAAAGGTCAACGATTAGACGTTGGTAATCTGCGCGAATGATGGCGTCTTATCTCATTTTCATGCTCGTTATATTATAAGCTGATGTAGCGCACTTACGTTGCTTGAGGCACATTATGCGTCGAATCTTTACGACCAAATTTCACACTTGACCATATCAAAATTATCGATTTAAAGCTTAATATCACGCAAACAAATTCCTGAATTAAAAATAAGGTTTCACAAAAGCCACAATATTTGAACGAGCTATCCAACGATAACCTACACAATGGGGTTTGGGTTTGCAAGATAAGGGAATAGCATCCCCACTGCGTGCAGGGGAGGAGTATAGGTAAAAAATTCAAGATTGTATTCTACCATTCTGTAAAAGTGTTTGGTATGTATACCCATGCCAAATAGCAACTGTAACTGGACGGGCGGGCATGGCGAAACTTTTGGCTTCCTTGTTTACCACGTACCCTAAAACGTGCCGGATCTAAGGATTCGGTCTGTCGGTATACAGTGGCGTTATGTTCGTGATGGTGTGTAAGGAACTCCTTTTTTTTGACGCAGAGGAAATGCATTTAAGCTGGAAACGCACAGACAGCGGTGGCGGTGCGGTGCGGAGGCGGTACCGGTTGTAATGTTCGAACTAATATGAAAGGGTCCGCACAGGGCTGTTACCGCGACCGGCATTCGAAATTTTCCCTCTCTGTTGCACTTGCAAGAATTCACATAAGTGCGACAGAGATAGAAAACTTCGTTTGTGGTTCGCGGTAGCAGCCCAGAACGCTTTTTTCCCGGCCGGTTTTCTGTGCGGACCCTTTCATATTAGTTCGAATATTACAACCGGTACCGCCTCCGCACCGCGACGCCCCGCCCCGCTACCGCTGTCAGTGCGTTTCGGGCTTTACGCATCCCCCGGGCCCGGGGAAGGGTGGGGGGTATGTGGGACTCGCCCTTTCACAGGGGCAGGGAATACCCTCTACATCAATGACCTACCGAAAGCAACTCCTCACAAGAGCATACTCTTTGCCGATGACACAACAATAGTAATAAAATGTAATGATAGAATGACTTATGAACAAGACATAAATAATGCTTTGAATGACATAATACATTGGATGAATATAAATGACTTAAATATAAATAAAAGCAAATGGATACAATTTATTTCTTATAATTCAAATAGTTTACCTATGACATTAAAATATAATAATGAAAATGTAGAAGAAGTAGAATCTTTCAAATTTCTCGGCTTCACTCTGGACAGACATCTCCACTGGAAGTACCATATTGAGCAAGTTTGCAACAAACTAAACAGATTTGTTTTTGCACTCAGAAGATTGAGAGACACGGTATCGGTTGAAGCTTCGCTGATAGCTTACCATGGATATGTGTCGTCTGTTCTCCGTTATGGATTAATTTTATGGGGGAATTCTGTGGACGTAGAGAGAGCATTTAAAATTTAAAAAAAATGTGTCCGGATCATTTGCAGCTCTCGGCATGATGACAGTTGCATACCTTTGTTTAGGAATATGCGTATATTGCCATTGCCCTGTCTGTACATCAGAGATGCATGCACCTTTGTTAACACACGTCTAAGTGATTACCGAACACGAGGTGATATGATGCACAGACTGACCAGGAAAAGGATCATGGACCTGCTGTACAGACCTCGCGTTAGCAAGGCAATATATGGTAAAAATGTGGCCAACATGTGCATTAAATTATATAATAACTTGCCTGAGGACATTAAGGTCCTCCGGGGAAACAGTTTTAAAAATAAGTTGACGAGTTGGCTTCTCGACAGATGTTTTTATAGTGTTAAGAGTTATTTAGAGTATAAGTGACATAAATTGGTATTATTATTATTGTTTTTATTTATTTTTAATGTATATTAATTTTGTTATTGATTTTATTGATAATTTGTAAGTATTATAACTAAATTGATCGCCTCTCAGGAAAATATTTGCACGCCTGCATGCAGGCTGAATACACTGACATGTTTAATTATGTAAGACCTTCATATACCTACTGTATTCTGGCAAATAAATACTTTTGACTTTGACTTTTTGACTTTGACTAAAACCTCTGCGACGTTGACCCTCGCTGCCGTTTAATGGAGGGCATCGTGGGGTCGCTTTCATTCTACCGTGATGCCCCCCCCGGTGTAAGGAGCTCCTGAGGTCGCGCTGTCTTGAACGTCAGGGAACTGCGTCCTTTGTGTCTCTAATAGCTGTCAAGCCTACATCATCGAGTCCTCAAACCAAAAAATAAGTCCATCGGCTACGATGTCTGGCTTACAACCAGGCAGACTTGATTGAATGCTTGTTTGCCACTGACGTAGTAAAAAAATGATATTTCAGGTACGAGGGAGCTCCTAGCCTCGCCCGGACAGTCGAAAGACGACATCGGGCCGCTGAAGACGATGGTGGCGGGCGCGGTGGGCGGGCTCGTGCTGTGGACCGTCATCTTCCCCTCCGACGTCATCAAGTCGCGCGTGCAGATCTCCAACCGGAGCCAGAAGTTCCTCGCCGTGGGCTGCGAGATCGTCAAGCAAGAAGGTCAGTGGGTATACGTTGTCAGGTGTAAGCTGGGCAGTTTGTGCGATTAGTCGCTCAGAGCAAGGACCTGGTGTGACCTCGATGAGCCGTCCTAGCTCCTACCAGTTCAATTCATAGACTAGACTTCTAGACGGAACTGTCTCGCAGTGGGCTACGAGATCGTCAAGCAAGAAGGTCAGTAGGTATACGTTGTCAGGTGTAAGCTGGGCAGTTTGTGCGATTAGTCGCTCAGAGCAAGGACCTGGTGTGACCTCGATGAGCCGTCCTAGCTCCTACCAGTTCAATTCATAGACTAGACTTCTAGACGGAACTGTCTCGCAGTGGGCTACGAGATCGTCAAGCAAGAAGGTCAGTAGGTATACGTTGTCAGGTGTAAGCTGGGCAGTTTGTGCGATTAGTCGCTCAGAGCAAGGACCGGGTGTGACCTCGATGAGCCGTCCTAGCTCCTACCAGTTCAATTCATAGACTAGACTTCTAGACGGAACTGTCTCGCAGTGGGCTACGAGATCGTCAAGCAAGAAGGTCAGTAGGTATACGTTGTCAGGTGTAAGCAGGGCAGTTTGTGCGATTAGTCGCTCAGAGCAAGGACCTGGGGTGACCTCGATGAGCCGTCCTAGCTCCCAATTCAATTCATAGACTAGACTTCTACTAGACGGGACACTGTACTCCTAAAGTGCCCAGAGTCCCCAGAATGTCTCTGGGTACGCGAGGTACTGGCCTCGCCCGCCGGCCGGACAGTCAAAGGGCGACATCTTACTAAACTGAAGACGATGGGGGCGGGCTCGTGCTGTGGACCGTCATCTTCCCGTCGCGTGTGCAGGTCACAAACCGGAGTCAGAAGTTCCTCGCCGTGGGCTACGAGATCGTCAAGCAAGAAGGTCTGTATACTTGTCAGGTACAGTACAGCGAATCTCATACTAATATATGCGGAATCCGTACAGGATTGGGCTGTGGAGGGGCGTGCCTTCGTGGATGACACGCACTATACAGTACTTTTATCTCACGAGCGTGGGTAAGCCATATTTGTAGCCGTGACACATACGAACACATAGACAATATTTATTTATTTATTTAATCATTTATTTCAGGCATCTGTGGCCCATAATACAAATATATTAAAGACTAACATACATGAACTCATAGCTCCTACGAGTCCTGCGCTGATGCACACATAGACATAGACAATATCCATATATATCTCCACACACAACCATGGCTGTGTAATAGATAAAAGTACTGTACCTACAATCAGGGCCGCCTGTGCCATTGGTGCATTGCTCGTGTGAACTCTATGAGCCGTCCTAGCTCCTGCCTGTTCATATAATCTACTACTAATAGACGGGACTCGGAACACTGTACACCTAAGTGCCCAGTGTCCGCAAAATACATCTGGGTGTAACTCCTGGTAGTATGCTACCTACAAACAAGTTAAGGGTAAGGACCCTTATCAGTTAAAATACTTGACTATAACAAAAATTATCACTTCAATATTTTTAAAAGAGCTATCCAACGACACCCCACACGATGGGGTTTGAAAGAAAAAGAAATTGCACCACTTGTTTACGTGTAGGGGAGGTACCCTAAAAAAATGTTCCATTTTTTTTTCAAAATTGTCGTCTACCGTTTTGTCGGCGTCATTGATATGTATACTCATGCCAAATTACTGAGCTAAGTCCGACGGACTTGTTCACTACGGAACCCTAAAAAGGGCTATGTTACTATCTAAAACTTTAATAAAAACATTGTATCCTTTAATAACTTTATTGGTATCATCAATACTTTTGTCATAATTTGAAATCAAAATATTTTAATTCTTGTAAGGCCTCGTAAATGGGCCATTTTACGGAAAGTTGTACACTCGACTTTTTTTTTAATTTGGATAAAATCGGGTTTTCTCTGCTCAGAATCGAATTAAAGCACTTTCGAATGATATAGGCGCTGGATATAGGGGAAAAAAAGTGTCTCAATTTTTTTTATTCCATTCTGTTACCGTTTTCATACTAAGTTTGTAATGTTTGTATGGTGGTAACGGAATGGAAAAACTGTAAATTGTATGAAAAATTTGGGACACCTTTTTTCTCCTATTAGGTTCGAAAGTGCTTTCGATTCTGAGCAGAAAAAACCCGATTTTATCCAAATTAAAAAAAAAAGTCGAGTGTACAACTTTCCGTAAAACGGCCCAAATATCATGTTTTATTTTTGTTTCAGGAGTATTGGCGTTGTACAACGGACTGAAGCCTACGCTAGTCCGCACCATACCCGCCACGGCAGTACTGTTTGTGGTCTACGAATATTCCAAGAAGCTCATGCACCAATCATTTGGAGACTAAACAGTGAACACCTTTACAAATCCTTTGCGATTCACGACCAGCGTAGCCAGCACGACAGCTTAAGACGTTTTAACTTTAACACATTGGACGCGATACTTCATCGTCGACGGCTGCGGCACGGTAATACTCTATGGTTTCATTCATAAACCATAGAGTATAGACGAAGTATGAATGAAACCATAGAGATTTATCGTGCCGTGGCATGAAGTAAGTATAAGATGGAGCTGTGTGAAGGAGATGTAAGCATAGACAATAACACACGTGGGAGCGAGAAACAATGACATAACTCCTGTCCCTCATCGCGTATAAGGCAGCGATTGTTTGCCACCGGCCTATGCCACCAAAGTGTCATCGATAAACCAGTGGCCAGCGTATAAGAAAATATGTTACCCATAATATTGGGTAAACCAGACCGGCTCGAACGTTAAAAATAGGAGATTAAAAATTTAATCGTGACGTGATTAGAATACTACTGTGAATTTCATTATTATAATGGCTGAATAACTAAGTCGTTTTAATCTAATCGTGATTTTGTTAACTTTAATGTAGGTATTAAATTAGTACACATTTATATCGTAATTGGGAGGACATCGGATGTTTTGTATTTGCCCGCTAATATTTACTAAGAGTTTATTTTGAAGATTCTCAATAATTACAAACCTACTTGTCAGTAAAAATGGGGAGATTATTCTTTTTGTGGTAAACCCAGAAGAAACTGTCACATTATCTCCGTCCCTGTGTGTGATTCGCTAACCCTCCTTCTATAGGATCCTCTTTCTACGTGCCGTGGACGTCCACGGTAAAGTATCAAAGCGACCATTGCGGCCATATACCGTAACGGTATAAGCTATCGTGCTAGCCACTCTGGAGCCCGTTTCTGAAACTAGTCGTGTCACAACAAAAATGCGCCAAATTTGAAAAAACCGAATGCTTATTTGTAAGGTAAAATTGTTTTCATATAAAGAACTAGCTTTTGCCCGCAAAAGGGCGCGCAAAGCCACGCGTGAATGATTGTGATTAGTTAAATTTAATGATAGATAGGTATTTAAAAAAGGGGAACCTACCTTTTGAATACATCCAACTAGTTTTTACGTTGCTAGATTCGTCGATCTACGAGCTCAAATATAAAACGTCCGTTTTAAACTCTAAGCTAATCTACGACGAATCTAACAACGTAAAAAAACTAGTTTGATGTATTCAAAAGGTACTTAAATACAAAATGCAGTACACAGCATTCCCCTTTTTTACACGACTGCCCAAAAACAGGAGTGTAATGATTTTATGTCACACCTGGTCATAAAGTGGCCATTATCGCACGCTCCGCGTGCGAAAAAACCCACTTCCTGGCCAGGGGGTGACATAAAATTTTGTACTTACCACGGGCGATAATAAAGAAAGCCTCAGATCGCATATTTATCGCCCTTCCCTTCGGCTCGGGCGTAAAATACCTGCGATCTGAGACATTCTTTGTTTTATCGCCCTTGGTAAGTAATGTACTATTAAATATCTATCGTTAAATTTAAATAATGACAATTTTTCACGAGTGGCGCCAGTGGACTCGTCCCTACCCTCTTATCGATAGATATTTAAAAAAAGGGGAATGCTATGTACTCGATTTTGTATTGAAGTACCCTTTGAATACTTTACATCAAACTAGTTTTTGCGTTGCTAGATTCGTCGATCTACGAGCTCAAATATAAAATGTCCGTTTTTAACTCTAAGCGTATCTACGACGAATCTAGCAACGTAAAAAGTAGGTTGATGTATTCAAAAAAGTGCAGTACATAGCATTCCCCTTTATTAGATATCTGGTCGTTAAATTTAAATTATCATTACCCGCGTCGCTTTTAGTGGTTATTAGCAATATTGGCGGTGTCCCATGACCATGAGAATGTATGTTAAAGAGTATATGTGTGTAAACGAACGATATTATTGTTACGTTGTGACCATGTTATATTAGTGAATAAGAAAATTGAATATAAATATCAGTATGAACCTACATGCATTTTTTTATTTGGAGACTGCTGCAACATCTAAAATTTGTGTTCAAAAACTTGGATGAGCGTGTAACGTGACAGAACATTTTCGCGTTTTCTTAAGGATTCCCATTCAATTATTACCAAATAAAATTCATACTGTTTCTTTAGAGTTTGTATCCAACTTCGTTCTTCCGGTGGCTAAAACCACACCTGTGACACGCGAAGGAACGTAAGCGCTGTGGGCAAGTATGTGTGAGTGCGCTGTCGGTAACTCGGTACACGCGTCAATTGTTTTCGCGGGTGCGTAGCACGTGGCGCGGACGAATCGCGAGGCGCGCCGGCATCAGGCGGGTCTCTCAGGGATGAGGTAACTGACCTCGGTGCGGGGGGTTCGTGACCATTCTGTATGTAATACTATTATACTATTCTGTGCTAAAACGTAAGTGATTATATGCTCAGTGCCGGTGGCCGCAAACTGACGCTGGTCGTCGTAAGGCACTGGTACCTAGTGCTCTCATGCTCAAGCGAGTAGAATAACTATGAGAGTACTCGCCGGCGGTGGGACCAGTGCCTAACCGGCTTATAGTGGTGGGTTTTTTGTAGTAAGTGGGTTAAGCTGTGTGTCCGAGATATTACGCGAGGCTGGCACTAGACTTGGTGGAGCGTATTCGCTTCCCTTCCTTTTGCGATATTACAGAAAGATGCAACACGAATATTTTCACAAATGCGGCCAAGTGCCAGCAGATAGGTACCTAAATATACAAAGTCTTTAATTCCATGTAGGTATTAATATAAGTAGACTTTCTCAGGGTGTGTGCTCTCGGTCGTGTCATGTACTGTCACGTTGAGTTAATCTCGCAACTTTCAATGCCTTGTTGACTATTGATTACAATATTGACGCGCACACAAACATATATTTCATAAGTTTATTTACATCGTGTAAGTTTGTTATGGCAGACGAATATCAAGTCCATAATATCTATCGATACACACGAAAATCGTACAAGCAGGACAGGAGTTGCCCGCGGGACTGTGTATTTGAGAGCTCACGAGAAGACGTGGATCAAGATGAAAATCATGGAGAAAATGAGCCATTTGAATTGCGAGATCACTCGCCAAGAAGTGACGATTGCGGTGTAGTCCCCGGCTGCCTCTACGACTTGGAACCCGAGGGAGACTTCGCAATCATTCTGCACAAAAAGTGCCCAGTCATAACCCTTGCTCAGCAACAGCTTGCGAGGGTACTTGATGAGACTAACCATATCCTAGCCCGTATTCCTGACGAGCGACGCAGGTCTGATCATCTTTTTTCTGACAGAATTCTACTCATAACAGTAGGCAGGCCAAGGAAGTAGTCTACCACTTTTCGACTGAATTAAGATTCAAATGTGGTAGACCACTTTTTGGCTGACTTGTACCTTTTTTTACGTAGGGAATATCCGTTATGGATAGGTACCTCCGCACCGCGGGGGCAGCGCGGAGGTTATGTCGGACTTGCACCGACAAAAACCCCGCGATTGTCCTCCTCAACCGTTTTCGGACGACTCTGGGATCTCCCACGGACCACGCTAGTGCCACCCTAGAGTCCACCTATGTGGGTCCCGCCATGTTTTTATGGAGGATCGCAGCCCTCAACTACGACTCCGACTACCACCTTTTAGTCGGCTTCTACGACACGGACTGACTTGACCTACACGTACAGCTCGGATAAACGACGTCAGAACAAGTTCAATCTATAAGCCCCGTTATTTCCCCCAATCCCAATCTATACCGGCGCTGTGAGTTGAATATGTAACTGCTGTAAAAAAGGTTCAAATTGGCTTGATTCCGACGCGCGCCTCCGCCCAATAATTCGGCATGTTTGGACTTTTTTTTTTACACGACGGTGGCAAACAAGCGTACGGTCCACCTGATGGTTAGTGGACGCCGCAGCCTGTAAATGCTCGCAACTCCAAAACAGTCACGTGCGCGTTGCCGGCCCTTAATAAAATTTGAAGATTCGCTGTGTCACAGCAGAAGGGACAAACTATAGTCTATTACTAGTTGAAAATGTTGACTGTGCAAATATCAAATATGTAGTACAATCGGCAATATAAACTTAGTAAGGACCCAAAATGTCTTATTCAACAGAATCAATACTTTTCTATTCCAGTGCACTAATTCACTGTGTTTGCTGTTGGAAGGTGTCAAGTTTGTGCCCAAACAAAGTGTGTTGTTGTCTGATTGCCTTGATCTTTGTGGCGTTCTTCACTGGCTTACTGCTGGGAGTAGTCACTTGCGGCACTCACTTGGGGAAACTCAATAATCCAATACTTAATCATATGGATAATTACTTCATACCTGATACTTACACAAGTATTGAAGATACTTTCCAATTTATTACATAAGTGTTTTCTGTAATATAAATATGTACTTATCGCTGATGTTGTTTTGTAAGTAAATTAGGCATGTTACACTTTATATATTTAATATTACTATTATTGTGAATACAGTATACTTATTAAGTAACTTTCAATTTTATTATTTAAAATATTTCCTAGTTCATCTGTAACTTTACAAATGCAAGCTGCAAAACTAGAGATACACCATTACACCTGCATAATTGCATATTCCCTATTATTAAAACATGCCAAAATATGGATTCCTAATATACAAGACTCCCACACACGACACTACATTAAGGCGAGGAGTAGGGCAAGCCATTTTGTTGGTTTTGGCACTCCGGAGTATTATTGTTTGTTTGGTTGTAAATATTGGAAATACAAAACCTGAAGAAGAAATCATCAAAAACTTCAACAAACTAAAAAATATACAAAAATTAAAATATAAAAACCTACAGGTTATGGCTAACAGACAAATAAGCATACTGACCAAAAATCATAACTGTAGTGCAAACACAAACAAAGAAGAACTTGCACAAAGTTTGTATGGAGAGAGCTTGCCCTACAGAATTACTGCAGAAATTACATTATTTCATATAGTCATTGGTGTTGCATAAATTAATGCTGTATTATGTAGGAAATATGGTATATATTGGGAGTCCATTTTCACTGGTAGCATGAATGAGTTTAAATAAATAAATGCAATTATGGTAGTTTGGCTGACAAGTGGTCATCATAGGTTGTCTGAGAACAAAAAGAGTCATCTCAAGTGAATGGCTCTGACCAAATCAGTCAAATTACTAAAAGTTGAAATAAAAGATAATTTAAATTTTAAATCATATTTATTTCTATAGATACCACCATATGATTAATACAGTTTTCTTTTACTGTGCAATGGATCATTATTGAAAGTAAGAATGGGTTAAAAACATTGAATGTGAGAATAATCAAAGAGTAAAGAAAGACACTGACTGAGGGGCCATATTCATTTCTGATTATTCATTGTCATGAGCCAATAAAAAATCATCAAGGCCTTTTTACATGTTCTGTGCTATACAGCAAGCCAAATGCATGTCCCACAAGATAATTTCCTAGTAACGTAAAATACCTTTACCTAACATTGTGAAACCTCAATTGCATTTGTCACTGAAATTCAAACTCCACACAGTAAATACAAACAAGGCTAAATGGCTCTTTACAGTAGGCCTTGCAGGATTTTTTCACTTCCCAGAATGCATAAGGCATGGTTCAATTTAAGGCTCCAACTTGTGGTGTTATCTGTTGCAGTATAAAAAAGGGATCAAAGCAAAATTATTTATCCTATTTAAGTAGATGGAATACAATGAAAAATACCCCTTGGCTCTTCATTACTTATCCTCCAAGTACAAACAGAAGCCCATCACAAGTTAGTCTAATACCATGATGATACTAACCAACATAAAACATTATGTAAACCTTATGATACAAGTAATTAAATAACTTACTGTGTATTATACAGTATTATAATGGAGAGAACATTTTGGTCATTAAATTAATTAATATATTACTGAAAAAACAACAAATGGAACGGATGTACAGCAAAAAGCCAGTTTCTATGTAATAATTTCACACGGAAATTAGGTCCTGGATGGATTTTAAGCAGAATTTACATAAAAATTTGACAAAGCTATGTTTTCCTAAGTCCTCATCCATTATCATATTGTTGTTTGAAGTTTTGCAAATAGGTTGATGTATTTATAGGGTTAGCTTACTTCTCCTCACACCACTCATTCTCCTTGCGCACTTGGTCTTCCTCTGCAGCTGTGAAATCATTCTTTATATTGAAAGTCTTGCGGATTTCCTCTGGAGTCTTGCCCTTGATCATGTTCGCAACTGTCTTGCACGTAACATCCAACAAACCTTTGATGTCTAGGTAATTGGCTGCTAGGATGAGTTCAAACAGAGTCCCCTGATCAACTTTCAAAAAATCGGCATCCCATGATGAAATATCATCGGTTCTTTTCTCTTTATTCTCGTCATCTTCGGGTAGAGGAGGGTCGTCTTTGTGATACGTAGCCCACTGGATAACCTTCTTCAATATAGCAGAATTTACATTTGGCAACGGTACGGATTCTTCCTCATCCTCGTCCATGCCGAGATCTTCCAACATAGTTTTGATTGTGACGGAGCATTTAGCTATTTCTACATCAACATCAAAGATCTCGTTATCGGACGACTGCAATTTTATGTTCGGCATCTATAACAAAATGAACAAAGATGTTGAGCAAAAATACGCAACGCCATCTTATATTAAGAAGGAGCTTTCCTACGAATACGCTGTATTGTAAAATATACCATACTCACGTTTTAATGTCCACAATTTTAGTCGCAATGTATTTTATTATAGAATCCAACCCGGATCCACTTATTTACTGAATACTACGTTAAAATGATTAGAGCGCGACGAGCTGTACACAAAAGTCACAAAATCACCCCAAAATCAAAATGTATAAATAAAGTAGAGAGTAGAGAGGTCTACCTCTACCATAGACAATGACTGGAGGTCGGAGGTCTAGGCTGCTACCGCGAACCACAAACGAAGTTTTCCGTCTCTGTCGCTCTTACGTATAGACTTTCAAGTGCGACAGAGAGAGTGTTACGGTGGTTTGAAAATGGAACCATAGTCGATGTCATAGAGTTATCTATGGCCGCTGGGCAGTCGCTCAAAGAATATAATACTCACTAAAGGAGAAGAACGCTAACTACATACTTGAAAAGAGTGATCGTGGCGTGTCGTAGTGTGTATCTGTCAAAACTTCGTTTATACTACTAGCGACCACCGATGTGGACGAGTGAACTAAAATATGGGCTAGTTGGTAGTGAGCCTGCCTCTGAAGCTGGAGTCTCGGGTTCAAATCCCAGTAAAATCTTTTTTTTTTATTGCTTCGGTGGCGGTATAATAAAATGCTCACAATATATGTTTTTTTATGTAAATTATCTTAGTATTCAGTTCATAATATTTGTTTTTTTCCCCGCTAACCCAAAGGATGTATAAAGAAATCACTTTTTAGTGATAAGACCTCCCTAGCTAGCATGATTGCTTTTATGTCGGAAACATTCGTCCCTGACTAGTAAATACGTAAGTGCGATAAGGAAGAATGCACGACATAAACTCAATTACGCGCTTCAAAACGACATGATGAATGTATCATTTAGTTTCCTTGAGACACCATCTGTTAAAGCCGAAAGTCGATGATATAACTCAGTTGTTATCACGCTAATTACACGGATTTAATAAATTAAAAAGCAAATTTATCTGTAGGTAAAGTTTATTAAAAACAATGTATTACTTATGACAAAATGCGTGATCATTTATTATTTGGACGCCAAGAAAACAAAGTTTTTGTATCTACTTAACGATACAGTCTTTATAAAAGCTGTACTACTAAGGTCCTTTTTACTAAGTACTTACTAAGGTCCTTTTTAGATGAATTGTATACATTTGAATAAATCGTTACGTAAAAGTGCAGCGGGTCAAACGCTCGTCGTCCCTATCCATTGAAAGCCGAGCTAGGGAAGGATTGTATCTGGAACCACGAGCGAAGCGAGCAGTCCGAAGAACAATCCTGGGTCTAGCGAGGCTTTCAAGGCACGAGACGCCGAACAACTATGCTGCCCTGAAACACAACTTTTCACATCACCACCGCTAGGAATATATATATTATATTGTATATAAGTAATATACTGTACTGGCTCTGTGAGCTGTTTTTTTTAATTTCCAAAAACGATGTTATATGTATATCGAACCTGCTCACAAAATTTCACGAGAATCGTTTGAGAAACGCTGTAGAGGAGGACAAACAATTGTTTTTTTTTTATTTGATTCTTCTGCTAGATCCCTATTTATCAATATAATATGTCGCTTTAACGTGATATTAGACATGGCATGAAATGTCATTAATTTTTTTGTTAAAATGCTGAGGGCATTTCTGTAGGAATATAAACTTTTGCTTACATTCACTTTTTAAAAGCAGCATCCCCTTTTCGCGTAATTTTTCCGCATGCAAATTATTGGCGAAAAAAAGATTTGCAGATGGACGCAACTTCCTGCGCTGCACTGCACTGATGAGATCCTGGTTGGCGTAATTCAAACTTTTATTGCCTTCACCATATTCTTTGAATTCTGTGAACTGGTGCGCTGGTTCACTACCGGGGTTCGATGTCAGGATATTAATATAATTTTCACAACTGATATATTTTTTTTATAATAAACCGGGTGCACAGGCTTGCATTTCCGAAGTTGTTTCTATGTCTACTGATTCATCTGTATCAACTGTGGTTTCCTCAAATTCTTCTTTCGTAGCAATTTCGGTCTGAGCATCACTCGCCTGGAGCAAACTTTTTAAATTACTGCACCTCACAATTTTTATTTTTTCCAGTTTTTTTTAAGTTATTATAGTAGTTTTAAATCTCGCTATAAATTGGGAAACTGTCGGGTTACAGTACAGTTTGATCCTGAATTGTATTTGACACATCCAAAAAAAGTTTAACCTGCGAGTGGAAAGAGCCTGAATACCTAATTCTGTGATATTCTTCTACAGCATTTCCACTCCTCTAATGGTTTGTTTCCATCCTGACTGTGATGGAGGGTTCCTCGAATTAACAAATTTCATTTCTTGAATATTTTTTTCATTTCTCCAAAATACTTTAAGTGAGGACTTCGAGAAGTGAGGTACTACTGAACCTTTTTTCGCGTCTTAAGTCGGTCGAATTGGCATTCATTGCATCAAAAAGGTCATCGAATTTCTTAAGTAATGTCGCCGTCGCAGGAGCTCCGAAGGGCAGTTCGTCTGAAACATATTTCATGTTGTAGCAACCTATTAATAAATTACTAATACCTTTAATAATTCAGGTATATTATATTAGCCACTATAGCCGAGCGGTAAGGCATGCGACTTTCAATCTGGAGGACGCAGGGTCGGAGCCTCGGTTCCTACCACTGTTTTTAAACGAAAAACTTATGTACGGATTCTAGTCTAATCCCAATAAGGTCTAGTTTCCCCTGTAGGTTCGTAATTCAAGTGGCAGTCGATTTCATAAAAACTACTTCCTACGCCAAATCTTGGGATTCGGTATGAACCGTCCGCAAACGACAGCGGTCCCTTATTTATTTACATTTCATTTTATAAATATCCCTAGGGACTTCTTTACTAGTAGTAGTTTATGAGAAATTCTTAAGTAGCGTGTCAGACTCCGCACATTTAGCGAAGATATCGAACTAACCGCAAAATTAAGTTAGTTTAATAGGAAAATTAAGGAAATTTCAAAATAAAAATAACATGTCTTATCAATATGTATTATGTATATTAGTATTTGTTGGTAAAATATACGTAATAATAAACAGTATCACCAAATTTCAAGTTCATAGGTTAAAAAATTCTTAGGAACAAAATTTTGTGACAGACAACGGACGAACGGACGGACAGACGTGAGCGGCGTGAGTGACAGCAATAGGGTACCGTGTGGATTCTTCGGGTACGGAACTCTAAAAATCCGGCCAAGTGCGTGTCGGGCCATGTATAATCATAATGTAGGATTCCATAGTTCCATACTCATGTCAAATTACAGCTTTCTAGTACTAACGGTTACCGAGTTCCCCCAGAACTTCTCAAACCCTTAACCGATTTAGATGTGTGAGGTATCGTTGGAATCCTTACGTCATTCCGGGTGACATAGGACGACGTTGACGTGACGTTGCAACAAAAACACAGGTATCAAAATGAAGCATTTGAAGAAACTATTCCATAAATATATATAATGTATGTGTTTCAAGCAAAAAAATAGTTCAAAATAAAATATTAATTATAAAAATTAAAAAACACGACTGCATTAATATAGGGACTGTATTAATTTTATATAGGGTCGGCAACGCGCACGTGACTCTTTTGGAGTTACGAGCGTCTATAGGCTGCGGTGTCCGCTTACCATCAGGTGGACCGTACGCTTGTTTGCCACCGACGTAGTATAAAAATTAAAAAGATAAAAACAAGTTTCCTAATAAAGAACTCAAGGAAATATATTTTGTTTGCAGTCGGGTTTTACTTGTATGTAGTAGGTCCCCCGACTGCAAACAAAATATATTTCCTTGAGTTCTTTATTAGGAAACTTGTTTTTATCTTTTTAATGCAGTCGTGTTTTTTTAAATTTTTATAATTATTATTTTTGAGATATGTGAATAGGATTTTCACTATTTGGCATTGAAGTAATAAAATTTTTTGAGTCAACATTCCTATTATAGTCCCTACTAGTTATTGCCCGCGACTTAGTCCGCGTGGAACTCGTTCATCGCCAATTTAAGTAATTGCTACTGACTTATATCAGGCGCTTACTTAGTCATCGCTCTTTCACACACACTTTCACCCCCTTAAGGGATGGTTTCCGGGATAAAAAGTATCCTATGTCCTTTGCCGGGACTCAATCTATCTCCATACCAAATTTCATGTAAATTATTATTTTATTAAATTTCCAAAAAGTGACTCGATAAAAAATTCTATACAGTTAACGAACCTGCTCACAAAATTTCACGAAAATCGGTTAAGAAATGCGACCTGTAGAGGAGAACATACCATCACATACCATACCCATACATTTTCAAAAAAAAAATTTTTTTAATTTACAAATATTTACTCAACTAAAAAATTCTATGTAGTCGTAAAACCTGCTCACAAAATTTCACGAGAATCGGTTGAGAATAGCGATCTGTAGAGGAGAAAACGGCCGCAGAAAAATACAAAATCTTTGATAAAAAGTTTGTTTTTTTTTATTTCCAAAAACTGACTCGACAAAAAATTTCTTTTTATTTTCGAAACTGCTCACCAAATTTCACGAGAATCGGTTGAAAAATGCGACCTGTAGACGAAGACAACCGGAAATCCGGACATACGAAAGCATTTTTGTCGAAGCTAAAACTAAGACCTTCGTTTCACTCGGTCAATTACTTATTCTGTGGTTAAAGCGTGAAGAAGTAACAGACAGACAGACAGATACCGCCGCATACCGGGTAGAGTCAGTCCGACATGGGTCGGGCCTAGCTGAGTTTCTTGCTGGACTCTTCTCAGCTAGGCTAGGTTTACAGAACTAGCGACAAAACTCCCAGTAGCTCGATTCCACTAACACACCTCAGATTCGGTTGAAACCGCTCAACCAATCTCACTGGAGCGTAAGCTCTTAGAGTATTCCAGTGTTAAAACCGCCCGCGTGCTCGTATCGGAGGTTTTCCTTGGATTTTCCCCAGGCCACCCTCCAACCGCGCACTACTATCGCTTTAATGGCTCGGCCTATAAAGCCACAGTCAGGTTAAAAAAATAAGGAACTTTCTGATTATCCACGCCGTGTCCAGGAGTACCGCCTTCTGTATTAGACCCTTGCCCACAGAATATCCGATTGACCCAGCCATCGTCGTGAGTCTCTTTAGTAAGAGATGTTGGTCGAGACTCGAAAGTCTTCGCTATTAGACCGTTCGAAGAAACGACTATGTGGACAATGATCGTCAAATCGAGATCCAATAAATGGAATTATATTGTTACAAATCTTAATTATTAACGTGAAGGTTTGTGCGATGGATGGATGGATACCTATACGTTCCACTTAATCTCAAAAACTACTGAACAGATTTCTATGAAACTTTCCAGTATTGTAACTTGGATATCAGAATACGATATAGGCTATGATTTATTTCAAAATACAAACCAATAGCACAGAATAAGTAATAATACTAGTACTAATAGGTAATTCAGATACATGATGTGGGTATAAAATAATATAAGCAGCAAAACATACATAAATAGTGGAAGCGAGGCTGGTTCCGCGGCATTTCCAGGTGGCGAAGTTACTGTTCTTGCCGCCGGAATACCTGTCGAACACCCAGCTCCGGCCGGATCCCGTTGACAATTATCCTGAAACGTTATAGATGTTCATCATCCTTCTGGATGGAGCGCTCGTGGCCCAGCGGCGCCTGCGTGCCGCAAGCGTTATGCAAAGTTAAGCAACGTGGGCCGCGGTCAGTACATGGATGGGTGACCGCTTGAGTGGTTACTAACTGAGCGCTCCCGTGCTTTGGATTGGAAGGCACCATAAGCCGTTGATCCCTGCTGTCTATGGCAGCAGTCGTTAAGCCAAGTTGGAGGCCTTCGGGCGGCTTGAAAACTTCTAACAGTCAAGTTGCCCGCTCACTTACAAAGGGGGGTCGAAGTTGCACCACGTCCGTAGGGAAAGTACCCACCGCTACCCTACACGTGACCCCTGGGTGGTTCTAAAAGTGCAACAAAAACTGGCAACCGTACTGTCTTCTCGAAGATCTCACGGTTCGAAATGCAATACGATAAATAAATAAAATCATCCTTCTAGTGTGTTCGCGGTTACGCCCTCAGAACCCTAGGGCTGCTTTGACACCTAATCCCAAGATATAGTGTAGGCACTAATTTTAGACACGGCATTATTAGACTGGGTAAGTACACTAAGTACTAGATATAGGACCAGTTTAGCCTAGTGCAACCGATTTGCTGCCGCGAAGACACACATTATTTTATATGTTCTGAGTTTTGTACGTCTATTATTTTTTGTATCTGTGTGTCTTTTGTGCAGTAAATAAATGTTTCTTCTTCTTCTTCTAGTGGGTAATAGAGACCCTGCCTATTTCCTTGGGCTCGAATCCGGTCAGGGCATTTATTTGTGTGATGAGCATGAATATTTGTTTCTGAGTCTTGAATGTTTTCTATGTATTTAAGTATTTGTATCAATTAGGTAAATATATTGCCGCCTAGTACTCATAACACAAGCCTTATTCAGTTAGAGGGCTAGTTCAACTTGTGCAAGATTCTCCCCCAATATTGATTAGGCCGGTTTTTCACGATGTTTTCCTTTATGTATAATTTTTTATATATATGTACAAGTATGTGACGACCGCTTTAGCTTAGTTGATAGTGACCCTGCCTACGAAGCTGGAGGTCCCGGGTTCGAATCCCGGCCGGGGCATTTATTTGTGTGATGAGCACGAATATTTGTTCTTGGGTCTTGGATGTTTTCTATGTATTTAAGTATTTATTTATCTATATAAGTATGTATATCGTCGCTTAGTACCCATAGTACAAGCTTTGCTTAGTTTGGGACTAAGTTGATTTGTGTAAGATTGTCCACTAATATTTATTTATTTATTTATATGTTAGAAGAGATGTTGCGATAAGTTATTTTATGTAGCTACTATTACCTGTACCTACCTATTACAATTGCCAGGTAAAAGGATCTCGGTGAATGCATGGTTCTAATGACATATTCTTTTTTCCTGGAACTGCATTAATGCTGAGGCGTTTTTTGCTATAGCAGTGTAGCAGGAATCTTCAAAATGCTGGCCATAATAAATATTTACTATTTTCGTGGAGAGAAAACAGAGATTTCTAAGAAGACCAATCTTGATAAGGCCCACGACGTACGGCCCAAGCCGTCACCCTACAAAAAAGGAAAATACATATTTATTAATCCTATATTACGTCAATTTGTATATACTACTTAGCTTCTATTTACGACTTCCCTGGCGTGTAAGTTGTAAAACTAAAAAAAAATTAAAGTAATTAGTTCGGTAGGTAGTTTATGCGTCAAACAAACTTGAATATTTGGAGCCGCCAGTCTCATGTCTGATTACAATACAATCCGCCAGAGACTAGGCATCGCAGGTACTTGATGACCAAGCCGAAAGCAAGGGCAATAAATATGCGATCGGTGGCCTACTTTATTACTACCGTTGTACTGGAATGTACTAATCGGCTACACTACAGTTACAGCTCGCTATTGTAGGGACTAGGGACAGTAGGGAGGGACCCGGCTTTAGATAGTTGTAGTCTACAAGTTGTAGCCGAATTAAAAGAGAAAAGTTTTCTTACCTTAAAATAATTGTCGTTTCCGGTTTAGGGAAACGTTGTAGTCGAGTTGTTTCTTCTTGAGCAGGTTTTGCTCCACATATAACATCGGCAGTCTTTCTGGAAGCATATATGTGGACATGGTTGTTTTTCAGCCTACCCAAAACGGTGCCCTGAATATATCACATTCAGACAGCGAAAAAAACCACTACAAACGGAAGCCAATGAAACAGAAGTCAATTGATTTTCAGTGGATAAACGCAATATTGAATAATACTATTTATCAAAAATACATGGTGTGACTCTCGCCAAAATGGCGACGAGAACCAAAATTAAGTAAACGCAAAGAAAATTTGAACAAGATGTCAGTTTGAAATTAATGACACCAGGCATGACAGCTCTGAATAATATTGCACAATAATATTGCGCCATAATATTGAGCCATAATATTGCACAATAATATTGCGCAATAAAATTGATCTAGAATAAATATGTTTTTTATTAATGGCAACAATAAATTATTCCCACTCACACACATAGGCAAATTCGAAGCACCCCACACATCTTAGCGTAGTTAATACGCCTTGTTTTACAGACTACTTCCACTTAGCGACATTTTCTGTCTTATCAGAAAGACATCTTTTCTGCATTCTTTTTCAAATGACAGATGAAAAATGACGGCGCGATTCGAAATTGTTTCACAAATTTTCACGTTTTCACAGAATTTTCCGTGCAACATTATTTCAGCGTGCGAGGAACAATATACACGCTTTAAATAATTTTGCACTACTTGTTTATATTTATGCAAAAAAATAACATAGGTATTAAAAATATGAGAACACTGTTTCCCGTGTGAACATTTCGGAGCGACTGCAAGGCGTATTAACTACGCTAAGATGTGTGGGGTGCTTCGAATTTGCCTATGTGTGTGAGTGGGAATAATTTATTGTTGCCATTAATAAAAAACATATTTATTCTAGATCAATTTTATTGCGCAATATTATTGTGCAATATTATGGCTCAATATTATGGCGCAATATTATTGTGCAATATTATTCAGAGCTGTCATGCCTGGTGTCATTAATTTCAAACTGACATCTTGTTCAAATTTTCTTTGCGTTTACTTAATTTTGGTTCTCGTCGCCATTTTGGCGAGAGTCACACCATGTATTTTTGATAAATAGTATTATTCAATATTGCGTTTATCCACTGAAAATCAATTGACTTCTGTTTCATTGGCTTCCGTTTGTAGTGGTTTTTTTCGCTGTCTGAATGTGATATATTCAGGGCACCGTTTTGGGTAGGCTGAAAAACAACCATGTCCACATATATGCTTCCAGAAAGACTGCCGATGTTATATGTGGAGCAAAACCTGCTCAAGAAGAAACAACTCGACTACAACGTTTCCCTAAACCGGAAACGACAATTATTTTAAGGTAAGAAAACTTTTCTCTTTTAATTCGGCTACAACTTGTAGACTACAACTATCTAAAGCCGGGTCCCTCCCTACTGTCCCTAGTCCCTACAATAGCGAGCTGTAACTGTAGTGTAGCCGATTAGTACATTCCAGTACAACGGTAGTAATAAAGTAGGCCACCGATCGCATATTTATTGCCCTTGCTTTCGGCTTGGTCATCAAGTACCTGCGATGCCTAGTCTCTGGCGGATTGTATTGTAATCAGACATGAGACTGGCGGCTCCAAATATTCAAGTTTGTTTGACGCATAAACTACCTACCGAACTAATTACTTTAATTTTTTTTTAGTTTTACAACTTACACGCCAGGGAAGTCGTAAATAGAAGCTAAGTAGTATATACAAATTGACGTAATATAGGATTAATAAATATGTATTTTCCTTTTTTGTAGGGTGACGGCTTGGGCCGTACGTCGTGGGCCTTATCAAGATTGGTCTTCTTAGAAATCTCTGTTTTCTCTCCACGAAAATAGTAAATATTTATTATGGCCAGCATTTTGAAGATTCCTGCTACACTGCTATAGCAAAAAACGCCTCAGCATTAATGCAGTTCCAGGAAAAAAGAATATGTCATTAGAACCATGCATTCACCGAGATCCTTTTACCTGGCAATTGTAATAGGTAGGTACAGGTAATAGTAGCTACATAAAATAACTTATCGCAACATCTCTTCTAACATATAAATAAATAAATAAATATTAGTGGACAATCTTACACAAATCAACTTAGTCCCAAACTAAGCAAAGCTTGTACTATGGGTACTAAGCGACGATATACATACTTATATAGATAAATAAATACTTAAATACATAGAAAACATCCAAGACCCAAGAACAAATATTCGTGCTCATCACACAAATAAATGCCCCGGCCGGGATTCGAACCCGGGACCTCCAGCTTCGTAGGCAGGGTCACTATCAACTAAGCTAAAGCGGTCGTCACATACTTGTACATATATATAAAAAATTATACATAAAGGAAAACATCGTGAAAAACCGGCCTAATCAATATTGGGGGAGAATCTTGCACAAGTTGAACTAGCCCTCTAACTGAATAAGGCTTGTGTTATGAGTACTAGGCGGCAATATATTTACCTAATTGATACAAATACTTAAATACATAGAAAACATTCAAGACTCAGAAACAAATATTCATGCTCATCACACAAATAAATGCCCTGACCGGATTCGAGCCCAAGGAAATAGGCAGGGTCTCTATTACCCACTAGAAGAAGAAGAAGAAACATTTATTTACTGCACAAAAGACACACAGATACAAAAAATAATAGACGTACAAAACTCAGAACATATAAAATAATGTGTGTCTTCGCGGCAGCAAATCGGTTGCACTAGGCTAAACTGGTCCTATATCTAGTACTTAGTGTACTTACCCAGTCTAATAATGCCGTGTCTAAAATTAGTGCCTACACTATATCTTGGGATTAGGTGTCAAAGCAGCCCTAGGGTTCTGAGGGCGTAACCGCGAACACACTAGAAGGATGATTTTATTTATTTATCGTATTGCATTTCGAACCGTGAGATCTTCGAGAAGACAGTACGGTTGCCAGTTTTTGTTGCACTTTTAGAACCACCCAGGGGTCACGTGTAGGGTAGCGGTGGGTACTTTCCCTACGGACGTGGTGCAACTTCGACCCCCCTTTGTAAGTGAGCGGGCAACTTGACTGTTAGAAGTTTTCAAGCCGCCCGAAGGCCTCCAACTTGGCTTAACGACTGCTGCCATAGACAGCAGGGATCAACGGCTTATGGTGCCTTCCAATCCAAAGCACGGGAGCGCTCAGTTAGTAACCACTCAAGCGGTCACCCATCCATGTACTGACCGCGGCCCACGTTGCTTAACTTTGCATAACGCTTGCGGCACGCAGGCGCCGCTGGGCCACGAGCGCTCCATCCAGAAGGATGATGAACATCTATAACGTTTCAGGATAATTGTCAACGGGATCCGGCCGGAGCTGGGTGTTCGACAGGTATTCCGGCGGCAAGAACAGTAACTTCGCCACCTGGAAATGCCGCGGAACCAGCCTCGCTTCCACTATTTATGTATGTTTTGCTGCTTATATTATTTTATACCCACATCATGTATCTGAATTACCTATTAGTACTAGTATTATTACTTATTCTGTGCTATTGGTTTGTATTTTGAAATAAATCATAGCCTATATCGTATTCTGATATCCAAGTTACAATACTGGAAAGTTTCATAGAAATCTGTTCAGTAGTTTTTGAGATTAAGTGGAACGTATAGGTATCCATCCATCCATCGCACAAACCTTCACGTTAATAATTAAGATTTGTAACAATATAATTCCATTTATTGGATCTCGATTTGACGATCATTGTCCACATAGTCGTTTCTTCGAACGGTCTAATAGCGAAGACTTTCGAGTCTCGACCAACATCTCTTACTAAAGAGACTCACGACGATGGCTGGGTCAATCGGATATTCTGTGGGCAAGGGTCTAATACAGAAGGCGGTACTCCTGGACACGGCGTGGATAATCAGAAAGTTCCTTATTTTTTTAACCTGACTGTGGCTTTATAGGCCGAGCCATTAAAGCGATAGTAGTGCGCGGTTGGAGGGTGGCCTGGGGAAAATCCAAGGAAAACCTCCGATACGAGCACGCGGGCGGTTTTAACACTGGAATACTCTAAGAGCTTACGCTCCAGTGAGATTGGTTGAGCGGTTTCAACCGAATCTGAGGTGTGTTAGTGGAATCGAGCTACTGGGAGTTTTGTCGCTAGTTCTGTAAACCTAGCCTAGCTGAGAAGAGTCCAGCAAGAAACTCAGCTAGGCCCGACCCATGTCGGACTGACTCTACCCGGTATGCGGCGGTATCTGTCTGTCTGTCTGTTACTTCTTCACGCTTTAACCACAGAATAAGTAATTGACCGAGTGAAACGAAGGTCTTAGTTTTAGCTTCGACAAAAATGCTTTCGTATGTCCGGATTTCCGGTTGTCTTCGTCTACAGGTCGCATTTTTCAACCGATTCTCGTGAAATTTGGTGAGCAGTTTCGAAAATAAAAAGAAATTTTTTGTCGAGTCAGTTTTTGGAAATAAAAAAAAACAAACTTTTTATCAAAGATTTTGTATTTTTCTGCGGCCGTTTTCTCCTCTACAGATCGCTATTCTCAACCGATTCTCGTGAAATTTTGTGAGCAGGTTTTACGACTACATAGAATTTTTTAGTTGAGTAAATATTTGTAAATTAAAAAAATTTTTTTTTTGAAAATGTATGGGTATGGTATGTGATGGTATGTTCTCCTCTACAGGTCGCATTTCTTAACCGATTTTCGTGAAATTTTGTGAGCAGGTTCGTTAACTGTATAGAATTTTTTATCGAGTCACTTTTTGGAAATTTAATAAAATAATAATTTACATGAAATTTGGTATGGAGATAGATTGAGTCCCGGCAAAGGACATAGGATACTTTTTATCCCGGAAACCATCCCTTAAGGGGGTGAAAGTGTGTGTGAAAGAGCGATGACTAAGTAAGCGCCTGATATAAGTCAGTAGCAATTACTTAAATTGGCGATGAACGAGTTCCACGCGGACTAAGTCGCGGGCAATAACTAGTAGGGACTATAATAGGAATGTTGACTCAAAAAATTTTATTACTTCAATGCCAAATAGTGAAAATCCTATTCACATATCTCAAAAATAATAATTATAAAAATTTAAAAAAACACGACTGCATTAAAAAGATAAAAACAAGTTTCCTAATAAAGAACTCAAGGAAATATATTTTGTTTGCAGTCGGGGGACCTACTACATACAAGTAAAACCCGACTGCAAACAAAATATATTTCCTTGAGTTCTTTATTAGGAAACTTGTTTTTATCTTTTTAATTTTTATACTACGTCGGTGGCAAACAAGCGTACGGTCCACCTGATGGTAAGCGGACACCGCAGCCTATAGACGCTCGTAACTCCAAAAGAGTCACGTGCGCGTTGCCGACCCTATATAAAATTAATACAGTCCCTATATTAATGCAGTCGTGTTTTTTAATTTTTATAATTAATATTTTATTTTGAACTATTTTTTTGCTTGAAACACATACATTATATATATTTATGGAATAGTTTCTTCAAATGCTTCATTTTGATACCTGTGTTTTTGTTGCAACGTCACGTCAACGTCGTCCTATGTCACCCGGAATGACGTAAGGATTCCAACGATACCTCACACATCTAAATCGGTTAAGGGTTTGAGAAGTTCTGGGGGAACTCGGTAACCGTTAGTACTAGAAAGCTGTAATTTGACATGAGTATGGAACTATGGAATCCTACATTATGATTATACATGGCCCGACACGCACTTGGCCGGATTTTTAGAGTTCCGTACCCGAAGAATCCACACGGTACCCTATTGCTGTCACTCACGCCGCTCACGTCTGTCCGTCCGTTCGTCCGTTGTCTGTCACAAAATTTTGTTCCTAAGAATTTTTTAACCTATGAACTTGAAATTTGGTGATACTGTTTATTATTACGTATATTTTACCAACAAATACTAATATACATAATACATATTGATAAGACATGTTATTTTTATTTTGAAATTTCCTTAATTTTCCTATTAAACTAACTTAATTTTGCGGTTAGTTCGATATCTTCGCTAAATGTGCGGAGTCTGACACGCTACTTAAGAATTTCTCATAAACTACTACTAGTAAAGAAGTCCCTAGGGATATTTATAAAATGAAATGTAAATAAATAAGGGACCGCTGTCGTTTGCGGACGGTTCATACCGAATCCCAAGATTTGGCGTAGGAAGTAGTTTTTATGAAATCGACTGCCACTTGAATTACGAACCTACAGGGGAAACTAGACCTTATTGGGATTAGACTAGAATCCGTACATAAGTTTTTCGTTTAAAAACAGTGGTAGGAACCGAGGCTCTGACCCTGCGTCCTCCAGATTGAAAGTCGCATGCCTTACCGCTCGGCTATAGTGGCTAATATAATATACCTGAATTATTAAAGGTATTAGTAATTTATTAATAGGTTGCTACAACATGAAATATGTTTCAGACGAACTGCCCTTCGGAGCTCCTGCGACGGCGACATTACTTAAGAAATTCGATGACCTTTTTGATGCAATGAATGCCAATTCGACCGACTTAAGACGCGAAAAAAGGTTCAGTAGTACCTCACTTCTCGAAGTCCTCACTTAAAGTATTTTGGAGAAATGAAAAAAATATTCAAGAAATGAAATTTGTTAATTCGAGGAACCCTCCATCACAGTCAGGATGGAAACAAACCATTAGAGGAGTGGAAATGCTGTAGAAGAATATCACAGAATTAGGTATTCAGGCTCTTTCCACTCGCAGGTTAAACTTTTTTTGGATGTGTCAAATACAATTCAGGATCAAACTGTACTGTAACCCGACAGTTTCCCAATTTATAGCGAGATTTAAAACTACTATAATAACTTAAAAAAAACTGGAAAAAATAAAAATTGTGAGGTGCAGTAATTTAAAAAGTTTGCTCCAGGCGAGTGATGCTCAGACCGAAATTGCTACGAAAGAAGAATTTGAGGAAACCACAGTTGATACAGATGAATCAGTAGACATAGAAACAACTTCGGAAATGCAAGCCTGTGCACCCGGTTTATTATAAAAAAAATATATCAGTTGTGAAAATTATATTAATATCCTGACATCGAACCCCGGTAGTGAACCAGCGCACCAGTTCACAGAATTCAAAGAATATGGTGAAGGCAATAAAAGTTTGAATTACGCCAACCAGGATCTCATCAGTGCAGTGCAGCGCAGGAAGTTGCGTCCATCTGCAAATCTTTTTTTCGCCAATAATTTGCATGCGGAAAAATTACGCGAAAAGGGGATGCTGCTTTTAAAAAGTGAATGTAAGCAAAAGTTTATATTCCTACAGAAATGCCCTCAGCATTTTAACAAAAAAATTAATGACATTTCATGCCATGTCTAATATCACGTTAAAGCGACATATTATATTGATAAATAGGGATCTAGCAGAAGAATCAAATAAAAAAAAAACAATTGTTTGTCCTCCTCTACAGCGTTTCTCAAACGATTCTCGTGAAATTTTGTGAGCAGGTTCGATATACATATAACATCGTTTTTGGAAATTAAAAAAAACAGCTCACAGAGCCAGTACAGTATATTACTTATATACAATATAATATATATATTCCTAGCGGTGGTGATGTGAAAAGTTGTGTTTCAGGGCAGCATAGTTGTTCGGCGTCTCGTGCCTTGAAAGCCTCGCTAGACCCAGGATTGTTCTTCGGACTGCTCGCTTCGCTCGTGGTTCCAGATACAATCCTTCCCTAGCTCGGCTTTCAATGGATAGGGACGACGAGCGTTTGACCCGCTGCACTTTTACGTAACGATTTATTCAAATGTATACAATTCATCTAAAAAGGACCTTAGTAAGTACTTAGTAAAAAGGACCTTAGTAGTACAGCTTTTATAAAGACTGTATCGTTAAGTAGATACAAAAACTTTGTTTTCTTGGCGTCCAAATAATAAATGATCACGCATTTTGTCATAAGTAATACATTGTTTTTAATAAACTTTACCTACAGATAAATTTGCTTTTTAATTTATTAAATCCGTGTAATTAGCGTGATAACAACTGAGTTATATCATCGACTTTCGGCTTTAACAGATGGTGTCTCAAGGAAACTAAATGATACATTCATCATGTCGTTTTGAAGCGCGTAATTGAGTTTATGTCGTGCATTCTTCCTTATCGCACTTACGTATTTACTAGTCAGGGACGAATGTTTCCGACATAAAAGCAATCATGCTAGCTAGGGAGGTCTTATCACTAAAAAGTGATTTCTTTATACATCCTTTGGGTTAGCGGGGAAAAAAACAAATATTATGAACTGAATACTAAGATAATTTACATAAAAAAACATATATTGTGAGCATTTTATTATACCGCCACCGAAGCAATAAAAAAAAAAGATTTTACTGGGATTTGAACCCGAGACTCCAGCTTCAGAGGCAGGCTCACTACCAACTAGCCCATATTTTAGTTCACTCGTCCACATCGGTGGTCGCTAGTAGTATAAACGAAGTTTTGACAGATACACACTACGACACGCCACGATCACTCTTTTCAAGTATGTAGTTAGCGTTCTTCTCCTTTAGTGAGTATTATATTCTTTGCTGTAAAATCAATCAAGATGTATTGAGCGTGCTTCGGACGCCGGCTGACACCCAACCGAAGGCAAAGTCAAAATAGTGTGTACCAATGAACGCATTTGAGGACTCCGGCTTTACTCGTCGTGTCTGGTTGTTACGGTATTTAGCAACAACACATGAGATTTTGTCAGTGCCTGCAGGAACCTAGACAAAATTTTGACAAAGCGCACAAGCTCCGTTACACTGGTATCTGCGTCGATGACGAATATCTAAGCTGGTGTCGCTCTATCAGCCGATTTGTCGAAGACAAACTGATACAGGTCAAGATTTCCGAAGTCTACCGTGTTTCATGTGAACAAAACTGTAATGTGAAGAAGAATGAAGATAGCATATTTTAAGATATTGTGAAGAAATACAGGAAAATGGAAATGTAAGCTCCATTCAGTATCCTGACTATCTAGAGAATCTTCTCTCCGACAGATGGATTTTCAATAACAAATGTGACAAAGTTTTGACAACAATGGTGAAAATAATATTTAACAAGAAAAGAAGGAAGTAGCAACCATAGCTGGTGTGAAGAATAGAAAAGCCACCGGTAGAAGCTTAATATTGCTCCCGTCCTAGTATATTTAAATGGAACTGTCACTGGTGACAGTTGATCCAGTGATTAGTACACCTATCGCCCAAAAACTGAAGTTGGAAAAGAATAGTGAACATATTCAAGAAATGCTTAAATTTGACATGTGAAATGTCAACCGGGTGAGCATTCGTAATGTCCCAAGTGAATGAGAGAATTTTAGTGATCCTGGAAATACAGTTACTACATGGTACGTGTTCCTAAAGATCGAGGATACCGCACCGTGATGTGCAGTTCGCAATGGCATCCAACTGTGACCGTCACGTCAGCCTATTTAGGACGAGACGTCATCTACCATGAAGCAATATGTTACTGATGTACTTATTAAGCTGTATTTAAAGCTAGGATTGGAGTCCTAGTTGTTTTTAACAAAGTTATATAACATTTTGTAGCGCAGTTATACTGAACTTTGTTATATTTTCTAAGTACAGTCATATTGATTTTTATAGGTATAGCTTTGAAACATTTTTATGTGTTATTGTTTGTGGAAGTGCTGTTATGCTGTTTATTATGTGGATAGGAGCTTATGCTGTTTAATGTCAAAGTTATTTCTCCTTTTCACTAAGGTTCAATTTTCGAGGGAGTGTTACGGTGGTTTGAAAATGGAACCATAGTCGATGTCATAGAGTTATCTATGGCCGCTGGCAGTCGCACCGTAACGTTCACACGGGAAACCGGCGCTCTGTTTTGATATGTGTTTTTACATCTAGATATGTTTTAATATGTTTGTAGACAATATATTGTGTACAACTATCACGCAACGTGTTTAAATTCATCAGAGAGAAAATTTCGTTTATGGCTCGCGTTAGCACCCCTAGTCTTAAGCAGTGTTGCCACTGCCAGATGTCATTTTTGTAAACTAAAGCTTTGTCCACACTTGTATATTTTTACCGTATCGTATCTCCGTCGCATAGCACCAACGCGTATCGTTATTGCTAGTACTTGGCTAGTACCACACTTCGCCATAGTTGTTCAAATATTCGTGTTGCATCTCTTTCTTTAATATCGCAAAAGAAAGGGAGGCGAATACGCAACGCGAAGACGAATAGCGAAGTGTAGTAGCAACTTTAAATACTCCGCATAGTTGCATATCGGACAAAATATCGGTTAATAAAGCTGCCTACACAAAGCCCTGCCTGCAGGGCCCTGCTTGCAGTGCCACTGCCAAATCGTATTGTGTGTATGCATGCAGGGCCGATTTAACAGATAAAAAAATCGGAGCAGCATGTAGGCAGCTTAAGCATGTTCTCATAGGGTATTTGCCTCCCTTTCTTTTGCGATATTAAAAAAAGAGATGCAACACGAATATTTGAACAACTATGGCGAAGCGTGGTGCTATATTATCATCATGATCGGTAAGTGTGGACATGTTTAGATACGGTACGAAGACACGAAGGTGTGATTTGATTCGTGATTCACCGCGATCCAACCTGGAGTAGGTTTTTCCCCGATCAACAAGGTCACCAGCGCCCGTAGCACATGATGGGCTCGAGAGTACGTCGACTAATCTTGAGCTACACGTCTTTTTCCGATTGGCGCTGTTAGAAAGTGACGGATAGCTCGAGATACGCCGATATACTCTCGAGCGCAACACATGCTTGGCCTACAGACCGATGCAATACGGGTGCTCAAGAAGTTTATATACATACTAGAGGTTGCGCGCTGAACATTCGTTTGAAGCTAGAAAATATGGCCTTGAATGACGTCACCGTTATCTTGCATCTCTTTCACTCTATACTATACTACTATAATGTAAGATGCAAGATAACGGTGACGTCATTCAAAAATAATAAATAAAGTTCTTGCGGGTGCTTTTATAAATACTTTACCGTGGACGTGCACGTTTACGATAAGCTCTATAGTTTCATTCATAATAGTCTAACTAAAGTCTATGGTCGATTGCACGTCCACTATAAAAGCGACCAATGCTGGTGTTCCTCAAGGCTGTGTGCTATCGGCCACGCTGTTCCTTCTGCATATCAATGTTATACTGCAAATCTGCGTCTTCCACTGTTATGCGGATGACAGCACGGGTGATGCTATTGCTAACTATACTGGCCGCGCAAATATTTCTCAGAAAAGCGTCATTGAGAGCCGGAATACGCTTGTTTGCTTGACATTGCGTAGAGATGTAGCCTGGCTCTGTATTTTCTGTCGGTTGTATCACGGGGAGTGTTCCGAGGAATTGTTTGGACTGATCCCTGTCGCATCTTTTCGCCATCGTTCCAGGCGACAGCTTTTCCATCCTCACTAGTTAGATGGTTGGCAGTTGACAACTATGCGGTTCACGAGAAATTTCCTGCGTCGCACAACCAAACTGTGGAACGAACTGTCGCTTGCGGTATTTCCGGACCGATATGACCTTCAAACCTTCAGGAAAAGGGCTTACTCCAATCTGAAAGGCCGGCAACGCACTAGTGACTCCTCTGGTGTTGCGCTTGTTTATGGGCGCCGGTAATCACCTACCACCAGGCGATCTTTCTGCTCAATTGCTCCATATAACTAAATAGGTGGTATTATACCTACAATTGATAACTACTGAATCTACTCTTGCATAAATATTTAATCAATCTTTGTATTCATACACATTAACACATATTAATCATATTATACATTAACATTAAGGCAACACAACTACATGACGTTATACGAGTCTACGTATATTCATACTTATTCATTGCTACATTTATGATTTAATGTAATATACTTAAAATAAAATCGAAAAATAGTAGAATATATTTCACTGTATAAAACTATTATAACTTTAACTTGTTCCGTGCGGCATAAATGCGATTGCCGGATAGAAAGTATAAAGTATTGAAAGTGTATTAACATGATTATCAATCAACAGACTTTAAAATTAAAACCATTCATTCGTTTATGTGTTAATAGTACAGTAAGTTACTAAAATTGCGTAAGCATTATACCTAGTAGAACATCCAAAAAATATATTAGGTAGGTACATATAATAATTTAGTACCAACAATGTTCAACGTGCTTACTAAAACATGCACCATGAACACACCATGAACATATTCGTTGCCGTACCTACATATATTTGGCCAACATATTTATTAATTTTGGCACTATAAGTACATATTTTCAACTTTATGAAAATAATTTTATCAAATGCAGTGTTTTAGCGACGTCACCACCGCAATACGCGATTTCCTTTGGTACTTGCAGTCACGGGCACTAATATGTATATTTTTTTACCTTATTCCATTGAAATAAGGTCCAATAATTTTAACAAGTTTTATGCCCTCGACTGAGTACAGTTTCTACTGACGCAATTAGGGAACTTCATTATTGGAAACATGGATAAAGAAGTGGGACCCTTTGCATAAGAATTTACACAAACAGTTATGCTTAGATAATGAATACATCTTCTTCAGCAAGTAAACTTAAAACTACTTAACAATATAACGCAAATAACGCAATTATTACAAAATAATTATAAAGCACCAAAGTAAGTTTCCATGCAATTAAATAATTAAATCTACAAAATCTGCCTATAGCTAGAAACAACGGTATTTTTGAAGGTTTAGAAGCTTTATAGAGTTCAGTTCCACATGACTAGAAACGTAAAATGGTATCCCCATGAGCTGAGCACCTAAAATTGTAACACAACAAAACAAATCTTACTGTAGGCAGTGCCTACAGTAAGATTAATGAGTTGTGCCTACTAGGCACAACTCATTCCATTAATATTTATAATGTTGAAGTGATTTATTCATTGCATTTTTTTGTGACCGTGGTCATCAAACACTTGAAGATGTAACCCGTAAATCTAAAACTAAGATAAAATTACAAACAATTAACATGTTTGGCAAGACAAAATATATTAGGCGGACGAAAAGAAAGTTTTGACGTATTTCGCACTTTGAATGTAGGTATTATTGTTACAAAAACTTCGTGTAGATATAGTATAACATTGTAGTCTTTGGTGTAGATGTAGATTCAATTACACTTGTCAAAACGTATTTTAAGTGTATTATTTATTCATTATTAATTTATTAATAATTACCACTGGCTATTTTTTTAATACGTAATTCGCTAAATTGTACGTCTCATGAAGAAAATCTACACGATTTACAATTACACACAATACTTGCAAACTTGCTTGTATATGGAAAAAGTTAAGTTTTTTTTAATTTTTAGTTTATAGACTACGAGTATATCTGTGATATAAAATAGTTAGCACATAGTTGGTTCGAACTTTTTAACTAAAATAATTTGTTATGTGTAGGGCAAAAGTTTGTATGGGCCGCTTTGTCGTAATGCTAAAATACGCATCATTTATTTCCCAGACTTAAAACTAAACATTAACTGTATACATATCACAATAGCGAATAGGGACCAAGAGCAGAAAACTAATATTATCATTATACCCAACCTTGCATGTTATCATATTTTATTTGTTATCTTATTTTTGAGACATACCTATTTCTTTTTTAGACATCCTCTTCAAGTTTGTTACGGTTCTGGGTTGGATACCAGTTGTTGAATATAAACATCTTATCAGTTGGTCCTTAAAATTATTAAACAATTAATTAATTTTAGGATAGCTAAAGGCATGCATCATGACTAAATATATTTATAAAATTATGTACCTACATAATCTTAATATAAAATAAAATAGTAAAGTATACTTCCAAAAATGTTCATTACATTTCTACATATAAGTACATGAATTCTATATTATGTTTTGTCATTTTCCCTACATTGTGCTAGTGACAACATATATTCTAAATAAGAATAAGTACACTAATTCCCAACAGAAAAAATAACAATGGTGTGCTATATAACGACGAATGTAAGTATCTTAAAAAATAATCTTCATTATTATTTGTAGAATTTGATGACAATGATAAAATACGATTTGGTGATGCGGGATATGTTCTTGGACCAATTTTTAATGTCTACTGGTGTATATGGATTGTGTATAAGAAGATATAGTTAAGTTATGAATAATATTATGCAATATTAATAATTGTATACAATTAAAAATCCATTGGGTATAATTAAATATGTAGTAAACTTATTTTAGTCCATGAGCAATAATAACTATAATCCGAACAATGCAAGCCCAAAGCAACACATAAAAATGTGATTTTTCTTCAAGATATTCTTGGATACCACATTAATTCCCATTTTCAATCCTTTCCATTAAACGGAAGTACACTTTTAAGCATGGGCGCAATATTGTAAACAGCATGACAATCAATATCAACGTCAAATTGGTGTAGCGCAAAATTTCGCCAAAAGTCCACCAGTTGGAATAGAAGCTAAGAATGATTGTCACACTGCCAAGCACAATAGTGAGCAGTCCGATTGAGGCATGCAACAGTTTGATATAAATTGGAGCCAGATAATGTTTCAACTTGAGGCTGTACAGGGCTCCCAATCCTCCGGTCATAGTGACCAACATGAAAATCAAAGAGGCTAATCCAAATTTAGAATGCAGAGTCTGAAACTGGGGCTTGTCATGGACAATTTTATTTGATAATATACAAAGAAATGCAATAAGAATCAGTATACCAGCTGCAACCTGCAGGACCCAGTGGCGAGCGCTCCGCAGGCGAATAGGCATCCACTCTGTTGCCAGATCACCAGGAGTAATTGCATTCACCGCAGATGTCATGAACACAGTCCACTGTAAAAGTAAAGTCAAATTTTATATAATAGCACTTTTTTTTTTAAATTCGTCCATTTATAGCCTGTCAAGATTCTATTTGGCCCTGAAATAGTGATGCTACAGACATTATACATGGCAATAATGTAAAATTATACAATATTACAATACAAAATATTATATAAAAAAAAAAAAATATAATACAATATTTATTATTGTACAATATGTTTTTCAATAAATTATTCTTATTCTTATTCTTATAATATTCAATATAAAAATATTCTTCAGCTTCAGACTGCGAAGACATTTGATTTATTGTTAGATAATGTGGCACTTTCAGGACTACCAACCTCAATTATAAAATGTTTAAGAATTGTATTGTAATGTTTGGTCTTAATCCCTGACCGGACCTATTGAAAATCTGAAAGTACAGAGTAGTTTGAACCAAATCTGGCAGTTCTGATTTTTTTCAGACTTGTTTATAATGTTGGCCCAATGAATAATCCAAGTTTGTGACCTCGAGCGCCTAACGCAACTTTGTCAAAAATAAAATAAAGCCTTTCAAAGTTCATGATTTTTTCGAACTTCTCAAACTTTAAAATGATTTATCTCGGAAAGTATTAGGTCTAGAGAGACAATTCTAGTCTCAAATTATAGAACACTTAGTCTACTTTAAAATATAGAAAACTTAGTCTACTTTAAAAACCTGAAGGTACTATCAACAACTAGTTCTTTAAGGTTGAAAATCAGAACTACCAGAATTAACGCAAGCTCTGAATGTATAAAGTTACTGGATTATCTGGGATTCGAATATAGGATAATTTTTCCTATGTTTGACTTCAAATCTTTTGTCCTTTTTTGATGTAAATATTTTATTGTATTGACTATATCTTTTCTTAATCTGTCTGTTGCCGAAGAGTAATCCTTGCCAGTAAAATAAATGAGTACCACTGAAACATGCAACATAGGGAAGGCCTAATAAAATCTTGGCAGGCTTTACATGTACCTATGTCATATTTCTCATTTACTTTAATTATTTTTTGTTTTAACAAAGTTATTCTGGGTTGTAAAATAAGCATTTGATTCATATATATATATACACTTACACACACATACACTTACACACACACACACACTGCTGCTGCTGCTGCTGCTGTGTTACTAGAGGTGAGACGTACTAGGCAAAACTCGTACTGAGTCTTGCGAGTACGCGTCCACAAAAAGACTAGATCCAAAGACTAGGTCCAAATACGCGCTAAACCGACCCCGACCCGAGGTGCCCCGAAAGAATTCGAACGCGCAGACGAATACGAATAGCGCGGAACATAAAGACTCTTAGACGTTTCGAGTCTTCAGAGTCGTCGTACGCCTAGTACTCGATACACTAAAAGACGCGCGAGCGGGATCGCGTACTTACGCGTCCATGCCAAAACCTATTCCAAAAACCTGTTCCCGTAAATATGTCTCACCTCTATGTGTTACACTGCTGCTGTGTGTGTGTGTGTGTGCACTTGCAAAATTATGTATTTATACTGATATCTGAATAAAAGTATAATATCATTGAGAGTATTGAGACACAATTAGACCTCCAAATTGTTGTAGGGTGTAAATGGTAGAGTACAGAAATGTATAATAAATTTATAGCATTTTTTATGGGTTTTAGTAATATTTGCAGTAAAACCATTGGCAAAACTTAAATAATAAACAATTGAATTAAAGTTCTAAATATATGATGAGTAGTAGTAGTTCTAAATATATGAGTAGTAGTAGTGAAAATAATACAAGTAATAAAATAAATAACAACTGTGGGTATGCTTAAATAACGTGAAACTTACCCCCAGAGCCATCAATGTCGGATGGAGAGCAAATAAGACAGACTCCTGCTTAGAGACACAGCAATAGATGATGATAGCTACGAATATCAGTGCGCTCAAGTTGCTCACGAGATTCATGTAGCTGATCCTGTTAGGCATGTTGGAGCCGATGAGACGAGACTGTTCAGCGTTCGTGCTGTCTGATCCTGCTGGCATTGTTGCTTCACCATCAAGTCTCTCCATTCAGAAACTTGCCTCCCCGTTGTTAATCGAGTGGTCTTTAGATGAAAATTCTTCTAAAGAACTGGTAAAGAATCACTATCGTATGTCCCTAAGGCGTATCCTGCGGCGAGATAGCAAAGTAAAAATGATACTTTCGGATTATTGACTCGGGTCGGGTGACGACAACAATTCGATGTTGTGAAGCTGACAGTTGACACTAGATGGATTGACAGTGACATTGACATACAAGAGCAATATTTTCCTACTTTTTTAAGCACTATGGTGGATTTTGCTCGTCGTTGCGTTGGTGAACACGTGCTCGGCGCGACGACGAGCAGAATCCACTACCGAACAAAACCAGTTGCCTACTGTCATGGCGTCGTTACCGAACAACGTCTTTGAACAAGTATTGATTGGCGAAATCATCATTAATTTGATGGAAAGCCTTTTTTTAAAAGAAGAAGAACTACTATGGTATTAGAGCAGGGTCATTAAATGGTTGTTAAATTTATTTATATAACCATAACCCAACCATTTCAACAGAGTTATAGAGTAGGCCCATTTTTGAAGAAGTAGAATGCAAGAAGCAAATCATGTAACAGTTGGGGTGACAACGTTATCAGAGGGTTTGGACCCTGCAGAATACGGATCTGCCTGTCGCCATCTCGAAATTTGAGCCGGAAGTACGGTATACCGGAAAAGGTGCAGCCCATACAAAAAAAATCGTAGTACATTTAGTAAATCGATGCTCTGGTACTTTAAAAGAGGTCCGATTGATATGGTTTTTTGGTATGTTGTAAAGGACAATATTAGCCCAACCTAAAATTTTCGGCCCTCCAGCGCCATAACTTTGGCCGCCATCTTGGAATTATCATCATCTTGTTTAATTATGCTTGTAGACATATATGACCTACCAGACTCTTATGTGACAATCATGATTTAGATCATTCTTTATATACCTCTCTCAGAGCGCTTAGAGACAGTGGTGTCATACAATACCTTTAAAACCACAGGTGGGACATGCAGGCCTCGCAGGCAAAGCGAAGCAGATGAGGAAGGAGGAGAGAGGCTACTCCGCTCTGGCAGCCTTAGTATAGGATTCAAGGTAGGATTCAGGCAGACACTAATAACTTTATTATGCCCGCTGCGCACCGGATCCTTCCTGGGAGGAAGTGTAGAGTTTAAGGATGGTTCCGGGGGCGTAGCGACACCCTCTGATAATGTTGTCACCCCAACTGTTACACGATTTGCTTCTTGCATTCTACTTCTTCCAAAATGGGCCTACTCTATAATCTATATATATGAAGTTGATGGGTGACTGATTAATCACCGCCCCGCCGAAACTGCCGGTCCTAGAAATTTGAAATTTACACTATAGTTAGGTTATATAACGGAGGCAACGGATAAGACGGGATTTTTGGAAATTCCACCCCTAAGGGGGTAAAACAGGGGTGCAAAGTTTGTATGGGGGGGCAATAATTTTTTAAAGGTATAGACTTGAAACTTTGTACATAGACTCCTTAAAATAAGACAATGAAAGTGATATCTGCGTTTTCAAAATTTTCGTCTCCTAAGGGGTTGAAAATAGGGGTGAAATATTGTATGGGGAGCATTTTTTTTTAAAGTGAGTCTTCAAACTTTGTATGAAAGTTCCTTATAATAATACAAAAAAAGTCATTTCAGCGTTTTTCGAAATTCATCCCCTAAAGGGGTTAAAAAGGGGTTCAAAGTTTGTATGGGGAGCAAATTTTTTTTTTAAGTGAGGTACTTCAAATTTCTTACAGAGACTCTCAGTTTAAATAAAACAAAACTAATTTCTGCGTTTTTTGAAATTCAACCCCTAAAGGAGTTAAAAAGGGATTCAAAGTTTATATTGGAAGCAAAAATTTTTTGAGTGAAGGACTTAAAATTTCTTACAGTGACTGTTTAAATTAAATACTACAAAACTAATTTCAGCGTTTTTTTTTAATTCATCCCCTCAAGGGGTTAAAAAGGGGTTCAAAGTTTGTATGGGGAGCAACATTTTTTTAATAGAGAGACTTCAAATTTTTTACAGAGTCTCTGTTTAAATACAACAAAACAAATTTCGGCTTTTTTTTTAATTCATCCCCTCAATGGGTTAAAAAGGGGTTCAAAGTTTGTATGGGGAGCAACATTATTTTAATTGAGAGACTTTCATTTCACAAAAAGACTGTTTAAATGATTTCAGGATTTGTGGATTTGGATAGATGTTTGAAACGAAATTTCTACAGGTCCTTTTTAAATACGTACAGTAACGATAGACGAAGACAAAACGACAAGATACGTGTCAAACTCACACAAAAAATAGCCTAAGTAAATGAGAGTTTTTATCCGATAAGTAGGTACCTAAAGGGATTTTTAGAGGGGTTGAGAATTTGGGTTGACCGATTTATATCTGTACAGCATATTAATAATTTGGTCTCACCGGGTAAAAGTACCACAATTATTATACCTACCGTTTCCTGGATATTAAGATGTTTTAACTAAAAACCGAGCTCTACGCAGACGAAGTTGCGGGCAACAGCTAGTATACTATATCTATGATATATATCTATAGAAAATATCAATTTGTTCACCAAATCATTGTTAGTTCAAATTTAGAAATAACGGAAAAATTTAGGCACCGTGTGGGATTCGAACCTGCGACCTCCCGGCACTCGCGGCCAGTCGCTCTAGCCAACTGAGCTATAGGTGCAACTACCACCCGGCCCCAAAATTTTTCAACCGTTCCTTCATTAATACAAACGCCTTAAGGGAGGCGGTCCTGTTCAGTGCCTAAATTTTTAGGGTTCCGTACCCAAAGGATAAAACTTATAAATAATGGTACGGAGCCCTTCGTGCGCGAGTCCGACTCGCACTTGGCCGGTTTTTTTTCAATTTATTTGTTTCTATATTTGTGTTAGCAGCGTTACTTACTACTGCTTAATACAAAATTAATTACGATAAAACAGGGGTCTGAAAATGTATGAAATTGTATGCAGACGCTTTTATTCTACCGTGGACGTTAATGATATGCCGTAAGCTCGCTGTAGCGGGCACCGCAGGTTATAGATGAATTTTAAAACCTTTTAAATTTAATACTTATCAGGCTTTTTAAAGCGAAGACGTATCATTTAAAAAAAATACATGGTTTCAATTCAAGTACATGATTGCCACAAGTTGCAAAAATCATAAATTTGGGAACTTCTACAATACCTACCTAATCTTCTTTTTACAATAACGCGCTAGAAGCCATCGGCATCGGCATGACTATCTCCGCTTACAAATTTTATCTCTTCGCTGCTTATTAGAGGTGGGTGATAAATAACTTCACGATGAAAAAATCACGGTGATCCGCCGTTAAAAAGTAACAGTGTGACTTGTCACGAAGTAACAACGTTACAAAATAACGTTGTTACTTAGCGGCGATATCACTGGAACAGTGTGTAAGCGACGCGTCGCGTCGTGCCTCGTGACAGCTGTTACTAACTGTGACTGTGACTGCGGTGCGCTGTCACGGAGTAACATCAGTTGTTACAAAAATATCAGTAACTGCCGGGAACGATCGACACGCAAATGTCGTGACACGAAATAACCGAAGTGACAAAGTCACGGTGATTTTTCAATGTGATTTTTTTGGAACGGAAATAACAATAACGGTGATCGAAAAGTAACGCTTTTCCCCATGTCTACTGCTTATTACTTAGTTAGTTATTCTACATAACCTTGTATGTGGGCCAATTTTTTTGGCGTTGTAGTTTTTTTTTATTTCTCAGAATTGCATGAAAATTGGTAGGTTGGAAGAGCTCCTGATTCTGTACAAGTAAAAAAAAATATGACATGCCCTCGAAAAAAATTTTATTCCCATACATTTTTTCCACTTAGTTACGAAAATCCCATACGTTTTGTCACTCAATGGAAAAAAATGTGGGACAGTGTAGGAAATCGTGCACATATTGTTCAGAATCAGGAGCTCTTCCAACCTACCAATTTTCATGCAATTCTGAGAAATAAAAAAAACTACAACGCCAAAAAAATTGGCCCATGTATCAAAAATGGATTGTATCTATCTATATTTTAGACATTTTATATCCTTATTTAATGGAAATTCTTAAATTCGTCAGTGGCAACATTAGACTGTGTACCGTTTGCAGTGTTGCCAGAACGTGCTTTTTAGCACGGTTTTACGTGCTTTTTTGGATACGAACGTGCTTTTTACGTGCGCTCCCCAAAAACGTGCTAAAACCGTGCTTTTTTAAGTGCTATGGTGTTTTATTATTTTACTACTAAAAATGGGGAGGTTGTTGGTTTGGTACTCTCTAAAACTGTAAATTTTTTTCTAACAATCATTGTGTTAAAAAAATCTTTCTCTCCTACCCTACGCTTTGATATCCTAAAGTTAAAAGTTAAGTTTTACCTGTGGTTGCAGGAAAGAACTTGTCCTGCAACTGCGAGCTCTATACTTCGTGTCGTGCAATGTGTACACGATGTAGTAAAGGCTCAATAGGTACTCTGTATGTGACGAAAACTGGCCAAGTGCGTATCAGACTTCGCACATTTAGGTTTCCGAACCAACCGCAAAAGTATGTTGGTTTTAACATGAAAAATAAGGAAATTTCCAAACAAAAAAACCTGTTATATCAAAATATAAAGTATTTCTTGGTAAAATACCCGTAATAATGAACAGTATAACTAAATTTCAAGTTTATGGGTCAATGGGAAGAAAAAATAATCTTATGAACAAAATTTTGTGACAGACGACTGACGGACGGACGGACGCGTGAGTGACAGCAATAGATTTTCGACCCTTCGGGTACGGAACCCTAAAAACGTGCTTTTTATTCCAAAAACGTGCTTTTTGACGGAAGTGCTCTGGCAACACTGACCGTTTCTTTTTTTTCAAGTTTTTACTCAACAGGTTATTTCCATTTCATTCTATCTTCCAATAAAACCGTAAGAAGAACAAAGATCGAAATAATGCGTACAGGTTGAAACTTGTCAGAAAGGCCGGGTCGGCGCCGCACGTGCGCGTGCGCAGCGGTACGATTTGACAATAGTGTAGTGACGGATCGCGCGACATCGACATGTCAGTTCAATCAGATGTTTAATCACAGTTGATTTAATTCAGTTCAGTCCAGTCAGTAGTGAGAAAATTGTCGGATGAACAAGTCGCCTTCGCCTACAAAAGCGTTTAGCTATTGTTCGTGCATTAAAATCCTAACTTTGTTAATGTGAAGTGAGTTCAAATTGTATTTATTTTCGAATTGAAATAAACGTTTAATGTGGTGACTTTAATGACTCGATTAATGTTTTATGAAATGGTTTGTTTACACTTTGTAGTTGACTGATACTAGTTAATTGTAGTTAGTTGCTGTAGTAGAAGTTTGTATTATTAGATTTATTACTCAACATTTGCTCTGATGGAGGGAAATCTCAAATCTAAAACGTAAGTACAATCATACTGTTATACTTAATAGTTACCTGTTGCCTTAATAATATTTTTATGTATACCTCTACATAATCAAAATTATTTTACAAATTGTAAATAAATAATTAAAACCGCTACTCACTGTAAGTATTAGTTAGATTTATAATTATAATGAAACATATTTACTACTATCGTTTTTACATCGTATTTCTTATTGAAATTCATACATAGACTGTACATTTTTTTTTGACTCCTTCATAGAAGGATTGCTCAATCAGTCTAATCTTAGATACATACCCATTTGATTTTTATTAAAATAATTTTAGGTCATAACTTGGTAAAAAAGGTCCATATTAATTTTTTATTACTAATAAATATCTGGGCGACCGAGCCTTGCTCGGCGTTTTCCCGGGCATGAGACCTAGCTAGATCGATTGCTCGTCCCCGAAAACGCCCACATACCAAATTTCATCAAAATCGTTAGAGCCGTTTCCGAGATCCCCGAAATAAATATATATATAAATAAATAAATATACAAGAATTGCTCGTTTAAAGATATAAGATGTAACAGTTTTTGAGACAATACCAAAGTGACAGATATATGCTTCTAGATACTCATCAATACTCGGAAACAACTTTTAGGTATTACCTTTAGGTGAAGTTACATAAGGAAAAAATAACTGCATGTTCTGAAAACAACAATACCATGAACTCCAAACCAGATCTAAGTTGATTTAACATTTTTTAGTGCTTCAAGCTCAAGTGCAAAGTTATTTGGACCAACTGTGTATATAATTCACTCTGAAACAATCGTTATGTTATTTCCATGGAATTATCCAAATTTATTTTTTTCCCTGGCTCCAATTACATCCTTAATAATACCTATAGGTATTCCTCAAGACTAAATTTATTGGTAACAGGATTACACTATTCTGATGTGATGCTCTCTGATGCACTCGGACGCCTGGCCATTATAAATAAGCATTCACATCTGATCTGATGCACACAGATGCTCGTTATGAAGAGTTTTAACATATATAGAGGTTAACACTAAACATGTAAACACACTGAACAGATACCTGTTGCGTTATAACATGCGGAATATTTTCTAATGAATACAGAATCTGATCTGAGCTAGCGAAGGTGCAGGTGCACTGAGTTGAAAGTGGGGGACCTATATTTATTCTTATCTACCAGCATAACTTCGATTGAGTGAGTTCAGAAAAAGCTGCTGACTCGCAAGCATCCATAGGCGATCATGTCTGCTTACCACCAGGCCGGCCGTATGCCTGTTTGCCCCAATTGTGGTATTAAAAAAACATTTCAAAGGTGTGCATTTTATGGGGATTGTTGGTGGCAATATGTGTAAATAAATATATTTTTGTGTCTATCCAGTGTGACTGGACGGTACAGTGACTATTTTCAGTGGTGGTATTGGCCTCAGAGCGCCTTTACATGCTGGATATAGAGTCGTAAATTGAATAAAGCCATCAGACTCTTCTTAAAAAGGATACCCTTCCAGTCAATCTTAACGGAGCCTTTGCCAAAGGCTGCAATGTCTGTATGCGGTTTTATTTGTAAATAGGTATACAAATTTTGTATTTTTTTTTTCATTTTTTTTATGTTCGGTGCCCGCGCACGTATTCAGCTCCTGCCCCTATTCGTCCCGGAACCGCCGCATACCGTAGAGTCAGTCAACAACACTCCTAGTAGCTCGATTCCACTGACACCTCAGATTCGGTTGAAGTGGCTCAACCAATCTCACTGGAGCGCAAACTCGTCTTATTCTGCCAGTGTTTAAACCTTGCCGTGGTCTGGTCGTGTCGGAGGCTTGCCCAGGCTTGTACTATTACTTATTCTGTGCCCAGGCCACTCTCCAACCGCGCACTACCGCTTGGGCCCGGCCTATAAAGCCACAGTCAGTGCACGCAGTCGGTGTGCGATGCCTTTAGTGTATAGTAGTACTTGCTGGAGCTGAAATCGTCATTTTTCCAAAAGCTTCTATGAATAAATAAAGATCATATCAAGGAAATCTAACACGTAGTGATTTAATACTCTTTGAAATCTACTACCCACCTGTCATATCGCGGTCACACGCAGTAAAAACGTAGTGGTTATATTCTCTTTGCACATGTTTTGAACGCAGTCCCACCACAGAATAAAGCTGCCTACACAAAGCCCTGCATGCCTACACACAATACGATTTGGCAGTGGCACTGCAAGCAGGGCCCTGCAGGCAGGGCTTTGTGTAGGCAGCTTTAGTAATAGTGTCCCACCTTATTTCAACATGATTTTGACAGATCGACATTATGTAAAAATACCGGCCAAGTGCGTGTAGGGCCTCGCGCAATGTAGGGTTCCGTAGTTACCCAAATGCCCACGCGTTACCTTACGGACTACGCAAACTCATTTAAGTATTTACTATGTTTTTAACACAGCTAATAACATTCGTAAGTAATCAATATTACGTGTTCTTATGTTTGCTTTTCTTTACATTTCTTAAGTTCGGCGGCTATTAGTTAGTCGTTAACTAGCAATGTCTAGGTTCAAAACTGAGTACCTAGCAGTGGCGGCCCGTCAAAAATATTCTTATGTATCCCGAAAATAATTTGCCTTTCTTATATTCTTCATGAACCGTAATAAAAGAACTGGGCTTGTTGAAAATTAGGTAAGCCGGTGGCAATCGAGTTGTATGGATGGACGCTCCGCCACTGTACCTAGTTTTGAAAGTTTTCCTTTTGAATTCATTACATGTAGGTACTACTATTACTACTACCCATTGACTTATAATATAGAAATAGACACACTATGCCGAACAAAAATGACGGAAAATGTGGCACTGATTGACACTGTCAGTTGCATACACGCTTTGTCACTGTCACTGTCTGCCGTCAACACGAAAGTACCGCAACGCGGTACATTTGAGGGTGCCATTTTTTTCGCCTGACTGTGTATCTAGTTCTTTTATAGTACATCTATGCTACTACCATGTTTTTTCCGTATGTTCAGTAGTTCGGCACCGTTGACCATAACAAAATGTATGTGGTTAGTGAATCAAAAATGGTTTTAGAAACCCACAATAAGTACATAGTTTTGAATGAGCTATCCAACGATACCTACCCCACTCATACTTTACGTGTACGGGAGGTACCGTAATTTTTATTTTTCAATAGGTTACCGTTTATCACCGTAGTTGACATTTATACTCATGCCAAATTACATCTTTCTAATGCTAATGGTTACTGAGCTAAACCGCGGACGGACGTACATGGCGAAACTACTTACTTATAAAGGTTCCTCGCTCACTACGGAATCCTATGGAAAATAAAAAAATAATCAATAAATAAAAGCGCTATGTAAATACCTATTATTATCTTTATGTCACACCTGGCCATAAAGCGGCAATTACCGCACGCTTTGCGCGCGGGAAATCCCACTTCCTAGCCAGGGGGTGAAATAAAATTTTGTACTTAACACGGGCGGTAATAAAGAAAGCCTCAGATCGCATATTTATCGCCCTTGCCTTCGGCTCGGGCGTCAAATGCCTGCGATCTGAGACATTCTTTATTTTACCGCCCTTGTTAAGGGGGGTATCCCCAACGCAAATGTCCCGCTCTAACACGCGTGAGTTTACAATTGACCATCCCGCTCTCTACGCAAGCTCTGCGCGCAGTTTTGTAAATATTTAGCTATAGTCATTAAGCCAATCATTTTATCAAAGCAAACCCTGCGAATGTGTCATGTGTCTATAACTATTTACGATCTTTAATTGAGTACAAAAATTAAATGTTAAATTTCAGTATTATAGCCGTAGTATTGAAAAAACATTCCAAAAAGGGGTAACTTCGCGATTTTTTTCTATAGAGTGAAATTCATCAGGTCATGTAACTGACTGCGATTTTGACTAGACAATATCCTTACGTAACACATATATTTTTTTTAGATTTTAAGACACTATATTCTATGTCTCAGATGGTTTTTAAAAACTCAAAAGTGGTAATACACGGCCTTAAGTAATGTACTATTGCGCGTCCTTCTAATTTTTACTAGCTTTTGCCCGTGACTTCGTCCGCGATCCGTGATGGGGTGAAATCCTTGAACGCTTTTATACTTTACCGTGGACGTGCACGTCTACGGTAAACTCTAGGTATGGTTTCATTCATAAAAAGATCATAAGATAGACTTTAGACGAATTATGAATGAAACCATAGAGTTTACCGTGGATGTGCACGTCCATGGTAAAGTATTAAAAGCGACCATTGACCTATTTCATCCCTTCGAGGAATGATTTTCCGGATAAAAAGTTTTCCATATGTTAATCCAGGCTATAAACTTGTTGTATTTCAAGTTTCATTATAATCCGTTCCGTTCAGCCGTTACAAACATGTAAACCTTCGCAGGCACGTTGCTCTGCGTTCCCGGTCTGACATTGGTATGGTTATTGTATTTTGCGATAGGATAAACAGCCGTACATATATAAATATGTATGGTAATATTTAAAGATAGGTATGCCTAACTACAGCAAAATTCGATTAGGTGCAAGTATCAGCAGACGTCACAGTCCATAAAATAAAGTCAATAAAAAAAACCTAAAATAGGTACCTATAGTCAGTGGTAATTTTCGTATCGTCATTGATGGAACATACGTACGCTATACGCTCATAACTCATAATACATGTAAACTAGGTAGACCAATCTCAATAATTTATTAAGTATATGAACGGATATTCTGTTGTTGCCGAGGGCGATTGCGTAATATTTAATCATTCAATGCACAGGGCATTACGCCGCGGGTCGGGAGGCGCAGGTCCGTCTGTATCGCCGCGGGGCTGTATTCTTGTTTAGGTTTTTTCACCGTGGCAGCCCGCGCAAGGCACTGCCTATCGGAAAGCTGCGGTGACTCATGCGCCGCTTGCTAGAGCAAAATATCGCGGGGATGTTAGTGATAAATTCCGGTAAACCGGATTGAGCGACGACGAAACAAAGTCAGGGACATAGCCATATCATAAGACTGTACCTACTTGTAGAACATTAAAATAAGTTTAAGTACTTTAAATAAATACTACCTATAGGTATTCTATTTGATCTTTGTATGAAAATACTGTTTTATTACTTCTTACATTATATTACTTCCGATTGTTCCGATTCACCGTAATGGCATAATAGGACAACATAATAGGCATAGAATAAGTTGTTAGATGTCAAATTTAGAATGCCAGGTCGCAGGTTCGAATCCTGCTCGGTGCCTAAATTTTCAATTTTTCCTTTATTTCTAAAATTGTAGTTTGCGTTACCAGCGTTACTGCTCTATACAAAATTAATTTTGTTACATGTAAGGATGTTAGGATGTAGGTAAGTATAACATATTTAATTTTTTGATGTTTCATAGAAATTTCTTTTGTAAGTCCTCCATTTACAACCTGTGTAGTAGTGTTTTTTTGAAGAAGAGCGTAAGACATTTTACATTGGAAAGGTAATTTCGTATTCCATGAATCATGATGCCAAAAACAAACCCCACACGAACTCTTACTAGGCGGTTGTCATACTGCGGTCCGGGCTTCCGCATCAGTATACCACCTAAAAAGCCCGTCATATACCTATTCTTCTTCTAGGGTTTCTTACGATATTACAATGTGTCGAATGTCGTATACATGTAAGTCCGAGCCTTAGGTGGTATATATACATACCCATCATAGTTAGGTTTTTTTAATTTTTTACAATATTTTCACAATTACTCTTTGTCTTTTTAGGGTTCCGTACCGGAAGGGTCAAAACGGAACTCTAGAGTGATAGAGTGTAAATGTGAAAATGATCTAACAAATAAAAATGGTCGCAGAAACCTTGCAATATTTTTGATGAGTAGCGCGATTTGAAAGAAAAGCAAATTGCACCATCACTACGTGTAGGGGAGTTACCCTAAAAACATTTTAGTTTCTAGTTTTTATTTTACCGCTTTGTCGGCGTCATTGATATGTATACTCATGCCAAATTACAACTTTCTAGTACATGCTAGTGCTAACGGACGGACATGGCGAAACTACAAGCCCCTAGGGTTCCTTGTTTAGGGTCCGACATGCACTTGGCCGGTTTTGGCGGTTTTTTTAATGAAAATACGCAACTGTTAAAAAAGTGTTTAAGAAAATAATCTAATAATATTTTTTGTGCCTTAATTACGTGCTTATGCGGCTATTACACTGTCCTGAATCAGGCGTCCTAACTAGTGGAGGGGAGTTGAAGCATCTCGCTCTAACGTATAGGTCGGAACCCTTCTAAGTGTCCTGAATTCAGGACAGTGTAATATCCGCTTTACGTATAGTTCCGAACCCTTCTAAGTGTCCTGAATTCAGGACAGTGTAATACCAGCTTTACTGCTACTGTTACAGTGGTACAACCAAGTGCAAAAATATTAGTGAAAGTGCATATGTGAATTATGTGATACAACTTACCTACTCAAAAATATGTCCCATAGCTCCCATAGCTTTTATTTATGTCGTAAATTAAGATTTCGGTTTATATTTTTGTAAATAACTGTTATAATGTTTATATTTATGATAGGGTTAAATCGTAACATATTATTGCACTTGACTGTACCAATAATCGCACGATCCCGATTCCCGACTTACTCTTGGCCAAATTATTTGTCTTAGTTTATTAAAAACAAAAAAGCTCTACTGTTTGGGGAACTTGCGAGGTAACGTGACGTGTCCTGTTAGGACATGATCGCATCCAGCCTGCCAGTTCGTTGTTGCATTGTTTATTATTGTCAATGGCAGGTGGATAGTTCTCAATGCTTTGGTTAAAACCTCAATGTTTCTTTGAAGTCGAAGTGAAGTGTTATTTATTTACGTGTTGTCAAGTTAGTGAAAATATTAAAATACATTATAAAAAGTGTTAAATGCTTCAGAAAAATGATAAGGTATGTACACTCACGAGCATGCAGCATGCAGGTTACAGTTACAGCATTAAATAATATCTGCGCGGCAAAAATATCTGACACGTCTTAACTAACGGGCTCTACAAAGTGTCAGATATTTATGCGCATTGCGCGCATTTTTATGGCAGTTATTAATTAGTGCTGGCGACTGTACATAATGCGACATCATAGCTAAGCTAAGCTTAGATATATATAAAAAAATATACTTATTGAATTGGTGGGAACCTACGCTCATTCATACGTTTCTCAGTCGTTGATGTGCGTAAAGTAAATAAATATTTTTGTAAACATATTGTGACATAAACATAACGTAACCAATGGTCCGGTTATTGAACCCTTAAAATTAACCATTTCTACACTATGACAATACTCATTTGTGTATGGATTTAGTTTCCACTAACATTAGCAGTGATTGCATCATCGACGAACGAAGATCCTGCGTGTAGTGAGGACACGTGTGGATTCAGAATTAAAATAGTGCAGTGAATAATCACTAAGTAGATCGACGAGTCAGTGCTGGCTCTTCTAGCGTGAGACGAAGTGCATTCGCCTTCTCATCTTGGTCCGCTGCCGATGGCGGAGCCGGTGCATTGAGTCTTTTTGCTCTCTTCTCTAGAGCTACAGTGCAAGTCGTTTTCCTTTCACCCTAACGTATTTTCACTGTACCTATACGGAGGTAATGATAGCTTTTGTCAATGTACAGTGAACAGTGAAGGAAGTACGTTTTCATTTCTCGTACTCTGAAAGTGGGTCATTGTTCATCTAAGTACCTAGCGTGCTGAAAGTGGTCCATTTCTGCTCAAGAGCAGAAGAGCATTAAAAAAAATTGTATGGTGAATCGGAGTTAAATTGGGCAACGGCACTAACCTATACAGCCACATAGCAAAGAGAATATAACCACTACGTTCTAAGAGACGGGACTTAGAACAAGGTTTTTGATGACAATGACATTGTCAATATTGTCATCACATGACATTGATGTACAGTTTGGCAGACATTTTGAACCACAATAAAAAAGAAAACGCGAAAGTACGTCATGCCAACATAACAACGCAATAGGGATATCGATATCGATATCCTATATATCGATATCGATAAATGATGACCAGTGACGTCCACATAAATAATGGACGAATCTATTCAGTTTTTGAACATAGGTACTTACCAGCCAAAAGAATAACACAATGAAATAATTTTATTAACATTTATTTACGCTAGCCAAAGTATTAAATCCATCAGCACTCGTTCTTGTTTTGGTTGAACCTTGCATACAACCTTGTATGTATGTATCTTATGAGAACTGCTACATCACCTGTTCCTTCTTCTATATCTTTTTTCTATAACATAATAAGTATTTTGTAAGTCGACCAAGTTGACTTGCCTTCGAGACTTACGATTGAATATCTTGACGAGATGACTTCCATGGCTGGACCGAATATCCTTTTAAATCTTATTCAGAGTAAACGCGTGTTTAAAACGATAGAACCATTATATTTTATTATAATATCGACCAGAACAATATTTTATTTTAATTTTACAATGTTTGTTATGTTTGTTTTCTTGACAACTGAAAATAATGACAACCTAAACCAGAGAGTTTGAGTATTGAAGTAAAAACTCCTTTCAACAGAACGGAAATGACAATAAGTGACATTGACATGTGACTGAGATGGATTAACTGAGAGAGCGAGATATCGGTATTCGCCATGTTTTTTTGTGTTTTTTAATGCCTCAGACCATACAAAAATCACTTTTCCTTCCTAGTTGCGCCAGCCTGATCAATAGTTTGTGGCAGATAAAAAAAGGGAAACTATGACAAGGACAACAAATCATATGACTCTCTCTGTCGCTCATTATAAAGTTGTATATGACCATCTCGTTCAGTAGGTATTATTATTTGATGTCGAGTCTAATTAGTCTGAGCGTATTATAAATAAATGAAATAAAGTGCTCCATACACAAACACCATTAACGTCAGTCAACATTTCCCGCTAAAATGTTTGTGCATAATATTGTTATTGAAGTTAACAAGTATCTCGCGTTGCAAATAACACAGTTCCTAAATTTTAGATCATCATCACAATATTGATTGTTTTGTTTTTGTGAAAAATGAAACGAAAATGTGCATATTTGATTTTTTTTGTCTACGAAGCTGGAGGTCCCGGGTTTAATTCCCGGTCAGGGCATTTATTTGTGTGATGAACACGTATAATTGTTGTGGGTGTTTTCAATATATTCAAGTATGCATTTATCGTCGCGTTAGTACAAGCTTTGCTTGGTTTGGGACTAGGTCGATTTGTGTAAGTTTGTCCACAAATATTTATTTATTTTTAAATATTTTACTTTTCTCGTATTCGAAATGAAAAGCAGAGTGTTTAACTCGGGTAAAACCACCCATATCAGCCCTTGGTTAACAATCTACTATTTTCACTCTTAAGAGGAGGGGTAGGGCAAGCTCTCTCCATACAAACTTTGTGCAGGATTTACTTCGTTTGTGTTTGCATTAAAGTTATAATTTTTGGTCAGTATGCTTATTTTTCTGATAGCTATTTCGTGATGTAATTTTTTTTTTTATTAAATATGTTTTTTAATTTTTTAATTTTGTTTTTTTTTGAAATATTTGAAAATTTTCACATCACGATCTTCGCATATCTAATATTTACAACCAAAAAATATATTATATTTGTTAGTGCCAAAACCGACGAATAAAACGTGCACAAAGTTTGTATGGGGAAGGCCTTGCCCTACCCTGCGCCTTAAGCTTAAGCCACACACAGAGCGGGCGTGAGGCGGGCGGGAGGCGGACGGGCGTGTGGCGGGCGGGCGCGCAAAGGCAGTCTGTATCTTGAAAGCCGCCCGCCACTCGCCCGCCCGCCTCACGCCCAAAGCTCTGTGTGTGGTTTAAGCTTTATCACAATGACAATAATTTGTATGGCCTTAGAGCAACTGTTGCCGACTTGACTGGATATGACAAACGACGGACGGACGGACACGTGAGTGACAGCAATAGGTAGGGCTCTGTTTGGACCCTTAGGGTGCGGGTACGGATTCCGTTATTCCGTACGGAACCCTAAAAAGAAAATTGTTATATACTGTATTGTGCCTATATATTATGTCATATACGTATTCGTAATGTACAACCGACTCGTACCTAGAATAATATGAGTAAGATACGACACTAGTAAACTAATTATGAAATGTAGAGTTGTGGGCTAACGTTCTTATTCAACCATTTATATTGTTATCTGCTGTATCATATCACAGGAAAGGATTGACAGGATTAATAATGTGCATTCTTGCTTTCCTCTTTATATTTTATTTATCATTGGTGGTGGTTGGTACTTAGTTAGTACCTAGACTTTTGTGCATGCATGTAGGTAAATAAAATGATACATATTAAAGGTTCGTATAAGTCCTTTATCTACAAGTTATAGATAGATAACTCTTGTTGCGAAACTGTTTGGTAGATCCTGATTGTATTACACTCGGTAAGCATAATACGATTAATTGACTGATAAGGCAAATGTAGTATGAAGAATCAGACTACCTACCTATATAGGTACATATATATCGCATGATGCCACGTCAGAGCGGCGGCCAGCGCGCAGCCTCAGTCGTTAACTATTCGCGCTCAGGTTTATTTACGCATTATCTTAAGTCACAGAATAAGTAATACATATAATATGGTTATGTAAAGGCCAAAGGCCACTTATTGTTTAAGACGTTCGTCGATTTAGGCTATTTTCTGTGTGAAGACATTTTCTTTCGTTACTATCCAGTAAATCCAGTACAGGACTGTTGCGATTGCGGTCAAATACAAATAGGTATCACTCCTAAATCGACAAATTTCAAGCTAAACATTTTTTCCCGTGTAAAATAAAACACAGAATAAATGCAAAAAATATAGCTTCGTCACCATCCTATAGTTATAAATTAATGAAGGCATAGTAATATCCTTTACGCAGTTTATTGGAATCAAGAAAATCAAAATTTTGTCATAATCCGTGTTCAAAACATTTTATAATTTGTAAGGCCTTAAATCATATGCTAAACGGTAAATATAAGCTGTCCGATTCACAAATCAGAACCAATTCGAATCACTTCACTGCATTATTTCCTAGTAAAGCTTTCCGAGATTCGTAACAACTTGATTTAGTTGATAGAGCTCGGTGTAACACTATACTGTATACTGGTTAGCCGGAGATAAGTTGTCGTCAAGTTGTAACTAAGTATATGAACAAGACCTCCACTCCACCCATGTGGGATTGTGATCGTCGCGTTTGCGCTTGCCTCGAATGACGTGCAAAGTTCGTTGTTGCATTACTACGAGTATGTAAGTATGTAGGACCTAACATATGCATTGTACTACATTGTAGGTGCACTTTATGTATAATTGTATATTACCACGTTATGGGTTAATACGATCCTGCTGTGTCTCACAGACCCGGCAGCTTTATTGTTTACCTATCAGCTGCGTTACATTACATGTACGTAGTTATCCGTGGTGGCCGTGTATCAGATCATGTTTGTTTATTAATGCATTTGTACTATAGTTACTTATTCTGTGCTATAGTCTAGACAACCTGTTGACTTGACCTTTAGGAAAAACTTGTATAACTCTAACTATCGTATTATGAGCATTTGAGCTTATTTTCGGGCTCATTTCCTAATTGACAATCTAGTCATGGTTTGATATTATAAATACTATGCATTCTTAGGAATCTATTGTATAATACCATTTGGCATTGTACTTTGTTCGTTACTCCCACGACCCACGTAGGTACATAAGTAAAATGGGCATGAGCTTTGAAGGTCGTTTATGCTCTTGGTACCTACCTAATGTTTTCCGTGAAGTATACCTACCTAATTGATGTTACTCATTCAAGATACAGTTATCCGTCTGCTTTTTGCACGCCGATGCAGTCATTATATATCCATAAGTTAATATTATAATAAACGCGAAAATAGCTTAGTCTTTCACCTTTTAAAGCTTAGCCCGTTAAACCGGTTTAAATAAAATGTGGTATGGATACTATGGATGGAAATAACTTGAGATCCGAGGAAATCATCCCTTAAATGAATGAAAAGCGGGTGAGAGTTTGTATGGGAGAGTGATAATTAAGCCTACATCTGAAAGAATTGAATAGGTAGCAATTATCCTCTTATTAGGCGAGTAACGAGCTCTACACGGACCAAGTCGCGAGAAATAGCTAGTCATAAGCTAGTCTATTTGCTAATAAGTATATGTTAAGTGTTTACATCCTGTTTACGCGAAAGTGTCGGATCGTATAGATTTGAAAAAAAAAATAGTTTCTTTGAAAGGGCAATTGAACACTTTTATGATCAGGTAGAGAAAACCGGCCCTTTTGTTTGCGATCTTTTTCTAGAAGATGACTCACTGTCGGCTGTTCTATTGGTGTGTTTTGTTTAGTGCAAGCAGGTGTGCGTGATATATTATTACTTTTTTACGAAGACCTTTATGTGTGTAAGTGCATAATTTCTGCTTTGTTTCTAGTTTGATTAAGAAGTCTGCATCTACGGTGCAATCACCTGATGAGTTATGACTTTCAAATAGATGCTGCGGTCAATGTCAGCGCCGCATTCTTGTCTGGTTTTTAAATCGCAGCTCTATACCTAGGTATCTAATTGTAATCTCAGATTTTATTCCTAATAGGCGCTTAGGTACAAATGTGTATTTAATTTTTTATGTATAATTGGGCAGCTTCAGATCGCTTGCCTATGGCACCTGGGCACAGGATATATCAAGGTACCTACAACCTATACTGATACTACATATAATGTCCTATTGATCTATAAGCCTTATGATCGAGTACATACATAAACAGTACAACATACACAATTACACATGTAACGTTTCTTACAAACACGTTAACATTAAGTACAAGTGTAACAGTCGAAATGTTTTACAACAAATTACGATCCCTGTTAAATCTTCCTTTCTTAATCACAATGGTACTCGGATATCTTTTTATGACTATGATACATCCGATGCTAATATTCATGCCAATTGCCTATTAGGTGACTGTCAAGGTGGTCTTATAGGTACCTATACCTACTGAGCCTGACCTTTGGCCAAATTAAGCACGCTATAAACGATGCCATATGTCACAACAACTTAAAGAAACACAACTATTGTTACACTGAAAGGTATGAATGGGGCCAGTTACACGGTGATTATTATCACGCGATACACTCAATCACAATTCGTATTACGAGAGTATTGATTAATTTTGAAGGAAAATCTAAACTCTAAACAATGCTCAACTGAACAAATCTACTTTAATATTGACACCCAGTATTGTGATAATAATTATGACCTCTTATAATTATTATCACAATACTTCTCTCAAAATAATCTTATTCGAACCATATATACCTGCATCTCTGTCGGTTGTTGTGTTGTGACAAATTGTTGGTTGCGTTGCGTGCTTTACGCATTTCAAAGCTAAGTTTGGGACTGTTTCCAGCCAGCCAGCCTAAGGAAACTCTTTAGCCTTTTAATTCTGTTGGAAACCAGCATATATGGTCAAGTTAATATTTTGTATTACAAGAATCGTAACTTATTTGATATTTCCGCAGGGTGGCACTGCTGGTTGCGGCTTGCTGGGCGACGGTGGCAGCGGGCCTATCTTTGTCATGCCAGTCGGACTATCAATGCAGAGCTCGCTTCTACTGCGACCATGATTCCAAGTGCAGCGAGTGTCTCAGCTGCGAGAGGCTCAACCGGGCACCTTCGCTGTCAAGAAAGGACTGTATCACCTCTGTTCTTGATTGCGGCAACTGCATTGAAGGGTAACGTTTTAACCCCCTTTAGGGCCTTATCACACTTGCGAGTTGCGAGCGTGCTTTCTAAATTTATATACAAATATCAGCCGCGTCGAACTCGCTGAGTGATAAGGCCCTTAAGAGGAGGGGTAGGGCAAGCTCTCTCCATACAAACTTTGTGCAGGATTTACTTCGTTTGTGTTTGCATTAAAGTTATGATTTTTGGTCAGTATGCTTATTTTTCTGATAGCTATTTCGTGATGTAAATTTTTTTATTATTTTTTTAATTTTTTTTAATTTTGATTTTTTTTGAATAATTTGAAATTTTTCACATCACGATCTTCGCATGTCTAATATTTACAACCAAAAAAAATATTATATTTGTTAGTGCCAAAACCGACGAATAAAACGTGCACAAAGTTTGTATGGGGAAGGCCTTGCCCTACCCTGCGCCTTAAGCCTTAGTTTTACACACGGATCCCGGAGGTATAACAATTTCAATCGATCTATTAGACCGCGTAATATTTAGTTAAACTGGCATGCAAGTGCCGCACGCGTCACTTCCTTATTATTGAATAAATACTATAAAATTCAGTTACGATGAACAAGCGAAATTTAACTAAAATCGGTTTGATGGGCATTCATAAATAAGGGGCGTAGGTAATGTATGATGCATTTAAGAGTTAGATTCTTGTCGGTATCTGTCTCCATCTAGTGCCGTCAGCCGCAACTATGATCTTATCTCCGGGCCTTCGGCCTTCTTGAGTACAAAATGACTGGTTCTCTTTCCTATTTGTTTCATGTAGCTTATCATTGGTCTTCATTTTTCTCGCCTGCTTTTAACCCGTCTTCTCTCAGCGAAAACAACACAATCAATCTTTTGTTATCCGGCCGGGGATCCCAGTCATTGTTAGCGGAACTAGCGGAAGGCTTTCTCGCCTTCCAAATATTCTGTATTGAGTATTTGCATAACAGTTTAGTCATGTGGATTTACCTTATGATAATGTGAAAGCAGTATCAATTTTCCGTTTTACTTGTATTGTAGCGTCGCTTTGCCCGTTACGCGACTACCTAGCGCCAGTTTGGGACCACCTGATAGACGAGGTTCTTCAAATAATGATATTTACTATTTCTACAGACCCTAAAGAAACAATGACTTGAATATAGTTATTGAATGCATTAAAAAAAACGAGAAAATATCCTTACAGTCATCACCTCATCCAACTCGCAAACCGGCATCGGCACACCAAATTATTAGCTGGTGTTAGCTAACCGACCTATCGACCCTAAAAATCCCTAATTGTAAGATTTGATTAGAAAAATTTAACCGAAACTGGTTACTATGCCATTTTTTCTCAACGTAAGTGACATAGCTACAGCTGAATGGACACTGAAACCATTAGACGTGTTTATCCTTTGAATTATGTATTCGTGAACCGGATAATCCATGTGTACATAATAAACTAATGAATGAATATGTCTGTGGGTTTCGATTTACATGGGTTATCGAGCAGCGCGAGCACGCAACTGGGAGACACGTACTCGTATTGTGATTGTTAAGAATGTTATCGAGTGTTTTGACTCGCACATGATTCTTCTCGCTTTTTAGGGTTCCGTAGTAAACAAGGAACCCTTATAGTTTCGCCATGTCCGTCCGTCCGTCCGTCCGACCCCCGTTTTTCTCAGTAACCGTTAGTACTAGAAAGCTGTAATTTGGCATGAGTATACATATCAATGACGCCGACAAAACGGTAGAATAAAATCTTATAAAAAAAATTTTTTTAGGGTACCTCCCCTACATGTAAAGTGGTGGTGCAATTTTTTTTTCTGCCAAACCCCATCGTGTGGGGTATCGTTGGATAGCTCTTTTAAAAATATTATTAGGTTTCTAAAAGCATTTTTTGATTAAAGAATTGGTTAGCGTGATATTAAGCTTTGAAGTGATATTTTTAGCTATGGTCAAGTGTCCCCCCCCTGCCAGCTAAACGGTGGCTACTAGGCATGTGAAAAAAATCATGGTAGTAGTAAATACGATGAATTTAAAAGGAAAACTATCACAGCTAAGTAGACATTACTAGTTAACGAGTAATAGTCGAACTTCAGAAATGTACTTTGCAAAAGCAAACTTTCGTACAATTTCCATTGATACCTTAGATAATGTTGTTAATAGGGATGATGACACTATAAAAGAAAATCAATAAATCCAAATTTTCTACATAATGACTCAAATTCTCAATCAAATGGCAAAAAAAGTAATTCAAAAAAATAAATAATTACGTAATTATAAGTCTTCAAAGTTTTAAAAGTGGGTATTTTCTGTCGCTTTTCCGCAAAACGCACCTTTGTATTGAACGATTGTCATTTACTATGGCGCTACTCAAAGGTGACGTCACGGTCGAGTAGCACTTTCTCTCTCTAACTACGAACATTCTAACCGTTGTTGCTTCGTTATTTTTTGAGATATTTGAATAGGATTTTCACTATTTGGCATAGTTTTATGTCTTCTTTCTATTGAAGTAATATTTTTTTTTGAGTCATCATGCCTATTCTGTCAAAAACATAGTAAATATAAGTTTGCGAACTTTTTAGTCCATATAATGTAACGGGTAGACGACTACGGAACCCTACCTTGCGCGTGGCCCGACACGCACTTGTTTGATTTTATTATTGAAAGGCGCCGCTCGTTTTCAAAATTACCGACGTATATAATCGGTAATGTACGTAGTAGGTACATTTTAGTTAGCTACATTAGTGGTAACTGGTGCGGCAGAAGTGGCAGAACTGAATGTAATTAACGATTTACTTTGACACAATGGTCCAGTATTCAAACCAAAACAAGTTTAAGTTCAATCAAGTTTTTCACCGACATCGCGGTACGTAAAATATTCGAATTTATTTGAATTTAAACTTTCGTGAGACATGTTATAACTTTATTTAAGGAACTATTTTTAACTTTATTCTGAGGAAGAACTCCCGAAGAGTTCGAAACATGTCGCCCGAAGTGACAATTAATACGTGAGTTTTAACCGTTTAGTAAAATAAAGTTATTCGAATTTATGCTGGCGACAAATTACCCGGTACGCGTGCGTCGCTGGGCCACGAGGTCGCGTCCTCACGGGTTGAACGATCCTATAGGCCAGTGCACATTGGTTGCTTGCGCAGCACGTAAGCGTCGACGTGCACGTAGACGTGCGCTTTGTAAAGTATGAATCTCCAAAGTAGATGTCACACCGCTTGCACGCGCACGCGCACCCACACGTCACGCAAGCGGTGTGACATCTACTATGGACCGGTCGGTTAGTTCTATTTTAATGTAACCCCTTACTTTCTGTAAGTGTACGAATCTTAAGGCTTGGTCACACTGCGTTGCGCGACGTCCGCGCGACGCGACCGCTGCGCGCCGGAACGTATGCTAACAGGTTAGCGACGTCACACAGGTTGCGCGACGGTTTCATACATTTTAGCGCGCAGCGCAGCGTCCCGCTTGCGTCGCGCAAGCGGTGTGACCAAGCCTTTAATGATGTTAAATCATAGTTCTATGAGGCGAATGTGAAGAACCTAATAACCCTGGAGAGTATAGTTCGTACAAAACTCTAAGGCCAAAATTTTGCCAATCGACCGCAAGCAAAAAACGACTAAGAGCTCCGACTGTAGGGTAGATTCTTGCTTGAGTTGATTTGATAGCATTTCCCCTTACAGTTTTGATATAGGTACCTAACTAATGTATGGTGTACATGTGCAGGCTGACGGAAGACTTGCGGGGATTGTGCGTGGGCAGCAGCCTGCCCGTCTACGTATGGGTGCTGATCGCGCTGGGCGGCCTCTTGCTGTTCGCGATCATTGTTGCCTACGTGCTGCGCCGTAACACGGAAATTGTCTCCCGTGTGTTTGCATGTAAGTACACCCCGTAGTCCCTATTCGGCCCGGTACCGCCGCATCCGCATACCGTGTAGAGTCAGTCCGACCCAGGTCGGGCCTAGCTGAGCTTCTTGCTGGACTCTTCTCAGCTAGGCTAGGTTTAGTGAACCAGCGACAAAATTCCCAGTAGCTCGATTCCACTGACACACTTCAGTTCGGTTGAAACCGCTCAACCAAGCTCTGGAGCGCAAACTCTTAGTATTCCAGTGTTTAACCCGCCCGCGTGGTCTTGTCGGAGGTTTCCCCTGGCACTTTCCCCAGGCCACCCTCCAACCGCGCACTCCTATCGCTTTAATGGGCCCGGCCTATAAAGCCACAGTCAGGTTAAAAAAAAAACACCCCATACGACTTTACTGATGGCAACTTGGCCTGGCCCCTAATTTTAATTACATAGATAAGATAAGACAAACTGAGGTAAACAGAGCAAGCAGAGAAAGAAAGTAACACAATCAAATCCATTTCCGTTCCGGTATGCTTCTAGCATCTATTTTTTTTAAATTGTTTTGTAAAAGTTTGTCCATTTGTAACTTTTTGGAAAGCTTATGAGCTGAGGAAGTTTTTCCTGTAATTTGTACGCCAAGGCCCAAGAGTCATAGCTTACCCCCTTAAGAGTTGCCTTTGCTAAGAGTTTGCTGTGGTTTGCCTTTAAGAGTCATACCTTTTTTAAATAACCCTCTTCGATTGCAACAAAAAAAAACAGCAACTTGTGATTTTACATCCTTTTAATTTTACGAAAATGTTGGCAATACCTGACATGATATTGTGTTTAAAATAATCAATAAAATGTTTTTTTACCGTCATAATGCAAGTATTTTCTTCAATCTATGTACTCATATCTATGTACCATGTTTAGGTCAAACATTGGGAGTTTCTTAGGAATACCAAAAAACTCAAATAACTTGAAAACCACTGAGTTTAGACCCCCAGTTGATTGGGTCAAAATCATTGCAAATAAGCTGAAGTATAACCCAATATATATTGTAGTCTTTGGTATAACCCCCTTGAAGGAAAAGGTCGAATCACCTCCAGTCCTGTATAATTTAATGCAGGTAGGTATAGTTCGTACACAACTCTATGGCCAAATTCTGTCAAACGAACGCAAGCAAAACTTGACTTAGAGCTCTGACTGTTAGGTAGATTTTTGCTTGCGTTAATTTGACAGCACTTGGCCTTACAGTTTTGTACGAATACGAACTATACTAGCCCATACAATTTCTACGCAAGAAACAAATGAACGCGATATACATTTTAAGTACTATGGCAGTACTCTGTAGATAAGAAAAACATGGTATAATGTTAATTGCAATAAAAATGATCGCTTTAACCGAGTGTATTAAAGTAATTCAGGTCAATAATGATGTTGATGTCATATCTCTCTCGTTATCTATTTCTGATTAATCATCTAGCCTAGCGATTGTTCTGGAGCGTGTGCCTGTTAGTGACTACTGTAGGTATATTGACCTTATGTTGCCTTGCCACATAAACATTATGAATGAATGAATGAATGAAAATATTTATTTCAGACGCATGTCCATAATGGTAACATTGTTTAGCTTATACTAGTGTTAAAATATACATAACAAAATTTAAAATTTAAAAATTATCAAAAATTACAGTTAACATTGAATTAAAATGAAAAATTAAAATTGATAATTAAAATTGAAATTTAAAATTTAAAATTAAAATTGATAATTGAGAGTTAAAATTGAAAATTAAAATTGAAAATTTAAAATGGTATGTCAACGTTAAAAAGAATAATCAGAATACATTAAATAATTGTGCAAAATAAAATATTTAAATAATTGTGCAAAATTATGATTATGAGCATATTTCTGTAATTTTGTTTAGACTTCAGAATTCCTTTTATACAACTTTTTGTTTAGATTACCTAGATAATAAATAGCTATAAGTAAATCAGACAAGAAGAAGTAGCGTGACTTTTTTCATTATACTACATATCAGAATTCTAGACCTCAATTTTCGAAGGTGCATAGGATTCCGTAGTACCTAAACAAGAAATCCTTATTAGTTTTGCCATGCCCGTCTGTTCATCTGCGGCTTAGCTCAGAGACCCACAAAGCTGAAATTTGGCATGAGTATACATGCGAAACCCATGGTGTTTGAGTAGCGTTGGACAGCTCGTTCAATATTAATTGGTTTTCTAAAACTATGTTTTGATTCAGCAATCTGTTTTTATCTTTAAAGTGATAATTTTAATTATTGTCTACTGCTCCCCTCCCTGTTAGCTAATAATAGTTAGTAAAATTGCCCCGTTGTGCAAGGTCATAATATTTTTTTTGATATCTGGCGATGACGCATGCTTGTTGTTTGTTTACCAAAATAGTCATAACGTGTCACCTGATTTGAGGCCTGACCATTACCAATATCTATTCGTCATCATGTCATGACGTGTTTTGTCTAGGTACCTATCAGTGGCGGCGCGTCAAAAATATTCTTAGGGAAGCCGGAAATAGTTTGCCTTTCTTATTCTTCATGAGCCGTACTAAAAGAACTGGTGTGGCTGAAAATTAGGCAAGCCGGTGGGAATCGAGTTGTATGGACGTTCCGCCACTGGTACCTATGTACCTAAAGATTATATTTTAATTTAAAATTTTAATCTGTTAAGATAATGGTATTAACCGTTCTTTTGCAATAAATAAATAAATAGGTAACGTATTTTTTGCGGTTGCTCAATTTAGCTAGTTTAAGAAAGCAATAAAATGTTGGAATCGGTCGTCGTCGCTTGACTCGGATCTTGTATTATTATACCTATATATCCTACTTTAGTACGGTCAGCTGCAGAGAAACCAGATCCCCGTGCATACAAATTTCTATGCAGGGGGGGGGGGGGATCTTTTCTCTGCAGCTGATTGTACATATTAAGAGTATTATTAGTGCGAGCAAAAGATCATAACGAATGGCCCTATTTTATAAGCAGCGTGTTGTGTGTGCAGCCGCCCGCACGTCGCTGCAGCCCGGCTGCAACGGCGCTCCCGCGTCGGCACCGGAGCCCCCGCCACCCTACAACACCCTGTATAGCCCCGTGCGCTCCGCCTCGCCCGCCGCGCCGCCGCCGCCGCACTTCATTGACGAAGGTAAGCCCACCGCTAAGTGTAAGGCCTGAGTGGACACTCTAGTTGGGCGTGCAGCGGGGCGTGCATGTTAAACAATTGAAACTCATACTGGTGTCCTGAGTCGCCGCTGCACAAATATTATGCACGCTCGCCCGCCCCGCTGCACGCCCCGCCGAACTAAGGCTGCGTTTCTACCAGAGCTACGAGTATCATCACCATTATCAGCCCGTTATCGCCCACTGCTGAGCATCCCTCTCTTCGAGCACGCCCGTTTCTGTCCTGGGCTATTCTTATGCAAGAGTGACCCGCGATTTTTCTGATATCGTCTGCCCATCGAGCTTGTGGACGTCCGACGCTCGTTTTACAAAGAAGTGGCCACCAGTCCGATATTATTCTGGCCCACCTGCCATCACTCTACCTAGCAAGGTGTCCTGCCCAGCTTCACTTGAGTTTGGTAATGACATTACCGACGTTACGCACTTTCGTGCATGCTATGCAGCTATATGCTGCGAGGATGTAATAGCTTTCCGTTTCCACCAGTGATATGCTATGTGAACCAATTAATATGATTCGTGAACATCAAATATCAACGCATCAATAGCAACGTAACAAAACGCAGCTTTGATGGAAAGGCACCCACAGTGGTAGATCCAGGAATTTTGTTTGGCTCGTCACCGTTTGGGAGAGCTTTACCCCGCTGAAGTTAGATTTAGATATGTCCTGCTGGATCCACTGGTAGGTACAGCTAGAATTTTCAAAATATGTATGGTATATCGCTTCATGATTTTGCATATATGTAGGTGTTAGCAGTATTATCTCGAACTTATAGGTCAGTGCAGTGCGTTACGTTTCTACTTTTTCGTGGAAGTTAAATTACTTCTTCAGACGGGCCAATGTGGACTTAAACTCGTATTTTATGGGTCTAGTCTGCGAAACATAACTTTTTGCAACACTTGTAATTTAAACAGGTACTTATAGCATAATCATGTTACCAAAATATCTGTGTTATGTATGTATATACCTAAGTAATATTACCACGACAAAGAGGTAGAAACCAATAGATTGATCTACTCGAACAGATCTTTAATATTATATATCATATCTATCAGCCCACGCACGGTGTCGGGAGTAATATTCACAAGTCCATTTTTGTCTAAACACAGCTGACTGACGAGTGAGGCCTTCGTAGATATATGATGTCAGCCTTCATTTTCATTACGCATATATGTATACAAGATAAATTACAAGGTCTCATAGCCGTGAGGTCCCGAGTTCCTTCGTTTCCTTGGAGATTAGATTAATATGACGATATGAGATTTATATCATATTTATATAATTCGTAGATCTATTTTTGAACATTTCAGAAGTTTTTGCGCGTTTTGATTTTGACGTGTCGGATTCATCAATTCTGTTGTACCTAGTCTATTCTAGTCCTCAGTGTTTGCGATTTCTGTGCACTGCTTTCAAAGATCTGAACAATGACGTAAAAAAATATTACATTCCTTTTTTTGGGCAATCGTGTAATAAAGTGTGTAGTGGCGGAGCGTCCATACAACTCGATTCCCACCGGCTTGCCTAATTTTCAGCCACATCAGTTATTTTAGTGCGGCTCATGAAGAATAAGAAAGGCAAACTATTTTCGGCTTCCCTAAAAATATTTTTGACGCGCCGCCACTGGTACTTACCTTACTTATTGATAGTGATGGCGACTACCTAATATTTTGTTAATATTAAATTAAATTTGTGTCAGGATGTAATGTTTGTATGTGAATCCGTAAATAAACCTAATCAATAAGCCGAATAGATATCTAATAATAGCTTGAAGTGAACCATAAAGCATAAAAGCCTAGTTAATGCATAATGTTGATATCTTGACACGCGTGCAGTGGCCGCATTGACATCACGGCGAGCTCCTCTTATCACTGAAATACGTCACCTAAATGTAAATTAGTAGCAGTTCCTACTACTGTAGTAAAGTATGTCAATCAATTTATGTTGATCAATTACATGCAATAAACATTATAAATACCCTTGAAACTTGTAACTTTGCCTATGACGCATAATCTTTGCCTGGTTTCATTTTCATTTACTAAACATCCAAAGGTGCTGCACGACGTATTCAAATCCCGTTATTATTTTGCCTGTACTGCCTTCATTCATCATTTGATGTCGAAGATACGTAGTCCTAATCTTTGTTTCTATTTATAATTCTGTAATATTAAGATGTAGACTGTAGAGGCCTTGTAAGTTTGTAAATTTTTAAGGAGTAGGTAATTTACGGAAGCTGGTGTCAAAAAGATTCACGGGTGGACTCATTTAATTGAAACATGTGTACCTGTTTCCTAATTCGTTTTCTTTGAAAACACACTAAGTCAGATTATTCATATCTTATGATAGTCTGTTGGTAAAACCCAGTTATCCTCTTTGTACAATTTAGAATTAAAACACGGCCTTGTGAGTAAACATCTAATTATTAACAGTTATTCGTTGAAGCGGTGAGTAATAGCGGTTGCCCGAAGGGCTTGCTTCAAGGTCTTGAATTCTTTGAGGTATTTTGCAGTTAGTACTTTAATACCTATCTACTTGGCATGAAAACATAAGATAAAATCAGATACCTACTTTTTATCTTGTGATTCTTATAGGTATGCTGTTGTTTCTTTGTGCAGAATGGACAGCAAATTACCAATAACGAGAACAAATTCTTGTGTTGTCTTACTCGTAATGAATGATTTGCTTTATGATGCACATACGAGAGCTTCCATCATCTACATCTACTTACTCAAATATGAATACGCATGTCCATCGTTATACCGGAATGACGCTTCCAGACGAATCGATATTTAAACTTTAAAGTCAACCAAGAACTACAACACAGGGTCTTCAGTAACCGAGCTAGACATTCCAGCAAAATTTCATCTAAATTGGTTCCCCGAAAAAATGAAATAGACAATTAGATACAGATACTTTACATTTTGTATATTAAGTTACCTCGGTACATATTCAAACTTGTTTAGTTGTTTTGGTAATAATAGAATAATATGTATCATCATTAACTTTCGTATATCGGTGGTTAAATCGTGTTGCGTAACTGGTTTATTTTGGCTTACTCATATTCTATGTGATACGAGTACACTCGTTTTATTTTCGGCAAGGTCGCCTCGCTTTGGTATCCTTTTATTCGGAGCGCGTGCAAAATTGTTCTTAAATCGCTCCCAATAGGTATGACTTTGTAAATACATGCTTAAAATATATACAAACGCGAGTGCTAATGATCAGTTGTTCGTTTGGGTACGCCACCGACATCATAATATGTAGGTAGGTACTCAATAACAATAACTTTTCACCTCAGCGGCTCGAACACGGCTGTTTTGCTGCTTGAAACCAGTGGCCAAAATGCAATTTTGCTGCGAGCGTGGATCAAAGTAGCTTGCACGTCCACGAATGCCAAGATCTGCCACTTCGTAGTTCGAAGTATATTACGAATTCGATATATTTGACCTTCAATCGCTCTGTCCCTTTCAATTCGTTATATTAAAAAAGAGAGGGCCCACATAGGTCGATTCTTAATTTGATATTCAAATTCTCTAATCGACTCAAATCGACTCCCAAAAACGCGCTAAATAAGTAACGTAAAAACACGTTCGAAAACTCATAAATTAACCTAAGAGTTATAATTATCAGGAAGTTGTTGGCAACGGTTCTTTTAAATATAATATTATAATGATAATACATATTTATAAATAAAACCTTTAGTGCAGAAAAAAACAGAAAGTTTATCACTTTAATTATTAATTTTACTTTTAACAATGTTTATTTTAGTAGAATAATAAAACCGGAGCCATTTCAGAAGGCACCCTTTAAAAAAATTGTGCGATTTTTTTTAGTTTTTACTTTTATCCTGTCTTGCGCTAAAAGACATTAATTAATAATCTTAATCAGCCTTGAATATTATAAAAATATCTACAAAACAATATAGTGATGAAGGGTGTATTTAGACTTAAAAAACAGTGCGTCTTAGTGTACACGCGAGCTGACCCGAGTGAGAAGAGTACCTACTTAAAAAGTGTTATTGTCTCATTCTTGCGCTACAGATATTGTTCAAATAACTAAAATACGTAGGTAAGTGAAATCTGTGACACTGACATAGGCTGTATTTTAACAACAATACAACTAATTTTTAGTGTGCATGTGAATTAGTTCGCGCGATTATGTACCTAAAGTCCGCCGCGCCTAAACTCGTGTCGCGCGCTTGCGTTCGTCTTGTGCTGGCTTAGCTGAGGAGTTAAGACAAGCAGGAGATTCCTAATCAATGCTGAATTAAATCTGCCTGATTTATCACGAGACACGCACGTAAAAGCCTATGATAAGCCGTAAATGATGTTATTAAAGTTTAATATGTTCTCGCCGCTGAGGTGAAAAGTTGTATGTATCACGCGAGAGCAAAGATATTTGCATCTCGTGTCTTTGAGTCCCTCGCTACGCTCAAGATTCTAATTTTGAATCACTCGCTACGCTCGTGATTCAATTATAGAATCTTTCGCTTGCTCGGGACTCAACATCAACACTCGCAGCAAAAATCTACTTTGCTCTCTTGTTGAACAAATAACTATTGTATACTCGCGGAATGAAAAGTCGTCAGTTTTGGACTTTCAGAGTATAGAAATAAAGTCGAAAAGTGATGAACCTTTTCATTCCGCGGCCAACAACCAATTCCATTTCCATTTGGTCAACCTAACATGGTCAGTTTTTCAGCTGATTAGAAACAATTTCCATATTTAGCGGCAACACCGTTTTAAGTATTAGGTACTATTATTTTTACAAATGGACGCGACAGTTTAAGAAGGGGAGAAGGTCATGATATAGGAACAGGAATCACCCAAGTTTATGAACTTATTAGTCTAAGTGCTAAGAGGTCGAGCGAGTGACTTTTGAAGTTTCTATTCTATTCTATTCTTTGTTGTTCAAATGATTCAGGGTGTGTGTCGTGTTTGTTCGCAGAAGCAGGCAGTCCGTTCATAAAGTGCCCTCCCCCGCCGAACCCAGCCCTCGAGTCCGCCGGCAACCAAGAGGCTAGCGTGTACAACAACCCTAGTTACGTGCGAGGCCCGCGTCTGCCCACCATGTGAGTACAACCGTACATACTTCACCTTATCGTATTAGACACAGGAGAATATGAAGGCTCAAACGTTTAACACCATTCTGTTAATCGATGTTCAATCGTCTTCATGAGCATACAAAATCGCGTAAGTTTGGTATAACGAGGCTTTGTATTCGGACATCTATTCAGTGGATGGTTTTTTTTCGAGTTATGTACTTTCTCGATGTGTGTCCTTTAGGTTACCTCAATATTACCTATTTGTCAAAAATACACTTTTCGCAGAATTTTCATTTCGCAGTAACTTTTTTTTAAAACCCGTTAACTTTTGAGTGTAGGTACCTACTGCTTATTGTAGAGAACTCAATTTAGTCTACCAGGAAAGTAAGTAAACTGCGACCCTATTTAAAAAAAGAAATGAAAATTCTGTAGGTATTTCTGCCAGAAAAGTTTCTGGATCACAGTAGAAAATCTCGTCCGGTCGGCAGTGTTTATTTAAATGCGCACTTATGAAATGAGTCAATAAGACAACTAGGTACGCAGATAACTCAGTAGCGTACGCACCGCCACTGGTGAATGAAACCTTTTTACATTGTGGTTAATGTAAGATTAAATACAATTATAAATTACAGAAACCCCTCATTCTGATGAAATGAACTTTGAACGCTAGGTAACTTTAGTTGCACAAGTCTACGTCACTAAACACGGATTTCCTTGAATTTATGCTCTTATTTTCAGTTCGCTTTTATATTACGCCGTATTTATAATGTTTTATCTAGATTAGTATTGTAACATATCATTTGAAGCGCTAGAATGTAGCATGCATAATATGGTATGTATTGCAAGTGATTTTCAGTTTGCTTTTAAATTACGCCGTTTTTATAATGATTTATCTAGATTAGTATTGTAACATATCAGTTGAAGCGGTAGAATGTAACATGCATTAGAAGTGATGTTGGCTATATGCTGGCGAAGAGCAATCCCATTATTAATTTAAAAAAAATGTCGGTTTAACATCGAGTTATACCTATGGGTTGCTAGCTACCACACTCTAGCTTCAACCGATATGATATTATGAGTCACATTGCAAGTGACTTTCAGTTTGCTTTTAAATTAAGTCGTTTTTATAATGATTTATCTAGATTAGTATTGTGCACCATATAGATGTACTATTATATTGTAACATACTTACCTATCAGTTGAAGCGCTAGAATCTAGCATGCATTATAAGTGATGTCGGTTTAACATCGAGTTATACCTATGTGTTGCTAGAGTCTGTTCGGAATAAGAAGAAGCGTAGGGTATATGGGCGCCCTTGTATCTTAATACGGTTCTTCTTATTCCGAATAGACTCTAGCTTCAATTGATATGTTACACTGCAAGTGAGTTCTGTGTTAACATCGAGTTATATGTGTTGGTAGCTACCACACGGCAGAGCACGAGCCCGAGCCAGAGTACCTTCACGACGAGACCACCGCCGAGAGCCCGTGGAGGCCGGGCGACGCCGCCAACAACAACGCCAACAACAACGCTGTCGGTGAAACGTGAGCGATTTATTTTTACTTCTACTGAGTACAATAGGCATGATGACTAATAATTTTTTCTCATGCCTTTCGAACCAGTCTTTAGAGACGATCAAATGTTTGTATGGGACTACCTACTGTCCAATTAACTCAAGCAAAAATTACCTTACAGTCAGAGCTCTAAGTCGAGTTTTGCTTGCGTTCGCTTGACAGAATTTGGCCTTAGAGTTTTGTACGATCTATAATTTTGTCTCACGAGCGCGGTTGAGCCATGGTTGTGTAGAGCTATACATGCATGCACAATGTCTATGTGCGTCAGCGTAGGAGCTATGAGTTCACGTTGTCTATGTGTTCGTATGTGTCACAACTACAATAATGGCCAACCCGGGCGGGTAGATAAAAGTAGGTACTATACGATTTGGTGCAACCCAACCTTAAGTGTAAGGCCTGAGTGGACGCTCGAGTCGGGGTGCTGCGGGGCGTGCGTGTTAAACAATTGAAACTCATACTGGTGTCCACAAATACACTCGCGTACTAAGAATACGGGTCGGTAAAAAGCCATCATATTTCCTAAAATACTGCGATGTTGTAAGTTGTTCAATCATGTGATTAACTTTATTTAATTTTACACCTATACTCATCGAAATAATGCCTATACTGCAAAGCAGCCAAAAAAAGTAACGTTTTCAGGTTTAAACCGGACTCCGAGATATCGCGAAAATCGTCATTTTTGGACATTGATAGTTTTGTGATAGGATCTCGGAAATTCCTAATGCAATACGAAGAATAGTATAATATGTAAATAAAACGAGTGTAGAATATTTCACAAAACCTATAGAGGCTATTTAAACTAGGGTGACCCGAAAGTTTTGACCGCGAGTGCACGCTCGCCCGCCCCGCCGAACTCTCCGCTCCGAGCGTCCACTCAGGCCTTACACCTACAGTTGACAACATTTCATATTTTTAACTACTTTATTTTATGAACTAGTTAGAAAATAGGTAAAAATTTAAGCTACCCGTATTTTTTCTTTTTCAATTTAACTCATTATTTCATACAAAAAAAAACACGTTGAAAAGTAGGTCATTCCAAAAGGGCGTAAATAAAATATGACGTCATCTTCCCAACAAGAAATCCAGAGCCACTCCAGAGCAGCGATTGTCTGTACTCTGTACTAAGGTCTCCCTGAATACAGCGAGGAAGATGACGTCAACTTTCGGTTTACAGTAATTTGCGATTTTTTCCAAAATTAACGGAGAAAAAAATGTAGACAAATGTTTTTTGTGTACTTCACACGTTTTTACCGAAATGGTTTTCGAATTAAGACTTTTGGAAATTATGAAATATTGTCAGTTGGTATAATGAGGCGTTCGTCTCCAGTTCGGAATCGGGCGGCAATAGCACGGGCACCGAGAGCGCGGGCGCGAGCGCGGCGCCGGCTCCCGCGCCCGCGCCTGCGCCGCTGTCGGCGCAGCTGGCCGCCGCGCGCACCACCACGCTGCTGCGCCCGCCCTGCCAGGACGTCACGCCCAACAAGATTCCCCGCCTCCGACAGGTGACCAACTTTGTTTATCTACCCCCTTATTCATAACTCAACAAGCACTTCGCCTTCGGCTCGTTTCATAAACCAACACCACGAGTGTTGAGTGTTGATGTATGATTTTAAAAATACTCATTATGTAACAGTTGCATAAACTACTACTCTCTACTCTGGCTCTGTGAGCTGTAGACCTCGTGAGTGTTTTTTTTATTTCCAAAACTATGTTAGATATCGAACGATTTTTTTTAGATTACTTGTCAAAAATATTCTTTGTAATCAAAGAACTTGCTCACATTACTTCACAAGAATCGGTCGATAAATGCGACCCTGTAGAGGAGAACAACCCATTGAATAAAAAAAAATCTAATTTACATAAATTTACTCGCCTAAAAAATTCTATGTAGTCATAAAACCTGCTCACAAAATTTCACGAGAATCGGTTGAGAAATGCGACCTGTAGAGGAAAAAACGGCCGCAGAAAAATACGAATTAGTCGATAAAAATTTTGTTTTTTAACATTTCCAAAAACTGACTCGACAAGTTTCTTTTTTTTCGAACCTGCTCACAAAATTTCACGATAATCGGTTGAGAAATGCGACCTTTAGAGGCGGACAAACGGAAATCTGGACATACGAAAGCATTTTTGTCGAAGCTAAAACAGAGACCTTCATTTCACTCGGTCAATTAAACTTCCGTGTGGCATGTTTTATACTACTTAATAATTAAACTGTACTTTTTTCCCACGAGCGCGGGTTGGCCATTGTTGTGCGTATTTGTGACACATTCGAACACATGACACCGTGAACTCATAGCTTCTACGCTGGCACACACATAGACAATGTGCATGTATAGCTCAACACACAACCATAGCCATAGCTCACTCGCGCTTGTGAGATAGAAGTACGCTACTCACGTGTTAATCATAATACGTTGATTTTATTTTCTCATACATACTCTTAAATGGTCGTAATTTGTTTAAAAAACAAACAGACAGCGCCATAATTAGTATTGTATAGTCAAGTTATTGGTCAAACGCCTCGGTGTTGTTAAACTGTAAAATTGTAACTTATAAGGCCCCTGATTTTAAGTAATGTGTGTAACGCGTGCGTGCTTTCTGTCCAGGACTCGAACAACAACAGAAACAACCGCGACAGAGACGACGAGGAGCCGATGCCGCGGCCGTCCGCCGGCGGCGCCACATTCAATATTCTCGTGAACGTGCACCAAATCAACTGAGTCTAACTCTGAGCCCGCAACTTCCCGCGTGCGCGACCACGAATCCTGCCCTGGTGCTCTACAACGGTCCACGGTTGCTCAATCCGAGTTTAAATCAACTGAGTCTAACTCTGAGCCCGCGGCCTGCCGCGCTCGCGACCACGAATCCTGCCCGGGTGCTCTACAACGGTCCACGGTTGCTCAATCCGAGTTTAAATCAACTGAGTCTATCTCTCGAGCCCGCGGCCTGCCGCGCTCGCGACCACGAATCCTGCCCTGGTGCTCTACAACGGTCCACGGTTGCTCAATCTGAGTTTAAATCAACTGAGTCTAACTCTGAGCCCGCGGCCTGCCGTGCTCGCGACCACGAATCCTGCCCTGGTGCTCTACAACGGTCCACGGTTGCTCAATCCGAGTTTAAATCAACTGAGTCTAACTCTGAGCCCGCGGCCTGCCGCGCTCGCGACCACGAATCCTGCCCTGGTGCTCTACAACGGTCCACGGTTGCTCAATCTGAGTTTAAATCAACTGAGTCTAACTCTGAGCCCGCGGCCTGCCGTGCTCGCGACCACGAATCCTGCCCTGGTGCTCTACAACGGTCCACGGTTGCTCAATCCGAGTTTAAATCAACTGAGTGTAACTCTGAGCCCGCGGCCTGCCGCGCTCGCGACCACGAATCTTGCCCTGGTGCTCTACAACGGTCCACGGTTGCTCAATCCGAGTTTAAATCAACTGTCTAACTCTGAGCCCGCGGCCTGCCGCGCTCGCGACCACGAATCCTGCCCTGGTGCTCTACAACGGTCCACGGTTGCTCAATCCGAGTTTAAATCAACTGAGTCTAACTCTGAGCCCGCGGCCTGCCGCGCTCGCGACCACGAATCCTGCCCGGGTGCTCTACTACGGTCCACGGTTGCTCAATCCGAGTTTAAATCAACTGAGTCTAACTCTGAGACCGCGGCCTGCCGCGCTCGCGACCACGAATCCTGCCCTGGTGCTCTACAACGGTCCACGGTTGCTCAATCCGAGTTTAAATCAACTGAGTCTAACTCTGAGTCCGCGGCCTGCCGCGCTCGCGACCACGAATCCTGCCCGGGTGCTCTACTACGGTCCACGGTTGCTCAATCCGAGTTTAAATCAACTGAGTCTAACTCTGAGACCGCGGCCTGCCGCGCTCGCGACCACGAATCCTGCCCTGATGCTCTACAACGGTCCACGGTTGCTCAATATTGGTTTGCTCAATCCAAGATTAACGAAGCATTTAACCGCTAAGATAAGCTATATGTTAAGACTCCAGACACGTTCGCGTCAGTATTTTCTACCTCAATTAAGTTATAGAACAATTTAGAAAGTAAAATCCTGACGCTTTATACATGTAGGTATCTGGAGGTTACGAATATTCTAAGACCAAAATGTGGACCAGTTTACTATTAGGTTTAGGAAGCCTATTGGTAGGATACTTTGTTTACTTACTGAACGGTGAGCAATACTTTTAAGTATTTAGGCTATCCGAATACAAGTAGCTATGTGTATGTTTGTTCCTAGTGATAATGTAGGTATGTAGTTCTTTTTTACGTAGTTTTAAGGAAATTTCTTGAACACAACTCAAACACATTTAATTTGTTTAAGTTGTGTCTGATCTCGATGCCAAGGTTACATATAATTAAAAAGAAAAAAAATAGTCATACTTTGGCCATATCTAATATTAATTTAGCATAATGATATGATATTCATAATATACTTATTTTATTGCAATGTGGAAATGCATTTAATTAAGATATGTTCTTGAGGTTGAATATTTTACTCGCTTTAAGGTTTGATTACCTAGCAATTTTTTTTGGCTCACAATTCAACGATCGATTTTACGTATAGGATTTTTAGCAGTTCTCATTTTGATGGGGACAAATGGGCAACGCTCATTTTTGTTTTTTAACAGAAATCTCGGGAGCACTGTCTTATAATAATTATTGATGGCGTTGTATTTACTCTTTGTTAAGATTTATGTATTCGTGTTATGTTCAAATTCAACTACCTATTAATGCAAAACACCAGACAAAGCTACAATCCAAGCCCTTTGTGTCAGATAGCGTTGTTGACTGTCCAGTCCAGTGATAAAGGCCCAATTGCATCGCAGTTTCTTATACTCTTGGTACTAAATGTTCAGAATGTTCTCGAGTGGAGGATAAAATGGGGTCGTAGAATATAAACTGACTTACATACCTCGATTTGTACCTTCGCCCGTTATTTTATGTATTTTTTTTGTTTTTACATAAACTTAAGTAAGGCTCCGCTTGTGTAATTGTCGCGTGTTTGAATACACTTGCATATTTAAATTTTATGACACAAAACAAATGCCTTATACGAATAACCTACTACTACATGCAACAGGGGCTGTACTTAAGTTTTTCTCGGTGCTTCATGAAATTCAGAATCACCACCAATTACAAGGACTATTTATTTAGAGGCAAATTAATTTAAAATAATTAGGTAAATCCAGTTTACGTATGGAATATTTAATGCAAAGAATTTGTATCTAAGTACCTACTCGAATGGCTGCCAATATCACGGAAATCCATCGCGTATTATTTTGAACCACATACCTACTATATGAATTGAACTTGTTCCTCGTTTTGTGTTCACCTTATTGAGGCTACTGACTCCAACCTAATCTCGCGATGGCCTACTGCTATTAACATTGCTATTTGACGGCCTTCGATAAGATAGTCAGACGGAATTCATATCAAAAGTATGCATAGCCTGGCCTAATCGTTTAAATTTCAGAATATTTGATGTATTGTTAGGATTAGGTTTTTCCACCTACATACGCAGCGTCGTAATATTGTTCGCGTCTCTTTTACTCTTTAATAAGCTGAATGGAATGGAGAATACAAGGTGTGATTCACACCGTTTCGAGTGCATTCATGTCGCTGTTTATGTACTACGCAGTTCAGTTTTGCGGCAAATCCGGTTTGATCGTCGTAGTTCATACATATAGTTCGGATGCAGTGTGCCTGATACGTTTTTCTTTTCTGATTACGTACGCTAGGTAACTGCGCTGGAAGTGATGTGAATCATACATCTCTGTAGCCATTCAAAGTGTTCTTTGTCATGAACATCTTAATCTCTATTTGAGCTTTTGTCCCATTGTAGCCAAAATTTTCCACGACATTTTGACGTGGTCAAGACATGTAGGGATTTAGGTAAGTACTTGACTCGTAATAATTTTATAATTAGATAAATGATTGGCTGCTCGTTTTGGAAATCTTATTGACGGATCTGAAATGTAGAGTATTGAATGTCTCTGGAGTAAGAGCAGTGGAGTTTTTATGTTTTGATTTATATAGTTATTAAGAAATACTTTGTCAAAAATTGTCTTCCATGAACTACAGAGAGATTAAAACACGGAGATATATTGAAAGATGTTTGTGTTACGGTGGTTGTATCAGTGACTCGGCAGAAACTAAGGTGTCCACATAAAAAAATATGAAACATGCCGTGTTTCGAAAAGTTTACAGAATAACTGTTAATAAAGTTTTATTTATCATTATTCATTTTACATAAGTTATTTGCATCCTGTTTTAAAGTACGAATGAAGCAACGAATCGGGGACTTTTGTCTTGAAGTCTACATATTTTTTTTATACTAAATTACTTACTGGTTGTTGAATGATTACTGAGACATAAACTCTCTATTACAGTTAATTGTTAATTTACAGTTGATCGGTTTTAATGCTACGTTAATGAAGATGGGCATGTATATTATCTTGTCTAAATGTCTATCATATATATATTTCTCGGATTTAATCTGATTCATACTCTTGCATTTACCAAAATGTGTTTTGATTTGTCAGGTATATTGTATCGCCATTTGTTCGATATTAGTTAGAATTTGCCAAATACTCTTATTTAACGTACCTAGATTTTATTTGTAGTTGTATACATTATCTTGTGTTTGTGTACAGTCAGCGTCATATATTATGTAGCAGCCACAGTGGGCAAATAGTTCGGTACGCCATACATTTTGTATGGTGTACCGAACTATTTGGCCACTTTGACTGCTACATACTATATGACGCTCACTGTAGGTACCTACAGTCAGCATCGTATAGCATGTGCTAGCTAAGATGTAACATGTTAACACATCCTTGTTACTGCAAATAATAAGGGTTTGTTTCTATTTGACTATTTATTACGACTGACTAATGCTGGCTGGATTATATAAAACTGCCATAGAAACAAAAGTTCAATTTCCGATCTCTTTTATTTCGCTGTAATTCGAGGCGTTTAGTTGTCTCGTGTGTACCACTGGAACAAGAAAATGTTACTGTTTTAAACTTTTTATTTTGAAGTATACAAGCATGAAGCAATCAATTCTTATCCCTTCATAAGATATCTGACAAATTTCAAAGCAATGAAAATAATTCTGAAAAAATATATTTAACTTTAAAATTTCATTCGAGTTTAATTAAAAACCAAGTGCCCCTATTTATCACATAATTTATAAATTATTATGAACTGGCTGTGTAAGTGTAGCACTTATTAATTTAACCACACTGTATCCTTTGTAAATAATTAAATATACATAGATTTTAATATTTTTATTGTAAAAGCCTTCTTTAAATACGTCTCACAGAAATATTAAGTACTTAATATTTCTAGTCATAAGACACTTATACGAATAGGAAATTGTTATATGAATGAAAGAGCCTTTTCATTTACAAATAAAGCATTGATTATAAAATGTCTTTAATTTTTAAACAATACATTTTCAGCGTTTCAAAGATTGATTTATCTCTATCTCTGTGCAGTCAGACGCACAAGTAGATTCGCGGGCGAAGTTTTCAGCATGATCTACATAAGCTGTTACCGTCTTAATAATAAAGACGTGTGCAGGTAATTTTGGCATTATTAGAATTTGACCATACATGTTTATGGCATTTTGCGTTTTTGGTATTACACATTGAAAGGAATTAACGGTTTAGGTTGACCATTTAAAGCTGTGTTCTCACTATCCGATATTTATTGGTGTTGGATCCTACACCGATATTGTATCGGATAGTGGGAACAGGATAACTGAGGCCGTGGGGGCGGCCGCCAGCTACCCCAAAGAGTATATAATAAAGCCCAAACACTCCGACCACAAATATTAATCCTTTTGCAATATTTTGCATTTTTCGACTGTATTTCAAAGGAGTAGGACAGAACTGTACATATATTATTTATTTTATCTACACCCATGTAGTAAATCCTCTTTAATAAGTTCAAAAACCGTAGATAAGACCCCGCTTTATAATATACTAGCGGCCCGCCCCGGCTTCGCACGGATAGTCTAGTTTTGCTACGTAATTTATTGAATTTTGAAATAAATTATAGGCTATGTCCTATTCTGATGTCTAAGCTACAACACTGGAAAGTTTCATAGAGATCCGTTCAGTAGTTTTTGAGATTAAACGGAACGTACATCCATACATCCGCACAAACTTTCACGTTTATAATATTATATTATTATATATTAGGATTAGGACTGTGCGGCGGTTGCGTGCGTCCCCTATAAGAACACCACCAAATACCTATAATAATCTTATGAGATCACGTACAACCGCTGCGGGCTGGCGGCGGCGCGCGGGCCGGCCTGTCGAGGCAAACATGGCGCACGCCGGCGAGACGTGCCCACACAAAACACATGAAAGAGGATTTAATATATGGATGTAGATAAAGTGGTATATGCAACTGTACATAATTAGGCATTAAAACACTCTTGTCCTTATTATGACACAGTGTGAGACACACTCGTGCCATAATAAGGTCGCTCGTTTAATGCCCCTCATTATGTACTAGTTGCATAAACTACTATAGTTTAAGGAGTAGGTACCACAGCTACTAAAATTAACATAGAAACTTAGGTATAAAATATAATAAACAATAATAGGTATATATAATGAATAACTACTGTGCCTATGTAATTTATACGTACCTTGTTTTAATGTTTGTGGTTTCGTTCATGACATGACGCATTCGTTTTTGTACTGTAATGTCATGCTAACAATGTTTTTAAATAAATAATAATAAATATGGTATATAATGAACTGAAATACGAACTACGAATGCCGTTGAAATACGAGTAAGATTTAATTTTGCTTGGCATGTGGTTTTTTCATTAAACCTACAATAGTAGTTTATCTACACCCATATAGTAAATCCTCTTTTATAAGTTCAAATACCGTAGATAAGACCCCGCTTTATAATATACTGTGCGGCTGTTGCGTGCGTCCCCTATTAGATCACGAAATATAACACTTTAACGAGATCACGTACAAAATTATATAAGGACACAGCTGCGGGCTGGCGGCGGAGGCGCGGGCCGGCCTGTCGACGCAAACATGGCGCACGCCGGCGAGAAGTGCCCACACGAAACACATGAAAGAGGATTTAATATATGGATGTAGATAAAGTAGTGTATGCAACTGTACATAATGAGGGGCATTAAAACACGAGTGTGTTTTATGAAACGAGCCGAAGGCGAGTTTCATAATAAGGTCACACGAGTGTTTTAATGCCTAATAGTAGTTTATGCAGAGATGTCTTAATTTTGTACGTGATCTCATTAAAGTGTTCTATTTCGTGATCTAATAGGGGACGCACGCAACAGCCGCACAGTATATTATAAAGCGGGGTCTTATCTACGGTATTTGAACTTATTAAAGAGGATTTACTATATGGGTGTAGATAATAGTACATTACTTACCAAGGGCGATAAAACAAAGAATGTCTCAGATCGCAGGTATTTTACGCCCGAGCCGAAGGCAAGGGCGATAAATATGCGATCTGAGGCTTTCTTTATTATCGCCCGTGGTAAGTACAAAATTTTATGTCACCCCCTGGCCAGGAAGTGGGTTTTTTCGCGCGCGGAGCGTGCGATAATGGCCACTTTATGGCCAGGTGTGACATAAAAATATTATTGAACTATCTACTCAAGTAGGTAAATAAAACGCTCGCATCTTTATTCACTGGTGTTTATTATTGTGAGTGAAAAACGTGTTAAAATCTTAGACATATAATAAACCAACCCATTGAGATCAATATGTTAATAAAACTTGTCTTCGAGTGACGTCATCTATCAAGGCTATCCATGCTGAACTGATTTGAACTCTTACGTATTTATTACATATTAAATGTTAATGTGAGCCATCATCGGAGATATATGATTTAGGATGCTGAGATTACAAATCTAACCGATATACAACCGGCTACGTTTAAACCCGTGGCGTTTTTATAACTTAAAGTTTCAGATGTGCACACAATTTCATAGATTCTGTTGCTCTTTTTGCTGCAACTCGAGAAGAAGTGAGACAGCCACTCATTGCTATTTTATTCCGTCGTCTCGATACGTCATCCGCTGATATTTAACGGCCTCGGCAGTTCAGTACCTCTAGCCTCCCTCTAGCATAAGTTTTTTTTTTGAAACAAAACACAAATGAACACGTTTGCGTTGTCTTCCTTTATATGCCAAAAATAGTTACCACCTAAGGCCACCAGAGGCGTTGCTCGCGTTTCCTTACAGATACTTAGAGACACAGATGTGTCTGAATACATGACGTCATCAAGCTATTCGAGCTCTAGTCGAGCTGTGCGATGAACAGCGCTACGGCGTTCAGTATCGCGGTGTCCCGAGGGAAGCTGTGGTGCAGCGGAGCGCGAGCGGTGAACACGACTTGTTCGCGAGCCTCGTTGTTGTATACGGGGACCTCGAACGAAGTCTCGGGTGCAAGTGGCGATCCCTGTCGATAATACAGAAAAATAAGTCTTACCAACATACATATATGGGTCATACATGGGTCGGCGAAACATAGTTTTAGCCTGAGCCTTAAAAAAACGTTCCGGACACATACCACTTAATAAAGTTGCGTAGCCCGGCGGACGTTTATTGCTCTGAGCGCCAGCAAGAATTGACAATATTTCATAATTTCCAAAAGTCTTAATTCGAAAACCATTTCGGTAAAAACGTGTGAAGTACACAAAAAACATTTTTTTAGATTCTTTTCTCCGTTGATTTTGGAAAAAATCGCAAATTACTGTAAACCGAAAGTTGACGTCATCTTCCTCGCTGTATTCAGGGAGACCTTAGTACAGAGTACAGACAATCGCTGCTCTGGAGTGGCTCTGGATTCTTGTTGGGAAGATGACGTCATATTTTACTTACGCCCTTTTGGAATGACCTACTTTTCAACGTGTTTTTCTTGTATGAAATAATGAGTTAAATTGAAAAAGAAAAAATACGGGTGGCTTAAATTTTTCATAAAATAAAGTAGTTAAAAATATGAAATGTCGTCAATTGCGGTAGGTAGCCCGCAGGTAGGTATAATGCGAAAGATTTCATCGCCAAACTGTAATGATAGTGCATTGTAGAGGATGCGTATCACATTATCATATCAATGATGATGGAATGTGATCGGAACGCGGCCGTGAGGGGGAACTTTGTAAGTGATATTCTATTAGGTACCTATAGGGGAATTTTGGCGCATTCAGTATTTGATGATGCATCATGTTTGTATAAACTTGTAGCGATTGGATTAAGTAGAAGATAAAAATGTTGTTATTGTAAAATCATACAGTGATATTGAAATTCACAAAGGTTACCTATTCAGCTTTTTGAATAAAGAAAGAAAATGCACAACAGTTGAGCTACGTGGTCATACGCTCCGTGTATCCATAAGCCGCCTTCACGTACAGGCTATATATATGGTGCGTTTCATAACTGCGCGGCCTTTCACGCCACCAACGGGCTTTGGGCTGCCAAATTGTTTGATTGCCAGTGCCACCGCCTCCGATTGGTCTAAGTATACCTACAGCCGCAGCCCGTCACACACAGTATACCTGGTCTAGCCGCAGCAGCAGGCGCGGCGCGGGCGCGTGCGGCGCGGAGTGCGGCGCGCACGGCAGCAGCGCGCGCGCCGCCGGCTCCCAGCGCGCGCCCGTCAGACGCAGCCCGTCACACACAGTATACCTGGTCTAGCCGCAGCAGCAGGCGCGGCGCGGGCGCGTGCGGCGCGGAGTGCGGCGCGCACGGCAGCAGCGCGCGCGCCGCCGGCTCCCAGCGCGCGCCCGTCAGACGCAGCCCGTCACACACAGTATACCTGGTCTAGCCGCAGCAGCAGGCGCGGCGCGGGCGCGTGCGGCGCGGAGTGCGGCGCGCACGGCAGCAGCGCGCGCGCCGCCGGCTCCCAGCGCGCGCCCGTCAGACGCAGCCCGTCACACACAGTATACCTGGTCTAGCCGCAGCAGCAGGCGCGGCGCGGGCGCGTGCGGCGCGGAGTGCGGCGCGCACGGCAGCAGCGCGCGCGCCGCCGGCTCCCAGCGCGCGCCCGTCAGACGCAGCCCGTCACACACAGTATACCTGGTCTAGCCGCAGCAGCAGGCGCGGCGCGGGCGCGTGCGGCGCGGAGTGCGGCGCGCACGGCAGCAGCGCGCGCGCCGCCGGCTCCCAGCGCGCGCCCGTCAGACGCAGCCCGTCACACACAGTATACCTGGTCTAGCCGCAGCAGCAGGCGCGGCGCGGGCGCGTGCGGCGCGGAGTGCGGCGCGCACGGCAGCAGCGCGCGCGCCGCCGGCTCCCAGCGCGCGCCCGTCAGACGCAGCCCGTCACACACAGTATACCTGGTCTAGCCGCAGCAGCAGGCGCGGCGCGGGCGCGTGCGGCGCGGAGTGCGGCGCGCACGGCAGCAGCGCGCGCGCCGCCGGCTCCCAGCGCGCGCCCGTCAGACGCAGCCCGTCACACACAGTATACCTGGTCTAGCCGCAGCAGCAGGCGCGGCGCGGGCGCGTGCGGCGCGGAGTGCGGCGCGCACGGCAGCAGCGCGCGCGCCGCCGGCTCCCAGCGCGCGCCCGTCAGACGCAGCCCGTCACACACAGTATACCTGGTCTAGCCGCAGCAGCAGGCGCGGCGCGGGCGCGTGCGGCGCGGAGTGCGGCGCGCACGGCAGCAGCGCGCGCGCCGCCGGCTCCCAGCGCGCGCCCGTCAGACGCAGCCCGTCACACACAGTATACCTGGTCTAGCCGCAGCAGCAGGCGCGGCGCGGGCGCGTGCGGCGCGGAGTGCGGCGCGCACGGCAGCAGCGCGCGCGCCGCCGGCTCCCAGCGCGCGCCCGTCAGACGCAGCCCGTCACACACAGTATACCTGGTCTAGCCGCAGCAGCAGGCGCGGCGCGGGTGCGTGCGGCGCGGAGTGCGGCGCGCACGGCAGCAGCGCGCGCGCCGCCGGCTCCCAGCGCGCGCCCGTCAGACGCAGCCCGTCACACACAGTATACCTGGTCTAGCCGCAGCAGCAGGCGCGGCGCGGGCGCGTGCGGCGCGGAGTGCGGCGTGCACGGCAGCAGCGCGCGCGCCGCCGGCTCCCAGCGCGCGCCCGTCAGCCGCAGCCCGTCACACACAGTATACCTGGTCTAGCCGCAGCAGCAGGCGCGGCGCGGGCGCGTGCGGCGCGGAGTGCGGCGCGCACGGCAGCAGCGCGCGCGCCGCCGGCTCCCAGCGCGCGCCCGTCAGACGCAGCCCGTCACACACAGTATACCTGGTCTAGCCGCAGCAGCAGGCGCGGCGCGGGTGCGTGCGGCGCGGAGTGCGGCGCGCACGGCAGCAGCGCGCGCGCCGCCGGCTCCCAGCGCGCGCCCGTCAGACGCAGCCCGTCACACACAGTATACCTGGTCTAGCCGCAGCAGCAGGCGCGGCGCGGGCGCGTGCGGCGCGGAGTGCGGCGTGCACGGCAGCAGCGCGCGCGCCGCCGGCTCCCAGCGCGCGCCCGTCAGCCGCAGCCCCGTCACACACAGCGCCTCTGCAGCGTCACCACCTCCCTCTGACAATCACCACAAGTTTGTTACGTACAACACACACAACATGCCTCTGAAGACGGAAATTTACATGTTATTTAAAACTGATCCTACTAGTACTAATAGTCCTACACAATACTTCTCCGCCATCGCCTCTAGAGGGACAAAGATCTCCTTGATCCAAGTTGTAAAGTCTAGCTACTTTACAACTTGATCTCATGATGTCCAATGTTTTTGTATGCGATAATGAAAGCAGGAAGATTACCAGCGGGATCCCAGACGACTTGCAGCGCGAGCTCATGTGCGGGGCAAGCGAGCCTCGCGGCGGCGCGCGCGCGCAACGCGCACACCACACGCTCCGGCCGCAGGAACCAGCGCAAATCCACCTCTGCGCGAAAACAAACAGTCATTGAGGTCCAGGGCCTGACACGCTTTGATAGAACAACCTTGTAGTAAATTACAGCAGACTTCATAAAATAAGTAAGACTTCACAAAGTAATCCTTTCATTGGTCAATGTATACGTTATTATAATAAGGTTCCATTAGACATTCAATCATTGCCTAGCTACATAAATTTAAGACTTATATACAAGGAAAATTACGCAAAAAGAACTAGAGAAAGAAATTACGCAAGAGACGTTTCCCTGCCCATTGATAACCTACACTCTGATCTACGCAAGATATACGACCTGCTGAAAGTGAAGACAAGGATGATGGAAGATGTCCTGATTTTTGAGATAAGGGTACCTCTCATCAGTAGAGATGTTTTTGAACTTTTGAAGATCATCCCGATACCTAAAAGGACTGGAAGCAAGATTATTACGGTAGTACCTGTATCGGACTACGTATCTATTAACATGAAAAAAGATACGTATATTCCAATATCGGAATATGATGTTCAAACATGTTCTATTTTATCGGACGCCTACTTTTGCTACATCAAGAAACCAATTTACCAATTTAAGGGCGACAACAGTTTTTGCGAGACCGACAAGATGGAATGCAAAACTGTCATTACATCCTGTAAAAATGACTGGCTCGAAAGTAATGCATTAAATACTTACGTATATTTCTGTTGCGAGCGGTGTCACGTTCGAACATTGTGTGCGGATCATCAAGTAACCGCTCACCAGCTGACAAACGCCGGCCTTATTAACGTAGGTCATGGCTGCGTTATAAGGACCGATAATTTCTCTGTCTTTCCGTATAAACCCCACTGGTCAGAAATCAAGATGAAACCGAACCTATACAACCCGGTTCTGGCACCGATAAATCACGTTATCAACATCAGCATCCCAAGCACACCGGAGAAAAACGAATCAGAAGACTTACAAAGAGATACGGAAAAGCTCGGAGAGAAGATCAAGGAATTGAAGGAAGTCCAAATAACATCTGACAGTATAACATTTCACGATATACATCACTACGCAATGATATATGCCATACTCGGAGGGATTGGAATCGTCGCATTGTGCATCATTATACGGAGAGTTCAGTGGAGAGTGCCGCCGACGCCCTCCCCAGCCGTCGCCCCTGAGCCCGCGGCCGGCCCCGCGCCGCCCGCGCCCCGCGCACCGCCGCGCTCCGCAGCAGCCGCTGGAACGAGCCAGCTTAGCGAAGCCGCCAGTGTTACGCGAGAAGACAAATCAACGTCTCCTAAATTTAAATTAGCTACTTTTAATAAAATTTAATGTTAATGTAATTTTTATCATGATTGTATGTGTATAGACCTACGCAGCATCTTCATCTCTTCTCATCTGCGCCCCGGAAGATGTACAAGTAATGGCGCGTGCCCGCGTGCGTCATTGCACCATCAGCATTTGCTTTGTATAATATTTCGTAATTAGCAAATAAGTCATTTTCACCTCACTTTACGTTCGCTAGTCATAAATAACTGTGCACACCTATCAAGTTAAATAAATCAAGTTTATATCAAGAAATCGTCTTTCGTGTTCCAAACTATTATCAAGAATCCTATCAAGTAAATGTGAGAGTTAGCAAGTACTCGCACAAGAAGACATTATTTTAATTTAAAAAACAATTTAAACTGCATTCATAGATTTTTAAATAATTCTTACTAGAATACTCAATAAGAATTTGCGCTCCAGTAAGATTGGTTGAGCGGTTTTTAACGGAATCTGAGGTGTGACAGTAGAATCGAGCTACTGGGAGTTTTGCCGCTGGTTCGGGTACTAGCATGCATTGACGTACCTTTGGGCATGTAGTCGTGGTGTGCAGGCGCGGGCCGGAGCGCGGCGTGCGCGCGGTGACAGAACTCCTTGAGGTAGGCGTCCGGCGCCTCGGGCCCGGCCCACACCAGCTGCCACTCCTCGGGGCTCTGGGAGATGGAAGTTACTATAATTATGTTAAGCTCTATGTAGTATACTTTAGTTGGGATTATTTTGTATGCCATCCCGAGAGTTCGATGTATAAATTTGCGACATTCCTACTGTTCGAAACTGCAATTCTGTGTCAAATGTGGTAGTGAGCGCCGTGTTCCTTTTCGACGATACAAATGCACGAGGCACGAGCACGACAGCATCTAAGTTGGATGATAAATTGTGCGGCGTATTACTGCACTATTAATACTAGTGTCAGACAGTTCCTTCCGTAGGGAAGTTAAATTGTGCAAATCTCGAAGTGGTCTGAAAAATATATTGTAAATTTCGAACACAAATAAAAAGACTTGTGTTAAGTAAGTACCTACACGATTCTAAGTCAAAAAACTACAGTAATGCTTAGTTCCGTTTGGACCCTTTTGGTACGGGACCCGAACGACACTCCTTTATTTCCTCCATGAACGGCGAACGGTTGGTACTCGCCCTGAGCATCGAGTCGGGCGCGTGGGAAGCGCGCGCCAGCCGGCCGAGCCACGCGTGCAGCCCCCGCGCCGCGCTCGCCGCCTCGCGCGCCTCGCCGCCGCGGACCGCACCCCACCACCCGCCGCTTTCCTGACCCAACAAAACTACCATTATACTACATTGTTGTATCGAAACTAAGAGTCCATCTAATATAACTAATAATAATCCTATGCCTCCTATGCCCTTCCCCGAGACTCAAACTATCTCCAACAAATTTCATCTAAATCCGTTCAGCGATTTAAGCATGAAGAGGTAACAGACAGACAGACACTATCGCATTTATAATATTAGTATGGACGGTTCGTTTTTTTGCGATTTGGGCTGTAAATAAAAATATTGTTCGTGCTAGCTGGGCTGGTTCCAAAGTATAAACCAAGAAAACGATCCCGACATATATAATTATGTCACCATAGATCGTCTTAAAAATACCGGTAGAAGACCAAATTACCAAACGCAAAGGAACCACAGATAAAGAAATTACTCGTTCATGCTACGAAACAATAACCAAAACAAAACTTAAGGATTTCGGTGAATGAACTCATAAAACGTTACACTACTGTCGGAACAGGTAAACCGCAATACCTATACCGATAACTTGACGAATACGCGGTAATTAATTTCAATAAGTACTTAAAGTTGATTGAATTTATCAACCCGACTTACCCGACTAAGACCTACTTATTTCCCAAGATTAATTTAAATAAAGTAACACAAATTAGCAACAATACTTATTTCCCTAACGGTTACGGTTACGTAAGCCACACAAGAGCGCACTTAAGGGCCGGAACAACGAAACAGCCCACCATGAGTCTCAGTTAAATATGCCTGACCAGGGTATACAGTCGCTGTGGCCTTAATCGGTCAAGACTATCATCATCATTTAACAACTAGCGACTTTCTTCCTTTTTAATGCTTAAGTCTATTAGGGAAATTTCAAGTTTCCTTCTTCAAACTAAATTTGTTGCCCCTTAAGGGGCTTAAGGGGATGAATTTTAAAATAAATGTTAAGCCGTGTTATTCTGATGTGTAAGCTACAATACTGGAAGGTTTTTTTAGAAATCACTTATCGCTAAAGAGTTCTTTCAGGCAACCAAAACAAAAAACAACATCACAAGTAAGTAATACCTACTCGTACATATAATTTAGTTGGTGTATTCGAATTGCATGGGATCACTAATTGGACGCTTTTATACTTAACCGTGGAAGTCCACGGCACGGTAAAACTCTATGGTTAACTCTACTTCATTCATAATTAGGCTAAAGTGTATAGTATATTTATGAATGAAACCATAGTTTTACCGTGTCGAGGCCGGCGATTTACCTTACCTTGTTCATTCATTAGTTTCATTACACAACGACATTACAAAACGAGATTGGATTCACAGACGCATCAGTCGGTAGAAAAAATCGTTAGTTATACCTTAGGTATATGTCGATGGTATGTGCCTACGATTGTATTAGCTAGTGATGGCGGGCTTTTAGTTGATAAGGAAAATCGGTTTTACTGTGTTACGGAAAACCCGTATAATTATGTATGTACCTATACAGAAGGGACCATTTGCAAAGCTTGTAATATTATGTGTCAAATGTCTTATATCATGTCTAATGTTCGGTCCCTGGTTAAAGTCAGAAACAGAGAACAAGCGAGGCTATTCCGGTGACAATATACAAAACTCAGATAAAGCATAGCATCTATCAAATGGTGTCACAAACACAATAGTAGATTGTGTCACAAGGGAGCAAAATGACATATTTACGGCGTGGGCGTAAATTGAATCCTGAACGAAGCGAAGGATTATATAATAGAATCCAGAGCGTAGCGAGGGATTCTAAAATAGAATCCTGAGCGTAGTGAGGGATTCAAGAATTAACGCCCAAGGTGGAAATAATTTTGCTTCCATGTGACACATACTGCTTTTCACATCACCTATTGAGAATAATAAAAGATCTGAAATAACAATGGTTGTGCATTTATTTTATCAAAATCGATACAATACTTAACTTTCAAAATCGATACAATACAATTACTCGTTACAGAAAAGTGCCACTTTGATCCCTCGTAGCAGGGAAGAAAAGTGCCATTTTGATCCCTCCTAGCAGGGAAGAAAAAGCCCTTATCCGAATAGGTGATGTGAAAATGTTCTTTTTTATCAGGTCCTTTTGTGAACTTCTTTGAACTCTGAACTTTTATCAATGATACACGAGACATCAGAGTACAGTAGATATGTAGGCATCGTGCACCGCTTATGACAAACATCGTTTTTTTTTAATTATGCACTTAATGCATAATTTTTTGAACTATGAACGTCATACAGTGAATAATATGGTGACCTCAGAACCAGACTAAAATTAGCCCTTGTGACGTACAAGGGCTAATATATTGGCTAATAATTTGAAAAGATTATCTGTCTTTAAAGCTCCTATAAAACACCTGATATCCGTTTCGGATTGACGTCACATGGAGCGCACAACAGCACGCAGCGCCCACACCTCCATAGATAGTGGCGTCAGCCGGCTTCGCCGTGTCATGTCGTACAGTCATCGTTAACTAACGATATGCTTGACAGTGTCATGGTTTTTATTTACGAATGTAATCATACACTCGTTATTGCCCGCGACTTCGTCCGCGTGGAACTCGGTCATCGTCATCGCAATAGAATTTAAGTAATTGCTATTTACTTATATCAGGCGCATACTTACCCATCGCTCTTTCATACAAACTTCCACTCCTTAAGGGATTATTTCCGGGATAAAAAAAGTATCCTATGTCCTTTCCCGGGAGTCCATCTATCTCCATACCAAATTTCATGTGAATCGGTTCAGCAGTTTAAGCGTGAAGAGGTAACAGACAGACAGACACACTTTCGCATTTATAATTCAAACGTCACACGTAAGTAACTTTAAATGAAATAGGGAATGCTTGTTGACTTATGAATGGGGGGGTTATGAGGATGGAATTAGTATTGATTTAAGGACGAAATTTGTGTTTCAGTTCAACTGGTTTAAGCAGCTCTAGTACCACAATGCGCTATGAAAAGAAAATAAGCATTTATTCGTGACAAACACAAAACAATTACAAACCAAATTTTGTCACGAAATGGTCACAACTATACGACGACTTGTACGACGTTGACACTGACGTAAATACAGATGAATCACCGAAGATATTTTAGTATGTAAGAGCAAGCATTACATTATAATAGATAAATAAATATTTGTGAACAATCTTACACAAATCAACCTAGTCCCAAACTAAGCAAAGCTTGTACTATATGGGTAGGTACTAAGCGACGATATACATGCTTATATAGAAGGTAAAGATGACTACTATAATATTGTTTTGCCGAAATAAAATCTGTGATATACTATTTTTATGTGAACAGGAAATTGGCTAACTGGTTAGAACCGTATTTGTTATAATTACCTGTTCAGGTAGGTAGTCTCCCTTGAGGAGAGGGCTTCCAGACATGAGCTTCTTCCACAACGCTAGGAGGTTCTTCAGTGCTGTGGAATCTCCGCGCTTTTTGGTCGTCGCCACACTTGTGTTCAACTCTAACAACATTAACAAACTTAAATTAGTACATATTCCACGCGTCTTCGTTTGTTTTTTATTTAACTTTATTGCACAAACAACTGAGAACAATTAGCGGACGTCAAGTCTTATTACACGGGAATGTGAACTTTTGACCTCTCATATGCCAATCTACTTTTGATGCTGACTGTATCCTTAAAAAAGTATAAAGTTAGTGCGTTAGTATATTCGAATCAAATTTCTTACCCCAAGGTCGTATACGTTTAGCCTGACCTTAATATATAGGTAAGTCTATGACCGCGGAATATTTTCCCAATACTTAATGGGTCATAAACACTTGAAACACCAAAGTCGTCCTTCCTGTGGTCAATAGTTAACGGCTTATGTGCATGTAAGTTATGTTTTTGTCACAATGAATTTATAGAAACGGAGACACAGATTATGCGGGTTACTAAGACCAATCCAAAATTAATCTTTGTAGATTTAACTTTTCATATGTCCACAGGAAAGACGCGAACCTAAATTTGACCTGTTTATGACCCTAATACTAGACTTTATACCTCTTAGTCCCGCAATTATACCTTCGGCGGCATTCTTCTCCCAAGCTAGACGGCAGTTGGCGGGCAAACCGAGAAGCTGCGGCGAGTCCATGTCTGGCAACTCGCTGAACGCTGAGTTATAGGCCTGTACCAAAGTTGACATTTTGAAGTTACTTTTGTAATAAGTAATAAACTATTTATGTTTCTTGGAAGGCTAGGGTATTTTGCATTTATAATTGGTACTTGAGATCATCTCTCGTTTCATTCACTTTCATAATAAAAAGTAAATGTAGACTAGAGATATCGTATTGAAGATTGTATTGGTTATCTCCTTGTTAGTAGAGAGGCCAAGTTGAAAAGACGCAATTTCCGTAGGAATTAATAGGTTTATACCGACAAGTATATTGAATCAGCATGGTCTACTGATTATCAAAACGCATGTTGTCGCATGTTGTGGTGGAGTGAGTTTTTATGATTATGACGTCATAAGTTTTATGAACGAAAAACAAAACAATTTTTCATTCCACCACTTTAGGAAGCGACAACATGCATTTTGATAATCAGTAAACGATGCTGATTCCAACGATACCACTTGTCGGTATAAACATTTTGAGTCCTACGAAAATCGTAAATAAGGGACGACGAATTGGCCTCTCTACTATGTCCTTGTCAATAAAAATGTTATGGCCTTCCAATGAGTCGATCGTTTCTTCCTGACCGTCATTAATTTATAGTGCGTGTCATTCACGACGACGCGCCCTTTCACAGCTATGAGCAATTGTATGGATTGGATTGTATGTATTGGTTGTGGAGGGGCGCGCCTTCGTGAATGATACCTACGCACGTGCACGTAGTTTGAGGTGTCTTCTTAACGTAAACCATACAGAAAAAGCTTAAAAATATAACGGTCCGAAACAAGGAAAATAAGCACGTGAATCACTCTTTTGATCCTCAGATTCCTATGCAACATAACTGGTTTGTGCATTTATAGACTAATTTGCATAAGATGTACGCAGTGCTGTTTTGATATTTTTTATATGAAACGAACGTGGCTAACAGCTTACGGCCTGCCTGATAGCAAGCAGACACCGTAACCTCTCGGACTCTTACTTGAAAAGTGCTTGGTTCGTAAAAGAGGAATTTAAACCAGGTAAGGATGGTAGCCAGCCCTACGTCTGAATGTCCGCTGGAAGAAGGCGGTATGAGCTCATGGAGCTCCCGCATAACGCAGACGAAGGGAGCTTTATCAATAAACTAGCTTTTGCCCGCAACTTCGTCTGCGTAGAGCTCGGTCATCGCGTTAGAATTTTATCGCTGTTCTTTTATTTCAGGTGGTTACCTAGTTATCTCTGTTCCATACAAACTTCTACTTCCGGGATGGGATGAAAACTATCCTATGTCCTTTCCTCGGACTCGAACTATCAGTGGCGGAGCGTCCATACAACTCGATTCCCACCGGCTTTCCCACCGGATTTTCAGCCAGTGCAGTTCTTTTACTACGGCTCATGAAGTATAAGAAAGGCAAATTATTTCCGGCTTTCCTAAGAATATTTTTGACGCGCCGCCACTGCGAACTATATTCGCACCAAATTTCATCTAAATCACTTCAGCAGTTTAAGCGTGAAGGGGTTACAGAGAGACAGAGTTATGCTAGGCCTATAAACAAAGTTCCAAGTCTCATTGAAAATAAAATTTGTTTTCATCCCTTCAGAGGGCGAATTTTGAAAAACTCTGAAATCGGATTTTTTTAATTTTGATGTTTAGTCAGGAAGTTTTAAAGTTTCTATCTTAAAAATAATTTTGTTCTCCATTCAAAATGACCAAGAGGTCATTTAGGGAGTTAAAAGATTAACTGAGTTTCACAGAAACCCTTTTTTAAGACATTTAGGGATGAACTTCGAAAAACGCTGAAATTTGTTTTGTTGTATTTAAACAGAGACTCTGTAAAAAATTTGAAGTCTTTCACTTAAAAAAATGTTGCCCCCCATGAAAACATTGAACCCCTTTTTAACCCCTTGAGGGGATGAATTTAAAAAAACGCTGAAATTAGTTAACAGAGAGTCTCTGTAAGAAATTTGAAGTACCTCACTTAAAAAAAAAATTTGCTCCACATACAAACTTTGAACCCCTTTTAACCCCTTTCGGGGATGAATTTCGAAAAACGCTGAAATTACTTCTTTTGTATTATTATAAGAAACTTTCATACAAAGTTTGAAGACTATCACTATAAAAAAAATTGCTCCCCATACAAACTTTGAACCCTTTTTTAACCCCTTTAGGGGATGAATTAAAAAAACGCTGAAATTACTTTTTTTCCATTATAATAAGGAACTTTTACACAAAGTGTGAAGACTCTCACTTTAAAAAAAAATTGCTCCCCATACAATATTTCACCCCCATTTTCAACCCTTTAGGAGACGAAAATTTTGAAAACGCAGATATAACTTTCATTGCCTTATTTTAAAGAGTCTTTGTACAAAGTTTCAAGGCTGGACCTTAAAAAAATTATTGCCCCCCATACAAACTTTGCACCCCTGTTTTACCCCCTTAGGGGTGGAATTTCCAAAAATCCCGTCTTATCCCTTGCCTCCGTTATATAACCTAACTATAGTGTAAATTTCAAATTTCTAGGACCGGCAGTTTCGGCGGGGCGGTGATTAATCAGTCACCCATCAACTTTATATATATAGATAAGTAACCTGTAGGTCAGTAGTGAAGGGGAGTCGCAACGGCGTGTCCCCGGGCGCGGGCCCCCTCCAGCCGTGCGCGAGCGCCGGGTCGGCGAGGCCCCTGCGCAGCAGCGCGGCCAGCAGCGCGCGGTCGGGCGCGGCGGGCACGCGCGCCGCGTACAGCGCGCCCACCAGCGCGCGCGCCGCGCCGCCGCCCAAGCGCAGGACGTCCGTGCTCGCGCGCACCTCGCCCCACTCCCACGCGTACCAGCGGCTCCAACCTGGGGGTGGGGACGAGCTCGAACGATACTCCCGATCAATTCATTCCACCACTTATATTACAATTACGATTAATAACGGGATATTTACCTTGTATATTTGTTGATTTAATCCGTGATAATGGCGCTTGCAACAGTGCCGATATATCGGAAATTCAAATACACAAATATACATGGTAAATACTGGTGGTATTTGCTGCCACCATGGTAATGAGCATGTGAGCTTGAAATCTTATATTCCAGCAGTTACAGCTACGACTAGTGGCTCTGGAAGCTGTAGACCTCACGAATGATAGGTAAGTGTTTTTTTTTAAATTTGGATTCTTCCGGTAAATATTCTCAATAATCCGTTAGTTGAGGTTATTATAGTGTTTTCTCAAAAATGGGGGAATATTAAGGTTTGATGAACAACCCTAAAACGTAATTTTTAATACAGTTGCTCAAAAAGTGGTACTTTATGTAGCTGTATATCGTGCGCAAAGTTGGATTTCGCGCACTAGTGCTTTATACTTTTCCAACTTTTTTAAATTTACTGTTGACCCAAGCCAAAGGGTTTTAGGTTCAGTCAGTTTACTTATTTATTTAATAAAGCAAAGGCCATTAAAAGTAACCTTCTATAATATTTAAAACATTAAAAATGCATATTAAACAAGTTCAATGGTTATTAAATATTATAACATCTAAAACTGTATTCAACAAGTTGACTGATTGAGTAAATTAATGACCGGAAACAGTATTATGCGAGACCTCTAATTAATAGTGTATTATGGAAGACCGTCGCGCCGGATGTGAATGAACGCTTGTCTTTTTTCGCCAAAAAATACATTTAGTTACCTAAAAATCAAATAGAAATTAATTATAAAATGAAAAATAATGATTTATTAATATTTACATGTAATTAAACTACCATGTGACATAAAATCTCCTCCAAAATAGTATTTGATTTGGCTGAATGCTGACAACCATGGCCTGTTGAAAAAAGTCAATCAATTAAAAGTTATACCGACTTTTTAATTCCCGCTTGTTTGTACATGATTTCAAGATTTATTTTTGTAGTGAGTTGTATTGTTTTAATAATATTTTTGTGATATGTGTGATTTATACGATTGTTATATAAAGTGTATGTCTGTATGTAAACTACGCCAGATAGACCAGGTAAGTACTTAAAGCCCACAATGGCAAGTAAAAGTATTGTGTTATTTTAGTTTCTTTCATATTTTTTCGCAACTGTATTAAAAAACGTCGTTTGATACACGTGCGGAAGTGTCATTTTCACTCGTCCCGAGTCTTGACCCTCGCCCGTCGGCTCGGGCCAAGACAACTCGGGACTCGTGCAAAATGACATACCTTCCGCACTAGCATCAAAATGTACTATTTTATACGAAAAATCGTTTCAGACACTCGAAAAAGTCGCAGTTCCAACATGAAAAGAAACTATGACATTTCAATTGGCTGCTATTTTGTTTCACCTTTTTAAAAAGTTGCAGCGACTAACGTCCTTTTAAGATAAATATAGTACCTTGCGGGATGTACGCCCGGCGCTCCTGCACTATGGCGTGCAGCAGCGCGAGGCAGGCGTGCGCGCGCACCACGCGCGCGTCGCCCGAGTACTGCGCCCACGCCGACAGCGTGCTCAGCACGTTCGGCTTCACGCCTTCAGGAGCCTGAAGAGAAGTGCAATTATTTCATAACACCAAACGCTAGATACTTCATTCATTAAATGGGCTCAGTGTGAATACACTCCGCATCAGTCGGACATGTACTGAAGGAACAAAATTAATGCTAAGTAAAGTGAAAACGCTGACGCGTGGAATGCACTCCTTTGTATATACCGAAATATTAGTGGAAATTATGGTAAGTTTACTATGGTCCTTTATTTTAATGATCCCTCGCTCCACACTACAATATTACAATGAGAAGTGAAAATTATCTTTTAATTACATTTTCTGTATCTCCGTTATCAATATAAGTATATTGATAGTATGAAGTTAAATTCTATGCAAATATAAAAATCGTACCTCGATAATAACATTGACGCAGGTGTTGGAGACAGTAGGAGGTATCTCACGATCCTCCGATACGATCCACAAACGGAAATCAGGGTTCAGCTCATCAACCTGTTATAAACATAAAAAATATTTTAATAATATAAACTAAATAATTGTTCTTCGCTAAGTTACTTGACCTGCTATATTGTTTACGTGGCGAATATTATAACCAGGGCCCGTACTTTTCATGCCGATGACATCAATTTGACGTCAAGCTGCCTATATTGATCCCAAATACTTAAATGACTTCAAAAGTATTTTTTTCGTTTCACGTATCAAGTAGGTGTTAATTATTCCACGTGTGAATAGATTACTTTGTACATGATTAAAATGATTGACGACTAATGATTAATAATTACAATACAACTCTGTGGGATCATCCTATATGCAGTGTGATGTCATCGGCATGAAAATACGGGCCCTGATCATAACAGGATTTGACGTAAGTATTAGCGCCATAGCGTCTGATAAAGCAATACACTGAGTATAAGATAGATTGTAGACATTGTAGTGCGATCACGAGCGCGAGCCTGCCGTTGTAAGAGCGCGGCCACGCCCTCTTCCCTCTGTATAGCTAGGTGTAGTGGTAATGTACTTACCGGCGCCTGCTTGATAGCCGCGAGGAAGGCGTGCAGTTCGCGCGTGAAGGGCGAGGCGCCGACCACGAGCGCGAGCCAGCCGTTGCGCGCCGCGGCCACGCCCGCTTCCCACGCCGCACGACCCTCCTCTATTCCAACCTATTATGATACAATTAAATTGTGATGACACTATTTCTTAGTTTGATTGTCATGTTAAAACTACTCAATAAGTATAGTAAAGAGTTTAAGGACGGATGGAATATGAATATAACAGCTGTTTGAATTTACAATTCAATGCTGTAAATAATAGGGAAATACCTAAATATACACTTAATATTCGGGCCGAAAAGTGCATCTCGTACACTTTTCGGCCCAAATATTAAATTCTCATTTTTTGGCGGTGTTTAAATGTAGGTATTTCCATACCTGTGTGAGTGAGCCGGCGTGCGCTTGGAGCACGTCTGCGGCGTGCGCGCCGAGCAGCAGCACGGGGCGCGCGCGGCCGGCGCGACTCCCGCTCCAGCGCACGGCGCGCGCTATCGTGTCCCCGCCCGACATCACATGCGAGCCTGCACAGAGGACCACACAGTAATGACACAAGACACAATGTATGCCGACGGCAGTGGTGAATACGCTCTATTCGAAAAAAAAAATGGTGCTATTCGAACCAGTTTTCAGAGACGAGCAAATGTCTATATGGGACCAATTACAATTAGGGACAAATAAACCTAGCTCGATGCTAACGGCTCTCAAAAAGGCAAATTGGCATGGGCAAATGACGTCACACGCACAGTATCGAACCAATCGTTGTATGGGAAAATAAGTATTTTGCTGTTTTAGTCGTAAAATAAAGCTCCCGTTATCTATTTATTACCCGTAATATCTGGCCGCCCTAGGCTCGAGCCTATTAGACCTTATGCGGGATTTACATTACGAAACTAGTTTCATGCATTTTTGATTATCTAGGTACATTGCGGACTGCCCAGGTAAGACGAGGGCGATCAAAGCCCGCAATGTAATCAAAAATGCATGAAATTGGTTTCGTAATGTAAATCCCGCATTAGGGCGAATCAGCCAACTGCCAACAGCATAACAATTATGCAAAAAAAAAGTCAAAGATACGTTTTCACGACGCGTGATAACGGTTCAGCTCGCGTTGGATTCTATAGATCTCGGCAGACGAAATGTACATTACTACAAAGGCCGGGAAGGAAGAGATTGCCTGTCGAGTGAATCTAATGATACGAGGCAGGCAAACCCAGTTTCCGCCGAGAATACGAATATGGACAATTTTGAGGAACTTCCCAAGCTATAATTTTACGACGCCCAGCAACGATGGGTTTTGCAGTCTATTATCTCGGACGTAAGTTCTATTTTTTCGAGCACGTTTGAGTAATAGAACATTGTGACAAAGCCCTCCGCTTTCTATTTAACTTTTGCAATTATATATGCCCAATTATAATTATATTTTGTAAAACGATCACTATATGACTAGTAGTATAAACAGTGTTGTATTATATGAAACTTGTATAATGAGATATAATAAACTAAACTAAACTATAGATAGAGTAATGTAGTCCGGAAAACTTTTGTATGGAAAGTTTACCTTGCCATTGCATTTCAGCAATTTCGGATACAGAACGGCACTGATGAGCCGAGACGATTATTAATTTATTTATATTAGGAGAACCAACAGCAATACAACAATTAGCCTTCATCTTTACGAGACGTAGGTACCTTAAGGCTTTCTTATTGCAGCGAAACTACAAACGCGACACAAAAAATCCGCTAGGCGGCGCAACATTATCGTAATTCTCCCCAGTAACAAACACAATTACATTTTACACACACTATCTCACTTTACTGTGACAGGTCACTGACCTCGATTTTTTTAATGATTGCTATAACTTAGAATTTGAATATGTGACAGACCTTCTTTGTCAAATTAACCAGAATAAGCCAGAGTGGCGCACGTGATAATTAGGTTGTCAACCATTTAAATTTAGAACAGATTGTTATGACATTCACGCAAAAGAGTGTAGACTTGTCATTGCATATCTCTGTCTCTGTTGCGCAGTTTTGACAGATTTCACTTAACTAAATAAGGGCTAAATTTTATCACGACTCGACACAAAAAGTCAAAGTTGCAAGCCACAAATAACTAGCTTAATTTCAACCACTAAGCCAAGTACATTGTGGTGTTATTAGTAATCGCTTGCTCTCTAAAGCACAGGTCACAGGTTCGAATCTCAGGCAAGAGCAAGTGTTTTTTTTGTGTTTTATTTAAACAACCGTAATTTTTAGAGCATAAATATTAAATAATTATTGAGCGTTATTTTGGTAAATAAATATTTTGTACTTTTTTTATTTATTTAGAAAAAGATTCAACATAAATATTTTGCCCTGCTAATAAAAGCTTACAACTTTATTTATTAGTTCTTTATTATTCTTTATTTATCATATGGCCTTTATTTCGAACCGTGAGATCTTCGAGAAGACAGTACGGTTCATAAATCCATCTTAAATAAAATTCAAGATTTATTATATAATTTATTATAAACATAAAACATAAGACTGAGGGATTATAATGCGTGCAACCACAGTGCGTCTATAACAGTTTGTAGCCTGTCTCTCAATAAGCTGAGAAGACGTTGATAATTATGTCAGTTCCCCGCATTTCCTCCCATATTTCATTGCAGTATCTATTGCTTGAATTGCTTCTTTGGTTCTTTCATGGCGATGATCCCACTGTGAACCATTAAACCCCAAAGATTCTCAATCGGGTTCAAATTTCAGGCGATGGCATTACATCATTACATTTATGCCTGGATGTAGCTGTAGAGTAAACCATTCCCAAGTGACCCGTGCTGTATGGGGCAATAGGGATGTTGACACCTAATAAGAAAATCAATGAATCCGAATTTTCTCAAAAAAGGATCAAATTCTCAATCAAATAGCGAAAAAAGTAATTAAAAAGAATAAATAATGACATAATTATAAGTCATCAAAGTTTTAGGAGGGGGCATTTTCTGTCCCTTTTCCGCAAAACACGCCTGTGTATTGAACGATCGTCATTTTACTATGGCGCTCCAGGTCAGTGACGTCACTGACCTGTAGCGCTTTCTCTCTCAAACTAAAAACATTTTAACGGTTGTAGTTTCGTTATTTTTTGAGATATTCGAATATGATTTTCACTGATTGGCATAGTTTTAGGTATTCTTTCGTATGGAGTAATAATAAATTTTGAGTCAACATCCCTATTATCTTGAATAAAGTCAGGAAAGTCAGTAGAACAATAGGGATGTTGACACCAAATAAGAAAATCAATGTATCCGAATTTTCTCGAAAAAGGATCAAATTCTCAAACAAATAGTGAAAAAAGTAATCCAAAAGACTAAATAATTACATAATTATAAGTCTTCAAAGTTTTAGGAGGGGGCATTTTCTGTCCCTTTTCCGCAAAACGCCCCGTTGTATTGAACGGTCGTCATTTACTATGGCGCTCGAGGTCAGTGACGTCACTGACCTGTAGCGTTTTCTCTCTCTAACTAAAAACATTCTAACGGTTGTAGTTTCGTTATTTTTTGAGATATTTGAATAGGATTTTCACTTTTTGGAATAGTTTTATGTATTCTTTCGTATGGAGTAATAATAAATTTTGAGCCAACATCCCTATTTGCAGCATCACTTCGTCCAGTAAATTCACGTAAACATTTGCGCATGATGTGGCTATGAAGTGAAGTTCACCGAAGCCGCTGATCATAGATCTGAGACCGCGACGCCGTCACCAGATATCCTCCCCCACATACTAGCCGTAAGCGGCCAGAATTCCTCAGAGCTTTGGGCCCTTTCTATTTCAGATATTATCCGAGGCATCTTTTCATTTAAATTTGTATTATTCTTTTTTTATCGTTTACGTTGATATATTGGAATAATTACACAATGCAATAATATCACTTTCATCGTAATACTGATGTCATTCTGCTTTACATTGAACTGCAGAGCAAATTGAAGTCGAATAGCGTCAAAACTTTGGCAGGATTACGGACCGTTTGGGCATATTTATTTTGTTACAATACGAAGCTCAATATATTTAATAATTTAAAATATTGTATTTGAAATACCAAGCTTGAATTTAATTTGCTAATGTCAGATGTCAAACTATGTGTCAGGCGCTATGAATATACTCACACATAGACATAAAATATATAATATGCTATGTGAAGGAGTGTGACCCGTATTGGCAGGGTGCAAAGCGGGTGGAGGGGGTAGCCTAAACGATCACAGCGCTCACTACGGTTAAAATTTACATTTCGTTGTTGTAGACCGCGGGCCAGAAGGTTAAAATCGTCAGTCATTTCCTCTCGCACGAAAACTTGTACAGTGATTAAGAAAGATGAATAAAAAATTGCTGTGGACGTCTGCCACGATTCCGTTGGTGGGTTGAGGAGCAGCAGCCTCCCAAATACGTAAAAAAAAAATTAAATTCAGTCATTTCCTCTCGACTGAAAATAGGTTTAAATGATAGTAAAGAAAATACCATAACGAAAAAAAATCGTCTGCCACTTGTAGGGCGGTGGAATACCCGCCTGCCAAGCAAGTGAACATGTAAAAAAAAAAATTCAGTCATTTCCTCTCGCATGAAATTTTGTCAGATGATAGTTTATGAACTATTATGAAGAAATAAATTCGTCTGCCACTTGTATCGCGGTGGAAAACCCGTCTACCAAGGGCCTAAACATTGTATGGGGTGAAAAGGAAAAAACAATGCACATCGGTGTTTGGGGTATCTATGGATAGATATTTGAAAATGATATAGGGGTTTTTAAAAAACTTTTCCATTTTAATCAACCGTTGGTGAGATATTCGCTGTGAAAGTCGTAAAAAGTGCATCCCCCCTCTTTAATTTTGAAACTGTGAGGTCAAAAATTCTGAAAAAATTAGGAGGGTGTAAATAAATAAAGACTTTCAAAAATATTCGGTTCGAATAAATTACGTCAAACGGTTTTTGAATAAACGCTGAAAAACTGTCTTGTCCAAACTAAACGCGTTAAGCGACGTGTGTTTCCCATAAAGATACGACCTTTTTTGCTACAATTTATTGGATATCGCTTTAAAATATTCGGTTTGAATAAATTACGTCAAACGGTTTTTGAATAAACGCTGAAAAACTGTCTTGCCCAAACAAAACGACTTAAGTGACGTGAGTTTCCTATGAAGACACGACCTGAGGCATGTCGAATAACTTTCAAGCAGTCCTAGAGTGCGTCTGGGATTACACACAATGAAGGTTTCCGTACCGACACGTACTAGTTCACATTTTAAACCACTATTCAATAAATCGTAGCAAAAATGGTCGTATCTGTATGGGAAACTCACGTCGCTTAAGTCGTTTTGTTTGAACAAGACAGTTTTTCAGCGTTTATTCAAAAACCGTTTGACGTAGTTTATTCAAACCGAATATTTTTGAGTCTCTATTTATTTACACCCTCCCAATTTTTTCAGAATTTTTGACCTCACAGTTTAGAAATTAAAGAGGAGGATGAACTTTTTACGACTTTCACGGCGAATATTTCACCAACGGTTGAATTAAATGGAAAAGTTTTTTAGAAACTTCTATATCATTTTTAAAGACCTATCCATAGATACCCCACACGCCGATGTACATTGTTTTTTTCTTTTCATCCCATACAATGTTTAGGCCCTTGGCAGACGGGTTTTCCACCGCGATACAAGTGGCAGACGAATTTATTTCTTCATAATAGTCCATAAACTATCATCTGACAAAATTTCATGCGAGAGGAAATGACTGAATTTAATTATTTTTTTACATGTTCACGTGCTTGGCAGACGAGTATTCCACCGCCCTACAAGTGGCAGACGATTTTTTTTCGTTAAGGTATTTTCTTAACTAAGTATCATTTAAACCTAGTTTCAGTCGAGAGGAAATGACTGAATTTAATTATTTTTTTTACGTCTTTGGGAGGCTGCTGCTCCTCAACCCACCAACGGAATCGTGGCAGACGTCCACAGTAATTTTTTATTCATCTTTCTTAACCACTCTATGTAGTTTTCATGCGAGAGGAGATTGGTAATCGTGACCTGTCGTTGGCCCGCGGTCTATTGACTTGAGCTGTCAAATCCATATTGCAGTAAACACTTTCTAATCATTTTTGAGATAAATTTAATATGGCTCTAGTAAAATGTGTTATTGTGAATTGTAAAAACACCACAGAATAGCGACTGTAAATTTTACCAGTTTTCAAGACCGTGGTGGAAACGAGACCAAAGAAATAAGTGGATAATTGCCGTAAGAAAAAAAAGTAAGTCACCTAACATGACAACAACCACTGAAAACAACAATTTTAATGTTATTGGCAATAATGTTACAGACTACCATCGTCCAATATTGTCTAATATAGTAAAATAACACAAGATTTCATTAATTTTTTTCACAATATTTACTTATTTCTCGCTTTACAGCTATGACAAATTGTCCATAATGGCCACCTGTCCGTGGCGCTGTCGTCGCGCACGGTCCCAATAATGGAAAAAAATTCCACATTCTAAAAATACTCAATGAAACCTTTTGTAATAAGAGAGGGTTTAAAAAGGAAAAAAAATGATATAATGATAAGCTTTATTAGCCACATTTTATGTTTTCCACTATCTCGAATTGTAAAAGTACCAGGAAAACTATTTTAAATGTTTATTCGTCGATATGACTCACCAGTAATTTACCCTGAAAATGTTAATATCATCTAGTTACTGGTATTAAATATGCGATTTTTATAAATGTCAAACTGCAAAAAGTGCGACAGACGTCCGTCCAGCTTGAGGCCCAACGGCCATCTGTCTACTAAAATGAAGCGCGCAGTTTGCTTTTCTGATATTTTTGAGTTTTATTAAATATAAAAACATTAAAAAAAAAAATTGCCGTAAAATACACTTCTTCACATCGTTTCCTATCTATTGATATATTTTACTCGAGTCTGAGTTGGATATATTTTATATACGACTCACAATAAGATCAAAATTTACCTGTTTTTGCGATGTGAGATCATCGAGCGAAGTTTCAAATATCGTGTTTTCAGCCTTAAAATACACTAGACCGACTCTTAAACTATAACATATCTAAATATCCCATCAATAAAGTGAAGTGAGTATTTAATGGTTTAAAATTGAATGAAAAATACTATGATTTCGAATAACGTGGTCTTAACGCGGCTTTGATTGTAGCGCGACGAAATCATCAGCACTGGATGTGTTAACTTTACAAACCTTGCAATAATAATTCAACAGCGATACGCTGGCCATTGATGTGCTTTGGAAGGCACGTTAAGCCGTTGATCCCGGTTGCTGTCTATGGCAGCAGTCGTTAAGCCAAGTTGGAGGCCTTCGGGCGGCTTGAGAACTTCTAACAGTCAAGTTACCCACTCACTTGACAAAGCCTAATCTCAATAAGGTCTAGTTTCCCCTCGGGGTTGGAAGGTCAGATGGCAGTCGCTTTCGTAAAAACTAGTGCCTACGCCAAATCTTGCGATTAGGTAGCGGACCCCAGGCATCCTTCAGCATTCAACTCTAGTGGGATAACGCTAGGAGGATGATGATGATGACGCTGGCCATTGATGATGACTTACCAAGCAATTGGTCAACAAACGTCACAGTGGCTCTATACAGTCCTTCGGGCCTCAAAAGCGCTACCGCTAAGATGAGCTCGAACTCGGTCAGCTTTAGTTTATTGATTACATTCATGTCTCCTGAACTCTGGAACTGCTTCCACATAGCTTCGTCGTTAAGGCACATTTTATTGAACAAGTCTTCGTTAGTCATCTAAGAAAGAAACGAAATAGATTGTTAAATAAAATAGCACCTTATTATAATAATAATATTAGAAGAAAGAATTTCGCTGAACGGTTCATAAATGACGGAGTAGACATTATAAAAATGTAATCGTTTTAGCAAATGATAAAAGCCTTTGCACTAACCTTTAGCTGCGTTATTTTCTTGACATATTCACTTTGTATCCAAGGATATGTTTTCTTTATATCATTAACAGTCGCGGGATCTTCAATGACACCGCTGCTTCCGATAAACAGTTGCCAAAGCTGAAAGTGACCTTTACCATTATTTTTTTGTCAAATGGAAAACAATTATATCCATTTTAAACTTAGTTAATTCCTACCGAAATGTAGATAGTCCGAATTCTTAGTAATTTTTTGCTTGGGTTCAATTGACAGAATTTGGTCTTAGAGTTTTGTACGAACTATACCTTGTCACAGTGAAAATATATATGAAAGAAGCTGGAAATCTCATATCAATGTCACTGTGACAACTGTGACAAGGTCCCGAAATCAAATTGGATGACTGTACCTACTAGTTAATGTTTGTCAACTCACACAAGGACGCGATGGACTCCTCATTGCACACAAGTATATATGTTATTCGTATGTATTCATTTGTTTTATGTTATAATATTAATATTACGTAGCTCAATTGGAAGAAGAACGTAGTGGAATAAGGATTGCAGCACGTCTTTGGGAACAGAACGATCTATACCTATGATAGGAAAAATATTAGGCAGTACTTAGTTTAGATTTAAGAAGAAATATGGATGGAAGTATTTTACCTGGTCTGGTATAACGTGGTCATAAACCTGCCTAAGAAGATGCAAGACAACAATATATTTGTCCTTCTTATGCAAACTCAGAAGCACTCTCTCCACGATTCTTCTCATCAGATATTTAATCACCTCTTCGTCGTTAACCGTTTTCGGGTCCTAAAATGTTGAACCATAGTTAAAAAAGTAATTTCTTATAGAAATCCGTTATCATCATAATCAGCCGAACGACGTCCACTGTTGGACATAGGCTTCCCCCAGAGGTACCCACATCCAACGGATCCCCGCGACCTAAACCAGGTCATCCGCCCACCTCGTGGGGGGCCTTCCAACACTGCGTCGTCCGGTACGTGGTCGCCACTCGAGAACTCGTTGGCCCCACCGGCTATCGGTCCTCCGGGCAATGTGACCTGCTCCACTGCCACTAAAGTTTGGCAATTCTTCGGGCTGTGTCAGTTACTTTGGTTCTTCTGCGGATTTCATCATTTCTGATTCGATCCGTTCCGATTGAAATCCGTAATAGGAAAGCTAAATTGTTTTAAAAGTGGTTAAAACCGGGTCAGCAACAAAAGCTTTCACTTATAATTGCAGTTTCTTCGAACTTTCAATACAAAGAGGGTCTAAAAAAAGCATACGGCCTGGCTGCTAGTAAGCAGATATCGTCGCCTATGGATACTAGCTTTATTGGCTTGAGGATTCGTTGTGTTGACAGATAGAGACATATACGGGGTGGATTTTCTTTTTGGGTCAGTGAGTCCAGCTACCAGATCCAGTGCTGCTACGCGAAAATGGTCTAAGAAGACCTTTCCTTGATTTCGAATTAATGAAAAAATATACAGGGTGCGAGAAAAAGGACATTTTTGACAAACTTTTTTTTTATGCCAATCGATCCCATTCCTATCCAGGATCAAGTTTGTATAAGACCAAAAAAAAATCCGGCTAGAAAAGCCAAAAATCGAGGAAACTTTCCCGAACGAAGTATCTCTCTCCCTGTCGCTCGAATATACAAGTGCGACAGAGAGACAGTGTGTACTCACCCCTCTGTTCAAGGAGTCGACGTACAGCTCGAGCACCGTGTCCACCGGCAGGGCTAGCAGTGGCCGCCGCTCGGCGAGCTCCTTGACCGCGAGCGCCACGTTGGCCGCGCGCGACGCCGAACGAGCGAATGCCTCGCTCGCAGCCTAACAAAAAACTGATGCTTACTACACCGCATACTAGTACCTACTCCCTTATTCATAAAATTTAACAAACCTCTGCTAACTAAAATGTTGTTTGTCCCTTTCTCACATGCGTACATGTTAAAGTCTCAGATAAGGAAAAACGAACTTTAGCGGCTTGTTAACTAAAAGAGGTTTGATGGACGTTTATGAATAAGGGGGTAAGTCTATGCAACTGCTACATAATGGGAGGCATTAAAACCCTATGCTAAGATCACACGAGTGTTTTAATGCCTAATTATTTGCAGTTGCATACACTACTTTGTTTACATCCATATATATTAATAGTACATTACTTAACAAGGGCGGTAAAACAAAGAATGTCTCGGATCGCAGGTATTTGACGCCCGAGCCGAAGGCAAGGGCGATAAATATGCGATCTGAGGCTTTCTTTATTACCGCCCGTGTTAAGTACAAATTTTTATGTCACCCCCTGGCCAGGAAGTGGGATTTCCCGCGCGCGGAGCATGCGGTAATTGCCGCTTTATGGCCAGGTGTGACATAAATGCTCTTTATCTACACACATATCATAAATCCTCTAATATGCGTTCGGAAACCGTAGAAAATGACTCTCATTTCAACATTCAATGAATTTATGGCAATTTTCTTATCTGTGGCTAAGGCTACAGCAGTAATAAAATATTTCATTTTAATCTCATATATGATGTTAAAATATTACGTCAAACAAAACTGTCAAAATTTAAATGTCAAAGTTGACATGTCCCTATTCTAGTATCACTGAAAATTCAAATTCAGTCGATGCGAAATGTCAGCTCGATGTTTTTTTAGTATATATCGCACGAAATTTGAGCTAGAACGACATGATCACATCAGAATAAGGACTCTTTACTTTTTAAAATAACATTCAGGTATCGGTTGCCAGTTCTGATTTCGATATTTCCGCAACCGTGCAAAAAAGGTTGTATTAACAATTATTGTATTTATTTACTACGGTTTCTGAACCCATCTTAGAGTAATTATAATATGTGTGTAGATAAAGTAATGTATGCAACTGTACATAATTAGGCATTAAAACACTCGTGTGACCTTATTATGAAACTCGCCTTCGGCTCGTTTCATAAAACACACTCGTGTTTTAATGCCCCTCATTATGTACCAGTTGCATAAACTACTATTATGTCACACCTGGCCATAAAGCGGCAATTACCGCACGCTCCAGCGCGGGAGATCCCACTTCCTGGCCAGGGGGTGACATAAAATTTTGTACTTAACACGGGCGGTAAAAAAGAAAGCCTTAGATCGCATATTTATCGCCCTTGCCTTCGGCTCGGGCGTCAAATACCTGCGATCTGAGACGTTGTTTGTTCTACCGCCCTTGTTAAGTAATGTACTATTAATGTGTTTAATGTGGGCGTGATGCGCCGGCGTGCACAATGTTTGACGAGACAGCCCGGCCCGCAGCACTCGGCGGCGGAGCGCGCGGCTGTACTATAATGGGCGGTGATGACGGTAACGGTACAAATTTCGATTTTGTAAATGTCATCTCCGCCCCGGGCCGACCTGCGTCGTGAAAACAATGAAAGATTTCGCAGTTCAGCGGTTACAAGAATATATACCTTCGTTTCCTCCTCTATAGCCCGGGCCGCCTCGAGCGCTTCGGCGATAGTGGCGCTGGTGGCGCGCGTTTTGTTCAGCGACGCGAGCAGGTTTGCGTCGTGAAGAATGTCGCTATTGGCTGATAGGTCCTTTAGAAGGTTCTCCTGGAACATATGAAGGTTTCAATCAATCAATTGTTATGATTAGACTTGATTTCCGCTACACTAGGGTTATCTGGAAGAAATCACTCTTTAGCGATAAGACCGCCTGCTGTTTGCCTCTACATATTGTGATTTTGTACTGTACTGTGTCCTTTAAAAATATATTTAAGGTTGTGCAATAAAATCGCATTTATTACCTGCAATTCATGTTGTTGCTTTTGTAAGATTGCTTTCTTCAATTTGATTTCCTTCGTCTTTTCGTTGACTTCAGGGTTATATTGTTGCAGTGCGTAATTAATTAGTTGATCTGAAATAAAATAGAGATGACGACACTATAAAAGAAAATCAATAAATCCAAATTTTCTACATAAATACTCAAATTGTCAATCAAATGGCGAAAAAAGAAATTCAAAAAAATAAATAATTACGTAATTATAAGTCTTCAAAGTTTTAAGAGTGGGTATATTCTGTCCCTTTTATTGAACGATCGTCATTTACTATGGCGCTACTTAACAGTGACGGTTAGGTAGCACTTTCTCTCTCTAACTACGAACATTCTAATCGTTGTAGCTTCGTTATTTTTTGAGATATTTGAATAGGATTTTCACTATTTGGCATAGTTTTGTCTTCTTTCTATTGAAGTAATAATTTTTTTTGACCCGACATCCCTATTCTCGTTTTAGTGTTACAGCAAAGCCGAGCTTGATCTTAGGTCTAAGCTGGAAATAGTGGAGATGAAAGAAACATCTGAATAAGATACAGGTATAGTGAAAACCTTCTGCATAGGCATAGGATATTGAGGTGTAGGTAGCATGTGTCCGTTCAAACTGTGAGGTGTTGCTGTGTGTGTTTGGAGTTGTTCATTTTTGTGTACATATCCCATACAAGCGAGCAAAGCACGACGCGCAGTAGCCGCTAGCCCCAGTTAAGGCGCAGGGTAGGGCAAGGCCTTCCCCATACAAACTTTGTGCACGTTTTATTCGTCGGTTTTGACACTAACACATATACATTTTTTTTGGTTGTAAATATTATATATGCGAAGATCGTGATGTGAAAATTTTCAAATATTTAAAAAAAATTCTAAATTAAACAATTAAAAAAAAAATTTAATAAAAAAAAATTTACATCACGAAATAGCTATCAGAAAAATAAGCATACTGACCAAAAATCATAACTTTAATGCAAACACAAACGAAGTAAATCCTGCACAAAGTTTGTATGGAGAGAGTTTGCCCTACCCCTCCTCTTAAGGTGACGTGAGCTTAGAGAACAGAGTTTTTGAAGCCTTTTAACGCGTTTGTAGATGAAGATATGGTTTTCAAAAAATATGCACAACAATTTTGAGACCTTTCTGTAGTACAAACATCGATTCAAAACATGATTACGCAACTTTCGCTGAATAAAAAAAAATCGCGAACTTGCGTCTAAACCACACCTTTAAATAGTTATAACTATTTTTGCACATTAGCTATCAACATGAAAATTATATCAATAAATGCGTAATGTTCTACTTGATGGAACTCATCGATTACTTTTTCTTAACTAAAATAAATAAAAAAAATTGTAGTAAGATAATACTCATTTCTGCAAACTCGTTCGTACGCGACCGGCGCGGCCGCCCGTCCAGTGCTCAGCGAGCTGCGTTCGAGGTAGGATCTGTGCGGCGCGTCAATTCAACGTCACTTGACATTTCAATATTAGAAATGGGTAATTAATAAAAGGAAACCTGCTAGACTTCGTCATCTCGAGATTGTGGGTGCCAATAGAAGGAAAACTGCACAAACTATGGTAAGTGTAATGCAATATCGTATTATAGTGGGTAAAGGTATATCAAACCTTCTTATTGGAACGCTTTGACACTGCAAAACTAACACAGTCTATGAATAACAGTAGGACAATACTCGTGACACAACGTACAACGTAATACATTTTTTTACTAACGGTGGTATTTATTTTGGCGTGTACGGACAGACAAATAGACACAGTGGACTTTCTTTATATAATACTAGCTTTAGCCCCGCGGCTTCGCTCGCGTATTAAGTGTAAGTTTCGCAATAATTGTTGAATTGTTACACCGGTTTACTACTACTTATATTGATCATCTGATATGTGATAGAGCTACTCCTGAAAAGACTGAAAACATATTTCAGGCTCCTGAAAACGGCGGCGTCTTGGGTGAAATTTCGATCATATGATATGTGATAGAGCTACTCCTGAAACGGCCTGAAATAACATTTCAGCCTGCTAAAACGCTTCTAAGGCACTGAAATTTACGTCTGAAATTTTTGTTTCTTTCCAATGGTGCTTATCTCTGTCACTCTCTTATTTCTCGAATGTTCCGAGTATAGCTACCTCTTTTTACTACTGCTATGTCTGTCACTCTCATTTCGAATGTTCCGAGTATAGATATCTCTTTCTACTACTGCTATCTCTCTCACTCTCTTCTCGAATGTTTCGAGTATAGCTATCTCTCTCTACTACTACTATCTCTGTCACTCTTTTCTCGAATGTTCCGAGTATAGCTATCTCTCTCACTCTCTTCTCGAATGTTTCGAGTATAGCTATCTCTCTCTACTACTGCTATCTCTCTCACTCTCTTCTCGAATGTTTCGTATGTTTTGTATAGCTATATCGTTCTACTACTGCTATCTCTGTCCTGCTGTATCCTGCTGGAAATTTCGCTATATACTGATATCAGATATAAGGGATCCTGAAACCGCCTGAAAACGGGTTTTCAAGCTATAGGCATAGGTACCGAAGGTTCTAGAATGTTCGCGATCGAAGTTTCTAGAAAAAAGAAGAAGAAGAAGAAGTCTAGAAAGTCTGTATGGAGTCTTCATCTTCACCCTTCGAGCATGTTCTAGAAGGATTTCGAACGCCCCGGAAAGTTCTGGAAAATATGACGGTCTCGCTCTAACAATGCTGTCCTTGTCGCACTGTTCGAGGGCATTAGCATTATTGGAATGTACTACACATACAGTCTATCCCTTTCACACTTATCGTCTGTCTCTTTTACTCCTATTGAAAATTTAAAATTTACCCCATTTTTACCACCCACTTCCACCCACCGCCACCAAACTCCCTTACTTGCAAGTGCACACCAAGGGCCTTCTACCACTGCAATGCAACCATGAGAAGGTGGCAGTTGGTGATCATGGAGAAAAGGCCGGACATACCCACTAACACTCTCCTTTTATCTTTATATATATAATTCTTCTGTACGTGTGTTAGTTTCATATCTCCTCCTAAACGGCTGCACCGATTGGGATGAAATTTTGTGTGTATATTTGTGTTGGTCCCGGAAAGTTCGATTGAGACAATTGGACCCGGCAGGGGGCGTCGTTTTCGTGTTTTCGTTAAAAAACGGATCTGCTGAACATTTGTGTATCATAGATAGCGTAGAACAAACTCTTTGGCATTTGACGGACGGTGCTCAATAAGACATGCGAAGTCACTTGCGTCACTGACATATTTCCATAAGTAAGCGAGATTTATTTACAAGATTGAATTGAATTGAATTGAGATTTATTTATTATTGTAAAATTATGGTAGAGTGGACGTAAGGCAATTTAATATATAAATAACTCTTTAATTATAAAATCAGTAAAAAGCTTCAATACATAAACATAAAACGTAATATGTTGTGGAAATATTGGTCGTCACACACGAAACTCGAATTGTAAGCAGTTTACACGCGGCGAACAAATATGAATGCAGAAAAAATGTTTACGGGAAAATGCAAGTGTAAGTGACCCAAATTACCACACAATCCACACAACGGCTTAAATACATTACGTATTACATACGGCCTTCTTCGGCCTAACACTTTAAGGCAAAGACAGGTGCGCCAGAGAATCAGAAATCTGGCACAGTCTTCAAATTATTGAGCACTGACTACCACAAGGCGGAGTGGAAGATACAGTCGAGTTCATTGATATAAAGGTAAGTATACACTTTTTTACCTAATCAAATGCGGTCGCCTACAATTTGAAAGCAAAAGCATTCGATTAGGTAAAAAAGTGTATACACATAAATGAACTCGACTGTGCCTAGAGCTACACAGGCGCTTCAACGGGGCCCGTACAGGGCCCGACATAGACTGCTCGCGTCTTTGAACTGGGTACGTTGTCGACATTTGTCGGGGGCGCTAGTACTAAATCACGAAAAACTATATCACGAACGACTTTATCACGAAAACTTTATCACGAATTTTTTTATCACGAATAGACTTTATCACGAAAACTTTATCACGAAAACATTACCACTAAAGACTTTATCACGAAAACTTTATCACGAATATATTATTTCACGAATAGACTATATCACGAAAAGACTTTATCACGAAAAGACTTTATCACGAAAAGACTTTATCACGAAAACTTTATCACGAAAACTTTTTCACGAAAACCATATCACGAAAACTTTATCACGAAAGACTTTATCACGAAAACTTTATCACGAAAGACTTTATCACGAAAACTTTATCACGAAAATTTTATCACTAAAGACTTTATCACGAAAACGAGTACGCCTCCTTAGCTCGAAATACGGTCCCATCTGGCAGAAAGCATAAGGTACTATCATCCGCAGCGGGTGTGCGCTTACAAATTATTTAAAAGCTAATTCATGTTAAATTCTACTACTAGACCTGATGTCGAGGGTCTGATGATGCAGCCGGAATAGAGGCACTGGAACTGCCTAACAGAAAGTGCTACGGTACTCGAGCTTGGGCTTGTTTGTTTTGTTATCTTAAGTACTTACCACTAGACCTGATGTCGAGGGTCTGATGATGGGGCTGGAAGAGAGGCACTGGAACTGTCTAACGAAAAGTGACAAAGAAGTCGAGTTTCGGCCTGTTGGTTTGTTGCCTTGAGTACTTACTACTAGACCTGACATCGAGGGTCTGATGATGCAGCCGGAAGAGAGGCACTGGAACTGCCTAACGAAAAGTGATAAAGTAGTCTAGTTTGGGCTTGTTTGTTTTGTTGTCTTGAGTACTTACTACTAGACATGATGTCAAGGGTCTGATGATGCAGCCGGAAGAGAGGCACTGGAACTGCCTAACAGAAAGTGCTACGGTAGTTGAGCTTGGGCTTGTTTGTTTTGTTATCTTGATTACTTACCACTAGACTTGATGTCGAGGGTCTGATGATGCAGCCGAAAGAGAGGCACTGGAACTGTCTAACTAAAAGTGACAAAGTAGTCGAGTTTGGGCTTGTTGGTTTGTTGTCTTGGGTACTTACCACTAGACCTGACGTCGAGGGTCTGATGATGCAGCCGGAATAGAGGCACTGGAACTGCCTAACAGAAAGTGCTACGGTACGGTACTCGAGCTTGGGCTTGTTTGTTTTGTTATCTTAAGTACTTACCACTAGATCTGATGTCGAGGGTCTGATGATGCAGCCGGAAGAGAGGCACTGGAACTGTCTAACGAAAAGTGACAAAGAAGTCGAGTTTCGGCCTGTTGGTTTGTTGTCTTGAGTACTTACCACTAGACCTGACATCGAGGGTCTGATGATGCAGCCGGAAGAAAGGCACTGGAACTGCCTAACGAAAAGTGATAAAGTAGTCTAGTTTGGGCTTGTTTGTTTTGTTGTCTTGAGTACTTACTACTAGACATGATGTCGAGGGTCTGATGATGCAGCCGGAAGAGAGGTACTGGAACTGCCTAACAGAAAGTGCTACGGTAGTTGAGCTTGGGCTTGTTTGTTTTGTTATCTTGAGTATTTATCACTAGACCTGATGTCGAGGGTCTGATGATGCAGCCGGAAGAGAGGCACTGGTACTGTCTGACTAAAAGTGACAAAGTAGTCGAGTTTGGGCTTGTTGGTTTGTTGTCTTGAGTACTTACCACTAGACCTGACGTCGAGGGTCTGATGATGCAGCCGGAAGAGAGGCACTGGAACTGCCTAACGAAAAGTGGTAAGTAGTCGAGTTGCCTCATCAGACCCTCGACATCAGGTCTAGTGGTACTGATAAGTACTTAAGACAACAAAACAAACAAGCCCAACTTCGACTACTTTATCACTTTTCGTTAGGCATTTCCAGTGCCTCTCTTCCGGCTGCATCATCAGACCCTTGACATCATGTCTAGTGGAAAGGACTCAAGACTCAAGGCAACAAAACATATAAGCCCAAACTCGGCTACTTACCACTTTTCGTTATGCAGTTCCAGTGCATCTCTTCCGGCTGCATCATCAGACCCTCGACATCAGGTCTAGTGGTAAGTACTCGCGACAACAAAACAAACAAGCCCTAACTCGACGACTTTCTCACCTTTCCGTAGACAGTTCCAGTGCATTTCTTCCGGCTGCATCATCAGACCCTCGACATCAGGTCTAGTGGTAAGTACTCAAGATTACAAAAGAAAGAAGCCCAAACTCGACTACTTAATGACTTTTCGTTAGACAGTTCCAGTGCGTCTCTTGCGGCTGCATCATCATACCCTCGACATCAGGTCCAGAGGGAAGTACCCAAGCCAACAAAACAAACAAGCCCAAACTCGACGACCCTATCACTTTTCATTAGACAGTTCCAGTGCCCTTCTTCCGGCTGCATCTTCAGACCCTCGACATTAGGTCTAGTGGTAAGTACTCAAGAGAACAAAACAAACAAGCCCAAGCTCGAGTACCGTAGCACTTTCTGTTAGCCAGTTCCAGTGCCTCTCTTCCGGCTGCATCATCAGACCCTCGACATCAGGTCAAGTGGTAAGTACTCAAGAAAACAAAACAAACAAGCCCAAACTCGACTACTTTATCATTTTTCGTTAGGCAGTTCCAGTGCCTCTCCTCCGGCTGCATCATCAGACCCTCGACATCAGGTCTAGTGGTAAGTACTCAAGACAACAAACCAACAAGCCCAAACTCGACTACTTTGTCGCTTTTAGTTAGACAGTACCAGTGCCTCTCTTCCGGCTCCATCATCAGACCCTCGACATCAGGTCTAGTGGTAAGTACTCAAGAAAACAAAACAAACAAGCCTAAACTAGACTACTTTATCACTTTTCGTTAGGCAGTTCCAGTGCCTCTCTTCCGGCTGCATCATCAGACCCTCGACGTCAGGTCTAGTGGTAAGTACTCAAGACAACAAACCAACAAGCCCAAACTCGACTACTTTGTCACTTTTAGTTAGACAGTACCAGTGCCTCTCTTCCGGCTCCATCATCAGACCTTCGACATCAGGTCTAGTGGTAAGTACTCAAGAAAACAAAACAAACAAGCCCAAACTCGACTACTTTATCACTTTTCGTTAGGCAGTTCCAGTGCCTCTCCTCCGGCTGCATCATCAGACCCTCGACATCAGGTCTAGTAGTAAAATTTAATATAAATTAGCTTTTAAATAATTTGTAAGCGCACACCCGCTGCGGATGATAGTACCTTATGCTTTCTGCCAGATGGGACCGTATTTCGAGCTAAGGAGGCGTACTCGTTTTCGTGATAAAGTCTTTAGTGATAAAATTTTCGTGATAAAGTTTTCGTGATAAAGTCTTTCGTGATAAAGTTTTCGTGATAAAGTCTTTCGTGATAAAGTTCTCGTGATATAGTTTTCGTGATAAAGTTTTCGTGATATAGTTTTCGTGATAAAGTCTTTTCGTGATAAAGTCTTTTCGTGATAAAGTCTTTTCGTGATATAGTCTATCCGTGATAAAGTTTTCGTGATAAAGTCTTTAGTGATAAAATTTTCGTGGTAAAGTTTTCGTGATAAAGTCTTTTCGTGATAAAATCTATTCGTGATAAAGTTTTTCGTGGCAAAGTCGTTCGTGAAAAAGTGTTCGTGAAAAAGTTTTTCGTGATAAAGTACGGACACGTTTGTCGGGCATGCCGCCGTCCAGGAGTGTCACTCAGGCATATCATTTTCGGTTGTGGTCATCATCCTAACGGCAAGTACTTGGACAAAGACAAACAGTGTCCTTTTTTAACCTGACTTTGGCTTTATAGGCCGGGCCCAAGAGAGTGATAGGGGCGCGCGCTAGGTGAGTGGCCTAGGGAAAATCCAGAGGAAACCTCCAACACGACCACGCCAGAAATACCCTAAGAGTTTGCGCTTCAGTGAGATTGGTTGAGCGGCTTCCAGCTTTATGAATAACAGCCCAGTATTTTTATCTCACGAGCGCATAAATCCTGCATGGTTTGAAAATACAATTCGACCAGGTAGGTGGCACTGCTTTTCCGGGCAGGACGACGTCTGCCGGGTCCGCTAGTATATATATATATTGATTTAAATTTTCACGTTTTATATTGTAGAAATTATTAATGTTTTCAATTTCAATTTTATTAGTGGACTGCTAGGTGTCGGTACGGAACCCTTCGCTGTGCGTGATCCGACACGCACTTGGCCGGTTTTAAAACTGCGTACTAGGCCTCTTTCAAGCGTGTGCGCGCAATAATTCAGTGTTTTGTAAATGTTATTGGTATATATACAGGTTGGATTTTCTTTTTGGGTCAGTGAGGGCAGCTAGTAGCTACCAGATCCCGTGCTGCTACGCGAAAATGGTCTTAGAAGACCTTCCCTCGAATCAAAATTAATGAAAATTGGCGTTTACAGATTTTGGACAAACATACAGGGTACGAGAAAAAGATCATTTTTGATAAACTTTTTTTTTGATGCCAATCGATCCAATTCCTATCCAGGACCCAAAGTTTGTATGGGACCAAAAAAAATCCGACAAGAAAAGCGGCAAATCGAGGAAAACGCCTATTTCAAAATCAAAATCGAAGGAAGTTCTTCTAAGACCATTTTCACGTAGCCGGACGGGATCTGGTAGCTGCCCTCACTGACCCAAAAAATATCCACCCTGTATATCTAGGGTGACCCGCCTCGTGGCTCATATTGAATTATGACAAGTACAATACTTATTAATAAATAGATTATATTTTTCTATGTGTGGATATTTTAATTTCACAAGACTTTTATTGTAATAAATTATGCAAAAACAATATTGAGACATACTTCGCAAGGAACAATAACTTCGTATTGTTTTTCAAGTAGATGATCAAACACACATGTACGAGTAAATCAACTCAATTTGACAATTATATCATAACATAAGGGTGAATAAAATAAAAAAGTCTATTTTATTACAATCCACGACGTGTTGTCATTGTGTCAAAATATTTAATTACGGTGTATGAAAGTAGGTATGTAAAAATGACGAGTTGCCATTCGCATTGTTTCGATTATACTGAACTATTGACATATACATCAGAATAATGGCGCCGTCTTGACAATGGTCATTATATTTATGGTTTACCCGTTCAGTTGTAGTGACTAAGAGTTGTACTACTGGCAATACACTATACTGTGACATGTCGGTATCGGCAGCGAGCGCGGTGGCAAGCGGCTAACCCCGCGCCTGCTCCCCTCAAGCCACGCACCTCACCCCCTCGAAAGCAGCTAAGCGCTGAGCTCACGTCGCCTTAAAGGTCTATCACGACTTTAAGGTGGGTTATATGTGTGGGCAAGACAACAGATCGCAGCATCTCATTTCCACTGATGGTTAGCCGCTGCCGCTACCGCTAGCTGATGAAGTCGTAGTCTTGGTCGAGCCTTCAGGCAAGGTTTAGACGAAGACACTAATGCTGGCGGTAGTCCTCAGGCAAGCCAGAGCCGGCCTGGCCCGTGTTGTTTAGAAGAGGCCAACTGGATCAATTTCATTCCTGGATTATTCGTGTGGTGTGCACAACTGCAGACGTTTTGATCTACGGATAAGCGCCAGGGATTGGCACGATGCGTTTATACGCGTCCGTACGCTGGCGCGTGGGTTGCGGGGCACGCTTTCCTGTCAGTTATGGTAGCCAGGCTTCGTCTAAACCTGCTTTACCGCCAGTGCTGGCTTCGTCTTAACCTTGCTTTTGCGCCAGGGCTGGTAGCCAGTGCTGGCTTCGTCTGAACCTAGCTTTCCTGCCAGTGCTGGTAGCCAGCGCTGGCTTCGTCTCAACCTAGCTTCATACAGAGCACGTACCGCCGTGGCAGCGCACGCACCAGTGAGCTCGGCGCGGCGCGCGGTGAACAGCAGGCGCGCGAGGCGGGCGCGCGCGGGCGGCGGCAGGCGCGCCGGCAGCGCCGAGCGCGCCAGCAGCAGCAGCCGGCAGTCGCCCGCCAGCCACGAGGGGTCACAGGTCACGTCCGTTATACAGTGCACGCACCAGTGAGCTCGGCGCGGCGCGCGGTGAACAGCAGGCGCGCGAGGCGGGCGCGCGCGGGCGGCGGCAGGCGCGCCGGCAGCGCCGAGCGCGCCAGCAGCAGCAGCCGGCAGCCGCCCGCCAGCCACGAGGGGTCACAGGTCACGTCCGTTATACAGTGCACGCACCAGTGAGCTCGGCGCGGCGCGCGGTGAACAGCCGGCGCGCGAGGCGGGCGCGCGCGGGCGGCGGCAGGCGCGCCGGCAGCGCCGAGCGCGCCAGCAGCAGCAGCCGGCAGCCGCCCGCCAGCCACGAGGGGTCACAGGTCACGTCCGTTATACAGTGCACGCACCAGTGAGCTCGGCGCGGCGCGCGGTGAACAGCAGGCGCGCGAGGCGGGCGCGCGCGGGCGGCGGCAGGCGCGCCGGCAGCGCCGAGCGCGCCAGCAGCAGCAGCCGGCAGCCGCCCGCCAGCCACGAGGGGTCACAGGTCACGTCCGTTATACAGTGCACGCACCAGTGAGCTCGGCGCGGCGCGCGGTGAACAGCCGGCGCGCGAGGCGGGCGCGCGCGGGCGGCGGCAGGCGCGCCGGCAGCGCCGAGCGCGCCAGCAGCAGCAGCCGGCAGCCGCCCGCCAGCCACGAGGGGTCACAGGTCACGTCCGTTATACAGTGCACGCACCAGTGAGCTCGGCGCGGCGCGCGGTGAACAGCAGGCGCGCGAGGCGGGCGCGCGCGGGCGGCGGCAGGCGCGCCGGCAGCGCCGAGCGCGCCAGCAGCAGCAGCCGGCAGCCGCCCGCCAGCCACGAGGGGTCACAGGTCACGTCCGTTATACAGTGCACGCACCAGTGAGCTCGGCGCGGCGCGCGGTGAACAGCCGGCGCGCGAGGCGGGCGCGCGCGGGCGGCGGCAGGCGCGCCGGCAGCGCCGAGCGCGCCAGCAGCAGCAGCCGGCAGCCGCCCGCCAGCCACGAGGGGTCACAGGTCACGTCCGTTATACAGTGCACGCACCAGTGAGCTCGGCGCGGCGCGCGGTGAACAGCAGGCGCGCGAGGCGGGCGCGAGCGGGCGGCGGCAGGCGCGCCGGCAGCGCCGAGCGCGCCAGCAGCAGCAGCCGGCAGCCGCCCGCCAGCCACGAGGGGTCACAGGTCACGTCCGTTATACAGTGCAAGCACCAGTGAGCTCGGCGCGGCGCGCGGTGAACAGCAGGCGCGCGAGGCGGGCGCGCGCGGGCGGCGGCAGGCGCGCCGGCAGCGCCGAGCGCGCCAGCAGCAGCAGCCGGCAGCCGCCCGCCAGCCACGAGGGGTCACAGGTCACGTCCGTTATACAGTGCACGCACCAGTGAGCTCGGCGCGGCGCGCGGTGAACAGCCGGCGCGCGAGGCGGGCGCGCGCGGGCGGCGGCAGGCGCGCCGGCAGCGCCGAGCGCGCCAGCAGCAGCAGCCGGCAGTCGCCCGCCAGCCACGAGGGGTCACAGGTCACGTCCGTTATACAGTGCACGCACCAGTGAGCTCGGCGCGGCGCGCGGTGAACAGCAGGCGCGCGAGGCGGGCGCGCGCGGGCGGCGGCAGGCGCGCCGGCAGCGCCGAGCGCGCCAGCAGCAGCAGCCGGCAGCCGCCCGCCAGCCACGAGGGGTCACAGGTCACGTCCGTTATACAGTGCACGCACCAGTGAGCTCGGCGCGGCGCGCGGTGAACAGCCGGCGCGCGAGGCGGGCGCGCGCGGGCGGCGGCAGGCGCGCCGGCAGCGCCGAGCGCGCCAGCAGCAGCAGCCGGCAGTCGCCCGCCAGCCACGAGGGGTCACAGGTCACGTCCGTTATACAGTGCACGCACCAGTGAGCTCGGCGCGGCGCGCGGTGAACAGCAGGCGCGCGAGGCGGGCGCGCGCGGGCGGCGGCAGGCGCGCCGGCAGCGCCGAGCGTGCCAGCAGCAGCAGCCGGCAGCCGCCCGCCAGCCACGAGGGGTCACAGGTCACGTCCGTTATACAGTGCACGCACCAGTGAGCTCGGCGCGGCGCGCGGTGAACAGCAGGCGCGCGAGGCGGGCGCGCGCGGGCGGCGGCAGGCGCGCCGGCAGCGCCGAGCGCGCCAGCAGCAGCAGCCGGCAGTCGCCCGCCAGCCACGAGGGGTCACAGGTCACGTCCGTTATACAGTGCACGCACCAGTGAGCTCGGCGCGGCGCGCGGTGAACAGCAGGCGCGCGAGGCGGGCGCGCGCGGGCGGCGGCAGGCGCGCCGGCAGCGCCGAGCGCGCCAGCAGCAGCAGCCGGCAGCCGCCCGCCAGCCACGAGGGGTCACAGGTCACGTCCGTTATACAGTGCACGCACCAGTGAGCTCGGCGCGGCGCGCGGTGAACAGCAGGCGCGCGAGGCGGGCGCGCGCGGGCGGCGGCAGGCGCGCCGGCAGCGCCGAGCGCGCCAGCAGCAGCAGCCGGCAGCCGCCCGCCAGCTACGAGGGGTCACAGGTCACGTCCGTTATACAGCGCACGCACCAGTGAGCTCGGCGCGGCGCGCGGTGAACAGCAGGCGCGCGAGGCGGGCGCGCGCGGGCGGCGGCAGGCGCGCCGGCAGCGCCGAGCGCGCCAGCAGCAGCAGCCGGCAGCCGCCCGCCAGCCACGAGGGGTCACAGGTCACGTCCGTTATACAGTGCACGCACCAGTGAGCTCGGCGCGGCGCGCGGTGAACAGCAGGCGCGCGAGGCGGGCGCGCGCGGGCGGCGGCAGGCGCGCCGGCAGCGCCGAGCGCGCCAGCAGCAGCAGCCGGCAGCCGCCCGCCAGCCACGAGGGGTCACAGGTCACGTCCGTTATACAGCGCACGCACCAGTGAGCTCGGCGCGGCGCGCGGTGAACAGCAGGCGCGCGAGGCGGGCGCGCGCGGGCGGCGGCAGGCGCGCCGGCAGCGCCGAGCGCGCCAGCAGCAGCAGCCGGCAGCCGCCCGCCAGCCACGAGGGGTCACAGGTCACGTCCGTTATACAGTGCACGCACCAGTGAGCTCGGCGCGGCGCGCGGTGAACAGCAGGCGCGCGAGGCGGGCGCGCGCGGGCGGCGGCAGGCGCGCCGGCAGCGCCGAGCGCGCCAGCAGCAGCAGCCGGCAGCCGCCCGCCAGCCACGAGGGGTCACAGGTCACGTCCGTTATACAGTGCACGCACCAGTGAGCTCGGCGCGGCGCGCGGTGAACAGCAGGCGCGCGAGGCGGGCGCGCGCGGGCGGCGGCAGGCGCGCCGGCAGCGCCGAGCGCGCCAGCAGCAGCAGCCGGCAGCCGCCCGCCAGCCACGAGGGGTCACAGGTCACGTCCGTTATACAGTGCACGCACCAGTGAGCTCGGCGCGGCGCGCGGTGAACAGCAGGCGCGCGAGGCGGGCGCGCGCGGGCGGCGGCAGGCGCGCCGGCAGCGCCGAGCGCGCCAGCAGCAGCAGCCGGCAGCCGCCCGCCAGCCACGAGGGGTCACAGGTCACGTCCGTTATACAGCGCACGCACCAGTGAGCTCGGCGCGGCGCGCGGTGAACAGCAGGCGCGCGAGGCGGGCGCGCGCGGGCGGCGGCAGGCGCGCCGGCAGCGCCGAGCGCGCCAGCAGCAGCAGCCGGCAGCCGCCCGCCAGCCACGAGGGGTCACAGGTCACGTCCGTTATACAGTGCACGCACCAGTGAGCTCGGCGCGGCGCGCGGTGAACAGCAGGCGCGCGAGGCGGGCGCGCGCGGGCGGCGGCAGGCGCGCCGGCAGCGCCGAGCGCGCCAGCAGCAGCAGCCGGCAGCCGCCCGCCAGCCACGAGGGGTCACAGGTCACGTCCGTTATACAGTGCACGCACCAGTGAGCTCGGCGCGGCGCGCGGTGAACAGCAGGCGCGCGAGGCGGGCGCGCGCGGGCGGCGGCAGGCGCGCCGGCAGCGCCGAGCGCGCCAGCAGCAGCAGCCGGCAGCCGCCCGCCAGCCACGAGGGGTCACAGGTCACGTCCGTTATACAGCGCACGCACCAGTGAGCTCGGCGCGGCGCGCGGTGAACAGCAGGCGCGCGAGGCGGGCGCGCGCGGGCGGCGGCAGGCGCGCCGGCAGCGCCGAGCGCGCCAGCAGCAGCAGCCGGCAGCCGCCCGCCAGCCACGAGGGGTCACAGGTCACGTCCGTTATACAGTGCACGCACCAGTGAGCTCGGCGCGGCGCGCGGTGAACAGCAGGCGCGCGAGGCGGGCGCGCGCGGGCGGCGGCAGGCGCGCCGGCAGCGCCGAGCGCGCCAGCAGCAGCAGCCGGCAGCCGCCCGCCAGCCACGAGGGGTCACAGGTCACGTCCGTTATACAGTGCACGCACCAGTGAGCTCGGCGCGGCGCGCGGTGAACAGCAGGCGCGCGAGGCGGGCGCGCGCGGGCGGCGGCAGGCGCGCCGGCAGCGCCGAGCGCGCCAGCAGCAGCAGCCGGCAGCCGCCCGCCAGCCACGAGGGGTCACAGGTCACGTCCGTTATACAGTGCACGCACCAGTGAGCTCGGCGCGGCGCGCGGTGAACAGCAGGCGCGCGAGGCGGGCGCGCGCGGGCGGCGGCAGGCGCGCCGGCAGCGCCGAGCGCGCCAGCAGCAGCAGCCGGCAGTCGCCCGCCAGCCACGAGGGGTCACAGGTCACGTCCGTTATACAGTGCACGCACCAGTGAGCTCGGCGCGGCGCGCGGTGAACAGCAGGCGCGCGAGGCGGGCGCGCGCGGGCGGCGGCAGGCGCGCCGGCAGCGCCGAGCGCGCCAGCAGCAGCAGCCGGCAGCCGCCCGCCAGCCACGAGGGGTCACAGGTCACGTCCATTATACAGTGCACGCACCAGTGAGCTCGGCGCGGCGCGCGGAGAACAGCAGGCGCGCGAGGCGGGCGCGCGCGGGCGGCGGCAGGCGCGCCGGCAGCGCCGAGCGCGCCAGCAGCAGCAGCCGGCAGCCGCCCGCCAGCCACGAGGGGTTCACAGCGGTCACGTCCGTTATTACCAGCGTGCGGCCCAGTCTGTACAACAGTAAACACTCACATAAAAGTGTCATGAATAAAATGGTAAATAAAACATCCTAATAGAATAAATAATCACAAAGTTATGTGTTCAAAGTTTTAGGCAAAGAAAAACTGGTGCTTACCTCACAGCATACTGAAGCGCAGTTGGCAGCTTTTCACTATCTTGCGCCACGAAATCGCAAGCGGACTCTGCTAGGATGCTCCTGAGCCAAGCGATAGCGTTCCCGTCAGGGTCTATGATCAGTGGTATGAATCCGCATTTATTCGGCTCCAGATACTGAAAACCAGAATAACGTGTTGCATGATAGTTTAACTCCCGACGAAAGCTGTCAAAAAGTGTTGGGCTCATATTTGGTATAGTTCGGACACAACTCTAAGGCTAAATTCTGTCAAACGAACGCAAGCAAAACTAGATTCAGAGCTCTGACTGTAAGGTAGACTTTTGCTTGCGTTAATTTGACAGCGCTTGGCCTTACAGTTTTGTACGAACTATAAATTACGTGGCTAATACGAGAATTTGGATGTGATTATAAGATAAGATAATTGAGCAATAAGAGTGACATGGTTTGCTTTTTCGATTACTCAACAAAAGTAGGGATCTAAGAGATTACATATCTAGTAGCCAACGCCTATAGCATTGCTCCAGGCAAGTATATATTAGAGAGTTCCAACAGTTTGGGGACTTACTTGGTCAATTATAACAGCGTTTTTGACCGCAGACTGATCAGAAGGTAATCCGTCCGCATCCCACTTCAGTTGTTTTTCCGTGGACGCTAGGAAGTTGATCGGGGAAAATGATTGGTCCTCGAAACCTAGCTGCAAACTCCATTTGGTAATATACTCTCTGGAATAATCAATAGTAAATGAGTAATTAAGATTTGTTTGTATGTAAAATATATATTTTTAGTATCTGTTCATACCTAGCTTTAGGTTCTGTCACATCAGGTAGATAGATGATGTACGCAGCGGCCAGTAAAGACCTTAAGTTTATTTCTGATATCTCCTTCGATATGTATTCAAGCTGAAACAAATAATTCATATTTATAAACAAATCTGACTAATTAATAAATTATCACAACCAATGCGCGACATCGAGAATAATGTTAAATGACACCAATTCCGTAGAATGATCGAACCTGCTCACAAAATTTCACGAGAATCGATTGAGAAATGCGACCTGTACAGGAGCATCTGCCCGCCGGATATACGAAAAATGTTTACCCGAGTAAGGCGCCCATTAGACGGTAGGTTTTGCCATGGCAAAACCATGGCAGAGATTTTGACTGACGGAAAACCTATCGTCTAAGGTAGTGACTGATGGTTGATTGACGAATATCTAGATATTTTGATTTTTCATCATGCAACCATCAGTCAAGCTTGCTGCCATGGCAAAACCTACCGTCTAATGGGCGCCTTAAAACGGAGATCTTCGTTTCACTCGGTCAACTATTTTTCTGTGGTAATGTCGCGAGTCGCGGCAGTCCGCTGGATGCAGGTGGCGCGGGACCGGTCGTTGTGGCACTCTTTGGAGGAGCTCTACGTCCAGCAGTGGACGTCTTTCGGCTGATATGGTGATGATGATGAATGTCTCGTCGCGCGTGTGCCGCCCTTGCTGCTCCTTCAGCGCGGACATCGCTCGTGTACCGTGACCAGCTATATATCTAGTGATTAGGGTGTCCCTTATTTTACGATTTTCATAAATTCATATCGCATACCCCCTAAAAATAATGATACTACCCCAAAACACTCCAAAAAAATTTTTTAGGACATTCCTGTAATGGGAACCCGTGCCGACTTGCAACTGAAATTCCCATACAAATTACTATGGAGAAATTTGGTCAGACAGTAATTTGATAATTTTTCAGTGGTTTTCTGTATGCATCGAGATTTTTGTGTTAAATAATGTTTATATATGGCAGTGTTATACAAAGTTGATATAAAAAAAAAAACAAAAAAAAAAAAGGAAAAATATTGGTCATTTTCATACATTGTATGGGGGAATCGCATGAGTGTCGGCACGGGTTACAGTTACAGGAATGACCTGATATTTATTTTCGGCTTATTTTGGGATAAAAGAAACCGATTTAAGGGGTATGCAATATTAATTTCTGAAAATCGTAAAATAAGGGACACCCTACTAGTGGTGATGCCTCACGTCACGCCGCTGCAAGTACATCCGTACCGTAGGTGGTACCATTCAGTGGCAGCCGCGGATTGCTACCGGACGGGCGCGCGCGTCGTCGCGTCAATCGCTTGGCGTGGTCAATGTTTGTTATTTACCTATTGTAATTTGGGGTTGTAAATTGGGGGTTTGTTAACAGTGGGTACTTGGATAGTACTATTATGTATACTGTGCTCACGTCTCGCTTCCAGTTGGTGTACTCGTGGCGCAGCTGGTGCAGCAGCGCGCTGGCCGCTCGGATGGTGTCGGCGGCCGCGCCCAGTTTCAGCTCTAGTGCGGCCGCGTCGCGCGTGTGCCGCCCCAGCTGATCCTTTAGCGCGGACACGCGCTCGTCCACCGTGGCTAGACCGCTTGATAGGGCGGACAGCTGGCCTTCCGCTTCGCGCAAGTTTCTGCGACCAAATATTATAAATAAAATATTTGTGGACAATCTCACACAAATCAACCTAGTCCCAAACTTAGCAAAGCTTGCACCAAAGCGAGCATAGAAAACATCCAAGATCTAAGAACAAATATTCGTGCTCATCACACAAATAAATTCCTCCTCCGGGACCTCCAGCTTCTTAAGCAGGGTCACTGCTAACTAAGCTAAAGCGGTCGTCAATATTTAGTATTTTATGTCACACTTGGCCATAAAGCGACAATTACCGCACGCTCTGCGCGCGGGAAATCCCACTTCCTGGCCAGGGGGTGACATAAAATTTTGTACTTGACACGGGCGGTAATAAAGAAAGCCTCAGATCGCATATTTGTCGCCCTTGCCTTCGGCTCGGGCGTCAAATACCTGCGATCTGAGACATTCTTTGTTATACCGCCCTTGTTAAGTAATGTACTATTACAATATATTTTCTAATAAACATAATGGTATTACACTGCCCCACAAAACTGTAGTAACAGTTTGGCGGTGAAGCAAATAACAATGTAGATAAAATAAACCACATAAGTTAGAAGCCAGGTCGCCATGTAATGTGGGATGTTAAGGTGAAACACCTAGCTGGATAGTTCAGGTTTAGACGATGATATAGATAGATTATCAAGGGAAAATACGGATTGTTAGCGTTAGTGTAGTTACAACGTCGATTTGAGTAGCCGACCTTACTACTACGAGCGCAAGCGACATTACCATGCCATTCCAGCAGATGCGCTGCTCTATAGCATCCTAGTACAAATACAAAATAGTTTATTCGGTTTTACATTTGTGTGTAGGTATCATAGCAAAGGTTGGCACCTTTCAGTAAGCATAGCAATGCTTGTGTCGGAAGATGCCGCTCCTCCATACCTCGGAGTTGTTATTTGTAAAACAACAAACTGAGTTACATTAAATATAGTATAGTAGTAACCTGTGTAGCTGAGCCTGCTGCTGCTGCAACGGCTGCACTTTGTCGAGCGCGGCGGCGTAGGCGAGGTTGGCGCGCACCCAGGCGGCCAGCGGCGCGGCGGCCGCACTGGCGCGCTTGGCCACGGCCGGCTCGAACGAGCTGCCGCGCCGTTCCAGAAGTTTCGCTACTGAAGACGCTGCCTCCGCACTGATCTGTGTCGCGTCCAAGCATCTACGAGAAACAGGTTTTTTAACAAGATTATCATATCACTGATCCTGAAAAATTACTGCAGCCTACAATGAATGAACAAGTTTGTTAAAAAGTGTGTACCTGATGTCTTCTTTCACGCCTCGCTTGGAGAGGAAATTCTTCATAGAATGCCAGGACGTGTCAGCGATGCCCATCAGTCGAAGCACTCCCTCGAGCACGTCGCGGACCACATCGGGCGGAGCTCGGAGCGAGCGGATCTAAAAATGAAAAACCGAATCTCTTCACCTGTCGATCTTCTCCCATCCTCTCTAGGTGGCCAAGCCAGCGAAGACGATGTGCTTTGGATTCGTCTATAATGTTTGGTTCGGCTACCAGCTCTTCTATTTTGGCATTTTTAAGGATCCACCAACTCCCATCGTCTCTAATTAAAAATGCATACGTGTATTTACCTCGCTCAGCGCCTCTGGGCGTATGTCCCCAACCGCCGCTCGGGCAGCGGCGATGACCGGTTCCACTGACGCCAATTCATGTTCTATTTCTTTCTTTCTGTAACCGAAAATAATTCAACTGAAGGAGATACACACTAAGCATCTGGCATCTTCCCTAATAATTTTCAAAATACTTGTACGTTTTGATTTTTATTTGAAGTTCTTAAATTTTATGTTTATGTTATTTTATTTCTTGTATGACATCGCTGCCTCTTGCTGTGTCGCTTCTGCTTGCCACCACGGTCTAAACATGTACGATTATACTGGCTGACATACCTTATCAGCAGATTATCGTCCGCGTAGCGCCGATCTGGCCGAGCGCCTGGTTAGCCGCGGCCTGCTCCTCTAGGCCCTGATCTCCTATAAACGCCATTGGCCGCTTACAGCGTCACTCCGTACGCTGTAGCGTACGGCCTGACGCTGTAAGCGGCCGATGGCGTTTATAGGAGACCAAGGCCTAAGAGTGCTGAGTCTTGCTGCGCTGCTTCTGTTTCTAACGCGGCCAGGCCAAATATGGTAGACATACCGTATCTGCAGTTTCTCGTTCTCCTGCTCGATGCTCTTCTTGAGCGCGTGCATCTCCTCCTTCTTGTCGGTGGTGGCGCGCACGGTGGCGCTGATCTGGTCGAGCGCCTGGTTGGCCGCGGCTTGCTTCTCTGAGAGTGCCGCCTCTTGCTGCGCCGCTTCTGCTTGGAGCGTAGCTACCTCGCTTCGCGCGCGGCGGAGAGCTTCTACGCCCGCCTAGTGTGTTTTATTTATTAGGTTATATCAAAATAGAAGTTCGTAAAAAAATTAAGTATACCAAAGTTACAGCATAAACGTAGTGAATTTCGTAACTAAGCAAAGGTTAAACACCAGAGTTCTTAGAATAGATATTGCATCTGCATTGTGTCCACTAACCGAAAGCATATTTTTCCTCTGAACCAAAGCTTCCTTTTTCCTGCTGACAATGTGGAAGTAAGTTTTGATGAAGCCGATGTACCGACAGGGCGCTTTCATCCATTCCACATCGAGACTAGAGTATATGTTCACAAAGCCCTCTATGGGTATCACTTCGTGCTGCTCTTTTGATGAATCCGATACATTTTCCTTTATCAACCTGCAATTTTAAAGGATTAATGGAAATGTATCTGTGCTTTTCGAAATGATGATGATGAACCTTAGCTCCTCAGAGTAGATAACGATATTCCGCTAACGGTAAACATCGGTACAGTGAAGTCAACGCCACAACACCTACAGTAGCTCTAGTACAAGTTTTTTTGAAACAAAATAAAAACGAACGCGTTTGCGTTTAGTTTAGTCTCATTTTGTAAGGCAACGCGAGCAGCGCCTCTGGTGGCCTAAGGTGGTAACTATTTTCTGCCATATAAATTGCCGCAAACGCGTTCGTTTGTGTTTTGTTTCGAAAAAACTTATACTAGAGGTACTGATGTGTGTCAGTTCAGCATATCTACAAGAAGTCGGTTTTGCGCCGCTTGCTCCGGCTTCTTGGTAAGATGTCTATTATTTCTGATTTCGATAAGTTTATACTTACGTTCTACAATATATAGATTAAATATAAATTAACAGTCAAGGGGAAAACGATGAGGGTCATATAAATTTTCAACACTAATGTATACTGTACACCTGTTGTTTTTCATTTAGTTAGTTAGTTTTAATTGAATTAGGTTAGTTTATTTTAAAATAAAATGTCTCTCACGGTTTTCCCCCTCGACTCTTATAATATCAATGAACATCATATTTAAATAAGTGCATATTGTACGTGTGTTCAACCGCGAGGTGCAAGTGTACGGTGCCTAAGCCACTCTAGTGCATCGCTGTACCTCTGAATGACCAGTTGAGGCATCTGCCTCAGGGTTTCACTGCACCACCGCTCTATCCAAATGAGGTGACTCTCTTTATAAAGCAGCGGGAACTTTTCCATTAGTTCGAACAGATTATCTTGGTCTTTGTCCAGGCATATGACTATACCCAGGTTATTTTTTATATCTAGAATGTTAATGGTTAGTTTAGAAGTAATTGAAGTTTAAGATGGAATTGACGACATGTAAATTGCGAAAATGTCGATACCACAATCGATCCATCAACTTTGTATGGTTTATCGACGTATTTATTTATTTATTTAATCTTTATTGCACAAAAGAAAACTTGAAGTACAAAAGGCGGACTTCATGCCATGAGGCATTCTCTACCAGTCAACCTCCAGGCTAAGCAGAAAGATCGAACGTGGACGTATCGAATGTGGAACGATTGATTGGTATAATCATAATCATTCTCTTAAGAGTCGGGCTCTTGTCGGTGCAGCTTGCACGCAGCAGCTTGCATGCAGTTCTCTCCATCTTTGCCGGTCCGAGGCCAGCTCTGGTTGGATCAGATCAGGAGGCTAATTCTCGGGTCGCTCGAGATGATCTCGATTGACGCAATGTCTATCGAAAAATCTCACCAAAATGTCGAAGATATGTCTAATAGACATCATCTCGAGCGCCCCGAGAATTGGCCTCCAGGTACGATACAGTCTATTTATCCTTACGTGTAAACAAACTGTTTCAAATCATTATTACAGTTTTCTCTAGGATTGCATTAATTGTGAGTTTCTTTATGTATTTTCATTATAATCATATCAATATTTTGAGTGATAATTATTGTGTAATCCTAGAGAAAAGGGGATAATGATTAGTCTTCAATAGAGTTTGTTTACATGATATGACACGCAAGGATGAATAGACTGTACATCTTAATGTGATGTATAATCCAATCTTTATCCTCCTATTATTATTAACTTACTTTGGAGCAGCTGCTGCGTCTGCTGTGTATTATTGAGCGACGGCATGATGTGGGCCGGTATGGAGTGCGTTGACTTCGCGCGCCGCAAAGCCTCTATAGAGGCCAACGTAGTGTGGTCCACCGCACTCTCTCGAACCAGGACCAGCGTACGAGAGCCCTCGCTCGATGAAGACAAGGCCTGAATAAGACAGATATCTCGGTATGACTGCTGGCCTACATCAGGGTATATCAATTATTAGTAAAATAAGGTACCTATGTAGGTACTCTAATCAAAAGTAAATCAGCTTTGTAATTATAAGCTCCATGTTTTGAATGAAGCCCTGAAGAGTTTATCTGATGGCCGGTATAAATCAAATAGCGCGCTCAAGGCCGCGTGAGAAGTGTTTTGTTTCGGACCGATATTCGCTTGAGCGCGCTTACGATCGGACCGATTCACGCTCGTAGCCCGTGTTTTCATATATCAAACGTCAACTTGACGTTTGGCTCAAGATGCTTACGCCTGGGAGTGTGAGCTTCGTAAACGCCAACATGGCGCCGTCCATGACGTCACGATATCTCGTGTAAGCGCTATAAGCGCGAATCGGTCCGATCGTAAGCGCGCTTTGAGCGCTGTAAGCGTGATTCGGAACATGCCTCTAGGTTCACTCTACGTACATTTTTGAAGAGCGAGTTGAATTCCTGCGCATGGTTGACGGTGTGCAGTGTGGCGGGGAGCGCCGTGGCCACGATGTGTGCGGCTGCGCGCCGCCCCACGCCCGCGCTGCCCACACACACTACTACGCCTCCGTTGGTCTAGTAATATGACAAAATTGACAGTAAAATTTTACGTAAGGTGCAGCGGGGCAATCTAGACAGCGGGAAATTAAAACTAGTGCGAGTCAGATTTCACACATTTAGGGTTCCACACTAAATTAAGTTGGTTTATTTTCGCGCTTCTTTAGCTGTGTGGGGGCCGCCTTAAAATATTTAAAAATAAATTATGACTATTTGTATGGCTTTGGACCACCCCTTTATTCATAAACGTCCATCAAACCTCTAAAGGGACAAACAACATTTTAGTTAGCAGAGATTTGTTAAGTTTTATGAATAAGGGGTTAAGATAAGAATGTAGCTCCAACCGCTTGGCTGTAAAGCTGTGTGACAGACGGACGGACGCGTGAGTGATAGCAATTGGGTTCAGGTTGGACCCTTCGGGTACGGAACCCTAATTAAGTATGTACCAAAATCTCAAGGTCCTACTATTCGTATTGCCATATCAGCGATAGTGGTGCCTCTATTATTTTCTACGCTTTTGTGCCAGATTATGTACAAAAAGTTGGTTTAGTCTTTCTACAGAATTTACTTACAGCTCTTGCAAAGGCTGGGCACAACGATGCAAGCTCTGAGCATACTTCTGCGCCATTCTCACCGAAAACGCTTTGCTCACGTTCAGACACTGGAATATGAACTCTATTTTAACCACATTACGTTACAAATTAGATTGTCATTTGTCGGACATTGATGGCACACTTACAACATTGGTTGATATATTTCTGCGTGGTTTGATACCATTCTCTATGATCGACCGCTTCCATGTAAACGCCGTCGCTACGTAACTTTGTAGCGAATAACACTCCCTCAGTGTTGCCTTTGAAGAAGCTTCTAGATATTGAATAGTAACTGGCCCTTTCTTCTTCAGTTATTAGCCTATCTTTGAATATGCTGTCCGCTTCCGCGACTAATGCCTGAAAATTTAAGTGAAGTTTGTTTTACAGGTTTAGTGAAAAACCTTTTCACACCTGCTGTTCAGGAAAGAGCGATTGTTGCCCTCGAATGAGGGATCAAAATCGTACTTTTCTTCCCTCATTTGGGGGCAACAATGACTCATTTCTTCATAAAAGCTCACTCAGTTGCAAAATTATTTGTAAGATATTTCATGTTTATAGCAAAGTGCCTAATAGGCTGTGTGGAAAGTAGTATGTGCCACACGGTAGCTAAATTATTTCCGACTTGGGCATAAATACTTGAATCCCTCGCTTACGCTCAAGATTTTTTTATTGTATATTGTAGAATCTTTCGCTTTATTCAGGATCCAATATATCGCGCTCGCCGTAAATATATCATTCTGCTCCCTTGAAGACTTGAGACACAATGCCAGGCGCGATAAAATTTGATGAAAAAATCACAAAGACAGGCTAAAACTTTTTTCACTTCGTAGTACTGTTCAGGATACCGTAACCTAGTCAAACTTTCAATCTTAGTTTTGTTTTGAATGAGTATATTACCGTAACTAATTCTGTCACGTTGGACGGCGCATACCACTGAATATTCTCACACCATTGCTTGAAATGTGACGCGTTCCAGTAGTAATGCAGCTTAGACTGGAATGTGTCTGTGACCTAGATAAAATAATCTTATTATAATGTTGAATAATCAAGTACATACAAAAATATCATCTATCAATTTGTAAGGTGACGCAAAAATTTGAATGAAATATAGGTTGAGCATCAGGCACAATAAAGATAACAAGCTAGTATTGCGTTGATAATTCAGGAAACCAATGGTTGACTGGTAATGAATGCCTTATGGCATCAAGTCCGCCATTTGTACATTTTCTTGTATTGTGCAATAAAGTTTAAATATACATATAAATAAAAAAAAACAACGGGTTGCATTCCGGGAGTGCCGGCAGAAGTGAAAACTCAATAAAGAAAGTAAATAACAAAGATATTCATAACAGTATCCATATCGGTATCGGAATCCGTATTCATACTCATGTTCATATTCATATTCGCATAATCCATTTACATATATACATAATATGCCCCGAGTATCATTGTGTCTTAGTTGAGTAACATCGCAATCACGATACTAGGAGGGGTCAACTAGCTGGTCTTATAAGAAGCTGTCGCGAGTTTAACAATTTTTCCCCAGTACAAAAGTGCTCAGCGCCGCTAAAGAAGTTTTCACTTCAATAACAAACTATTTTAAACATTGTGTAACTTTGTGAGACACTTAAAAGATCATTTACCTCTTTAAACATAGATAAGATGCTGGTAGCCAATGCGGATATATCGGCGTCCTTGATATTTTTGTCAGTACTTTGTCTTAGATAAACTCTCGCGAGTTCTAATAGCTCGTCGTCATCTGGTTCCCTAGAAAGAAGCGACGTTATAGTGCACGCCATCCACGAAGACGCGCCCCTCCACAGCCCAAGCCGTACAACTGCGCACAGATTAGTATGAGATTTGCTGTGGAGGGGCGCGTCGTCGTGGATGGCGCGCACTATATATCATATTAGGTGGAATATTTTGCGGTCAAATTTACATTTTTAAACAAAACACATGAAAAGTCCAGCTGCAGGTTGAAATATAATCTCCCAATTTGAATATTTTGGCCAAATTCATTTAAAATAAACATATGCTATGAGGTCGTGTGTGACGTCAGACGCCTTATCTACGTCCGTACCTAGTGATAATGTTAATATCGACTTGGAAAGTGGCACAAAGTACAAACAACTTGCCGTCCCGATTTCAACTCGGTTTTCTTAACAAAGTTCATTGTGTTAATAGATAGGTTCACTTGTAATGCCTTTTATCAATATGGTACTTTATCAGCTGTAAAAATAAGTTATATTCACATTACCAATTATGTGGTTTTAACGTCACTACCCTTTAGTTGTGTACAAACTTCATACTAACAGAGCTTTTTGAATTAGGAAACGGGTGTGCTACCCGCAAATCAGATTTGCTGAACGAGCATGCGCGGGTTCGTTCTCTCTCTCTTTCAGTACAATTGCCTCCATTGCTGGACTTAAATGCCTACTCCGTATATTTCAACATTGTTTTTAATGCAGCAGTCCTAGTTCAGGTAGGCTATCCCATCTTTCAATGTGGTCCAACCATCTGGCTAGGGAACCATGGTTGCTAGTCACTCGCGTGCATATGCACGTAAATATAGCATCATTCTCATATCAAATAGTCAGGATGTCGCCGTGAACGGATACGTCTGCAGGGAGGACATTGTCATCATCATTAGTACCTCAAGTACAAGTTTTATCGAAAAAAAAAAACAAACGAACACGTTTGCGTGTAGTCTCAATTTATATGGAAATAGTACATTACTGCAGAGACCAGTAAGTAAGCCGTCGTGGACGAGTATGAGTTAGCCGGCCGAGCCGAAGGCGAGGTCCGGCTATAATACGAGGCCAGGATGGCACTTATGGTCGAGGCATGTATAGTGCTTTTCTCAAAAATAAAACAAGTTGTATAAATAGCGGTAAAAATCATATTTTTCGCCAATTCCACCTCGTTTGTTCTAAAACCGTGGGGTCGGACTAGCTTTTGTTTGTGCGGGCGCGGGCGCCCCCCGCCCCCGCCCCCGCCCCGCCGCACACCCCGCTGCTGCTGCTGCGGGCGCTGGCAGGGAGGCGCCCGCGCCCGCAGCAGCAGCTAAACTTATGATATGTAATGGGATTTACATACTTACTTCCTGGACAGTAGGTGTTACTTCCTGGACACTTCTGGCAACTGTCCAGGATGACCCACTTTCGGATACTATCTTCACAGATGTTATGAGAACATTACATACTATTTTTGAGAAATAGTACATTACTGCAGAGACCAGTAAGTAAGCCATCCTGGACGAGTATGAGTTAGCCGGCCGAGCCGAAGGCGAGGTCCGGCTATAATACGAGGCCAGGGTGGCACTTATGGTCGAGGCATGTATAGTGCTTTTCTCAAAAATAAAACAAATTGTATAAATAGCGGTAAAAATCAAATTTTTCGCCAATTCCACCTCGTTTGTTCTAAAACCGTGGGGTCGGACTAGCTTTTGTTTGTGCGGGCGCGGGCGCCCCCCGCCCCCGCCCCCGCTCCGCCGCACACCCCGCTGCTGCTGCTGCGGGCGCTGGCAGGGAGGCACCCGCGCCCGCAGCAGCAGCTAAACTTATGATATGTAATGGGATTTACATAGTTACTTCCTGGACAGTAGGTGTTACTTCCTGGACACTTCTGGCAACTGTCCAGGATGACCCACTTTCGGATACTATCTTCACAGATGTTATGACAACATTACATACTATTTTTGAGAAAAAACTTATTCTTGAGCTACAGTACTCACGGCAGCAGCGCGGTGCAGAGGCGCGCGTGCAGGCGCGGCGCGGGCGGCGCGGCGGCGGCCGTGGCCAGCACGCGCACGCGCGCCGCGCCGCTCCACTGCACGCCCTCCTCCTCCGACCCGCGCGACCAGAAACCAGACCAGTTCATCAGCTGCAAATTATACTTTCCATTAAGGGCCGATTTTTCAATCCCCAGATAAAAGTATCTATCAGATGAATGTTAGCCCTGTCCATTTCTTACATATGAAATAAGAAAGTGACAGTGATAAGTTGATAACTAACGGATAATTTTATTTGGCGATTGAAAAATCGACCCTCAAGCTTGGCCACGCAGCGCGCGCGACTCAAGCGAGACGCCGCGCACCGCACCCGCTGCGCGTCTGACGGTATGATAATGTCCCGCCCGCTCCAATGTGCAACGCGAGCGCTGCGCGGACCAAGCGCACGCTGTGTGACCAAGTCTTTAGTTTATATTTTCTCGTACGGATGGTATCGAAAATATCAAATCCGACTTGGTAACTAAAATATGCAGACGCGTATTCAATGCAGAAAGCGTAATACTATCTTAGAAATTTGTTGCAAGTTCGTACATGTCAGTATGTTCGGCACTAATGGAAAACTAAACCCATTCATATACACAATTGATAACTTTATTTATTCAGAAAGTAATTTGTTTACACGTACAACTTATTAAAGACTGTTGACATGGAATTAATATACTTTCATATAACGCGACTTGTTCTAAAATCATGCATAACTCAATCAGAATGTTCTAGAACGTACCTGCATGAGGAAGGAGTAAACGGCGCTAGAACCCCAAGAATCAATGGAAGCACGATGCAGGGAACGAACTAGTAGTGTGAAGCGAGAGTTTCCGCCTCGCCCACCTGACCGCACCACGTTGTTCTAATGGACATAAACCAGCAATTTAATCAAACATGTTTGGAAAGGTAGAATTTACATTCGCGATAATGACTGTGAATGCCATCGTTGCCGGGCGTCATGAATTTACAGGTCAGTAATGGGATTTGTATAGGAAATTGCTGGCGAGTCCGAAACATTACCGCAACGATGGGATACGCAGTCTATTATGGCGAACGTAAGATTGTATTTTGTCGAGCATGTTTGAGAAAAGAGATATTTGCATGTATAACTAAACCAGGTACTACCATAAAATAGTCAAAATAAAAAAATGACTCACTCTCTTTAGTTCTGCGATGATATCAATAGGCTCCAATATGGGCGTGCAATCTATAGTTATCACTGTTCCATTGCTATCTTTTGAAATGTATTCAGCTAACACACTGAAATACAACGGACATAAATTAATCACAGATTATAATGACAATCGCGCGCAATAAAAATCGTAGTAAATAAATATCAAGGGACTAACAAAAAATGCATACTTCTTGGCACTAGCATCAGGTCCTACGATGAGCAGATGTGAATCCTCGGATGCGAAGCAGGCTCGAACTGTGGGCTCTATAGCGGCGAGGCGCGGTGACATGTACAGTGCCTCCGTCACCCAGCCCTCAGACAGCAAGGGGTAAGACAGCGGCGGCCCTAGGGCGTCTGAAATCTGGAATACTGGTTAGGGGGTGCAAAAGGGGACTATAGATGATATCTGTCAACGAGCTGGTCCTTTTAACTGCTGACGATTGTTAAAAGTAGGTACCTGAAAGGCCAAGATTTGATCAGCGTCTTTCGCATTTCTCCGGAAAAACTAGTTTCTCTATCTAGATAGTTTTTTCGCCCCCGTCGACATTTGTATTGTCCGAGAACCGATTTAAAAAGGAATATACAATACAAAATATTCCTCGTTTAACAGTATAGGAGTAGGATAGGATTAAATCTCGTGATCATGCAAAACGTCTGTACCATATTTATGAGTGATTAATTGATTATTGGATACGTCTATTCAACATAGGCCATATCATAATTGCGAACGTGTTACCTCTTCATGAAAAGCGTCAATAGCGTTAGGTTTGATGATGCTCGCAACGCTCCGTTCCACAGCCAAATAAATTAATTCTTCACTCGTTTTGTTAACGCCGCTCAATTCATTCCGAGCAATGTATTCGAACTGAGTTAGTATATGCTTCACCTAAAACAGTTGACGATTATGGTTAAACACATAGGTACGGTTAATACGTGAGTTTTAACCGTTTAGTAAAATAAAACATATAGGTAAGAATCAAGAGTAAGCTTTCCTGCAGACTTAATAAGAATATTCAAGCAACATATTGAATTATAAAGCAATGTCTACACTTACCACTGACAAATTGTATATCTTCATGAGAACATCGGATCTATGAGTATTGAACCAATTAATGCATTTCTTAACGGCTTGCTGGAGTAATGACAGAGCCATTTTCACTAATTCATTGTCAAACTCCGCTTTTCGCATCCAACTCTCCATAGCTTCTTCTACACAGTTGCTGTCCTCACTGTAAATTAGACGTAATAGTTACAGGCTGAATCTCAACGTTAAATTTAATTGATATCCACACCGGCCCGAACGTTAAGTGAAGTCAAGGAAATCAGAGTGCCATTTAAACTTATTGATGACTTCAGTTTACTCCCTCCCTCTAACTGTTAAGATAGTCAAAGACAAAAATAATCACACAAGAATCGTTAAATATTCGGGCCCGGTGTGGACAAATTAAGATAATGTTTGATTTTGGAATGAGAATCAGCTTACAGGTCAACTGAGACTGCATAGCGGACTGGGTAACGGGACAGTTGACGTAAGAGTTTCAGTCCTTTGCGCCCAATTTGAGGGCAGATTTCTTAGCTTAAATAGATGTTATTCTTTGGGAAAAAAGGTGCTTAGGACTAAGCATTATTTAGAATGAGGCTTTTATTAAAGCTAATATGTGTACCCCATCAGTATCACAAACTTACCTGATCAGTATGATGCCCATCCTGGAGACGGTGGCCGGCGAGGCGTGCTCCAGACTATGGGTCTCGAACAGGAAGTTGACGTTGGCGCCGAACTGAATCCGCCAGCCCGACGGCAGCGTCAGAAGCCGGTTGTCGTCCAGCACCGAGTTGAGCGCCTCCACCCACTCGGGGTCCACATCGCCATCGCACACCACCCACGACCACACGTCTACAAATTTCATATGTTAATACATAATGACATGTCGTAGGCCATCTGACTACGTAGGAAACAAATGCCTTGACCTAGTCCTCGACACCGCGGTAGACCCAAGAAGCGATGGCTGGATGTCGTGAAGGCCGACATGAGCGAGAATGGGCTCACTAAAGAGGACGCCCAGGATCGTGCAAAGTGGAGAAAAGCGATCCGGAAAGCGGACCCTAACAAGAGCCAGGATAACGCTAGGTAGAGGAAGAAGAATACAAAATGGCAAAGTTATAGTAAAGTAAATTGTTGTAGAGGCTAGAAAGTAAGCAGAAATGAGCAAGGGAGTTTGAGGGCCGAACCGGTGATGAGGCTTTTGAGAATGCGGATCTGCGAATTACAAATTCAGGATGGTTGATGCTTCCGAGATATAGGCAGGGTTGCCGTGTAATGTGCTGAATACATGAGACAATATTTTGTCTCAGTAACAATGCATTAGAACTTACACTACGTAAGATGATGTCTAAGGAGCGTATGCTCACATTGTAGGGAATGTAGGGGATAACTCCGCTCGTCTACTGAGCTCCTAGTATAAGTTTTTTCGACACAAAACTCAAACGAACGCATTAGCGCTTAGTCTCATTTTGTACGGCAACGCGAGCAGCACCTCTGGTGGCCTTAGGTAGTAACATTTGCCATACGAATTAAGACTAAACGCAAACGCGTTCGTTTGTGTTTTGTTTCGAAACAACTTATACTAGAGCTACTGACGTCAGTGAGTAAACATACCTGCCGGCTGGTTGGACACCTCCAGCGCGGTGGCGGAGATGACGCCGTTGGTCCACTGCCGCGTGTCGTGGTCGATGTGCCCCAGCAGCCAGCTGCGACTCATCGCCTTCGGGCAGATCGTGTATTCCACTATGTTCCCTTGTTGTCTAACATACCTGCCGGCTGGTTGGACACCTCCAGCGCGGTGGCGGAGATGACGCCGTCGGTCCACTGCCGCGTGTCGTGGTCGATGTGCCCCAGCAGCCAGCTGCGACTCATCGCCTTCGGGCAGATCGTGTATTCCACTATGTTCCCTTGTTGTCTAACATACCTGCCGGCTGGTTGGACACCTCCAGCGCAGTGGCGGAGATGACGCCGTCGGTCCACTGCCGCGTGTCATGGTCGATGTGCCCCAGCAGCCAGCTGCGACTCATCGCCTTCGGGCAGATCGTGTATTCCACTATGTTCCCTTGTTGTCTAACATACCTGCCGGCTGGTTGGACACCTTCAGCGCGGTGGCGGAGATGACGCCGTCGGTCCACTGCCGCGTGTCGTGGTCGATGTGCCCCAGTAACCTGCTGCGACTCATCGCCTTCGGGCAGATCGTGTATTCCACCATGTTCCTTTCTGTCTAACATACCTGAAGGTTGGTTGGACACCTCCAGCGCGGTGGCGGAGATGACGCCGTCGGTCCACTGCCGCGTGTCGTGGTCGATGTGCCCCAGTAACCTGCTGCGACTCATCGCCTTCGGGCAGATCGTGTATTCCACTATGTTCCCTTGTTGTCTAACATACCTGCCGGCTGGTTGGACACCTCCAGCGCGGTGGCGGAGATGACGCCGTCGGTCCACTGCCGCGTGTCGTGGTCGATGTGCCCCAGTAGCCAGCTGCGACTCATCGCCTTCGGGCAGATCGTATATTCCACTATGTTCTTGCCTTGCTGTATCAGAGTCTGGAATTTAGCAGAAACATAATTGTTTTTCCTGATAATAAGTAAAATGAATATATGAGGTAAACTACCTTGTCTGTGTTTCGTGTCGCTCAACCTCTGTCATTGCAAAGAAAACATTTTTAAAGAGATGTAATTGGTTAAGAATCGAAAGTAAAAACTGTCTTTTATAAGATAAGTAAATTAGTTTATCTACACACATATCATAAATCCTCTAATATGCGTTCGGAAACCGTAGAAAATGACTCTCATTTCAACATTCAATGAATTTATGGCAATTTTCTTATCTGTGGCTAAGGCTACAGCAGTAATTTAATTTTCATTTTAATCTCATATATGATGTTAAAATATTAAACGTCAAACAAAACTGTCAAAATTTAAATGTTTAAGTTGACATGTCCCTATTCTAGTATCACTGAAAATTCAAATTCAGTCGATGCGAAATGTCAGCTCGATGTTTTTTTAGCATATATCGCACGAAATTTGAGCTAGAACGACATGATCACATCAGAATAGGGACTCTTTACTTTTTTAAATAACATTCAGGTATCGGTTGCCAGTTCTGATTTCGATATTTCCGCAACCGTGCAAAAAAGGTTGTATTACACAATTATTGTATTTATTTACTACGGTTTCCGAACCCATCTTAGAGTAGTTATAATATGTGTCTAGATAAAGTAATGTATGCAACTGTACATAATTAGGCATTAAAACACTCGTGTGACCACTCGTGTTTTAATGCCCCTCATTATGTACCAGTTGCATAAACTACTTTTCAAAAAGCTTATTCATAGCGTTTTAAATAAGTATTTATTTTTTAGATGAAGTTTCAAAAGTTCACGATACGATAAGATTTCGTCTCACTTGATTCGTTTTATTCCTTTTTATACTACTCAGACACATTTTATCCACATTGATAGACTAGACTGTACGCACATACCGACTTGAGTAGTTTCCTTATGGTAGTTTTCCCACACCCTGGAGGTCCGACAATGACGACTCCCATCCTCTGTTGCATCTGTTCGTACAGCTCGGTGCATTTTTGAACCTAAGATATAATAATATAAGCATGCTATTTACTGGCAAACGCAATTTAGAAGTAGAATGGCGGATGAAGTCACACCGTTCTTTTAAAACGCATACAAACTATGAAGTAAGTAGATCAATAACGCCCTACAGTATTAACACTGACTGTTAAATATAAACGCCGTCACCCAGATGCCACGACATGGGAATGTCAAACGCGAAGTTTAAGCTTATAGAAATGAATAGAGGCTGATATCGCACTGCACTCTGTGACGGATATATCCGTCGTTGGCATCAAAAAGGGTAATGGTATTGTAAAAATTGTACAGTCAACGTATTTTATGTTATTTATTTATATTAATACAGAGCGTAAATCAAATACGAGCCAAAATTAAAGTGGTTAACCACCACTTTACAGGTTATTTTAACCATCAGTTAAATTTTAGCCACTTTTTTTTTAATAATGAGATGTTGTAAATGTAATCGAGCGCAGCGTCGTTTGTTACGAGCCTAAAAGTTTTTGTAAAGTTTATACCTGAAGCTTGTTATGCACAAGACCAAGCGAAGCGACAGACGTCTCGAGAGCGGAACTAATCGGGTCCGTAATGTGCTCCTCTTTGGGCACGTCGGCGAACACCAGTGACAGTATATTCTCGAATCTGCAAAACGAAATGCGTTTAAAACGAAAGTTAATTAAAAGTAACTTAAAAAAAATATTGACATAAATAAAAAAAAAATACCACAAAAATAACCTGAATGTTGCGTTGCGCCGCGCCCGCGCTGCCCACCGCCGCCTTCAGCGCGCGCAGGCCCCAGTCGTAGTGCCGCTGCCCGCCCGGCAGCGTGCTACAATAACTAACCTCTCCGCGTCGTGGCCGGTGAGCTTGGACACGTTGTTGAGCCGCAGCACCTCTCGCAGCGCGGCGCGGCGCTCGCGCGAGGAGCGCGGCGGCGAGGTCCGCGCCGCCAGCGCCGCGCCCGCGCTGCCCACCGCCGCCTTCAGCGCGCGCAGGCCCCAGTCGTAGTGCCGCTGCCCGCCCAGCAGCGTGCTACAATAAACGACTCTTTTAACTGAGATCAGTTAATTGGAAATCATGTTAATCGAGCACCCATACCTACACAGTCAATCACCTAACGAGTTTTTCCCATACCTACGCAGTCAGTCAAGTTCTATTGGGTTTACAATAGATTTAGACTTCACTTTTTGGTAAAATAACGCAAAATGTAGACGAACTTACAGTTTGTTACCTAACAACATCCAGTAATCAGGCCCACTGTGTTTTTTTTACGTTATACCTAGGGGGCAAACGAGCAGACGGATCGCCTGATGGTATTACCGTTTACATACCTGGCCATGGAGAATACGGCATACAAGTCCCGAGCGAGCTCATCGGCGTCGGTGACGCACTGCGCCGCCAGCAAATGCCGCGCCAGCTGGTCACCTCGCGGCTGCACCATGGCCACCGGCCGCATCACCCGCTCCAGCGCCGCCGGCAGCGCGCGGCGACCGCCGTACCCTCGCCCTACTGGGTTCATTGTCGCCGCTACGCCACACCAAGGGGATACTGTCACCTGCGCGGTAATGCAAACAAACGTTTCAGGGGCTCAAGGGCTTTCGGAATCGCCGATGATGATGCGGGGTTGACGACACCGACAAAAGAATTGAGGTCAAAAATTCAGTAAAAAATTCACAGTTCTGTAGGCGTCTCGCATTGAGTAAAGTAGGCTAAGTGCTTCAATCTTTGTACTCGCTTCTTCTTATTCGTGTGAAGAAGAGTCCAAATTACACTACCGATTCTAAAAATATGCCTTTTAGTTATTTGCCGATCTTTAGTTCAGCGAGCTTTTTATCTCCATTGTGTTTAGAACTTTACATTTTAGCCTTTCCTGGAATTAGGTTATCTGTCCACTCATCTTATGGCACTTACTTCGAAACCATTATTTTAAATATTATAGACGATAGGTATCATTCGAAATGAGTAATATATTTCAAACAATGTCAATGAAACAAAGCCGCGTAGCTCGCGTAGGTGGGTGTGTGTAAACTAGTTTTTCTCAAAAATGGCCCGCAAACTGGACTTTAGTCGCTACATATTGGAAGGTAAAGTGTATAGTTTAAGGTCAGATCCAAATTAAAAACTAAAAAAACATTGCAGGCCACATATATGGCCTGCAATGTCACATATAAATTCCTTTATTTGTCGAGTTATAAACTTTTTAAAATGTAGAAACTGTCATATAAAAGGAGGCACAGGTCGTATTCAGCCAATTCAGCTCGTATTTTTCTGTTGAAAACGCGACGTTTTTTTATGTGTCTCGAATAATTTGCGTTTTTCGGTGGAAAAATACACTTGCGATTCTGTTAAAAAAAATAAACGGCTGGAAAACATGATGTTTTTGACGTTTTAAGGTTATGTTTATCAAATCTTAATTAAATTTTTGTCGTATTTTCCCCATTTTTGAGAAAAGCACTATATTAGCCTCGGCCGGAATGGCAATTGCAGGCTTCGTATTATAATTAAACGGACTCGCAAGCTCGTCCGTTTAAACAAATACTTAGCCTGCAATTGCTCCCTTCCCGGCCACGGCAATAATGTACTATTATGATAAGATTGTTCAGTAACTCACGAGTATTGTTATAACCCTCGAGCCCAAACTGCCCGCTATCCCGCATAGCGATCAGAAGCGAGGTGAGCTGGTGCGAAACGTTCGCGAGCGTATTAGCCGTCAGTCGGTTGAACTCGTCGAAGCAGCCCCACTCTCCGCACAGCGCTAGGCCGGTTACCAGCCGCTCCAATACACTATACTAGACTAAAAGTATTGTATCAACGCACGTGTTTTCCATTGAGCAGCGCCGTGGGCTGCCCGCTGTCCCGCATAGCGGCCAGCAGCGAGGCGAGCTGATGTGAAACGTTCGCGAGCGTGTCGGCCGTCAGCCGGTTGAACTCGTCGAAGCAGCCCCACGCTCCGCACAGCGGTAGACCGGTTAGCAGCCGCCCCACACACTATACTAGACTAAAAGTATTGTATCAACGAACGTGTTTCCCATTGAGCAGCGCCGTGGGCTGCCCGCTGTCACGCATAGCGGCCAGCAGCGAGGCGAGCTGATGTGAAACGTTCGCGAGCGTGTCGGCTGTCAGCCGGTTGAACTCGTCGAAGCAGCCCCACGCTCCGCACAGCGCTAGACCGGTGAGCAGCCGCCCCATGCACTCTGCATCCATTGCCTAAAATTAAAATAAAATATAAACATTGACGACCGTTTCAAGGTACGAATTTTGTAGACCGAAACTTGGCAGAAAATGAGGGGGTTTCGTATAATCAGAGGTTACTAACGGTTTCAAAGCCGATTTTTGTAGACGACGAAGGTTATGCACCTACACTGAAAACGACATTCAAGATTGTATTATTTGTATTGTAGAGAGAGAGTTCCTTCAAGAGACCCTTCAAGAATTATATTTTAAGAATCGTAAGAATAGTCGTCGTATCATATCACACAATACCTAGATATCATCATTACGTAAAACCGGATGTCAACCAGGATATGTTGAACACTGCCATCGATAAACCTTTATTTTGCAGTGTTCGGTCTGCCACCAATTTACGAAGAGCTCACGTTCGTAAGTTTCCTACCTCTTCCACATCGATGCCAGCACGCCAAACTAAATATGATGGAATTCCTGGTTAGGTTATTTGATAGATTACTCGTTCATTTGTTACCGTAAGATAATTCTACTAGATATTTGGTTTGTACAGGCATTTGAACCTAAGTTAATAAATATCTATTACTCTTATCTCCGAAACGGATGATAGGATTTGAGTGCGTTTTTATTTCAATCGAACCGACACCAAGTATATCATAATTATTAACTACCGCTACGTACCTCATCACAATTGAAAACCAAAACCAATCGCCCAACAAGTCCGCCCAGCGCTTTAACGGATTCAGTTTTACCCGTACCGGCTGGTCCGAATGGGTTCCCCATCAAACCAAGATGCAATGACTGAAAACAACAAAATATTATAGAAATACAGGAAAAAACCCCTCTTTTACGGGTGAGGAGAAACTCAATTTTAGGTAATCATCGTAGACCGGGAATAATATTTTCTTATTTGGTACTTTTTCATCAGGTTTCCATATTTAACACCTCAACTTAGTTGAATAAATGTCTTTATTATTATTATTATTCTTTATTTATTTCTATTCTTAACCTAGGTTTGTATAACATTTCTATAAAAAGTAAAATATAAAAATACACTTACAAAACATAAAAACGTTATAAAAACCTAGCCTAGAGTGCCGCCGGCAGCGAGGCAGGGCCTAAGCTACCGGTGGTGTCGGGCGACAGAGAGAGGAACCTCCTGACTATCCGCGCCGTGTCCAGGAGTACCGCCTTCTGAATCTGACCCTTGACCCAGCCATCTAGCGAGAGTCTCTTGAGGTGTTGGTCGAGACTCTTCGCTATTAGACCGTTCGCAGAAACGACTATCGGGACAATGGTCGTTGAATCAACATCCCACATGGCGGTTACCTCGTGGGCCAAGTCTAGGTACTTGCTGAGTTTGTCCTTCTCGGCCTTCACGAGGTTCTCGTCATGGGGAATGGTGATGTCAACGAGCACTGCCTGGCGTTTCGATCGATCTATCAGCACGATATCAGGCTTATTGGCTACAATAGTCCTGTCCGTGATGACAGATCGATCCCAATAGAGCGTGGCACGACCATTTTCGAGAACTGGCGCAGGTGTGTACTTATAGTACGGCACTTCGACGTCCACAAGACCGTATAGAAGAGCAAGTTGCTGGTGAATGATCCTGGCTACAAGGTTATGTCTGTGCAAGTACTCGCCGTTCGCAAGATGACCACAACCGGAAATGATATGCCTGAGTGACTCTCCGGGACGGCGGCATGCCCGACAAATGTCGACCGTACCGTCCTTCAGGATATACCTCCGGTAGTTGTTCGTCATGATAACTTCGTCCGCAATTGCACAGACAAAACCTTCGGTTATTATTATTATTATTATTTGACCCATAGATCAAAATTAAGTTTTATTCTTCAAAATAGGTAATTATAAGCACATCACGTTACAGTGTACAGGTTATAGTGTGCGCCATCCACGACGACGCGCCCCTCCACAGCGAATCTCATACTAATCTGTGCGCAGTTTTACGGCTTGGACTATGGAGGGGCGCGCCTTTGTGGATGGCTCGCACTAGGTATATCTAACGGAGTCCCAAAAAAGTTGTGAACGCTCCTTCCACTCTTTAGCGGTATGACATAATCGAATAGGTCAGCAGCAGCAATAAGTGTTTATCTACACACATATCATAAATCCTCTAAATATGCGTTCGGAAACCGTAGAAAATGACTCTCATTTCAACATTCAATAAATTTATGGCAATTTTCTTATCTGTGGCTAAGGCTACAGCAGTAATAAAATATTTCATTTTAATCTCATATATGATGTTAAAATTACGTCAAACAAAACTGTCAAAATTTAAATGTCAAAGTTGACATGTCCCTATTCTAGTATCACTGAAAATTCAAATTCAGTCGATGCGAAATGTCAGCTCGATGTTTTTTTAGTATATATCGCACGAAATTTGAGCTAGAACGACATGATCACATCAGAATAAGGACTCTTTACTTTTTAAAATAACATTCAGGTATCTGTTGCCAGTTCTGATTTCGATATTTCCGCAACCGTGCAAAAAAGGTTGTATTAACACAGGTCGGCTTCGGCTCGTTTCATAAAACACACTCGTGTTTTAATGCCCCTCATTATGTACCAGTTGCATAAACTACTATTGTTTACTTACCTGAGTCAGTATCAAAAAGCACTCGTCAGCTAATTCAGTTCGAACAAACTGGCCCGTATTAACGCCAAGATATTCATACGAATACGAAATCTGTGCTAAACCCATTTTAGCTATCACATCTTTCGAGCTGATGTAGAATCTGCAATAAAAGCGTTTTCAGTTTCCTATTGACGAAGGCGAATACCTAACCTACCATGCAATTATCTTAAGGCTATAAAAGGTACAATATAAAATGGCATCGAAATCTGAATCGACTAATTTAGGAAATAGAGTTGTATTTTATTTGTTGCTAAAACACCCGAAATAAAGAATTGCAATGAGACAAAACATTGACAATGACTAAAATTCATGTAAGCATACAATAGGCTCATGGGACAATACATTGTAGATATACTTACAATTATTTGAACAAAATTAGGCCGTTCAAAAAGCGACTTTACTGTCCAAGCGTGAAGATTCAAAGTCCAATGACAAGTTTTGTAAAATGTCGGTCATTTTAAATAATTTCTACTATACCTGAGCTGCTTCTGCCAAAGCCAATCGCTAGTCGCTACAACATTATTGTCGATCAAGGCACGAACAACGTTCATGTAATAGGCACATTGTAAAAGTAGTGCTTGCCGTTTCTGCCTCTCGCTATCATTATCGACTTCGGCTGCAGCATAGTTCACACTCTCTTTCTCAATATTGGTAATTAATTTACGAAGGTCCTTGGAACTAATTGCCTTTTCAGCCTGTTCCGTAAAACGGACATTCTGCGCCAGGCAGAGTATTTGCGTTGGGAGCGTAAACGGATCCTGCTCTTGTAGTGAACTCGATACTACACATTTTAAAATCATGTTCTTTAGAGACGAACGCATTTCAGTTTCAAGGTTTTTCAGCCAAACCTGCAAGTTATGAAATACAAACGCTTATTAATTGATAACATAGGCATGGGTCATGCTAAGACTGAAAATGTCCGTCTTGTTCCTAGAAGTTTAAGACACTGACTACCTACTCTTGGCCTTTAAAGTAGGTGTACCTATCCGAAAATAGGATTTTAAGTTAGTAAGTAACACAGAAAAGAAAAAATATAAAATTATAAATGTCTAAAGTCAAGTGCAAAATTAATATGTATCGGATGCATCCTCTCATAAATATGTACCGAAACCTTAATTCACCGACATAAGAGCTATAGGGACATATTTTTGAGCAAGTTATATGCACCCATATTTTTGCACTTGACTGTACATTATCGGTAATTTACTGGCCGTAAATATAATCGAGGTTAAAATACATTGGTGCGACTTCAAAAAAAGCACAGAACATCTACTATATATAACATTTTTTATGTCACACCTGGCCATAAAGCGGTAATTACCGCACGCTCCGCGCGCGGGAAATCCCACTTCCTGGCCACGGGGTGACATAAAATTTTGTACTTAACACGGGCGGTAATCAAGAAAGCCTCAGGTCGCATCTGCGATCTGAGACATTCTTTGTTTTACCGCCCTTGTTAAGTAATGTACTATTACGAAATGTGAAGTACCTACCTCAACAGGACAGTCTATATCGACCGGGTGGTCGAGCTGAAATGTTTCACCGTAGTGACTGCACAAAGCCGTAATTGACATGTTCCCGGGTCCAAGACGCACTCCAGTTGTTCCCGGGAACAACTTCTTCAGATGCGTTTGCATGACAGCTTCCCTGCCTTCGGCGCCGGCACGTGCTTGTCCAAGCAACTCCAACAAATCATCATCGCTCAGAAAATATAACCTTGGGAAGGTATACCGTTTATCCTAAAAACATTAACAGTATCGTACGACGATCGTGTAAACATAGAGTTCAAATGGGCTATAAAATCGATGTACCTACATCCGATATTGATGAGCAACGAAATAAAAGCGGCATGTCATTAAAATACTGAAATAGCTATCGCGCGGCAAAGCGCTGCGTCAGACATGTTTAATGAAACCACCGTAAGCAACTTGCGCGTGTTGTGGTTTGAAAATATATGCGCCTAAGTTAGTACTATAACTACTAGAATTTGTGTTCACACAACACGATACTACAGTACCCTTACCATGAGTTCGCAATGTTTGCATTACCGTACTCGCTAGCGCGACATGAGTAGTAGTGACTGCGTAAAAGATTTAGTATGGACAAAAGTACAGCGCCTCTGGCGGTTACGCAATAGAACTAAGAATCGCCATACTAAATCGTTAGGCCTTGGTCTCCTATAAACGCCATCGTCTGCGTCACAATGCTTACTATAGAGATGTACTGTTAGGGCCTGATAGACCTGTGAGAACATAACAGTACATCTCTATAGTAAGCATTGTGACGCAGCGTAGGGCGTGACGCTGTAAGCGGCCGATGGCGTTTATAGGAGACCAGGGCCTTACGCAGTCGCTAGCGAGTAGGTACGGTAATGCAAACATTGTAAACTCATGGTGAGGGTAGTTCCTGCGCTGTGCGCAACGTAAGAGGCGGTTTGACGCATCAAAGGGCAGAGAGGGCGAAGCCGTGCTGCCCATCCTCCAGCCGCTACCTTTTGGTGTCTCTTACGCGTGCAAACCCCGTGTTAAAACGGCAGGCCTATAGCTACACATACCCACTAAATATAATACCTACTCACATCTATATACTGTTTGAGAGCAGATTGACAAGCTAGCAATTGTTCGGAGATGGAATCCAGCATAGATTGCAGACGTGCCGACTGCAGCAACACCGACAGTCTAGGATCCGCCTCGAAGATGCGTGTGACCTGTCTGAACCCCTGATCCACTTTACGGAACTTAACGCCCAGTTCGCCTTCGTCATTGGACAAAATTGGCTCTAGGTATAACCATCTGTAAAAATCATCCATGCATGGCTGAGTAATAAGTTTGCAATTCCATTGCATCAATGTGCTTGATTATATTAACAGAACATTTAGCAAAAAATATACGATTTTATAACCCCTATAAAATGAATAACTGGTGATTACTTTAGTATGTACAACGCCAAAGCAAAATAAGGAAGTGCTTTATCATTAGGTAGCATCGCTTGTTTGTTTCGTCGGGCTAAGTAGGTATTAGGGCATTTATCTGATTTACGCTTTCATGACAAATAGGCAACTAAATTATTTATAAGTATATCATATTTTGATGTTAAATTTCGGCAAAATTCAAGTTCTCTCTAGATCAGGGGGTCGATTTTTGAGTGTCGAACGCTCGACTTTTCACTCGACATCTGTCAAAACGTCATAGTTTTTTGACAGATCTCGAGTGAAAAGTCGAGCGTTCGACAGTCAAAAATCGGCCCCCTGCCTAGAATTTTGTTTGTCACACCTGGTAATAAAGTGGCAATTACCGCACGCTACGCGCGCGGGAAATCCCACTTTATGGCCAGGGGGTGAAAAAAAATTGTACTTACCACGGGCGGTAATAAAGAAAGCCTCAGATAGCATATAGACATTCTTTGTTTTACCACCCTATGTAAGTAATGTACTATTATGACATTTATGACTGATAGAATTCATAATAAACTGCCCCCAGCTAAGGCTTCATTGTAAGAAGGCGATTATTTTTACATGTTTTCCTTTAATACGCAAATTATTAACCTAAAGGTATGATTCCGCTGCCGACTGCATACAGCAACTGCACGTTCCGCCGCACTCCAAATTGAACCGTAATTATGAGACTTAAAGTCCCAATTTAGAGTGAGCGGCATGTGCTGTAGCGACACTTCTCCGCTCATTTCAAATTGAGTTTTTACGCATACCATTACGGTTCAATTTGGAGTGCGGCGGCACGTGCAGTTGCTGTATGCAGTCGGCAGCGGAATCATACCTTAAGGCTCTCTTCCTTATGCAGCAAGAGCAAGCGGGTCAAAGCTAAACAGAAACAATAGTTCTTAGAAAATATTTTATTAACATCACTTTACAATATACATTTTATAGTTTAAGTCTTAGAGCATTAAACACAGGAGACGCCTTCAGCGCAACTTTACAAACAAAATATTTAGCCAAATTCTGGGGGGACGAGGACTAACACACATGTGAAGAAACTACGCACACTTGTAAAACAATCTCCCATTACTACGCACCTACACTAAAACAGTGATGCACGCACACTCAGAACACTAGATTTGAATAATTAAATTCGAGATTATTTGCGTATGTACTAAGGTTGATTATCGGATAGCTTAACTGACTAATGTTGCTAAGGATCACATTTCATAAAAATTATCATAGAAAGTAGTCCTTACGTCTCCAAATACGGTGACTTAAATCGTCAAAATAGCGGCCAAGCGTGAGTTGTCAAGTACGAATGTTCTTAAATCGATGCTAGATCGATTTTCATTAAAACTTTATATTATACAGAAAATTATAATTAAAGCTAAACTATACGTAAATAATGTAAATATTACATATAGTTTAGCTATAATTATACTTATTATCTTTCTGTAAATTTGATAAATTAAAACGTATTTTGCACCCGAAAACAGATCATAAAGCCATTTTAACGGAGCTCTTTCTACGTCGGAAACGATTTCGAGACTGACCTATAATCGATTAATGAAGTAGTTTTTAATAACGTGGCAGATTTTTATTCTGTTTACCTTAAGGAGGGGTAAGTATATCAATGGCGTCTCCTGTGATATATGCTCTAAGGTTTAAGTATTAGTGCCTCGTATGTTACAAACATAATAGAAATAGGAATAGGCTGCTAACCTCAAATGCAATGTCTCATAAAATACCACTGCGCAACCTTATCTGAGTGGAACATAACGAATAAATGCAATAATTATAAATACAAAATGACAGGGTTACAATGACTGCATTTAATATTCTACCAGGCTTGGTGTTTACATATTAGGTACCTACAATCCAACTAGTATTCATTATCATCCCCTAGCCGTGTTCGGCCGCAGTGATTGTTTTTTACTGTTGAGAGCGTCGCGATATGTGCTCTCTGGTGACTGACGTAGACGATTATAGCAGTATATGTGCGCCCACACTCGCTGCAAGTCAGCACCCCGCCGATATAATACAAACAATAACACAACTAGTATTAACAAAATTCACACATTCTATAGTTATGAAATGGCAGAAGAGACATAATATAAGTTACCTAAAACTAAGATGATAAAAGTTATAATGTAGGTGTACGTACTAAATTATATTTGTATAGGTATGAACAGACATAGCCCTACGAAAACTTAATATTTTCTTTGGAATAGTAATGACAAGAAGCCTCGATTTTTATAATCAAATTATAGATTTCGGAAAAAATAAAGACATCTGGTTAAAACAATGCAATGATCTAGTAAAACAAAAAAATAATAATTTCAAGGACTTTTATATAATTGAACTGTTGAGAATAACATTTTAAATATGTAAACTGTTGAGGTAACTTGCTACTTAATTACATAAATATACGCCGCCCAACCTTCCTTGCTTTTAACTAACATATATGTGTACTATTGTCAAGTAAAATTACAGTCACATGAATATTAAACTGTAACATAATTCTCATTTATCTAACTTCATAATAATTATGATCATAACTAGCCACACACACTGAACGTAACACGGACAAGACTGTAGTCTAACTACACTCCTAAAGAACAATGACTAACACTGTCAAATACAGTTTTATGGCACTCTTGGAAATGATATTAAAATTATGAAACTCTACATTTGTTTCAATTCAAACAATCAAGATTGGTACTTATGTTGTGCAAGACCTGTAATCGTCGGACTTCCTTGTAATTTCTGTGAGGTAATAATTCATCTGTATGTTCAATTCGGCTATTTGTGATTCTAAATTGTTAAGCTCTTCGTTATTTGCATTGTACAATTCTTCCATGGTGGCAAGTAGTTGGAGTTGGTTTTGAGTTTGACTAGCTAGCTTATTCGCTCGGTCTAGCAACAGCTGTGCTCGTTCTCTTGAATTTTTAGTTTTACTTGCGCGTTCTGTAAGAGACAAGTTGGTTTGTTTAAACTCTTCTCTGAGTTGGCGAGCTTTCTCTTCAGCCCTTTCAGCTCCATTAACGACGTCATGAGCTTCCTGTTTTACTTGATCGGCATCACTTTCGATTTTAAGAACATTTTTCTGTAAATCAGACAGCCTAGAATCTAATCCTTCCACTTCCTTCTTGGTTTCGTTGGCTTTTTTCTGAGCCAGTTCAGTTTCAGTAGCAATAGGAACTAAATCGGCTTTTGCAGCCTGAATATCGATATTAGCTTTATCAATGGCATCTTCAGCTGCATCTTGAGCAGCTTGTGCTTCATCTAAAGCAGTCAACACTTTGTTTGCCATTTCCAATGTAAGGTTAGCCGATTTATGCACGGCAGTTGCATTTTGATTCAGGGCCTTGGCTCTTTCCAAGTCTGGTTTAGTTTCAGTTATTATATTTTCAATGTTGGTAAGCTGTGATACGGTAGAGTTAATTCTCTGCGATAAGTCTGTTATTTCCTGTGGCTCCACACTAATCGATAACTTCAGTATGTCGTCGGCTAAGGTTCTTACATCAGCTGGTGTATTGGAAGTATTGGACAAAAACTCTCGCAACTCCGCTGTCAAATCTTGACTTTCATTTGTAACTCGTTCTGCATACGATTTGAATTCATCAGCTTGGTCAAAAAAATCTTTAGCGCGAGCACGCACTGATACAGTGTCTTGCTTGACTTGCGTTATTGATCTGAATAAGTCTTCGGCCGAAAGTTCATGTTCTTTAATTCGATGTGCAGTTTTATTTGCGAAATCTAAAGCTTGTTCCGCTTTAGTAACGGCACCTTGATCGCAAGATATGCCACCACATTTTCCACAGCCTGCACCTCCACAAATATTACAGCTATCCGTCTCTTGCCCACACATCTTTTCGTTTAGTTTCGGGAACTGAGAATCTAATAACCTTAATTGTTCTTTAAGGTCAGAGAGCTTTTTGCCATTTTCTGTTTGGGTGCTGTTAAAGTTGGCATATTTCAATTCCAGTAATCGGTCTGTGTTTTTTATTTGTCTATCAGTGTTAGCAATTATTACTTGTACTCCTTCCGCATCATCCGCAGCTTTATTAGCCCTTTGTTTGGCTTCACGAGTTAAATTGAGGGCACCTTCCAGGTTGGCTTCTTGTAACTTTGTGGCATTGTTACTCAAATCTAATGTTTTTGCTTTTAAATTATCAATACTTAATCTGAGACCATCAAGGGTCACATTACCGAGATTTATTTTTGATGTGATATTATTAAGATTATTCCTAGTGTCTAGAACTTTCTTTTCTGCTTCAGCCAGTTTGTTTTTTAGATAAGTTACATTAGATAAAAGTTCTTTAACTGTTGCCTGTCCGAGCTTAGAGCTATCCAGAAGACCTTCTACTTCCGACAGTTTTTTCGTCATTTCTTCAAAATCTCTTGTGTACGCGCCAGTCGCACCCACCACTTTTATTTTACTTGCATTTGCGATGGCGTATTCAGTTTGAGACTGTAAGTCACCTATAATTTCATCCCAGCTATCGAAACATTCACCACATGCATAACAATCAGGTGCTTGTCCAAGATAGCCTCTAGCACATAAGTCGCATTTGTATCCACCGATACCAGGCCTGCAGACACATGATCCATTGTCTCGCATACATTGCTGTGACACAGCTCCACTTAATTCACATTCACATTCATGGCATTCGATGTTTGGATCACCCCAATGATTCTCTTGACACTGATCGCACTGTCTGCCTCCATGTCCTGGTTTACATTCACATTTTCCAATGTAGGGGTTACACTGAGGCGAGACGGAACCGTTGGGATCGCAGTCGCATGGATCACATCCTGTCCCTACAGCAATCCTCCAATGATTTTCTGTACATTGGTCGCAATTTATACCCATAACATTTTTATGGCAATGACACTGTCCAGTTACACCATCACAGTTACCTTTGGTGAAATTCGTACCAAGAACCGAACAGTTGCACTTGTAACAAGCTTGTTCTAAAGCATTACCGTAATACCCTTCTTGGCACACTTCGCAATGATCTCCAGCAGTGTTATGTAAGCATTTCAAACATTTACCAGTAGCAGGGTCACAATTACCTGGTTTTGTCAAGTCCACATTATTGTTACAGTCACATATTTGACATGTGCCATGGACTGGGTCCCCATAATAATTATCATTACATAGATCACATAGTGGTCCAGAATAGCCCTCTTTACAGTCACAGATGACGTCTTTTGTCTCTGGGTCTAAACCACAACTGTCGGCATGACTAATCTTATAGGGATCACCTTTGACTCCAGGACATGGGCAAGGACGACAAGCTATATCAATACCGAGACGAGGATCTCCGTAGTATCCTTCCACGCATCTTTCGCATCTGTGGCCCTCAGTATAATCCTTACAATCATAACACGCACCAGTCTTGTCGTCACACTCAACCGCGTGTCCGTTACAATCACATTGTTGGCAGTTGGGGAAGTTGAAATAACCAGGTTGGCACAAGTCACATGCACGGCCATATGTGTTAGCCCTACATTTGCATTGACCACTAGAAGCATCGCAAAAGTTATCTAGTGAGCCAATACTGTTACAATCACAACGTTTACAGCCAAATTTGCTAAATCCATACGTGCCAGGAGCGCACCGGTCGCATCGAGCGCCTACAATATTTTCAACACATTGACAGTCGCCTGTGTATGGGTCACATTGATGACTTATGGATCCTGTTGGGTCACACTGGCATGGAGCAGACCCATTTCTGATAATATATCCAATACTAATGTGATGCTTTTTACAGATTTCCAGAATGTTTTCCCTATGTAAACTATAATAATATGGGTCACCGCAATTGTTGCGATCAAACTCGTCACGATAAATACTTCCATTTTTAAGGAAAGGTATATCGTCAAATGACGGAACAAGGGCTATAGAATCTATTAGCACAGTCGCTCTAGAATTCGACGTGTGGCCATTTTGTCGACCTAGATATATACGAATCTCAGTGTTTTTATCCTTTTCTAAGCAAACGGCGGGTTGTATTAAAACACTACGATCGTTACCAGGTAGAACTGTATGAATAGTGTCTTCCTCGGGGCGAACATTAGCACAGGGAGAATCTGGATCTATTGGAAGCAGTCTTTTGACAAAAACAGTAGCTTCTTCCCAATTAACATTTGCCTGAGGTTCATATCTTACTAGAATATTGTAATTCATGCTAGTTTTCAAGTTATTGACATTAAACACTAAAGTACTGCCCTCTGGAATTTTCATGAAACCAGGTCCAGTCCACGGTTTCTTTCTCCCATCTGGATAGTTCTCTCTTATAACTACATGACACAGTTGACTTTGTATAGCATTATCGTCTATTTGTGAATCGCACTGACTCGACTCTGCTTCAATCACTATAGAGTCTAGAGCTCCAACGAAAAAGTTTTGAATCGGTTGATCACACCGACGGCCACTCACATTCGGGCGACATTTACATTGTCCTGTTATCACATCACATTCTCTGTCCAAAGCACCACCGGGATCACAATCACAAGGCGTACATCCATCGTCGGAGTCTGATAAGCCGTAAAACTCTGGAAGACACTGATCACAATTTCTTCCCGTTACATGACGTTTGCAGAAGCAAATACCAGAAGCGGGGTCGCAGCCTCGTTCGTTGATCGTTCCTAATCTATCACAAGTGCACTCTTCACAGCCGTCGGGGTTAGCGAGATCGAAGTTCCAGTACCCATCGCGGCACCTATCACATCTCTGACCATCCATGTTTGCTTTGCATAGACAACGACCGGCAGTCTTGTTGTTGGCAACATCTGTTTCTTCATCGCACAAAGTCTCCTGATCAGTAACACCTTGGGGATCACAGTCGCACGGTTTGCATATGTCAGGATCTTGAATGTTCAAATTAGGATCTTGATAAAATTTCGGTCGGCAACGTTCACAATTTATACCCATAGTGTTATGCTGACAATTATCACAAACTCCACCACTTATTTTGCCAGTTTTATTATAAACTGCGGCATCAAAATGACATTTTGTAGCATGATTGTTACAAGAGCATATCTTACATGGGTTTGACTGTTTTCCTACGGCCGGTTGCCAAGGTAGGTCGTTATAGAAATCGTCACAATATTCACAATTGAGTCCGTTCGTGTTATGGGTACACTCACAACGACCGTGTACCATGTTGCCCTTTGCGTTGACGCCCGGCATTGGCAAACACCTCGACGCATGACCATAACAAGAACAAGAACCACGCACTGTCATTTCGTAAATGGCATAGTAATATTTTTCCTGAATTTCACGTCTATTATCCAATAAGTCATCTCCGAGGGTGTGTAGTTTGGTAAAGTTGATTCGAAGATTAGTCATACGTAACAAATTTTGAACCTCTTCGGAATAAGGGTTTGTGATATTAATGCCCGGCGGTATCACTCTGAAGATAACATCACCCTCTGTTGACGGTTCGACTCCAGAATAGCGAGATTCACAAACAACTTCCGTCAAAGAGCGCTGCGTTTTCTCCGGGATTCCGGGGAAAGCTTCGGCACAATTGTATGCAAAATAACGATACACACTCCATGTTTTGCCACCGTCGGATGACCTCTCCACTAACATAGCTTTAGGGAGAAACGTTTTGAATGTTATGATTACATGGGTGAGATGAAATTCCGCTTCCATATTTAATTGGATCGTAACATTTTCTTTGCCATTTTCGGACTGCCACCACGATTTAGTACGCGTTCCGGGAAAATATTTGTAGATGATGTGCTCTATCCTATGGTTCAGGTCGGGTCGGTTGACAGTGTTGTTGCTTGAGTCGCACCAGAAGCACTTTTTCGGATCCTCCAAATGCGAGACAATGCAGTACCGTTCTCGCTTGTGAGAGCCGCACGTGGAGGAGGCAAAGAGGCTGGCCTCGCGGCCGATGAGGAGGTCGCCGGTGGCGGGGTAGCAGGAGCTGAGCTCGCAGGCTCGGTCGAGAAGGCGCGGGTCGTTGCGCTGGCGGTCCCGCTCGCGGCTGTACACGGCGCCGCAGGCGGCAACGAGCGCGCACGCGACGAACAAGCGCAGAGCCATGACCGGGTGAGTAGGTGCGGGCCTCCGCGCCGCTCACTGCACTGCCGGCCGCCGCGCCACTCTCGCGCCGCGCGCCGCGTCTCACCCCGCCTCCCCGCCTCTACACCCTACTTACACAGGGACCCACTCTGAGAGAGCTTTCTTCAAAAAAATACTTACCTACGATCTGCGCATTAAAAGTTTCGGATGTCGTATTGTTAAAAATAATAAATAATGACTGGTTTATCGCTCTTTGGTTTATTAATATTGAATAATTAATACCTATTAATATAGGATTATTGTTAAGATTTTTTAAGAATTAATTCTGGGATATTATTAATAAATATTCAATACTAAAATATGCGCGTCCAAGCATTCATTTTTATTCAATATATTTATACCTAAGGCAGGGATACTAATTTACTTAGAATGAAGAACAGAAGACAAATATCCATGTAGGTCATTGGTTGATTACGTAGACTTTTCATTGTATATTATAGAGGGATTATAATAGTACGAATAAGAATCATATACTAAAGAAACTTAAACATGTATGCATAATACAAAAGGATTTCGGACCCCACTGATTAATTACAAAAAATCTGTTATGTATGAGGTTAGTTTTTAATATGTTATAGGTTTTATAGATAGGTTAGGTTGGTTTTTAGGTTTAGGGTAGTAATTCTTTTATTTAGTATTATAACAAAATGGACAAAATGACCAAAATTGCCTTGAATATTACGTTACGTTATTATATTTTAACATTTTAAAAATCTCTTACTATACGAAGAGGTAAAGCGTAAATTAAAAATATCCACCCAGGTACGGTAACAAAATGGCAAGAAGTAGGTAATTAGTTTATTTTTATATGCACAAATGTTGAAAATAAGCTTCCATTGGTCGCTTTCACCTATACTTACCGTGAACGTGCACGTCCACGCTAAAACCATGGCTCCATTCATAATTAGTCTAAAAGTCTATAACCTATGGTATACCATTCACGTCCACGTCCACGGTAAGTATAAAAGCGACCATTTGATACACGTGAACATGAAATAGCCATAGCTGAATGGAGTAGGTAGTGTACCTAACCCCTCTTTTACAAGCCAGTGAATAAACTAGTGGCCGGAGTGCGGCCCTGAGCGAGGCGACGACCGCTCCCGCCCGCGCCCGCTCGTGCCGTTCTCCGAATCGGGCACAAACCAACAAAAATAACACGGCATTTCGGGATGCGCTTTTTTGTTTTGGTCATTATTATGGCAACAAGCTCACTCCGTATCCCCACGCGTGACTTAATACTGCATGCTCAACGATGACTACTTCTTCCTATGAAATGCACATAGCAATGCTCTCACCATTACGTTGTTATGAGTTGCATCAAGTTGAAGTAAAGTAATAAAAATCTTGTGATGAAATCGAAGTACCCAACCTATTTCAGTTGTCCAATAAGTAATTAGTAAAGTTTTTGATTGCCTAAGAATTTAGGAATTTTATTCGGGCAAATATTAATCAAGATTCAAGATATTTATTATGTAAATAGGCTTTACCTAGCTCTTTTACACGTCATTTTAATACTAAGTATATATAGCAATTTTACATAAATGCGTCTTTATCATCTATAAAGTCGTTTACAGAGTAAATAGGATTTGGTTGGTGCCAACTATGTTGGTGACTGTACTTAAGTGGGTAATCTATTTTTTTTAACCTGACTGGCTTTATAGGCCCGTTCCAATAAAGCAATAGCAGAGTGGCTTGGGGAAAATCAAGGGGACACCTCCGACACGACCACGCGGGCGGTTTAAACACTGGAATACTCTAATAGTTTGCGCTCCAGTGAGATTTGTTGAGCGGCTTCAACCGAATCTGAGGATATTTATAGTGGATAACGCACTGGAACCCAAATGACCTCTATTAGGTACTTTCACTCTCTTTCAAAATATGTACCCAAAAAGGTTTTGTAATTACCCATTCAAGATGCGAATCTTGTGTCATTGGCTAAGCAAGTTTACATCTTTAAAATGTATTGGTAAGCTAAGAACTTTTTAAGTCAAGTATTTGATTAATTAGGTAAGTAGTTAAACGGAATGAGCACAGAATGTGGCGGGTTCACTTGGTGTTGGTCAGTCGTGTGATACCGTCAGAGCGGCCAGTTGTTGGCCTTCCGCCCTGCACATCCGCCCGATAAGCGGCCGGCCCCAGTCCAAACCAAACCTAATATCAAGATACATAGCGAGCGAACATTTAGCTACAACGGCCAGCAATGTTCTACAATGGCCAAATATATAGGTCGATTGTGGAGATGGAATTTTACTTAAGCCTTAAGAGACCTAACCTAACAAGTATTAAAATATTTTGATTTCAAATTTTGACAAAAGCGTTGATAATACCAATATATTGATTAAAATATTATATAGCTCTTTTTGATTTTATTGTTTGTAGTTTTTAGCTCAAAGATTGTCAATTTGGAGTGATGTTTTAAGCAATGTTTCTTAATGAAAAATGCAAAAAACACATTTAAAATTTATGTCAGTAAGTCGCAATAGTCCTGCTCTAGATAGTAAAATTGAGAAAATGTCAATATACGTATCAATTAAACAGAAAATCGCCTAAATATCTGAGCGCTTTTTAACTTAACTGATGAAAGGGCCCTTAAAAGCTTTCAGTTCTTTTTGCAAGCATTTTACCTTCATGAGTTTCATGACATATGCAATAATTGCAGAGCTCTCTTGGTTTCTTTGTAACTTTAAAAAAACTGCTGCTGCTTTGTACCGCGAAACAAGGGCTCATTCAAAGGGTAAAGGAACCCTTGATCAATGAACTGGACGTAGGTAGGTATTGAACAAAGCATTGAGCATTCCGGTTCGGTCGATCCTGCGGGTTCTCAGTTCTCACCTCCCAGTGAGGCAATTAGCGGACGTGCTACCGACCGGCACAGAATTACGAGCATCGCCACTTTAGGAGTTAAAACGAGCCTTTTGGCATTTACTGAGTAAACGAACCGTTAACGATAGTGTTGTCACAATCGTTTCGGGTACTTAAAGAAGGGGTATTGAATGTCACGTCCCAATTTTAAGAATTCATTATTTTATACATGTAAAGCCACTGCAAAACTTAAAAAGCATGACATGACATGATCCAGTTAATTACTAGAGTTTAACTCTTTTTCAGTAGGTCTCTTATTTATAATGATTAGGATTCCGATCTTTACAGTCCCCGGCGGCTATGAAGTCAATCCTGAGACATGCTTCTAGGGTTGTTACACGTTCGATCATTGTATCGATAAAATTCGAGTCAATTGTGAGTTAAGTCGAATGCAGCTCTACTAACTGTAATAAAAAAATATTTATCAGGTGTATATGAAGGAAAGTGAAAAAAAAAAAACATCTAGGTAGAGATAATATTTATATTCTTTACTTTATTATGTATCACTTTCCGAAGCACGGATGGCGTCAACGTCAAAATTATCTACATCGGTAAGCTTCGCTCTTTTTCTCTTGTTGGGAGAATGTAGAACATTATCTTCCATGCCAGTCTCACCCAATTTTTCTTTCGTGATTTTTATAATAGTTTTTTTTTGCTCATATCGAGAGCATCTGCAACTCGATCCAACACCGATGTCACGGGTAATATCGGCCGTTTTGAGCTTCTCGTTCAAAATAGTCACGAACAGTCGAACACGTATGATAAGCTCACGAGACTGACTGTTAAGAACGAATTTCTTTGATCGTTTCGGCATTTTAACAAGTCCAAATAGTAAGCATTTCAAATTCCAAGTTAACAAGCCCTTGCTTCAATCTGCTCCTTGGTCAATGGGTGAGATGGGGATGCGATGGCACTAGGTATTAATAGCCAAAAACATGTACAAGTTTAGCACAATCAAAATTATCAACCTTTGGAAGCGTACAAGGCAATACCTACTTAAAATAGTTTTATCATACCTATATTGACGTTTCATTGAATTTATTGACAGGAAATATGGTAAATTTATAATAAATAACTGTATTCAAATTCAAAAAGTTTTCTCTAGGTAAAAAGAGTTCCATTCCTAGAGTTTAGTAATAAAGAAACAAACGCATTTATTTATTAATATTTATAATTAACTGAAGGAGAATATTACTAATATTACAATTAAGTAATACGTTTTATTTACATTAATGGACATCATTATAAATCATAAACAATATTTTTGGCTATACGAACTCCTTAACGTGTATCGATATATTGTCTGTGATATTATTGCCACTCACTATTCTGTCACACGCAATAAGTAAATATGTATTTTTTCCTATGGTTGACATTTGTCATTATTCAGAAACTTCATAGTTGCGCAATGTGTCAGGATTTACTTCGTATCCGCGGGGGACAATAGTAAGCGAAGCGCGTTAGTGGTAACATTTTAGCTGTGCCTCTTATTATTAATTTCGGTTCTGTCTCAAAAACAACTACCTACTTAAGTAGACTATGAATTTTGAATGAGTAGGTAGAGATTATAAAATCGCTGTCCAAATCTCAATTACATCGTGCCGTTGAAAGTTAAACTAACTTACACACATATTTTTTACAAGTACGTATACTTAAATATGTAGTTCTAAATGAGCATTGTTAATAGACAAGTCGTATCCGTTTGAACATTTCGGCGATAACCCCGCACTATCGGAGTCAAGTTGAATAGAAACAAATAGTATACTATGTTAGAGGATGCTTAGATTACAATAAACGAGTAGGTACCTACATATTGTAAGTAGATAAATTGCCTGGTTATATAAGTTCACCTAGTAACCTGCCAAGTATTTCGTGGGTACAGTTTCCCTACTTAGGTCATTTCTTTAGTTCCTACTTACAATACTATATCAACAATATGCAATAACGTAACCGCCTCGACTACAATACCTATTTGCAGTAACGTAACATACACTTGATATTTATGTCCGGAAAATAAAACAAAGCAATTTATAGGACGCTAAACTTAAATTACATAATAACACATGTATATAGGGATTAGAGTCAGGTTGCCACAGCTCCCGAGGATAGGCAATGTTGAGATTGAGGGTCAACACAACGAATGCCCAAGTCGATAAAGGGTCGGTAATGCGCTTGTGATTACTGTTGAGTCGCTAGTGTCCATAGGATACAGTAGCTCTAGTATAAGTTTTTGCGAAACATTAACTAATTCGAACGCGTTTGCGTTTTGTCTCAAAATGTATGAATACGCTTTCACCGAGTTCGAAATACGCGCGTTCATCGGTTAGCAACAAATGGTATAATCGCTGTTTTAGTTTCCACTAGTGACCACCAGTAGCTCTAGTATAAGTTTTTTCGAAACATTAACTAATTCGAACGCGTTTGCGTTTTGTCTCAAAATGTATGAAAGTGGTATGAAAACGTGAACAGCGCCTCTGGTGGTCACTAGTGGAAACTAAAACAGCGAGTATAACATTTGTTGCTAACCGATGAACGCGCGTGTTTCAAACTCGGTGAGAGCGTTTTCATACATTTTGAGACAAAACGCAAACGCGTTCGAATTAATTAATGTTTCGAAAAAACTTATACTAGAGCTACAGAAGCGCTGTTCACGTTTTCATACCACTTTCATACATTTTGAGACAAAACGCAAACGCGTTCGAATTAGTTAAATGTTTCGAAAAAACTTATACTAGAGCTACTGTATCTGCTTACCATCAGCCAAGCCGTAAGCTCGTTTGCCACTGTCGCTGTTTAAAAAAATATTTAAACCAATTGTATATCGTAACATTCGTAACCTACCAAGCAGAAAAAAAACGATAATTTGAAATTCCTTTATAAGTAGAAAAAAAATGCATTTTTTGCTAAAACACTAAAATGAAATTTAACGAAAAGCTAAATTATACGGATAAGAGACGACGGTTGGTAACGCGTGGCATGTCACGCATTAGATAAAAATCTTGGTCATGTGAATGAACGCTTGTCGATAAGGGTTCATTCTGAAAAGGCGGCTAAGTATGTGGTGTTAAAGGTCACGGCTGATAAGCGCTTCATGTACGGTCAACATTAAAAATATACGAGTATATACAATTTCAAGTCCTATTACCCAGACATAAGATTCGAAATGTATGAACATTTATAAACGATCAAATATTTTATTGCACGAAATTAAACGTGTACATTTAAATATATTAGTTAAAATAATTGTTAAGCTCCTAACGTATTAGTTAACATCTAGTTAAAGCTATAATAATAAATACCTATAGCAAAAAGTTGCTAATTAAAGTATATATCTGGAGTGTTGCTCTCTATGGCAGTGGAACGTGGACTATGACACAAAGAGATCGAGAGAGACTGGAAGCGTTCGAGATGTGGTGCTGGAGACGAATGGAGGGAATCAGTTGGACCGAGAGAGTAGCGAATGAGGAAGTGTTGCGTAGAGTGAAAGAGAAGAGAACGTTGTTAAACACTATAAACAATAGGAGAGGGAAAATGATTGGACATTTGATACGGCACGACAACTTCTTCAAGACCATTTTGGAAGGAAAGATAGAAGGAAGGCGAGGCAGGGGAAGACCAAGGTGCAATTATATGGACTAAATAAAAGAAACAGTTGGCGTCGTGTCGTACCAAGAAGTCAAAGAGCTGGCGTACGAGAGAAAACAATGGAAAATACTCCACCGACAAGAGGATAACTCTTAAATTTGATGATGATGAGCAGCTTATGATTAGTGCGGCGATCTGATTTCAATTCTCTGGCCAATTTAAATATATAGCCTCTGTTCAACAGTAAGCCTAAATTTCTCTACTTTTCCATAGAAATAATCTAGAATACGCCGCCTGTTGTTAAAATATGAATAAGCCTACTAGAACAAAGAAAATAATAAAGTGTCAGGAAATAAATAGTCTCAGTAAACACGGAAGGAGGCGAGTCTAATTCGAGTACAGACCTTCTATATCGGGCTGTTATGCAGTATGCTGCAACAATCGTAAACTCGCTGTGTAGTAGTCGTATTATAGTTTCACGCGTTATAGGATTGAGGCGACGGAAGGCATTAATACTAGTGTCGACACTTTCCTTATCGTCCAGTATCAGGTTACCGTGAGCAGGGGAAAAAAAACAACGGGTTGCACCCCGGGAGTGCCGGCAGAAGTGAAAACTCAATAAAGAAAGTAAATAACAAAGATATTCATATCCGTATCGGTATCCGTATTGATATTAATATTCATACTCATATTCATAATCATGTTCATATTCATATTCATATTCGCATAATCCATTTGCATATATACATAATATGTCCCGAGTGTTATTGTGTCTTACGCATCGTAAGACCAGCTGAGTTTAGCTGAGTTGACCCCTCCTAAGATCGCAATCACGATAGGTACTAGGAGGTTTCAACTAGCTGGTCTTACGAATCGTCGCGAGTTTAACAATTTTCCCCCATCACAAAAAGTGCTCAGCGCCGCTAAAGAAGTTTTCACTTCAAAAATCACTGAGCACCTATTTAAGAACACTTTTGTTTACTGAAATTATCAAATTAACGGTATAAAGTGCGTGTCATCCACGAAGGTCCTCTACGGTCGGTTTCGTACAATTGCGCATAGATTAGGATGAGATTCGCTGTGGAGGGGCGCGTCGTCGTGACTCGTGAATGACACGCACTATACATTACTACAAAGGCCGGGAAGAAAGGGATTGCCTGCCGAGCGCTTGCGAGGCTGTCTGGTGTACGAGGCAGCCAATCCCTATCCAGCCGAGGTATGTAAAGTGCTTTTCTCAGGATTGGGAATTAGAACAAACAGATAAAAAACAAAAATAAGAAAAATATAACCGAAATTCTAATGATTCACTAATAAAACACGCACCTAAAATGCAGCCCAATAGGGTATTAAACTAAGGTAAATAGTGCATTACTTAACAAGGGCGGTAAAACAAAGAATGTCTCAGATCGCAGGTATTTGCGATATGCGATCTGAGGATTTCTTTATTACCGCCCGAGTTAAGTACAAAATTTTATGTCACCCCCTGGCCAGGAAGTGGGATTTCCCGCGCGCGGAGCGTGCGGTAATTGCCGCTTTATGGCCAGGTGTGACATAAAATAAATTATTTTTTACTTGACTAATAAAAGATCTAACGAAAATACTCGAAAAACATCAATTGTTAATTTATTTTAGCTAATTGAAAGATTTTATAAGCATAAAGATTTAAAAAGGACGCTGATTTGAACAAACCTACTCACACTGTCTTAGTGACGTCACTAAGACAGTATTTCCCTACAAACTTCATATTAACAAATCGTTTTTGACATTTAATAAAAAGTTTCTGATTTGACTATGGGTTTAATACCGTATTAAGAACTCTAATTAGTCTTTAAACGCATAATACCTGCTTACATAGAGAATCTTCGTTTGACATTGGCTATCAGTTCGCTATACATTGTAACATACATGAAAAGAGCACCGCCATTCGCATCGGAAATCAACGCGTCAGTGTGAGCGTCCATTGGTTAAAGTAATAAAGAAGCCATATATGGCGTAGCTTTGAGTGTACGCGTAGCAATAGACAATAATCGGGTTTAATCGTGGGAAGGTATGGTTTCTTCGAAGATGATAACGTGCTTGTCTGTAAGGAATGGGAAAGAGGCCCGTGAAATTACGAAGTCATTTTTATGGTTCCGTAACCAGAATGGCTAAAACGGAACCCTTATAGTTTCGTCCGTATGACACAACAGGCGATTTACTCGGAGACTATAAGTACTACAATAATGAAATTTGGTAGGAAGATGTATTCTATAAACCGCTTCATAAAAGTGATGAGAAATTAGGAAAAAAATATATTTTAGGGGGGCACTCCATACATGTAACCGAGGAATGTTTTTTTCAATGCAGGTAGTTGTGAGTTTTATTTTTGGATAGACCTTTAAAAATAATACAGAGGTTACTAAAAAAGTTTCCATTTAAGTCAATCGTTGGTGAGATATTAGCTGCCAAAGTTGTACAAAATGTGTCTCCCCCCTCTAATTTTCAAACTATGAAGATTAAAATTGACGTGGCGTACATTAATAAGCACGGAACCCTTCGTTGTGCGTGATCCGACACGCACTTGGCCGGTTTTTAATTTAGAGCAAAGCTTTTAGCTGACATGTAGGATGCGAGATAAGTTGTTGCCTAATTTTGGATGCTGTATCACGTGATACTATTTAAATCTGGCCGTTGAACTGCGTTATCGAGACAGATTAGGTAATTATGTACAAACTCCCGCTCCCTCACGTCTACACTGAAATTACGCTATAAACTTCAGAGCATCGCGCGATAGTCATTTAAAAGGTACAGTCGAATACAAAAGACATTCATTTTCCAGCTTATTCTGATAAAATGATATTGGTTAATTAGTGTAACTATAGTGAAGTATACACTCAGGCAAGGGAATTAGTTGCCGCTGATAGAGACGGATGGCGCAAACGCGTTGTGTGATGAAGCCTAGTTTGACGAATTAGCAATCAAACGGTTGCGCAGACATCAAATCGGAGCTAGAACTTCTGACGTCAACCTTTACTGCAATACATGTGGAAGATCGTGCCGTTAACAGGTCTATACAGTCTATAGACGTAAAGGCCTATGATGACGCATATCGGGTAGTCAGTCCAACCCAGGTCTGGCCTAGCTGAGTTTTTTGCTGGACTTTTCTCAACTTGTTTAGTGAACCAGCGACAAAGCTTCCAGTAGCTCGATTACACTCTCACCTCAGATTCGATTGAAGCCGCTCAACCAATCTCACTAGACCGCAAACTTGAGTATTCCAGCGTTCAAACTGCACGCGTGGTCGTGTCAGAGGTTTCCCCTGGATTTTCCCCAGACCACTCTCCAACCGCGCACTCCTATCGCTTTAAACTTGAAATAACTTCGGTGTACCTAACGTATCTGTATAAAACCGAGCCTTCATCGTATGTACAACTACATATGTACAATTCCTAAACTTGCCGTCTAGCAATGAAAAAAACGGAGTACTTGTGTTTGTATGCAATTAAATGTCCCACATATGGTCAAGTAACCAGATATGGTACTTGTATACCCATTACTAAATATAGACGGTTAGATCGCCCAAAAAATAGAATGATCTCACGGCAATACGTATCACGTCATAATTATTTACATGTTGTTCGCCAAGGAATATGATTCGTACGCATATGTATAGCCCGAACCATTAGTTGAGGCATTCAAAATCCCAACATGCAACAAATGAGATTGAATGAAGCGCTATAAAACAATCCGAACAGAAGGTCTACTCCTAACTTCAAAATCCGAACTCCGTATCGTGCCGTCCCTTTCACTTTCGTGTTACACACTATATGAGTGAAAGGGACGGCACGAGACGAAGTTCGGAGTAGACCCTCAGGCCGGGTGGGGCGGTCGAGATGCGCCCATCTGCCCCACACGTGTTACCGACCAAGCGCGAATCCTTTAAAGTGGAGGTTCACATATTACGGCCACATTTGTTTTGCACTTTGTTTGTGTAACTCAAGTGTAGTAGAAGACTTCCGAAACTATTATGAAAAAAGTTACCTAAGTAAAACAATTTGAAAGAAGGAAACGATATGTAAGAAATAACATTGGATATTTACCAGTGGCTTTTCGGTGAAGGAAACCGGTTTAATCTTAACATGGTCTAGTTTTCCCCCCGGGTTGGAAGGTCAAATGTCAAAAGTGGCAATCGCTTTAGAAAAACTAGTTCATAAGCCAAATCTTGAGAAAAGGGATCAACCCAAATACCCCACCAAATACCGTCGGACTCCGGGCCACGGGCAAATACTTGGTGGATTTTGGTAGTGACCGCGTTGGTGAACACACGTGCTATCGGCACGACGACTAGCAGAATCCATTATTACCGAACAAAACCTTGCCTACTGTCATGGCGTCGTTACCGAACAACGTCTTTGCACATGTATTTGGCGAAATCCTCACAAATTTGATGGAAAGCAATTTTTAAACAAAAAAAATAGTCAGATCTTGGGATAAGGGATCAACCCAAATACCCCACCAAATACCGTCGGACTCCGGGCCACGGGCAAATACTGAGTCTCATTTGAACAAAGTTCTCGCAGTTATTAAATTTGTGGAGATAATCGTGAGCCGACAACGAGCTTAGAACCAACGTTCATACTTTCTATTCAGAGATTTTGTACAGTCAGCATCAAAAGTAATTAAGTAAATGAAGAGGTCAAAAGAAGTTCCATAACAAAAAAAAACTAAAAATTGTTTCAGAATGTACAAGTCAAGCCCTTTCATATGATACCCCACTTGAAATAGTTGCCAGACTTTAAAATTTTGAACCCCCTTTTATCTGTCATTATTCACAGAAAATAAAATAAAATATTTAAAAAAAAACATCTTCCATCTATTTGGGTTACCCTTATTTATAACTATTCTAAATTTCAAATCGATAGCATAAGTAGTTCTTGAGATATTTAGCGATGTGACAGACAGACAGACAGACAGACAAAGTGAGACCATAAGGGTTCCTTTTTTACCTTTTTGGTACGGAACCCTTAAAAGACTTTTGAACTCTTCATATGCATGGGTATTGTAGTTTTTATAAAAAGACGTTGCAAACACTGATAATAAGTGGACGCCGCAGGTCGCGTCATCGCGTCATTGGCTTGGTGTGGTCAAAGTTTGTTATTTACCTATTATGATTTGGGGTTGTACATTGGTGAATTGTTAACAGTAAGACGTACGTTCTGTACGTAGTAGTACTGTTTTTTTTAAAGATAGGTTTGCGCTTGGCAACAAATCACCTGATGGTAAGCGATACCTGATGTTACTTAAGAGGAGGGGTAGGGCAAGCTCTTTCCATACAAACTTTGTGCAGGATTTACTTCGTTTGTGTTTGCATTAAAGTTATGATTTTTGGTCAGTATGCTTATTTTTCTGATAGCTATTTCGTGATGTAAATTTTTTGTTAGTAACTTTTTTTTTAATTTTTTAATTTTGTTTTTTTCTTTGAAATATTTGGAAATTTTCACATCACGATCTTCGCAACTATCATATTTACAACCAAAAAAAATATTATATAAGTTTGTATGGCCTTGCCCTACCCTGCGCCTTAAGGTGATAATACTAACCTCCTCTGCGCGTGGTGCGCGGCCCGGAGCAGCAGCCGCGCCGCGCGCAGCCGGGAGTCCCACGCGGCGCAGGCGTCGCCGCCGCCCGCGCTCACCGACGACACCGCCCACTGCTGCTCTTCAATCTACACACATACGGTAAGCTGTACTAATGTTGACCCCGTCCAATCATTGGCCTCTTGAAGGCTGTATCTTTTTCAAGTGTTCTACCTGTCAAGTTTGAAGACCATCTACCTACTACATTTTAGAGTGTAGTAAACAAAGAAAAATATGAAAATTATTTTCTATCTTGTATTGTAGGATTGCGCTTAATGCACTGAATTATCATGCAAGAGGCCAATGTTTGGGGGGGCAACATTACTAGTGCTTACCCTACGACACATGGCTCTAACAGATTGACTTAATGGTTCCAGTATGGCTAGCACATAATGGCCTCGAGAGTATCTCGGCTCATCTCGAGCTATGCGTCTTTTTTTGATAGGTGCTGTTAGAAAGTGACGGATAGCTCGAGATAAGCCGACAAACTGACGTTGCCATCATGTGCTAGCCATACAGAACATTCAGCGCGCTTCTAATTGCTCATTTGCTCCAAACACTACAAGCGTCGGCACCATCGAATAAATTTATACTCTTCAGTGCTCAAAAATATCTGAATATTCACTCTAACGCCGTGATAAAAATCGTGCTCAGATATTTGTGAGCACCTTCTTCGCTTCTATATAATATCTGATGGCGTCTGTACTTATTTTCTAATGCATTTGTTTATTAAGCGTTCATCAAACCTATTTTAGTTAAAGTCGTTTGTCTCTCAGTCCCGTTGATATTTGTGTTTGTTAGAAAAGGACAACACAATTTAGTCAACAGCGCTTTGTAAGTTTTATGAATAGGATTCAACTAAATACTAAAGCACTGTATAAAACAAAACAATACAAGTATTTGATACAAACGCACCTTAGTGAGTATCTCTTTGAAGTCCTTCACAATAGGAACTGGCCGCTTAGTTTTGTCGCTATAGTAGATGATAGCAAGCCGAGCGCCCGCGAACCACAGTTCGAGTTCGTTCAGCGCGCTCCTAATCGCTGACTCGCTCGCGGCGTTGGCACTTATTTTCTAGATAAACAAATTATGATATTAACCTCTCCATATCCGCTGCTTAATAGATACTGATATAAAACCGAATTTTGACAGTCTCAAAACCCATCTGTACCCTTACCATGAGTTTGCAATGTTTGGATTACCGTGCTCGCTAGCTAGTATGGACAAAAGTACAGCGCCTCTGGCAGTTACGCAATAGAACTAAGAATCGCCATACTAAATCGTTTACGCAGTCGCTAGCGAGTACGGTAATGCAAACATTGCAAACTCATGGTAAGGGTACTGCTACCCAGAGGAGCCACGGTTAATCGAAAGGTTAACATACTCGTAAGTAAGTAAATTAAACATCAGACTACAAATAATTGAAACACGATTTTGGCGCCCATAATACCCAATACCAATTATTAGTACCGAATTTCTGAAACAGACGGATTTCGATTGTGAACTTATAGCCTTGAAATAACACTGAACAGGACAACCAATGGCTGTGGTGCATATAATCTTATATATCTGGGATAAACCAGTACGTTCAATCATAATCATCATCATCATCATCAGCATATATACGTCCCACTGCTGGGCACAGGTCTCCTCACATTTGGTGAAGACACAGGGATTGGGCAGTCCCCATGCTGGCTGTACGTTCAATACATGCATAATATATCTATAGGCATTGTTCGTAACGATAAAAGAAACACTGAATCTCGTGAATTCGTTTGGTGATAAAAATAGTATGAATGTTTTTTTTTTTTTTTATTCACCAGAATATACAGTATACAATAGATCTTTTACATTGCAGTTTCAGTCCAGTACATTCGGCCATATCAGGCATGTGAAAATTAGGTATAAAAGAAAGAAATGCATCAGCTGCTATTTTCTATACAACATGATTCAACGCGTATATCAAATAGCCAAAAAGAGGAGACAGCATAAACAAATTTCTGTGAACTCATAAACCGTAACTTGCTATCAGTCATTGACATCGAAGTAACAATAGGGTTTTTGTGTCCCACAACGAATACAATAATACCACTAGCCGGACGGTCCAATGGGTATCCTTTCTTCAAAGGGCGTCACGAACAGGTACAGTAGAAATTATTTAAAATGTCCGACATTTTATAAAACTTGTCATTGGACTTTGAATTTTCACGCTTGGACAGTAAACTCGCATTTTGAACGGCCTAATTTGATACAAATCGGACAGTTCAAATAATTTTAGGTATATACGCATTTCATACTATCTGGCGTCTTACTTACCACTCGAGACCGTCATTAACAATATAATAGGATTAACTCGACACGCTTACTAATAATATTAGCTAATTTAAATACGACTTAGTTGTTTTTTTAAACTTCGAAGTAGTCAGATCAAACAGTGTAGACATTGCGTCTTTCGATATGTTTCGCCCCTGGGAGAAATAAATAAATTATTTATTTCGTTTGTTTTGTTTTTAATCTAATATTATCATTGTGTTACTTTTATGAATAATAAATATTTTTAAACCGTGTAGTTTTGATTGCTTACTTTAAAAATAAATAAATGATATAAGTCACTTGCTATCATTGTTTTCTTGTTTTCATTTAACATACCTACACTGTTTATGAATACTGAAAAGTATCAAGACTTGTTAGTCTGCACCAGAATAGTTAAAAACGAAACGGCTCCTTTGTAAAGTTAATGGTTTCTATGAGTGTTATTTATTATTCTGTTACCACCTATAAATGTCAGTTTCGCTCGGCGTTTTTTCCGGTAATGGGACCTAACAAATTTCATCAAAATTGTTGGAGCCGTTTCCGAGATACCCGAAATAAATAAATATACCTGCAACAATTGCTTTTTTTAAGCTATTAGACTAGACTACCACCAATTCAGAATATCCATTTGCCACGAGATGATCCGGTAAAATCTTTAATTCGTGTCAATCATTGAAATTAATGTTATGCCCGATACAGTGGTCTTTCTGCACTTTAAATACTATTGTTATATTTTGTGCCGAAATAAGAATAAGAATAATTTATTGAAAAACATATTGTACAATAATAATAACTATAGGCTAGGAGCAGCATAAATAGCACGTGCCTGAGCTAGGAAACCCTGTGTTTCAGGCAAAGAAGGGCTTACAATTACTTAAAAATATTCACATGCAAAAAGAGAAATACAATTTTATCTTAATAATTATTTGTACTACAATAATTAAATGTACGTTACCTGCAAAAGTTTAATGTGTTTCTTTATATTATCAGCGGCTTCTAAAATGTCTTTCACTTGGAGAGTGTCTGGTTTCTTGTACTCCATCTCTAACAGACCGTATACTTCATGCCAATGTCGCTCAGTGAAGTCTGTGCCGCGGAGATACTTCAGTAATGTGGTCAAATCCTAGAAGAAAACATACGTTTTATTACTTATTCCTAATGTGTAGTCGAGTTCAAAAATATGCGTACGGACAAAGTGATCAATCAATGTGAACACGACTTAATTTGTTAAGGACATATAAATACACATATCCTTTATTGTTTGCCAAAAAAACAAGACATGCAGTTACTTAGAAATTTTCGAACCTCTGGGAGCGTAATTATATTATGAACTTGAAAATAAAACTCAAAAATAATTAAATAGGAATATAAAACAACATTACAGAATACTTATCGAGCTCCTGCTTCAAATATAAAGTGACTGTCGTATAAGGCTCCAGTTTGGAACTCCATTTTGTTGTGAAATCTTCAAGTAGGTGTAGCTTCTTTTGGAATACGATCCAGTCTTGTTCAGCGATAGTTTCAAACTCTATAACATAAATGATATTATGTATTTATATCGCCACCAGGCCCATTTCAATCCGAAAAAGAGAATGCAATCTCAAACCCAAATTGGATTTTCTTGATCATATGAGAAAAACCGACGAAGACAGTACCTACTAAGTTCTGTAATCTAATTTTTGGAAATCGACATTCCTCGCTAAAGGTGTGGTGTAAATCAGCTCGAAATGTCTTGAGATCGAGGTTGCATTCCCTTAACGGGAATCAGGACTTCAAAGATTATTCTTAAAAAGTTGTTTGAAAGATTGAAATCATAATCTGCAATAAACGATGCCTCCGTTTCTATAAAGAAATCTAAATAGGTAAAAACGCGTAAACATTATTTTTGTTTGGTCGAAACCACGAATGAAAAAGAAATTGTACTGTAATTGTGTTGTATCTTTACAGGTTTCAATTTATATACTCGTAGATATATGTATGTACCTTCATTGTACTCTTTCATCACGGTCCATAGGTTCAAATCTTCCGTGATAAGTTTCTCAGCTTGCTCCCACGATTCGGGTATATTCAGTGGCATGTTGAACTTCTCGCATTCCTTCCTATAAGATAAAGGATATGTGGTACTTACGTCGGGATCATGACTCATAGATAGTCACATTCTCAAAACCAAAAAGATGTATACGTCAATAGAAAATGGAAATTATGTAAACAAATATGTCTGACTGACAATTCATTTGTCGTCTATGGATTTGTTGTAAAATAGTGATGAGGAAAGTCTATAACAATAATTAAGCAATCCACTTGACACTCGAGAAATTATTTGATTGAATATTCAATTGCGAGTATTTGTGGCTCTTAACTTCATGGCAGCAAATAAAAATAAATGGGCAATGAAAATTCATAACAAAGTAAATGGAAAATGATGGTAAGTGAGGTTAGGTATTTGTAATTGAATCTATAATGAATAACATTAAACTTTTTCGATATACTAATATTCCTATCACTTAAACGAACTTTTTTTTCAATGACAATATAGATTCCTAGCATTTTTATGAGTAAAAAATTGACAAGCTATTGTCACATAACTAATCATTGTAAACGAAAATTGTTTTTATTGAAATATGAATGATTAAAAGATATTATAGCTTAAAATGAATGCAAACACAAGGATTATGTCTATAAAATGTTGGTAAGACTGTGTTCGTTCTTTAAAAGTGCGTGATTACGAAGTAATGAAGGTAAATTGGTCTGTTTACATCATTTCCATTTTCTATTGACGGCACGTATATATTTGTTACATTTATAAACATAGGTCGGCTTTTTTGGACTCAGCTATGTGCTGAGTCTGTAAAGTATCGGTTACGTTCGCGCGCGCTTGATATCTTTCAAGATGGCCGAAGGACTTCCCCGAAATTGAGAGCGATGACAGAATACTCTGGTCTTGTCTCAAATACTTCAGATAACCGCAATAAAAAAAAACATTGGAATGTCTGAGTTCAAACAAAAAGGACCGAAACTATTAAAGCATAATCGCTTTTGTGACCGACATATACCTACTCTTGTACTCTTGTGTGCTTGCTTACGTTAACTATAAACGCAATTATAAGCAGTGAATCCTCAAATTTTATAAAAGGTCGGCAACGACTTCTTTGGAGTTGCGAGCGTCTATAGGCTACGGTGTCCGCTTAACATCAGGTGGACCATACGCTTGTTTGCTACCGTCGTTGTATAAAAAAAAGTAATGAATGGGGACAAGAAATCATAAGCTCGACATCGAGTTCTCTACTCCAAGGCAAGTATTATTATGTACACTCGCGGAATGAAATGGTTGACCAGTTTTCAAATACATTCATTTACGCGTTACAAGACATGTTTCATTACAACTCACATCAGGTCATCTCTGTCGGCGCGCAGCTTGAGCCAGTGTTCGTGCGCGTCGAACACCGCCCGGCAGCTGGCGAGCATGTCCGCGCCCGCGAGCCGCCCGCGAGCCTGCGTCCACCGCCCCGCCCACGACTCCAGCCCGCCGTTCAAGTTCTCCCATTCGCCGGTTAAACTCGATTTCACTAGTTCAGCCTAAGCACATATTTTATTAAATGAAGTACCGCCAAATGGCCTTTTTTAAAACATTAAGGCTCTTTAATGAGCCAGCGAATAATTCTAAATTTCTTGTAAGTCATTAAAATATGACAAAAAAATCTTGAAATTAGGCCCTACTTGTAAACCATAAGCGGTATGTTTACGGTTCGTTATAAAGAGAGATTGGTTATGCATTTATCTAAAACCTCAATGTTTAACGCAATACGCCCTACAGATACGTCGGAGCACGGAATCTTCGAAATCGTAATTGATTAGTTATGATCATAATAAGTTTTATTACCAGCCTTCTACTAGCGAGCGAGCGAAATCAAAATTTGGGAGCACTACTTGCCTCAACACACTGTTTACTAACTTTGGAGTAGAAAAAAATAAGCTGAAAAACATCCTTTTTCACTATTGCGTGCTTGTATTTAACGAAATCCGTCAAGTACATTATGTTGCTCGCCTCTTCTTCTACCTAGTGTTAACCCGGCTTTTTCTAGGGTCCACTTTCTTCCAGTTTGCTTGATCCTGGACACTTTTGTATGCGCCCATTTTCCGTCACATCGTCCATTCATCATCACCCATCGCTACTTTGGTCCGCCGCGGGTTCGACTATATCGATAGCCTAGTTACTTACAATACTCGTAAACAAAAACCTGATTTTCACTGCGTCATTTGCACGATTGTGCTCTATACTTTATACCATCAGAATGTTGACGGTAAACACAAAGTTAAAACGACAGTATACTTACAACTGTAATACAATACAATAACGACAGGATACATACAATCAATATTTCGCAATTCTCAATTGCTCATGAAATAAATCTGCTAATGAATCGCTTTTCAAATTACACGCAATATCACATCATACCTAGTAGGTAGTTTATATTACAACAATCGTAGAATCTACTACGCCTGATATAAAATTAAGAGCAACAATAAACATCACAAATAAATGTGATTAACATCAGATTCTGGCTAGCTAGGCGAGGCTAGCCTCTGTCATAAAATTTTAGTAGAATATTTTTTATCAAATATTGGATAAGTGGAATACCACCCCTACCAATAGGCACAGTCACTACCATTGATATCTGCCACAACAAAGCGACAAGAGAGGTAGGGGACAGCCCAACTGGGGAGGTACCTCCATCTTTACAGAAGACCGCAGCAATAATAACACCACTAATTGTTCTTTAAAACAATAGAGGGTCGTCAGTCAATAAAGGGATGGCAAGATTGGCAAGCCGCTTGTGATTCGTCTGGAATCGCATGTGTCCTAAGGGTACTGTACAATAATAAAACGTACTTTTTGTTTCGATTACAGTTAAGAACAGTTGTAACGAAATATACAAAACATAAGACAGCAACCCTGGACGCATATACCAACCTGGTGCTCAAACATCTGTCGCTGACTGTGCATCAGCTCCCGAATCTTCTGCCACTCTTTTATTGTCCCGTCGACAGAGGCATCTCCACCCCAAGTACGCAACATATGCCCTTTCTTCTTTAGACCTTCTACTGTCTTCTCCATCTGAAAGAAAAAATAGTATCAAAAGCAGAGTTCAACACTTTCACTGTCCCCATACAAAATGAACTGACAATTTCACAAGTTCAACTGACAGTTGGACTGTGCATTCAGTATGGGGATGTGATCCTACAGGGGAAGCATGGACTCCTGAAAAAAAGTTCATGGCCCTACACCCGGACCGGGAACGTGATTTATAATCACGATATAAGAACGGTGAAAACTTTCCTGGCAAGATTATGAAATAAAATAAATCCTGCATCGTTTATTGTTTAGCGTTATGGAGGCATCAAGTTAAGCGGCGTCCAAACGTCAGCCGGCTTGTAGTGATGACATGAGGGAAGCCCACAGATGGCGCAGCTGGGCGTATAACTCGTGTCGTAGTATGGTTGAAATTCTTTTTGTTGAACGTATTTCTATTAAAATGTTATTGGATTTTGAACCTTATCGTTTGAAAGGTAAAGTAGCTTTTTGAAGGAATCGCATTGGTGCAATTCGTTCAACTGATATGATTTCAAGTTAACTCCATTTAACCAATCTACATATTTTGTAAAAAAACATCCAGTACCTCAGTATACGTTTTTTCGAATCAAAACAGAACATAACGCGTTTGCGTTTAGTCTCATTTTGTAAGTCAATGCGAGCAGCGCCTCTGGTGGCCTTAAGGTGGTGACTGTTTTTTGCCATATAAAAGACTAAACGCAAACGTGTTCGTTTGTGTTTTGTTTCGAAAAAACTTATACTAGAGGCACAATTACCTCTGGCATCTTCTCCTGCAGCCCTTGCTGTTTAGCGCTGACCTCAGCCAGTTCCTTAGCATTCTTCGGAAGTGCTTTCTCCTCGAGCATCACCATGGCGCTCGCCATATAAGCGTCAAGTGTGGCGGCGTCCGATCGGCAGTCGGCTTGAAGTGACGACATGAGCGAAGCCCACAGTTGGCGCGCCTGCGCTTCAAACTCGTGCCGCAGTGTCGCTGTCACTACCACTATCCAATCTATTTTCTCGTCGTCGCTGAAATATTATTTAGCATTACTATTTCATTCCCAATCTCAATGGAACAGAAAAGGAAATAAGCAAGGGCTCCCCATACGACATGGGCATGATAATTACATAAAAACCATAATCGAAGGAAACCTATAGGTTTTAACCCTTTGACCGCCAAGAACAAAGTGGTTGTGTGTCGTCGTGCCCACCACGCCAACAATCACTCAAAAGGTCGGAGTGAAGGTGTACTTTGATCATGAATAAAATCATTGATGAACTGTTTTAATTTGTTTTTATTGGTTTAGACATTACACCAAAAAAACAGTGCTTGGCGTGGTGGGCACGACGACACACTACCGCTTTGGCGGTCAAAAGAGGAGATGCAGGGGAAGATCAAGACGTGCGCTTATAGATCAAGCTAGCGGTCAATGTAATGTCATATCAGGAGCTCAAAGCATTAACAGAGAACCGACCATAATCCCCGACACCGACAAGACATACCGACGTACTTCACCGACAAGAGCCAGCTTCATTAAAGAAAGCGCGTATAAGACAAAAACAACTCTTCCTTTGGGATTTGACTTTCTACTCCTGGGACTCATGAGACACTTAAACCAAGCTTTGTCTACTACCATCTCCCGTATCTTCCCCCTTATTCATAAACTTCCATCAAACCTATTTTATTTAACAAGCCTCTAAAGTTGCTTTTGTCCTTATCCGTCACTTTGACATTTACGTTTGTGAGACAACATTTTAGTTATAGCAGAGGCTTGTTAAGTTTTATGAATAAGGGGGTTTGTACTTACAAAGTCATCTTCGCAACACCCTGTCCGTAGGCCTTACACGCCCTGAAGTTGGTCTCCCAGTCGCCCGGCTCCTTCAGATGTTCCCCGCACAGCGCGTCCAGGTCGGGCACGCAGGCGAGCGCCGCGCGCCGCGTCCACGCCTCTCGAGTGCGCTCTAGAGCGCTCAACGCCGCCTCTAGCTGCTTCACTGCTTTATTGCCGAGCCAACTGTGCCTGAATATAGACAACGCACATTTAAGACCCAGTAGTTTAGATGCAGACTGAGAAACCGCTGTAACTTTACTAAGTTGGGTGGACGGATTTTCAGGAATATGCTTGGATCTGGCAACACAAGCCTCCATTTGCAATAAATCTTGCTTAATTATTGCCTACATGATTAATTATGGTCTCTCCGCTTTTTAAAGTTTACTTGTACGCTGTGAAGGTAAAAAAGACGAACCTTTTCAGTCCACGCCTATGCATACTGTCAACGATGGGGTAAATAAGGAATCCCTTGTATCCTGCAGCCCAAACAAGGACAGGTCAATGTCAGGAGCCTTTGCAAGTTTACCATTTCTAGTGACCATTTTGGGATACCTACCTAGTCACATTTATACTAGACGATTTCTATTTCTATGGGGCAGGTATAAGCATTTTAGCGGTTTACCCTGGTTTTGCAGATAAACGTTTCATCGAATTTATGTTTCGCAGAATTTTCATTTGAAGAAAATATTTTATTTTATTTCCGTTCTAACCTACCTAACCTAATTTCCTGGTAGTCATTAGACTCAGAGTTACTCAGAGTTCTACACAATGACCTTTTAGCTGTGCCTAAAACGTTGTAGGCTTCTGAACAAAAATATATGAAATAAAAATTCTGCGTAACAATACAATCTATGAAACGTTTGTCGATGAAATAAAGGGATATAGTACTTTTATTTCACGAGCGCGGGTGAGCCATGGTTGTGAGTTGAACTATACATGCACATTGTCCATGTGTGCGTCAGCGTAGGAGCTATGAGTTCACGTTGTCTATGTGTTCGCATGTGTCCCAACCACAACCATGGCCAACCCGCGCTTGTGAGATAAAAGTACTATACCCATATTAGCGTACATACTTGTCAACAATGGTAGTAAATATGGAGTCCCCGGTAGACTGCAGGCCGACAAAATGCGCAGGCAACGCCACAAGCCTCCGCAACTGGTGGTAGTGCTGCACGCGCACATCCTCCAGCGGTGGTTGCACGCGGACCGTGCGACCTCTGCGATATCGAGAGGGAAATTATACCTAATGTATACCTAGGATTATCACATGTACTATCACATGTCATAATGTCATTATTATAGAACGATTTGTTGCAAAATTAACCCAGCCGAACGTCGAAAAGTATCCCGCAAATTTCTGATAAGATAAATCAGACAATAGCGGTTAGAGGGTTAAAACGCGAAAGACCTCTTTGAGGACTTTAAGTTACTTAATATTGATGGTACAGTCAGCGTCATATAGTATGTAGCAGCAAAGGGCCAAATAGTTCCGTACACCATATATTTTGTATGGTGTGCCGAAGTATTTGAACACTTTGGCTGCTACGTACTATCTGACGCTGACTGTATTTATGCGCAGGTTTGATAAACATATTTCGCATGAAGTTACGTAAACACTTAAATTGGAATCTCTACTCAAATTCTTCACATGTTAGATACATATTGGAATGTATAACGTTATAAAACATTTATTATTTCAATGTTCGTGTCTCAAAAAGAAAGCTTATGTGGATTTTGGTTGTATCACTTTCTTACTCATTAATGATTATCATGTCTGTTATCTCTACAATCAGTATTCATAACATAACATTACAAGAATGGATCTACAGTTATTGTAAATAAAATTTACTTGTACTCATTGATGATGCGCAAACCAATGCAAATATTTATTAGGTTATTACATGCATTACTACAATAATATGATGAACGCTAGTCATCTAACATAATTGCGTAGTATTTATCTATGAAACAAAAAATTGTATGTATGTAGGTACAATGTAGACATGGCATTATTTTGTTTTTCTTGAAAAATGATGAAATATTTCGATCGTAAAAGTTCCGTCTTACCGGGTAAAATGGGGCATGCTTACTTCAGACATCCGTTTTTACTAGAAACTGGTAGGTATGTGTCAGTCTGAAGGTGTAGCCCGTACGTAACTATGTACCTCTAAGTACGTACACTGTACTAACACGCAAGCTATATGTAAATTATTCCTAAATACAAACACATACTAGTTGCTGGTGAAAACAGGTGTCTCAAGTTATCCAAGCGCGTTCCTCTTTAACATCAGTAAGCTATGAAAAACATCCCCTAATTTTCAGTGTAAAATTTTAAAAATTATACGCTACAGGTGGGATTTGAACCCACGACCTCTGGAATCCGTCCATTGCTCTCAATCAACTGAGCTACCGTGGGTATCCCTTGTGGCGGTGATTCTTTCACTCTGCTACTTAAGCCTTAGGGAGGCTCGTAGCGACATCTACCGCGAAGTTATTAAAACTTCAGACACGGCATTAACGTCTCACATTGTAATGAGAATCGTTAATAACAATGTGCTACCCCATACAAAATTTAAATGCGAATTAAAGTACAGTTGAATGGGATGTATGTGCTGAGCCTGGATAAAGGTATGATTCCGTTGCCGACTGCATACAGCAACTGCACGTTCCGCCGCACTCCAAATTGAACCGTAATGGTATGCGTAAAAAGCTCAATTTGAAATGAGCGGAGAAGCGTCGGAACAGCACACGCCGCTCACTCTAAATTGGGACTTTTAGTCTTATGATTACGGTTCAATTTGGAGTGCGGCGGAACGTGCAGTTGCTGTATGCAGTCGGCAACGGAATCATACCTTAATAGTCAAGTATGTGACGGGGTTTAACAGGCAATATGCTTACCGAAGTACCAAATCAACTTTGACCGGCGGGAAATGTTTATGTAGAGAAAGTAGAGTCTTAATGTACTGGCACTCGAGAGCTTTGTACAGCTGCCAGTCCCAGTGGGATCTCCACAGCTCCGTATTCTTGTAGCCGTTGGCTTCAACCTAAAATATATGTTAACTTTTTAAAGTGATTCGTAATAATTAGCTTATTTTAAATAGAAAACTCCCGTGAGTCTCAGACATATTGAATTGAAATATAATAAACGGGTCACGCAAATGAGGGTGGATTCTCGCCACCGCCGCCGCCGCCGATGGGCCGCGCGCGCAGTGTGGGACGCGAGGCCGTCGCGATAACACCTCATGATTAAGGACCACGTATTGGTCCGAAACATGTCGAGTGATATTCGACGTTAAAGACGTGAGTGAGCCGTTTATTATATTTCAATATTGTGCTAACGCCACAATAAGATTTAGAATGGCGATTATTAAGACGACCTTGTCCAGTGTATCTATTTGGATACCAAAACTGTGTTACCCTGGAGTCCATCTATCCAAGAGGATGCATGATTATGATTAACGAAGTCTAGAGAATCCGATAAATCAATCTATTTATACGCAAGCAAGATCTCTTCCCTTTAGGTACATGCAATAACACATAAAATATATCAGAATTTATAATAATAGTAATCTACCTAATAATAATATAAAAATTAACATAATTTTGCCCTTTGTATGAGGTACAGGGAACTTGTTAAACAAATTGGTTTAAAATTTTCGATGCCGTAGGGAGACATGCCTGTTGTTATATAGAAAATCTGTAGAGCAGAGAAATGAAAAGATTGGTCATTTTTCGACTTTATTTAAATACATTTAAGGTTCAAACTTGAACAACCTTGTCCTACATAATTTACGAGTACTGTACGACTTATAAAGCGGTGAACAACGGAGCTACAAAAACCCTTTACAAATGTGATGTTGATGTGTGACATGTTGGAATGTAACAGTAATTGAATGTATTATACCTTCTCAATGATTTCTCTTATATTCTTAACATTTTTCTTCCACTCGGCTTGCTTTGCTAACAGCTCTGTATCCATTAGAGTTTCAACTATGCCCCGAATCGCCATGTGCTGGCTGGTCAAATAAGTATTCTGAAAATAAATAAATATGTATAAAAAAATATGATAATAATTCTAACATATTTTAGTGATATAAGTGTCCTCAGCAGCCGTAAAATTTTGTTAATGTTCGTAAATTTGTAGATGCGAACATGTATTCAACTCTTTCTTTGGGGGTAACATGTTGTAGCATAAGAAAGAGGGGACTGGAATACTCTGTGAGAGTTTTACGGTTGACCGCTAATGTGAGTGTACAGTATTAATATCTGCCAAAACAAAGGGAACTAACGTATGTGACACGGCCGTACCCAATATATGTACTTATATATATCGTCCTCCTTATCCGGCAACAGTGACTCCGTCAAATGTCTTTATGTGGGAACATGGAACCCTCTGATGTGGGTCGCAAATCCAAACCTTGTTTTGAAATAGCTAATAATATAGTCGGTTCCAGATATTTTGAGTGTTTTTTTGTTGCAAATATTATAATAATAAGCTCCACGGCCGATAGGCGACTACTCTCGTCTCCGTGATTGTTGTTGGTGTGCTCGTATGTAGCTAACATAGCCGATCTTGTTAGTAAAGGCATGCGAGCACACCATTCACATAGTTGTAAAATATAGCAGATTCAAATGCTGGCGCTGCACCTGCGATTCCAGCTTGAAGACGGCCCTCTTGAGCTTGTCGGTGTAGTCTCGGAGCTGGTCCGCGTGGTGCCAGTAGACGGCGCGCTGGTCGCGCACGAGCGTGGACAGATCCAGCGCCGCCTGCAGCATGAGCGGCCGCGTCGGCGGGATCATGCGCTCGCCGAGCGTGTTGTGAAACGATGCCACCTGGAATAATTAGTCACTATTATTATCGCACGCCTCCAGCTCCGCCCACACCAGCCGCGGGTTGTAGTTCACCACCATCATGTTGTTGTGTACCTGCTGCAGCACACGAGCATGCTTGAGCGCGGCGTGCGCGTCTTGGAGCGCGGCGACGGGCGGCGCGGCCAGCGCGCGCGCCTCCAGCTCCGCCCACACCAGCCGCGGGTTGTAGTTCACCACCATCATGTTGTTGTGTACCTGCTGCAGCACACGAGCATGCTTGAGCGCGGCGTGCGCGTCTTGGAGCGCGGCGACGGGCGGCGCGGCCAGCGCGCGCGCCTCCAGCTCCGCCCACACCAGCCGCGGGTTGTAGTTCACCACCATCATGTTGTTGTGTACCTGCTGCAGCACACGAGCATGCTTGAGCGCGGCGTGCGCGTCTTGGAGCGCGGCGACGGGCGGCGCGGCCAGCGCGCGCGCCTCCAGCTCCGCCCACACCAGCCGCGGGTTGTAGTTCACCACCATCATGTTGTTGTGTACCTGCTGCAGCACACGAGCATGCTTGAGCGCGGCGTGCGCGTCTTGGAGCGCGGCGACGGGCGGCGCGGCCAGCGCGCGCGCCTCCAGCTCCGCCCACACCAGCCGCGGGTTGTAGTTCACCACCATCATGTTGTTGTGTACCTGCTGCAGCACACGAGCATGCTTGAGCGCGGCGTGCGCGTCTTGGAGCGCGGCGACGGGCGGCGCGGCCAGCGCGCGCGCCTCCAGCTCCGCCCACACCAGCCGCGGGTTGTAGTTCACCACCATCATGTTGTTGTGTACCTGCTGCAGCACACGAGCATGCTTGAGCGCGGCGTGCGCGTCTTGGAGCGCGGCGACGGGCGGCGCGGCCAGCGCGCGCGCCTCCAGCTCCGCCCACACCAGCCGCGGGTTGTAGTTCACCACCATCATGTTGTTGTGTACCTGCTGCAGCACACGAGCATGCTTGAGCGCGGCGTGCGCGTCTTGGAGCGCGGCGACGGGCGGCGCGGCCAGCGCGCGCGCCTCCAGCTCCGCCCACACCAGCCGCGGGTTGTAGTTCACCACCATCATGTTGTTGTGTACCTGCTGCAGCACACGAGCATGCTTGAGCGCGGCGTGCGCGTCTTGGAGCGCGGCGACGGGCGGCGCGGCCAGCGCGCGCGCCTCCAGCTCCGCCCACACCAGCCGCGGGTTGTAGTTCACCACCATCATGTTGTTGTGTACCTGCTGCAGCACACGAGCATGCTTGAGCGCGGCGTGCGCGTCTTGGAGCGCGGCGACGGGCGGCGCGGCCAGCGCGCGCGCCTCCAGCTCCGCCCACACCAGCCGCGGGTTGTAGTTCACCACCATCATGTTGTTGTGTACCTGCTGCAGCACACGAGCATGCTTGAGCGCGGCGTGCGCGTCTTGGAGCGCGGCGACGGGCGGCGCGGCCAGCGCGCGCGCCTCCAGCTCCGCCCACACCAGCCGCGGGTTGTAGTTCACCACCATCATGTTGTTGTGTACCTGCTGCAGCACACGAGCATGCTTGAGCGCGGCGTGCGCGTCTTGGAGCGCGGCGACGGGCGGCGCGGCCAGCGCGCGCGCCTCCAGCTCCGCCCACACCAGCCGCGGGTTGTAGTTCACCACCATCATGTTGTTGTGTACCTGCTGCAGCACACGAGCATGCTTGAGCGCGGCGTGCGCGTCTTGGAGCGCGGCGACGGGCGGCGCGGCCAGCGCGCGCGCCTCCAGCTCCGCCCACACCAGCCGCGGGTTGTAGTTCACCACCATCATGTTGTTGTGTACCTGCTGCAGCACACGAGCATGCTTGAGCGCGGCGTGCGCGTCTTGGAGCGCGGCGACGGGCGGCGCGGCCAGCGCGCGCGCCTCCAGCTCCGCCCACACCAGCCGCGGGTTGTAGTTCACCACCATCATGTTGTTGTGTACCTGCTGCAGCACACGAGCATGCTTGAGCGCGGCGTGCGCGTCTTGGAGCGCGGCGACGGGCGGCGCGGCCAGCGCGCGCGCCTCCAGCTCCGCCCACACCAGCCGCGGGTTGTAGTTCACCACCATCATGTTGTTGTGCGCCGAGAACTCCACCACCGGCTTGTCTAGGGACAGCTGCAGCGAGCCGTTCTTTATTTGAGCCTGAAAAAAAACAGAGGCAGCGTTTTTTTTAACAAGATTGTGGCTTTATAGGCCGGGCCCAATAAAGCGATAGGAGTGCGCGGTTGGAGTGGCCTCGGGAAAATCCAAGGGAAACGTTTGATACGATTACGCAGGCGGTTTGAACACTGGAATTTGCGCTCCAGTCGTGTCAAGAGGTGTCAGGAATCGAGCTACTGGGAGTTTTGTCGCTGGTTCACTAGCCCAGCTGAGAAGAGTCTAGCAAGAAGCTCAGCTAGGCCCAACCTGGGTCGAACTGACTCTACCCGGTATACGGCGGTACCGGGACGAATAGGGACTATATGTGTCTGTGTTGTCGTGATCGCGCCGTGGACGTCCCCGCCACAGAGGCAGCATCTTTAAGCCGTCCGCGTAGTCGTGTCGGGGGTTTCCTCTGGATTTTCCCCAGGCTACTCTCCAACCGTGCACTCCTATCGCTTTATTGGGCAAGGCCTAATATAGCCACACTCCAAGGGACTGACACGCTTTGCTAGAGAAAGATAGTCTTATTGCGATTCTTATAAGAGGAAATAGAAATGAGTGGCATGTTTTGTCCCTATCACCGACCGAACATGTTTCCATGGTCGGGTTATAGGCAAAGGCAAACTTCCATAAGCAATTCATTGGACATGCAAACCGGCCAAATTGCGTAGTGAAAATTTTGTATGAATATGAGCAAGTATGTGAAAGATATAGCCCCGGTCGCACGTTGGCGCATCTTTAACTACAGAGTATATATTATATCTACGCCACACTCAGGTTCAAAACAAAAAAAGAGCAACGTCATCGCCTACTCAAAATATCTGCACAAGTTTTCATTCTTGACTTTTGATGGTGACTGTGACAAAAACCAGAAGAACGGATACTGTTTTAAAAACGAAAAGGAGTTCAGAACTGTTGAGGCCCTTGTCTTAATATAAGCCGTTCTGATGACCAAGACGAAATCGATAAAATGAACAACCACAAATGTGACTGAAGAAATTCCTAAACGATTAAAACCGCCATTTGTACTCTCTAATAAATGGTAAAATTGTAATTTTGAGAGAAACTTATTTTATAAAGAACGCATAATGAAGTAATGACCTGTATATATACGTATAATGTAAATTACCTGCAAATCTCTCGACCACTCCTCGTATAACTGTGTGTACATAGTTTTAAGATCTTTTAACACTTGCGTAGAGAGTTTTAGTAGTTCAGAACTGTTTTCAAACTCTTTCAAATACTTTTCAGCACACATCTGTATGTCTTTGACCTGCAATTATAATATGTATGCATTAGGTTCCTTGGAAATGATCCTTTTATTATAATAAATTGTATTTTGTTAGTCTTTTACATTACTATAACCATAGGAGTCATCTTTAAGAATACACATTGATTTTACTGATAAACACACTAGCTTATCATTAGGCTTATTCAGTCAGCCGAATATAAATGCTAACTGTTGATGTAATTTTACACATGTATTATTTGAGATGTTAACTAAACTTTAAAAGGCAGAACGATTATTTTATACTTAAAATTATATGAACTGTCCGAGTTGTATCATATTAGGCCGTTCAAAAAATTACTTTACTGTCCAAGCGTGAAGGATCAAAGTCCAATGACAAGTTTTATAAAATGTCGGTCATTTTAAATAATTTATACTATACGAACCTTAGCTTCCATTTGCTTAGCCCACTGCACTTGCTGAACAATAGGGGACATCTCTGGCGGTTGGTACATCTTCACATCAACTTCATCTGAGTCCATCTGAGCCTGTATCGACTTCAGCATAGAGATGAGAGAGGAAATGAAGATTTCCAGTTCGCCGTTCAACGCTATCTTTACGAGCGGCCTGTCTATCAGTGATTTGTAGCGCATAAACTCATATAACATCTGAAATTGACAAATAAATGGTAACTTTATAAGTTTGTCCTCCTAAAATGATGATGTTATTTCAATGAAGATAATGTCTATGGAAGCTTTTTTCAATTGCTTGACATAGCCATCTGGCATACATGCTGGTGTCTCTGATCTAATAATGCTAATGACAGATAACTTCTGAATTTCGGTATTAAATTATACATCAGAAGTGCTGGTTTCTGGCTTCGGCCCAATACGTAATAGTTGCAAGTTGGTGATCAGTTACGATTCTTGTCCACGTTTCCGAAGGGTCCTAACAAATGTAAAGCACCTAGTGTTTCGCGTTCGCAACCGGTTTCCTATAACGAACGAAATTCCTTCAAGCGCAACTGGTTTTATACGCAGCAGAAAAAATATTAATATTTGATCGCGACTTATTACGTACGCGGCTGAAGAGATGACAACTCCACCTATTTATTTAAAGACATGACACAATATTATCCAATCTCACCTCTAATTGATTTTACCTGTTTAGTAGACGTATTGTGCAGTCTTGGTCTCAGTTTCTCAGCAATGTTGGCTTCGGCTGGCCGGAGGTTCATGGAAAACCGTGAGACTGCATTATCCCAACCCTGTGTCGGTCCGTTGCATATCCAGACATTGATGTCTAAACAAAAGAAAACTTTAACTTTATGTTTAAGACTTGTGGAGAACATCGTTGGATCCGGTTAAGGGTAGAAGGGCAACCACTTCAAGTTTTAGGAAGTAAATCCTCATCTACCGAGCGAGGAGTTTCTCGACGGCATATCTATTCATAAAAAATTCGGTAAGCTACGGGCCAACCGTTCAGTGTGCGAAGTCAAGGAATAAGTGCAGCTACCTCGCTGAATACAGCTCATCTTTGCGGACCTTTGGCGGCCTTTCTCTTCACCAGTATATCAACTCTATCTACAGAGTATAAAAGTAGGTTTTTCTATAGTTCCCAATAAAATAGAGATATGTACTACTAAATATAAAATGTAAACGATACTTACCGTAAAATATCTTTACCTACCTTGAAACGGTTCAAACATCTTGTCTGTCTTTAAATCTCTACGTTCGTCGTTAGTGAGTAGCTTAATTAACTGGCTATATGTAGACCTTATCTCATGGATCTAGAAATAACAGCCCAGTCATTAGTATACCAAGTTTATACATATCGATATCAGCGCCCGTAGCACATGTTGCGCTCGAGAGTATCTCGACTTATGATTGGCGCGAAAGTGACGGATAGCTCGAGATACGCCGACATACTCTCAAGCGCAACACGTGCTAGGCCTACAGGGAAAAGGGACCTTAGTGTTCCACGTTAGGCGACAAAGTCGCGCTGACCAGCACTTGTATTAGAGTATGGTTAATAACAGCTTATCGCCATAGTCATCTACATAACAAGAGCTTCAGTTTAATATGAACCTTACTACACTGCGAAAGAGGTTTTACTATTGCGTTTTATATTATGAAATATTCATGGTGATCAAAAGTTTTAAACGCCTACCGCATTAAGGTTCCTTTTTCCCGAATACGAAACAAATGTCGCAAATTATACCACTAAAGTAATAGCAAATAGCAAGTAAAAACCTCTTTGAGCCGATCCTGAAAGTTCAAACAAAATGTAGGAACATAAGGCACGTCAGTCCAGGCGTGTAGCGCGTAGTTAGGCCAGTAAGTCTCAGTCAGTGACTTGCATGCACTGCTCCAAGTTTCCACCACTTGAACACTCCCTGAGATAAGTATTAAGATCTCGTTGTCTTTGGGCTCTCCTGACACCGTCCAAAGCTGTATGTCAGCGAACGCTTTTTCTATTATTTTACAAATTGTATGTCCTGAAATGGAAATTATGTATATAGTTTCTACGCGCCGCGGTAGATCCTGCGACCCACGTCATACGTCGCCCTCTCTGTCTCTGCCCTCTCTCTCACATATTAATTGATTGATAGGTATGTTTTTTTGAAGTGAAAACTTCTTTAGCGGCGCTGAGCACTTTTGTACTGGGGAAAAATTGTTAAACTCGCGACAGATTCAGATTCTAAGACCAGCTAGTTGACCCTCCTAACATCGCAATCACGATACTAGGAGGGGTCAAACTCAGCTAGTCTTAAATGCTAAGACACAATGATACTCGGGACATATTATGTATATATGTAAATGGATTATGCGAATATGAATATGAACATGAGTATGAATACGGATACGGATACGGATACCGCTACCGACACCGATACGGATACGGATATAAATATCTTTGTTATTTACTTTCTTTATTGAATTTTCACTTCTGCCGGCACTCCCGGAGTGCAAACCGGTGTTTTTTTTAAAATTAATAATGGGATTGCTCTTGTCCAGCATCTAGGCAGGGGGCAAAGATGAGGCCGACGCTGGAGCGAGCTCACCCAGAAAATGCCTATTCACTCTTGCCTTAAATAGGTCCAGGTTATATGAACTCGGAAATACAGATGCCGGCAGGGAATTCCAAACCTTAGCAGTGCGCATTATAAATGATGACGCAAAGCGCTTGGTTCGAGGAAATTGGAATGTATAAATATTTCGACTTTTTATAATAAGAATGAGTTGCAAAGGTGGAAGTAAACATGTCGCCGTATGACGCCGACCGCTGCCCGTCTGTGTGTAAGCATGAAAACATACCTATAACATCGAAAATATGCATCATCCTGTCCTGAGGGTAGGGCTTGACAGTGATCCTCCATATGTCATCCAATGCTCCTCCCACCGTCTCCACAGCTTCTCTGACCTCCACCATTGGGAGTGATGACATTGATCTGTAAGGTATACAAATACGTACAGTGACTTTTTTAATACAAAAAAGGTGGTAAACAAGCTTATGGCCTGCCAATCAGACAACGTAGCCTCTGGTGCTTGCGACTCCAGAAGAATCCGGCGTTGCCGGTTGCCGACCCTTTATTGACTCGAGGATTCGTTGTGTTGACACCTAGATATATATGCAGGTCCCCCACTCTCAGCACAGAGCATCCTCGGCAGCTTTGGCAACCTTAGTCACCAACAGGAAGTCCAGGAACACAACACTACATACCTAAAGAGCAAGTAGTGGTGTTATTATGGATGCAATCCTCTGTAAGATGGAGGAACATCCGCAGTTGGGCTGCTCTAAATGCCACTTGGCCCTCTCGTCTCGGTCTTCCACATGCCATTGGATTATAAATGAGAGATTATATAGATAGTTTGTTCGCGCATCTACTAGCGACATCTAGCGCCGCGCAGCAGTAGTTCACTAACCGCCCTCTCCGAGCTAAAATCCACCACCAAAGCCAAAATAATTCGACTCGATATACGGCACGACATACGGTCGCTCATAACACAATAATATATTCAGCTTTACATAACTTAATTATAATATCATCATAACTTTATTTTGCGAAATTTATTTATTTATTTATCGTATAGCGATTATTTAGAACCGTGAGATCTTCTAGAAGACAGTACGGTTGCCAGTTTTGTTGCACTTTTAGCTCCACCCAGGGGTCACGTGTAGGGTAGCGGTGGGTACTAAACGCACTTTAAAAATTCAACAATATACTTCTTCATTGAATGGACCCTGGAAACTACCGAATCCTGCACATGGACTAACAATGATAGTTTTAAGTATACTTCGTTCCAGTTTAGATGGCGAAAATGCACTAAATATGAAAGGTAAAAATACCAAAGAGAGGCAACCATTATCCACACGGCTAACCAATGCGGCACGTACCTATATTGTATTGTAAAAATATGTTGCGAGCGTCTATAGGCTACAGCGTCCGCTTACCATACGCCTGTTTGCCATCAGCATCGTATAAAAAAAATCAATACACGCCGGCGTAGTTGTTTACAACCCTACTTGCAGATAACAACTAAACAATGGATGTTGGTAATGGTTGCTTTTGAGTCCATTTTCGTTACATAAACTGGAACGATGTATAATCATAGTAATTAGCTAAATATTACTGTATTTCTTCACTGATATCTTCAAATAATTCACAAAAAGCTGATGCCGATTCTCTCTCCTTTTTATGTGCATCCTTGTTCTGGGCCAGCGTCTTCCAATAGTCAATTTCATCTTCCACAGATTGTATAACTGGAATTAATACATTTAATGAGATATATTTATCAAAAATATAAATTCCTGATGATTCCATAAGTATATAAAAGTATAAAATCTATGTCAAGGTGTTCGTACTTTTGCTCCTATTTCATTGTGATTTGATTAAGGAATAAAACCACAAAATATTTTTAATGTGTAACTTCTATGGCCATGATGTAATAATAAATAGTTAATTCAGTGCCAACCCTAAACCTGAGCCGTGTTCCGAATCACGCTTACAACGCTATAAACGCGTTTACGATCGGACCGAATCACGCTCATAACGTTTACATGAGATGTCGTGACGTCATTGATGACGTCATGGACGGCGCCATATTGGCGTTTACAGTGCTCACACTCCCAGGCGTCAGCACCTTAAACCAAACGTCAAGTTGACGTTTGATATATGAACATGACAGTAAACACAACATGCCCGGTCCGAATCAAAACACCACTCACGCGGCCTTGAGCGCGCTTACTGATTCGGACCAACCGTCAGCACTGTAAACAGTGTAAACGCTGTGATCGTTGTTGGCGTGATTCGGAACACGGCTCTGGTCAGGGTGGAGCAATTTGTAACATATCACTAAGAAGGCGGCTCCACAATTTTTCTTTGTCCCTTGGATTTTTTTATGCATTTAGGCACCCCAGTTATCTGGCACCTAGTAGAGCAGGCTCCATCTGCTCTGGCTGTCCTTAGGACCAGCCCTGGGTATATTAATGAAATGAAATTAAATGAAATATATTTATTACATATACTGAATTTCAGAAACAAAATAGCAATGGTCCCACACTAGGCTAGGCCTGTCCCGTGGAAACCAAAACAGATACAGAGTAACAGGTCATGCGACTAGGAATGAAGAAAACACTAGGTAAAATGAACTATTAAGAATACACTATAAAACTAAGGTAGGTATGAAAATGTGTGCGTGACATTTGTGCATGTGTGAGTGTGTAAATGTGGGTAAGTGTATGTGTGTGTGTGTGTGTGAATGTAAGTTATGATATTATACTAAGTAATGATTCGGATTGCTGATAGTTCCAAGATAGCAACAGGGCTAGAATTTTCTTTTTTAATGTTATGTTAATTACTCATACTCATACTCATTTATTTATAAAATGTGAAATTTTACATGTCAAATAGATAAAATTTACAATATTAAGGTATGTTACTTGAATTCATTTTCAAATATGATTAAGTAACTTATATGGATACATATTAAAATTGTCAAAATGTCAAGGTTTTTAAATATAATATAGTTAATAAATTGTGAAAATGTCAATGTTATACATGTACAAATAAAGTTACTTATTAATAGTAACATTCGTGTAATTCATTTATTTAACAAAACCAAGCAATAAATTGTGTTGCATAATGCGAAAAAATCTAACCTACTGAGTCTTAGATTCAATAGAAAGAACAAAATGGTTAAGTTGATGAATAGAAATCAAATTTTCAAGACAGAGAGATTCATTTGTTTTGTCACATTTTAACTCAAATGAAGATTCAGTACTAAAATCTAAACTGGTTGGTGCAAATTCCAATGTATTTTTTTGTGCCAACTCAGGAGGCCATAAACTACTAGAAACAAAATAGTTACCAATGACATCCTGATCAATTTTTCCATAAGCAAGAATCTTTAACACAGACTGTAACTCTGTTAGATTCTTATATAGTTTACTTGAATACAAATCATTAGTCTGAAAAAGAAATGAAAGTTAATGAATAATATTCAAGTGAATAAAGAATAATACACATTGTAATAGAGTTAAGCCAATCTTAAAATGAATGCCCCTCTCTCCTAGTTGACATTTCTTTCAATGGACGCTTTAATAATTTATCGTCAACGGCTAAGGCATGTTAAAACTATGGTTTCATCCATAAATAGACCATAGACTAAACTTTAGACTATTCATGAATGAAACCATAGAGTTTTGCCAAGCTGTGGACGTCCACACACACACACACACACACACCGCGTCACAGTAAAGTATAAAAGAAACCATTGTGTGCGTGGTTGAGAGTCACCCATAGACATCACCTCATCAGACATGAGGATACAATCAAGAAGAAGAATTCGTGACTTTCTGTGTATCTTATATCTTTAAACGAGCAATTCTTGTATATAAATATTTTTAGTGAGTCTTTTTCTTATTATAATTTTCTCACTAAGATAACTAAATAAATATCAAATGTAAACTAGTTTAGTTTAGTATGTAAACCTTTTGCTGTTAATTAAATTAAACTATAGTAAAATAATTTATACCTTATCTTATAACTAATGGCAACATTAAGAGGAAGAGCGGGGTTCGTGTAGAGTATCTAGTATACTTAAAAAGAGACACCCAGCACAGTCTTTGTAACTAAACCTAAGATACTGAATAAATGAATTTTTGATATTTTATTGATTTCGGAGATCTCGGAAAGGGTTAACGATTTTGATGAAATTTGGTATGTGGGGTTTTCGGGGACGAGCAATCGATCTAGCTAGGTCTCGTGCCTGGGAATGCTTATATCAAGGGGCCTATGATGGTCGCGTGATTGGGTAATAAACAACAAGATAAAGCATCTGTCACTTTCTATCAAGTGGTATCAGAATGGGACAGATGCTTTATCTTGTTGTCTATCACACTATCATGAAAGTATCATAGACCCTGAGATGTGAGCAGAAACATCCTGAAGATTAATAAAATAATAAATTAATGAATATTTGTGGACAATCTTACACAAATCTACCTGGTCCCAAAATAAGCTAAGCTTGTACTTATGGGTACTAAGCGACGATATACATACTTATATTATATATAGATATTTAAATATAGCGCGCGCCATCCACGACGACGCGTCCCTCCACAGCGAATCTCATACTAATCTGTGCGCAGTTGTAAGGTGCGGGCTGTGGAGGGGCGCGCCTTCGTGGATGGCGAGCACTATACATAGAAAACATCCAAGACTCAGGAACAAATATTTGTGATTGATTGCACTCCACTCACTGCTTTTAACATTTAATTATTGCACAATAAATAATTGCTCAAACTCACAGTAGACAGAAGTGGTGAGTAGATTTGCTTCAAAATTAAATATAAAGATGTTGCCGTATTATTGGTCAAAGTTAATATATTTATAGTATTCACAGCATCTTCTTTAGTAAGTTCTACTGGAGCTGTCTTATAAAACACCACTGATTTTGTTTTGTCACCTTCCACCTGAAATGGACATCAAATGTTAATGATATAAACTAGAATTATTTTTGGAAATAAATTTAGAAAATAATTCAATATACTTTTGTTTGAAGCAAGATTGTATCGCCTTTTATTATGCTGCCTTGAAGCAACAATATTTGTGGATTATGTATGAAGTTATCCAATTCCTCTTCAGAATGATTGTCCATGTGTAACCCATGTTTGTTATAATTTTGCTCTGAAACATTTTAACAATATTATCAATCATGTGTGCATGTATTTAACTAACCGATTAATTAGGTAACTAACTTAAAGATTCCCCATTCCAAAGAAATGAAGACTAATAAAATTCATCGTCCTAGTTCTCGATAAACACTATTGCAACATGATTTTGAATGACTCTACAGTTAATCATTTTCAATTGTTTATTAATTACTCCACGGAAAAATGTCTGATTTGTATAAATGTATGCTAAGTGATAACAAATGTATGTATGCATGAACGATTTTGAAACAACTATGCGAAATACCTAAGTATAGGAAGAAACAGTTTTTAACAATATCATTTACTAACCGATAGTAAGAGTTATAAAACGTTTTATATCTGCCATAATTTTACAAATCGGTACAGATTCTCATAGTCACAAGGATAATCTCAGTACTGAGATCTCTTTGCATTCACATTACTAAAATAATCGACTTTTACTTAGCTTCAGCAACTTTCTTCCAAACAAAGTTCTGTTTTCTTTGCGCTCTCTTTGCTGACATTTTTCGTCGTTATGGCAACGGATTGTTTAAGATATTGTTATAACTGCTGCTTTTGTGTACTGTTCACAATCTCGTTCCAAAACAAGTAAAAGTAATAGACTTCTTTATTTCTCTAAAGGTAGTGATAGACGGGCGAGTAAGTCTGGCGGTTTTAGGGCTCGTTGACTTTACTCGCTAATGTAGCATCCTAAAAGGCTTATCACACTACCCTATCGGTAGGGCCCTAACTGGGGGAGGGGAGTAAAAGCATCTCACTTATTAGAGCGAGATAGTTTAACTCCCCTCCCCGAGTTAGGGCCCTACTGATAGGGTAGTATATGATAAGGCTTTAAGAGTAAGACCGCACTAGGTGACGCGACAAGTTACTACGCGACGCGACAAGTCACTACGCGACGCGACAAGTCACTACGCGACGCGACGCTACGCTACGCGACACGGCTCTATATCAGTATACCGCACTGAAACTGCAGCGACGCCACATTTTGCCAGTCAGTTGACACCGTGGCACTACTGGCACTGCCAGTGTCATAGGGTTCTTGTGTGGCCTCTACCGTGACGTCATCGCGCCGCTCAAAGTACATGCGGCCGGACGGGTGCCCAGTCTTAGGACTATTTAATGGTTGCGGCGCAACGATACGGATCGCACCCGCGCGCGCTGCTGTACCGTTGTATTTACAATCATAATTCGTGTCGTGAACTGTCGTGTATAAATAATAATCCAACAACATTATTGCATTGCAGCAGGTTGCAAAAATAATAATAAAAATTCGGACCTTTAAATATTATACACATGGATACATGTATCGACCTGTACTTTAATATTTTTTCGTCATTTCACATCACTTTTACGTAGCGGTTCATACGAGTAGAAAATACCTTCCTGCTAAAAGTTTTAATTGTATTTGTACTGCTTATAGTCTCCGAGTACATCGGCTGTCACATACAGACGAAAAACGGACGGAAGGGTTCCGTTTTCACCATTTTGGCTACGGAACCTGAAAAGTACTATTCGTAATTGTATTGTAATTGTAAACAACACTACTAATAATAAAGTACATATATTAAAATAGGTTCTCGCTGGTAGTAACCCTAGCGCTGAGGGCGGGGCCTCGAAAGAGCGCGTTGCGTGCGATAGAAAGAGATGGCCACGTTTGGCATGCCTAAACGGAGGATTTGTTAACAGAGAAACTTCTGTACTTGTACTATTACTTATTCTGTGCCACTACGAGTATCTTATCCGATAGAATATCGTTCACATTCCCATACATTTTTTATTGGAACGTAGGAATATAGTCTTACTCATTTTGGAACACAACCGCAACCGCAGTCTGTCAGTCACTAGTGTCACCGTAGTGTCACAACTCACAGTTACAAACGTCATTTCAGTCATTTGTTAATTTGTTATTGTCTATACATAACAATTTATACCGAAACGAAATTATCTAAAAAACGTTTATTTATCATAATATTAATAATAACTATTGACGAAAATGTTTCGCCTTCGAACGGTATGTAATCAGAAAGTTAAACAATTTATTATTTAGCATAATTAACGATGAATTTACATTATTACGCCATGACATACTATTCTAAACAAAATCCGAGGCAGCGTTTCCTCTTTCGGTGCTTATTTTTGCAATGTAATTAAATATATATCAACATTGATATTATATTATTTTATTAGGTATATATTGAAAGTATATTCTCACATTTGATGTACCTAGTCGTTATATAACTAGGTAAGTACTTACAAGACTTTATTCTATTCTTCTATATGCAATAATGTTATATCATCTTGAGAAATATTTTCCCAAACAAGATTAAATTTATTGGAACAGGAATAAAATTATAAAATACAGTATTACATATTTGAAAAATATTTTCCTTATATGTAAACCATACTATATTGACAATACTCTGAAAGGGGTAGCAGAATTGGCCACGATATTGGTTGGTTTATAGTATTTTATCTACACACATATCATAAATCCTCTAATATGCGTTCGCAAACCGTAGAAAATGACTCTCATTTCAACATTCAATGAATTTATGGCAATTTTCTTATCTGTGGCTAAGGCTACAGCAGTAATATAATTTTTTATTTTAATCTCATATATGATGTTAAAATATTAGACGTCAAACAAAACTGTCATAATTTAAATGTCAAAGTTGACATGTCCCTATTCTAGTATAACTGAAAATTCAAATTCAGTTGATGCGAAATGTCAGCTCAATGTTTTTTTAGTATATATCGCACGAAATTTGAGCTAGAACGACATGATCACATCAGAATAGGGACTCTTTACTTTTTTAAATAACATTCAGGTATCGGTTGCCAGTTCTGATTTCGATATTTCCGCAACCGTGCAAAAAAGGTTGTATTAACACAATTATTGTATTTATTTACTACGGTTTCTGAACCCATCTTAGAGTAGTTATAATATGTGTGTAGATAAAGTAATGTATGCAACTGGTACATAATGAGGGGCATTAAAACACGAGTGTGTTTTATGAAACGAGCCGAAGGCGAGTTTCATAATAAGGACACACTAGTGTTTTAATGCCTAATTATGTACAGTTAGCACAGTAAACTACTATTATCACCCTTTTATTGTCAATTTACAACCGAAAATCATAAATAACAAATACCTTATAATATGAAGCTTGGATCTCAGTATCGTTTCATTATCTACTGACACACTGTTGACTGAGGTTTCTGATAGCAATAATGGATTGCTAGTGAGTTTTGACAAGAGATTAATTATAATAGTTGTTTAATTTTACAAGTTCACAAAGTTTTTAAAAGGTTATTAAGCTGTCTGCTACCGGTGACTGGCATCCCTGGGTGGATAACAAAAGAATGTTTTGTTTTGTTTATTTTCGCTGGGAGAGGACGGGTTAATAAAAATCACATTGAATGGATTTTCAGACTGTGAATGCTGTGAGGAGGATGCCATCCCTCGCTATGTCAAGTGATGTTGGGAAGACCCTGGACACAACATACATGGAAATTCCTGTGTATGATGTAAATAAGCCGCAGACTCTTGAAACCCGAAAGGCGAGGTCAGTTATCATCCAATACAATTTGGATGTACAGATTATCAATTTGTTTTCTACACCACATCGTACCTGTTACAGTGACATTAATATAAGATCTCTAGCGGCTCACATATAGATTCTAACTATGCCAAGGTATGAAGTGGCCCAGAAATCTAATTGGTGAACTATGTTTTTTAATTTACACTGGCGGTCAAAAATATCAGGTCACTCTAGTTTAAATAGCCTCAATAGGTTTTGTGAAATATTCTACACTCGTTTTATTTACATATTATACTATTCTTCGTATAGCCCAACTGTATTAGGTTAGGAATTTACGGGATCCTAACATAAAAATATCAATGTCCAAAAATGACGATTTTCGCGATATCTCGTTCCATTGACGTTGCTTTTTTCATGGATATATATGTCCGATTTAAACCTGGAAACATTACTTTTTTTTGGCTGGTACTTTTATGTAAAATTAAATAATGACATGATTAAAAAAACTTACAACCTTGCAGTATTTTAGGAAATATGACGGTTTTTTACCGACCCATATTCTTTGTCCGCTAATGTAGAATAGGTAAGCATTTGAACTTTATCTCACCTGTTGGTAAGTAAAGATGAGGCCGAGGGTGTTACATGCGTAACATACTTAAATCAGTAATCACACCAAAACAGTAACAATTCAGCTTAAATCATAGAATATTTTTGAAAATGAAATGGGAGTTTACATTGCCAAGATTGCAGCCTAAAGGCATTGCCGATCATCCAAAAAAAAAAACAATCTTTATTTCTTATGGTGAAAATGATTTGAAATTAATTAATACCTAAAAACACTCTCATTACAATTTCAATTTTCTTGTCTACAGCATAAGATTAATATTTGAAGTTTTTTAGAATTGTTCATTGTTCAACTAGGTACCTAATTTTGTTTGACCCACTTTTGTACTTATTAATTACCTAAAAATTTACAAGGTGTGAACGTTCCAATTTTTTTTTCTAAACCGGTCTGAAAAGTACCCGTGTTGGTAATAAACAGCAATAATGTATTTATTAAAGGAAGGTAATTCATCAATACCATGGCGTGTGAAAAAACCCGATAAGTTGCATAAAAACAACAAAAGACAATAAATAGTAGTTTATGCAACTGGTACATAATGAGGGGCATTAAAATACGAGTGTGTTTTATGAAACGAGCCGAAGGCGAGTTTCATAATAAGGTCACACGAGTGTTTTAATGCCTAATTATGTACCAGTTGCATAAACTACTATTTATTGTCTTAAGATTGGATTAAGATAAGAAAATTGCCATAATTTATGACAATTTTCTTATCTGTGGCTAAGGCTACAGCAGTAATATAATTTTTTATTTTAATCTCATATATGATGTTAAAATATTAGACGTCAAACAAAACTGTCAAAATTTAAATGTCAAAGTTGACATGTCCCTATTCTAGTATCACTGAAAATTCAAATTCAGTCGATGCGAAATGTCAGCTCGATGTTTTTTTAGTATATATCGCACGAAATTTGAGCTAGAACGACATGATCACATCAGAATAAGGACTCTTTACTTTTTAAAATAACATTCAGGTATCGGTTGCCAGTTCTGATTTCGATATTTCCGCAACCGTGCAAAAAAGGTTGTATTAACACAATTATTGTATTTATTTACTACGTGTCGCGACGCCCGCCATACGGCCAAATTAAAGTAACTCTAGTGGTAGCGGTATCCAAACAAGTATGGCAGACGACGCGATGTGAACAAGACCAAGGTGTATGAACCTTACCTTAGTCTCATCTATGTCTGCTGGCCCGTTACTCCCGCTACTTCTCTTCTCGCCTCGCACCCCGCCTGACCTGCACTCGAGGCAGTCGGCGCCGTCTGCGAGGCCCCCTCGTACCGCCTGTAGTTGTTAAAGGTATTCTATGACATCACCATTGCCACCAAGCATCCCAAACACCCAGAAGGCCATGCCATAGGCCACAGTTAAGGAATCTCAAGGGAAAGTTACTATAAGTATCAATGAAGGTAAAGTCAGTCTGTGCAGTGAAGTTCCCCCCTTAGCCTGTATCCCTCTCATCTTTCCACGAGTCCACCGGTGCCTTCACGTTGGCTACCGATGGATCCGAGTTGTCTTCCCCAGTGAAGACAAGGAGACCGGTCATCCCTATGTACTAGGTACTCTCGGTGGCGTGGGCGACCGGAGTATCGTAACGGGTTTCCTAAGCGCTAGAGTCCAGAGCTGACCGTTATACAGATGAAGCAACTAACGCAGCCGAAGCGACAGCTTGACGGCTTGACGGCTTTGGGTTTGTGCTAGTTTCCCTCTGACCGCCCCACAGAGGGAAGCGACCATTCGCTCACTCACTAGCACGGGCAAGCGCACCCTCCACGCGCCGCAGCCGTGGAGGCAAGCCCCAGTGGTCGCATCCTCAGATGCTTCCGCGCTCAAACCTCCCCAGGCTCTAGATCCCAGGAAACAACATGCCACTCAAAGATAGGGAGGAAGGATAGTATAGATCGTTAACAACGGATTACTCGTTAATGCAACTATCTTGGTCAGTAGTATAAAAGGTTAATCATAGGGTAGATGACATTTAACACGTGAAACACAAAGGGCTGAGACTCAGATGTTGAAGTACTTAGATAGTGAGATCTAGATATTTGAGACACTTAGCTTCAGGGAAACCAGCTCTCGTGGTTTCCTGCCATCCATGAGAACCTCACGAACACCACTCGCTTAACCACATGCAAAGGCGGCAAAGTCACAATTGAAAATGGCTGCCGCCAGGAAGCACAGAGTGAACGGCAAGGCGCATACCATAGAGTATAATCATGGACAAAACAATTCACTCACCATAGAGAATCTACCATTCGGTTAGGGCTGCCAGTGGAATGGATGTCGTACGTCATCGTGATGGTCCGGCATTCACGACACTACAGTTTCTGAACCCATCTTAGAGTATTTATGATATGTGTGTAGATAAAGTAATGTATGCAACTGTACATAATTAGGCATTAAAGGCATTAAATAATTAGGCCTTCCTCCCTATCTTTGACGACCGCTTTAGCTTAGTTGGTAGTGACCCTGCCTAAGAAGCTGGAGGTCCCGGGTTCGAATCCCGGCCGGGGCATTTATTTGTGTGATGAGCACGAATATTTGTTCTTGGGTCTTGGATGTTTTCTATGTATTTAAGTATCTATTTATATCTATATAAGTATGTATATCGTCGCTTAGTACCCATAGTACAAGCTTTGCTTAGTTTGGGACTAGGTTGATTTGTGTAAGAATGTCCACAAATATTTATTTATTATTTATTTATTTATTTATTAAAACACTCGTGTGACCTTATTATGAAACTTGCCTTCGGCTCGTTTCATAAAACACACTCGTATTTTAATGCCCCTCATTATGTACCAGTTGCATAAACTACTATTGCTTGATTGATTGAAAAGGTTTTAAAAAAACCTTCTCCATTTAACGCGTACATGACGATTATACCTCGCTTTTTGAAAATTTGAATTTCAAAGTTTATTTCCACCCACGTTTAATTGTTTCCCAATGATATCGGAGCATAATGTTGTTCTATTTTCATTTATTTCAGTAGCTTATAACTTTCAAAGATGCATGCTGCATATTTTCACGTTTCCTAAATGTTTTCCTTGAAATCGCATGACGATTTTTCTAATCTGAAAAAAAAACGAAGTATAGGTAACACATACTAAGTACCTTCGCAGTGGGCGAATTAATGTTGTAAACACTTGCCTTGTATTATGATGATGACTAATATCTAATATCACTTGTTTGTTACTTGTTATCTGGACCATCCTTGGTATTATTTGTTGTATATTTTATAATGTGTTCACGGCACATATTCTTTGGAAAACCCCATCTAACTACATAAACTATCACTGCACTGTTTAATATATAAATATGTATTTGTTATCAAAAAACAGAAAATTTCGTTCTTTAAAACATTGTCCCTGCAAAAAAAAAGAAGAAAATAATGCAATATCTAAGTAGTGGCGTCTGAAATTGTGATATGCTTGGCAATAAGTTGTTCCCATTCAAACCAATTTGTTGGTGAAAAAATGTGTTTTGAGACTTTAAGGGTCAGTTGCACCAGCATACGAACACAGACCGGTCATCGTCAAATATGGCGCCGGCAGCTGTCATCCCATAGAAACTTGTCAAACTTTCCATACAATCATATTTGACGAACACCGCTTACGATTACAGATGGTTTGAACTACAAGTACTACCTATTTTAAGTATTAGACACCTAGATAAATTTATCATAACTTAGAGATGCAGTCATAAGTTGGAAAGAGACTACAATCATTCAATCCCTTTACTTTCAAGGCGGGTACTGTTATTTAAATGATATTGATAGGTGTGTAGAACACTTTAGAGCTCAAAACACATTAAGTACCTGTACCTTATTCCAAGCCTAACAAATTGAGATGGCGACATCCGTTTCCGCTGGCAACCTGCCATGTTCCGAGTGACGTTTACCGGTTTTATCCCCACCCTTAGGAACCAAGCGGCGCTATGGCTGCGGACCTAGCAGCCGTCATTGGCGTTCTGTTTTTTGCAGAGGCAACACATAAAGTACTTGCTCCGGCGGTACTTGAATCTGCCTTTTTAACGGAAAATAATTCGAAATTTTCTGATCAAGTTCCATGATAGTGACGAATTAGATAGTTGAATCCCGGTAAACTACATGCAGGGTGATGGTGCTCCACCCATAGACTGCTGAAGAGCGAGGATTCTTCATGTCTGACCAAACTACCCTCAAATCATCTGGTATCGCAATTGTGGAGCACATCAGTATTTACCGTATTACGGTTTTAGGATTATTAATTCCGGTCATTATAATGCATGCTAATCGAACCGTACCTCTGGAGTTTAGCTTATGGCTATAGCTCAATAGCTAGCTGCCGTAAGTGTCGATTTAAACTTAAGTAAATACAAAATTACGTTCTAAATATTTTCCGGTTTAACGAGGTAGCGCGTAACGCGCTTCATATTACTAGACATTTCTGCGCAGGGAGTTGTTACCATGCGTGCGTGAATTAAGTTTATAAAATCATACGAGTCGTTTATTATAGTTTCGAGATGAAATTTCGGAAAGTGTAATTTTGGTAACATAATTATTTCTTGATGATGATCGGGTTGTGCCAGGGGGTACCCAATATAAAATATTGGGTCCTGACGCTTCGCCAGCCGCTGCCGCGGCATGCTCCGCTCGCGGCTTGCGCGCTACCTAGCTCTCCTAATCGCTTCGGTCGTCGTCATACCTAACGGAGACTTTCCCTGAAATAAATAAGGTAAGTAACCTTATCTGAGTACCCTAAATCTTATTTTAAAAATAAACGTTTGTCTATTTTTAACCCCCGACGGAAAAAGAGGGGTGTTATAAGTTTAACGTATCTGTCGGTGTATCTGTCTATCTTTATAATTTATAAGTTGTAAGTAGTTGCGCAAACTCAAAGTACTTTGGCTAAGATATAGGTATTAAGTGTTTATACCGAATACGTGTGGCTTATTTTTAGTCAGTTTGTTTGCTTCGCCCGTCGCACGGTCCGAGAGATGCTTACATGAATAAGCCAGTTAATAGCATACAATATTTAACAAAGTGTCTGATGGTGGTATCTTGAGTTTGTGGCAATATTATTGCATCTATAATTACTGTTACGCAGTGAACACGGGTTCGACTCCCGACATTTTTCATACTTTGGGAAATCTATAGGATATTTCTATGCCTACGCACGCTTGCGGAAGATGATGCTGCAAACCTCTCGGCACGGTCACTCCTGCGCAAGGAGTTATTACCAACCGTTGATCAAAGTCACTCCTGCGCAAGGAGAAGATACTAGTCAAACTTTTGCGTAAAAAGTTACAAACAAAGCACTTTAAGAAGACTTGGTTTAACACAACCTCGTCGCAACTTCTGGGCAATACAGATACGCATTTCAGTCTACAATTGCTTGGTTAACTGTGTTCGAGCTCCTCCTTTAGCTCGAATCTCCACTACTTTTGGCAAAGTAGGACAGCTGCTACAGAGGCAAATAGGGTAAGTGTGCTTAGCAGTTAAGTCTACGGTGCTGTCTCTCATGACTAGAACAGGCTGCATAATAATTGTCTAGATACTGGATAATCTTCATCTGTGCAAATTACCCAGTTATTGACAAAAGGATGTTGAGAAGACTTATTAGTTTGAGAATGCTTTTTATTTCCATGTTACTTTCTGTCTGTTTACTTTTGCAAGGTACACGACTTGTGACTTGACTGGCTGGAGAAACAGGGCATTACTTGCGATTGCGACGTTTCCAGATTCTCGCCGGTGTTCAGCAGATGATATTACCTATAGCCTTGCTTCGCTTTTCATCCAGCTGGCCTAGCACAATTTCCTGCCAAATCGTATCTAGCGTGACTCGGCGGTTCCTGACCTGTCGCACTCGAATTTAGGAGTTGGAACCAGAGGGTAGATTTATCTCTACTCGCGTAGCGTCGCAACGGCAGTTTTGTTAGGCCCTCGGATAAACGTCCTTTAGATCTGGTACGGATAAAGTAACCATTTTGTTATCTATGCACACCAGAGTCAAGGGTGCGTACCTAGTATGCTTCTCTAGTTTAATCATTTAGGCTTGACGATAAATTATATACAAATGAACACTGGTCGTCTAGCAATCATTGTACCTACTCCTTGGGACTGCAGTGAAATCCTGGGCTTAAAATCACTTTCAGCTGGAAGGATTTCCACAAAATTTCCTCCCTTCCCTTCGGTAACTGACACACTGACATGACATGCTGCATATACATGTTTATAGAGCTTCTATATCGCAGACATTCGCCTGTTTTATTGAAATTATACGATATGAGCTAATTAAATAAAAGCTGTTTACGATTTTAATTCCCGAACAAAATGGCCTCATTATGATCATTGATATTATTCTTCGTTGTATTTACTAGCTTCGGCCTCGTTGGTTAGGAGGGTCTATACCTTTACTTTTTATTTCGGGTATGATCAAAATCAGTAATGTACGCACTGACAGTAACCAGTAAGAGACCAGAGTAGCACATATTCAGCGTTTTTAAGACTACCTATATTGTAGTCCATGCGAAATCAGGGTCGAATAATTGTAGAACATTCTCTCCCCTGTAAGATACTCTATACATCATTATTATGGGGTATACCTACCCTACCTATACTTAATCAGTCAGGTCTCCTCGCAACTTGGAAAGCTTACATAGTTTCGACATCGCAGGTGATCCAGCTAACTGCAGTATTTGTCGTTGGTTGTTGTTAGTAAGTTCGTCGCTACTATCGGACGGTAGATATTGATAGCGTCGACATTTATTTTCCACGTACTATTACTCATTCTGTGATCCCACGTTAAAGGACGTGCACAGGATTTTTACACTACATTTGTTTTAAATTTTGAAAAGCTGCTAATATTGAAGCTAGTTCAATGAAATGTCGGTCCGATATTGCCTGCCAATGAATTACACATTCAAATTGTTTGGCTTATAGTTCTAATCCAAATGTTGATCCACTGACCTTTACTTATTTATTGGATATCATTAGGTTTTGTTCTGTAACCGAGGAAGGTATAAAAGCTTCGTGGTTAACTAGCTGAAATCTATTCTGTGGATTGCTACGGTGTGAACAATATTCGCAATTGCTAAGCTGACAATCGTTAATAAAGATGACATATTTATAACGTAGAAACACGTAAGTGACTAGCTGGTGCTACTAGGTTTTTCAAACAAGTAGATACTTACTATTATGTAGTTTGATATATGGTGAAGGAGTAATTATGGATTACGTAGGTGTAAGTGACTAGCTGGTCTACTAGGTATTTCAAAAAATGTTCATTTTAAATCTGTAGGCGTTTTGGACACTAGTAGAGCCTGTTATGTAGTTTAATATATGGTGAAGGAGTGATTATGATATTTATATTACTTGTATGTGTTAAGTATAAAAGTTTTCACTCCTCTACAATGCTTTATTCCATTCTTCACATTGGCGTTCTAATTAAACTATTTAGTTTCGATTAATCCTTATGAACCAGCAGCCGATAACAAACACTTCTCAATTTGTTAGGCTTGGAATAAGGTACAGGTACTTAATAGACAAATTTTACCTGAAAATAAAATTTATATTAAGTTACTTACCTTATTCCAAGCCTAATTTTATTGCTGTCTGCTGGCGTGTGCTTAAACACCATTTCATTTTTATTAACATTCACTTGCATGTATTAGAATCTAAGCTTATTTTTCAGCTAAAAACTTAGTTTTAAGCTTGTTTTTCAGGAACAATTTAGTACTGAAGCTCTTTTTCAGCTGTACTAGTTAATCATCAGATCTTATTTAAGCATAAACAAATCAACTACCTACCCTTAGTTCGTGCTTTGTTTACATAACGCAGTGCCACCGGTCTACCTACCGTGGCTATCTACCGTCCACTTATATCATATTGGACGGTAGATCAAATTGAGAATCCAATGACGGCTGCTAGGTCCGCAGCCATAGCGCCGCTTGGTTCCTAAGGGTGGGGATAAAACCGGTAAACGTCACTCGGAACATGGCAGGTTGCCAGCGGAAACGGATGTCGCCATCTCAATTTGTTAGGCTTGGAATAAGGTAAGTAACTTAATATAAATTTTATTTTCAGGTAAAATTTGTCTATTAGGTACGTGCTTTCAACGTCAACAATTTTGTGCCAATATTTTTGCGTACATTTGCACAGTTGGCTCCTTCTAGAGTTTTATGTCTGAAAGATACCTACAATACAAGGAATTAAAAATCCCATACAAATTCAGACTCAATGATGCATATCTTCTTAGTTATCTAGAATACAACTTAAAAGCAAACATTAGCCGTTGTCTACCGGTGACGGGTATACCAATTAAGACCACGTTATTCCAAATCATAGTATTTTTCATTCAATTTTAAACCATTAAATACTCACTTTATTGATGGGATATTTAGATATGTTATAGTTTAAGAGTCGGTCTAGTGTATTTTAAGGTTGAAAACACGATATTTGAAACTTCGCTCGATGATCTCACATCGCAAAAACAGGTAAATTTTGATCTTATTGTGAGTCGTATATAAAATATATCCAACTCAGACTCGAGTAAAATATATCAATAGATAGGAAACGATGTGAAGAAGTGTATTTTACGGCTAATTTTTTTTTAAATGTTTTTATATTTAACAAAACTCAAAAATATCAGAAAAGCAAACTGCGCGCTTCATTTTAGTAGGCAGATGCAGGGGGGGGAAACTTAAAGAAAAGACCAGTTTCGCGTGAATGTGGCGTAGAAAGTGCTGCCTTCTATTATATTTGATGTCGACATATTTTGTGTAATCCGTCTCAAGCAGGTTTCGTTTTCATTTCATCTATCCCAATACAATTAATCAAAGCTGAACGTGAAAAGAAACGTTACAATTTATCGTAAAATAAAATTTTCAACTCTATGGTCACAGATTTTATTATACTCTATGGTCGTATGGTTGCCATGGTTATTTTTAAATATTGAAATAACACGTGTGTCAATAACGTGTCAACATATTGAAAATAAAATAATGCTAATTATAAAATTTTCTGCGTTATTCTTGTGAAAAGCAGTTAGTGATATAGATCTACAAAGTCAAGTTGATTTATAATTTTCTTAAAAGTGCTTTTTTATGAACTTTTCGGAAACGCCTTTTCCCAGATCGAATACGATGTGTTATCGGATACCTACGCCGAGTTAAGTAAGTATTTTTAATTCTTTATTTACTATCCTTTTTCACACCGATGCGATGTTATATTTATATTCCAATCAATTGATTTATTTAGGTAGGTAGTCTGTTTTGCCGGGTGGTTATGCAGCTCATACATAAATGAATATCAACGAAAACAGTTGGTTACTTAGCAATTATAAACGTTTGAGTATTGAACTACGTGAGCTATAAGATAAACGAATATGAAGCCCACTTTCTTCTTGTTGTTGTCTTTGAAATTTGAAATAGGTATAGTAGATAATTAGAAACATAATCTCAAAAATACATACATACCTCCTACACTTTCATCTCATTATTTAATGTTATGTTTTGCAGGTGCATAGTGCATACAATCATGCCACGTCCTCATGCTGAGAAAAAGTCAGGACAGAGGTATTTTCAACATGGATGCCAATTGTTGGAGAAAACAACAATTATCCTGGGCCAATACATGAAATCAGGAAGATACAGCGTGCATCCATTTCAAGGTGAAAAAAATGGATAGGTACATCTTTTTGTAGACGATCGTACTTCACCAATTCGTTTACCAGTTAGTGATTGAAGAAGTTAAACAAATCGCTACAAGTTATAGGTAATCGTATTTAATCCTCCTTTTAATATACTATTCATAAATAAGTTAGTCAAAAATAAATAAATGATATTATATATACAACTTAATTTTATTAGTCTCCTGACTGGAATCATTATTTGTGTACAAATCACTTAACCCTTAATATAATTTGTACTCAAATTGGACGAGTTAACTCGCCAATCCGAGAAAGATTTTTTATAGATAAAAGTAAACAATAAAATACTGTTCATGTACTATCTACCTACTGTGGCATCTTAACCTTCCCGTATAAACTTCCCCATTTTCATACTAAAAAATGATAGTAAATTATGACTTCTGAAAAGAATAACTTTATTACCATTATTCAATTTAAAATGTGGGAAGTTGCCACGGGAAGTTTAAGATGTCACAGTGGGTGGATGGTACATGAACAATATTTAACGGATAATATTATGGGTGTGTGTGTGCACGCACACAGACACACGAAATTAGTCCACACCAAATCCGTGTGCGGCGCTTGTGCTCACGAGTATCCAAGTTTTCACGCGAGATGGCTCTCTTTACCTGACATATATTATTATACTCTTTGGGCAGATGGCCGTTGGGCCTCGAGCTGAACGGACGTCTGTCGCACTTTTTGCAGTTTGACATTTATAAAAATCGCATATTTAATACCAGTAACTAGATGATATTAACATTTTCAGGGTAAATTACTGGTGAGTCATATCGACGAATAAACATTTAAAATAGTTTTCCTGGTACTTTTACAATTCGAGATAGTGGAAAACATAAAATGTGGCTAATAAAGCTTATCATTATAACATTTTTTTCCTTTTTAAACCCTCTCTTATTACAAAAGGTTTCATTGAGTATTTTTAGAATGTGGTTTTTTTTTCCATTATACGGGTCACACTCCTTCATATAGCATATTGTATATTTTATGTCTATGTGTGAATATATTCATAGCGCCTGACACATAGTTTGACATCTGACATTAGCAAATTAAATTCAAGCTTGGTATTTCAAATACAATATTTTAAATTATTAAATATATTGAGCTTCGTATTGTAACAAAATAAATATGCCCAAACGGACCGTAATCCTGCCAAAGTTTTGACGCTATTCGACTTCAATTTGCTCTGCAGTTCAATGTAAAGCAGAATGACATCAGTATTACGATGAAAGTGATATTATTGCATTGTGTAATTATTCCAATATACCTATCAACGTAAACGACAAAAAAAGAATAATACAAATTTAAATGAAAAGATGCCTCGGATAATATCTGAAATAGAAAGGGCCCAAAGCTCTGAGGAATTCTGGCCGCTTACGGCTAGTATGTGGGGGAGGATATCTGGTGACGGCGTCGCGGTCTCAGATCTCTATGAGCAGCGGCTTCGGTGAACTTCACTTCATAGCCACATCATGCGCAAATGTTTACGTGAATTTACTGGACGAAGTGATGCTGCAAATTGTTCTACTGACTTTCCTGACTTTATTCAAGATAATTGCCCCATACAGCACGGGTCACTTGGGAATGGTTTACTCTACAGCTACATCCAGGCATAAATATAATGATGTAATGCCATCGCCTGAAATTTGAACCCGATTGAGAATCTTTGGGGTTTAATGGTTCAACAGTGGGATCATCGCCATGAAAGAACCAAAGAAGCAATTCAAGCAATAGATACTGCAATGAAATATGGGAGGAAATGCGGGGAACTGACATAATTATCAACGTCTTCTCAGCTTATTGAGAGACAGGCTACAAACTGTTATAGACGCACTGTGGTTGCACGCATTATAATCCCTCAGTCTTATGTTTTATGTTTATAATAAATTATATAATAAATCTTGAATTTTATTTAAGATGGATTTATGAACCGTACTGTCTTCTCGAAGATCTCACGGTTCGAAATAAAGGCCATACGATAAATAAAGAATAATAAAGAACTAATAAATACAGTTGTAAGCTTTTATTAGCAGGGCAAAATACTTATGTTGAATCTTTTTCTAAATAAATAAAAAAAGTACAAAATATTTATTTACCAAAATAACGCTCAATAATTATTTATGCTCTAAAAATTACGGTTGTTTAAATAAAACACAAAAAAAAAAAACATTTGCTCTTGCCTGAGATTCGAACCTGTGACCTGTGATTTAGAGAGCAAGAGATTACTAATTACACCACAATGTACTTGGCTTAGAGGTTGAAATTAAGCTACTTATTTGTGGCTTGCAACTTTGACTTTTTGTGTCGAGTCGTGATAAAATTTAGCCCTTATTTAGTTAAGTGAAATCTGTCAAAACTGCGCAACAGAGACAGAGATATGCAATGACAAGTCTACACTCTTTTGCGTGAATGTCATAACAATCTGTTCTAAATTTAAATGGTTGACAACCTAATTATCACGTGCGCCACTCTGGCTTATTCTGGTTAATTTGACAAAGAAGGTCTGTCACATATTCAAATTCTAAGTTACTGCAATCATTAAAAAAAACGAGGTCAGTGACCTGTCACAGTAAAGTGAGATAGTGTGTGTAAAATGTAATTGTGCTTGTTACTGGAGAGAATTACGATAATGTTGCGCCGCCTAGCGGATTTTTTGTGTCGCGTTTATAGTTTCGCTGCAATAAGAAAGCCTTAATGTAAACAAAAGATTGTTTTGTTTTTTATGTCGGTAGATAACAGGTCACAAAGCGAAAAGAAAATTTGTCAAAGACATATGTCAATGAAGTCCTGACCCCGATCAATCCAATGCCACAATATGGGACGCCGAAATCTACGAGAAATTACCTTCAGAATGCTGTATTGACTCCCTGACGCGACCCATCAGCGACGTACATAATTTTCCTACGCATTATCGCATCAAAATCATCTGTGTGCGTTCACTCTTGGTGGCGTTGTACACAAGCCCATGTGGCGCAGCGTCTCCTCACGTTTGGCCACTAACTGTGTAAGGGCCACTATAGACGGTCTCAGCAGCACCAAGTCATCTGTCAAGTGTAAATTACTTAGGATAGGTTTCGCTCATTATTTGTAATCATGCTGTGCATGCATGTTTTGGGTGGCGTTCCATTCCAGAACCTTTCAATCATGTTATTGTTGCTGCATAATGAATGTTACCTGTTTTGTGTGCCTTTAAAATAAAATAAAAAAATTAAATAAAAATCTGTGTGGCATATATTGTTAACACAATTATTGTTGTTTTCAACATCCTGCGTGCATGCTGCTGAGTCCGCCTATTAGATTAGATTAGACGTCAGGCCCCCCTGCCGCACTCCACATTCCAGCCTATACTCTGCATTAGCCCATCTCACCTGTTTATAATGGTTTTGATACCAGTACCTTAACAAGTTAGTACAGTCACTCGAAATGCTTGCCTCCCCCAAAATTTCTTCCAAAGCGTATTATAAGCGACTCTGTCGAAGGCCTTGAAGAGATCTAGGAAGGAGGCGTATATCGCTGTTTTTCCAGCCGTGTAGTACTTACCTACCCGACAGTATGCTTCAGACACATAATGCCACTTTCCGTTGACAATCTAGTTCTGAAACCGAACTGGGCGTCATGGATGTTCATGTACTTATCCAGTATCGAGTAGTTTCGCGACTGCCGTGGCCAGAGAGATCGGCCTATAGTTTCCTTTGTCCGACAGATCTCCAGTTTTGGTTTTTACAATCTGGACCACTATGGTCTTCATCAGAGCTGCAGGCAGGTATGAAGGACCTGTAAAAAAAAGAAAAGAAACATGGAGAGCACCCTGGGCAGATGTACGCCAGCATACCTATAGTGCTCAATACTGTGCCATCGTGATCAGGCGACTTTCCTCTATTTAGTAATATAGTTACTAGTTACTACGCAGTGTCACGACGGAATAAATTGTTGACGAATTAAAAAGCCTTAAACAATTTGAACTACACCCATAAAGTATTTTTTCAAATGCAAAATCATTGATAATCCCTATCAGTCATACTTGATTTATCAATCAAAAGATAAGTGGTTTAAAACCTAAGTAAGTATAAATTTCTACCTAAATTAGCAGGTGACCAATCATATTAATATATTGTTCCAAGATTATGAAGAGAAGAAGAGATTGCGTATCGCAAGTTATTATAACCTATGGCAGCTAAGAATAACATGCATCGTCTACGTTTTCTTAGAAGTGATCTGGATTTTTCCATGGCTATTTATGTCAATACAACTGAATTAACAGACTAGCGATCTTTAGAAAAACGTACTTATCATATTTTTAATCTAGCATAACTAAGTAGGTACCTACCTACCTATACCTATTTATCATTAGGATATTAAATATGGATTTGTCATTGTTGAGTCCCGTATCTAACCTACTTGCCTTTTGAAACTTAGCGTGTAAAATCCTTTCACTTAGGTACTTTCCTAGTGGCTCATTTATAAATATTCGTAATAAACCCCTTATCTTGTCGTACTAACGTATTACTGTGGTAATACACTTGCGGACAAAGAATACGGGTCGGTAAAAAACCGTCATATTTCCTAAAATACTGCGTAGTTGTAAGTTTTTTAATCATGTCATTATCTTTATTTAATTTTACACATATATATATATATATATACTGCAAAATTAACAGCCAAAGAAAGTAACGTTTCCAGGTTTAAATCGGACTCGTAAAGATACTCGTCGGGATATCGCGAAAATCGGCATTTTTGGACATTGATATTTTTATGATGGGAACCCGGAAATTTCCGGGCTAATACAGTTGGGCATTGCGATGAATAGTATATTATGTAAATTAAACGAGTGTAGAATATTTTACAAAACCTATTGAGTCTATTTGAACTAGGTTGACACGAAATTTTTGACCGTCAGTGTATTAGTACACTGACGGGTTATTAGTAACCCATAACAGTTCGACAAGGCACTTATTAAAACATCTCCATTTGATACTGATTGTAATACAGTTTGATTAAGTATTGAATTAAATAAAAAAAAAATTATTAAAAAAATGTGGACAATCTTACGCAAATCGACCTAGTCCCAAACTAAGCAAAGCTTGTACATGTACTATGGGCACTAGGCGACGATATTCATACTGATATAGATACTTAAATACATAGAAAACATCCAAGACTCAAGGAACAAATATTCGTGTTCATCGCACAAATAAATGCCCTGACCGGGAGTTGATCCCGGGACCTCCAGCTTCGTAGGCAGGGCCACTACAAACTAGGCTAAGGCTAGGCAGGCGGTCGTCAAATCAAAATCATTAAAATAATTAATTAAAATTTAATCATTAACCTTTGCCATTACTCCGATTTATTGCAGGCTCCACTACCAATCGCGCAAACGGGGAATGTTGGAGAACGACCTACTTCTAAGCACCTTCGCCAAGAAGTACCTGGACGGGTTCGACGAGCAGCAGACGCTCATGTACGACCGCCTCATCAACTCGCCCAGCAACGACTGGGACATCTTCTACTGGATCGTGGAGAAGAAACCCACCCCTGAGGAGTTTGACAACGAAATCATGAATATGCTCAAGAAACACGCTAAAAATGAGGACAAAGTCATTCTTCACCAGCCAAATCTGTATTAGAAATCGATTACACTGAAAAATCATGAGTTGAAACGCTTTTAGTAAATACACTCACCGGCAGAAAATTTGGCCCCAAAAACTTTTCGTGATTTCAAACTATAAATTGAATAAATTAAATAATGTTTAATATATAAAAATGCATTTTTCTAATTTGGGACAAATTTTCTGCCAGTGAGTATATTTATAGTTGTTAACATGAAGATCTTGTTGCTGAAGTACTTAAGTATTATATTAATTATTGGAATAATATAGCTCATTAGAAGTTTAATCTTAATTATTTTATATCACACTTTCAACTTCAAATGATTAACTCAATAACAATAACGAAGACAACTGAAAACTGCGCGGCAAGTTTACAATCTGTATGAATTGGGGAGTGTCGCTTTCTTCACGGGCCACGTGTATTATTATGTGGAATAATTGGCAATGTAAATGATAGTCGGTGTGCTCAAATGAGCATTGATACCGCCGCGGCATTACCATATTCATTTAAATGTGTGAAGACGGCGCGCGCCGACCCGCTGCAGACGTCGACGCGACCCCACCGTGCTACGCATCTTTTTCTACATTTTCGCAAATACGCTTTATTATTCCGAACTGCCTAGTGCGTAATCATATTTTGATGGGCTCCGCGCGCTATCAAGTGATATTTTATAATTTCTGTTGATTATGAACAGTACGTCATAGGTCAGCCCATATATCTTATCATTTGCTCTTTAAATGTTTGTGCTTAACTCCAGTGAAGTCAGTTAACTCACAGCAAGGAATCGACAGACTGATTGAGCAGTGTATAATTATTTATTACGAATTTTAGTAGTGACAGTAAATTATTAATTACAGTATTTTATTTTTAAATTACTTGTGGTGTTCTGTGTTTCCGAGTCTACGTATTTAATAAGGATATCGACAATGCCTATCCGTCGTAGTCAGGTAAGAGCTTTTATTACTTATTAAACATTTAAGAAAAAGTTTAGATATGTGTTCACAATACATGGAACCTGTAAGTATCACTCACTTGTCAAAGTTTCTTACATAAATAGTTGTTGTCGATAAATTAATATTTTGGCACGAATCACAGTGAAATGCCATTTTCTCGTAATTACTTTGAAATATTCCCTCAATATGGTATACATATTACCACAGATTATATACTAGATATTACTTACATTATACTTGGCACTAACAGACATTTTTGGGTGATACTCATGCTCATACTCATTTATTTTTGATATGATGTAATGATGTATATTCTTACATAAAATTATACATACAAGAATTTGCTGTAATTCTGTTATCAATCAGTGTACTTTTTCGTATATACATTTTTGATCAAGATCAATAGCAATCAATAGAAATACGATGTCCTCAGTTGCTGGTGAAATGGATATTCGAGAACCAGCACAAGTTGCGGACAGTTCGCCGCTGCAGCTCCTCGTTGCGATACAAGGAGTTGGAAGACGCCGCCGCGGCGCCCGAGTACGTGCCCGCTGAGGAGCCCTGCCCGCATGGAGAACCACAACACTCCTTCAAGGTACCATTTGATTAGAGGAAAACTTTGTGAAAGAACCATATCTTATCTGCAGTCGTAATTACCTTATTTACTTACGCCAGATCTACGTATTGGCCCGCTAACCTTGCGTGTAGAGAATCGGTTTACAAAGTCCCGACAATAGACGATTGTCAATCTTATTATATGATGAACATAGTAGCTCTGAAGACGCAGTGTGATTTGTTCAAAGTTGCTAAACAAAACATTAACTAAAGCCGGACTAATTTATGAAAGACAGTTCTGTAAACAGTGCAGCGACGCCTGACCCCTCAAGATAATCGGTTCAAACTGTCTACGCAACTTAAACATCAATTACTAATTCACTAACTGTTCGGAAGGAATCGGTTCGGCGTTTTGGGTCTTATTAACGTAGCTTCTCGAACTTTTATCGTGTTTTTGTTTAGTCTGCATCTTAGCATGCGCATGCGTGTATCAGTTAAAGTTGAATGAATAGTTTCCGTAGGTGCGACATGCATGCCACTACACACGTGACTTGCGTCATCCTTGGACTTTTGTTTATATTACACTAAGTGCCTTTCATCTATAAATTGGTGGAAATATATGTATTTATTATGGAGGTTTAAGTGGGTTTAAGTGTTTGCGATTCATAAGTGTACCTATAGGTATCAAATTCACAGATTTTATGGGGTTGTTTATAGTTCAATACCAATCAGTATCAATCATATAAAAAACATAATTAAATGGGAATAGTATTTTATCAATTTATGAAAAGAAAGATAATTTATAAAATTACACTGTATTAAACATGCTGTGAGTTGAAACTTGGCGGGTGTTTTTGTTTTGAAAAATGACCACAAAAAATAATCTCCAGTCGAGTAGTTCAAATGATATGTTTTTTTTTCGTTTCGCGAATTTCAGCTTTCGCTTGATCTTTTATTTTTTCATTATGTATATAGGTACACTGATATTATGGTCTTGTTCTAATGGATATTCTATTTTAACACCAATGTAATAATTAAATTTACATACTACATCGTATGTTTGTAATATAAACTAAACACACTACACACACATCAGTGTTGAAGTCGAATATCTAATGGAATCAGACCAGTACCTCTAGTATAAGTTTTTTCGAAACAAAACACAATCGAACGCGTTTTGTAGGGCAACGCGAACAGCGCCTCTGCTGGCCTTAAGTGGTAACTATTTTTCGCCATACGAATTAAGACTAAACGTAAGCGCGTTCGTTTGTGTTTTGTTTCGAAAAAACTTTACTAGAGGCACAAAGCATATGTCAGTGTCAAACTCAAAGTAATCGTACCCCATTACAAATGTCCCGCTCTAACACGCGTGAGTTTGAAATTAACCATCCCGCTCTCTACGGAAGCTTTGCGCGTAGTTTTCGTAAATAATCAAACATAGTCATTAAGCCAATCATTTTATCAAAGCGTACCTTACGAATTTGTGTATAACTATTTAGGGTCTTTAATTGAGTTAAAAATTAAATTGCATATATCAGTAAAGTAATTTAGCCGTAATATTGAAAAAAACATTCCAAAAAGAGGTAACTTTGTTTTTTTTCTATCGAGTGAAATTCATCAGGTCTTGTAACTGAATACGATTTTAACTAACATATTTTTTTTAGAATTTAAGACACTACTTATATTCTATATCTCAGATGGTTTTAAAAAACCCAAAATAGGGTCTACCCAACCTTCAGAATATCTACTTAATATTGTTACAGTATGAAGACTTACAAGTGAAATTAGCAGCGCCGTACCAGCTACAAACCAAACCAGACGCGCGAGATCTCGGCTTCGGCAAATACTTCACTGATCACATGCTCAAAGTCAACTACCAACAGCAACTGGGCGGTTGGCAGAAGCCTGAGATCATTCCCTTCGAAAACCTTAGTATCCATCCAGCGGCCAAGGCTCTACACTACGCTATACAAGTAAGTAGGCCACGAACCATAAAAGTGCATACTAAATTCAACTGTATCTCGACTTATTAGGGTACAAAATCAAGGGAACCGCAATGTGAGCGTTGTTTACTTCTACACCCTTTCTAGAATAACAGCGCTTACGTAAGTATATCGAACGTTATGCCAGTGTAAACAAATAGTCTTATCAGTTGATTTGGATCTTTATTGGGGGTAAGAGAAATGTAGCATATGCGTGAAGTTTGAATTATCTTTTGCAGTTGTTTGAAGGCATGAAAGCATACAGAGGCGTGGATGACAAAATTCGGTTGTTCCGGCCAGACTTGAACATGAAGAGGATGAACCTCGCTGCGCACCGCTCGGGTCTGCCGATATTCGATGGAGAGGAACTCATCAAGTGCATGAAAAGACTTATTCAAATTGACCAAGAATGGGTACCACATTCAGAAACCTCCACTCTCTATATTCGACCAACGCTTATAGGAACAGAGGTAAGTTCATACTTTGACATTGTTACAAGTTATTTGATTTATTCGGTACTTTCGGGGTGTTATCTCTACACGCCTCCGTGTTTTCACATAAAAAGCAATGCTTATCACTGCGTGTTAGATAAAAATGAGCAAGTAATTGCCATTAAATTAAATATATCTAAAGCAGCACGAGGCGCCAACAATTTTAATACGCTGCTCGATGATTCCTTATCACAACGGTGTCGAAAAAATGACACGTTGAATGATACATCATAATGGTTATTTAGGTTTTCGCGATTTTCGCACATATATCCATATCCAGTATTTTCAATTATACGTATAAACTCATACCTTTATTAAGACTAGTAATTCTGTGAGCTGTAGACCTCGCGAGTAGGTAATAAATTGTGATATTTCTTACGTTTTCTACCCCCGTGACTCAGTCATAATACAAAACAATCGATAAGAATTCCATATAATTATCGACCCGCTCACAAAATTTCACGAGAATCGGTTGAAAAATGTAACACAAATTTAACAAAAATAACACAGTACAGTACATAATGACAATGAGTCGAGGCAAACAGCAGGCGGCATATTATATTATGTTTAGATATGACTTTCGTACTTCCTAATTATTATAATACAAATATATTGTGAGATTGATTTATATATGACAGCGGATGCGATGTTATTTAACAGACGGCAAATTAGAAGAGTCATTCATATACGCAACATTATTACAATCATTAAGAGGCGTGTCATCATTCGGCTCGAGGACACAGGATTATGTGTACAGCCGTTCTCACCGAAAACGTATAGAATTCATCAAAATAAGTCAATCAGTGGCTTTAAATGATATTTTTCTCGCAGTAAATGCATAGTTTGTTACTTTTAAGAATCTACATTGGTAAGATAAACAAGAGCTTGCCTCGGCGTACCATGACATCTATCCAAAACTATTAAACGAGCAACATTAAGTTTGTTTGTAAACGGGTTTTTGAAAACGGCTCTAATGATTTAGATGAATGTGTGCAACACTGGGATTAAATAAAGTGGATAAAAATCGACCTAGCTATTTACGCCTCGTGGCTAAAACTCCTTTTTTTTCAAAAACGTTTTGCAACGCTCAATCATAAAGGAAGTACTCGTAATAGTTTTAAACACAAACCGTAACGTTTGTGAGCTCGGCGGGCTCTCGTTACATGGCGTACAATAATAGTTCCAAACAAACCCGAAGAATGGAATATAACTTTTCACATCACCTATTCGGATAAGGGCTTTTTCTTCCCTGCTAGGAGGGATCAAAATGCCACTTTTCTTCCCTGCTAGGAGGGATCAAAGTGACACTTTTCTGTAACGAGTAATAAGTTATTAGTATCGATTTTGATAAAATAAATGCACAACCATTGTTATTTTAGATCTTTCATTATCCTCAATAGGTGATGTGAAAAGCAGTATGTGTCACATGGAAGCAAAATTATTTCCACCTTGGGCGTTAATTCTTGAATACCTCACTACGCTCAGGATTATATTTTAGAATCCCTCGCTACGCTCAGGATTCTATTATATAATCCTTCTCTTCGTTCAGGATTCAAGTTACGCCCACGCCGTAAATATGTCATTTTGCTCCCTTGTGACACAATCTACTATTTCATATCTTAACAATATGGTTGAGATAGCAAAAACCAAACATGTGCGCAATTTTCGCATTTGTTTAAACATTAAACTGACGCAATTTTTGTAAAGAATTAATGTTCAAGGTCTGCAAATAATATTTATTCATGTGGTTCGACTGGCAGACTATATGGTCTATTTTACTGAAAGTCACCAAGAGTTCTTCAATTATGTTTTGCAAGCATCATTAAGCACTTTTGTTTCATTGTAGATTTCATCAATGCTTGTCCATTAGGCAAAGCAATCTCATTAAACTAATATGAATATCAGATCCGATATGAGTATCATTAGTTGAAACTAATCCACTACTCACAGTTCAGACCATCTACCACATTTCCTAGCAGCGTGAATTAGGTACCTACTTATATTATCGGAATAGCATTTTAGTGTGTTATGGGCAATGGTCTAGCAGCATATCACATGTTCTCCATTTTTAACAATTTCGCAATTGCTGGAAGTTGTGGTAAAAATCAGGTGAACCGTACACGTGTTTGCCACCGTCGTAGTATAAAAGAAAAATTCATGTGTTGCGCTTACCTAGACGACATAGGTATATTTTCGTGGCGTGATATTTAAATACATCCTTATTCAAACACCTATTTTTAGTTAAATACCCGCTTAAGTTCGTGTGTCCTTATCTGTCACTGACATTTTTCTTTGTGAGAATGGGACGGAACTTATTTTAGTTAGCAGTAGGCCTAGCACGTGTTGCGCTCGAGAGTATGTCGGCGTATCTCGAGCTATCCGTCACTTTCTAACAGCGCCAATCAGAAAAAGACGCGTCTCGAGATAAGTCGAGATACTCTCAAGCGCAACATGTGCTATGGGCGCTGATGTTTGATAAGTTTTATGATTAAGGGGGTTATTGTTACCATCAGGCGACGTTCGGAGTAATGGCGCCCGAATCGGCGTTACTGTACGTGCTTCTGAGCCCGGTGAGCGCGTACTTCAAGACGGGCACGGACGGCGCCGTGTCCATCTTCGCGGATCCCAACGTGGTGCGCGCCTTCCCCGGCGGCGTCGGCAACAGGAAGGTGGGATCCAACTACGGGCCTACTATTGGTGAGTGCCTTTTCTATTGACCTGTATTTGGGTCATACAACTATTTCTTGTAGCTCGTTACCATGGTTAGTTGGTTACGTCTCCTGGGTCACTCTTTAAAACTGTGATTTTACAGACTTAATTTGACATGATTTTTAGAGATGATTACTTATAAGACCATTCCGACGTGGGCCAACTCTTGAGCATCCTAGAAGTCCATGTTATAACATTTTTTCTAAGAAATACGGTTGCTGTTGTCTCTTGGGTGACGGGACAGAATTACAACAAGGAAAAGTTGATTGACCCATTTAACACTTTCACAGTCCCCATACAAAACGATCTGACAATGTCACAAGTCCAACTGACAGTTGGACTGTGCATCCAGTATAGGAATTTGACTCAATAGTGACTCCTGACTCCTGAAAAAAAGGTACACCAGGACAGGGAACGTGTTAAAGCAGAACATCACTACTTCTTCATTTTCTGCTGCTTAATTTTCTAAGTTATTATGAACTTGATTTGGTACCCAATTATGTCTGCATGCTACCGATATTTGTACACCTACAGTAGTGGGTAAAACATAGGGATCAAATTATTTTATGTTACATCTTATTTGTTACATAGGTATACAAACTTAAATTATATATTACACTTAAATTTTCTGATTCTGATTCTTATTTGCCACAAAATACTATTGCACATCAAAGCGCGCACTGGGATGTGCAATTAATATTTTTGCTGAGCAAATGAGTATTATTTTTTGATGCGCAGTCAGTACTTTTTGATATTCCTTTTATATTTCAACATCGCTGCGGATACACAGTTTTTGGTGACCGTATAGTATAGACCAATATGACATTGGCATGATCTTTCACATTTTTGACAGAATTGACGCCAAAGGCTCTATGTTCAGTTTCGCCTACATAACCAACCTTTTATCTGTTAACTCATTTTCTGCTGTTGACTATACAGATCTTAGAGACTTGTATTTGGTCAAAAACTATCTTTTTAATATACGCCGCGTATTTAAATGAACATCGACACTCCCACGACATAACAACGCTACCATCTGTCAAGTGCCAACTTGAAGTAAATTACGAGGCGACGCCTCCTGCCACATAGTTTAGAACCACCGATTTACAATTTTAACTGAACAATAGAATAAAATAAATATTTTTGGTCAATCATGCAATTAATTGCCTACCTTCAAAATATTCTGGGTGTTATCTGATTGTTATTGACATTATTTTTTGCATGGGTCGAGACGGTTAGTGGTCATCCATAAAGTCCATAAAGTACGTTAGACTACTTCCGTGATTTCCCCCCGTCCTTGTCACAGTTGGTCACATTTGTATATATAATTATCATAGCGCTTGACACCTAGTAGAGAGAGTGTGTACTTGCCAACAAAGCAATTTAAACCTTATGGCCATACATATAGAGTTTGATTTAGTCTTTCGTTTATAGTTCAAATTTGTCATTTTCCATGATGGATTCGATTTTGTTGTCTATCAGAGATACAGTGACATCACGAAACTTAGTTCCCGCCCCTTGTCACAATACGTCGACTCCCTCCCCTCCCCTTAACGTGTCACGTACTTTATATATGGTCCCTCACTGTCAACTGGTCACAGAACCAGGGGGCTTTCACTCCGTCAGTTTGCCGCGCCGCTGCAAGTACATCCCCAGGTGGTACTCATTCAGTGGCGGCCGCGACTTGCTACCGGACGGTCGCGTCGTTTGGGGTTGTATTGTAAGTTGGCGATTTATTAACAGTGCAACTTCTGTACGTAATGCTATTACTTATTCTGTGACAGAACTTTCAGTACTTTGACGTCACCTATTGTTTTCGATAATACTAGAACCATAACGATATATTTTCTTTACTGAGTATATTTATCACTATTGTTATTACGCCAGATAGCGGTGTTTATTTAACTGGTGCACTGGTTATAACCCGTTTGCAGCTTGTTTGTTGACCCGCGCGTTGATTACAGAGGCCACGACGAGGGCGGCGCAGCAGGGGCATCACCAGGTCTTGTGGCTGTTTGGGCCGGATCACCAGCTCACTGAGGTCGGCTCCATGAACATATTCATGGTCTACGTTAACGAGCATGGAGGTAATTTATTTAAACTATTGCACAATTAAAAATAAGTTATATTGGCGGGCATATGAATGCCTTAAGAGGGCGCCGAGCATATTTAGCAAAAACAGCCTTCACCTCTCAATCTGTGGAGGTCACGATTCTCTACAAAAATATATAAAATATATGTAATTATTATCACAAAGAGTGTGTTTACAAGTTATCACTATTAGTAATCTATAATAATTTACACTTAAATAAATACAATACCGTAAAGTTGCACTAAAAATGAGAAGAACGCGTGTCGGCGTTTAGGCAAAATTGAATTGAAAAATCTATTATTTCGTTTCAAAATCACACTCAAACAAATCTCAAAAGTATTCACTATAAGTTATCACACTTATCACATTTTTCCTCGCAAAGACCAATGAGAATTTCAAACGTAAATCTAAACTTTAGTGACTTTTCCATACATTTTCCCTGCCACCATACTTTCGAAAAATCGACAGATGGGCATTGGCCCTCGGTGAGAGCAGACGCATGCTCCTTTTTTCGCTTTGACAGCTCTGTTTTTGACATTTTGCCCGTATACGAATACAATATGTATACCACACACAAAGATTATATTAATTGAAGTAGGGTAAATAAATATTGACGTGTGGCGTTTTAAGAACCTTTTAACATGGAATTTTTGGTATTAGCCTTTTATTTTTTAGAGAACATACAGTGTTTGGTCCCGAAAGTTTACTTATGTGTTCAAATTATAATGTTTTCCTTCCCGAAAACGCATTCTAGACGCAAAAAGGTTGCCGATGCGTTTCATTACAATGGAAATTAATTTCAATGAATGGTCACCCTGACGGAACATCTTTATAACGTAATGACATTTGTCACTTACTTCAAATGAAAATTTGTGTACATTTTTCTTTCTTTATATTTCAATAATTTTACGTATCTAATGTTGATATCGAACACCAAATACGCATACACACACGTCTCTCGACAGTTTGCCAACAACGCATACTTATCTACTGGCATTTTTTGGACATATCGCGCGTCGTCCCTATTAGCCTCGAGTACATCATGATGACGGGAAAGGTGGAGGATAGACGAGCTCGGGCCAGCCAGGTGGATTGAAAAAATCTCCAAATTCGCCGGACTCCGAGAACACCAGGCGCTGCATGCAGCGCATCATCGGAACCACTGGCGAGCCATCTGCGCTCCCCGCCAGAGACATAGCGGTCACGATCCTCAGCATTGAAGAACCCACTGATTGGATTGATTGGATTGGAATACTTATTGAAATTTGTGTGGATATTCACGCTTTCTCGTCAAATAGGAATACATTTAATGGCTAAATATATCTCAGATGTCGTGATATAACTTCAGGAATCGTGGATTATCAATCTGCAGTGTCACACAACAAAGAAAGTAATAAGCAGCAGAAGATTGTACTGTCGAAGCCGCATGGTCATACTAATTATAGAATGAAAATATAAATGTGTTTTTTTTATTTTATCTTAGTTATATCTCTAACGACGACGTATAATCTGAGTCTTATACAAAATATGTGTATGTAGTCCTACTTATTTCTGCAGGTCTGTAAGTACGGTTTCTAATTTCTATTTGATTGTTTTTTATGGTTTGAAATTATTTGGTTCACTGCTTTGATTTTGGATATACGGATATACGTACTTTAGTATATACATTGTAGTCTTTGGATATACGTAAGTACGTCACACCGGGTAGAGTCAGTCCGACCCTGGTCGGGCCTAGTAGAGTTTAGTGAACCAGCGACAAAACTCCCAGTAAGTAGCTCGATTTCACTCACAACTCAGATTCGGTAGAAGCCGCGTAACCAATCTCACTGGAGCGCAAACTCTTAGAGTATCCCAGTGTTTAAACCTCCCGCGTGGTCATGTCGGAGGTTTCCCCTCGATTTTCCCCAGGCCACTTTCCAACCGCGCACTCCTATCGATTTATTGGGCCCGACCTATAAGGCCACAATCAGGTTGAAAAAACAAAAAAAGTACGTCGCAATAATTGTTCGGACGTTACGTAAACGTAGTAAATAATAGTAAGATTGCAATTTCAATTGCGTATATTATAAGTATTATAACTGTTACATTACAGCATGTATGCAGCATATACATGGATTTAGCTATACGCAACCATTGTCCAAGTAGTGTTAAAAGTTCAGTAAAATTTACTCCACTAATTATTCTATTCAATTATCGTTCTTATAAGAAGGAACATGAGAGCTAATTTGTCATAACATAACTATGGACTCGTACATTCAACCATGCACACGATAGCGCGTCCGGCCGGCCAAGTTCCAATTATAGATAGTGACAATGATTTACTAAATCCTACTTGATCATATTTGTCCTACTTATTTCATTATCATTAGGTTTTAAGAATACTTAACAAACTTATTTCAAAATACTGCCATTAATTTTCATTAAGTTTCATTACATAATATATATCGAAATAAAACAACCGCATCTTCGCTTAAAACTCGCATTACCTATAAAAGCCGCTTTAGCTTAGTTGGTAGTGACCCTGCCTGCAGAAGGATTACACATTCTTAAGTTTTATTCACCATTTATTCAATTAAATATAATTTAACAACATAACAGCTTAAGCCATGGCATTGATACACTTAAATATAGGTATTTTAATCTATTTGTATATGAATAATTAGGAGCGTTTTACTGAAATCAAATCCCAATTTTCAGAAGTAAGGTTTTGGTGACAGATCAGAACTTGACTTTTATTTTTACATTTTTGTCATGCCTTAATAAATCATCAAATATTGTAAATCAAAACTTTGTTTTCCTTACAGAAATTGACAGAGCATTGTCATTGTACAGTGACAAGTTATGACAATTTCGATTTCTCTAAGGAGTTTTTAACTCTGATTAACTGGTGGCAATACACAACCGAAAATACCTATTAAAAAAATGTAAGTCAATGACCCGGGCCAACAAAATGAAGTAGTGTGTGTGAAATATGTATGTGTGAGTTAGTGGGGAAAATAATTTAAAAAAATGGAAATTTGACGGGCGCTGATAATTTACCCTGCACGACGCAGTCTTAAGGCAGCGGTCGGCAACAGGCGGCCCGCGTGCCTCCTTATTGACAACCGACAATGTGGTGTGGATGGTGGTTTGTCTGATGGAGTCACAAATTATTAACACGTGCGACCCCTGCCTTAACGCATTCACTACCGTGGTTGACTGGTACTGGGCTAAAAAGAAACATTTTTTCGGCGGAAATGTTGGTATTACCTTACCTACATAGTCTCCGTCAGATATCGACGGTCGACAAGCAAAACTCACTAGCAAAGCTGCCATTACTCGTCTGAAACGATGCATGATGCGATATGAGCTTTACTTTGTCGTTTTGGTTGTCAAGTGACGATCCGTGAGTAAAAACGACTTCATTTCAAGGCATTAATTTCTGATGTATTCGCTGTGTTCAAACTTCAAATAGACATATTTGACGGTGACATAACAAAGTAATATTATGAGTTTATGACTGGTGTTTGTTTGACTTGTGATAACAATGAGATACGGTTTCAAGATTCAAATATTTATTCGTGACAAACAAACGAATGTTTTATGGCTTCTGTGCCGATAAAACATTGGAATGCACCGAAAAGTAGGTATAAAAATTTATATTCTATGCATGTTGTATCATGAGTGAATAAGACTGTTTGTTTCTTATAAAAAAGTCGCCCCCAAAGTTATTGGGATTATTTACACGGTGATTATCATTACGCAATACAATATAGTACCTAAAACAATATAGTACTTATCACGTAAATATTGATGATTATTGCGGCAAATAATATAAAAATAATATTGATATCCCAGGACATATGTGATAATAATATCATACTTTTTTCTGATTGAGTAATATATATATATGAAATACATTTTACCGGGATTCATAAAGGTGCGACATTTATTTACGTGACTTACTAAACTTAATGTACTTTAAAATATTCAATACATAATTCATTTATATTTTCTAATCATTAATTAACGATAAATATGCGTGTATTTTATATCTTATCTGCGAATATTTACACAGCGAGATTTAGTGTACTCGTAATATCCACTGCTTTACCGCGTGACCGATATTGTCATGTTATCTAAACTGAGTCGGCTCCTGGACCAGTGACCGGAATAATCTTGTTACTTATCAGCGGCTATTCTATTTACTTGTCACGTAGATCCTACCATGTAATTTACATACGATCGAAAGAGAAGGAAGTAGGTAGGTAGCAGTGGCGGCGCGTCAAAAATATTCTTAGGGAAGCCGGAAATAGTTTGACTTTCTTATTCTTCATGAGCCGTACTAAAAGAACTGGTGTGGCTGAAAATTAGGCAAGCTGGTGGGAATCGAGTTGTATGGACGCTCCGCCACTGGTAGGTAGAGAGAGAGAGAGAGAGAGAGTTATTCCATAGCATAGAAAGAGTACGGAAGAATAAAATATCCTCAACAAAATCTATCTTTATGCGAGACGACCTAGACGCTTTTCTTAACGATTGTTCAGAAACTCCGAGGAGTTGTCAAAAGGGGAGGTTTTGCCCAGCAGTTAGACAGCTTACAGACTAAAAAATAGTAGTATTTAGAAAGAGACAGAAGCATGTACAGATCGTAATTATCTGCATCATTACAATATTTACAAGACGCATAATGTAGACGGGCGTTTAGGGGTCAGTAACATAACGATAACGGTGTACGTGACCGTTTGATATCCGCACTGATGTAAAAAAATCTCAGTTTCATCAGAAACACCCAGAACAGAATACCTTGGCTTTATCCCTGTTATAAACTATTGATAGCTACTGAAAGAAGGACTAAGAGCCCGGACACATGTCCACGGTACGGCGCCGCGCCGTACGCGGCCACGTACAAAGAACAAAGGCCGTAGACGGTGCCCGCGTGCCGTACCGTGGACATGTGTTCGGCCCCTAATTAGTTATCCTGCACGAGCACTAAGACTAAAATGCACGAGTAAAGAGGGTTTTCTGCGTGAGAGGCGACGCGGGAAATTTCATACTGTATAGGCAACAAAATAGTCAGTTTTATCATTATCGTTAATTGTATGCAATTTTGATTAAATTCTCGCCACGATTCAACTCGAAAGAAGTTAACGATTGTCCACGGCATGTGAAACATCTTTATTTGTTCTTATTCTGAGGAACAAAAAAGATTTCACGAAATATGTTCGTGGTATTTTTATTTTTTCAAGCCAGATAATTTCAGTACCTCAGGTGAAAAACTAAAGCCCCTTTTGCATGTACTAGTGTACAGCTCAATAAGGCATTGGTTTTATTTAAAATTAAACACCCATATCGAAGTCTTACATGACCGAATTTGTCTGTATTTTTTACCAGTGTAGAAATTATGTAACATACATATTAAAATTTTAAAAAATGAAATCAATTGCCCAAAATTGCTACAGAATATTATGTTTAAGGCGCAGGGTAGGGCAAGGCCTTCCCCATACAAACTTTGTGCACGTTTTATTCGTCGGTTTTGGCACTAACAAATATAATATTTTTTTGGTTGTAAATATTAGATATGCGAAGATCGTGATGTGCAAATTTTCAAATATTAAAAAAAAATCATAATTAAAAAATCAAATTAATAAAAAAAAAATACATCACGAAATAGCTATCAGAAAAGTAAGCATACTGACTAAAAATCATAACTAATGCAAACACAAACGAAGTAAATCCTGCACAAAGTTTGTATGGAGAGAGCTTGCCCTACCCCTCCTCTTAATGTATCGCATTGCTCCTTACGTCCTCGTAATTTGTTTTATGTGAGTTTCGCACGTACTAATTATTCTAGACATACTTTTTTTCAACCGAGTACCAAATAACTATAATGAGTATTTCTGTGACATCGATCCATTTATGCACTCTCTTCCTGCATTAAAAGAACAAACGAGATCCAAACTGTTGTTGATAAAATAAATTATCACTATAATTAGTTATTAGTATTATTACTTACTTAGTTGTGTTTATCTTATTTTTTATTCGCAAAACGCTTTTGTATCTTTTGATGTTTCATGTTTACATTATGAACGTCCAGGTCTGTTTTTAAAAATTTTTGTATGCTATATATATGTCTTTATATATGAATATGTGTTCTGAAAAAATAGTACATTACTTAACAAGGGCGGTAAAACAAAGAATGTCTCAGATCGCAGGTATTTGACGCCCGAGCCGAAGGCAAGGGCGATAAATATGCGATCTGAGGCTTTCTTTATTACCGCCCGTGTTAAGTACAACATTTTATGTCACCCCCTGGCCAGGAAGTGGGATTTCCCGCGCGCGGAGCGTGCGGTAATGGCCACTTTATGGCCAGGTGTGACATAAAATATGTTATGTATATATTGTAACTTGCAGACAAGCAGCTAAGCACGCCACCGCTAGACGGGTTAATATTGCCGGGGATCACGCGGCGCTCCATTCTGGAGCTGGCCAGCCAGTGGGAGGAGCTGACTGTCAAGGAGGAAGTCATTACGATGAGCCAGGTCATCAGCCTCAACAAACAGGGACGAGTGAGTAGCTTTCATAATACTTACCAAAGAGAATAATACACCCTTACACTTCTGTCTGACATGTGACTGATTGCCTCTAACAAAACAGACGTTTTTGACAGCACACCCATGTTGGTTATCTCTACAGGGTGGCCCAAAAATACGTTGACACGGACTTTTTTGGATATTTTTTATTAGGATACGACTACACGAGTTTTATATAAAAGCGTTAAAAATACTGTCATTTAGTTAAACAAAACACTAGTTATCTGCAAAATATTCCCCTTTGGCTTCGATACACACTTGGAAACGTACGTTAAACTGACGAGCAAAATGCCAAACGTCAATTTGCCAATTTTTGGGCAAGTATTATTTATTTATTGATTCCTTAGGCTAACACTTACAGTTTAGCTAAACGTGTTAACAGGAGACACATTTATTGCTTTCAGAGCAATGTACATTTCTATGTTTAATGATGCAGGCCATTTGTCTTTAAGGTTGACCAATACTATAATCGATTAAGGTCAGGTGTGAAAGGTATCCAGCTATTTTTATCAGCTTATGAATTTAGGCAAATTTTGAAAAATTGCCCTAGTTATTTAAAGATCGGAACACTGGCCGCGAGTCTCGCCAGATTTTAATTCAATGGATTATAATTTTTAGTCTATCTTAGAGACAAGGGCATGTACTACTAATCATAGAAATGCAGACCTTTTTGATAGCTACACTTACCAAATAATGGGCTAAATAACGTTGTAGGACGTGTGACATTTTGTTCGTCAGTTTAACGTACGTTTTCAATTGTATTTCAAAGCCAGAAAGGGATAATTTGCAGATAACTAGTGTTTTGTTTAGTGTAATGACAGTATTGTTAACGCTTTTATATGAAACTCGTGTAATCGCGTCGTAATAAAAAAATATGTTAAAAATTCCGTGTCAACGTAATTTTGGGCCACCCTGTAATTATGAAGCACGAATAACGTTATAAGAAGGCAAAATATCCACGATAAAGTTGTCGTTGGGATTTGGCACGCACTACTTAGGTTATTAATTTGGCGCAGTTAAAATCGTTTTGGGTGTAAGAATTATTATTAGAGGAAAAAGTGAAAATTAGTGTATGTTTTATACTAGAAACTGTAACTTTAAAGCAGTTAAAAGGACAGTCCCTTCCTGTTACTCAATATTTGACTTTGTAATACCTTCGAATCTATCCAAGCTAAGCTTTTGCATATTTACGTTCTGTGTTTGTTGTACAGTTATTGGAAATGTTCGGCGCCGGCACAGCGGCGGTGATCAGCCCCGTGAGTCGGATCGGGTTCCTCGAGAACAATATACATATCCCCACCATGGAGCAACCACAGCCCGTGTACCATCGGCTCAAAGACACACTCACCGCCATACAGTACGGGCACATAGAACATCCCTACACCGTCGTCTTATCATAGTGACTGTGAAGCACGAGACATTAATTTGCCGTGAATGACAATTTTAACATGGTTAAAATGGTAAACGCCGCGTTTGTGTCGCGGCTGGCACCGTCTAGTGATTAAGTGACATGAACTTTGATAGTGATTGCCTTATCGATTCCTGCCGCCAAACCGCGACGCATGTAACGAACTGCGTGGAACGTTTTCTGCAATCTCTAGTTGTTAGCTTAGTATCGTACCTATTTTGTATAATAAATTAATAAAATTATGCGTTGTACGGTTGTCCCGTACTTACGTTAGAAAATTGTAAGGTATTCTATTTAATGTAATTTAATTTGTAATAAGCAGTGATCGTACATTTTGTAGCATTTTTGGTGCGGTGCTAGGGTTGTCAGTAATGCCCAATTTTAAATTGCTTGAACCAAAAATTAAATAAAATCAAAAATAAAATAGCGTATTAAACAAATCGGAAATACAGAAAATATTCTCAGAACATGTAAAGCCCAACCCACTATGCATAATGAAATGAAGGGTTAATTTACTATAATGAGAAAATGTAACACAGTTGCAATATTTAAATCCTTATCTCAGGTTATTAGTTCATATTTATGATTAGGTTAGGTATACTACTATACAATGCGTAGGTAATGTCAGTAACGTGCATAAATATAGAAGTCATTTTGTTTCTTCACTGACGTGAGAACAGTTGCGTTGATTAAGTGTGTGAAAATAAGTAATAATTATTAACTGATTAAACACAATGTGATGTTAAGTGAGCATAGTTTCGTCAGCATACCTTCCGAAAAATTTGAGGAATTTTGGGTTACAGTAGGTAATAAATGTTATACACAATTGTGTATAATAACTGAATAAGTAAAAAATATTGTTTCATTTTCAACAACAATATAATATTACATAATTTTAAACGTCAATCATATTATACACGTCGACAACCCTAGGTCGCTGTCGTGTATCATTTGACGTCATCGCACCAAATATGCTACAAAAAGTACGATCACTGATCACTGGTAATAAGTGCATTCAGTGATCGGTATGAATAGCGGTCTCACATTTATTGTAATAGAACGAGCTAGCTATGTCCAGAATATTTGTGTTTATAACACAAGTTCAAATACCAAAATGAGTGCTATTAATTTATTAGAACATTCGTGTGGACAATTCAGCACTGGGTCGTATTCAAAGCAATCGACTTCTGGCTTCAGTTGTGTTGTTAAGGAGTAACGTTCAAGTATTTTCATCACATTGCTCGAAAAGGGTGGCATTGCACGCAGGCGTATAGATCAGTTAAAGCTGATTTACCTCCCACGGGAGTTATGAGTTTAGTTTTAAAATGTAGAACACACTCGTACGTCATCTCAGACTAAGGTGGTTAAAAATCAGCCAAGGTTTATTTTCGATTTTCAAGACTTGGCTACAGAATAATTTTAGTGTATATATATAACATAATACGGTACATTTAACAGCGTAATATCTATATATATTACTATTATTTCGAGAGAGATTTGCAATTATTTTAATAAATTTTATTTTGAAAATCGGTACAATATGGCAGTACGCCGTACTGTCAAGTTTGAAAACGAAACGCAGTTATTAGCATTATTCGTGGAAGACGATATTTGAAAAAGTTGACATTGACAATTTGTTAAATCTAATGTCGATTTTATTAATGCTTTTTTTCTTTTTTGTATAGCAATGTATGTTATTTTCTCGCAAATGTGATGAAAAACATCATGTGTGTCACGGGTGGTAAGGGTTATTAGTTATTACAAACTCATTCTATTAGACTTTTGTTAGTAATAATCTACTTACCTCCCTAAATGCACAATAATATACTAGTAAAATGCTCAAGTAACGTTACCGGTTGCTCTGAATATCACCCAGGTTTTGTGACTCAGGTATAAATGTTTAACGACAAACATTTTTGTATTTTCTAGTCTACTACATGAGAATCTGTATGAGTTTGTTAAATAATTATAAATATATGATTTCTGATTTCTTGGGATATTATTTTATATTCTCGATAGAAATACCTGAATATAATTGTGTATTAGATGTTATTTTAGAACACGAATAATTAAACAATTAAATCCTACATCTATGTATTAAAAAGAGAGCAAAATTTTTATTAAAACAGGGCTTGTTTTGATATGCAATTGCTCGTGATTGAGTTTAATCTATCGATCCCTCATAAATACCTATAATCTGTCTACGCTAGGTAGGGATACTGTTTTTTTCTTCTATAAAGTGCTAGCCTGTACAAGTTCTATGTAAGAATTCGCAAAAAACAGATGAACGCGCCATTCATTTCACTATGGCAGTACTTTATAGATAAAATAAAAACAGGTTATAGTGGTATCTCCGTTTGCAAGTAGGACGTAGAGTGAAGCAATAACACATGTACTAGACTTAACGCATTCACTGCCACCCTATTTTCCTGGACATTCGGCAGGTGCCGCACTTTGCTGTGTGCCTCAAACGCACATGTGAGTTCAACCGAATATTCTAAGTCTAAGGCACAGGCACAGGGTGGAAGTCACTAAATATTATGAACGCGTCTGTGCGTTCAAGGCACTGGGTGAAAGTAACGGAAACGAATGCGTTGGTGGTAGTATATCTTCGCTTCTTCGGCTGTTGGGAGATAAAGCTCTCTCACGGCAGGCAGTATCGAAGCGTGATCAGTTAGGGTCTAAATTTCGTCACAGAAATAAAACAATCTCAAAGTGAAAAAATCTATAATTATATGTATTGTTATGAATGAATCTAATAAATAAATACATATATTTATGACTTGTTAATCCGACTTATTCCGGCGGGAGAGGCAGGTCGTCGTCAAACTCTTCATTCTTCTTCCTACCTTCAGTGCGGTGGACACTCCGGTTTAAAGCGGGCACTTCTTGGATAGACTCCCCAGAATGTCCTCTGAAATCAACGACAACATTTTTGTTTCAAACACAGTTTTGTTGGAAACACCGATCCCTAGGTACACCTGGCTCCTGGCCTGGTTTGGGGACCCACTAATCTAAATTTGGAAATTTTCCGTCACTGGGTCCTAAACTGACCATTATGACCATATTAAACAACACTAACAACACTCTTTACTAAGTTAGTTTACTAAAGCGGCCTACTCACAGCCCTAAAATCAGAGGCGATATCGGGAGAGTGGTGGGGAGCACCCTAGATTGCTCCCTAGATCGCCTCGTGTGTAGGTAAATCGTATACGATAATCATAAACGATTTACCTACACACTTTTAGGGCTGTGTGTAGGCCGCTCTTTTGCCGCAATTCGGAAACAACAAATTTCATTACGATTTAGACAGGTTTGATATGCGTCGCCAGTGTCGCCACAAATTTATCGACATGCTACGAAATGGTATAAAAATCTTAATGTGTGAACATTTTAGGAACCATTCAATCAAGTAAAGAGACTACCAGTGTATTAATGGGGCTATACAGCCGAGGAAGAACAAATCGCGACATTTCGACTTTCATTACGATCAACACCGAGAAGGTTTAACTCTTTGACCGCCAAAGCGATAGTGTGTCGTCGTGCCCAATACGCCAAGCACTGTTTTTTTGGTGTAATGTCTAAACCAATAAAAACAAATTAGAACAGTTCATAAATGTTTTTTTTCATGATCAAGTACGTGGGCACGACGACACACAACCACTTTATAGGTTCTTGGCGGTCAAAGGGTTAAATGGGACGAACTTCCTCGATTCGCCACGTAAAGTATGTCAATACGTGACGTGACATATATATATATTATATATTACCCACCGGCCGGCAGATTCGGCATGTGCCTATTACGCCTGCAACTGCGACCCACTTAAGTCGCTAAGGTCCAATTTCAACTCTAAATTTGAATGCAATACTCTAAATTTGTGTAAACCACCGTACGCCTCATTTCATCGTAATAAGGTTCAGTTCACGAAAAGGTCGCGGGCAAAGAGACTATAATCGTACGTCGCGTTGTATAGTAGCGTAAAATTAAAGAGCAATACGTTCAACTGCTTGTTCTTATTGCGCATTTACCATACTTTGTAATTGTATGCATGAAGGTGAAATGTTTAATTAATTAGCGGGTTCAATACACAGACAGTTGGTCCCGTGACGTAGGGCCAATGTAAGCCGCGAGTGGAATTCCGAACGTGGCTTGTTCTATTGTTACGTCAGTAATACATGCAACAGATTTATTCTATTGCGTCTTTCCCACGATACAAGTAGCCATTAAAACACGACCTTTCAGCTGATAGACGATATATTACCGTAACAATCAGGGCTTGTAATGTAACAAATAAATAAACTAGGGTTTCTGATACACAACTTCCTAAAATTGACAAAATGTTATGTATACGAACTAGAATTGTTATGGGATCCCGGCAAAAAGGCAATTTCGTTCGAAGAAATCTAGTAAGTACTTATAGAGCCCAAAGGCCAAACAATCATCCAGGTCGGGTCATAAATCACGAGGCGTCTGTCTCGCTCTCACTTTGCTGTCTCTCGCTTTTAGAAATAACGAATTAAGTTAGATACCTTTAGTTCACTGATTTATACATATCTAACGTCTGACGGGTCGCTATATTCATTTCGGTCAAAATTGACAAAACAAAGGCTGTGGGCGTATAGTGTAGTCGTAGCAGGGACCGGGCGTGGTGGTTTTCCAATTTGACGTCTCGTGCGAAGGACGTCAAGGAGTATGCGGTTTTTGCGTCGCTCTAGGCCATTAGGGCATATCCGCCACTGACTTCATCCAACCTTTTCTTACAGCACATTGTGACGTAAAGGATTGTAAGTCACTCGACGTCGCAATGACTTACAAGGTTGACCTACTTTATTATGTTAAAATTATAAACGTTGCTTTAGGTACCTATGCCAAGCAGTTTCTAGGAAATTCGGTGCCACAATATTTTCTGGTATACGTTGTCTAGGGCGGACGTACCTACGCATGTACCTATGGCCTCACACCCCCGGCGTAGGTACCCCAGCGTTAGACAGGCGTGGCGCGTCAATTTTCCGCATATAATCATCCCATCGCCGCCCGCTAGTCCCGCTACCCCTTCCGAGCGTTCTCAGTTAAACGGTCGGCTTATGCTTTATAACAGTGAGGAGTAAAACATAAATTAAGGTACTCTTGACAGTACAGTAGGTACTCACGTGTGTCCCCGCGAGAGGGCGCTGCGGCGGTCGCCGGCGCGTGACGCGGGCGCGGGCGTGGCGGGGGCTGCGCCAGCGCTCTCCACCCGCCCTGCGCAAAAACAGACTTGGTCACGTCATCCATGCAGTCATGGTAACTAAAGCCAGCCACCCACGATCAGTTCTACTGTCAAGTTTGCTTGACGCTTGCATACAAGTCTACTTAAAAGTGGACTACTTTTAAGAAGATTTGTATGCAAGCGTCAAGCAGACTTGACAGTAGAATTGATCGTGGGTGGCTGGCTCATCGTCCTAATACCTACGCGTCGCGCGATTGTCAATTAAGACACCTGTTCGCGTTAAATATGTTTGATCGCAAGTTCGCGCGAACTTGCGATGATCGCGTAGTCGCGTTGTATTAAGACGATCCCTAAGGGTTGTTTCACACGTACCACATTTTGCCGTCGTACGTGTGAATTGTACTATTCATTTTCATACAGAATATGCGCCTGACCACGTGGTGTGGTTGTGGTACGTGTGAAACAACCCTAAGGCTGGTTTTCCACCAGAGCTATGCTATGATATGTTTCCATACATTTGACACATAGCTCCAGCTCGAGCTACGTGTCAAATGTATGAAAACATAGCATAGCATATATAGCTCTAGTGGAAAACCAGCCTAAGATACACGTAGACTGTTGCCGCGACTCTCACCTCAAATCCTTAGCGTATTATGTAATGCGATCTCATAATTATTTGAGCGGGGTCTCCTCACACAAGTATTATAATCCCAATCATGTACTATTTATAAACACAACGATTGTGACCAATAAAGTATTTTTCATTAGAAAAAAAATTATTCGTTTATTATCGAAGTATCGAATTATATTACCTAATTATTTGGGCGACCCCGCTTTAGCCTAGTTGGTAGTGATCCTGCTTACGAAGCTCGAGGTCCCGGTTTCGAAATTCGGTTATAGAGAATTTTTTTGTGGGATGAGCAGGAATATTTATTCTGAAGTCTTGGATGTTTAAAGATATATAAGTACTTACTTATCTGCCTATTTATCTCTATAAGTATGCACAATATCGATGACGGAATGCGTGACCTTCACATGAAATGAAAACCAAAACTTATGGCTAGACTAACACGGTATTAAAAGTTAATTTTAGCTATTATAATTTGTAACTCCATCCGAAACTTGTATTAAATATTGCGTCAGTGTTTACCCAGACGACCTAGCAAACGCCGCGATGATGCAATTTTTTTAATAGTTTTCTGAGACAAACTCGAACCAGCTTCAACAAATAGTATTTTTGTCCCCTCCACAAATTTGTTTATCGAGTGAGTCTACTGTGGATTAACACCGAAAAATATAAATTACACATTATACTTTGAAAACATGTTTGTCGAATGCAGTACACCTGAACTAAAGTAAAAGTAATTTTGATTTATCTGCACCAAGCCTATGGTTCCCAAGCGGCACGTTTACCAATGGAAGGTTTGTGACACTTGTCATGATCACTATGTTAGATTGGTCAAGCCATGTCATAAAGGCAAGGATATTTTTGCACCAGCAAAATAAATTTTTCCTCGTCCATTTTTATGCTTATTATTGCAAGTAAACAAACTAGTGCGCTTTGCTAGATGAACACGTTGTGATAATGACTAATGACGCGGTCGGCCGCCCGAATGCCTCCCCCTTGCGTTTGCAGCCTTTCTCATTCTTCAGCCAATCGCAAGCGTCACGTCTCACGCGTAATCAACTATTCTCATTCGTAAGCATCTAGTATTACGTCTTAAGCAGCCGTTCTCATGCTTTATCATGAATGAGCATTCTTCAGTATGTTAAATGGATAGCTACACCTATACGCATTTAATGCTGAAGCTGAATCGATGCGGAAGGGTGAATTGATGCGGACGCTTCTTCATACAAAATTACGTTTTTGTATTACAAAATGCGATGCGATGCTGATAGATGTGACTTCACCCTAAAGCGATAGGAGTGCGCAGTTGGACTGGTTTTAGGGTAGTCTGGGGAAAGTCCAGGGGAAATCTCCGACACGACCACGCGGGCGGTTTAAACACTGGAATAATCTAAGAGTTTGCGCTCCAGTGAGCTTGGTTGAGCGGTTTCAACCGAACTGAACTGTGTCAGTGGAATCGAGCTACTGGGAGTTTTGTCGCTGGTTCACTAAACCTAGCCTAGCTGAGAAGAGTCTAGCAAGAAACTCAGCTAGACCCGACCTGGGTCGGACTAAACGGTAGCGCGATAGATATTTAAATATGTAACGTCTTTGTGTACGCACTGTCAACCAATTTGATGTCTCGGCCACTTCGTACTTTGTCACATTAATATGAGATCTCTAGCGGCTTTCATCTTAGTTTTTTTTTATTGTGACAAGGTACTTACGAAGTGGCCCAGTAATAAAATTGGTTGACCGTACATAGTGGTATTCTTTTAAAATATTTGGATGTTATGTACAAATAGGAGACGATACAATACAATACAATACAAATACTCTTTATTGCACACCTCAAAAAGAACACAGTACAGGACATTAGGCTTAAAGTAGAGGTAAACAACAGGCGGTCTTATCGCTAAAGAGCGATCTCTTCCAGACAACCTTAATGACAGACGATAATGACATGAACGAAACTAGTTTTATGAAATCTAGATCGATATTTTTGTCTCGGCCACTTCGTACTTTGTCACATTGATATGAGATCTCTAGCGGCTTTCATCTTAGTTTTTTTTTATTGTGACAAGGAAGTGGCCCAGTAATCAAATTGGTTGACCGTACATAGTGGTATTCTTTTACAATATTTGGATGTTATGTACAAATAGGAGACGATAATGACATGAACGAAACTAGTTTTATGAAATCTAGATCGATCTTTTTGCAGAAAATCTCACCTCGTAGTTGATCTATTGGAGACTGGCTGGCGCCGGATGACCCGCTGCCAGCGGAAGGCACCGATGCTATAAACATGAATATTGTTACATCAGAATTTCATTGTGATTAGTAGCTACAGTTCAATTGAACTACGAAGGCGAATGTTTATATTTTCTCCACTTTGCACAACTTTTCCTTCTTGGGCGTTCTCTACGTCTACGTAACATAAGTTAATACGCATTAGGGAACATGCATGCGGAATGAATATTAATAAGATGTCATTTTAAATGGATAGTAAATCATCAAATTATCACGAAAAAAGTAAATTAATAAATATTATATTAAATATCTTAAAAAGTTATAACACTTGAAAGTTTCGAAAAATTATGTATTTTTTTTTTATTGACTAAAAGTAAATTAAAAACCACCCTCAGGATTTGTGTGAAAATAAACAAAAAAAAATTAAGACAACTATGTACCTAAACGCACGAATATTTCACGGGCAAAAGAGCAAATTACTCGTTTTTCCATACATTAACCGTAGTACCTACGGGGCACATAGTATTTGACGTCACAAAACACGCTCAATTAGTATGGAGCGTTTTTAGGGCTCTTCCGTTATGCTGTACCTACTTTGAAACCCATTTTTGCCTTTTGTGTTGTTCTAATAGGGATGTCGACTCAAAAAATTTTATTACTTCAATAGAAAGAAGACATAAAACTATGCCAAATAGTGAAAATCATATTCAAATATCTCAAAAAATAACGAAGCTACAACGGTTAGAATGTTCGTAGTTAGAGAGAGAAAGTGCTACCTAGCCGTGACGTCACTTTTAAGTAGCGCCATAGTAAATGACGATCGTTCAATACAAAGGTGTGTTTTGCGGAAAAGGGACAGAACATACCCACTCTTAAAACTTTGAAGACTTATAATTACGTAATTATTTATTTGTTTGAATTACTTTGTTCGCCATTTGATTGCGAATTTGAGCCTTTATGTAGAAAAGTTTGGAGTTTGGATTTATTGATTTTATTTTATAGTGTCGTCATCCCTATTGTAGTTGTTCATTAGAAACATTTGTTCCTCTCCAAAAAATGATGCATATTGTCAATTGAATCAAATTCGCAATTAACTGGCGCGCTTTGGATTGAACGATCTTTATTATTAGAACGATCTAAGTATGTACCTCGTTCGTTCTGCTTAAGCCTGGCTTGTGCGCGCTGCAGTTCCCGAGTCCAAGTGCTGGTCTCCGCGAGACCCTGATCGCCGCACAACTTCACTATCACCTTCAAACCTGTTGACATGATAGGGTACTTATATTGTTGTCTATTTACTATACAATATCTATGTATCGCTTTGTATCTTTAGGAATCGTCCTAATACAACGCGATCACGCGATGATCGCAAGTTCGCGCGAGTTTTACTCACGCGACCGCGCGTTCTAACATATTGAACGCGAAGTCGCGAACAGGTGTCCTAATTGACAATCTCGCGACGCGATTGTCAATCAGGACACCTGTTCGCGTTCAATATGTTTGCGTTCAAAACTCGCGCGAACTTGCGATGATCGCGTAGTCTCGTTGTATTAGGACGATCCCATAGCCGCCATTCATTTATTACGGATTAGATATGAGCGCCGATAGGTGTTTGATCGGCGGCGGCGCGCCGGTCAAAATCGGTCGGCGGCGGCGGCGTATCGGCGGCGTGGCCTTGAAAGCACTTGTTGTATATAAAAACTAATAACTTTTAGTTAAAAGGACCGCCCGGGGTCGTAGCTGGTGCGGGAACATAAATTAAATAATCATCTCCATAAATTGCAATGCTTTATGGTACAATAGGTAGGCAGACTTCCGCAAAGAGTGCCTGCCAGGCCTGAGTTCAAGGTCGTGCCCGCAAACTTCGAGCTCGAAGGTTTCGCTCTAAGATGAGGGCATTTAATTTCGCCGCCAAGCCTTGCTGTAATCTTGATCCGTATGGCCCGTTTTGACGACATCAAAAGTATAGAGACCTAATTAGTAGCCTACCCTCCTGGTAGTAAGCAGTTCTGGTCTTTATCCAAATCGGTCGAAACCAATTTCTGTCGTCCGATACTTCCTCCTATGCAGAAGTCTGATAGCTCGCTGGATTTCACCGCATTAGAGAAGTCCAATCTCTTCGCCTCTCAGTTTGCCAGTAATTCTCGTAAAGTTCGTACAAAACTCTAAGGCCAAAATCTATCAAACGAACGCAAGCAAAAAACCAGTAAGAGCTCTGTCTGACGGTAAGGTAGATTCTTGCTTGCGTTCATTTGACAGCATTAGGCCTTACAGTTTTGAACGTACTATACCATCGTCAATACCTCAATGTCGAAGCACTCCAGTCTAGACGGGGCCAACGCTAGTGGGCCTTATATTACCTATATTACCTGCAAGGGTTCTCTCTCAAGCACTGTGTTCCCGAGTTGTCTCCTATTTTTACACACTTGTTCTGGCATCCTTGTTTGCCAATGTGCATGTGCAACCAGCAGTGCCAAGCGTGTAGTCGTACCGATCCTTGTAATTTTTGACATATCGTCATCACCTCCATACTCTGTAAGGTTATGTAGTGAGTTCTGAACAGTAAGCTGCTGACTTAGCTTGAAACTAAAGATCCCTCAGTGATCGGCAATATGACTTTCGCCAGCGCCGTTCCACTTGGGATCTTCTTGTGTATGTCACGCAGCACGCACTACTGGGGCGAGGCTATCGTGAAACACGGTGAGGCTCTTGCCGTGTCTCTTGACATCTCGAAGGCTTTTGACAAGGTTTGTGATCCTAATCTGCATCGCAAGCTTCCTGCATATCCATTCAGTTTTGGCCTTTGTAGTTGGATTTCAGATTTCCTAAATGAGCGGTCAATCCAAGTAGTCACCGATGGCTGCTCGTCGGACCTCGTGGCTTAACTTGCTGCATTCAGCTTAGTGGATCGCAGAGCCAGGAGGCTCATTGGCGGCTGTACGGTAGTAGAAAGAAACTAAGGTGCAGAACCTAGTACATAGAGGCAAAGTTGCCTGCTTAGGAGCTCCATAAGCTCATACCGCCTTCCCCCTTCTTCCATCGGACATCCAGACGTACGTCGAAATTCCTCTTCTACGAACAAAGCGCTTTTCATTATCTTTTAGTATGCGCACTGCTAAGGTTCGGAACGTAAACAATGTTCGTGAGGTCTACAAGCTCACAGAGCCGCTATTGTATATGAACTACAACGCGCGCGGGTATTAAGAATGCCGCGCCGATGCCACGCCGGTGGCGCCACATCGGCGGCGGCGGCGCGAAGTTTTCATCGGCGGCGGCGGCGCGCCGGCGCGGCGCTCATAGCTATTACGGATGACGATTTCTGCCTGGTTTGATCCCCCCCCCATGTACGAAACGCAAACGCGTTCGTTTGTGTTTTAATAAAAAAAAACTTATACTAGAGCTACTGTAACTCATTGTTGTGATTCCACATTACATTGCACGTTGTCTGGGAAGCGCGCGTTCATCTTCTTGAAGAGCGTTAACGCGTCCTGGTACCGTCCGCTGGCGCGCAGACAGCCTCCCATCAACAGGCCCCATTGTGGCTACGGACAGGGAGAAGGGGTAAATAGGATAGTAAAGGGCTTTGTCTGCTTTTATTCATTACTTTACAGCTCGTGGATTGACAGCATTTGGACCTACAAGTAAGCTAAAACTTTACGAGTGTAAACCGCAAACACTAGTCAATAAAGCGGGATGATGCGTCGAACAATTTTATTTTCATCTACTTTTGGTATCTGTAGTCTACTCAATAAACTTCTAAGAGCTAGAAAGATTTTGTACTATTTGTTACCTAACATAAAATAATTAGTACCTACTTATGTACACTATGTATCCTGGGAATTTGAATGTCTGTCACTTTCGGACTATATTTCTATCGCAATAGAGTCCAAACATGCCAAACATTCAAATTCCTCGACAGTACAAGAAAAATCAGAGGAACCAACGGAAATATGGCCATGGTCTTCTAGGTTTTTTCTGCCACACAGCGGTTTTGTTCTATATGTAGAGAAACATCTGTACGTAAGTACTATTAATTATCCGTGCTTAGTTTTTTTTTAACCTGTCTGTGGCTTTAGAGGCCGGGCCCAAGAAGTTTAGATACATGCTGGAGGTTGCGCGCTGGACATTCGTTTGAAGCTAGAAAATATGACACATGTGACGTCACCGTTATCTTGCATCTCTTTCATTCTAATACACTAGATTGAAAGAGATGCAAGATAACGGTGACGTCACGCGTCTCATATTTTTTTCATCTCTCCTGTTCGGAAAGTTCGATTTTCATGAGTAGATAGCCGGGTTGAAAATCGCTTTTCCAACCTTAGGGTGGAAAGTATTTTTTTTTTAATTTCCATACGCCGGGGCTGCGCGCCCGCCCCGCTTGGGTGTTGCGCGGGCAGCCAGCCGCGGGCGCGCGGCCGGCGCGGGGGGCGGGGTGCGGGGGCCGGGGGACGGGGCGCGGCGGCGTCAGCTGCTGGCGGCTGCAGCGCGTGTTCTATTACTGAATCCTTACAATATCATTTTCATCTCACCCGCTCGGAAAGGCTTTCTTTATCCTTTCAAATCTGCGTGCAAAAGTCCACTTTCCACGCTAGCGTGGAAAGTGATTTTGAAATTCGAACGTTACGCAGTTCCATGAGTTCCAACTTTTTTCTATAAAGTGAAACGACAGGTTATTCCTAAGCATTTAGAAGTTGTAACAAATATTTTCTTCCTATTCAATAATTGTTTCATATCGTGTCTCGTAGCGACATCTAGTGGGAGCCTCGAATATGTCTTCGCCATTGAAGTGGCAAATTAGCTTAATGCATCGATTAGGATCGCTCGGATTAGTTCCCGATTTCGCCACGCCTGATGGACAGACGGGTAGCGCTAGGTTGTCTTTCTGTCGGCGGCTCCGATAACGAGCGGACGCAACCAAAATTATTCAGATTTAGAAAAAGAAGCCGTGATTCCAACAATGGCGAAGCTCGCCACGTGGATTTGGTACTTTAAGTTGAGGCCATGAAGCCCGCCGTTTACCTTAATATATAAAAACGGCAGTGTAACAACATTAAGCAATGTTTAAATCCCAAATATGTAAGTACTTTACAAATACCTCTTCGTAGTCTAACCTTAGAATTCGTGGTCAGAACCGCTTTTAACCAAGTTCTACTTTTGTCTTAGGGGTCCGTAGTCCTTAGTCCTTAGTCTTCAGTCGAATTCTTTTCTACAAACCTTGCAAGAGCCGGTCTTCGGTGGAGTGATGGAAAGGATCACCTTTACGGACATGTGCCGCGTGTGCTAGGGGTGACTCACACTTGGATGGAGCGAATATGAACCTGCTTCCTTGCTGCACCGCTGAAGACTACCAGTGTTTGTGTTAAAAGTGTAAGAACTAGAAAACAGGTCAGTGTCACCGAACTTTATTATTTAATCCTCTCAAGTTTAAAAACATCCCTTAGTGTACTACTCTTTAAAGGACCTCCATATTGTGTTTTCTATTGTAATTATTAGAAATAAATAAGTTGCACTGTCACATTCATATTTTCATTTGAAATAACTCCCCAGCAGTAAGGCGCCCTGAGGTTTATTATTTTTTAATCAATTAATAGTTTCATGCCAACCGAACTGGATTGTCGGTGAGTAATCTCTCTTTTAAGGGGTAACACAGTGTCTCCCAACGTTTGGCCTCGATTGCTGCTGGCTTATTTCAAATGAAATTAATTTATCTTAACCATTAATGTTAAAACTCTTAGCTTAAACTTGATAATAGTGAACTTAACTGCTTGTGTAAAAAATAAAAGGGTAGATTTAAGTTAAACTCCGGACAAAGAACATTCCGGAACTCGTAACGGTACTTTGTTGAAAGCACGTGTTCTAATGTTCCCTTGAATAAATTTAAGGTTAACTTAATTTGATTTGTACTTAATTAAGCTTTATAAAGCGCCAGTGATTTTAAACTGCTTAAACTTAAAATATAGACTTTTAAAAATGTCGATCCAAAAATACTTGGACTCTTTACATAAAGATGAAATCATTTATGAACTCAATGTACTTGGTATCTCCACAGATGAAAATGCCACTACGGATGCAGTAAGGAAGCAGATTCGTCAGGTTTTCAAACTGGTACGCCGGGGAAGCATCAAGTGTGAGCCACTCAAAGCGCCCGTGACCACGTCAGAGATAGACATTTGCACTCCGAAAATTGAACACCTGGAATCCCAGCTGCGTTCGGGTAACGTAGATGACCCTAATCTTGTTAAAAAAGTTACTCGTCGTGCTAACTATTTGATCGATAGGCTTGCTCGTATTTCTGAGACGAACGTACAGGTTTCAGACCTGCGTAGTCGGTTAATTAAGATTTTGAGTGAAATTGATAAGGGAGATAGTGACACAAGTAGTGAATACGAGGAGTCCCAGGCATCACGACATGTCGAAAAAAAGAGAGTAAAGTGGTGTACATCAAAGACAAACCAGTTAACTTAAACTCCTTGAATTTAAAATTTGATGGTACTACATGTGTTCGCGTTTTTATCGAACGACTTGAGGAGCTCAGGCAGGCGCGAAACATCTCGGAAGACCACATACTCTCAGCTTTTTCGAATTTACTTGAAAATTCTGCATTACATTGGTTTAGATCCAATAAGAATAGTATTTTTACCTACAAGCAGTTAATAAAAAACTTAAAAAATGATTTTGACATTCCGGACTTGGATTATAAACTTCTTGGCGAGATAAGACAACGGACCCAAGCTAAAAACGAAACCATTGTTGTATATTTATCAACCATGCAGGGAATGTTTTCTCGTCTCACCAATCCACTATCTGAAAAAGAACAATTAGAGATATTGATGCATAATATTCGCCCAGAGTACATGAAAGAATTAGCGCTCCATGATATACCAACAATAGACAAACTTAAGTTTTATTGTAAACAACTTGAACTTGCCCGATCTCGCTCCGATCAATTTAATGAACCTAACTTTAACAACTTTAAAATTACCTCTGACTTACATAGCAAGTCGCTTTCCAAATCAGTAGGTAAACAAATTTCGGCACTGAACGAGCCTAGCTCTTCGAGATGCGTAGATAAGAAATGCTTTAGGTGTAATAAAAACACTCATTTCACTAACCAATGCAAGTCGAGGGAACTAGTGTGTTTTAAATGTGGCAAGAAAGGTGTGAAACGATCGGAATGTGAGAACTGTCAAGTTCCAAAAAACTAATTAGCCCAGAATTATCCATAACATCGCAGAGTAATAAGTCTCCTTCTACAAATAAAGGGATAGTTCTGTTTAAAAAAAATATTCATGACATTCGACCTCACTTAAAAATTAAAGTACTGAATTTGGAGGCGTTCGGTTTACTTGATTCAGGTTCGTTTTGTTCAGTCTTAGGAAATTATTCTCACTTAACGTTTAGCGAACATGGCTTTAAACTTAATAAATATTGCAACGATAGTTACGTAACATCTGCTGACGGCACTTCATTATGTTGCGTAGGGTGTATGCCTCTGCCCGTAGAATTTAACGGTACGCTAAAGGTTTTGAATTTTCGGGTTGTACCACAAATAACAACACCTGTAATTTTAGGCGTAGACTTTTGGCAACAGTTTGATCTGGGGAATGGACTTATTCCCGGTACTTACTCAGACTTACCTAGCGATATATCATCTACAGGGTGTATTAGTTCTATTATGCCTAACAAAGGTTTAGAAGATTACGAGGCTCTGTCACAAGATCAAAGGTCAATTATTGACGAAATAATTAACCAATTTGATTCGATAAACACAGCCAAAGTAGGTTTAGGTAGAACAAACTTAGCGAGTCATACCATCAATACTGGGGATAGTAAACCTATTAAACAGAGATATTACCCATTATCACCGATTAAACAACAGGCACTCGAAAAAGAATTAGACAGAATGCTTAGTTTAGGTGTAGTTTCACCGTCGCATTCCGCTTGGAACTCACCGGTTGTAATGGTAGAAAAACCGAATGGAGACTTAAGATTGTGTTTAGATTCTAGAAAATTAAATTCGGTTACCAAACCAGACGCTTACCCTCTTCCATATATAAGTAATATACTGGATCAGTTGCGCGACGCTAAATACCTATCATCCATAGATCTATCAGCTGCGTATTGGCAGATACCCTTTGATAGCTTAGAATCGGCTGAAAAAAGTGCTTTTACAGTAAATCGAAGAGGATTATTTCATTTTAATGTAATGAGTTTCGGTTTGGTAGGAGCTTCCGCTACCATGCAAAGATTGATGGACAAGTTATTTGGTGCCGAATTTGACAACAAAGTGTTTTGCTTCCAAGACGACATAATAATTATTTCAAGTACTTTTGATGAACACGTAGAACTTCTCAAAAAAGTGTATGATAAACTGAAAGGTGCAAATTTGACAATCAACATGGAAAAGTCGGCATTTTGCCGCAAAGAACTCAAGTATCTTGGCTACTTAGTAGATAAACACGGCCTTAGGACAGATCCTGCCAAGGTCGAGACTATTCTCAACTATCCAACTCCTACTTGCGCTAAAGAAGTTAAAAGATTCTTAGGTGCTTGTGGATGGTATAGAAGATTTATTCGAGATTTTTCTACGATTAGTAAACCTTTGTGTAAATTAACTGGCAAAAAGGTTAACTTTATATGGACTCAGGAGGCGGAGGAGTCGTTTAACCATTTAAAAACAGCTTTGGTGTCTGCACCCATTCTTAAATGCCCTAACTTTGACCTTCAGTTTACCATTCACTCAGACGCGTCTTCCGTGGCGATAGGGGGAGTCTTAACTCAAACGTATGATGGTATTGAGCACCCAATCGCTTTCTGCAGCCGCACATTAAATAAGTGCGAAGTCAATTATTCCACCACGGAACGTGAACTTCTAGGACTTATTTATGCCCTTGAGCAATTTAGAGCCTATGTGGAAGGCCAAAAATGTAAAATAGTTACTGACCACGCGTCTTTACAATGGTTTTACAAACTTAACAACCCTTCAGGACGTCTAGCTAGATGGAGTATGAGATTAAGCCAATTTAATTTCGAAATTGAACATCGTAAGGGGACAAACCATGTCATACCTGATGCCCTCAGTCGCATTAAAATAGACGCCATATCTGCCATAACCACAAATGACCCTTGGTATAAAAATATTTATGATAACTGCATCTCAAATCCGCGACGGTACCCTAACTACGTGATAAAAGAGGGAAAACTGTTTAGGTACTCACGCAATAAATATCAATTAACCAGCGAGTTCGATTGGAAATTGGTCGTGCCTAAAGAAGACAGGTTAATTATTTTGTTTAACTATTTATATTTAAAACACACAAGCGCATTAGCTGTCATTACTTCTGGCCGAACCAATATAACGATGTAAAGAACTATATAAAACAGTGTGAAGTATGTAAACAATACAAACCCGTCAATAGGGCAAGACCCGGATTAATGGGCAATCCCAAGGAAGTCAGTAAACCATGGTCGGCGATTTGTTGTGATTTATTAGGCCCATTTCCAGCTTCTAGAAATAGGAATGTTTACTTAATAGTATGTACTGACTATTTTAGCAAGTACGTCGTGTTGCATCCTATAAGGATCGCTACAGGCGCAGCGGTAGCCAAGTTCATCGAAGAAAAAATATTCCTAGTTCACGGAGTATGCAAGTATATATATGTTGATAATGGGGCGCAATTCATAAGTGGTCAATTTAAGCAACTAATGCATAAATATAATGTTCCCAATATATACTACAATCCACGTTACCATCCACAGGTTAACGCTGCTGAAAGAGCTATTAAAAATGTAGTGTACGCTATAGCTTGCTATGTAGGTTCAGAACATAAAAAATGGGATGAAAACATTATAAAGTTACAATGTGCACTTAATTCTGCCGTAAATGAGACTACGAAATTTAGCCCATATTTCCTTGTGCACGGCCGTGAATTCATAATAGACGGAATGTTACACAGCTTAGTCTCAGATCAGCCAGTTCAAAGATCCCAAGTTACAACTGGTGATCCACAGACATATAGTAACAAGATACTTGAACTTAATACAATATTTAAGAAAGTGCAGAAGCACATTAAAAGTGCTCACGATAGGAACGTGAAGTACTATAACTTAAGAAAAAGAAATATGGAACTTAAAGTAGGACAAATAGTTTATAAGCGCACGCATTACTTATCTAATGCTGCAAAGAAATTTACTTCAAAGTTAGCCCCAAAGTTTCAGAAATGTGTAATTACAGCAAAGTTATCACCCTTAGTATATACCTTAGCAAATATGGACGGGAAAATATTAGGTAACTTTCATATCAAAGATATTCTAAAACAGGATGATTAGTAGGTAATTATGAGTGTATGAGAAGTATGAAAGGAGTATGAATGCAGTTAGTAGTAATTATTTTTTCAAAATTTTGTGCACAATTGATCTTTCTGTTACAAATAAGCTATGTATGAGAGCGAGGAATGCAAGGCATGTTTACCTATAAGTCCAGCCTATTGGAATATGCTCGCACATCTGGGCGCATTAGATAACAGACGTGTTTACTATTTTATACGGTACTGCTCATTAAGGAATAAACGACCTTATATTTATTAGAGTAAGAACCTACCTCACTTAACCAGCTTAATTGGTTCCAATGTTGTTTACTTAAAAGCCTTGACCTTGATGCAACCAAATAGAAATCTATTGTGGTTAATACTTAACTAACTTAACGACATGTTGTTTGATTCGCAAATCATAAAATAACAAATGGCCAATAGGTATTTGTTATCCAGGTTAATAACCTGACTTAACGTTTTAATTACGTAATGCCTCTTAGTGCAGGCTTAAAACGCACTTCATATTTAAATTTGTACCTCAAGTATGGTGTATAAATATTTTGTGGTTACTGTTATTGTTGTTATCGTAAATAATAGATAGCACCAGTTAATACTCACTGTTAGGTATAGTTATTTATGTTCCGTAAATAAACCCATATGTTTAGTTTAAATTATAGTTTTCAAGGTTAGTATTAAGTACCTACGGAGTATGGATAGATAAGCTGTTGTTTTTGTTAGAACCTTGTAGATATACAAAAATAAGTAGGTTAGGGAATGCGCATTTCACTAATTCCACGCATTCCACTTTCATGAATACTAAGTTATTCATCACTTATTGTTAGGTATAATTTTGTGTACAAATAACTTATTATTTAGTAGTAGGCAAACATAGACATTAGGTATTTATGCATGATATCCTGATGCCTGAGATTACACGTAAACGCTATTGTGTCGTGTGTCACTTCTAGATTTTTAGGGTTTTATAGATGTATTTATAATCTTTAATTAAAATAACTTGGTAGTCTAAAGGTTTAAAAAAAAAGTATCTTCAGTATGAAGAACTTTTTAATCCAAGGAAGGGAAATGTGTAACAAATATTTTCTTCCTATTCAATAATTGTTTCATATCGTGTCTCGTAGCGACATCTAGTGGGAGCCTCGAATATGTCTTCGCCATTGAAGTGGCAAATTAGCTTAATGCATCGATTAGGATCGCTCGGATTAGTTCCCGATTTCGCCACGCCTGATGGACAGACGGGTAGCGCTAGGTTGTCTTTCTGTCGGCGGCTCCGATAACGAGCGGACGCAACCAAAATTATTCAGATTTAGAAAAAGAAGCCGTGATTCCAACAATGGCGAAGCTCGCCACGTGGATTTGGTACTTTAAGTTGAGGCCATGAAGCCCGCCGTTTACCTTAATATATAAAAACGGCAGTGTAACAACATTAAGCAATGTTTAAATCCCAAATATGTAAGTACTTTACAAATACCTCTTCGTAGTCTAACCTTAGAATTCGTGGTCAGAACCGCTTTTAACCAAGTTCTACTTTTGTCTTAGGGGTCCGTAGTCCTTAGTCCTTAGTCTTCAGTCGAATTCTTTTCTACAAACCTTGCAAGAGCCGGTCTTCGGTGGAGTGATGGAAAGGATCACCTTTACGGACATGTGCCGCGTGTGCTAGGGGTGACTCACACTTGGATGGAGCGAATATGAACCTGCTTCCTTGCTGCACCGCTGAAGACTACCAGTGTTTGTGTTAAAAGTGTAAGAACTAGAAAACAGGTCAGTGTCACCGAACTTTATTATTTAATCCTCTCAAGTTTAAAAACATCCCTTAGTGTACTACTCTTTAAAGGACCTCCATATTGTGTTTTCTATTGTAATTATTAGAAATAAATAAGTTGCACTGTCACATTCATATTTTCATTTGAAATAACTCCCCAGCAGTAAGGCGCCCTGAGGTTTATTATTTTTTAATCAATTAATAGTTTCATGCCAACCGAACTGGATTGTCGGTGAGTAATCTCTCTTTTAAGGGGTCATACATATCATGTACCTAATGGTGCAGTTTATTATTGTTTTGTTTTTTATAATGATATTAATAATACTTTTTCCAGCTTAATTTGATGATATTCAATAATAATTTAGTTTTATTTATAAAGAAATAACACGAAGCAGAGACTAGGAATTATATAGACTGCCAATGCCTATACATTGTGGCGTAATTTTAAAATAATGGGCCTGCTGTAGCTAGTTTCACTATGGAGAGATCACTTTACCATTTAATTCGTATGCCACTAAGACCTCTGCTTAAAACATAGCGCCATCTATGAACACAACGTAGAAGCTCCCAACAGATGGCGCTATGTTTTAAGCAGAGGTCTTAGTCGCATACGAATTAAATGGTAAAGTGATCTCTCCATAGTGAAACTAGCTACAGCAGGCCCATTATTTTAAAATTACGCCACAATGTATAGGCATTGGCAGTCTATATAATTCCTAGTCTCTGCACGAAGAAACATATTTGAAATGTTTAAATGTTTCAACATTTTACGCTCAGTGCAATTTCGGAACGCACCGTTTAAAAAGTTAGTTTTTAAGAAAAAAACTCTATGCGAGAGATTAAGATATTTAAATACTGTTTGTTTTGTTGTTGAGTTAGAATAATATCAAAATAATGAATTTAATTAATTGATTTCAGTGCAGAAGATACTTATATTACAATTTTAACTCCTGATAAGTTTGGAAATGAGTGAAATATATTTGTTTTAGCCGATAGTCGTGAGTATTTCGTACCACAGTACTCAACAATAATAATTAGGCTCTTTGATGCATTTAAATGTTAATAATCCACGAAATGCTTTGTAACGGGTGAAATTTAAACAACCCTTTATAGAACATGAGTACATCTTGAATTATACATGAAAGTATTTCCTCGCTATGGTGAGATGAAAAGTTGTGTGTTGCGCTCGGCAGCAAAGTTGTTCGGCGTCTCGTGCCTTGAGAGCCTCGCTACGCTCAGGATTGTATTTTTGAACCACTCGCTTCGCTCGTGGTTCAATCTTACAATCCTTCGCTAGCTCGGCTCTCAATACAAACACTCGCGCCAAAAATCAACTTTGCAGCCTTGCATAACAAATAACTATTAAGTACTATTAATTTTATTTCTCAATTATTTTCCTCATAGTCGAAATGAAAAGTAGAGTGTTTAACACGGGTGAAAGCACCCATGTCACCCTTGAACTATTGGCGCTCTCACTTCGTTCGAGCGCCAAAATATCTCGGGTGTAATGGGTCACTTTCAACCCTTGGTTAACAATCTACTATTCAGCGATAGGAGCGGATGGAGAGTGGCCTGGGGAAAATCAAGGGGAATCCGTGCTTACGTTATTGGGCTGCAGCCTGGCGGCCCGCCGGTAGTACTGCAGCGCCACTTCCGGCTCGCCGGCGCGCGCCTCCGCCGCCAGCCACTCCAGCGCAGACACCTCGCACGGCCAGATCGCCTCCACCTGCGCAGATTAATCCATCTAACGGCCCGGCCACTACATTACGCGAATACGGTATTAAACTAAGGTAAAAATAAATTATTTTTTACTTGACTAATAAAAGATCTAACGAAAATACTCGAAAAACATCAATTATTAATTAATTTTAGCTAATTGAAAGATTTTATAAGCATAAAGATTTAAAAAGGACGCTGATTTTAACAAACCTTCTCACACTGTCTTAGTGACGTCACTAAGACAGTATTTCCCTACAAACTTCATATTAACAAAACGTTTTTGACATTTAATAAAAAGTTGCTGATTTGACTATTGCGTATTGCGATGCGGCAAGCATTTTATCTGTTCATTGCACGGCCGTGACGCGCAACGCACTGCGGTTAGTTGGGTTTGTTGGATGGCTTGCACCAACTTACGATTACAGACCGATCAACATTAAATATGGCACCAGTCATTCCATAGAAACTTGTCAAAATTTACGTAAAGTTAGATTTTAATGAACACGATTTTGCAGACAGTTTGGTGCGACGCACCCTAAGTCTCTTCGAAAAAGGCTCTGTCGGAAATGATAAATTACGAAAGAATTTGGTTTAGTCAGAATTCTTTTATCATTAGTGGAGTCGTTAGGTTACCGCTGAATTAAAATGAAATATTTTTTATATGAATAGAAAACACGTTCTGACGTAACATTATTAAAGCGAGTGTGTGTCTGACTGTTAGCCCTTCACGCTTAAACCGCTGAACCGATTTAGATGAAATTTGGAATGGACATAGTTTTGAGTCCCGGGGAAGGTCATAGGATACTCTTTATCCCGGACATCATCCCTAAGTGCGTGGAAGTTTCTATGGAATAGCGACCTAGTAGTAGTAGTTCTTGGTAAGCGCCTAGCGATAACTTGGTAAGCGCCTGAATTGAAATAATAACAATTTAATTCTAAAACGATGAACGAGTTCTACGCGGACGAAGTCGCGGGCAAACACTACTCGTAGTATAATATATAGGTACGTACGTCCTGGTAGTGGTGTTTAGCGGTCTGTGTGTCCCCTATCTCGCTGTACCACTGTGCCAACGCGCAGGTCACTCCCGCGTCCCAGCTGCCAACTGTGTTGTACCTGAGTAACATTGGGAATAGGTAATAGTACATTACTTAACAAGGGCGGTAAAACAAAGAATGTCTCAGATCGCAGGTATTTGACCGAGCCAAAGGCAAGGGCGATAAATATGCGATCTGAGGCTTTCTTTATTACCGACCGTGTTAAGTACAACATTTTATGTCACCCCCTGGCCAGGAAGTGGGATTTCCCGCGCGCGGAGCATGCGGTAATTGCCGCTTTATGGCCAGGTGTGACATAAAACATATTTTCATCACACTTGCTCGTAAAGTGTATTATTGGACGCGTGCGTATAAAGCAGTTATAGCTGATTTACCTCCCGCGGGAGTTATGGAATTTTATAACTCCCGTGGGAGTTATGAGTTTGTGTGTGATCTGATTGGTTTAATAAAATCTAGTTGGCCGCGCGCCGCAAGAATACTGCTCTGTGATTGTTTAAAAAAAACTAGAAGCCGCGCGCCGCAAGAATATTGCTCTGTGATTGGTTGCGCGTTGCGCTCCTCTCGCAGTGATACTGGAGGTGAAGTTGTCAAGTTCGTCAATTTTTGATTGGTGTAGTTATATGAAACATGGATTTTTCTGCCTTTTGTAGTTATTCAATTCCTCGCAAATGTGATGAAAAACATTGTGTGTATCACGGGAGGTAATGGTTATTACAAACTCAAGTCAATAAAGCCCTCCGCCTTCGGCGTCGAGCTTCTATGACTTTCGTTAGTAATAACCTGCTTACCTCCCTGATGTAAGGGGAGTTTTACACAGTTGGAATATTTGAGGGAGACAAACTAATCGCAGTGATGGAAATCTGATAGACACGTGGAACTATGAAATATTGTCGCCGAATTGTTGCCGGATAGCAGAAGGAGGTCAAGCGAAGTCGCACGATTTCGTCTGATGTCACTGTGGCGCCCTCGCCCGCGCTGCTGGCTGACAGTACCTACCGACACGTGTAGAGCGTACAGTACCAGTGGTCGGGCGCGGTGGGCTGCGGCATGGCCCGCGCGCGGCGTGCCAGCCCGGCGGCGGCCAGCGCGCGCAGCGTGCCGCCCGCGCCGCCCGCGCTGCGCATGCGCGACCAGCGCGCGCTGGCGCCCTCGCTTGCGCTGCTGCGCTCCAGCGCCAGGGCTGAACGTACCGACATCATTAGATAGGCACATAGATAGGATGGGATAGATTAAGCGGTGTCCGCTTACCATGAGGGGCATGAGGTGGACCGTACTCAAGCTTGTTTGCCGTAGCTCTCTTAAAAAAATGATTTTACCCGTTTGACAATTAGTCACTTTTATTTCCTTGAGCCTTTAAATGAAATAAAATGAAATAAATGAACTTTATTCTGTAAGTAGGCCGCAATGGCACTTTTACAAGTCAAACCCTACTAGCGTTTCACAGAGGCCACTGCCGAGAAGAAACGCCGAAAGAAACTCGACAGTCAGCCATTTTCTCACAAAAATATGCTTATTACAATGATAATACTTAACCTACTTAAGATCAAGAAATCTAAGACACATATAATTCAAAATTCAGAATTCAAACATTTATTCTGCAAATAGGCCACAAGGGCACATCACATGTCATAATGTTAATGTATAATTTAAAAAATGTCTTACAATATAAGCATATGATAGATTTTTTATGAGAAAATATTAATTTACAATTTAAGAAATATATCAATAAGAATTTAATACATTTTTCATGTCAAAATATTAATTATCTATTACAAACATTACAATAATAGTAAAATTGAGAGATGTATAAGGTCTCAGTCTGAATAACAAAAGTTAATATAATATCTCAAAGATGTAAATGGTCTCTGGGCGTCAAAATATTCTTAATAATGACTATTATAACGTGCTTTGAGATGTACATGGTCTCAAAGCGTCAAAATAAAAATAATAAGTTTTAAATATAAAAGGAAAAAAAAACAATTTAATATAGAGGTCTCTCTCAGAGTCAATGTCAACAAAAACTAATCCATAACAGGGTGATGTCTCTCGTCAATCTCCAAGAGAAGACACTAGTATTAAAGTAGTTACTATGTCCTTCAAGCATGAACGACCGGACTCCACAAACAGCACCCGATCACGAGTATGACGCGTATCTCAGCCATCGTCTCCCTCGACCATCTGTTAGGGAAGGTGGCGACCCGATCAACGACGCCACCGTAAGCAAAGTCCTTTAAGCGAGCATGACATTCAAGCTGGCGGACATTGATGATAGCAAAGATTAAAGCGACTTTTCGGCGAGAAACAGCATCATGTTAAATAGAACGTAACGGAACTAGTATACAAGTACAAGGCTTACAATTTACGCTAAGATAAACATAGGTGTATTAAATCTAACAATATTAAACTACAACTGGCTTAAAAGCATTTTTGTCATTTAAGAAATCGTTGACAGTATAATACGCTTGGTTTAGCAAATAACGTTTAACAAAAGACTTAAATTTAGTGTTTGGCAAGTTAACTGTTTCGATAGGTATTTTGTTATAAAATCGTATACAGTTCCCCACAAACGACGTGCTAACCTTTCGGAGACGACTGGCCTTCACTACAATCTTGTGTTTACTTCTAGTGTTGTAGTCGTGGATATCACTGTTAAGCTTGAATTCATGTAAATTTTTCCGTACATACATAATATTTTCAAAAATGTATTGGCATGCTACAGTAAGAATGTTTGCCTCTTTAAATTTATCTCTTAGCGATTCTCTGGTTTTTTGTTTAAATTATTAAGTTTGCGTAACGTTCAGTTTTGTGTACCGAAAAAAAATTAAACTGGCAAAGAGTACGGATCTTCGTGCGACCATGTATACCTATAGACAACGACAGAGGGACAGAGTAGTAGCATTCGCGCGACGCGAAACGCGCGCGAATGTTACTCGGGCAGAAGAACAGCCACGCTGCACTCCATGGAAGTCCTCATATACTTACTCTATACGTACGTTTCGACTTTGCGTACGTTGTGACTTGTGAGTCTCACCTAAGTCATGCATAGCGATCAGGTCAGCGGGGTCCAGATGGCTGGCGGCAGTGAGCTGCTGGGCGGCTTCCCGCCAGACGTCCGCGCCGTCGCTCCCAGCCGCGGCCGACAGCGCGGCGGTCACGCGGGCCGGGCACGAGTACGGGTCATCGCGCGACGCCGATTCACTCAACGACCGCGCTTCGGAGAAATTTCCAAGCTGAAGATAAACTTTTATTTTAGATACTGTAACCTCGAGGTTTTATAAATATTAACATAAAGTTGTTAAAGCTTGGCAAGATATAATTATTTTGGTTGAGATGTGCGCGTGCGACAGCCTTCAGCCTCTGCAGCGCTTTCTGACTGGCTGACAGCGGCGCTCGGCCTAGGGCCCATAGCGTGGCCAGCGCGTAGCCTAACTCCAAGCGAGCGCCCGCAGCGCCGCCAGGGTACGGAAAAAACACTACAACAGCAGAAAGGGGAGCTGTTGTAGCGCTTTTTTAACACGCTTTTATTAGGTCGACCTGTATGCAACTATGTAATGGAATCTAAGGTAACTAATTTAACCATCTTCCAAGGATCGTAGCGTGCTGAAAATTGGCAGCTGTATGTAGTTCTGATGACAATACAATAATATGGTACTGTCGAACTGATCTGATGATGGAGCCGGAAGATATGAACTGGAACTTCATGATGGAACATCGTATCATAGCTGTGTTTGGATTTGTTAGAAAAGTCTTGTAATGAACTTTAACCACGATTAGGTTTCAAGGTCTGATGATGAAGCCGGAAGATAGGCACTGGCATTCCATGATGGAATATCGTATCATAGTCGTGTTTGCACTTGTGTCACGTAATGGACTTTGAACACGATCAGGTTTCAATTAACACGCAAAGCGTGTTTTTCTAGTGTTTTTAAACTATTAATTTTCCGATAGACAGCGCCGTGCGACCAACAAGAACTAAGGCACTTCCTGCTACGCTGACGTCGGTCGCCGAAGCAGGAAATCCAGCCTAAAGATCTTACCGCATAAGCCACAAAAGCCGCGTCAGCGTTCGCTTCGGCGCGCAGCACGCGGTCGTTGGGGTGCGCGCGCGCGACGGCCTTCAGCCGCTGCAGCGCTTTCTGGCCGGCTGACAGCGGCGCTCGGCCTAGCGCGCGCAGCGCGGCCAGCGCGTGGCCCAACTCCAAGCGAGCGCCCGCGGCGCCGCCAGAGTAGCCGCGGAGCGCTTCCACACACCAAGACATGCCGCTAGACACGGAGACATTAAGGAAGCATTTAGGTAATGTCAAATTACACGCAATCTAGGGTAGGGAGTAAGTAGTAGATTCATTTATTTATAGGTCGATTCACGACGCGGAATGTCTATGAAGCTATTAACAGTTTTATAGATTTTCCGCGCCAGTTTGTGCTCGACTGTTCGAGGCTTTGTGCTTCTAATAAAATATCGCATTACTTAGGTATATACCTTATACATAGAAAGGTACGACGATTGGTCGAGTTATCGGCATGATACAATTAATATACTGCGCCAGGTATGACATTCCGGTAGGTACATCGGTTAGTAGTATGGGTAACACAAGCTGCTATCGAGCCAATCGATGGTATGCGGTGTAAGGTGTAAGTGTGAGTGTGTCGACACTTGTGTCATGTCATGATCCGGAGTGGCAGACCTGTTTTCTTAGGCTGGAAACAGTGCTCGACCGACGGTCAGCGCGCATGGTCGGTCGGGCGTAGCTATAGACGTATGAAAGCATACGGGCGTTCAGACCGATGCTCACCGTCAGCGCGTAAGGTATGCGGCCATACAAAACACGCCCGATTGACCATGCGCGCTGACCGTCGGTCGAGCACTGTATCCAGCCTTAGTAACGGCAACAACGTTAAGGATTACTTGAATTCATAATGTGTAATTATTATATACTTGACGACGTGTAAATGGCCCTGGCCATAAAATGGCAAATGAATACAAATACTTCCTATACTTCATGGCGAGGGAGTGACATAAAATTTTGTACTTACCACGGACGGTAATAAAAAAGCCTCATATCGCATATTTATCGCCCTTGCCTTCGACTCGGGCGTCAAATACCTGCGATCTGTGACATTCTTTGTATTACCGCCCTTGTTAAATAATGTTCTATTATAATCAAAATTGAATATGATAACAGGAGGATATATGTATAGGTACCTAGCACACAACGTGACTCGAACTTGACAACAAGTTGTTATTCGTATCATTATGTTTATCAATCAGTGACAGCGTGTTTATTTCTGCAGCAAATCAGTTATCTAACACACCTCGTGGGTGTCACTTTGATCATCATCCTCCTAGCGTTATCCCAGTACAGTTGCATCCTGAAGGATGCCTGGGGTCCGCTACCTTATTCCAAGATTTGGCGTAGGCACTAGTTTTTACGAAAGCGACTGCCATCTGACCTTCCAACCCCGAGGGGAAACTAGACCTTATTGGGATTAGGCTTTGTCAAGTGAGTGGGCAACTTGACTGCTAGAAGTTCTCAAGCCACCCGAAGGCTTTCAACTTGGCTTAACGACTGCTGCCATAGACAGCAACCGGGATCAACGGCTTATCGTGCCTTCCAAAGCACGGGAGCGCTCAGTTAGTAACCACTCAAAGCGGTCACCCATCCAAGACCTGACTGCTGCCCACGTTGCTTAACCTTAGATACCGCAAGCGGTACACAGGCGCCGCTGGGCCACGAGCGCGACGTGGGTGTCACTTTGATATCATAATGATTAATTCATTTGTTAACGATTTACCTACTTGATATCAATGATAGGTCACGGATGTTTTCATCGATTTGACAGTAGATTGTCAGTGCGTCATGATCATTTGATTACACACAGAACTTCGCAATGCTATGCATATCCATAAATTAAGAAACGGTAAACAATACGACAATACATTTTTCGTTTCAATGACCTTGGAATGAAATGTAGGTAATTCCGGCTTCGGAACATCTTCTGAATACATAAAGCGAAAATTTTCTGTCGCCAAATGATACAGAAAATCAACGAAAGTTACACAAATATTTATAGTACAACTAGTTATAGCCCGCGACTTCGTCCGCGTGGAACTTGTTCATCGCGATAGAATTGAAGTACCTAATTGCTATATATATCAGGCGCTTACCTAGTCATCTCTCTTTCATACAAACATCCACCCTTAAGGGATGATTTCGATAAAAAAATTGATAAAAATATTTTAATTTTGATTTTTGATAAAAAGTATCGTATGTCCTTCCCCGAGACTCGATCTATCTCCATACCAAATTTCATGTAAATCAGTTCAGCGGTTTCATCGTGAAGAGGTAACAGACAGACACACTTTCGCATTTGTATTAGTAGGGTTTAGTATGGATAATGACGATGCTTGCTAATTAAATTCCCATAGGCGTTGTATTTATCGCTGTCCCATATCCTATGACTGTGATATTTTCAAATTAAATTGAATCTCATTTGACGATAATATTGCCAAGTTGGATGGTACGATTACTCGATAAGGACAAAAACATTCCTATTATTATAAACATTCCTATGATTATCTCAGATACCTAAGTTAATTAATATCGTGTTGTCAAAACAACTGTATGACAATTGTTTATTAACTTCGTTATCACTTTATCATGTCAAGTCAAGATAACCTTTTTAGGGTTCCGTAGTAAACATACAGTTTTGCTATGTCCGTCCGTCAATCTGTCCCCGGCGTAGCTAAGTAATCGGTAGTACTAGAAAGCTGTAATTTGGCATGAGTATACATATCAATGACGCCGACAAAACGAGAGAACTGTAAACTGATGGTGCAATTTTTTGCACGCACGCATTTGGCCGATTTTTTAACGTTGGAATAGTAACGTTCTACCAGCGCGACAACCGGTCTAGCCGGAGCACGTCCCGCACCACGCACTCGTACGAATCGTTCTCGAGGTATACCAACTCACCCCGAGTCGTCGTCGCGCGACGGCGGGCGCACTAGCGCGGCGGCGGCGAGCGCGAGGCAGCGCTCCGCGTCGGCGGCGGCGCGGCGCGACCAGCGCGACAACCGGTCCAGCCGGAGCACGTCCCGCACCACGCACTCGCACGAATCGTTCTCGAAGTATACCAACTCACCCCGAGTCGTCGTCGCGCGACGGCGGGCGCACTAGCGCGGCGGCGGCGAGCGCGAGGCAGCGCTCCGCGTCGGCGGCGGCGCGGCGCGACCAGCGCGACAACCGGTCCAGCCGGAGCACGTCCCGCACCACGCACTCGTACGAATCGTTCTCGAGGTATACCAACTCACCCCGAGTCGTCGTCGCGCGACGGCGGCCGCACTAGCGCGGCGGCGGCGAGCGCGAGACAGCGCTCCGCGTCGGCGGCGGCGCGGCGCGACCAGCGCGACAACCGGTCCAGCCGGAGCACGTCCCGCACCACGCACTCGTACGAATCGTTCTCCTGACAACATTAAATGTTACTAGAACTGGAAGAGATCCCTTACATGTACAGGATAAGTTCGCCTTTGTACATGTATAATCTGTTTTGTCTGTATTTTTTTCCTTTTGTGTACAACATAATTTTGTCTTGTGTACCTAATACATAACATTCAAGTAGTGTGCATAAGTACAGTCACGTGAAAAGATGTGCATTATTGTTAATCCTCACATTAAGTACCGCAATCTTAATTGTAGGGGAGCCCAAGCGGGGATTTCGGGCTTTAGAGTAACGCCACAATAGCGTCTTTTGAGCGTCGGGTTCGATGCAATTTTCGCGCACTGTGCCGTGACGCCAGGTGGGTGGGCAGCAATTCGACGTACATTTCTGGGTTGTTTAGTAAAGACTGCACTGGCGGGTTTGACTTCTATATATGACCCAGCAATGTACATCGAATTGTCATTGTCAGGCGACAAGAGTGAGATTTCACCAACTTGACAATTTTCGTCTGACAATGACAATTCCTAGTACACTTCTGAGTCGTCACGTAACAATGTTCGTTGGCTAGAATCGATACTTACCGGCCCGGCAATGTAAACCGAATTGTCATTGTAAGATGACAATTGTCAAGTTGGTGAAACATGGGCCAGGTATTAATCACGACACTGTTCGTGTGAATTCCGAATGCTGATTTATATTCGTAGCTTGTCGAATATCGTGCTGAAAGTAATCGGACCACGAACTAAAAAGTTGTAAATGGCGGCCACTTTTTTACCAGCAGACAAGTAAATGGCATGCTTAGGCTTACGTCATCGACGGTGATATCCTGGTGGTAGGTGGGCGGTTCCACGTCTAACATCGCGTGGAAAGCCGCCTTGCCGCCTTCTGCGTCGTTCAGAGCTACCGAGCACAAAACTAGGTGCAGCCCTAAAATACATTTCGAAGTATTAAATTGTAAATATGTACAACACTTTTTCTGACATTAAAATAATGATAACATTCGCAAGGAATCTTTGTATTATTATCGAAATTATTATAAAATACTGTATTATTTCTTGCATGGTCTCAGAGAGAGAGAGAGAGAGAGACACGGGTGCTACAGTTTATGGTAAGTAAGAAAGTTATGGCACACGCAATGAAATGCGCCCGCAAGCAAAACTCGACTTAGAGCTCTTACTGTTAGGTAGATTTTTGATTGCGTTCATTTGACAGCACTAGGCCTTACAGAATGAACTATATTTAATAAACTTTAAAATACAAATTAATCAGTTAATTTGATTGGACCTCGACGTGGAAACTTAAAATTAATAAAATTAAAATAAGTCCATAGATAGTGGTCACGATTATGGGTTTCACGTGAATTTTCGAGTCGATATCTGCATGCGTAAACTTATGTAAAAAAAATCAAATGTACTGTATGTATGGTACCTAATGTTTTATGTAGGGGTGATATAAATGTATGAAGTTTGAACCTGTCTGAAAGTCGCCCTGCTCGTGCATGATGTGCTGGAAGTTGGTGACGGCGTCGCGGAACTTGCCCATGCGCACCAGCAGCAATCCTATGTTGTGCATCACCTTCATCCTGCACACACGGAAATATCAAACTTGTAGTACTTACATTAAGGTTGTAAATCGTTTGCAGTAATAGAACTTTGACTTTATCAGATGACTACAGCCCATTTCCTATGAGCAGCAATATGTTGTGCATCACCTTCATCCTGCACACACGGAAATATCAACCTTGTATTACTTAGATTAAGGTTGTAAATCGTTTGTAGTAATTGTGACTTGACTTTATCAGATGACTACAGCCCATTCCCTATGAGCAGCAATATGTTGTGCATCTCATTCATCCTGCACATACGGAAATACCAACCGTGTAGTACTTACATTAAGGTTGTATATCGTTTGCAGTAAGTGTCATTTGACTTTATCAGATGACTACAGCTACTGTGAGTTCTCGTTGTCTATGTGTTCGTATGTGTCACAACTACAATGGCCAACTCGCGTTCGTGCGATAATAGTACATTACTTAACAAGGGCGGTAAATACAAAGAATGTCTCAGATCGCAGGTATTTGATAAATATGCGATCTGAGGCTTTCTTTATTACCGCCCGTGTTAAGTACAAAATTTTATGTCACCTCCTGGCCAGGAAGTGGGATTTCCCGCGCGCGGAGCGTGCGGTAATTGCCGCTTTATGGCCAGGTGTGCCATAAAAGTACTATACTTACATTTTCTCTAGTATTAGTGATATGGTTAGTTAGAATGTGCTCGTTGTATGTTCGTCCAATATCTCTACCTATTATCCACTCTGTGTGTTTGTTTTTATATTGTATTATCTCATGGTTTAATTGTAGGCAAAGATTTTGTGGAATCTCTTTTCAAATTATGTGAACGGGGGCTAGCATAACATGCATCTCGTCTCTACTCGCGCGCGAGATAGGCTACCTGTCACTGTCTGATTAATGCTGTCAAAAAGTGACAGGTAGCTTATCTCGCGCGCGAGTAGAGACGGAATGCATGTTGTGCTAGAAGGGCTGTGTGTTTCGTGGCACGACCATTTAAGAGAATAGGGATGTCGACTCAAAAAAAATTATTACTTCAATAGAAAGAAGACATAAAACTATGCCAAATAACGAAGCTACAACGGTTAGAATGTTCGTAGTTAGAGAGAGAAAGTGCTACCTAACCGTGACGTCACTGTTAAGTAGCGCCATAGTAAATGACGATCGTTCAATCAATACAAAGGTGCGTTTTGCGGAAAAGGGACAGAACATACCAACTCTTAAAACTTTGAAGACTTATAATTACGTAATTATTTATATTTTTGAATTACTTTTCTCGCCATTTGATTGAGAATTTGAGCCTTTATGTAGAAAATTTGGATTTATTGATTTTCTTTTATAGTGTCGTCATCCCTATTGGCGCAGGTGTGTACTTACAGTATTACTTATTTTGTATTCTTTTGTTATAAATAAATAAATAAAAAGTACGGCACTTCAAAGTGAAAATATTTATTTATTATTTAAAGAATCGGAACGCCCAAGCAATACGTACCTTAAATCTTTTTCGGCGGTAGGAGTTTGATCTAAAGCCATCCTATACAGTTTTAGTGCCTTAGGATGTTCGCCCATTTTGAAATAAATGTTGCCCATGTTTACCTGCGAAAACATTAGGTACAACATCACCAGTCTTCTGTTTTAGCATTAAGCCCATTTACTTCTCTTAATATAACGTCATTAATTAGCTCTGTGTTGGGAAGTTTGAGGTGAGGCTTTAAGGTCGTTATTAATTAAAAATTGCTTTGTAGGTAGCTTAGGCCTGCCACGTTTTTATTTGGCTGGGGACCCATCTCTAATACTTATCGAGTCATATATGTCTGTAGTCTTCTCATTTCGTGACTATACCATCTGAGTCGCTCTCTTTCTATCGCCAGTACAGTAATGTACGAAAGCGCCCCACTACTTCTGATTGCGCTCTTTCCCCCTTATTCATAAAACTTAACAAACCTCTGCTAACTTAAATGTTGATTGTCCCTTTCTCACAAACGCAAATGTCAAAGTGACAGATAAGGCCAAACGAACTTTAGCGGCTTGTTAACTAAAATAGGTTTGATGGACGTTTTTGAATAAGGGGGTTTGTGTTTTGTCCATAACTTATAGGTTATTCATGGATTAAATAGACAGACAGATTTTATGGCAGTAGGTACAGTCAGCGTTATATAGTAAGTAGCATCCAAAGTGGCAAAATAGTTCGGTACACCATTTATTTTGTACGGTGTACCGAATTTATTTATCCACTCTATTTGGCCACTTTGGCTGCTACAAACTATATGACGCTGACTGTACTTGTTCACATCAGACTACACACTTGGCCACATACCTTGAGCCGGTTGGCGTGTGGGAACAACTTGTTTCGGGTGAGCAGTTGGTAAGTGTTCAACGCTTCCGTATACATCTCGTTCACAGCGTACTGCCCAGCGAGATTACACAACACCTGAAAATATGAAGTCATTATTTTATAGGAAGAACCAGGGTTCAGTCTGATGTATTTGAAAAACACAATTAGTATTTCATCTGTGGCTAAAGATACAAAATGAAGTGTACTATTCGCGTAGGCGATCGCGCCCTGAACAGTAGGTACCCTTACCATGAGTTTGCAATGCTTGCATTACTCGCTAGCCACTGCGTAAACGATTTAGTCTGGACGAAAGTACAGCGCCTCTGGCGGTTACGCAATATAACTAAGAATCGCCATAGTCGCCACATGTTCTAAAGGCATGTTCCGAATCACGCTCACGGCGCGCTTACGATCGGACCGATTCACGCTCATAAGCGCTTACATGAGATGTCGTGAGGTCACTGATGATGTCATGGACGGCGCTCACGGTGCTCACACTCCCAGTCGTATGCACCTTGAGCCAAACGTCAAGTTGACGTTTGATATATGAACATGACAGTAAACACGGGCTATGAGTGTGAATCGGCCCGATCGTGAGCGCGCTCAAGCGAATAGCGGTCCGAAACAAAACACTACTCACGCGGCCTTGAGCGCGCTATTTGACTTGGACCGGCCCCGTCAGCACTGTAAGCGCTGCTAGCATTTTTAGCGTGATTCGGAACACGGCTTGTGCAAGTTTTATTCGTCGGTTTTGGCACTCCCGCATTTTTTTTTTACTAGTTAATATTGGATATACGAAGAATGTCAAGAAAAAAAATTGCAGAAAAATTAAAATTAAAAAAAAAAATCTTGAGATTCTTGAGGAGAATGCAAAAACAAGCCAGGAAAATATTGCACAAAAGTTTGTATGGAGAGTGTTTGCCTCTACAGGCGCCTGATGGTAAGAAAATACTGCCTTAGTCTACTTACTACCTTTTGTTTCGGACCGCTATTCGCTTGAGCGCGCTTACGATCGGACCGATTCACGCTCATAGCCAGTGTTTACTGTCATGTTCATATATCAAACGTCAACTTGACGTTTGGCTCAAGGTGCTTACGCCTGGGAGTGTGAGCACCGTGAGCGCCGTCCATGACACGACATCATGAGTGACGTCACGACATCTCATGTAAGCGCTATGAGCGTGAATCGGTCCGGTCGTAAGCGCGCTTTGAGCGCTGTTAGCATCATTCGGAACATGCCTATAGTTTATATGGAGAAGGCCTTGCCTCTACAGGCGCCTTAAGGCGCAGGGTAGGGCAAGGCCTTCCCCATACAAACTTTGTGCACGTTTTATTCGTCGGTTTTGGCACTAACAAATATAATATTTTTTTTGGTTGTAAATACTAATACTAATAATATGCGAAGATCGTGATGTGAAAATTTTCAAATATTGCAAAAAAATTCAAAATTAAAAAATTAAAAAAAATATTTAATAAACAAAATTTAACATCACGAAATAGCTATCTGAAAAATAAGCATACTGACCAAAAATCATAACTTTAATGCAAACACAAACGAAGTAAATCCTGCACAAAGTTTGTATGAAGAGAACTTGCCATACTCCTCCTCTTAAGCCACCGTCGTTGTATTAAAACTAATAGAGAAAGTAGTACTGACCGCGAAGGTGAGGTCCAGATTATGCGAGTCTCCGAGGTTCGCCTGCTCCTGCATCCGTATCAGCTGCCGCTCCAGGGTCGATGCCTCCTGCGCTTTGGCCAGCGCCTGCAACGCCAAAACCAAACGTAAGTGCAGATAGTTCGTACAAAACTCTGTCAAACGAACGCAAGCAAAAAACAACTAAGAGCTCCGACTGTAAGGTAGTTTCTTGCTTGCGTTCATTTGACAGCATTTGGCCTTACATTTTATAAGTTACGTACGATAAAATGTGATACAGTTTCTATTATAATTTTTCGACAGTGAGCATGTGATAGAAACTGTATTAAACAAGTGTTAAAGTGGAATTTCCAATGGAGTAAGAGCATGTGTCAGTAACAAACGACTATTTGTCGTAGTCACGAGGTAGCCTGTGTCGAATAATTTCTCTAAATTTAGCGTGTTTGATCTGATTGACATTTTGACACTTGATCCAATGTTACCACAATGACCCTGAGTTGTAGACCCGTACCCTGAGTGACAAAGGAAGGTACCTGGCCCAAGTCCAGCTGTTCGTTGGGCGTGTCCTGATCAGGATCTGGCTGCGCGCTGAGCATGCACGACTCCTCCACTAGTGCCATGATGCGCGCCTCCATCTGCTTCACCTTGTCTTCGATGCTGTAAGTAATACAACTCAAATTAGGTATATACCTACCTACCTACCTTCCTACCTACCTACCTATGTACGTTCAAAACTGTAAGACCAAATGCTGTCAAATGAACTCAAGCAAGAATCTACCTTACAGTCAGAACACTTCGTCGTTTTTTGCTTGCGTTTGTTTGACAGAATTTGGCCTTAGACTTTTGTTTGAACTATACGGTCAACCAATTACATTTCTGGGCCACTTCGTACTTTGTCACAGTGACATTAATATGAGATCTCTAGCGGATTTCATTTAGATTTTCACTGTGACAAGGTACGATTAAGTGTTAAGTGGCCTAGAAATCGAATTGGTTGACTGTATATACCGTACACATGTTGAATTCGACGTTCTTGTTTTAACTGAATGCAGATTGAAAGACACATTTTCGATTGACCAAATACCAGGTTACTCTTCTCACCTTACCTCGCACAACATAAATCAAAATGGCGGCGTTGTAGTTTATGTTAAAGATAATTGGAACGCAACTGTATCGGAACCCCGGTTCGACGAGGCGTGTTGTTTGCAAATAGACATCCCGACACAAATCACAATCCTCTGTTTTTATAGATCACCATCATTCATAAGTACCACAAACTTCCTTGGCGACCTGGAGGACACGCTGATCACGCTCAAGCACGCAAATCAGTTAATCGTCACTGGAGACATAAATATCAACATTATTCCCACTATTAACCAACGCGCAAATGAAACAGAATACCTTTGTCTTCTTGCTGAGCATGGACTTGTGCCGGCCATCTCACTACCTACGCGTGACGGATCCTGTTTGGACCACATATTTATAAGAAGCAAACGCCAAGTTGTTGGTCTGGTATGTGATCTTAACGTGACGGATCACAAAGCCGCTGCTATCGAAATTTCATCTCATTTATCATTTTATCCGAAGCCAAATAGAATTAAAACAGTAATTGACTATGAAGGTGTTTCTATGGAACTCTCATCCACTGACTGGCAAAAAGTTTTATGTGAAAAAGACGTAAACACAGCAACTAGTATTTTTATGTCCATAACTCAAAACGCCATACAAAAAAACTCGAAACAAGTAAAGATTCCTAGATCAAAATTCACCTTGAAACCCTGGATGACCCCTGGACTAATCCGATGCGCACAACACCGTGACAGGTTACACCTAAAATCAAAACAGTTTCCAAATGACGTGATTCTCCAGTTAACTTATAACAGGTACAAAAATTTCTGCAACAACCTCCTAAAACAACTTAAAGAAAAACACGAAAATCTTGAACTCTCTTCCAATACCCATAATACAAAGAAACTTTGGAACGTTGTTAAAAACATTTGTAATATAAATAAACAAAATACGCAACCCGTTGAGCTCCTCTCTACTCCAGATCACAAAGATTCCCTAAATAATTGCAATAGTTTCTTCTCATCCGTTGGTCAAAATTTAGCTAGAAACATTATGTCACAATCAGGAGAGACAGAAGAGAACCTCGCCAGTAAAATCAAAACAAGTGGTGTCACCGACAGGTCCTTCTTTATGCAGCCTACTGATTTCAAGGAAATTGAATCCATAATTATGCAACTGAAAAATGACAGTTCACCAGGCCTAGATGGTATTAATAACAAACTTATAAAATATGTAAGAAATTCTATAATTGAGCCCATCACCCATATCTACAATCTTAGCCTAAGCTCAGGCTGTTTTCCTGAGCAATGGAAGATAGCAGCGGTAACTCCCATTCATAAGGACGGACCCAAAGACATCCCTGGAAACTATAGGCCAATATCTCTCCTCAGCACCTTTTCGAAGATCCTGGAAAAGCTGGTTAATATTCGTTTAGTGAAGTACCTTGAGAACTTCGGTCTTCTATCTGAGAGACAGTTCGGCTTTAGGCAGAACCGATCCACGGAGGACGCCACTTCTCTTCTTGTCAACCTCGTCTCTTCCTATTTAGATAAAAATTATAAGTGCATTGGCGTCTTCCTGGACTTGGCTAAAGCCTTTGATACAGTTTCATTCCCAATATTGTTACGGAAACTACAGATGCTAGGCATACGTGGCGTACCACTGTCGTGGTTTGAAAGCTATCTGACAGGGAGGAGTCAGATGGTCAGAGTAGGTTCCTTCAGCAGTACCAGGGAGCAAACTAAATTCGGAGTGCCGCAAGGAAGTATATTGGGCCCTACCCTTTTCATAATTTACATGAACGACATCCTAAATCTGAATATTCCTGACTCCGAAGTAATCTGCTATGCCGACGACACTGTTATTCTTTTTAATAGTACCAGCTGGGACAAAACAGTTGCTGCTGCAGAAAATGGCATGAAACTGGTTTCGGACTGGTTTCGCGCCAACTTACTGACCCTAAATAACAATAAAACGAAATTTCTCAGCTTTCACAAAACCGCCTCATCGAAACCACCTCCCAATCTCGTTGTCAAAGTTCACTCATGTAAAGATTCCTCTGCTACCTCCTGTATCTGCGACTCTATCCAGCGCACTGATGTTATTAAGTACCTAGGACTTTTTGTTGACGATAAACTGAATTTCAAACACCACATCCACAAACTCTCTGCAAGAATTAGAAAATCCATTTATATATTCAAGAAACTCCGCCAATCTGCAGATAACTCCTTGCTATTTCTGGTCTACACTGCGCTGTGCCAGTCGGTGATCAGCTACTGTATTACAGCTTGGGGCAGCGCAGCAAAGACCACAATGTTGGAAATCGAAAGAGCGCAACGTTCGGTGTTAAAAGTTATGTTAAAAAGGCCTTTCCGATTTCCAACTGCGACTTTATATGCCGAAGCACATGTTTTAACAGTTAGACAATTATTTATACATAAAATTGCATTAATCACACACAAAACCTCTAAATCTAAGACTTGCCATGATACACTACTTAAAAAACGTGTCTTTAAGCTACCAGTTCCCAGGGTGCTCTCCAGTTTTGGCCAGCGCTTTGGAGATTACATTAGAGTATCTATTTACAACAAATTGCACAAAAACTGTAACTTAACGAGCTGCACTATAAATGAAGCTAAAAAACTTATTCTTAAATTTCTGATGACTCTTAATTATGCTGAAACTGAAACTTTTCTACACCTAAGTTACACCTAAGTTAGAATAAGTATAAAACTTTTCAATGTTTAATATCGCCATATTTTCTATATTCTACCAGATGTAGTATCGAACTTATTTCATAAATTTATTTTAACTGGTTCTCCACGATACAGGCGTGGCCTAGTGTGGGGACCCCTGGTAACTATGTTATAGAATTTTGTGAAATAAATGATTATCTCTCTCTATCTCTCTCTCTTGTATCTACAGTCACGTTCACTAATATATACCTAACGCATTGTTGAAACTTCTTGTAAAAGAATAGAGGAAAAAATAAACATACATTCATGAACTAAACTATACGATACCTATAGGAAGTTTTCGAGTGACTACGGTATGGGGTTTTGCAAGAAGGAAGTGTAAGATAAGATAAGCCTTTATTACTGATAAAGTATATACATTTTACATTTTCTTACTATTGTCTATTCCATCACCATATAAATATAATTTTTAAGAAGGAAGTGTACGCATTTTTAAATCCTTCTTTTCACCCATGGAGTTGCAGGCGTCTTTAGGCTGTGGTGACAGATTACCATCAGGCAGGCCGTACGCTTGTTTGCCACCGACGAACGTACAATAGTGTGCAATTCATGTTGAGATTTTCATTTGACTATGACAGAAATCGCAATGGTCATTTAAAAATGTCGTGTTTCAATTTAACCATTGGTCGAAACGAATTTTTAAAAACTTATTACGCGTTTATTTAGTTGATTACTTGCTGATAATATTATAGTTCATATTGGAAATAAAATATTGCGCCGTGCCTAAAGGACGTGCTCTGTTTGACAGCGCGCAAAGTCGCTACGAGCGGGCGTTTATAGTTTGAACTCGAACGAAATAAAGTTTGAACTGGGGGCCGATTTTTGAGTGTCGAACGCTCGACTTTTCACTCGAGATCTGTCAAAAAATAATAATGTTTTGACAGAATGTCGAGTGAATTGTCGAGCGACGAGCCTGTCCCTCGTTGTCGCGCGCGCTGGCGTCCAGGCTACGCGTCTAAGTGTAAGGCCTGAGTGGACGCTCGGAGCGGAGCGTTCGGCGTTGCGTCCTGCGGGGCGGGCGAGCGTGCATATACTATTTGTGCGGCGGCGACTCAGGACACCAGTATGGGTTTCAATTGTTTGACATGGACGCCCCGCTGGACGCAACGCTGGACGCCCGACTCGAGCGTCCACTCAGGTTGTACACTAATGGCTCACGTGTCTTCCTTGCGATCTTCTCGGCTGGGTAGATCTCGCGCGGCGGAGGTGTAGCCAGCGGCGCGGACGGCGGTGACGGGGCGAGCCGCCGCGGTGCCGGCGCGGGAGCTGCCGCCGCGGACGTTCACTGTGCCCAGTCGGAACATCTAGGACACAATTCAGGGTAAATATATGTAGAACCATCGAAAACATAGTACAGTACTGCAAAGGCTTAGAACAAATGTCTGGCGCACACGATGAAGGGGACCCGGGGGAAGTAGATTGGATAAGGGAAAGAAAAAGACAATATTACTGCGAAGGCCGCGAAGGAAGGGGTCGCCCGCTGAGTATGTTATAGATAGACAGCCGAGCAAAAGCGAGGCCGTCTATTAATACGAGGGCAGGCAATCGCTGTTTCGGCTGAGACTTACTGAGTGATTTTATATATGTGCAATGAAATTTTAAACTTAGGTATAAGAAATTTCCATATGAAATACTAAGGATTCAGTAATAAAATAAATATATAAATAAATATTTGTGGACAATCTTACACAAATCAACCTAGGCCCAAACTAAGCAAAGCTTGTACTATGGGTACTAAGCGACGATATACATACTTATATAGATAAAAACAAAACAACAACATACGCATAAAACATGCGCTACAGCTAAACGGCTTTCAGTTGAGTTAGGTATCGATTATCAAATAATTACTAAATGAGTACGCGCGTCTCTAAGTGAGCGAATGAAATATAAATAAATAGGACAGTATTTAACATGCTTTTTATTATTTAGAAAGTGGGTTGCAAGTAATGTGAAAACTTTACATGAAACAATATTTTTATTCCAATAAAACGTCGACGGAAGTTCATATATAGATGTGCACGTGAATAGGATGGGTAATGGGAATGCTACGCATAGGTGAACGACGATAGTATAAATAAAAAGGTACCTATCAGATGTTCACCGAATACGGTTTATCTACACCCATATAGTAAATCCTCTTTTATAAGTTCAAATACCGTAGATAAGACCCCGCTTTATAATATACTGTGCGGCTGTTGCGTGCGTCCCCTATTAGATCACGAAATAGAACACTTTAACGAGATCACGTACAAAATTAAGACACAGCTGCGGGCTGGCGGCGGAGGCGCGGGCCGGCCTGTCGACGCAAACATGGCGCACGCCGGCGAGAAGTGCCCACACGAAACACATGAAAGAGGATTTAATATATGGATGTAGATAAAGTAGTGTATGCAACTGTACATAATTAGGCATTAAAACACTCGTGTGACCTTATTATGAAACTCGCCTTCGGCTCGTTTCATAAAACACACTCGTGTTTTAATGCCCCTCATTATGTACCAGTTGCATAAACTACTATTGTTGTATAGTGTGTCATCCACGAAGGTGCGCCCCTCCACAGCCCAATCCGTACAATTGCACATGATTACAGATGTGCAAGTTGCGGAAAGTTTCCAAAAAGTTGGAAAAGTTCTCGGAAATTTCTTGAGAATTTCATAGAAATATAAGAAATTTCCATTTTACATTTCGGAAAGTTTCAAACCCCATACAAAAATGTGAGAAATTTCAGAAACTTACCCATGTGGAAAAGTTCGCTATTTTAGAAAGTTTCCGACGGCACATCAGTACACATGATTAGTATGAGACGCACTATATACACTTGTACAAACTTACCCCGGTCCCCAACCTGCTGGGCGTCTTCCTCCCGATGCCCGCAGTTTTCATCGACTCCTGGAAGGCCGTGTCCTCTCTCAGCGCCCTCGTGTCCAACGCGGGAGCCACGTCGTTAAATCCCGTGTACAGTTCATCGTCATCATCTACAACCATCGCCGTACGGGGCTTCGCGTCAGTACCTACGCGGGACGCGCTGTAGTACCGCGAACTCAGCATAGCTGCCGCTTTCAGAACTCTGTACTGTTCAATGAAATACTAGAGAATCACTTTTGTCTCAATCACGTGTAGGTGGAGCATAACCCGTAGATAAGTATGTGTAATTATAATTATCAAAGAGAATATAATCACTTGGTAATTATGAGTCGTATGTTGTGACGCCGTAGCTATGGCAACGCGTGTCAAGGTACTTTGTGCGCGTGTCACACAGACACGACAAGATATTAGTGGCCTGTCAAGTAATGGATTGATTTGTTACCTGGCAATAATGCTTTATATGTCACAATCGTTTTATCTTTTCAAATAAGTATGTATTTATGTTATGCCGCCACCACACTTCGCTATGCATGTGCAAATATTCGTGTTGCATCTCTTTCTATAATATCGGAAAAGAAAGGGAGGCAAATACGTATAGCGAAGTGTAGTAGCGCCATTACGTTGCCGTAATATTGTGAACTTCGATAGTTCTAACGCGTAATATTATAAACTATCGAAGTTCACAATTTTACTGGCAGAGGCATACCTCGCCTTAAGCACTTACGACTTTCATCTCATGTTATGAGAAAAGTTTTCACACTAAGTTAGTTTAGAAATACATACAACTATAAAATTGCATTAATAATGCCGTTTCGCGTTTTGTCTGCATCATATTCTGCACTACAACAGTTTATCTGAGCAACATAACAAACTGTAAAAACGGTTGGTATAAATAATAACAACAATTTTTCACGGTCATTTTTATTACATGATCACTTAAATTCGTTACAATCAAGATCCTTTCGTCGTCACACCAATGAAAAAATAATTGTTGAAACATAATTAAAAACAAATGACTGAAAAATGGCCATCACAATATAATCACCGGTTATCATCATTCTTCGAAAGAACAGTGTTATGGAAGACCCGGAGACGTGGATCGTCTAGATACACTAAATTAAAAACTACCTAACTACTTCATCTCCATCAAAAAATACATGCAAATGAGTGAAAGGATGGCGAAACTACAGCCACTAACCTAATCCTGACTCGACGTTCATTCAATACATCAGGTACAAAAATAACTGCATTTTAATTTTAAAACATTATCGTATCTTCGTCAAAAGTAATAACAATATTTTAGTACATATACTGATCTTTCAATATCGTGGAGCCATGATTTGCATCAAACCAGCAGTAGTCTTCTATGCTATTATTGCAACATCTGCAACAGTGCCTTTCAGGAACTATTTGTACTCCTTTTTAAGTGTATGTAAACTTGTATATGCTTGTTATCAAAAGGCAATTCTAAGACACCGAGAACTACGATGATGCCCACCGCTCCGCACCGCCAGCGCCCGTAGCACATGTTGCGCTCGAGAGTATCTCGACTTATCTCGAGCTAAGTACGCGTCTTCTTCTGATTGGCGCTGTTAGAAAGTGACGGATAGCTCGAGATACACGCAACACGTGCTAGGCCTACTGGTAGCGAGAGATAACAGTATATTACCGATTACATCTTTGCCCCTTGCCCCTAAAAGACTAGTTAGAAATGCAAATATCCAATTTTGTACATTTCGCTTACCATTAAGATAACACCAGATAAAAATAATAGAAAACTCTCGTCTCTATTAACATGGATATGACTTAGATGTTAACAATTCATAATTATGCTCCATATAATTTTATGTACATACATAAGTAACAAGGGAAGCGGTACGGGCTTGCAGCGCCGGAGTCTTATTGTATAATCAAATCCTTCAGCTTCAGAGAGTTAATAAGTGAGTCGGATGCCGAGATAAGGTAAGCCAATGGGTGCCTAGGTCGATTTTCAGATAGTGCACCACATTTAGTTGCATAATTTCGACACCAAAGAGCTGAAAATATTTGGTCAAAATTGTAGCAAACCAACAGGTGATACTAATAATTACTTTGTCATTTAAAGATCAAATCAACAGTTAAGGGACCTTAAATTTTGTGTACTACTCAGAGTAGAGTGTAAAATGACTCGCATAAACGAACCCTTGGATACAACCACTTACCTGATCTCATACGGCCATCCGGCACTTTTAACAGAAACAATACATTTTATTCTTCATACATATTACATATATTTTAATGTTTTTTATAAATATTATGTAGGTATAGCCTCTTGTTTAGCTGCGCATAATTTTCATGCCAGTTTGCAACAAGCTAGTGCTGAAATTGAGCTCTTCAGATTTTGCGGCAAATTCAATTGAGACTTTCGGTTACGGGATCGTCCTAATACAACGCGACTACGCGATGATCGGCAATCGCGCGAGTGAAATTCGCGAATATAAATATTATACTCGAATAGGGATCGTTCTAAAACGCGACTACGTGATTATCGCGCGAACTCGCGACTTTTACTAGTAAATATTCTAAGTCAAAGTCGCACGATCGCGCAATCATCGCGTAGTTGCGTTTGTATTAGGACGATCCCTACGAGTATATATACAACCGGGGCCCATCTTACTTAGTCCGCGTTCTGATTCAGGCTATATGATGCCGTAAATGAACCCCAGCCTTTCGGGCTAATACGACGTTTCCCGTATCCTCCATCGCCGGATATAGTCGCCTGATAGGTCGCGCGTGTGTAGTATCATGCAGCCTCTACTAGAATGCGGCCAAAGCTAAAAAAATTCAATTTTACAAATAAACTAGTAACACGGAGTTGCTCTGATCAATGAAGAGTAGTTTTTTAACTGGTATAGCCAATTCAGACTTGTGAAATTGCAACTTGGGGGCCCAGCAATCGTCTTATCTTACCAATAGATGGAGAATTTTCACTTTTCATATACTTACATCGCTATTTACTTCAGTAGAAACGTACACTTAAGTTTTTGACTTCACTTATACCTGATTAGCTTTACACAGAATTATGTACCACTTTGTGAAAAAAATACTCTTACAAATACAACAGCTATCGCTTGTAAAGTCGGGAATGAAAAACTTGGCCACTTATAGACTTCTAAAGTCTAAAAAGAATTAACTTTTCCATTCGGGAAAATAGTTTAGATACAGATAGGCGCAATCGAAAGTTGGGCCTGATTTTCATGTACAAAAACTTTACTTAAGATCTACTCGTATTTTTCAGTGAAAATCTTTTAGTAGGTATATTTGAACCTTTGGATGTTGGCTGAAAAATAATGAAGGCGTGCTCTTCCCTACGGTTAAGCTACAAGAAGCACTATGGTAGACCACATCATAATTAGTACTCGGCCAACTTTTTGTAGGTACATTTTTAAACCGTCTCTAGCGTAATAGGCAACTAGCAGCTCAGCGGCAGTGCTACAAGGCGTCTGATGGCCCACAAGTAGCCCTGTCGCACACTTCTAGTATCAACAATAACCTAAAGTAATGGTAGTACCATACTGCTACTTGCGCCATTCCTGTCCTCTACCGACATAAAAAACAAAACGATCTTTTGTTTACATGACGGGCATACCCGTCACCGGTAGACAACGGCTTAGCAAGAGAAAGAGACAGCAGGCCCACCGTAGATCACTCGTACGAACAATAACCTGGTCATAATAAAAATAGTATCAAACTGTTACTCGTGGCGGCATAACCTAGGGAAGAGAGCCCGCCGTAGACTTTCAACAACAATAAAGTAAAAGTAGCATCAAACCGCCACTCGTCGCTTCAGATACAGGTACACTCAATTAGCAACAGTAAGAGCGTTGGGGGGAGTGAAGCTGAAATGTGCAGTACCTCTTGTATAAGTTTTTTCTAAACAAAACACAAACGATATGGCAAAAATAAGGCCCCCAGAGGCGCTGCTCGAGATGCCTAACAAAATGAGACTAAACGCAAACGCGTTCGTTTGGGTTTTGTTTCGAAAAAACTTATAACACAGGTAGAGAATTGATCAATGAAATGCACTGCTTCGTCTGCACGTTCCGCTTTGCATTCGTATATAAACGCATCGTAACCCTGTCTAAAATAATTGTAGTATCATACTGCTACTGGTTCAGCACTCAGCAGGCAGGCAAGTGGAGGATGGCAGCCGACGGCTAGATCTGCGTGCTGAAGCGCGGGCGCGGCAGCTCGAACACGTCGCCGTGCACGGAGCGCGCCAGCGCCTTGATGCTGGCTGCGATGTCTGTCGGCTCCTCCTGCACAAACAAGAAAACAAACAAGAGATTAAGGCTGGGTTGCACCAAACCGTCTGTAATCGTAAGCGGTGTTCGTCAAATCTGATTGTATGAAAAGTTTGACAAGTTTCTATGGGATGACAGCTGCGGCACCATAATTGACGATGACCGGTCTGTGTTCGTACGTTGGTGCAACTGGCACTTAAACTGCCGTTTCATCAGACATGTGCTACGCAGCTATGCTGCGATTACGTGAAAGCTACGCCAGGTCCATCGCCGCGCGTCCACGACACCTGGATGCATCACGTGTCTGTGTGTACTCACGTCATCGTCCAAGTCCCAGGGCTGTCGCTCGCTGGGGAACACGGGCACGCTGATGGGCAGCGAGCGCGCCAGGTCCATCGCCGCGCGTCCACGACACCTGGATGCATCACGTGGCTGTGTGTACTCACGTCATCGTCCTAGTCCCGGGGCTGTCGCTCGCTGGGGAACACGGGAACGCTGATGGGCAGCGAGCGCGCCAGGTCCATCGCCGCGCGTCCGCGACACCTGGATGCATCACGTGTCTGTGTGTACTCACGTCATCGTCCAAGTCCCGGGGCTGTCGCTCGCTGGGGAACACGGGAACGCTGATGGGCAGCGAGCGCGCCAGGTCCATCGCCGCGCGTCCGCGACACCTGGATGCATCACGTGGCTGTGTGTACTCACGTCATCGTCCTAGTCCCGGGGCTGTCGCTCGCTGGGGAACACGGGCACGCTGATGGGCAGCGAGCGCGCCAGGTCCATCGCCGCGCGTCCACGACACCTGGATGCATCACGTGGCTGTGTGTACTCACGTCATCGTCCTAGTCCCGGGGCTGTCGCTCGCTGGGGAACACGGGAACGCTGATGGGCAGCGAGCGCGCCAGGTCCATCGCCGCGCGTCCACGGCACCTGGATGCATCACGTGTCTGTGTGTACTCACGTCATCGTCCAAGTCCCGGGGCTGTCGCTCGCTGGGGAACACTGGCACGCTGATGGGCAGCGAGCGCGCCAGGTCCATCGCCGCGCGTCCACGACACCTGGATGCATCACGTGTCTGTGTGTACTCACGTCATCGTCCAAGTCCCGGGGCTGTCGCTCGCTGGGGAACACGGGCACGCTGATGGGCAGCGAGCGCGCCAGGTCCATCGCCGCGCGTCCGCGCATCCGCGACACCTGGATGCCCTCGTCGTTGCTCACGTCAGCTACAAACATTTAAAAAAATACTTTTAATGTTTTTTTTTAATGACGATTGGTTTTGCTTTTGGCATCTATGCTAAAGCACTAGCAGCGAGTATTCTCGTAGTAATTCTACTCGTTTGCTCGCTCAAAGGAGTCGAATTACTATGAGAGTACTCTGTACCTACTTGCTACTCGCCGGCGGTGGATCTTAGGTACTGCCTAAGGGTAAAAATAATGTATTGTGTACGTACGGTCACGGACATTAATTATTGAGCCACTTAGAGCTCATTTTATACTGGACTATTCAAAATTTCAAAATTCAAACATTTATTCTGCGAATAGGCCACAAGGGCACTTTCACATGTCATAATGTTAATGTACAATTTTAAAAAAGTCTGACTTTATAAGCATATGATAGATTTTTCATGTCAATATATTAATTATCTATTACAAATATTACAATAATAGTAAAGTTGAGAGATATATAAGGTCTCAGTCTGAATAACAAAATTTAATATAATATCTCAAAGATGTAAATGGTCTCTGAGCGTCAAAATATTCTTAATAATGACTATTCTAACGTGCTTAGAGATGTACATGGTTGAACTATTGTAAGGTACGGGGGAGAGTAGAGGTGATAGACTCGCGTTGATGTTGTATAATGAATGAATTCCTTTATTAAATATCTTCCTATCTTTATATACATGTTAGGTTGTGCTTATACAAGCAATACGCGTTATTGTTACAGTAAACTATTGTTACTGTTAAATACTAATAAATAGCCAATTGCTATATTACACCTCCCCCGAAAGTTCCCTTCACCCCCGGGGTGGCAGAGAAAAAAATAAAGCATGTTACTTGCTTACAATTTGAAAATAAACTTGGAGAACTGCTATAAGTATGAAATTATATTAGGTAAATACTTAATTTAACATAACTATTCAAAATAAAAATAAAAAACTGGTTCTCCTGTGTTAAGTCTGGTCTATCTAGTTCTAGTTTTTATCTATCTCAATATTTATTTATTATCGTATTGTATTATCATTACGGTATTGGTATCGGTACATCTCATTAATAATCTAATGCCGTTGGAGTCTTCAGCTCCTAATAAAATAAACGGGAATGGTTACCCAGGGCATGGTCACCCTACAAAAATACTCAACTGGCTACGCATCTTTGCGCACCTTCATCTCAACAACATACACGGGAATGGCTACCCAAGGGCATGGTCACCCTTAAACAATATCGGCATATCAGGCCTATACCTCTTCGGCTGCCTGTACTTAGAGTCACTAATACATTAAGACATAAGTCTCCAAGAACTTTCACGAAGGATTACGGTTGATCTCGTCATGATCAAGTTAAAGGACATGTGCTCTAACTAAACTTCCTTTCAACTCAACTACTTATTTACCGTACCATACGTAAGTACTGAAAAAATATTAAATTATTGTTCAAAGCTATTTCTGTAATTGTAACTAAATAAATTTCTGGTCTTAATAAATCTTAATCTTCCTGCAGAGAAGAAAAGATAACTGCAAATAATCGATTAAACTCTCACTAAATTATCAGGTGATCAGTCTAATAATCAGTTAAAGTATAATTGTTAACTCTATTGATGTAAAATTTCCTAAGATTGAGTATCAAATTTAGATCGGCGTACACGCGCGGCCTAGTAATAGTTTTTTGCTGACGCGGGGAACGTTTAGCGCGCTGACCCCGGATGGCACGCGCTACTCGTATTGTATTGCGAAATATAAAATTATGTAGGCTAACTTTATTATACTTAGTGACACTAGATTTATTAAAATGTTTATGATTTTAGACATATTTAACTATTATGAAACACGAAAATGGAATGCAAAATTTTCAGCGACAACCTTTTCATATTAATTAATCTTAAAAGAGACAAATTACTTTAAAAAAAAATACGAATTCAGTAAAATTATTTAAAAAATACGTCACTATTACGTGACCTGTCCTGCGCGTCCTGGTTTCGTCATCCTCTCGCTCGTCCTGGATGCTGTGGTGGCGGCAACTCGTCCGTGGTTCTCCATCGTGACGGCTGCGTCGGCTGCTGTTGTATCCGGGCCGGGATAACCCTGGACTCCCTCGAACATGGGCCGGGATAACCCTGGACACCTCTTGATTTGCGAGCCGGGATAACCCTGGACAACGCTCTTCTATGTACTTGCTCGATTTCTTCTTTCTTCACGTTCTTCAAAAATAAAGTTAATCCTTCTTTAACAATTTCTTCATTCTTCGTAAAAAATCTTCTTTAACTATTTAATTCTTCTTTCTTCACAAACGAAGTTAATGTTGAATCTTCTTTTTTCTTTTGCGCTTCATTTTTCTTGATAGATTTATTTTATTCGTTGTTGATCTGACTGCGTTCTAGAAGCTCCTTGGTGGTTCCTATGGCAGGGTCGCCATGAACTATTATAAGGGTTCAGGGGATGGTAGAGGTGATCGTCACGAGTGGTTGTAGTATAATGAAGTAATTCCTTTATTAAATATCTTCCTATCTTTATATACATGTTAGGTTGTGCTTATACAAGCAATACGCGTTATTGTTACAGTAAACTATTGTTACTGTTAAATACTAATAAATAGCCAATTGCTATATTACATGGTCTCAAAGCTTCAAAATAAAAATAATAAGATTTAATAAATATAAAAGGAAAAAAAAAACAATTTAATATAGAGGTGTCTCTCAGAGTCAATGTCAACAAAAACTAATCCATAACAGGGTGATGTCTCTCGTCAATCTCCAAGAGAAGACACTAGTATTAAAGTAGTTACTATGTCCTTCAAGCATGAACGACCGGACTCCACAAACAGCACCCGATCACGAGTATGACGCGTATCTCAGCCATCGTCTCCCTCGACCATCTGTTAGGGAAGGTGGCGACCCGATCAACGACGCCACCGTAAGCAAAGTCCTTTAAGCGAGCATGACATTCAAGCTGGCGGACATTGATGATAGCAAAGATTAAAGCGACTGTTCGGCGAGAAACAGCATCATGTTAAATAGAACGTAACGGAACTAGTATACGAGTACAAGGATATACGCTAAGATAAACATAGGTGTATTAAATGTAACAATATTAAACTACAATTGGCTTAAAAGCATTTTTGTCATTTAAGAAATCTTTGACAGTATAATACGCTTGGTTTAGCAAATAACGTTTATTATTCATAGCATTATATATTCATAGCTTAACTATTGAATAACAAAACTAGTTTGACACCTAAAAGGCTCAACAATTTAAGTCTGTAAGTGTACATGTATGTAATGAATTACTGTTACCAAAAACTAGAATGCTTTTTGAACGTTATAGTTTTGATGTTTACTTAATATCCTGAATTTGCAGAAATACAATGAGAATGTGCATAATTCGAACTCATATTTTAATATTTTATGACCAAAAATAATTAATTTTATTGTTCATGAAAATATCAATTTATAAGTTACATACAGGCTGTCCCTAAAACCAATGCTGAAAAAAAAAATCAAAAAACGCCTCACGTAAAAAATATACAAATTTTTACAATACCAAAGACAGAATTAATAATGTAAAGGCTAAAAATTATAATGACTACTTACGATCCGACTCATAGTCATCCTGGTCTGAGATCATATGATTGCGCGAGTCCGTCCCCTCTATATCGAAGATGTCCTCCGCGTCCAGTGAGTCTTCTTCGGGGGGCAGGTCTCTGTTCTGCTTTATGGTTAAAACAAGAAAAAAAGAAAATTATAAATATTTGTGGACAATTTTTGACCATGCGACCTAATCCCAAACTAAGCTAGGCTTGTACAATGGGCACTAAGAGTATACATACATATATAGATAAATATATACTTAAAAACATAGAAAACATCCAAGACTTAGGAATGTTCATCAAATAAATGCCCTGACCGGGATTCGAACCCAGGATCTCCATCTTTGTAGGCTACAATATGGGGGTCTCCAAGAAAGGAGTGTGTAAATTTTTAAAAGGGTCGGCAACGCGCGTGTGACTCCCTTGGGGTTGCAAGCGTACATAGGCTGCGGTGACCGCTTACCATCAGCCGGGCCGCACGCTTGTTTGCCACCGACGTGGTATAAAAAAAAAGGCAGTCAATAATTATAAACTCAATAAAGTGACATTTGCGTTAAGTAAATAGTTTTATTTAAAACCACCACCATGCTTGGTAAATGTCAGTAGATTTGAATATCTACAAAAAAAGAATAGGTAGGTATACTGTACATGTTCCATACTTAAATGACCTCTAAGCATACTAAAGGACATTTGCGTAACTGTATTTAATATTAATTTATAAGAACCCTCTAAAACCCAAATAAAAACTACTGGCGGGAGTTGAAAATTCAGAATTCAGGACAATAACTTGTCCGAAACCAATAATATTTTTAAGAATAATACTAATATGTGATTCCTACACCTAATTAATATTGATGTTAGTGTTAACATATGTTGTTTATGTTTAATATACCTTAACAATATTCTGTGACATTTTCTTGGCATCTTTGAATGAGGACAGTCTTCTTCTCTGTAGTGGAGGTAGCTGTGGTGAGGGGGGTCCGTTGTCGATGCTTGTGTCTACTCTGAAGCCATCACTGTTCAAGCTGTCCCGCGTTTTGCTTACAATACTGAAAATTCAATCATACGACTCATTATTGCTGGGGTAAATTAAAATATATATCAGTTGGTTTAGATGACAGCTCTGAAAATAGTTTATCTTAAGTGCACAGTACCTTAATTATAAAGTATATTAGGAAACAAGAAACTAGCATAATAGGTGTAGTACCTAGCTAATATCTTGTGATCCCTTTGTGCTCGGTCTCTGTACGCCTCGAATTCAGCATACTTTTGGTCTCGGAACTGCCGCACAGTTTCCTCAATGGCTTCAAGCTGTGACTGCAGCGTCTGTGTGAGCTGCTTGCTCAGCGTGCTGATGGCCTGCTGCGCCGGCTGCCAGCCTTTCTTATCACTAACTATGTTGTTTGTGTCCACATTCTCTTTCATGTCTAAACTAGTTACTTCTGGCACAAGTAAGTTGAAAACTGGTGAGAAATTGCTTGATTTCTTAAGATTATTCACTTTCTCTGGTGTAGTCTGTAAAAACAATTAACTATTACAAGTAACCAGTATTTCTTCTATTAGATGTTCTATATAGTTAAATATACTTAAAAAAACATAACATGCCTTCCAAATTTAAAATTTAGTAATCAATTAAAGTATTTGTGTTTACCTAAAAATGTAATTCAGTTGAGAAGTAATTACAGGTGTCCATAGTTACAATGCATTTAACAGTATCCATACAGTATCATGTTACTAAAGAGGCAAATAGCAGAAGTGTTAATTGATGCCTTATGCTTGCACAATCTGTTGTATCAATTAAGTCTTAATAAAGAGGTTTATGGGTTATTTAGCATTGAACATGAATTAAACCATTCCTGTCCATGTCCATTTATCAAACACAGAGGTCATCGGGGTACCTACAATGGAGCCACAAGTAACTGGGTAAAAGGGCATTTGTACTAACTTGTGTGACTTTGGGAATGAGGACAGCGCTAGGCCTGTCCTGCGAGACAGCGTGCGTGACCTGCCCACACGCCAGGCAGGTGTGCAGCGTCCAGCGGCCCGCCGTGCGCTGGCATGTCAGAGCTGGCTGCACCACTTGACTCTTTAGAGAACTCAGTGGTGTTGATAGTAATTTCTATAAAACAAAATGATAAACCTCCACTAATCAGCAGTAATGGGAAAATATGACTAGATAACTGCTCTCAATCAATTGAAAACAAAACACTTTCAATCCTTAATTTAGAATTCCGAAAGTGTCCTCTGAAACTGATAAACAGCACGAAGTTCCGACTTCAAAAATAACCTTATTTTGATCGCTATTACGCCTGGCGGTACTGTATATTTATTGGATATAAAACGTTTGATGACATGATATTGTGATATTTGTTCTAATAGCTTTTAATTCAAAACAATAGCCCTTCATAAAAGTCAAGGTCAATACATGTTTACCGACGGTACCTACCTCACTGAAAAAAATATCCCTTTGTTCCGTAGGTGATAACTCCAGTTTTCTTATGTCTACATTATCTTCTAGTTTATCACTTCCTAATGTTACATTTAAGCATTTACAAACGCAGAGAGCCATTATGACTGAAATGCGACGATAGAAAATGATCAAATTTGTATAAAAATACACAGTCGTAATTTGTACAAAGTAGTCCAGAGATAGAAATACATACAGCACAGCACGCACACAACACAGATTCACTCACACCTTCTTATATATTTTTATATACCAAAATATATACACCAATAGAAAATATAACTATACGCGGCACGTTTTGGGTGTTCTACTTAAAGTGAACTAAATAAAATCTATATATCTCAGCTTTTGCATACGAAAGTGAGTTGCTAGAAGGAGATAGCAGATATTAAGGGGAAGTTATAATGATCAAAGTGTTCAAGCCAGCTTACGACTTCACGGCAAAGAACCTACGTTTCTCAGATTAACTTGAACAGCTCGCAATCTCGTAGCATGTCGCATTGACAGCTGTCAAATAGGGGATATATAGGCTGGACGTGGAAATACCAAGAAGTGCATGATTCCTAATTTAGCTGAGGTTAGCTTGCGTTCGTGGCTCATTTGTTTTAATTATTACTTCTAAATACTATAAAATTTATATCGTACTATTATTTGAAATTTAACCTTATACTCCAGCGGTGCTTGTAGTAATTTTTGTACTGTTTACAGTGTTCCATATTGCGGCTTTTATGTTTTCATGGTTGAAAAATGTCTAAAAGAAGTCAACCTAGTTGGTCTCCGCCGACGAAGAAAGATCAAAAGCCAGTGCTTCGGTTGTACAACAGTTTAACTCGGCAGAAAGAAGAATTCGCGTGCTCCAATGGCAACCGCGTTAATTGGTACACCTGTGGGCCAACTGTGTACGATGCCTCCCACATGGGCCATGCAAGGTATATTTGCAATTAAAATTTCAGTCTATATTTTTAATGTTTCACATAGTAATTAATGGTTTATATGGTAACTATATAATCATTTAGTTTAAGCTGGTTTAGGTTTCGAAATAGCCTTTATATGACCCCTTACTATGTCCTTGTTTCATAATCATAATAATTCCATTCTTATCACTTGTTACTTGTAATTCAATTTAAATTAATTTACGTTTAAACAAACACATGTTTCAAGTACAGTAAGTTGTTTTTGCTTTTTTTATTTATTTCTGAAACCAATAATTCGGCTTTGTATTTACTTAAAGTTTGGGTTGCTACATTTTATATTGTTATAAAAATTACTCATGGTATTTACATACCTAAAAGTCTTTGTATCTGTTTGTTTTTATTTTATTTTAACTTTATTGCACAAAAAGAAATAGTTACAGTCAAGTTCATAAATACATCCTTATGTCCTTAACAATAAAGTTGTATTCACACATTGTTAATCACATTGTCTTTGAACCCATTTTTGAACTTGACAGTACTAAATGGGCCCTATGGAAGACCAGCGCCGGCTGCAATGCCGGCATTATGCTGACAAGTTGGGTCCATTTGTGACACGGTTTTATAGTATAATGTGTTTGTCCTTATTATCACAAATAAATATTTTGAATTTGAATTTAATCATGGACTTATTGTTTACAGGTCATACATATCTTTTGATATTCTGAGACGAGTAATGGCCAATTATTTTGGACTTGACATTCTATATGTGATGAATATAACAGATATTGATGACAAAATCATCAAAAGGGCAAGACAGAACCATTTATATGAAAAATATGCAAAAGAAGAGCGAGATTTGAGTAAAACAATAGATGATGCAACATCAGTGGTGAATTACTATGAAAATATTGTAAAGACTACTGGTGACCCAGATAAAAAAGTTGCTATGCAAAAAATGTTAGACAAGTAAGCATATTAAACTGTTTATAATTCAGCTGACATAACTTAGTTTATATCTGCATTTTTGTTTTATGAAACACTTAAATGTCACTTAGCCTATATAGTACATTATTTCCGCTGATAATATTTTATTTAACTTTCCAGTGTAGCAAATGTGGTTCAAGCTCTCAAATTAGCAATAGAAGGTAAAAATGATGCTAAGATCTCTGAAGCAAAGTTAGAATTGCTTAAGTCAGCGAAAGACCCAATATCGGAGTGGCTAGACAGTCAATTTGGTAACACTGTCTCAGATAATGCAATATTTACCACATTGCCAAGATATTGGGAGGATGAGTTTCATAAGGATATGAAAGCTTTAAATGTAAGTATGATAAGAACAGTGCTTGCAAAAATGTATATTTATATTTCAAGTTGGTTTTCAGCTACTCATAATTTTGAGGAGATTTTTAAATGCTTGTGAGAAAAGACTGAGTGATTGATGTTCTTCACATCTAATACAAATAAGTTTCTTTAGTAGCAATAGAAAATATAATTAATTCCAATTCAGAGACCAATTTGTGAAATTTTAGTATTTCATTTTAAAGTAATTGTGTAAACATTTAGCAATACGATTAGTTCAAGTTCCCAACTAGCAAAACTACATCATAACCTATGAAGTGTGCTCAATGGTCGCTTTTATACTTTTCCGTGGACGTTCACAGCATGGTAAAGCTCAGTTTATTTATATAATTAGTCTATGGTCTATTTATGAATGAAACCATAGAGTTTTTCCGTGCCGCGGCCGTCGACGATAAAGTATAATAGCGCCCAAAGGGTAAGCAATGGTATTAGATTCATGTATGATAGTGAACATATATTTTATTTTTCAGGTCCTACCACCAGATGTATTAACAAGAGTTAGTGAATATGTACCACAAATTGTAAAGTTTATAGAGAAGATCATTGAGAATGGTTTGGCTTATGAATCAAACGGCTCAGTATACTTCAATGTAAGTGAGTTTGACAGCAAGAAACACCATCATTACGCACGATTAGTGCCTGAAGCATATGGAGACACCAACTCACTACAAGAGGGTGAAGGTAAATCTATATTGATATTTCTTCTTCTCAATCGTTCCCCCATTGCTGAGGATCGTGACTCCTTCTTAGACAGTGGTCTGTCTCCAAATGGTTCTGTCCGCCGGCCGATGTAGGGCGGTGCTGACAGATAACTCCAGTTGTTGGGAGATTTGGTCTGTCCATCTCTTCGGGCTTCGACCTCTAGCTCTTTTGCTTTCAACCTTTCCTGTCACCACGAGTTTTTCTAGGTTGTTGGCTTCTCTACGTGCAATATAGCCAAAATAACTCACAACACGGTGTAGGCATATGGCGGAAAGACGTTGGCTTTTTTTTATTTTAAGTTCCTTAAGAACCAAGACGTTTGTGCGGTGGGCTGTCCAGGGAATCCTTAGCAGGCGGCGCCAACACCACATCTCGAAAGCATCGATCCTCAATAGCAGAGCAATATTGATATTATAAAGAAGTTAATGAGTACGTAGTTTTGTGAAGTTTTAACATTGTAAGTGTGTGGGTGATCTCCACAATTACTAACCAAGTTTTAAATTGACCTTTGGATAGTCATATTATATATCTCATCCACGCCTTTGTCTAGTATAAACATAAATAAAACATCTTCTTATGCCATCCTGCCAGCCCATGACATCCTATGACACCCACAACAACACACAACATGATAGTTTATTTGTTGGTCAATAATTATAGCTATTTAAATGAAAAGTTACTCTTTGTCAGTCTTTATTACATTGATATAATGGTCCTGGTTGATTTTTCTAACGCTTTTAATGCCGTTAACCATGACCTGCTATTGGCTTGCCTCGAACACCTTAGTATGTCATCGTCAGTGGTTAAGTGGTTCACTTCCTATCTTCAAGATCGCCGCCAATCGGTTCGAGCTGATCAATCGTTCTCGGACTGGTGTGACCTCACTTCTGGGGTTCCCCAAGGCGGCATTCTCTCCCCTCTTCTTTTTTCAATTTTTATTAATCAGGTTACTTCCAACATCAACTGCTCTTACCATCTGTACGCTGATGACTTGCAACTTTACACCCAGGCGAGTGTTAACACCATTGATCAGGCGATTGACGGAATTAACAGAGATCTAAACTATCTCTCCATGTGGTCGCGCTCTTTTGGGATCTCTGTTAACCCCACTAAATGTCAAGCCATCGTTCTTGGAAGTTCCCGGATGCTTTCACTGGTCGATTTCACTCGCACTGCACCGATCCAGTTTGAAGGTGAAATTATTCCCATATCACCTACAGTGAAAAACCTGGGCCTGATTATTGATAATAGCCTTACGTGGGATCCGCAGGTGTCTGATGTCTGTCGCAGAGTGACTAATGTATTAAGAGCGCTCTACAGATTTAAAAACTTTCTCCCTGTCGGTACTAAGATTCTCCTTATCCAGGCGCTTGCTCTGCCTATAATTGATTATGCTGATGTGTGCTACTCCAACGTCACTCAAGTCTCCCTCAACAAATTGGATCGCCTTCTCAACAATTGTATCAGATTTATTTTCAATCTTCGCAAGTACGACCACGTTTCCATTTTTCGTAAACAGTTAAACTGGCTTCCCATACGTGAACGAAGAAATCTTCGCATTTTGTGTACTCTATTCTCAATTTTATTCGATCCAAACACACCTGATTATCTCAAGTCCAAGTTTCAGTTTGTCTCTGCCCGACCCGGTTGCGTTCTCCGTACTTCTCGCAGTCTTAAGCTCACTATTCCTCCTCATCGCACCGGCTTCTTATCCAATTCTTTCACTCTTCAGGCAATTCGCCTGTGGAATGCTGTTCCACTCACGATCAGGCAAGCACAGACCAAACTCTCTTTCAAGCGGATGTTGCGCAAGCATTTATTGGGCAATTGATGAGACTTATTCTCTTCATGTTCTCGTGATATTTCGCACTATGTAGGCACATATATATATGTATGTAGTTTATTATATAAAGTATTTGTTTATGTTTATATATAACTATATATATTTCTATAATTATATGATATAGATGAGAAATTTAACTAGCTGTAAATGTGTGTATCTATTTGTCTTTATGTTTTTATCCTGCACCCAACAAATGTTCCTTTTTGGCCCAGTGGTTGACTGGTAGAGAATGCCTTAAGGCATTAAGTCCGCCATTTGTACCTTTTTAATGTGCAATAAAGTTTAAATAAATAAATAAATAAATATAAGATTCTAGTACCTATTGGAAGCTTTTATACTTTATCGTCGACGGCCACGGCACGATAAAACTCTATGGTTTCATTCATAAATAGACTAATTATAAAAAAAAACAGAGTTTTACCGTGCTGTGAACGTCCACGGTAAAGAAGAAAAGCGACCACACGTAAGTGCCGCAATCCAATGGACGCTGCTTAAAATCATATTTTTAGATTTTAAAGGCCAATGCTTGAATAACACCTTCACCTGGCTCGCTATACTTATACCGTTGAAATTATTTAAAATGTCCGCCTTTTTGTAATATTGTCATTAGATTTTGAATCGTCTTGCTTACGTAAAGTCGCTTTTTGAACGGACTAATTTGATACAACTCTGCCAGTTCAAATGGTTTTAAGTATACCTCGATTTGTTATGATGATTTGCAGGGGACCTCAGCGCCGACACCTCAGAGAAGCGTTCTGCCAACGACTTCGCGCTATGGAAGCGCAGTAAGGCGGGCGAGCCGTTCTGGGACTCCCCGTGGGGGCCCGGCAGACCCGGCTGGCACATCGAGTGCTCGGCGATGGCGGTCGATGTGCTCGGAGACAAGCTCGACATACACACGGGGGGCGTCGACCTTAAGTTCCCGCACCATGACAACGAGCTGGCTCAGAGCGAGGTGAGTCATCTCAGCTGCGTGGAATAACGATTATCACGAATTTTAATTTGGGATCCCCTAAGGTTTGACAGTCCTGTCCAACTGTATAGAAATTCAAAGGAAAAAATTGCGAAATGGGTCATAAATTAAAGCGAGAGACCGTATGTGCACTGTTAAGGAATTATTAAATTGACTTTTAGGCTAATGCATGAAATGCAGTTGATATTTTGATTATTGTTTGTGTTATTTTAAGTTTTTTGGTCATAATAAACGTAATATGAAATATAGTAAGGTAATTTAGGCAATATTATTAAGTTTATAGCACGTAGGGACTTCGATGTAGACTGGAGTCGGTTAAACCACCTTACAAACACTAACACTAATTTTAACTTTAATTGCTCTTGAATGATTCAATTTAGTAAGGTGGTTGTAACACTGATGCGGTTTCCGGACGGTTTCCGCAGTGCGAGCGGGACACCGCTATAGACTCGCATAGCACTGTCTCGCGACGTCGTGCGGAAACCGCATCAGTGTGACAACCGCCTAAGCAAAATTATAATGCGCTCACAAAACTGAATCCCACCAGGCATACTTTGACAAGCCGGGCTGGGTGAGCTACTTCCTCCACACCGGCCATCTGACCATCGCGGGCTGCAAGATGTCCAAGTCGCTCAAGAACTTCGTGACCATCAGCGACGCGCTGCGTCGTCACACGGCGCGCCAGCTGCGGCTCGCGTTCCTGCTGCACGGCTGGAAGGAGACGCTCGACTACTCCTGCAACACCATGGAGATGGCCATACAGACCGAGAAGCTGTTCAATGTGAGTCTTGCTGTATACTGTCAAGCATAGTTGCCCTCGAATGAGGAATCAAAGTTGTACATTTCTTCCCTCATTTGAGGGCATTGGTGACTTTTTTCCACGACTCGTGGACTTCATGTTTTTAGCAGCGGGCCTCATAGGCGGTATGAAAAGAAGTATGTGTTATACGGTAGCAAAATTATTTCCGTCTTGGGTCCCTCACACACTTGATCCCTCGCTACCCTTAAGATTCTCCTTAAGAATCACTCCCTGCGCTCAAGATTCTTCTTTAGAGTCCGCTAGATGCGGGTGGCGCAGAATCGGCCATTGTGGCACTCTTTGGGGGAGGTTTATGTCCACCAGTGAACGTCTTTAGGTTGATATGATGATCATGGAAAACGACGATTACAGCTGAAGTATTTTACTTTTCAAAGAGCAATGGAGAGGGCTATACTAGGAGTCGAACCAGAAATTATGAAATCCGCAGAAGAACCAAAGTAACTGATATAGCCCGAAGAATTGCCAAACTTAAGTGGCAGTTGGCAGACCACATTGCCCGGAGGACCGATGGCCGGTGGGGCCAGCGAGTTGTCGAGTGGCGACCACGTACCGGACGACGCGGTGTTGGAAGGCCCCCCACGAGGTGGGCTGATGACCTGGTTAAGGTCGCGGGGAAGGCCTATGTCCAGCAGTGGACGTCGTTCGGCTGATTATGATGATGATGATTTTACTTTTATTCCTTTCTTTCTTTCGAGTAATAAAAAATCTTAAGAGCCAATTAACCAGTGAACAGTCGAGAATTTAAGAAGGCTTGGAGTATTGCACTCATGCTTATGTAAGGTATTGTCGTACCCAAACAGTTCGAAAAGCGTTGTAGATTATGATGAAGGGTTTATAGCCTAGAACTAGATTATTATATTGGATACATTTTATCCCGAAAATCATCCCATGAAGGAATAAAATAGGCAGTGAAAGATTAAAGCTAAGAATAAATAAACATGTTGTTACAGGAGTTCTTCCTGACGGTGAAGGACGCGATGCGCGCGGGCTACGACGAGGGCTGCGGCGGCGCGTGGCGCGAGGAGGACCGCGCGCTCGCCGACAAGTTGCGACAAGCTAAGGAGCAAGTCCACGCGGCGCTGTGCGGTAACTAACTACACCTACACTACCACTGATGAGCTCCTGACCGATTTCGGCCTCAGCGACTGTATATTCTAGGTTTTGGTTAACGGTACTTAGGTACTGGAGTGCCGTTGTTCCACTCTTTGGTGCGCTCTTAGGTGACTTATGTACCCGATCTTTTTTGTAAAGGTACGAGCACATTTTGAGCAGGTTAACACCCCGCCGACGTAATTGTAACAGATGGCTGCTGGTGGACGCGCCTTCAGCTCGTCTCTTTTTCTATCGAGCTCGTTACAACGCTCAGTTGGGGTCGGCAATTAGTTTTAAGTGGGGTCCGGATATGATAGCTAAATTTTTTGAGGTCCAGAAAAAAAATCTTTGAATGAAATCAATATGCAATGCAGCATATTTAACATTATTTGGGGGTCCGCGGTTTGACCTTCCGCCTATTGCCGACCCCAGACTAACATACATAGTTACCGCTGATGAAAGATACTGACCGAAAATTCAAGAGTTTTTTAGTGCCATACAAGTGTATTTCGTTGGGGTTGGGGTAGGCAGAGGACATGCCAGATGCCGCGACCCTAGTAAGTCTATGTCGCTTTGGTATCAGCTTCATATCTAAGCTCATAGACTACAACATTGGATTAAGTTTGGTATTACAACTTTATCAGTCCTGACGACCGGCGTCCTATACATAGTACATAGGCCCCAAATAAGTTTTGTCTCTTTGTCAATTTGGCAGAGTATAATTTATCCTGGCAAATTTTGATACCCAGTCGTCAGGAGGTTAAACTTATCGACATGTACCGTCACTATTTTTTTTCTACGCCTGGCAACGTCTTATCTTTCAGTTTACTTCGCCGAATAATGGATTTTACCTTAATTAGGAGAAAAACTGCCTTTTTATCACGCCAGATGTCGCATCATCGACTGTACTAACCTCATCTTGTCATCTGTCAAATCCTATACTTTTATTCGTAAAATGTGAATAACAACATTGCTTTTCAGATATTATAAAATAAAAAGACACAGTGCAGTGCTCTAAATTGCAAAAATAAAAGTATACATGTTTTTCCAAAAGATCAAAAGCAAGAAAGGCTTGGAAGAATGCGTTAAAGCAAAAAACACGTCTCGTTTATGTTCGATGCATGCGTGCATTTTAGATTGAACTGAAATTCACGCCCAGAAACCAAAACATCCTGTTGCATCCAGCTACAAACACTAAAAGTGCTTGTTGGGGCTACTCCGGGGGGGTTAATATCATACTGTTCTCAAGCATAGATATGCTGGTTCAATCAGTGATAGACAAACAGTAGAAAGAAGTGATTTATAATGTGAAAGTGGTGACTGTATTTTGGCACATCATGGATTCAATATTCGGGACATATTATGTGTGATTAACGCATTCACTGCCACCCTCTTTTCCTGGACATTCGGCAGGTGCCGCACTTTGCTGTGTGCTTCAAACGCACATGTGAGTTCAACCGACTATTCTAAGTCTAAGGCACAGGGTGAAAGTCACTAAATATTATGAACGCGTCTGTGTGTTCAAGGCACTGGGTGAAAGTAACGGAAACGCACATATACTTACGTTGGTGGCAGTGAATGCGTTAAATAAACAAAGTTGATAATGTTCAGAGTTTTATTAAATCATACCTCCTGTACAAATGTTTATTGATCACTTCAGTTTTTAAATAATTTTCAAAGAATGTCACAAGTTTTGTGTTCATCTCATTAATGAACAGATTGCCTCTCTCAATGAAAATAACTATCTAACAATCTTAAAAGATAGTGAGCTGACAAGTAAACGTGTCCATATAGAGAGTATTATTGAACTAACTAAATTGGTTCTGCTACGGGTGGCCTCATTTCTGATGCGATCACGCAGAGAAACTCCCAGCATAGCCCTCTCCATTGCCCTCTGAGTGAGCCTTCGTGTGAGGCCCATGGTGAGCGACCACGTTTCCATACCATATGTCATCAGTGGCATCACACACTGATCAAAGACTTTCGTCTTGAGACACTGCGGAATCTTGGACGAAAATATATGCAGTAGCTTCCCGAATTCTTGTATTTCATGTTTGCTGATGTTGGGAATAGGCGAATCGGCGGTAATATCTTTGTAAGTATCAGACGGTGAGCACGCATATGAACGGTCTTCTGGAACATCCAGGGTGGAACCAAACATTTGGTTTCGATCACATGCCTCTAACCTAAAAGAAAAAACACATTTGAGCATCGAAAATTCCAATGAACACTAAAAATATGTACCATAACCTCAAATATTTGTGGTGATTACCTCTGTGTCAAATCAGCTTTTTTACCAGCCACTACGCATTTCTTCTTCGAAGCTCGGCTTGAAGATTACGTACAGTCATAAATGAGTACATTTTCTGCTGTTGTTCACAAGGATTACTTAAAAAATCGAAACTACACACTTGACACGAAACGTAAACAAAGTACAGTGGATTACAGCGACATCTGCCTTGAGCTTTTAGTGTGCCTCCTAATTTTTAAGAGAAATGAAAAAAAATACCGTTGATGAACTGCTGTTGTACTGGTACAGACAACATCGACACGCGAGGCGCGCTGGACGCGCTGCGCGAGCTGGTGGCGGCGTGCCACGTGTTCCTGCGGCGCGCCGCCCCGCGCCCCGCGCCGCTGCTCGCCGCGGCGGCGCGCTACGTCACCGACGTCCTGCACGTGTTCGGCGCCGTCGAGGGGCCCAGGGGCGGCATCGGCTTCCCCGTTGGAGACGGTGACAATGTTTCCGTGAGTACTAATGGCGTGCCAACAAACGTACTCGTACCTATCAATTATTTAATACAGAGAACAAATACAAAGAAAAATTTACCGCGATACCGCACACAGCCTGAGACGGGAATCGAACCCGCGCCGCTGGTTTGCAGGACCGGCGTCCTTACCATTAGACTACCCGGATCACTACGTCACCCCGGCCAATATTTGCCTAACACGAATCGAAAACAATTTAACTAAATAATTTGATTCGTAAAAATAGTAACGTAACTATCTACCAGTGGCAGAGCGTCCATACAACTCGATTCCCACTGGCTTGCCTAATTTTCAGCCAGTCCAGTTCTTTAAATACGGTTCATGAAGAATAAGAAAGGAAAATTATTGCCGGCTTCCCTAAAAATATTCCACCGCCCCAAACTATCTACATATACGTCTGCCTGCCATTTGAATCCAGAGACCTTGTCGCCTGGTACGGGGTAGTTTGCGTCAAATCCGGTAGTAGCCGAAACATTCTGAACCATTCCGTCAAACTTATTGCAGCTGGAAGAAGTAGTGATGCCGTACTTGGAAGCGCTGAGTTCGTTCCGCGCCCGCGTTCGCGACGCGGCGCGTGCAGTCAAGGCCTCTGATGTACTATCTCTGTGCGACGCGTTGCGCGACACGGACCTGCCTGAGCTGGGAGTGCGGCTCGAAGACAAGCCTGGTGAGCCTCGCGACCTTGGTATAGGGTCTATTTTTGCTTGACAACTACCATATTTAGAATATCACGTAAGTGACGCGGCTACAGCCTGGCCAAAGCAGTAGCGATCTATGCGCGATTGCAGAAGGTTTAATTTCGCGTTGAACAGCAATGGTGTAGCGTCAGCGATGCGTCATTTGTGTCCAATGTTTGGTGCTCAAAAGGCTAAACAAAACAATGTTTTTTTTGTCCATAGACCGCACAGTGGTGAAGCTGGTGAGCAAGGAAGAGCTAATGCGAGAGAAGGAAGAGAAGAAGCGACTAGAAGCGGAGAAGTTGAAGAAGAAGCAGGAGCTCGCCGAAGCGCAGCGGCTCAAGGAGGAGCAGCGGAAGATCCCGCCCGGAGACATGTTCCGCAAGGAGACCGACAAGTATTCGCAGTTTGACGACAAGGTAGGTTAGACGCGATTAGAAGCGGAGAAGTTGAAGAAGTAGCAGGAGCTTTTTAAATTAAAAATGGGATTGCTATTGGCCAGCATGTAGCCAGGGGGAGATGAGGTTAGAAGTAGGAGCTCGCCGAAGCGCTGCGGCTAAAGGAGCAACAGCGGAAAATCCCGTCCGGCGAACATGAGTTCACGCTGTGGTCGAAAGCGTTAAATGTTGACTACGAAAGAGAAGACTTTTGTTTTTTCCACAGCGAATGACCGATACATACTAAAACTCATTCCTGTATACGCAAAAAGAGGTAGATTTAATGAGTTCTGCTCATTAAATGTAATTATTTGCGCCACTTCTAGCAATTGTAGATTCAGTGACGGATTAATGTGTTATTAACAGTAACAGGTTGCAAGCTTATCGCCCACAACACATTGTGGTGGTGGTGGGTGGTGATATTCTAACCCTTATAAAAATTACAGCATTTTCAATAAAATATTTTCTATGAAATAACTACGTAATCCTTATTATAGCTGCTGCGCTGCTTTGACGACCGCTTTAGCTTAGTTGGTACTGACCCTGCCTACGAAGCTGAAGGTCCCGGGTTCGAATCCCGGCCGGGGCATTTATTTGTGTGACGAGCACGAATATTTGTTCTTGGGTCTTGGATGTTTTTTATGTATTTAAGTATCTATTTATCTATATAAGTATGTATATCGTCGTTTAGTAGGTACCCATAGTATAAGCTTTGCTTGCTTGATTGATTTTTGTAAGATTGTCCACAAATATATAATTTTTTTTATAGGGTCTCCCAACGCACGACCACGAAGGCAAGGAAATAAGCAAGGGTCTGGTGAAAAAGCTGCAGAAGCTACAACTGGCTCAGGAAAAGAAGTATAACGAGTACTTGGCGTCTCTCAACGGTAGCACCTAACGCGGTTAGCATGTACGGAATTTGTGTCGACACATATCAAATTTGCCTAAATCCTCGTAATATGGCATTGAAATTGGAGCTATGTCAGATAGAAAAAAGCCAAATTAGCTCATTTTGAAGATTTAGAAAATTTTGTGCGTCGACACACTTCTAGTTGATAATGTTACGGTTCGTTTGTCGTGTGTCAGATATTATTATAAGTACATATTTAATTTTAAAAATGGATCGATTAAATTTTCTTGTTTTTCTTTCTATAGATCTCTTAAGCGCAGAAACAAACGTTTCTTAGAGAAATGGTTTTAATTTGGACTGCTAACATGTTTAGATGATCAATTAATTTGGTTTGCAACTATCACTTAAGTTTTGCTCGCAGCAATACAAATGAAAAATGTTAATTTAGCAGTTCTTCTTGTCAATCTGTATAATATATCGAATTGCATAATAATTATATTTGTCACTCGACGAACAGAACCTATCGAGGCTGAGTTACATTAGCAAGAGCTTTCTTTACATTTCGGGGCTGCGGGCTATCGAGTTAAGATGAATACGATCAAACCCTGCAATGTAATGAAAATTCAATGAAAATTGCACACAAGATCTTACTAGTGCTATGGTTGCAATCTCGGTATTAAGGTCCGTGCACAAACCTGTATTCAATTGTGTACATTGCATTTTCAGATATACATTTTATGTATTGGGTAAATCTACAGTATAGGCAATCCTGGTTTATTCTTAAGTAAATAATTTATTTGTAGTCAATGGTGGCAACGATATGATGTCGTGTGTTTGAACGAAAATTATAATTTATAAAAACGTTTGTTATATTGAAAGCTTTTTATACGGGAATGCATTTATTGTGGTCCTTTGAAGATGATTTGTCATAACATAAGTAGTAAAACGTTCGGAAATCTGTATTCAACAGTGCCTTGTATCACTAATTTTAATTTTCCTATTATTCTTTAATCTTTTAACCCTTTAATCACAATAACGTGTTCTTGGACAGAAATAAATAACAGCTAATAGCGATGTGAACAGTATTACAATCATTGCCTATTCATTGCATTCATTAACAGTTGATACTATGCCAATCAAAAATCATTTGCAAAATTTATAAAAAACTTACAATAAAAAAATATTGTCATAATGTTATTTTTTATTATTAAATCCCGACTGAAACATACCAAAGTAAGTGCCGTAAAAAACGATTTCGGTGGAATAATGTGTCCACATTTTATAAATGATCCTGTCAATGTCAACAAATTAAATAATAAAAAGAAGAGGGCTGCTCGAACAGTCCACCGATTATCTACATTTAAGTTAACATTAAAAATGAATTACCGCGACTTGGATATTGACAATGGAAGTGCATAACGCTTCATTGAGAACTCTATAAAGGCGGTCGCCGCGTGCGCCGCGATAAAATACGAATAAAAGTTGAAAAAAAAAAGGTAAAAAGTGAGGTAAACAATCTGGCGTTTTTTGTGAGCTGACTGATGTAGGGTAGGGGAGGGCGCACGCGACTAAGCGTGGTGTGTGTGTTGTAGATCTCTGTATCAACGCACGAACTATATTAACTATTTCATCTTATAGGCATGGTAAGTCCTAGATGGAAATGAGGGGGGACTCCACAACAATATTGTACCGATAGCGTGACGCCTCTCAACTCTACTTAGCTGTCTGTTTTCGCCAGGGAACCTAGAACATCCTAGGAGGTAAGTAAACGTAACATCTTAGTTGCTACCGTAAAAATTCTTTCAAACTTTGTTTTCATAATAGATTTTGGAGATGCTTGGGATCACTTGAGTATAGGTGTTAAAATAATGTACACATGTGTATAGTACCTCCGAAACTAAGGCCAAATTCTGTTAAATGAGCGCAAGCAAGAATCTATCTTATAGTCAGAGTTCTTAGGCGTTTTTTTCTTGCGTTCGTTTGACAGGATATGACCTCTAGAGTTACGTATGAACTATACCTCTACACACTAACGAGGTTAAGGCGAGAGTTTTTCTAAGATATAGGCAAGTCATATTTACAACCTTAAGGCCTTATACAGTCAGCATCAAGTCTTTTGCAATTGCAAGCGTCCACAGTCTAGGACCGTGTGCTCGTTTGCCACCGTCGATGTGTAAAAAAACTAACAACAACGGCGAAAAAGTGTATACTAGGTATACACTTTTTCGCCGTTGCCGTCTTAGTAACTAAAAAAAAACTTAGAAACTAAATTTGTGTTCTTTATGCATTTTAGTAGACTTAGTTATAACACTAAACTCTCGCGTTCTGTAAATATACTTAAAAGGTATATTAAGGTCTTCTTCTCGTCCTCGGCGCCGGACAGCGCCTGCGTCAGCTCGTCTACTTGTCTACTTGTGACCCTGCCCATACCTCGAGCTCCTCGAGCCGCTGCGTGAGCGCGAGCTTCTGCTGCACGGCGAGCCGCAGCAGCTGGTTGAGGGTCTTCTTCTCGTCCTCGGCGCCGGACAGCGCCTGCGTCAGCTCGTCTACTTGTCTACTTGTGACCCTGCCCATACCTCGAGCTCCTCGAGCCGCTGCGTGAGCGCGAGCTTCTGCTGCACGGCGAGCCGCAGCAGCTGGTTGAGGGTCTTCTTCTCGTCCTCGGCGCCGGACAGCGCCTGCGTCAGCTCGTCTACTTGTCTACTTGTGACCCTGCCCATACCTCGAGCTCCTCGAGCCGCTGCGTGAGCGCGAGCTTCTGCTGCACGGCGAGCCGCAGCAGCTGGTTGAGGGTCTTCTTCTCGTCCTCGGCGCCGGACAGCGCCTGCGTCAGCTCGTCTACTTGTCTACTTGTGACCCTGCCCATACCTCGAGCTCCTCGAGCCGCTGCGTGAGCGCGAGCTTCTGCTGCACGGCGAGCCGCAGCAGCTGGTTGAGGGTCTTCTTCTCGTCCTCGGCGCCGGACAGCGCCTGCGTCAGCTCGTCTACTTGTCTACTTGTGACCCTGCCCATACCTCGAGCTCCTCGAGCCGCTGCGTGAGCGCGAGCTTCTAAGTATTTACCTTTTTACCGACGTTTCGACACGGGTTGCACCGGCCGTGGTCTCGGATATGACTCATATGACTGCCGTCTCAGCAAGTTGTCAACGGAGATATGGGCACACAAATTCACAAACAACAACAACAACAAGGGACAACTTGCTGAGACGACAGTCATATCCGAGACCACGGCCGATGCAACCCGTGTCGAAACGTCGGTAAAAAAAGGTAAATACATAAATATCGCGTTAGTCCCGTTAAAACAAACCTTTTAGTTGATATTGATAGAATTTCAGTTCAGTTCAGTTCAGATTTATTTATTTCTCTAAGATTACAAATCACTTATTCGAGAAACAAACAATATTGCAGAATATATTCATTAAGATTATTTTATAATGTGTATAATAAAAGTTATGATAGAATTCCATTGTTAATTTCATCCATTATTTCGATACCAATGTATTACACTCAAGAAACTTCTTTACAAGAACAAAAATAATGCATAGGTACACTTTGTATTGAATTTCCCTAGAAAGTGAACCCACTACTTTGTTCTTGAGTGTAGATGAAAGTCATGAAAGTATACCAATATTCTATGTGCCTATCAAGTCTGTTAATATTACTCAATTTATCAGTTATTATTATTACCTAGTTTGGCCGGGCCTTTAATTCACTTGCTTTTATTTCTTTACAATACACTTAAGTAACATTATTAGCGTAATAAAGTTAGCTCCACTCCAACTAGCTTCCACTGTAGTAAATATTTAACCAACAGGTAATATGTTTTTGTTTAGTTACTCGTACCTACCTACTATTTATTATTAGTTTCTTTTGCACACATCCACATATCAGACATCTTGTCTGATGGTCTATCCATGATCTTATCTTAACAATAATACAGGATAATGTCCGTTTGGGCTCCCGAAACTTTATGACAGCAACGGAAATAGCTTTATAAAATTCGCATAACAATTCAGGTATCTTAATTAAAATTCGTAACGGAAATTCTCAAAGAATTCATTTAATTTACCCCAAGTTAAATTGTAAGGTTAAGAATACATTGAAATAGTTTTTGGATTTGATCACAATCGGCTCGATGGCCGTCAAGGGCCACAAAGGCCGAGAAAGCGGAGGGCTGACCGTCGACCGCCGACCGCCGACCGCCCGGCGAGATGTCAATCACGACCATTTGAATACGAAAATTGTTCAATTTCCATATTCCGTAAAGATTTTGCGATTATACAATTTCAGAATAATAAAGTCAATGAAGTGAATGTTGCATTTTAAGTAAAGAAACGATTCAAGCAAGTTTTCATGTGAACGTTTCTAACGGTATTATTTCGTGGTTGATCATGTGGAATACCAGCAGGATTGATGTAACGGTTATTCTTTCAATACGGAACCCTAAAAACGAATAATGGAGGCGATGTACCTACCTATTTAAATGAGTCTGCTTTACTATAATCTAATCATCTTAAACGCTTCTTCGATCTTCCCAGGTTCGCGATATCACAAGACTTGATCAAAGCTTGAAAAGCATTTGATATTTACGATGTAACAATTTGATTAGATTGATAACTGGCGAAATAGGTACTGTTATCGCTGTTGTTGACAATGCTTGCGTAAGGGCTAATAAATCTCAGATGGCAAAGCCAGGAAAGCTCCCAATTATTGGAGTAAGATACACGAAATATTCCCAAATTTTACCAGTGCAAAAGTTTAATTGCTGTCGTAATAGGATGCATTTTATAAATGATGGCAGCAGGCGCTCCCCCGATGGTAATAAGTATTTGGGAAGCGGAGATGCGGAGTCCTGGACGGTTTCGCAATTATGGCTTGTTTTTTCATCGCGACCCTCGAAGTACTCGCTACCGCTGCTGAAAAAAGAAACCAATTTTGCACACTCATTAATTATTTAAATCTCATTAAACAGCCGCAAGTTTCCCTCTTGTTTTGTAATTTCTCTGCGCCTAATTTAAGCCGTTGAGCAAGGGAAGAAACGTGATTAGTGTTTGCTGAATGAATATTCCTTAATCCTTAAATAAAAGAACTTGGTGACGTTTGGCAGTTGGTGGATACGACCGGGCGCATTACATGAATACTTAGAAAGGGTACCTAATTATATGAATAATCATAACCACTTGGCGAGTTCGGTTTACGGTCGTCAGTAAAGCATTACTTTGATCTCTTCTAAATGTGATTTGCTGTGCTATTGATGGCTTCAAGAAATCGTAAGAAAATTTAGAAACACAGATACTATCCTAAGGCACTAGTCGCACCGCTGGCGAGCAGCGAGTACTCTCAAAGTAATTCTACTCGTTTTCTCACTCAAGCGAGTAGAATTACTAGAGTACTCGCTACTAGCCGGCGCCGGCGGTGGGACAACTGCCTAATAACTACCTACTTGTTATTCCGATCAACGACCGAATCCATAAAATAATCGAGTTCCGAAAATATTAACATTTTAGTATTTGACATCCATAAAAACGATGTCGCGTCAGCGGCACCCGAATTAAGCGAATTCACGGCTGCCGCGACCACGTTTCCGCACCTTTTATGTGCCAGCGCACAGTTTAATTTCCTAATTTTCAAATGTTCTTCAGAAATAAGACAGTGCTCGGGACTTTGATCATCCAATCGGAAGCTACCGTCAACGCAAACATTCAAGTGAGCACGGAACTCGCGCGCCAAATCTTCTTACAGACAACTTAATTTCCTATTTGATAATTTATATCAAATTTGTACATACCTAAGTGTTTAATGTTTATAATATTTATTGAGAATCAATGAGCTGTCAATTACACAGGGGCACGTATCACAAAGTTGCGTATGTAGGTAGAGCTCTGATACCACCTACCTATACCTATTACCTGATTGGTAGGTAGTATGTACACTACCATGGGCCTTCCCCGGGCCCGGGGGGATGCGTAAATGCATTTCCTCTGCGTAAAAAAAAGGTAGTATGTACACTATGAGCTATGTACCCACTGCCTACATCGATTGGTGTAGCATAATTAAGAATTGAGATGTTCCCCAGTTTGGTTCGGTCAACATATTTAGTAACAGCCCAAGTAGCCAGATATAGGTAGATATAGTTGCCTTTATACCTGTAATAATGAAAAAGTGTTGTGGTATATTTGTCATATTTGGCTGCTAGTAACTATAATGATGCTGATTGTAATACTATAAATAATAATAAATATTAATTTCATACTAACTATCTCTCCAAACTCTACATGTAAAAAAGCCGCCTGCTCAAATTTTTTGCGGTGTTTATCTTCATCAAAAGACGTATTTTCCTAAGTGCTAGTACCTACCTAATTAAGTAATAAAACTTATAATATGATTTAAAAATATTTGCAGTTTGAATATTGAAAATTGGGCTTGCAGAAATAAGTGACATTCGGCGATCGTTATAGGTATACACAATAAACCGTGTTTATAATAATTTTCCTTTCTTGCCGGGCCGGCGAGCGGGGAGGCTGGCGGCGGTGGGTGGGATCACTGGCCCGTGCTTTAATTGCTTTTCACTTAGCAACCGCTCATGAACAGAGAACTCGCGAAAATGAAGAAAAAAATCATTACATCAACATCTTTTAGATGTCCAGATTTAGACCGGGCGGAGAGACAGCGGTGCTCTTATATAACGCTTTCCTCTTTCTTGTTTTCCAGCGCGCCTCATTTCCGGGAGGGCCGCGGGGAGGCGCGGGTGGCGAGGGGCCTAAGTAATTTCGCTTAAGAACTCTAAACGTAATTAGTGTAGGGCGTGCAAAGGGAAGGGCTTGAAAGTTAGAGAGGGTTGGCCGCGTCCCGCGCCCGCCGCGCGCCGCCTGAATATTTGATCGCGCTCGTCTCGCGATAATATTTTGCCGGAGGAGGTTTCCGTAAACACGAGCACATTTCCCCACCTACTTATACTTTCCTTCATTCCGCTTTTCAAAGCTGTCGTGCGCTTTTAATTGGAGCCGGTGTTATTTGTAAGTAGACTTGTGAGAGAATTAAAATCGCGCGCTACGTTGCTCTCGAATACTGAAAATGTTTTAATATTATTAAGTTTATGGTGAAATGTTTCTTTGGAGGAAATCGTCTTTGCAGGACTTCAAACAAATTAACGGCGTCGTATCTGATGTTTGTCTCGAATGGATGTTTTTCATTTCGTTGAGCCTATTTAAGTGAGCGCTTCTCGGGTAGGTATTACCGAGCACGAGACGCAATAAAGTAGGTGTCGAATATACTTTTCGAAGTTTTCTAATTAAAATCCTGGTATTTCGCGGACAAGATACTTACCTACTCTCGATGAGTGTCCACGCAGAGCGCTCCTATTAATGTTTAATAAGTGCTCGCCTTCAAAGTCAAATTGAAGCACGAGTAGATTATGTACCTAATATAATTCATTTGATAGCCAAGGGCAATAATTTACGAATTCAAAAGGCCCGTGAAACGAGAGAGGGAATTAGAATTTGTAATTAGAACGAAGCAACGACGCGGCTACTCGTACAACATTTGATTAGCAATTATGGTAATTTGACTTAGAGCAGGGTAAGATTTCCTCTAATTTGTTAGTTAAATTAATATAAAATCCTGTTGGGAACTGGGTAATTAAATTACACTTTACGAGTAGGTCCAACGATATTTTATTAATTTTATTACTAACTAGTTATAAATAATTAAACTATTAACTAATTTATGTAAAGTTTTCTTCTTCTTTCTGGAAAAATCAAGAAGGAATAATCAAAAATTTCTCGTGTATCTCTTGTGGTAGCGACCGCTGGCAGTGGAGCCTGGCGTTATCGCGGTCGGTCTCTCTAGCCCAACCACTTTAATATAGTGATCATGTATCATCATTAGCACCGTTTATAAACAAATAGTTAAAGCACAATGATTAATATTTTCAACATATACGACATAGTAGTTTACCGTCCGTTAGCCATCATTAATAACTTTAGTTCATACCTATCTATAAAACTAGCTAGCAGGTAAGTATTAGGGGTTACATGTATAAGTACATTTTGGTAAAATGATAGTGCACGAAACCAACTATTTACAGCGCTTAAGTAAATAGCAGACGCCATTTATTCAGTAAGCATCAGACACATCAGATGCAGGCGATAAAGCATGGCCCCGAATAACGAGGAGATTAAGCTTTAATTGTCAAATTTAATGTATTGTGAAACAATAACGAACGGCCGCGCAATCTCTGCCGGGAGGTAAAAAATCTCCACCGTACGCCGCCGCTACGTGCGTACAGTTGTACTTTATTCACGCACTCTGCGATGCGATGCAATTTAATTATCCAGCCGGCTCCCGCGCTTTACCCTTTTGTATCTTAACCCCCGGACGAAAAAAAATGCTCACCCCGATAAAATAGAGGACGGGTACGAAAAAAAGGAGCGTATGCAAATTCGGGATAAAATATAGCCCGTAAATGCCACCGTTTCTAAAAGAATATTAGAGACGTTTTTCAGTGGGTGGATGGGGGCGCTACTTTATACTTTGTCTCCGCTAAGTACTGCTGCACGCCGTCCGCGCGAGGAATCCGCCTTAATTTGCGATTGTTGTTCGGCGATAAATCAACTCGCCCGCCTTTTCTCTTCAAGTATCTTTTTCTGAAATAATTATTGCGCAAGTGCCATATGGAACGAGTTTACGAATTCCACGAAATGCTACTAAAACTGGGTTTCTTATGACATCGTAAAAGTAAAACAACGAGTATCTACCGAACTGCATTAGAGCCTGCTTGTACTTGCTGTGAATACTATGCACAGATTGTACAGTCAGCCAGGAAAGTGACCCGCCGCTTTTCGATTCTCTTATTCGTCGGCCTATAGGTATACTACAGTGTAGACCTAGCAGAACTATTGGCTAGCCCCGCACTACTAAGTATTAAAAAAAAGCTAAATCTCAACAAAAAAAATCATTCCTCAACAAACTCAATAAGGCCTTGAATATCCCGATTGGTAGGTCCCTACATCCAAATTCATATCCTGTAATCCCTTTGACCCAGAAACTTTAGATACATTTGCAACAGAGCTCTACGGTTCTCACGAGTAAAGGGGAAAATGCGAAAATCATCGTTTCCGTATGAAACGTGGTTAGGGGTATACGCGGTATTGATAGACCAACAATGTAGGTACCTAAACCCATTGGCGCTCGGACACATTCTATGTTGCTTTACATAGGTATATTTCTATTTTACTACACGTACAAAATTAAAACAATACAGCTGTTGTATTTACAAAGACAACCTGTGTGGGTGTAGCGAAATGGACCCTTGTTCAGCATAATGCTGTGGCTGCAAAGCAAAACCAGCGCTGGTCTTCCGCAGGCGCAGGGCCCATGCGTGTGGGTCGCACGCGTATACTACTCGTATACCTAGCGTGTGAGTATAGTTCAATTGTTTCTGTTAATACCAGTGGTGCAAAAGAATCGAAGCTTCCTAACCTAACTGCAGGTATGCTATGAACACATCATATTCACCGGTACTTGCATGTTTGCAACTTCAACGTGTCACATTTTGTTGCCGCGTTGTTAGATAAGGTCTGTGTTGGCAGATTGGGGTGTTCTGCACCAAACCAACTGTAATCGTAAGCGGTTAAAATCTGATTTAATGGCAAGTTTGACAAGTTTCTATGGAATGACAGCTGCGCGCGCCATATTTAACGCTGATCTATCTGTAATCGTAAGTTGGTAGAGCAACCAGTAGAGCAACCCACCCCAAGGAACAAATATGTACTCTATGTTGTAATCGACGTCAACTCATGACCATTTTGCTTAGGTTTCATTACAATTACTTATTTTCCCCCAATACTCCAATAGTCCTACCCTACATCCCGAAACGACTGATGCCGAAAATGGCGAAATCCCTGCATGCTTAATTTTGTCTCTAAAAATGACTGGATGTTACATGTAAACTAAAACTCTAAGAACTTAGCAAAGACTTTATTTCGAAACACAAAATGTTCAAAACCATCCCGTGTTATGGAGGAAAAACTCAGGCATTCTGGGACTTAGGTATTGAACCTTATTACCATTTTCAACGTGTGAAAATCGTGTATGGTTGACGAAATATAATCTGCACCGATTCGCCATACAAGTTGTTCGAGGAATCGGTGCAGCTTATATTTCGTCAACTATACTTACATATCGCATTCTATACTTATATCAGATACGTTGTATGGTTGTATGTCAAAATTTGGTAGACGGACACATACCTAGTTTTGAATTTTACTGTCAGCTAGCGAGAGCTCTGCTCGTCAACGCGTAGCCGAGCCGATACCATGCATTTCCCTGTATGTAGAGATTGTAGAGGAAATTGCGTAGCGCTACGAATAGCTTGGCATCGAAAGTTTGGAGAAGTGACTGCAGAGTATATGTAGATAGTTTTGAAATTCCTCCGAGTTTCATCGCATCTGTTATTCTACCAAACCCTCGACCCCAGTCTGATCCACGAATGAACAATTACCTTATTACTTATGCCGTACCGCCTCATTCTCTTGCTGCTTCGGCTAAACTCGTCTCTGGCAAAACTCCGTGTTGCACAGATACGGCAGATACCCTATCGCACTAGGAACAAAAGAGCACGTGCTATGCGCGATGTCATGATTAGCAGTCAAACGTCGATTTTGTTAGAAGAAAACCTTCTGTACGTAAGTAGGTACTATTGCTACTAATAATTATTCTGTTGCCGTACGTAACTTGAGATTTGATTTTTTTGTATTGTATAATAAGCAAGTAAATATGATTATGTATGTAGATAGATCTTTAGCGATAAGGCCGCTTGTTGCTTAAATATTTACATCTACCGACACGTCATTGTTTTGTCTCTCTATGTACTTATTCGTTTTGTTGATTCGTTTAGTATGAGGTGAGTATGAGGTATGCTTTTGAATTGTTGGTTGTAAAAAAATGTATCTAACGGAAGAGAGTAGGTAGGTACGAACATAGAAGCGTATTCATTGGGCTAGAATAAACATGTTAGAATATACAGAGTGGTTGGCAAAGGCAGTCCTCGAGGAATGAGTTAAATAGGTGCTTTAATTATTGACGTCGGCCGAGGAGAGCGGCGAGCGACAGGGGAGTACAAGAAAGAGACAACATCAAATATTTAGCGCGTAATGCTAGCCGCGTTCTCGCTTGTAATTAAAGCGTTCTTTCCTTTTTTCAGCGGCCTGATACAATATTCAGCATGAGAAGGAAGCGCTCCGGTGGCGGGGTGGCGCCTCCATTGTATTCGCTAAGGAAGATAAATTAAAAAATATAATTACAAGGCGGCCGCCATAATTCTCGGCAGGCGGGGAGGGGGGAGGTGGGTGGCGGGCGGGGGATAGTGGAGGAGCGGGCGCTCCCGGAGGAGGCTTCTTAAATATTTGGGGATAGCGCGTACCTACGCATTACGTAAATTAATGACACGGATTCGAGGAAGGATGGCGCCCGCTGCCCGCTGCCGCGGCCGCTCCGCTCACCGCTTGCTTTTGTTTTAATGCCCGTTGTTAATGACCTGTTAGACGCAAATTATACATTTATAATTGGTGAGGCATCTCCACAATTGATTGGGCTAACGACGACTTTCTTTTATTACTATTCGTAATTGCGGAACTCCGCGCTTCCGCTGAACCGAGTCCAATTTATAACTCGGACGAAATATTACTAGTCATTCATTTAGAGTTAAATTCCTCATTTGGGGAAAAGCTCGTTAATGTCTTTTCATAAATCATAATTTAGGATTTTTATTATGAAAACTAAGCAAAGGCTGTTAAATTGTTGACTGTAGACATGCATCTATTATGTTAATACGCATTCGAATAGGTATTAGGCTAAGTACTTACGTTTAAAGGTTCAATCAACTGATTGCATAGGTATTTTCCATATGAGCTCTGCGTACGTAGAACTCGTATGGAAGAAGATAAGTTTGTATTCAGATTTCAATTTGCTACATAAAACAAATATTTTGTTCTAGAACTTCATTAAGCTACAGACTATTAGTTCGACATACCAACCTACGGCACATCGCACCTTTAGAATGAAACCGACTCAATGCAAAATGTCAACGAGCAAGCGGATCGCCTGATGGTAAGCGATCACCGTCGCCCATAGACACCTGCAACACCAGAGGAGACACAGGTTCGTTGCCGGCATTTTAGAAAGGAGTACGGTTTTATTCTAATGGTGTGACATGGTAACCTTTGACACGTAAGTAATAAAGAACCAGCAATGTCGCGAGCACTCAGTAAACGCGTTGAATGCAGCCCTAGTGTACTCACACGGTGTGTCGGCCGGCAGCGCGGGGCGCATGCCCGCATGTGAGCAACAAGTGTCTCCATGTGTTTGTGCTCACCTCGTGCCTAACACCTCTCGCCCGAACACTACACACATCAATTAGACTAACCACAACATCATAGTTCTCCTAGCGGTTTAATCTTGATATGGGAACTTGAATATTAAGTTTAGTTAGCGCGGTGGCATGATACGTAATTGATATCCCTGTAAAACGTAATTAAAATACTATGTAAACTTTTTAGGTGTCATCAATTGAAGGGTACACGGAAAAAACATGTCTAGTCCATCGAAACAAAAAGTAAACTAACTTAAGTATAATGCCTTTAAAGCAAACAAACTGGCTTTGAAAATTTAAAGGACTGGACATGTTCTTTTCGTGTACCTACCCTTCAATTAGACTAACACGTATCGTAGATTTGTGTTAACGGTATACTACGAGTATATGTCTTGAAATGGGAAGTTACTAACATTTTTAAATTTAGGTAACCGTCTTGGATAGCACGAAGTTGTGGTTGCAATTGTAATTTAGTAAATAACTTTGCTGTCTTAAATAGATATACTTACTGTAATATTTAAGTATTGCTTTACTATTTTGGTCTAGTACCTAGTTGTTAAATATGCATTTCAGTATAATCAATAATGATATGCGAAACTGATGTAAACATTACAGTTGTTGACTTTTTTTACCTATTGTTCATTATTTACTTCTTAGTTTTATTTACATATCATAGAGGTAGGTATAGCAGTTTGGAAATATCTATAGTTACTAAGCAGGGAGGCTGGGTCGCCTCGAAATAGTGTGTTTTCATTTTCATACTGTTAATCTAATCACAAAAAAAAAAAGATGCGAGAGATGTACGACTAATTCGAGTGTGACACTGACGTATGTTCTTATGCCATTGGATATTCTACTCTAAAGCTGCTGTAATAGAATAGAGTGTGTTCTACAAGCATACGATTTTTAGACAGTGTCAGTGTAATAACAACTCTATTACGTTAGTGCTAAAATAGAATATTCAATGGTATCTACGCATAATATATCAGTGACTAAGTCAAATTAATTTAACTACAACTAGAAACAATTGATTGCGGATTATGAAAAAATTTAAAAGCTTTGACATTCTACATGTAAACCATAGATGAACTAACTAATATAATATTATAGAATTTCTATATTATAAGTCAATGATTTAAACTAGGGAATGCAATCTCGCACCAAGATTGGCGATTCGAGATCTCGCGTAAGAAATCCGAGGTCGAGATTTGGAATTCGAGATCTCGTCAGAAAAAAAGACGAGATCTCGTTTAATCTCGTCGATATCGAGATTCAACATATTTTTATAAACATACGCTTTTTCTATAAAGATACGTTAATTCAATGGACAGTCCCTACTCAGGGTAGCACTGGTATTCAAAAAAAGCTACATTATTAGAATACTGAAACAAAAATCAACGTTTAATAAAAAATACAGGGTAAGCGAGTAAATATCATGTAAACAATTATAGGTAGTTATGCTAACCGCGCCACACCAAACAACGTGCAAACAACTGTGCTGCACGCTGCGCCCTTATCATCGTGTAGAGTTTGTTCCAAGTAGCGGTCAACATAAAATCAGTCTTGTAATCTCGTTCGAGATCTCGAAATTATTAGTCGAGATCTCGACCGAGATATCGGAAGTCGAGATTTCTCACCAACGAGATTGAATCTCGAAAATTAGGGCGAGATCTCGCGAGATTGTGATCTCGATAGATCGAGATTACATTCCCTAATTTAAACGCGATATTCTTTATCTTTTGATGGAGTTAGGCGTTACTTTGCGAAATTGTATGATAATTTTCTAGCACTCCATTTGCATTGTTTCTAGACATGCACCTTCTTGAAAAGAACATTATGTTAGCAACTTATCATAAGGTATCTCAAAGTACCGAAGCAGTTCAAATCTTATTTCTGGAATCGTTATACGTCATACATAAAATAATGCATACCTAATGTCAGCGAACAATCCAATATCGACCTACGTGCCTACGCATTAGGTTTAACTTGACGTGTGATATCATGATTGAATATTGCACATCACATGACACTTGACAGTTTTGTTTGATAGACGTTTATTAGCGGCAGGTTAAGCTTTGATGTCGTATTATAACGTGGCATTAATAATGAGCGATGCAAATTTTATAACTAGGAAACAGAAGACAACATGTTGAAGAAATAAAACAAAAGACAGTGTAACTACCTACGAACAAAAAAGATAAGCTAAAACAAAATTGTTACCAACAATAAATGGTTGACCTTTGGCGTGGCACTTAATTTTATTACTACCGCCAAAGAGAAATTGGCATGAGAATGGCATAGACGTCAGTAATCTACAAACTAAAACTACCTACCAGCTGGGTCGGCAACCCTTTTACAATTCAATTACCTACAATAGGATTTTATTCCTGTTTTTGTTTCCTTGCAACACACTAACAGGTCACGTTTTATTTCATGGAACCAGAGACTAGGAATTATATAGACTGCCAATGCCTATACATTGTGGCGTAATTTTAAAATAATGGGCCTGCTGTAGCTAGTTTCACTATGGAGAGATCACTTTACCATTTAATTCGTATGCCACTAAGACCTCTGCTTAAAACATAGCGCCATCTGTTGGGAGCTTCTTCGTTGTGTTCATAGATGGCGCTATTTTTTAAGCAGAGAGGTCTTAGTGGCATACGAATTAAATGGTAAAGTGATCTCTCCATAGTGAAACTAGCTACAGCAGGCCCATTATTTTAAAATTACGCCACGATGTATAGGCATTGGCAGTCTATATAATCCCTAGTCTCTGATGGAACAGAGTGAATGTTTTTCTCATTTAAATAAATATCGCGACTCCAAACAGGTAGTACCCGTATCGAATAAATACATGCACCGAACTCCGCTTTTAAAGCACCCTCCAAAGAAAACTTATTAATTTTCGTCATTAAGAATTCCGCGGGCGAAACTCGAACGTCTAATTTCAACCCTAACTTATCAAGACGCGAATAAAAAAGTTCACCCCCCGGCGCACCCCACGCTCACCCCCTTGTTTAAAACGCCGACGAAAAAAGAAGCACATAAAAATGCATGAGGCCTTCCTCGTTATAAGGAAAGGGTAGCGCCCACCCCCCTCGGGGGGCAGCTGTAAAAATCGTCTCTAATTTAAATTTTGGAAGTTTCGCGCGGCGGCGTTGATGTCTTGATAAATGTGAGCGACTTCCACTAATTTCACGTCTTCAGCGCTTGGAAGTTTTAATTGGGCGCGCATAAATCTGCGCGCGTAATGGCAGGCGCATAAATTACCTCAATCACGCGACTGAATGCCGCCGCTCATTTGTTCTCGCCTCATAGTCTCTACTCCTGATCTCTGCCTGATTGACGTTGATCCTGTCAATTCACATAATATGTGTAATGTGTATTGCCTGGGTGACGTCGATCCTATCAACTCACATAATATGTGTAATGTGTATTGCCTGGGTGACGTCGATCCTATCAATTCACATAATATGTGTAATGTGTATTGCCTGGGTGACGTCGATCCTATCAACTCACATAATATGTGTAATGTGTATTGCCTGGGTGACGTCGATCCTATCAACTCACATAATATGTGTAATGTGTATTGCCTGGGTGACGTCGATCCTATCAACTCACATAATATGTGTAATGTGTGTTGCCTGGGTGACGTCGATCCTATCAATTCACATAATATGTTTACTGGCCTGGGTAAAGTCGATCCTGTCAATTCACATAATTGACATATAAGTATGTGTATTGACCCATAATCAACTACATATTATGTATATTATGTGTAATGTGTATTGCCTGGGTGACGTCGATCCTATCAACTCACATAATATGTGTAATGTGTATTGCCTGGGTGACGTCGATCCTATCAATTCACATAATATGTGTAATGTGTATTGCCTGGGTGACGTCGATCCTATCAACTCACATAATATGTGTAATGTGTATTGCCTGGGTGACGTCGATCCTATCAACTCACATAATATGTGTAATGTGTATTGCCTGGGTGACGTCGATCCTATCAACTCACATAATATGTGTAATGTGTATTGCCTGGGTGACGTCGATCCTATCAATTCACATAATATGTTTACTGGCCTGGGTGAAGTCGATCCTGTCAATTCACATAATTGACATATAAGTATGTGTATTGACCCATAATCAACTACATATTATGTAGCTCTTTATTCCTGTAAGTTTAATTAGTAAGGTGCAACAGGCTCTAAAAAGATTTCAAACGGTACAGGTCGGGAAAAATAATACTTTAAAAATGAATCTTATGCAGTAGACCCACAATACCATTCTTACAATCAGTTGATTGCCATTACAACTGGTGGTTTATTGTGGTTGGCTCATCAACCGACCAAGACAATAAATACAATGTCTCGACCCATGATTTAATATACAATAGTTTACTTTGATTTGATCATTATTATTAAATTAAAATTTTGAAGTAACCCATTTCGTTTACGTAGGTAAGCATGCTGCATGCAAAAGCATGTGACAAAAATATTTGTACGCCCCAAGGCACCTCATAGTGATACAGAACCAAAATGTAACACCTTGTACTACCTATGTTGGACAAATAAATGTTTGAATCTTTCCCTTATCAAGGCAGCATCAGCAGTGGTAGTCAATTTCATACAGTTAAGGGGCTCCTAGCTCCCAATGACATTCAATCGTGCTTATCGTATTAACAACAACGAGGTTTACCGAAATAGTATCCCATATTAACTTCAAAACTCACTGTCTTCGAGATATATGGCATCAAAAAACAATGGAACAGTCAAATGTAGATTTCATATAAATAAGTGCAAAAACAACATACTAATAACGAAAACAGCTTTTTTGAATAAATTAAAAATAAAAACGGCTCCTGTAAATGTAGATAAAGGATTGAAGAATCAACATCCGTCCGCATCCGTCCATAAATAGGTCTATTCTATAGTTTTGACGGAGGAATGTCTACTCAAAAATCGACAAATAGTTCTTTAGATTAGTCATTTACTCAAGTCGTTAAAAAATAACTATAATTTTACCTAAATAGAAAACTTCCGTGAATCTCAGACATATTGAAAAATGTCGAGCGATATTCGACGTTATAGACGTACGAGTGACCCGTTTATTATATCTTATATCTTTAAACGAGCAATTCTTGTATTTATTTATTTATTTATTTATTTATTTATTTTGGGGATCTCGGAAACGGCTCTAACGATTTTGATGAAATTTGGTATGTAGGGGTTTTCGGGGACGAGCAATCGATCTAGCTAGATCTCCTGCCTAATAACTAACTATAATATCTGATTTTACAAAAACGTAATTATATAATTTTATAATAATGTGAGGATATCGAAACTCTATTAAATAACTCTACAACGATTATAACCCTTGTATTGAGAACTTGCGACCCATTTTTACTCTTTTACTGAGGAACCCGTCAGCGCAAGCGTCGTTGACAATTAAATCAGTAATGTCGCGTTACTGTAGCCCTGTACCCTTACCATGTGTTTGCAATGTTTGCATTGCCGTACTCGCTAGCGACTGCGTAAACGATTTAGTATGGCGATTCTTAGTTCTATTGCGTAACCGCCAGAGGCGCTGTACTTTTGTCCATACTAAATCGTTTACGCAGTCGCTACCGACTACGGTAGGTAATGCAAACATTGCAAACTCATGGGAAGGGTACTGGGGTTTGGAATTTTGGTCTAGGCTGGTATTATTTCATTTACAATTGGGCACATTACCATTTGCCATGTGGTTGGTTGGACCTTCGACGACGACGACTCGACTAACCGTCGACGTTTTTAATATGTTTTATCAGAACCTGTGTTTGTGTGTAGTTTTCATATGGGCAAAAGTTAATACCGGGGTGAACTTTACTACCTAACTATTTATACCGGGGTTACTTTCAAAATGAGGGACGACTTTAAATATCCAGTTTGATGGCGTGTTTTAGTTTTTTTTATTCATAATAGTTTTGCGCTTGACCATAAATCACATGATGGTAAGCGAATTGTGGTCTAGGGTGGAACGCGCTTACTCTAGCAAATACTGATTCACTCTCGCATTGAAGACCGATAGGTTGTAGTTCACAGGAAACAAGGATTCCGGCAAGGATGTTCTCACGATAAAAGTGGAAGCAAAACTCCTAACCTGGTTATTTACTAAACTGAATTAAATTAGACAGTTAGTGATGATTATATAAGTGTTCTAAATCTATTAAAGTAGCCCCATTTTTTCCTAAAGCAACCCCAGTTTAAGTTACCTTTGGAATACAGATAAATTCAATTCAGTTAAGTGCGGCCCAGATGTTGACAGCGGCGTAGCAGCGTAGCTCGTAGGCTGCTGCGTAGCTGCAACAAAGCCAGTACTAATCTAACATCATAGTATAATAGTTATAATTAACGATGAATTCATATCAAAGGAATGGATTATAATAATAATAGGTATTAGGTACTTACATCTCGGCTAAGGATTCTGGGAATGCGATAGCACTAACTAAGTGCTTCACGAAAATTAATCATTTGATCCGATAACGCGATCTCTTTAATTCAATTAAACGTTAACTTGATTTTCCTCCAACTTCTTTGTTTTCATTCCGCCAAATCTCACATTTCCATTTGAAAAAACAAATAATAAAATTAAACGTCATAACAGCGTTCCGTTGGGAGTAAATAATTAAATCAGACACGAAGTTTCGAGTGAACAATTAGTGTTTTCGCGATCGCTCTTCCTCATTAGAGCGGGACAAAGCGCGGCCACTGCGCCGGGTGTAATGTTATTCATTTGCGAAAGTCAAAGGTTGTGTTTACAAAAAATAAGTCGCCTGAGAGCGGACGGTGGCATTTTTTCCATTCGCCGCGTTCCATTAGCGTGCCTTTGTTTGGCGGGAGCGCGCAAATTAATTTAGCTCTCCCACCATTTCCCTCCCTCCCTCGCGCGTCCCCACCCCCGCCGTGCCCTCTTTTGTCTAGCCTTGCTCTACGTATCGTTTTCTTCTTTATGGCTCATTAGGCAGCATTGTCGCCATTGTTTTTTTCGCCTAACCCACAAGATCTAATTATTATGATCAGCAAATGTAATAGATCGATACCTATTGTGCTTCCGAGGAGTCGTAAATCGAGGAGGGAATTAGGAAGGATTGTGTAAGGGAATGGCGTTATGAATAAGAGGGCGTTAAGTTAATGGCATATTACATGCAATCGGGAGGTCTATCTGACTCAACTGACTGAATATAAACATGGTATTGATACAACGCACGCGCCAAGAGGACGTGCAACAAATGTCATATCAATATCATGTCAATACGCATAGTTGAATAGCCTTTTGAAAGGTCAATTCGTTACATATTTCTCTTATTTCAATACTAAATCGAGCGTGCGAAACTCATTGAAATCAAATTGTGCACTATTCTGGTTGAAATTATTTTTGTTGAACGTATTTCTATTAAAATGTTATTGGATATGAACCTTATTGTTTGAATGGTAAAGTAGCTTTGATGAAATGATTTTAAGTATAACAAGTTTTTTTCAGTTACTGAATGTTAGGTATACTTCGTTCCAGATTAGATGACTAAAATTTCTTATAGAATCGTACGAGAACTTTTCGTCATATAATCTGGAACGAAGTATGCTATAGCCTGTTTTTTATCTATAAAGTACTGCCATAGTAAAACGTATGGCACATTCATTTGTTTCTTGCCAATGATTGCAGAGAATTTTTATAGGATTTTATACAGGACTTTACAGAAAAACAACAGAGTATAGTGGCCGTACTAGTATGCAGTACAATAAAGCCTGTCAACGCCTCGCGATGCAGTCAAGCTTTCGTTAAAAAAAGTCACCGTGTGTAACCGGCTTAATAATTAATTAACAAACGCGTGACGGATCCGGGACAATTGGAGCGATGTATGAAGTAGTGGACTCACCTGTGCCCGCGCCGGCGCCGGCGCCGCGCCCGGCCACTCTGCGCCACAAAAACGCGCCAACTGACGCTCTGGGCCACAGTTTTTTAGCCCGCGCGTGCCCTCGCCTCGCCGCTAAACAACCCTTGCGTATTCATAAACCGATCCCTCATACTACCTATCACACGCCATACAATTTGAATCACAATCCTCATTCTGTCCGTATTTTAGATGATGAATAGGTACCTCTATACCGAAATCAGTTGAAGTTAAAATTATCTTTTGTTTCAGAGTTACGAGAAATCTTAATGAAATGTTAATTGACGTCCTATGCCGTGAAAAACGTTTTCAGGTAAATTACAGAATCTTTTCATCCGAAGAAAGTTGAAATTTATGCGAGCTGAAATTTTTTAATTAATTACTTAGCAGACACATTTTAAATTCATAATTAAGCAATCCGTACTTTCTCCCGTCTATAAATTAGATCGAGCCGTTTCCATAGAGACTACTCATCCTTTAAAGCGGGTCGGGGGGGAGAAGGGGGTTCTACAAAAAATATAACTTAGGGTGAGTAAAAAACCGTGGGGTGACTCAGCCGGCCGCTGCACCCCACGACGAGAAATCTACGATCAATATTAACTCTTTTTTTCAACGGGGAATTGGTGAATTTTTAACTCGTTTTAAGTCGGCGCTGAGCGGAGTAATGATGTGTTGGTAACTTCCAGTGGCGAGATCGCGCGCTCGCCGCGATGCCTTCTGCCGAGTCGAGCTGGTCGAGCAGTACTTATCCGGCTAGATACCCTACGGATTATCCGACAAAGTTTGTGCTACTATTACACTACAACTAGCAAAGAACAGATAATGTATACGATTTTAGTCAGTTACAAGGAATCCTAAGTAGTGTGGCGTTTTTGTTTACCTATTATTTTGATAATACCTAGTTACATCTGGTTTCCTGCGAACCCGTTACACTAGGTAACTACTTCAACTTCGCTCGACTACATCTGTAGTGGGCACATTTCGTATTTGGCACGGAAACGCTCTTATTGCCATATCATTAAAGTTTATTTTTGTAAACGTACACGTGCGCCCAAAATGCACTAGCAATATCGGAGCCGACTAAAACTATAAATCACGATCGCGGATGCCAGATTCGCGATTCCGGACGCGTGCATTTGTCAAGGTCGCGACATATGTAGGTGACGGGAATTACTTACAGTCGAGGGCATTAGTATGGATACACTTTTTTACCTAATCGAATGCGGTCGCCTACAATTTGTGAGCAAACGCATTCGATTAGGTAAAAAAGTGTATACATATTATTGACCTCGACTGTACGATTGTTAGTTTATTTCGTATTACTATCATTTCTCGGCACCAAGGAGAATAATGTTAGGCTCGCATCGAAGTGATGGGAATATCATTGGACAAAATTTGTTTGTTTTTTAACTAGTGCTTTTTAACCTAACAAGTAACAAGTGAGAAACAAAATAATGCTTAAGAAACTTAAGATGTTTGTTTTACACTATTTAGGTATAAACATGATCCTAATTAGTGTTTAGTACCTATAGGTAGATTTAGATATATTTATTTCATAAATAGTTAACTAAATAAATAATATAAGATAAATAAGTAAATAAATAATAAATATACAAGAATTGCTCGTTTAAAGATATAAGATAAGATTATTAGTTACCAAAAATATGCCAAAAAGAGATAATACTTGTTAGTTAACACCAAATAGATGATGAATGTATTTATTTAACTATATAAAAAATAATTAATTTACAAATATTTATTGAAAACGATAATTTTTATTTTTATTGAATTGTTTAGTTTAAAAAAAAGTTAATATTTTTAAGACTGGCAAGGTGGCAAGCTTCACTTGGCGTCGCATGTTCGCGTTGCGTATTGCCCCCTCTTCCTTTTGTGATATTAAAGAAAGAGATGCAACACGAATGTTTCCACTAATACGTCCAATTGAAGTGCCGGCCTAACAGTGCTTTTATGAAAATATATTGAACAAGAAGTTTAGATACATCCTGGAGGTAGAGTGCCGAACATTCGTTTGAAGCTAGAAAATATTGCCTTGAATGACGTCACTGTTATATTGCATCTCTTTCATTCTAATATAAGATGAATCTAATGAAAGAAATGCAATATAACAGTGACGTCATTCAAGGCCATATTTTCTAGCTTCAAACGAATGTTCGGCACGCAACCGCCAGGATGTATCTAAACTTCTTGTGTATGACTATGAACTATAAAAGCACGCTAAGGCCGGCCGCACACTGTTCTGAATTCAGAACATTTAGAGCGGTACGTACCTATGTGCTAGAGCGAGATGCTTTAACTCCCCTCCCCTAGTCAGGATTCTTAATTCAGGTCAGCGTGCGGCCGCGGTAAACACTGCTTTTATAGACCAGAGAGCAAAGAGTTTTCACCGACTATTCTTTTTTTTTGTTTAAAAATGGCTTTCCATCAAATTTATGATGATTTCGCCAACCACGTGTGCAAAGACGTTGTTCGGTAACGACGCCATGACAGTAGGCGTACGAATGTGCATTTACCTAAGCAAGTTAACTTCTTAATTCATGGAAATAACTGTTCAAAAGGATAAGTATAGATAGCAGTGGCGGCGCGTCAAAAATATTCTTAGGGAAGCCGGAAATACTTGGCTTTTCCTATTCTTCATGAGCCGTAGTAAAAGAACTGGACTGGCTGGAAATTAGGCAAGCCGGTGGGAATCGAGTTGTATGGACGCTCCGCCACTGATAGATAGGCACGTCATCCTGTTCCCCATTTTACAACACAATGTGTACGTAGGTAATATAAAAAAATCATGCCGAAATTGTAACTATCTATCGCACGTCACGCTGACTCAAAAACGTAAATAACGACGCCTAACCAAGACAAATAACTTAAATAGGAAGGTACGTCAATAACGCGTTTTAGATTGAGCCCCTGCACGAAAATTATGGACTCAAAATGTTATATTGTAGGTAGGTAGATATACGATTTACAAACGCCGCTACGCAGCTTACCAACAATCTAATCATACAACTCTCCCCACGCGACACAAGGTGACTAGCTGTTTTTCTAAACACGTTTTTTAATGATGAATAAAGTTAAAAAAGGGATATGCATACATAATTTGAAACAGTGCATTAATAAAAACCAGAGCCCGGTGTTCTTTGAGCTAAAAAAAAAAAACGTTCATTAAAAAAGCTATTTATGACAGCGACCATTATCGTCCAATAAATCAGCTGCCCGCTCTTCTGTTTTCGATAATGATTCTATTATTATGGAAAAGCGTTATGTAACTGTAACATTTTTTTCTGTTCGTGGTTAGGAGTATGGAGGCGACTTCTGGATATTTTCTGTTTTTACAGATTGAATATTTTTGTTTTGTCAAAATGAAATACTCATTAGGTACATAGTTTTATGTTAATAACCAAGTTTTTCCACACAAAACAGCTTAGGTATCATTCTCATCACCTCTAAAGTACTGAGATAAAACTTACTTGAAACGTCAATTGACGACAGTTTATCACATAAACCAGCGGCCATGTAATTGAAATAACATTTAACTACCGCGAGTAAAAATCGAAACAGAAAAAAAAGGAAATAAAAAAAAAAGTTAAATAAGAATAAAATGAACTTAAAAAATATCAGATTTGTGGCCATGTTAAAAAATGTGTGTAACAACGAAACAGCACAACAGTGTTAAGACTATTGTGATCTGAATCCTATCGTGCGAGCGAGAACAGATATTCCGGAATATTCTTGCGTGCGATAGAGCAAAATTAGTGCTTCGGGTGCCAACGTTTTCCACCTCTAAAACCTTTATCAAATGAGATAATTTTGGCCTTGATCGATTTCTCACATCCGTAACTAGGTTTATACGTTTTGCTTTTTTCGTAATACTTTCTGGTTTATGAAATAATAACAAAAATCCACGACCAAGTTTTCGTGTCAAAAAATCGAAACTTTAAGGGTTCATGGTTTAAATTGTACGCAATATTTCCAAAAAATCAAAACGTATAAACCTAGTATTTAATGATACTTACATCATTTCTAAAAATCATGCAAATCGGTTCAGGTTTAGGGGGTGGAACACGTTGGCGCCCGAAGCACGTTTTTGTATGGAAAAAATTTGCTACACAATCCTCTTAACGCTTTCGCTGCCAAGCTTTTCATAGCGCTAAGCATAGTGAATGTGTTAATATTAAAATCAGGAAGTGGACTCCGCATTAGTGAGCGGCGTGTGGGTACGCTGCCGTGTGGGTAAGCACACAGGCGCGCTGCGTGTCGGCGTGGGCACTGCACGGGTTACAAATTGTGGGGTGAAAGGGGTAGTTTTTTTCTAATCGACTTTCCTAACTGTAATAAACGATATTTATCTTTCTTAATTATAGTTTCGCTCCACTGTTTGGTAGCTTTGTTCGTGTTTTTGCTACAACTGTTTGTGTTATTATCGAATTACGTGCGTTTGTCGTTAATGTTAAATTTGTTCTTATTATAGCCCCGAGGAATTACTTGAGAAGGTGCGCCCTGTTTCTTGCTGGCTTTTATAGCGATTTTCATATAAATGAATATTAATGACGTCTGGTATCCGCGTTTTATTCGAGAACAACAAGGGAACGAATCGTTTTTTTACTACTTACAATTAATTGTCGAAACAGTCGAGGTATTCAAATCCAGTCGTTTACTCGCTTTATCGAATGGTTTGTTTGCAAATTATCTTTGTTTTGTTTAACGATATTTACCTACATTTCCATTTTATGATCAGATATTCTTCATTATTGACATAATTGTAGGTAGAGGTTTCGCTTTGTTTTTTATTTTTTATGACATACCTGGCACTACTGAGTCAGCTATTTGTTAAATAAAATATCCTCAACTACCTTTTATAAGTGCCTACTTAAAATATTAGGATGTGTGTTAAAAGTGCTGATTAAAATTAATTTCCTACTAATTTACCTAGTCTATTCACTTTCTACAGCAATCTTTGCATTTATCTCGATAAATTAACCATTCAAATACAGTATTTTGTCACAAAGCTAGCGTATTATTAGTTTAAAATAATGGAAATGCGATCGATTAAAAAACCCATTGTAAAAAACTGGCTGCAAGGGCAGTGATCCTCAGGGACGCATGCGTAATACAACCCTTTTCACCCTTTCGCCTCCCCGGGTGTTTTTTGTAAGCGTTTTTGTAAAGGGTTACAGGGGTACCTGCCACGCGATGCAGCGAAAGGGTTGAGTTTTTTCTGTAGGGCCGACACGCTTTTTATACAGATGTGTTTTTTATGGGTACGTCGAGAACAATACAAAGTGCATTGAACTCTGCACAAGAGATCAGCTGATCAGCTCATAATGGTGCACTTGTGGTTGTGTATTGATTTTCGTCAAGGTCGTACTATCGACTGCACTATTAGAGGGTCATTGACAACTCGTCGATTCCCATTGATACACAGCATAACTGCAGTTACTTGAGCAATACATGAACACCAATGGAATGTAAATTTGGAAAATCTTTATGAGTAATACTGGGATTTCGGGGAGGTAAATTAACTTTTAGTGTAGGTATGTATATAATATTGGCGAATGGATACATAGTGGTTAAGTATTTGAACCATTAGTGTCGAAACTATTTCAGTTAGCACAAAACGAACGTGCTTAAAAAATTAAATATTCATCAATTCGATGTTTTGTTATATAATTATGCTCACTTTAGTCGCGGGTCAACCGTCTTCTTTGACACGTAAAAAATCAAGATTAAGAATGATTTTAATGTTATGTTACAAAATTATATGCTGACATTAGTCGCGGTGTTGTCACTGTATGTAAATAGTTGTTGGAAATCCGGGATCTTGAGAAAAAACCACCTTTCAGCTTCAGTAATTTATTGTGAATATGCACACGACAAACGCCACAAAAGTAAGCTAACCAATTGAAATCTGTCGATAGAAACATAAAGACCATTCTCAAGACAGAGATTGCATTGGCGCATATACGAACTCGTTTCAACACTGGCCCTGGTTATGGCATACGCTACACTCATCTAAATTTCATCTAAGGCATACAATATACATATCATCATCAAGACCAGTATAACACACCAACAACAAGAACAACAAATACTCTTTATTGCACACCTCAATTAAAGGACAGAGTACAATACAAAAAGACACAATAAACACACACACACAACACTTCCCACTCCTGGGCACAGCTTCCTCTCATAGATGAGAATAGGCCTGTGCGTCCACATACAATACACATAGCAGGCATACACAGAGTAGTATTATAAAACTAACTGCGTTAAAGTTACTTGCAACAAAAAAAACTAACTGTACCCTACGACAATTGCTGCGTGGTAGGTATGAATCCTTTGCACTCTTTAATAGTTAATGTAGGTAACTCCGGATGGTGTCAGCTTACACCAACGCAGCCGTTCAAGCCGTCAAAATTCAGCCGTGGCAATAAGTGTAAAAATTGTAAAAACCTTTGGAAAACGTTAATGCACCGGTGCCTGGTTCTAGTAACCCACATTGATCAAGGTGTTAGCGTTATCGGGTTTCAAACCCGTTATAAAGCAGTTTTTGACGCGCAAAAATTTCAAAACGCGCAAAAAATTGCCCTTTATCTGTCGATTGACGCAACGTGTGCGAGGTTGGCATGTACCTACATACCTTCTATTATTTACATGTTTTTTTCGATTACATAATGATTAACAAGTCTGGCTGTATCGATGATAATGGGGTATAAGAACATTGCTTAGTCTAAATATAACTAAACTAATATCCAAAAGGATATTTCTCTATTGCGTATTTTTGCAATCACTTTTTTGATTTAAGCTCTATTATTTAAAATGCGTAAATCACCCATGTTTTAATGTTTATTATTAAGTATGCTCACATAGGTAATTAAATCTACAACGCAGGTTTCGTCCAAAATCATATAATAATTAATAGGTACATATTTATTTATTCATTTTTTTCATGGTCGCAATTCAATGTAGAATAAGATTGTATAACACATAATAAATATTTTTATGTCACACCTGGCCATAAAGTGGCCATTATCGCACGCTCCGCGCGCGAAAAAACCCACTTCCTGGCCAGGGGGTGACATAAAATTTTGTACTTACCACGGGCGATAATAAAGAAAGCCTCAGATCGCATATTTATCGCCCTTGCCTTCGACTCGGGCGTAATATACCTGCGATCTGAGACACTCTTTGTTTTATCACCCTTGGTAAGTAATGTACTATTTTAGATAACTAATGTATTGTTGCCTTCTGTACAATTGTGCAATGTTGGTTTATATTAACGCCATTTTCAAAAAATGATTCCATTTACTTATATATATGTTTATTAAATTATACATATTACCATTTTTTTATTCCTTAATAACTTACCTCATGGTTTACTTAAATAATGATTGAGTATTGGCTAAAGTATTAATATATTTATTTCGAGACAAGAAAAAACTACTAATATAAACTTAAAAAGAATCAAGGCTTTATATTGTAAACCAGAAATCACTTAGATTTATTATAATTAATTGTAATTCTACATATATTTTATAATTAGATTTTAGTTTGTTAGTTAGTTTTTTATTTTATTATGTCATTTATTAATTATTTTTATAATAATTTAAATATAAAAACTTAAAAATAGACTTAAAAATAAACTTAAAAATATACTTATAAATAGACTTATAAATAAAATATGTGCCTCAGGTCACTTTCGGTATTGGCTTATATTAATTAAGATAGGCTTTCGCGAGTCTAAATTTAGAGGCAGCTGTTGAACCGCCTCCGCTTGCTTTACTTTTTACTTAAATCGAAAAAACTTGGGCTTTCTACGTGATCCGGGAGTGGGCAGGCCGAGATCTGATTTCGCTAAGATAGAGTTTCATCAGACGATGTTTCTACGACTTCTTTTAATAATTATATTAACCTTCACCAAAACAAGCAATGGGAGCTTCTATTATTTTCCTTATGTTTGCTGCCAGTATAAAATTAAGTTTCACGAATTGATGTTTTGAAATAGTTTATTTTCTGAGGGTTCCTTTTTTTCCTTCTCATAGTTCATGTTAGTGTTAGTTTTGTCGACTTCACAATGAGACGAATTGCAGTGGGCATGTTTTGGTCGGAATATATTTGACTTAATTGAAGAACTACAATAAGTAAACTTTATTTGTATAAGCGCAGACGGACGCTTTGTCCGTATTATGTAAACATGGGAGAAAGGACATTAGAAACGGATTAAATATAAACACCGCGCGGTAGCGCGTTTGATGCTGGTGCCCACAAACAACTGATGCAAAGCGGACACAAACAAACTCTTTTGTGAGGTTTCTTTTGGCAGCGGCGAGTCCGAACACAAGATAAAAGGGGATAAGTATACTATTTCAGTGACAATTAAACATTGTTGTAGGCTAAAACGCCGTGTCTGAACGGTAGCGATACTTGGAGGATTAAAGGATTAGACGTACTATAGTAAACAACTTTGCGCGAAACTCCTTTCTTACCTTCTGTTGTGCGGAGATTAAGTGCGGCCGCCTCACTGTCCATCGATGCCGCAATGCTTCACGGAATACCCCGTATCAGAGATCTGCAACTATATCATGCTATCCATTGGTCGTTATAAGGTCGAATGTGACTGTGTAATTCAAAGGCATTTGCGTCATTATTTTTTGAAGACCGTTGTATTCAGAGCAACCAGTTGCATGTTGGATCCATTGTTTTCAATGCGTAATCGGGCATAATGTGCAACGTTTTTCGGGTACAGCAAGCGTGACTTGCGAAACGATAGATCCACATAAGTGTTTACCTAGGAGGATTTATCCGAAAATAATAATACGTCTATGTGAATCGCGACAAGTTCCATACGGGTTATTAATGACATTGTGCATCATCCTTTTGTGGAGCATTAAATACATCAAAATGTTAAAGGAAATCATAATTTCGTTGAATGGGGATTTTTGAAAAAAGAATATTTGGCGTAAAAATCAATAATCAAACGTCGCGGGGACAATGGGTGGCGGGTAACCGAATTCACTATCAAAATAAAGGCTTCTGCGTGACGAAGCGCGGGCGGAGTTTTTATTGCGTTAGCGCTGGAGTGGCGGAGAATCGCGCCGATAACACTCGAGGGACTCCATTAAATAATGGCTTCTGCGGTCGAGATGTGCTGATGCAGCGATTATTGCGTGTATCAGTGTTAATCACGATTGATCAGTTAACATTCGCAGCAGATAAAATTTAATTATTTACGAATTGATTAGGTCCGCGACTGAGCTTCTGCGTTTAGTACGTTTGTCACAGGAGGTTTGTAATCTATGAATTCTAGCCATGCATCAATATATTTTAATGAGTCCTGAGAAACATGTTAGTGTATGTACAGACAGATTCAAGTTTCAACTGATACTTTCCGACAGCCATTAACCATGTCACTTGATTCAATGCATTGCATAGGTACTCTATACCTATATCTAGTTAAAATAAATTATGTAGGTATAACTTATATTCATCATATTCATCACCAACTTGCAGTCGTCCACTGATGGACATAGGGCTTCTCTAATTCATGCCACCACACCCGGTCCTCCGCTCTCCGCATCCAACCGCTTCCCGCCACTTAATATTTATACAAGACAAAACACGATTTTCCTCACAATCACACATTTAGTAAATTTAGATCCCAGCCACTAAAAGAATACCACTTATATTTCTTAAATTGTAAATTAATATTTGCTGCTTATAATGTAAGACTTTTTTAAAATTGTACATTAACAGTATGACATATGTGATGTGCCCTTGTGGCCTATTTGCAGAATAAATGTTTGAATTCTGAATTTTGAATTCTATGTGTCTTAGATTTCTTGATCTTAAGTAGGTTAAGTATTATCATTGTAATAAGCATATTTTTGTGAGAAAATGGCTGACTGTCGAGTTTCTTTCGGCGTTTCTTCTCGGCAGTGGCCTCTGTGAAACGCTAGTAGGGTTTGACTTGTAAAAGTGCCATTGCGGCCTAGGTACTTACAGAATAAAGTTCATTTATTTCATTTATTTCAATACTTCTTTGACACAGAATCACAACAGTACTGTAAAAGAAATCAAATGGAGCAATGCATTTGATTCACAATGACAAAAGATAACCTTTTGGCCGACGTGGCCACACGTGCACGGTTTGGACTCACAATGAAACCACTCAGATATTAAATAACTTATCTTCAATACAGTTGCACTAGATTTACGTCTTTTTGCATCTGCACGTAATGCACTCAACGTATTCACTCATTTGCTCGCAAGGATCGACAGCCATTGATAACTTCGTATCGAAGCCTTTGCGCTATTTACTCTATTCTAAGAAACTTTTGTGTCACATTTATTGTATTACACAAGAGATTTTTTTTCCACCTACGTTTGAGACGGCTCCAATAATTTCACACTTGAAGCCGTTTTGCAAATAACGATCTCTAATGACGATCACTTGTGCTCAAGGGAAATTTAAAAAGTTTATAGGTACGCACACTTGCATAAACAAATAAATGACCCTGATAACTACTCTAACCTACCGCATAATGTAGGTATATCCCTAGCTGGTAGTAGCAATTCTTGCAAGCAATTTTTTTAAATTACAGTCATCTAAAATACTTAAAAATTAAAAATCTCTAGTAATGAAGAAATGATGATAGCCGCCGCCGGTGGTTAAGCGTCGGCAAATGTTGCTTTAGAATGTGGGCAAAAACCGACTTCTCGTTTTAGCTGAATACATTCATTTCCTGGTGCGCCTTCCGGGTTTTTGTGATAAAGGTATTCCAATAGAAATACTCGGTTAACTATGTTTTCTCAAAAACACTATTCAAATTTAATTAGAACATAAGACTTAACACCATAGGTAGGTGGGTTAAAAAAACATGTTTATTTAGTTACCTATTCACTGAGACCGTTAAAGGATGATTCACGCTAGACCGTTCCTAGTACAAGAAATCGACGGCCGTCGCGCGTCCAGCGGGGTAATCACGTAACTTAATGTACTTGCTACTGTTAGAGCATATTTAATGTCATTTTCCGACATTAGCTCATAGATTTATACGTCAAAATTGACATTAAATATGCTCTAACGGTAGTACATAACGTTACGTGATTACCCCGCTGTATAAGAAAACGGGCCGGCCCGGACACGGAACGGTCTACTGTGAATCATTCTTAAATTGGTCGGTGGTGTGTCGCCCTCTACCTTATAGAAGATCGCAACCATAATAACACTAGGTACCAACTACTTGCTTAGTACTCGCTATAGGTATGTGCGTGTTAACCATGAAGGCGCCCCCTCTACCGCCCAATCCGAACAATTGCGCATAAATTAGTATGAGCTTCGCTGTGGAGGTGCGCGTCGTCGTGGATGACACGCACTTGCAGGTAGGCACCTTGTATATGGTGTGATGTTCTTGGTTGTTGGTTCGCCAGAGCTTCCGAGGATACAACTGTCAACACAACGAATCCTCACATCAATAGTATTAGCCACTTTGTTTTGAATTACGTGCCAGTTTACACGTGGGCGACATCTGATCTACGTAAAGTCTATTCCTCCTTACGTGTCCTATTAAACAAACAAACAAACCAAACCAAACCTAAACACTCTTTTTGAAGACGTTAATCATTATCATTATCATACTTTTCTCTAGGGTTCCAATACTTTGTGAACTTCTTTAAGTATACCACAATATTTTAAGTGATAGATGTGTAATCCTAGAAAAAAGGGTGATACCTAATGATTAATGTCATCAACGAGTTTCTTGACATTTTAGGACATGTAAGGATGAATAGAGTGTAACTACGAATTGCGTGCGAGCACTGCGAACTAGCAAGTAGTAAGTCGTTACAGCCCATGGGCATAATTAATTTCATTGCCACTTTACTATGGATTCGCTCGTATAAACGTTGCCCTGTAATTTCAGTAATAATTGTGAATTTTGAAATGTCTATCATTACGTTGCCAACTGTTCATTCTGCGCGAGCGCGCCAGTAATGCAGAAACAAAGTGACACCTGTCACTTGGTAATCAATAGACCCGCTTCCTTCCGGACAAAAACAAATGAATGATAACTTATAATAAAAAAAAACAAAGCCGAAAGTGTTCCAAGCAGGAGATTATGAGCACGTTCAGTTATTAATTTATACGAAGCATCGCGGTAAAAAACTCAACCCTCACTTAGATAAAGAAAAAACGTAGCGCGCGTCGCGTAAAAGGGAAAGGGTGTCTCGCCAGCTCGCGTGCTGCGTTTTGTTTTTTAACCGTACTCTGCGGTTTGTTTTTTCGAGCGCGTTCCTGTTTTTTAACAACACAATACCGTTGTTAAGAACTGTTTTTTAAGAGCGTCATGTTGGAAAGCGCGAGGCGCGATAGCTAGTGTTTTTCTAAAGAATCTTATTTTTAAATCTTCGTTCTGGTAAATGGGAGTTTTTGGGTGTTTAGTCACGGATTGGTAAAGGGGAAGAGTTTTTTATTGTTTATTTATAGGTTATGTATATGTGTGCTGGCTGGAGCACGAGCGAGATGCGACATATGGTGGGTAGAGTGGATGTTACGAGGCAGGTGTGCCGCTGATTGCAAGATGCTGCGTCTGTCGGCGCCCGCGCAAGTGCACTCCCGACATAAGCCACGACTCTGCTCGATCATTATTATGACCTACTTACGTGATAAGCGTTGGGGTGGACTTTGGAGTGCTATTAGAAAACTAATTACTTACCGTAAAGGTAAAAAGAAACTTGATTTTTTTGAAAGATTATTTAAAACTGTTTCTGGGTTACGTTATCTACCTACCTACTCGTAGACTCTATTGTACTGGAATCATAACTATAGTTCTTGAAAGTAATTAATGGATATGAAAAATTTGTAGCACATATTAATTTTAAATACTTTAGTTAATATTAATGCATTTTTGCATTTAATTTTCAGTAGGTAATCAAAATAACTTTGTGTTAATTATATACCTATATATATTATATATTGTGAAACAATCGAAAAAATATATATCAAATAGTACCATTAAAATTTGCTCGTTTTCAGAAACATTAGAAATTGAAACCAAAAAATAAATTATGAAATAATGAAACATATAATTTATTTGTTATGATTCCAAAGTATTTTGTATTATCAGAATAATTATTAGAATACGTATGAAATACACACACTAGGCATTCACATACAAGGTAATCGCACTTATCACTTCTTGAACTTGTACGTGAATCTTTACATGTTTATTTGTGTGTGAGCGAGACGTCTGTAATTAAAATGAGATAGTTGCATAACGAAGCCCCAGCCAGGCGCGGTATGCAATTATAAATCGGGGCGCGCAAACGTCGCCGATAAAACAACGTCAATAACGCCCGGAATTCGTAAGTGCGCTATAAAATATGCGCCATGAAAATGCCATTAAATATTAAAAGTGGAGAAACGGAGAGCTTAACAAGAATTAAAACATCGTTATAAGAGGCTATGAGACGGCCCGGGCAGCTATCGGCGCGGTTAAAGCCTACTTATACCTTATTATATAGCGGAGTTTGCGTTGAGGAACAAAATTAATTGGTTAAAACTCCTCTCAGTATCCAGGGCGGCTCCCCCAGCTCCCTCTTAATTCCGGCCCCCGCCCCCGCCCCCCGCGCGAGCTCCTTTGAACGCTACCTACCTAGAGAAAAAACAGAAAGTATAAAGTTCACTCCCCAAGCGTTGCAGCTTAATTAGTGATGTTTTAATGTGCACTGTATCAAACCTCTGATTTACAAACTATAAAGTTTAAAATTCAGAAAAATGTAAGTGGTGTATATTATTAGGAGGTATCATATATTAACTCTGCACCACCTACTAGACATGTGCGCCGATTTAAAAATGATCGGCGGCGGCGTTTGCCAAAAAATCGGCGGCGGCGGCGTACTTTCGGCGTGAAATCGGCGTGAAGGTCACGTAAATAAAAATGCGAAATAATTCGTATTCTTTTTTTAAATCGAGGGTACAAGTAACCCACACCCCTATATAACAAAAATGCATTAGAAACATGGACAATACTGGTTAGGGAGCGACAAAGAATAGACGCATTCGATATGCGGTACTGGAGGCGAATTCTCAGGATACCCTGGACAGCCAAATAAACGCATTCGATATGCGGTACTGGAGGCGAATGCTCAGGATACACTGGACAGCCATACGGACCAATGACCCAGCTCGGTATCAAGACACGGTTACCCACTGTGTCGGCAGTGGCTGCTTTCATACTTTGGACACATAATGCGCAGTGGTGCTGAGATAGTCTGGAGAAACTGGTCGTGGTTGGTGGAATGGAAGGCAAGAGGGCTAGGGGACGCTCATCAACTAGCGCTCATAAGCTAGGCCAGCATTTCAAGCAAAGTTCACCAAGCGATGGGGGCTACGATGGATCGAGAGCGATGGAGACATTGGAGACAAGTCCTCAGGGCGGCGAAATCCAGAAGTGATCACGATCCTCAGGAATGAGGGACCGACTCAAGAGAGACAGATATACCTAACAAAATTATCCAGTCTAAAAGCTCCGCCTGGGGCATGGACCCCATAACGCTAGCCGCGTTACCCCTCTGTATTGCTACAGAAATTCTCTGTGAAAGGAAAGTGTCAGGTCCCCCGAGGTACCGACCAGCCGCCACAACTAAGCTCTCATGAATGTCTTCATGTCAGCCGGCCAGGGTCCAGAATCCACTGCAAGCATTGCAAACTCGTAGAGTTACACAATAAAGAGGAGTATTTGCGGTGCTTGAGAGCTCCGTCAGCTCCAGCACTGGCCTGGGAGCGAGTTGCGCACATGCGGTGTTTCACACCAGTGCCCTCCCTAGTTTCCACGGCTCCAACGTGACTCCATCGTCTTATGCCATACCCACTAGTTCCGAATGAGACGACTACTAGAGGAGGCGGGGAGGGGGACATTATATTATATTTATGAATCGATTATTCCCAAAGTAAAAAAAATGTCTTTGAAAAATTCTTAATCGTTTCTGAGTAAAAGGATTGTGACATTACAGGACATGAGGACATACGCACGGACAGACGGATATAACGTAGCTATAAGAGTTTTGTTTTTGCTATTATTATTTGGCTATAGATGCCTACCAATACGATTTTTTCAGCCGGATTTTCATACTCAGGTGCTTAATGTGGTTCAGACTGCCCTGATAGTATATATAATAAACAGAGAAAAATATTTATTGTCACACAACAAATTTAATATAAGAAGTGTACCACTGTACATACTCTAAAACAATAACAAAGCAATAAAATAGTTAAACAAAAATGTTAATTATACTCTTTTGTCTAATAAAAAGACTCTTTGGCATTCAGTCAAGGTTACGCCGATTTCACGCCGATCATTTTGTCGGCGGCGGCGGCGTGGCAAAAAGGCCGGCGGCGGCGGCGCGCCGGCGCGGCGCACACGTCTACCACCTACTATGAATCGTTATTACTAGATTTGATTTCCGCTACCCTAAGTTTGTTTGCAAGAAATCGCTCTTTAGAGATAGGACCGCCTGATGTTTGCCTCTACTTATTGTGATTTTGTACTGTATTGTGTCCTTTAATTGAGGTATGCAATAAAGAGTATTTGTATTGTATTGTATTAATAAATACTCTCAATGATATTTGGTTTGAACAAGATAAGTTTACCGGTTTTTGAGTTACCGCTGAAAAAATGTCTTGCTCAAATAAAAGAACGTAAGTGCCGTGAGCTCCGTACCCGTATGAAGGTTTAAATGTGGACTTAGGTGTCAGTACGGAACGCTTCATTGAGCGTGCTCCGACATGCACTTGGCTGGTTTTTATAATACGTCTATGTCTACAAGCATAAGGCCTGAACTAATGGATGTGATTTAATGAAAACCAGTTCTACAAACACATGCGCGCCACGCGTGACGATGTAAGTACAACCGAGTCCTGCAAGCGAAGTCTACTTTTAAGTTTATAATAGCAACACGTATCTGAGTGAGTGCGTCAAATCGGATGTTTGTATGGGGTAGTTTTACTGCTTTAAGATAAATATCTAACTCAATGCAGTGCATCCTCGACAACTCTGCGATCTTATTTTAACTATATCTCGTGAGATTTCACTTGTAACTTATGTTAAAGTGTCTCCAAATTAAACTGACGACAGAGTTGATAGCACTATCCCTTGCATACTTGCACGGAGGTGTTCACACATCTTGTATGGTCCTGTTTGTCAGTTTGGTTGTGGATACTATAGGTGTGCTTTGTTTTTAGAAAATTAACCATCAGATTTTATTAACCACTGACAAAACATAGACAAAATAACTTAACCGATAACCAATCGATAGTAAATTCGGGTAAAATTGTTTGAATATACATATTTTACTGTCGGGTTTATGGTATTCGAAAGCTGTGGAAATGCATTATGTTACCTTTTAATTTAAATAAGAAAGTACGAGACATAATGTATATGAGGTATGTCTTAGTTTTAAGTACATAATTGTATGTATGTTAGCTATAAGGTAATCTATGCCCTTGATGTCTGAAATAAATTATATAATTACTAATATTTTCTGTAACTTGCATTAACCAATTAATAATTAAAAAATACATTAAAACATGAACATTTCGTCGAATAAAAAGAAATAAAAACACTTTGAACTTTGAATAAAAATATGAACAGTTTCCGAGTTACAACGCCCGGCGTGTGTGCCGGTAACGAAGGGCGAAAGCAAAGGGTAGGCCGGGGCGCGGGGCGCGGGGTCTTTGCCACTTCTCCAAATAAATTATAATTCGCCTCCCGACCTGCCGGGCGACTGCTAATACCCATTACTCTGCTATTAGTCTTCGTTTTGCAATTATATGTATGGAAAATAAAGTATATTTAGATTTGTTTGAAAATAAAACACTTTGATGAGAATGATGAGATTACAGAGAGATGTGCTAGTCTTTCTTACTTGGTGCTATCTGTACCTGTAGTGTAGGTACCGGCCAATAATAAATATATTGCTTTTATGCAGTTTTGGACTAACTTTTTTCAAATACTTCCATGAAGATTTTGATATTTTTTCCTTTTTTTTTCAAGTTCAAATTCATTTATTTTAAATACAACAAAATCAGTTACCATAATATAACCTAAAACGAAATATAACTTATATTGTTTTTTATAGTTTAATTTAGTTTTATTTACCATAAGTTATTACGATGAATTTGGACTCCATTTAAGAACCCAAGAAGATAAAAAATAGTAGATTGTTTGACAAGGGTCTAAAGTAAGCCATACTACCACGAGATGGTTATTTTCCCGAACGAAGTGAGGGAAAATTGTTCGAGTGGTAATATGGCTTTAAGGCCCGAGTTATACACTCTACTTTTCACTTCGATTGTGAGAAAACACATAAACACAAATTATCCACCTTATATGAATAATTTAACTCTTGGCGGGCGTATGTCTAATTTGACAGCTTGTTTTTTTTTCGAAGGCCAGCACCATGCCTCGCCAGGCGTGTTCGCTTTGCTTATTCGCCTTCCTTTCTTTTGCTATATTAAAGAAAGAGAAGCAAAACGCGCTTTTTTTTTTCTTTTAAGAGGAGTAATTGCTTTGACCATAAAAACCGCTTAATCTTTAGACAACTGAAAAACGTCTTTCCTGATTGGTCGATTTTAGTACATCTGTGTTCTGGTTGGTTGATATTTTTACCAAATAATTTTTAATCTGTCAAAGTACTGTCCTGTGATTGGTGGATTTAATAGGTGAAGTATTTTGATTGGTCAAATTAAAATGTTTTGTAAATCATAAATATCTATACATATTTTCCCTAGGGCTTAAATGTACTACTTTAGCCCCGCTTCACAAGTCTAATATGACACACTTTTCGAGCATGAGAAGTGAAAAACAATATATATAGATGAGATAATAGTCACAAAAATTGGTTATATCAGAAACTTCTCATCATGACTTTTCAGACATAAAGGCGATAACTTGTTTTCCGTAGTGAAACGAAGGTCTCTGCTTCAGCTTCGACAAGAATGCTTTCGTATACTCCGGATTTCCGGTTCAATCGACTCAGATTTCCGGAGTCAGTTTTTGGAAATTTTCAAAAACAAATTTATTTCAGTGGTTTATTCTCCGCTACAGGTCAAATTTTTCAATCGGTTCTCGTGAAATGTTGTGCACGTTCGATAATTATATAGATTTTTTGGTGAGTCAGTTTTTGGAAATTAAAAAAAAAACACGCGAGGTCAGCTCACAGAGCGACGAGTTAAATAACAAGTGAAATTAGAAAGGGAAAGATTAAAAAATACTGCTTTTTAGGGTTCCGTATACAAAGGGTCAAAACGGAACCCTATTGGTGACGCCCAGACGTCCGTCCGTCGTCTGTCACACAGGTTTATAAGCATCTTGTTGGCTCGAAGCCATACAAATAGTCAAAACTTATTTTAAATGTTTTTAAGGGGGGGCTCCCATAAAGCTAAACGGGGGCGCGAAAAAATTTTTTTATCCTACCCTATCGAGTGGGATATCGTTGTTTAGAGCTCATTGAGTAGACACTTACTATATTTTTAATTAAAAAAAATATTGTAAAACAAAGGAATGAGAAGCCACCAAAGTCAGCTTTTTTTACGAAATTTTGTATCGAAGAATTTTTTAACTTCCCAAATACCTATAAACTTAAAATTGGGTAATAATGTTTGTTATTACGTATATTTTAGCAACAAATACTAATATATTGATAAATTAGATTTTTTCTTTGAAATTTCGTTATTTGTCCTATAAAAACCAACTTAACTTTGCGGTCGGTTCGGAACCCTAAATGTGCGAAGTCCGACTCGCACTTGGCTGGTTTTTTTACTGTCATTCCCACTACCTACTAAAATAAATCTAAGGACACCTCTGACGTGAGCAATACACAAAAACTCTAAGAATAAAACAATGTATGGGCTTTTTCACTTTCCGGTGTACCCCCTACTTTTTTGCGTATCTAGATAATTTTGGATTTTACTCAGAATCATAAGTAGGTACCTAGTTTCTACCTATTGATTCTCACGAAGAAAAAAATGTCCATGATACAAATTGTCTGTATCAGCTTTGTGACGAGTTTTGTTTACGGAAATGAATAATACCTACTCGACGGTTAAAACTCACGTATTAATTAATTGTCACTTCGCTTCGGGCGACACGAACGATTAATACGTGAGTTTTAACCGTTTAGTGAAATAAAGTTATAACATGGCTCACGAAAGTTTAAATTCAAATACCAACTCGTGATTCTGAGTAGATATGAGCGCCGCGCCGCCGCGCCGCCGCCGCCGGCGAAAATCCCACGCCGCCGCCGCCGATACAGGGCGATCGGCGCGCCGATCTATGTCTCGCGCGCGTTTCAGATACTGTGTAGCCTATCTTTTACACACTTTTATCATCGATCGGCAAACTAGTTTGGAATTTGATAGCTTACGGTTATATAGGGTTATTTAGTTTAGGGTTCAGTACCAAAAATGCACAAAAGGATCCTTAATGAGCGATTCTAGCCGTCTGTTCGTCAGATTGCTAAATATTAAATTTCAGAAACTATTTATGTTATCGATTTGAAATTTGGAATACCTACTTGTAAGATATTAGGCTATGTGTAGTATTTGTGTTATAATTATCAAAGTAAAATAAAAAGTAAAAGTAAATTTCTGTCGTGTCTCCACCACCCAAAGGTTGTCTGGAAGAGATCGCTTTTTAGCGATAAGACCGCCTGTTGTCTACCATCAACATGTTTAGTTTTAAGCCCAACTTCTATGTAATTTTTGGTGAACAATAAAGAATATTTGTATTGTATTGTATTGTAAAATATCATATACTATCGCAATTATTCTTTTTTTTTTAAATACGTTTTCTTTGCACTTGACCACAAATTACCTGATGGTAAGATTGGTAAGTGATATTGTGGTCTAGGATGGAATGCGCTCACCTAGAAAAAACAATTCACTCTCGCCTTGAGGACCATAATAATATAGGTTCAAGGAAAATTTCAGTAAGGAGTTCCATAGCTTGGCCGTTTTCACAATAAAAATGAAAGCAAAGCGTTTCATGCGCGAGTTTTCGGAACTGCCACCGTAAAACGGTGTCGCTTTGAAGGGGCGGGAGGTATTATGTGATTCCTCAGCAGACTCTGCGAAATTTGGTGTGTGTGTGTGGTGTACGCTAGAAGATCCCCAGTGGACCGATTTTGACGAAAGCCGTATGGTCGGTCACTGAGGAGGTCATTGATTCTAGGTATGCCAAAAAGCCTGCTGTTCAGGACACTCTCCATAATCTTGCAGTGAACGGATGTGACCGAAATGGGCCTGTAGTTAGTACGCGACTACTGCGTATTAAATAATCTTCAATGCAGTTGAAATTTGCTTGGCTTAGTGAAGAACTTGCTTGTTTCTTACACGGTACGATGTGTTCGAGGTTCACCAAAAGATGGGAATAATGCAGCGCCTAGTATTTGTGATAAATCTTAGAAGTATATAATATGCGAGTGTGTTTGCGTTAGAAACACCATGTTCCGTAGGCATTCAAGAGTTTATCTAAGAGGCAGAATTGTCACGTTTACATACTGATATCATAGTTTAGAGCTTTGTCATGTGACTGGACCATGACACGAAGTTTCCCGCAGGTAGCAACAGACTTGCTGTTTTCATTGGCGCTTAGATGTTACATATACAGCAGAGCGTAATCGACTAGGACGGGATAAAATGTAGAGCATCGATATAAATCAAATAAATAGTCGTGTTTGTCATCCTGACAGTAAAAATGACGTTGACAGGCGTCTCCGGCATCAAATACGTAAAAAAATCGTATTCAACGCCTATATGTAGGATTTTTGTTTTGAACCTAAGGTTTTTTCAAGGTCACGCCGCCGACGCCGCCGCCGCCGATCAATTTTAATCGGCGCGCCGCCGCCGGCCGATTGCCCATCGGCGCTCATATCTAATTCTGAGTCAGAAAATCCAAAATTACCTAGACCCGAAAAAAGTACGGGGTACACTGGAAAATGAAAATGGCCGTATACTTGAACTAGATAATGAACCATTCCGAATCAGGAAAGAAACCTATTATGATATATTTTTTATTAAGTACTTCATTTTTCTTTTTACCATTTTTGAGACATTTAAGTAAGTAACTTGTTCAGTAGATTAATCAAGTCTTAACTTAGATGCTCATCAATTGGGCCAAGTAGAACTGTTCTAGCGAGGTGGAGTGGAGGTGCGCATTAGAGTGGGAGGGCGATTAATTTAATAAATACCAACCGGATTCCTGTGCGTTTGTCCTCGCAGCTATGCCGCGTGCCACGCTTGGTGAGTTACGTTACGTCGCTCACTACTTACCTGGGGGTCAATTTCACTAGACGTATTCAATTGGAACCAGGTTGGTATTTGTCACATGCGTTAATCCTTGATTAATACGGTATTTTACTCATAGTCAAATCAGCCACTTTTTATTAAATGTCAAAAACGCTCTGTTAGTATGAAGTTTGTAAGGACATACTGTCTTAGTGACGTCACTAAGACGGTATGAATCGGCATGTTCAAAACAGCGTCCTTTTTAAATCTTTATGCTTATAAAATCTTTCAATTAGCTAAAATAAATTAATAATTGATGTTTTCCGAGTATTTGCGTTAGATCTTTTATTAGTCAAGTAAAAAATAATTCATTTTTACCTTTGTTTAATACCCAATTCCATTACACTTAGTATTGAGTTTTTTCGAAACAAAACACAAACGAACACGTTTTCGTGTATAATGGTAATGTTATAGGTAACCTTAATTTATATGGCAAAAAATAGTTACTATCTTAGGCCACCACAGCTCGCGTTGCCTTACAAAATGAGACTAAACGCAAACGCGTTCGCTTGTGGTTTGTTTCGAAAAAACTTATACAACATACTAGAGGTTCAGAATTCAGATTAGATACCCTATCGCGCTAGTAACAAAAGAGTGCTATTTGGCGAGCGTGTGCGAGCGGGAAGCCATGATCAGCTGTCCAACATCGGTTTCGTTAGACAGACAAGGAACCTTAATGTAATTATTAACCATTATGTAACCATGTAATTATTGGATATAATATGAAATAAACAGTATATATTTTTTTTACTTATAAAAATAATGAATGTACAACATTCGATTTATGGTAAGTTTTATTGATAATAGGACTACTTTTAAGATCTCATTGTACCTGAAATTATTTGAAATAAATTATTTGATTTGTGGGGTTTATAAAACCATGTTTTTATTCAGAACTATTTGCTTGATGTTATGCTTTGAAGTGGTTTTTTTTATTATGGTCAAGTGTCCAGCAGCCATGCCAGTTTAACGGTGGCTAGCTATGGTAGTATCAGGGATCGGATACCGGTATTATTTTCAAACCGGTTTCGGCCATTGACCCCAAACCGAAATGAATAGCGTTTGTGGTTTCGTTCTTGTTTCTGGTTTTCGGCACTCAAAACCGGTTAGTGAAGGAACTGTTCTGGGCCCAATTTCGTTTCCGTGGAACGAAATTAACCGGTTTTCGACGGAGACAACCAGTCTTAACTCGAATTTTTGACAGAGGCCGCCAAGGGTTACTATTATCCGCAGCGAGAGTGCGCTTACAATTTATTTAAAAGCTAATTTATAATTTGATATTTAATTTTACCACTAGACCTGATGTCGAGGGTCTGATGATGCAGCCGGAAGAGAGCCACTGGAACTGCCTAACGGAAAGTGATAAAGTAGTCAAGTTTGGGCTTGTTTGTTTTGTTGTCTTGAGTACTTACCACTGGACCTGATGTCGAGGGTCTGATGATGCAGCCGGAAGAGAGGCACTGGAACTGCCTAACGGAAAGTGATAAGGTAGTCGAGTTTGGGCTTGTTTGTTTTGTTGTCTTGAGTACTTACCACTAGACCTGATATCGAGGGTCTGATGATGCAGCTGGAAGAGAGGCACTGGAACTGTCTAACGGAAAGTGATAAAGTAGTCGAGTTTGGGCTTGTTTGTTTTGTTGTCTTGAGTACTTACCCCTGGACCTGATGTCGAGGGTCTGATGATGCAGCCGGAAGAGAGGCACTGGAACTGCCTAACGGAAAGTGATAAAGTAGTCGAGTTTGGGCTTGTTTGTTTTATTGTCTTGAGTACTTACCACTGGACCTGATGTCGAGGGTCTGATGATGCAGCCGGAAGAGAGCCACTGGAACTGCCAAACGGAAGTGATAAAGTAGTCGAGTTTGGGCTTGTTTGTTTTGTTGTCTTGAGTACTTACCAATGGACCTGATGTCGAGGGTCTGATGATGCAGCCAGAAGAGAGCCACTGGAACTGCCTAACGGAAAGTGACAAAGTAGTCTAGTTTGGGCTTGTTTGTTTTGTTGTCTTGAGTACTTACCCCTGGACCTGATGTCGAGGGTCTGATGATGCAGCCGGAAGAGAGGCACTGGAACTGCCTAACGGAAAGTGATAAAGTAGTCGAGTTTGGGCTTGTTTGTTTTATTGTCTTGAGTACTTACCACTGGACCTGATGTCGAGGGTCTGATGATGCAGCCGGAAGAGAGCCACTGGAACTGCCAAACGGAAGTGATAAAGTAGTCGAGTTTGGGCTTGTTTGTTTTGTTGTCTTGAGTACTTACCCCTGGACCTGATGTCGAGGGTCTGATGATGCAGCCGGAAGAGAGGCACTGGAACTGCCTAACGGAAAGTGAATAAGTAGTCGAGTTTGGGCTTGTTTGTTTTATTGTCTTAAGTACTTACCACTGGACCGATGTCGAGGGTCTGATGATGCAGTCGGAAGAGAGGCACTGGAACTGCCAAACGGAAAGTGATAAAGTAATCGAGTTTGGGCTTGTTTGTTTTATTGTCTTAAGTACTTACCACTGGACCTGATGTCGAGGGTCTGATGATGCAGCCGGAAGAGAGCCACTGGAACTGCCAAACGGAAAGTGATAAAGTAGTCGAGTTTGGGCTTGTTTGTTTTGTTGTCTTGAGTACTTACCACTGGACCTGATGTCGAGGGTCTGATGATGCAGCCGGAAGAGAGCCACTGGAACTGCCTAACGGAAAGTGATAAAGTAGTCGAGTTTGGGCTTGTTTGTTTTGTTGTCTTGAGTACTTACCACTGGACCTGATGTCGAGGGTCTGATGATGCAGCCGGAAAAAAGCCACTGGAACTGCCTAACGGAAAGTGATAAAGTAGTCGAGTTTGGGCTTGTTTGTTTTGTTGTCCTGGGTACTTACCACTGGACCTGATTTCGAGGGTCTGATGATGCAGCCTAGATATGAGCGCCGCGCCGCCGCGCCGCCGCCGCCGGCGAAAATCCCACGCCGCCGCCGCCGATACAGGGCGATCGGCGCGCCGATCTATGTCTCGCGCGCGTTTCAGATACTGTGTAGCCTATCTTTTACACACTTTTATCATCGATCGGCAAACTAGTTTGGAATTTGATAGCTTACGGTTATATAGGGTTATTTAGTTTAGGGTTCAGTACCAAAAATGCACAAAAGGATCCTTAATGAGCGATTCTAGCCGTCTGTTCGTCAGATTGCTAAATATTAAATTTCAGAAACTATTTATGTTATCGATTTGAAATTTGGAATACCTACTTGTAAGATATTAGGCTATGTGTAGTATTTGTGTTATAATTATCAAAGTAAAATAAAAAGTAAAAGTAAATTTCTGTCGTGTCTCCACCACCCAAAGGTTGTCTGGAAGAGATCGCTTTTTAGCGATAAGACCGCCTGTTGTCTACCATCAACATGTTTAGTTTTAAGCCCAACTTCTATGTAATTTTTGGTGAACAATAAAGAATATTTGTATTGTATTGTATTGTAAAATATCATATACTATCGCAATTATTCTTTTTTTTTTAAATACGTTTTCTTTGCACTTGACCACAAATTACCTGATGGTAAGATTGGTAAGTGATATTGTGGTCTAGGATGGAATGCGCTCACCTAGAAAAAACAATTCACTCTCGCCTTGAGGACCATAATAATATAGGTTCAAGGAAAATTTCAGTAAGGAGTTCCATAGCTTGGCCGTTTTCACAATAAAAATGAAAGCAAAGCGTTTCATGCGCGAGTTTTCGGAACTGCCACCGTAAAACGGTGTCGCTTTGAAGGGGCGGGAGGTATTATGTGATTCCTCAGCAGACTCTGCGAAATTTGGTGTGTGTGTGTGGTGTACGCTAGAAGATCCCCAGTGGACCGATTTTGACGAAAGCCGTATGGTCGGTCACTGAGGAGGTCATTGATTCTAGGTATGCCAAAAAGCCTGCTGTTCAGGACACTCTCCATAATCTTGCAGTGAACGGATGTGACCGAAATGGGCCTGTAGTTAGTACGCGACTACTGCGTATTAAATAATCTTCAATGCAGTTGAAATTTGCTTGGCTTAGTGAAGAACTTGCTTGTTTCTTACACGGTACGATGTGTTCGAGGTTCACCAAAAGATGGGAATAATGCAGCGCCTAGTATTTGTGATAAATCTTAGAAGTATATAATATGCGAGTGTGTTTGCGTTAGAAACACCATGTTCCGTAGGCATTCAAGAGTTTATCTAAGAGGCAGAATTGTCACGTTTACATACTGATATCATAGTTTAGAGCTTTGTCATGTGACTGGACCATGACACGAAGTTTCCCGCAGGTAGCAACAGACTTGCTGTTTTCATTGGCGCTTAGATGTTACATATACAGCAGAGCGTAATCGACTAGGACGGGATAAAATGTAGAGCATCGATATAAATCAAATAAATAGTCGTGTTTGTCATCCTGACAGTAAAAATGACGTTGACAGGCGTCTCCGGCATCAAATACGTAAAAAAATCGTATTCAACGCCTATATGTAGGATTTTTGTTTTGAACCTAAGGTTTTTTCAAGGTCACGCCGCCGACGCCGCCGCCGCCGATCAATTTTAATCGGCGCGCCGCCGCCGGCCGATTGCCCATCGGCGCTCATATCTAATGCAGCCGGAAGAAAGGCACTGGAACTGCCTAACGGAAAGTGATAAAGTAGTCGAGTTTGGGCTTGTTTGTTTTGTTGTCTTGTGTACTTACCACTGGACCTGATGTCGAGGGTCTGATGATGCAGCCGGAAAAGAGCCACTGGAACTGCCTAACGGAATGTGATAAAGTAGTCGAGTTTGGGCTTGATTGATTTGTTATCTTGAGTACTTATCACTGGACCTGATGTTGAGGGTCTGATGATGCAGCCGGAAGAGAGCCACCGGAACTGCCAAACGGAAAGTGCTACGGTAGTCGAGTTTGGGCTTGTTTGTTTTGTTGTCTTGGGTACTCACTACTTGATCTGATGTCGAGGGTCTGATGATGCAGCCGGAAGAAAGGCACTGGAACTGCCTAACGGAAAGTGATAAAGTAGTCGAGTTTGGGCTTGTTTGTTTTGTTGTCTTGGGTACTCACCACTAGATCTGATGTCGAAGGTCTGATGATGCAGCCGGAAGAAAGGCACTGGAACTGCCTTCCGGCTGCATCATCAGACCCTCAACATCAGGTCCAGTGGTAAGTGCTCAAGATACCAAAACAAACAAGCCCAAACTCGACTACCGTAGCACTTTCCGTTTGGCAGTTCCGGTGGCTCTCTTCCGGCTGCATCATCAGACCCTCAACATCAGGTCCAGTGATAAGTACTCAAGATAACAAATCAATCAAGCCCAAACTCGACTACTTTATCACATTCCGTTAGGCAGTTCCAGTGGCTCTTTTCCGGCTGCATCATCAGACCCTCGACATCAGGTCCAGTGGTAAGTACACAAGACAACAAAACAAACAAGCCCAAACTCGACTACTTTATCACTTTCCGTTAGGCAGTTCCAGTGCCTTTCTTCCGGCTGCATCATCAGACCCTCGAAATCAGGTCCAGTGGTAAGTACCCAGGACAACAAAACAAACAAGCCCAAACTCGACTACTTTATCACTTTCCGTTAGGCAGTTCCAGTGGCTCTTTTCCGGCTGCATCATCAGACCCTCGACATCAGGTCCAGTGGTAAGTACTCAAGACAACAAAACAAACAAGCCCAAACTCGACTACTTTATCACTTTCCGTTAGGCAGTTCCAGTGACTCTCTTCCGGCTGCATCATCAGACCCTCGAAATCAGGTCCAGTGGTAAGTACCCAGGACAACAAAACAAACAAGCCCAAACTCGACTACTTTATCACTTTCCGTTAGGCAGTTCCAGTGACTCTCTTCCGGCTGCATCATCAGACCCTCGACATCAGGTCCAGTGGTAAGTACTCAAGACAACACAACAAACGAGCCCAATCTCGACTACCGTAGCACTTTCCGTTAGGAAGTTCCAGTGGCTGTCTTCCGTTCCGGCGGCATCATATAAATTAGCTTCTAATCTAAATATTATAAGCGCACACGCGCCGCGGGGCCCGCGGGTGATGGTATTACCTGAGGACAACGCCTTCAAAAGTGAGAAAGTGACAGTCGTGACATTTTAAAACGGTTTAATAAAGTTCCACGGAACGTTAAAATTCCGTTCTCCTAAAATACTGATAACCGAAATAATTCGTTCTTTCACTGACAGGTATTTTGATAAACCGGTATTATGTAAGAACGAAATCAAACCGGTTTAGGAACAAAATAATACCGGTATTTGGAAACCGGTTCCGATCCCTGGGTAGTATTATCATTCAAGAGGCAAATGATTGGGGGGCTACATTACTACAGCTTACGCTACTTAGATAATGTTGTTAGTTGGGGCAAAAACATAGTAGGTAATTATAAGTTGGCGAACTTTTAAGTCCGCATAATGTAACGGGTGGACAACTACCCAACCATACATTGCGCCGTGTTTCGAACCGTAAGAAGTGCGGTTGCCAATTTTGTTGCACTTTTAGCACCACCCAGAGGTCACGTGTAAGGTAGCGGTGGGTAGGTACTTACTTCCTACGGACGTGGTGCAACTTCGACCCCCCTTTGTTAGGTGTAAGTGAGTGGGCAACTTGACTGTTAGAAGTTCTCAAGCCGCCCGAAGGCTTCCAACTTGGCTTACCGACTGCTGCCATAGATAGCAACCGAGATCAACGGATTAACGTGCCTTCCAACGCACGTGAGCTTTCAGTTAGTAACTATTCAAAGCGGTCACCCATCCAAGAACTGACCCTGGCCCACGTTGCTTAATCTCACATACCGCACGCGGCACGCGTAAGTACACCGCTGGGCCAGGAGCGATCCGTTGGAGTGCATGTTAAGATATTTTGGGCACCCACAAAAGTACAGATATATTTTAGTGGAGACGAGGAACAGGTTAGGTAAATGCAGGATAAATTAGAAATTAAAAATTGATTAAATAACAAACATCTCTTTATTATAAGTAATAATTATGTTGGTACTGGACATTGATAAAGAATTGAAGTACCTATATTCATTGTACAATACCGTGCCACGATTATACATATATGTCACTTACTGAGGTATTACAAATTGTTCACTTGAAATTCAGTTTGGTGATTAATTTAGTTAAATTAACTTTCCTGTGTTCGAGTATGAGGTAGATAGTTGAATGGCAGTATCACTGATTTACAGAAACTAAGACAATATCTAAATTCACATAAATATCTTATTATTTAACTTCTTAAATTACTTGTGGAATAGTATGCGATGTGTCTCATGGCACTGAAAGCTAGTGCGCCGACTAACTAACAAATACATAAACAAATTTAAGCAAAACAATAAAGTTAAAAACGATTATTTAAAAATAGGAACTCAGGTAAATTGCAAATTAAGGTTTAGTCTACTGACGATCGCCACCGCGCCGAACGCGCGTGGCGTCGCGCTGAGCGGCGAGGGAGATCAAACAAATCGATTACATAGTACAAATCTAGTACGGTAAAATAGGTATTACGTTATAAATTAAAATCAGTCTCAAATGGTTCCGCCGAGCGGCGTCAGGTGACGGTGTGCGCTATCTCGCTCTCTTGACGAGATAATCGTAGACAATAGAAAATATTCCAAGAACTTTGGCTCTATACCCTGGAGCAGTATTTCTATCGTATGAGGTAGATAATGGCACCGTAGCAATAACACTAATTACCATATTTTACATTACAACATTGCAACATGAAATTACAACTCCTAATTGAAAGTATTATTTAATTTGTACACATTATTCTTTGTACCAATAATTTCTTTGGGAAAAAACTCTTTTATTTTACATCATCGTCTCGATCTACTCTAAGACCCTACACTCCGCGATACTTTAACACTAGGTAATGAAAATAAAATAATAATAATCAACAATTAGCACTGTTAAATACATACATTTTATCGTGTGCGCTAAAACATTCAGAACGATTACTCTGCGAATTCTGCGATGGTAAATTAGACAAAACGAATACGATAAACACACTACATCTAATAGGAAACTAATACCCGTAGAACAAATTGCGAATTATGCTCCGTGCGTGCGGTGCCGAGCGGCATCCGCACTCTCCCACCGAGCCATGTACAGTGTGCGTTGCATCTACCCTACTTATGCCAAATATATACACTTTTCACATTAAATATTTAGACTGTACCTTAAAATCTATAAGAAAACATCTTCTATTCAACAGATAACAATGCAACCCATACATGGCCCAGATTTTACTATCAAAATACATTCAAAAATTGTAAAGTTCTTTATTAACATTTCTATTCATTGTCACAATTTCTTATGTCCGTTGCATCTTCATTGGGTTGTAAAGATTTCACGTATCTTGCCCCAATGGTCTACAACGGATTCCGATTATTTTTGGTATAAATAGAGAATATATTTACAAACCACATTTATTTCCCAATACGAATTCCATTACATTCGAAATAGTACTGAAAATATTTAAAAATACCTACAAACTAATTGATAAATAATAAATAATTTCGTTTAGGGACAGCATTATGTACAGAAGCGGTGCGCCCCGGCCGCGCGCGGCGCCCGCCCGCCTCTAACTACCTAACTACGCTACAGCTTCTCCAAACAAACAGCCCCTATAATTTTATTGAAGCAAGAAACGAGTATCGGTTACGTATTATCGGTCAGAAAACTTAAATTAAAGCTTGTACAAGCACAAAACAAGCTCGAGGCTATTGATTAAAAACTGGGAGTCGCGCACAAAAGAGGGTGATACTAAACCGGTTGTCGCAAGGCGAGGATCTGGGCGAGCACAATGACGATCGCTTTGTTCGCAACGAGGAATTCCCTTCAAATCAATACTTAATAATCAACGATTGTGAACTAGTCTTTGTCGCGGGAAATAATAAGTCAATGTCGCGGCCTTCTCCGGGCGTATTCCGGTTCCCGCTCGAGCGGCGGTCGGCTCGACCGTAACGCGCACATTTTTTGTCTAGAGATGGAAACAATAGCAAATGACAATAAATCAAAGAATTACTTTTGTGCAATGGGTTCGATCTTTCTAAGATTTGCCAATTTCGAAACAAAGGAACAAAACCATCTCGTTTTTTCCATCCCTCACCTTGCGATTATGCAAATGGTACGACAATAAACTTTTAAACTGTAACACGAATAAAAAAGTGTCTTTATGACGGACACTGCAAACTGCAAATGCAAAAGAATAAAAACTGAATGAGCGACTACCTAACTAGACTGACTCAGTAGTCCTTAACGCAAAAACGCGCAAAAAATGTACGGTTAGGACATTTTAAAAATTTGTTCTGAGAAATATTCCCATGTTTAACTGAAGTTTATGAGATCTATGTAGTTCGGGCGGGCACGGCGTGTATGCGGCCGAACAGGACGCGGGGTCTACGCGGGAGGAACTCGTATACCGGCTCAGCGGCGCGTGGAGCGCAGTGACTACGCGGAGTGCATGCGCAGGTCGGTGGGCGAGTCCGGCGTGGCCGGCCGCCGCGGCAGCGACAGGTCCTCGGGCTCCGTCTGCTCGGGCCACTCGTCCCAGCGCCAGTCGGCGGCGGCGGCGGCGGGCGGGCTCGGCGACTCGGGCTCGCAGGCGCCGGCGCAGCGGTGCAGCGCGGCCGCCTGTCGCCGGCGGAAGCGCGCGCCGCAGCGGCACGCGAACGGCGCGTCGCCCTCGTGCACCAGCGCATGCGCCTTCAGCTGATTGGAGTCGGAGAAGCGCGCCGGGCAGCGCGCGCACGCGTACGGGCGCTCGCCCGTGTGCACGCGCAGGTGCCGCCGCAGGTTCGCCACCTGCACGAAGTGGCGTGGACAGTGCGGGCAGCTGTACGGCTTCTCGCCCGTGTGCAGCCGGAGGTGCGTCTTGAGGTGGTGGTCGCGCGTGAAGCGCTTGTGACACTCGCCGCACTCGAACGGCTTCTCGCCGGTGTGCGTGCGCTCGTGGTTCTGGAGGACGTGCTTGTAGCCGAACGAGCGGGAGCATACCTTGCAGGTGAACAGTTTGTCTCTAGGTGGGTCGGCGGCGCCGGGGGACGAGCCAGAGGAGGGAGGCGAGAGGGGCGCGGTAGTGTGCGACGTGTTTACAGTATCGTCGAGTTTAGGCGTACGGCGGCGCTTGCGCGCGCGGTCGAGCTCTGGTGGAGGCAGCAGTGGCGCGGGCGGTGACGGTGGCCATGCCGCCAGTAGGGCGCCTGAGTACAGCTCGGCGGGGAGCCCGGCCACCAGCGCCGCGGCGCGCGTCGCCAGCAGCCGCTCCGCTAACATCGGCAATGATTCTTGACGCATCGTTGATAACGGTCTCACTGACACTCCTGCAACAAAGACAAAACAACATTTTATTTATATTGCACACATAAAAGCAAAAACGTGCCATTAGTATCATATTTTGGAAGACGCCAAGAGATTTTATTTCAATTGCATCATACATCCTTTAACTCTACTATGTCCTTAGGTGTAAACTCAAAACAAAAATTGTCATCGTCGGCATCACTTCCGTCACTCGTTAGTCTCGGCCTAAATAAACACGCGGTGGAACCTATCGATAGCGCACTTATCAGCAGCAGAGGGCAAAAAACACGGCAAAAACCGTTGCCAGACGCTGCGGAGGAAACATTTGGTCGCAATCATACCGCTGCAGGTCGCTTCCGCCCCGACCTGTTGCGCAAATTACCGCGAACAAGCCTTGCCTCGCTCCGCATCCTGAACTAACTCAACTTTGTATTTCTAAAAGACAACAATTAAATTGGTAGCGATTCTCCGTTGCTCTCTAACTGCGTAAGTCCGCGGCGTGGAAGGGGTGACCAGCAGCCCGGCCCCGGGCCTCGCTGCGCGGACCACTTATAATGGAATTAATTATTCCTTGAGCGGCAAACTCCGCCCGCCCGCTCCGCCCAAATTATATTCAAATATTAATTTCGAAGGAGAAAGCCTTTTTGAGAGCACTTAATTAAAATTAGACAAAATCATAATTGAAAGTTCTCCTCGAGGCGTGAAGAGGCGGCGAGGAGGGAAGCTCCTTACATTATCTACTTAGCTGTGGAATTAATTCCGGGACGAACTGTGGACTTAGCCGTCGCGCTTAATTGAAGGAGGCAAAATAGAATTATTGGACGCTGCCGAGTGCCGCAGCGGCTCCTTGCGCCTCGCTTTTGTTTATTATAATTATAACTGACGAAAACCCCGGGTTTCTCTTTGAAACATTGCTGGAAAATTGTTCAGTGAAGCTAATTACGTATTCTTCCATCGAATGATGTAAAAAATAATGAGATAATTTTAAAGTTTGTGATTAGGCGGCGGCGGCGCGCGGCACGTACCGCCGGCTTATCCCATAACTTTTTAATAACATTACTCGCTGTTTCGATGCCGGGCAGCAAACCGAACTCGTGATGTGCCCTGAATTGTAATACGGATAAAATGTAAAAGTTGACTTGATAAGTAAATACAGATGGAAACTACATTAGCTAAAGCTACCTACCTAAATTATAGCTTAGCTACTCTCCCGCTCCATTTAGTTATCTACTGTAACATTATCTTTCCGGGGAATTATAATGGCACATTTTTTTAGTCCCAGATATATCAATAGTGGTATTTTTATGTGTAATATTTATTGTTGCATGGCAGACGAAAGATAGGCAATAGATCAACGTAATATCAGCGCGGGTATTGGCGGTCGGGCCCGTCGGGTGACAATACTGGTGATAAATTTTTACAACACCGCACCCTTCCCGCACTTTTTATGAACCAAAGAGTTGTAATTATCCCCTCTTTATACGCCATAAATATTTGTCAATAACCCGTACTTAATACTTTTATGATGAGGCCTATAGCTACGCCGTAACTCATTATCGAGGGCTCTTCGATTAATACAGTGTGAATGACATTATTACTGCGAAAGCTTCTGTTCGGTGTATAAATACAATTTTTATATTAGAAACAAAGTAACAATAATGAATGAGTGTGGTTACATTGACGCATTAACGGGAATGATTATTTGGCTGTATTCGTTTTTCATTTTCAGTAGGTAATTAGCGTTCGTAATCCACTCCATTGAGTTGAGATTTCTGTTGACTCAAGAGAAAAATCACAAGAAAAATAATTTTGAGGCGATTCTTTGATATTAAGGTTGATTAACACAAATTGGCATCGAATATATATTTTCTGGCAAAGGCAAAGGCCTCTGCCAGAAAAATATATATTTGCCAAACGGCAAACAGACAAAACATATCGGTATTTAAGAGGCATTCCTTTTAAAATAGCTTTTACTCTAGCGTCTTAGTATAGTGTTAGTTGTACTTGGTTGTACTGGTCGGTTACCGTGTCCCAATTCGGCCACGTAATGAGATTAACTAAGGCACGCACAGATTACATTGCTAAGGTTTCGGTTTAGGGTTAAGCGGCGCGGGCCGAATTGCTCCGGCTTCGCATTCTTAGATAACGCGACGAATATTTTACAAATATTGTTACGCATGTTTCTCGCGGATTTTAAAAATAAGGCAAAGACGACCGCATTAGCTTAGTTGGTAGTGACCCTGCCTACGAAGCTGGAGGTCCCGGGTTCGAATCCCGGCCGGGGCATTTATTTGTGTGATGAGCACGAATATTTGTTCTTGGGTCTTGGATGTTTTCTATGTATTTAAGTATTTATTTATCTATATAAGTATGTATATCGTCGCTTAGTACCCATAGTACAAGCGTTGCTTAGTTTGGGACTAGGTTGATTCGTGTAAGATTGTCCACAAATATAAAGATTTAGATTGCTCGGCGTTTGATTTTAGACTTTATTGTTATCACTGTTGGATGCAATTTCCGTTATTTTAATTGAGATATTTGGGTTGTTTTATTGGTAAGTTCTAAATTTGTGTCGTTTGATGTATAAAAAGTTTGTGTTACTACATTAAATGAAATAAATGAAATAAATGAACTTTATTCTGTAAGTAGGCCGCAATGGCACTTTTACAAGTCAAACCCTACTAGCGTTTCACAGAGGCCACTGCCGAGAAGAAACGCCGAAAGAAACTCGACAGTCAGCCATTTTCTCACAAAAATATGCTTATTACAATGATAATACTTAACCTACTTAAGATCAAGAAATCTAAGACACATAGAATTCAAAATTCAGAATTCAAACACTTATTCTGCAAACAGGCCACAAGGGCACTTTCACATGTCATAATGTTAATGTACAATTTTAAAAAAGTCTTACAATATAAGCATATGATAGATTTTTCATGAGAAAATATTAATTTACAATTTAAGAAATATATCAATAAGAATTTAATACATTTTCCATGTCAAAATATTAATTATCTATTACAAACATTACAATAATAGTAAAATTGAGAGATGTATAAGGTCTCAGTCTGAATAACAAAATTTAATATAATATCTCAAAGATGTAAATGGTCTCTGAGCGTCAAAATATTCTTAATAATGACTATTCTAACGTGCTTTGGGATGTACATGGTCTCAAAGCGTCAAAATAAAAATAATAAGTTTTAAATATAAAAGGAAAAAAAAAAACAATTTAATATAGAGGTCTCTCTCAGAGTCAATGTCAACAAAAACTAATCCATAACAGGGTGATGTCTCTCGTCAATCTCCAAGAGAAGACACTAGTATTAAAGTAGTTACTATGTCCTTGCAAGCATGAACGACCGGACTCCACAAACAGCACCCGATCACGAGTATGACGCGTATCTCAGCCATCGTCTCCCTCGACCATCTGTTAGGGAAGGTGGCGACCCGATCAACGACGCCACCGTAAGCAAAGTCCTTTAAGCGAGCATGACATTCAAGCTGGCGGACATTGATGATAGCAAAGATTAAAGCGACTTTTCGGCGAGAAACAGCATCATGTTAAATAGAACGTAACGCAACTAGTATACGAGTACAAGGATTTACGCTAAGATAAACATAGGTGTATTAAATCTAACAATATTAAACTACAACTGGCTTAAAAGCATTTTTGTCATTTAAGAAATCGTTGACAGTATAATACGCTTGGTTTAGCAAATAACGTTTAACATAAGACTTAAATTTAGTGTTTGGCAAGTTAACTGTTTCGATAGGTATTTTGTTATAAAATCGTATACAGTTCCCCACAAACGACGTGCTAACCTTTCGGAGACGACTGGCCTTCACTACAATCTTGTGTTTACTTCTAGTGTTGTAGTCGTGGATATCACTGTTAAGCTTGAATTCATGTAAATTTTTCCGTACATACATAATATTTTCAAAAATGTATTGGCATGCTACAGTAAGAATGTTTGCCTCTTTAAATTTATCTCTTAGCGATTCTCTGGTTTTTAGTCCGTAGATGGAGCGTACAGCTCGTTTCTGTAGCACGAAGATGGTCTGGATGTCGGCCGCTTTTCCCCACAACAGGATTCCGTAAGACATAACACTATGGAAGTAACAATAGTACACCAGCCTGGCCGTTTCAACGTTAGTTAGCTGTCTAATACGTCTAACTGCATAGGCGGCAGAACTAAGTTTCCCAGCCAGAGTGGCAATATGCGCATGCCATTGCAGTTTTGAATCTAAGGTCATGCCCAAGAACACAGTATTGTCTTCAAATTCCAATTCATCATCCTTTAGTTTGATCTTCGAATTGCTTATTTGCTTGACATTAGGTAAAGTGAATTTGATACACTTAGTTTTCTTAGAATTAAGTAATAAATTATTTGCTGTAAACCAGTTCACAACAGTAATTAGTGCCTCATTAATAACACCATAGTTTTTCTCTTTCCGTCCTACTTTGAAGATAAGTGACGTATCATCTGCAAATAGCACTATATCATGTTTATGTTGCACCAGGTTTGGTAAGTCATTGATGTAAACTAGGAATAGAAATGGACCCAGAATCGAGCCTTGGGGAACTCCAAGCGCAACGGTCGTCCCCGCAGATTGAGTTCCATTAATGACTACCCGTTGAGTTCTCTCCGACAGATACGATGATACAAGGTCAAGGGCACCATTTTTTATCCCATAATGTCTTAATTTTCTCAATAAGTTCTCGTGATCAACGCAATCAAATGCTTTTGATAGATCACAGAACACTCCAATAGCATCTTGAGCCTCTTCCCAGGCATCAAAAATATGTTTGATTAGTACCACCCCGGCATCGGTGGTAGAACGACCTCTAGTGAATCCGAACTGATTATTATTGAGCAGTTCATTGCGATTAAAATGGGACAAAAGCTGATTAAGAATAAGTTTCTCAAAAACTTTGCTTAGTGCCGGTAGTATTGAAATTGGCCTGAAGTTGGTAGGGTCAGTTTTTGATCCCGACTTAAACAGTGGGATAATTTTACTGTGCTTCATTAGGTCAGGAAAAACACCGCAGTCAATACATTTATTGAAAATATCAGCTAGGAAAGGTGCGATGGATTCTACGATGGAATGAATTCTACATTTTAGGTGTCAGCTCGACAAAACTTTAAATTAAGAAATTGAGCTTGTTTCATGATTTTAAGGATAGACTTCTATTCTGACAGAAAATAATGTATTCATTCCATCCCAGTTCACTATTTATATTTATGTATTATTTAACTTCGTCCGCGTGACCTAGTATTTGAGGGATGATTTCAGGGATAAAAAGTATCCTATATGTTAATCCAGGCTATAATCTCGTTGTATACCAAGTTTCATCATAATCCGTTCAGCCGCGTAGGCGTGATTGAGTCACAAACATCCATCCAAACATCCTAACTTTCACATTTATAATATTAGTTGGATTAGTAAGATTTATACTGCACACTATCGTGTGACACCAAAATGGTGTAGCACTGGACAAGGTATTTAGGTATTGACAACAGCAAAATGAACTTGACGTAATAATGCATTTCAATTTGCGCACAACTAATTTAATTTAAACTAGTGGCTCTGTAATCTGTAGACGTCGTTTTCAACGTTACGCCTCCGACATTTTGAAAAAAAAAATTTTTTTTTTCAAAATTTTGAAAATTACATAATTACCAAACCTGCTCACAAAATTTCGCGAGAATCGGTTGAGAAATGCGACGTAGAGGAAAATAGCCGGGTGGACATCCGGAATAAAGAGAATATAACCACTACGTTTATCCGGAAATCCGCCGGACATACGAAAGCTATACATATTGCCCAAGCTGAAGCGAAGACCTCCGATCGCTTCGCTCACTCGGTCAATAACGTGAGCCTGATATTGCCTGTAAGTTAAAGTGTGAACAAGAAACTTTTCAAGTAATTTTAGTTAGGTACCAATTTATCTATGTTTTTTTGCAATCAATTACCGGAGAAGAAAAATAACACAAAGTACACTCAAAATCACATAAAACGTTGCACAGAGATCTTATAGAGCCTGTACAGTCAGCATCAAATATTTATATTTGGCAATATCAATATTTATATTCTTATTTTATTTATCAAGCAAATGATATGAGACCGTTATTAATTGATGATTCACACAGAGTAGACTCAGAATTAGCAATTAGATAGATAGTTATTGCCAATTTTCTACCCATTTACGATAACCCTAAATTACCTCATTAGGTTAATATCTTTGACCATTAATAATATTTGTCCTCTATTAATAAACAGATTTAAATATTTTTATGTTGGTTAACATATCAATTATAACCCATATAATTTAGTTTTAAATATTAAAAAATAAGAAAAACAAGATTCCTGTCTATAATTTTGACTAGATGGTTAAAAATGGCCAATGGCCATAGTCCAGTATGCATGAAGGTTCCATACTTTTTGATGGGTATGCATGGTGCTGGAGGTTTCAATTGACTTGATCAATGATGAGTGTGAAAGATTACTCATGAATAAACATGTTAAATAAAACGTTTATAATAAGGACTAACTTTTTCAGACCGTATACAAACTTTGTCAAAGGCTGCAAAGTTAGTATACGGTTTTCTTTGTAAATAAGTGTACAAATTTTGTAGTTTTTTTTATATATTTTTAGTGTATAGCTTCAAGATAAATAAAGAATTAAAAAAAAAAACTTTTTTCAGACTATTAATTTTAATCTGAACATAGTAGAGTCAAGGCAGGGGTCACCAAATAAATGTTTTTATTTAATAAAAAGATATCCCAGTTAGAACAATTGATATGTAAAAAATCCTTGTTATATTTCTGTATATTACATTTGAAAATTCCTTGTTACTTCTGTATATTACATTTGCTAATTTAATAAAGTTTATTAAATAAATTCAAGTAGAAATAGAAACGGACCACGATGGTAATTTTATTTTAAAAACCGTAGGACATGTAAGTTCTCCAAACGACAAAAAGATCTGTATGCCCTTGTCATTAAGGTTATGTTCGCATATTTTTGGCACTGTCTTGTCATGCGTATGGATATTTTTGATGTTGACTGTACCTCACTTATTTTCGACATACTTTAGGCGGTTGTCACCCTGCTACGGTTTCCGCAGTGCGAGCGGGACACCTCTATAGACTTGCATAGCGATATCCCACTCGCACTGTGGAAACCGCTTCAGTGTGTCAACCGCCTTAGAATGTTATAAGGTGTTTGTTTCGTATATTACTTTTATGAATTTAAGATTATTATAATAGTAAAAAATGCCAAAAAAATGTTACCTATAGAATTTGGTATGCTATCAATGTTCTTCATTTGAATGGTGCATAGAGTTAAGGTGAAGTGAAAATAGGCAAAACCGGCACACTGACATAAATAGTTAAATACACATTTGATTTGATTACCTTTGACTTGGTACAGTCAGCTGCAAAAGTTGCTGACAAGACAAACCGCTCAAAAATATTTGACACGAGTTTTTTCCAATTATTTACATGGAAACAAAGTCAACAAGCAAGGCAAAGCAAAGCTAATGCAAACAGACAGACAAAGTGAAACCATAAGGGTTCCTTTTTAGGGTTTCGTAGTAAACAAGGAACACTTATAGTTTCGCCATGTCCGTCCGTCCGTCCGTCTGTCCCCCGTTTTTCTCAGTAACCGTTAGTACTAGAAAGCTGTAATTTGGCATGAGTATACATATCGATGATGTCGACAAAACGGTAGAATAAAATCTTGAAAAGTAGTATATACGATGAATTTTAAAGAAAAACTATCACAGCTAAGTAGACATTACTAGTTAACGAGTAATAGTCGAACTTCAGAAATGTACTTTGCAAAAGCAAACTTTCGTACAATTTCCATTGATACCATGGATAGTGTTGTTAATTCTGTCAAAAACATAGTAAATATAAGTTTGCGAACTTTTTAGTCCGCATAATGTAACGGGTGGACGACTACGGAACCCTACCTTGCGTGTGGCCCGACCGGTTTTTTTAACTTTTTGGTACGGAACCCTAAAAAATGAGATACACTCTAACTGAAACACCTAATAAAGTAAATGAGAAAGAGTGAGAGATACTATTGCCCGGCTTGTCCTGTCTGTTATTTGTCCAGCTATCTCTCAGTATCTTTTTACTCTCGTTTTATCGACAGTAATGTACTCGCGTATTTATGAACAATTAATACACGCAATATTGGGAGCAATTTGCAAAGGTCATAAGTATACAAGAGTCATATTAGCGGTACCTCTAACTTAATTCACATTTGACGAAGTGTGTTGCGGATGCGTGTTCTGTATTTTGGACGAAACCTGCGTTGTGGATTTGACTATGTGAGTATTTATTATTTTATATTATGCTATTCACATTACACGTTTATGTAAAAACTCGGGTGTTCCCAAGTAAACCTTACATGAAAATTAACTTTAATAACTATTCATTTCACCCAATAACTCTAACGGCGTTATTTAACCATACTTACACGGCATTTATATAACAGAAATAGCTATAGTGTTTTCACTTGAACACAACAGTTCAATTCAACATTTGAATGTTGATGGTTATTATTTGTCATCGGTTTACTTTGTATGTAAATAAAGGCAAGCAATAATTTTTACATTAAGAATACTTACTACAATTTTGTTAACGCGAACTTTTGCTTCTTACATGTGTGTGACAAATATCCCAACGTAAACAAACTAATTGTACAGGTACTATCGGCTTTTTTATCACATAGAGATGCCATGAGTATAAACACAATCAATCAAGTTTTAACCGAAATTTAAGCAGATACGGCATGCAATTAATTAAAACAAATGAATCGTAGCCCGTGCTACGCGCTACGGAGTTTCGTAGTCGGTCGTAGCACCCGCTACGCGCTCGGCGGCGAGGCGCCCACGGTTCACTGAATCTGCAAAGCTCGACATGAATGCAAAATACACGTATGTGTGTGAGGCGGCGCGGCCAATCGCGGCACGGCACCCACGCACGCCGCGCGCCGCTAACTTTCAAAACTTTTCCCGCACATGCACTTCCTTCAGATTCAGCGAACCGACAACACAACATGTATCCACGAACCTCTCGAATTCTGTGTCGACTGCAGCGATAAGGCCATCTCACATCAGTTCAGCTAGAATGCATTTATTCGCACCACGGTAAAGTTCGAGTCCGTCACTTTAATACACGTTCGAAGTGTTACAATTAAGGCGCGATGACATGTTCGCGCGGCGGCGTCGCGATCGTGAATGATGAGGTCGGTGCGTGCGGGCGCGCTCTGTGTGACCTACCACAACACTGGCGAGGCGACCGTCCGGCCGCCCCTCTGCCGTGAACACACCCCACGCCCGGCGCCGCCCCCGCGCCCCGCGCCCCGCGCGCACCCCCGAGCGGGGGGCCCCCGGTGCACTCTCCACGTGCACGCAATGCATTCACTTTTTATGGGCGCTACTACACTATGTTCCTTCGAGTTATTTAGCCGCGGCACATAAGCACTTTTTTATGTTTACGGCCGGCTCCTGTGCGGGGCGGTGCTTTCTTAAGCTGAAGCTAATTGAAAACGCACTTAGGCTCATCTGTTGCACTGTTATTATTAGTCATAATTACTCGTAACGATTCGTCGTTTGTGATTAACGGCGCCCGTGATACTGGATTGAAGCTGGAAATAATTCTATATGATTAAATTACTGCAGTAATTAAAAATATTACATAGTTCCAAAAATTATTATTGTCACATTTTCCGCTAATCTCGTTTCAAACGGGTAAATGATGACTTATAATTATAATAAATATTAGTTAATAAATTATAGTTGGGTACAATTAATATCCCATTAAAAAGTGTATCGGATGGGTTTTGCCAGTCTTTATTATAATTAGACTAATAATAGATATAACAGTAATACATACTAATGGGTTGAAACTTGCAAAGTATTTGAAAGCATGTTAGTCTCAAGAGTTTCACCTTTCAAACTGCGAAATGAACTAGTTACTATGGAGCTCAAGAGGATGTTTTGACTCCATTTAGTTGTAAAAGTATGTACCTAACACAGTACCGACATCACCAGCCTGAGGCTGCGTTTCCACCAGAGTTGTGCGAGGATGTGTTTTCATATATTTGACACCTCGCTCGGCGCGTTGCGAGGTGTCAAATGTATGAAAACGCATCCTCGCACACACTGAAAAAACGAAACGCTAGCAAAGTACCAATTTGGCTCGGTTAAAAAATTGTTACATACAACCAAGATTTAATTAAAATGCGAAAAAATGCTTAGTAAATGATAAACAAGCAAATACTGTTAAACGTTTTTGGTTATTGTAACAAAACACTTATTAATTTCCGAATGAAGATCTCGGTAAAGATAATCTTTACCCGACTCAGTTAGAAATAACGAATTTTACACTGTCATTGTTTAACTAGTGCATTATTTAATGACAGACCTTGCACGACTTGCTTAATATTAGATATGTTGTTTTGTTGCAAATAACTGCGTGAATCACTAAGAAACAAACAAGTTGCTTTAGTAAATATAATCCTTATTTTATCAGTTAGAAATAAATGAGGTTACACTGGTATTAGCTGACAACTGCATTATTTAATTTTAAACATGTAACACTCGGTTGGCTGTAGTTACCGAATAAATCGTTTAAAAATACTAAACAACGCTGGTGCTATATATCAAGCAAGGAGGCAGTAGTAACTGGGTTAGTTTTCTCTGATTACAAAGTAAAAATTGGCTAGTTGCAGCCAATTTAACTTTAACAATTTTTAACCAAGTGTATCGGTTACTAAGTATTTGATAAGTGAGAACAACAAAGTTGACTTGTTTAATTTTAGTTACAAAGTTTGCAGGTGCTATATTGACAAACTCAGTGGGTTATTTTGACAGTATTTTTGTTATTTTTAACCCAGAAGTTTTTTCAGTGCATCTCTAGTGGAAACGCAGCCTAAGTAGGTAAGTACCCACTGCTGCGATATAAAATCTCAACAGTTTTCGTATGAAAAACAACCAAAGAAAACACATAGAAAATAAATAAATTGATCTAGATAAAATTAACCAGTAAACATAAATGTATCTACGACGACTCAAAACATTAACACTTTGTCAATACCTTCCTACCTAACTTTAATTTTCACAACATAGAAAGATGTTGACATGTACCTACTGAACTTATTTACATACCTACACACTGTACTGTATCACACAATAATTCGAATTGAATTCATAGTCAAATAGGAAAAAAGGTTGATAAATATGCAGGAGTCAAACTTACATTAGCACAGCTGCATTTTTAGTAGGTACAATAGGTACAGGAAAATAGCAATGCAATGCTAACTATGTTTTTTTGTCTCATGCTAGAAAAAAAACACTTGTTTTTACCCGACTGCAAGGCAGGGTTATGTGTTCAAAATAATGATCATGGTTTGAAGAAACCGGGGTGTAAGTTTTCGGTATGATGCTACTTACAATTTACAATCTGTATAAAGTGACGATCACGGTCTACCCTATTTAAAATACGTACATTTTTTTAATAGTTCAACCTATAATTTACACCTGAGTCGGTATTGGCAAAGGAAATCCTAATTAAAGAAAAATATAATTACAATGATACTCGGTAGTCAAATTAGTCTGTCCAAAACTTGCATACATAATCGGGCCGTCGCCGTCGGCGGGTTAAACCCGTGGGCTGCAATTAAATTCATTAGGAGACGGGTCGGCGCTATGCTTCATGTACTTTGGAGTCTAAAAAACCGGCCAAGTGCGAGTCGGACTTCGCACATTTAGGGTTCTGAACCAACCGCAAAATTAAGATGGTTTGTTTTCGCGTCCTCTTAAGCTGCAGCTTGAAACATTTAAAAATAAATTTTGACTATTTGTATGGCATTGGGCCACCAAGATGCCCATACTGTGAAAATTTTAAGGCTGGAGCTCCGTTTCGCTGTAAACCTGTGTGACAGACGACGGACGGACGCGTGACTGACAGCAATAGGGTTCCGTTTTGACCCTTCCGCGGTACGGAACCCTAAAAACCACTCAGTGAAGTATTAATACAAGTTTTGCTCCTGGTTTCGGTTATATGAACTCATATATGAACTTCCTTGATTTCCGGACATTTACCGGGATAAAATATCTAAGTTAGGTATTGTAAACCGGGGTTAATTTAGGAAAAAATTGGGATACTTTGATAGATTTAGAACACTTATATAAATCATCACTATGTCTAGTTTGATTAAGTTTATTAAATAGGTAGTTAAGACATTTTAAAACTATTTTTAAAGTCACCCCTAAATTTGAAAGAAACCCCCCCGGTTACCGGTATGTTCTAAATTTCACTGTGCTAAATTTCGTTCAGTCGTATTTCATGAGTAAAAAACATTCATAATATATCTTAACATACAAAATCTTACATAAATAATATAAAGTAGAATTTTCTTTGGGAAAAGTAAGTATTATTCAGTGAAATTGTCATTTTTTTTTCGGAATTTGTTTTTTTTTTCAAGCTCAGAATCGTGAGCACTCTTTATAGGTACTGATAAAGAAAAAAATACCTGATTTTTTATTCTACTAAGTGACGTTTTTTTAAATACATCATTTACATCATATAGTACCTAATCATCACAAAAATAAGCACAGCAAAATGTCCTCTCTTACTCGATTTTGGAGCAGCTCAACTGGGTAAGTACCTCCGCCTTGCAGAAAACCACAGCCGTAGTAACATTAATTACTATACAAGTGTGTATAGTATTGTGTTCCTGGATGCGAGCAAGGTTGCCAGAGCTCCCGAGGATGCACTGTGTTGAGAACGAAGGACTTTTTGGCCCTGCTGCTGTCAACACAGTGAATCCTCAAATTTTATAAAGAGTCGGCAACGCGGACGTGCCTATTTTGGAGTTGCGAGCGTCTATATGCTGCGGTTTCCGCTAACCATCAGGTGGAGTACGCTTGTTTGACATCGTCGTATTATAAAAAAGGGGTAATTAGGGGCATTCTTTTAAATAATTATTAGAAACAAATTCTAAAAAAAATATATCATTCAGTACTAGCCGAGTTAAAACTAGCGCAAAACTATATATTTTTAGCAAAAAAAAACTAAAAACTCTACTGACAAAATCTCACATGATATAGCATTGAAAAATACGGTTTTGCAAATAGTGAATTTTAATATTATGTCAAATATACCTAATGATTATGTGATAATTGATTTACCTACATATTTCGTGTCAAAACATAGGTAGTTACTAAATTGATGACTGTCCTATGTTTGCAATGGAAACGTCCTAATAATTAGTTATTTATAAGTATATTTAAGTATAGATTCCCGGTTAATAGGGACGAGGAAATACATATGTACTAATTTTAATCTAGTTGTAACGTCTTACAGGGTCTGTATAGTTAAAATAAAGTTCCCTGGGTTACCTACAATTAAAATTTGTCTTCTGCTATTCAAACATGACAAGCTACCCTAATGATCACTTTTTCAGGCTGGTTATAGGTTTGAGCGTGTTCTCCGGCCTTCAAACAGCAGCCGGCAATTATTAGCCCAAAGACAACACACATAAAGAGCGTGAGTGTCGGAACACGGCGGCAGATCGCGTAAATTAAGCGTTTTTATTGAGCCCTGCCCGAGCGACGGCTATTTCTACCAATTCTACTATTTTTACCATTTGTGGTAGCACGCGCCCCAACGCTCTTTTTATCCCGCACCCGCCTGACACTATTATTAGAACTGAGATATGATTTTTGTTTTAGGGAAACGGCGATTGTACTCCGCGCTCATAAAACTGGCAGGTTCCGGAATTAGACTTATTTTATACGATTATCGTTTTAAAGTTTCTATAAATCGTCCCTAAACAACGTCTACAGCGGAGTATTTCTGTACGCCGTAAAACGGCTCCTTGTTGGCCATTAGCTACTGCCCTTGTTATCTTTGAAAATAAATCAAATAAAAATTGTTTAAAGTAAAAAATAACAGAGTTTGCACAATGCACAATGAAAAAGCTCCTTAGTTTTTTAAAGACTGCACCCACCTGCTGAAGTCGCGTGCCCTCTGTTGCCGCGACAGTTTACTCCTTACCTTAATTTAGTTAGAGTTTATTTTGGCTCGTGTTAAGTAAATGCACGGCAGTTTTTTAAGATAAAAAGTTTGTTTTGTCTCGTTCTATCGTAGTGCATTGTCCTTGTCGGAGGATGTTTAGGTTTGTTATCTCGCAGACTCGCATACGCCGCACCTTGCGCATGTCGGGAGTCGGGAGAGCTGTTCCGCGATATCTATAAATTAAGCGACAACAGGCCTTTGTCCCGAAATATTTGCAGATAAACAACTAAGTTTGCCAGTCTGCAGGTGGTTCTGATCTAATCTTGAATCAACACGATCATTGGCGTTATCTTGTTAATTACGTTAAATGAACAACTTCAGGTCGAAAATAATGCAAAAACGACAATGCAGGTGTTGGCGGCGGCGATTATTATTCCGGGCTTCTTTAAGACAGCTATGGTCTAATGATTTTGACCCCGTCCTTGTAAACTAAATAGCGTCGTGTTACTATCCTCATCCGGAGACCATATTTGAAATAACTACTTATTAGCATCTTTTTTTTTAGGAATTGAACTCGGTTTTATTTAAACAACAAATATGTACAAGTCTATAGTTGTTAGGTATCAAAAACTAAACTAAAATTAAAACTAATTTAATTTAACTATATCTAAAAAGGGCCCCCGTGGCATGGTACCAAAGACGCTGCTGGCTGGTCACCAGTTGCGTCGACGAGCCTTTTGCTTAATTCCCTATGCATCTTTTTAATAACAAAAATAATAGACTGCCGACAGCGCCCTAGCATAGGTTTTTAATATTATACCTAATGTTAACTTTTATAGAAATGTCGTTCGAGTCTAATCTAAGCACTTAAATTAATAGGTAACAATAATAAGTCCCTAAATAAATAAAGATAATACCTTTTTCTTACGACCGATTTAGTCTAGTTGATGGTATTGTCTACGAAGATGGAGGTCCCGGGTTCGAATCCCGGTCAGGGCATTTATTTGAGTGATGACACGAATTTGTTCCTGAGTCTTGGATATTTTCTAGGTATTTAAGCATCTATTTATTTATATACATATGTATATCGTCACCTAAGTACTAGTACGCTTTTTTATGTCTTATGTTGTTTTATGTTTTTTATGACATTAAGAACAGTAAGTTCAGGATGTGGCCAGCATAATTATTATCAATTCATTCGGTACTGTTTCTGTATAACAAAATAGGTACTACTAATCTAATCATTTGACTAATTTGATTATATTTTAAGATTATGCTCTATATGTAAAATATTTGTTTTGACTTTTGCCCTATAGTAGTTAATATAAAGGCGAAACAGTGTAGGTAAATTACACAATACAAGGCCGAGCTCATCGACCGAGTAAAAGCAAAAGCCACGACTGCCACGAGTGATTCTTTGTTTCGAGGAGCCAACCCCTTCAAAGGAGCCAACTCTTTGAAGACGCGAAACCACAATTAAGCCTTACCGAAGAGAATTCAAGGACGCATCACTCCTAAATGAAAGGGATTTTTGAATTTTGCCTAACACTTTTACTTTTATTGCGAGTGTTATTTGCGAAAAGCTTTGTCTAAAGGAACCCTTTTAGACGTCCACGCCACGTGTTATTGTTGCCCGGTGTCCGACCCTTTCACTTTCTCGATTTTTGCATTGTTTTACGTCACAATAGCTTGAAACAATAATAGCGGGCAACGTCATATTGATGAGTAAACAACTCTTGATATGACGTAAAATGCTGTAAGGTTATTAGTTTACCTACATTGAGTATTATCCTTGTTATCACTATTTGTATATCGGAATGTCTGTCAAATAAATTAGCTTGACAGGACATATTAGATTAGGGCTTGAGGTGACATATTAGAATCTATAGATATTGTTTACGATAATTCCTTTTTTTTCTTTATCTCAACAGTAGGAGTATCTAACTACAACATAATTATTGTAGTATAGGTATACATAGACCGTAAATCACATGACAAACTTACAAGTTTGTTTCAAGAGAGCTAAGGAAACCTTTATTGGCCGAAGGTAATTTGGGCTGTAGGTAGTACCAAAGTCCATGTCATGAAATGCGCACAAAAAACACGTAAAATTTAGCAACATCGCTCGATCTTTAAAGACTACCGACGCTACTCTACTAGCTTCCTTAAGTTACTACAGATAAAATGCAGGCTAAACGATAACGTCACATTTTAAAAAAATTAAGCGAAAGTAACTGAAAGGGTCCAACTTCAAAGTGTTCCGACCCAAAACGAAAATATATGAGAAGCCGTAATCGTTTTGTTATCTAAGACAAAGCTAATTGTAGCCCAGTTTCGCAAATTGGAGCACAACCCAACCATTTTTTGCCAAACACAAGACATGCTTCGACAAAAGAAAGATATATCCTTGCGAAAGTTTTTGCCGTAACAGTGACAATAGCGCTGAGATAACTCACAATCCTATCTCACAATGGGAGCTAGCATTGACTCTATTACTTATATTGTTTACATTTGCTAAAGTGCAATAAAAACAAATGCTTACTTCGAAATTGGGATGAAAAATTGCCATCTATGCAAATTTAATGACGCAACTATTAGAAAACAAGTTTTTCCGTCGAGCGGCGACAGATGTGCGCGCGCGGCGCTAAAATTACTAAAATTGTGAATATTTCATTCACATGATTGCGCGCTCGGCCGTTACGAATCAATCGTACACAATGGACTCGAGTTTCAGCCTGTTTTTTTTGTGTTTGTATGGGATTTTAATGTAAATTTTGGTGAGCTTTGCACAAAACCTGGTTCTCTATTATTATTGCGGAAGGGCGGTTGATCAAGAGTCAATACCGATTTGTAACAATCTTGTGATTGATTACAAACTTGTTTGCTTAGATTGACGTTTCTTTGTTAAAAATTGAGTAAAAATGGCAGTTGCAATAATTATCCACTTTTTATATAGGCTTGTTAAGACTTTTAATTATCTTATTAATAATATTTTTAAAACGTCAGGAAGTTATTCAATAGATAGGTAAGTATGTCGCAAAATAAATTCAGCTTATTATTTGTGATACATGTCTGTGATACAGTGAATTGCTTTCAGTGAGATATCGGAATCGAGAATGGTTGATGTGATTTGATCGTTACATTTCTTATTGTTGCCCGAGCAGTTTTCTTTGGCGCATATCGTTCCGCTACGGCGCGCAGGTGAGAGCCGACGCGGTGACAATCGTACGGGAATAAAGTATAAAATATCGCCTCCAAAGGATTCGCATTGAATATTTATCCCTCGCTGCGTAGCCCTGTCCGAGCGCCCTTTGTTCTCGGCGGCCGTTTAAACTTTTGATTCTGCAACTGGCAACAATCAACTGGACCCTCGTTATCATCGAAAAGATCTTACATGTATTCTCGAATAGGCAAATGTAAACTCTTTTTTGAAGGCATTAGAGACGAAGTTGACGTGCGCCTAGTGGGGGCGGTTACGCGGCCGGCCCGGCGCTGTTTCCTATTTCTATGCTTGCGTCACGGGCTCTCCCCTTCCGGGTGTGATGAATAATTCCCTTTTTCTCCGGGAGAGTATATTGTCCTTGCCAACTATCCTGGCGACTCGATACGCACCGTCGGCCGCTCCGCATAAATGTGAATTATATCCTGCACTATCCCACTTACAGAACTCCTCTTTTTATTTCAACGGTAAACTGGATTTATGTTTTCTCCCGAGCGAACATTACGGCCAGTTAGGCCTCCACATATCTACGGTCACATAGGGTTACAGAGAAGTAAATCATGTCTTTTACATTGCCTATTTTGTAGGCAACTTAGTAATAGGACGGGGATTGTACGTACATATCTTATTTAGGTAGATGATATATGTATTACATGATTTTATATTTTTATTATGCACATTCTTAAAATGCCTCGTTTTACTAACAAACTCATGGCTGGTATTGAGATCTGTCTAGACTAGATAGGTAATATGTCCTGATGATAACATACCTACTAAATCTTGGTACCTCGCTTGCTAAAAAAACTGGCTCAAAGAAATGTGGGTATAACATAAACTAATTATTGATTAAGGTTTTGACCTTTTTAGTTATTGGAAATTACATTGTTTCATGGCGGTAAGCACATTTAAGATTAGGCTGAATAAAAAATAGTCGATTGATGCGGCGCATTATTTGAAGCGTCGGTTACGTGTCGCAGTGTAAGTCGTAACTATGTTCTGTCCACATCGAAGGATTAATAACGGGGTGTGAGAGCGGGTGGCCGGCGGGAGGTGCACGGCCGCTCGATCACTCCTTCCAGCCCTATTCATACCCCGAATGTCTTTCAAACGTCCCGCTTTTGTGTCACTCCTTGCCCGCTTGCCAAACTGTCACCCATTGTGACTTGCGTTATACGCGCGTCTTATCCGCTGTCAAACGCATTGCACAAATTCAAAAATAACATCGATAGATTTACATTTTTTCAAGCTGTCCTGTGCAAACGTTAGATAAGTTTAGCGCTGGACCTTTGTTTGATGCAAACAAGGGATGTCTCCTCCTTATCTGTCCGGTCTGATCATGCATGAATGAAATCATATAGAAAGGTAGAATCCCGTAGGTATTAAATAAACTTATATTATGCGCCGTTATTTACTGGCTTTTTCGTGGCTGTAGTTTTAATTCTCTTCTCGTTGTAAGTAATTGCAGATAGATCTCGATCTCGATACATTTCGCATAGGCAGTTAGAACTTTTTATTTCTTTTTTTTTATCAAAATTATGACTGCTTATTATATACTCAGAATAAGAAAACCACATTTTTTTTAAACTTATTTACACTTTTGAGTGAAAACGCCCGCAAACGTGTTCGGTTTTGCGCTTTGTACTAATGGAAAAAATGCAAATTTACATAAGTATTAACTTAGGTACTATATTTTACATCAATGACCACAATTTCTTCTGAAAATCACAAAAAAGTTAACTCAATAAATATTAAATCTTAAAAAAACTATTAAATAATCTAAAAATGAGCTTGAAATACTTAATTACAGATGAATTCGTCATTTTGAGAAAACACCGCTTGACTTAAATGCAAAAAATCAATTATTTATATGACTGAATGTAAGTTATGCATGTCACGCAATAGAAAATCAATTATTGTCTAAGCGTGGCAAAAATGCCGGCATTTTTTATTTAAACAGTCCGTGTGGCGAGAAGATGTCTTCCGACACAATAGTAAACTTGACATCAATTTGCGATTTTTTAAAAAACACTCGTGCCGCGACGCGCGCCTTTGTGGTGCAGCAAGATGCATAATTCCACGCGCACACGTCTGCTTTTTTACATGACAGTTAAAATTATAAAAAAGTGACCTAGAGAGCGATTATGTAGGTAACGGGAATCCGTAGGACGACATCGCCTATTGAATGTTTTTTTGACCCGCGGACCTTCAGCAACAGGCGCGATGTCCAGGTGCGACTTAACATAATAGATATTATAAATACAATATTCGCTATTAAAATGCTTTTTGTTACTTTTTACGACATAAGTAAGGGTTCGGAAATAAATTCGATTTTTATAAAAAAAAATTTTTATAGAATGACCGTTTCGTGATACGAGTAAGCAATGTCAGTAAGTATCAATTGCCGGATAGGATTACGCTGGTATTATTCATTTAAACTTTATTATACATAAAAATATGAGTACAAATGGCGGACTTAATGCCTCAAGGCATTCTCTACCAGTCAACCATAGGGCCAAACAAAAACTTGCAAAGGTCGGTGCAAGAGACAGACTAAAGGTATGATTCCGCTGCCGAATGCATACAGCAACTGCACGTTCCACCGCACTCCAAATTGAACCGTTATCATAAGACTAAAAGCACAAAATAAAAAATATACAGAAGGTCCGTTCCCGTCGTTCTTGAAAATACATACCTAAACTTGAGGGTTGCTTCTGTATTGATTCTGAATTTTAAAAAGGAGTAGTTAGGTATAATAAAAATTCTTCAACATGACATTTAAATATGAACCAGCGTATCTTGGTAGAAAACCGGCCAAGTGCGAGTCGGACTTCGCACATTTAGGGTTCCGAATCAACCTCAAAAATTTGATTTATCAATATATTAGTATTTGTTGTTAAAAAGATATACGTAATGTTGAAAATTGTCACCAAATTTCAAGTTCATAGGTCAATGAGAAGTCTAAAAATTCTTCGGAACAAATTTTGTGACAGACGACGGACGGACGGACGGACGTCTGGGCGACACCAATAGGGTTCCGTTTTGACCCTTCGGGTACGGAACCCTAATAAATTGATGCGTGACCCGCTGCGAGTTGTGACTTGTGACCGGCGGCGGTCGAGAGCGCCAACAAAGAATATAAGTACCTAATTAATTAGGTACCTACTTAACTAAACCATAGTACTTAAATACTGGCGTTTTACCAGCGAACGATAAGATGAATGTGTAATGGTTGATCGTCGTTATCAAAGCGGCTAGTTTCAAAAAAATTCCTACCTACCTATGTATTGTAACTACCAAAATGAGAAAACCGTTTTATTTACCTTTCAATATCGTTTGAAAATTTGAAGAAAGTGTAGACACAGTTTTTTGTTGTATTTAAACAATAAAATACATTCCAACTGTTATAATATCGGTTATTCATTTTGACGTACGTGACACAAAGTACCTACGTAGCGGCGGCGACGTCAAGTGATCAACGCGCGCACAACTAGCACTCGCGATGCGACAGTGACAGTCGCGACTAAGCTCGTCCGAAATCAACCGAGAATGCCTGTAAATTTTATGTCTGTGTGCGTGCGGCGAAAATGGCACTTTGTACTGAGCGGACTCTCTGCTCCGGCGCGCGCCGCCGCTATTTACTTTGTGCTAAAAGTCCCAGTTTAGAGTGAGCGGCGTGTGCTCTTCCGACACTTCTCCAATCATTTCAAATTGAGCTTTTTGACGCATACCATTACGGTTCAATTTGGTGTGCGGCGGAACGTGCAGTTGCTGCTTACAGACAAAAAACAAAGTATTTTTTTTTTAATAATTTCATTATTTTCAACTCAAAATGTACGTTGATAATCGATCAGATCTCCGTCGTTGTTAGGTTTATTAAGGCGAATGATCTAGGTGCCTACACAAGATATATCTCCCGGCGAAAAAAATATACAATAACATTGTTTTGTTAATGTGCCCGGCGATCCCCGTCACCGGGAGACGACGACTTAAAAACAATCCAAACAGTTAAAATTTTATGCGTATTACTTGGCATTTTTGTATAAGATACAGATAGAAAATAGAAGCTAGGATTGATTGTTTACCTTGAGGCACAGATCTGTCCGTGGAAGCAATTTGCGTCCCACGGCGATAAGGGGCCGGTCACAGCAAATAAATAATATCTGGACGGACGAGGTACGAGTAAACATCTATTTCTGCCCCCGTAAATAATAAACGTAATAATTCAATTCAATTCAGAATCAATATTTCATAGGTTTAATAATTACATACAAGACTAAAAATTTTAGTAACAATAATTCTTAAGAAACCATGTTAGTAAATACAGGAATTAGAATTTAGAATTAGATTTAATTAAATAATAATAAACGCCCTCCTGGCCCAGCGGCGCCTGCGTACCGCTTGCGGTATCTAAGGTTAAGCAACGTGGGCAGCGGTCAGGACTTGGATGGGTGACCGCTTTGAGTGGTTACTAACTGAGCGCTCCCGTGCTTTGGAAGGCACGTTAAGCCGTTGATCCCGGTTGCTGTCTATGGCAGCAGTCGTTAAGCCAAGTTGGAGGCCTTCGGGCGGCTTGAGAACTTCTAACGGTCAAGTTGCCCACTCACTTGACACAGCCTAATCCCAATAAGGTCTAGTTTCCCCTCGGGGTTGAAAGGTAAGATGGCAGTCGCTTCCGTAAAAACTAGTGCCTACGCCAAATCTTGGGATTAGGTAGCGGACCCCAGGCATCCTTCAGGATGCAACTGTACTGGGATAACGCTAGGAGGATGATGATGCCCTCCTGTGGTGTGTAGCTGTATCCACCGCCGCAGTATTGGGGAGTCCCACCTCTCGGCCAGCGTTTGTAGGATGGTGTTCGTGGAGCACACGCCTCATCATCGAGGCGGCCCGCTTTCTGATGACGGCATGGAAGCCGTCAATTCGCCGCTCCGCGAACATCGCGGAGGCGCTACAGTACCTCGGCAGCCCGAACAGCACCCTACACGCATCATTATACTGGACACGCAGTAATAGTCACCAAATTATCATTACGTAGTGGAAATTCTATCGAGACTGATTTCAATTAATCATCTACCTATTTGATGCTAAAACGTATTTTAGTTTTGTACATAACGTTTTCTTACATTATACCTACTGTAATATATGTATAATGATGTACCTTACTTAAGATATTTTATTTTTTAAGGCATGCTATGTATTTCTCTTGATAAGTGAATTATTGTATTCTTTTAGAGAAATAAATTCTTAAACCATAAATTTATGATGAGAATTTTACAAATAGCCAAGAAATCTATAAATATTGTTCAAATTTTCGTAAGTATAGGTACGAGTATTTTTAACTTTAACGGGTAGCCATAACGTTTGACCGCCAAAGACCGCCAATTTTGGCAAATGTGTGAGCAAGCATTATGTTGTATACATTTGCTATCATGTGTAAATATCTTTGCCATTCCTGAATAGACTAGGTATATTCGTTCATTACCTACGTTTAATTTAATTGTAGGCCTACTTCCGGTAAATCATGGGCGATGGACTGATGGAATATGCAAGAGTTAATGTGGGCATGTAGTAATTGCTAACACCTAGACTGCACTGCCTGTGGAACAAAAGATGCTGACCGACTAATCTGTACCTAAACTATCTTTTAAAAACCGCAAAGAAATAAATTTGTGAGTGTCAGTATGACCACTGGCTAATGATTCCGTATCAAAATCCTTTCCAAGACCCGTGCGAGTGCGAGAGCGGGCGGCGGAGCGAACGGCCGGCCTTTGTACCTCGCTTTCTGCCTTTGACAACACCTTTGACGCAAACTGCGAAGCAGCCCTTGCGTAACCTCTTACGCCAACTAAAACCCTCTTTGAAGTCGAATTTCTCACACAAAATAGACTATTATGAAATGTTCTATATCGGACAGGTTGGGATGACAGGGTGAAAATGTTAGCGAAATTCCTATAGTGAGCAACGAGTAACCGCCAACGTGCGCCATAACTTCATGTATCAACAAGGTTGTCTTGTAATAATCTTATTCAATCCTAATCAGGGGTAACAGCTTGTTATTAAGTACATCAGTGTTCATTAGATCACAGAGACATGAGAGACAAGCCCCTTCTCTTTGGATAATGTAATTGTATGAGATCTTCCTTTTGTTACAACGTACTTACTTAGTACAAATCGGAGCGCTCGTGGCCCAGTGGGGCCCGCGTGCCGCGTGCGGTTTAGGTTGAGGCTTAAGAGGAATGCCTAGCTGCGATTTTCCCATACAAACGCTCTCGACTGTTTTCTCCCTGGTTTTTGAACCTAGAGCAATGATTTTTTCAAATAAGATCAATATCATCAATATCTATGCCGCTACGTTTTGTTTTTTTGGATCTTTTTATTTTAAAGAAACTTACAGCGCCTCAAAAATCGCAAAAACGGCTTAACTGAATTGGCTGCTAAAACAGGCTCAGCATACAAATATGACAACAAATATCCAAAAAATCAAAACGTAGCGGCATAGATTATTTCTTGCTTTTGCAGTTTCCAAAATTTTATAATGATTGGTAGCGTTTTGGAGGAGGAAACAGTCGAGAACGAAACCTCGATTTTTGAGTTTTTTGCATGGGAATTTTAGTCCGAGCTGCAGTTGTCCTTATCGCACGAATTCTTGGCGGAGTCAGTTTCTAAATATACGTACACAGATGGAATAGGGATGGGCAACAGTCGTTGATATACATTGTCGATACGCTAGTGGTGGAAAATTATCGATAAATCATATTACCTACCAGAAAAGTTATTAATCACAAGAAGAAGCCAGAGTCACAATGGAGGAATATAGAATAGAAAGGTGACCTGGGAACCCTTGTCTTTGATAAAGCCCAAATTGGGCTTTATATAGGCAACGAGATACGCGTCATACTCGTGATCGGGTGCTGTTTGTGGAGTCCGGTCGTTCATGCTTGCAAGGACATAGTAACTACTTTAATACTAGTGTCTTCTCTTGGAGATTGACGAGAGACATCACCCTGTTATGGATTAGTTTTTGTTGACATTGACTCTGAGAGAGACCTCTATATTAAATTGTTTTTTTCCTTTTATATTTAAAACTTATTATTTTTATTTTGACGCTTTGAGACCATGTACATCCCAAAGCACGTTAGAATTAGTCATTATTAAGAATATTTTGACGCTCAGAGACCATTTACATCTTTGAGATATTATATTAAATTTTGTTATTCAGACTGAGACCTTATACATCTCTCAATTTTACTATTATTGTAATGTTTGTAATAGATAATTAATATTTTGACATGAAAATGTATTAAATTCTTATTGATATATTTCTTAAATTGTAAATTAATATTTTCTCATGAAAAATCTATCATATGCTTATATTGTAAGACTTTTTTAAAATTGTACATTAACATTATGACATATGAAAGTGCCCTTGTGGCCTGTTTGCAGAATAAGTGTTTGAATTCTGAATTTTGAATTCTATGTGTCTTAGATTTCTTGATATTAAGTAGGTTAAGTATTATCATTGTAATAAGCATATTTTTGTGAGAAAATGGCTGACTGTCGAGTTTCTTTCGGCGTTTCTTCTCGGCAGTGGCCTCTGTGAAACGCTAGTAGGGTTTGACTTGTAAAAGTGCCATTGCGGCCTACTTACAGAATAAAGTTCATTTATTTCATTTATTTCATTTATTTCACTACTTTTCGCCATTTTTGTCGCCACTGGCGAGGGGATATGTATGTATGTATGATACTTTATCGCACCTAATAGGAACATTAACAAGAAATAAAATTACAAAATATAAAGTAAAAAGGCGAACTTATCTCTTCCAGCTAACCTTCCAGAAAATGAGAAAAATGAATATAACGCACGAAGGCCTCAGACAAATTAAATGTGCACAAACATGGACATTTGGAAAAAACATACAGGGTGCGAGAAAAAGGCCATTTTTGACAAACTTTTTTTTTGATGCCAATCGATCGTGTTCCTATTCAGGATCAAAAGCTTGTATGGGACCAAAAAAAATTTCCGGCTAGAAAAGCCACAAATCGAGGAAAACTTTTCCCATACATTTACTATGGAGAAATAGTGAAATCCAAAATTCCCGTTTATTGACATTTTGAATGGTGTTAATGTTATGTTTTCATACAATATCATGTTCCTTAAACGTAGCAAGACTGATAAGCAAGATAGAAAAATGTGAATAAAAATTTTTTTTTTTTCCCTAGTAAATGTATGGGAAAAGTTTTCTTTAATTTTTGGCTTTTTATTACCGGAAGTTGACCTTGGAAACTATTGATACTGGATAGCAATGGAATCGATTGGCATAAAAAAATAGCATGTGAAAAATAAAAGTTTTCATTTTCATACAAATTGCATGGGAAAAGTTTTCCTTGATTTGTGGCTTTTCTAGTCGGAATTATTTTTTGGTCCCATACAAGCTTTTGATCCTGAATAGGAATGGGATCGATAGGCATCAAAAAAAAAGTTTGTCAAAAATGACCTTTTTCTCGCACCCTGTATGTTTTTTCCAATATCTGAAAACGCCATTTTTCATTAATTCAAAATCAAAGGAAGGTCTTCTAAAACCATTTTCACGTAGCAGCACGGGATCTGGTAGCTGCACTAGCTGCCCTCACTGACCCAAAAGAAAATCCACCCTGTAGAGGTATATAGTGATTTTTGTGTTTTTATCAACAAATCAAGCATTTTCATACAAAAATGTGACATTTGATGAAGTGGAACTGCTGATGATAATCAGAATGGAACTCTTCAACGACGCATAGTTTACGTTTGGCGATTTGTTCTCTTCGTTATGTTTGTCAAGCAAACTAGGTTTTCAAGACACATTTTTGTCAAGCTTGAGTTCTGATGGTGGATTCCATGAGGAATTAAGGGTACTTACTCTTCTACCATTATAAGCATACTTATAGGTAGCCATTTTTATTTCATTGTATGGAATCTAAGAGTGCATTAAGTTTTTTTTTCTTAAAAAATATTTTAATTTTGATACGACCTTAAACTATATGTACACTTCACCATCCAATACAAGCGAGTAATGTTCATTTTGCGGGCCATTTTTGAGAAAAGTCTTATTCCTGTGTACAAAACGCCGGCCAAAAAACGTACTTACAGCTCCTTATACTAATTAATTGTATGCTGGGTCAGTACGTAAATTCGCGGGCGATGTCTCGCGTCTCGCGCCTGTGTGCGTGCGCTCACACATAGCGCCCGCTCCCGCTCCCAGCAGCGCGACAGAAACATTATGTCAAAAATTCAAGATTTGAAAAGTTGGTCAGCTAGGCATTCCTCTGCTCGCGGGCCGGGCGGGCGGGCTTAACCGTTAAGCAATGTCGGCCGCGGTCAGTTCTGTGATGGGTGACTGGCGAGCAGTACGCAGAACTGAGAGTTGCCGTGCTTTGGAAGGCACCTTAAGTCGTTGAATAAAAAAAATGAATAAATGAAAATGAACTTTATTCTGTAAGTAGGCCGCAATGGCACTTTTACAAGTCAAACCCTACTAGCGTTTCACAGAGGCCACTGCCGAGAAGAAACGCCGAAAGAAACTCGACAGTCAGCCATTTTCTCACAAAAATATGCTTATTACAATGATAAATGATAATACTTAACCTACTTAAGATCAAGAAATCTAAGTATCTATAAAGCAACACAAAAACAAAGAATAAAATGAGGAAAAAAACCAGTTATGACAGTGTGTAATTCTGCAAGAAAACATTTCGAAACTGTATACCTTAGCATTATCAAATTCTATTTAGGAAAAAAAAAAATTGAATCCTTTAGACTATAAATTTAGTTATAAATCTTTTGATATGTTTTCTTGCAAGAACTGCGTCAACTAGATAAAATTAAAAAATACACAATATATGAATCTTTACTCTATTTAAGTATCTGGTTTGGGCCATGCTTTTCTGTCTGTTAGATAGTCCTCAACCTTGTAATAAGCCTTCGACATCAATGATTTTTTCAAGTACTTTTTAAGAGCTGGAAAAGGTAAATTCAAAACTTCATCAGGTAACTTATTATAAAAACGGACACATTGACCTACAAAAGATTTGTATACTTTACGGACACGAAATTTTTTAGTGGCAATTTTATTTTTATTTCTAGTATTAAAATTATGTATATCAGAATTTTTACAGAAGGAGTCTATGTTCTTAAGGACATAAACAATATTCTCATAGATGTACTGGGACGCTACAGTTAAAATGTTGATCCCAGCTATTGTCTATGGCAGCAGTCGTTAAGCCAAGTTGGAGGCCTCTCGCTTGACAATGGGGGGTCGAAGTTGCACCACGTCCTTAGGATTTACCCACCGCTATCCTACACGTGATCCTTGGGTGGTGCTAATAATAATAATAATACTCGGTACTCCTGGACACGGCGCGGATAGTCAGAAGGTTCCTCTCTCTGTCGCCCTAACCACCAGTACCTAACACATTTAAAAAACAAAATCCGCTAGTGTTACGAGACGAGACTGCAGTCGTGTACCGAGTAAAACTAGATTCTATAAAATTAGAAGGTACAATATGAAATGTCGAGTGACGCTCGATTTGGCTTTGACTGACTAACTAATTTGATTCTGTCTCTAGTAGCTTTAGTTTTATTTTCTAGAGGTGAGAAAATAAACTCCTCGTGGATAAAGCTATTTTTGTATTGGGATCGCTTAACTCCCTCACTGCACTCAGGAATTAACTTATAACACCTTCGCTCCGCTCGGGAGTAAAGCCAGAAGTCCTTGGTTACATTAAGGGGCTCCACGCACTATTCGTCGATTTTTGACGAGTTTTTATTATTATTTATTTCTCAGAACACATACAGTCATATATAAAAACATAGATATAGCATACAAAAATATATAAAAACAGACCTGGAGGTTCATAATGTAAACATGAAACATCAAAAGATACCAAAGCGTTTTGCGAATAGAAAATAAGTTGAACCCAACTAAGTAATAATACTAATAACTAATTATACCTAGTGATAATTTGAGTTGATATTCCTCCGTCAAAACTATAGACATATTTATGGCACAATCGGTTATTGGTTCTTGAATCCTTTATCTACATTTGCAATAGCCGAATTTTTTATGATTTATTCAAACATAGTCAGAAAAAGCTCTTTTTTCGATTTAAAAATCACAAAAGTTACGCCCAAAAAACTGGTTTTTGTCCTAAAATTGCCAAAGTTTGATGCCATATATCTCGAAGACAGTGAGTTTTAAAGTAAGCATGGGATACTATTTCGGTAAACCTCGTTGTTGTTAGTCATCGGAATTCTTGTAGCATTTTTGAGCTGGGACTTCTCGTTTATCGACTTCCGATTATACATAATATGTACATCGATAAATACAAATACATAATACAATAGGTATGTAAAATAATTATGATTACGAGTAGAAGTAAACCACATGCAATTTTATCGCGAATGAGCGATCTCTTCGAGATAACCTTTGGATACCAACTTTTAGGAAATTATAAATAGAAATTAATATAATAAATTTTTATTATTTCTTATAAATAATTTGTGGATTTATTATAGCTATTAAACATTTTTAAATGTTAAAACACTGAACTGATTAAATGTAAAATTGTTAACTATTAATTTTTCATTGCTTTCATTGCAAATCTCTATTTAACATTTTCAGCCACTTAAAAGTCATCTAAAAGAGATCGCTCTTTAGCGATAAGACCGCCTGTTGTTTACCTCTTTTACTCTTCTTTGATATATTGTGTTGTGCTCTATAATGTATCGACAAAATATGTATATCGGAAGTCGATAAACGAGAAGTCCCTATGACAGCTCAAAAATGCTACGAGAATTCCGATGACTGTAAGCCATAAAAAATAAGAGAAAACGGAGAGTTACAGATCGCAGGTCATTGGGAGCTAGGAGCCTCTTAAGGATTCAATATCGCACCCGTGACATAAAACAGTGCTTTATTCCCTTGGTATACAATCTATTATTAAATGAAAGTGAAAGTAAATAATTTTATTTATTTTCAGTATAAATATTTGATTTTGATATTTGGTTTTGGAAAACTTAATTATACAGGCTGCGTAATGCCTGCTTAAGGTGACTTCCTGACTTGGCGGTGCGGGATCGACATGTGATATTTTCTTCTTTGACGTAAACTTACTGACGTCGCAAAGATTTTCACTTGACGGAATACTGTCAGTATTACATTTGCGCAGTAGTAATATCACGCGCAGAAGCGAACCAGTACTGCCATTGCATCACCCCGCTACCGCGCATCCCGCGCCAGTCAGGAAGCACTCATTTAAATATAAGGGCGTAGTAAAAAGCGGTACTGCCTCGACTGACAGTTGACACTGACATTTGACAGCTTGCTCATATCGTACCGCCCCCGCATCGACAAATCAGGAAGTCGCCTTAGGCTAGTAATAACAGTATATCTGTCTGTTACATTAATTAACGCCTAAGTACCCACAGTGATAAATAAATTTTCATCATACTTTCTCGAAAAGGGTGTCATTGCACGCAGGCGTACCAGGGCGTACAGAGCAGTTATAGCTGATTTACCTCCCACGGGAGTTATAAGTTTAGTTTTAAAATATAGAAAAAACTCGCACGTCATTTCAGACTAAGGAGGTTAAAAATCAGCCAAGGCTTATTTTCGATTTTAAAAACTTGGCTACATAATAATTTTAGTGAATATAAAACATAGTATACGGTACATTTAGCTGCGTAATATTTATAAATTACTATTATTTCAGAGAGATTTGATTGAGATCTTCTATTGGACTTTAGTTAGTAAATAACCTACTTACCTCCCTAAATGCACAATGTACTATTCCGAACTCTAAGATTCCGAACCGCGCGGTACACGCAGGCCTAGCCGGGCATATTTTACGAAAAAAACCTTTCGATTTGCGAATTACGTCGGAAGTAAAAAATATTGATCCGATTACAAAACAGCGGGAAGTGCCGACCAGCACAGCTGCGGGATACTTGGCGGCCAGACTTTTTTCAAATTGCGCCATTCAATTCCATACTTCCGAAGTCCAATTCCAATTAAATTCAAACGTATCTAATTCAGATTCATTAATCTTGTTCACACAAAGCGATGATCGCGGCTACTTGTGCATGGTCAGTTGTTGACAGGAAATTGATTTTGATCTCCGACGGTTTTTAAATAGTTTTGCAATAATTCATCAGTTTCGTACCTGCTTGTATCGATGCTTATGCTCGTAAGGTGGATATGTCGGATAGATTTGTATGTTTATTAAACAATATTGGAATGGTATGGTTTTGTCATCTAGCTAGTTACTATTAAGGATAAGTTCGCCTTTGTACTTCAATCTTTTGTGACATGTAGGTATGTGTTTTAACTTATTGTGTGCAACAAAGTGCTTACATACATACCACATACTATTTATACCAGCATAAATATACTTATTTAAAAACGTATATCTATTTGAAACTACTTTGAGAATTGTACTGTCCATAATACTTATGATAATAAAACTATCAATATTCTATGTAACGCATTTCCCCCAAAAGTAACCTACCTAAATATTTTGTACAATACACAACTCGTAATGTCAATGTAAAAGCTTTCTAAATCATTATATAATCGCCTTTTGAACTAACCTGTTTTAAGTTTAAGTAATAATTGAATCGTAGATACGACACAGGCGAACATGCACGAGAGAGATCCTATTAGGGGATTTAGCTACGGAACCCTAAAAAATAATTTGTGTGCAGAATATAAGTAGGTACAAACCATAAACCTTATTGATTCTGGATTTCACGCTGCACTCTATAAGCCGTGTCACGTCTCCCGTTCTTTGGCCTCTAGGAACTGTCAAACATTTAATAGCAGCGTATCCTGTCCAAACTTAAGGTTTTTAAATCAGATATAGAAAACACCAAAAAAGAGCATTTAATACCGATTTGCTATTGTGTGGGCGGTACGTCATTCAGAATTATCAATGCCATTGCTTGATGCAAAAAGGACATTTGGGTGATGAATAAAAAAATAACAATTGAAAATCTGGTATGACTGCAAAAATATGAGAAATATTTTGGATGTAGGTAACGCTTTCTGAATGCCCTCGGTGTCGACGGAAGCATCACGTGAGTACCTACCTCACAAACTGTGTTGTGGGTATAGTTGCGTACATACAGTGGCCATCAGATATATCGGAGCGACGAAGGTGCTCAAAAATATCAGAACACGACTCTATTATAGACTGAATTTCTAATTTTTGAGCAACCTGAAGAATACAAGATGTATTGGATGGCGGCAAAACATATACCTAATATTTATGTATTAAATTAAGGTTGATATCGCTACTATCGTTCAGAACCATTAATTCTAAATATTAATATAATAATAATAAAACAAATAAGGTGTATCCCTTGCATTTCATTAAATTGTCAAAAGGGCCTCTACGTGTTGGCTATGTGGTACTCGTTGGCACTTCGGTGCCTCGGTACTTGCTCGGTACTTCGGCTCCGCGCACGCCTCCCAAAGGTCCGGGACACCATTGTCCCGTGAACGGGAAAAACAAATAATAGGTGATCGTATCTGATACATAGAAAAAAAAAAAAAAAAAAAAAAAAAAAAAAAATAGGTTACGTGAAATTACAAGTACAGACCGTATCGAATATCGTTGAGAGCATCAAGCACCTGATATAGCTGGGCAGCGAAATATGCGTCAACGTTACATGCAGTTCTAAAAGCATAAATGATGTTCATTCTCATTTATACAGGCAAAATGTAGTTACCACAGCACTTAGAAATGAAACCACAAGTAAACCTTTGTGCAATTATTTACATGTATGGAGAATTGTTCAACTAAATATTACTCTATCGAAACTTTTTGCGGCGGCCCAACATAATGCGTGGAATATTATATTTCTCGAAAGAAAATATCCCATTTCCGCATCTTCCCATAACAATGACCGCCATCTAACTATTCAAATACGGCGGTACCCACGGGCGTTGGCGAACCCGAGTGATTTTTTGCACAGAACGAATTAATGGATAACCAAAACCAATGTAAAATAAAAAAGCAGCTTATTAAATGTTGGTTTCGCGTAATAACACGTTGGTGGTTTTTGCTTTGTTTCCACCAGCACCCGAAGTATCCGGTTACGGCCGTTAAAATATTTTGCCTCCCGATGAAAGGGAAACTTCAAGTTTTTACGCCGAGATTTCGTTTTTGCTTCCCGAACGCGGAAGTAGCATGCTTCTATGCAAAAGCTGGTTTCGGAATCGATTTCGCTTTTTCAACAGAAACGCGAACAACGTACAATTACATTTCAATTGAAAGCACAGAGTCGTTGATCGTAATTACGGCTTTATTAACGCTCAGCGTCGCGTAATTTCTACGCGATGAACTTTTTAATATTCCCAGATAATTTAACGTATTAAGTTAGAAATCTACATTATGCTGAATTGGAAGAAATTTCGCAGGGAACATTTATCAAGTCTACAAAGAGAGTGAAACCTCTCTTAAAGAGGGCTGCTCCGGACAGATTTAATTTGTTGCGAAGGCCTTTATAATTGGAACATAAAGATTGCGAGTAATTAATTTCGCAGCGAGTCAGAAGCAAGAGCATTGAGACGCACCCGGGCAGGCTAATTAATATTAATGACCGCGGGACGCCACTAGCCCAGCGCCGCCGATCCTTCTTTTATCTAACACCTACACTCCTGCGCTAATTACCTTTGATTGTCAAATACCGGCTCAGTTAGATGTTATGAATGCCAAATGGGGTACGTCTAATTTTCCAGCAAATTGTGTTTTCAGTGACATCATAAAATATTCCCGGTTTACATTTTGCTAAGTACCTATATATCATATAATATTTAATGTTGCTTGTCTCTAGATTATTATTTCCATTACGGAGTTGTGTATGATGTACTTAAATAAGTTCGAGGGAGGGGCGCGGTAACCAAAGGGACGTCCCTACCTACACTGTTGTCGAGATACTTAAATTTTCCAAAACCTGGTAAATACGCAATAAAATTTGATGTTAATGTTATAACTTAGAGTTTCAAAGTAAAGCCAATGACATATCGTCTTCCTTGTCTGATACTGATACAGGTCATTCATTACCTCGTAGTATCTCGCGCCATTTATTTTATGCGATTCTTTATCTCGTCTCGTACTTGATGCACTATGCAGGTGCAGAGCATGCACCTAGAGGTGCTTTTCTCTAAAAGATGGACTTAACTTTAAATGCCTATTCGACTAATCATGAACAGAAACTTACATGCAGCTTGACACTAAATCCCAATTTAATTCAATCTTTCATTCATTCCGTCATTCTTGTATGATCAGAGGGCCTATGATAAAGGAAGAATATATTCTTCTTAAGATACGGATGAAAGTATTAGAATAGGTCTTTAAGTAGCACATAAAGAAGGCGATTAACTTTATGTGGACGCTAGAGAATTATTCAACAAGATCGATGGTAGCACACAGAGTCTGAATGGACATAATATGATATGGTAAGGAGGTTCGAGGGAGGCGGTGACCGATGGGACGCTAAAAGCCGGACGGAAGCCGCGGACTCCGGTTACGGGCGTGGGATCTTGTGCAAACCTAGCTTAGGGCTAACACTCGCACCCCAATCACAGCTTGTGTAAAATATAACAACCACGCCTGTATTTGTTTATTTGTCTATTACTTTATTAGGATTGCCAACAGTCAATACAAAACACATTATTAATTATGAATAATCTAACAGTATCATTCAGAGAATCTCCCAGCATAGCCCTCTCCATTGCCCTCTGAGTGACTTTGAGCCTTCTTATGAGGCCCATGGTGAGCGACCACGTTTCCGTACCATATGTCAACACTGGTCAAAGACTCTTGTCTTGAAACACTGCGGAGTGGCGACCACGGACCGGAAGGCGCAGCGTGGGTAGACCCCCACAAGGTGGACTGATGACCTGGTAAAAGTGGCGGGAGTACGCTGGATGCGGGTGGTGCAGGACCGGTCACTGTGGCACTCTTTGGGGAAGGCCTATGTCCAGCAGTAGACGTCTTTCGGATGATATAATGATGATGATGATGATAACAGTATCATTTACATTTTTTTTTACAATGAGAGCTTTCAAACTTTAGCTACATATATTACAACTACATAATTGAATAACTATCTCTATGAAGGGTAGGTAGAGCAAATGCAATTTAGTTTTCAGCACCACTTCTTAGGTATTTTATGTCTGTGTTATACTTTGTAAACTTACTGTTTGTTTACCAAAATTTGCACCTTGTGGTTTACCTTTATGGCTAATGGTTGCAAGAGTTGCAAGTATTGATCATGCATTGCATTGCACACACAAGTTTACCTTACGTACTTGGGTATCTACTTACATTATGTATGTAAGTACCTCCGTAACTTATTTTGACCAATGTTTTCAGGTATGCAATACAATTATGAAAGTACAATGTACATACGCAAATTAACATTTTTAATCTCAATGATGTACTGGAATAATATTCAGTTTTCAAACAGCTAGATGTGACAGCCCTGTTATTATTGCACAAAATGTAAGACAAAAAATCTCTGGCGCTCTTCCTGTGGCCGCCCATATGCGAGCCGTCGCGTCTCGTGTTACCAATCATAAACAAAAACCAGCAAATACCAACATACTTAACACCCATCTTGACTTTTTTGGCACTTTAGTGCTGCCATTTTGTCTGCTCAAAAATTAGTTAAATGGTCATTTACAATAACAACTTTGAAAAAGTAAATATCAACAGTTGAAACTAAGAAACTTTCATTATTTTTCTACTTGTACTTACCCGAAAAATAGATTTTACGAGAATTATGCTTACTTTAATAAAAGTGCGTAAGTAGTAGGTATAAAAACCTAATAAAAGAGACCGCCTACTCCAATTTTTAAATATCTATTTTATAATTTTATTGACAAAACGTGTCTTATTTATCTGTAATAGATAAGTGAGGTAAGGAATTATTATTTCATGACACAAAATCTATATAGTAAGCGCACCTTCACTTCAGCCGACAAACTCTAATTCGCGTTATCCCAGTACAGTGGCATCCTGAAGGATGCCTGGGGTCCGCTACCTAATTCCATAATATGGCCGCGAAAACCTTATATGAAAACTCCATTTTACTTGGGAGGAGCTGGTTAATAATATTATGTACATACCTACCAATACATCACATGTACCCGTACTTACTGTAAGTACAAGCTCATTCAAAACTATTCTTATCTGGTCTAAAAAGCGCTCATCGATGTATCAAACACATGTAACGTTCCGGCGGCTTCATTCGCACAAAAGAGCGAAGCAAATGTAGGTAAGAAGGTTATAATCGAGCTAAAGTGGGTTAAGCAAAAACCGGCATATGTTTTATTGTAAAAAATCCTTTGAGGGTTGCACGTGTGCTGCTTTCGAGTGCACGCGAGCGCGACATCGCCGCTCGCGCCATATCGCGACTTGCAGTGCTGCTACTTGACTTTGAAATATCAGGTAGGTATTGTACAATCATGATTCACATGAAATCGTAAATCTGATGATCCGAACAGCTTCTTCAGTACTCATAATCAATAGTTAATTAATTGGAAAATTAACAACACTGACAAAACTACTCATCATGGAAAATTAAATTTGTTACCTTCATTGGTAAGAAAACTCAAATATGAATGCTATGATGTGGTGTTAAATAAAAATATATCTCTCTACATACTCTGTGATGTTAATCAATTGTTATAATTATGCATATTTAAGAGTATTATGTATGACATTTTTATTTTATGACAGTCATTTTTCGAATACAAATTAAGTCACTATTTAATCAATTTCCTTTCTATCGCTCTCTATCTCTAGCTAGACGCGCGGCAGCGCCAAGTTCAAAAGAAGAAGAACTGGCGACGCAGCGGTCGTGTGTTACCTATATTATATTATACGAACAATTTGGAGTTATTATTAAATAAGCCACATAAAAATCTGGAAATTTCGTTAATTTATTAAGACCCTTAAGACTTACTAGACCCTTAAGATTAAGACATTTAAGACTAACTAGAGTCTGGCTAATGAAAACTGACACTGAAATGTATTTAAAACTTTTTAAATGGTAACGACTTGACTTTGCTAGTTTTTACATTGGGGATAAAATGCACTTTGTTAGTGTTATAAAGTTTTTATGCTTCTTACGTCATTGTATATTGGTTTGATCAACGTATCTTCTCTTCTCAAATTTTATTTGCCGGTAAAAACTACAAGTCAAATCTAAAAAACTTCAATTTGTGTTCAGGGTTATCGTAGGTACAAAACTTGGCATTTATTTATGTCTTTTGTCGGTGAAGTCGACAGCCAAGATACTACTGAACTTGGCTCACATTTTCACATTTATGTTTTTGGTGGGTCTTATATCACAAATAGTTACACTAGAAAAGTGTATTGTAGTATGAATTCTTATTCTTAAGCATACACTGAGAGGTGCAATTTGGTGCGGTCTCGCGATGCACCGACGCATGTTCGCTCCTCGTCTGCACTCGACTGTGAAATCACCCGTTCGTCTTTGTAAGGCGCCGACAAACATTAGCACACAACAGCAACACGGCCTGCAAACAACTATAAATACCCTATAATTAGTACATTACTTACCAAGGGCGATAAAACAAAGAATGTCTCAGATCGCAGGTATTTTACGCCCGAGCCGAAGGCAAGGGCGATAAATATGCGATCTGAGGCTTTCTTTATTATCGCCAGTGGTAAGTACAAAATTTTATGTCACCCCCTGGCCAGGAAGTGGGTTTTTTCGCGCGCGTAGCGTGCGATAATGGCCACTTTATGGCCAGGTGTGACATAAAGTATATTTACCCACTCTAACCCAAACAAGTTATAAATAGCGGACAAATATAAATAGATATTGTAAAGATAATTGACCAATTCTTTGAGTGGTTCTGTAAAACCGCTGTCCAAGCTTTTGCAACTATATACCGCTTGTTCGACACAGGAAACATGCTTTCAACGTACTTGCAATACTTACAAATAATTAAATTTATTATATATCTTATATCTTTAAACGATCGAGCAATTCTTGTATATTTATTTATTTATATATCTTATATCTTTAAACGAGCAATTCTTGTATATTTATTTATTTATTTATTTATTTCGGGGATCTCGGAAACGGCTCTAACAATTTTGATGAAATTTGGTATGTGGGGGTTTTCGGGGACGAGCAATCGATCTACGAGGGGCGTTCAATAAATTCTCGGTATGAGAATGAAAACAAAAGAATACGATAGGTTTTTTTATTTTATTTTTCAATATACTCCCCCCCTATGTTTATGCACTTATAAGATCGGTCAATTAGTTTTTCTAACCCCTCATAAAAATATTTTTTATCTTTAGTGTCAAAATGCTCCTCCACTGCTGTCTTCAAAGCTTCATCGTCAGAAAATCGATTTCCTCGTAGGTCCTTTTTGAGGTTGGGAAACAAAAAGAAGTCACTCGGGGCTAAGTCTGGACTATACGGTGGGTGTGTAATAGTTTCGAACCCAGATTCCCGAACAGCAGCCTTGGCGATATGAGCAGTATGCACAGGGGCGTTGTCGTGCAGAAGCAGAACTCCCTTGGTTAATTTTCCCCTTCTCTTCTCTTTGATTGCTTCTCTTAATTGGCGTAGAATATTAGCGTAGTACCCTCCTGTGATATTTACACCCTTTTCTTTATAATCGATCAGCAATATTCCATCACAATCCCAGAATATTGTGGCCATGACCTTTCCAGCTGAAGGCATGACCTTGAACTTCTTAGGGTGAGGACTTCCTTTAATGTGCCACTGCATGGACTCTTGTTTGCTCTCAGGGTCATAATGATGAACCCAGGTTTCATCTCCGGTAACAAACTTTTGCAGTATCTCATCAGGATTTTCACCACACAACAAGCAACGCGCGTATTTTTCTGAAGCGGCGTCAGCATTCGCGGTACCCATCTCGCACTGACTTTTGACATATTAAGATTGTCATGGATTATATTGTGTATAGTACCAATAGAAAGCTTGGTTATTTGAGCTATTGCTGTCACCTTCACTCGAGCGTCTTCCAATATAATTTTCTCCACTTTTTTATATTTTCTTGTGAAGAAGCTTCGACGGGCCGACCAGGTCTGGGGTCGTCTTCGATACTCTATCTCCCACACTTAAATTCACTTGACCACTTTTGAATTGTTGATAAAGAAGGAGCAGACTCTCGGTAAACATAATCCATTTCTTCTTTTATAGCTTTTTGATTTTTTCCTTGTTTGGTCAAGAACTTTATTACCGCTCGGTGCTCTAATTTAATTAACATTGAAAAATCGCTCATTGTGATCACGTTTGTTCGGCAGTTGCAGAAAAACAAAAGAACATCGCCGTTTGAATTTTACCTTTTTTATGTTAATGAATGACACTTACCGGCCAGTATTAACAAGTTTACTAAAAAGGTTTAAAAGATATCAATACCGAGAATTTATTGAACGCCCCTCGTAGCTCGGTCTCATGCCCGGGAAAACGCCGAGCAAGGCTCGGTCGCCCAGATATTTTATCTTATCCAATCCTCGCCTCGCCTGCCAATAAACCGCAATGTGGTTTGGCAGAAGTGTATGAAATGTAAACATTTGTATAATTTTGTGAATAAACTATTTATTTATTTTTATTTTATTTTTTTATTTTATATCTTTAAACGAGCAATTCTTGTTTATATCTTTAAACGAGCAAGTCTTGTATATTTATTTATTTATTTCGGGGATCTCGGAAACGGCTCTAACGATTTTGATGAAATTTGCTATGTGAGGGTTTTCGGGGACGAGCAATCGATCTAGCCAGGGTCTCATGCCCGGGAAAACGCCGAGCAAAGCTCGGCCGCCCAGATATTAAGGCGACGCTCTGATAAACTATGAAACTCAAATAGTGTGCCGAAGTCCCCCCATCTCATCCACCCCGGTATTTCTTACACGGCTCGGGATCGAGTAGCGCATGACAGAGTTGACAGACAGAGCGCCGCACGGAACAGAGACATCAAAGGAGACTTATTATACAGTATATATATATTTTTTTTTAATACGATGGTGGCAAACAAGCATATGGTCCACCCGATGGTTAGCGGATACCGCAGCCTAGGGACGCCCGCAATTCCGTGCGCGATGCCGAGGTTATCAAATTTGAGGATTCATTTATGCTTTCCACATTTCTTAAATATTTTTTTTGATTCTATAATACCGATAAGGAAAATCGTGTACGTAATAAATGAGATAGTATATATGTATTTGATAAAAAGAATTGTATAGGGTAAAAAAATATATAAATGTAAAACTTTTCGTGCCGACATTATTACCGATGTCAGATAAGGAGGTAAGAAATCCAATATTGTACCTACTTGTTTACAGTTAAAGTATGACAAGATTGTATTTGGCCCTGAAATTGAGTCGCTACAAACAACTAACATATGGCAATAATGTGCATACGTCATGTACAGTCGGTACAGTGTGGCTTCATGTTAACAATGTAGAATGTCAAAACATTGTCTTCAGAGAATCGTAGTTAACATGTTAAGCTATGATAATTACCTATTCATCTAAATCTGATTCCAAATAATCAATATTAAAATATTCTTCAGATTCGATCTCCGATGATGCTCGGCCGCCCATATATTTGTATAAAATTCTGGTAATCCACAGAGAACCCATTGCATATCGAGTTGCCACTAGCGAGTGAGCAAGACAAAAATTTGAGAGCACCACGGGACTTGAGTTAAATACCCGAACTTCTGATTAAATTAATTATAAAACCCAACATTGGCAACACATTTTGTAAGCCTGTTGTACAAAATATAAAAAAATAATGTTAATTAAAACGTCCGAGTCGCACTATGCCGGTTTTTTGAAATTGGTTAAAAATACACTTAAAACAGTTTATATTATAGGTAAGTAGGTTTTATGTCTCAAATACATATAATATATTTCATTCGCAAAACTTATATAACATGTCATTTTTTCATTTTCGTTTAAATCCGGAGACGACTCCATGCCATTATGTTCTTTTCCAACTAGAACATTGAATGACATTTAGGAACATTGGTAAATAAACATATTTGCGTTTTTACTTACCTTTTATAACCATATTTTTACATTAATCAATTAAACAAGCTTTTCTTTTTCGTCTTGAGTACTTCCTCGTGTTTTTACGCGAATAAAATAACATTTTAAACATATATTTGCGTAATTTTGCGGGAGCGCGACGAGCACAGATCCAACGTTGACAGCGGCCGTCGGCCGATTGACTTGACAGAGGGGGGACGTCTTGTCATCTTTTTGTATAGAAAACACGGCGCGCGCTGTCTTAAACTATAAGGTCGTATACGACGAAATCGTATTTATCAGTTTAAATAATAATTATAAGCTATTTTTATAAAATGCGACGGCCAATTTGAAGTGTTTGTTTAGATGAGTCTATATTGAAAACTAAGAGGCTTTAACAAAAGCCGTTTAACTGTAAAATGCAAATCCCTGTTAAAACAGAGGTGTTTTTGACGAAGAAAAGTCTGTTACAAAAGTTATCCAATCTTGTAAATACAACGGCCAAATTAAAGCTAAAGGTATTGTGGCGGCCAGCCACCTGTCTATGGAAATAGGCACGTTCAGAGTGTCAGTCATGTCATTAATGATTTATTCACTTTTCGTTGTCACATAATTATATTTGGTGTTTATTGTTTTAATTATAGGAGACCTGCAATATAATCTTTGATTTCATCTCGCCGTAAGGTCCTCTATATTGGTGACCCCGTTTTTGAACAAAAGCGCTACATTAAAACATTTAGTAAAACTCGGAATTGAAACATCACCCGATATGTCGAAAAAAGAAGAACAGGGTGCGGTGTGCAAAGTGGCCGTACGTGCGCCGCCCTTTTGGCCCGAGGAACCGGCATTATGGTTTTCTCAAATGGAAGCTCAGTTCGATATAGCCGGTATAACCGCCGACACAACGAAGTTTAATCATATCATCGGCCAGTTGGAACACAAGTACGCTGTAGAGGTGAAAGATATTATAACTAACCCGCCAGCGGACGAAAAATATGAAAAAATAAAGTCTGAGCTGATATCTAGGTTGTCGGTGTCAAAAGAGCAACGGTTCCTTCAACTGTTGAGATACGAAGAACTGGGTGACAGGAAGCCGTCTCAATTCTTGCGGCATATCCGTACTTTAGCTGGAGAAAAGTTTCCCGAGGACTTCTTGAAAACCGTGTGGTCCAGCCGTTTGCCCACCAACTTACAAGCTCTTGTCACGTCGCAAATTAAAGCATCTTTGGATGAGTTAGCAGAATCAGCGGATAAAGTACACGACACAGTTCCCCAGGCGCTACACGTTCATTCCATGAATGGCGGTGGACATGTCACAGAAATGTCGGAGATAGCGAGACATATGGCGGAGCTTTCTAAAGAGGTGTCTTCTCTAAAGGCGCAGTTTGGTAACCAAGCGCACGGATCGAGATTTGGTTCACGTGGTAGAAGCACAAACTTCCGTCGAGACCGTTCTGCATCAAGACCTGGTGACATGTCGATATGCTGGTACCATAACAGGTTTGGCGATAGAGCTACCAGATGTACCAGGCCTTGCAGCCATCCAGGAGCGGAAAACTTCCGCGGCAGCCGAAATTAGCGGCCAGCGTCTGCCATATTACGCCGGGCCGCCTGTTTGTGTCGGATCACACCTCGAAAACTCTTTTCCTAGTGGATACAGGATCAGATTTGTGCGTGTACCCGCGCACATTGATTAGAGGAACCCGCACAAAATCTAATTATGAACTTTTTGCTGCTAATGGCTCCATTATATCTACATACGGCTCGGTACATTTACAACTAGACCTGGGACTCCAACGAATCTACAACTGGAAGTTCGTCATTGCCGACGTGTCCAAGCCAATTATCGGTGTTGACTTTCTGTCATTCTACAACATTCTAGTTGACTGTAGAAACCAGCGCCTGATAGACAACTTCAGCACGTCCTCCATCACGGTCCCAGCGCAGCCATCAGCGGAAGCCATAGCTTCGGTCAAAGTTATGTCAGGAGAATCCATATACCATGATATCCTGCGTCAATACCCGGAGATCACCCGCCCCGCTGGCATACACTCCACACCTAAGCATAATACGGTACATCATATTCGCATAACACCTGGTCCACCAGTTTCAAGCAGACCCCGACGCCTTCCCCCGGATCGGCTGAAGATCGCGCAGAAGGAGTTTGAAGCTATGCTGGAGAGTGGAACGGCTTGTCGGTCTGAAAGCCCTTGGTCGTCTCCGCTTCATCTTGTTCCCAAAAAGGATGACGGCTGGCGACCATGTGGTGACTATCGCGCTTTAAACGCACGCACTATTCCGGACAAGTATCCAATACGCCATATTCAAGACTTCACTCAACAACTTGCCGGAAGCAAAATTTTCTCTAAAGTAGATCTTGTCAAAGCTTATAATCAAATACCTGTAAACCAAGCCGATATCCAGAAGACGGCCATTATTACACCTTTCGGCCTGTTTGAGTTTCCGTATATGACGTTTGGTCTCCAAAACGCTGCGCAAACGTTCCAGCGTTTCATGGACGAAGTTCTAAGGGGTTTGGACTTCTGCTACGGGTATTTGGATGACATCCTGATTTTCTCATCTTGCAAACAAGAGCACGAGCAGCACCTACATACTCTGTTTCAGCGGCTGAGAGACTATGGCGTCCTAATTAATACGGCGAAATGCGAATTTGGAACGGAAAGAATTACCTTCCTCGGACATGAGGTATCCGCCGAAGGAATACAGCCTCTCCAGTCAAAGGTTCAAGCAATGTTAGACTATCCAGCTCCCAAAACCATCAAAGAACTACGCCGATTCTTAGGGATGTTCAATTTTTACCGGAGATTTGTGCCCGGAGCATCAGCATTGCAAGCACCTTTAAACGTCGTGTTGTCGGGACCGAAAAAGAAAGCCTCACAAGAGATCGAGTTGTCACAAGAAATGAAAGAGGCATTTGAGTCATGCAAGAAGGGTCTTTCCCGTGCTGCTACCTTAGCTCATCCTCAAACAAATGTTGAGTTAGCCATTCATACTGACGCATCAGACACATCCGTTGGAGCGGTTCTGCAGCAGCGAATAGCACCTGGAACATGGGAACCATTGGCATTCTTTTCGAGGCGCCTGAAACCCTCGCAAAAGAAATATAGTCCATACGACCGAGAGCTGCTCGCTATTTATGATGCTATCCGTCATTTCCGCCATATGGTCGAGGCAAGACCATTCACTGTTTATACGGACCATAAACCTCTAACGTATGCCTTCTCCACAGTAAGAGACAATTGTTCACCCAGGCAGTTTCGCTATTTGGACTTAATATCGCAGTTTACAACGGATATACAATTCGTGGCAGGGAAATCGAATGTTGTTGCTGACTGCCTGTCGAGAGTAGAAGAAATCACCTTCTCCAAGATTGATTACGAAGCTCTTTCTCACGCCCAAGACGATGATAATGAACTACGCCAGTTATTGCAGAACGGCACAGGGCTAAGTCTGACGAAACTGAATGTACCTGACTCCAATGTTCAAGTTTACTGCGACGTGTCAACGGCTAATCCGAGACCATACATCACCGCGACATTTCGAAGAAATGCATTCGACGCGGTTCACGGGCTTAGTCACCCAGGCGTAAGAGGAACAGTGCGCCTAGTTTCACAGAGATTTGTTTGGCCAGGCATTAAAAAGGATTGCCGCGTGTGGGCAAGAGAATGCACAGAGTGCCAACGAAATAAGATTTCACGTCACACTTCCTCTCCCATCTCATCATTTTCAACCCCATCCCACCGTTTTTCACATGTCCATATGGACATAGTAGGGCCTTTACCCTTTTCTTGCGGTTTCAGGTATTGCCTCACGGTCATCGATCGTTTCACACGTTGGCCTGAGGCGTATCCATTGCCAGACATCACCGCAGAAACCTGCGCGCTGGCATTCATAACCGGCTGGGTTGCTCGTTTCGGTTGCCCCACCAGAATAACCACGGACAGAGGTAGACAATTTGAGTCTGAGCTTTTTCGGAGCCTATCGTCCCTCCTCGGCGCTGAACATCGTCCGACTACCTCATACCACCCTGCTTGCAATGGAATGGTAGAGCGTTTCCACCGGCAGTTAAAAGCAGCCATAATGTGCCACACAAATACTAACTGGGTTGAGACGTTACCATTAGTGCTCCTTGGAATCCGCAGTGCATGGAAAGAAGACATCCAATCTTCTTCGGCTGAGCTGGTTTTTGGCGAACCGTTGCGTTTGCCGGGCGATTTCTTTAAGGACCCAGAGAGCGCCTCAGTCGATTATTCCAGCTTTATTGCCAGATTGCGCAACCACATGGCTAAACTCAACCCTGTACCAGGCTCAAGGCATGGTCAGAAGCCATTCTATATCCCCAAAAGCCTGAGTTCGGCAGATTATGTGTTCCTGCGGCAAGGACCAGCGAAAGCTTCTTTGGAATCTCCATACTCGGGGCCCTATAAGGTTATAAGTAGAGGAAGCAAAACATTCAAAATCTCCATTACCGGAAGGACAAATACTGTTACGATTGATAGGCTTAAGCCAGCTTTTATAACCACAGATGGCGATCAAACCATTTCCAACGGAGCTGCTCCAAGACCATCTTTAGAATTGGAGCCACGTGTAGCTCCCACTCTCACTCCCACCAGCATGCCATCACAGCCCCAGCCTGTTGGAATAAGAACGCGCAGCGGTAGATCAGTGCATTTCCCTGCTCACTTAGTTGATTATCGACCGTAGCAAGATGTACAGGCAACGGTCTTGGCGGGGGAGTAGTGTGGCGGCCAGCCACCTGTCTATGGAAATAGGCACGTTCAGAGTGTCAGTCATGTCATTAATGATTTATTCACTTTTCGTTGTCACATAATTATATTTGGTGTTTATTGTTTTAATTATAGGAGACCTGCAATATAATCTTTGATTTCATCTCGCCGTAAGGTCCTCTATAGTATGATTGATCATGTGAGTCAATTTCGGTTTCATCAGTTGCTTGGTTGCTGAGAAAAATGCAAATCCCTGCAACCAATTTTCTCATATCGTCATCTTAAGTATGAAGGCACCCATTCAATATCCTTATAGGGATAAAATAAAGTTAGAATTTCATGACAAAATAAATTAGGTAACGATATATTTACGACTTTGAATAAAATGTGTTGCATCGTTTTTGTTGGTTCGTTTATAGCATCGTTTCTGAAACTGTGCCTACAGACCTTACAGTTGCTGGTCAGTAAACATCTTGACATGGTGCACTAGCGCAGTAGCCGATTTACGTACAAATCACGCTACAATTTTTTTATGGTGTTTTTATACTTTCAATTTTAAATATAGAAAATAATACATTTTACTGAAAGAAGACTACATTTAACGATTTATAATAATATGAATAATTTGAATTGTATTCACAGGTGACAGAAAAAATACCGTAGTGTACCAGGAATCGAAACGACTAAAATATGAAAAATAAAAATTCCTACCTAATGATATAACTACTTTTCTCCAACACTTTAAAGCACGGGGAAGTAGGTAAGTACTATATAGTATCTTTGTGGCAAAACCGTTATACGCGCTGTACATAGTCATCTAGCTTAACTTCTGTGGGTCTTGGATGATGTGTGAAGAAAATCTGGTTATCAGACTCGTTAGCCGCTCCAAAAGTTATCAACACTTTTATTTTATCCTGTGATAAAAAATCTGTGACCTACGGTTTCTATTGATTATTTATTTATTCAATTAGTCATCGATAAAATCATATTAGTCGCGAGATATGTAGGTAGATGTAGATAAGATGCCACCGTATTACCAAGAAGTAAGATAAAGCTGTAAGTCCTGAAACCGGAGTAGACGCAATTGGATCCCACAAAAGGCGATCGAAAGTGCAAGTGTTGCAATAATACTTCATTTCCACTCCTCTCCGCATCGCATTCCACCACTTTTTCTACCCTAGCGTTTTGTTTGCCCGTCGAACGTTGGTTATAAATGATCGAAGCTGCGATATCGATTTTCAATAACATATCTGACGTCATAAGAGACTAAAATGAACTTTGATATTTCTACCCTGCGCCTTTGGCATAGAGTTGGAAATTTAAAAAAATATATCGGGATAAGTTTTGCCGGCATGGCAAAAAAGTAAATCTACCTGAATAAAAGTGAGATTTGTTGCAAAAACTACTTCGTTTTAACAAAAATATTAACGATTCTTACAATATGCTTAATGGCACGGCGATTTGAATAGGCTTCCTAATAATAGTTATTGGGATTGACCCAATTGTTTTTTTAATTACTTTTGAACATTATTTTCTAAATAAACCTTGCACTGCGATTATGTAAGAAAGTGATTTTGTGAGAATTGTTAAGGTCCGTTTCGTATTTTTGGGAAGGAATCACTTCAGAAACGTATTTTGATATTGTATTTCTAAGAAACATAAAAGTTATTATAAATTCTGGGATCTGTAATTTACTATGACACATATGTTATGTATCGAAGAGAGTAGTGGACGATTATAGGTGGAAAATTATAATGATTTGTTTGTATCGAACAGCCTTTGTGCGTAAGTATAAATAGGTATTATAGGTACATTAGGTAATTTTAAATTAATATTTTAATTTCTACCAAAATATTCATTTCATAATACGTACTATTTTACTTCAATCACCATATCTGCATCAAAAAAGAGTCGGCAGCGCGCTTCTGATTGTTTTGCAGTTGATGGTGTCCATAGGCTGCGGTGTCTGCTTACCATCAAGCAACCCGTATTCTTGTTGAACAGTATCAAAACACAGGCATACGGCATATGAAACTATGATTAAACATGATATCCTGCGTACGTAAGTAGGTAAGTATACATAAAAGTTTAAGTTCTTACTTGCAAATACCTAGAATTGAGATTTTTTTCAGTTCAAACCATTAAAGCGTTAATAAAACTTCGCATTGAACGTAGTTGCATATCGTATTGCACCCTATCTATTGCGAAGTGTTGCTCTATAAAAAAATCATCCTTTCATGGAAGCAGTCGAAGGCCGAGTAATTAACCCTCTTTTTTGTGACCATCCCATATACATTTGATTTATTTTAAGGGCCTTTCGTAAAAGAAGAATTTGCGAAATATTGAGCGCTTTGGCGCAACATCCAGTGGTTCTCAATGTTTAAATTAAAACATTTCGAACATACAATCTTCGGAGCATGGAAATGCCTAACTATTCAAATAGACTGCGAATTAAATTGACGTTTTGCAGTCAACTTTTATTAAGCTTGAGTCTGTTTATAATTCTATAGAAAACATACAAAATTTCCATAACACCTTTACAGACGTGCTCATAACGTACGATTATTGGTTGGAAACAACGAGCTCTAATAAATCAGTAGTATACCTACTTACATTGAACATGAACATTGAGTATTTGTATTTTATTGTTTTTATTTTTTATTTTTATTTCATTTAGATAAAAAAAAAAGATAATATAGATTTAGATAAAACAGAAACAGTCACGAGAATACAGCGTATTGGTATGTTTGTAAAATTACCTAGGTATAGACGTTTCCTTATACATATCTCACTGTGAACACAAAAAAAGTAACACGAATAACGCTAAAAATGTGTTGTCACTACTTTTTGGCGGGTCAATTATGCAGTCTACTTGGTGCATAATTGACGCACTTCGAATTTCCAGTACAGCTTAAGAGTTTAAAAATCGTGTAAAGTGGCCGCAAACATCTTGACATGACCTTGAGTGCGCAGTAGCCGATTTACGTAAAAATCATGCTTCTGCGCACTCAAGGCCATGTCAAGATGTTTGCCGTCAACTGTACGGTAGCGCGTCGCCAATTGATTCCCGAGGGTTTGAGAACCGCGTTGCCCGGGCGCTGCGCGGGCGATTCCGGGAAGAGTGAAAAAAGCGCAGGTACGCGTCGAGAGTGAAAGGGTCGCGATGCAATCCGAGCCAGTTTCACCGCTCCCACTGACCTCAAGGCTGACATTCTCAATGCTTATCGACCACTCGCTTCCGACAAACCAGTGTAAGTTACGTTTTTATTACGCGTAGTTGTTACGGATCTTGGGGTCAAGATATACCATCGGCGAGTGGAAAGGCGTTTCAGAACCGCTTGTCGATCGCAAAGCCGTTTTTGTGCATCCGATGCGCCTGATTGCCAACGCACCGATTCTGCATCGAATTTTAAGCAGGAACACGTGAGAACTTGGCCCTTCCTTTTTTTCTCTAGATCATGTGATATCTCATTGTACTCGAATTACAGTCTTTCAGACATTTCTATGTAAATCTTGTGAATGGACGCAGTGGGTAAGGATTAATCTGGAACGCGTTCTTTATTAAGCTCCATTTTTCTATGATACTATCATGAAATTTTCGGTACAAAAGACTTTTGGAATGTGTCATATTATATTACGAGAATGCACTATCGTAGACGTAGGTACCTACAGCCAGAATCATTATAGTTAGTATCAGCCAAAGAACATATCCAAATTTCTATGTATTTCTCCAAATCAGAGTGTTTTACTATGTCTTATATCTTGGCTGTCACTAACACGACTAATATGACTATACGAAGTTGATGTTGATAACCATACTGTGGGTCGTATTTAATAAGACAATGGTATGTATCACGGTCGCGCGGTACAGGTTTTTAAGTAGACCCAAAGCAGCTTTGAGATAAATGTAAAATTACCTATTCAAATATCATGTTTTTCGGCAAGCAAGCGAAAAGTCATCTATATTAACTAAAAATATTCCTTAAAGCATAAGTGTACTTCAACTTGATAGCGACTAACAACGTATAAATGTGGATAAAGTTGTACCTAAGTACATATTGTTAGGAAATTCTACTTAGTCATAAAAACCCCAAACAGAGGAGAAATGTTTCAAGCTCTCACAGGACCTTTCCCACGCACGCATTAACATGCTAGTCAAATTCGATCCTTTATAAAATTCAATGTTTGACAGCAATTTTATTTGCGCAAACTTTTTCAATACGCGACACACGAGTTGCACTTTCTACTGCATCGTGGGAATGCAGGTGGGGAAGGGTTCTACCTACGCTCGGACTCTTTGTGACGTTGCACCGCTTGCACAAAAGTTATTCGCCCATTGTGGCCATGTCAAGTGATGTTCGGCTAATAGATAATTTATGAAGCCGCCGCAGAATATGTCAGACAGTTTCAAACTTTAAAATATTAGGGTTGTTTGGGTATTCAATTATCTGTATAGGTAGCGACGGTATACATGGTATCTTTCATCTTTTACAAAGATTGGGATAGATAATTACGCCCAAACGTTTGCGACGTGCGGCTATTTCTTTTTACAGAACATAAAAAATATCCTCAATAACTCACGAAATGCAGTCTCGTTACAATATATGCACGCTCAACCAGTACCGACTGCACGAGCTATAATCTATAAGCACAGAGTGTCAACGACTATTTATCAAACGTTATATTGCATTAGTAACGCAAGCTTAATCCGTTTGAATAGAGATGTGCAGATGAACGTTTGTAAACCGCGTTGACAGGCGTTTGGAGGAGTTTTAACGAGCAAGGTGTCGCGCCGTAATCCTCGTGTACTTGCGAGCGGCACGTCAGCTCTCCGCCGCCAGGCCGCTTTATTACCGACACTCACATAAACCTAAAGCAACAAAAGTTAAATTTAAATGTCAGCAGCTTAACGCTAACCCTCCAAAATCATGAGCTCAACCGATCTGCGCAAATTTGCTACGCGCGTGCATATCACGATAGGATTGAGACATGACACATTCGTCATTTTAGATAACTATACATTCATCGTGACCCCGTCGGGATTCTGATTGCATCGTTTGTTGACATTATGTACTCTTAACCCCAATTAAAAGGTCCCTTATATACGAGCGCAACAATAAAACCGGTTCAACCCTTTCACATTGACATTTGGCCCTGCCTCTTCGCGTCAGATTTATTTATAACCCTTTCACCCAATCAAAATGCGCGTGAGTAAAAAATACATAACCGGTGCTGGTAAAAAACGTAAAAGACGGCAGGCGAGGCGGCGCGAGCGCGCGTAGCTGGGATCTAATAATAACCCTTTCGCGGTGGAAGGGTTAACCAGCCAATCAAACGTAGAGGCGGGGTTTGCTTTATTAAAACTTGATGCGACTTTAAGCGAGAATCTAAATTAGGGATCGTGAATCTGTATGAGTTGAATTTGTTTTTCTCATGCATCAATCATACGACAATAGAGATGATTGACATGAGTAAAGTAAGGTCTGTTTGTTATTAATACAGCAGTAGGTAGTTTGATGTCAGTCGTAACGCAGTAGGATATAAATAATATGGCGATAGTGAATGCAAACGAGCCGGTATCACAAAATGCTCCCGCATCGAGTCGCCCACAAACGAATTAATGCCTCGCCCTCTCGCTCAATTGAAGACAACTGACTATGTTTTCATTAGTACAGTTGTGAACTAAAATGCAATAAAATATGTATATGTATATGATATACCGAACTAGCCAATTATATAATCATGATGTTAAAAAATAGGTAACAGTTTTCCATATAGGTATCGTAATTGATTTTCATACTATAACATCAGTTGGTTCTCGTAAGACCAATGAGAAAATCTGTCGCATCAAATGCTTGACTCGGGGAGTTTGCATGACTTTCGAGATTATATATATCAAGCACCTGCCTGCCCCAGCAGCCCTGCAGCCCTGCTGCTGCAGGCCTGCACTTTATTGTACGTATAGTTACAATATCTTGCTCGGCGTTTTCCCGCGCATGAGACCTAGCTAGATCGATTGCTCGTCGGAAAACCCTACATACCAAATTTCATCAAAATCGTTAGAGCCGTTTCCGAGATCCCCGAAATAAATATATATAGATATAAACAAGAACTGCTCGTTTAAAGTTATAAGATACAGATACCTATAATAATATAACATCGTGTCATAATCTATCTCAGTAATACTAGGCCCGGTTTTATAAAAATCTGTTAGAGCGGTAAGTAGGTATACTGTCAGATCAAATTATAGTAATTCGATATATTTTTTGACATGAGTTCCCGACATTAAGTCTAATAGAACTTTATAACACTTGGTTAAATCATCATTATTTAATGAATACCTATTAATAAATGAATGTGTAATTATCATTTTTAAAGTGTAAATAAATCAATAAATGCGCTTCCCTTTTAGTATAGGTAAATAATTATCATTTCAAAGTGCTACGACAGAATGTATCCTACATTGTACTGTATGAAATTCAATTATAAATTAAAGTAATGAAATTCATTCAATGCTTATAATAAGCTACGCTCACTCACTAGATACCTACAGATTCACTCAGTGGAAATTTAATTGCTTTAAACATCTTGTGAGCTCAACTGTACCAACAATTTGTGAACATATATTTACAAATTATCACTCAGCTCCAGTCGGAGAGTTGTATTTTATTATGATTACTCTCATGACGGTTTGAAACGGTTCCTTATTAACATGACTTCGGGTTTTAACAACAGTCAATTAAGTTTCAAACACGCTTAGGTACTACTAGAAGGAGAGGATAGGTACTCGTTACTGTGTACATTTAATAAATTAGTAGACAGCCGAAGGAGAATGACTTCCCAAAAATATAAAGTAATAAAAAAACAAAACATAACCTTGTGAATAATCAATATACAATTATACATAATATCTAAACTACCTCACTATGAAACAACTATCAAACAACTTATCCAAAATTTTCACCCATAACTCGCACTTATGACAAAGCAGTTACACGAACTTTTTACCATGAGAATCTAATCGACGTGACAGTCCAGCAAACGGGGTATCATTTTCCTAAAACTACTTTAATTTTTATCAAACTGGGCTAAATTGTTCAAACTAAAATTGTTACCGAACGCCTGGTAAAGTCAACTGCTATGAATTATGTACGCCACCGCGTCATGACTACCAACAATGACACTATGGGAAATAAAATTGTCCCCTATGAGTATTACGGCGAGAACGAGTTTTTCTTTTTGTAAATAATGTGTAATGAGCCTTTTAGAGTATCAGTAGAGAAAGCGCGAGTTCCGTGATAGGGGCGTATTCACACAGCGGGTGCTATGGGGGCGATTGTTTCACCTCTAATTGGTTAAGTAGCCCGGCCTAATTGCCCACGGACACGACACGGTGGTAGCGCGGATTAATGCCGGGTCATCTGCATTCATTTTACACTTTAATCACTTTACAAAACATTATCCGAAAACACGCAGCCCGCTTAAATGTGCGATTGAAGATAAGTTTTCAAATTAATGCATAGATCTGTTCTGTTGGGTACCAACTCAATATTTATGTAAAGTAGTGTTATACTAGCAGTAACATAAACAGCATTTGAATCAGCAATTGATTTACGGTCAATTAAATTTAGGATTTAATCTCCATTGTTACACAAGAGTAAGAATACTATCTACTGCACTGGAAGAACCTTCTAATGTAGTTATATAAATACTATAATCTTTTTCCGGCGACTTTCTCCGCGTGGAAGTCGTCTATATCGTAGGTACCTCCAAGTATATAAACTTTTCGTCCTCAATTAATAACTTAGAGAATGAACCGTGATAGTAAGACAGTTGAAATTATCACAGATGATGTATTTCTGTTGCCGCTATAACAAATACTGAAAAACAGAATTAGATACCGTAGAATGGGGTTACTTTGATCAATTTCAAAATTAAAAAGTAATTATCTCCCCGAAAGTGACTTCAAAAAAATAAAAAAAAATATGCCAATATCGGTTTTTTTTCCTCTGTCGATTACACAAATAAAACATAATATAGTTTTAATAGATCACTTGATTTTTTTTTAAATTGGTGATCAATTTTATACTGATGTTGGGGTTACTTTGATACCCCCCCTTTTTTTAACGGAATTCGATAATAACCCCAATAAGGAACAAAACTCCTAAATATCAAAAAAATATCCGTTCACAGGTTTAGGATTTAAAAAGGTTTATGTGCCTTTGGGGTATGTTGACATATAGGGAATTACGGGTATTCTATCTGTCGACTTTTTTCGGTATAAAATATTAAATAATATGAACAGTATGTAATTAGTTAGAGCTGGCAGCTTCCTCGCTCAACGCATTAGTATTGCAATACAGCGAGGAAATGCTGCCAGCATCTTCGGTACCATGCCACGGGGGCCCAATTTTTTACATATGTTTTAGTTTAGTTAGTTTATTAGTTATCATATGAGCTGGGTGTGTCAGTGATCAATCACACCCCATACTACAAATATCGAAAAAAATCAAATAGCTTCCATGGTTGTGATTTGCAACAAGGATCGATGTTATAGGCCGATAAAAGCCTGATTCAGTGAATTACATTAAATTAATGTATTTACCAAACTGAAACTTGTACCTGAGAAGTTATACACGCTATTAAAAGTACGTAAAATGAGTACTTATATATTTTTCATTTTTTTTCATCGATCAACGCGCCCGATACCATAACTGGTAAACACACATTGACAGTGATGTTCAATGTTCATGTTCAGCTGCCAATCGTAAAAAAAATAAACCGAATTCTGCATTCAGAAAGCGTATAACTGGAGTTTAAACATGAAGTGAAGTTTTTATCAAAGTAACCCCACGAATCAAAGTAACCCCATTCCACGGTAAATATTTAAGGGGGCTCCCATACAACAGACATGATTTTTTTTGCAGTTTTTATAGATAGTGGTATGAAAAACTTCGTGCACGAGTCCGACTCGCACTTGGCCGGTTTTTTAGGCAGCTACATTTATTCACACATTTATAAGTATTTTTGTGCTGCATTTCACCATTAGATTTCACCTTTCGATATTGACACATAATGACTAAATAAAACTAAATTGGATCACATCTGATGTTTCATTTAGTCACTACTATTATTGTATTCTTTATATGTATTATTACGTCGATAATAAACTGAGAAAACCTTTCATAATTGGATTCTGTATAACATTGACATAAAATACAGTTTCACGTGTTCTTGCGCGAAAAGTTTTTCTATACAATAGCGGTAATAGGCCTTCATAAAATAATCAGGCGACGAACAAGCCAGTAGGGAGCTATGTCTACTGTTTGCGTAATAAGTGTCAGTATGTAGTGTCTAGTTATAGCGGTTGAACGCGTTGTAATCCGCGCGCTACGCACATTAGTCAAATTAACACGGCATAAAGTTTGGCGCGGCCCTGATTAGTACGGACGAGCCCGCGTCGCTGCCTAATTGACCTAAAAGTGTTCAGCACGAATCGGTCGGAGCTATGCTGTGAAGCAGGGTTGTCACACGACCATTTTTGAACACCATTTGTTTCTCCTCCTATGAGTTAAGGCGATATATCGATTGAAAGAGACGTCCTTATTTATGCCCTTGTGTTTTTCGCTCACGACAAAACGGGATGCAACACTCTTCGAGAATGGCTTTTACAGACAAATCTCGTTAAATAAGTATCTGACTGTGTGCAGGTTAATTAAATTTCCTCTTGACAGAGTTTAGATGAGGTAAAATACCATCATATTAACTTAATCGTGTCTTTTAATAATGCGTTGTTTTAGTAGGCTGAGTAAAAAAAGGAAAATGTAGACCCAATTTCGGATTTTTTTTCTATCGGGAAAATTTTAAGCAATCATTTTTCGGCTATTGTCAGAAACACAATCATATAGTCAAGAATCATATATCTGAAAATTAGTCCCTATTGTTTCCTCGTCTGGGCAGAACAGCGTTTCAAAGTTTCTAAATTTCTCGTTGTAGCGCCTTAATGTTCCATCACGACCAAATCTCTAATTGATGTTCACGGAGTTCTTAGTCGAACGGACCGCTCTATGTAAACTGCGATTGGCAGCCTTCTTAATCGTACCGCTTTAGCAAGGCATCCTTTCTAGCTCTTCTGCCGTTAATGTTACAATCCAAAGTTAATTTGATTCTCTAGACGAGGTGAACGAGTGATATATCCAAAGGAACTTTCTCTTTTTAGGAACAAGACACTTTATTTGATTTCCTTGACAACTTTACATATAACAGTTAATCTATACATATTACCAACTCAAATCTCCGCTGAACTGAAGGTTTCTGGGATGGTCAAATTCAACGGCAGGTATTCCTTTCTTGGTGAACATCAATGGTATAGTAAAACATAGCAGGGAATGTTGGTTAAATAGATCAGGCGACAGCTAAAATCCTTTAGAAAATAGATAGGTAATGATGGTAACAAAATGGCAAAGATAGTCGTTTCTTTGCATGTTTCATGTCAATAGTTAGGCTATCTTCGTGCATCATCCTATGTTAACTTTAATAATTTAAGTATTCCTTATTCCCCTCGGAATATTTTATTTACGCGCTCCACCATCTTTATATCTTTATCTTCGGCCATACCTGTTAACATCTATTAACATAGCGCATTTACAACTAAACCAGCATTAAATTATTGTTATCGCGCTACATGGCCCTTGTAGCATGGTAATACGCGGATTGATAGGCCCACGCCCAGCAGTAACCCTAATCAAATTAATGGCGACTGAACTCTGATTAACGCCTGCGAAGCAATACCATTTCCATAGCGCCGCGAACACCGGGCGCGTCTAATTTATCGCGCCGCGGGCCCATTCGCCGCCACGGAGCACTAGATACGATAACGAGCCACAAACCTTTTACAAAACGCTACTTAATTAAGATAAATTATTACGAATGACTTGCTGCCGAGCATGTTTGCGATTCGCACATTTCTCGTTATCACTACGGTGGCTAATTCGGCGAAGTATGAAGTTTGCCGGAGACGTGGAGTTGGAGTCGGTAACGAGGAGCGTCCAAATGAACCCGCGGAGTGCGCGGTCATTAGTGAGTTGTAACGTACCTACCCGCTTGATTGATACGAGCTCCACGCGCCAGCGGCAGCGCGCTCTCCGATACCTATCCAACAAACTTCCACTTTTCCAACTTTGTTTGACGTAATTAAAATCCATCTCCCCTGAACGGCACGCTGGCACATCCGAAGTGTAATTTTCCTTTCAAAGAGAACTTCCGTTTTAGCTCCACCCCGCCCTAATGAAAGATTACTTTTCTGCGCCTAAAAAGGCTTTTAAGTAACGCCAGCGAAATGACCGAAGTTTTATACTTTAATGACTTAGTGCAAAATTTGCCGATTCTCGGAGAAATTTTTAAACTTAGATTAAGATTTAGATGTTTGAAACTGCGAGATATTTTCGAGAGATTCTCTTTGACTGTATAAGTATTGAGCAATCAAGTCTAATTGCTTTTTAATTACTTTTGATGAAAGAGAGATTTCTTATGAATAATATCGGAGACGAAGAGAACGTCTTAATGTATGTTGATCATTGATCAATTCTAGCGAAGTAATAAGTATAAGCTGTAGTTAAGAGTGCGCCGGTACTGTCTGATATTTACAACGTAGGGCAACAAAAGCAATAAAAGCTTATCAAGTAAACAAGAAAAAGGAGTGTTCGGCGGGAGATATCGCCGGACGGCGCGGCGGCGGCGGCGGGCCGGGGCGCGACACATCGCGACCGGCCACCGCGCGCACTTATTAATTGCTAGCTCCCTTCTCGTGTGGACTGCACGGAGGGCGCAAAAACGCGTCCTCCCGAGCCCTGTCAGCGAGGGAAAAAATCAGTGAGCGATCGTCCCCTCGCGGGCGAGTCCATCATATTGATTGAGGGAGGGGCTGCCATTGGTCAGCGTCCCCCGCTCGCGTTCATTTATTATAGACACTGCGATGCTGTACAATACCCTCATCTCTGAGTTTTCGCTGAATCATGCCAATGCGTTGCAACTCAACAACACCAATTTTGTAACGGCGAACAACCTACACTTACTTATCTGTTCACGTACATTGCTCAATATGCTACCTGACGCTATTCATTCCCTAATGTTAACCATACCACACCATACAAGCAAACTAATTGTAAATAATACATACACAATACAAAAATCACGTATCTAAGATATACAATTTAATAATTCACGTAGAATGAAATGTAAGCGTGAGTAGAATTTCTGACCAATTTTTCCTCTAACACGACTGTTTGTCTAACCCTAAAGTGGGTAGACACTTCTTAATAGGACCCAAACCAAACCACACAGGGGAACTACCTACATCATTTATCGTTTACTCCCAAATTCACACGCCAGGATGTACTTAAAAGGTGAGATCAATAGTGTAAAGTGTAAAGGTTTGTTATAACATTTTTGTGAGATATCTATATAAGATCGAACAAAAATCGAGCTTTTGAAGGATAAGTAAACCCTTATTTTGCGCAACCCGCTGTGCCCGTGCGCGCTCTATACATCAATTACTTAACCCGCACTAACTTTACCGAGCAAATTGCCTTGAAAAGCAGTGAAACAGTATCAAAATCGATACAAATATAAAGAATTTCAAGTTTTTTTCCATGAGGGCATCACAAAAGGTTACACGAGTAACGCAAAAGTTTATTCCCAAAAGAATGAAGTCTTTAACATAAAGGAATTTTACATCAAGATAGACGTGAAGAGAACAGTAACGACATAGATAAGATTTGTGGAATCTGTGAGCTCGGAGGCCGGTGCGGCGGCGAAGTGAAGCTTCGGCGTCCGACGGGAAAATACAGTGAGTGGGCGAAGGAAAGTTTGATTCTCCTTAAAATATGTAGAGAAAGTGAAAAGTAAGAAAGGGGAGGGTGGGGGCAGCGGTCAGTGGAGGGATGATGGATCACCGCCGCGCGCCAGGACCTCTCCCTTTACCCAATTATAAGTACCTACAAACATAACAACTCATTTTGAAACAGAAAGCGTTAAGGATAAGAGTAGTTCTAGAGCTTCGCAAGGAGTAGATCCCACTGTACCCATACCATGAGTTTGCAATGTTTGCATTGCCGTACTCGCTAGCGACTGCGTAAAATATTTATTATATTTTTGTCCATACTAAATCGTTTACGCAGTTGTTAGCGAGTATGGTATTGCAAACATTGCAAACTCATGGTACAAGGGTACCTACTGATCAAGTTCGTGGTATAGTTTTATATCGAAGTGAACTTACTTAGTCTGTTTTATTTGGCTTTCAATTAGCAAAAGGTTAATTGAGACACGCGTTTCTGAAATATCAAAATGGCAAATGGTGAGAATACCGATCTAATTCTAACAAGGTCTAATTTTCCATCTGGGTTGGATTGTCAGGTGGCAGTGCGTAAAAGTAGTGCCTACGCTATCCAGTAATAAGATACAGTCGGCCTCATAAGTTGCTGGACCCTTTGGTACTTTGTCGCTTTAACCCGTCAAGAAATTTAGTAAATATGACAGTCCAAAGTCCAAACAGGACGTTAACGCGACAAGGTACAAAGGTGTTAAGTCCCTTGTGAGGCTGACTGTACCAAAGCGGCCCCGCCATTGGTTCACATAGCATAGCACCAGTGGAAACGGAAAGCTATCATCACATCCTCGCAGCATAGCTGCATAGCATAGCTGTGGTGGAAAGGCAGCCTTAGGATAGAACCGAGAGAACGCTAGATAGAAAGACGATGATTTGACTCGTTTTGGTTCATGCATCTTGCTTTGGCGCATAGCTACGTGTGCCTACCTTATGAGATTACGGATAAAAAGAATTGAATTGTTTCTGAATTTTTAGCAGTAGTCACAACACAGCGGTTAAAAATCGATCGAATATGGAAAGCCACCAAAAAACACCTAATGTTAATGCATGTGGAATATTTTCGTAAATATTGGTAACACGAAAAATCTGTATTGTTATAACAGAACAGTATTTCGCATGACATTTGTAAAATTATTTATATTTTAATGTTGAATCTTTTACTCTTACTTTACGCATGGTCTCGTATTGTTACTGTGTATAATTGTATTAGCACGTACAATTTAAATATGTTTTATTGCAATAAATAAATGATTACTGATTACTACTTGTACTTACTGAGTAAACAAAATATTACTGTAGTATTAAACCACTATATTTACTTACTAGCGACCCGCCCCGACTTCGCACGGTTAGTACAGTTTTTAATGTTTGAACTTTTGACCTATTACCTATACTTAGGGAACGGTTGAATTTTCAAAAACGCGGACATTACTTTTCTTGTATTTTAACTGAGAGTCTACACGCCAAGAACACACTGAAAACCCTAAAAAACGGGTTTGCTCATAATAACTATCAACCCTTTTTCACCCCTTAAAAGGGAGAATTTTATAAAAATGCTGAAATTTGTTTTATTATAATTTAATGGTAGGTCTATAAAGGAAGTTTCAAGTTACATGTTTAAAAAATTTGCTCCCCATACAAACTTTCATCCCCTTTTTCACCACGTTAGAGGGCGAATTTCGGAAAACGATGAAAATGGTTTTTTATTCTTTCATTCTTAGTCTGTTAGGGAACTTTTAAGTTTCTATTAAAGATAATTTTGTTATCTTAAAACTTTTCAATAGACTAAGCATTAAAATAAAAGAAAACCCCCTAAAGGGCTCAATATTAAAAAAAATATAGCCTTTGTGTTATTCTAATGTTGACAATACTGGAAAGTTTCATAGAAACCAGCTCACTAGTTTTTGAGATTAAGAGGAGCGTACAGTCAAGGGCACCAATATGTATACATTTTTTAACCTTATCCCATTGAAATAAGGTTCAAAAATGTATACATATTTATACCCTTGACTGTACATCTATCCAACCATCCGCACACACTTTCACGTTTATAAGATTATTTTATTAGGATTAGGATATTTCCTGCTATTTGGTTAAACGTAGTTTAGTTAAACACTCACCTTAAACAAAATTAAAATTAAGAGAATACTAGATCGCCATGTTTTCTCTTGCCAGTAACGGCTCATGTATGCTTAAAGCTTAAGCCACACAGAGAGCGGGCGGGCGGTGGCGGCGCGGGCGCGGGCGGCGGCGGCGCGGGAGCTGCTTTTGGCGGTGGCGGCTGCCGCCAAAGGCCGCTGCCGCCCGCGCCCGCGCCGCTGCCGCCCGCGCCCGCGCCGCCGCCGCCCGCGCCCGCGCCGCCACCGCCCGCCCGCTCTCTGTGTGGCTTAAGCTTTATACCTACCCAGTAACGACGAGATACTTCTTCCCGATACAATCTCACATAATCTAGGTACTCATATGATTACACTACATACAGATTACACGCTCATAAATGAAAAATGAAAATGAAAAAATGTTTATTGTGTCTTTTACATGTTTAGATACATAAGGTTGGAATCCCCTTTTAAGCATAAAGTAAGCTTGTGTCAGGAAATTCCGCTCTTCCATAAATACAAGAGGTTTGACATAATAAAATAAAATATAAAAACCGGAATAGAAATCATACAATCTTAAAATAATACATTAATTATAATATTCTGCTGATTATAATTATTAAAACTTGGACTTGGTGTGTGCGTGCGTGCGTGCGTGCGTGCGTGCGTGCGTGCGTGCGTGCGTGCGTGCGTGCGTGCGTGCGTGCGTGCGTGCGTGCGTGCGTGCGTGCGTGCGTGCGTGAGTGCGTGCGTGCGTGTGTGTGTGTATTTGAACGCGGGCGTCTGTAAGTGTATATTTAAACATTTTGTAATAGGTTCTCAATCTCATTAAATATGTTTTAGTTTTTTGCCAATTCGTTACTTTTATTTTACACTCATGTACAGTATTTTGATAAATTTGAATTTCTTTGTGTATTGCATTATACAATTTCGCAGATTGTGTGACGTATTGTCTTCTTGCTAAGGCAGAACTGACAGCAGCGCGGTAATCACGTAACGTTTTCGACCGTTAGTACGATAGATTTAAATGTCAAATCCCACACTAAAACTGACATTAAATACGTACCAACGGTAGTACATATCGTTACGTGATTACCCCGCTGGTGTCGAAATTACATTTACCCTTCTCCTTCTTATTGGGATGTTCTGAAACACATACGTTGTGTTTTTATGTCTCCTTGTTTCCTTGTAACAGCTCATGTATGGTTAATACCTACCAGTAACGACGAGATACTTCTTCCCGATACAATCTCACATAATCTAGGTACCTACTCATATGATTACACTACATACAGATTACACGCTCATAAATCACCATCAAAATATTCTTAGCCAGTTGCTTACGAAAGAAACTCTATTATTATGTTTAGTTTCGTCCGTATATCAAGACAAGTGTAAAGTTGTGTGTCATATGTGATGTGGGGAGCGCGGCGTGGGCGCCCCGCCGCCCGCGCGTTGCTAGGCAACAGACAGTTTGTTTTCGCGGCCGGGGCGGGTTAGAAGGGGTAGGCTCCATGATTGATCAGCCTATCCCGCAGCCGGATGCCTACCGCGCACTACTGTCCTCTTATCCCTATTGAGAAACAATAACGCAACATTAATCCTATTAATTTCTTTAAAAGTTGGGTTTTATTAATGACATTGTTCCGGTAATAGGTGCGCCTGATAACGGGAGTGATTAGGAAGAATTCCCGAGCATAATTAAATTAATAAGAAGCCGGTCGTAGTCACTAAGTCAAATATTTGCACAAATTAAAGCCAATTAGGCACAGTATCATAAAATGCCTACGCAAACTTTTGAGGTTAGGTGTCAAAGCGGACAGGGCCAAAGAGTATAATAAGTTACAGGGCTCCTTAAAGCGCACCGGGTTAAAGCTAGGAAGATGATGAGGTACAATATTATAAACACAGATCAGGAAATACTGACATCGGTAATCGGTGTAATCAATATTCTTCTACAAGTAGATAAAAATATATTATTATCAATTAGGTAATTCACATTAACCTCTTTTAAAATGTAATTTTCATATACTTTCAAAGTGTTTGTATCAGTCAAAACTCCTCGTTCGTGCAATATTATTTGACGAACGCGTTAACTACCACTTTTTTAACCGCTTTAATTTTTTTGCACAATGCCCCTCTGCTCTATATTGCACCAATATAAAGCTGGACACAAATAGACGGTTCCCAGTATTTTATGTGCCAATTACTTCGGGTAGATTTGGCTACGGTTTTTGCTTGTGAAATAATTGTCTCGGCCGCAACCACCATTGTTATTCCCCCGTGGTCACGGCATGATCTAGTTTGAAAACTGCTCTAAAATGATTTATTTTTATGCAACGACTATACATTTAAAAGGACATTCCAACTAGCCCAACCTTTGGGTTTTTCTCCTGTATATATATTTTTTATATATAAAATATTTTATTTTTAATTTTTAATAAATTAAAGAAATGAAGTATGTTTAAGAGAAACATGAAACAGACAAAAAAGAAAGTTGATCAATTTGAATTTCTAGTATGCAGGCAAAAATGTAGTGCAGGTTGCCAGAAGTTAGCTTTCAAGCTACTTGACGACCACTTTGATGTCCTAGTTGGTAGTTTATTTTGTTTAGTTTTATTTGCCTATACTAGCTTAAAACTATTTACTATTTGAAACACCCTTTCATCGAAATTTAAACGAATGGTTTCTCGGCTTAGTAACGCCGAAAGGCACCTAAAAACAAAATCTATGATACTTAATTCCTAACTTAAAATTGCGAATTTTCGGTTCCATTTGAGGTAGCTCGGTAGGTACCCGAATGAGAGGTATTATAACTCTCATAAACTCCTAGCTGCCGTTTTTTAAGACACTGTTGTTTTTGCATACCCGTCATTTGTTAAAAATGCTTCTTTGTAATAATTTACTAATTTTACTGGCACAAAAGAATAAGAAAAAAAATGCTCCCTTCTCTGGCATTATGGGCAAATTTGCAAGCGTGTCCGTTTAAGAAAAGTGTAGCAATAAGGTTGATACCGCGTGCGTTTACAACTGGCCAGCATTGTGCCTTCTGTTCTGTTTTTTTATACACAGCTGTAGAATTTAGAACAATATGCAAATTCGTAGAAGCAAAGTAATGCACAGTTTGCATAACCGTTTTTCGATACTTTTCATTGTGTCGCTCAAAAAAATGTTGAACATTTTTCCAACTTGGATAATAAATTATTCAATAGGTCGAAACAAAACGAACATTCAATTATAAGTAGAAGGAAAATCCGATGCTACAAAATTTAAAGCACTGATAAAAAGAATAATACAACAGGAATTAATTTACATTACTCGTCCGACCCGTTTTTAATGGACGAAAAAGAAGGGAATCCTAACAAGCTATAATTACTAACCATCTAATTGCAGTAGTTGACATCCTTTCACCGAAAACTTACTTTTTTTTTAATTATAATGATAGGGTTTAGACGTTTTTTACGTTAAAGAAATATAATACGCTTCTGATATACCGTAAGATGATAGAAATAGAAATAGAAATAGAAATAGAAAAAACTTTATTGTTCAACCGTGTTACATAGATGATATATATTACAAGTGTTAGGTTTCAACGGTTACCCATTTCGGGTGTACAATATTTACTTAAAACTAATTTGTTTAACATATCTACACATATTTTTAAGACGAATATTCAAAAAATTCTTTTAAGGAATAGAAACCGTTCTTAATTAACCATTTTTTCAAATTTCGCTTAAATTTCATGTCATCCAGCATTTTTAATTCCTTAGGAAGATGATTAAAAACTCGAATGGCATTAATAAATGTGCTTTTGTCATAAGTTTTATTTCTTACTAAAGGCAATGATAAATTATACCTATATTGAGTGCGTAGGTTATCGCGTTGGGAAGCTAGTGTTGTGAAGTAATTTTTGTTACTTTTTACAAAGTTACAAAGCTCATAAATATAAATGCCAGTTAATGTTAGGAAACCTTGCTCTTTAAACACATTTCGGAGTGACTGTCTATTGTTCATGCGAAAGATAATTCTCAAGCACTTTTTCTGCAAAACAAAAGTGGATTGTACATCTGTTGAGTTACCCCAGTATATAACACCATAAGTCAATGTAGAGTATATGTTAGCATAGTACGCAGTAATAAGGGTTTCTTGGGAGCACGTTTCAGCTAATATAGATAACGCGTAACATTGACTGGAAATTTTACTGTTAACTTTTTGTATGTGGTGTTTCCAAGTCAAATGAGGATCTATAATTATACCTAAGAAACTTATTTTTTCTATTTCTTCTATTGAAATTCCAGATTCCATTATATTCAATTTTGCTGGAATCTGTTTGTGGTTGCGAAATTGCATAAGCTTAGTTTTTGTTAAGTTTACCTTTAGGTTTATTGATTTTAACCAACTGACGACAGTTTTTACAGTTTTATTTATATTTTTTTGGAAATCTTCATCTAGTGTTTCACCGGAAAATACAATTGTTGCATCGTCGGCGAACATTACACATAATTCATCCACAACATTTGGTAACTCGTTGACATAAATTAAAAATAAAATAGGCCCTAAAATACTACCTTGAGGTACTCCGAGTGTTATACTCTTAAAGTTAGATTGTACTTGTTCAATAGTTTTAGTACTATTATTATAAGTATCAATTACAGTCGCTTGTTTTCTGTTCATGAAGTAGTTTTCAAATAGTCTTAAAGCGTTTCCTCTAATACCTAAGTGTTCGAGCTGTGTTAATAAAATAGATGGCACTACACAATCGAATGCCCTGGACATATCGAGGAAGAGGCTAACGCAAGGGTTTTTGTTATTTACGGCATCCCAAATATGCTTAAATGTTTTGAATATTGCTAAGGATGTAGATTTGCCTTGTTGAAATCCAAATTGGTTTTTGTTTAATAAATTATTTGCAGTGACGAACTTTATAACTCTAATGTAAATAACTTTTTCAACAATTTTAGAAAAAGTAGGCAACAGTGCAATGGGCCTGTAATTACAAATATTTTTTTTATCTCCTTTCTTGTGTAGAGGTTTTATCAAGGATTTTTTCAAATCGTCGGGGAAGATTCCAGTCTCAAGTATTAAATTTATTATATGAGCAAGAGGTTCGGCAATGTATTCAAAAGAAGATTTTATAACTGATAAAGGTAAATTATCGTGGCCTGTGCTTTTTTTATTTTTTAATGAATTAATAATCTTCTTTAGCTCAGATATGCTTACCGGAAAAAGAAACATACTGTGAGAGGGCGAAGTGCTTTTTGGTTTCCATTTTAAACCTGAAGTATCGCTAATATTTTGATCTATAAAAAAATTGTTGAACGTTGATGCTATTTCCGAAGGGTTTTGATTAATTTGCCCATCTATGTCAATCTTTTCGATCATAGGTTTCATAGTGTTAGAATTAGAAGTATAGTGTTTTATCAGTGCCCAAGTTGCTTTTGTTTTATTGGAGCTGTTTGTGATAAATCTGTTGTTTGCCAATATTTTTGAACTACGTATTGCTTTTTTTAATATTTTTGAATAATTTTGATACTGAATTCGACATAACATACTGGGATTTTTGTTTTGATAATATTTGATGAACATGTGCCGCTTATTACGACACGAGTTTTTTATACCTTTTGATTTCCAGTTTTGCTTACGCTTATACGTAACTTTTTTTCGCTCCGCTGGAATACAAAGGTTAAAAATTAACAAGATTTTCTCTAAAAATAAATTATACGCCAAATTTGCTTCAGAACTATGTAAAACGTCTGAGAAATTTATTTGTTGTATATATTTTAAGAAAATGCTTAAGTTTGTACTTATACGTCTGGTCCAAATATACCAATATTTTTCATTAAAGCTTAAATTTAGATATTTAGTAGAGGTAAATAGGTACCACTACCTACCTGTGGTACTGGTACTGGCTGACTACTATCTGTATATACTTATAGGTATTTATATTTAGGTATATTATATGAGACGAACTAAAAGCACATACTTATTTGTGTGTATTGTACATGCGTTTAGAAAGCTAAAAAAAAAAGAGTTTCCATGAAAATGTCATTCAGTGCGAAATTGATAAAAAAATCGGTCAATTTTGCATTTGTCGTGATAAATTCTGTATATTAGCTCTAGGTATGTTAAAAACAGGGTTTAGAAGAATCTTACAGTTCTATTATACACTGCATAGTGCATGTTACATGAATCTGCTACGAAAAAATCTGAAACAGTGAAATTTGGGGCACGTGTATGTGTATTGTCCCAATGGGGGCAATTACATTTCAAGACAGGGTTTTCGAGTGCATCTGGCAATAATCTTTGCACATATGTCTAAAGCAGATACGAGTATAATCTTTAGAGCAGATGTGTTTACTGTTCTTTAAAATGGCAATTGTTTTCATTTCACCATAATAACTCCTATTTCTTACCCATTACATCTCTCGTTTGGCGAAAACCACACATGGGAATTTTCTACGGTCTAATTCGTCTAAATTTTACAACTCAATGCTATGGTGCATACTTTAAATAATAATTAAAACTTTTAATTCCACCTCCTTACTTTGTTTTAGGCCCCTTTTATTATTTAAATAATATTTTATTTACGTGAATGACCAATAACAAAAACTCCGTCAATAAAAATAATGTTTGAATTTATGAAAAATAAATTAAACCTAAACGGAGTCACTTAACAAAAATGTAATAAGACCGACATATTTCTATGCATACCTCGGCAAGGAATGCGAGCGGGCGGCGGCCGTCCTAAATTACTCCTATTATTTTATAATCCCTCCTAGTTACGTTTTGAATATTAATGACATTCCGCAGCATTTCCCTCCGATCCGTCCTATAAAGCAATTTTCTTTCGGCGGTTGACACACACTTCCTGAATAAAATAATATACATACCGGATGAATACTTCTGGTGCCATGCCTTGGAAAATAATTTACTTTATACTGTGGACTTTGGCATTAACTTAGGTATGTACACTTTGCAACGTTACATTTATAAAGGGTCGGCCACGCGCGCGTCTCTGCGTTGGAGTTGCGGGCGTCTATAGGCTGCGATGTCCACTTACCATCAGGCAAATGACTACACAGCAAACGGAAAATAGTGAAGTAATTTTAGCGATGTTAAACAAAGTGTTAATCTTGCTACTGGGTTGACAAATAACAATAGGTACCTAATATAATCGCATTGCGGTCATTGTTCAATTATCATAGCATAATAGAATATAAGCAATGAAGCAAAGAGGTGGCTCTCGTTCAAGTGATGTCAAAGTACTACGAAGTAATGAATACCCTATTAAAATGACAGTTGATATTATACCACAACGATGTTATCTACAGCCGTGAGGCCCAGCTACCATTAAATTATGCTAACCAAGTTAATAAACGAACACTCACAATTGTAACTTCCCAGTGGCGAGAGAATTGTTTAATTAAAACATTTACCTACCGCGGCACAACGGAAATTTGTAAAAAAAACACTGCCCCTAACGGCTGCAATAAGGTGGATTCGGTTTTTTATACTAAAAAAAGTGTACACGCGCCTTAAGACCCGATTAAAGAAGGGGTGAAGTCGCGTGCCTCGAGAAAAACTCGAAAAAAAGGCTATCGTATAACGCCGTTCCGACGGCTGATAGAGCTATTTGAGTGCTCAACCCGATTGTTTCGATATCGATTAATTGGCTCGCACGGTAATCGATAAACTTTTACATCTGCTCTTTATAAATCTTTTTTTATGGTGTAGCCGTGTCTGAATTAATAAAATTAAATAGGTAATAGCCTCGGGCTGGTTAACTTCATTCAGGTATTATGAAGGTTAACATTTTCTACTAAACCATCAGATTAGAACAATTTTTACTAAAACACGTCCACTTAAGCAACATTTCAGCTTACCTAAGCTGTACAGTAAATGTCAAACTATCTATATTATGCAAATACGTATGTACCATATCAACAGCATATTTCTTCAGTTGCTGTGTTGTGATTTTATTGTCATCAATAAGATAATGGCTTACTTTACAAATTATCGTGTAACGATCTAAGTAAAAATCTTTTTAGCTAGCAATTAATTTAGGTCAGTCAATTTTAGGCATAGTCTTAAAAAGAAAGGTTATGTTAGGATAGGTATAACGATTTCATTAAACGTAATTTTTCTTTTTGCTACAAGACTTGGTGGAATGAACAAATGGAATGGAATGAAAATTACCCATACCTATTTGTACACAAAAATAAGATATTATTAATCATACAGGTATACCGAGTAATCCCTATGAACAACAGGTGATGTTCAAAAAAATACCCGCGGCGTGTCCACAGAAAGTTGTTTACCTCAACTGTCACAGAGTTATCTGATATTTTTTCCATCGCCAAAAAACTCACCCTTTGATATTCATAAAAGTTATTAATATCCATTCTTGTATAATCCTTTTTTGGTTGCGTGTATTTGGGCAAAAAAGGGTTGGTTAAAGAAATAGTTGTGTAAAAAGTGAAATTTAACCCTTACCTGCGCGGCATGTGTGTCGGTGCATCGCACATGCATCGTCGTGCTCAATTACTGTCGCGTCCGGTGTACAAGTGCAACGAATAAAAAACCTACAATAGAAGGGTTGGGGAAGAGTTGTAAAGGCATAATGGCCGTGTAACTATCGTGTAATAACGTATTACAGGTAAAAGGGTTCGCTGTTGCTGTGTCTAATTTGCTTAACTAGGCGCGAATCAATTAGACATTTTGTTATATGTCAATCATGAATGCTATCATAAAAAAATATTCTATACTTCCCCATGCTCGACAAATTTGTCATATTAGACTTATCAAGCGGCGAAAGTGTTACATTTAGGGAAAATATGAATATACTTATTCACAAATCATACCATACCATAGTCACAAAAAAATTTTGACCAATCAATATACTTCACCATAGTAAATCCACCAATCACAAACCTCTAATTTAAAACTCTTTTAAAAATGTTGGCAATGGGTATCAACCAACCAGAATACAGCTTTGCTAAAAGAAATCAGGAAACAGAATTAATTTCTCTAAACATCAAGTTTTAGTAGTCCCTATTTCACAATGTTTTGTATGTATAAAGCATTTAAGAAAAAAATTTGCCGCCAAATCATACATATATATGATATTATATACGCCGTGGAGTTTATTTTTGATTCTGGGTGGATAACTGGACAATCTCAGTTTATTTATTTTCTCACAATTTAAGTGAAAAGTAGAGTGAAATCTACTATTCTAAATTAGAACCCATGTTACCCCATGAGCTATTTTCGTTCGGGAATAGAACCATCTCGTGGTAATCTGGCTCATTTTAAACCCTAGTCATACAATCTAATTTGAGGCTCTAGCTAACTAAAAAATAAGCGTACTGGCCAAATCATAAGTGTAATGCAAACACAAGCCAAGAAAAACTTGCACACAGTTTGTATGGGGACTATGGGGAGCTTGCGTATACAGGCGCCTTAATTTGTTTGTATGTGGTATGTCCATTTGTGGGCGTAGAAATTTGTTAAATGGGTCAGGCCGTAGAAAACGGTAATGCAAAATAGTTAAGGTGCGCTTACATTGTTTGATTTTTTCATTTCTTACATATTTTGAATAAATGCATAATAGTAGATTGTTAACCGTGGGATGAAAAGAACCCATTACAGCCGAGATATTTTGGTGGTCTAACGAAGTGAGAGCGACATTAGTTCGGTTCCATTTGATTCACCTCACACCTACTGAGCGCAAAAAAAAAAGATATTTAAAAGGGGGATAGGTTAGCTATTGTTTCATAACGTAAAATCAAACAGATTACCAGAAATATGTATTTTTTAAATTTTAGTGATGCTTAAAGTGCACCCCTACCGAAGTGGATACGCGATTTTTATGAAATTTTCGTCCTTCTTATAGAAAAATATTTTTATAACTTTCCAAGCTTATGAATTTATTGAAATATCTTTAGTTAGTGACCGCGGTTCACTATTTCTTTGGGAATAAAATGCAGTGGTTAATTAATATATCGTCATTAATATAGTTAAGAAAAAAGTAGCGGAGAGTTAGGTTATACTTTAACATAGCTCCAGCTCGAGCTACGTGTCAAATGTATGAAAACATAGCATAGCATAGCTCTAGTGGAACACCAGCCTAAAAGTGGCAAAATCCAAATACCTATTTTCGTAAGCATGTGTTAGTTGTTCAATATTTGTATTGTCCATTGTTAAAAAATTCTAAATATACCTATTTTATTGTTTCCTTAATTTATATTAATGTTTTATTATTTGCGGTTCATTTAACACACGTTCTGTTTTCATAGATTCAGAAAATAAATCGTCAAAGGCAATAAATAAAAAGTAAAAAAACCGTGTTCCTATTAACAGTAGATATAATACACCCTTTCATTGTGGCTGATGATACCGATAAAGGGATGAACGGCGCTGTCCGCGAAACTAATTTATAAATGATTGAGATTTCATTTTTTGCACTTTTGGGTAAAAATGTTCGAGTACAAAAACTGGTTATATTTTTTGTGCAAGTTATTTTTTTTTAACGGATTATCCCTTGAAACGGAGGCGCGCTTGTAAAGTGGCCGATTTAATAATAATCTAAATAAGGTAATTAATGTGTCAATAAAGTACTAGTACTACTGAAATAAATAAACTTGAGAAGCAACGCCCAAAATTGCTATGGTCTAATCTTAAAATGAACTCTATTTGGGCTGTTACTTATTCCGCCAAAACGAATCTTATCTAGATTTCCAAGCAAACAGTACGATCGATTTGAGTAAGAAACAAAGTAAGAAAGTTAAAGTTAAACAACGTGCAGCTAAACCTAGTATTTATTTCATTTATGGTATGGCAATTATTTCGAACCCTGAGATCTTTGAGAAGACAGTCCAGTTGCCAGTTTTGTTGCACTTTTAGCACCACCCAGAGGTCATTGGTAGGGTAGCGGCGGGTACACCTTACGGACGTGCTCGTGGTGCAACTTCGACTCCCCTTTGTCAAGTACGTGGGCTATTGACTGTTAGAAGTTCTCAAGTCACCTGAAGTCTTCCAACTTGGCTTTGCCGTTGATCCCGACTGCTATCTAGGGCAGCAGTCGTTACTGCCCTAGACAGCAGCAAAGCACGGGAGGGATCCGTTAGTAACCACTCAAAGCGGTCACCCATCCTAAAACTGACCGCGGCCGACATTGCTTAACCTCGCATACCCACCGCACGTGGCACGCGGGCGCCGCTGGGCCGAACCTGGGTGCTGGGCTGTGCTAAACCTAGTCATACAATACGAAAGTTAGACAATGTGCAGCTAAACCTAGTCATATAATACGAAAGTTCGACAATGTGCAGCTAAACCTAGTCATAAGAGTCACACCAAAAAGGGACAACAATATCCCCGTTGTTCTTTAAAATGCGAAATCGTGTGTAATCATTCGATGCAATTAGATCCTCTTATTATTTCGACATAAAAAAACTGTTCCGTAATATAAAAGATCTAATACGCAACTGTCGATAACACAAAAGGATTTTTTTCAATAATAACGGCAATCGATCGACGCGAAGTAGTGATTACTAGTTTCAAAAGCACCCCTTTCTGACCCACTTTTTACCAGTTTCACCATTTTTCCCCGTTTACCTCTTCAAAAAGTTCCCTTTGAAAGGCCGGGCGTGAACGAGTTGATGATATTACATTTTTTGTCAAGAAAATAAAATTCACGAACAATCTGCTGTATTAACAACAAAAACAGCGTTGTTGTGCGTATTGTGCTAGGTTTTTTGCGAATTCGCGTGCGCAAGCGCGTCGGCGGGCCGCGGAACCCTTGCCGGCGGAACCCTTCTGGCGGATCGCGAACCCTTCCCGGCTATGTGCGGCCGAGGGTCCGCCGCCCCACGAGCCTGCGACGATATGTGGCTCGGCTCGACGCCCTGTTGCTCCATACAGTACTATCTCGCGTCTTTTCCTAGGCTCTTATGCCGTTCCGATCCGTGGCGCCTCTCGCTACAATTCGCATGTGTGCTTCGCGGCAGCTGCATTAGTTTTTATATACGCTCTCGCATTTTTTCACAACGAATCGACGTAGCGCACCCTTGAAACAGTTTGCGTAATCGATGACAAAACTAAATATTCCGTCCGATGATTTCCGTATTTCTGGAAACTCCAAAACCGTTATAATTCACTCAACAGTTTTGTTATATAAATTATGCACCGTCGTCAATATAATTCAAGGCTTTATTGATTCAATTTAGATTGACGTTGATTAAAAAGTGCCTGATGCATCTATCAATGGTCATCTATGAATGGGATCTACAATCCAAATTAATGTAGCTTAACAGAAACATCTGTAAAAAACAGTCTCCAACTACCCCGCATCAATCAGAACTAGTAAAAACATGTAAACATTAACAAGTCTTAATAGGGCATTGTCTCGATTTGAAATTAAGTAGCTAACGCGGGAGGCATCTCATTTAACACCAGAAATATTGCCGTCCTTATAAAAGATAAATCAATTTGCTATAGGAAACTTTACGCAATCTAATATTTGAAAAAAGTGATATCACGGTATCCGATCACAAACATTTCTAAGAAGTGTGAACGAAATGTTTATTCTATAGGCACTTACCAATTCATGGACATGGTTTTATGTAGGTATACTGAACAACTTAAGACGGTACAAAAGAACTGTACTGTACTAGCAATAAAATAACAATGCCTAGAAACCCCATCTCGAATAATAATTCCTAAGCGGTTACCGAGACTACTAAGCCGGACAAACGGTTATGTGGCGACTATATCATATGCCTCCTTATTTATTTCACCCTAAGAATAACAGCCCTTTACAATGGTGGTCGCTATTGATTATGCAAAGCAAAGCATGCACCGCTTTTTGCGAAGGGGCGAAGGGTGAGGGATGTGATGTGTCCGTTGCATCACACGCATGCTGGTCTTGGCGATTCGATGCAGTAGGTAGGTATATAAATATTAAAATAACTTTACTTAGCATAACGATTATGAAGCGTCCATGGAATCCGATGGTCAAGAATCCCCGCCAGACCAAGGAATACGGGTACAATATTGATTATGGTTGTATAATGTTAGCAATGATTAGGTTAGGTTAGGTTATAATGCTCGCAATAATTAGGTTAGGATAGGTTATAACATTGTTATGTTTTACATATATGTACTTATGTTGTCTTCTCCATTTAACACGTGTAGCTTGACTGACACTGTATACTAGTGTTGATTTTATGGATTAAATTTATAAATAAAATATGTACACAAAACGCAACAAAATGTTTTGATTGTTTTTTATCTATTTGGCAACATATGAAATAATAACATTATGCTTTAGAGCACTAAGAAAACTATTTTGTTACATTCTCTTATATCTTTCTTTCGATCAGGCTACTGGTCACTATCGCTAGGCAGGCAAGAATTACTAAACTAACAAGAACACAACAACATGAATTTCATGTACAAACATTCATGTTCATGTTCACTATACTATACAAACCTAACTATAATGAAGTTTACAATTTCAACATTTAATTTATTGCAATCAAATGTAACAAAATAAAATTGTTATCAGCCAAGCTCTCCAGAGGACAGGTAAGATACGGTATCACTTTCCACCAACGTATTGATTGAAAAGACACAATTAAAGTTAGAATTAGGTACCTAACTGCGCACGTTTGTTTGTCTCACATGTGCCTATGTGTTAGTTGCGTTAACCCCACGGAACTTTCATCTCTAGAGACCCTCCCTGCGTGTGTGTGAGGGAGGCACCCTCCTGCTAAGGGACGTAGGGAGTAAAAAGTAGTTGTGACTTGTTCACCTCTTTCGGTGTCGCCTCCACCAGCCTCCATTGCGTATATTTGTACGCTTTTAGGCTTAAATATTATGCTTTCAAATGTTTTCCTCAATAATGGCCGAGTAGAGGTAAGTATAATGTAAAAGGACAGATTTGTGGAATTGTCTATTAATATAAATGTTGTCTCTGTGAAAAGCGAATAGTTTCTATCGTTGAAAATTAGGAAATATATTGTTTTGCGCATAATATATTATTTTGTTCTGACTTAACAATATATATATATATAAGATAAACATTTGAGTAGATAGATAAATTTATTGTTCATCCTCCTTTTCCTATGTTCCCTATGTAAGTAATGTAAGTACCAACCGTTTTGTGCGAGATTCATTTACTTGGTACTTATTAATCATACTTTCATTAAACTACGTCAATTTATGTAACACCGAAATATAATTAACTACAAAAATCCATGTCATAAAATTAAAAAACCCCGGCTAAGTGCGTCTCTGACTTCGCACATTTAGGGTTCCGAACCTACCGCAAAATTAAGTTGGTTTTAGTAGGCAAAATTAGGAAATTTTAAAGAAAAAATATGATTCTTAACATGAATGAAAGTTTGTGCTAATAAAAAATAAATAATATGAACTACAAACTTGACAAATCATTCTGGAAAAAAAACGGCAACATACCTAATAAATAGGCCCTTCGGATTTGGCAACGCTTTGAGTTTTAGTGCGAACCCAAAACTTGGAAGTCTTGGAACGAGAAAAGAGCCAAGTCAAAACAATAGGTATTTGATTTCTATTCGAGAGTGAGCCCTGTATGTCATTTAGGCATACATTGGTAAAACGAAAGGCAAACATAGTTCAAGCTTATCTGAAGATCAAAGATACCTAGAAGCTTTTTGTAATTTCGTACCTAATTTGTACTACGTTGATTTGTAAAAGGTTTGGGTAAAAAATATCTATTGATTGCCAAATGCCAATGCGTGGATAAATTACACATATTTTAATAATAATAATATCATATAATCTTTATTACACAAATATACAGTAGTTTATATACAGTCTTTACAACTTAACATACATAGGGTTAGGGGCTTAGGACTAAATGGATATTTCGTTAGGTATTTATGTTTACAATAAATCTCGATCATTCTAAAACTTCTAAACACCGTCCATTAAAAGTAAGTAGAACAGAGCGGCTAGTGTATAGGTACTTACTCCGTACAAACATAAACGCCGGTAGTGCCCAAGGAACCTATTTATTATGTTAATAATAGAAGTACATACTTAACTACTACCTACAGGCAACAAACCAAGCAGTACATACTTAACTACTACCTACAGGCAACAAACCAAGCAGTACATACTTAACTACTACCTACAGGCAACAAACCAAGCAGTACATACTTAACTACTACCTACAGGCAACAAACCAAGCAGTACATACTTAACTACTACCTACAGGCAACAAACCAAGCAGTACATACTTAACTACTACCTACAGGCAACAAACCAAGCAGTACATACTTAACTACTACCTACAGGCAACAAACCAAGCAGTACATACTTAACTACTACCTACAGGCAACAAACCAAGCAGTACATACTTAACTACTACCTACAGGCAACAAACCAAGCAGTACATACTTAACTACTACCTACAGGCAACAAACCAAGCAGTACATACTTAACTACTACCTACAGGCAACAAACCAAGCAGTACATACTTAACTACTACCTACAGGCAACAAACCAAGCAGTACATACTTAACTACTACCTACAGGCAACAAACCAAGCAGTACATACTTAACTACTACCTACAGGCAACAAACCAAGCAGTATATACTTAACTACTACCTACAGGCAACAAACCAAGCAGTACATACTTAACTACTACCTACAGGCAACAAACCAAGCAGTACATACTTAACTACTACCTACAGGCAACAAACCAAGCAGTACATACTTAACTACTACCTACAGGCAACAAACCAAGCGACTATCTGCCTATTTACGCACAATTCGCTACCTAAATAAATACCGTCTATCACATTAATAGTTATTTTCTAAGCCTGCATCTAAATACACGTTCCAAAGACATCTTATTACATACAAACCCCTTTAACCCGAAAAAACAATCTGCCATCGTTGTCGCCCGCGGCATCTCAAATAACAGTAGCATCCAACAGAAACAAAGCAAGGGTTCGCCCGCGTGTGCTGCCGCGATCCTCGTGGATCCTCCCGCGCACCCTTCGGCGCCGCGTGCCACGTAATACGCACTAAAAAATCCCTTCCGAACATAAAATTGAACTCGTGCTCATCCGACACGCAACAATTGGACTCGACTGTGGGGACATGTTTTTAACCTAAAAAAGCAGATTTATTTTTAAAAAGTACTCTTCCCCCGTGCTACTGTCGTTTTAAAAAACCCATAATGCGAGAGACGCGCGCGCCGGCTGAAGATTTGACGCGCTCGCGCATGTGTTTATAATCGTCCCCTCGTAATTTCACTTTTTTTACAAAATTTTAAACCATCCAGTGCACCGGTTACTAGACGATCGATGCATTGTCGAAAAAATACATTGCGAATTGTTATTCGCATCGAACGGACATCAAAAGATAAAAAAAGTTGAAGCGTAGTTTTTCACCGTCACGGGCGAGCGGCTGGACGTTATGGCTTTGGGCTCAACGGTTTTTGTGTGACCCCCAATTTACTACACGAAGGGACACGTCTCGCATACCTTGACATCTTAGCTTAGTATGGAATCTAATGTAAATTTGTTACAAAAATGGGAATTTAAATAAGTGTAGTTGAAGGAGCTCGATGGGGCCCTTCGCATAAGGGCGGTCGTTATTTATGCGTGCTGGCCCTCATGTCAGGAGCACATTGGGACTACCTTGTACCTTATGTAACGGACTACCTCGCTTAAATCATATTTCCTGATCTATTGATTTTCCATCAATAGTAGACAGAGGCGCTCATAACAAACTTTAAAAACTTAATTATGATGTAATTATAGGACCTGAAAAACTTTGCCTTTTAGTAGCTTCCCATTCTCTTGATATGATTATTCTGAAATTTATTAAAGTCGATATTTACATACAATATTTGTGGTACCTGTTTTTGAATACTTACTTTATACTTACTTATATAAATAGGTATACAGAATCACTCGTAAAAAACCCACATTCACTATTCGTGCTTATATTAACCAGCCATTTATTGACCAGCGTTCCCAAAAAACGTGTGATCGAGCTGGCACAGGAAATTAACATGATGCGAGTTTTCCTCCGAAGGGAATATATCGCCAATAAATAAGATTGCCAAAAAGCAGCGGCGGCGGGTGGCTAGTGGGCGGAAGCAAATAAAAAAATCATCTTGCGGATGGCTATACCGTCAACCATTGTTTATTCTGATTTTATAATGATTTTCCAGTATTTGGATTGCTTTAGTAGTAAACCTTTATTATCAGCATCTCTAAAATAGTTTGTACAAATTAAGTAGGTATCCACAATCCACATATTACTTACTTAAAATTGTCGCGTTTGTTACCATTTTTTTAAATCACTTTTATTATTTTGTTAATTGGGTTCCGTCATATTTATTTATACTTTACTTTACATGTTTATCTAATACTATCTTGCTTCTAAAGAATCTCAAAACATTTTATTAGTTTTTTTTAATGATAACTTAAAAGATAAATGTTAACGTTCACAGTTCCCTACAAATAATGTTATGGCATCACGAAAATATCTATCTATATTAACATAAAACCGAGTAATTCTACTACAAAGTAACAAACAACACCTAAGCTTTGACACGTGAATTGGTTTAACTCTGAGACAGTGACGATATAAATGGAGTCCTTACTCTAAAACTTATCGACAAGTCTCCACTCTCCAGAGAAAGTCCAAACTATATATTTAACTATATATTTGTTTGTGGTTTCTAAGCGCGGAGGGTGCGTTGCGGGCTTAGGGCTACGCGCTTGACCATAGCCGACTCAAAACTTGTTTAGCTATTTTATTAATATAATTATTGAATGTATATTTAACTATACATTCAATAATTTGCAAAAAAACGGGTTGCACTCCGGGAGTGCCGTCAGAAGTGAAAATTCAATAAAGAAAGTAAATAAAATAACAAAGATATTCATATCCGTATCGGTAGGTATCGGTATGGGTATCGGTATCGGTATCGGTATCGGTATCCGTATCCGTATTCATATTCATACTCATGTTCATATTCATATTCGCATAATCCATTTACATAATATACATAATATGTCCCGAGTATCATTGTGTCTTACGCATCGAAGACCAGCTGAGTTTAGCTGAGTTGATCCCTCCTAACATCGCCATCACGATACTAGGAGGGGTCAACTAGCTGGTCTTAGAAGAATCTGTCGCGAGTTTAACAATTTTTCCCAAGTACAAAAGTGCTCAGCGCCGCCGCCGCTAAAGAAGTTTTCAATTCAAAAAGACATTTTCTAAACATTTTTCATTTTCAAAAATCTCGAGTAAAACAAAAGTGACACATTTCCTACAACATTGACACTTCGGTTCGGATACTGAATCTAGGGCCCATTTCATACAACAATAATAGAATAGGTGACACCTAATACGTATTAAACTTTTGCATGTTATTTTTTTCTAATAACAACGATTTTTTTTATAAATTACGTACGTCCCTGTAAATTTACAATTTAAATTTAATTCGTATTTATACGAATGATCGACACCCTTATGTGTTTATTTTTACCTAAAAAAAGTGTATACATTGTAGTCTTTGCTATTACCTAAGACCTAATTAGGTACTTTTGATTCGGATAGGTTGTTTTTTAAGTTTTCTTAACCGGGTTGTGATACTTATGATAATCTTGATTACACTCAAGATTATCATAAGATTCTATTTAAGATTCTAGATACACCACTAACGAGATTTTAGTAAACTTAATTGATTGAAATTTGATTGATTGATAATTTTAGTATTCTTTCTCTGCTCGGCGTTTTTTTGTAATTTGTATCAATATTAGTATTTAGTATACTGAGAGAGTAGTAAATTATGAGTCATAATAACAGGCAATAATCATATCTGTTTGAGCTATCTAAACAAAACTATAAAAACGGGACCAAAGCTATAAGAACAGTAGATAAAAACGCAAAATAAAGAATCAGTTAACCGAAACGTGAGGCGATGTGTTGTCAACCCTGGCTCGCCGAGACGGATGGACGCCGCACGGGTGACTGCAGGACGCCTCGTCACCTCTCCCGCAAGCGCCTCACAACCAGTCTCGTCTCACCTCACCACTCGTGCCTAGTACAACTTGACGCCGACATTGTAGCGAATATGACACATTACGGGTCATATTAATACTGGGTATTCGGAGCGAGTTGCCGGTAAGCGCTGTGAATAGATGTCGTACTCGCCAGCCCCGGACACATTTACATCAAACTCTCATTACCTCTGACTCGCGCCATCATCTCGACTATCGGTCCGGACCGATGCGATGTCTCTCTTGGGATTACGTACTCTTTTTTATAGGTACGCTATGTAGTTTTTTTGCACTGGCAGTAAAACTGCGTAAGTACTTAGTTAACTGGTTAGATACTCGACTTGCCTTTATTTCAGAGTAGGTTTTGCCCGCGACTTCGTCAGTGTGGAACTCGTTTAAATATGGTATCTCGATACAAAACTAAATCTACCCTATGTCCTTCCCAGGGTCTAAAACTATCTCGATACCAAATTTCATCACAATTAGTTAAGCGGTTTAAGCGGACAGACAGAGTTACATTCGTTTTTACAATATTAAGTATATTATAGTAGGTATAGTATAATAATCACAACTCATTAATTTGCAAATAACTCGATACTTACCTATGTACTTATTCATATATAGGAAAGGCAACCACACTTGTGACTTTAAAACTCGTACCTACCTATAGTACGGCACGCCATTCTAAGTTGTATAATAATCACACTACACCGATAAATATACGCACGTGTAATAAATATTGCAGCAATATTATCCGCGGAGGTTTACTGAATACTTTCAGCCATCTATCACGCGCCTGTACATAGCTACGAGTATAGCTGTAGTGAAAGCACATAGTTCGGAGGCTATGGCGAGGGTAAGTCGCCCTAACCCTTTGGCGGCGGGCGAGGAGGCGGCCGCGGAAGGGTTACGCCCGCGGGGCGGCGGCGCCCGCTCCCGGCACCCCGCTCTCACTTTTACGACGAGCTTTTTTATCGTGCGTGTCGTCGTTTTTCCTTTTCTATTTTTTATGTTTTATTTCCTCTAGACCATAAATTATGTTTGAAAGAAGGGAACTCTCGGACATTCGCGTCGACAGGAACCGGGGTGAAGTCGAGTGAGTTTTCTGTTTTCCCTTTTTTTGTTTTTTTATGGTCTCTCATGTGTGGGGAGCTGCAGGGTCGCCATGGCGACTGCATTGCATTAGGCGGGCAGTCGCCGCCCGAACGGCGCTGGGCCGCAGGACTATAAATAAACAGGAATATTTGTTGTTGTAACGCGATCTGCGAGTGTACACACGTTTGTCTATATTCATTCGATCCGTGTTTGCGGACAAACTGCGGAGATGGCCACTGCGCCACTGTTTGTCCGGCCTGGACGCTCGACCGTGTAATATTATACGACATTATAATGCCCCGATCGCCAAATTCATTACGTTCCACTTCTCAAGCAAACATTTTATGTCTCCGGAATAATTTCAGACGTTCTAGCTAGCGGCGCGTGATCTTGACCACTTCCATTATAATCTTTGAATTCCTCCAGCGAAATTGTATTGAACGGCAACCGCAAAAACTAAACAAAGCCAATGTTGTACCCAATTAATGTGTACCCTTGCCCGCGACAAAAAACCGCGCCATATTGCGTCCAGCGAGCAGTGAGCTGGCTAACCGCCGCGAAAGAGAAATTTACGAATAAAGGGCGAATAGTTACACGCCGCATTTAAAAATTTTAAAATTAGAACCCTTTAGGGCGCCACGCCGCCAGACAAAGGGCCGAATGGCAAATTGTCGGCAGGTAGCGAATATGTCGGAATGGAGCCCCAGTAATTACTAAGGGCTCTATTTTAATAAATGGCTCTTTTTGTAAATTATGAAGGGCTGATCGCGCCATACGGCCATACCTGCTGCGAACCCTTCGCTGTCACTGTGAGATAACTCTTGTTTGCAGCCTTTCCAAATGTCCATTATACTTAATTGAAATTCCATTATAGTAATTTAGATCACACGTTATAACTATGCTATTTCTAAGCACCTACCTATTTGATACTGTTTAGGCCTAATCATTCTGCGCTGTTTACAGAGATTCAACTCGCTCTACAAAAAATGTAATTGATCCTTTAGAAATCTATTGGGACCAAAAAACTGTAGGTACTTATATAGAATCACAATAAAATTCCTACGAAATAGGCTTTGTGTACGTTTTTTATCATCCCGTATAACTGAAAGGGTAAGGGGTTTGACAACAACATGCTATTGCCTGAAGGCAGCAGAGTGAATAGTGATGACTTGTAATTCCGATGTTTTCGCTGTTAAAATCGCATTTCCTGAAGGCGACATTTAGCGGAGCCAGCCGAGCGAACGGAGTGGGACAAAAACCAACAAACAATAACTGGCAACAGTAGCTGGAGTTTTAGAAAGGATGCCAACGAGTCGACACCTACATCCGAACTGAATGCGCGTGGCGTAAATATAGAGCTCAGTGAATATCATATAACTTATCGAGCTAGAAACAATGAGATTAACCTTTCTCGTGACATTTTCAGGACTGCAAATATTACTTTTGGTATGAAATTAAGCCGTGGAAAGATATGCCACTATTCCCATTAACTTCCATTTTCTTTGAACCTCCTCGTTAGTAGGTATTACACCGCTGATGTTGAAATATGCGCTTGAGTCTGGCTATAATAATCAATGACTAATCTAATCAGTTACATACTATACTAATTACGAATATTTTGCTACTTGTGCCACACATTTTAACTACTAATCTGCCACAACACTTGCAGATTTGCACAGTTTATTATCTAAGTCCTGGTCTTGTTCAAGAGATCTATTTTAGTTCCTCGCTTCAAATCAACATTATCATTAAAATATCAATGTAAATATTTCGATTGTTAGGCTACCTAACCTTTACGCAAATGTCTTAAAACTTGTACCACAGACCCGGAAGCCCGCCGACTCCCTCCTGCCGTGTCATTACCGGTATTCTCAACACTAACCGACAACTCACTTCAAACAAACTAGTATAAGCCTAACCGCTATCTACGTATCTTTTTTCGAATGTCAAGCTCAAGTTATACTGCACTGATGGCGAGTCGAGTTGAGATAGGTTGTGAAACTTGGGTATTGCACAGCAGTGCTCCCAACCGTGAAACTACGCCAGTAATCCTTTGCCGCACGCCACCAAGCCTTTCGCGACCACTCGCCCGTAACTACTTACTAAATATTGCTAAATCTTTAGACGCTTGATACGCTTCAATCCGCCTTGATCAAAGGATTACACAGAAAAAGTCTTAATTTTGGTCCTGATATTACTGTATAGGAAGAAGATTTATCTACAATGTGGTTAGTTTATATATACGAGTACATACTGATATATTTATATTAGGCACCTGTGTTGGCTAAACAGTTTAAGAGGAGGGGTAGGGCAAGCTCTCTTCATACAAACTTTGTGCAGGATTTACTTCGTTTGTGTCTGCATTAAAGTTATGATTTTTGGTCAGTATGCTTATTTTTCTGCTAGCTATTTCGTGATGTAATTTATATTTTATTTAAATTTTTTTTTAATTTTTTAATTTTGTTTTTTTTTTAAATATTTGAAAATTTTCACATCACGAACTTCGCATATCTAATGTTTACAACCAAAAAAAATATTATATTTGTTAGTGCCAAAACCGACGAATAAAACGTGCACAAAGTTTGTATGGGGAACGCCTTGCCCTACCCTGCGCCTTAAAGGGGGTAGTGAATTAATTCGTTATCTTTAAACGAGCAATTCTTGTATATATTTTTATATTTATTTATTTCAGGGATCTCGGAAATGGCTCTAACGATTTTGATGGAATTTGTTATGTGGGGGTATTTCAGGAACGAGCAATCGATCTAGCTAGGTCTCATGACCGGAAAAACGCCGAGCAAAGCTCGGGCGCCCAGATATTGCATCTATTAATCATATAGTTTCTCGATGTGATGAGTTTTTTAGTTTACGAGTAGCGTAGAGTACCTATAAGAAAAAAAATAAGCGCTAATCTATGTAGAACTAATCACTAAAAAAGGTTTATTCCAACATGAACAAGTGATTCGTAAATTTACTTACCTATATATATATATAGATATGAAATTTGGTATGCACCAATGCAATACAAATATTCACGAATTGGTTGACCAAAAAACTCGGACCTTAAGACTATCATCAATCCACGTCAAACAGACTGCGCGAGACATTTGAACTAAGATCACATCATTAATATCGAGAGTAGGTGCACGTAGGCGGTGCTCACTCGAAAGGATAAATTTCAAGCCATGCCATTCGCAGCCTGTTTCGACTAAACTCACCACTTCTTTCCTATCATGACCTCAATCTTTCTAACAACTGCCCGTAAGCTGAGGTCAGGTTTCTACTGGTTTCCTTCAAGAGCGTCGTCGGCAGGCCTTGTCATGGGTTGTGAACATGCGTAAGAAGTGCTTTCACCCTTTATGACTTCTATCTATTGTCGAAGGTTTCGGTGAATGGACCGGCCTGGATATTAATTGTAGCTACTTCTGCTAATGATGCCTCCGACGTCGTTACACAGATTTAACGCATGTCCTACTGCTTTTCAATTTTCTTAACATCTTTTTCAGAAGCCGTTTGTGTAGTTATTTGAGACAAATGGTATGTTGTCAGACTTAAAATAATACCTTCAGATATTGACACCCTGGTATCAGTCCTGGTATAGATTTAAGTTGGTAAAAATAATTTAGTTTTTTAAGCCTTGAATCCTCTGTTGAGGTGATTAGCGATGCGATACGGCCGGCCATATCAGGACATCAAGTAGCCCAAGTTGTACTGAAATCGCCGTCGCGTCGCTAACCTAACTAAACAATCGAAACACAACATGTACTGCATATGTATAAAAAACACACAACACACACACACTGTATGCGTGTGTGTATGTGTAAAATTAAAATATAATTCCAGCAAACTACTTACCTACAGCATATCATCTATAGGTATCTATACTGCTTTCAAATCAAAGCAAGCGTCGATGAAAACTTTTAAGATTTACGTATACATAGGTATAATTTTATTAGCGTTAGCTCTGTCGACTAGACGAACTAATATAATATAACACATATATATACGTAAGTACGTACATAATATACTAAATATCGATGTTGACCGCAAGGCAAAACTACTTCTTATTTTCCCATTAGGTATTCTAAGATTTATTGCGTACTATTGGAATTCCAAAGCTATGTCACAAATAACAGTGTCTCCAGGCGATATTTTTGGTCACATACCTATCGCTCTATATACAAATACATGTGCCATTTAGGTACTTATGTCACATATAACTCGTATCTTCCAAGTTGGATATTACGTCATTATAGATATTATAAACCCTTTGACCGCCAAGAACCTATAAAGTGGTTGTGTGTCGTCGTGCCCACCACACCAACAACCACTTAAAAGGTTGGAGTGAAGGTGTACTTTGATCATGAACTGTTTTAATTTGTTTTTATTGGTTTCAACGGGTCAAATTGATCGTGCCGATCTTCATGCTTTTAACACCATTTGCAGCATTTTCCATATGTAGCCCTAGTGTAGGTACCGCTAGCACTATAAGGTCAGACTTACATACCTGAAGTCCGTTAATAAGTATCGTGAATACCGTAAATGCAGGGCTGGAATAGAGCAGCGGGCGACTGCAGGGCTGGTCAACCCATTAGTGTGTCCGCGCCACGGGAGCTCATGATCACTTTGCTCATGTTAATTTATGTCCTTTGTCGCATTGTCCAAGCACAATACACGCATTTTTATAACCCTCGGCTGCCGGACACCCAGATTAACATCTACTGTTTGGTTTTGGCTTTCTCCCGTTTTGTGCAAGGACACAATAGCTCTGACCGGCACCTGGCATTAATGGCGCAAAAGTAATGGATTTTGCAGAAAAACCAATAAGTTAAAGTCAAACTTAAAGGAGCTGGTTTAAGCTTGTAATAAAAGAGTTAGGCAAGAACATTAAAGTATGTAACTCGTATGACCAGAAAAACTTTGACTGTAACAAATAATCACAATAGGTAGGTACTCTCTCGGATGTGAATACAGAACATAAAATATCACAGGTACCTATGATGATTTATTTACGTAGGTAAGTAAGTTTAGTAACAAACTTAAAACGAAACACAGGCTACCTTAAGCTTTATTTACGTAGGTAAGTTTAGTAACAATAAAACTTAAAACGAAACACAGGCCACCTTATGCGGTCGCCGAATTCATTTTAAACTATTTAGGCCAACAAACGCCGTCTTTACACTAGTCTGTCCGCCTACTACGGCGACTTGGCAGCTGTCGAACGCCGAATGCGGCCGACTAATGTGATCTTTACACTTTTGCGGTCGCCGCATGCAGCATGCGGCGAACGACGAAGTGTAATTGCCGCTTTTTGGTTAGTATAAGATTACGTACCTACCTTATTAAATACGAAACGAAGAAAATGATTACCTAGGCCCTATTAATAAAAAGGTTTACCTAAGTAGATGCTCGTACAAATTCTAAAACATGTTATTGTCAACCTAAGTACATCATTAATAAGTAGTATCATAATATTCATAATACCTCGTCCTCTATAGACGGTCGGCTGTTCGGGGCTTGCCCTGTTACGAGATCTCCGTGTATTCTGACGCGGTACACACACGTGTACACCGGGTGCCCCCAGTTAGACAGCACCTTAAACCTAACCATATTATATCCTTGCGTCGCCGGCCATAACACGTCGAAATACTGGATAGGACTGCCGTTTTTGTTGTATTCGAATGTGCCGAAATTGTGAGGCGACGTGTCATCACGGGAACTTAGTCCTTCTAGTTGGAACTCACGAGGTGCTGACAGATTTTTTCTGCGGTACAAAACGAAGGTAGGTTTAGATAATGTGTGGCGATACGCAAATGAGCGCGAGAATTTCATTTGAACCTGGCCGATATTAATGCCGGTGATAATATGTATAATGGTATTGCGAATTCGAAAATGAAATGATTGAAAAATCGGTTGACTTACCTACTAAACACTCAATAGGTCCGTGGACGTATATACAGACACCGATGATGGTTATGCAAAAAACAAACATATACCTATTCCATATGTGCAGGGATGTGCTAAGTAGTAATGACGGCCTCGCCTCGCTCGCCCTTGAACGCCCAGCACTCGCCCGGTGACACGCCCGGCTGGATGACTTATTTAGTAGGGTCGATGTACGGAGGAATGTGCTCTAAGGAAAGGCCCGGGATGTGTACTTTGCCCAGCAGCTTTCCATCAGGCCCAGCAGCAGTCGCCCGGCAACACACCCGGCAGCATGACTTACCTAGTAGGGTCAATGTGCGGAGGGATGTGCTCCAGGGAAAGCCCCGTGATGTGGACGGTGCCGAGCAACGTAATGACGGCCTCGCCTCGCTCGCCCTTGAAGGCCCAGCACTCGCCCGGCTGGAATGACTTACTTAGTAGGGTCAATGTGCGGAGGGATGTGCTCCAGGGAAAGCCCCGTGATGTGGACGGTGCCGAGCAACGTAATGACGGCCTCGCCTCGCTCGCCCTTGAAGGCCCAGCACTCGCCCGGCTGGAATGACTTACTTAGTAGGGTCAATGTGCGGAGGGATGTGCTCCAGGGAAAGGCTCGTGATGTGGACGGTGCCAAGCAACCTAATGACGGCCTCGCCTCGCTCGCCCTTGAAGGCCCAGCACTCGCCCGGCTGGAATGACTTACTTAGTAGGGTCAATGTGCGGAGGGATGTGCTCCAGGGAAAGGCTCGTGATGTGGACGGTGCCGAGCAACGTAATGACGGCCTCGCCTCGCTCGCCCTTGAAGGCCCAGCACTCGCCCGGCTGGAATGACTTACTTAGTAGGGTCAATGTGCGGAGGGATGTGCTCCAGGGAAAGGCTCGTGATGTGGACGGTGCCGAGCAACGTAATGACGGCCTCGCCTCGCTCGCCCTTGAAGGCCCAGCACTCGCCCGGCTGGAATGACTTACTTAGTAGGGTCAATGTGCGGAGGGATGTGCTCCAGGGAAAGGCTCGTGATGTGGACGGTGCCAAGCAACCTAATGATGGCCTCGCCTCGCTCACCCTTGAAGGCCCAGCACTCGCCCGGCTGGAATGACTTACTTAGTAGGGTCAATGTGCGGAGGGATGTGCTCCAGGGAAAGCCCCGTGATGTGGACGGTGCCGAGCAACGTAATGACGGCCTCGCCTCGCTCGCCCTTGAAGGCCCAGCACTCGCCCGGCTGGAATGACTTACTTAGTAGGGTCAATGTGCGGAGGGATGTGCTCCAGGGAAAGGCTCGTGATGTGGACGGTGCCAAGCAACCTAATGACGGCCTCGCCTCGCTCACCCTTGAAGGCCCAGCACTCGCCCGGCTGGAATGACTTACTTAGTAGGGTCAATGTGCGGAGGGATGTGCTCCAGGGAAAGCCCCGTGATGTGGACGGTGCCGAGCAACGTAATGACGGCCTCGCCTCGCTCGCCCTTGAAGGCCCAGCACTCGCCCGGCTGGAATGACTTACTTAGTAGGGTCAATGTGCGGAGGGATGTGCTCCAGGGAAAGGCTCGTGATGTGGACGGTGCCAAGCAACCTAATGACGGCCTCGCCTCGCTCACCCTTGAAGGCCCAGCACTCGCCCGGCTGGAATGACTTACTTAGTAGGGTCAATGTGCGGAGGGATGTGCTCCAGGGAAAGGCCCGTGATGTGGACGGTGCCGAGCAGCCTAATGACGGCCTCGCCTCGCTCGCCCTTGAAGGCCCAGCACTCGCCCGGCAACACACCTGGCTGGATCACAGCCCGTGCCGCCTAATATTAATTAAAATTCTTTATTGACACTTACACAATTTTTTTATACAACGACGGTGGCAAACAACACCAAGGGGTAAGGCTGCGTTTCCACCCCCACATCTGCCTATTAGGCTGCGTTTCCATCCTCGCACATATCTGGTGGAAACGCAGCCTTAGTGGGACACCGCAGCCCATGTGCGCGTTGCCGACCTTTTATAAATTGGGACATTCTCTGTTTGTACACATTCATCCATTATTATAGTCTAGTAGGCAGTACTACCATGAAACTTTTTAGCAGTATCTTAGTAATTAAAATGATAGTGCATACGTGATATAACACGAGCACAAAAAATACGGTAGATTGAAAAAAATAGGTTAAATGCAAAGGTGTTCGTTTGTGTTTTGTTTTAGCAGAGGCGGCCCAACCCGCGATTGCGTCGCGCCGCAACAAGTACGCCTTCTGGCGGCGGCTTCATATGATAGAAGGTGATGAAGGGTGTGATTTGCGTGCGATAGAAAGAGATGGCCGCGTTTAGGCACGTTCGGCTTGCCTCACGCGGATTTGTTAATAGTGAGGCTTCTGTACGTAGTACTATTACTTATTCTGTAACTAGAGGTGCAGAGCGTAGTGACTAGTTACAGTGAGGAATGTACCGACCTGACACTCGTGGCACGCCCAGGCCGTGAGCATGCGCAGCGCCCAGCTGACGGGCCCCTCGGACGTAAAGTGGCCCACTGTGTCCCCAGTGTGCAGCACGCGACCGCCCGCAGACTCCAGCGCGTAATCACCCATCTGAAATCCATAATCACTACATAGTATAAAACAAAGTCACTTCCTCATGTCTGTCTGTGTTGGAGGATAACGCTATGTATGCTTAGATCTTTAAAATTACGCAACGGATTTTGATGCGGTTTTTTTAATTAGATAGATGATTGAAGAGGAAGGTTTATATGTATAATTTGCACCAGTGCGAAGCCGGGGCGGGTCGCTAGTAATACTATAAATGTGAAAGTGTGTCTTTCTGTCTGTTACCTGTTGGTTGGGAGATAGTTTGAGTCCCGGAGAAGGACAGGCTAACAGTGTAGCTGCCTCGCGCGGTTTGTGAGTGCTCACCTGGCGGTCGTCGTAATCAGCAAGGCTATCAGCCAGCGCCGGGTCAATCGCTTGTTCGGCGCGGGCCGCCGCTGCCGCCGACGGCAGCGCTGCTGCCTGGCGCTGCCTGTGAGTGCTCACCTGGCGGTCGTAATTGGCCAGGATATCAGCCATCACCGGGTCAATCGCTTGTTCGGTGCGGACCGCCGCCGCCACCGTCGGCAGCGCTGCTGCCTGGCGCTGCCTGTGAGTGCTCACCTGGCGGTCGTATTTGGCGAGGCTATCAGCCAGCGCCAGGACAATCGCTTGTTCGGCGCGAGCCGCCGCTGCCACCGACGGCAGCGCTGCTGCCTGGCGCTGCCTGTGAGTACTCACCTGGCGGTCGTAATTGGCCAGGATATCAGCCATCACCGGGTCAATCGCTTGTTCGGCGCGGGCCGCCGCTGCCACCGACGGCAGCTCTGCTGCCTGGCGCTGCCTGTGAGTGCTTACCTGGCGGTCGTAATTGGCCAGGAGATCAGCCATCACCGGGTCAATCGCTTGTTCGGCGCGGGCCGCCGCCGCCACCGTTGGCAGCGCTGCTGCCTGGCGCTGCCTGTGAGTGCTCACCTGGCGGTCGTAATTGGCCAGGCTATCAGCCAGCACCGGGTCAATCGCTTGTTCGGCGCGGGCCGCCGCCGCCAACGACGGCAGCGCTGCTGCCTGGCGCTGCCTGTGAGTGCTCACCTGGCGGTCGTAATTGGCCAGGATATCAGCCATCACCGGGTCAATCGCTTGTTCGGCGCGGGCCGCCGCCGCCACCGTCGGCAGCGCTGCTGCCTGGCGCTGCCTTTGAGTGCTCACCTGGCGGTCGTAATTGGACAGGCTATCAGCCATCACCGGGTCAATCGCTTGTTCGGCGCGGGCCGCCGCCGCCACCGTCGGCGCGCTGCTGCCTGGCGCTGCCTTTGAGTGCTCACCTGGCGGTCGTAACTGGACAGGCTATCAGCCATCACCGGGTCAATCGCTTGTTCGGCGCGGGCCGCCGCCGCCGCCACCGCCGGAAGTGCCGCTGACACGCGCTCAACCTCTGCCTGCAAGCGCTCATGCTTGCGTACCACCTTTAAACGTCAGATTATATGAGGTCTCTTTTAAGCCGAGAATAGTAGTTTATGCAACTGGTACATAATGAGAGGCATTGAAACACGAGTGTGTTTTATGAAACGAGCCGAAGGCGAGTTTCATAATAAGGTCACACGAGTGTTTTAATACCTAATTATGAACAGTTGCATACATTACTTTATCTACACACATATTATAACTACTCTAAGATGGATTCAGAAACCGTAGTAAATAAATACAATAATTGTGTTAATACAACCTTTTTTGCACGGTTGCGGAAATATCAAAATCAGAACTGGCAACCGATACCTGAATGTTATTTTAAAAAGTAAAGAGTCCCTATTCTGATGTGATAATGTCGTTCTAGCTCAAATTTCGTGCGATATATACTAAAAAAACATCGAGCTGACATTTCGCATCGACTGAATTTAAATTTTCAGTGATACTGGGACATGTCAACTTTGACATTTAAATTTTGACAGTTTTGTTTGACGTTTAATATTTTAACATCATATATGAGATTTAAATGAAAAATTATATTACTGCTGTAGCCTTAGCCACAGATAAGAAAATTGCCGTAAATTCATTGAATGTTGAAATGAGAGTCATTTTCTACGGTTTCCGAACGCATATTAGAGGATTTATGATATGTGTGTAGATAATAGTAGATTGTTTGACAAGGGTCTAAAGTAAGCCATATTACCACGAGATGGTTATTTTCCCGAACGTAGAGAGGGAAAATTGTTCGAGTACCGTAATATGCTGCAACTTTGCCTGGATTTTGACGTTTTTTTCTTATATCTGTAAACCTATTTTTCATTGTGGGTTTAATGAGTATTAGTCGGAAAACAGACCCTATGCCTTGCCAGATAAGACTCAAATCTCAATACCTAATCATACAGTATTTCCGATTTACAAGCAGTCAAAGTGGCAGGCAAAATTGTAGCCCTAAGATGTAACTTTGCCTAGACGGATATCTCAATAAATAATGTGTTGCTATTTGTAATAATATTTACTCTAGTACATGAGACATTGTGCTTTTCCCTGGTATTCAAATTATTGCCATAAGCTTAATACTTTTTTTTTCACGGGCAATAGGCAAAGTTGTAGCAGGTTCCACAAACTTTCTATACAAAACTACCGTGAACTGTAGGGTTGTGCCAAAAAAAGATTATTATTTATTTTAAAAATATTATATTTTAAGTAGTTACAAAATAATCAACAAACAATCAATTCTTATAACATGGTATGAGTATCAAATACCTATGAAATACAATAGGGATGTTGACTCAAAAATTATTATTACTCTATACGAAAGAATACATAAAACTATGCCAAACAGTGAAAATCCTATTCAAATATCTCAAAAAATAACGAAACTACAACCGTTAGAATATCTTTAGTTCGAGAGAGAAAGCGCTACAGATCAGTGACGTCACTGACCTCGAGCGCCATAGTAAATGACGATCGTTCAATACAGAGATGCGGTTTGCGGAACAGGGACAGAAAATGCCCCCTCTTAAAACTTTGAAGACTTATAATTATGTAATTATTTATTCTTTTGAATCACTTTTTTCGCTATTTCATTAAGATTTTGACCCTTTTTCGTAAAAAATCGGATTCATTGTATTTCTTATTTGGTGTCAACATCCCTATAGTACCCACAAATTATTAACCCAATTCGACCACTTGAAGTTGGTGACAAAATTTGACTTACATTGCAAGTGAATAAAAATCAAGTAATTAATAAAGCTATTTAAGCAGTTAAAAAACGCCAATTTGAATTATTTTCTGTACATTTATAAAAACCCAGCTAGTGACAGCCCTAGACCCAGGCAAACTTGTGTCACTCAAGTTTCCAAAACACTGCCCAATATTGCCTACTACGTTAGTATGCTGAAATCGTGTCCTTTTCTTAAAAATATTAAACCTACGGAAAATAGACAGTATTTACTTACCCTGGCACGTTACCGCTCTTCAAAAAACACCTTTTTTGTAGATCAAAATTCAAAAGTTGCGAGACACTGAAAAAACTGCTGCTACCCATTCAAACTTATGATGACAACTGACGGAGTAACAACGGAGTTACCATTGTAAAAAAATGAAATATGTGTTGCCAGAATAATGAAAATTACTACTAAATGGTAAAAAACAAGATAAAACTAAGCTAATGCTAGATGTCGTAATTGAAACGAAATAGGCAAAATTGAGACTAATTGGCAAAGTTGCAGCATTTTACGGTACTAATATGGCTTTTAGGCCCGAGTTATACACTGTACTTTTCACTTCGATTGCGAGAAAACACATAAACACAAATTATCCATCTTAAATGAATAATTGACCGAGTAAAACGAGGTCTCTGTTTTAGCTTCGACAAAAATGCTTTCGTATGTCCGGCCGGATTTTTGTATGTCCTCCTCTACAGGTCGCATTTATCAACCGATTTTCGTGAAATTTTGTGAGCAGGTTCGGTAACTATATAGAATTTTTTTGTTGAGTCACTTTTTGGAAATTCAAAAAAACAAACATTGTATCAATGATTTCGTGTTTTTCTGCGGCCGTTTTTTCCTCTACAGGTCGCATTTCTCAACCGATTCTCGTGAAATTTTGTGAGCAGGTTCCATGACTACATATAATTTATTTGTAGAGTAAATTTTTGTAAATTTTGTAAAAAATTTTTTTACGTCGTTGGCTGATCTCCTCTACAGTTCGCATTTATCAATCGATTTTCGTGAAATTTTGCGAGCAGGTTTGGTAACTACATAGAATTTTTTTGTCGAGTCACTTTTTTGAAATTCGAAAAAAGAAACTTTGTATCAATGATTTCGTATTTTTCTGCGGCCGTTTTTTCCTCTATAGGTCGCATTTCTCAACCGATTCTCGTGAAGTTTTGTGAGCAGGTTTTATGATTACATAGAATTTTTTGGGTAAGTAAATTTTTGTAAATTTTTTTTTTTTATTTTAGTCATTGGTTTGTTCTCCTCTACAGGTCGCATTTATCAACCAATTTTCGTGAAATTTTGTGAGCAGGTGCGGTAATTCTATAGAAATTTTTTATCGAGTCACTTTTTCAAAATAAAAAAAAACAATTTTTTTATCAATTATTTTGTGTTTCTGCGGCCGAATTTCGATATGTTCACCTCTAAGGGTCGCATTTCACAACAGATTCTCGTGAAGTATTGTGAGCACGTTCTTTGATTACATCGAATATTTTTGTCGAGTAATCTAAAAAAAATCTATGGTTTGTCCTCCTCTACAGCAGCGGTCGGCAACAGGCGGCCCGCGAGCCCCTTCCGTGCGGCCCGCGAGCCTCCCTGGCTTTATTGTTTGTAAAGGTATAATTTGAAATTCTTAACATACGTGAAAGCGTCTGTATCGCCAACCACGAATATTTTCACAGTTGGTCAGGACGAGATATGTGTTTGTAAGTATACTTTACAGTTTCTCCTCATTTAGTATTATGTACTAGGGTTGACTGACGAAGCCTGTTGCGGATTGTTTCATTGTTGTGTGAGTATTTATCCTATATATGACGACGCCTGTTGCTGATTCATGGTTGTATCCACCTGACGAAGCCTGCGTAGCGGATTTGGATTTATCTATGTCTTACTTCTCTATATTTGGTTAATAAATGTATATGATCTTTACAGTTAAATCTATCTAAACTTTTTTCAAAAATTTCGCGCTCGCCGCATTTGCGTTAGACAGTATGAAGTATATTCCACACCTGCATCTTAATGTTCAAAAAATTTCGCGCTCGCTGCGCTCGCGTTTGCGTCTACATGACTTGATGCGTATGAAGTATTTTCCAAACCTGCATAATAATGTTCGCAAAGTTTCGCGCTCGCTACGCTCGCGTTTTCAACGAGATTCGTTATGACTTGATGCGTATGAAGTATTTGCCGCGTTTGAATCAGTGTTCGAAAAATTTCGCGCTCGCGTTTACATCTACTTAACTTGATGTGTATGAAGTAGTTTACGCACCTGCATCATAATGTTCGAAAAATTTCGCGCTCGCTGCGCTCGCGTTTGCGTCTACATAACTTGATGCGTATGAAGTATTTTCCAGACCTGCATAATAATGTTCGCAAAATTTCGCGCTCGCTACGCTCGCGTTTTCAACGAGATTTGTTATGACTTGATGCGTATGAAGTATTTGCCGCGTTTGAATCAGTGTTCGAAAAATTTCGCGCTCGCGTTTACATCTACATAACTTGATGCGTATGAAGTAGTTTCCGCACCTGCATCATACTTAATGTTCGAAAAATTTCGCGCTCGCTACGCTCGCATTTTCATCTACATGTGTTATGACTTGATGCGTATGAAGTATTTGCCGCATTTGCATCAGTGTTCGTTTTTCACGTAAAAAGAGGTGCGAATTTTTACTACGTTACTGTCGCGTACGACGTACCAATTTGTTTCGAGTTGATATCAACAGACAGTGATCATTATTATCATCTGCGGCCCGCGAAGATTTTTTTAGCTACTATGTGGCCCGTGGGTGCAAAAAGGTTGCCGACCCCTGCTCTACAGGTTCGATATCTAACATAGTTTTGGAAATAAAAAAAACACTCACGAGGTCTACAGCTCACAGAGCCACTAGTTTAACTCTTGGCGGGTGTATGTCCCTTTCTTTTGCTATATCAAAGAAAGAGATGCATCATGCGCTTTTTTTTTCTTTTAAGAGGAGTAATTGCTTTGACCATAGACACCGCTTAATCTTTAAAGAACTGAAAAACGTCTTTCCTGATTGGTCGATTTTAGTACAGCTGTGTTCTGGTTGGTTGATATTTTTTACCAAATATGTTTTAATCTGTCAAATTACTTTTCTGTGATTGGTGGATTTAATCGGTGAAGTATTTTGATTGGTCAAATTAAAATGTTTTGTAAATCATAAATATGTATACATATTTTCCCTAGGGCATAAATGTACTACTTTAGCCCCGCTTCACAAGTCTAATATGACACACTTTTCGAGCATGAGAAGTGAAAAATATTTTTTTTCGTGGTCTATTTATTCTTGACGTTCAAGCAGCCTTTAAAGCTCCTACTGGACGTAATACATAAGTATTACTTTTAAGCAACTTATATACGACAAACTGTAGCTCGATATTGAAAGACGATTGTAAAATTCTTATTATCAAATACAAGCACATGCTTACACACCCTCAGTGCAAAATAATAAATATCTCTTTTGAGATTTGTACTACCAACAATAATTAGGTGAATATTCCAGAAAACTAGTGAATTGGAATCAATTTTATATTTTTGCCGATCATCTGGAAGTGTTAGAGCGTGCGCGACGTAGGTACAACATAAGCAGATCCCACTGCAACAGGCACGCTTCAGGTCCTAATTGAAGCTCCAACAAACCTTTGAGAGGTCACTAGCGATGTGCATCACCACATGCTTCATATCAGAGAAGCCCTCAGATATGTCCTTTGGTCCCCACCAGTAAACATACAGGTGCAGCCCAAGCAGTACCGGCAGACACACGCACACGGCTGTTGCTAACGCGTCCCCTCGTGGAAGCAGGCCGCCCCTCCGTCGTCTTCTGTTCGCATCGTACTGAATCATTCCGGATTTCTGGTGATTAAAATAATCTGGGAAATAAAAGACTAAATCTTAGTAAGATAAGGTAGAAATGCAAATCTCAGGATCGGGAAGACTTATTAATGACACTTGAATGATTTTGACAATTTGTCAGAAAACCTATTTTTATTTTATAAGTAAGTGAGTAGAGAATTAGTATCTTCTAAGTAGTTTGTGATTCGAAGAGAATTGAGTAGAAAGAATTCACGCCTCGGCTCGGGACCTCCCCACTTTGATTTTGATTCCCATGTCGGTATGATATGTTAAGTAGGTATATGTGCGTGGTTAATGCATTGACGATAGACTTGTGTTCAGAACTACTTAGTACCTACATCTACAGATGTTTGTGAGCACCTTCTTCGGTCCGATTTAAAAATGCCCGTATGTAAGCAGTGTGCATACCGAGTGCATACATATTACATAGGTTAGGTTAGTAAAAAAGTGTGTGTTTTAGCTCCGACGCACTATACTGGAGTTTACCCTTTACGTACAATATCTTACTAACCCCTTGAACGCTTTCTTATTTGAATAAAGTGATGACTCACACGCCGAGCACTGTTGAATTGATGTAATAAATAATAAATAATAATAAAGTTTATTTCATTTAACAAATAGGGTTTAGCTTACAGTAAGGTTGAGGTCTCCTAGTAGGTATAGAGATACCTGTATCAGGAGATCTCGCTCTTCCAAAATATGTAACGTTTAAACCAATATAGGATAGCCGTACATTCCGTACAAGCCCAATTTCAAAGAAAAACCGGAAATCGATGTACAGTCAAGGGCATAAATATGTATACATTTTTGAACCTTATTTCAATGGAGTAAGATGAAAAAGTGTATACATATTGGTGCCCTTGACTGTACAGTTTAGCCATTTGGCACACGCATACTAGAGGTCAAAACAAAATTTTTGACCCGCAGTTCCTAAAAAAAATTTCCTTAGGAGGGGAGTGCCGAGGCAATCTTTTTTTCGTATGGAAAATGTTTTTTTTTTCAGAAACTAACCTATCGTGTGTAAGTATCATATGAAAGGGCTTTTTGAGACGATTCTAAAAATATACCACATCATTACATTTCAGCCATTTTTTTTTTCATTAAATCAAAAGTAATTTTCGAAACATACCAAGTTTGAGGTCCACCAGACACGATATGGCTGATTTTTTAAATACAATATACCACAAATGATACGTGATGAACCTACTCTCATATCTAACCTCAAAAAAGGAATTTATGTCACACCTAGCCATAAAGTGGCCATTATCGCACGCTCAGCGCGCGAAAAAACCCACTTCCTGGCCAGGGGGTGACATAAAATTTTGTACTTACCACGGGCGATAAAAAAGAAATCCTCAGATCGCATATTTATCGCCCTTGCCTTCGGCTCGGGTAAAATACCTGCGATCTGAGACATTCTTTGTTTTATCGCCCTTGGTAAGTAATGTACTATTTATGACATCTAAATTCTGTCATGAAGAAATTTCATAAAACAGCACACAGTCCAGTCAGTCATTTATCGAGATTTGTCTCGAAGAGTGTTGTACCCCGTTTTGCCGTGCGCAATAGACATATATAAGCGTGTCTCTTTCACGGTAGCATGTATAAAAGCAAACTCTCGTACAATTTCTATTGATTTTGATTACATATTAGTTAATGTTATTAGTTGTGTCAAAAATATAGTGAATGTAAGTTTGTGAACTCGAGTAAACCCAAAATATCATACATGGGCCATACCTATAACCAATATCCTCCTCCTATAACCAAATTGTATAACGCGTACTTTACGTTCTAAATTCAAAAAAGTCGTATATTTACCCCAAACGTAACTATAAAGAGATACGGATTTTTAAAGTATTAGCACGGCAGATTTAGTTTGATTTTACACCTTTGTTTTACACCCCGGGCTTAAGCGGGTATTACACTGTCCTGAATCAGGCGTCCTAACTAGTGGAGGGGAGTTGAAGCATCTCGCTCTAACGTATAGGTCGGAACCCTTCTAAGTGTCCTGAATCCAGGACAGTGTAATACCCGCTTTATATGTAGGTGATTCATTAAAGAGTAAACTCCAATAAACTCCACCTGTGAGACGATAGCATTCGTCCAGGCGCTACTAAACTTCGCTATGCGTGTCCGCGTTGCGTATTCGCCTCCCTTTCTTTTGCAATATTAAAGAAAGAGATGCAGCACGAATATCTGAACGAATGAACTCCTAGGATACGCCATCTGCCAAACACTTGTTTAAACTGGAATTGCTGTTAGCAACAACGCCCTCTATGACAAATTGTCCGAACTTCTCTGAATATTAGTAAATTAGGTACCTACGCAAAACTGACGACAGGTAGTTAGTAGGATTCATATAGAAGATAGCAGTCAACTAGGTATATGAAGTAAACTAAAATCCCTGCTAGACCTGACGATTGTGGCGTGTTTATTGGCTCGTTTGATTGACTGCATTTGTGTATTTCTTTATCTTTATCACTACTATTCTACGGGTGGCAGGCAGGTATAATAAACAGTAAAAAAAAATGATTTTTAAATCATCGTCACTTGGCATATTTTCATCTGATTCGTTAAGATTGATTACAATGGTTTTCAGTTTTCAGTTAAATTATCAATCTTAATAGGTCCCATTAACCAGTAACTTTCTTCTTTTTCTTGGGTTTTTCTGAAAATATAGTTAAACTTCTCGTTGTCAAGTAATTTTCTCATGACGCTATTAAATGTTTACTCAGTATACCTAATTCCATTCTTCTTTTTATGATTCCCCAACTAAGTTACATAGGTACAGAGTGTTACCGGCAAGCGGGCTTTTATTTAAGTTGGGTATTTAGACTTAGTTTCTTAACTTAACCATGCGCTTAATTTTATTAAGTAATAAGATTTCGACTTCATTTATTTTCTAACAAAATTTTATCTGCCAGTAATCTACTGCAAAGTAAATTGACAACTCAGTACAAATTACAGCCCTTAGTGTTTTGTTTACTATGACGTTATCTTGAGCAGTGCACGGCGTAGGTACATTGTAATGTACCTACCTGGAAATAATTGCAAATGGAACATATTAATATCAGTTTCAATTAATGCCCGCTTGCCAGTAACGCACTGTAGAATTGAGATCAGAATGGTATGGTGGCAGAGACCTGTGGCAGAGACTAAAAAAAAAAATATTAAAGAAACTTTTTGGCCTATCTGGCAATTCACTTTTGAGCTTGCTATGGGTACAATAAATGAACAGTAATTTCAAAATCCTGCTGTCATTACATGACAATGTTGTTGGGTGCGTGACCTCAACTCTCGTGAAATTACCCATACCTACTTATCAATATCATACATGGGAATCAAAATCAAAGTGGGGAGGTCCCGAGGCGTGGATCCTCTCTACTTATAAATAGGTTTTCTGTCAACTTGTCAAAATGATTCAAGTGTCATTTATTTATTTATCGTATGGCATTTATTTCGAAAAGTGTCATTGATAAGATAACAAAGAATAACATAGTCTTCCCGATCTTGAGATTTGCACTTCTTCTTTATCTAACTAAGATTTAGTTTTTTTTATTTCCCAGTAATCGCGAGAAATCCGGAATGTATCATAATATTAATGAGAATGAGAACAGAAGACGACGGAGGGCCGTCTGGATATTTACAAAAGTGTTCGCGTTCCGAGCTGTCGTGTGCGTGTGTTTGTCGGTACTGCTTTGGCTGCACATGTACGCTATCTGGTGGGGACGGAACGAGATCTCCGGCAACTTCTCTGATTTGAAGTATGTGGCGATGCAGTACGCTAGACGCCCACAGGTTTGTTGGGGCTTCAATCAGGACCTGAGGGAAGGGTGCCTGTTGCAGTGGGATCTGCATGTTGTTCGTCGCGCACGCTCTCACACTTCCAGACGATCGGCAAAAATATAAAATTGATTCCAATTTACTACTTTTCTGGAATATTCACCTAATTATCGTTGCCATAGGTAACTACAAATGTCAAAAGAGATACCTAATAGGGAATGCAGAACCGGTACCATTTATCAGTCCCGGGATTTTCGGTACTGGCCGGTAGAGGAACCGGGATTTCCCGGTATTTTCGGTACTTTCGGGAAATTACCTGTGGTGGTTTTGAGACGTGAGTAGTTTTAGCCTAATACCTTTTTTGGACAATATGATAATAATATCAGGGATGCAAAACGAAAATACACGTGTTTTGTTATCAAAATACACATTAATTATATAAATCACAATGAATTTGCTTATTTTATCTTAGCGTTTTATAAAAAGGACTCAAAATTAAATCAAAGAGCTTACAATTTGTTCATTATTATTTTAACTTTAATTGAATCAGAGTCTGTCATAATCATTGCTGCCGTGGAGTGTCTTGTACAACTTAAGGTTGTAGTACAGAGTTTGTCCAGAATATAGTAAGTGTAATTATTACACCGTTATGTTACATTGTTATGAAGACAAATCCTGTACAATATTCTTGACTAAAGGTATTTGAATCTCAAAAAGCGTATAAAATAACCGTAAAATTACCAGGATTGTTTACACTTCACAAACAAAAATCATTTCAATAATTAGTTATTGCTTATCTCCTTCTGTCAAATATTCCTTTTTCATTTGGTAAGCTGTTTGTCACATAATTTTATTGTAACCGTGTAGGATAATATTAATAAAAAAGAAGTAAGATTCTCACTTAAAATATTTTAATAGGTGTAATAAAGTCTAAAGTGGTAAATCGTTCTCAGCCGAAGCGCATCTATAACCCATAGCGGTAACCAAAACCAACCCTCTACAACCACAGTGATACCGGTGGAAGTGTTAGCTGAGGGTGAATTAACACTCTTGCTGTACCTGTAATAGTACCTGCACAAGAGTGTTAATTCACTCTCAGCTAACACTTCATCGGTATTATTGCTGTTGTCGAGAGTTGGTTACGGGTATAAAAATCACTGCTCTACAGGCTTTCTGTAATTTTTACCTGTTGTATCGCGTGGGCCTGTTTCGGGGTTATAGCGATGTTATAGCATGCTCTAACATCTTTATACAGGCATGTGTTAACACTTTAATAATCATATGGAACCGATATAAGAATGATATACAGGCATTCTTAACGCTAGCGTGCTGGTAGGGTGTTAGTTGGGCGACTACCTACTAATAGTGTAGCTGTAGAACAATGAACACGCACGTTGGGGTAAGTATGCGGGTGGAGGACTGGTTAGGTGATGGCGCTGATGAATTTGTATAAGCGGGACGGAGTAACGGCCAGCCGTGGTCGTGAATTGGCTGCTTAGAGCGGAGTTTCCGTTTATAAACATCGCTTGCGTTATTTTATCGATATATCTCTTATCATTTCTAGATTAGCGTATTAAATTTAAGCTGTGAATTACATTTCCCGAAAATCCCGAAAATACCGGAAATTCGATTTCGTAGTACCGGTTCCTACCTTGGTTCAAAAAACCGGGAAATCCCGGTATTTTCGGTACCGGTATTTCCCGGGAGCAAACCCTAATACCTAACTATTATTTTGCACTGAGGGGTGTGTAAGCATGTGCCTGTATTTGAAAAAAAAATTACTACCGTCTTTCAATATCGAGCTCATTGAGTTATATGTATAGAGCAGACATCCCCTAGTAAAAGTTTGCGCATCTCAACATAATGCCAAGGCGCATATCTTTGCTTAGTCTATAGAGGGCACTGATGGCGGACGGTCGGGTGCTACTAGAAACTTTATCTTTAAAAATATGCTTCATTTTGTACTTCGCTATCGCGCCAGTCGCCCCAAAAAAGATAATAAGTGCACAGTAGCTTTAGTATAAGTTTTTTCGAAACATTAACGAATTCGAACGCGTTTGCGTTTTGTCTCAAAATATATGAAAATGGTATGAAAACGTGAACAGCGCCTCTGGTGGTCACTAGTGGAAACTAAAACAGCGAGTATAACATTTGTTGCTAACCGATGAACGCGCGTATGTCAAACTCGGCGAGGGCGTTTTCATACATTTTGAGACAAAACGCAAACGCGTTCGAATTAGTTAATGTTTCGAAAAAACTTATACTAGAGCTACAGGAATCAATTTTCACCAGTAAGATAACGAATATTGACAAAAATATGTTTAATTAAAATTATACAATTTTATTTAATAATATAAGAAGCGCGCCATTATGGCGGCGCTTTTTCCAAAGATTAAAAACGCAGAAGTGACAAATGAGTCGGCCGTGCTGAAGCATGTTAAATTCAAGAAGTTTAGATACATATTGGAGGTTGCGTGCCGAACATTCGTTTGAAGCTTGAAAATATGGCCTTGAATGACGTCACCGTAATATTGCATCTCTTTCATTCTAATATAAGATGGTTCTAATGAAAGAGATGCAATATAACGTTGACGTCATTCAAGGCTAAATTTTCTAGATTTAAACGAATGTTCGGCACGCAACTTCCAGTATATATCTAAACTTTGAAGTAACGGATTGCTGGACGAGTGTGGTGTAGACGGCCGAGTCGTAGACGAGGCCGGATAAAACGAGTCCTGCAATCCCTGTTCCGGCCGAGGATTGTATAGTGCTTTTCTCAAACAATGTGAGGAAATATTAAAATTAAAATAACTACCAGGTAATCAAATAAATAATAGTTTATTAGGAAGATTTTTTACGAAAACCGTCATTATATTCGATGTCGACTAATTCAGGGATAAGGATTTCAAATTTTAAGTTAAAAAAAAATTGCGAAAAATTGTTATTATACTCGATTTTTACAAATTCAGGGATAAGGATTTCTAATCTGACATTTATTTAGAATTTTAAGCAAAAAATTTTTTTTTGCGAAAAATCATCATTGTACTCGATTTCGACTAATTCAGGGGTAAGGATTTCAAATTTTATGTTTATTTAGAATTTTAAGTAAAAAAAGTTTTTTTTTTGTGAAAAATCGTCATTACACTCGATTTTGACTAATTCAGGGGTAAGGATTTCAAATTTTATGTTTATTTTGAATTTCAAGTAAAAAAAGTTTTTTTTGTGAAAAATCGTCATTACACTCGATTTCGACTAATTCAGGGGTAGGGATTTCAAATTTTATGTTTATTTTGAATTTTAAGTAAAAAAAGTTTTTTTGTGAAAAATGGTCATTATACTCGATTTCGACTAATTCAGGGATAACGATTTCAAATTTTATATTTATTTTGAATTTTATGTAAAAACTATTATTTACTTGATTACCTGGTAGTTATTATAATTTTAATATTTCCTCACATTGTTTGAGAAAAGCACTATACAAGCCTCGGCCGGAAAAGGGATGCATGACTCGTTTTATCCGGCCTCGTCTACACCACACTCGTCCAGCAATCCCTTACTTCACGGCCTCTGCAGTAATGTACTATTCTTAGGGTTTTCATACATTACTTCTTGGCCGGAGCCCTAAACGAGAAATTTCATGTCTTCATTTTGTGACATTAACTCGTACATTTCCAAGCATATTTGAGAAAATTTAACAAACTAAGACAATTAAAAGCCACAGATGGTTATTTTAGTGCCAAAATAGCAGTAACAACATTTTTTCAGTCTTGAGGACAATAATCGTGTGTCTTTATTTCAATAAAATGAATAAAATGAACTTTATTCTGTTAGTAGGCCGCAATGGCACTTTTACAAGTCAAACCCTACTAGCTAGTAATACAGACGATTTAAGCATCATTCAGAGCAATCTATCCGCTTTAGAAAATAAACTGGTATTTTCCATATATTATACTATTTTGTATTAAATCACACTAGTTCTCTTTCTGTATAGGAGGTTAGAGAAGTGTCACATCTTCTGCACCTTCGTACTCTTTGATCACCTTTGTTGACGTTTCGAAATAGCGGCCGGCGAGAAACGTCACGAAAGTTGTTGTAGTTAGCCAGTCTATACGTAGTAATAATAAGTCAATGATCGAGCTACAGTTTTTCCTAAGTTGCCAATAGACTACGAAAAAAAGAAATATTTTCTCGGCTTAAAAGAGACCTTATAAAATCTGACTTTTAAAGGTTCATCGCAAGCATGAGCGCTTGCAGGCAGAAGTTAAGTGCGAGTCAGCGCCAGCACTGCCTGCGGTGGCGGCAGCGGCGGCCCGCGCCGAACCAGCGATTGACCCGGTGCTGGCTGATAGCCTGGCCAATTACGACCACCAGCACTCACGACGAGCACGCGACGAGCGACGTACGAGCACTCACAGGCAGCGCCAGGCAGCAACGTTGCCGACGGTGAGGGCGTCCGTTATAATTTGCGTGCGTTAAATAGTTTTACAATGCATGTGCTTGAAAAGTGCCCTTTCTAAGCAGTCAAACTGTGCGGAAAGTGCTACTTTTCCGCACTAGTGCTTTTTACTTTTCAATTTTTTTTTAATTTTTAACTGTCTTCAGCTCGACACAAAGAGTTTTAATTATTTGAAAAACCTTTCACAAATTAATCAATTATAGATTACCGTTCTTATAAACAGGTACATAAATATTAATAGTTCTTAAACGTATCATTTATCATTTTAGATTTTATTTATTACCTATAAATAAATTGAAAATTTTCACTTTAGGTAAATGCGTGGCTGAATGCACATTAAGCCATTGCCTACTTAGCATTTTAAAAACAAATGTGCACATGCGCAGTAGTATAGATATTGAACGCGCATGTGTTTAGAAAAATGCCGCCATTTTTCATTTCTAGTACTAATTTCTTGTTTATCTAGTTATTGATAAAAATATCGAGTGAAAGTGACGAATTAGATCAAATGTAACTCCAGGAAATAGTTTTCAAGAAGCACAAAATGCCAACAAAGGTTCCTTGGCCGCTAAATCCAAATTAAAAACCTATACTTGTGATGAATTTTGCGGTGCACTTTTAAAAGTTTTTGTGTTAATAAAATGATCTTACGGTGGTTTTATGACAAAAATAAATAGCACTCTATGTCAAGAAGTTGTTACATGAAGATGCTGATAATAAGTAACATATCGAGCAAGGTAAATTATAACCTATATATTTGAAATTAACTTTTCTATTTTCTCGCACAATGCATAGTAAAACTTTGTATGATACGCGCGCGTAAAGATGATTTCCGACTCGTGTCTAATTATAAACTCGCTCGCTACGCTCGCTCGTGTATAAGAAAGACACTCATCGGAAATCACTCACTTTCCGCACTTGTATCATAAATAGCTATTCTTCCATTTAAATGCTTAGCCTATAGCGAATTTCCAAGTTTCTATCTTAAAAATATATTTTTTCTCCATACAAACTTTCCACCCCTATAAAATTAAAGATGGCCGACGAGGAGCTGGTTCCTATCAAAAATATAAAGCCATGGACCTAACTAGACCCTGGATAAAATTTGGTGGTTTTGTCTAGTGTCCACATTATCACGAGAAACTACCTAAAGTAAATACATTTACGGATATATTTAAATGATCTAAAACAGTGCACAACATTTTATGTTGATGATGCAATTTGAGCTGTAGGTAAATTAACAGAAGCACTGCACACCCCGATCCTTTTAAATACTGAACACTGACACGCGCCTAGCGACGCACCTTAGGTATGTATTTGTAAAACTATGATGACATCAAACTATAACTACTTACTTATTTTATATACTTTGAAATGAATGCTGTACTAATTGATTTTGTTTAAAAAGATTACAATAAAGACAAGACTAAATTCAATTTAACTACTTAATTCTCGCCAAAAAATTGTTTCAGGACAACGACCGTGGGGTGTAGCTGCAGGCGTTTGAAATGAAGAAGACTAAGTTGACTTTTTCATGGCGCGAAGAGCTGTTGCACGTTCGGTGGTTGACTGTATAATGATAAATTCAATATGGCGCGCGTTTCTTATATAGACGCCTAATGTACGCCATTGTACGTGTATCAACTCAAGGTGTTATGTAATTTATTAATCCAATTAGAATCTTATTAGAAATCGAACTGTACATAAGTAACCCAGACATAACATTATGATCTTAATTAATATTATTGTATTACTTACATATTTTAAGCGTGATTGTGACTTTTTCCCTTTTAGTTATTATTGCCGTTTTTAACCTCTTACGGTATATGGTAGCTGGATAGATATAGGTAGAGGGAAGTGCTTGGAACACAATTTTTGACTTGATAACTTTGTTTAGACCCCTCTTCCCTCAGCGGCGGGGGTTCGGGCGGGGACTTTTAATATGTTTACCTCTTAACTAGTCTAAACTAAGTTACAAGTCAAAAATTGTGTTCCTAGCATTTCCCTCTAGGTGTACCCTTAAAAATGACTGGCCTACAGGGCCGCGGTGTGTCGCGAGTTCTCTGCACAGTTAGTATATATATTCTTTGACAGTGGCGCCGTTCTCAATGACTCGTGCGTACAAAAACTACATGGCACCACACTAGATGTCGCTTTAGAAATAAAACAATTGACGGCGGTTAAGAGTTTATTTTGTGGCCTCGATCAGAACATCCCTCTTATGAAGCCTTCTGCTGCTGCTGCGCGAGTTCGAGCTGCGCAGTGGCGACGTTTTTCATAGACTCGTGCGCGGCCTGCACGTTGGCGCGCCACGCCGTGAGCACGGCGCGCAGCTGCTGCCACTGCGCGGGCCCGAACGTGCGGTGCATGGTCGACGACACGCGGACTGCGCGCGCCGCTTGGTCCATGCGTGCACGGACGAGCTTGGTCTTCAGCACTGTGGGGATAACAGGGGTTATATTGTTTTTTTTTTTGCAAACAAGCCTATGGTTAACCTAATGGTAAGCAGACACCGCAGCCTATACTCCTCCAAAGGAGTCACGTGCGCGTTGTGATTCTTATACAATTTGAGGACTTATAACCTGCTAGGGAACTGTTTATAAATTGTAAAATACTCACGTTACCCAGCGTGTATATAATAGAGGCATGCAAATACGTGAGACAGAATCTTCATCAGATACCAACTCATAGCCAACTCTGGGGTAGCGTGACGCGCAAGCGCAATCAGCGGCCGCCTCGCGAAAACTAGGAAGTCTATACATGTTATGGGAATAAGACTATATAATATTCTGGAGGGGGACCGTCTGAATTCCTACTAACGATTGTCCTAAAGTCACATGCCATAACAGTTTTGCCCTATTGGACTTTGTCATAACGTTTATTTGTCCTAACATTCATGTTCCATAACGTATTATTTATCCTAAAGCATATTAGTCCTAAGCATTTATGCCATAATGATAGAGTCCTAAAATTATTTACCATAATATCGATTAACCTACTTTGGGCTACAAAAGACAATTTTTCAATCCATAATATTGGTACCAAATCCGAATCGGAGCACCCCACTATCCACGTGGTCTTGTCTGCCCTACCCCCTAGAGTGTATATAAAAACCCGGAGGCGCGGAGGGAGAGCAGCCCTCGCCCGCCGTGACGGCGCGCGGGAGCGGAGCACGTGCGACCGTGCTTTGGTACGCAAGGGCGGAAGGGCTGGTCTTCCCGCAGCGCCGGAGCTAAGGCGGAGTCCGACTGCAATTTTTTAGGGCTACTGAGTGTTTGGATAAATGACACTGGGTCAATCGTCATTAGGGGAACTAAACGTTAGGACAAATAATATTAGGTAATAAGCCAGTAGGATAAATTATTTTCGGACAAAATGTGTTAGGTGACTCTTTATTAGGGCTATAAACGTTAGGACAAATGATCACTAGGACAAACAACATGTTGGCATACAAAAATAGGACAAAAAATTGTAGGGATCTCAATATAGACCCTATTCTGGACGATGAAATAAAGCAAGCTTCTAGTGATGCAGTATTTGTCCGCAAACTGAAGGCAATCCTACTAGAAAGGGCTTGCTATACTATCGACGAGTTTCTCGATGGCCCTAGGTCATTAGCCTACTAATATACTATGTAAATATTTTAAATATTATTATAATTGTGTAGCGAGGTTTACATGCAATGTAAAATACTTTATTTATCTTATTTTATTTTTTATATGACTTGACTGTAAAATGACTTGTAAATGTGAAATTTTACCAAATAAAAATCAATCCAATCAAAACTTGTGTTGACGGCAGAAGGGACAAATTTAAGTCCCTGGCTCTCAACACAGTGCATCCTAGGGAGCTCTGGCAACCTTGCTCACCTCCAGGAACATAACCCTACATATCTGTGCAGTAAATAATGTTATGGTTGTGGTATTTTAAATGCGGTAGAGTACTTTTCCAGTTGGGCTGCTCCGAATTGGAGCAAGATGATAGCCTTATCATCAGCTTAGCAGCTTTACATGCCAACTTTATGAGGAATTCTATAAACATCTATCTAGAGCAGCTAGGACACAAACTGTGCAGTTGCGTGGCGCAGACAGCTCCAAGCAGGCCGTTTATGACGGCTGTAAAGTGATGAATGGGCACATTGCTATGTCACGGAAAAACAAAGTAGATCGACATCTAACGCTTTCGACTTTGTATAGCAAGGACGTAGAGCTCTATCCTGCCGGCTGTGTAGTGAATAATGAAAGTCGATTCCACGCAGTCTAAATTGTTTGACTCATGTATTGGGACCATCGATTTTGTATACTTCAGGTCGCCCAACAGCGACATTATTGAAAAAACGCAGTCCATCTATAGCGACACTAAAACGTTCAATAAATAATCTGATGTACTTACTAAGGTCAAGTCCATAATTCGGCGGAGTAAACTGGTAGATGAGATGTTGCCAGGAGTAGAAAATAATAAATAGTGACGGTATATATCGATAAAAATATGTCGATAAGCATAAAGTAAAGTAAAGCAAAAGAAAAAAATGTGCCAGGATTTTTCGGAATATTAAAATCGATATATTATTCGATAGGAAGTTTCGATCAAGATTGATGCCCTACTACTTTACTACCTAATTTAATAAATGTAAAAGTTTCTACTTTTCAGCAACTAAAGGCTCATTAAGCGGACAAAAGTAAAATAAATAAAATTTACAAATCATTTTAATTTGTCAAATTGAGAGCATTTTAGATTGAGAGAAACACTACTAATTTCGATTTTCGATGATCTCGGCAAGCACCAAGGGGTACCCGATAAATAGGTTCGTAAGATCCGTACGTCTAGTGAGGCCTTAAATAATATCGATATGAACAGCACTGGCCGTGCTGTGGCAACATTTATGCATTTTGACTTGTCAAACAACTCCGCCGAATGGTGGACCAGAGTTTAGTAATGGTACCTCCAGGGTTCCATCACATAAAACTATTACAGGTATAGTGAAAGAATATTTTCCACATGCAAGGAGGGCTAGCACAACTTGCTGCCAAGTCGTATCTCGCAAGACACAGCTATTCTTTGCAGTGCGAATTAGAAAGAGGATGGTACATTTTTCTCTACTCGCGTCGCGTCGCAGTGGCAATGAGGGCTACGTTTTTGCGCTCACCAGTTGGCGCCACTGCGCTCTCAGTCCAGCTGTCAGTTTGTTCTTGGCTAATATGGGCGTAAAAACCAAATTTACGTTGAAATCGTATTTCATATGAGATTAAGAGCTGACAGCAAAAAAAAGTGATTTTATAACATTTGGAATTGGTTCAGTTGTGTTAAGGATTGTCTCTGGACTATAAATATGCCAGTCTGGCTACTGAGAGTCGTTGTGATTGGAAGGGGTGGGGGTTGAAAGTTAGTGAAAATTCAACAATATTAAGTAATACTACACAACAAGTATTGAGTAATACTAGTTGTTCTTTTTATTTTCCGTTAATTATTAACATAATTAATCTTGGTTTAGTGTTGCCAGACTATTTACTGCTTGCTAAAACACTGCCAGACTGATTTTAAAAGTTGCTGAAACCAGCAGAAAATTCAATTAATTTTATAAGTTGAAATAAACTAATTTCAATAGCTTATACTATCGGCTTAACGTTTCTGAAAACGCCAGACCAAATAGAAGTTGCTAATGTGTTGCCAGACTGGTTTACTCTTTCGCTTTCAGATTAATAAAATATTCGTATCACGCAAACAGATGATTGAATCAAAAAATGGTTTTAGAAACCTTACAATATTTTTGAAAGAGCTATCCAACGACACCCAACACGATGGGGTTTGAAAGAAAAAAAATGCAATGCATCAGCACTTCACACTCACCCTTTCCAATCGCAACGACTCTCAGTAGCCAGACTGGCATATTTATAGTCCAGATTCGTCTTAACACAACTATACCAATTCCAAATGTTATAAAATCACTTTTTTTTGCTGTTATCTCTTGATCTATACCAGGGGCGACTCACTCGCGTGACGTCATCGCGCCGCTCAAAGGTCCCACGTCGGGTGACTATCAATGCGAGAGAAAGTGATGTAGCGAGTGATGCGCGTGCGATAGAAGGAGATGGCCAAGCGTCGGCACGTTTGGCTTGCCTCGCGCGGATTTGTTAACAGTGAGACTTCTGTACGTAGTACTATTACTTATTCTGTGTCTATACATTAAAACTGCACCGTAAATATTTTTATCGAATATCCCGTATTGTAGCGCAGTCCCGTTTTGTTCAGAAAAAAGTATGACATAAGTTTACGAGCGATAAAATTGTCGCAAAGCACTGAAATTTGTTGACCCGTAACTCATATTTGCCATTATCAATCTCAGATATTGCAAAATAGTCACCATATTAATCTAATTTGCCATAAACCCGCGTAACCCACCCACAAACTATGAAATTTGACATTTCGGAGGACTGACGTCACACTAGCGCCTCTAGCGGCGAATCCATACGCGGTAGGCCTCATTGGCTAGCCCGGTAGTTGCAATTTAACCCTATTTCAATGGACGCTTTTATACCTTACCGTGGACGTGCACGTCCACGATGAACTCTACGGTTTCATTCGTAAATAGACTATAGACTTTAGATTAATTATTAATGAAATTATAGAGTTTACCGTGAACGTGCACGATAAAGTATAAAAGCGACCAATGGCGTGAAGATTTCGATAGAGTTTCGTTTCCCACTTAATCTGCAGGAATTTACCTTCAATGATGAAAGCTTCAACATCCTTCTCCTCAATCTGGAGCTCTGTGGTGATCTCGTCAAACGTGATCTCGGGGTTGATCTCGGCCATCTGCATGAACGACAATATCCGCATCTTCTTGATGTTTTGCTCATGGTTTAGTCCTGAAATATCATTGTTTTTTTAACACTCATTATTTTATTTTATTTAAATCTAGAATATACCCCTGAAACAGATTTAGCGAACTGCCTATAGCGAGATCCCGGCATCTGAGAAAAGTTTCTTGCAGCAATTGATGGGATTTTTTAAAGGTCCCATTTTTCGGTATTTAGTTTACACTTTTTCGGTAGGATTAATGTTTAATGAGATTTTAAAGGGGGAAAATAAAATTTTATGATAATTTCTTCTACTCAACACTCAACGATACCCTACTTGATGGGGTAGGCTAATGTTTTTTTCGTGCCCCCCCTTTAGCTGTACGGGAGCCCCCCTTATGAATCTGTAAAAATTATGTTTGGACAATTTGTATAGCTTTGGGTCAACACAATGCTTAAACTGTGAAAATTTGAAAACTGTAGCTCCATCCGTTTGTTTTTAAGGGTGGCCCCCAAGGAGAGCGTGAATAAAAAATATAAAACTACCCCATAGAGCCTTCAAGAGGCTTCAGCGCGAGTAGTGGGTTGAATGAGGTCTTTATGATTACAGGTTAGGTCTCCAGCATAAATTCCTTGTAGTTTTAGAAGGCTTGGTAGCAATATGGTGATCGGGTCGCGAATGGGTTTGCCCTTGAAGGAGCAAACACTCTTGAGCACAAGAACTAGTTTAAGAAGGAACATAAGTCTCTATAATAACTGACCCTGTGACTGCACAAATTCCTTGTGGTTGTTATAAAAGTGGTAACTCAACAGCATTCAGACAAGCTGATGGTGAGTCAGTGGTGAATGAGCTCTCGCTCGAGGATGCAGCCCGGTTTGAGCACAAGAACTGGGGTAAGAAGAAAGGAACAGAAGTGTCTATGGTTACTAACCCTGTGACTGCACAAACTCCTTGTGGTTGTTATAGAAGGCCTGATAGCTCGCCAGCTTCTCAGACACGAAGATGGTGAGCAGATCGTGAATGAGCTCTCCCTCGAGGAAGCGAACGGGTTTGAGCGCGAGAAGTGGGTCCAGAAGGAAGGTGTTGGGGTCGGCCAGGGCCGTAGCGATGCACTTGATGGCGTCCTCGCGCGCGTACGACGCATTCTCGTCTGTGTATGTGCCGAGGAGCTCGATCATCACTTTTGAGGCCAGCTCGCTGAAATGATAAAGGCAATGATTATAAAACTAAATTTTTACTATCATGAGCTGGTCTATCAGCCTTCGAAGGGACGACGTTGACTTCTGGGACACCCTGTAGATAATAGAACAGTGCGATTTGTATTGGATCAAGTAATACAGCTTTAATGTAATTTTTCTTCATTAAGGGTACAAACAATTACGAGCGAGTCCACTAGCGCCACTCTTGACTAGTAAGAACTTGTGTGCAACTTTCAGTTAATTATGATTACATTGCAGGGTTTAATCGTATTCATCTTACCTCGATACCCCGCAGCCCCGCAATGTAATGAAATTTGCATGCAAATTCTTATATAAATCGGACTTAAAATAGGTAAATGTAAAGCTGTTGAATAACCTGTTGCTGTCCTTCAGCACGGAGTGCAACAGCCGATACAGCTTCTGCATCTGCTCGTTGGAGGGCGGGAATCGATCACATAGTGGTACACGTGGGTAGCACAGCGTGGTTGTTACCTAAAAGAGGTAAGGTAAAGTTGTTCTCAGTTGTTAGCTGAGTTTGCTTAGGTTATGTTACCTGTTGGTGTCCTTCAGAACGGAGTGCAACAGCCGATACAGCTTCTGCATCTGCTCGTTGGAGGGCGGGCTGGTGGCGAACTCCTTGCGGAGCTGCTCCACGCCCGTGAACACGTCCTGCACCGAGCCCACGCGCGCCGCCAGCTCGATCACGTGGTAATACACGTGGTAGCGCAGCGGGGAGTTCGCTTCTAGGTTGTTGTATAAGCGCCAGAGGCTGTAAGTATTGATAACGTAGTTAGCTTAGGCTTGATTTCCCACTACGCTGACGGTCCGGCCGCGACGGTTTTCCTAATACATTGCGTGTGATCCCAACTAAGCGCAGTGCATTGCGCGTCTCAGCCGTGCAATGGACAGATAAAACGCTTGCCGCGTCGCAATTCGCGCAAGTCGTGGCCGAGCCGTGACGTCGGTCGCGCGCACGAATAAATACAATGTTCTATGGGACACCGCACAGCGACGCAAATGTTTGCGGCAGATTTCTCGTATTTTCGTGCGCGCGACCGACGTGAGCGCAGCAGTACATCAAGCCTAAAACGTGATATCTCATATACCGTGAAAAACTTTCCAGGATCAGGTCAATGCATCATCAGACAGGTCTTCTACAAAACATTATCTTCACAAGATATTTTCTTTAGAAATGTTTCAAATAGTCAACAAATCATTATGGCTCAGCACTTTAACTTTGGCCGGAGTTTCCCTGCACCACCCACTAGGATCACCACAAAGTGCTTCGTATCCATTTTTATTGTGGGAACAGCCAAGGTGTAGAAAGCCTTGCCGGAATCCTTGGTCCCCATGAACTATAACATGTCTTCATGGCGAGGGTGAACCGGTTTTTACTAGGTAAAGCACATTCCAAGACCACTATATTGCTTACCCTAAAAAGGTGATTTGTAGCCAAAGCGCAAATATATTAAGAGTACTTAAAAACAGTTTTTTTTTGATTTTGTTAGGTTTTGAGGACCACAAGTCTCTATCCTGCAGATAATGATACATTGTCATCTGGTATTCAAATTGTAATAGTTAATGCATAAAATGGTTACGAAACTACTTAGTTTTTCGAAAAATTACCAATGGAGAGCCTGAAACCGTCATCATCATCATCTTCAGCCCATAATCGCCCACTGTTAAATAATAATAAAGTAGAGGAGTATTCCACTTCAACAGATTTCAAGCTCACATGGTCATTTACATTTGAACTACAATTAAAAACTGGATATTTCAACCGGGAAGATGGGTTTCAACTTTCAACTGTCGGAGTGTCTGGCATCCAGTGATCTGAAACTTCGCAAATAAAAAAGACACTGTTTCCGGAAAGAACTCGCGTATTGATACTGTAAGAGTGGTTTGTCGTGACCCTGTTCGAGTTTTAAGTGAGAAGGCGGACAATAGTAGTGACTGTGACACTGTGTGAAAAAAGCTCACCAAGAAGAGGGTAGATCACTATGGTGTGTGGGGAGACCACAAATAAAACTCGCAGCATGTCAATTAAAATGGTGATAATTGCAACAGTGCTCACTCCACAAATATACATGGTAAATATCCCGTTTTTAATTGTAATTCACTTCAACAGATCTTAAAATCAAGAGAGAGAATCCCAATACTTTGGAAAATAAATTTAGCTTAGTCACATCAAAACTAATTTATCATCATCATATCATCCGAAAGAAGTCCACTGCTGGACAAAGGCATCTGCCAAGAATCTCCACAATGTCTGGTCTTGTGCTGCCCTCATCCAATGGTTTCCCGCGATCCTTAACATATGAATCTATATTATAAAAAATACTTACGATTGTAGAGCGACCATTCCTAATTTAGGCCCAGGTGCTTTTGTGAGTCTTTGACTGAATGCCAGAATGAGGTTTTCACCCCTCTCCAATGGGATCTGTATGTAAAATGAACAACGTATCAGAATTATAACAATACAGATCTAGTAAACATCCAGTTTTATTTGATGCTAAAATATTACAAATGCATAAGTAAAGCGGGCATTACACTGTCCCGAATTCAGGACACTTAGAAGGGTTCCGACCTATACGTTAGAGCGAGATGCTTCAACTCCCCTCCACTAGTTAGGACGCCTGATTCAGGACAGTGTAATACCCGCTTAATTATGTTTCACAGCTTATGACATTAAGTAACTTTTTTATCAATTCTGAGCCAGCCAATCATCATATCCTATTAGATTTAGCTTAGTAGAAGTTTTTGCTAGCAAATTCTATGTCTTTAATTACAAAACAAAACTAGAGCAATCTTCTTACACTAGAGCATATCACAAGAAATATAGTTTTATTTTTACATAAGTAGACCAAATTATTACTCACAGACACCATAATAGAGACAATACTGTTTAGGATGGCTTCGATGTCGGCTTCGTTGGGTTCCTTGAAGCAAACATCGCATACTCCGACGATTTTGTGTAAGTCATCTTCTATGCCTTTAGGAGACTTCTCTTCCGAAATCTCAGCACCGAGGCTTTTGAAGTATTTACGAAGTTCCTGAGCCTGCAAAATAATCCCAAGATTTGCAATGCATTCACATAGTTTCACTATTTAGCTGAGTTGGCTTAGGTTATGTTACAAACTAACCTGATCTTCCAAAGATATTTCCATAAAAACAGCGGGCCCCTGCATCTTGCGTGAAATTATAGTCGGCGCTAATCAATTTTCAACAAAAATCTTTTATTATTTACACAAATTATGTGAAAATACATGTGCAACAAGAAGATACAAACGATACGTCAAAAACCGTGTACCGCAGAGAGATCGAAAACGTCATCTCAAATTAAGGGGAAGTTATCGTTCCAATAAAGATTTGTACGACGGTTATACCACTACCTCAAACGAGCTCCACAGATAACTCCATGTGGAACACCTGAAACACACACAGGGCCATCATGGCCAATCACAGACATGTGCCTTATTAGCCTTATAAATAAATAAAATAAATATTTGTGGCCTTATCACACTACCCTATCGGTAGGGCCCTAACTCGGGGAGGGGAATTAAACTATCTCGCTCTAATGTGTGAGATGATTTAACTCCCCTCCCCCAGTAAGGGCCCTCGGCCATACCGATAGGTTAGTGTGATAAGCCTATTAGTGTGGACGGTGTAATCGTCTGCGAGTGTCAATCATTGCTTGTGATCGAGCATGGTGAGTGATGGTGATCGTGTGCGCGCCCACACAGCCGGCCATTATTAACTTTTTGAGTGGCCATGGTGGCCCTGTGTGCGTTTCAGGTAGAACGTTTTTCAGTTTACGAGAAATACGATTGTCTACTGTCAAGTATGACATTGACAGCTCTTGCACAATCAGTCAATCACTCACTTGCGGTTTGGTATAACCTCAATTTTGTTTGTTTTGGCTTGGTAGCATGATTCTATCCAAAGTTTCGATATTGTCTTCGGCTTCAGCTATTATTTAGAAGTAAAATTATAACGATGACTAGTTTCTACAAAGCAGTGGATACGCGCTCCAGTATAAATGGAACAAAATTGAAAAATAATGTACCTTATGTATCATCTGGAATCCCTTCTTTGGATCATGTTATAGGTAGTTATTAATAATACTGCAATGAAATGTAACTAGTTTTGCTATCCATAAATAAGTATTTTTTGTCAACATACTTTATATTGATATTTTTATTTTCAGGTGGTGGTTTACCAACCGGAGCAATATTTGTCGTTGGTATGTAGTAATGTCGGGTGATTCCGTATGAACCAAGGTCCCTAATTCAAAACTAAATTTGCATGTTCTCTCTTTTTCCAGAAGAAGATGTGCTGGGTAACTACAGCAGAGTCCTTAGCAAATATTTTCTGTCTGAAGGAGTTGTGTGTAAGCATGATCTGTTTGTTGCATCTGCTGAAGATGACCCTCGAGAATTCGTAAGTAAACTGCCTCGCAAAGTCTGTTTCAATCAAAATTATCTACAAACGGGGTCTCCAAACTTTTTAGTCCAAGGGCAATTAATACTGCTGTCAAGAAATCTATGTTATTGATAGCTACATTGAAGTGCGTTTGATGGGGCTTTATTGGCATGTCAAACAAACATCAATGTTTCAAAGTTTCCAACCTCTCTTTCCTTCTACATAAAGTTCATTAAATCAGAATAAATCTGTGCATCACTAGTTAAAATCACATCAAATCTACACAGAGGGATAGTTAGTTATACTGGGCATTATCCGCAAGTCGACATCCAACGTGCCTATTTTGCGTGAAGGTACACAGAGGGATATTAAAAGAGAATTAAATTCACATTCTTCCTTATTTTCGTCTTGCCTGCTGTTATCCACCATTTTCAAATAAATGTCAAAACAATTGATGCTTCACCGCAATAATCACCTGACTTTGTTGCTGGGCCGCCTAAGGTAAATTCCTGAGTGCCAAGACTTTGTCTTTCATCCACTGGCCAAGGGTCACGAAACGCGGAAGTCCACGGACTGGATTGGATAGCCTCGTTTTTATTGAAATAAGTTTAAATTCTGACCAATATTTCCGCATCATGTTTCAGGTGAAGGGATTGCCACAACCGTGTGCAGCTCCCCCTGAAGATGAAGCAAGTGCAGTTTCAAGTGATGTCAGTAAAATGAAGATAGCCTGGAGGTATGAGGGTCTGAAAGAAGTGGAATCATCGTTTGGTGGCAACACTAACTTTGGACATCACTTTGATTTGAGTCGACACCTGGATGCTGAGACTGTTAAGAATAGTAATATAACTTACTGGAATATTAGGAACAGAAGTGTTGCAGTAAAAGGTAATGCACCATATCAGTCATAAAGTTCAGTTCAATCAGGCATGTTATTTAATAGTTTGGTTAAGAATATTACCGGTTAATTTTCAATGGGTTTAGTAATAATTTTAAGCCCTTTAGGTTGGTTACCGCTATCAATGGGATAGTTATCATTTATTGGAGTGGGACACAAGGTTTTCCAGTTGTCCCTATCAATGTAGATGGTTAATTAGCCAATCAACCATAATTCTGAATGAATTACTGTCATCGGGTTCCCCCATTTGTTTGCAAAGTGTCTCTTGAATAACTGTAAGATAATAAAACATTATTGTCATGTTGTTGTTGTTGATCCTAAGGCACCCCGGAGGTGCAAAGGGCCTTCGTCAAATCGCGCCACGCCTTCCTGTGTATTATTGTCATAAATCATGAAAAACAAATGATATGAACCACAATAATTAACCACATTGACATATTAAATCTGCAACACAGGCTTCGTCAGGTCATATCTGTAAAGGAATTCAAAAATGTATATGAAGTACATTCCCTGTCTTCTACGAGAGTACCCCCATGCCCAACAGTGGGATGAAATAAAACAGATCATGATCACTTTGAATGGAATGTGCAACAAAATTGTCATCAATTTCCAGGTTTTAAAAATGACATGTACTACAAACTTCTATGCAATATAAAGGAGCTTTTATCAAAAGAAGATTACAAAGTATCAAATAAAGAGAAGAATGTTTTAAGAATCAACATACAGTCTCTGGGCTCACCTCCCTGGATGGCCTTGGACTGTGACGAGGAAGACCAACATACATTCGGACAAGATCTGCTAAAATTTGTGTACTGCCTGAGAGTGCTGCTTAGAGGTACCACAGCTGTTGCCTTCATTAGTATCCCTGCACATCTGTTTGATGTAAGTTCATAACTATAGCAATCATCATAAGCCGTCCTCTCCCGGCGAAAAAAATATACAATGCCATTCTTTTGTTATCTGCCCTGGGATCCCAGGGACTTATATAATTTTTTAGCGTATCTAATATTAATTTTCGCTTTGTGGACAATTATTTAGTAGAAAATTCATTACATAGAGTGCTTCAGAGTCTACTATTCCCTGGAATCTGTAAATTTATCATAAGTTGGATAATATGTTTATTGTTTGTCTTATAACCATCTTATAACAATGAAAAATATACCAATGGAAGCAGATAATTCAATCACAATAACTGTGACATCTAATAAAGCTGCCGGCGTGATGGGAACCATTTCAAGGGAGCCCAATTTTGATTCTCTTTTTTAATATATTTAGTTTTAGTTATTTTAGTTTAGTATTAATTTAATTTTACTTTTATACCCAATCTTTGTTTATAATGATTATAACTTACTATTTATTATGAGTTAAGCCAAAATAAATTATCTAATAATTAATATTTTTCAGAATGAAGCTCTGACAAGAAGGCTACTCTACTCAGTAGACAATGCAGTTAGAATTGAATCATTTGCTGGCTCCACCAAGGAAACCAATCCCGTTTATAAAGATTACCAGGGCTTGTTCCATTTAACGAAACTGAGTTCAGTGCATTCGATAACGCCATTTGTGCCTCCAAGTTTGGATTTGGCTTTCAAATTGAGAAGAAAGAAGTTTAACATTGAGAAGTTGCATTTACCGCCAGGTATGATCTTCACATTCTCTTGTATTCAATAATTTATTTTACGCTCACGAACTTTAATTGAAAACAGGGAATTCCAAACCAGTGCAGTGCGCATTATAAAAGATGACGAAAAGCGCTTGGTTCGAGTAAGAGGAATAGGAATTCGGTTTAAACCTTAACTTTAGGTATTAAGGTTGAAATTTTAATTACATGCGTGTTCACTATAGGTACTATGCCAGGAAAAGGGTTAAATAATAACGCCTGTTCCATTTCATACGATACTGACATCTCTTTTGCTTCATTTACTTTTTGAGAGGATTTTGAATCCACGAGTACCGTCAAGTGCAACAATATGTATCGAATGAATCCTCTCATAAATATGTACCAAAACCTTAATTAACCGACGTAAGAGCTATGAGACATACTTTTGAGCAAGTTGTATATTTTTGCACTTGACTGTACTATAACTTACGCAGCTGCATTCAATTTTCAATTTGGTAAGAATTATAATTTCTTTAACAGACGCTTCAGTTTAGTAAAATAAAAAAAAAACACTTACAATAATTATTATTAGCACCTATATCTCGTATTTTTGTTTGCAGAATTGGAAGAAACCAGTGAAAGAGAACAGGACGATATTACCGCGAATCCACAAATTGCTTGTGGAGGATTCAAGAAAAAAGATATTGAGTTTTAAATGTAAATAAGAGGAGCTGTTATTATCATTACATATATTTTTTATGACTTCGATAACTGTTTTTTTTATCTTCAAATAATGTCAAACCCGTGTGACACAGTGTGTTACATAAGTGAGTCCGTTTTGTTTGATAGTTTGTTTGTAAGTATGTTAGCTAAGTAGCAATAGGTACAGTACATTATTATACTTGTGACATAAAATGCAATGAAATTGAGCCACCACATTCACACATTCGAGAGGAACTCATGCATTAACTTTAAACAAAACTGGCTTAATTATTAGTCACCCCACCTGCCCAGCAGAGCGTATCTCCCTAAAACCGGCGAATCTATTCACTGTATTATTGTTTGTTCGCATGCTCGCCGACTCGTCCGCTTTCCGCGTCCTTATACTGCCGTAGTATTTTGAACGGACATCGAAATATTAAGAAATTAAACGAAAATGAAATGCAAAAAAGTGGCAAGTGCGAAAGTTCTCTTCGGGTGCTTCAACACTGTGTTCTTCGTGAGTATGAAACTTAAGTCATAGATAGTTATCTCCTTAATTAAGCTAAGCGTTATATTACGAAATTATATGAGGCTTCACATGTTTGTGCTCGTTATTGAACCTTACACATGCCATTTGCTGTGTCAGAATAACGAAGGCATAATGAGAACTTTTGAAAAAGGTGTTCAAAAATGTAGGTATTTTTTTCATAGATAGATCATCCAATACCTAACCTATTTTAAATTTAAAAAAAACCACAAGGATGCGTTCTACCTTCTTGTACTCCTCGAATACCTACGCAGCTAAATATATAGCGCGGATTTTGTGGAATGGACTATTTTTACCTATTATTTAGTGTATTCTATCTAGTGTACCCATACTTTTCTATCTAGTGTCTATTTAGTGTATACCTTTTTGCTGCTGACTGTACATGGCGTATTCAAGCGCGCCAATAAACAATTGAAGCTATTAAATGCTGGAATGCTATGATTGTTTGACCGCGTATTACGACACTCATTGTTTACGGTAGGCGGTTGATGACAGTGGATAGTAAAAGGTGTGGAACTTATTATTGATGACGAGGAAAGAGTATGAAGAGGATTCACAAGGGCTGGGGGTATACAAAAGTGACTAGGGAAGTTTAATCATATAGGTATATGAACTCGTAAGATCCACTACCTACAGAAAAGCGAATTTAGTACTAGGTATGTTACCAATGCACTATGCAATGTTATAAGTAGGTATAGTACTTATGTGTCCTGCGTAATGATACTTACCTCGATTGCATCAGTCGTAATATTATAGTATCCACCAATATGTCATAATTCTATCTACAAAGGAGCGCCGCACTGCTTCCTACGCTATTGGCAAAAACAACGCAGACAACAAAAATACCTACTATCTACCTAGTTCGAACGGGACACTAAATTCTAATTAAATGAAGTGATGAAGGAGCGCTCGTTCACCATCAACAAACTAAAATGCTGGACTGACTCAGGCGTGCGGATTCACGGAAGTCGTATGCGGATTCCTTCTACTTTGCGACTCGCGGCGAGTGCTGCTGTCTCGGCTGCTGGCGGCGCCGGACGGGCCGCTGGCTGAGGCGCCGCTGCACTACGCGGCGCTAGCGCTGCTGGCGGCCGGCCTGGCCGTCTGCGCAGCCGCTGCGCTCGGCTGCTGGGCGACGTATATGCCATCTTATGTTATACTCACTTTTGTAAGTATAACGTGGTGTTATACCATATAAGCAGTAAGCGAACTTCTTCCGTTAGTCGGTACCACCGAAGTGTGCATTTGGGATGGTGTTAAGATAGGGAGAATTCAGGTTGACGCCATATTTACCTATAGTCAGACTGGTTCCACTTGGCGCTTTACATGTTTATTTTCCGAGCAATAAATTTAATTTTGTCAATAGCTTGCGTGCTGCGCTACGGCGTAGTATAGACAATTGCTGTATTTTTGGGTGTATGTCATGCGCAACTAGCCAACGCGCTCAACGAAGAGGAAAGAAAATATGTTACTTTCCCTCCGAACTCCAGGTTATTGTTATTAGACAGTGGGCGTTCTATAAGTCAGTGTTATTCAAGGGTCAAGCCGCCTCGTGGAACACCAGGACTTTTAGATGTACTACTCGTATTTGAGTAATGATTGAAAGAATAGGTAATACCTACATGTCAAGATTATCCATTCGCTGGCATCGTTGAACAACAACTATAATCTTATATCCCTATTTGCCGGCTGGCCCGAGTGTCTTCGAATAAACCTAAATATTAAACAAAATATTTGGCATTCGCAACTATTTAATTACCTCCAAGGTTTTTTGTTTGTGCAGTATTTTCTGATGGTACTCGCGCTGCTGGCATGCGCTTGTGTCGGCGGCGTGGCGGCGGCGGCGTGGCCGCGCTGCGCAGGGCTCCAGAGCGCGCGCGGCGGAGCTGTGGGCGCGCTGCAGAGCTACTATGCTGTGCCCGAGTATGAGCACTTCACAGCTGCACTGGACTTGGCACAGACTGAGGTAGGTCATGCTGGTACTGGTTAATACGTGTGCGTAGCGTGGCATCATGACTGTACTGCGTTGCGCGGGGCGGCACTGTGCGAACGGTAAGCCTCTATAGGTAATGGTATCTGTTCACTGCGAGGCGGGCCGTACGCTTGTTTGGTTTTATCACGACAAATAAAAAGGGGCACTCCAAATCTGCGCCTTCAACAGTCGAACACAAACAGATACGTATAAATAAATTGTTCGTCTTACCACGTTGTAAGTAATATGCTGAGAAAAATTAACCATCCCGCTCTCTACGCAAGCTCTGCGCGTAGTTTCGTAGATATTTAGCTATAGTCATTATGCCAATCATTTTATCAAAGCAAATCCAGCGAATTTGTCTATAACTATTTAGGATCTTTAATTGAGTACAAAAATTAAATGTACTACGGCAGCCGTAGTATTGAAAATACATTCCAAAAAGGGGTAACTTCGCGATTTTTTTCTATCGAGTGAAATTCATCAGGTCATGTAACTGACTGCGATTTTGACTTGACAAGATCCTTATGTAACACATATATATTTTTTTAGATTTTAAGATACTATATTCTATGCCTCAGATGGTTTTTAAAAATTCAAAAGTAACCCGGCCTTAACTAGAAGATTGTCTGATCCACAGCTGAAGTGTTGCGGAATGACTGATGCACGGAACTACGACCTGTCGTTGTGGCAGCTGCGGCAGCTGGGCCCTCGCGGCATGGCCGTGCCTCCGAGCTGCTGCGTGCAGGACCCGCCCGCATCCCACCTCAACCCCTCACCGCGCAACGCCTCACGCTGCCAAGAAGTGCAGTCCAATGCCGAGTTCAGACACGTGCCGGTACGTACTATGCTAGCTGTATTGTAGCACTACGAAGCTACTGCGTGCAAAACCCGTCCGGCTCTCAACTCAAAACCTCGCCGCGCAATGGGTCTCGCTGCTAAGAAGTGCAGTCCAATGCCGAGTTGCACTTTAGGGTGCCTGGGAATTGCCGTTCGTGAATAACGAATAAAGAGTGGGAGAGAGCACGGAGCCTTGCGGGACTCCGGCCCGGATGAGGTGTGGGTCCGAGTACGTTCCCTCTAGTCTGTATCGAAAGCTTCGATCCCTGAGAAAGTCTCGTATTGTGAGTTTGTGAGTACGAGTCTGTTAGGCATACCGAGCTGATAACTTGTATATCAGTCCGTTATGCCAGACCTTGTCGAAGGCTTTCGCCACGTCGAGAAAGATCGCACCGGTTCTGAGCCCCTGGAAACGAGAGAAATCGTCCAGCACGTGTTCCGTGACGCGGTGCACCTGTTGGGCGCACGAGTGCGCGGGTCTAAAGCCGAACTGCTCGCCGATGATGACTTTATTCTCAGCTGTAAATTTGAGAATCCTAGTGGGAAGGATCCGCTCATATAGCCTAGCTGAAGTGTTATCGCGGCTTGGTATGCGTTAGCGTTTGGTAGGTACTTGAGAGTTTCTTACCCGCTATTAACTTTTCATAATTCGTTTTTAATTTCAGGGATGCTTGAGCAAAATAGAAGATTGGTATCAGCAGCAATTCATGATATTTATGCTGTGCCTCTTCGTCTTAGCTCTCCTGAAGCTCGCCATCCTTCTGGTCACCATATTCTCTTGCATACGTCTCCGGAAGCATAGACAAGAGATGAGCTCGTTCATCATCAAATCCATCGATAACAAGACTAATGAGAATATTTACGAGACGAAGATCGGCTCGATGCGCGACGAGCCGATTATGGCGAAGTACATACAGCCGAATAACTTCTACAGCCCGCGCGTGCGTAACCCTAGGATTTTCCACAACAAGCCAAATGAGATGGTATGAGAGTTAGCTGCGGAGATTAATGCTTTAGAGAGGAAACTGGAGAGGTTCTCAGATTACCTGTGCAAGCACGAAGCAGATTCTATTATGTGGTGATGTGAGCTGAGCGCCGTTTTACTGTTCCAACCCGGACGCTTATAATAGTAGATTACTTAACAAGGGCGGTAAAACAAAGAATGTCTCAGATCGCAGGTATTTCAAGCCCGAGCCGAAGGCAAGGGCGATAAATATGCGATCTGAGGCTTTCTTTATTACCGCCCGTGTTAAGTACAAAATTTTATGTCACCCCCTGGCCAGGAAGTGGGATTTCCCGCGCGCGGTAATTGCCGCTTTATGGCCAGGTGTGACATAAATGCATTTTTTAGTATTAAAGCGCATTTACATTGTTTAATCCACCTTTGCGACGTGTTCATAGTTTAAACATTTTCATACGTACAGAGTCTGTGTTTAAAATAGTCCGATTACTAAATGAGGCTACAATATTATCTTCAGGAGTCGCAAAATGAGATACCACTTGTTTGCTGACTGTACCTACTTGTATGCCGCGATCGGGTACAGCCTTATGTCTGACTTTAAATTGCTGCTGTCGACAAGATTACTCAGTGGTATGCGGCGGTCTAAAAATATTTTTCCCGTTGTAATGACAGTAAAAAAAATAGTAGGTACAGGTGAACCGTTTAACTGAGACCGCGCCGGTGAGGGGATAGGGGTTAGAGGGGAGACGTCAAAGGGTCCCTGCCTCCCGCTACAAATCCGCGGGGTCTCAGTCGGTCGACCTATAACTTTCATAATATCTGTAGGTTAGGTTATGTAATGTTCAAATGAAGACTGTTCAATGCGATGTTTGTTATGTTGTTTAAAAATAAATATTCTATTGCGCCAATTGCATTTTGTAACTAGTACCTATTTGTCGTCATTCCCGATCAATGTGCCATAGAGGGATTTTCTTTGTAACACAATATAATAGCAGAATAGCACTGAAGTGATCTGAAATACTTTTTTAAAGCTTTATCTCCGCGTTTAAATGGATTTTAGTAATTAAGAATTTTGTTATTATTATCTAAGATATAGATACCTACATTTTTGATTTTATAATTAAGTACCTAGTAAATAATCTAAAGGAGAAATAAAAGCCTTGTAAACCCATACGCTATATTGTTTCAAACTTCTAAACCAGAAATAACATTCAAAAATTTATTCATTACAGAACTTGGTACAGTCGTCAACAAATATACTGTGTACACAGCAGGGTATATGTTCGTTCTGTTATCTGATTTCGGCTGTACTGTCCTGGTCCGGGTCCTATAACAATAGGTAAACTTGACTTGAAAATTGACAAATTGTTGACGATGTGGTACAGGTAGGTACTTAAAGAAAAGTAAAAATGACCCAGACAAACTTGTACCTACTGTCAACCAATTTGATTTCTGGGCCGCTTCGTACCTTGTCACACTGATATTATATGAGATCTCTAGCGGCGTCATATCGATTTTCGATGTGACAAGGTATGAATTGACCCAGAAATCTAATTGGTTGACCGTACCCAACTACTTCATAGGCAGTGACCAAAACAAAATATATTTAGGTACTTTTACCTATAAAAATTAAATTAAATTATAATATTTAACTAAAATATTATGAACAAATGAAATTAGTACAAAAGTAGAGTTAATCAATAGGTATAAATGTAAAAACAAATACCTACCTAAGTTCGATTACTATGCTTCGTTCACATTGTTAGATATACACATATGTATATGAGTAGTTATATGGGTGACAGTTATTGTCCCTCATTTGTGTATTTAAATATGTCGTAAATTGACAATATTTCATAATTTCCAAAAGTCTTAATTCGAAAACCATTTCGGTAAAAACGTGTTAACAAAAAACATTTTTTTAGATTTTTTTCTCCGTTAATTTTGGAAAAAATCGCAAATTACTGTAAACCGAAAGTTGACGTCATCTTCCTCACTGTATTCAGGGAGACCTTAGTACAGAGTACTTACAGACACAATTTAAATCGCTGCTCTGGAGTGGCTCTGGATTCTTGTTGGGAAGATGACGTCATATTTTACTTACGCCCTTTTGGAATGACCTACTTTTCAACGTGTTTTTTTTGTATGAAATATTGAGTTAAATTGAAAAAGCAAAAAAACGGGTGGGTAAAATTTTTAACTATTTTCTAACTAGTTCATGAAATAAAGTAGTTAAAAATATGAAATGTTGTCAATTTATATTTACAGATATATTTATATATCTACGGCTGTTGTTATCCTAAAATACCAATAACTAAAGAACCAGCCATTAAAGCGTGTCAAATATTTTTGAGCACCCTGTGTTTCAATATACCTATTAATTCAGATGACATGTACACCGAGTCAGAAAGATCTCTACAGTCACATGCATTTCACGGCCCAGTTAGCGAATACCCAAACTTATAGAATAAGAAATGGAGAATCCAATAAAAAAGCTGTCAAACCCAAAACCGGGACAGGTGGAGACGTTATCTTTACGCGTGGCCAAGTGACGGCGACGATTCCATTCCGATTATTTATGGTTCAGGTAATGTTCGAATTGATGTCGAGTATAGTAGTTTTATCTCACGAGTGCGGGTTGGCTATTGTAGTTGTGACATATACATACGAACGCATAGACAACGTCAACTCATAGCTCATAAGTTGACGCACACGTACGAGTAGACAATGTGCATGTATGTAAGGGATCGTCCTAATACAACGGGATGATCGCGCGATCGCGCAAGTGAAATTCGCGAATTTATTAAACTCGAATAGGTGTCCTAAAGGGATCGTCCTAAAACAAACGCGACTATGCGATTATCGCGCAAATTCGCGACTTTTACTAGTAAATATTCTAAGGGATCGTCCTAATACGACGCGATGATCGCGAGATCGCGCGATCGTGTCAGTGAAATTGGCAAATATATTGAATTCGAATAGGTGTCCTAAAGGGATCGTCCTAAAACAAACGCGACTACGCGATTATCGCGCGAATTCGCGACTTTTACTAGTAAATATTCTAAGGGATCGTCCTAATACGACGCGATGATCGCGAGATCCCGCGATCGTGTGAGTGAAATTGGCAAATATATTGAATTCGAATAGGTGTCCTAAAGGGATCGTCCTAAAACAAACGCGACTACGCGATTATCGCGCGAATTCGCGACTTTTACTAGTAAATATTCTAAGTTAAAGTCGCGCGATCGCGCTATCATCGCGTAGTCGCGCGCCAATTAGGGCGATCCCTATAGCTCCTACGTTGACGCACACGTAGACAATGTGCACGTATCAACACACAGCCGTGGCTCACCCGCGCTCATGAGATAAAAATTACTCTTACAAGGGGACAAAATTATCAACCTACACTTTACGAGGAGAAAGTAGTAACAGTAACGCAAGCATCGGGCCTATTGGGGTAATAAGGCAAATCCACCGCTGAACCTGAACTAATAAGCCTCATATAGGTATACCTAAGTTATCAAATAATAATAAAAAATATGTTAAGAGGGTACGAACAAATACGAGCGAGTCCTATTGGGATTTGTGGCGCTATTGCGCCACTAGTGAACAATTTTGATAAAACGGCGAATGCTGTACCTACATACCTGTATTTTGTATAACTAGTTTTTAGGGTTCCGTAGTAAACAAGGAACCCTTATAGTTTCGCCATGTTCGTCCGTCCGTCCGACCCCCGTTTTTCTCAGTAACCGTTAGTACTAGAAAGCTGTAATTTGGCATGAGTATACATATCAATGACGCCGACAAAACGGTAGAATAAAATTAAAAATAAAAATTATACATGTAAAGTGGTGGTTGGCGTGATATTAAGCTTTGAAGTGATAATTTTTGTTATGGTTAAGTTTCCCCCCCCCCCCCCCCCCTGCCAGCTAAACGGTGGCTACTAGGCATGTGAAAAAAAACATGGTAATAGTATATACGATGAATTTAAAAGGAAAACTATCACAGCTAAGTAGACATTACTAGTTAACGAGTAGGTAATAGTCGAACTTCAGAAATGTACTTACTTTGCAAAAGCAAACTTTCGTACAATTCCCATTGATACCTTAGATAATGTTGTTAATTCTGTCATCATAGTAAATATAAGTTTGCGAACTTTTTAGTCCACATAATGTAACCGGTGGACGACTACGGAACCCTACCTTGCGCGTGGCCCGACACGCACTTGGCCGGTTTTTTTTACGTTGCTAGAATCATCGAACCACGAGCTCAAAAATAAAACGGACGTTTTATATGCAAAATCAAGCCATCAAAACGACTGATGACACGAAACGAAAAACGTTCAGCTTACAAGTACGTACTTACCTATACATATATATGTAATAGAAGATACGAGTCCGGGAATAGCCACACACAACACTCAAATAAGAAAAAGTCGAATACTTAGCCTTTACCTTTACCTCTTCACTCGTAGACTAAATGTACTGTACTTACCTTAATTTTTAACCCTGTGAACGCCATACAATTCAAGTACTGCAGTGACACTTAGGTATTACACACCAACTAATTTTCAATTCCATTGAACATGAACTTTAGTGTAAAGCACGAAGCTTTGGAAGGCACGTTAAGCCGTTGATCCCGGTTGCTGTCTATGGCAGCAGTCGTTAAGCCAAGTTGGAGGCCTTCGGGCGGTTTGAGAACTTCTAACAGTCAAGTTGCCCACTCACTGAGTGAAAATTACTCACTTGACAAAGTCTAATCCCAATAAGGTCTAGTTCCCCTCGGGGTTCAGTGCCGGATTAACCCTTAAACAAATTAAGCAATTGCCTAGAGCACCACGTCTAGGGGGGCACCAGAAACACCACGAAAAAAATTCATTTATGTATTCAACGAGCTCTAAACAACGACCGGTCAAATCATAATTTATTTTTTCACGCCCTTAAAATATTTTTCGATAATTTGTATGGCTTTGGGTAAACCGCATGCTTTAGGCTGCGTTTCCACCAGAGATGTGCGAGGATGCGTTTTCATACATCTGACACCTCGCAACGCGCCGAGCGAGGTGTCAAATATATGAAAACATCCTCTCACATCTCTGGTGGAAACGCAGCCTTAAACTATGAAAATTTGAAAACCTGTGATAGGTGACAGACGTACACGTGAAAGAACTCCAATTGGACCCTTCGGGTATGAACGAAACCCTAAAAATAAGTAGATTAATATAGTGGTTTGCGTAGTTATATTTTTTTAGTGTCCATTTCTACTGGGTATTTATTTATTCGGAGAACCAACAGCTGCTATTTTTACATTAATTATGTATGGTTTTTTATGCGTGCCTGCATCATAATGTTCGAAAAATTTCGCGCTCGCTACGCTCGCGTTTTCGTCTAGATATGTTATGACTTGATGCGTATGAAGTATTTTCCGCACCTGCATCATAATGTTCGAAAAATTTCGCACTCGCTACGCTCGCGTTTTCGTCAAGATGTGTATGACTTGATGCGTATGAAGTATTTTCCGCACCTGCATCATAATGTTCGAAAAATTTCGCGCTCGCTACGCTCGCGTTTTCATCTAGATATGTTGTGGCTTGACCGTAATATGAAGTATTTTCTGCACCTGCATCATAATATTAGAAAAATTTCGCGCTCGCTGTTCTCGCGTTTTTGCGGATGGGGGGCCCACAGGCGTGGATTGCCTAGAGCATCAAATAGTCTTAATCCGGCACTGTCGGGGTTGGAAGGTCAGATGGCAGTCGCTTCCGTAAAAACTAGTGCCTACGCCAAATCTTGGGATTAGGTAGCGGACCCCAGGCATCCTTCAGGATGCAACTGTACTGGGATAACGCTAGGAGGATGATGATGAACTTTAGTGTAAAGCACGAAGGTTACTAACTTTGACATCCTACGTCGTAGCACCAGGCGTTTTTGGCGCCGTAGGCAGGACAACATGAGATACCTTTAGATGTACTTTGGGCTTTGAAAGGGTTAGTGCCTGCTATTTATTATTCTGAAGTTATAAACTCTTTCACGTTTGCCTTTCTTAACCTATCTACAAAATCCTAAGACCAATTTCTAGAGTACATAACCTTAATCCTAAGGATTGCTTCCGTATAATCGGGCATTCATCTGACCTCGCATTACTGCCACTACTGGAAGAGAAACGATACATGACGATATGGTTTCACACTTTCTTGCAGTCTTTTGTTTTGTTACCTGCCAGTGTTTGGGATAGGCCGAATGCGAATGGTCCTAGTGGGCGCAGTTGTGGTACCCGTAAAACAGAGCGCGCCGATCGCACCCAGGAGTTACGGGGGCCTATGTTGGAACTGGTAGACAATTTTATCTCGCGTCGAGGCAGAGTAGAGACGACTGTACCTATTTCTGACCCTTAACGATTTATTGTTATGCTTGGACAGCCGCGTAAGGCCAAATAGCCATAAAACTTGAAGCAGTAAAACTAATTGTGCAACCATAGCACTTCTTCTTTCGAATAGTCACAAGTCGTATCACGAACTTTTGAATTCAGACCTACGCCTAGTTTCTTTAAAGCTTAAAATACATGGTGTGATCCGTAAAGAGAGAAGATCTCAATAACTACCGTCAAATAGTTTTTGTCGTAGTACAATTGGTGTCATTTCATATTGAACTTTAGTGCGAACTGTTACGTTAGCTTATGCTGTGTGTAAGAAATCACCTATGCTCTTTTGTAATAGTAAGCTCCTTTGTAGTACCAATTGACCGAGTAAAACGAGGTCTCTGTTTTAGCTTCGACAAAAATGCTTTCGTATGTCCGGCCGGATTTTTGTATGTCCTCCTCTACAGCTACAGGTCGCATTTATCAACCGATTTTTGTGAATTTTGTGAGCAGGTTCGGTAACTATATAGAATTTTTTTGTCGAGTCACTTTTTGGAAATTCAAAAAAACAAACATTGTATCAATGATTTCGTGTTTTTTTGCGGCCGTTTTTTCCTCTACAGGTCGCATTTCTCAACCGATTCTCGTGAAGTATTGTGAGCACGTTCTTTGATTACATCGAATATTTTTGTCGAGTAATCTAAAAAAAAATCTATGGTTTGTCCTCCTCTACAGCAGCGGTCGGCAACAGGCGGCCGGCGAGCCTCCCTGGCTTTATTGTTTGTAAAGCTAAAATTTGAAATTCTTAACATCGTGAAAGCGTCTGTATCGCCAACCACGAATATTTTCACAGTTGGTCAGTACGAGATATGTGTTTGTAAGTATATTTTACAGTTAAATCTATCTCATTTTTTTTTTTAAATTTCGCGCTCGCCGCGTTTGCGTTAGACAGTATGAAGTATTTTCCACACCTGCATCTTAATGTTCAAAAAATTTCGCGCTTGCTGCGCTCGCGTTTGCGTCTACATATGACTTGATGCGTATGAAGTATTTTCCAGACCTGCATAATAATGTTCGCAAAATTTCGCGCTCGCTACGCTCGCGTTTTCAACGAGATTTGTTATGACTTGATGCGTATGAAGTATTTGCCGCATTTGAATCAGTGTTCGAAAAATTTCGCGCTCGCGTTTTCATCTAGGTGTGTTATGACTTTATGACCCGTCCCCCCCTTAAAGTTTCTTTATCTGCTATTCTATATGCTTGCATTGATCTACATAACTTGATGCGTATGCGTATGAAGTATTTTCCGCACCTGCATCATAATGTTCGAAAAATTTCGCGCTCGCTACGCTCGCATTTTCATCTAGATGTGTTATGACTTGATGCGTATAAAGTATTTGCCGCATTTGCATCAGTGTTCGAAAAATTTCGCGCTCGCGTTTTCATCTAGGTGTGTTATGACTTTATGACCCGTCCCCCCTTAAAGTTTCTATATCTGCTATTCTATATGCTTGCATTGATCGAATGAATCGCGAAATTACGATGTGGTTGAAATGCGAATTATCTGGGTTTGGTAAGGAAACTAGCTGGTTTATCTGTGAAAAGTCGGTTTTTTCGTCTTTCTCGTTTTTACGTAAAAAGGGGTGCGAATTTTTACTACGTTACTGTCGCGTACGGCGTACCAATTTGTTTCGAGTTGATATCAACAGATAGTGATCATTATTATCATCTGCGGCCCGCGAAGATTTTTTTAGCTACTATGTGGCCCGTGGGTGCAAAAAGGTTGCCGACCCCTGCTCTACAGGTTCGATATCTAACATAGTTTTGGAAATAAAAAAAACACTCACGAGGTCTACAGCTCACAGAGCCACTAGTTAGCTTATCTTTATGACTGTTTGGCCTTGAACCAGTGTCTGGGCTATACCTGCGGTGTCTAAGTTCTTTAGGTATTCATTGAGTTTATACTGTTGATGCTCCACCGGTTTCGAAGGCCGTGTTCTCCTTTATAGTCTGCACGTTACGACGTATTCGAGTACTCGTATAGCTAAAACATAACATTACCTACAGCTGAAAAGTGTCCATTACTGGACATAGGCCTCCCCAAATCGTGCCACAATGACCGCACCAGCGGAATCCTTTACCAGGTCATCGATCCACCTCGCGGGGGATCTACTCACGCTACGCCTTCTTGTATGTGGTCGCCACTTGAAAACCTTTCACCCGACGGCCATCGCGGTTCTACGTCAAATGCCACTTAATGCCGTGTATTACCACTTTTGAGTTTTTAAAAACCATCTGAGACATAGAATATAGTGTCTTAAAATCTAAAAAAAATATATGTGTTACATGAGGATCTTGTCTAGTCAAAATCGCAGTCAGTTACATGATCTGATGAATTTCACTCGATAGAAAAAAATCGCGAAGTTACCCCTTTTCGGAATGTATTTTCAATACTACGACTATATTACTGATATTTAACATTTAATTTTTGTACTCAATTAAAGATCGTAAATAGTTATTAGACAAATTCGCAGGGTTTGCTTTGATAAAATGATTGGCTTAATGACTATAGCTAAATATTCACAAAACTGCGCGCAGTGCTTGCGTAGAGAGCGGGATGGTTAATTGTAAACTCACGCGTGTTAGAGCGGGACAGTTGCGTTGGGGATACCTCCCCTTAAGTTTAGCGATTCGAAGGGTAGGTATATGTTACTTTGGTTCTGCTGCGAACGGCCTCATTTCTGATCAGGTAATAAGCAGATTCAACAGGATGTCGACTACAGATTGTCTATCGCCACCAGAATACTTGCCTCGCACCGCCCGCATTAGTTCCCTCCTTTTGTATTGCAATATATTTTTTTCATGAGATGTGTACTTAGGACGCGCGGGCGGCGATAAAATTACGATTTACTGTTATTACCGGGATCACGGCTTTAAGAATTGGCACTGCTTTATAAAGAAACCGGGTGGTTATTGTTTTTGTTATGGAATTTGAGGATTAGGTTTTCAACTGGATGGGCCCGTTAAGACGCAGGGGTGGGCAAGCTCTCTCCATACAAACTTTGTGACAGTTTTTCTTCGCTTGTGTTTGCATTATAGTTATGATTTTTGGTCAGTATGCTTATTTTTCTGTTATCCAGTAAGTACCTGGAGATCCAGTACCTGGAGAACACGAAATATGATATATTCACCCCAATATTCTTGTCTCAAGTCTCAACCTATATACATATAATAACAAACATAAAATCATGAATGACCACTATTACACTTTATTGACCGTACCTACGTTTTAGTTTTAATTTCCCGCAGTCTAGATTGCCTCGCTGCACCTTATTAATATCTCGGGATACTGATGATTTGTAAGGCAATTACTGCATCAAAGGCATGCTATCATGGAATTTAATAAGCTTAGTGCGTTAGTCATGGTAATTACGCGACAACAAGCCGTAAATCAGCGGTTATGTGCAATATTCCGCTTCAAATTAACAAAATTTGATACAATAGGTTTCAAAAACTTCCATGAATTTACAGGTAATTTCAGGAAACCAAATATACACAGCTAATTGGCCAGTTTAAGGTTTTCCAATAAATGACAACTAATTTCTTATATATCTATGCTGTTTATAAAAACTGACATACTCATTGGACATCGCTGACACTATTTTTGTGTGATACATTTTTTTTTAATTTTAGTATGAGTTTCTTAGCTAAACTGGCAAAAACGGGACCCTTACAGTTCCGTCTATATTACAAAATTGTTACAAGTTTTCCCGGTATTTGACTTTCAAATACGTGAAGAAAAAGACGCGTTTTTTGACCTCAGAAAACCGGTCAAGTGCGTGTCGAGCCACGCACAATATAGGGTTCCTTAGTTGTCCACCCGTTACATTATGTAGCCTAAAAAGTTTGCGAACTTACGAGTAAGTATATTTACTATGTTTTTGACAGAATAAAATTAACAACATTATCTAAGATATCAATGGAAATTGTACGAAAGTTTGCTTTTGCAAGTTTTTTACAAGTTCGACTATTACTCGTTAATAGTAATGTCTACTTAGCTGTGATAGTTTTCTTTTTAAATTCATCGTATATTGACTCTATCATGATTTTTTTCACAATGCCTAGTAGCCACCGTTTAGCTGGCAGTGGTGGGGGACACTTGACCATAACAAAAATTATCACTTCAAAGCTTAATATCACGCCAATCAAAAAATGCTTTTTCTCAAAAATAGTATGTAATGTTCTCATAACATCTGTGAAGACAGTATCCGAAAGTGGCTCATCCTGGACAGTTGCCAGAAGTGTCCAGGAAGTAACACTTACTGTCCAGGAAGTAAGTATGTAAATTAAAGTTTGGAGCTGGCGGCGCGCGTCCCCCGCGAGCCCGTCCGGTGCCAGCCCCGGCGCGCGCCGCGAGCGCGCCAGCGCACAGCTGGTTCTTTAACTACGATTTTAGAACGATCGAGGCGGAATTGTCGAAAATTAATTTAAATATTGTTATTCATACAACTTGTTTCATTTTTGAGAAAAGCACTATACAAGCTTCGACCGTAAGTGCTGCTGGCTTACTTACTGGTCTCTGCAGTAATGTACTATTTCACACCACCTGCTCGATTTTGCTCAATTATATATCATACAAACCTTTCGGAAAGCAAATCATTACACGTGCCCCTTGGTTTTAGCGGGTTACAATTTCAAATTATTACCCGCCGGGTAATAATTTCATTTGAGTTCTGATAGTTCTTATTGATATGTCTTTAAAGTCTAATTTCGTGAAGTCCACACGGCGGCGAGGAGGTGGCACACCAGCTCCGTGTTTTGTTTGGAACGTCGCGTTCGAAACAAAAGACTGCGTCGACGGCCGCCGCCTGTAGCGGGTCAATAAGCGCGTGATATTAGTTCCGTTTTATTTTTCTCAAAAAAAAAGACTAAAAATATATCTTTATTTTGAATTTTAAGTTAAAAAAAAAATTTTTTTTGCAAAAAAATTGTCATTATACTCGATATCGACTAATTCAGGGGTAAGGATTTCAAACTTTATATTTATTTTGAGTTTTAAGAGAAAAAATTTTTTTTTTTGCCAAAAATCGTCATTATACTCGTTTTCGACTAATTCAGGGATAAGGATTTCAAATTTTATATTTATTTTGAGTTTTAAGAGAAAAAAATATTTTTTTTGCCAAAAATCGTCATTATACTCGTTTTCGACTAATTCAGGGATAAGGATTTCAAATTTTATATTTATTTTGAGTTTTAAGAGAAAAAAATATTTTTTTTTGCCAAAAATCGTCATTATACTCGATTTCGACTAATTCAGGGACAAGGATTTCAAATTTTATATTCATTTTGAGTTTAAAGTTAAAAAAATGTTTTTTTGCGAAAAATCGTCATTATACTCGATTTCGGGTGTCTATTGTTTGCCCGAAATTCATATGGAATAATTTCAATTGCTCGATAAACATTTGCCCGATTTTCATTTGCCCGAATGGTTTATTTACTAGAAAAATCGTTTGACATACTCTTGTATTCCCGAATATTACATGATAGAATGATACGAATGCCATACGTATTGTTATCCATATTATTAAGTGCAATAATATTATTTGATAGAATATTTATACGCCATACTAAATATAGTTTATCCGAAACAGTCCTAACTATGAATTTCGGATTTTGAAACTATGGATTTTGAGTCGGATTAAGTAGTAAAGTAGCTTTTCAAACAAGTTATTCTGCTCTTTTATAAAAAAATAACCTCGAAGAGAGAGGAGCAAAGCTCCCGCTATCCCCTTCTAACCTACCCGTGATCCGAGTCGGATTAAGTAGTAAAGTAGCTTTTCAAACAAGTTATTCTGCTCTTTTATAAAAAAATAACCTCGAAGAGGATAGCGGGAGCAAAGCTCCCGCTATCCTCTTCTAACCAATCCGTGATCCGAGTCGGATTAAATAGTAAAGTAGCTTTTCAAACAAGTTATTCTGCTCTTTTAAATTTCATTAAAATTATGGATTTTTATTCTCAGCTATTCGATTCGAACAGTAGAGATGGATGGCAAATAAAAGTATAGCATGTGATAATTATGGATTACAATGATTATGGAAAAAGATATTATTGAAATTGATATTATGGGAAATAAAGATTCTGGCATTTGATTAATATGGTAAATAATGAGTATGGCATACGAAATTATAAGAAACAATATTATGGCAGTTGAATAGTATGGCAGTCAAAATTCGGGCAACTGAAATTCTGGCAAGTAAGGGTTTCCCCTCGATTTCGACTAATTCAGGGATAAGGATTTCAAATTTTATATTTATTTCGAGTTTTAAGAGAAAAAAATATTTTTTTTGCCAAAAATCGTCATTATACTCGTTTTCGACTAATTCAGGGATAAGGATTTCAAATTTTATATTTATTTTGAATTTTAAGAGAAAAAAATATTTTTTTTGCCAAAAATCGTCATTATACTCGTTTTCGACTAATTCAGGGATAAGGATTTCAAATTTTATATTTATTTTGAGTTTTAAGAGAAAAAAATATATTTTTTTGCCAAAAATCGTCATTATACTCGATTTCGACTAATTCAGGGACAAGGATTTCAAATTTTATATTCATTTTGAGTTTAAAGTTAAAAAAAATGTTTTTTTGCGAAAAATCGTCATTATACTCGATTTCGACTAATTCAGGGATAAGGATTTCAAATTTTATATTTTCCCGCCCGCCCGCCCGCCCGCCTAAATCTTTCATCGCGTACTAAGAGAGCCTGCTCACAAAATTTCGCGAGAATCGGTCGGGAAATGCGACATGTAGAGGAGAATAGCCAGACATCCGGACATACATACTGACATAGGTATTTATATTTTGGCCCCAGCTGAATCGAAGACGCTTAGCTCGTCAAACCCTGCACGGCCAGCACAAGATGGTGCGCGAGCTATCTCGCCGCGAGGTAACCTATGCGTCAGTTGCTGCGTGTCCTAATTAAAAAGACACGGATACGGATAATTGTGAAATGAAATGGAAATGGTTTATTTCGCGAGAGAGATGGAAGAATAATTTCACAATAACAACGACCGATAATATCTGGCTAACTAATTAATTAGGCATGATGATAAGGATTTCAAATTTTATATTTATTTCGAGTTTTAAGAGAAAAAAATATTTTTTTTGCCAAAAATCGTCATTATACTCGTTTTCGACTAATTCAGGGATAAGGATTTCAAATTTTATATTTATTTTGAGTTTTAAGAGAAAAAAATATTTTTTTTTGCCAAAAATCGTCATTATACTCGATTTCGACTAATTCAGGGACAAGGATTTCAAATTTTATATTTATTTTGAGTTTGAAGTTAAAAAAATGTTTTTTTGCGAAAAATCATCATTATACTCGATTTCGACTAATTCAGGGATAAGGATTTCAAATTTTATATTTATTTCGAGTTTTAAGAGAAAAAAAAAAAATTGCGAAAAATCGTCATTATACTCGTTTTCGACTAATTCAGGGATAAGGATTTCAAATTTTATATTTATTTTGTTTTTTAAGGTAAAAAAAAAATTTTTTGCGAAAAATCGTCATTATACTCGATTTCGACTAACTCACGGATAAGGATTTTAAATTTTATATTTATTTTGAGTTTTAACGTAATAAAACATTTTTTGCGAAAAAATCGTCATTATACTCGATTTCAACTAATTCAGGGATAAGGATTTCAAATTTTATATTTATTTTGAGGTTTAAGCTAAAAAAAACTTTTTTTGCGAAAAATCGTCACTACTCGATTTCGACTAATTCAGGGATAAGGATTTCAAGATTTAGAATTAAGGATTACTAGATTTTTAATATTTATTTAGAATTAAAAAAAAAACTTTTTTCTTAAAATAGTCATACTCGATTCCATATTCAATAACATAAAGTATGAAATTGTCCAAAGGTGGTGAGAAAAGTAGAGTATACCCCAGGGGGATAAAACTGTTTTTGTCTTGGGCGCGCTTAAATCCCTCACTACACTCAGGACTCAGTCTTAATTCCCTCGCTTCGCTCAGGAATTAAGTCATTACTCCCTCGCTCCGCTCGGGAGTAAAATTCGGAGTCCTTCGTTACGTTCGGGATTCAAAATCGCACCCGTGACATAAACAGTGCTTTATCCCCTTGGTGTATAATCTACTATTAGAAACCTTAAATATTCTTAAAAGAGCTATCCAACGATATCCTACACGATGGGGTTTGGAAGAAAAAAAATGCACCACCACTTTACATATAGGGGAGGTACCCTAAAAAAAACGGGGGACGGACGGACGGACGGACGGACATGGCGAAACTATAAAGGTTCCTTATTTACTACGGAGCCCTAAAAACAGATAGACAGTATTACCTACTTTCGCATATAGTTACGAACACCAACCAACGATGGATTTATTTTAAAACTGTTGTAGAATAGGTATATATATACCATGATTTGTAACTCTAGCTAACGAAGGCCATTTTATTCAACGTTAATCGCAGTCGTGATAAATTAAGTAAGAGGACTGTCATAAAAGCCAATTAAATGAAAGCTACTGCTAAAGCTTTTATAAAAGCTTTCCAGCAGGTAACAGGATTCACTAGAAAAAACTTTACTAATGCTTTCCGTGAAAATGCCGTGAACAGGGAACACTACTAATTCGATTAAATATGATCAGGGTATTTATTTCATTTGGTGTAAATTTGGGCGGTTTGGTAAAAAAAAGAAAAACATGTCTATTTTGTAGCAAATGAAATCTTAACAAGAAGTTGGTAACACAGGGACTATAAAAAACATTTAGGCTCCTTCCTACGCCTACGGCCACAATGCAACAGTTTTGCAACCAAAGATATAATATATATACTCTGTATTATAGATGCGCCAACGAGCGACCGGGGCTATGTCTTTCTCATACTTGCTCATATTCATACAAAATTTGTACTTCGCAATTTGGCCGGTTTGCATGTCCAATGTATTGCAATATGGAAGTTTGCCTTTGCCTATAACCCGACCATGAAAAAATGTTCGGTCGGTGATGATGACAAAACATGCCACTCTTTTCTATTTCCTCTTATAGGAATCGCAATAAGACTATCTTTCTCTAGCAATGCGTGTGTAATTTGCCGCTTTTTTCTATTCTCCGCTTTCATCAGCCAGATTCCATTTATTATGTAACACTATTAAATATACCTTACGAGAGAGTAACTGAATCTGTCTGTTTGTCTGTTTCCATCTCAAGCTTAAAGCGCTGATTCAATTACAAATTTGTGATGAAAGATTTTATCCAGGAATTAATATACATTTTACGCTTAACTACGTGAATCTCATAGCAAATCCTTTAAGGAAATTAAGGAGGCTACGCAGACGCATGAACGCGGGCAAAAGCTGTTTGTATAAAAACGACCCAAATGTGTCGACTCACGTCACGCCATGATGACGCGTCTTCAGAATGTCACGCTATGATGCTTTACAAGATGAATAGAGTGTCAAGTCACTTTTTATCGAGACCTCGGCTGCCACCGAATGTAGCTTGATAAATAACAGGGGAATGAGAAATGATGTGAATCCACTAATTATTATATTTTCTCATGTATCTGAGGATAACTTGAGACGGTATACGAGTACGGATAACTTGTGTATGTATACCTTATATATAATTTTCAATTAGGTATTTTACTTGTGCTCTGTAGTACTTAAACATATGACTATTGAAATCATCCCCAACTCGTTTGAAACTTTTCAAATGAAAATATTTGAGTTTTATGTATAGGATAATCTCTCCGCGAATATTCCAAGTCCAAAGTGTAAACTATTTTGACAATGAACCTCAGGTTCCTATTTAAAGTCAAATCGAACCATAGAATTTTGGTAAGTAGGTACTTAAACTCGACTGCCCAAAAAAAGGAGTGTAATGTTTTTCAGGTTTCATGTATGTATGTATGTATGTGATTTTTTTTGTTCCCCCAGAACTTCTCAACTCCTTAACCGATTTAGATGTGTGAGGTATCGTTGGAATCCTTACGTCATACCGGGTAACATAGGATATGTGACGTTGCAATAAAAACAATATGGCGGACTGAATTTTGAGTGTTCCGTAAAAAAAATCTATCCTGGCAAGTGGGGTATCAAAATGAAGCATTTGAAGAGACGATTCCAAAAATATATATAAAATGTATGTGTTTCAAGCAAAAAAATAATAATGTTCGTTCGAAATAAAATATTAATTATAAAAATTAAAAACACGACTGCATTAAAAAGATGAAAACAAGTTTCCTAACCACTTGCTTGCTTTGTACTAATAAAGAACTCACGGAAATATATTATTGTTTGCCTGCAAACTACTATACAACTTTGTGTTTGGTTACCTACTACATGTTTGGTCACCTACTACATACAAGTAAAACCAAAATATTAGGTCCCCCGACTGCAAACAAAATATATTTCCTTGAGTTCTTTATTAGGAAACTTGTTTTCATCTTTTTAATGCAGTCGTGTTTTTAATTTTTCCCGGTTGTGTTCTTGTACCATAAGGAGCCGGGGTCCTTTTAAATATCGAATAATATTTCGCACATACCTACGTACTTTTTAAACACTGTGGTACGAGCTGGGGTTCGAACCCGAGACCTCCGATAAAGTCATGTGCTTTATCGCTCAGCTTTGGTAATAAAATTTAATTTAGTTACTTGGGCCATTTTACGGAAATTTGTACACGACTTTTTTATTTTGGATAAAATCGGGTTTTTTCTACTCAGAATCGAAAGCACTTTCGAAACTAATAGAAGAAAAAAGTGTCCAAAATTTTACATACTATTTTCGGTTTTCCGTTCCGTTACAGCATGAGAACGGTAACGGAAAAAATATTTGGGACACTCTTTTTTCCCCTACATCATTCGAAAGTACCTACTTTCGATTCTGAGTAAAAAAAAAACGATTTTAACTAAATTAAAAAAAAGTCGAGTGTAGGTATAACTTTCCGTCAAATGACCCACTTATTATTATGTTCCACTCTGCTTGCATTATATCTTACCATCAGGTGGGCTGTCAGCTTGTTTGCCTCCGACGTAGTTTAAAAAAAAACTATGGAACAGAGGCGACAACCGAAATAGCATATCCATTTTCTGTGAGTTCCATGTGTGTCACATGGCTGAATGTTTATCATAGGCAACGAGATAAATTAGACAGGAAATATTTCGGTTTTTGAAAAGAGAAATTCCTTTTTATTTAATATTTTTGCTCATAATATTATTATGCTGTTTACCGGTGCTGCACATTTTATTTTTATATTCAGTATATTTACAAAATGTGCACTGAACGACTCAAAGTTTGCATTATGATCCAGTGTTGAGTCGTTTCTCATTTCATTATTTTTGTGTATTTATTTAGGTAGTTAAGTGTCTGTGAACAAAAGATTTATTATTTTTCACGTCGTCGTTTTAAGTTAAAAAAAAAAACATTTTTCATGAAATATCCTCATTATACACGATTTCGACTATTTACGGATAAGGATTTCAAATTTTATATTTATTTTGAGTTTTAAGTTAAAAAACATGTTTTTCCGAAATACCGTCATAATTCTCGATTTTGACTAATTCAGGGATAAGGATTTCAAACTTTGTTTATTTTGAGTTTTAAGTTAAAAAACATATTTTTGCGAAAAATCGTCATTAAACACTCTATTTCGACTAATTCAGGGATAAGGATTTCAATTTTTATGTTTAGGTATTTTGAATTTTAAGTAAAATAAAAATATTTTTGCGTAAAATCGTCATCATACTCGATTCCAAATTAAATAATATAAAAAATATAAAGTATAAAATTGGTCAAAGGTGGTGAGAAAAGTAGAGTATACTCCACGGGGATAAAACTGTTTTTGTCTTGGGCGCGCTTAAATCCCTCACTACACTCAGGACTCAGTCTTAATTCCCTCGCTTTGCTTAGGAATTAAGTCATTACTCCCTCGCTCCGCTCGGGAGTAAAATTTTGAGTCCTTCGTTACGTCCGGCATTCAATATCGCACCCGTGACATAAAACAGTGCTTTATCCCCTTGGTGTATAATCTACTATTATTTATTATAATGTTTTAATCGCTTAAGCACTTTCGGAGATTGCTTTCTCGTTGTATACTTAAATACGTAAGATCTCAGAGACAAAAATTATGAGTCATTCTCCAACAAAGCTCCCTTTGTGAAAAATGACGCCTTATTGACAGATTGACACCCTTTCACTTAGAACCCCTTTGTTTAAGGCGACTTCCTGATTTGTCGGTGCGGAGGCAGTACGATATGAGAAAAGTGTCAAATGTCAGTGTCAGCTGTCAGTCGACTCGGTACCATTTTTTACTGCGCCCATACAATTACTTAAATGTGTGCTTCCTGACTGGCGCGGGATGCGTGGTAGTGGGACGATGCGAAGGCGGTACTGCTCCGCTGCTGCGCAAGATATTACTACAGCGCAAATGTTATACTGACAGTATTCCGTCAAGTGGGAATTCTTGCGACGTCACTAAGTTTACGTCAAAGAAGAAAATGTCACATATCGACCCGCCCCACCAAGTCAGGAAGTCGCCTAAGAATGTAAATAGGTTTCAAAACTTCACCTAACTTTGCGACGCTTCAGGAGTCCAAACACCCTAGTAGCTAAATTATAAAGAAGTGTATAATTTTCTAGATCTCAACAACGACGAGCATCTAATCTAGAAGGCAATGTCACTTGTTTCCACTTCCCGAGATGAAGACTTGAATAATGAAAACTAATTATTTCCCCGCCATTATGAATAGGTATGAATCGCCGGAGGCCGGATTTTTCCGGGGCCAGCTTCCCGCCAGGCAATATTGTACAGGGACGGATAATGAAAATAAATCTCTCCCCTGAAAGGCGTCTTTAATTACTTTCCTGCACTTGGGATGGAAACGATCAGCATTTATAGGCGAATTATTGTATCTTTCCCTTTGTAAATGCATAGCCAGATGACTTTAAAAATATTGAGTCTCGCACAACGTTTTATGTTTACCGAGGTTCTACCTCAAAAGGAAACTAGGGAACCCTTATATGATCATTTTGTTGTCCGTCTGTCTATCAGTCAAGACCCTCTAGAGAGACGTAGAAAAGGGTAATTACAGATACACAGTTGAAAAAACAAAAGTTTTCTCTCTAATCCAGTAACCTTGTCGCCTGAAAGTACCTACGGGTTAGTTTGCAGCAGATCTGGTAGTTCTGATTTTTTGCAGACTTGTTTATATATGATGTTGACCCAATGAATAATACACCAATGCCAGGCACCAATATGTATACATTTTTTCACCTTATTCCATTGAAATAAGGTCCAAAAATTTATACATATTTTTGCCCTTGACTGTACATTACTTTATCTACACACATATTATAATTACTCTAAGATTACTGAACCCATCTTAGGGTATTTATAATATACATATGTTTAGATAAAGTAATGTATGCAACTGCACATAATTAGGCATTAAAACACTCGTGTGATCTTATTATTACTATACTTATATAACACACTTGTGTTGTGTTGTGTTTCAATGCCTCTCATTATGTACCAGTAGTTTATGCATTACTATTAAATACTTATGTCCTGCGGCGTTCACGTACAGGCAACGGCAAGCGAGATTACGGAACATAGCTTACCCAATGTATATTATATTGTTAACATTTCTCTCTGAAACAAGACTGTCTCAGTAAAGGGTTCATAGGTGGAGTACTCAAAGAGAGGCTAAGGCTATTACAAATTGAAAATGGTCAAATATTAAATCATTAACGCATTATGCTTTTCATCCGGTTTATTTAATTACAACTTCCACCATCTTCTACACCTTTCTCCAAATGTCCATACTTCCTGAAGAATAAGTCCCAGTAAGCCATTCGGTCGTGAAAAGGTCTACCTTTGAGGATCAGATCCGTGCCAATCCTGAGGCAGTACCACTTATTGGGCGTGATCGGAGACCACGTGATGGGAATCAGCTCCGATTTCGCAGGAGTGGGGTTTCTGAAGATAAAACAACACAAATTATAGTTCTTCGCTCATTTACCCTCACTGGCTTCTGACAGTTTTTTTGGTTAATTTTATCAGTGTGCCTACCTACCTATTGATTGATGTTTGACATCTTGAAAATACCGAAACACGCGATCCCGCTCTACCGCATAGCAAGTGCTCTGTTGTCTAGTTAGGGTTGTTTGCGCTTCAGCGCCATCACCTACACATCCAAGTTGAATGATGCTATCACTGGCCGGCAATGTCAGCCACGTTCGGCTGAATTACACCACGGTGGTGTGTGAGAACTGAGTTTAACCGAACTGGCGAGAGGAACCTGGCCTGCTAGTATGCGCCTACGCGCATATAAGCTTGCATGGTTTATTATATTTACACCCTTATGTAGGTAGGTTCGTTGTAAAAAAATATACTAAAGCAATAGACTCGCCCAAGATACAGGCTTGGCCTAGTCTGGGGACCCCTGTTCAATCGTTGCCAACCTTAATGTCGCTGTATGCATACCCTATCTCCCATATGTACGATATGATGCTCTGTAATTTGTGTGTGTGCAAAATAAAGATTTTTATTATTATCTATACATATAATAAAGCAGAAGAGGGTCGAAAATCTGTACATTGAAGATATTAGTAAAAAAATCGATGGAGGGGTCTAAGAATCGATAACAGAACACGTTTCAACTGTTTTTAGAATTCATGTCTGTTTGTCTGTTTGTCTGTCTGTTTATATGTCTAACTATCACGCGAAAACTAGCGAATGGATTTTAATACAGCCTTCACTAATATGTTTATTGGATCTTCGGCCAGGTTATAGGCTATAAAAATCATACAGGTTAGGGATGAAAGGGGGTGAAAAGAGGGGGTAAACTTTGTATGAGAAGTCTTTCAGTTCATGATTTACAGGCTTGAAAGTTGGTAAGTATATACATGGACGCAAAGTAAATAGAACCTCATTCAAACATTGTATAATAAACAGATAGTATTTGAAAAAATGGGGGGTGAAATAACAATACCTCTGCCTCTCAAGGCTATAGACAAAAATACAAAAGTCCCTCAAACCATATTAACTGTTTGAAATGAGAGATCTAATTATGTTGGTCAGTCAGTCGCTATCAATATTCACAAACCTTACTACGCAACCTCGATTTTTTTTTGTTTTCGATGGAGGGTACTTTACCTACGCAGAGCGGCGGGCTCTCGGTTGCATGGTAGCACTTGCGACATGTACTACCTATATATTAAGTATGCGCATTTTTGTATAAAATATCAGCAGCGAACATTTTAGTTGCACCTTAGCTGATTGTAAAACTTTTGCTGCTCTGGCGTTGGCGTTTAGAGGATCCGGTCTTCATAGGATTCCTGCTCCATCTTCACATCCAAATGGTCTTATATGTCTTCTCGAGCCTCTCACCCTTATTGAGACCGCTTGTATAAAATATTGTTTTTTGAGGTGCTCATTACAAGAATGATACTTATCCATTTTCAAATTGAAGATGGCGGACATTTACTTATTTACTTTTCTTAATAATCGATATGAGTTTCATCTTTGAGGTTCTTCGAGGTGCCGATTAGTTGCGTTTTCCGTCAGCAAAATGTATAAAAAACAAAATTAAAAATTTTGAAAATACCCCCGACGGGTTTAGCTAATTGAAAAATAACTAAATAATTATTCGGAAATCCCCCGACTGTATAGGAAATAAGTACATAAAGACATCTTTTTTTTCAATACGGTTAATTGGTTGAGAGTTTATTTACAAGCCCAGAAAAATCCGTCGGGGGCTGCCATTGCCTGCCTTGAAATTACGTAATATGCAGTTTATCTTTTAACTTACATATATATTACTATTTTAATGCAAATGGGAACAGACATGGCAATGGCAGCCCCCGACGGATTTTTCTGGGCTTGTAAATAAACTCTCAACCAATTAACCGTATTGAAAAAAAAGATGTCTTTATATACTTATTTCCTATACAGTCGGGGGATTCCCGAATAATTATTTAGTTATTTTTCAATTAGCTAAACCCGTCGGGGGTATTTTCAAAATTTTTAATTTTGTTTTTATTTTATTTTTTTTAGTTTTAGAGAAAGAGCCGACTAAGTATATATGAACCCTATAGGTAACGCGCCGGTTGTAGAATCAGCTTCCTACCTAAGCTTCCTGATTTTTGATTGAGGTTTTCCTAAGGAACTACAAAAATAGGTGCCAAGTGGCCACTTTCTATCCCCAAGTGTCTTACAATCGAACCTGAGGGCCGAAGCTCCGATGGTGAGGGGTAAGGCATACGAGGTCAGAAGGCGTATCGCGTAGGGCCGAAGGCACAAAGCTTCTCCTTGGAGCGCGCTCGCTGTTCGAGCCTGAGGATGGAAGGTCCGAAGGGCGAGCGCAAGTCGACATTTACTAGCCCCGAGTGTCTTATAAGCGAACTTGAGGGCCGAAAGCCCGAAGGTGAGAGGCGAGTCAAGCACAGAAGCCGTCCCACGTAAGTCCAAAGGCCCGTAGCTTTAGGAGCGCGCTCGCTATGCGAGCCCAATAGCCGAAGGCCCGAAGAGCGAGCCTAATTTAACACTTTCGAGCCCCGAATGTCTTACAAGCCAACCTAAGGGCCGAAGACCCAACTGGAAACCTCACGTGGATAACTTTCTCCCTAACTCACATTTATCCCTCTTTCAACAGGTTTAAAGAACTTTATTCTCAAAAAAAAAACCACGAAATTCGCTTAAATACATGATGTTGATGTTTAGTTTTTTTTTTCTTAGAAAATATTTATGTTTAATTTTAAGTTTGTGGCAATAAAACATTTTTTATTTTATTTATTTATTTTATTTATATTTACCATATATACAATAGCACACATTTTCAGTTAGATAAGCCACGGATTTTAGGCTTCTCCTATCCAACTACTTGATCGCAAAATATCCCGGGTTAATTTTTGTAACTTGTAAAATTTTAATGATGCAATTTGAAGTAAGTATATACTGTTTCAAACCAATGAAGCTTTTTATTATTTCAGCATTACATAATATTTCTATTAGTGCCCTGTGGCGAATTCAAGTCAATCTACTACTACAAACTGTATACTTTATACTTAAAAAGAACTGGTACGGCACTACTTATAGAGCTGTGTAGGGGGGCATATCGCTTCCACCTATCCTTCCATGGTAGGCATAAAGTGCCACAGTTCTGATCTCAGCAGTCCAGTAAAGAAGATACTCGGTAAACATTTTCAAAACCGTCACAAGGCTTCAGAAGGTACTCCGCAAACAGTATTAAAGCAGTTGAAACACGGTAATCCACCTATGTGCCCTCGCAAAGTTCCCTATGATCCTATTTTGCTTCATCATTAGGTCTTTTAATATTCATATACAGAGGCTTCTCAATAAATACTACCAAAACAGTCTTAACACGATTCACTAATTAAATACCTTTATACCCTCAAATATTGTTCTGATACATCACCAGACCCTTAGCAGATCATGAACAGAAGCTGCTCAGCAAACACAATCTAAAGAACCCAATCACGATCAAGAAGCTATATGCCGTCGCAAAGTTCTCTACGGTATGTTTCTACTCCATCATCAGACCCTCTGAATGTCATGTACAACGTGTGTTAATACAACATAAACAAAAGAGACCAAAAAAAAAACGAAGGGATATCTATCTACCTATGCTTATTACTCTACTATGTTTTTCTGCTTCATCATCAGATCCTCAGACTTCCAATGCATGCAGTACTCTTCAAGTCGTATTTAAATCATAAGCGCTGGCTGAGTATTTTCGGATAAAACGCGCTTAAACGCACTTTAGAAAGTGAAAAATGTTTACTGCAGCGCCCCCTGGCGAGTTATCCTCGTAAAATTTATCTAAATTTCGTCGCGACTGTACTACAAACCTATTGCAGAAAACCGTATCTAAATCGGTCAAGCCGTTTTGGAGATATTGGTGTGCACACACAAACAATCTCTCACCCTAAACGCATATACCTTCTCCGTTCCGTCGTGGGTAAAAATACGTTCAGCGCGTAACAGACATAAATTTAGGGTATATTGGTATTCGTTATTAAAACATACATACCTACGTAACAATAAACATCAAGTATGACCAAATTCGAACAGGCGGATTGGAAAGCAAAAAAAACCGGCCAAGTGCGAGTCGGACTTCGCACATTTAGGGTTCCGAACCGACCGCAAAGCTAAGTTGGTTTTTATAGGAAAAATAAGGAAATTTCAAAGAAAAAATCTAATTTATCAATATATTAGTATTTGTTGGTAAAAAATACGTAATAACAATCATTATTACCAAATTTTTAATTCATCGGAACAAAATTTCGTAAATTCCAATAATTTATGAACAAAAAAAATATCTATTCAACTACCTCTTTACAAAGCCACTTAATAGGTCAACAAATTTTTTTGTTCAATATTTCGCGCTCACTGCTCTCGCGTTTTCATCTACATTGCTTGATGCGTATGAAGTATTTTCTGTACCTGCATCATTGTTCGAATCATTTCGCACTAGCTTTTTTATCTACATTACTTGACGCGTAGGAATTATTTTCCGTAACTGCATCATAATGTTCGAAAAATTTCGCGCTCGCTGCGGTCGCGTTTTCATGTGCATAACTTCATGAGAATGAAGTATTTCCCGCACCTGCATCATAATGTTCGAAAATTTTCGCGCGCCGTACGCTCGCATTTTCATCTACATTATAGTTAATGCGAATGATGTCTTTTCCGCACCTGCATCAGAATGTTCGAATCATTTCGCGCTCGCTGCGCTTGCGTTTCATATACATTACTTAATGAGTGTGAAGAATTTGTACTATGGCAAAACATTATAGTTGATACGTATGAAGTCTTTTCCGCGCCTGCATCAGAATGTTCGAAAAATTTCGCGCTCGCTGCGCTCGCGTTTTCATGTACATTACTTGATGAGTATTTTCCGCACCTACATCATAACGTTCGTAAAAATTTCGCATTTGCTACGCTCGCGTTTTCATCTGCATGACTTGATGCGTATGAATTACTTTCCGCACCGGCATCATAATGTTCGAAATATTTCGAGCTCGCTGCGCTCGCGTTTTCATACACATTACTTGATGAGTGTAAAGTATTTTCCGCACCTGCATCATAATGTTCGAAAAATTTCGCGCTCGCTGCGTTCGCGTTTTCTTCTAGATTACTTGATGAGAACTTTCCGCACTTACATCATAACGTTCAAAAAAATTTCGCGCGCCGTACGCTCGCGTTTTCATCTACATTATAGTTGATGCGTATGAAGTCTTTTCCGCGCCTGCATCAGAATGTTCGAAAAATTTCGCGCTCGCTGCGCTCGCATTTTCATCTACATTACTTGATGAGTATTTTCCGCACCTGCATCATAATGTTCGAAACATTTCGCACTCACTACGCTCGCGTTTTTATCTTCATTACTTGGTGCGTATGAAGTCTTTTCCACACCTGCATCAATGTTCGAAACATTTCGCGCTCACTGCGCTCGCGTTTTCATCTACACTATTTGATGCGTATGAAGTATTTTCCGCACCTACATCGTAATGTTTGAAAGAATTCGCGCTCGCTGCGCTCGCGTTTTCATCTTCATTACTTGATGCGTATGAATATTTTCCACACCCGTATCAGAATATCCGAAAAGTTTCGAGCTCACTTCGCTCGCGAGCGTTTTCATCTACATCTATAATAAGTTAATAACATATATTTAGTCCTCTGTCATGTTTCATGTGGGCGCATTGAGCCGGCGTGCGCAATGTTTGGCGAGACAACCCGGCGAAATACGGTGTAGAAATTGATATGGATAATGGATATTCACGCGAATGAAGTCGCGGGCAAAAGCTTAGATAAATAAATTTAAAACTGGACTACCCGTGCGAAACTGGGGCGGGTTATAAATGCGAAAGTAACTCTGTCTGCCTGTTTCCTCTTAAAATGCTCAACCGATTTAGATGAAATTTGTTATGGATATAGTTTGAGTCCTAGGGAAGGACATAGGATATTTTTATCCCGGAAATCATCCCTTAACGGGGTTTAAGTTAGAATGGAAGAGAGATAACTAGGTAAGCGCATGAAATAGAAGAATTAAATAACATTCTAACGCGATGACGCGAGTTCTACGCAGACGAAGTCGCGGGCAAAAGCTAGTTAATAATAAATGATTAATTAACATTGCCGTGATTTTGTCGTGTAAAAAGTAGTGCTAATAAATAATAATACAAGATATCGGTACCCGTATTTGACGAAGTTAGTCCACATTGTTGTCATCGAGTCTATAACAGCCTGATCCTTAAGCGATGGTTCTTCGGTAATAAAAGAGACATCAAATAAATATCCCAATTCATCTGCATGTGTGGCTCCGGGCCCAGTTACATTGTCCCGGTACTTCACCATGTTTCTACCACCATCATACTCAAACACGTAAAAGTAAATATTGCCAGCCCCAGTCTTCATATAATTCCTCATAGCTCGTTGAATAGGATGCAGATACGTAAAATCAGACTCGAAATTTATCACGTTCCATTTATCATCCTCTGTCATCATATGATCACCTACATAAAATTTTCGTAAATTCTGATGAACTGGCTCCAAACTATCTCCAAAGTCGAATATTTCTTCTAATGAATCTTTGAATAGATGGAGATTTTGAAAAAACTCTGTATCTTTATCGAAATATTTATCTAAAAACTCTTTATCAACTGATCCTATTAATACAGGCATATTCTTTACATGCAATCGTTCTGAATTTACTGGATGCCGGGGAATAAATATTTCAACGCCATCGAAATATTTCTCTACACATGCTTTGAAATCAAGACCTAGGTCTAAAGTAGCTTCTATTATTAAATTGGAATTAATCGAAGCCAAAAATGCCAGAGCTTCATCCAAATCATTAGTTTTTAATCCAAAACGATCAGCGAGTATCAATGGCTTTCCGTCGTCAGATTCAATAACTCTTGCAGGAGTTAATGCCACTGCACTCTGCAGTATAACCTGGTTAAACAATTTTTCTCCTGGATACGTGAGATGAAAGTCCACAGCTGCTGCACCTGCACTATTTCCTGATAAAGTTATTTGATCCGGATTTCCTCCAAAGGCCACAATATTATCTTTGATCCATCTCAACGCTTTTAATTGGTCTTTTAAGCCCTGATTTCCTGGAATCTCCGGAGTGTTTAGGCACATGAAACCGTAAGGACCTAATCTATAATTAATCGTTACTAATACGATATCGTGTCGGACTAGGAATTTCGGCCCGTAAGTATATCTTCCAAATCCGCCACGTTGGAAGTAGCCTCCATGAATGAAAACCAAGACTGGGAGAAGATTGTGAGAATTTGCGGAGTATGGTGTAAACACGTTGAGATGAAGGCAGTCCAAAGTTCCAATAATTGTGTTAGTAGGCCCATCTCGTTGCGGACAGCGAGCTGAGTCGTTGTATGCCTCAAAGGTGTCTTCAAACGTCGGGTGTGGTAAGGAATCCTGAAACGAAGAAGAAACGGAGTATAAAAAAAAATCACATCAATTTTAAATATTGGCTACTTATTCGAATAGTTTTTATTAGTAAATTAGTTGAGATGCCTAGCAAGTTTTAAAATTCATTATTTCGATTTCAAATTATGACGAAAGGATTGATATAAGCGATAAAGTGATTAAAGGATAAGATTATTTTATCTGAGTTTTAGATAGTCACATTGCATTGGTGTATTGGTACATTGCGTGTAGTAGAATTTAAGCGGAAAAAGGCAGTTTTTAGCTTGAAAATGGTCAATTTGGAATGATGTTTGAAACAATATTCCTTAATGAAAAATCCAAAAAATACTTGTAATGATATTAGGTCGTAATAGTCCTGTTCCAGACAAGTAAAGTTGAGAAAATGTCAAGATACATGTCAATCGATCAGAAAGTGGCCTAAATACCGAGTTTTTTAACCGATAAGGGGCTCCATTGTCTCAATGACCTACAGCGATTGGCTCCTCGCCACACCGCGCACCCTTCTCCGTACTTACATAAAAGCGCTGTGTCCATTTCGCACTTACTACTAGGAATAACTAAATATATTCTCGCCTGTATCCGCATCTTTTAACACTATTACCGGTCAATAATCATAGAAGCTACATCACTTTTTATATACGGAAATACCCGTTATTCTACAATACCAAATCTAAAGGGACCACCTACTGGTCACAATTATAAACCGATTTTCAAAAAAAATCATCATTTTGTAGGTAAACTAGGACCACTTTTTAAATTTTTCTTAAGTCGGTTTTTTTTCCCGAATAAATTACAATTTATTAAACGAAGACTCTCCAAAAACCCGACATTTTTACATTTCTCAAAACTCCAAAAAAAGTTACCGGCCGTTTTTCAAAATTTTGGGACCTCACACGTGTCTTTATAAATTTCTCAACTCTTGGTACTATTCCCATCTCGATCCTCTCAAAATCCTGGGATCTATGGCCAAAAATACGTCTCAGGCGATTTGCATCTGATAAACATTTTCAATGGTGGAATTTGTGGTACTTATAGCCAAATTTTGCCATAGTACAAATTCTTTGAAAACCGACCATTAACCCTTTGACCGCCAAAGCGATAGTGTGTCGTCGTGCCCACTATGCCAAGCACTGTTGAATTGGTGTAATGTCTAAACCAATAAAAACAAATTAAAACAACTCACAAATTATTTTATTCATGATCAAAGTACACCTTCATTCCGACCTTTGAAGTGGTGGGCACGACGACACACAACCATTTTAATATTGTGGATTTACTGAGGGTTCAAACGGAGGTCCACCACTGGTTCCATCCATGCCTGCAACATGTTGTCTTGGGATCTTTTCATGGCAAAATCTGTTGTTTGTTTTTCCTATTTGTTATTATACAATTCTGTCATGAATAAATATTTTTCTATTTCTATTTGTTTATATATTCTTTCTCCTACCGCCTATCGTTATCGAATTACAGATATACGTTACCCACTAGCAGCGGTTTTTTAGATTAGGGTTTTTGTTAGGTATATTTAGGTTATTTGTAGGTTAGTTTTAGTTTTATTACAGATATGGATATTGGTCTAGATTCTATAGTGTAGCAGAATATCAGGCAGTTTGTTTTAAATTACGTATGTTATTATATCTAAATCGCATTAAAAGTAAGTATTAAGAAAATATTCATAAGTACTTACTCCGAATGGATTCTCCTTATCAACGATGGCATAAGGAATACCTAAGAACATAGAATAGTCCCCATCTGTTGCCTTCAATCCTTTTATCAATCCTAAATTCGTTTGCACTAAGGTATCAATTCTTAAATCACTGATAACATTTTTAAACAAAAAAAGTGCCGAAACTAATTTCAATGACAGCATTTTCGGGCCAGTCCTCAACTAATACCTGCATAATACTAAATAACAATGTTGTTATTGCCGTAGGTGTTTTATCATTGTTATAAACAGCAAGGGGTAAAAGATAGGTGTATGCTATTCAAGATAATGATCCCTATCTATGTAGGTACGTATGCATTATTAGCAGAGGTACGAGTACAAAACTGGCCAATTTATTAAAAGTCGAGTTATACAGATACACATGCAAAGTATTAATGCAATAGACGAAAATATAGCTTTAGAAATGTACTTCATTGTTTAAGGAAGGAGGTTTTCATCTATAGACAAAAACTGTTTAAATCTTGTGTTAATCTTATTCATCATATTGTTACGAGCGTGGGGTACGGGATAGAGTTAAACACCTGTTAGGCGCAACTATGGTTTTATTTAGCGACTTAGAAACCGCCGGATAAGTTCACTGAGTCTACACGCACTAGTACACTGACTCGACTTACGCACAAAGTCCACTGAGTCCGCGCCTGCTAGTACTGACACAGTATACTTCACTGGCACTTGCACTACTAACACTTCACTGTACTCACTACTACCACTATTTCTCTCTCCGTTCCGCTCCGGTATTCACTCACTTTAAAACTGCCCTGCGCCGGGAGCTTGTTCCCTTTATATACCCCTATCGAATATTCTAGACGATAATTTCGATCTTCATTTCGATAGTCATTACGGTTGTCTTTTCGTTATTCATCTGTTTCGAGTAGCGTACACTATTCCCGAAACCTGTACCTTAACGTTGATTCTCGAATGTTCCAACCCCATACACTTGTCGTTTATTTTCTATAGCATGGAATTTTCTGTTCAGCCACTTCTTCTAGAACCTTAAAATTATCACTTAACATTTTGAAATAACTTACAAAAAGTGCATCGCCAACGGGATTCGAACCGGGTCACAGTGACTCTATACCCAATGCGCTATACCACTGGGCCACGGAGACTGTTAGTAGAGTCGGCGAATATTCGAATCCCTTTATGACATGCCATCACCATGACAACCGAACTGTTTATACCCCTCCGTCGCAACAATATCATCATCAGCCGATCATGTCCATTGTTGGATATACAAAACACAACGATCGGGCATAGTCTTATTTCTAACTAGGCACAATATTTTTAACTAGAACATTTTTTGCTATGGGCCATCGATTAAGAGTTTATTAAAAAACCGGCCACGTGCGTGTCGGATCACGCACAACGAAGGGTTCCGTACCGACACCTACTAGTCCACATTTAACACAGTTTTTCAGCGATAACTCAAAAACCCTTAATCCCATCTTGTTCAAACCAAAAATGGTTGAAAGTATTTATTAATGTACACTGCCTTAATTTTTTCAGAATTTTAATCTTAATAGTTTGGAAATTAGAGGGGCGGGGCACATTTTGTACGACTTTGACAGAAAACTTTTCTTGTAACCTCTATCATTTTTATTAAAGGTCTATCCAAAAATACCCCTCACAACTACTGCATTGAAATTTTTTTTTAATCCTCCGGCTACAAATTGTATGGAGATCCCCCACAAACATTTTTTTCCCTCACATCACGTCACTTTTATTTAGCGGTTCATAGAATACATCTTTTTACCATTTTCATAATTGTAAAGTACGAGTACTTATGTAAAGTACTTAGTTAGGTATAGTCTGTAAGTAAATCGGCTGTGCCATTCTGGCTACGGAACCCTAAAAAGCTAACTTTAACACTCACGTATAACTACGGTTTTCTGTAAAATGCATTTTGGCTATTATTCAAGTAGACATAGAAAAAGGCTCAATTTGTGTTTGTTTAACATTCTTGTCACATCAATTTAATATTTGCATTGTGTTCCGACTTCTGTCTGAAATCGACTTTAATTTCATATTAAATAAAATCGATAATCGATTAAATAATTTCATATTACTCGTAGTATCTAACCATAATATGGATAAATAAAACTTGCTATTATTTAACTTCTTTATTATAAACGAGTATTAATTATAAACATGCATTAATTATTAACATTAATATGCTGAGGGATTCCATTTAGCAAAGACCAAAATATTTATTATGCCGCCATGCTACCTGAAATTTTGGAGCTACCATCTTGTTTTTTCTCCGTACGTGGCGAAAAAGGTATCCCAGAAAGCCATACGCCAGTAATACGGGTGATGTGTCATACGGACAGTATTGTTCAGCGCAGCGTACGTTAGTGAGGGTTCTATTGCTGAATTCTTCCATGTAAACGGAACCTCTGTCGTCTCTGGCGTCGGATTACTGTAAAGCCATGATGTTGATGAGATATTAGGGATTTAATTATTGTCTGCCTATAGGGATGTTGACACTAAATAAGAAAATCAATGAATCTGAATTTTCTCGAAAAAGGATCTAATTCACAATCAAATAGCGAAAAAAGTAATTCAAAAGAATAAATCATTACATAATTATAAGTCTTCAAAGTTTTAGGAGGGGGCATTTTCTGTCCCTTTTCCGCAAAACGCCCCGTTGTATTGAACGATCGTCATTTACCATGGCGCTCGAGGTCAGTGACGTCACTGATCTGTAGCACTTTCTCTCTCTAACTTACAACATTCTAACGGTTGTAGTTTCGTTATTTTTTGAGATATTTGAATAGGATTTTCACTATTTGGCATAGTTTTATGTATTCCTTCGTATGGAGTAATAATAAATTTTAAGTCAACATCCCTATTACAGAAACATAAATTTATTGTATAAAACTGTGTAGTCCTTTCTTAGTCCTAGTGTTACAGACGGAAGTTTGAATGTAACATCCATTATCGGATCGCATTAAGATAATTATTACATCGTTCGTTCCTTATTACGGGTATCAAAATAATAAGAATTGTCTCGAAAATACGAAGTTCCTTATTAAAGTTCAAAATAAGTAATTATAAAAGCTGAAAACTTATGTCATTTCATGTCCTATGGAAAAATGGACTTTGAATAAAAATTAAGGTTTTCATAGTTTTGTTGACTTTCTAAGTTATGATATGACTTTTTAATTTTTTACAGATAAGATAAGAAGCAATGGAAAGCGCCGTCAAAAATGAAGGTTATCATTCGATACGTATATAATTAGGTAATATAATTATATTATGTACTAAATGTACTTGATAAAAACTATGAGTTAAAAAACATATTTTGAAATTAATTAAATTCATTATTTTTGTGTTCTAGAAAGCAATAAAAATTAAGGAGACTAATATATATTTCTTTTACTTTTTTACCTAATTTCCCTGTCGTCGATCCTTATTCCTCTGCACACAAAAGCAATTAATTATGCATGTTAATTATTTTCTGAATTATTACATTCAAAAAAACAAATCTACTTTTATGGGACCATGCATTTTTTGTCAAATAAGTAAAACAAAATACGACACAGGAATTAAGACAAAAATCGCGACCTCGAAAAACTACACTAGCCCAAAATAATCCAACAGTTCCTATAATTATTTACATTCGTTGTATTTAAAAGTGTCTTTTAGAAAAACAGCCTGTTCCGTACTGGAACACTATTTTAATCTAGTTAAATTTATATCGTTATTTTCTATGACAGAAGACACAATCTTGTAGGTATATTTATTTTGTTTTTCGATTATGTATGGTATCCCTACAAGCTTCGAGCGATTTGCTTCTTCTTGTCTGGAAGCCGTCCTCCCTCGGGGGTGGCAACACCAGCGCGCGACTAGCGCCACACGCCGGAAACGGATATACAAGATGACATGCACAATGTCAAATGAGTACGCTATAATTCGTTACTTAGAGCGGCTGCGCAAGCATCAATTTTCTCGCTATTAATCGTGTGTGCGTTGTGGACCTTTCTCCTTGGAAGATACGTTTACTAGTGACCTGTGGACCCCTGTGTACGTCATATTCAGCTGAACACTACCCCTGAACCTGCAAGCCTAGCCCTCGGGACCCGAGGCGGTGGATGGACAGTTAGCGGTGAGTCGTTTGTTGCTAAGGGAATATCGTACATATATATTTTTTTGATCCGTTCGATCCGGATTGTACCTTCCAAGTTGTGTCTTCTTGTCTCGTCACATTAAGTTTTAAATACTTAACCTAAAAACATGGCGCCGCCGACAGAAGAAAATGTTGGCGTGGAACCGCCATCTTTGCCCGATGGCGAAAATCCGTGCGAACAAGATATTTTCGAAAGGGAGCTCATCCTCGATGACCTCAAACGCACTCTTCAGTTTGCAGCGACTGATCAAGAACAGTTTCGCTCGCGAACTACTGATTTAGTTTCTTATCAGAGAAAGTTCACTAATGTTCAGACGAAAATTGAAAAAACGCTCATTAAATTAAAATGTTTTAACAAAGAGGAACAGATTAAATTTCGTAACGATTTTAACGATTCATACTATGCAGTAGTAACGCATTTAACAAACTTAAAGATAAAGGAAGAAGAGCAGAGGCGCATGAGTCGTCACTTATCATTGCCTTTCATAACGGCTCAGGCTCAGCCCGAAATGTTTAAAAAACTTCCCACATTACCTTTGCCTACTTTCAGTGGCGAACAAACTGATTGGCCGTCATTTTATGATTTATTTCGTTCGCTTGTACATAACAACGACGACTATACTGACGCCGAAAAGTTTAGGTATTTGCTGCTCACAGTTAAAAACGAACCCCATAACCTCATAAAATCGATCCCAATAACGGACGATAATTACACTATCGCGTTAGAGATTTTAGTTTCACGCTATGACAACAAAAGAGTTATCGCATCAAAACATCTCGACAAAATTCTAGATATCGATTCATGCTGCGATAAATCCACTCAAAGTATACGCAATTTACTAAACATCTATCAAGAAAATATTAAAGCACTCGAGGTTATGGAGTTTCCTGTGAAACAGTGGAGTTTCATACTGCTAAATATCTTATTACGTAAGATTCCTCATAATACTCGACGTTTATTCGAACGGTCACTCTCAAAAACGTCCGACATTCCCGACGTAAATACGTTAATCTCATTTCTAGAACGAGAAATTTCCGCGGAGGAAATTATTTCTATTCGCGGGCAGTCCGCTAAAGGTATAAATTTAGATGTAGGTAGTCGGGGAAAGTTATGGAACCGCGGGGACCGCGCTGGCGCCACGCCGCCACCGTCGCCCGCCAAACGATCGTTTGTTGCTAACGTCACGCCGGCGACGAATTCCGCCGACACTCGGCCCAGTGACCAAGGTTCAAGCAAAATTAAACCTAATTGCTTGTGTTGTGAAGCTCAACATCCGTTGACAAAATGTTCGAAGTTTTTAAACTTGTCACCGCGTGATAGGTATTCTTTAATTCAAAACAAAAACATTTGTTACAATTGTTTGAATATTGGTCACGACGTCAGAAGTTGTAAATCCAATTTTGTATGTCGGACATGTCATAAAAGACATCATACTTTAATTCATTATTTTTCCCCGTCTGTGCCGACGGAGCTAAGCGCACCCGTGCAATCTACGGCCGTCTCGCTCCCTCCTACGGAGGAGCGCGCGCGCTCGGCCTCACTCTCTCCTACGGAGAAGTGCAACGCCGATACGGTCGCGGATCGGGTGGCAAATAGCGAAGTTTTGCTAGGCAACTGTGCGGCCCGCGCGCAGATAAATGCTAACGTTCGGGCGGATACTGTTTTACTGTCTACTGCACTTGTAGACGTATGTTTAGGTGGCACAAAGCTGTCAACTGTCCGATGCTTGGTGGACACGGGTAGTCAAGCGACGTTTATAAGCGAAGCCTGCGCACAACGATTACAATTAAAACGTAATCACGCGAATATTCCGGTATTTGGAATCGGCGATACGGAACCCTTACAACCTAAAGGTGTCGTTTCGTGTTGCATTACGCCTAGGGGTAAACAAAATCCTGCGATACTCGTAGAAGCTTTAGTTTTACCTAACTTAACTATGCGGATGCCGAGCGTACCATTGCGTCAAAGTGAATGGAAACATTTAAATAATTTAACTTTGGCGGATTCCGATTTTGGCACTCCACAGCCGGTGGAGATGTTATTAGGAGCGGATATACTATCCCAAATTCTATTAAATAATGTAATAACAGGTGTCCCAGGTTCGCCGATTGCTATGAATAGCATATTCGGGTACTTGTTATTAGGTAGGGTTGCCTTGAATAACCCGGCGCCGACTGCACTCCAGGCCTGCTTTAGCTCATTCGACAATGACAATTTGCAAAGGCTCTGGGAGCTGGAGTCGCTTCCTGAAAAACGGAGTTACACTCCTGATGAGGAAAATAGTGAAACCTTTTTACAAAAGTCACATACTCGCGACGAGGCAACACGTTTTAAGCTTGCCTCTCCGGTCCTTTTAGATTCGGTATTTGTGGACGACGTGGTATCCGGTGAAAGCACGGAGTCGACAGCCCTAGCTTTACAGCAGGAGCTGATCGGTATTTGTCGTACCGCTGGATTCGAACTCCGCAAGTGGCACAGCAACTCGCCAGCGATACTCGCTGCGGTGCTGCCGCCAGGTTCTCATGGTGAGCGGCCGGAGAACGTTCCATTCGCCGAAATGGAGAGTGATAAGAAAACTAAAGTTCTCGGCCTCCAGTGGAACCCTAGCTGCGATACATTTAATTTCAAGGTGCAAGTCACCACCACTGTATGCACGAAACGGGTTATTCTCTCCGAGATAGCGAAATGGTACGACCCGCTAGGTCTATTATCGCCTGTAACTTTGTATGGGAAGTACTTAATACAATTGCTATGGATAGCTAAGGTGGATTGGGATTCAGCCCCGCCAGTCGACATTGTTAACGCTTGGACGGCTTTTACTAACGAGTTACCATTATTATCAAAGGTGTCGTTTCCGCGTCACATTTTCCCGCCTTCGCAATCCATACAAATACACGGCTACGGCGATGCTTCAGAACGCAGTTTTGCCGGTTGTGTCTACATACGTTTGACAGATGAAGCTGGTGACGTCACCACGCATCTCGTCATGGCGAAAACCCGCGTCGCACCCTTACGTGTGCGTTTGACCGTACCGCGCCTCGAGCTTATGGCCTCGGTACTGTTAGCCCGCCTTATAGATAAGGTTATGCAAACGTATAAAGGCCGCATAAATCCCGACCAGGTTTATGCATGGTCTGACTCAGCTATCGTGCTAGCATGGCTCCGCTCGCCGCCGCACGAGTGGAAAACGTTCGTATCAAACCGCACTAGCGAGATTCTATCCATTGTGCCCGCCGAGTGCTGGCGGCACGTGCCTTCGGCTGACAACCCGGCCGATTCGGCCTCGCGAGGCATGCTTCCCTCTGCCTTCCTTCAGCACGATATGTGGTTTCACGGACCTGCTTGGCTTAAAAAAGACCAAGACGCCTGGCCCGTCTCAAAACCTATTCTCCCTACGGACGAAGAAAAGCGCACTGTCATGCCGCTTAGCGCAAACGCGTCCACTACTGATCCTATACAGGATGTTGAAATTATTTCACGATATTCGACATTAGGTAAACTAATTCGAGTTACGTCATACGTTTTTCGATTTTACAAACTTTCAAAACGGGCCATTTCAACATTTCCCAACTATATTACTGTGCCCGAATACAATTTCGCATTAATGCGACTTATTTACCTCGTTCAACATACAGTTTTTGCGGACGATATAAAAAACATTTCACGCGGTAAATTACCTACCCATTGTTTACAACGTCTTACGCCTTTTCTGGACAAAGACAATTTCTTAAGAGTTGGAGGTAGAATTCATAAGTCTCTTTTACCGTTCGAATCAAAACATCAACTTATTCTACCTAAAAAACACCCTTTAACTGACCTCATTATTGACGAGGCACACGTGACTCATTTGCACGCCGGACCTCAATCGGTGCAATATTTGCTACGACAGCGGTATTGGATTTTGTCGAGCCGAGACATCGTTCGGCAACGCGTTCACCGCTGCGTGCCATGTTTCCGCGCCCGTCCCGCGCGCGTGCAGCCTCGCATGGGCACGCTTCCCGCGCCCCGCTTGCGGCCCGCGCGACCCTTTCTTAAAACTTCGGTCGACTACGCGGGACCTTTCTACGTGCGCGCAAACAATGTGCGCAATGCTAAAATAACTAAATGTTACGTCGCCGTATTTGTATGTATGAGCGTAAAGGCCATACATCTCGAGATCGTCTCAGATCTTAGCACTGAAGCGTTTCTTGCGGCCCTATGGCGTTTTACATCACGTCGAGGTTTATGTACTGACATTTATTCAGACTGCGGCCGAAACTTCGTCGGTTGCAGTAACTACCTTAAAGAATTATACAAGTTTTTACGCAATGATGTCGTACAAAACGAACTAAATAAACAAACCCTTCAACAGGGCATGACCTGGAGATTTCAACCTCCCTATGCGAGCCACTTTGGTGGTCTGTTTGAATCGGGTGTAAAGAGTTTTAAACATCATTTACATCGCGTAGTTGGCACGCGTACTCAATCATACGGTGAGATGCATACGCTGCTATGCCAAATCGAAGCCGTACTTAATTCACGGCCTCTATGTGTGATGAGCGCGCATTCTGCGGACCCTCTCCCATTATGTCCCGCTCACTTTCTCGTCGGAGAAGCTTTAACAGCCCTTCCAGACGTCCCCTTAACGGACGACAATCCCAGTCGCCTTAGCCGCTGGCGTTGGGTACAGCAGTGTACTCAACATTTTTGGAAGAGGTGGAGTCGTGAATACCTCCACGAGCTCCAGCAAAGCCAGAAGTGGCTTCAGAGCCGCGGCGAGCCCGTGCGCGAGGGCGCCGTCGTCGTGGTGTGTGACGAGCAGCTCCCGCCGCTGCAGTGGCGGCTCGCGCGCATCCATGCTCTTCATCCGGGTTCGGATAACATTACTCGGGTAGTAACTTTAAAATCAGGGAACTCGTTTTATAAACGCCCTGTCGTTAAGATTTGCCCGCTTCCCTTAGAATAAGTTCTAATCGTTACAACTTAATCCTAGTACTTAAGTTAGTTTTTATATTATGTTTGCTTTATTGTACTTTCTCGTTAAAAGCACTCTAGTTCTTTTAAGGTGAGCGGCATGTTCCGTACTGGAACACTATTTTAATCTAGTTAAATTTATATCGTTATTTTCTATGACAGAAGACACAATCTTGTAGGTATATTTATTTTGTTTTTCGATTATGTATGGTATCCCTACAAGCTTCGAGCGATTTGCTTCTTCTTGTCTGGAAGCCGTCCTCCCTCGGGGGTGGCAACACCAGCGCGCGACTAGCGCCACACGCCGGAAACGGATATACAAGATGACATGCACAATGTCAAATGAGTACGCTATAATTCGTTACTTAGAGCGGCTGCGCAAGCATCAATTTTCTCGCTATTAATCGTGTGTGCGTTGTGGACCTTTCTCCTTGGAAGATACGTTTACTAGTGACCTGTGGACCCCTGTGTACGTCATATTCAGCTGAACACTACCCCTGAACCTGCAAGCCTAGCCCTCGGGACCCGAGGCGGTGGATGGACAGTTAGCGGTGAGTCGTTTGTTGCTAAGGGAATATCGTACACAGCCCAACAACCAACCAGTGGGGATGCACCCCTCATTTCTATAACTAGGTAAATCAATTGTAGTGCACTTTACCTGGTTTTAGCAAAGTTGGTCCACATCGTTGTCATGCGATGTATGACTTCTATATCTGTAAATGAATCAAGCTGAGTTGTAAACGACTGGTGGAACAAATATCCGATCTCATCTGCGTGTAGAGCCCCAGTTTCGGTTGTCAAATTCAGCCGATTCTTCATGTAATTCCTTTGACCAGCGTAATCGAACATGTACAAATATACTGGAGCAGTATTATTTTGTATATAGTATCTGCTGCTCCTTAAACAGGGTTATACAAAAGTGAAATCGGAATCGAATTCTATCATTGCGTTAATATTAGCTCCTACGTCATCACTGCCTATGTAGAAGTGTCTGACTAATTTCTCTGCCATTTTCAACTCTTCCTCATTGAGATGGAAATAGTTGTTTATCTTTGCTCTGAAAGTTTTATTGGCAGACTCAAAATAATTATCAGGAGATTGTGAGTAGTAATATATGTTCCCCTGTCGCTCTCTGCTATTAAAACCCATTATAATAGGTATGTTCAAAGACCTCTTCTTCAATATATTCGTTGGTTTATCCTTAATAATTGCATTTACATTTTCAAATTCAAGTTCAATTGAAGGTTTAAATGCTTCTGCATAACCTATATCTATAGTTGCTCGTATCACGTCTTGAGGATTAATCTGAGTAATATATTTTAGAGCTTCGTCAATATCATCTGTTCCTAATCCCAAATAATTTGCCAATTTAATAGGTGCATATATATCCGGTTCCGTCATTACCCAATCACAAAGCACTGTCCCACTTTGCATAATGGCCTTATGGAACAGGCCCTCAGAATATCCTGACAGCACATGGAATTCCACGGAGGCAGCCCCCGCGCTCTCACCAAACAGGGTAATGTTATCCTCGTCCCCGTCAAAAGCTACAATATTCTTTTTCACCCATTCCAGGGCTTTTAACTGGTCACGCAACCCTGCATTACCTGGTATATCCAACCTGTTAAGCGACATGAAGCCATACGGGCCTAGTCTGTAGTTGAAAGTAACTAAAATGACTCCTTTTTTGACAAGGAAATCTGGGCCGTATGTATTTCTATTAGAGTTCCATCTCCTAAAACCTCCACCGTGGATCCAAACCATAACAGGAAGCAAATTATTGGAGCTAGCTTCTTCTGGGACGTATATATTGATTCGCAAGCAGTCTAAAGTGCCTATTATGGTGAAGTCTAGGTCATCTTGTTGAGGACATATCACAGAGTCATCTGTTGCATTATAAATTCCTTCGAAGTAGGTTGCGTCCAGCGCGTCCTGTAGAGGTAAATAAAATGTTTTAAAATATACTGTTACAAAAAAATTAAGGCACCAATTTCAACATTTATGTATACTGAAGTGAGATAAATATTATGCATCGGCATGCAAAGTGGGTGTCAAGAAATTTATAATGTAAAAGTGGTCAGTTATTATTGAGTTATTTGTCTTAAGCCCGATCAATAAAGTCTAGTTTTTTGTTGTACTTACCATAAAAGGATTCTCTGGATTAACTTTAGCGTATGGTATTCCCAAGAAACTGTCGATTTTACCATCATCGGATTTCACACCTTGCACCAAACCACTTTTGGTCAAAACTAATGGATTTATACAACTCACTGCACCTACGCAAGATATTAAAACATATATGTACTTCATGATAGCTGTTACAGTACCAAATGGTGTTTGGAAACGTCGCTGATACGGCGATAATACCTACTAGTCAACGTCGTTTCAAGTGTTAAGTGACAGGTCAAGTATCTCAGATGAAACACGTAAAAAGATCTATAACAGTAAAGGATGATTCACGCTAGACCGTTCCGTGACCGGGCCGGCCCGTTTTCTAGTACAAGAAATCGACGGCCGTCGCGCGTCCGTCGATTTCTTGTACTACGAAACGGGACGGCCCGGGCACGGAACGGTCTAGCGTGAATCATTCTTAAGACATAAGAGAGAAAGTACTATTATTAAGTATTTAATATCAGGGCAACCGACCTTTGATCGGCGTTTTCCCGTGCATGAGACCTAGCTAGATTGATTGCTCGCCCCCGAAAACCCCCACATACCAAATTTCATCAAAATCCTTAAAGCCGTTTCCGAGATCCCCGAAATAAATAAATATATATATATACAAGAATTGCTCGTTTAAAGATATAAGATACTAATGTTATCAAAACGAATGATTGTAGGTATCGTAATTTTAAACGTTCACTTTTTATAAATATACCAAATGTATACGAATGTATATGTCAATGTATGTGTTAATGTATACCAATTTTTTTCGAAAGAACCGTGTAAGTAAATATCGCTTATAGTTTAGAAGTGATAGGTAGTATATTGTATGTTGAAAACAAACTTTTTTCAAGATTTTTAAAAATATGATTAAAGGTTTCGGCACCGGGAATTAATGATTTACAAAAATCAAACGGTGAGATTAAAAAACCGGTCAAGTGCGTGTCGGATCACGCAAAACGACGGGTTCCATACCAACACTCTCGTTTTAGAGCTTAGCGCAGCGTTTCGTAATATATGAAGGCTTGAGTCATTGTTTGACCTACCGTGCTAGACATATTTAAAAGTCATTACAAACATATTTATAAATAAGTAAGCAATTTATTAATAAAACGATATATACAAAATTGTAACAGGAATTAAATAATTATATAATAAGGAAAAACAAATCGGAAAATGATACTTAATCACACCGTAACAAAATTTAAAAAATACATAAAATACATACCTATAGTATAATTATAATGTATAAACATAACATAAAAAAAATATAAGTTTAATAGGATTGTTTTTAGATTAATTAAGTCATACAAAGCCGCTGACTGTAGGTAAAGTTCATTTCAGATAAGGTGGCGAAAATGCAGTTGAAGCCAACAAGGGTTGTTAAAAAAAACAATGCATACGCGTGCCTCATCGGTTAGCCGCCTGGTTAGTTTTATGGCCTCTCTTTGTTATCTATTCCTTTCATGTTTAGTCCCACGTCAATTGCATTTTCGCGACCTTATCTGAAATGAACCATATCAAGTGTGATCGAGAAGACAATCTATTAATGTATTAAGTACATTTAATTTTAATTTAATTTATTTTAGTTAGTCTAGTTACTATATAACACTCACATACAACATACAAAATAAACCTAAATGAAATAAAAATAAACTTAAAATATATCTAATTAAAATTAAAGGTAACCTAGAAACTAAAATCTAATTATAAAACTAAATTACATAATTAAAAACAAAAATTAATTGTTATTTGATTGTGGGGTCCTGTTTGATTATTCAGTATCATAAATTACTTGGATGGAGAACCTGGCAAACAATGTATTATAAATTTTATCTCTCTATCTCAAGAAATACCCGTCCATTTAAAATTGCTCACAATTAAAACAAATCCTTCACAACAATAAATTATCATTACGGCCCAACGAAACTGTAAATTTAAGACCTAATAAGAAGTAAACAAAGAGTGAAGTCCGTCATAAATTATTAGGACAATAAGCTCAAGATCCCTCGTAATAGATCGCTGTTCGAGAAAGTTTTGCTTGTTTGAACACCTGTACTTGGCCAGTGCTTTAAAGATTAGCTCGATGAAGATTGCCATACAATACATTTAACGTCCCAAAGTCTGACATCTTAATAGCCAATAGTTGATACCTATTGGCCACCCTCTCATTATAGCATAAATTAGATTTAGATTAGATTAGATATATTTATTTCCTTTGTAAAATTACACAGTGTTTTACATTTTAAAACAAAATTAATTCACAAAAGGATCGTCAACAGGTATAAAATAAGAAAAATATAAAACAATAAAAGAAATTAAATAATGTCGCATATGTAAAAAATAACTTAATAAAAAATGTTGTATTTTTGTATACACGACTAGGAATTTCTAGGTAATATCTAATATCAATAGTCAAGTTTTAACATAATATATGGTCAAATAATTATCAATGTCAATGTCATAAGTCTGAAAGTGCCAAGCATTAGGAAAATTACCTTTTATATAGGAACCCGTATAATAAATCCTCTTTAATGTGCTCAAAAAGTGTAGGTAATGACCAGCTTTACAATATACCGCGCCCCGCGCCCCCCGGTCGCGCGCACAGGTTGGCCCGCGGCGAAGATGACCATAAAAAAATCAAAATTTGTACTTTTACCGTCATCTCCGCCCATTACAGCACAGCCACCCACGCAGCCGCCGGATGCTGCAGGCCGGGCTGTCTCGTCAAACATTGGACACGCCGGCTCAAAGCGCCCACTTGAAACATGTAGTTAAAGTAGTGTATGCAACTGCAACTGTACATAATTAGGCATTAATATACTCGTGTGATCTTATTAGCAGTTGCATAAACTACTATAATCTATACCTTTTGTATGGAAGCCTGTATATGATGGGTCGATTTCCGTGCAAGTTAAATTGTACTACAATTAGCTGCAGTTCGCAACTTCGTCCGGAGACTGGATTTAATCTGTCAAATATAATTTGAAGATACAATAAAACAGGTACAGTTAAGGATGATTCACGCTAGACCGTTCCGTGGCCGGGCCGGCCGGTAAGGTATAGATTATATAGTAGTTTATGCAACTGCTAATAAGATCACATGAGTATTTTAATGCCTAATTATGTACAGTTTCAGTTGCATACACTACTTTATCTACATGTTTCAAGTGGGCGCTTTGAGCCGGCGTGTCCAATATTTGACGAGACAGCCCGGCCTGCGGCATCCGGCGGCAGCGCGGGTGGCTGTGCTGTAATGGGCGGAGATGACGGTAAAAGTCTAGCGTATATTTATATTTCTTTAATTTATTAAGAACACAAACTGTCGCGTACAAAATCATCCTTTAGTCTTTACTATGATTTGTAAAACACGAACTATTATATTATATTATTTACCGAGACCGTGACCGAGTGCTAAGCGAAAGCGATCGAAGGTCTCTGTTTCGGCTTGGGTAAAATTTCTTTCGTATATCCTGATTTCCGGATGTCCATCCGGCTGTTCTTCTCTAGAAGTCGCAGGCACCTAGGTACCATGTAAATTGGGCTTTCAAATCAGGAAGTCTAGGAAGGCCTTAAATAATATCGATAATAATAGCACTGGCTGAACTCTGGCAACACTAGTGCGTTTTTATTTGTCAAGCAAGCACGCCTAATGGTAGACTTCATTTTAGTTATATTTCTAAACTCAGTTTTATATTTTACCATGTTATGCAGAAATACGTCAAACAACAGGAAAGCGCACTTTTGTCAAGAAGCTATAGTACCAATACAGTATCGGTATTGGACAGAAAGGGCGATGTCTCCATTTTTTTGTACCTATGTCTTTCAAAATAAAAATAACACACACATCAAAGTAGGGACATACGTTCGCTTCTGTCAAATCACACTTTCTATGGAACTTCCATACAAAGTGTATCCGTTATTTTTGCTATATCGATGAAAAGACGTTCTTCTGTGATGCATGACGAATTGTTATGTACACAATGATCTGTTGTGACGTGGATGATGTAAAGTAAAATATTAAAATAAAAGTAAATACGTATTTGTTTACGATCAGTGAATCAACAGCGTAGCCGTTTCATTTGACCCGATAAACGGAAGCCTCTTAGAGAGATAAAATGTAAACTGAAATTGTTATTTCCCTGGTAATAATTAATTATTTTGTACCGTGTCCTTCCATTTTGATGGAGAGAGATAGAGTAGGTAATTTAAAATTAATGGGTTCGCGTCTTGCTTCGTCAGACGTTAAATAAACGTGAACGGGATGTCTTAAGCAAATTAAACTAAAAGAGTTTAGGACTTTTTATTCTAGCAATAAAAGCAGACTTTATTGAGTATCTTGATAAAGTTTGACATGGTCTTTTTGTGCTTTAATTTTGAACAGGTAATATTTTGTTATTATTATTACTAGTGGCTCTGTGAGCTGTAGACCTCGTGTTTTTTTTTAAATTTCCAAACCGGAAATCCAAAACGGAGATCGGTATCGAAAACTCTTACCTTACTCGCTAGCGACTGCGTAAACGATTAAGTATGCCGATTCTTAGTTCTATTGAGTAACCGCCAAAGGCGCTGTACGTTTGTCCATACTAAATCGTTTACGCACTCGCTAGCGAGTACGGTAATGCAAACTCATGGTAAGGGCATAGGGCACAGCTCACAAAATTTCACGAGAATCGGTTGAAAATGCGACCTGTAGAGGAGGACAAACGGAAATCCGGACATACGAAAGTATTTTTGTCGAAGGTAAAACAGAGAGCTTCGTTTCACTCGGTCAATAATGAAAGTATCGAGCCTTCCTGGTCTCTGGTGGTGCAGTAAAATAAAATTGCTCTACTTGAGAATTTTAAGCTCAAAACTTGCAAGGTAATGACCTATTTCTCGAAGGCCAATCGAGTTGAAATTTTGTACACTTATATCTTATTAATGTATATCAGAATAATGCAATATTATAGTTGCCGGCAAAAATCTTGAATTGAACCTGACCGACCTGCGAAGTAGCGTGATTTGTACGTAAATCGGCTACGGTTACATCATATTAAAATACCTAAAATTGATATACGAAATACCTACTGTTCAAAATCCCTAACGGATGAAATACCTAATGGACGATTCGCCTAAGTTTGATATACCTACGGTCAAAATACCTACAGTACATTATCGCGACAGGTTTTTAAAAATGGGTTTTTGAAATAGGTAAGTAAAAGTAAAAAATATCAAAAATCAAGAATGTCAGTTGAATACCTAATAATTTTATGGGAAAATGTTCGGTTCCGGCGCTTAGCCGGCCGCTACCGCTCGCTCGGCTCGGGCGCTGTAGGGTTGCAGTTCTACCTAACCTATTGGGTTCTGCCTTGATAGGTTAAATTTTTCTTACCTTACCTAACTAACCTATGTAAATAGTAGCTTCTACGCACAGAAATATATTCTTCTACGTGATAACAATTTGACCTTAACGGAAACGGTACAGACTGTTTCCGAGGAATCCATTAGCTTAAGTGAAACATTATGGAGCAAAAGTTTGTATTGTCATTTGAACTTGTCCAATTTGGGAAAAATAATGAATACAAATGTTACTTCCGATGAACGCTAAGGATATTGCAGCCTAATTAATGCATGTCGAGGACAATAATAAATAAATAATAAATCAACTTTAATCTGTGTTCCCGCAGTTAGGTACGCTGAATTTTATAAGCGTGGAGATTGACGCACCTGAGAAGGGTATATGTAAACTAAGACCATTTAATATTTTATCTACACACATATCATAAATCCTCTAATATGCGTTCGGAAACCGTAGAAAATGACTCTCATTTCAACATTCAATGAATTAATGGCAATTTTCTTATCTGTGGCTAAGGCTACAGCAGTAATATCATTTTAATTTCATATATGATGTTAAAATATAAAAACGTCAAACAAAACTGTCAAAATTTAAATGCCAAAGTTGACATGTCCCTATTCTAGTATCACTGAAAATTCAAATTCAGTCGATGCGAAATGTCAGCTCGATGTTTTTTTAGTATATATCGCACGAAATTTGAGCTAGAACGACATAATCACATCAGAATAGGGACTCTTTACTTTTTAAAATAACATTCAGGTGTCGGTTGCCAGTTCTGATTTCGATATTTCCGCAACCGTGCAAAAAAGGTTGTATTAACACAATTATTGTATTTATTTACAACGGTTTCTGAACCCATCTTAGAGTAGTTATAATATGTGTGTAGATAAAGTAATGTATGCAACTGTACATAATTAGGCATTAAAACACTCGTGTGACCTTATTATGAAACTCGCCTTCGGCTCGTTTCATAAAACACAGTCGTGTTTTAATGCCCCTCATTATGTACCAGTTGCATAAACTACTATTTATGAACCCCCGCTAGTGTACCTATTTCCACTAACACCTAACGTACCTAGTTAAGTTTATAGTCGCAGTACCCAGAAACGCACAAACTGAAACAATGTCTACATTTATTTAAAAAATGGTGTTACTTCTATCCTATCAAAACATAAATGTGAAATGAGAGCCAAGTTCAATATTAAGAATATGCTTCGTTATTGACTTCGCCAACAAAAGAATTGATATCTATATACATATGGGTGCCAAGTTCTGCGTAGAAAATCCGGATACTCGAGATGTAATTCAAGGTGAAGATTTTGACTTGGCTAGTTTTTACCAACAAACCAAAGTTTAGAAAAATATACCATAGACAAATATAATATAGCATCATCATCATCATCATTCTCCTAGCGTTATTCCAGTACAGTTGCATCCTGAAGGATGCCTGGGGTCCGCTACCTAATCAATACAAATATAATATAGCATGTACGTAAAAACCATTCAAGTCAAAATCTTGACCTTGAATTACATCTCAAGTATCCGGATTTTCTACGCAGAACTTAGCACCCATATAGATATCAATTCTTTTGTTGGCGAAGTCAATAACGACGCATATTCTTAATATTGAACTTGGCTCTCATTTCGCATTTATGTTTTGATAGGATATCATTATTTTTGTTCAGAAATTTTGCTCAGTACTGACTGTACTATACTATACGGTTCAAATAACATTTATACATTTTTGCCAGTACAAAATCAATAGGCGCTTAGTGTGTAAATAAAAATTGTTTTTGGAAAATATTACAAATCGTAAAAAATCACTGTTTGTGTTTCTCAGGTTCGTAATCATACATTTACCCAGCTCGATGCCAAATTTCAACTTGATAGGTCACCTGGAAGTGGGTTAGGTTTTTGATTATTCTCACATCCATCCAAGTCTAAAAAAAAATCTATTTTTAAATGTTTGTATCTTAATAACTGATTGAGCTATATTCATGAAATTTGGGAATCTGGTTAACCTTGTGGACTTTAATGAACGTACCAAATTTCATATGTATCTGTTCAATAGATTTTGAGTTACTTAGGGGTCAAAAGTGCCACCAAATGGTTAGTGTACTATAAACAAACGGCCGCTGCGTCGCCAGTTCTTTTTTTTAACTTGGCTTGACACGCTGCCGTGTGTCTAGATTTATGTATACGCGTAAAAACGGATGAACTAATTACGTCTTTATTAATTCAATCTATAAACACAACAACATAATATTACCCACCAAAAATAAAACTACGAATAAAACCTAACGATTTAATAACAAATGTATCTCAATACTAGCATTACACATAAACTGAAATCTAAGACAGGGTACCTCCCAGAAGACGGTTCTGAATCTTCTATTTCTTGTCTTTCGTAGCCCCGCTCATATATTTCGTTATATTTATAGAAGAGGTCGAGAAATGCCGTACGAGCATGCAGAGGCCTACTAGAGACGCGGACTTCTGTATCTATCTCAAGATAGTGCCATTTGTCTGGACTCACCGGCTGCCAAAGGACTGGAATCAAGTCGGTTGGCACTGGCGTAGGGTTCCTGGAGAAAAAATGTAATTGGGTCATTCTTTTGTTTCGTTACACATATATATATATATTACTATTGCCGAAAAAAACCACGATACTAAAAGAAAAAAAAAACACTGACTTCGAAATTTACTTAGAGTTATAAAAACCTAACCAGTGACCAGTCTGACCGGAAGCCTGGAAGTCTGACAAGTGAATCGTGTCACAAGCATTTTTTTCAAGCATTCTTTGTATTTCAATTCAATTCATTTATTTCAGGCATTGCCCATAAAATGTGTAACCAAATTACAGTACCGTAACCACAATGTCCAGGAATGTTTTTAATATGCTTGGATACGGTTCGAAAGTTAGTAGAGGGAGGAAAGGGGGGGGGGGATTATTATTGTGACTTTCGGAGCAATTATCTCCGAATAAATCCAATGTTTTTTTCTGAATATACATTCATTATCGCCAACAAATCCACTGATTTTTTTCTTAAAATACCTAATTTCTAAAGACTTGAATGATGTGCCACTGTTGAGTTCGCTAGGTACTCGATCATAGCGGCTTAATACACTGACCCGAAACCAGCCCGAAACATGGTCGTTCGGACTTCGGACGGTGCGGTGGCAGCATTTCCTCGCTGAATACTAGATTATTATTACTGCGAGGTATTTGCCAGCATCTTTAAGCCTTTTTCCAAATTGCTTTGAACTACACAGGATGTATAGGAATTAAATATTATCATTTATAAATCAGTAAGTTTTGTTGGGTCTGGTTAATTTATCCGCAGTTATAAAGAAAACGGCACAATGCAACGATTTAGAACTATTATTGGACGTAAAAGGACCTAAACAATAAATTACTTCGAATACATACCCATATTTGATAAAATTCGCCCACAACTCAGTCATCCTGTCCACAATTAGTTGGTCTTCGGGATCTAAGGGTTTATCCATGTAGGAAATGTCAAATAGGTATCCCAGTTCATCAGCGTGAGCTGCTCCTCCACCAGTTACGTTCTCTCTGTGTTTAACAAAATTTCTTCCACCCGCGTAAGAAAACTTATACAAATACATAATTGGTACTCCGTTTTCCAAATATCTCCTAACTGTTCTTAAAGTGGGATAGTTGAACAAAAAGTCAGACGCTAAATCTGTAATTTGTTGTTTTAATTCTGCATTTATATCTTCGTCACCAAAATAAAAGTGAGATACAATTTCATGCATTTCAGCATAAAGTTCATCTTCAGTTTGAAAATCGAAGGCATAAGTTAGCCAAGCTTGCACAAAATCCACAGACTGAAAGTGAATATCAGGCAATAGAGCATAGACAGCATAATACTCATCGCTGTTAAAGCCAATTAAAACTTCAATATCTTTTACTCGTGTTACATTCATGTTTACCGGTTGTCCTGTTATAAATCTTTGCACGTTCTCAAACTCTTCTTCTATGCATGGAGAGAAATAAATACCTAATTCATGCGTGGCGGCAATCAATTGATGTGGATCCACCGTAGCAAGGAAAGACAATGCGTCTTTAAGGTCACTTGGAATGTAATCAAGAAACTTGGCTAATTCAATTGGTGCGTCAAGAGTTGCATCACCGAGTAAATTAGGCATCAGAGTGACTCCACTTTGAGGGATAATTTTTTGGTAAAGATTGGCTTCTCGGCCGAAGTACAGATGCAAATCTACAGACATCCCACCGGCACTGTTTCCTCCAATAGTTATCTTACTATTGTCACCACCAAAAGCTCCTATATTATCTTTGATCCATTTCAATGCCATTTCTTGATCTTTTAATCCTTGATTGCCTGGTACTTCAGGAATATTCAAGCACATGAAACCGTAAGGCCCCAACCGATAGTTTAGAGTTACAAAGATGATATCGTGCCTGACCAAGAAACTGGGTCCGTAAAGGAATCTACCGGGAAAGCCCAAGGTAAATCCTCCGCCAAATATCCAAACAAATACTGGTAAGGGGTTCTTGTCGCTGGCTGATTCTGGCACGTAGATGTTGATATGAAGGCAGTCGAGTGACCCGACGATAGTATGGTTGAACTCCTCCACTTGAGGGCAGATTGCTGAATCGTCAAAAGCATCAAATATGCCTTCAAAGTTTGGGTAGGGTTTCGCATTCTGAAAAAAAAATCTAACTATGTATTTAATAAGTGTTATGCTTACAGTTCCATAACGAATATCCTGTATTAACAATCTCGAGAAATTCTATGTCAATGTACAATGCTGGGGGCCGATTTTTGAGCTTCGAACGCTCGACTATTCACTCGACATCTGTCAAAACGTCATAGTTTTTTGACAGATCTCGAGGGAAAATTCGAGCGTTCGACACTCAAAAATCGGCCCCCAGCTCTGCTATATATTTCGTCAATAGGTTTCTTTGTCAGCAGCCTTAAATGCATTAACCCCACCGCTGTTTATTATGTTAGGGTTAAATTTAAATCCATACTTATATCCATACTTACTTAATATTATAAATGCGAAAATGTGTCTGTCTGTCTGTATGACAATTTGTCTTAATACCAATATTCGTTGACGTGAGCGATTGTTTTATGACATTTCTATCCGAATGTATTTTCTCTGTATAGTTTACCACGTGTATACGGTGTATGTGATAATTATAAATCCCTGGAACACTTATTTTTAAATGATAACTGACGTTAGACTGCATAGCATGACTAGCATGAGTGCATGGCGACTGGCACTCAGTCGACTTCCTTATTAGATACATCTTTGAATACCTATCTGGTTATATATAGGTACCTCTAAAGCTTGAGTTATAAATTTAAGAATCTCACACACTCTTAAATAAAAAAATATTCTCGGGTGTTAAGGAGCTTTGGTGCCCTTAATTTTTGGACTCTTTTGAAAACTGCCTTAAGTACCACGGTAATAAGCGCCGTTATTTATGTTTTCGGGTTACTTACACCAAACAGATTATCCGGATCGACTTGAGCGTATGGAATACCCATATACATGGAGTAGTTTCCATTATCGGACCGCAGCCCGCGTATGGACCCAACAGGGGTGTGCACTACTGGATTTGAATCATCGTTGTCAGAAGGTAACTCTCTTTGAGCTGCTTCACCACAGTTAATCGCAAATAAAGCCACACTTAAATTTAAGAACGTCCACTTCATCATGCTGCCATTTCAATTAAGCGAATAACCAAAATTTGTTAACTGTACACAATTATCTCTATGATTAGATTAAATATTAATGATAATTATCTTCATCGTTGGTGATAGTAATTGTGCAACGTTGGAATATATTTTTTTAATGTATTTTATTGATTTAATTTTCTCTTTTTCTGTCCACATCAATGCATTTTAATAGTTAACAGTTAGCATGATCAGATTTTATTTTGACTCGCCATTTTGAATAATTTTCAAAGTACGAGTACCTACCTATTAGAAATCTAATTGAAACCCTGTATGGGTATTGCAAATTTGAACATGACATTACATTACAAAAATAAAGAACTTACACCTAAATTTTTCTAATAATATTTTAACAGTATTTATAGTAGCTATTTACATTTAAGAATTCTTGCAACGAATCAGTGGCGGAGCGTCTATACAACTCGATTCCCACCGGCTTACCTAATTTTCAGCCAGTGCAGTTCTTTTACTACGGCTCATGAAGAATAAGAAAGGCAAATTATTTCCGGCTACCCTAAGAGTATTTTTGACGCGTCGCCACTGCAACGAATAAAGGCATTTCTCTATTAAATATATAACGCTCTCTTATAAACGGCACTATCAACTCGTTTCAATCATCTCCCACATCTCATGGCGACCTTCCCAGGATGAATGTGGTAATCGCGAGTGTATTTTAATATAGATTCGATGGACCTTGAAAGAACAATCAGTTAGCATATCCAAAGATTTCAAATGATGTCTATTTCTATTGATGCCGTGTTATTATGTACGAACTGTGATGGGAAACCGCACAGCGACTGCTGATAATGTCGTAGGTATATTCGTACACGCGATCGACCTAAACATCTGGATCTGGCTTAGGCGACTTCCTGACTTGGCGGGGCGGGATCGATATGTGGCATTTTTTTCTTTGACGTAAAGTTACTGACGTCGCAAAGATTTTCACTTGACGGAATACTGTCAGTATTACATTTGCGCAGTAGTAATATCATGCGCAGAAGCGAAGCACTGCCTTCGCATCACCCCGCTACCGCGCATCCCGCGCCAGTCAGGAAGCACTCAATTCAATTCAATTCTTAAAAAATGGCTTCCATCTAATTTATGACGATTTCGCCAATGTCACGTGTTCAATAACGTTGTTCGGTAACGACGCCATGACAGTAGATAAGGTTTTGTACGATAAATGGATTCTGCCCGTCGTCGCCCCGGGCACGTGTGCTCACCAATCCCCAGTAAGCACTCATTTAAATGTAAAAGCCGTACTGCCTCGACTGACAGTTGACACTGACAGTTGACAGCTTGCTCATATCGTACCGCCTCCGCACCGACAAATCAGGAATTCGCCTTAAGGAAACACTCACGTGAAAAAAACCTATGAAGGGAGTCAAGGTGTCGAATTCCATTTATTAAATTAAAGACGAATTTAATCCATACTACATAATATTATGAATGCGAAAGTGTGTCTGTCTGTCTGTCTGTTACCTCTTCACGCTAAAACCGCTGAACCGATTTAAATGAAATATGACATGGAGATAGTTTGAGATAGGATACTTTTTATCCCGGAAATCATCCCTTAAGAGAGTTGAAGTCTGTATGGAAGAGCGATAATTAGGTAAGCGCCTGAAAGTAAAACTGTAGCAATTAATAGTACATTACTTAACAAGGGCGGTAAAACAAAGAATGTCTCAGATCGCAGGTATTTGACGCCCGAGCCGAAGGCAAGGGCGATAAATAAGCGATCTGAGGCTTTCTTTATTACCGCCCGTGTTAAGTACAAAATTTTATGTCACCCCCTGGCCAGGAAGTGGGATTTCCCGCGCGCGGCGCGTGCGGTAATTGCCGCTTTATGGCCAGATGTGACATAAATTCTATTTCACACTCTGCACACACACACACACACAATTCCAAACTCTGCGATTACGAAACTTTAATAAATTAAAAAAATAACGTTATAAACGAGTTCCACGCGGACGAAGTCGCGGGAAAAAACTAGTGATTAGATATATAGTGACACCTAGGTAATGCATTCTGAAGAACTCACATTCATCCAGAAACTGAATAGATACCTACATACCTACTATACCTAGTGCACTCTTTTTCTGTGTTTTACTTCCTACTTACTTGCCTTTGGCTACTGCTTAGTATTCGCATAAAGTCCCGAAAGGCTATCAAAGTCACTTCAGTACTTTGTAGTTGCATCGTGTTTCAGAATTTACAATTACACGTTGAATTCAAAAATCATTTGAGTGGTTTTCCTCTGTGAGAGGTTTTAAATATATATTGCTAGTTCAGGCGCGCTATTAATATTACATGAGCTGTAGGAAATGCTACCGGATCGCCACCTAAGAACTATGGACCGGGAGCCACAAGAAAAGCTTGGAAAATTACTTTTAAATATGAGATATGAAACGAATGAGTCAATTACTAGGTATGTTGTGTAGGTAAGTACGTGTCTACAAAAACTTCTAACTGCGGCTTCTCGTTGCATGGTCTTACTATTTCTGCTATACCTATATCTGAATTAAACTGTTGTTTACTTCGATTTTTTTACGATTTCATAACAAATGTATTGTTTTCAGATTTTTCCCTGTATTTGTAGTAAAAGATGATGTTACTTGCCATAGTTCACAGTTCTAGGTCAACGGGAAGTACCCTCATATGGTGCGGGAGTCCCTTCAAAGTTCATAGTGTCGAAATGTACGTTTTTTGTGGAATAAACGGCCGTATCTTTTTTTTTTATTAACTTAGAAGTTTGATGAAGTAGACCCCTAAAAAAACATAAAATTATTAGAATAATGTTAATTAAGAGCCCACATATGCAAAATTGCCTATATGTTTATCGACGTAGATCTCAACATCTATAGTGATTAGACTTCAGACCTTTCAGTAACAACTATTTTCCTCCAGTCTGCTAAGAGTGAAAACACGATTTGCAAAAAAATTCTCGATACTTTTATTTTTCAAACATAACCCTTTTTTCGATGTTTTTGGTTGGATCTTTAAAACCGTCCCATCTTTACGAGTAACAATTATTTTTGCTTTAATTGTTGTACAATGATAATTTCTCAAACCTGAGAAAAAAGACTATCTTTATAAATGTACGCGTTTAGAATAAACATCAAAATTTACGAAAAGTACGCGCTAAGCTTCCGTAGAGAGCGGAATGGTTAATTGCAAACTCACGCGTGTTAGAGTGGGACATTTTGCAATGCATCTACTTAAAAGCATTTCAATCAAAATAAAATATGATCCTAGAGCGGCCTTCGCCACCTCCCGGCGCCAGAGCATCGGCAGTTCTTAAAACATCCGCCCAGGTGGACGTTTTATTTGATGCTTTTGAGTCGCCACCAGCACTTTATGCACTCACTGGGTAACTCATTGAAAACTGCAGTTCATAAATAAAGAAATATAACCAGCAACACATACCTACCTAGTAATAAATCGTAGTAAGTCAAGAGAGGTAGGGCACAGCATAATGTCATCTCTTGCTCGAATTTGGAGCAGCCCAACTGGGGAAGTACCTCCGCCTTGCAGAAGACCACAGCCATAATAACCTATTTACTATACCAGTATATAGTGTTGTGTTTCTGGAGGTGAGCAAGGTTGCCAGAGCTCCCGAGGATGCACTGTGTTGAGAGCGAGGGAGCTTTTGGCCCTTCTGTTGTCAACACAGTGAATCCTCAAATTTTATATAGGGTCGGCAACGCGCACGTGACTCTTTGGGAGTTGCGAGCGTCTATAGGCTGCGTTATCCGCTTACCATCAGGTGGACCTTACGCTTGTTTGCCACCGACGTAGTATAAAAAAAAGTAAATTTTCTTGTATTGTATGGGAAACATGTAAAACTACATTCAGATGCAAATGGGATTTTTTTTTTTACAGTGAGATAATATAAAAAACAATTAGCGTTTATATTATTCTAATATTTCTAATACACCCTACAGTTTTTGAGTAAAACGCCTCGCCTGTGACATGAGCATACTGGGAATCTGGAACTGAGAACTTCCTTCCTTCATTTAATAAATTCAAAAAAGGCTAATATGCAAAGACAACAATGTTATACTAAAGTACTACGAGTTTGCTTTCCAAAACAAAAAGCGGGAACTAACAATATTATTAGTTATATATGATTACATCTTGCACTATTATCCATCGGCTGAGGGCATTTATTATCTTAAGCACATAATAGCTTCCATGATTTTCTCTGAGAGGAAATATACTCGGATAAATGAGTTTCTTTTACAAGCAAAGATCGAACATATTTAATTGCTTAGAGTTCAATGATAGGTACTTCTGCCCTCGGTATTATTAGGTTCCACGGTTAATAGCTGCCAAAAACTGGAAAGCATTAATTTTCCAAACCATTGGGCGCAAGTCGAGATATCGGAATGTCACGGGATATGCGGACATAGAATACGGTAATCATCGCCCGTAGATCCTTTACAGGGTAAGTACGTCTTCATGTTGAGCGGAGGACCAATCTCGTGGGAGGCGCGCAAGCAACAAACTGTCGCGCTATCCACCACAGAGGCTGATAACATGGCACTGGCAGAACCTTGCAACGTAGCCCTCATCTCTTAAAAGCCTCATTCATGAAGTCTTCGCCCGTTAACTCTTTATGTTTACTTTTGTAATACTGAAACCATGCCATTATGATATTTGTATTTTATATTATTTATACTGTCAATACTGTCATTTCACTTTTGTTCTTCCCTGTTTGGCAACCAAATATTTTTAATATAAGGTTTTCTTCACCTAATCGACGGAATTTTACTCAATTGATTTTCTCAATTAAGGATGATTCACAGTAGACCGTTCCGTGTCTGGGCCGACCCGTTTTCTAATAGACGCGCGACGGCCGTCGATTTCTTGTACTAGAAAACGGGCCGGCCCGGACACGGAACGGTCTAGCGTGAATCATAGTTAAAATTAATCCGGACCATTGGTGGCTATTAACTTAAGTATACGTTTGGTAATCAAATGAAAATTTTCTTGAAACTGGGAAACTAAATTAAACCGCAGCTTAGGCTTCTAAAGTGCCTACATTATTTAAATCGACGTATGTTTAAATGTATGTAATGTATGCACCCAAAAGTTATACAAAGTAACAACAACACTTAACAAGAATAACATAAATATTCTAAACATTATTGTATTAAATAAAGATTACATCTACATCGTGCTGGGCCCTTGCTGATGCCGTAAAATAAGTATGTATGTATAACCCATCTTAATAAGTGACACCACTGAATTGACTGGATACGAGACGGGACGCCACATTTCCCATTTGGAAGCCAGCTACGAGACAGGGCTAAAGGACTCTTGGTTTGTAGCCAGCATCGAATTGGGATTATTTCTTCCATTTGGAAGCCAGACCCAAATCTGACAGGTGAGTAAGTACTAATATTAGTATTCTGTGCTATAGTGACGCGTCGCTGTGTATGTATGTTACCTATTCGTCGTTAAGTAAGACCGTGTAAGCGTAAGAAGATTGGAGATTAGTATCTAATCATGATGGAATTAACTTAACATGAACACATATTCTTGAGTTAAGCTTCAAAACATGTTTAAGAGAATTTTTGATGTGATGACATGTCAGCAGAGGCTTACAATAGAAAATGCACTTTAACAACATAAAGCATATGTCACTTTTTAATACCACTCGATAGAAAGTGACAGGTGCTTTATCTTGTCTGTATAACTGCGATTATACAATACGAGGCCAGCACTAGACTACAGTGGGGTATGATGATGATGAAATTATGTTAAAAGTAATATTTATCTTCTGCTCTAGGTATAATTTAAAATAATGGAAGGTTTAGTAAACATTAAAATTATGGACTACTGTAGGATGGTATCATCATGGGAGAATTATGTGGAATTTCTTATAATAATTGAGACATGGTCCAAATTATTGACCGCATTATACTCCTTGGAAGTGGTGAAGCCTAGGGGTTTTAACTATGAGATTTAAAATAATATGAATTTTGCAAAGTTATAATAGCGATTTAAATTATGATTGGATTTTTTGCTCGATGACTGTAAAACCGTGTCAGTTCACTTGTTCCTCGCTCATCAGGCAGCTCCTCCGAGTCGTGTTAAAGTTTCTAAGTATACTAAACATAAGTACCTAGTAAAGGTAGCCGCGAATGATACTTTCGACTTATTATTTGGTGCATTAACGTAATTGACAACTTTCTTGGCTTTATCCTTCTTAATAAATTTGGTGTCAGGTTTATTTTTTTCCATAAGCAATGATTTCTATTCTAAAATTGACAATACTGACTCAAAGTGCATCCCTGTTTCCACGACCCGATCGGATCCGGCTGCGTCACGTGACGGAGCGGGTTTCAATAGTCGAGAGCCTCGCAAATGTTTGCGCGGTTTTAATTAAGCCGGGCTATATATAGCGGGGCTCTTCGAAAAATACATACGTCCAAAGAGCTACCATACAGCTAAATATATAGAAATCATTTTTTTGGAACCTGACGGCCTTTTGCTGTTCAAGTTGAGCATGTATCGTTATATTTGTCGTAAGTCTGTCTTTTCTCAATTTCTCTCTTAATTCTATCCCATCCCATTCTATCCCACTACAGCAGCAGCCAATAAGGCGAATTTAGTTCGCATACTTTCACAACTTACCAAATTCCGCCGAGTTATGAATGACACGAATTAAATTCTGCAGGAAATTGAATTTATTAAATTTCTTTGAGCGATCAGTTTGTGGTACTTTTGAGTTTAATATAATAAAGGAGAAAAGATAAAGGATTATTGCAGATCGTTCAACCTACAACTCACTCACTCATCATTGTTTAATTACTACTTAAGCTCTATTGAAATTTATTTAAATGATATGAGTACACAAGGCATCTTTAAGTATTTTGATTTTACATTTTGCTAATACATACAATGAATATTTGGGCCTTTAGCAGATCTGTAACTCGGACTGTATTTTTTTTTACGATGCAGTAAAATAAATACAGTTCAACTCACTACCACCACACTACCAATATCAAACTCCCCACGCCAAGTTAGGAATTCGCCTTATAAAGAAAACTTTTTTAATTTACAAATTTTGTTACTCTTGTACAAATTAATTTCTATAGGATGCATGCGCGCAACTGCTGCAGATAGGAGCTTAATTTGTCTTTTGTTTTTTAGGCTTCGTAATCAGTATCAAGCTAAACAAGCAAAAACATTTTAGGCACGTCGTTTGCAAACAAGCATATGGCTTCGCTGATGGCAAGCAGACACCACAGCCTATTAACGCTTGTAACGCTAGAACATAAATGAAATAATATTTTATTTGCTGAATGTAGTGAGTTTACAGTTACATTAATATTCGTACTTCTGACCGTTTTATTCATTTCAGGTTTTTCGGATTGAAAGTTATAAGCACTGTTTTTTTAATCTAAAAGTACCTATATTATACTATACATGTCGGTCATTTTAGGTAGAGTAATTTGTAAATATTTGTATTATTTTTTATAGCCCCTTGATTTTATTTATAAAGTACTGCTGCAGTAAAATGTATATTATGTTCATTTGTTTCTTGCCAATTCTTGCATATTTCAATTTCAAGTTATATGCAAGAATTGGCAAGAAACAAATGAACGCACCATACATTTTACTGTATGTAGAGTTTGTTTGAAATACTATTTATGTCGTTCAACAGACCCATAAACATTCTCAGTATGAAGTGGTAGTGGTAAACCTTATCAACACAACGCCACGGGCTTGAAACTAAATGACATATAGATAACGCAAAATTTGGTATTTCCATGGAACATTTATGACCTGTGGTGCACGCAGCATATTTATCTGTTTTTAATCAAACGCGCAAACAAAGCCACTGGCGCCAGGGGACTGATAGTGGGCTCGTGCTTTGATGCCCAGATGGAGCCAACGAGGCAACGGGAATAGCACATTTAATTATAAATATCACACTTAATAATAAAAAGAACATCGACACATCAAACATAGATATCTAAAAACAATAGAGAAGACATTCCATTTGATAAACCACACTCAAATTGCTTTAATCCGCTTACGGAGTTACGATGCCACGGACATGATAATGTTAAATTTATCCTCTCGTTGGATAGATCCTAGTTTAAAAAAAATGATACAACGTGTTTTCCGTAGAGAGAAAATGCGGAACTTTAAGCCCGATGTACTTGTACATACATGTTGCGAGAACTTTTGATTTTCATTACATTGCGGGATTTAGGCTACTGAGGCAAGTGAGATCATCAACCCCTTACAGCGTACGATAAAGATAGATAAGTTATTATTGGAATGGAAAGAACGTAACAGGGGATAGTTAAAATATCAGTTAGGTATGGTTGACGAAATATAAGCTTCACCGATTCGCCATACAAGTTGTTCGAGGAATCGGTGCAGCTTATATTTCGTCAACTATATACGTATTTTATTGTTGTTAGATAGGTAATCCCACTGTTTAGTCTAAAAAAAAACACTTGTCCTAACCAAGCATGCTAACTTGGTTTCATATAATTCTGTCTATTTATATCTTGCAGTACGATTGCTATCCATGCCCGACACGCAGGAACCTCCCGACACGCTTTTAAGACTAATTTCCCATAGCCGCTACAACAGTGGCCGCAGCCTAACCGCACGGATGCGTGAGCTGATTCTGTGCCACAGGGAGTTAACGCGCGATTCCACCGTTCATCTGCAGAATGCTTGCAGCTACATACGAAGTGAGCGCCAGAATTTAGCCAGAGATATGAGAGATATCACTTGATAAACTATTCACGTGACTAAACGGCATAGAATAATATCACATTATGGCATAATATTAATATACCTAATACCAGTATGGAAAATGCATACTTTATTGAATTCTAACTTTTAATGTAACCCACCATATAAAAAGATGCTTCAACTCGCCCCTATAGGTGTTTTAACCAGAAATTGTAATTAAAAAAAAAAAAGTGCGGTTATATGGATAGAAAACCGTCATATCATCAAAATAAATAGTAAATTAGACAAATTAATCAAAAACGTAAAAAGATATGCGATTATAAAGATTTGCAAAATGTTGTTGTTTTTTTTTAAAGCCCAAATGTAAATTAAAAGTAAACAGTAGAATTATCATACTTCAATAAAAAAAAATTGTATGGCAACTATGTACTGTACAGTCAGCGTCATAATAGTATTTAGCAGCCACAGTGGGCAAATAGTTCGGTACACCATAATTTGCAGCATTTTTAATTTAATCAAATTGTAATTAATGTGTTTCTGTTTTATTATTTTATATTATTTTTATTTTTATTTGTAGTAATTACGTAGGTATTTTAATTAAATGTGTTATACTCATCCGGTCCAAGCCATTCTGTTTATTGTCTGTTTATTGTTTATTATTATTATTATTGTGTAACGTATACTAACAGTAGTTGTAAGATTTTTAACTTGTATCCACTAACACTTTATGGGCAATGCCTGAAATAAACGATATTGAATTGAATTGAATAATATATTTTGTATGGTGTACCGAACTATTTGGCCACTTTGACTGCTACATACTATATGACGCTGACTGTACTATGTACGCAATATTTCACGACTAACACGGGAAATTCCCCTTTTTTATACAAAGGTAGTACGAGGAAGCAGGTGTGACGCCTGTGTGTCAATCAGTATGGAGCGTTTTCAATCCTCGTCCGCTATTATGTACTTTGCCTGTCATTTTCGTCTTTTGCGTTGCTCTAATTTAAGGTAGTCCCATACAAAAATTTGATCGTCTAAAAACTGGTTCGAATGGCATGAGAATTAGTCATCATGCGTAATAACTATAAGGACCAATAAAATTATTACCTACTACTTTACATGCTAGGACAATTTTAGCAGCTTAGCCTAGCTTGGGAAGCTGCGGGGCAACACGTCCATCGTCCAGCGGCGTCGATAGTTTCGATAAATTTTTAATGAATCGAATTTTCGATAGTGCACAATTCAGGCATGGTGCAGTTTTCGAGCGGATGCGTTTTGTGGCACTCAGCGGAATTCTCAGCTCAGGCAACCTTTTCACGGTATTATTAACGTGTTAAAGAAATCGTCTTTATTAACATTTAATAAAGAGTGGTCATATGCTTCCTACTACCATACTTACGTATACCTACCTACCTACCTCATACATGGCCTTATACTTATGGCGGTTTTTAGCTGTGGAGATATTAAAATGTCGTGTAAAAATTTGTAAAATATATTGTTTTTGTTTTATATACAACATATTTTATAATGCCCGTCAATATTGTCTTTAAGTTTAGTGTCAGTAGTTAATAAACTTCTTCAATCAAACGTCAGCGTCATATAGTATGTTGCAGCCAAAGTGGCCATATAGTTCGGTACACCATATATTTCAAAAGTTTATCTAATATTTTATCATTTCCGTCCATAAAATTCATTTTGGATTTCGGTAAACTATATGGCGGACTGCACAGGATTCTTACCGTATAACAAACAAACATGGAAAATTGGTCTACTATTTTGGAGGCGTCAACGCGTTGCCGACTCTTTATTGATTTGAGGATTCGTAGCCTACACGCCAGTCAAATGTTGGCCCCACGCTCACAACATAGCACAGCCCCAGAATAAATGTTGAATATTTTCAACAAGAATCAATAACAAAAATTAAACTTAAATAATATTAAATTTAAAACAGGCCCTTGAGACATTGTACCGCTTGCCGGCGGCATTTTCTCACTGTATCGCAAAATCGCAATGATACGTTGTGCGAGGAAAATTACAGTACAAAATTTTACTCTCTGCCGAGAGAGAGATTATACTTTAGTATTTCGGTAGAGAAACTCCCAGCATAGCTCTCTCCATTGCCCTCTGAGTGACTTTGAGCCTTCATAGTGAGCGACCACGGACCGGAAGGCGCAGCGTTGGTAGACCTCCCACAATATCGAATGATGACCTGGTAAAAGTCGCGAGAGTCCGCTGAATGCAGGTGACGCAGGACCGGTCATTGTGGCACTAGTTCGGGGAGGCCTATGTCCAGCAGTGGATGATGACGACTATTTCAGAATTTTCCGCCACTTTTATATTTGTTAAATTTCATAAATACTTGCTTTTCATAACTTGTGCCACATATCGCACGGCAGCTGACACCAGGTCCCTGGCGCGCCGTTTGCAGCTGCTGACATTTATGGCACTGGCCGTATGCACGTTAATATAATTTACGAGCCTCTCGCCTGTTAAAAATTGCACATGCCAATGATAAGAACGCTCTGTGCGATGTAAAATTCACTATTCTATTACTTTTAAAGTGCTTCTATCTCTTGAACGCTTTAAATGTAGCTAAAGCTAGCTGATGTGAACAAAAAAACTTTACAAAATTTTAAAACCGTATCGTATAATTTGATACATTATGCGTAAGGCGTTCGTTAGGGATATTAAATTTTCGTTGCCTTTTAACTGCCCAAAAAAGGAGTTTAATGTTTTCAGGTTTCATGTATATGAATTTTTTTGTTCCCCCAGAACTTCTCAACGCCTTAACCGATTTAGATGTTTGAGGTATCTTTGGAATCCTTACATCATCCCGAGAGACATAGAATATATGTGACATTGCAATAAAACAATATGGCGGACTATGTGCTCTATTTAGTGGGACCAGACGAAAAAAAAAGTTTATAATCTTATCAAGTGGGACAGCGAAATGAAGAATTTCAAAGACATTTGTAAATATATATGTGTATTTACAACGTGTGTACATATTGACAAAACATTATTTGACGGTATAGGATGGCGAAATAAAATAATAATTAAAATATTAAAATCACGACTGCACTGGATAAAAGTGAACTAAACAAAGAAACAAGTTTCAAAAAAGAACCTACGGAAAGACCTACCTAATATTCTGGTATTAATAATGGCATGTAAGTATTTTAATGCGTAATTTTTTCGTTACTTCATTGGTAAAACCATCTTAATTTCCTCGCGTCCTCATTTCAGATTTTCCTATTTGCTCTGATCTTATCCGACGCTGTCAAGTGTCAAATGTCCTACGTATCGGAAAGTTGGAAATGGGTTTTTACGTCGCCCGATTTAATTGTTTCTCGCGATGTTAAGCTGTATTAAAACATAAAAAAAATATCATACCCACAGATAAAGGCAGAAAAAAATACGACAGTCTTCTAGTGTAGGTAATCAGAAAAATTCTTCGCGCGGGTCAATGTCAGAAGTCGCGGGGAATAAATTGTTTAGTTACATACACATACGTAGACTGTTAAAATCATAACTCTTCCTTGTGGCTTTGCTATTTTAATATTCGGGTAAAAAGGTTATATCTTCCTACGGAACTCAAGGCACTTATGTCCTTGGGCGTGAGTATTTTGGAAGACCGTCGCGCCGGATGTGAACGAACGCTTGTCTTTTTTCGCAAAAAATACATATACATATTTACTTATAAATCAAATAAAAATTAATTATAAAATGTAAAATAATTATTTATTAATATTTACATGAAATTAAGCTACCATGTGACATAAACTGTCTTCCAAAATAGTATTTGATTAGGCCGAATGCCGACAACCATGGCCTGTTGAAAAAAGTCTATCAATTAAAAGTTAAACCGACTTTTTAATTCCCACTTTTCATCATACACATGCGGAAGTGTCATTTTCACTCGTCCCGAGTCTTGACTTGTCCCTCGCCCGTTGGCTCGGACCAAGACAATTCGGGACTCGTGCAAAATGACATACCTTCCGCACTTGCATCAAAATGTACCTACTATTTCAGTCGAGAGGAAATCACTGATTATTTAACGTCTAGTTGTGTACATATCAAAGACGAATGTCTATTACATTCATCTTTGACAACTGGTTGAGTAACAAAATTATTCCATACTTTTTAGCAACTGGTTAGCAAAATTAGTTTCTCCAGTGGAATTGCGGCTGACGTCCACAGTCCTTCATAAAAAACATTCTTTACCACTGTACAAGTTTTCATGTGGAAGGAAATTTCCTCTCGCATGACAACTTGTCCGACCGTCTTGCCTTGTTAAATGTGGGCAATTTTTGCGTAGCTATACTTAGTAATAATTAACATTATTAATGATACACTAATGGCAATGGACCGCCGACTCAAAAGTGAGTCATGACCTCTGACACCATAACGGAGAATAATTTAGGCATTATAATGCCTTCAAGTCTCGTCTAGTAATTTTCGTCATTGACAGTCTGTAATTGACTGGTCTCTGATGATATGGGTATACCGTGCATTCCATATCCGTTATTCAGCGGGCAGCGAGAGGAAAATTACCTGTCGCGTGCAATCGTCAACTCATGACGGGGAAATTCTGCACAATCACGCAGCTCTCTCTTTTAAACATCTGTATACAGCGGACAGAGAAGGATGGAACTTTGGCCTCCGGACATTTAAGACATGAGTCATCTATAGATGAACTGTTTTAACCAAGTGCTTGTCGGAATGTGCCTGTTTACGACACAGTTAGTCGTTATAGTGACTTAATTATCACTACGCGGCTAAGTTATCCCCGTTCAAATCCTGGTAACAGGAAATATTTGTAGAATACCTACAAATCACTATATAGTATAAAACAAAGTCGCTTCCTGCTGTCTGTCCCATTGTATGCTTAGATCTTTAAAACTACGCAACGGATTTTGATGCGGTTTTTTGTGATAGAGTGATTCAAGAAGAAGGTTTATATGTATGATGGTGATTGCACCCGTGTGAATAAGGGGCGGGTCGCTACTATTAAATATTTTGGAACTACCTATTCTTTGCCATATGTCTGTGAATATGTAGGTACGGTCGACCAATTTGATTTCTTGGCCAGTTAGTACCTTGTCACAGTGAAGTATATATATAAGCCGTTAGAGATCTTATATTAACGTCACTGTGACAAGCTGACCAGTTACGGAGTGGACCAAAAATCAAATTGGTTGACTGCACATACCCATTTAATACATATACCTAACCTATAAATACAAAAACGTATTTACTTACCAAAAATAAAACTAATTACAACCAAATTAAAACCTAAATATATAAAAAAATCCTAAATACCTAAATATATATATTTAAATCTAAAAATGGCCCTCGAGGCATTGTGCCGGAGACACTGGCAGCATTTCCTCTCTGAATGGCCAAAATAATTATGAAAAACAACAAAGGTTCACTCCGCCTCCCTTATTAGACATAATGCTAGCCTTATTCATTTACTTACCTACACATTTTAACTAAATCAAGAAGCAAAGTAACGCGTAAAGGAATTTCACTAATTACAACTTCAACTTCCCCAACAAGGCTTTAATTAATATTTTCGCTCTTTCGCGTACCTGCTTTTATGAAGCGCTGTATAAAAACTTACCTGGATAATACTTCCAGGTTCACGTTATAAACTTTAATCAGATTTCAAGAGTATTTTATAAAGTCTTGGCAAACATTGAGTCTTAGTTGGTGCGAGCAAAGTTTAAGGTAATTACTTCTTAAAAGTTCAGTAAGACCTTTTTAACTGGCCAAAATGCATTATACTTCGGGAACGTCCGTGTCCATTGTTTAAGGTATCTGGTCAACAATGTTACGTCTAAGTGTTGCTAGTAAAGACTCTTAAATATCGTTATAAAATGGGTCATTGTCAGTTGGAAAAACAAAAGTTGTCCATTCGGTGGTCAATAGTTAACGGCTTGTGTGCATGTAATTTATGTTTTTATTACATGGATTTATAGACACGGAATTACAGATTATGTGGGTGATCAGATCAATCGAAAATTAAGCTTTGTAGCCCTTAACTTTTGACATGTCCACCGAAAAGACGCGCACCTAAATCTGACAATGACCCAAATAGGATTGTAGCCCAAATCGTTTCATCGCTTTAGCATGTATTGTGTCTCACAATTTCAATTATATATGTAGTTACGCGCGATGGTGATGGTTTAGTTGTAAAGGTAGTAGTACAAAATGAACGAGGAGAATATTTTCTAGGGATATGTGCTTGGAAAAACGGCTGAAACATGCTACAGAGCCAACAAGTACATAAAAGACAGTCAATTGTGATCTGATGTCTAGATGAGGTCTGCTATCGCGATGAGATTGCGATGTAGCGACGGTAGGATGAAGCAGAAACAAGATTGTGTCGCTTCATATGTGCGACGTTTACCAGTGCTGCACTGCTTTCAATTGAAGGCATGTTTACAAAAACAACATAACTGCTTAAACTGGTTGACACTCTGTCAAGAACAATTGAAATGACAGCAGATGTCGACCAGTCTAGTCAGTTATGTTGTTTTTGTAAACATCCCTTCAATTGTTCTGATTGTTGACGTCAAATAGTTTTATTTCCTTTTCTTTTTTTTGTTTTTAGCTTTTAACACTGAGGCTGTGGCATTGTTATTACTGCTGTTAGGTACAGTCAAGGGCACCAATATGTATACACTTTTTCACCTTATTCCATTGAAATAAGGTCCAAAAATGTATACATATTTATGCCCTCGACTGTACCTAGTTGCCATTCAATTGAAGAATAAATTAAAAAATAAAATAAAAATCAAAGTGAACCGAAAATAAACCTAAATGAAATAAAAATAAACTTAAAATATGTCTAATTAAAATTAAAGGTAACCTAGAAACTAAAATCTAATTATAAAACTAAATTACATAATAAAAAATAAAATCTATATACATGTGAACTACGTCCGGCTCAGACCTGGTCCAAAAGTGCCAAGGACGCTGGCTGCGTTGCCACGCTGTATGGCGACAGAAATTTGTTGGACCAGGTAAGAGCCGGAACGTGGGTCACAGCCCCTGTCCGTCATGCGCCTCCCTACATTTTTAATCAGGTTCCTTGCCTCGGCACCCCAAGGTCCCGCCGTTTCGACGGCGACCGGAACAAAATCATACGCTGGTGCTAGGTTTGCATATTTGCTATGCTTTAATTTAGCTGCGTTTTCAGCGGCTGCGCCTGCTACTCTACTTGTGTGGGTAAGGTGGGAGGGAGCAAAAGTACTCACACAAGTAGCGTCCCAAGTGAACTAAATGTTAAAAGTTGACTGGACTTATTGCTGGTGTAATATTAGTTATTTCTGCGGTTGCATTTCATCCTTGATACAAATATTGATATATCTATGGTTAATATTTTCATTTCATAGTAAAATAGTGAAATAGATACTTTTATTTTATTTTTGGTCAGCCTATTTCACGACGACGACATTTGGTAGGTACCTATTAGAACCTAACAAAAGAAGCAAATTAGCAGCATCTAAGCCCTTAAATAACCTCTGGCGTAGTGAGCAAGTGGTCGGTATTCGATAACTTGAAATGAAAGTTTCTGAAGAGATCAATCATTGATAATGTCAGGCTGCAGACTTTCATAACAGGCATTAAATTATTTACCATCTAGTCTTTATAACTTAAATTAGGTATTGTTTTCGTTAGGCGTTATGGCATAATGAAGGTGAAAATAACTTTCAGTTTACATGGTAACACATTCTGAGATGGAAACGATTCTTAATCTGCCTACTGAATTAAAAAATAAATGATATTTTTTTATCGTTGTCTCATCGTCATTTCTTCTTTGTAGTATTGTGCAATAAAGTTTAAATAAATAAAGATAATGAGGTCGCTATTGAAGCATTTCAGTAACTTCTTCAATAGTCTAAGATACAGGTATGTCAATATTTTCATGAAGCCTGAATTAGGGTTATCCAATTTCAAGATACTTTTGTGTAAACTAGAAACAGAAATATGGTTGATCTAATAAAAATGCTATATATTTACCGTCGTTTTACTGTCGGCCTTAAAGCTATATACCTGCTTTTTACGACGTTCAGCAATGAGGGAATAGAGTTATATCAGTTTTATACACCTTTTGTATATTTAACGTTGCCCTTTGAACGCGGCCTATAACGCTCTTTACGACTTCGTGACATTCATGTGAACTTGTTTCTTTGCACTTTGATTTTGGGCGAGAATATTTTCAACGCTGGAAAGACTACCACTCCCCTACGGTCTAAGATGGAGTAGCTGGGTCACTTTATTAATGTTTATTGCCTTTAGCTTATGAAAGTGTGCAAGCTAGATTCGAAATTAAACCTTTCTTTCAATTGAGATCCAATGGTCAACTTCATTATCAAGGACTTGTTAAAATATAAATACAAACATATATCAGACAAACGTACATAAGTATTTATTGGACGTAATAATACTTATAATAAGTAAATGTTGTTTTACAAGGATGTGCTAAAAAGTCAAAAGTTTGCATACAGACAAAAAACATACGAAAACAAGTCAAAATACGAGATACAAATTAATATATACGTAATAAAATCTACTTCAGCTTGACTTAAGAGCTAAAAGGACGACTGTGCGAAGAAAATATATAAGAAAAAGAAATCGAGGATTGTAGGCAATTTAAAAAAAATCGGATGTAGACGTATGTAGATTGAGAAGCGGTGTCCGAGCGCCGACGATTCAATTCCCGATAGGGCTCATTGGAGATGAGTCCGCTCTTACTAGCTAGGGATGATGCGGGTAGGCTCGCAAGTTCCTACTAAGGGTTTCATTGTGGTGTTAGTATTTTTCTTATTATTATACTCGCACACTGAGCGAAAAAAAATACTAATTATTAGTAAGTTTTAATGAATCCCAGGACAAGGAGATTATATACTTACGGTTACAAACCAGTTTTTGATAATAGTAGTTATTTACTAATACCAAAAAAATTGTCCTTGTAACTACTAGACTGTTTTGTAACCGTGAGTATACAGGGCGTCCCACGCCTATGCCACATGAGGGAAAGTACCTTGAATATTGTAGATGGAAGATTTTACTAAAAGAAGACATTATTTTAATTGAAAAAACAAAAACTGCATTCATAGATTTTTAAATAGTGACATGGTTGAACCGGGAATCGAAACCGCTACACGAGAAAAAAAAATGTTTTGGTAAAATTCATGGTCTTCCTTTTATTTCTGACACTATGTTATTAAAGCAAAAAATAATCCTTATGATGAAGCCTTTCGATCGGTCTGATAAAACTACAGGGTATTTTTTTTCTCGTGTAGCGGGTTCGATTCCCGGTACAATCATGTAAAAATTGTTTAAAAATCTATGAATGTAGTTTAAATTATTTTTTAAATTAAAATAATGTCTTCTTTTAGTAAAATCTTCCATCTACAATATTCAAGGTACTTTCCCTCCATGTAGCATAGGCGTGAGACGCCCTGTATAATCTCCTTGTCTTGGGATTCACTAAAACTTACTAATAATTAGTTTTTTTTTTTCGCTCAGTGATGACAGCTGTTGAAACAGTTGTTTTCACTCCTGAATGTTTATCCGAGAGACGATCGTGCAGTAGTGAAAGTAGATGTTGTGAGTCAGCCCAATGGAAAACTTCCGGTTGGTTGTTCCAGATACCACTAAAACCCTGAAAGATCTAGCAGAATAGGGAAAAGTGGCGTTCATTTGAGTCACCAAGCTTGCATCGAGCTATCGTAGTAAGTATATGTTTAATAAATGCATGCCTGTTTTTTTTACAAGTTATGACAAGTGTCACAGGCTTGTTCTGATTTCGGACACAGTACAATTGACGGGTAGAAACGGACGCGTTAAACACCATTAACAAAAACGGCAACGTGCTTGGAATTCTGGAGTCGCAAGCGTCCACTAGGCTACGACGTTTGCTTACCATCAGTACAGAATAAAATCGGCGGTCGCACGCACGCGCTCGTATGTTTGTACTTCTGTACATAATGCCAACCCTATGCATCCGACACAGATCTGATTGACGCGTGTATCGACAGCGCACGCACACATACTTACCGACACACCGCTTACTTTACTAGGCAGACTGTAAGCTAGTTTGTTACCGTTGTTGTATAAAAATTACCTGCTATTCCTGAAACTTGAGGTTTGATACTGGAACTATTTTTGTGCGTGTGACAAAATACAGTCTATGCTAAAACCTTTCATAAGTCAGTTGAAGTATTGTAATCTGCTAGTCTTGTGGTAGGGCCAGTGGCAAATATAAGAAGTCGCTCGGGGCGCGATACTGCGGCGTAGAACATTCGCCCTGATTGGCTACAGGATCTGAACTGGGAGCAGGAAGATTGGTCCGCACATGGTCTACAGGTGGTGGTGGTATGGGAAATCGCTGAACTCAAATTAATAGTCGTATAATTTAATGGTTTTAAAAATCTTATCTTCTTAACAGTATTTCTATTTCATAATGGTGCTAGTCTGGAAAGCAACGTGTCGAGTTTATCGGAAAAAAACACGTATCAACAATTCAATAATATCTGTTTCAAATTTGAAATATTTAGATAAAATTCAGTCTTAACGAAGCGAAACTTATTTTTTACTCCTCCCCGTCTCGCGAATATACCATGTGAACATTTTCAAATTACACATTAAGATCAACGTACCTATAATGTTACAGAAAAAGTATGTTATAGGTATGTATCCCTATCTAGTTTAATTTTTTTAAAGCAGCAAAGCCTTTATAAAGATTCTTTGTACGCAACCCTCGGTAGGTACGAGAATCAGAAAGACTTGTCAGCTTTTAGAAGTCCGTACTTATATATTTTATCGAATCGTTATATTTATATAAATATTATGGTTCTAATATCCCTATATCATTGACAATGTCTGCAGTGCCATGCGTGGGTTACATATTAAAATACCTAAAATTGATATACCTATTGTCAAAATACCTATGTACGAAATACCAATTTTTTTAAATACCTATTGGTTATTTAATCTATTTTCATAATACCTATTGGACGAAATACCTATTGAACGATTAACCTAAACTTGAAATCACTACTATCAGTATACCTATGTACGAAATACCTATTTTTAAAATACCTATATGTCGAAATACCTACAGTCGAAATACCTACTGTCGAAATACCTACGGTTGAAATACCTACAGTACCAAAGCTTAACTAAGGGTTTAGGTACTGTTAATGTTTATTTATCACATTTGATTAAAAATATTGGTTACCCTAATGAGAGTACTTCTCTGTTTTTAGACGACTGTTATCTATTTAGTCGGGCAGTACACTAATTGCGGACGGAACGACAGTGCGCGTTGAAGTGATGTGTAATTATTTATAACTAGCTTTTGCCCGCGACTTCGTCTGCGTAGAACTCGGTCATCGTATTAGAATGATTTTGCTATTCTTTTATTTTAGGCGCTAAGCTGGTTATCTCACTTCCACCCCCTTGCGGTGCCCCATGTCCTTCCCTATGTTTCGAACATTATGATGCAGGTGCGGAATATACTACAAACGCATGAAGTAATGTAGATGAAAACGCGAGCGCAGCGGGCGCGAAATATTTCAAACATTATGATGCAGGCGCGGAAAAGACTTCACACGTATCAAGCAATGTAGTTAAAAAGGCGAGCGAAGCGAGCGCGAAACATTTGGAACATTATGATACAGGTGAGGAAAATACTTCATACGCATCAAGTCATGTACATGAAAACGCGAGCGTAGCGAGACCGAAAAATTTTCGAACATAATGATGCAGGTGCGGAAAAGACTTTATATGCATCAAGTAATGTAGTTAAAAAGGCGAGCGAAGCGTGCGTGAAATGTTTGGAACATTATGATACAGGTGCGGAAAATATTCATACGCATTAAATCATGCAAATGAAAACGCGAGCGCAGCGAGCGTGAAATGTTTCGAACATTATGATGTAGGTGCAGAAAATACTTTACACGTATCAAGTTATGTAACTGAAAACGCGAGCGAAGCGAGCTCGAAAGTTTTCAGACATGATGATGCAGGTGCGGAAAAGACTTCATACGCATTAAGTAATGTATGAAAACGCGAGCGCAGCGAGCGTGAAATGTTTCGAACATTATGATGAAGGCGCGGAAAAGACTTCATACGCATCAAGTAATGTAGTGAAAAAGGCGAGCGAACCGAGCGCAAATTATTTGGAACATTATGATACAGGTGAGGATAATAATTCATACGCATTAAGTTATGTAGATGAAAACGCGAGCGTAGCGAGCGCGAAATGTTTCGAACATTATGATGCAGGTGCGGAAAAGACTTCATACGTATCAAGCAATGTAGTTAAAAAGGCGAGCGAAGCGAGCGCGAAATATTTGCAACATTATGATACAGGTGAGGATAATACTTCATACGCATTAAGTCATGTAGATGAAAACGCGAGCGTAGCGAGCGCGAAATGTTTCGAACATTATGATGCAGGTGCGGAAAAGTCTTCATACGCATCAAGTTATATAGATGAAAACGCGAGTATAGCGAGCGCGAAATGTTTTAAACATTATGATGCAGGTGCGGAATATACTTCACACGCATCAAGTAATGTAGATGGAAACGCGAGTACAGCGAGCGTGAAATGTTTCGAACATATGATACATGTGCGGAAAATATTTCATACGCATAAAGTCATTTAAATGAGAACGCGAGCGTAGCGAGCGCGAAATCTTTCGAACATTATGATACAGGTGCGAAAAATACTTCATAAGCATCAAGTATTGTAGAGAGCGTAGCGCGCGCGAAAATTTTCGGTCATTACGATGTAGGTAGGTGCGGAAAATACTTTACACGTATCAAGTTATGGTCATGAAAACGCGACCGAAGCGAGCGCAAAATTTTCGGACATAATGATGCAGGCGCGGAAAAGACTTCATACGCATTAAGTATAAGTAATGTAGATGAAAACGCGAGCGCAGCGAGCGTGAAATGTTTCGAAAATTATGATGCAGGAGCGGAAAAGACTTCATACGCATCAAGTAATGTAGTTAAAAAGGCGAGCGAAGCGATCGCGAATTATTTGGAACATTATGATACAGGTAAGGAAAAAAAAAGAAAAAAAAGGTGCGGAATATTTTTCACACGCATTAAGTAATGTAGGGAGCGTAGCGCGCGCGAAAATTTTCGAACATTATGATGCATGTGCGGAAAATACTCCATATTCATCGAGTAATGTAGATGAAAACGCGAGCGCAAATTTTTTCGAACATTGTAATGCATGTGTGGAAAAGACTTTATACGCATCAAGCCATGTAGTTGAAAACTCGAGCGAAGCGAGCGTGAAACTTTTAGAACATTATGATGCAGGGTGCGGAAAAGGCTTCTTACGCAATAAGGAATGTAGATGTAAACGCGAGCGCAGCGAGCGCAAAATTTGAAAGAAAAAAAAAGTTGTCGGTGGTTGAATACATACTTTTTTGTTTAAAAATTATTGCAGAACCTTACTACCTTTGTTTGTTCTTTCACATTCAAAGGTGGAGTAGAGGCCAAAGTTGATAGCGCACCCACCCTGGTTGTTCCTGGGAGATGTGTGATTTTCTGAGATTGAGTTTGTGTTTTCTATCGGCCTATGAATTTCGAATTTGGTAATACTTAATGTTTATTGTTACATACCTATATTTTACTAACAAATACCTATATACCCTAAATGTGGAAAGTCTGACCCGGCCAGTCTTCGGTATGTTGTATGGATCAGTTAGTTCATCCAAATTTGCAACTTTGACAAACTTTACTTCGATGCGAACTGCGATTTCGTTTATTTTCTGGCTTTGAGAACGCTTCCCCACTCCTGATATCCCCGTACCCCGAAGAACCTCAAACATATCCCATAACGATTATTAAGGAAATAAATGTCCGCCATCTTGCATTTGAAAATGGACATCATTGTTGTAATCAGCACCCCAAAAAAAGATTTTATACAAAAATATTAATATTTAAATTTATACATTTTGAACCTTATTATTTGAACAGTAAAATGGCTTTTTAAACAAATAAAGTTGATACAACTCGGCCAACTCAAATTATTTCAATCATGCGCATACATATACATGCCGCAAGTCTTACCATGCAACAGCGACCGACTGTCCAACATAATTAGATCTCTCATATCAAACAGTTAATATGGTTTGAGGGACTTTTGTTTATTTGTCTTTGGCCTCTCAAGTATATTTCGTCCCCCGTTTTTTCAAATACTATCTGTTTATTGCACAGTGTTTGAATGGGGTTCTTTTTCCTTTGCTTCCAAGTAGATGCTTACCAATTTTCAAGCCTTTAAATCACGAATTGAAGGACTTCCCATACAAAGTTCAACCCCTGTTTTCACCCCTTTTAATCCCCAATCTGTATGATTTTGATAGCCTATAACCTCGCCGAATATCCAATAAACATATTATTGAAGGCTGTATTAAAATCCATTCGCTAGTTTTCACGTGATAGTTAGACAAATAAACAGACAGACAAACAGACAAACAGACATGAATTCTAAAAACCGTTGAAATGTGTTCTGTTATCGATTCTAAGACCCCTCAATCGATTTTTTTTCTTATATCTTCAATGTACAGATTTTTGACCCTCTTCTGCTTTATTATATGTATAGATGTCGAAATATTACGTACAGTTAAATTATTTAAAAAAACCAGCCAAGTGCGAGTTGGACTTCGCACATTTAGGGTTCCGAACCGACCGCAAAGTTACGTTGGTTTTTATAGGAAAAATAAGGAGATTTCAAAGAAAAAATCTAATTATCAATATATTAGTATTTGTTGGTAAAATGTACGTAATAACAAACATTATTACCAAATTTTAACTTTATAGGTGTTTGGGAAATGAAAAAATTCTTCAGTACAAAATTTCGTTAAAAAAGCTGACTTTGGTGGCTTCTCATACCTTTGTTTTCCAATATTTTTTTATTAAAATATAGTATGTATCTACTCAATGAGCCCTAAACAACGATACCCCACTCGATAGGGTAGAATAAATTTTTTTTCGTGCCCCCCTTTAGCTGTATGAGAGCCCCCCTTAAAAACATTTAAAAATAAGTTTTGACTATTTGTATGGCTTCGGGCCAATAAGATGCTTATACTGTGTAAATTTGAAGCTTGTAGCTCCAACCGTTTGGCTGTAAAACCTGTGTGACAGACGACGGACGGACGGACGGACGTCTGGGCGTCGCCAATAGGGTTCCGTTTTGACCCTTCGGGTACGGAACCCTAAAAAGTTCAATTCTGGCGCTTCGCCGGCCGCTGCCGCGGCACGCTCGCTTCGCTCGCTCGGCTCGCGCGCTGTAGGGTTGCAGTTCTACCTAACCACTCCTCCTCGCTTCGCTCGTCGTCGTACCTACACCTACCTGCCTTAGAAACAGGTAAAAAATAATATTATGACAATCTCCACCTCTATTCTCGACTTCTACATCATCATCATCATCATCAGCCTATATACGTCCCACTGCTGGGCACAGGCCTCCTCTCATAGATGACTTCTACATATTATACTCTAAACCAGGTCAGTGTAGGTACGACAACGAACGAAGCGAGGAGAAGTGGTTAGGTAGAACTGCAACCCTACAGCGCGCGAGCCGAGCGATCGAAGCGAGCGTGCCGCGGGAGCGGCCGGCGAAGCGCCAGAACCGAACATTTTCCCGTAAAATTATTATTCTACTGACATTCTTGATTTTTGATGTTTCTTACGTTGAATAAAACTACTTTTCAAAAACCAAATTTTTAAAACCTGTCGCGATAATGTACTGTAGGTATTTTGACTGTAGGTATATCAAACTTAGGCGAATCGTCCCTTAGGTATTTCATCCGGTAGGGATTTTGAACAGTAGGTATTTCGTTCAATAGGTTTTTTGAACGTAGGTATTTCAATCTTCGGCCATTTAAACTGTAGGTTAAATAAGTGATAGGTATTTTAAAAATAGGTATTTCGTACATAGGTATTATGACAATAGGTATATCGATTTTAGGTATTTTAATATGTAACCCATGCGTGTAGGCTCTGCCGCATCCAATGGTTCGGTCATCGGAATTGTAGGCTCAAGTGTCGATACCGAAATAGAGTAAGCCACCTCGTTTACTTTTACGTGCGTCGCGGCGAGCCTCTGCCACCTAACGTGACATTCAATCGAGTACAATTACATTTTGTAAGTGTTGAGGCTTGAAAAATAAAATAAAAAAGTTGGACAACTTGACGAACGAGGACGCTCATCAGTCTTGAACTTTTTATAGTTTTGTGCTAAAAGTGTCAATTATGACGCGTTTTACCTCAAATTAGGTACAATACAATACAAGTACTCTTTATTGCTCACCTAAAAAAGATCATAGTACAGAAACATTAGGCTTAAAGTAGAGGTAAGCAACAGGCGGTCTTATCGCTAAGGTACATACTTCCCTTTAAAAAATTTAATTCGTATGTCTTTCGGTTCTACAATTCAATACAAAGATGAACAGAAAATAGTTATTTACGATACAAGGGTTGTAAAACAAAGAAAGGCCGATATCGCAGATGTTTGGGGCCCGAGCCGCAGGCGAGGGTCTCAAATATGCGAGAGAGGGCTTTCTGTTTTACGACCCGTGTTTTGTACACAATTTTACGTCACCACATGGCCAAAAAGTGGGTTTTTCTGATCGCGCAGCGTGCAGAAAAACGCGCTTTTTGGCAAGGTGTGGTGTAAAGTAACTTTTGCTTTCACGTAAAGTGTTTTTCATTCCTTCCCGCGCAATTACGGAGCGCTTTCGACCGTTAGTACCTACGATAGATCTAAATGTCAAATCCCATACCTACTAAAAATTATAAACAATACGCGCGCCGTATTTTGTATAGTAACATAGACCGATACTTTTGTGTTTTCGTTTTTTAAACAATTGAATATTCATAAATTGGCTTCATCGCTACAATGGGTAACAACGATTAAAAAAACGTATTCACGAAGCACCTTAAGAGCGTATTCGCTGGAAACGCCGTGTTTCCGCGTTTTACCACGTATTCATTACAGAAAATCTCAAAAACGGTATAGTTTTTTGTAACACTGTTTACAGACCCGTGAAGAACAACTTATCGACTACGGGAGCTACAGTCAAAACATTTTTTACAAACATTTATTAAAGAAACTCGAGCACTTTTCTCACACTCGATTTCGAAATATTCGAAACCATGTCGTCATTCAAACCTGTTTATTCTGTAACCAATTGAAACTAAAATATGTAATACATACAGTTAGATGCACCGAAAGACGGTCTCTTTCGCCTACTGTCTGAAAATACACAATTTAAAATTTGGTTTAACTAAAAGAGCCACGGAAAACTCCATATTTTTGGCAAACTTCGCTGCATCATATTGTCACTTTAAAGCTAATAAAAAGGTTTTTAACTATGCTATTAGGGTAAAATAACTTCTATTCTACGATATTAAATAATAAAAAGTAACAAATAGGATATAAAAATATTAATTTTAATCGATTTAAAACAGACCTTTTTCTCATAGACTCGCTTGCTGTGACTCAGTACCGGCCCAGCGGCCATCGGAAGAGGACGTATATATCGTTTTTTTGTGGCTCTTCACAAAGCTACCGTAATTACTCTCAGGAAACCAATAAAACATGTGACCTCCGATTAGGCGTATTTATTAAGAACGACACAGTCAGATTATACTGGGAACTAATCGTGATCTAAATTGAGACAAGTTATGAATGGTACGCAACCGTCAATTGATTGTCGACTAACAACTTTGATACTTGGTTGATTTCATATATTTATTATTGTATTTGGACTAGAGTTTTTTGAACTATAATGCTTTATTTTGATAAGCAATTATGTATGAATATAGCCAGCTACCAGAACTAGTGGTACAACCTGGAAAGTAGCAATAGCAACTAGAAGTTAATAAAAGTATAATAACTATAATATGTAGTGACTCATGGTAAATACAAATACAAAGTACAAATACAAATGCGTTTAATTTTCATACATATGAAACAATGTTTTTATAAACATGGTATATTATTGTGTATAATATCCCTTTTAATACATGGTATTAATAGCAAATCTGGCGCAAATGAACAATGCTAGCTTGAAATTGAAATATGTGCTTGGAAATTCTTTTTTAACCTGGCTGTGCCCATTAAAGCGATAGGAGTGCGCTGTTTGAGGGTGTCCTGGGGAAAGAGCAGAGGAAATCTCCGATACTACCACGCGGGCGGCTTAAACATAGAAATACTCTGAGAGTTTGCGCTCCAGTTAGCTTGGTTGAGCGGTTTCAACCGAATCTGAAGTGTGGCTTGGAGAAACATAGTGTAGACCGGGAATGAGTTACCATTACAAATACAGATAGTTAAAGAACCGGCCAAGTCATTGTCGAAATACGCACATTTAGGACCACGCAATCACGAATTAGAAAATTCAGATAAAATATGTCGACGAGTATCCGTACTTGGGCCAATAAGCTTCTTTCAGCCAAAGACAGGACAAGGAAGTTGTAAGACGGATCCAAAATGCTTGGAAGAGCTATTGGGCTTTGAAAGATTTACTGAAGGGAGGCCTTCCGGTAGCTCTGAAGCGGAGGCTCGTCGACATGTGCATTCTGCCTGTTCTAACCTACGGTGCACAAACATGGTCACTCACCGATACCAAATTGAAGGTTTACCAACGGGCAATAGAGTGCAGCATGCTGGGAGTCAAACTGATCGACCGTGTTCGGAACTCTGTGCTGCGCTTCAAAACTGGTATTGCAGATGTTAGAGCTGGAGGATGTTGGAGCAAGACTGCCAGGCTGCAATGGAACTGGGCCGGCCACGTCTGCCGTATGCATCCACGGAGGTGGGCAAAATTAGCAACAGAGTGGGTTTCGCAATATGCTCGGAGACGACGTGGCAAGCCGAGGCAGAGGTGGCGGGATAACCTAGACACATTTCTAAACGACTGGCCCGAAACAGCTCAAAGCCGGAACGAGTGGAAGTCGAGGGGAGAGGCCTTTGCCCAATAGTGGGACACCTTTATAGGCTTAGGAAAAAAAGTAAACATTTCATCGCCAAATTTCAGGTTCATATGTGATTTATGTCCACAAAAATCACCTTTTTCCTTTGATGCAATTTTTAACTTCCTATTCTTCATATACTTCTTTTATTTTAATATACGATGTTTATCTACACAATAACGGTAGTTTTATCCTTTACCGTGGACTTTCACGGCACTTAAGTCGAGGGTCTTATGTTTAGATTAAAGTTTCTCCGAATTGAAATCATCAACATCATCAGCCTATCTACGTCCCACAGCTGGGCACTGGCCACCTTTCATAGATGAGAGGGATTGGGCAGTAGTCCCCACGCTGGCCCAGAGCGGGTTGGGGACTTCAAATACAACTTTGAATTTCTTCGCGGATGTATGCAGGTTTCCTCACGATGTTTTCCTTCACCGAAAAGCTAACGGTAAATATCAAATGATATTCCGTGCTCAAATTCCGTAAAAATCTCATTGGTACGAGCTGGGATTCGAACCCACGACCGCCGCTTGACAGCCGCATGCTTGAACCACTGGGCTACCGTAACTTGAACTAATAAATTGCTTGAAATTATAAAGCCGAATTGAAATACACACACAAGGGGCTCCTGCGGATGCTCTAAGGAAGCGTCCTTTTATATATTTGCTCCTGTTACTGGCTACACCTTGAATATCATTTCCGATTGCAGTTATCTTGCTAACGGCAAGCATGCACTCGCGTAGGCATAACTTGGTAGCCAGGGTTACACACCTACCACTACTGACAGATCGATCAAAACGCTCGATGACATCATTATCCCCAATGGCGAGAACCTTGTAAAGGGCCGAGAAGGACATAGTTAGCAAGACTAAGATAGCCTTTCCACCAGAGCTATGCTATGCAGCTATGCTGCGAGGATGTTATAGTTTTCCGTTTAAACCAATGCTATGTTATGTGAACATATGATTGGTGGATATCAACGCATTCATAGCAATGACACAACTTTGATGGAAAGGCACCCTAAAACTTGAAAGCTGCCGCCATGTTCTTCACGTTGTCTCTTGAAAAGATTCGATCAAGACGCCTCAAGACACTCTCGTTAGATAGCTGGTCAAATACGAAGTATTGATGAATCATAGGTATAAGTAGGTAGGTACGAGAATATACTTATTTCATTGACTTGTATTTTCCTTCAATATTACAAAACGCATGTGGATGATTTTCCCACTAATTTATCTTCAACTGATTATATTTTCACATTCAATAGTAAGTCTGATACAAAAAAGATAATAATAGGTATGAATGTAGTTGTATATCCCTAAACACAACATTTTCGCTGCAAAAGTATCAAGGCTCATACACATACTATACGGCAACTTGTTACAGCATACGAAGATACATGACAGATATCATTGTATACCTTATTGCACTATATAAGGGTTTAAATTTAAATGAAAAGTTATGTGCGATAGTGTTGTTACGAACACATTGGAACGCACCGTGTACAGTGCTCGTTTGTGTGCAGCGAAAAACGTCAAAAAATACCTAGATTTGACTTGTGCCCGGCAACGAAAGCACTCTTAAATCACATAGTACCTAAACACAACTGACGCAACATAGTATTCCATAAAAATAAACAGGTAACGTAAGCATATGACTTCTCTTGGAACAAAAATAACTTATTAAGGTACAAAACCAATGGCACTTAAGGCAATTTTACGTTGAAGTTCAAATGTTGCATTGTAATAAATATTGTGTAAGCCAGGGATCGGATACCGGTATTATTTTCAAACCGGTTTCGGCCATTGACCCCAAACCGAAATGAATAGCGTTTGTGGTTTCGTTCTTGTTTCTGGTTTTCGGCACTCAAAACCGGTTAGTGAAGGAACTGTTCTGGGCCCAATTTCGTTTCCGTGGAACGAAATTAACCGGTTTTCGACGGAGACAACCAGTCTTAACTCGAATTTTTGACAGAGGCCGCCAAGGGTTACTATTATCCGCAGCGGGAGTGCGCTTACAATTTATTTAAAAGCTAATTTATAATTTGATATTAAATTTTACCACTATACCTGATGTCGAGGGTCTGATGATGCAGCCGGAAGAGAGCCACTGGAACTGCCTAACGGAAAGTGATAAAGTAGTCGAGTTTGGGCTTGTTTGTTTTGTTGTCTTGAGTACTTACCAATGGACCTGATGTCGAGGGTCTGATGATGCAGTCGGAAGAGAGGTACTGGAACTGCCTAACGGAAAGTGCTACGATAGTCGAGTTTGGGCTTGTTTGTTTTGTTGTCTTGAGTACTTACCACGAGACCTGATATCGAGGGTCTGATGATGCAGCCGGAAGAGAGGCACTGGAACTGTGTAACGGAAAGTGATAAAGTAGTCGAGTTTGGGCTTGTTTGTTTTGTTGTCTTGAGTACTTACTAATGGCCCTGATGTCGAGGGTCTGATGATGCAGCCAGAAGAGAGCTACTGGAACTGCCTAACGGAAAGTGATAAAGTAGTCGAGTTAGGGCTTGTTTGTTTTGTTGTCTTGAGTACTTACCACTGGACCTGATGTCGAGGGTCTGATGATGCAGCCGGAAGAGAGGCACTGGAACTGCCTAACGGAAAGTGATAAAGTTGTCAAGTTTGGGCTTGTTTGTTTTGTTGTCTTGAGTACTTACCAATGGACCTGATGTCGAGGGTCTGATGATGCAGCCGGAAGAGAGCCACTGGAACTGCCTAACGGAAAGTGATAAAGTAGTCGAGTTTGGGCTTGTTTGTTTTGTTGTCTTGAGTACTTACCCCTGGACCTGATGTCGAGGGTCTGATGATGCAGCCGGAAGAGAGGCACTGGAACTGCCTAACGGAAAGAGATAAAGTAATCGAGTTTGGGCTTGTTTGTTTTGTTGCCTTGAGTACTTACCCCTGGACCTGATGTCGAGGGTCTGATGATGCAGCCGGAAGAGAGGCACTGGAACTGCCTAACGGAAAGAGATAAAGTAATCGAGTTTGGGCTTGTTTGTTTTGTTGTCTTGGGTACATACCACTGGACCTAATGTCGAGGGTCTGATGATGCTGTCGGAAGAGAGCCACTGGAACTGCCTAAAGGACAGTGCTACGGTAGTCGAGTTTGGGCTTGTTTGTTTTGTTGTCTTGAGTACTTACCACTGGACCTGATGTCGAGGGTCTGATGATGCAATCGGAAGAGAGGTACTGGAACTGCCTAACGGAAAGTGATAAAGTAGTCGAGTTTGGGCTTGTTTGTTTTGTTGTTTTGAGTACTTACCAATGGACCTAATTTCGAGGGTCTGATGATGCAGCCAGAAGAGAGCCACTGGAACTGCCTAACGGAAAGTGATAAAGTAGTCTAGTTTGGGCTTGTTTGTTTTGTTGTCTTGAGTACTTACCCCTGGACCTGATGTCGAGGGTCTGATGATGCAGCCGGAAGAGAGGCATTGGAACTGCCTAACGGAAAGTGATAAAGTAATCGAGTTTGGGCTTGTTTGTTTTGTTCTCTTGGGTACATACCACTGGACCTAATGTCGAGGGTCTGATGATGCTGCCGGAAGAGAGCCACTGGAACTGCCTAAAGGACAGTGCTACGGTAGTCGAGTTTTGGCTTGTTTGTTTTGTTGTCTTGAGTACTTACCACTGGACCTGATGTCGAGGGTCTGATGATGCAGTCGGAAGAGAGGCACTGGAACTGTCTTACGAAAAGTGATAAAGTAGTCGAGTTTGGGCTTGTTTGTTTTGTTGTCTTGAGTACTTAGCACTGGACCTGATGTCGAGGGTCTGATGATGCAGTCGGAAGAAAGGCACTGGAACTGCCTGACGGTAAGTGCTACGATAGTCGAGTTTGGGCTTGTTTGTTTTGTTGTCTTGAGTACTTACCACTAGACCTGATATCGAGGGTCTGATGATGCAGCCGGAAGAGAGGCACTCGAACTGTCTAACAAAACAAACAAGCCTAAACTCGACTACCGTAGCACTTTCCGTTTGGCAGTTCCGGTGGCTCTCTTCCGGCTGCATCATCAGACCCTCGACATCAGGTCCAGTGGTAAGTACTCAAGACAACAAAACAAACAAGCCCAAACTCGACTACTTTATTACTTTCCGTTAGGCAGTTCCAGTGCCTCTCTTCCGGCTGCATCATCAGACCCTCGACATCGGTCCAGTGGTAAGTACTCAAGAGAACAAAACAAACAAGCCCAAACTCGACTACTTTATTACTTTCCGTTAGGCAGTTCCAGTGCCTCTCTTCCGGCTGCATCATCAGACCCTCGACATCAGGGCCAGTGGTAAGTACTCAAGACAACAAAACAAACAAGCCCATACTCGACTACTTTATCACTTTCCGTTAGGCAGTTCCAGTGGCTCACTTCCGGCTGCATCATCAGACCCTCAACATCAGGTCCAGTGATAAGTACTCAATATAACAAATCAAACAAGCCCAAACTCGACTACTTTATCACATTCCGTTAGGCAGTTCGAGTGGCTCACTTCCGGCTGCATCATCAGACCCTCAACATCAGGTCCAGTGATAAGTACTCAATATAACAAAACAAACAAACCCAAACTCGACTTCTTTATTACTTTCCGTTAGGCAGTTCCAGTGCCTCTCTTCCGGCTGCATCATCAGACCCTCGACATCGTTCCAGTGGTAAGTACTCAAGAGAACAAAACAAACAAGCCCAAACTCGACTACTTTATTACTTTCCGTTAGGCAGTTCCAGTGCCTCTCTTCCGGCTGCATCATCAGACCCTCGACATCAGGTCCAGTGGTAAGTACTCAAGACAACGAAACAAACAAGCCAAAACTCGACTACTTTATCACTTTCCGTTTGGCAGTTCCAGTGGCTCTCTTCCGGCTGCATCATCAGACCCTCGACATCAGGTCCAGTGGTAAGTACTCAAGACAACAAAACAAACAAGCCCAAACTCGACTACTTTATTACTTTCCGTTAGGCAGTTCCAGTGCCTCTCTTCCGGCTGCATCATCAGACCCTCGACATCGGTCCAGTGGTAAGTACTCAAGAGAACAAAACAAACAAGCCCAAACTCGACTATTACTTTCCGTTAGGCAGTTCCAGTGCCTCTCTTCCGGCTGCATCATCAGACCCTCGACATCAGGTCCAGTGGTAAGTACTCAAGACAACAAAACAAACAAGCCCAAACTCGACTACTTTATCACTTTCCGTTTGGCAGTTCCAGTGGCTCTCTTCCGGCTGCATCATAAGACCCTCGACATCAGGTCCAGTGGTAAGTACTCAAGACAACAAAACAAACAAGCCCAAACTCGATTACTTTATCACTTTCCGTTTGGCAGTTCCATTGCCTCTCTTCCGGCTGCATCATCAGACCCTCGACATCGGTCCAGTGGTAAGTACTCAAGACAATAAAACAAACAAGCCCAAACTCGACTACTTTATCACTTTCCGTTAGGCAGTTCCAGTGACTCGCTTCCGGCTGCATCATCAGACCCTCGACATCAGGTCCAGTGGTAAGTACTCAAGACAACAAAACAAACAAGCCCAAACTCGACTACTTTATCACTTTCCGTTAGGCAGTTCCAGTGACTCTCTTCCGGCTGCATCATCAGACCCTCGAAATCAGGTCCAGTGGTAAGTACTCGAGACAACAAAACAAACAAGCCCAAACTCGACTACTTTATCACTTTCCGTTAGGCAGTTCCAGTGACTCTCTTCCAGCTGCATCATCAGACCCTCGACGTGGCTGTCTTCCGTTCCGGCGGCATCATATAAATTAGCTTCTAATCTAAATATTATAAGAGCACACGCGCCGCGGGGCCCGCGGGTGATGGTATTACCTGACGACAACGCCTTCAAAAGTGACAGCCGTGACATTTTAAACCGGTTTAATAAAGTTCCACGGAACGTTAAAATTCCGTTCTCCTAGAATACTGATAACCGAAATAATTCGTTCTTTCACTAACAGGTATTTTGATAAACCGGTATTATGTAAGAACGAAATCAAACCGGTTTAGGAACAAAATAATACCGGTATTTGGAAACCGGTTCCGATCCCTGGTGTAAGCCCGATATCTTTAGTGGCAGGCCTTTTTATGCAAATCCTAGGATTGTCGCATTTATCTGACCTCTCCGTATCTATAGCTGCCAATAGCAATTCCATGGTAGGTCTCGTTTATCGCCAATTTAAAAAATCCGTCCCTAACGCATATTTACATACGCGTACATGGTAGATGCTGCAGAAAAATGCTGCAATTTAACGCCTATAGTTTTTTATTTCTTTTCTGAAGTATAATTGCAGAATTGCTTATGGCTAGTGGCTACTACAATTTTTTTTGATACCTACTTTGTAATTAGTAATAATATCGATGTACGTGATTCGTAATTAAAGAAAGAAAGAAACATCTTCATATCTCATTAATAGTTTCACAAAGCCTTTTTAGAAGTTGAACTGCCACTTTACCTAGGTAGGTATGTATTCGTTTGCATAATTATGAAGGCAGCTTTGGCGAATTTGTCTACTAAGTAGCTTTTAATTTGAAATAGGTGAATATGCCTGTAAGTGGGTCTATGTATGTATATACAAACAAAAAAATCAGAATCAGAATCAGAATTATTTATTCGTGACAATACACAACAAAAGGAAAAAAATCGTTAATTAGCGCCAGCTTTTGTGAATTATTTGCCCATACTTTAGCTGTAGAAAACTTGTTCTTGTTTTTAGATATCCAGAATGGCTAAAACGGAATCTTTATAGTTTCGGCATGTCTGTCTGTCTGAACGTCGGTATGTCACAGCCGATTTACTCGGAGACTATTGTACTACAATTACGAAATTTAGTAGAAAGGTGTATTCTATGCACCGTTACGTAAAAGTGATGAAAATTACGAAAAAGGGCAGGGCACTCTATACATCGAACATAGTAGGCGCAATGCTCGACAGCGATAGACAATGGAAAATCGTGGTCTCCTTCTGTGAAGAGGTAATTTCGCAGAAGGAGACTGCGGAGCGGCTGCGGGAAAACGATCCTGCCGCACACCCGCTCCGTAGGCGCAGAGGAGGAGGTAGGCGCCGGCGGTATGCGCACCTGCTGCCGCCAACATAGGGCATCTCCTCGCCTTACGGGAAAATAAAAAGGAGCTAGGGGCACCCAGGTGAGCGCCCCGCATGAATTGCGGCCTGCAAATTAAAAAATTGCGGGCCACCCGCCGGTGCGTCGCAGTAGAATGCTATTTGTGATCCTGCGGCGCCCCACTGAAGGCGTAGCCGGTACTCGTTGGGTTTTTAGACGGTAGTACGGTCCATCCGGATAGTCCGTCATACCCACCCAGGTCTTTCACTGGGTGGGATACGTAAAAGTATTTTCCCAACGTTAAAAAATAAAAAAAATAAAATAAAAAAGGGCACTCTATACATGTAAGTCATGTAACCGGCGGATTTTGATTGATTGTGTCAGTTCAGAACCCTTCGTTTTGCATGATCCGATACGCACTTGGCCGGTTTTAAGTAAACATACTTGCTGATTTAAATCCCGTACATATTTTCCTTACTTCGCCAATCTTCATAAATCGTTAAATTCAATTCTCCCACATTTCGAACAGGTAACTCTGCCTACATAATTACTTGAAACAATTTTTACATCCATATGCAAAAATGAAATTTGAAATTCAATATCGGTGTACCATTCGCCGTTTGGGGCTGGCAGGGTAAATAATGTGGGAATACATTAGCCTGAATAAAATATTTTTTGATCAAACGTGTCGGTTCCGTGCGAGGCTGACACGGGATTTTAGGGGTATATCCTATACGCAATGCATAATTGCAATTTTACAGCCCGGCTTTTCGTATAAAAGAAAATTATTATGGGACAAAATGTAACCATGAAGCTGTCTACAGTGTAAGAACGAATAAGAAATAGGTAAATATACTTAGTGATAAATGGATTTTAAATTAAGGCGATATATCGATTGAAAGAGACACCCTTTGTTTTTCGCTCACGACAAAACGGAATGCAGCCCTCTCCGAGAATAGCTTTTTAGACAAATTTCGTTAAATATCTGACTATGTGCAGGTTTATTAAATTTCCTCTTGTCAGTACCTAGATGTGGTAAAATACCATCATATTAACTTAATCGTGTCTTTTAATAATGCGTTGTTTTAGTAGGCTGAGGAAAAAAAGGAAAATATAGACCCAACTTTGGATTTATTTTCTATCGAGAAAATTTTAAGCAATCATGTTTCGCTATTGTCAGTACCACAATCATATAGTCAAGAATCATATATCTGAAAACCAGCCCCTACTGTTTGCTAGTCTGGGCAGGACAGCGTTTCAAAGTCTCCAAATTTCTCAGTGTAGCGCCTTAATCATCATTCTAAATATAGCGGTTTAAGAGAGAGGTGGGCACAGCAAAATGTCAACTTGCTCATCAGGAATACCTCCGCCTTGCAGAATACCACAGTCATAATAACATTATTTACTTTATAGGTATGTGTTTTAGACACTGTAGTGTTGTGTTACTTGAGGTGAGCAAGGTTGCCGGAGCTCCCGAGGATGGATGTGTTGAGAGCAAAGGACAATTGTTCCTTCTGCTGTCAGGTTGGAAACACGCACGGGACTCCGTTGGAGTTGTTTATTCTTCTATAGGCTGCGGTGTCCGCTTACTATCAGGTCGGCAGAAAGCTTGATGCCACCGTCGTTGTATAAAAAAACCGGCCAATTGCGCGTCGGACTTCGCACATTTAGGGTTCCGAACCGACCGCATAGTTAAGTTGATTTTTATAGGAAAATAAGGCAATTTCAACGAAAAAATCTAATTTATCAATATATTAGTATTTGTTGGTAAAATATACGTAATAACAAACATTATTACCAAATTTTAAGTTTATAGGTATTTGGGAAGTTAAAAAATTGGTCGGAACAAAATTTCGTAAAAAAAGCTGACTTTGGTGGCTTCTTATTCCTTTTTTTAATTAAAAATATAGTAAGCATCTACTCAATGAGCTCTAAACATCGATACCCCACTCGATAGGGTAGGATAAAACATTTTTTTCGCGCCCCCCTTTAGCTGTATGGGAGCCCTCCATAAAAACATTTAAAAATAAGTTTTGACTATTTGTATGGCTTCAGGCCAACAAGATGCTTATACTGTGTAAATTTGAAGCCTGTAGCTCCAACCGTTTGGCTGTAAAAACTGTGTGACAGACGACGGACGGACGTCTGGGCGTCACCAATAGGGTTCCGTTTTGACCCTTCGGGTACGGAACCCTAAAAAAGTTGTGTCCTAAGGACGAGGGCACCTAATCACAAGATTTGTCGAAGGCACTAGTTTACGAAGGCGACTGCCATCTGACTTTAAGACTAGTCCTTGGTAGATTAAACCGCATTCCGCACGACGTTTTCCTTCCGAAAATGTCTAACCTAACGTAACCTACAAAAATACCAAATCGTACTGACTGAAATACTAAACGTCCGAATGTCCATGTACGACTAATTCGGAAAGTTTGTATTTTAGTCAGTGCGTTTAGTTTTTCTGTCTACCGGTTTATTGTTTCTCTTTCTAGAGATCCTTTTGAAACTGTTGCTCCGGAATCAAAAATCCAACTAGGTATACGCAATTCACCCGAGAAATATATATTTGTTATAAATGCTCGGCGCAATCTATTCGGATCGACCGAGTCGAACTCGATTCAATATCGGTGCCGACTGTGGAATCAAACGTGCGAGGAATACCACTGCTATGTGGTGGGCGCTGATATATCAAAGTCTTGCGACGTTTGAGCGAATAAATTGATATTTTGATGTGGTATTGCCTACGTGGTTGAGAACGTTGGCGCTGAGTTATAAAACGCGCTGTGATGTAACGTTGAAATACTCAGACCACGTACCTAATAGAAAGCGGTCACTGGTTTAAAGTTGAAACGAAATAGTATTTACACTAAGTAAAGGTTTCCGTAGCTAAAACGGAACCCTTCTAGTTTCGTCATGTCGGTCTGTCCCTGGTGTTTGTCCGTTTGTCACATGCATTTTATTTTTGTATGCTTTTGTATAACAGTTTTTGTTATTAACCAAGACAGATTTTAAGAAGGAGTTATTAATTCTGATTTTTTCCCGGGAAGAAACCACTGTCAAGAAGTAGCACAATATGTCTGCATGGACTGTTGTGGTTTATGTATTATGTATGCAATTCAACACAATTTTCACTGTTCCATTGCTTTGTATTGGTAAAAAAATTATATATACAATTTACAGAACATTTATAGAAGACAAGTTTGACATGAAGAAATTCAAAAATACAAAACTATTACGGCTTTCAGCCAGTTAATGATCGAATAAGGTTCTCACACGGAACATAGAATAAAATGGTATGAATAACGAAATAACATGATTATAACTAACCGTTCAAATATTTTAACTTAAATATGAGATTATTTTAAATTAATTTAAATTTAAGGAGCGCTCGTGGCCCAGCGGCGCCTGCGTACCGCTTGCGGTATCTAAGGTTAAGCAACGTGGGCAGCGGTCAGGACTTGGATGGGTGACCGCTTTGAGTGGTTACTCGTCGTCATTAGTCGTTAAGCCAAGTTGGAGGCCTTCGGGCGGCTTGAGAACTTCTAACAGTCAAGTTGCCTACTCACTTGACAAAGCCTAATCCCAATAAGGTCTAGTTTCCCCTCGGGGTTGGAAGGTCAGATGGCAGTTGCTTTCGTAAAAACTAGATCCTACGTCAAATCTTGGGATTAGGTAGCGGACCCCAGGCATCCTTCAGGATGCAACTGTACTCGGATAACGCTAGGAGGATGATGATGATCAGATTATTTTAAATAGGTATCATAAACAGAAAAAGAGAAAAACAGGGATTGATATCAAAAACGGGCCATTTTTATATCAATCCCTCCATGGCTATTGCATAAAGTAAATAGGTAGTTATTTAATATTTTTGTATGACACATGTATGCATCAATAGTACAAAGTATGTGGAAATACGTGATATTATCTGTCTACTCTTCCGAAAATAAAAAAAAGTATGTTTTAATCTCCATCCTTTCAAGCACAAAGTAATTGGATGACCGAACACTAATTGGACCGCTCACACGTTGAATGCGTGCGAGCTTTGGTCTATTCAAGAAAGCTTTTCCGCGCTACTACACTTTAAGCTCCTGGAGTGCTAAGCTCAAATGAAAGTTCCTTGGAACTGTTTAGAGCACGTAGTGTTAAGCTGCGTATAAACGAGTTCTGAAAGAACACGCGACGAAGGTTTACCTACAAAAATCGCTGCCTAGTAATTTACTTTATTAACTTTATGTTATTTAAACTTTAGTTTAGAAAAAAATATTATGGTCGGTCACGTAGACGGGATTGAGGTAGAGGTAGAGAGTTTACCCGGTGAGGATAGGTAGTAGTAGTGTTCTGAAGACTCACAACAATAATAGATACCTACCCACATTGATAAATATTAGACATGACAATTCTCACAAAATTAAATATTTGTCACCTCCTAACATCTCTAAATTGTGTACCCTTACCATGAGTTTGCAATGTTTGCATTGCTTACCGTACTCGCTAGCGACTGATAACGATTTAGTATGGTGATTCTTAGGTCTATTGCGTAACCGGCAGAGGCGCTGTACTTTTCTCCATATTAAATCGCGTGCAGCTGCAGTCGCTAAGCGAGTACGGTAATGCAAACATTGCAAACTCATGGTGAGGGTACTAATGTACGGTCAAGTGAAAAAATATGTATCGAGTGTATCCTCTCATAAATATGGTACTAAAACCTTAATTCACCGACATAAGAGCTATGGGACATATTTTTGAGCAAGTTGTATGCACCCATATTTTTGCACTTGACTGTACGTACAGTTGTACACGTACGGGCAGTTGGGACTAAAAGTATTTTATATACGCTACCAAATAATTTCATCGTATTTAAGTGTGTAATACCAACTACCTAAATTCAAGATCATAATTATCTCTATGGCTTCCGTATAACCCCGCAAAATTAGCTAGACACTTCACAACTGGAATTGAGGCCGGCTCTTCAGCGCTTCAGTACTTTCCAGCGGACACTCGGAACTTCGGAGTCTCTTCAAACTTGCCTCATAATGAGCCGTGGGGCTCTTCAGATTATAAGCACTAATTAAAAGAAACGCTCTTACAAGTCACTTGGGCAAATGGGCTATCTATATTGATTAAGCTAGAGAGGGAAATAGAATAGAATATATGAATTTTAATCGTGACTATAACAAAACATTGACATATATTAAGCATAAAAAAATCAGTAGGTACACGAGTGCCACGGAACGGGTCCATAGGCATCTTCCGATGCATTAACAACTTTTCAAAATTGACTTTTATTGACTCGGAAAGTCTCTTAAAAATAATATGTTTTGTTTTAATATCTCCAAGGTCTAGAAATAAAAATATCTAACAATTAATTATTTATATCTAAGTATTTTATTTATACATCCAGCTGATCAAACTAAATATTAAATAATAATATGATTAACTCCGTTCCTACAATTATATGTTCATTTACCTATTTTCATAATTTACCTATTCTACTAATTTGTAAAGTATGTCACCATCTACGACATTCCGTTCGAGTGTACAAAATAGCGGCTGCGTTACGTCGTGCACTGGAGCCCGTATTTTGGGCGGTACTGTTATTAAAGGTTGCGGTGTGGAATGCCCAAGATCAATTTGAAATGACAAACACACTTACCCTCGTATTTTATTATCGTCTCTAACCCATTAGGTAAAAGGCTAATATTCGTACAACTCGTGAAAGATCATCTAACTATACTGGCATTCTGAAAGCGTAGTGCAGGAAAATAACATTATGGTTACGGTACTAAAACTAAGAGGATGATATTGTGTAGGTAGTATTGAACAAAATACTTTCGTGTCTTCAAACAGTGGTCCCTATTTCTGTACTTTAGTGGTATTAGGTATAATATTCATTTCGTGTTAGTTGAAGTTGTTGTTGATACGTTGATTCAATTTTTGCCGGTACATCGCACGGTCAAGTGAGCAAGGTTCTCTAAACTTCAACGTCTTTATTGCGCGTGGCACAAAGTACACAAACCAGCGAGTTGTTGATAAAACGTAACTTTCTACATATCAATAAATGATACATCATAAGTAGTAGTCAATAAATAATAATAAAAGAGACGAAACCATTGTTTTCATTCCGTTAGCAATAAATTCTACTCAGAATTTCTTATCCACTCTAAAAGTAAGGAAATGTTTTTTCTTACACTACGTCTTAGTAGGCAGTTTCCCGTGATAATGTGGACACGCTGGACAAAAACTATTTTGTTCCAGGGTCTATTTTGGTATAAAGCTTTTATGTTTTTGATAGGAACCAACTCGTCCGTCGGTCACCTTAAATTTATTGGGGGTGAAAAGTTTGTATGGGGAACAAACTTATTTTAAGATAGAAACTTGGAATTCGCTAATTAAAATGAAAGAAAACTGTTTTCAGCGTTTATCAAAATTTCTCTTTAAAAGTGTGTGAGTGAAAAGCGGGTTAAATTAAAAGCTTCTATGAGGAGCAATTTATTTAACGAGGAACTTGAAACTTCGTTTAGGCTATCAATTAATTATGAGAAAAGTGTTGTAAGTTTATTTACGGAGCGAATATTTCTTTTTTATAAGTAGGTATAAGAAACTTAAATATTCGAAAACGCTGAAATTGCTTTTCTAGTACTTAAATGTTACGTGTTTAAACGAAGTTTCAAGTTTCCCTTTAAAATATATTTGCTCCCGAAATAAATTTCAAAACAATTTTCACCCCTTTTGAAGGCTAATTTTGAAAAAACGTTGAAATTTGTTTTCTTATCACTGAATGATATACTAAGTTTCAAGTTCCTCGTTTAAGGAATATCTATTTCCCATATACAAACGTTCAGCCCCTCTTCGTGTCAGGCTTATTGCTTAACTTCTTCGGACAACGTGCGGAAACCTGACTAACAGAGGACAATTTGCCACCTTGCCCAATTCGACATTTATTTAAAAAAAATTTTTACTTTGCATTGTTTCAACCCACAAGCATCCGTAATAAAATCGCCTCAGCGTATCGTTTACTCCCGCCGACAGCACGCGTAAACCGGATTAGCGGAGTTAGGACAGTATGTGCCGCCTTGCACAATTCGATTAACTCTAACTCACGCTGATGAGCGACCGCTGAGACCCGTGACGTGTCTTCAAACACATGATGAGACCGAAATGCAAATGCTCCAACTCCAGTACGAACTACGAACGAGTTAACTGCGCCACGCTGTCTCAAGTCCTCAGTCAACGTTTGATGAGTTCGACTAATGGAAGATGCTGGTAGATTTGGCGCTTGGTCTCGACTCTCGAATGTTGACGGTTAGAGATTTGAGACAGAAGAACGCAAAGATGGTTGTATGTATTGTTGATGTCAGTCTAAACAGCCGACCAGCTGATCCGACACACTTCACCACGCGCGGCGATTTATTTATTTATTTATCGTATGGCATTTATTTCGAACCGTGAGATCTTCGAGAAGACAGTACGGTTGCCAGTTTTTGTTGCACTTTTAGAACCACCCAGGGGTCACGCGCGATGAGCATATTACTTGAATGAGAGGGCAAAAGCTAGATTCGGTTAGGTTAACTTACGTTTACCACTTTGTCGGCGCTGCGGACATAATGATGTAATTGGTATATGTATGTATACTGATATACTTATATTGCAAACCTGACAGAGCTGTTAAAATAGCTTTGACTTTTGATCGGCATCCAGCAGATACAAATTAATGCTGTAAAAACATGATTGATGGCAAAGTTTCAACATTTCGGTGCAGCCTTCGTAACATCACCACATACGGATCTAATTCAATGGTGAAGTTAGTCCAAGCCAAATTGTTTGATAAGTGATTCACACTCGAGACGTGCCGGCTAGCATGTGATCTGTCACGGGAACTAGCATAATGATGTTACGTAAGTTAGTGACGCCAGGAGGGATGCGAATTATGTGAACAGTGTTATTATTTAACATGTCGTCAAATCATTTGTTTTTAAATTCAATACACTGCTGCTGACGCCGGCTCCACATGCTTGGTGTTTGCCACAAACACCAAACATATGCCAAACACCGATCTCAAACACCCAACAAAAACACGGCATCCCCAAGCTTGGCGAACATACTAGTGTATTCCAAACACCCTTTGATTTGTCAAAAAACCGACACCGAAGCCGAACACTGGCAAACACAAACAAAAACAGACAAACACAGGCAAACCTATCCACACGTTCGTGTTTGTTGTTTGGTGTTCGCTGTTTGCCGTTGTTTGCCAAGCGTGTGGAGCCGGCATGACAGGTTGGCACTCGCAATACAGATGGCAGTCACTTTCGTAAAACTAGTTCCTATGCAAAATCTTGGGATAAGGCGGACCTCAGGCTTTTCTGGCTATGCCAGGAAAATGATAGAAGGTCCGTCACCTGGCCCTGCCGCTGATAGCACACACAGATGATTTTCTTAGGTAACGACATTATTTAGGTATTCGCTATCTGAAGGCGTTAAAAATAATTTTGTTCCTCATACAAACTTACCATTCCTATCAAATTTAAGATAGCCGACAGAGAAGTCGGTTGGTATCAAAAAAATTGAGCCTAACTAAAACCCGGAGAAAATTGGTGCTTTTGTTCAACGTGTCCACATTATCACGTGGGACTGTCTAACTACATAGGTTAATTAAAGTCAAAGCAGCAAAATCTGAATTAAAAAACCGGCCAAGTGCGTGTCGGATCACGCATAACGAAGGGTTCCGTATTCCGTACCGACACCTACTAGTCCACATTTAAAAAACACTAATACCTTGAATCAAAAAAGGTCGTATCTTCATAGGGAAGTCACCGCACTTACGTCCTTTTGTTTGGGCAAGACAGTTTTTCAGTAAAAACTCAAAAACCCTTAATTCCATCTTGTTCAAACCAAAAATCGTTGAAAGTATTTATTAATGTACACCTCAATTTTTTTCAGAATTTTAATTTTCATAGTTTGAAGGTTAGAGGGACACATTTTGTATGACTTTGAAATCAAATAAGTATCTCACCAACGATTGACTAAAAAGGAAAACTTTTTTAGTAACCTCTATATTATTTTTAAAGGACTATTCAAAAATTTTCATCCCCCAGTTGCATGTATGGGGTGGCCACCCCTAAAACTTTTTTTTTCCTATCTTCACATCATACGTTCATAGAATACATCTTCCTACCAAATTTCATAATTGTAGCACTTATAGTCTCTGAGTAAATCGGCTGTGACATACGGACAGACAGACAGACAGACAGACATGACGAAACTATAAGGATTCCGTTTTAGCCATTCTGGTTACGGAACCCTAAAAATATATAATTCATCTTTTTTTCCACATCATTCAGGAACAATTGGGCAGTTCATGTTCCTGACATGTTTTTTGATGTCGCTGACGTAAAAGCAGTCCCTGAAAGGTCATTGCGGAGGTTATCTGCTCCTAAAGGACATGTTCGCTTTTAAATTATACTTAGACGGTATCTTAATGTAAGCCGTGGGCAGGGGCGTTTTTCAAATGACTAGGCTTTTTATTGTTCTGCAAAATGTTCCTAAAACTGCGGGCATTTTTAAATAGGCTTGTGCGCGCTCGTTCACTGAGCGGATCGCTCCGAACTAGCACAATCTCTCAAATGTACTAGTTCTGTAAAAACATACATATTTCGAATCGGCCACTGGCCAAGTAAATTTTGAATTTAAGCACGCGTGTGTGTGTACGGAAGAATAGAAATACGACAATATGCAAAGCGGATTTTTTTATATGGGTATCCGGTGTATACAAGGATAATAAAGTTCATTCATTATTTCCTCCTACACAACTATACACAGATGTTTCGTTGTATATTATACACTTCTATGTTAAACAAGGTGGGTAAAATCTAAATAGGTGTAAGGGGAAATCAGTCAAAGATGGTCTGGTCAGGAAAAGTGCAAGTACTTAATAACAATTATGCAATCGAATGTAAGCTGCTAAGCTTCATGGGAATCGTGATTGTAGTTTACTTAGTATACTAACACTTTTACTGACAAACGTCAGATATACACGAACAAACCATTAAAACTGGCCGAGTATGAGTTATTAACGTACAGGAATTTTGCTGCATGCCTACTCTGCTACAATAGCATGCCAGGCACTAAATACCTACTAAATTTCAAATATCATAAGCCTTAATGAAAGCCGAACCCTAACGAAAATACCAACATTTTAGAATATTCACCTAAATAAAGGCTGCATTATTAAATTCCGCCGATAATTCCTTTTAAAAATGCCCTCATCACCTCAAAATTAATTAATAGGGCATAAAGGAAAATATTTCGATTTAGATATTCCAAAAATTTATTGGGAAGTTGTACAAAGTTTTCGTACTCGGCGAGCATACTTTCACTGGCGTTATTAAATTAATTTTGATGGTATATCGAGTATTACTAACTCTTTGAGGTAGGAAAGTATTAGCCGGTGGAATGTTTGTGGATTGTTCAAATTTCGAGTACCAGTCGATTCGTTTTGTTGCGGTTGCCAAGTTGCTAAAGCTAGTGAGTTATTTTACATCAGGTACAGGCAGGCTGGATAACTCAGCCTGGGTTCCGTAGCAAATAGATGTAACAAAGTGTATGGTGCAACTCTGTTTGTCCGTCTGTCACAACTATGTATTTCTGGAACTACTTATCATAACAATACATGCTATAGATTTAAAATAATTAAAATATTACCCATTCTGAAACAGTTTTTATTTTTAGTGGTTAATTTATGAATGTGGTAAATTACGACACAAAATATTGAAAATTATAATTATATTTTGTCCTGTAAAATTAAATTTTACCGAGCGAGTGAAGCGACTGCCTTTTAGTCTGCGTAGCCTAGTGTAGGGCTCTATGTATTCCGGCAAACTAGAGGCGATACCCGAGTCGTTTTAAAAAAAATTGTACATAGTTAAGGGCTTTAATTAAAACAAAACTTAACTATTGATTCCTTTGTGTTCATGGTTAATTTTTGCATTGTTTTTTTTCTCTGTTTCGAATAATTTAATATATGATAATTTGCTAGTGCTAGTACTGATTTTATCTCATCCGGGAATTCGCGGATTGCGTGCACTATGTACAATCGTGTTATGACTTCTGAATTTGTTCGCTCGGGTAATCGAAGCCGAATCGAGCGGTTAAAAATGATTTGAAGGCGGTTCGTGCAGTTCGTTCCTAGAATTCCATGCACGCGTCACATAGTCTCAGAGTCAGGTATTTTATTTTGTACGATTTTAGGCAAGTAATACATGATACCTACATGTGATCTCAATATTCATTTATTACAATACCTTTTTTGTACGATATGTGCCCGTCGGGCCCAACTATAACTGGTTATAAATAAATAAATGAAATTGTAACCTAAAAAAAAGTTTGTTGTCACGGTAGCGTAGCCATCTGTAACTCCAACCCTGAATGTCGTATTTAAGCATGGCGTATAAGCTGCGATTTTTCCGAAAAACAGTATATTAAGGCATATTGCAATGTACAAATACAGAAATAAAGGAGGCACCGAGCAGGATTCGAACCTGCGACCTCCCGGCACTCCCGGCCAGTCGCTCTAGCCAACTGAGCTATAGGTGCGATTACTATCCGGCTTGAAATTCGTCAATCCTTCCTTCATTTATACAACGCCTTAAGGGAGGCTGCTCGGTGCTTAAGTTTTTAAATTTTTCCTTTATTTCTAAATTTTTCCTTTATTTCTAAATTTGTAGTTTGCGTTAGCAGCGTTACTGCTTAATATAAGATTAACATATTGCAATGATTTATAATATTTTTATTGAACAGTTCCACGCAGTTACGGAATGTGTTGTGTGCATACTAATTTGACACATGGGAAAAGTGGATCTAGTCTTGTTTAGGGAAGTAGTGATCATGTATTGATACATTGCAAAATGAATTATTTTATAAGGAAAAAGAGTCATAAAAATATTTAATAAAATATATGTAAATATATTTCTTGGGGCTATACAAACTACATTTAGAGTGTACGGTTATGTTAAAAATACACGCTGTATTTGGCTACTGTCAAATTAGGAACTTAATAAGTGAAGACAGACAAAAATATAAAACTAGCTCTTGGGCTATTCCATAGCGCTTGGCTCCCGGGATTAATATTGCAACCGCATCCCGCAGGTGGCGCCAAATTGAAAATTGCTCGCTTCGACACAGTTCCAATCGGCGCATTTGCTATCGCCGATGGTACCCCGTCGCCACAGCCGAAGGCTTAATTACTGCTCTAGGTTAGTTTTTTTTAAGATGGAAGCAAGATAGAAGTAAAGTAAGTATTTCGAAATGAGGTTATCTATACTAATTATATAAAGATGTTGAGTTGTAGCCTACCTGTCTGACTGTTGTAGACTGATGAGTTGGATACCTACAAGACTATAAAATTGGCCTTCGGGATTATTGTATCCCGTGGCTGACGTGGCTCCGATTGCTTTAATTTTAATATGCAAAAAATATCTATTACCTATTCGAAGGCCTTCGGGCGGCTTGAGAACTTCTAACAGTCAAGTTGCCCACTCACTTGACAAAGCCTAATGCCAATAAGGTCTAGTTTCTCCTCGGGGTTGGAAGGTCAGATGGCAGTCGCTTCCGTAAAAACTAGTGCCTACGCCAAATCTTGGGATTAGGTAGCGGACCCCAGGCATCCTTCAGGATGCAACTGTACTGGGATAACGCTAGGAGGATGATGATGATCTATTACCTATTCGAATTTCAGGACTGATGGATTCTAAAGTCACTTAGCTAAATGACAAAAATAAAAACATAAAACTCACCCTTCTCTGTCCATTCCTCTGTCACATGAATTATGATAAAGTACCATAAATGGTTTGGAAGTTAAACTATATAATGTTAAATTAGAAAAAATAGTTAAATATGTGCAATTTAACGTTGTTAGTATTGTAAGTCTAATCATGTAACTGGTTCAAAATGATAATTACTCACATTGATGACATTGTGTTAATTATGTAAAATACTTTGTCACACCTGGCCAAAAAGCGGCAATTACCGCACGCTCCGCGCGCGGGTAATCCCACTTCCTGGCCAGGGGGTGACATAAAATTTTGTACTTAACACGGGCGGTAATAAAGAAAGCCTCAGATCGCATATTTATCGCCCTTGCCTTCGGCTCGGGCGCCAAATACCTGCGATCTGAGACATTATTTGTTTTACCGCCCTTGTTAAGTAATGTACTATTATTTAGAGGCATTTAACGTGTCGACTCTTAAATAATTGTGATTATTAAAAATACTACATTACTTAACAAGGGCGGTAAAACAAAGAATGTCTCAGATCGCAGGTATTTGACGCCCGAGCCGAAGGCAAGGGCGATAAATATGCGATCTGAGGCTTTCTTTATTACCGCCCGTGTTAAGTACAAAATTTTATGTCACCCCCTGGCCAGGAAGTGGGATTTCCCGCCCGCGGAGCGTGCGGTAATTGCCGCTTTATGGCCAGGTGTAACATAAAATATATAAGATGGATATTTACAAAATGGCTAGCCGCTATGTACTGTATTTTGTATTTAAGTACATTTTGAATACATCAAACTCTGATCAAACTACGTAGGTACTTATAGAACAAAGTTAATACGGCCGTTTTATGTTTGATCTCATAATCCAGCAACGTAATAACTAGTTTGATGTATTCAAAAGGTTCTTCAATACCAGTAGTATTCAGTATCTGCGCGCCAAGACCAATTTCGTCCTGAGGGTCGATCGATTGGAGTCCCGCCGCAATGTGAACTTCAATTCATTTGTGGTGAGGGTTCCAACCGACAAGCTGTCGACCTTCATGAAGGAGGAGTTCTGGCCGAAAGGTGTCGTTTTCCGGCGGTTTCGCGGCCAGTTATTCGACACCCAGAGTAAGCGCCTCGCGTCGTCGTCCCAACGTGATACTACTACTATTTAGTTTTAGGAAATATAATGATATAATAATATGTATGTTAGTCTTTAAGGTATTTGTATTATGGGCCACAGATGCCTGAAATAAATGATTAAATAAATAAATAAATACAAAATACAGTAGGTACGAGTACATAGCGGCCAGTAAACCGTAACATTTTTTACATAAATTAATAGTCCTGTACTAAATTCAGGGATCGGATACCGGTATTATTTTCAAACCGGTTTCGGCCATTGACGCCAAACCGAAATGAATAGCGTTTGTGGTTTCGTTCTTGTTTCTGGTTTTCGGCACTCAAAACCGGTTAGTGAAGGAACTGTTCTGGGCCCAATTTCGTTTCCGTGGAACGAAATTAACCGGTTTTCGACGGAGACAACCAGTCTTAACTCGAATTTTTGACAGAGGCCGCCAAGGGTTACTATTATCCGCAGCGGGAGTGCGCTTACAATTTATTTAAAAGCTAATTTATAATTTGATATTAAATTTTACCACTAGACCCGATGTCGAGGGTCTGATGATGCAGCCGGAAGAGAGCCACTGGAACTGCCTAACGGAAAGTCATAAAGTAGTCGAGTTTGGGCTTGTTTGTTTTGTTGTCTTGAGTACTTACCAATGGACCTGATGTCGAGGGTCTGATGATGCAGTCGGAAGAGAGGTACTGGAACTGCCTAACGGAAAGTGCTACGATAGTCAAGTTTGGGCTTGTTTGTTTTGTTGTCTTGAGTACTTACCACTAGACCTGATATCGAGGGTCTGATGATGCAGCCGGAAGAGAGGCACTGGAACTGTGTAACGGAAAGTGATAAAGTAGTCGAGTTTGGGCTTGTTTGTTTTGTTGTCTTGAGTACTTACTAATGGCCCTGATGTCGAGGGTCTGATGATGCAGCCAGAAGAGAGCCACTGGAACTGCCTAACGGTAAGTGATAAAGTAGTCGAGTTAGGGCTTGTTTGTTTTGTTGTCTTGAGTACTTACCACTGGACCTGATGTCGAGGGTCTGATGATGCAGTCGGAAGAGAGGCACTGGAACTGTCTAACGGAAAGTGATAAAGTAGTCGAGTTTGGGCTTGTTTGTTTTGTTGTCTTGAGTACTTACCACTGGACCTGATGTCGAGGGTCTGATGATGCAGCCGGAAGCGAGTCACTGGAACTGCCTAACGGTAAGTGATAAAGTAGTCGAGTTTGGGCTTGTTTGTTTTATTGTCTTGAGTACTTACCACTGGACCGATGTCGAGGGTCTGATGATGCAGCCGGAAGCGAGTCACTGGAACTGCCTAACGGAAAGTGATAAAGTAGTCGAGTTTGGGCTTGTTTGTTTTATTGTCTTGAGTACTTACCACTGGACCTGATGTCGAGGGTCTGATGATGCAGTCGGAAGAAAGGCACTGGCACTGCCTGACGGTAAGTGCTACGATAGTCGAGTTTAGGCTTGTTTGTTTTGTTGTCTTGAGTACTTACCACTAGACCTGATATCGAGGGTCTGATGATGCAGCCGGAAGAGAGGCACTGGAACTGTCTAAAGGAAAGTGATAAAGTCGTCGAGTTTGGGTTTGTTGGTCATGTTGTCTTGAGTACTTACCACTAGACCTGATGTTGAGTGTCTGATGATGCAGCCGGAAGAGAGGCATTGGAACTGTCTAACAGAAAGTGATAATCTAGTCGAGATTGGGCTTGTTTGTTTTGTTGTCTTGAGTACTTACCACTAGACCTGATATCGAGGGTCTGATGATGCAGCCGGAAGAGAGGCACTGGAACTGTCTAACGGAAAGTGATAAAGTAGTCGAGTTTGGGCTTGTTTGTTTTGTTGTCTTGAGTACTTACCACTGGACCTGATGTCGAGGGTCTGATGATGCAGCCGGAAGCGAGTCACTGGAACTGCCTAACGGAAAGTGATAAAGTAGTCGAGTTTGGGCTTGTTTGTTTTATTGTCTTGAGTACTTACCACTGGACCGATGTCGAGGGTCTGATGATGCAGCCGGAAGCGAGTCACTGGAACTGCCTAACGGAAAGTGATAAAGTAGTCGAGTTTGGGCTTGTTTGTTTTATTGTCTTGAGTACTTACCACTGGACTGATGGCGAGGGTCTGATGATGCAGCCGGAAGCGAGTCACTGGAACTGCCTAACGGAAAGTGATAAAGTAGTCGAGTTTGGGCTTGTTTGTTTTATTGTCTTGAGTACTTACCACTGGACCGATGTCGAGGGTCTGATGATGCAGCCGGAAGAGAGGCAATGGAACTGCCAAACGGAAAGTGATAAAGTAATCGAGTTTGGGCTTGTTTGTTTTGTTGTCTTGAGTACTTACCACTAGACCTGATATCGAGGGTCTGATGATGCAGCCGGAAGAGAGGCACTGGAACTGTCTAACGGAAAGTGATAAAGTAGTCGAGTTAGGGCTTGTTTGTTTTGTTGTCTTGAGTACTTACCACTGGACCTGATGTCGAGGGTCTGATGATGCAGCGGGAAGAGAGGCACTGGAACTGCCTAACGGAAAGTGATAAAGTAGTCGAGTTTGGGCTTGTTTGTTTTGTTGTCTTGAGTACTTACCACTGGACCTGATGTCGAGGGTCTGATGATGCAGCGGGAAGAGAGGCACTGGAACTGCCTAACGGAAAGTGATAAAGTAGTCGAGTTTGGGCTTGTTTGTTTTGTTGCCTTGGGTACTCACCACTAGATCTGATGTCGAGGGTCTGATGATGCAGCCGGAAGAAAGGCACTGGAACTGCCTAACGGAAAGTGATAAAGTAGTCGAGTTTGGGCTTGTTTGTTTTGTTGTCTTGAGTACTTACCACTAGACCTGATATCGAGGGTCTGATGATGCAGCCGGAAGAAAGGCACTGGAACTGCCTAACGGAAAGTGATAAAGTAGTCGAGTTTGGGCTTGTTTGTTTTGTTGTCTTGAGTACTTAGCACTAGACCTGATGTCGAGCGTCTGATGATGCAGCCGGAAGAGAGCCACCGGAACTGCCAAACGGACGGAACGGACTACTTTATCCCTTACCGTTAGGCAGTTCCAGTGGCTCTCTTCCGGCTGCATCATCAGACCCTCAACATCAGGTCCAGTGGTAAGTGCTCAAGATAACAAAACAAACAAGCCTAAACTCGACTACCGTAGAACTTTCCGTTTGGCAGTTTCGGTGGCTCTCTTCCGGCTGCATCATCAGACCCTCGACATCAGGTCTAGTGCTAAGTACTCAAGACAACAAAACAAACAAGCCCATACTCGACTACTTTATCACTTTCCGTTAGGCAGTTCCAGTGGCTCACTTCCGGCTGCATCATCAGACCCTCAACATCATGTCCAGTGATAAGTACTCAAAATAACAAATCAAACAAGCCCAAACTCGACTACTTTATGACATTCCGTTTGGCAGTTCGAGTGGCTGTCTTCCGGCTGCATCAGCAGACCCTCGAAATCAGGTCTAGTGGTAAGTACTCAAGACAACAAAACAAACAAGCCCAAACTCGACCCCTTTATCACTTTCCGTTAGGCAGTTCCAGTGCCTCTCTTCCGGTTGCATCATCAGACCCTCAACATCGGTCCAGTGGTAAGTACTCAAGACAACAAAACAAACAAGCCCAAACTCGACTACTTTATTACTCTCCGTTAGGCAGTTCCAGTGGCTCTTTTCCGGCTGCATCATCAGACCCTCGACATCGGGTCCAGTAGTAAGTACTCATGACAACAAAACAAACAGGCCCAAATTCCACTACTTTATCACTTTCCGTTAGGCAGTTCCAGTGCCTCTCTTCCCGCTGCATCATCAGACCCTCGACATCAGGTCCAGTGGTAAGTACTCAAGACAACAAAACAAACAAGCCCAAACTCGACTACTTTGTCACTTTCCGTTAGGCAGTTCCAGTGCCTCTCTTCCGGCTGCATCATCAGACCCTCGACATCGGTCCAGTGGTAAGTACTCAAGAGAACAAAACAAACAAGCCCAAACTCAACTACTTTATCCCTTTCCGTTTGGTAGTTCCAGTGGCTCTCTTCCGGCTGCATCATCAGACCCTCGACATCAGGTCCAGTGGTAAGTACTCAAGACAACAAAACAAACAAGCCCAAACTCGATTACTTTATCACTTTCCGTTTGGCAGTTCCATTGCCTCTCTTCCGGCTGCATCATCAGACCCTCGACATCGGTCCAGTGGTAAGTACTCAAGACAATAAAACAAACAAGCCCAAACTCGACTACTTTATCACTTTCCGTTAGGCAGTTCCAGTGACTCGCTTCCGGCTGCATCATCAGACCCTCGACATCAGTCCAGTGGTAAGTACTCAAGACAATAAAACAAACAAGCCCAAACTCGACTACTTTATCACTTTCCGTTAGGCAGTTCCAGTGACTCGCTTCCGGCTGCATCATCAGACCCTCGACATCGGTCCAGTGGTAAGTACTCAAGACAATAAAACAAACAAGCCCAAACTCGACTACTTTATCACTTTCCGTTAGGCAGTTCCAGTGACTCGCTTCCGGCTGCATCATCAGACCCTCGACATCAGGTCCAGTGGTAAGTACTCAAGACAACAAAACAAACAAGCCCAAACTCGACTACTTTATCACTTTCCGTTTGGCAGTTCCATTGGCTCTCTTCCGGCTGCATCATCAGACCCTCGACATCGGTCCAGTGGTAAGTACTCAAGACAATAAAACAAACAAGCCCAAACTCGACTACTTTATCACTTTCCGTTAGGCAGTTCCAGTGACTCGCTTCCGGCTGCATCATCAGACCCTCGACATCAGTCCAGTGGTAAGTACTCAAGAGAACAAAACAAACAAGCCCAAACTCGACTACTTTATCACTTTCCGTTTGGTAGTTCCAGTGGCTCTCTTCCGGCTGCATCATCAGACCCTCGACATCAGGTCCAGTGGTAAGTACTCAAGACAACAAAACAAACAAGCCCAAACTCGATTACTTTATCACTTTCCGTTTGGCAGTTCCATTGCCTCTCTTCCGGCTGCATCATCAGACCCTCGACATCGGTCCAGTGGTAAGTACTCAAGACAATAAAACAAACAAGCCCAAACTCGACTACTTTATCACTTTCCGTTAGGCAGTTCCAGTGACTCGCTTCCGGCTGCATCATCAGACCCTCGACATCAGTCCAGTGGTAAGTACTCAAGACAATAAAACAAACAAGCCCAAACTCGACTACTTTATCACTTTCCGTTAGGCAGTTCCAGTAACTCGCTTCCGGCTGCATCATCAGACCCTCGACATCGGTCCAGTGGTAAGTACTCAAGACAATAAAACAAACAAGCCCAAACTCGACTACTTTATCACTTTCCGTTAGGCAGTTCCAGTGACTCGCTTCCGGCTGCATCATCAGACCCTCGACATCAGGTCCAGTGGTAAGTACTCAAGACAACAAAACAAACAAGCCCAAACTCGACTACTTTATCACTTTCCGTTTGGCAGTTCCATTGGCTCTCTTCCGGCTGCATCATCAGACCCTCGACATCGGTCCAGTGGTAAGTACTCAAGACAATAAAACAAACAAGCCCAAACTCGACTACTTTATCACTTTCCGTTAGGCAGTTCCAGTGACTCGCTTCCGGCTGCATCATCAGACCCTCGACATCAGGTCCAGTGGTAAGTACTCAAGACAACAAAACAAACAAGCCCAAACTCGACTACTTTATCACTTTCCGTTAGGCAGTTCCAGTGACTCTCTTCCGGCTGCATCATCAGACCCTCGAAATCAGGTCCAGTGGTAAGTACTCGAGACAACAAAACAAACAAGCCCAAACTCGACTACTTTATCACTTTCCGTTAGGCAGTTCGTGACTCTCTTCCGGCTGCATCATCAGACCCTCGACGTGGCTGTCTTCCGTTCCGGCGGCATCATATAAATTAGCTTTTAATCTAAATATTATAAGCGCACACGCGCCGCGGGGCCCGCGGGTGATGGTATTACCTGACGACAAAGCCTTCAAAAGTGAGAAAGTGACAGTCGTGACATTTTAAACCGGTTTAATAAAGTTCCACGGAACGTTAAAATTCCGTTCTCTTAGAATACTGATAACCGAAATAATTCGTTCTTTCACTAACAGGTATTTTGATAAACCGGTATTATGTAAGAACGAAATCAAACCGGTTTAGGAACAAAATAATACCGGTATTTGGAAACCGGTTCCGATCCCTGACTAAATTAACAATACTAAATACAAAATAATACCTATACCTAAAATATAAAATAACAAATAAAAATAAAAATTACATTACTTATCGTCAAAAGGTTTAGCAGATGTTTATAAAATCAGGCCCGAAACAAAACCAGACTCCATAAATCCGTTTGAAAACAAATCTTATTCCTAACAGTCGAAAATATTACCATCATTTAACACCTTTTATCTTTAAAGAGGATTCAACTACGGACCCCAATATTGATCCCGAAGATAGGATAAGCATCGCATAATAAATGGGGGAAAACGATAATCTCGTGGATTTAAATAATCTACCTCGAGATCACGAGACGAGATGCTGTCCAGAATACGTTACGAAGTATGTCCGTAGATTTAGGATGTTTACTTTAGGATTTTCTTTTTTAAAGATTTTTAAGCGGTAAGCTGTTGGAGTGGAGTAGAATATTATATTGCGTTGGGTTTGCAGTAAAGTCAATAAAGTACAATTTGTAACGGGGAATTGTATTCCCATAATGGATGAAAGGGATTGTTTGATATTATATATCCACGCTTTTAGACTTAATAATAGATCAAATAATAATATTTTTTTGGATTGTAACTAATAATAGAGTACAAAACTATAACGTTTTGAAATAAATGGCAAATGTGCCTACCTTTCAAATACGAGTACCATCAATCAATTTTATAATTTCGCGTCTAAGTTTGGAATTGGCACTTGACAGAAAGTCGCTAATGTAATCTGTCAAGAGCATGACTTTTAAATACCTAGTCAATGATTAAAGTTTTGATTATGTAATTATTTTTTGGTACGCCCACTTACTTTCTTATATTTGTGGTTGTAAGAGTTAATTACGAGAATGGATTTGAACTTATAAATAACATTTTCTAAATTTTGAGGGGTTCCTTTTGTAGGTACTGAACCAAACAGCTACAAAAGGAATCCTGGCGTGACTGTCTATCTGTCACATCACTAATGCGAATCAGGAAGCTATCAGCTAGTGAGGTACCGCTTCTTTACTGCTTCCTGACTGGAATGGTATGCGCGGAAGCAGCGGGGCGATACGAATGTAGTAGTAAGGCCGGTCGCACATTGAACCCGTTTTCGTACGAAATTACTCGTCCGAACACGCACGAACCTCGCGGACGATCCCGACCTTGAAAGTACTATGGGAGCGCGCTCACTGGATGCAAATACGACCAATACGTATCCAGTGAGCGCGCTCCCATAGTACTTTCAAGGTTGGGATCGTTCGCGCGGCTTCGTGCGTTTTCGGACGAGTAATTTCGTACGAAAACGTGTCCAATGTGCGATCGGCCTAATTGTAAGACTGACAGTATCCTGGCAAATAAGGAGAACTGTGCGACACCAATAAGTTCACAGCATAGAACAAAACACATACCGATCCTGCCCCGCCAAGTAAGGAAGTTGCAAGAGTCTCTGTTTGATTATTTTCTCCAGTATTTGGTAGCATTTGTATAAAACCAGAATAAAACCCATTTTCACAAGCACGCCTTTCCATTCATACGAGGACTCCTTTCAATATAAATACGGCAGAAAAATTTACAAAATCCAGATCCCCAATTTTGGGAAAAGTATTTTTGTGAACGAGTATATCGAAAGTGACCGAGTGAATGGCGACCGGTGACCGAACGGAAGTTGCCTCACATCTGGCGGACTGTCCGGATGTATCCCGCTCCTCGCCCGCCCATTGTCACCCGGTATTGTATTTTTAAAAAGTTCTCGGCCATTTTGGATGCTCGGGAAAGGGTTGTGCTGCTTTTAATATTTCGTTTCATTTATTTCATTTATTCAATTCAATTTCAAAGAAAAAACAATGTACATTGTGTTGAATTTCACTTATTCTAAATATAGCTAAAAAAATAATTATTTAATATGTCCAAATTACTAATACAATAACGGATACTGACGGATGTTTTTGTTTTTTACATTATGTTATATTAAACGTCCGTAAAAAACTGGTTTGACTACGCCAAATTTTGGGATTAGGTAGCGGAAGCGGACCCCAGGCATCCTACAGGATGCAACTGTACTGCGATAACGCTAAGAGGATGATGAATGATGATGATGATGATGTTATATTAAACGTGTATTATTTTTATTCAAAATTGGTTTTTGTTTGATCTTCATCTAACCTCATGAAAAGTTCTAAGATGGAACACGCTCACCCAGAAGATGCTTATTCACTCTTACTTATGTTTCCGTTATATAATTATGTTTTCGGGAATACGGACGCCGGAAGAGAATTGTTACAGATTGAGGCAGTGCGAATCAAAAAGGATTTTTTGGCACGGGGGGAATTCGACTACATGCGGGTAGGCGGGGGAATAATAAATGAACCGGGGCCTCGAGTAGACTCTATCAAAATAATACGACAAACAGTTAGTCTTCTTTCTTTGGTTCTTTGTTTTAACCTGCCAAATAAAAGGAATACAGTACGCATGCCTAATAATGTAATAAACTGACATCGACATCGCTTGTTGATCAACTGGCGAAGCGTAGAGCGGTGCTTGTGGCGAGAATGTGACCGTCCATGTGTATATTCTACGTGTAGGTACTTTGGATACATCCAATCAGTCGGTCCCTCAATGTCGATGATCCTGACCGCTAGGTATGTCATTGACGGGGTGTGCCGATGCCGTGCAGATGGCTTGCCAGTGGTTCCGATGATGCGCTGCATGTAGCGCTTGCGTCTGGTACTCGTATTTTCGGAGCCCGGTGAACTTGGTGACTAAGCGCATGTAATTGGTAAGTTGACGAATAAATAACTTTGACTTTGTTTGTGCTTATTCGTGTCCTTATCCCGCGTGACGTATCACCCGTTCATAAACGAGACGAGTTGGAAGATGTAGGTACTTACCTAGACCAGTCAGTCGTGCCTATGATGTGCCGAATTCACCAAAGCTGGGTCCAGCGGGGCAGCCACTAGCCACGTTACTTTTCGAACGTGCGGTAGGCATATTTTAATGTAATTTTTAGTATGGGATTTGACATTTAGATCTTTTTATTTATTTATTTATTCAATAAGGCTCACAAAACAAGTTACAGGCATTGTTTGATAATAAGGTAAGTGTTAGTAACTAGAGCTGGTCTGTAACCCTAAACATGTGTGCACAACATGATTTAAAACATATAGATTAATATGGTGCTAAGGAGGCAACAAATTTTCAGAAGATCGCGTTAACATTATACATAAAACAGAAGTGTAGGTAATAAGTCATCAAACACAATTTAGAAGTTTAGCTAAATCTTATAACATTACCAATTAAGCGTTAAGGTAGATGCGAGTAGTTTCATTCAGAGATGATATATTCTATTTTTGAAAGAGGGTAGGCTGCTATTAAAAATGTCTATTGATGGGTTCTCGACAGCAGTTTCTACCTTAAACCCGGTTGAAAACGTTCCGTAATCGCACCGCTGTAATTCAATACGAATGTTTTCGGCAAGGCTCATCGTTAAGTAACCGTGCCAGAGTGCTAAGGCAGTTTTCCGCAGTTGAAGGATGTCGTTGTCGGACCGTGTGCCCTGATCCGACCTCGCGTTTTACGGGTTAAACTGATTGACATAGTGCAAAATAAATTCCTCGCCTTCGCAATGATGGCGAGGGCGGAATCAGGCGTTTGATCTCCACTCGGGGCGTGACTGGAATGAAACGTACTCTAGTCGCAGAAAACACGAGGCGTTTCGGTACCGCGCAACGTCGCGTTGCGTCCGCCCTACGCGCGCTCTCGCCGCGCAATTCGCGCAACGCTGCGGAACGCGTTTGAAACTGTTATGCCGATATATGTATATTTTTAGGGTTCCGTACCCAAACGTTAAAACGGGACCCTATTACCAAGACTCCTCTGTCCGTCCGTCTGTCCGTCTGTCTGTCTGTCACCAGGCTGTATCTCATGAACCGTGATAGTTAAACAGTTAAAATTTTCACAGATGGTGTATTTCTGTTGCCGCTATAACAACAAATACTAAAAAAAAACAGAATAAAATAAATATTTAAGGGGGCTCCCATACAACCATGATTTTTTTGCCGTTTTTATAGATAATGGTACGGAACCCTTCTTGCGCGAGTCCGACTCGCATTTGGCCGGTTTTTCATGTTCATGTAACCAACAGCGGATCATATGTCACTGTTAGGTATCTAGGTATCTACGTACTGTATATAGTTCGTTGAAGGGTTTTTTTAGTTTATACATATACATATCGTCAAGTGCAAAAATATGGGTGCATACAACTTGCTCATAAATATGTCCCATAGCTCTTAATATGTCGGTGAATTAAGGTTTTATGAGAGGATTCTATCGATACATATTTTTGCACTTGACTGTACATGATACGATGAATGATGATATGATGGTATTTGTTTTTTACAATGAAATGAATAATACCTTTTCTGGCTTAATTTGATAATATTAAATAATAATGAATTTTATTTATTGATTTCAGTGCAGAAGATATTTTTAACTCCTGATAAGTTTGGAAAGAGTGAAATATAATTTGTTTTAGCCGTTAGCCGTGAGGTGAGTACATACTCAACAATAATATGACTCGTTTAATGGAGAAAAGAGCCTTTGATGCATTTAAATGTTAAATAATCCACAAAATGCTTTGTAACGGATGAAATTTAAACAACCCTTTATTGAACATGAGTCCATATTACATACCTACGACTTGAATTATACATGAAAGTATTTCCTCGCTGTGCACTGTGGTGAGGTGAAAAGTTGTGTGTTGCGCTCGGCAGCAAAGTTGTTCCGCGTCTCGTGCCTTGAGAGCTTCGCTACGCTCAGGATTGTACTTTTGAATCACTCGCTTCGCTTCGCAGTCGCTAGCGAGTACGGTAATACAAACATTGCAAACTCATGGTAAGGGTGCAGGTATGATAATGATTTGGTGTGTATAATTATGTAGCAAGCAAATAAATGTTTTATCCAATGTGGCGCCCCTCATCGTTCACACGATCAGCGACACCGCATCGAGCGGCACACGGCGCTGAAAAGCCTCGTGTGTTTTACGAATTTGCGCCTTAGCGTCCGCCGTGTTTGTAGGCTATGCGTAATGCGTATCTTGGGGTTGAACAGCTTGAACTTTATAGTGAAGGGATCTTTCCGGCTAAATTGTAGTAAACATTCGTTAAATACCTGAGTAAGCGGCAGCCTTTGTGTGTACGAACTTTTTACAGACACTTTTAGAAATCGCCATTATCAAGTTAGACAATAAGTGAATTTATAAAAGCGGCAGCAGGCAGCAATACTTGATTATAATTCTGTGTTAAAAAACAAAACAAAATCGTGAAATTGTAGTTTTTTTTATTACTTGATATAAGTGCTAGCAGCCGCACCGAGAAGGTCTTGTCGTGTTCCAAAATTATCTGTGCAGTCTTACCAGCATTAATATCTGCCATAACAAAGCAAGCATATCATTGTATTTATCCTACTAGCAAAACATTACAACATCTCCAGATCGGCTTAGCCATCGTTGCTACTTGCGCAATTATGGAAATATTGCCCCGTGTAATATCTCCATCTGTGGCATTTCAAAGTGGCACTGAAAATTTAATTTCATGTGATGCTCCGCCTACTTATTTTCAGAATTCAGGTAAGCTTGAGTATGTTATTATGAATACGCGTGGGTGGCAAAGCTTAATTGAATAAGAAACGCTAATGTTGGAGTCTTGTCGAATTAGCGCTCCATTATTATTACGGAATGAAATCGCTATAATCCTGCAGATCTTACATTATATTGAACGAAGTCCAGAGCTACCCGCCAATTTAGGCTGTATGGCCAGCAAACAGGCGGATTTCGTGCGAGCGCCTACTATCATGTAAATGTGTGCCAATCATGGCCAATTCAGAAACGACGGTCGGGTAGGCTGGACTGAATTGGTGCGGCCATTCATCGGTAAGACGATGAAACTGTCTGGATGAATACTAGGTAAAATACTTGGAGCATACTAGGAAAGTAATTGGAACTTATGTGGTAAGTAAAACTTCGACGGGATCGACATCGCAATAAAAATGAGGACGTGCTGGGGAGATAGGTACCTAATTTAAATCACATTAGAAATGTTCGAACTCCTCTGTTTTTGAATTATTTTAAATAATTACGAAGCCAGAACTGCCCTCATTAGTATCACTAAACGAGCGCAAAAAAAGGAAATACTAAGGGATACTGCGCCGCATCCGAAAAGTGGGTAACTTATAACATACCTGACATAATTATTATTATATTCTTTGCTATAACAGTAGCTAATACCACTGTATACGGTGCACCTGTTATCAAAATAACTTACTATTTATTTTCTGTTAATTTTAATCCTGAACCAAAGTAAAATGCATGATGTCATGAGTATTTTTTACTTCCTAGTATTCTTAGTATTTTCCAAAATACCTAACATTATGCAGACAATAGGCTCTCATATCTCCTTTAAGAGGCATCTGCTGTGCGCCGTCGTCGGCTGCCTCTCTCATTGTTTGAATGGATGAGCGAGACAGATGTAATCCGACATAGTGTGGTATTCCATTCAACCGTCAGATTATGAAATTTCTTCAATAATGCTATTGTTCTACTGAAATGAAGGTTTAGGAATTCATGATCTATACAAGTGCATAACTTTAACTACACAATTATCTACATACATATACAGAATTGAAAAATATGGAGGCTGGAGATTCTACCTCGAATTTTTTTTTAATAAAACGAATTGCATTCACTGATTAAAAAAAATAGTTTCTGATTTTCCGTCATTGATATTATTATTAAAAATAAAATCGCCTCTTGACTGCAATAAGGGAACATCTCAAAAAAAATTTTTTTCGAGAAATCGCTTGTCAAAGTTCGAGTCATGGGTGATTAAAAGTAAAATGTGCCTATTTTTTTTTAATTTTATAGCTACAGAGTTGTAATTTGCCTTATTTTAATTTGCCTTATTAATGATATAGTACATTATATGTTGTAACTAATTTAATACAAAAATAAATAGTATAGATGTTATTAGGCGTTGAACGTAGGTATTTAGAGGTGTGCCCGTAATCAGAGTAAGATTTTCATTAAAATTCGAGGGCACAACTCAAAACGTTGGCGCACAACTCAAAAATATGCGTGCTGACTGTAGGCAAGGTGCTCTTAATGCAGGTAAGATATCGTTGATTTTTCAATAGCTGCATAAGGGCATAACTCTATTTGGAGGCTTAAGAGGATTATATGTCTTGTGTTTATGAATTAAGTTAGTAAATCCAACTACCCTGAAAACGAATTCGCCAAAATCTATAAAAACAAAAAAATTGAATTGTGCCCTTATTGCAGTCAAGAGGCGAAAATGACGTAGGTACCTCCTGTTGGCTCGTTAATTACCCCCATCACGTGTGAGCTGCTGATAATCACAACACTTACCGACACCTTAGGCGTACCACTATAACTATGATGTCGGTTATCTCATAGTTGTTAGCTATCCTGGCTCAAGATACGCGAAATTTTCAAAGATACTTAAGAGCCAGATTGTGAATTGCTTTGTTGGATGGGTATCACGTCGCTGCAACTTTCTTGATTATCGAAACGCGGCAGGAATCTGCGGCGGCTAATCATGTAATGCCCGTGGTGCTCCCAAATTTTTGTCTTGCTCAATCGTTGGCGATAGCTTAATATGCCGTACTCTTCACCGGCATCCGGCACGCGGATCGACTTGCGAAATTGGAATAAAATTTCATATCGCTAAAACGAATGATTATTCCGAATAAGTATCAAACGTTGTGATTTTAGATAATTGTATACCAATCTTTTTTGTGACAAGAACATGCAATTCAATTCAAGTCATTTATTTTTATTTGGAATATAAAATCCATATAATTAGTAACAATGATTATTCAAAAAAGTTATTAAAACTACATAAATTAAAACTACCGTGGGCCGTGGTGCGGAGAATAAAACGCGTGATTAGCTTACTTATAATGCTTTAGAAGTAGGTAGCAGGAAATTTTAAGTTGACAACCGCCTTACCTAATTAATGTTTAGAAAATATTCGGTAGAGAATGCTATTATTGCACAGTAATCTGACTTACACAACTGCACAAAATTAGGACTTCGTGAAATTGGTAATATTTGACTAAAATACTATAATTCAAAATCACCTATTAAAGTATGAATTTCACATCTATTTTATTACTATGTTGCCAGGCGGTGTCCCGTGGCTATATGAGCGAAAAGTCAGACCTGTCCACAAGTCTGACAAAAGCACTCGCCACCGTCTCGCTAGTTAAAGTCTGCGGGACTCTAATTTGCATCCCTAATGAGCCGCTGAGATTTCCGTGTTCGCTACTTAACTGGCGACGCCTTTACAATGCACAACAAGTCTTTGTTCGTAGCTACTTCCGATATCTCTGCGAATAGCGGGTAACAGCCTGGGTTTAAAAACGTACGTTTATCCAGTTTTGATCCCAAACCAGGCCTGGTGTAGTTTGGTTTACTAAGTGCAAAGTTACAAATAGATATTTGTCAGTAAGGCGACTTCCTGATTTGTCGGTGCGGAGGCGGTACGTTATGAGAAAACTGTCAAATGTCAGTGTCAACTGTCAGTCAACTCAGTGGTACTACTTTTTACTGCGACCCTACCTTTAAATGAGTGCTTATTGACTGGCGCGGGATGCGCGGAAGCGGGACGATCGATGCGAAGGCAGTACTGGTCCGCTTCTACGCATAATATTTATTTATTTATTTATTTAAGCACTTTTATTATTCCAAACTTGTGAACATTATAATTATAATACTAGTACAACATTATAATGGTAATACTATAACTAGTTTTATCTCTAGGTATACATTGCCTACACGAATTATTTTACATTTCATTTACTATGTTCTTAATTATTATACCGTGCAATGTCTTATTATTACTTGTGTTCAAAATTAATCAAATTGTTAAATTTAGTCATGCACATTTTTCAAACAGGTAAAACTTATTTAAAGGTTATATAATAATTTCATACAAATTAATTGCACCTATAATTCTATATGTCGACAATGTAAGTAAAATTGTATAAATGAAATCATGCATAAGGTATAATATTTTCAAATTTTAAAACTTATTTACTGAATATAGTATCAATTCATTAAACAACTCCATATTTTATTATAGTAGATTAAATAAATTAAATCATGTCATTCTGAATTGTTGAATTGATTTAGCAAGAATTTATATATAACAATGTCTAGGTATTAAATAGTTTATAATAGTAAAATAAAATTCAAGCATATAATAAAGTAAAATATAGTTTATATGATATGTTGTTTGGATGCCCATTTCTGGGCAAAGGCCTCCTCCATGCTGTGCCATCTGTTCCGATCTATAGCAGTTCTTTGCCATTTCTTTCCTGCAACTTGCACTATGTCGTCGCTCCAGCGTCTTTTCTGTCTTCCTCTTGTTCTTGTCCCATCTCTTGGGTACCATTGTAGTATGCGCTCACTCCATCGTCCGTCATTTGTCCTCGCAATATGTCCAGCCCATTTCCACTTTAGTTTACATGTAGTTTTAACAATGTCTGCTAAATTTGTTATGTTTCGTATATCCGTACTTCTTACGCGGTCTCTTAACTTTAGACCCAGCATAGACCTCTCAGTCGCTCTTTGAAATGTTCTTAATTTTTGTATTATGGCTGTAGTGAGAGGCCAGCATTGACATCCATACGTTACGGTGGGCAAGATAGTGTTATCCATCAGTTTCTTTTTTAAATGCACTGGGAGATTGCTTTTAAACACTTCCTTGTTTGCCCAGTATTTCCTCCATCCCATTGCTATCCTTCTGTCAATTTCCTTTTCTGTTGAGTTTGTAAATGTTATAAGTCGACCTAGGTAAATGTATTCGTCTACATATGTGATTTCTCCACTTTGGATTTCTATCTTCTTCTTTTCCCCGTTCGTCATTATTTTAGTTTTTTGTATGTTCATATGTAGGCCCGCTATACGACTTTCGTGATCTAAGGTTTGCAGCATGATTTGAAGACTTTCGTGGTTTTCAGTCAAGAGCACAATATCGTCCGCAAACCTGAGATGTGTGAGACTTTCTCCGTTTATATTTAGGCCATATTTTTGCCAGTCTAATCTTCGGAATATTCGTTCAAGTAGAGCGGTGAACAATTTAGGCGACATTGGATCTCCTTGCTTTACACCTTTTCCTATTGGAAAGGGGTCTCCGATTTTTTCTAATTTAATTTTTGCTCTTGCGTTGTAATATATATTTTTAATTATATTGATGTACTTTGTATGTACTCCCTGTTCTCTAAGACACTCCCATAAGTACATATGTGATATAGAGTCGAATGCCTTTCTGTAATCTATGAACCCTAGGTAGATTACTTTGTTATGTTCCGTATATTTTTCTATTATTTGTGTAATTGTGAATAAATGGTCAGTTGTGGAGTAGCCCTTTCTGAAGCCCGCTTGCTCTCTTGGCTGTTGCTCGTCTAACTGTTTGGATATTCTGTTAAGTATAATTGAGGAAAATAATTTGTATAGGGCGGGTAACAGGCTAATTGGCCTATAATTATCTATTAATTGTGGATCCCCTTTTTTATAGAGAAGGGTTATAAGAGAGGTTTTCCAATCATCCGGTATTTCTTCTTGTTGTAGTATTAAGTCATATAACTGCGTCATGTGCTTAGATAGAGGCTCTATCATGGCTATGATAACATCATTTGTTACTCTATCTTCACCCGGACTTTTATCCTTTTTCATTTTTAGGATTGCGTGTTCTACTTCACGGTGTAACAGATGTGGTATTGGTTCCTCTGTTGGGCATGTAGAGCTGGTTTGGTTTATTTCAGGATTAGAGTACTCGTATAATTGCGTATAGAAACCAGTAGCTGCTTGTAATATGTTAATTCTGTTGGTTGTAGTTTTTCCTTTTTGCGTCTTCATGATTTGTATCCATTTTTTGGGGTTTTCGTATTCATGTGTAGTGCGTTTTGTAGAGCTCCTTGTATCTAATTCCTTCTCCATGGATGATATCTTGAATTTCTGCCTGTTTTCATTTATCTTGGTTTTTATTTTTTTATATAACTGTTTTAGTCGTTTCCGTTGGTCTGTAGATCTGTTAGGTATATTTTTTAATGTATGTCTCTCCTTTATCAGTGACTCTATCTCTTCTGTTATGTGGGTCATTTTCTATACTCGATTTTTTTTGTGTCCGAGCTGAAAATCGTATGGTAGCATGAGATAATACGTACCATTTATTTTTTTTCATAAAGAATACATGTTTCCACGTTGAGGTCCACTCAAATTCACGGACTAATTTATTTTTAAAATACATTAAAAAATACCTAAACGCTCAAATTAAGACTCCGTGCCCTGTCCGGCATCGAGTTTTGAATCAATCAAAAATTCCTATCAAAAACTGTACATTAGAATCACTGATTTCGTGTCAAAAACTTTAACTCGATTATATTTACTATCGCTGAGCACAGACACTATTCACTTCACTGTGGTGAATAACTTGTAATTGATGTTTAAAAATCGTCCGAGCGCGAGAGTTAAATTTTGTCGGCAAAATTCAAAGGTCCCTGGCAGCCATCGTTTACATTTGATCAGCTTCGCGTCCTGCTTCACATGTACTCTCAAATGTCAGCTATTATATATAAAAAATCTATTTATAGCAAACCGCATTAAGTTCGAGTAAACCACCTAAGTACTTCGGTTTCTGGGTGGGCGACAATTTTTTTGCTTTTGCTTGCAATTTCGGTGGCCCTTAGAAATTCAAATTTTACATAAGTAATCATTAACATATGTATACATTATAAAGCACTTTGGTGTCTCTATATAAACGATAACTTAAAATATTATTAACATGCGATTTGAATTTTTTATGATTTTTTAATATAGATTTCCAATTCCCGTGTCCTAATTCCCATAGCTTGTTTACCCAAAACAGCTGATTTTGGGACACGGGAATTGGGAAGGGTGACTTATTTTGTTAATAAACCTCATTTAATAACAATAATTATGGATGAAATTCATAAATAAATATAATTTGTACTAAGTATATCGATTATAGTTATAGTTTATGCGTTTATTTAACGAAAACAGGCCAACTGCTACAATTACACTTAGCTTTTTAAATATTTGAAAAGAGTGACCCATCATTGGTAAAATTAGGCTAAATAACTTCGATACAACTGAACTTTATAATTCTTGATAAATTAGATGGTAAATAATAATTTTAATACAATTTTTTCTAAGAAAAGGCAATTCCCATGGACAGATAAATTCCCGTGCCCAGGTCAAATTTTCAAATTGTAATAACTTCCGTAATTTTATAAGTATAAGTACCCCGTAAGAAAATTTGTGTTTATTAATTTTTTTATCAAATTATCAGCATAGAATTTTCTATGTATTATTGGTATTTCTAAATTCCATGGGAATTGGACAAAAATGCCCGTTTGGTGAAATTCACTCATGTATATATTTTTTGGTACATTTTTCTCTCTCGGCAGTCGCTCCACACAGGTTTTTATGGCTTGGATTGTGTTTTTGTATCTTATTTGACAATTTTGCTCCGACTCTATCTCTTTTATTTGATCTTGTAACATGTTTTTCAGCGATTCCGACTCTATTGGAGTGAATTGTTTAAGTTTAGTACCATAATTCGCTCGACTTTTCTTTATACATGTATTCAAGTTGTACGTTATTCTAATTAGTCTGTGGTCGGACGAGAATACTGTGTTAAGAACTTCGTTATTTTGTACGCATCTTATGTCCTTAGCAATTATATAGTCGACTTCATTTTTTGTCTTGCCGTCAGGTGACATCCACGTCCATTTGTTCTTGAGTTTCTTTTTGAAGAACGAATTCGTGATGCATAATTTGTTCATAAAACAAAAGTCGATTAACCGCTGGCCTCTTTGGCTTCTTTTACCATAGCCGTATTGGCCGCAAATGAGATTTTCTTCTTTGAGTGGCCAGCCGATTTGAGCATTAAAATCTCCTAAAATAATTGTGTCTTTGCCGGTACCCTGCAGGGCATCTTGTATTTGTTGGTAAAATATTTCACTTTCTCTGTCTCTATCTTCTTTTCCAGTCTGTTTTGCTTTTTCAGTAGGGGCATATACTTGAATTATGTTGATGTTTTTGCCTCGATATTTTATGTCCAATCTCGCTACTCTATCAGAATATGGCCTGAAGTCGGTAATACAGTTTTTTAAGTGTGATTTCACCATAAAACCAACTCCGTTTCTACCTTTTTTCAATCCTTTGTACATTAGTAGGTAATCATCTTTTTCTATTATATTGTGTCCCTCTATTTTGACTTCTGAGAACGCATAATATTACTACTGCGCAAATGTAATACTGACAGTGTTCTGTCAAGTGGGAATCTTTGCGACGTCAGTAAGTTAACGTCACTTCACTTTAAAAAAAAATGGCTTTTCATCTTTATGATGATTTCGCCAACCACGTGTACATTCGACGTTGTTCGGTAATGACGCCATGACAGTAGGCAATTGGTTTTGTACGGTAGTAGATTCAGCCCGTCGTCATGAAGAGCACGTGTGTTCACCAACGCGGCGACGGGCGAAATCCCTAAGTTAACGTCAAAGAAGAAAATTACACATATCGATCCCACCCCGCCAGGTCAGGAAGTCGCCTAAGGTGACTTCCTGATTTGTCGGTGCGGAGGCAGTACGATATGATAAAAGTGTCAAATGTCAGTGTCAGCTGTCAGTCGAGTCGGTACCATTTTTTACAGCGCCCCTACATTTAAATGAGTGCTTCCTGACTGGCGCGGGATGCGCGGTAGCGGGACGATGCGAAGGCGGTACTGCTTCGCCTCTGCGCATGATATTACTACTGCACAGATGTAATACTGACAGTATTCCGTCAAGTGGGAATCTTTGCAACGTCAGTAAGTGTACGTCAAAGAAAAAATGTCACATATCGATCCCGCCCCGTCAAGTCAGGAAGTCGCCTAAGGCGTGACCGGTCCAGTGCGACAGTTACGAGTAAGGTCTCCGCGTGAGGGCGCAATGTTGTCTCCGTGGAGCTTTATTGGATACAATTACCATACCGTCTCCCGGTGGCTGGGTACTTGATTCGCGACTGTCTATTATCATTATACATAATTGAGTAGGCGTTAAAATATTTTTTTAGCTGACCGTGTAGAAACTCCTCGCATGCCGTACTGCGCTGCGATACGCTCGTACGCATGATTTACTGTTATGTATTATTTGCATTGCATCGGGTCGTCAGCGAGTCCAATGCAAGTACTCGTATGGTGCTGTCGACTGTTAAATTTGCTTGATAACCCAATGTAAACAAAATATTTCAGACGTTATATATGTGTTTTTAATAAACGGGGCTCCATCGCGTACTAGTAAAGTACATTTTGCGTCCATTCCAGTAGAAAAGTACACAAAATCGTCGAAATAAAACACCGTAATTCCAATTTTGTCTTCGTGGAATCCAGTTATAAAAATACGAGTAATGTTAGAAAATACTGCAAGTTTATAAAAATATTACTCATAGTTTGCTCGTGAAAACTAGCGTTACCTACAGGGCAATTCCGCTATCTTGCGTACTTATTAAATCTCCATTTTTGTATGGGAAAATGAAAGACTGCTGTTTTGTCTTTCTTGCCTTGTGCAAATTAAGTAAAATATTTCACAGTTTACACAAATTCACTGTCACCGACAGACTTGCATATTAATAAACGTGTTGCGATGATCGTTCTCATTTACATGGCAGGACCATTCCGCGCGGCATAATGCCGGCAATTATACCAGTCGTTTACAGTTGTTGATCTGCGCTCGTTTATGCGGTGAAGTTTTTGTAATTGCTTTAATGAAGTGAGAATTTATGCGAATTTATTTGGAGGTTTCACTCCTCTCACTGTCACCCAGTGTACTCGTACAAAAGTACGCCATTATAAAATGATTCGCGTCTAGGTAGGTAATGAAATATATCCACCACCCGTGTGAGGATGGATCAGACCAAAATACAACTAGTGGGTCTCTGAGCAATCCACATGGCTCCTCCATTTTGAAAACTGAAAAGCTGCTCACAAAATTTCACGAGAATCGGTTGAGAAATGCTACCTGTAGAGGAGAACCGGTCATCCGGACATATGAAAGCATTTTTGCACAAGCGGAAACGGAGACAATAAGGAATTCAAAATTGTACAGTTGTCATCACATACATCGGAGCGAAGAAGGTGCTCACAGACATCTGAACAGCGTTAGAGTGCATATTGAGATATTTTTGAACACCCTGAAATGTACAGACAGATGTACTACTTGTATAAGTAGGTATTTGTTACTTGATAACTTTTGGTTATCAACCGAAGATATTTCATTACCATAATTGGAATTAGGTAATCGATTTCAATTTATAGCACCCGTGCTGAGTAGTTGATCGCACTGGAGCGCTGTCATTTGGCTACTCATAGATCGCTAATGCATTTAAACCTCCTAATGGCTGCTGATGGCTCGAGACTAATGAGACTCTGATTCGTCTAATTGCCGAGCCCATTACGCCGGTTCATATGCACCCCGTGTGCTCGCTGAGGCGTTCTTTGTCGGATTTTAATGTTTAAATGTAAAGGGCTTATTAAGAGCTTAAATTATGAATTATAAGGTAAATATTCTAATGCTCGACACTAACCCAATACTAGACACTTTCATTCTTAGGTATCTCATAATAATAGAAGTGTATATTATTGGATATTAAAGTGTCAAGCGCTTGGGACTTTTACGTTACTAGGATTTACACGGAAGCAATTTTTCACAAACCAGTTTCTTTACAAAAGCAAATCACAACATTCGTTATTTAGTTTCGTTTCAGTTCAATTCGTTATGCAGTATTCGTTATTCGTTATACAGTCAGCATCAAGAAGCTCTTATTCCATTACAATAAACAATTTTGAACTATTCATATGCGTTGTTATTTTTGATGCTGACTGTAAATAAAATGTTAAAAAAAATAGGACTGAAGAATAACAAAAACTATTCAGAAAAGTTGTAGTAAAAAACATGAATTGCGAATAGAAAGAGAAGATGTTACTTAAATAAAAAATAAGAATGTAAGAATAACAAATGAATTGTTCTTTTTAAACTCACGAACAATTTTACAAGTCTAATTAGACTTGTAATTGTATTTAAATGTACCTAATTTGTAGTTTCGTAAAAGCAACTAAAGTAGGCAGCGGCGCGCTGTTGAGTGATTCTGATTACGATTTACGATGAAAATCACAGTATCATTTTATCTACTTGAGGTAACCTTTTAAAAAACCTAATTAATATAAACACTCAGATCAGTCATGTCAGGATGTCAGCAGCGGTTGTTTATGACCCGTACTTTGTTCTATTCCGAGTGTAGTTCCATGCGTTTTGTTTCTCATACGTATGTTATGTTCCCGTGAATTGAATGCAAGCGCCCTGCTGTTACACATTGTTTAGAAGAGCGACAGTAAACACTTAGGTACCCTTTAATTTAATAAAAAAAGGCTTGGATGACGATTTAAAATAGCATTGATAGAGGACCTCATCTCATGTAAGGGTAATAAATAATAAACTATAAATTTAAATCAAAGTTAAAATTTTAAAAATTAAACGCACAGGTGAGATGTCTACCCACGACCTCAGGAACCCGGCTTTTGCTCTTAACCAACTGAGTTACCGGGGGGTATCCCTTGTGGTGGTGAATTTTTACACTACACTATGCTATACTGCATTACACTATGCTATGCTAATTAAGCCTTAATAAGGTTCATAGCCAACCTGGACCAGAACCACTATGTCCAGAACGAAATGGAAAGGCATGGAAGAGGCATATGTCCAGCAATGGACGCAAATATGCTGAAAGAAGAAGAAGAAGAGGCTCGTAGCGACAATATTCAGATTCAGATTCAGATATTACCATGAAGTTATAGATGATCAGGTTAGGTAGATGTCGCTACAAGCGTCCTGAAGTATTAATTAGCAGAGTGTAATGAATCCGTAGATATGTTCGAATAATTTAATTAGTATATGGTGATACTATCCCGAATCGTTTTTTTTTTGTACTAGGATTTAGGATCCGAAATTACGACCGCTGCTTGACAGCCGCGTAGCGCACGTAATTTAACTCTGACCACTCTGACCCTGCGTACGGACTTTCAGACGGACACTGTGGCATGTGGTTACGCCTCGCCTTGGTTTTCATGCATTTTGCACATGTCATTATACTAATGTAGCTGGAATTTGTAAGAGATTTCTGCTCGCGAACTGTTTATTGTTCTAACCGCCGTTTAAGCTCAACTGTTTTGACTTCGTTTTTACTGTAAATGTTGTAGATGGTTCAACATTTGTTTACTTAATCTGATTGCGATTATTTTTATGGGTATTAGACGATGATACGTTTCATAAGAATTAATCATGTATTACATGGAAAACACCCACGACTCAGAATCAAACGTTTAAGGTCGTTACATAAATATTTTCCCATACCAGGTTTCTAACTAAGGATCATCAGTTTTGTAGGCAGGGTCCCATGGTCTACCGATTAAGCTAAACCAGTCGTCCATATAATATAGACCAAAGAAATTTATTAAATTGCAATGCTATCAAATAGTGTAGTGTAGAGGTATATTGACAAAAATTGTTGGGAATTCTTTTTATTATTTACGTTGACGATGCCAGTTGATGCTGACCGACTTTTATGAATTTTTGGAACAAGTATTATTTATAAATGCTTATTGGGAATTTTGGACGAAACCTACGTTATCGATTTGAGTATTCTTACTTTGTTGCCAATAAATAATTATCAAATACTCTACAGAACAATATCATAATATTTATGTTGATAGTAAAAATAAAAGTGAAACAGCACACTTTTTAGCACTAATATGAAAGCGGATTGTATCATAGTTATTATGTATATCTAAGTACTGCTACTAGCACTAACACTACAAGCCTACCAACAATGCAAGATTAAAGTTGAAGAATTATAGGTTCACTAAGTTAAACAAGATTTTTATTCAATTTAACCCAAATGCGTTGAACCGGAATCAAACGTATAAAATGGGAGAAGCATCATGGAGGTATATAGGCTGTCGTCCATATTTAAAATCTTTATCTCATTCAGTATTCAGTCACTCCTGTACGAAAATCTCCGTTACAGTGCTCCTTGAATCGTGAAAACTTTAATTTGAATATATAAATATTATAAATGGAAATGGAATTGCATAAATTTGACTGTTCATTCGACATTTAATTTTTGGCTGCCAATCGCGATTTTAAACTAAAGTGCAACGTCCCTATCATTGGAGGGAATTTGCATGAATAATTCCACGGTGGACATGCCGACTGTTTCAGGGGACAGATAAATACCAACTGTTCAAGTAATTAATTAAAGATTTGTTCTTTTATTAATAATGTATATATAAATAAATATGCATTATGAATGGGGGCGGCGTGGCTTTAGCGTTAGGAGGGAGATGCTTCAGCACTTTACCACAATGTTACTCGCTTGACACACAATAACACTCACAATATGATATGAACGATGTTTGTTAACGCTCGCATTTATTTACTGGATTCCATAATTTAATTGATTGGATCAATTGTACGATTTGTACGCGATTAAGTTCCATGTACTTATGTAATTATGTGTGAAAAACATGCAAGTTTATACCAATACAGTAGTGTAGTTTGAAATAAATTGAATTAGGCGCGATTAAGGTCCGTCTACAAATGGTTGTGGATATTTTTTGTTTTATTTGACCAGATTTACCTATAGTCAAGTGGATGTACTTTAGGTAATGATGGTTGGACTCGCATACAAATACGAAAATCAATCAAAGAAGAAGTGTAAGATCTGTCCGTGCTGAACTACAATAACGCCGAAGCCCGCAGTCCGGCTATTCTCGCAAACTGTCTACCAATGTGGGTGCGATAAAGGACGACCGGGATTCGGGATTCGCAGGATTTTTCCCAGGCTTTAGTCCATTTAGTTAATTGCGCTCACAGCTCATTCTCACTTCATTTTATTGGTAGAGATCGTGGAGTGTTGTTTGATGATTTAAAAGATAGGGATGGTAACAGAATGCGATTTGGAGAGCTCATTATGCGGGTAGTTGGCCGTGATTGCTGGAATTCCATTAGTAGTTTCATTTTAAAGAGAGCTCTATTTGATACGTTGAAAGGACTGACGGGTAAAATATTCGTGATTTCGGGTGAATGTTCGTGATATTCGTGTTCTTTTTAATAATATATTATTGAATACCAGATTTATCTAATGTTTGGTCATCCTCTTCAAGTGTCGCGTGCACTTCTGTGTCGTGGCGGGAAACTTGATAGGTCAAAAAATCTCTTAAATCTACTTGTCATGCATGTGACACTTGCCAACTTATTACTCACAATTTAATTATTTGGTATAACGTTTTAATAATTCTATACCACGGCGGGTGACCATTATTTTTAATTGAATTTTAATTCCCGACATCATTTTGTTAAAGATGAAAAGGAGTTAGTTTTTGGTAACTAACTAACTGTGATTGCCATCGGTTACTGAATTAGTTATATTGGTTCCTGATCACCGACTAAAAATCATCGTGTATGATAAAATGGTTTATGCGCCTCCGAAAAACCAAACGGATTAAATGGACATTCCAGCATTTAACAGAAATTACGTAAAGTTTCTGACGTACCTACCAAAAAGTAGTAATCAGAGGATTTTTTTTAGATAGTAATAGTGAAATATCGTTCGATCTTACCTTACATACTCGCGCGTTTTAATAGTTTTGTAATAACTAGCTTCACGAACTAACTTTGTTGCAGATGCGCTCACTTAACATGTACCTGCTATAATTTAGTCGCAAACCAAAAGGCAGGGTGGTGGCGGCACTGGAACGAAAAAAAAACTTGATTACACATGATCCGTAATTAATCATTTCCTGTAATCCAATCGCAATAAGCAGTAGGCCAGTCGTTAATAGTTACGCGAAAACACGAATTAGCATAGAGCAGACACGGAGTACAAATATATTGCAAAGATAATTGAATTCGAGTATCTTTATTTGGCAGCGCCACGCGCCAATTTTCGAGAACTATCCAAATTCATCACGCTACTAGGGACTTTTTCGTGTCTATTCCGACGAGGCTTTCAATAAATCTAAATTTTAATACAAGCTAAAGGCAAGAAACAGTTGCATTCTAGCTATATCTGTTCACTGGATTTGGGTAAAAATAGATTTTAGTTTTAGTTTCGTTCTGACCCACTGCAGCAGTGTCTGACTCAGACACTCCTGCCGTAGGATTGACAACCGTTGGCAAACTAAATCTTGAATGGGGACTACGTTTGGGCAAGCGCAGTGTAGGACGTCCTCGTCCTTACGAGAATTGCTGAGAGTGGCTGGATGGAGAAAGTCCAGAGTTTTAATACCTATTGAGCGCCAAGTATCGGACACAAATGACGCATCGCTGACGCCACCGGTATAACGCGAAATTAAACCACGCAATCGCACATAGATCGCTAATGTTTTGGCCAGGCTGTCGGCTGTAGCTGTCGTTGGCGTCCATGGCACGATTTTCCGTTGATGTGAATAGCCGACTGTTGCAGTCTAAGGCGACTTCCTGACTTGGCGGGGTGGGATCGATATGTGACATGTTCTTCTTTGACGTAAATTTACTGAGGGCGCAAAGATTCTCACTTGACGGAACACTGTCAGTATTACTTTTGCGCAGTAGTAATATCATGCGCAGAAGCGGAGCAGTACCGCCTTTGCATCGTCCCGATACCGCGCATCCCGCGCCGGTCAGGAAGCATTTAAATATAGGGGCGTAGTAAAAAATCGTACCGAGTCGACTGACAGCTGACACTGACATTTGACACTTTTTTCATATCGTACTGCCTCCGCACCGACAAATCAGGAAGTCGCCTTAGGGTTAAAGATGTAACATGGAGAAAGCCTACGTTTAGCAGTTACTGATGTTAAAATCTCATTCAACGTTCAAAGTCGTGCCTATTCACCCCGGTGGACGGTGATATTAATTACGATGCAGATAAGATAGTAAGAGAATTTGTTACATACTAGGTTATGAAAAACGGCAGCCTCCAGGACTCAGCGCGTAAATCGCATAAAGTGGCCATTAGTATTTGGAATCTCCATGTTCGCCTTAAAAACACGCCCGTTCAGTTCACGCCAAATACTGAACCTGACAGAATCCTTCAAAGATTCAAAGAGTTTATTTGTTCAACAATAGTAGCAATAGTGTCCTTGGATTCAAACTCTTGAGTTTGGTTGGCCCATGTCTTGCACGTGAAGTAAGCGTGATATTGTTGGTCAAGCTGTGACCCGCGTTGTTTCGGTGTAAGATAGCCGATGAATTGACAAAATGGAAATACATTATTATTCTACGAGTTGAGCTGAATGCCGGAACTTGTAAATAATAAAATGTGTGTATTTGTGGCAGGTTGTTTTGTATAGAGCGTCAAATAATCAAAACAGTTTATCGGCTATCTTACATTTCTACTACACATAATAAAATTGTACGAATACGTACCTATACTATGTGTAACTAGTAAAAATGTGTGATAATCGTAACTAAACCGTACACAAATGCATGGAAATTAAAACATGGATCATTCTTGTCACAATCACAGGGTATAAATCCTAATCCTAATCCTAATAATAATATTATTAACGTGAAAGTTTGTGCGGATGTATGAATGTAGGAATGTATGTACGTTCCACTTAATCTCAAAAACTACTGAACGGATCTTTATGAAACTTTCCAGTGTTGTAGCTTAGACATCAGAATAGGACATAGACTATAATTTATTTCAAAATTCATTCCTAAAGGGGGTTAAAAAGGGGGTGGTCATTTTGTATGGGAAACAAAATTATTTTTAAGATAGAAACTTAAAACTTACCTAAAAGCATCAAAATGGAAGAAAATTGTTTACAGCGTTTTTCGAAATTCGCCCTCTAAAGTGGTGAAACGAGGGTTGAAAGTTTGTATGGGGAGCATTTTTTTTATTAAACGAGGAGCTTGAAACTTCGTTTGTAGACCTAGAATTAAATACAAAGAAAACTAATTTCAGCGTTTTTGAAATTCACCCTGAAGGGGTGAAAAGGGGATTAAAACATTGTTTGGGCAACCTGAATTTTTAAAGAGAGTGCCTTCATAGGCACTTGTGGAGACTCTCAGTTAAAATATAAGAAAAGTGATTTGAGCGTTTTTGAAAATTCATCCCTTAAGAGTGTAAAAAAGGGGGTTGAATGTTTGTATGGAATTCGAGCAATATTCGAAGAGAAATGTCGTCTGTAGTAATATAGCAGGTAAGTAGATCAAAACATTAGGTAGCAAAACTAGACTATCCGTGCGAAGCCGGGGCGGGCCGCTAGTAAGGTATAAAAATATATACATATCAGTTTTTTTTTACCGTACGAATACGAATACGTACCGAACACGTAACGCCTTTGGTTCGAAACTGAAATGAATATTGTATGTATGCACTTTATTGTACACAATAACAAGAATGCTGTGTTGACACAAGTATGTTGTGTTTGATTGCACCCTGATCTTCCGTACCTATAGTTTGCTAAATGTATACCAATGCCAAACATTAAATATTGAACACAATTATGTACAATAATTTAATTCACAATCAAGACTGAATTGGAGACTAAACGGTCAATTATTTAATAAATTGTAAATCCAGGCTCTACGCTTCGGCTCGAATGGCCGATTCATTAGACAAGCTCCACCTTAATTTATCCGCTCGTTCAGTGATTAGGGTGAGATCAATTACATTGGGATAAGTCCACTAAATCATATCGGCTACTCAATTAGGTATGACAGCCTTCATATATCAATAGGTACAGTCAAAGGCATAAATATGTATATACTTTTGTACCTTATTTCAATGGAATGAGGTGAAAAAGTGTATAAATATTGGTGCCCTTGACTGTACAATGAAGTTCATTGTACCTTGTGTGTTGTTCATAATGTTCATTGTTGTTGTTGTGTATTGCTGTTTTCATTGTTTGTTGTGTTGTGTGTATTGGTGCCGGGACGATTAGGGACTATAATATGTGTCTGTGTTGTCTGCACAAATTAAAAGCCAATAACCTCTGAGCAAAAATTAGTTCGGAATTTTATTCTTGTATGTATTTTTAATGTGAATAAACTATTCTATACGAGCTCACTTCTGTTAAATACTTTCCCGTATGCACCATTACCGAAACCAACAAAAATGGCGAACACTATTAATTATACTTAAGATTATTTGAGTTTGCCGAATTGTGCAAATTAATGAGTAAAAAAAGCGACTTAATTATGCATGTAAGAAGATTCAAAATCGAATAACGAATTTACAAAATATCGGCAAGCACAAAAGATCTCAACTATACAAGAGTTGGCTATTTTTTGCCACCTGTGTCCACGGGTTAATTAAAACTAATTATCTTCCGGTACGCGAAATGGGCCATTCCTGTTGTTGTTTGCTTTTCTTTTAGGTGGAACGGGTAGGTATTTTAGTTTTTCCGTGGAAATAAAATACTGTTAATCCACCTTCCACTCAACTGATCAAGGGTTAAAGGTTATCTGGAAAAGATTCTTTATAGGAAAAAGCTTGTACTTGTACTTAATCTTTTGTAGCGTATATATATATAAATATATATATATATATATATATATATATATATATATATATATATATATATATATATATATATATATATATATATATGTTTTACGATCTTTTTGTGAATTTACTTTACTCTCCTTGACATAGAGTACAGCAATTCAACATTTTTTAAAATTATTATTGTATCAATTTTCTCTGAACAATTAGATTCAAATTATGTAATGTAAAGCTGACGATTCAAAAGTGCTTGTTGCTAGGCCTATTTGAATAAAGAATATTTTGACTTTGACTTTAATATGTAGGTACAGTCAAGTGCAAAAATATGGGTGCATACAACTTGCTCATAAATATGTCCCATAGCTCTTATGTCGGTGAATTAAGGTTTTGGTACATATTTATGTGATGGAATATTTTTCATAACTATCTTTTTTTTTATGAGAGAATTCTACCGATAAGTACATATAATTGCACCTGACTGTACAATACAGTGCTTACATACATACAATTGATACAATTCATTTAATTCGTAAGGTGAGTAGCCATCAGATAGATGTCCTAAACTTGACAGTTCTGCTATGTGTCACTTGTTTGGAATGGAAACGCGTTTTAAGGGGGGCGTGGTTTACCGAATCGATATATCCCCTTAAGATAACAAAGAAAAAGTCCCATCAATCTGATACAATCGACCACTAAAATAAACCTCAACAAAGCCGGAGCTCAGAAGAATACAAAACGTCTCCGATACAATAAAAAATAAATTCCTGCCATATCTTCTGTATTAACTTTTTTATGTACACTTTGATTTGGCGAAGGGTTCAGATTGCGTTTGTTATCGGACCGTGTTTTCATATTTTGCCGAAACATTTTGCCCACAAGTTTAGCCGAATTTCATTATTCCGATATCGTCTTTTTCCAATATTGCTCCCTTGATATTTGGTTGCCCGATTGCATTGTATTCAATTTTGATCTTGGAAATTTATTTGTTACTGATAAAAAAAGTGCATTTGAGTTAGGAACTATTGAAATAACTTTGAGATAAACTGGTGGTTTTTCTGAAATTTTAAAGTTGTTATAATTCAAATGAAGATTCTTATACGATGAATTTATGGAATCGCTACTTACTTGCTTTTTGCAGCACTTGCATGCGATTTTCATTACATTGCGGAATTTGATCGTCCTCGTCTTACCTCGGTGGCCCACAGCCCGCAATGTAATGAAAATTGCATAAAAGTTCTTGCACAATATAAATCGGCCTTTAAGGGATCTTAGTTAAACATAAAAGTAAGAGGAATTGTTCTACTACGTAACACATAATCGGCACTTAATTTTTAGGGTTCCGTACCCTATTATTGGTGACGCCCAGACGTCCGTCCGTCGTCTGTCACACAGGTTTTACAGCCAAACGGTTGGCGCTACAGACTTCAAATTTACACAGTATAAGCATCTTGATGGCCCGAAGCCATACAAATAGTCAAAACTTATTTTTAAATGTTTTTAAGGGCTCCCATACAGCTAAGGGGGGCGCGAATTTTTTTTCCTACACTATCGAGAGGGGTATCGTTGTTTAGAGCTCATTGAGTAGATACTTACTATATTTTTAATTAAAAAAAATATTGGAAAACAAAGGAATGAGAAGCCACCAAAGTCAGCTTTTTTTACGAAATTTTGTTCCGTTGAATTTTTTAACTTCCCAAATACCTATAAACTTAATTTGGTAATAATGTTTGTTATTCGTATATTTTACCAACAAATACTAATATACTGATAAATTAGATTTTTTCTTTGAAATTTCCTTATTTTTCCTATAAAAACCAAATTAACTTTGCGGTCGGTTCGGAACCCTAAATGTGCGAATTAAGTCCGACTCGCACTTGGCCGGTTTATTAAAGCTACTTACCAGCAGAAATATTTTTACAAGGGTAAAATGAAGCAGCATGTTAAAGCCAAATGTTTCCTTAGCCTCTCGAACGTTCTAGAACGTGCTCCAACCTAGTATTTACTTGGCGACGTCCGTGCTTGAGCACTGACTTCGGCTAAAATTGAATCGAGAAGCTTCGTGCGTGGCGGTGTTTGTCGCAATGGAGCCGAGAGCTGACGAGGCGACTAGCTCGATGGCTGTTTGAGCAAAGTCGGAGTTGGAGGTTCATTCTTCGTTTTTTAAATCCTCACTTGCTCATCAAGCTTGAAACTGGCCTAGTACTTGACTTTACAACTACTTGGCTTTACGCTTATCCTTATTCTTATTATATTGATAAGATTTCTGTATTACTAACAAAATAATAATATTAAATTTATACATGGTGGAACGAAACAGATTAATTTAATTAGCAGAATTTGTTCAAAACGTAAATGATGCATCCCGTTTCCCCGAAATTTCATTAATTCAACTTTCGTTAGCCAGTGTCAATTAAGCGACAGCGCATATCTGGCCTACCTACAGGTACAGTCAGCATCAGAAGTTAGCATAATGAAAACATCAAAAGTCTTTATTACAATGGAATATAAACTTTTGCCCTCTTTCATATGCCAAGCTACTTTTGATCCTGACTGTACGCATATTAATTACCTGTAGATTGTAAATGTTGTAATGTAAGTATACTGCACAATACAACATTTTGATATTTTTTCAATGGGGCAAAGAAAGGAAAAGAACATACTCTCATTACCTAATAAACTTCTAAATTTTGCCTTATAGAATACTGGTGAAGTAGTAAGTGCTTGTGCAGGTACCGAAAATTACAAATGCAGTAAGGCACATTGCAGCAAAGTGGCCCATAAGGCTTGCTCAATGCTCATCCACCATTCCAAACCAGCAGCTGAACTGAAACAAAAAGCAAAAAGTTTTCTAAACTTTTTTCTTGCAACAACAAAGCGGAAGGTTCCGAACAACGAAGATGCATTAAAATTCACTTTAGAGTTGCTCGGCTAATGAAATGGCTTGAGATTAATGAAACTATAGAAAAGGCGTTTTGGCGTTTAACTGTTGGGAAAGAACTAGCTTTAAATACAAAAATACAACGCATATTTAAAGCTATACTGACGAGCAAAAATAACGGGTTTCTATGGAACTTCCATACAAAGTGTACCCGTTATTTTTGCTCGTCAGTATAGTTTTTAATTGATGTATTTTTAATTTGATGGCATACTTACTCAGAAATTTTGATTTATTTTTTTATACCACTTCGGTGGCAAAAATCTGAACGCCCACCTGATGGTAAGTGGTTACTGTCACCTATAGCTTGCGATGGCGATGATGAAAGGTGGCCGGCGTGGATATCATATCAAATAGTTCTTCAGAGCACAATCCAGTTATACAGGCGGTAGAACACGCACAAGGAGGCAAAATACGAAAGTATAATAAATTTATAGTACATTACTTAACAAGGGCGGTAAAACAAAGAATGTCTCGCAGGTATTTGACGCCCGAGCCGAAGGCAAGGGGAAGTGGAATTTCCCGCGCGCGGAGCGTGCGGTAATTGCCGCTTTATGGCCAGGAGTGACATAAAATTATTATAAGTACCATTAAACTCCTTATATTTATACATCTAATAACAGAGTAAGTATAGTTATAGTTAATGTTCCAAAGCAGACTATGTGCAAAAAGCTGCAACAACGCCCTGGCGTGTTGCCGAGTGGAATGAAATTAGTCAAATCCGGCTAGTTGGCTCCGGCCGTTGGTAATGAGCAGCTCGATAATTCTTCGATCCCAGTTAAGGGGGTTAATTACTTAAACAAGCTTAAGAGCTCTTATCAGTTTAAAAACGCTCATCAGTTGCAGAAATTTTCTTTGTGAATTCACACTTATCTTGACATGTTCTCTTTGTTACAGGACTTTAATATTTAGTAATAATTGCAGCCTAATATTAAAGATTTAAATGTTTATTTTTGATTTTTTGTTAAATAGTATAGTTAACACATCTCTTCAAATCGATAAAAGTTTTAAAAAATCTACGAAATAAAAGCAAAATTTTAAATTAAGCATCTTACCCTATAATGAGTTAATCAATATTTTTGTCATAATTAGAGCTCAAAACATTTTAATAATTTGTAAGGCCTCCTCTTAAGGCTTACTCTATTCACTTAGTTTAATACTAATTTAGGCCATTGAGTGCCCTGCCAAGTTCGATAATTAAGTGATTTAGTCAGTCGCGGAGATATTTTACATAGACGTTTCTTAGCTCTGCTATATAAAGCGCGTACTTACATAGAATTAATAAACCGAATATTTAGGACGTAGTAGTGTAATCACTAATTATAGTACATTACTTACCAAGGGCGATAAAACAAAGAATGTCTCAGATCGCAGGTATTTTACGCCCGAGCCGAAGGCAAGGGCGATAAATATGCGATCTGAGCGTGCGATAATGGCCACTTTATGGCCAGGTGTGACATAAAGTTATTTTTATGTGTGTGTTTACAAGATTATCATTCGCAGGCACTTTTAAGGGAGCATTTTGACCAAGCAATAAGATACCTGTCGCACACAAGAGTGGCGTGAATATTACTAAATCGATGACTCACTTACGATATAAATGTAAAACTATTTCGGTCATCTTTCGGCCGAGAATGGGTTGAGCTGATCGTCGAGCTTTGCCAGGGCTGCCTACTATACTATAACTTTGAATTTGCGTAAAACAGTCTGCGTGAAGTAAAGGAAGTGCTCAGTCTGTATCGGGTTGCTTGTTAGCTAAGAAAATACGGATGAAAAAATCCAACCGTTACTGAAAAGCGTCGAGTTCAATTCTCGGGAGAGGCGTCGACATTAAGGCGACATATCGATTGAAAGAGACACCCTTTGTTTTTCGCTCACGACAAAACGGGATGCAACCCTCTCCGAGAATGGCTTTTTAGACAAATCTCGTTAAATATCTGACTGTGTGCAGGTTTATTAAATTTCCTCTTGTCAGTACCTAGATGAGGTAAAATACCATCATATTAACTTAATCGTGTCTTTTAATAATGCGTTGTTTTAGTAGGCTGAGGAAAAAAAGGAAAATATAGACTCGACTTTGGATTTATTTTCTATCGAGAAAATTTTAAGCAATCATGTTTCGCTATTGTCAGTACCACAATCATAATAATATAGTCCAGAATCATATATCTGAAAATCAGCCCCTACTGTTTGCTAGTCTGGGCAGGACAGCGTTTCAAAGTCTCCAAATTTCTCAGTGTAGCGCCTTAAATATGTTTTTATTTCCGTTACTATACCTATGCAATGCACTTGCACCCGAGTGAAGGTATGAGTTCGTAAGTGCCCGCAGACGTCAGCAGCATGCGACGACGTGTCAGCTCGACATTACGGGTTTCTATGTATTTCTATGAAATACCTTCCAGGGACGCTACCCGCCGAGCGACTGACGCAGCCTGTCGCCCGACTGCAGACCAGATATGGGCAAAATTTATTCGAATAACGAATAAAAATAACCAATTTATTCGCGAATGATGAATAAGTTTCTCGAATGATTATTCTTATTCGCGAATGATTTATTCGCGACTAATTTATTCGTGGAATTGATTATATATTAGCACGAATAATTATGTTTATTTTAATATCTGAAGCATACCCTTAAATATTATTTGTGGATTTATCTGAATCAAAAAACGAATAGATCATTCGTCGTTATAAAAGTGGTTGTTTGTTTTATTCCCGGATAAATTATACGCGAATAATAAAACCGTGAATAAATTATTCGCGAATAATAAAATCGTGAATAAATTATTCGCGAATAATAAAATCGTGAATTATTTTTTATTCGAATTATTAACCGGATGAAAAATTATTCGAATCTGCTGCAGAATGGCTGTGGGCTAGCACAATTTGCTGCCAAGATGTATGTCCCACTCGAACAGGGTAAAAAAATGTCTACTCTTAATGATGTAAAAAATCCAATTCTGGGTATATAATAAGCATAGATATTTAAAGTCTACTGTGACTGTTAGCTTGAAAAAACACGTCACCGGTCAATTGTGCGCACTGTGCGCAGTATCACTTAGTTGTTTAAACTTACTTTTCACAGACTTCACAATCCGCCTCATGGGAAACAACTTCAGTGGCCGTATTAAAGTCACTCCAATTTATGTTAGACGAATAACAAAACTGTGTCCATTACCTCTTGACTAAGATGTTGTTACTTTCAGAGAAATGTTTGATTTCCACCTTATGTAAAAATGTTACCATCTCGCCCGGCCCAACTATGTTCGAGACAAGTCCGAACATAACCTTTTGTTGCTTCTTTCTCTATGTTTAAAAACTAGATTAGTTTGTCTATGGTTTTACCGTTACTTTTCTTCTTCTAATTGTCATTGTATCATGGTTGTTCTATAAAGCAATCTTATTAACTCAATAAAGTTATTTTTTCAAATAATCTTGCGCATTGTTACGAGTATTAACATGCGTAGTGCATGGATGCGAAGCGTGGATGCTAACGCTTAAAGAGCAACATAAGCTACTGGTGGCGGAGAGAAAAATCCAACGGAAAATACTGGGTCCCGGGCGGAGAAGCTGGGAGCTACAGAGTCCGAAGAACGCGGAAATTGAGGTTCTTTTGGCAGCACCCAATATTATCGGAGAGATGAAAGCGCACCGTCTCCGATGGCTCGGCCACGTTAAAAGAATGGGAGAGGATACTCACGTATGGATGCGAAGCGTGAATGCTAACACTTAAAGAGCAACATAAGCTACTGGTGGCGGAGAGAAAAATCCAACGGAAAATACTGGGTCCCGGGCGGAGAAGCTGGGAGCTACAGAGTCCGAAGAACGCGGAAATTGAGGTTCTTTTGGCAGCAACCAATATCATCGGAGAGATGAAAGCGCACCGTCTCCGATGGCTCGGCCACGTTGAAACAATGGGAGAGGATACTCACGTATGGATGCGAAGCGTGGATGCTAACACTTAAAGAGCAACATAAGCTACTGGTGGCGGAGAGAAAAATCCAAGGGAAAATACTGGGTCCCGGGCGGAGAAGCTGGGAGCTACAGAGTCCGAAGAACGCGGAAATTGAGGTTCTTTTGGCAGCAACCAATATCATCGGAGAGATGAAAGTGCACCGTCTCCGATGGCTCGGCCACGTTGAAACAATGGGAAAGGATCGGGGCGGGCGCGAAACGATCTAGGTATCTGCTATCTGAGCCTTCCAGTTGGGAGGTGACCCGTCGGATGTCCCAGGTATAGGTGGGCCGACGCCGTCGAATCAGACCTGCGAGACCTCCAAATTGAGAACTGGAGGGAGGTTGCACAAAATCGGGATAAGAGGCGTCAAATCGTAGTAGTTAGTTGAGAGGCTCGAAATTTTTTGCAGCATAAATGGCCGTATATTTTTCTTACGTTAACTTAGGAGTTTAACTTTTTCATAACTTCAAGGAACTATAGACCAGATTAAGGTTTTAATTTCAACAAGGTACTTTCATGTTCCCGAGATAAAGGGTCTTGACAGATAGACAGACGGACAAAAAAGTGATTAGATAAGATAAGGTATCCCGTTTTATTTCGTTTTAAGGTATGGAACCCTAAAAAATAACTTAAACGTCAAAAGTACTTACGTGAAAAGCAGCAAACAACTTTTCCATATAAAGTGCACGCAAAATGTATCAAAATTTAACTTATCTAAATATTTACACAAAGCTTACCTCTAAGTTGTTGGTACTTATTGAAAAGTTAAGAAAGTTCTTACACTGCTACTCTAAGATATAACGAATTCTTTGAATGTTTGTTAAAATATTGTTTAAAAATATTCACAGAGTGGGAATACATAGCTAATTATTTGAAGAATATTTTAATAATTTAGATTGTTTACCGTTTTTAGGGTTCCGTACCAAAAAGGTAAAAAGGAACCTTTATGGTTTCACTTTGTCTGTCTATCTATCACATCGCTAAATATCTCAAGGACTACTTATGCTATCAATTTGAATTTTAGAATAGTTATTAAACAAGGGTAACCCAGATACATGGAAGATGGTTTTTAAAAATAATTTTATTTATTTTCTGTGATAAATGACTGATAAAAGGGGGTTAAAAATTTCAAAGTCTGGTAACTATGCCAAGTTGGATGTCATATGAAAGGGCTTGACTTGCACATTCTGAGACAGTTTCTCTTTTTTTTTTCGTTGGGTGATTTTTGATTTACGAGGGAAAATGTAAAAAAACCGTTCCCCCTTATCTCCGAAGTTTACCAAGAAAAAAAATGTGAAATAATTACATAGGTAACATTAATATGAATGTATATTTTACAGGAAAAATATAACTATGCCCTATCTAGTTTTTTTTAATCATCAAAAAAGTTTATAATATTTAGTTTGTAATTTTTTAACTTTCCCATGCATTTGTGTTTATTAAATTCCTACGAAATTATGCCGAAAGTGCCTTCTTTCAAATAAAAAATAAATCAATGAAATCGGTTCGCGTGATAAAGAATTATCCTTAAATACTAATATACGTACTGTGTGGTATAAAGAGGTGTGCAATAAAGAGTATTTGTATTGTATTGTATACGTACAGAGTTATTCAGTCCCGCAAATTAGTAACATAATGCGCCGATAGATGGCGCTGTACCCACGGTATTTAGTTATTTTATTACAACATGCATTTAAGATATTTTTTTCTCCTTGGGGTCGGGACGGGTACACGGACTGTGTAGGTACGGAACCCTTGGTGCGCGAGTCGGACTCGCACTTGACCGGTTTTTTATTTCCTTAATAGTTACTCCGCGTAATCGGTTCAGCGGTCAGACAGACTGACAGACAGACACACTTTCGTGTTTATAATATTAGTATAGATTAAATACAACTTCAATTCAACTTTTTGGTTTATATTTATTTTTTATTTTAATGTGTTGTTTTATAAGTTGTTTTTGTCCCGAATAAATATTTCTATTTCTATAAATTACTGTGAAATTCTCCACTCTCCAGGGTATATCTATCTGGTTCACAGGGGAAATAAACGAATAGGTACCTGCGTTCAAACAGTCATGGCTTGCATTTTATTTTTCAGAATGATCATTAAGGCCCAAGAAGGTCCATAAATATGGACTTTTCAGCTGATTGTACTTATATTTAAATAACTTTTTACACAAAAAAAGAGAAAAAAAAAATATGAATTTTATTGCAGCAAACATCTATCTGATCAGGAATCACAATTTTTTTAACGCAGTACCGTGACTTTTATGGTGTGGCTGGTCATACTGTTCTACGCATTTTTTTCTAAAATTTTCATTTTTAAATATTTTAGTTGTTTAAAACCGAATCCAAGCTATCCACTACTAATGCAGCAAGTCACATCGTCTAATGCAGCCTTAATAGTGATGTATAACGGTAAAGGTTACATTGATTCTTCGGTTCAATTCATTAACGACACCCAAGAGATGCGGGTACCCGTATATTTTTTATGTAATTCGCACCTGTAGGTATTTATGACGCTGTTATGTGCTGCTAGTGGAGTCCTTATAATAGTTACTTCTTTAACTTACAATTTTTGTACACCTACATAATATTCGTGTCAAATCTTGCACGAAAAATTTAAAACAGTTATCCTCAACCGATTGAATTAATATTTGGCATAATTAAAATAAGTTAGGGAACATTATTGGTATCAATGAGCCGATCTGATAACGGAGACAGAAGTTTGCGAAGTTAGTTATAGCAACTCTAAAATTACACAAGATAAACCCGTCGTGATTAGGCTTATTGCAACCTACCTTAGGCGATTTCCTGACTTGGCGGGGCGGGATCGATATGTGACATTTTCTTCTTTGACGTAAATTTACTGAAGGCGCAAAGATTATCACTTGACGGAACACTGTCAGTATTACTTTTGCGCAGTAGTAATATCATGCGCAAAAGCGGAGCAGTACCGCCTTCGCATCGTCCCGCTACCGCGCATCCCGCGCCAGTCAGGAAGCACTCATTTAAATATAAGGGCGCAGTAAAAAATGGTACCGAGTCGACTGACAGCTGACACTGACATTTGACACTTTTCTCATATCGTACTGCCTCCGCACCGACAAATCAGGAAGTCGCCTTATAGTGCAATAGACCAAGTTTCATCCAAACCCAAACATTGATGTTACTAATTGAAACCTTTTGGGATATGTTCGGACACCTTTCAGGATCAATACATATTATTAAACAAATTTTTCATCTCTTAAAAACGAATTTTCCTAATTAGGTCGAAATATGCTTTCAACCTTCTGTACTCCACACATCGTGAGCACAATGGGTACGCGTTAAAGAAATGAAGGCAGGAAATTAAAGGATAATAGCCCTTAATTATTAATTAATTATCGGGACAAGTCCTGGACAGACGGGACAATGGGCTCGCGATAACGAGTGGTCATTGTATCCCGGTTCAAAAGATTTTGGGACTATTAATTAAAGATGGATGTGAAGGGAACCGAATTCTACGTAATTAATTTTGGTACGTCGTTGTGGTTAACTTTTTGGAGTTCCGTAAACAAGGAAATGAATCATTTGTAGTTACTACGCCATGTCCATCCGTGGGCGGCTTAACTCGGTATAGGTGAAAAACTTAAGTACATTACCTGTTGTATGTGTGAGTAATGTCTGCGAATAGATATTCCATTTTTGAAATTTGTAATATAACGTATGGATTGCAAACGCATTATTTGCTTCTCAGACCAAATACAAACTATAGACGACGTATGACAAACAACCTAATGAAGCTATCAAAAACCAATAATATATCATTATAGTTTTATAGAGAAAAGCTTATATATTAAAGAATGTATGATTGATGAAGAGAACTTCATAGAGAAAAGTATGAATGATATTTTATTTTCGTCTACGATACCTTAGTTAAAATATTAAAGTCAACGAGTAAAATCAAATAATTTAACCTATTACAAAGCGTGAGCGTTTAGTTTTTTGTATAGGGGTTTGATGCATGTATTGAATACGTAAAAGAGTAAAACAGATTTTTGATTGAGATAACCGTTATTCCAAGATTAAGTTAAGGGTGAGTTAAGCACCTTCAAATTGCATTTTTTTGATACTCCTACGGATCCTAAAAATGAATTCCTGGTACCTGTTTTACACGAAAACGATACCACGCAAGCCCTAGTAGCCTTAACTAATCAGTAAAAAAAGACGAAAAAGAGGTGTACCAATTCACCCCGCTCTCCGCGCGTACAGGGGACGAATCTAACCTTCCTCCACATCTGAAAATAATTACCGCGGAACACTCTGTCTATGGTAGAAAATCCATTCATGTAACCTGATAAGCACAATCATGTTAGAAATCTGCGGTTTAGCATCTCTACTATGGTATACTTAAATAAAATTAAGGGGTCAGAAAAATGAAATGTTGTCAATTGTGAGGGTGTAGCTTTGTGTGTGTCTGTGTGTATGAAGTGATCTCCGTAACTATTTATCCGATAAAATTAAATTCTTTCACCAATAGGTACATTAATATAGACCACCATAACCAACTTCGGCGTGGACATAGGCTATATATTATCACGCGGCTCCGCCTGTGTTATTTGACTTATTTGTAACACGGTGCGGCGGTGGAGCCGCGCGGGCATCTACATAGTATACATACGATAAACCTCACAAACGTAAACGTCTCAAAGGCGCTACACTGAGAAATTTGGAGACTTTGAAACGCTGTCCTGCCCAGACTAGCAAACAGTAGGGGCTGATTTTCAGATATATGATTCTTGACTATATATATATATATATTTTTTTTTTATGTATGACTGAACAGCGATGGTATATGGTTGTGGTACTGACAATAGCGAAACATGATTGCTTAAAATTTTCTCGATAGAAAATAAATCCAAAGTTGAGCCTTTATTTTCCTTTTTTTCCTCAGCCTACTAAAACAACGCATTATTAAAAGACACGATTAAGTTAATATCATGGTATCTTACCTCATCTAGGTACTGACAAGAGGAAATTTAATAAACCTGCACACAGTCAGATATTTAACGAGATTTGTCTAAAAAGCCATTCTCGGAGAGGGTTGCACCCCGTTTTGTCGTGAGCGAAAAACAAAGGGTGTCTCTTTCAATCGATATATCGCCTTAAGTAACATTTTGTTAGGTATAGGTAATTAAACAACAAAGTTATAATGGCTACCGACATGCTACCGACACAAACACTTTGGTATATCTAATAGTAATATGATACGGTTGGGAAAGGAGTTCTGTGATCGCTTTTACCACCTGACTGTAGGTGAAAGTTATCCGAAACTTCCTATCACATACAAACTAGATAAAAAATTGCTCGATAAGCATACGAAGCCATAAAATTGTGCATATTGATATCGGGAATTGAAAATAACGTGCTGCGGAAGGCATAAAATGTTGGAGTTATTTGCCTAGTAGCCGTTCTCAAGAGAAAAGCGTAATATGAACGTATGAATTTCATTGATGCTTATTTCGTTTTTCGCTCGACTGGAGAGCGCTGCCAGGGAGTGATATTCAGTTTCTATGTAGTTTTGTTCACAAAAGTATTGAGAATTCTTTGCACAGTTTAACGCGGTTATATGCGTTCCGCAAGTGCCATGTATTGTGGAGATAGTGGTAAAGTTTGCGAGCATATCTATTTTCGCATATTGTGATGTAATGACTATTCTAAAAGAACCTAAGTATTTTTCCTATTTATGAGTAATGTAGTAACGTATTAAGGCTATTTTGAACTTAATAATAATCCTATGATCTGTGTATTATAATTTGTTCGTTAGATATTTTATTTTCATCTAGAAGACTTCTTTAGAGGAAGACATTATTGTGTGTGCCACGGCCGTAAATCACATTCGCTGTTAGACATATATATTTGTATGACAATTATGTACCCAACTATTTCATGATCAAAACAGCAAATTAGGTACTCGTTTTTACATACAATGGTAGTACGCGACACGTAATGGGACGTTTTCAGAGTCCGGAAGTTATTTGTGCTGTAGGTACTTTGACACCCATTTTTAGGGTTCCGTACCCAAAGGGTAAAACGGGACCCTATTACTAAGACTCCGCTGTCCGTTTGTCCGTCTGTCACCAGGCTGTATCTCAAAAACCGTGATAGTTAGACAGTTGACATTTTCACAGATGATGTATTTCTGTTGCCGCTATAACAACAAATACTAAAAACACAGAATAAAACAAATATTTAAGGGAGCTCCCATACAACAAACGTGATTTTTTTGCCGTTTTAAAGATAATGGGACGGAACCCTTCGTGCGCGAGTCCGACTCGCACTTAGTCGGTTTTTTGTCTTTTGTGTTGTTCTAATTGTAGTTGTGCCATGTAAACATTTGATCCTGTCTAAAAACTGGTTCGAATGGCAATATGAAATTTTGATCTCCAACGTCAGCCACCTAGCAACTTAAAAAGCAAGAAACAGTTACTTAATTATACAAATACCATAGCTATTTATTTATAGCTATACATTTTATACACACACATGGCAAACCACTTATTTAAGTGTTGGAAACTATCTCTCTTCTTCTTCTATTTAAGAGTTTACTACTCTTGTCGAAACTTCTGTTTGTCTTGTTGTTGGAAACTATCATCTCGTTTATAAATTACAAACAATTGAAAACTCGATTTTAACACACTGGTAAACTTTTTCAATTTTGTTAGTCGCCATTCCATTAAAATAGTAGTTGCACCTTTTATGCCCCGTCCATCGAGACATATTGAATAAGCCCTCCGTGATCTATTCTCGCGCACTCAGACCCGATTTTACGTTTGATTTCAGACTTTGCAGACCACCGAGAATAGAAGGGACGATTGGAATACTAGTGAGTTAAATCTGAACATGGAATGCCACTCGTAAATTCGACAGAAATTAGTGTAGTTTAAGCGAAGTACGAAAATAGTAAGTACCTGCATTCATATTCCGGGAAAATTATCTGATACTTCCTAACGGCACTAATCTCAAATTTTTAATTCACTTCACTCTTTAAAAATGGCTTTCCATCAAATTTATGATGACTTCGCCAATAAATACTTGTTCAAAGACGTTGTTCGGTAACGACGCCATGACAGTAGGCACGGACGAAACCCTTCGTGCGCGAGTCCGACTCGCACTTGGCCGGTTTTTTTCCTTTTGAGGTAAGGAACCCTAAAAGGGCCATTTTGCGGAAGAAAACTTTTTTAATTTTGATAAAATCGGGTTTTTTTCTACTCGGAATCGAAAAATACTCTCGAATGGTATAGGGAAAAAAAGTGTCCCAAGATTTTTTTATTCCATTCCGTTATCGTTCTCATACTAAGGTAAGCTTGTAATACTTGGTGGTAACGGAACGGAAAACCGAAAACTGTACGTTAAATTTGGGACATTTTTTTCTCCTATAAGGTTCGAAAGTGCTTTTTATTCTGAGTAAAAAAAAACCGATTTAATCCAAATATTAAAAAAATAAGTCGAGTGTTGAGTGAACTTTCCGTAAAATAACCCAAAAATGTGTCATTATTGTCAACCAAAAAGTTGCCGATGCCGATAAGGATGATATCTTATATGTACAAAGTCTAAATAAGTTTACCATATCAGATGCTGCCGAAGACAGGGTAAGAAGCTCACGACTCTCAGCAATGAGGAAATACGACAAAAGAGGAGGATTATATGTACAAAACTCCCATATTAGGTACTATTTTCAGTGTACGTTCTACATTTTTTCATCTAGCGTTAATTTCCAGTCCACCACCAGCCAGAAAGAACGATTGACGAGAAAAAGAAAAGGTTTCCTACGCAGATCGCCCATTGGCGGACGTTTGGACAGATCCCTGATTGGGTTCCGTACAACTGTGTGGGGCAGACAAAGGCGGCAAGAAAACTGGAACGTTTGCTGAATAGAAATTGTGTTTTCATTTACCCGTAGATATGTGCTAATTTCTATGGATGCGGCTGCCACTTTGTTATGGTTGTTTGTTATGTTTCAGAGCTGTAAAACTGATTTAAGGGGAGGTATCCCCAACGCAAATGTCCCGCTCTAACACGCGTGAGTTTATAATTAACCATTCCGCTTTCTACGCAAGCTCTGCGCGCAGTTTTGTAAATATTTAGCTATAGTCATTAAGCCAATCATTTTATCAAAGCAAAACCTGCGAATTTGTCTATAACTATTTACGATCTTTAATTGAGTACAAAAATAAAACGTTAAATATCAGTAATATAGCCGTAGTATTGAAAATACATTCCAAAAAGGGGTAACTTCGCGATTTTTTTCTATCGAGTGAAATTCATCAGGTCATATAACTGACTGCGATTTTGACTAGACAAGATCCTTATGTAACACATATATTTTTTTTAGATTTTAAGACACTATATATTCTATGTCTCAGATGGTTTTTAAAAACTCAAAAGTGGTAATACACGGCCTTAAGATAGGTAGTGCTTAATATCACTGTGCAGTTAGTGTTCGTACAGTTGCTGGCTTGTTAACCATTTATTAATAATTGTTCTTGTTGATTTATTATAATTTTTTAAATGTTTGTTACCTCAGAACTCGGACCGATTCGAACCGGTTCGGAAAATTGTTTCTCTGTTTGAAAGCATATGCTTCAAGATTGGTCCCGTTGTTATCATAATCCTGTTCTGATGATAGGGTCCATGAGGAATTAAGGGAACTCTTCAAAAATTCAAGGGAAACACATAGCGACGTTAGTATTTTCGGTAAAAAATCGAGCATTTGCATTCAGAAAGTAGCATTTGGTGAACGGGAACTGATGAAGAAGACCACGGATATTGGTCAAAACTACTAATATTTCATGGGTGGCACTAAGATATTTCAATCAAGATACTGAAGCGACTATGACGAAGGTAATTTAATCCTTTTCCAGGCATAAGTAGTACCTATAGTGACCACACCTAAAAATATAATTTTATAGTAGAACATTTTCACATTTCATATTTAATTATCATGGAGGCATATTCTGTAAGAATTAAGTTGGAAACGGATTTAAATTATAATCCCCTGGAATCGGATTTAAATTTGATCTCGTTAAACGTAGTATAAAACTGATAACAATTCAAAAAGTTTTATGTTAAATATACCTACCCAATGATTGAAGTTATTTCGTCACTTTACGATAAGGGCGTGTCGATATCGTGGGAATCTTTTAAATTCGCTTTATTTGTCGAAGGAAATTCGTAATAAGGCCCCGGGGGTACCCAATGCTCTCACATTGATGTAAGCTGGAGAGTATCTTCAAATCTATACGTTTCTTTGAAGCAGATCGAAACTCAAATAAAATCATATACTTATAAATCTTGTATAATATATTTCTATTCTATTTATTAGACAAATTTTAGGTTTATTTAGTTTTAGATTTTAGTTTAGTTTAGTTTTATTGAGGATTTAGTTTTATTTAGTATTTATTTTTATTTTTAATGTAAATTTACATAAATCATGTTTATACTTAGTTTACTTGAATAAATTTTCTATTGTATTCTTTATATTCAATATTTTTCTATTAAATCGTGATAATGTATTTAAAATTTACGTAAGCAGTGATAAATTACGGGATTGCATTAATTTATGTTGTTGCATAAAGCCTTTTTTCCACTCGTCTATTATATTTTTTTGAATTAGAACTTCATAGACTATTGCACAATACCATACATTTAAAGCTGAACCAAAAGTCTATGCTCTATGGAGTACCTAATGAAAGTAATACAATTAAGCTCTGATGCCTCGTGATTGGTCGAGTTTTGACATCTTCTATGTCCAAAGGCGGTCAAATGGTCAAATGGACACCGATTGTTTTTTTTTTCAATATGAATGAGGCACCGTCCCGATGGTAATTGTTATTACAAATTTACAATACTCGTAAGAGTATCGTAAATTTCATAATTACTTAAGACTTGGTTTCAACATTCTTCAATACCCACGCTATGACGTATTGTGATATGTGTAGATCGCGTGATATTAATTACCGTGTAACCTACACTAATGAGATTGTTCCATGTGTTGTTGTTGTGTTATTTTGTTATTTTCGTGGACTCGTAGAAAAAGTATTGTATACAATAGTTATATAATTAGCTTTTTAAGTCCCGAACCTTACTTAGACCACTCGGCAAGCCTCGTGGCTTAAACGTGGTTCTCGACTAAAAAAGCATACCTACATTACATAACAATTGCATAACATACTATTTTGGCGGCATAAACGGTCGTATCTTTTTTTACCTAAGTTAGAAGTTTTTCACAGCTTCAAGGGACTGTAAACTGCCCTGAGTACATGATTTAAATTGCGCTCCACGCGTTCCTGTAGGGCTGAGATGATAACTTATATGTCGGACATATAGCATTCGTCCCTTACTGTCGAGTATGCAAGTGCGAGTGGAACGTATGCTATATGTCCGACATATTAAGCGATCATCTTAGCCCCTCTGAGATAGGTAAAAGGTCTTGACAGACAGACAAACAGTCAGACAGACGGACAACAGAGTAACCCTATAAGGGTTGCGTATATATGCGTAATGGGACGGAACCCTTCGTGCGCCAGTCCGACTCGCACTCGGCCGGTTTTAGGTACCTACGGAACCTGTGCGTGTAATCAAACATTTATTAGCGATGCTTATACAGACGATATCGTTATACATCAATTCTCGGACTAAAGAGGTACAAGCGAGAACTATTTGCCCACAGAACAATTTACCCATTCGTTGGAAATAGCCGCAATAACACACTACACCCACAACGATCAAAAATGGCATTCGCTTACTGCCATTACAAATATTTATTACTAACACAAATTCAGTCGTAAATTGTCGCACGATTCCGTTAATAGCCCCCCCATTTACTTGCCCTAAATAAGGACTTAACAGCCCTGAATTGTTTATGAAGATAGTCCTTTTTGTTTTTTGTTTAAGTATTCCCGCGGAGAGAAGCTTCTGTAAGGGTGTCACACGAGTTTGACATCTTGGGTCGTGTTACTTCTTTTATTACGATTGCGTCTTGAAGGATGTTGAAGGTGATAATGTCATTTACGAAACCGTGAATGATTTTGAGAATAGGCCAGGGGCGCTTTGTTATTCGAGTTTTATGTGTATTTACCAATACACATAAAAGTCTTTAAGTTTGTTTCTTACATTCATTAAGGTTTACGAGTAGGTACTTGAGTTACCTATGAATGCGAAGGAGCTGTACCGTACCAATGCCGACAAGTAAGCGATTGTCAGCTACGTAATATATCTGATGACGACTGTATAGTCGTAAGCGTTTTATAATTGCCTGATCGTCTCGCTTTTCAATAACCGCGAGCCATGTTAGTGTTAACAATAACATGGCATACCTAACATAGCATAAACGTGAGGTAGTAAAATATAATTACCTTTTTACCAGAAAAAAAGCGGCAAAGTGCATGTCGGACCACGCGCAATGTAGGGTTCCGTAGTAGTTGTCCACCCGTTACATTATGTGGACTGAAAAGTCGTCCATTACTGGACATAGGCCTCCCCCTTATGTTCTATAAATATAATTATTCGTACATAAAATAGCAGTTATAATATTGATACATTTCAGACATGTCATGTCACGCTCTAATAAATACGTCTGAACCCGTCCACCGCAGTTAATTGAACTGAATCAAGTGCCACTTGAATGCACAATATCTAATTGAAGGTAGATAGTGAGACCACTGCCAGTACCTACACAGTGCACTGCCTTACCGGAAACCAATACCAGATTTTTGTATAGTGCATGCTATTTGAGCCACAAAATTGCGGGAGACCAGTCTCTAAGGAGTCTTTGACTACACCTAATACGTTGCAGAAAATGCAAATTACATTCTCATTCAACTGCATAATACGAAAACATATTTGGATAATATGGTTATGGTTATGGACTCCTTTTTCCGCACTCAGTCCGTGTATGTCGGACCATTGTGCGTGGTTTGCTAGCTAGGGGTTTAGCCAGCCTAACTCCGACCAGAAGCGTACATTCAAGGTACACAATACGTGTCGGATTGAATACAGCACAGCATTAATAATGGGATTTTTTTTTACAGCTGCTGTTCAGAAAGAAGAGATTGTTGCCCTCGATTGAGGGATCAAAGTCGTACTTTTCTTCTCTCATTTGAGGGCAAAAATTACTCTTTTCCTCTTGAAGGTGTGAAAAGCAGTATAGCCACTTGGTAGCAAACATGTTTATAAGAAATTTCATGTTATTAGCAGCAAGCCTCATAAACCGTCTGTATCACACAGTAGCAAAACTATTTCCGCCTTGGGCATAAACACAATCCCTCGCTACGCACAAGATCCAATATACCGTCCTCGCTGTAAATATATCATTTTGCTTCCTTGAGATACAATCTACTATTAGTTTCTTGTTTAGGTACGCAATTTTAATTAAGTCGGAAAAAGTTCCATTAAAATTATTATTTTTGTTAGATTTTTAGACATGTTATATTGTGATATTAGGTGCAGTGTCTGACCACCTGCCGTGGCCCCTGCTGTGCTATTCACAACTGACATCTCACCTCTTCATTCACCTCTAGATAAAACATAATTTTTCGGCATGAGACACTTTAAAATGATAATCAAATATTGCAAAATTCCTTTAAAAATAAAATAGAAACATACAGACAAAACAGAAAATTAAATTAAAACTAAATAAAATACCTATTCCCCGCTCTGTGTCCTACCTGATCCAAAGATTGTCTTGACACATGAGATTTATAATAACTGCATGCAATCGGAGGTGCCCTACCTAACAAACCCTGTTCAGCTCAGGCGAGTTAATGCATTGTAAATGCCACTTCTGGTAAGTGCAAGCAATTCCAAAGCTGAAGCGATGCATCGCCCATGGATTCAATTATATGCAGTGCACCATGATAAAGAGAATGGAGTAACTAGGTTATAGGGTGACACTTCGTGGAGGAAAATTGATTTTCAAATCGACGCCAATGCCAGTCGAATAGTGTATGGGTAGTTAGCAGCTGCAGGGTAATTGCGTAGCGTTTTCAAATGTACCTACCTAAAGTACCTAAGGCTGATCTTGGTAACTTTCATTTCATTTATTGATTGCAACCATAGTATTACATTAACTTCCACGTTAAATTAACACGAATCAAAAACAGTTTAACTAAATAATTTTATTCGTACAAATAACAGCATTATTTGTTCCTAGGTATTAACAAAAATGTTCCCAGCAAAACTAGCACATTATGAGTTCAAATCAGCGTCTCCTCGAAAGAATAAAGATCAAATTGAGCCAAACCAAGGGCAACCACACAAGATGTTGGATTATAACAAATCGGTCTGAGTCTGGCATGATAAAAAACCGGCAAAGTGCGAGTCGGACTCGCGCACGAAGGGTTCCGTACTTTTTTTTATAAAAACGGCAAAAAAATCATGTTTGTTGTATGGGAGCCCACTTAAATATTTATTCTATTCTGATTTTTAGTATTTATTGTTATAGCGGCAACAGAAATACATCATCTGTGAAAATTTCAACTGTCCGGTTCTCGAGATATACTGACAGCGGAGTGGTGATACACGGACAGCGGAGCCTTAGTAATAGGGTCCCGTTTTACCCTTTGGGTACGGAACCCTAAAAAGGCTTGTGGTTCCATGGATAAAGCAGCTCACATACCTAATTGTCGTAGTCAAAGTCACGAGAGAACGATAAACAAGAAGAAGGGGGAAAAGCATAATTTGCATTCCTATTAGCATTATTTGACACCTGTAATTTCCGTACATTTTATATTATATAATATGTATCATATTAATCATATAATATGTATTAGTTTATATTATTCGTCTGTATATAACTAAATTATGTGTAAGTGTATGTATTTATGTGTATACCTTAATTTTATTGACAATTCAACGTTTCCATATTTTCCTGCACCGCTTTTCTGAGTGTCTCTGTTTGGCCCTGTGGTTGACTGGTAGAGAATTCCATTTGGCATTAACTCCGCCATTTGTACACTGTATTTTGTTTTGTGCAATAAAGTTTGAATAAATAAATATTATAACCTACAAGTCACATAGTTCAAACTGACACCGCACTGTCATCGCCACGCGGAACAAGAATATTTGTAATTTCCAGGGTGCAAAGCGGGTGGAGGGGGTAGCCTAAACGATCACAGCGCTCACTACGGTTAAAATTTACATTTCGTTGTTGTAGACCGCGGGCCAGAAGGTTAAAATCGTCAGTCATTTCCTCTCGCACGAAAACTTGTACAGTGATTAAGAAAGATGAATAAAAAATTGCTGTGGACGTCTGCCACGATTCCGTTGGTGGGTTGAGGAGCAGCAGCCTCCCAAAGACGTAAAAAAAAAATTAAATTCAGTCATTTCCTCTCGACTGAAACTAGGTTTAAATGATAGTTAAGAAAATACCTTAACGAAAAAAAATCGTCTGCCACTTGTAGGGCGGTGGAATACCCGTCTGCCAAGCACGTGAACATGTAAAAAAAAAATTCAGTCATTTCCTCTCGCATGAAATTTTGTCAGATGATAGTTTATGAACTATTATGAAGAAATAAATTCGTCTGCCACTTGTATCGCGGTGGAAAACCCGTCTGCCAAGGGCCTAAACATTGTATGGGGTGAAAAGGAAAAAACAATGCACATCGGCGTTTGGGGTATCTATGGATAGATATTTGAAAATGATATAGGGGTTTTTAAAAAACTTTTCCATTTTAATCAACCGTTGGTGAGATATTCGCTGTGAAAGTCGTAAAAAGTGCATCCCCCCTCTTTAATTTTGAAACTGCGAGGTCAAAAATTCTGAAAAAAATTGGGAGGGTGTAAATAAATAAAGACTTTCAAAAATATTCGGTTCGAATAAATTACGTCAAATGGTTTTTGAATAAACGCTGAAAAACTGTCTTGTCCAAACTAAACGCGTTAAGCGACGTGTGTTTCCCATAAAGATACGACCTTTTTTGCTACAATTTATTGGATATCGGTTTAAAATATTCGGTTTGAATAAATTACGTCAAACGGTTTTTGAATAAACGCTGAAAAACTGTCTTGCCCAAACAAAACGACTTAAGTGACGTGAGTTTCCTATGAAGACACGACCTGAGGCATGTCGAATAACTTTCAAGCAGTCCTAGAGTGCGTCTGGGATTACACACAATGAAGGTTTCCGTACCGACACGTACTAGTTCACATTTTAAACCACTAATCAATAAATCGTAGCAAAAATGGTCGTATCTGTATGGGGAAACTCACGTCGCTTAAGTCGTTTTGTTTGAACAAGACAGTTTTTCAGCGTTTATTCAAAAACCGTTTGACGTAGTTTATTCAAACCGAATATTTTTGAGTCTTTATTTATTTATACCCTCCCAATTTTTTTAGAATTTTTGATCTCATAGTTTAGAAATTAAAGAGGGGGATGAACTTTTTACGACTTTCACGGCGAATATTTCACCAACGGTTGAATTAAATGGAAAAGTTTTTTAGAAACCCCTATATCATTTTTAAAGACCTATCCATAGATACCCCACACGCCGATGTACATTGTTTTTTTCTTTTCATCCCATACAATGTTTAGGCCCTTGGCAGACGGGTTTTCCACCGCGATACAAGTGGCAGACGAATTTATTTCTTCATAATAGGCCATAAACTATCATCTGACAAAATTTCATGCGAGAGGAAATGACTGAATTTAATTATTTTTTTACATGTTCACGTGCTTGGCAGACGGGTATTCCACCGCCCTACAAGTGGCAGACGATTTTTTTTCGTTAAGGTATTTTCTTAACTAAGTATCATTTAAACCTAGTTTCAATCGAGAGGAAATGACTGAGTTTAATTATTTTTTTTACGTCTTTGGGAGGCTGCTGCTTCTCAACCCACCAACGGAATCGTGGCAGACGTCCACAGTAATTTTTTATTCATCTTTCTTAACCACTCTATGTAGTTTTCATGCGAGAGGAGATTGGTAATCGTGACCTGTCGTTGGCCCGCGGTCTATTGACTTGAGCTGTCAAATCCATATTGCAGTAAAGATAAATTTAATATGGCTCTAGTAAAATGTGTTATTGTGAATTGTAAAAACACCACAGAATAGCGACTGTAAATTTTACCAGTTTTCAAGACCGTGGTGGAAACGAGACCAAAGAAATAAGTGGATAATTGCCGTAAGAAAAAAAAGTAAGTCACCTAACCTGAAAACAACAATTTTAATGTTATTGGCAATAATGTTACAGACTACCATCGTCCAATATTGTCTAATATAGTAAAATAACACAAGATTTCATTAATTTTTTTCACAATATTTACTTATTTCTCGCTTGACAGCTATGACAAAGTGTCCATAATGGCCACCTGTCCCTGGCGCTGTCGTCGTGCACGGTCCCAATACAACACACAGACAAACTGTTCCGACAGTTTTGTGAGACCCTGTTCATGTTATGTTTTTATACTCTGATTATAAAATAAATAAATAAAATAAATAATGCAGGTTAAAAAGTAGACCACAGTGATGGGTAGGTACTGTTGGTACGTAGCAAGTCGAGTTATCCTTTTTTTGGGCAGTCGTGTAAAAAGCATTTTTCACTTCTCATGCTCGAAAAGTGTGTCATATTAGACTTGTGAAGCGGGGCTAAAGTAGTACATTTAAGCCCTAGGGAAAATATGTATACATATTTATGATTTACAAAACATTTTAATTTGACCAATCAAAATACTTCACCGATTAAATCCACCAATCACAGAAAAGTAATTTGACAGATTAAAACATATTTGGTAAAAATATCAACCAACCAGAACACAGCTGTACTAAAATCGACCAATCAGGAAAGACGTTTTTCAGTTCTTTAAAGATTAAGCGGTGTCTATGGTCAAAGCAATTACTCCTCTTAAAAGAAAAAAAAAGCGCATGATGCATCTCTTTTTTTGATATAGCAAAAGAAAGGGAGGCGAATACGCCAAGCAAACACGCATAGCGAGGCATATGGTGCTGGCCTTAGAAAAAAAAACATGCTGTCAAATTAGACATACACCCGCCAAGAGTTAAATTATTTGTGTTTATGTGTTTTCTCGCAATCGAAGTGAAAAGTAGAGTGTATAACTCGGGCCTAAAAGCCATATTACCACTCGAACTATTTTCCCTCTCTACGTTCGGGAAAATATATTAGCATCTCGTGGTAATATGGCTTACTTTAGACCCTTGTCAAACAATCTACTATTATACAACGACGGTGGCAACCAAGCTTACGACTTGCCTGATGGTGAACAGACACCGTGGTCTATGGACGCTCGCGACTCCTGAGGAATCACAAGTGCGTTGCTGACCCGTTATTGACTTAAGGATTCGTTGTGTTGACAGCTAGATATATGTACGTGCAATTGTGCAAGTCCTTACGACCTTTGCGACCTTAGTCTCCACCAGGAAAACAACACCACATAAGTACTTAACGAGCAACTAGTTGTGTGGCTTTCTGTGTATTATGTCTACAAGCTTACGTCAAATGTGAGCGAGAAGACAATGAAGGGGCTAAGGTGTTCCTGCTCTAAATTCACGATAAAAGTTGAATTTATTGGTGTCTAGATGTTAAATCTAGTCATATCCATAATAACGTCTCTGAGCTACATCTCTTGCACTGTAGAGCACTCCGCTCGACTGATCCTTGCGCTAATACCTTCGGCCAATCCGCAAGCCGAATTATACCGTCACTTCCAAAGCTGGGCATTCATAACGTTTACCATTCCCAATCCGCCTGAGAGCCAGTGTAAGCCGGACCTCCAATTACGCGTAGTTGTTACGAATCTCAGGCTCAAGATGACGCTATAGCGAATTTGCGACAGGTTATGAACTGCGTACATGCAATGTGGTTGAGCATATGATTGGCGCAGTACAAATGAGTAGGCACTTACATCTAACCGAGTAATTTGTTGTTACGAATCCATCTCAAATTAGGGACCAGGAACAGTCAAATTCGTATATATATATTCGTACATATATATCCCAAAGTTTAATATTTTTTCACTAAATGCGTATAAATGTACATAGTTCACATAGTAGGTAAGTAAATGTTTTCGATGTTGACTGCACCTACATAGTTACTTAACACCTAGACAAGATTGTTGAATGAATATCTATGACCACGGTCACACCTATACAGATAAAATGTGAAAGGTTTAGTTGATAGTCTTCATGACATTGAAATAAGATAACAAATCATTATACGTGCACAACATCATGCAATGCAATGTCAAATTTTCCAGTTAGTTAATAGTAGTTTATACAGTCGTTGTAGGTATATTGTTATGCGTCACGTGATTGGTCAAATTCTTGTTGTGTTGTGTTGTGTTATGAGTTAACATAGTTGTTGTAGGTATGTGATTTTTTCATCTGTCTTCAAACATTATAATCAACTAGTAGAAAGATTTAAAAGTTTAAGGCATTATATCAAGGCATTATCTATATGAGACAAATGACAGTCTCATACATTTTCCGCATCAGCTGTCATGAATCGACCTATACCAATCCAGTGACAACTGATTTCTATCAAACCCACCGGCAAACTCAACTGATATTTATTAGTAAACATAATGAAGTTATATTTCAACTTCCCAATAGTAAAGGATTCTTCACAGGCGGCCGTAGCATCCAGTCCATCTGTAGTTAATAGACTCTCAGCGAGCAGCGCTCCAATGCTGCAAATTATAACCTGCGAGTGAAACCGTTGCATTTAATGAGGCAATGGTTTGTCTGGCTGCCCGTTTTATTTACTATTGAAATTATTTAAATACAGCAAAATGTTTCACTTTGCAAACTGAAGGTTTTAGATTTTTTCGAATTTGCAACGTGCAAATTAAACGAAGTCTTTGTTGAACAATTTAATAAAATAAAGTAATTGTGTTTGTACCGCTGTATAAAGTCGTAGTATGTAAAGCAGCATAAGTTAGTTAGGCTATTGTCAAATAGAGGCTTTCCTATTTTTGAACTCGTTTTCCTCAAGTTTTCCTATCGCCTCTGCCTGGTATACAGTGTCCGGTAGGGCGTCTTCCGCCGTATCGGGCACTAGCAGTGTGAGTAGGCCTGCTGTCAGGGACACGAGGCCAAAGATTACAGCTGGAAGGCCGGACCAGTACACCATCTGCAAAGGGAGATAGATTGCAATACACGCGTGGAATAAATGATCATCATCATCATCAGCCTATGCCCCACTTCTGAGAATAGGCCTCTTCTTAAGGATATGAGGGAATTGCTCATTCGTTCGGGTCAAGTATGTTGTCATGCATAAATGCATACCGTTGCTGCTATACAAAGATGCATATAAGAATTTTTATCTCACTAGCGCGGGTGATTCATGGTTGTGTGTTGAGCTAGCTATACAGTATACATGCACATTGTCTACGTGTGCGTCAGCGTAGAGCTAAGTATGTGTCACAACTACAACCATGGCCAACTCGCGCTCGTGAAATAAAAGTACTTATAGGTACCAAAGCAACGCATACGTCAGTTGCTGTACTCTGTTGGTATAAATTTTTGGGCGTTAGTCACCTAATATTACTTCCTATTGACAGTTTTTTCTTGGGTTTAACTGCCCGATAACATAGCCTTTGTCGCATTCAGACATGCCCGCGCGTTTACATGACCGTAGTCGCTAGCGACTGCGTAAAAAATGTATGGACAAAAGTACAGCGCCTCTGGCGGTTACGCAATAGAACTAATATCTAATATCAGAAGTACCTACGGCAAGAGTTTTCGATACAATCTCATGGTACAGGCAGGTACCTATGGGGTACAGACGGTGATATTTGATAATAAACCAGTTAATAAACAGTAGTAAACTCTGTGTTTCTTTGCAACGAATTTGTAAAGAACGCTATCGGTTCTTATCTACTTAATAACGACTTACAAGCGAGCAGTACTTACAAGTTAAACTGCTATTAAATTCAATTATGTGATAGTTTTACGGTTAAAGCCGTAAAACGATCTATTAAAGTATTCACTGCCGGCAACGCTTATGTGCGTTCACGACCATACAATTTCGTTCATAGGGGCGTGGCTTGGCAGCTAATATATGTTAACTAAGGATTATTATTTTTTTTGCATTTTCGATGTCCCATAAATTACTTATTTATGACGTCTGATAGTGTATGTATTGTACTAAGATACTTTATAACTCTTTTGAAAACTCAGGATAAACATCAAACAGACCAAAAACATCAGGAAAATGTACCTACAGCCAATATTTTCGATCAAGTCTTTCAATGGTAGTATTTTAATCAGATCTCGTACATACCAATAAAGGCATCTGCGGCGCGATAATGGAGCCAATTCTGCCCACAGACGAGCAGAGAGCGTGCATGGAGTTCCTGGTGTATGTGGGGAACAGCTCCGACGTGAAGATGTATGTAATAGAGAAGTAGAATGACGACATTAGCTTCCCCGACATGTATAGCGTTATGGACAGCCACGGCAGCGCTGTAAAGAAAATAGTCAGGTAAAAAAAAACCTGTAAAATGGTGACGATTTTAAAGATTAGGATAATCGTAATAGGCCACATTGTTTTATGCATGTTGCAGATTATTTAGGCGTATATTTTAACCGGCTTCAAAAAAAGGAGGGTTCTCAATTCGTCTGTATGTTTTTTTATTGTCTCTAAACACCATCATTTACTTGTTTAACCACGAGTTGATGAATTATATTGCAGTACAAAAACATAGACTTGAAAGTATAGCGTTTCCGTGGATAAAGTTAGAAGACTAAAGACATAAGTTAGAAAACTTAGTTCTTACCACTTGGAACAAATGGCTGAGCCACGCACAAAACAGCACATGCTACGAAAGCAAAGATCAACGGAATCTTCCTCTTAAACTTGTTCAATATGTAGACGACAGCTAAATTACCAGGGACATCTACAATGGACGCCAGTGCATAATTGATGTACTTGTTTCCTTGCAAAGATATTGAGTTTATTGTTAACCCATGATTCACAAAGGTTGAAGCTATCCACCAGACAGAACAAACGAAAAACCTCTTCAACATCGATTTAGATTTGAAAGTTTCTATCAAAACTCTTGAAAAATTCGCTCCTTTTTCTTCTTGATATGAAATCTTGTTTAAATCAATGTCTAATTGCAACTTGTTCATCTTAGCAGCTTCGTCTATGATGGTGACTGCTTCGTCTTTCTTTCCTTTGGTTAGCAGCCATCGGGGGCTTTCATCGATTAAGTATATGTAGGACACAAAGAGTAGACCGGGCGTGTAAACCACTTGCAGGAAGTTCCTCCAGTAAGGAACTAGCCAGTATATTAAGGGGTAAAGAACTCCTCCAAATGTGAAACCAAAGCCGCTAATGGTAGTATATAAGACGCGTTTTTCTGTGGCGACCATTTCTATAGCTGAAAAAACAAAATGAAGATGAAATAAAAATATTTTGGGTATAAATTCAATTGTGTGTACCTACTAGTAAAGGATGATTCACGTCACGCTAGACCGTTTCGTGTCCCAACCGCCGGCCCATTTTCTAGTACAAGAAATCGACCCGCGTCCGTCAATTTCTTGTACTATCGACGTCAAGGTTATCTGACCGTAAGTAGGCCTTATGTCGGTCGCAATAAGGCTCACGGACGGTCAGTTAACTGTGTCTTCGATAGTACTACAAAACGGGCCGGCCCGGACACGGAACGGTCTAGCTTAAATCAACCTTAAGCGGTTTGAATTGTTGCGCAGGGTGAAGCGTGGGATGTAGTCTGAACGTGAATGCTGTATGAGTATTGAGTAGATACGTTTAGGGTCTACATACACATCATGAAGGATGAAGAACAAGGGTCTCCTATCACTGCCTCTAGAAATTCGAGGGCTATATAAAGCCAGTAGTTAGTGGTGAAGCTCCGCGCCAGTCCAATTAAACTGCCCAATATACACGTAACCACTGTCACAGTTTTCCTTCCCAACCTGAAAATACGTTAGTTGATTTATTCCATGAAATTAACTTGAAGAAATAACTTCAAAGGGTTTCAGATTCACAGGATAGTGGTATGCTATTTCTTATTTAATTAACTTCAGTAAAACTCAGTTATTTTAAGAGCTTGGATTGGAGCTCACACAACACAACCTTCCTTTAAAAAAAGGCTACTGTGGCTCGGCTACGATCAAAAATAACGATCACACTTGAATTACTCGTAAAAACAATATTTACGGTTGGAAATTCATAAATAAATCATGATTTAATTGTGGATTAAACAGTGTTGATGTATATCTAAACATAACTGTGACTGTGACACGTAGTGTTAAGAAGACTATTGGAGATACAGTCCTCTGATGCTGGGCAAGCATCAAACGCGGTCTTCTCAAGGACGGAGCGACAGACAAGGTTTGTGACTGATTCTGTTTGTATGAAAACGACTCTGGTAATGCCTACATTGGGGTTTTAGATTATTAATGTGTAACTACGTGCACAATGAGAGGAAGGCCTGTGCCCAGCAGTAGGAAGTACATATATAGACCGGTGATGCTGATGTCAGACTGATCGTCAATACACACGACTTCTAAATGTTACTAAGTATAGTTCATTCGGAGATAACACTTACACGAGCAGTCATAATCTGCCGTAGAACCCTAGGTGCACGTATTCACGTGATGTTTAAACGGACTTCATCGGCCATCGTGGTCGTGTTGGTAATTAAACAGCCTCATAACCAGCGAAGCGTGGCTCATGATAACCTCGGTTTAATACTACAGCTGAATTAGCGATATACGAGTGAGCTGCGTGGTGCAATGTTGGTTGTTCAGAATTGACACATTGTGATTGAAAATCTTTTTGAAGCCATTTAACTTATTTTTAATCATGTCAAGTCCCAATGATAGCATTTCATGTCAAATCGATCGCTAACATTTTAGTTACAGTCCTGTATACTATACTAATGCAATTTTCTGCAGGGTATAGTCACGCAACCTTATGAACTCACGTGAGGCATATTTTAATGATTTTTTTCGACTCAAGCTAATAGAGTTAAACGTTAAAAATGACTTTAAAACCTACCGTAAGTACATACGAAAATAACGTGATAAAGCTGGCTGGTCTCGCTAATTCATTTATGTACCTACAACACTTGCGGCAACAGCCTTGAAGAATTTGCTTCGAAATGTAATCTAAGATTGTTTTTTAAATAGTGTTATTTAATTTCCATTAAAATGTTACAAAAAAAACTAAGGTAAACGTCCCAATTTTCGACACTTGAATACCCAAGAGATCATTCACCCTTGTTTTAGTTTTATTTTAATTTGTTATTTTATATTAATGGTACTTACCCTTGTCACTTTGATATAAGATTGAAAGTGCCATGTGTCGAGCATCGGTACATTTACCTTATTTAATTTTTGTAGAAATTAACACCAAAAACAAGACCATTGATTACAATAACAATACAATACAATTATAACATGTAAATGATTTTACAAAAAACATTCAAATGAAGTTTTGTTATTAGGGTATTGATGGAAACAATAATGTTTATAAACTGTACTATTACAAAGCATAACAATAAACATTTGTGAACAAAGCAGCACATTCAAATGCAATTAACACGCTCTGTTCGATTTCATCGTAATTGTCCACCGTAATTGACGGGTATTACCACTTTTGAGTTTTTAAAAACCATCTGAGACATAGAATATAGTGTCTTAAAATCTAAAAAAAAAATATATGTTACATGAGGATCTTGTCTAGTCAAAATCGTAGTCAGTTACATGATCTGATGAATTTCACTCGATAGAAAAAAATCGCGAAGTCACCCCTTTTTGGAATGTATTTTCAATACTACGGTTATATTACTGATATTTAACATTTAATTTTTGTACTCAATTAAAGATCGTAAATAGTTATAGACATTTTCGCAGTGTTTGCTTTGATAATATGACTGGCTTGATGACTATAGCTAAATATTTACAAAACTGCGCGCAGAGCTTGCGTAGAGAGCAGGATGGTTAATTGTAAACTCACGCATGTTAGAGCGGGACAGTTGCGTCGGGGATACCTCCCCTTAATTTTACTCAATGTTTTACACCAACAACAATAGGGAACTTGTATGAATAATTCAATTACAACTTATAACTCTTATAAGTGTTAAAATGCCCGCCCAGGGCATTTATTTGTGTGATGAGCACGAATTGTTCTTGGGTATTGGATGTTTTCTATGTATTTAAGTATCTATTTATCTATATAAGTTTGTATACGTCGCGTAGCATTTTATCGAAATCACTTACATCGATTTTAATTTCGCCGAAAACTATTCCACGATTGCCATTACGTTTTTTTTTTTAATTACATAATTATCAATTCATTGTTTTTTTTATAATCGAACAACTTTTAATCGTTAGTCGTTTACAAATTTGTGTCACATCGTAGCGTAACGAATCATCGAAATTACTTTTCATAGAAACATGATTCACAAATGGCACGTTCCATATATTATTATTGCCACGAACAATTTTTCATCGCAGTAACGTTTCAACGAACGATACATTTGTTAAATATTGTTTGTGTGATACGTATATAGGAAACAGAATACTTCGTAAATAGTTTAGACATTGTTTTATTTAAGTGCCTATTCCGCTTTGAGGGATGCAAGTGAACCCTAACCTAACCGAACTTTGACAATACCTATCTCACAGACGTGTCAAATTTGACAGTTTGGCGACGTGCAAGCGTGTCGAGGGTACCCCGCTCACGCGGGATGCCTATTCCGCTCCCTCAGGATGCAAGTGAACCCTATATCCAGAGCACAGATTTATTTTCTGGACATGTCGTTTCAAAAACTTGTGTAGATATTGATCAGTAGTGATTTAAAGAGTTCAAAAATGCCTAACTTGATTATTTTTGTGTTCAATTCTTCAAATATATTTTTTGAGACCTATATTTTCATGCCGATGTTTAGTTTTAGGCCTTTAAACGCGATCAAAATGTTGTATTTCACCTTACTACGCGCCTTAAGGGATAAAAGTATGCTATATGATAATCCAGGCTAAAAACTCTATGTATACCAAGTTTCATCATAGTCCGTTCACCTGTTTTTGCGTGATTGAGTAACAAATATCCAAATATCCTAACTTTTGCATTTATAATATTAAGCAGGATATTTTTAATGATTTCATTACAAATGTATAGTTTTCAGATTTTTCCCTGTACATGTAGTATTACGACGATATTGCTTGCAAAATTTCATAGTTCTAGGTCAACGAGAAGTACCCTACAAATGTTTGATTTCCTTGATAGTGTCGAAATATACATTTTTTCCGGCATAAACGGCCGTATTTTTCCCCTACGTTAACTTAGAAGTTTGGTTTTTTCACAGCTTCTAGGGACCCTAAAAACAAACGAATTTTAAAGTAATTTTAGCTAAAATAGGTTTGTTGAACGTTTAGAAATAAAAGCATTAGTCTTTACCTATCTGATAGAGGTCCAACAATGAGTAACCCGACCATATATCCAAAGCTATGCATGGTTCCGACTAGAGTCCGCTTCCATTCTTGACACGCCAAGTCGAACTGAAACAAAAAACCGGTGAAAATAAAATAACATTTTTCAATCTTTAACTTTAAATAGTTTTGGGTTGGCCTTGTTTAAAACTATTGCAAATTTCAAATCGATAGCATAAGTAGATCTTGAGATATTTAGCTATGTGACAGATCGACGGACAGACAATGCCGCACCACAAGGGTTCCGTTTTACCTTTTTATTACGGAACCGTAAAAGTTTACATCGTTAGCGGCCTACCAGGTCATCGACAGGTGATGGTGCTATTTTAAGTATTCTAACATGCTAGGTGCACTTACAACAAGTTATTGTTGCAACAACAAATATATTGTGTGGTAACATCTGCCTTTGCACATACTTTTAAAAGTTCAATCAATGTATGAGAAAGTCCACAACATGTTCATAGGTTCAATTTACCTCTGCCACAAAGCTATGGGGGTCATCGTACACCCACTCGGTACATGATGAATTGACCTTGTGACAACTCCCAAACTCAGAGTTGTTGAGTTGGCTTGAGTTCATCCAAGTGTCAGAATCATCTTTGCATCTGTAATGTAGAACCATCTGTTATTTCTTTTTTTCACATTCTGAGGGTAGTAAACAAATTTACGGCCTGCCTGATAGACAATTGCGACTCTAGAAGAATCACAGGCGCTTTTTGCCGACTTTTTACTGAGTAGTCATCTAGTCATAACTCAAGCTTAGAGTCTTGTTAATATGAGCCGAGTTCTTGAAATTTAGACCATTTTCTGGATAGTGTACCTAATAAAATAATGACAGGAGAAAAAACAGAAAAATAAACACTCAGAATTCAATACCGAACAATTTTCTGATTACGTCGCTGAATGAGCGTTCGTACAAGAACAGTTGAGTTCTCTTCATAACACAGTTGTTGAAAATGATTTAAATGTAATATAAACAAACCACTCGAATCCTATACAAGTACATTAGTCTTTGCGGAAGACTTAAGTCCCAAACAAGACTCGAGCTTCGATTAATTGAATAAATTCAAGTCGGGAAACGATGACTCCAAAGATAGGATCGTATTTTAAGGTACCTAGTAACGCTATTTATGTACTATTTATTTAGATGGTATTTACTAACACTATTTATGTACCTATATCTTAATATTACCAATGTCCACAGGAAACCCGCGGCCATAAATCTGCACATGACCCCTTCATGTGCGAAAGAGAGCGTCTGACCTCCGTGCCTTCATATTTCGTTATTATGTGCCGCATCTATTATATAATGTTGTTTTTATTTTTGCAAAATGTAATTAGGATTTAAGTAAATAAATAACTACATGGATAGTCGAGGTCAGTCGACTTTATTTACTTGGCGAATAAAATACTCATTAAATATCGTAAAAAGAAAAACGGTAAACATGGGCTTAAAAGATAAGACACGGATAAGTTGTGAACAAGGCCTTTGTATTTGTATGCATTTTTTATCATTATGGTGTTTGAAGTGCACGATTTACCCAAGTAATCCATATATCAACTCAAGTTCATTGGCCAATCTAACACCTATTTATAAATCATTTGTGGATCCATTATAGGTACAAGGTGTGGCTGGCCAATCTAACACCTATTTATAAATCATTTGTTGATCCATTATAAGTACAAGGTGTGGCGAATGAAGTGTTGAGTGAATGCTTTTAAGGCGCTACAACGAGAAGTTTAGAAACTTTGAAGCGCTGTTCTGCCCAGGCGAGGAAAACTAGGGACTGATTTTCAGATAAATATATGATTCTTGACTACCTATATGATCGTGTTTCTGACAATAGCCGAAACATGTTTGCTTAAAATTTTCTCGATAGAAAAAAAATCCAGTCTATATTTTCCTTTTTTACTCAGCCTACTAAAACAACGCATTATTAAAAGAAACGATTAAGTTAATATTAATGATATTGTACCTCGTCTTAACTCTGTCAAGAGGAAATTTAATAAACCTGCACACAGTCAGATATTTAACGAGATTTGTCTAAAAAAGCCATTCTCGAAGCATCCCGTTTTATCGTGAGCGAAAAACATAAGGGCATCTCTTTCAATCTATATATCGCCTTAAAAATCATAGGTATATATATATATATATATATATATTATTATTAAAAATGGGATCGCTCTTGGCCAGCATCTAGCCAGGGGGCAAAGATGAGGCCGACGATGAAGCGAGCTCACCCAGAAGATGCCTATTCACTCGTGCCTTAAAAAGGTCTAGGTTATATGAGCTCGGAAACACAAACGCCGGCAGAGAATTCCAAACCTTAGAAGTGCGCATTATACTCGTAAAAGATGCTTTGCATAAACTTTTATAATGCGCTTGGTTCGAATAAGAGGAATTTCGACCAAGTAAGGATGGTTCTTCATATAATTAGAGACATTAAATAACATAGTGCGTGTTGTTACTTTGTTACGGGTTTCCGTTGAAGAAATATTCCACTTTCGGAAACCAGCGCCATCTCTTAAGTAGTATATTTTTAAGGCATATCTTCTGAACCCCGAAAATGCCAGGAGACAATCTCTATGAAGTTGCAGAGAGACAGTCTCTAAACTGCCCAGTTCTCCAGTAATGACGTCATAGGTAACCATTGCCGCTCCCGATTTTGGAAAAATGCAAATGACAGCATCAACATAATTTTCAGCCCGTTATCGCCCACTGCTGAGCATATGCCTTTCTTCGAGCACGCCACCCGTTTCTGTCCTGGGCTATTCTTATCCAAGAGTGGCCCGCGATTTTTCTGATATCGTCTGCCCATCGAGCTTGTGGACGTCCGACGCTCCTTTTACCCAGAAATGGCCACCAGTCCGATATTATTCTGTCCTACCTGCCATCACTCTGCCCAGTAAGTTAGTGCCCAGCTCCACTTGAGTTTGGTAATGACATCACCGACGTCACGCACTTTCGTGACAGCATAACTTATGTATTATTAAACTTATGAGGTAGTTGCAAATAAAAGAAAATATATAAAAATATTAAATCATATCGGTTTTCCTCAAGATGAGAAACTTGACATAGATATTTATTATTACCGAGATAATATTGAATCTTTAGGCTATATACGCACAAAAAATATTAATATCGGTTAAAATTTAGAGAAAGGTACAAAACCAACCAGCGCTGGTGAAAAATGCCGCCCCTATCGCCGCGGATACATGACTAATATAACTGAACTTCTTTTCCGCAGATCTATTATAGGGTATAGGGTATATTATATCCCGTTTTTTTAAAGCTTAGAATTTTAACGGTAATTTTCGCCTACAATTCTACGGTTCCCTAAAACATCTATCTCAGAGATAGCACATCGCATATTTTTCTGTCTCAAGAGTGTTTTCCCTGATATCGCATGATGACAAAAGCACGATTTTTCTAATCTGAAAAATTAAAACGAAGTATATATAGTAAAAGACTATGCTATGACTATAAATTATATGGTGCTTACTTTATCAGTGTATCAATGTAGTTTGTGTATATTACAAATAGCTTTTAAGTTTACAATTATATATAATTATATTGTATGTTTTTAACACGTCTTTTCAAAACGTAGTTTCCTAGCTTCTATTAATTATAACAGATTTTTAATTTTTTTTGTGCTTTGTATAGCCTGAAGATTCAATACTATCTCAGTAATAATTACAAATTTAGAAATAAAGAAATTCTGAACAAAGTAGGTTCCGAGCAGGATTCGAACCTGATACCTCCTGGCATTCGCGGCCAGTCGCTCTAGCCAACTAAGCTATTAGAGCAACCCGCACCCAGCCCCCAAATTCTTCAACCGAAACTTATACTAGAGGTACAGACGTAACGGGAGATGTGTAACCCTTATAATAAAGATACTTATATAGTATGTATGTACGTATGTATGTAAGCACTTTATTGTACACAAAAACAAGTTAAAACACGTACTTGTTACAAAAGATTGAAGTACAAAGGCGAACTTATCCCTATAAGGGATCTCTTTCAGCTAACCTTTGAGCAATTGAGTGGAAGTTTGGTAGCAATGAGAGACAAACTTAGGTACATTGTATACAACTATACAGTCTCAAAATACTAAACAAGACAAAAGAAAATACACAAAAAAAAACTGTAACACGGAAGAATCTGCCTTACAATCAGAGTTCTTTGTCGTTTTTTGCTTGCGTTCGTTTGTCAGAATTTGGCCTAAGGCCGGTCGCACATTGGACACGTTTTCGTAAGAAATTACTCGTCCGAACACGCACGAAGCCGCGCGAACGATCCCGATCTTGAAAGTACTACGGGAGCGCGCTCACTGGATACGAATTGGTCGTATTCGCAACGTGTCCAATGTGCGACTGGCCTTATAGTTTTGTACGCTACGAACTATACAAAGCATGGAATGGCATGTGTGCTCGTTTTGCATTCTACCAATAGTTAAAAATAAATTAGGTACCTGTACTTCACTTCCTCGGTAATAAATATATAATTGCAGTAGGCTATGGAGTTGAACACGTTAATCAGCGTTAAACATATTGTTGCGACAGTATGGTAACGTCCCCACACACCGAATTTGATGAGGATATCATCTAAGTGTACTTTCTCCGTTATTTTAGTCATCTTTGCTATCCGAAAATCTTCATAAGATTATGTCTTGATTGATGATTTTAAATAATTTACAAGTTAAAAGATTTATATTTATAATTTTATAAAATAAACAGAAGAACCACATTGATATATTAAGTTTTCCTGTGCCACCGTCCTTGCTATTAAGTAAAAGATATCCTCTTGACAACAACTTTAGGTTGTATTTGAATACATAAAAGAATTATTTATATCTTAGATTTTTTGCAATTCCAATAAAAGGTCATAATGAATGGTTTTCACGTATTTAGTACATTTCCACTTTTAGTGTTTACGTAGTAGGTACACAGGTAAACTGGTGGTGTGATTGAAACTTTTTTATATCAACCAGGCTTGTTTTTTTAAGTTAACGGCACGATAATCACAACATAAATTAATTAAACATATTGATAACTTGGAAATGCCTAGCACGCTATGCAGCTAACGGTTCTATGGTAGAATTATTGTGACTGATTAAAACCATAACAGTAAGTACGTGGTAAAGATCACTTTTTTGTGTCCGTCACGGCTACCTCACTCAAGCCATTGCCACTCACTGCATAAAAACATACAATTGACAGTGGGATCTCGTGAATACATTGACAAACATAATACGCTTCGCAATCACGTATCTCACTCAATCGTGACGTCCCAAAGGCATCTTTGCTGAGATACGCTTTAAGTTTAATTTCGAATGACATGTAACAATACCTTTTTTGCCAAACTACTACTTATATACATATACAAACTTTATTTCTTAAGCAATAGTTGCGTTTCTCAATGCACCGGTTTGTCAAGGTGCATTTTTAAGGAGATAAAACAGAAACGCTAATGCTACTAACTCCGGCTGCCCGTCTGTCACGACTTACTTTGTACCCTAACTTTACAACTAAGTAGGTATTTCTGCTACCAATTTTCAAATTTGGAATTAGTTGTAAACAAGGCCAACGCAAGTTAATTAACACTTAAAAAATTGAAATGGCCGATTATGGGACCTAATATCTAGTCTTCTTACAATGTCAAGTGTAGTACCTAATCAGTATCATACGAAGGTGTTTGAGTTTAATTTTTTTCATTTCTCATGCTCGAAAAGTGTGTCATATTAGACTTGTAAAGCGGTGGGTGTCTACGATGGTCTGCGTATGTGTCAAATCAGTTACGCCAGCTGCACACTTCGCCGTATTCGTGCAAATCATATTCGTATTGCATCTGTTTCTTTAATATCGCAAAAGAAAGGGAGGCGATTGCCTACTGTCATTGCATCGTTACTGACACAACGTCTTTAAACAAGTACCTATTGATTGGCGAAATTATAATAAATTTGATGGAAAACCATTTTTAAAGAGTGAAGTGACTGGATATCTTTACTTATTTGTTTTCTCGAGGTTTTCTCGCAATCGAAGTGAAAAGTAGAGTGTATATAACTCGGGTCTAAAAGCCATATTACCCCTCGAACAATTTTCCCTCACTTTGTTCGGGAAAATAACCAACTCGTGGTATTAGGCCTTGCTTTAGACCCTAGTTATACTTTGCACGTTGTCGAATGATAATAATGATCCTGCGGCGACCCACTTAACAAGGCGTAGCCGGCATTCGTCGGGGCTTTAGACGGTAGTCCAAAGCATTTGCCGCGGTTAGTCTGTCATACCCGCCGTCCCCTAACCAGGCGGGACGCGTAAATAATGCATTTCCCCAAGATTAAAAATAGACCCTTGATATTCTTGATATACAATCTACTATTTTTAATAATCAAAATAATATTGTGAAATTTTTATATTTGACTATTGATGGATGTCAATATTAGAGGAAAATTATAAATAACCATATCTATCTCTGTTTCTTTTTTAATGATCAGAAATCCATTACAATTTGTACAGATCTGTGTCGTCGTGCGAGTCTAACTCGCAATTGACCGGTTTTTTTTAATGTCAAGTACGCCCAAACATCAAACAATATTTAAATTTGACGTGGCAATGCCGTGCCAACCTTTTACTTCTATGATTAGAAAACATTAAAAATCATTCGTGATCACCACAAAAACTTCGAAAGAACAAAGTAGATAGCGGACCCTGGACCCTGGGCATCCTTCAGAATGCACTAGGATAACGCTAGGAGGATGATGATGATGATTAACTGCAGAGTCTAGAGTCCTATAGAACGACTAATAGGTCGTAGTAAGTAATTCTGATGATACTCCCAGGTATGGGTCTACGCACCTACCTGGGAGTCTCAACAGAATTACTATCGCTTCCGGTCAGCAAATTTCTAACTGTCGTAAGGAACGGCGAGGTATCTTAAGGAAGCGATGGTAGTCTTAGAATCGTAGCGTACTAAAAAGTATCAAGTTGTTTCGATTCAACAATCGTCCTCTGCATGGTCGTACTGGCCATTGTACAATTCTGTACACTTTATATACACAAAGAAGCGTAAGCGGCTCCGCTTTCCTATTAAAATAGTCCGTTCTTCATTATGCAAAGCAGTTATAAAAGTCTTAAGGCCTAGTAATATTTTATAAAGTTATGCTTTTTTGACTATCTTGGCATAATACAATGGTCAATGAACGAACTTACAAAAGAAACCAAATATGCACACATAGATGATCATAAGATCTGTTGTTGATATAATATTAGATACAACGACTGTAAAATATGGTTCTGGATCAATGTTATAGTATTTTAATGCTACCTAATTCATTCGTACATAAGGTGGTTCTATAGACAACGTTAAATAAAAGGTTGACAACATTTAAAATTTTCAAGTTGGCCTTTTTATGTCCTAGATCGATTGAAAATTAAATTTGAAGGTCCACGTGTTTTTTTATTTCTCCCGAAAACCTAATTTTCATTCAAAAATATCTAATCTCAAAGTAGCGAATCGTATAACGTAATTTTAAGAATTACATATGTTTGACAGCATTGCTCTTTAACAGTCGTAGGAATGATGTCACACTTCCGTTTTATACATTTTGGATATTTTCTTCAAATCTAGCGAAGAAAAAAAAATAAAAACTATTTGATTACGTTCAGGGGCCTATTGCATAATAAATTACAACTAATATTACAAGCGGAAGTCTCTTTCGAATGAAAGGGATTGAAAGGAGACTACCTCTTGTAATATTTGTTGTAATTTATTATGCAATAGGCCCCAGGTAGCATATTTACCGAAACGGTTTTCGATTTAGGCATGATTATAAATTTTAAAATGTTGTCATATGTTATTGTTTTAGATTTAAAAAAATTTATATTGTGTGTATTGCTGTTGTCCCAAATAAAGTAAAATATAATCTAAAGAACGTAAATCAACAAGTAGAGTAAGACCTTCGTTACTTTGCATTGCCGTTTTCATTTAAGAGGAGGGGTAGGGCAAGCTCTCTCCATACAAACTTTGTGCAGGATTTACTTCGTTTGTGTTTGCATTAAAGTTATGATTTTTGGTCAGTATGCTTATTTTTCTGATAGCTATTTCGTGATGTAATTTTTTTTTTATCAATTTTTTTTTTAATTTTGATTTTTTTTGAAATATTTGAAAATTTTCACATCACGATCTTCGCATATCTAATATTTACAACCAAAAAAAATTTATATTTGTTAGTGCCAAAACCGACGAATAAAACGTGCACAAAGTTTGTATAGGGAAGGCCTTGCCCTACCCTGCGCCTTAAATATATAATTTACTTTTGTTGATCTTATTGTAATTGAATTTAAAAGAAAGTTCTTGCCTTGTCTGTATGTATGTCTGTACGCGTTAAAAAATAACCGAACGGATTTTTATGCGGTTTTCACCAAGACGCAGTGTTTCATGAGAAAGGTATGTAATTCATTCAGGTTTTGTGTCAAATCAGATAAAATAGGCACTTTGTAACTAACGCTAAATATCACATGCTTATCAAAATAATTTATGTAATATGTTCGATTTATTTTTAACTTTTTTATTATCATTTATTATGAATGCTAATTCAAAATTAGTACTTAATCAAGTGTTGGTTAGTGTTATACAAGGCAACCTTAGAAAAACAAATTTATACTTAACTTAGCTCAAAAATCAGTACGTGCATTTTTAAGAATTAATCAAATTAATTAAAGTAACTTTGTTTAAAGAAAAGAGGTGACATATTTTTTGTCGATCTGTTAACACTCAAATGATCCTGACGGTACTAAAAACGTGGCTTATCATTTTTACCTTAACGGAAGCAAATTGAATACGAAAATTACTGTCATTAAATTTAATCGACACTATTTTCCGCATTCACCCGACCGACAAACGGTTATACAGAATTTTGCTACATGAGAGCTATATACCATTGGTGTATCGTTTCCGAATGATATTACAGCAGATTCATGCGTTCAATCTATGTGCTTGAAAATGTAAATTAATATTGTACAACGAGGCATTTTTAGCTCCACTACAAATTATTATGTCTAATGTTTGCGCTTTGTGTAAAACTGATATTGTTCTCTAGCGTAAAATCGTTTTTGGATATACCGTAAAATATGAAGCTTTGCTGCTTGTTGTCTCAAGAATAATAATCCTTTTACTGTTCCACCAAACAATATGTATTATACCCTGTACTCTGTAGTGGAATAAAAAGAGATTATTTTTGTAGCAGGTATATTATCATGAAATTCCGCAAAGTTACGCCTGTATTTAGTCAATAACTTGCTTGTTTTGGTTCCGTACCAAAAACGTAACAAAGGGTACTCAAAGGGTACACTGGGCCACAACTACTTAAGTAAAATCTGCTTAAATGCTATCGATTTTTGAAATACCTAGTTGTAAAAAAAACTTATGTAGGTTATCTAGACACGCGGCAGCGTGTCAAGCCAAAGTTCAAAAAAAAAAAGAACTGGCGACGCAGCGGCCGTGTGTTATTTACACTAACCATTTGGTGGCACTTTTGACCCCTACGTAACTCAAAATCTATTGAACGGACACATATGAAATTTGGTACGTTTATTAAGATCCTTAAGGCTAACCAGATTCCCAAATTTCATGAATATAGCTCAATCGGTTATTAAGATACAAACGTCTAAAAATATGATTTTTTAGACTAGGATGGATAAGGAATAATCCAAAACCTAACCCACTTCCAGGTGACCTAGCAAGTTGAAATTTGGCATTGAGCTGGGTAAATGTATGATTACGAATTACGAACCTGAGTAACATAAACAGTGTTTTTTAGGGTTCCGTAGTAAACAAGGAACCCTTATAGTTTCGCCATGTCCGTCCGTCCGTCCGTCCGTCCGTCCGTCCGTCCGTCCGTCCGTCTGACCCCCGTTTTTCTCAGTAACCGTTAGTACTAGAAAGCTGTAATTTGGCATGAGTATACATATCAATGACGCCGACAAAACGGTAGAATAAAATTTAAAAAAAAATTTTTTTTCAGGGTACCTCCCCTACATGTAAAGTGGTGGTGCAATTTTTTTTTCTTCCAAACCCCATCGTGTGGGGTATAGTTGGATAGCTCTTTCAAAAATATTATAAGGTTTCTAAAAACATTTTTTGATTAAAGAATAGGTTGGCGTGATATTAAGCTTTGAAGTGATAATTTTTGTTATGGTCAAGTGTCCCCCCCCCCCCCCTGCCAGCTAAACGGTGGCTACTAGGCATGTGAAAAAAATCATGGTAGTAGTATATACAATAAATTTAAAAGGAAAACTATCACAGCTAAGTAGACATTACTAGTTAACGAGTAATAGTCGAACTTCAGAAATGTACTTTGCAAAAGCAAACCTTCGTACAATTTCCATTGATACCTTAGATAATGTTGTTAATTCTGTCAAAAACATAGTAAATATAAGTTTGCGAACTTTTTACTCCACATAATGTAACGGGTGGACGACTACGGAACCCTACCTTGCGAGTGGCCCGACACGCACTTGGCCGGTTTTTTACGATTTGTATTTTCCAAATAACATTTTTTATTTACACACTAAGAGCCTATTGATTTTGTACTGGCAAAAATTTATAATAGTAGATTATACACCAAGGGGATAAAACACTGTTTTATGTCACGGGTGCGATATTGAATCCCGAACGTAACGAAGGACTCTAAATTTTACTCCCGAGCGGAGCGAGGGAGTAATGACTTAATTCCTGAGCGAAGCGAGGGAATTAAGACTGAGTCCTGAGTGTAGTGAGGGATTTAAGCGCTCCCAAGACAAAAACAGCTTTATCCCCGAGGAGTATACTCTACTTTTCTCACCTCTTGCGAGGCAATAAAAAAACCAAGGCTACTAAAAACAGAATTAAATCAGTCAATCGCAGCAAATTTTAGTATCTATTTTAATAGAATCTGTTTTACTCCGTATAATTAAGCGTCTTGTAACTCATGCGGATCTTGTTTTTGGTATTTAATACCTAGTACATCCACGACTGCTTGCATTCATTTGTGTGGTGAGCACAAGTATTTTGTTCCTCAATCTCTTAGATGTTTTCTATGTATATATTTATCTTTATAGGTATATGTATATCGTCGACTAGTACCCATAGTACAAGCTTTGATTAGTTTGGGACTAGGTAGATTTGTGTAAGACTGTCCACACCTATGTAAGTATGTATTTATTTACATTGCTGCAACTGCTGCGAAGGGAGGAAGGCCAGCCCTAGCTACGTCCGAGGCACGGATATTACATAGTGATTTTATTTAAAAATGTAATAAAATATGAGAATAATGTATAAGAAAACTCCAAAATGTAATTCTACAAATATTCATTACTAAAACCACGCGCTTGACGCGCTACAGGCGGCGGCCGACGACGCAGTCTTTTGTTTCGAACACGACGTTCCAAACAAAACACGGAGCTGGTGTGCCGCCTCCTCGCCGCTTAGTGGACTTCACGACATTAGACTTTAATGACAGAACTATAAGAACTATGAAAAGTGAAATCACATTATTACCCGGCGGGTTATAATGAGAGTCAGTACGATATTACTACCCGGCTTAAGCCAAGGGTTATAATGATTTGCTTTCGGTAAGGTTTGCATGATATATAATTGGTCATTGACGAGCAGGTGGTGTGAAAATGTTATTTGAACCGAATAGTATAGTACAGTCAGTACTGAGCAAAATTTCTGAACAAAAAGTAATGATATCCTATCAAAACATAAATGTGAAATGAGAGCCAAGTTCAATATTAAGAATATGCGTCGTTATTGTCTTCGCCAACAAAAGAATTGATATCTATATGGGTGCCAAGTTTTGCGTAGAAAATCCGGAAACTTGAGATGTTCCAACTATACGTTACAAGTATACCTTGGTTGGAAGGTATAGTTGACGAAATATAAGCTGCACCGATTCCTCGAACAACTTGTATGGCGAATCGGTGCAGCTTATATTTCGTCAACCATAATCATTTAGCAACTAGAAATTTGTCAAAGTACCTAGGTAGCATGTACTATGTCGTTCTGCGAAATATTGTCTCTCAGAATCCTACAATAAGCATCTGATGAAGTAAGTACGTAGAAGCTCAACATGTAGTCGCACGATTCTATCCACCAAAATTCGGCCGCAGAAAAAGACAAAATCATTGATAAATGCCAATCTGAAAATCAGCGCTGGGTGCATACCTAGCATACGCTGAGACTGGTACCCATTACATAAATACTTAAATATGTATATCTAGATATAAGTTCCTCTGTTTTTGTATATTTGTTTTTTTGTGTTTATGGTAATAAATATATTTGATTTGATTTGAATTGATTTGAATAAAAAAAAACAACGGGTTGCACTCCGGGAGTGCCGTTAGAAGTGAAAATTCAATAACATGATTTAAAGAAAATAAATAACAAAGATATTGATATTCATATTCGAATAATCCATAAATCCATCTACACATATAACTTAAAGCATTTAAGACGGGAGCCGCCATTGATATACTTACCCCTCTGCCAAAAGCGTAGGAGAAAAATCTGCCACGTTATTAAAAACTACTTCATTCATCGATTATACTCGTACTTCAGTCTCAGAATCGTTCCCGGCGTGTGAAGAGCTCCGTCAAAATGCCTTAATGTGCTGTTTTTGAGTGCATAAAACGTTATAATTTATCAAATCAACACAAAGATAAATTATCATTTCACATGCACGTATATTTTGGATTTAATTATAATTTTCTGCAGAGTTAAAGTTTTAATTGAAATCGGAAACCAAGCATCGATTACAAAGTAAATTCAAAATTATTCGTACTTTGACCATCACGCTTGGCCACTATTTTGACGTGAACTGTCACCGTATTTAGGGACAATAAGAACTACTTTCAGTCTAGCTATCCGATATTGGACTTAGTGGAAAAGTCAGTAAGAGGAAACTTCATTCTTCAGGTTTGGTGTTTAAAGTCTTACGATTGGGAAGAATGGGAAGACCAGCTGTGTTGACCCCTCCTAGCATCGCAATCACGATGCTAGGAGGCATGCTAAACTCCGCCGGCTTGTTTGGCTTTATGAAATGTTGTATATGTGTGCTCACGCACACCACCAGCTATGTTGACCTATGATTACACGTCAGTACGCTAACAGCAAGCAGTGGTTTCACTTGTCCCACCTTACGTATCTATCAGTGGCGACGTCTACCCACATTCCAGAAATATAAAAATAACGGAAATGTCTGGTGCAAATTTCGGCTTTTTGTCTGCGTTTGACCACACTATTCAGTCTTGGGACACGTATAAGGCTCGAATATCGCAGTGGTTCATCGCAAATGATATTACCGGGACTATAGATGCCGGGGGTATAAAGCGACGAGCGATCCTACTTAGCGCACTCAGCGAGGGCACATACAAGCTTGCAGCGGATCTTGCGCTGCCAAAGAAGCTTCCGGACGTGCCCTACGAAGACATCGTCAAGTTGCTGGACGATCACTTCACTCCGAAGCGTTGTGGATTTGCCGAGCGTTACAAATTCTACTCGGCTACGCAGCAGTCAGGGGAAACGTTCGCTCAGTGGGCAGCGCGCCTGCGCGGGCTAACGGCGCATTGTGGGTTTACCAGTGTGGCGGAAGCTCTCCGAGACAGATTCGTCATGGGGATGTTATCAGGCCCGGAGAAGGATAAACTTTTCGCACAGGATCTTTCAAACCTGACTTTAGCCAAGGCAGTGGAGTTGGCGGAGAGTGTACACTGCGCGCGCGCCGGGGCGGCCGCCGCGCAAACCGTGCAGGTACATAACGAGCAGCTGTTTAAGATATCGGAAGCGCGAGAGCGAGGTAGTGCGGCCGGGACAAGCAGCGATCACGGTAACAAAGTGCAGTGTCAAGTATGTGGTTACTATAATCACAAAACATCGCAGTGTCGTTTCGCGAAATCTAAATGTAAAAAGTGCAAAGTCGCGGGTCATTTAAAACGTATGTGTAAGAATGTGAACTTCATGGAAGCGAGCACCGTGGATGAGGGGGAAGATGACGATGGTGAGTGTTTCAATATTCGTTCAGTAAGAGGCGAACCGATGCTCGAAACCGTTTCAGTGTTAGGGGTTGACCTTGAATTCGAAATTGATAGCGGTTCAGCCGTCACAGCAATCCCTGAACATATTTATAAAAAACATTTCAGTAACGCACCATTGTCGCTAACCAAAAAACAATTGTTTTCATATACTGGCGATAAGATTCCATGTCTGGGAGTAGCACGCCTACCCGCCACATACGCGAATCAAACGCACTCGCTTAATGTTTACATTGTGCGGAATGCAGCCGCGAAAATCCTAGGCCGTGATTTTATTTCGATGTTTAAGTTGGAATTGTTACCAGTACGTTACTGTGAGCAAGTAGATGAGATTAATAAAACTATACGAAAGTTGGCAGCTTCGTACACATCGGTATTTTCCGATGAATTGGGACGGTTCAATAAACATAAGGTTCATTTGCAATTAAAAGAAAACGCGAAGCCAGTTTATATTCGCGCGCGGCCTATAGCATTTGCTTTAAAGGACAAAATTGACAAGGAGATAGATCGTTTGTTATCATTAGGTGTTTTAAAACCGGTCGATCACTCGCAGTATGCGTCACCGATTGTACCTGTGTTAAAGCGTAATGGAGCGATAAGGATTTGTGCTGACTATTCGACGGTGTTAACGAATGCAACAAAACTAACCTTTTATTGATTGTCTTTGGTTATACCTAGACAGAACAAATGAAATATGTGACTGCTATATTTGTCATGATGGAAAACTATTGTTAAATAGAATAAACCGTTCTGTTGCCTAATATTTAATTAGTTTTCTTTCCCCCTGGTGCCTATACTCTTAATAGGTTATGGGCCCAGGTGCGGGAAATTTGAAATGTGGTAGAGAAAGTAAGTGAGACGTGAATTTTTACGCACATGCTAACACGTGTGTCGTCGGTTCTAACAAGCCGAATTGGAGGTAAATCGAGGTAAATTGGAGGTAAATATAGAAGTAATCGAGATGGAGAGCAGCCGAACCGTGGTTCTCGGCGATAGCAATTGGCCGGCATGGAAGTTACAGACAAGTGTAATATTAAAAGCTCGTAAATTATATGATGTGGTGTCGGAACAGAGACCGAAGGTTCAAGACAAAGCTGAGATAGAGAAATGGGATGATTTGGACAGGAAAGCACAGGAAATAATAGTTTTGAGAGTCGAGGAGGGAGTTCTTACGTACTTAGCTACGTGCGAAACAGCTTACCAAATGTGGGAGAAGTTGAACTCAGTTTATGATTCAAAGTCAAAAGTCGGAGTGCATTTAATACAACAGAAGTTTTACAATTTGAAATATGAAGGACCTATGTCAAAATACCTGTCAAATGTGGATGAACTAGTTAATAAATTGAAATCTATGAAAGAAGAAATATCGGAGAAGATGGTAATTACCAAAATATTGATGAGTTTACCCGAGTCGTATAAACACTTTGTGTCAGCATGGGAGTCCGTCGTCGCGTCAGAGCAGACTCTAAGTAACCTTCAAACTCGTCTGCTTGTTGAGGAGGAGCGTAATGGAGCGAGTGAGACAGACGCAGAGCCGAGGTCAGCAGCGCTACTAAGCAAGCCTAACCAGACTCGAGGAGCCATCAGGAAGTTTCCAGATAACAGTGAGAGTGGAAGTGTCAAATGTTTTGAGTGCGGGAAACCTGGACATTTCAAACGAGACTGTAGAAGTAGAAAATGTAATTTTTGTGGTAAGATAGGTCATGTTTTTAAAGATTGCAGGGCGAGACAACAGAAGTACCACAAGGCTCCTAATGCCTACATTATGAGTGGCGACCATAGCTACGAGTTTATCTTGGATACGGGTGCCAGCGAGCACATGAGTTATTGCAGGGATATCTTCACTGAATTCAAGGAGGTTGAGCATAAATGGGTCACTATTGGAGATGGTAAGCAGTTGAAAGTGTGTGGTATAGGCACAATAGAAGTGAAGGCATATAATGGCTGTGAGTATATTGATTCTGTTCTCTTCGATGTATTGTATGTTCCAGAGCTGAAAGTAAACCTATTTTCAGTTATTTGTGCTATTGACAAGGGTTATGAGATGATCTCAGGTAGCGACGAATGTAAATTCGTCAAGGGTGGCCAGATAACATGCACTGCGTCACGCAAAGAAAATCTATTTATAATGGATTTTAAATTCAATAAGAAGGTAGCTTTTTCAACCGCCAAAAGCGTCAACGAGTGGCATAGTATACTGGCTCACCAGAACTACAGTCAGGTGAAGAATATATTAAGTAGAAATAATGTAAAAGTTGAAGGGCTGACTGAACAATGCGAACCTTGTATTAAAGGCAAGCAGCATAGACAAGCTTTCGAAAGTAGTACCAACCGGGCAAGTGCCCCAGGCGAGCTGATCCATCTGGATCTATGTGGTCCAATGGAGAAACGGTCACTTGGTGGTTCCGCGTATTTCTTATTGTGTAAAGATGATTACAGTGGTTACCGGTTTATTTATTTTTTGAAACAGAAGTCCGAAACGAAAGAAAAACTTGAAATATTGATAAATAAATTTGAAAATGAGACAGGTTATAAAATTAAAACGATAAGGAGTGATCATGGAACGGAATTTATGAATAAAGAAGTTACGACTTTGTTTAACAGGAATGGTATCATCCATCAAACATCCGTAAGCTATACACCAGAGCAGAATGGGCGAGCGGAGAGAGAGATGCGGACGATGGTAGAAGCAGGAAGGACGATGTTACAAGAGGCAGGATTAGACAAAAGTTTGTGGGCGGAGGCGGTGAGTACAGCTGCATTTGTGATTAACAGGACCGGACCGACTAAGGTACCTAATAAGACTCCATACGAGCTGATGTACAACAAGAGCTTTGATATAAATACGCTTCGTAAATTTGGTTCAGAAGTTTGCATCCATATACCTAAGCAGAAAAGACTTAAATGGGACGCAAAAAGTAAACGCGGTATTTTTGTGGGATATGGAGACAACTGCAAAGGCTATAGAGTATGGGAACCAAATACTAATAAAATTGACACATATAGGGATGTCATATTTTTAGAAAGTTATACAGGTAAAGAAGAAGAAAGGAAGAAATGTGAGGGAGAAGAAGGAACAAAGAAAGTTGATACTTTTCAGATGCCTAACATAAACGAGCAAGAAGAAATTGACTCACGAGCACAGACAGATGTGGAAGATATTGGATATGAAACACCGGACGAAGACAATGTAGAGGCAGAGTTGGCAGGAAGTACTGGATCTGGACACGAATCAACTTCAAACGCGAACGTGGAAAATTCTGAAAATTCTGAGATAAGACAAGGTGTGAGTACCCGGACTAGACAGATTGTTAAGCCTAAGTACCTTGATGATTATTATACAGGTTTTACAGCAGTCAATGAAGAAAGCGAAATCACATATAGAATGGCAACTGAAGGAGATGACAGACAGAAATGGCAAGAAGCCATAAACGCCGAACTTGACGCATTAGAAAGAAATGGAACTTGGATTGAGACAGAATTACCAGCGGGAAAGAAGACTATCGACACTAAATGGGTGTTTAAAATAAAGAAAGGAGAGAGTGGGCAACAGCAATACAAGGCAAGACTTGTGGTCAGAGGTTTTCAGCAAGAGGATACGTTCGATCATTCAGATATATATGCACCAGTAGCGAAACTTACTACGTTACGAATACTTTTGGCCATGGCTTGCAAACACGGATTGAACATGTTACAGATGGACGTAAAGAGTGCCTTTCTCTATGGAGATATTGAAGAAGAAGTGTACCTAAAGATGCCAGAAGGTATGAGAGAAAACACTAATTACCATAAAGTATTAAAACTACAAAGATCATTGTATGGATTAAAAAGATCACCGAAGATGTGGAATAATAAATTCAATGACTTTATGATTAAGGAAGGGTTTTCTCGAAGTGAAGCGGATTGTTGTCTTTACTACAAGAGCAATGAAAAGCTTTATGTACTTTTGTACGTAGATGACATACTTATATTGGGAAAAGATCCGGAAAACATAAGGAGTTTACAGATGTCTGTAGAATCAAAATTTGAAATGAAATGTCTTGGCGAAAACAATCTTAAATATTTAGGTATTAACATCGTAAAAAAGAAGAATACTATAGAGTTGAATCAGAAACGATACATAGAAGACATACTACGAAAATATAACATGCAAGATTGTAACGCAATAGCGACACCTATTGAATTGGGTATTGAACTTAGCTCGGAGACATCAAACGATGAGAATTTAACAAAGAAGTGTAGAGGATTGATTGGTAGCCTTATGTACGCCATGTTAGGTACAAGGCCAGACATTTGTTTTGCGTTGAACTACCTGTCAAGATTCCAGTCTACACCTAGTGAAGGATTGTGGAAGGCGCTTAAACGTATCTTGAGATACTTAAAGGGCACCATCGATTACAAATTGATTTTCAAGGCTGATGAAGGGACTCCGCTGTTGGGCTATACCGATGCTGACTGGGCTGGTGATAAAACAGATAGGAAGTCTACTTCAGGATTTGTTATGAAGGTGTACGGGTGCACTGTGTCATGGTGCTGTTCAAAACAACAGTGCATATCACTTTCATCGACAGAATCGGAATGTGTAGCTTTGGGGAAAGGGGTTGCAGAGGCCTGTTGGATACAAAACCTACTTTCAGAGCTAAAGCTGCATAACCATAATTTTAAAATATATGTTGACAATCAATCAGCCATTCAAGTTGCTAAGAATTGTGAAAATAAGAGATTGAAGCATATAGATTTAAAACATCATTTTGTAAAACAAAAGATTGGCGAGGGGCTCTTAGTACTAGAGTATATTTCTACTAAAGAGCAATTAGCCGATTTGTTTACAAAGTCTCTATGTAAGGACCAATTTCAAAACTTATGTTTTAATATTGGTCTTAGCGTTGCATAATGTTTGAGTAGTGCTGTAGGTAGCAGATGTACCTCGTTGTTCACTTGTTTTTTGTTAGCATGATGTGATTGTGTTATGTGTTACTTTAACGGTTAGTTTTGGTTGAGGAAGGGTGTTAACGAATGCAACAAAACTAACCTTTTATTGATTGTCTTTGGTTATACCTAGACAGAACAAATGAAATATGTGACTGCTATATTTGTCATGATGGAAAACTATTGTTAAATAGAATAAACCGTTCTGTTGCCTAATATTTAATTAGTTTTCTTTCCCCCTGGTGCCTATACTCTTAATAGACGGGCATAAATAAACAGCTGGTCGTCGACCAGTATCCATTACCAACGGTAAACGAACTCTTTGCTAAGTTGCACGGTGGCCAAAAGTTTACGAAATTAGATTTGTCAAACGCGTACAACCAGTTTGAGCTAGACGAACAGTCGCAAGATTTAACTTGCATAAATACACATCGGGGGGTTTTTAAGTATACGCGTATGGTTTTTGGATGATGTTCTGCACCAGCCGTGTTCCAGCGTGCCATGGAGGGCGTGCTGGCGGGCGTGCCGGGCACGCTGTGTCTGCTCGATGACGTGCTCGTCACCGGCGAGAACACCGAACAGCATTTACACAGGCTCGAGGAGGTGTTGCGGAGGTTACAAGACGCAGGCCTCACTTTACAAAAAGAGAAATGCGAGTTCTTTAAAGACGAGGTTAACTATTTAGGTTACGTGATAAATAAAAATGGGTTAAATAAATCACCCCTTAAAGTCAAAGCTATGGTGGATGCGCCCCTACCGGCGAATGCAAGCCAGCTTCAATCATTCTTAGGATTAGTGAATTATTATAGGAGTTTTGTGCCTAATGCATCTACTATCCTAAGTCCATTATATAACTTATTAAAGAAAGGAGCCAAATGGTGCTGGACACAGGAACACGACAAAGCTTTCGTAACCATTAAAAAGTGTCTGGCGTCGGAGCAAGTGTTAGCACATTTCAACCCAGCTGCGAACTTGGTCCTTACGGTAGACGCTGGCCCTGCTGGTTTAGGAGCGATTTTATCGCAAGTAGAAGAGGACGGTTCCGAGCGACCGATATCGTTCGCGTCGCGTACTCTTAACGCTGCTGAAAAACGGTACTCACAAATTCAAAAAGAAGCGACTGCTATTATTTTCGGAGTAAGGAGGTACCACCAGTACTTATATGGCAGGTCGGTGCCGTTCACGCTCCGCACGGATCATAAACCCCTATTGTCTATATTTGGACCTTACCGTGGCATACCGGAAGTGTCAGCAAATAGACTCCAACGTTATGCTATGTTCTTATGTGGTTATAACTATAACATTGAGTACATACGGAGCGCTGATAACAGTGCGGATTTCTTATCTCGCGCCAGCCTGCCCGAGCCGGCGGGCGCGCGGGGGGCGGCGGCGGGATGCGCCGACACCGGCCTAGACATACCCGATCGCGCCTCGTATATTAATTTTGTTATGGACGGTGATTTGCCCGTGACCTTGACCGAGTTGCGCGAGCAGACGGGGAAAGATGCCGTGTTGCAAAGAGTAATTTCTTTCATTTTGAACGGCTGGCCGAAAAAAGTATCTGATATATCCTTAAAACCGTATCATTTATGTCGACTGCAGCTTTCTTATGAAAACGGTTGCGTAATGAGAGGCCACAAAGTTGTGATCCCAGAAAAACTGCAGAAAAATGTGTTAAAGGAATTACATCGGTCACATTTAGGGATAGTGAAAACGAAAGCTGAGGTACGGTCTAGGTTTTGGTTCCCGGGAGTGGATGCAGCGCTGGAAAAAATGATAAGTTCATGCGCGGTGTGCATCCAGCAGCGCCCCACCCCTGCGTGCGCGCCGCTCGCGCAGTGGAAGTACCCGCCGTCTGCATTTTATAGGGTGCATTGTGATTTCCTAGGCCCGATAAATGGATGCACATATCTAGTTGTGGTCGATGCATATACGAAATGGGTAGAAGTATATAATATGAAAAATTCGATTACAACTACTGCAACAATATCGAAACTATGTGAATATATGTCGAGATTCGGAATTCCACACACATTGGTGAGTGACAATGGTGCGTCCTATACGTCACGCGAGTTTCAGGCGTTTTGTAAACTGAACGGTATTTGGCATGTCACATCGCCGGCTTATAGCCCGGCTAGTAACGGACAGGCGGAATCATACGTCAAAATAATTAAAAAAGGCATTAAAACCTGCTTACTAAGCGGTAATGGAGTACAGAATTCGTGTAAAAATCTCTTAAAATATTTGTTTGACTACAGGAATTCTGTACACACCACAACGGGAGTTTCGCCTGCCGAGCTAGTTTACGGCCGCAAGTTGAGGACGCGGTTAGATTTAATAAACCCAAGACCACCGTCGCCCTCATCCCCGACGCTCGCTGACACGGTACGTCACAATCAGTCTTTGCAGAGTAAAGCATCCGGGGGCCGTAACACCCAATGTTTCTCACAAGGAGACTTAGTTTTGTTTAAAACTTACACACAAAATAATAAATATATGTGGTGCAGAGGCACAATAGTAAAAAAAATTGGCAAAGTTGTTTATATTGTGAGAGACACTATTACCTCCAAAACATTCAAAAAACATAAAAACCAAATAGTGATAGATAAAGGGTACGATTGCGCTCGTCTTAATCATTGGGATACAGATGACGTAGCCGCGGTGATGAGTCATCATTGGACCGTGCTCAAGAGCCGACTGAGGAACCGCCGCTTACCACGGGGGAGGGAAGAGAAGAGAGCATGCCTATCCCAGAGCTGGAGCCTGCGGCATCGGGGCCCTCAGGCACCAACCCGACAGCGGAACCACAGGACTCGAATATTGCACAAACTGAAGGCCAATCGGAAGACGAAGAATTCCAGGAGGCCTTACCAGGCCCAGCCGCGGAATCGGACACAGCTTTGGCTCGAGAGCGTGCTGGTGAGACCCATAGCAGCCCCACATCTACCGCACCTCGGTCTAAGCGCAATCGACCCAAGGTTAACTACAAACTGTTCTTTTAATTGTATATCGTGTGTTTAGTAATAAGTAAATAGTTACTTAGTTTTAGTCAGACGTGTATCTAGGCTAAGGGGAGGAATGTTGTATATGTGTGCTCACGCACACCACCAGCTATGTTGACCTATGATTACACGTCAGTACGCTAACAGCAAGCAGTGGTTTCACTTGTCCCACCTTACGTATCTATCATGAAATGCGTTGCGTTTGGCATTCGCGTCGTAGATTTCGTAGTGGTTAGCTTAAATCTATTATGACGCTAAAGTAAATCGTATTATCAAATTGTATTAAGGTAATGGATAATTTGTATACATAAATTGATGATTTATTAAATTAACAGCAAGTAGTTTGTAGCAAGATTTTGTAAGTCAAACCGGTGGGAATCGGGTTGTATGGGCGCTCCGCCACTGTTGCAATTGTTAAACGTGTGTAAAGCATGACAACTAAAACATGAGTGATTGCGCATAGCGGATAGCGGATCCGACTATTAAACTTTGAATAGTTATAAATCCTAAACGGTTGTTTTCACTAACTAATCCCCACACGATATAGTTCGTCAACTTTATTTTTTATTTGTTTTACAAAATGATGTCTGGTCTGGTGGCTGCCATCTTTGTTTTTTTTTGACGTCACATTTCTAAGAACACTCGGGCTGGTAAGATAAATCTAACGATATCTCAAACATTAAAATCCGTTCAGGGAATTGGAAGATGTCAGGTAATAAAGAATATTACATACATACATACAAGATACGCGCGAAACACATAACCCTGCCTTGCAGTCAGGTAAAAATAAGTAACCTTAATACTTACATGCTCCTTTTTGTCTTTCATAGATAAATTAGGTATGTCGTTGTTGAAATAAAAGGATAAACTTTAAATTAGAACAAGTAATTTACTTAATATATTTATAACTTTATTTACAATAAATAAACAAATACCTACTTATAGATAGTTTTTCCCAATTCTCTTTTCCTGTTCCCTCAGTCCTCAAATCCATTTTTTTCGGAATTCATCCTCTGTTGAAAAACGGAAAAAATCAAATTACTTGAATTTCCCGAAACGTGGGGTAATCTTCAGGGGATTTTTTTATTATTTGTTGGTATCCCGAAATCGAATTATAAACCGACTGAATGATGGGACATCAATTCTAAGCTGGCTTCTATGGTAGATTTATACTACGCGATTTGACCGGTTTGTATGTGAAATGTTTGGAGGTTATTTTTGAATTAATTTACATATTTTTCCTATTTCATCAAGTGTCTCATGATATAACTAATGATTTAGCTCAGTAACTTGGTTCCGGTGAGATTTTAGAAATAAACATGGGTCCAAAATGCAAAGAAAATGTACTTACGCATGGAAAGTAACATACGCCTTTTTTCGGTCGAGTTTGCTTTTACAGCCCAACACCACAAAATAAAGAATATAGAGAAGGTCCGTTCCCGCCGTTCTTGAAAATACATACCTAAACTTGCCCGACTCACAGGGTTGCTTCTGTATTGATTCTGAATTTTAAAAAGGAGCAGGTATATTGAAAATTCTTCAACAAGACATTTAAATGTGAACCAGCGTATCTTGGTAAAAAACCGGCCAAGTGCGAGTCGGACTTCGCACATTTAGGGTTCCGAATCAACCTCAAAAATATGTTTTATCAATATATTAGTATTTTTTGTTAAAATATACGTAATATTGAACATTGTCACCAAATTTCAAGTCCATAGGTCAATGAGAAGTCTAAAAATTCTTCGGAACAAATTTTGTGACAGACGACGGACGGACGGACGGACGTCTGGGCGACACCAATAGGGTTCCGTTTTGACCCTTCGGGTACGGAACCCTAATAAATTGATGCGTGACCCGCTGCGAGTTGTGACTTGTGACAGGCGGCGGTCGAGAGCGCCAACAAAGAATATACCTAATTAATTAGGTACCTACTTAACTAAACCATAGTACTTAAATACTGGCGTTTTACCAGCGAACGATAAGATGAATGTGTAATGGTTGATCGTCGCTATCAAAGCGGCTAGTTTCAAAAAATTACCTACCTACCTAGGTATTGTAACTACCAAAATGAGAAAACCGTTTTATTTACCTTTCAATATCGTTTGAAAATTTTAAGAAAGTGTAGGCACAGTTTTTTGTTGTATTTAAGTGTATTTAAACAATAAAATACATTCCAACTGTAATAATATCGGTTATTCATTTTGACGTACGTGACACAAAGTACCTACGTAGCGGCGGGGACGTCAAGTGATCAACGCGCGCACAACTAGCACTCGCGACGCGACAGTGACAGTCGCGACTAAGCTCGTCCGAAATCAACCGAGAATGCCTGTAAATGTTACGTTTGTGTGCGTGCGGCGAAAATGGCACTTTGTACTGAGCGGACTCTCTGCTCCGGCGCGCGCCGCCGCTATTTACTTTGTGCCAAAACTGAACACCCCACCATGTTTGCACTGAACACCCAAACACTACGAATCTGATATTTGGTAAATTATTATTCATTTAAACCAAACTTATCATTAATTCTCCATTTATAAAATGCACTACCAAATATTGCCAATTTGTTTTGCAATCTTCTTGACACTTCATGAAAGATTGGCTTTACCCGACCGTGAAAAAAAAAATTCGGTCGGTGATAAGGACAAAACATCGCACTATTTTCTACTTCCTCTCATAGGAATCGCAATAAGGCTATCTTTCTCTTACAAAGCGTGTCAGGCCCTTGGTATTTTATCCATCACTCTTGGCCATTAGGTATTTTGAAGTAAACTGTCACCGTATTTAGGGACAATAAGAACTACTTTCCATGAGAATTTATTTGAAATATGATCTTTACGGAAATCGGTCAGTCTGGCTATCCGATATTGGACTTTGGAAACGTTTTTTTAGGGACAATAAGAGCTACTTTCCATGAGAATTTATTTGAAATATGATCTTTATGGAAAATCTTAGGATTGTCTTAGAACAGTTAGAACCTTGGCTTTCTAAGAAGACCAGCTGGGGACCCCTCGTAACATAGCAATCACGATACTAGGAGGGGTCAACTAACCTGGTCATAGAATTTATCGCGAGTTTATACATTTTTCCCCAGTACAAAAGTGCTCAGCGCCGCTAAAGAAGTTTTCACTTCAAAAATTGTTTTTTAAAATTTCGAAAAACTGACAACAAAAAAATCTTTTTATTTTCGAACCTGTTCACCAAATTTTACGAGAATCGGTTTAAAAATGCGACCTGTAGAGGCGGACAACCGGAAATCCGGACATACGAAAGCATTTTTCTCGAAGCTAAAACAGAACCTACGTTTCACTCTGTCAAAAAAGAAATACCTACTTCCCTTCCCGGTTATTCCGCCTGAAACGTGATACTTTGAAGCTTGAGGGCCTCTACCACGAAACGTCAACGAAGTTTTCCTTTTCTGTCGCACTTACAAATCCGTACTGTGCGACAGAGAGGGAAAACTTCGTTTGTGGTTCGCGGTAGCCCCCTGTTATAAAACGCACGTAATGACGACATATCATTGCACGTTTGAGAAATAGTACATTACTAACAGAGGCCGGGAAGTAAGGGGTTGCCGGCCGAGTACATATAGACTGCCGAGGACGATTACATAGAGACGAAGGCTGGCAACCCCTTTTCACACCGAGGTATGTATAGTGCTTTTCTCAAACATGCAATGAAATAAATCAAAAAAGCTCCTAGAAACCAAACTTTAATTTCTATAGAAACTGAAAGTAAACTAGAAAAAAATTCAACTGATATATATATTAACTACTATTTATTTGTCAACTTCTAAACTTTATTAAAAGTAGAAACAGGCATATAAAAGAAGGCACAGGGTGTCTACTCCGAAATTTATACTTCGCACATGCCGTCCCTTTTACTCTCGCGTGGAAGGGAAGCCACTATACCAAGTACGGATTTCGAATTTCAGAGTACAGGTCCGGTCGTATTCAGCCAATTCAACTAGTATTTTTCTGTTGGAAACGCTACGTTTTTGTATTTGTACGTCTTAAATAATTTTCGTGTTTCGGTGGAAAAATACACTTGCGATTCTGTTAAAAAAAAATGAACGGCGAGAAAGTATGAACTTTTTGACGTTTCAATACTTTTGGTTATGTTTATCAAATCTTATATATCCGTCTCATTTCCGTTACGTCTTATTTTTGAGATTTTTTTTGAAGTGAAAACTTCTTTAGCGGCGCTGAGCACTTTTGTACTGGGGAAAAATGTATAAACTCGCGATAAATTCCAAGACCAGGTTAGTTGACCCCTCCTAGTATCGTGATTGCTATATTACGAGGGGTCCCCAGCTGGTTTACTTAGAAAGCCAAGGTTCTAACTGTTTTAAGACAATCCTAAGATTTGCCATAAAGATCATATTTCAAATAAATTCTCATGGAAAGTAGCTCTTATTGTCCCTAAAAAAGCGTTTCCAAAGTCCAATATCGGATAGCCAGACTGACCGATTTCCGTAAAGATCATATTTCAAATAAATTCTCATGGAAAGTAGTTCTTATTGTCCCTAAATACGGTGACAGTTCCCTTCAAAATACCTAGTGGCCAAGAGTGATGGATAAAATACCAAGGGCCTGACACGCTTTGTAAGAGAAAGATAGCCTTATTGCGATTCCTATGAGAGGAAGTAGAAAATAGTGCGATGTTTTGTCCTTATCACCGATCGAAAATTTTTGTATTTGTGTCAAAGTTTTGTGTCAAGAAGATTGCAAAACAAATTGGCAATATTTGGTAGTGCATTTTATAAATGGAGAATTAATGATAAGTTTGGTTTAAATGAATAATAATTTACCCATTATCAGATCCGTAGTGTTTGGGTGTTCAGTGCAAACATGGTGGGGTGTTCAGTGTTGGGCTGTAAAAGCAAACTCGACCGAAAAAAGGCGGATGTTACATTCCATGCGTAATTTGCGTAAGTACATTTTCTTTGCATTTTGGACCCGTGTTTATTTCTAAAATCTCACCGGTACCAAGTTACTGAGCTAAATCATAAGTTATATCATGAGACACTTGATGAAATAGGAAAAATATGTAAATTAATTCAAAAATAACCTCCAAACATTTCACATATAACCGATCAAATCGCGTAGTATAAATCTACCATAGAAGCGAGCTTAGAATTGATGTCCCATCATTCAGTCGGTTTATAATTCGATTTCGGGATACCAACAAATAATAAAAAAATCCCCTGAAGATTACCCCACGTTTCGGGAAATTCAAGTAATTTGATTTTTTCAGTTTTTAGGGTTCCGTAGTAAACAAGGAACCCTTATAGTTTCGCCATGTCCGTCCGTCCGTCCGTCCGACCCCCGTTTTTCTCAGTAACCGTTAGTACTAGAAAGCTGTAATTTGGCATGAGTATACATATCGATGACGCGGAGAAAACGGTAGAATAAAATCTTAAAAAAAAATTTTTTAGGGTACCTCCCCGGGTGACAGTAACGGAAACGAACAGGGCCGGGCCGTCTTTAACCAATTTGAGGCCCTGGGCACATTAGGGTAATGGGGCCCCTATGACCTTGATAGAGCACGATTCTGTTAGAATAGACAAAGAAAGTAAACGAGTCACATTAAATGAATAGATATTAATAATATAATATTTCCTAAAAAATAAAATTAATTTTCAAAATACACCAAATTTGGGTTCTTCTTTAGAGCAAACAGCTAAATTAAATTTTCTTAAGACTGCACCGAGCAAATTTCTGAATAATTGCGATGGTTGGATCACTTGCTGTATTATTATTACTAAAGCTTGAATTCTGTAATTCCTATATATGATATTTAAGGATACACTCTACACGTCATGTGTTTCAGAAACACAATTACTTATAGTTTTCTTCATAAAAATTCAATTCAAAGTTAGCTCTACTAAAGGAAATAAACGCAAACTACAACGTTAATACTTTATGAAAGGTCTTCAATTTTTGAATAGTAACAAAACTACATGTTATCTAGGTCGTATGTGTTTAACATTTGCAAAATGTGGAGATTTTTTTAACAATGCAAAGGAAATTCCGAAAATTTGACCGGCCGCCGTAGTTTTCTTGCCGGCAGATGGGCTCCGGCCCTCAATGGGAGCAGACTTATGCTGCTTTTCTCAGTTTGACATCTCATAAAAACACGCTTTTTGACAGCTTGCTCGTATACAAATACAAAATGTATACCACACACAAAGATTGCATTAATTGAAGTAGGGTAAATAAATGTTGACGTGTGGCTATTGAAGATTCTTTTAACATGGAATTTTTAGTATTAGCCATTCGTTATAACATAAAAATGCAATCTTTGGTCCCCAATGTATACTAATGCAACTAAATTATAATGATTTCCTTTACGAAAAGGCATTTTAGACGTAAAAAGGTTACTGATGTATTTCAGTTCAAAGTAATTTACTTTTTATAAATTGGCCACCCAGAACGGAACGTTATGACATTTCATTTATGTCACTCATCATATTTCAAATAAAAATTTGTAAACAAATTGTATTTTTATATTTCAATAATTTAACGAATCTAATGTTATATTTTATGTGTATATGTACGGCGCTTTCACGTCAAACAATGATTACCTAAATATATCGCAGAATCTGCATAAACAAAACATATCCCAGAATCTGTACAAACAGGCACAATTATTATGGTGCTTTGAACAGAAGTTTATAAAATATCAGCGTTATACCAAGAAACAGATCTAGAGTGCTCTCTTGCAGCGGGAGCAGAAGAAAGAATATCGGAGTTTCTTCGCCAGTTTGAGTGATGTGGATTTAAATTGTGTATTGTCTAAGCCGCCTGGTCATAATATAATTATACCTAGAATGAAAATAATAAACCTATGTTTCATTTATAAATAATAAACCAAGTAGTTGTTGGGGATGTGGTGACAATGACGATGTCTAACAAACAAATATGCAGTAATTACTTATAATATTAAACTGCGCTAGTTTCTATCTAAAGCTTTCATGCGTTGGAAATCCCGTTGCTTTGATTTTGTACAAGTAAGTACTTATGTCGCATCGCAATAATTGTCTCGACGTTATAGTAAACGAATAGGAAATAATAATAATTGCTATTTATTATTGATGAAAATAGACGCAATGTTAACCATTATTGAACCTTATCTCGTTGCAATAAGGTTCACGGATGTTCAGTTAAGTGTCATCGACGGCACGACTGTATAAAAGTTAATTTGTCAGAGCTGATACAGTAGTGGTCCGGCCAAGTTCCACAATTGCAGAATGTTACAATGACTTTCTTGATGATATTTGTTATATCATTAGGTTTTATAGTGCTTGTCATTCACGATAACGACGATGCGCAGGGAAACCAGGAACTGAGGCCGACGCTTATGCGAGCTCACCCAGAAGATTCACTCGTACCTTAAAAAGGTCCAGGTTCAGAACTCGGAAGTACCTACATACGCCATTCGAATACCAAACCAGTAAACATTATAAAAAAAGATGATTTTGACCAGGTAATGAAAGTAGCCAGTCGTACGTCGTCTGGATATCTGATGGAAGAAGGGGGAAGGTGGTATGAGCTCATGGAGTTCCTGAGCACACTCAACGAATCTAAAGAAATAAAAATGGGAAATAGGTAGTATTGCTTACAATTTTTGAAGTGAAAACTTCTTTAGCGGCTCTGAGCACTTTTGTACTGGGGAAAATTTGTTGAACTCGCGACAGATTCTAAGATTCTAAGACCAGCTAGTTGACCGCTCCTAGTAATCGTGATTGCGATGTTAGGAGGTGTCAACTCAGCTAAACTCAGCTGGCCCCTATACCACAAAACTTTACAAGTCTACAATTTGACAAAATTGCACAATTTTCCATTGAAAAAGTTCACAAATTTGTCGAATTGTACGCTTGTAAAGTATTGTGGTACAGGTTCCTGGTCTTAGATGCGTAAGACACAATGATACTCGGGACATATTATGTAAATGGATTATGCGAATATGAACATGAGTATGAGTATAGTACAGATACGGATACCGATACGGATACCGATACCGATATGAATATCTTTGTTATTTGGGTCATTGTCAGTCGGAAAAACAAAAGTTGTCCATTCGGTAGACAATAGTTAACGGCTTGTGTGCATGTAATTTACGTTTTTATTATATGCATTTATAGACACGGAATTACAGATTATGCGGGTTATCAGATCAATCGAAAATTAAGCTTTGTAGCCCTTAACTTTGGGCATGTCCTGTCCACCGAAAAGACGCGCACCTAAATCTGACAATGACCCATTTACTATCTTTATTGAGTTTTCACTTCTGCCGGCACTCCCGGAGTGCAACCCGTTGTTTTTTTTTTTTTAATAATCGTAGTGGCAGAATGCATTATAGGTCAATTCACGAAAGCTGACTCGGAATATCTATGAGACAAATGACAGTCTCATACATTTTCCGCTTCAGCTTTCATGAATCGACCTATACCAATATCCAGTGACAACTGATTTCTATCAAACCCACCGGCAAACTCAACTGATATTTATTTGTAAATATAATGAAGTTATATTTCAACTTCCCAATAGTAAAGGGTCCTTCACAGGCGGCCGTAGCATCCAGTCCATCTGTAGTTAATAGACTCTCAGCGAGCAGCGCTCCAATGCTGCAAATTATAACCTGCGAGTGAAACCGTTGCATTTAATGAGGGAATGGTTTGTCAGGCTGCCCGTGTTATTTACTATTGAAATTATTTAAATACAGCAAAATGTTTCACTTTGCAAACTGAAGGTTTTAGAATTTTTTCGAATTTGCAACATGCAAATTAAACAAAGTCTTTGTTGAACAATTTAATAAAATAAAGTAATTGTGCTTGTACCGCTGTATAAAGTCGTAGTATGTAAAGCAGCATACGTTAGCTAGGCTATTGTCAAATAGCGGATTTACTATTTTTGAACTCGTTTTCCTCAAGTTTTCCTATCGCCTCTGCCTGGTATACAGTGTCCGGTAGCGCGTCTTCCGTCGTATCGGGCACTAGCAGTGTGAGTAGGCCTGCTGTCAGGGACACGAGGCCAAAGATGACAGGTGGAAGGCCGGACCAGTACATCGTCTGCAAAGGGAGATAGATTGCAATACACGCGTGATGGAATAAATGATCATCATCATCAGCCTATGCCCCACTTCTGGGAATAGGCCTCCTCTTAAGACTTGAGGATATGAGGGAATTGCTCATTCGTTCGGGTCAAGTATGTTGTCATACAAAAATGCATACCGTTGCTGCTATACAAAAATGCATATAAGTATTTTTATCTCATGAGCGCGGGTGATTCATGGTTGTGTGTTGAGCTAGCTATAAGTACATGGACATTGTCTATGTGTCCGTCAGCGTAGGAGGTAAGAGTAAAAATAAGAGTTCACATTGTCTATGTGTTCGTATGTGTCACACATACAACCATGGCCAACCCGCGCTCGTGAAATAAAAGCACTTGTACCAAAGCAACGCATACGTCAGTTGATGTGCTCTGTTGATATATATACTGACGAGCAAAAAGAATGGGTACACTTTGTATGGAAGTTGCATAGAAAGTGTACCCGTTATTTTTGCTCGTCAGTATATATTTTCGGGCATTAGCACCTAATTTTACTTTCTATTGACAGTTTCTCTTGGGTTTATGTGCCCGATAATGTAGCCTTTGTCGCATTCAGTGCCCTTCCCATGAGTTTACATGACCGAACTCGCTAGCGATTGCGTAAAAAAATGTATGGATAAAAGTACAGCGCCTCTGGCGGTTACGCAATAGCAAGAACCAGGATGGTCGGGGTACAGACGGCGATATTTGATAATAAAGACCAAACCAGATAAACCAGTTAATAAACAGTAGTAAACTCTGTGTTTCTTTGCAACGAATTTGTAAAGAACGCTATCGGTTCTTATCTTCTTAATAACGACTTACAAGCGAGCAGCAAGCATGTTTCGTTAAACTGCTATTAAATTCGATTATGTGATAGTTTTACGGTTAAAGCCGTAAACGATCTATTAAGGTATTCACTGCCGGCAACGCTTTTGTGCGTTCACGATATATAATTTCGTTCCTAGGGGCCGTTGCTTGGCAGCAAATATATGTTAACGGGTAGCATTTAACGAACCACCAAATTAATTGCCGAATGATACCCTAAATTATTAGAATTCATTACCAACAATACTAAATCTGCACCAAATTTTTAACTCCATTTAAATTTATGACGCAACATAAATAAATATCATCTTGATCACCAATTAAATTAAATTGTTACCAAGTAAATTATTTGCTACACAAAAAAACTTAATGACCACCTAATTTAAAACACCAAAATTCTTATAACTTGCATCCAAATATTATACAGCCCGTCATCCTATTAAAATTAAGTACACCCAAATAATTGTTTCGATACCCAAAAATGCTAAATGATCACCAACTTTCATGCGTCAATTGTTTTAACGCCCGACGCGCAAAGCAGTTCCAATCTAGTCTACCCTCATTGCTAGATGCTAGTACACTGATGCGGTTTCGGTTTCCATACGGTCCGTCTCGCTCGCACGTCGCACCGCGTGCGAGCAAGACAGCGCTATATGTTTTTTATAGAAGCTTCAAAATTCCTCTAATTTTAATGTGGGTCTACATAATTATCTCTCTCATTACATCTCATACATAACATAATTTCATCTAATATATTTTCAACTGCATGTGCTTTCCTTACTGGTCGCATACAGCTATTTCTTCTCAGATGTTTTTGCCTCTGTTCGCTGATAATCGTCAATTTACCTAGTAGTATTTTTCTATGACATCTATTTTTATTTCAAACTAGTGGACATTGGAACAGTATTGACGGATCTCCGCTGGCGCGGAGCTCCTATTTTGGGTTGTTTTGGCCCTTCGGGCCGATGCAAAACTAACATGACCTAAACCTACCTATATCTATTTCTACCTATTAACTTCCTTTAATTTTTCCGTGAAAGTCTATCTAAATTAATAAAGTAAAATCATTTGAGGACCTATATCCAGTTTCATAACAAACCATTAACAAACTAACAATTTAATAAATCAACAAAACTCATTTTCAAATAACAGTTTTCGTGCAGTTTTCAATAAAACGCGCACACGTCATTGACGCATTAAAAAAAAACTTCTTGTCTAACTACATATCAAGTATACGTGTTATTATTTTACACAGCCTCATTGCGCGTTGCTTTTTAAATTAATTTAGAGGTTTACTTTCTAATTTATAACATTTTGGAAATCACTAAAATATGTGTAGTGCTAAAAATAATTTTTTTGCAACTGTACTAAAATGTAGCATGCGATGTGTATAATATTTGGATGCAATTCCAATGAAAAAAGGTGCATTCGATTAGGTGGTAGTTTAGTGTTTTTGGTGGTACTTGACAATTTTATTGATGCGATTATAAATTTATAGGAACGCAATAAGTAAAATAGGTGCAAGTGCTGCAAAAATAGGTAGAAGTTTTTTGGCGACTCGGAATTGCTGATCGATACATTTTTTTGAGTGTTCAACCTTATTTTAGGGTTCGAAAATTTGATGATATCAAAAGTTATTTAGGTGATCATTTTATTTGTTCCCTATGTTAACTAAGGATTAAAAATTTTTTTGCATTTCCAATGTCCATGGATTACTTATTTATGATTTCTGATATTGTATGTATTGTACTAAGATACTTTATAACTCTTTTGAAAACTCAGGAATAACATCAAACAGACCAAAAACATCAGGAAAACTGTACAGCCAATATTTTGATATAATTCATTTGACTTTTGCTTTATAAGTCTTTCAATGGTAGTATTTTAATCAGATCTCGTACATACCAATAAAGGCATCTGCGGCGCGATAATGGAGCCAATTCTGCCCACAGACGAGCAGAGAGCGTGCATGGAGTTCCTGGTGTATGTGGGGAACAGCTCGGACGTGAAAATGTATGTGATGGACAAGTAAAATGTCGACATTAGCTTCCCCGACATGTATATCGTTATGGACAGCCACGGCAGCGCTGTAAAAAAATTAGTCAGGTAAAAAAAAACCCTGTAAAATGGTGACGATTTTAAAGACTAGGATAATCGTAATAACCACAATGTTTAATGCATGTTGCAGATTATTTAGGCATGTATTTTTAACTGACTAAAAAAAAAGAAGGAGGTTTTCAACAATCTCAACTCGTCTGTATGTTTTTTTATTGTCTCTAAACACAATCATTTACTTGTAACCTCGAGTTGATGAACTATATTGCAGTACAAAAACATAGACTTGAAAGTATAGCGTTTCCGTGGATAAAGTTAGAAGACTAAAGACATAAGTTAGAAAACTTAATTCTTACCATTTGGAACAAATGGCTGAGCCACGCACAAAACAGCACATGCTACGAAAGCAAAGATCAACGGAACCTTCCTCTTAAACTTGTTCAATAAGTACACGACAGCTAAATTGCCAGGGACATCTACAATGGACGTCAGTGCATAATTGACGTACTTGTTTCCTTGCAAAGATATTGAGTTTATTGCTAACCCATGATTCACAAAGGTGGAAGCTATCCACCAGACAGAACAAACGAAAAACCTCTTCAACATCGATTTAGATTTGAAAGTTTCTATCAAAACTCTTGAAAAATTCGCTCCTTTTTCTTCTTGATATGAAATCTTGTTGAAATCAATGTCTAATTGCAACTTGTTCATCTTAGCAGCTTCGTCTATGATGGTGACTGCTTCGTCTTTCTTTCCTTTGGTTAGCAGCCATCGGGGGCTTTCATCGATTAAGTATATGTAGGATACAAAGAGTAGACCGGGCGTGTAAACCACTTGCAGGAAGTTCCTCCAGTAAGGAACTAGCCAGTATATTAGGGGGTAAAGAACACCTCCAATTGCGAAGCCAAAGCCGATAATGGTAGTATATAAGACGCGTTTTTCTGTGGCGACCATTTCTATACCTGAAAAAACAAAATGAATATGACATAAAAATATTTTGGGTATAAATTCATTTGTATGTACTAGTAAAGGATGATTCACGCTAGACCGTTCCGTATCCCGGCCGGACCGTTTTCTAGTACAAGAAATCGACGCGCGTCCGTCGATTTCTTGTACTATCGACGTCAAGGTTAACTGACCATAAGTAGGCCTTATGTCGGTCGCAATAAGGCTCACGGACGGTCAGTTAACTGTGTCTTCGATAGTACTACAAAACGGGCCGGCCCGGACACGGAACGGTCTAGCTTGAATCAACCTTAAGCCGTTTGAATTGTTGCGCAGGGTGAAGCGTGGGATGTAGTCTGAACGTGAATGCTGTATGAGTATTGAGTAGATACGTTTAGGGTCTACATACACATCATGAAGGATGAAGAACAAGGGTCTCCTACCACTGCCTCTAGAAATTCGAGGGCTATATATAGCCAGTAGTTAGTGGTGAAGCTCCGCGCCAGTCCAAGTAAACTGCCCAATATACACGTAACCACTGTCACAGTTTTCCTTCCCAACCTGAAAATACGTTAGTTGATTTATTCCATGAAAGTAATTTGAAGAAGTAACTTCAAAGGGTTTCAGTTTCATAGTTTAGTGGTATGCTATTTCGTATTTAAGGCGCTACACTGAGAAATTTGGAGACTTTGAAACGCTGTCCTGCCCAGACTAGCAAACAGTAGGGGCTGATTTTCAGATATATGATTCTTGACTATATGATTGTGGTACTGACAATAGCGAAACATGGTTGCTTAAAATTTTCTCGAAAGAAAATAAATCTAAAGTCAAGTCTATATTTTCCTTTTTTCCTCAGCCTACTAAAACAACGCATTATTAAAAAACACGATTAAGTTAATAAGATGGTATTTTACCTCATCTAGGTACTGACAAGAGGAAATTTAATAAACCTACACACAGTCAGATATTTAACGAGATTTGTCTAAAAAGCCATTCTCGGAGAGGGTTGCATCCCGTTTTGGCGTGAGCGAAAAACAAAGGGTGTCTCTTTCAATCGATATATCGCCGTAATTAACTTCAGCAAAACTCAGTTATAAGAGCTTGGATTGGAGCTCACACAACCTTCCTTTCAAAAAAGGCTACTATGGGTCGGCTACGGTCGAAAATAACGATCACAAATGAATTACTCGTAAAAACAATATTTACGGTCGGAAATATTGGTAAATCATGATTTAATTGTGGATTAAACTGTGTTGATGTATAACTAAAGATCCTATCAAAACTCCTGCAAGAAACTTGCAGCGAGAACTTGTTTATGGCTTGCACGCAATACTTGTGCTACAAATATTGCATGTAGTGTAAACACCATCGCAAGAAGTTGCGCAATATATGGCTGGAAGTTCTTGCTAGTCTAAACCCCGCTATAAACTACACACACCACACACACAACATACACTACATATTTCTACACTATTTTTGTTGCATGAAATTGTTTATCTGTTTAGACACGCAGCAACTTTTCTATCACAAGTCATCAGCAAGATTTCTCTCGCAAGTTCTTGCAGAGGTGTTTAAACTACGCCAATTTTATTGCTATTATTCCTCAGTGAACTTAATAATGCCCTGTAAAATGCGTGCAGCTGCAGCTGCTATTATAATAATCGCAGAAAGAAAGAAAATTGAAAGTGGGTAAAGTGTGGGACATAAATAATTGACTTGACATAAATAAATAATTGAATTAACTAATAACAATAATAATAAATAAGAAGCTACCTACATACTAAGAACCTACGTACAGTCAGCAGCAATGGTTGCTACGTGGGCGACGTGTTCAAAATTATCTACACATGCTCTTATTCCCTTATAATAAAGATGTGTGAAGATAATTTTGAACAGCTCGCCCGCGTAGCAACCATTGCTGCTGACTGTACTTAGTTAAAAGAATAATACGGTATTTGACACATATTAAAATTTAAAACGCAATGTCACTTTTAGGATAGTTAGCCATCAAAATATCACAATAAATCGTAGATTATAAAAATTTACCACAATCATAAAAAGATATGAATCATCAAAAACTCAGAAAATTATGTAATTTTTTTACCGTCCAAAATTCAAATAAAAGGTATCAATAGAATCCTTATGTAAAAATAAAAAATAAATTGTACAGCAACTATGTACCTAAACGCATTATTTTACGACTAAAACAGCAAAATACTAATTTTCCCATACAACGGTTGGTCGAATGCGGTGCAAGTGACGTCATTTGCCAGGGCCAATTTGTAGGTGCCTTTTTGAGACCCGCTAGCGTCGAGCTAGGTTTGTCCCTAATTTTAGCCCTTTATTGTGCTCTAAATGTTGTAGGTCCCATATAGACATTTGATGGTCTCTAAAAACTGGTTCGATTGGCATTATAAAAAAAAATAAGTCAAATAGCGTATTGATATAGCATACAAAATAAATGTTGTATATAATTGACATAGCATACAAAAATTTACGGTGGTTTACTATTTTTAATTCTTGACCGAATTGAGTTTTCAAATTATGAATATTTTTATAAATTTTTGTATTTTTTTATTTTGTTGCGGTAGTCTTTGCACTTTGTGTCCCATAATTCATTATGTTGCTCATAATGCGATATAAGTCGCGCAATTTCATCACGGCTCCAAACTTTTTTCTCTGACATCTTGCCGGCGCAAGTAAACTTTATTTTGCTAACAAAATGACGCGGAAGTTATTGCTGCAATAAATGATAAATGTGTTTACACGTTGTACTTGCGGCAAGTGTTGCAAGTTGTACAACTTGAAAGAAGTCAGCTTGCCGCTAGTGTTTACATATGAAAATTTATTTGCAGAAGTTTTATTCTGCAAGTTTTATTGCTAATCTAAACCTGCAAGTTGGACAAGCTACAAAACTTCCAGAAGTGACTTGATGGGGGTATTTTTTAGTGTTTACACATGGGACTTGCGACAAGTAAAGCAAGTTGAACAAAATTGCAGAATGTACCGTTTACCCGATGCAAGTCACTCGAGGAAGTCAACTTCTGCGAATTTTATTGCTAGTCTAAGATCGTAGCAGGAAGTCAGTCTAAATAAAATAATTTAATTAGTTATTAAATTACACCACATCTTTAATTTAATGAAAAGGTATGTCCATGTTAGAAAAAGCTCACCCCCGCCGAGCTCTGATAAAAACATACTTAATTTTACTCAATGTTTTACACTAACAACAATAGGGAACTTGTATGAATAATTCAATTACAACTTATAAGTGTTAAAATGCCTGGAAGGGCATTTATTTGTGTGATGAGCACGGATTGTTCTTGGGTTTTGGATGTTTTCTATGTATTTAAGTATCTATTTATCTATATAAGTTTGTATATCGTCGCGTAGTACCCATAGAACAAACTTTGCTTAGTTTGGGACTGGGTGTTTATCATTTTATCGAAATCACTTACATCGTTTTTTTTTAATTTCGCCGAAAACTAGGTATTCCACGAATTCATTACGTATTTTTTTTCTAATCTTCAATTCATTGGTTTTTATGTAATCGAACAACTTTTCATAGATAATCGTTTCAAATTTGTGTCATATCGTGGCGTAACGAATGATCGAAATTACCTTTCATAGAAACATGATTCACAAATGACACGTTCCATATGTATATTATTATTGCCAAGTACAATTTTTCGTCGCAGTAACGTTTCAACGAACGATGCATTTGTTTATTGTTTGTGTGATACCTATATAGCAAACAGAATACTTTGTAAATACAAATGTTTAGACATTGTTTTATTTAACCCTTTACCGCATGGCATTTTTAAAGACTCTGTAAAAAATATATGTAATTTTAAATGGGTCATGAGAAATAATCAATTTATTTTTTATTTTTTTAAATTATAATATATTTCAGAAAAACAATAACCGACAAATCTGGAACAACATGCACTGCGGGCTACAATGTTGTAGTTGCCAAATTTGGAACAATATGAAGTATTTTAGGTACCTAACCTAACTAAATAACAATATGACGTTAATTAAAACTAATAAATAACTTTGCGTTTTTTTATTATTTAATTACATTGGTCGGACAACAATATTTATTAACTTACTGCAAACTTTAATCGTAATATCTAATGAAATTCCTTGAAATAATTTTGATCCTTATTTAGACATAGAAACCTTTCCACTTTAGGCACATTTACTTATCTTTTCTGTATACAGTCCTCCAATTTACATATTTGGCGATCTGACATCCACTTTAGCTAATGATTAGAACAACAAAAAAATTAAATACATCATAGTTCATGTAGTTTCAAATATTAATATCGACACTATTTAACCAAAACGCATGTTGTACCAAATTTGTCCTCGTTCAAACGGCCGTAACTGCATGGTGTTCCGAATACGGTACAAAGTTTAAATCAAGAAATAACTGTAATGCAAATCTTTAAACTAACGTTGATTGCCTTAAATATGTTGTTTATACATTTAATTGTACATAGCAACAATAAATTCATCAAACTTTGATTTGAGTTCAATAAAGTCTCGCACCGAAAAATGTGAACCGTGCTCTGTCACAAACTCGCCGCAACTATCTTTCTAACCTCACATTTTGTAGTGTCAATGAAGATTCTCGCTACTAAAACTACCCTACATGGTAATGGACTTCTCTAACAAGTAAATAAGTGCAAAGCGGCACACAGAGATGGCGGTATTAAATAGTCCGAATGTGTCACGATATGCGGTAAAGGGTTAAGTGCCGATTCCGCTCTGAGGGATGCAAGTGAACCCTATATCCAGAGCTCAGATTTATTTTCTGGACATGCCGTTTCAAAAACATGTGTAGATATTAAGCAGTAGCGATCGAAAGAGTTGAAAAATGCCTTACTTGATTTTTTTTTGTCAAGGACACTCTGGGCGTATCGCAATTTCCGCAGCTCAGATTGAAGACGACATATCAATTCTTCAAATATATTTTTTGAGACCTATATTTTCATGCCAATGTTAGTTTTAGGCCTTTAAACGCGATCAAAATGTTGTATTGCACCTTACTACGCGCCTTAAGGGATAAAAGTATCCTATATGATAATAACTCTATGTATACCAAGTTTCATCATAATCCGTTCACCTGTTTTTGCGTGATTGAGTAACAAATATCCAAACATCCTAACTTTTACATTTTTAATATTAAGTAGGATCTTTTTTATGATTTCATTACAAATGTATAGTTTTCAGATTTTTCCCTGTACATGTAGTATAAGACAATATTGCTTGCAAAATTTCATAGTCCTAGGTCAACGAGAAGTACTTACCCTATAAATGTTTGATTCCCTTGATAGTGTTGAAATATTTATACGTTTTTTGCGGCATAAACGGCCGTATCTTTTCTCTACGTTAACTTAGAAGTTTGGTTTTTTCCACAGCTTCAAGGGACCGTAGACTTGAGTATATATTATGGTTTCAATTTCAACTCGATACCTCCACGCGTTCTCGAGATAAAGGGTCTTGCTCTTGACAGACAGATGGAAAACAAAGTGACCGTATAAGGGTTCCGTTTTTTTTCCTTTTGAGGTACGGAACCTTAAAAACAAACGAATTTTAAAGTAATTTTAGCTAAAATAGGTTTGTTGAACGTTTAGGAATAAGAGCATTAGTCTTTACCTATCTGATAGAGGTCCAACGATGAGTAACCCGACCATATATCCAAAGCTATGCATGGATCCGACTAGAGTCCGCTTCCATTCTTGACACGCCAAGTCGAACTGAAACAAAAAACCGGTCAAGTGAAAATAAAATAACATTTTTCAATCTTTAAGTTTAAATAGTTTTGGGTTGGCCTTGTTTAAAACTATTGCAAATTTCATATCGATAGCATAAGTAGATCTTGAGATATTTAGCTAATTGTGACAGATCGACGGACAGACAATGCCGCACCACAAGGGTTCAACCGTTTTATTACAGAACCGTAAAAGTATGCATCGTTAGCAGCCTACCAGGTCATCGACAGGTGATGGTGCTATTTAAAATTCTTTTACTCGCTACCACCCGCATTTACAAGTTATTTTTGCAACAACAAATTATATATTGTGTGGCAACATCTGCCTTTGCACATACCTACTTTTAAAAGTTCAATCAATGTATGAGAAAGTCCACAACATGTTTATAGGTTCAATTTACCTCTGCCACAAAGCTATGGGGGTCGTCGTACACCCACTCGGTACATGATGAATTGACCTTGTGACAACTACTAAGCTCATGGCTTTTGAGTTGGCTTGATGCTTGGTTCATCCAAGTGTCAGAATCATCTTTGCATCTGTAATGTAAAAGCATTTGTTAATTTATTTTTTTAACACACCGACGGTAGCAAACAAAATTACGGCCTGCCTGAAAGACAATTGCGACTCTAGAAGAATGAGGGATTTTGCATGTCGCCGCGTTGGTGAACGCACGTGCTCGTCGCGACGACTGGCTGAATCCACTACCGAACAAAACCAGTTTCCTACTGTCATGGCGTCGTTATACCGAACAACGTCTTTGTACAAGTATTGATTGGCGAAATCATCATAAATTTGATGGAAAGCCTTTTTCAAAGAGTGAAGTGTGAAGAATGACAAGCGCGTTTTGCCGACTTTTTATTGAGGTCATCTAACTAGTCGTAACTCAAGCTCAGAGTCCTGTTAAAACCTATGAGCTGAGTGCTTGAAATTTAGACCATTTTCTGGATAGTACCTAATATAATAATGACAAGAGAACAACCAGAAAAATAAACACACAGATTTACGTACCGAACAATTTTCTGATTGCTACAGTAAGTATTTTAATGAGTAACTGTAACTAATGAGTAAACAAGTCGTTGAATGCGTTTTCGTACAAGTACAGTTGAGTTCTCTTCATAACACAGTTTTTCAAAATGACTTAAATGTAATAGAAACAAAACACTAGAACCATATACAAGTACATAGTCTTTGCGGAAGACTGAGGTCCCCAACAAGACTCGAGCTTCGATTAATTGAATAAATTCTAAAAAACCAAGTCGAGTCTTAGAAACGAATACTCCAAAGGTATAAGGTAAGGTAGGTATTTTAAGGTATTTACTAACACTATTTATGTACCTATTTCTTAATATTACCAATGTCCACAGGAAACACGCGGTCATAAATCTGCATATGACCCCTTCATGTGCGTGATGTGCGAAAGAGAGCGTCTGACCTCCATGACTTCATATTTCGTTAGTATGTGCCGCATCTATTATATTTATTTTTGGAAAATGTAATTAGCATTTAAGTGCCAGTTGCACCAACGTACGAAAACAGACCGGTCATCGTCAAATATGGCGCCGGCAGCTGTCATCCCAAAGAAACTTGTCAAACTTTCCATACAATCAGATTTGACGAACACCGCTTACGATTACAGACGGTTTGGTGCAACCCAGCCTTAGGCTTAGCCTTAGGCTTAGCCTTAGGCTTAGCCTTAGGCCTTAGTTTCTATGGGATGACAGCTGCCGGCGCCATATTTGACGATGACCGGTCTGTGTTCGTACCTTGGTGCAACTGGCACTTAGTCTATGATATTATAAAACGAGTTTGTAACACTATAGCTTGGCAAAATAGTCTAGAAACGGAACTATTTTTTTTTCAACCCTGGCAACTTCGATTAGGTATATTGTCATATTATTTGGCATGTGTCAGTCACGAGTTGTGTTTACAAATTCTTATTTAATCAATTTCGCTGAATTATTACGTTTGATGACCGCTTTAGCTAAGTTGGTAGTGACCCTGCCTACGAAGCTGGAGGTCACGGGTTCGAATCCCGGCCAGGGAATTTAAAATTTGTGTGATGAGCCCTTTCTTATCACTTTTTTGGTAATTGTCACGTTTATTTCGAGTGTTTTTGAACGTTTTAGCACAGAATATCACTTGCGTAATGTCCTTTTTAGGGTTTCGTAGCCAGAATGGCAAAAACGGAACCCTTATAGATTCGTCATGTCTGTCTGTCTGTCCGTCCGTATGTCACAGCCGGTTTACTCGGAAACTATAAGTAGGTACTACAATTCTATGAACCGTTATCTAAATGTGATGTGAAATAAGGGAAAAAAATATATTTTAGGGGCGGCGGGGTGGGGGGGGACGGCACCCCATACATGTAACCGGGGGACGAAATTTTTTTCGTAAATTCTTTAAAAATAATATAGAGGTTACTAAGAAAGTTTTCCATTTAAGTCAATCGTTCGTCAATTTTCGTCATAAGTCGTACAAAACGTCGTCGCCCTGCTGTCGTCAGCCCTCCTACGGCTGAAAGCCACCACCCAGCGATCCAGACACACCACCTTATTTGCAATACCATTTAATCGCACTAAATATGGCTGCAACTGTCTTGCCACTCGTCTCCTACGCACGTACAATACGTTGGTCGAATCTGTTCACCCTTTCAACCAAAGCAGGGCCTCTTTCAGGAGGAATATAACAATGAAGTTGCCCCACGTGTGAGATGCCGAACCGAACATACACATACACAAACATGCGCACGTTGCGCACCCACACACACCAACACACACTCACTCTCTCACTCACACACAAGCCTAAACAGCCACCAACCTCAGCCAAACTTAAACTCTTAAATGTTTGTCTATTACTTTTTTTTCCAAATTATCTATTAACTATGTCCTATTAACGATTTTTAACTTTAAAATTGTAACATTTTACTTTATACTTACTTTAATGATTTTTTTTGTCTACGAGTCGGAATACGTCTGACCGTAATGTTTGGTTTAGTTTGAAAGTGTTTAGCAAGTAAAATGTAAATCCGTAATTGGCCAATGGTAAACTAATATGTAACTTTTCTAAAAATGTTGTAAACTGTGCTGTGGATTTTATAACAATAAAAAAAAAAAAAACCTCTAATTTCCAAACTATGAAGATTAAAATTTCAAAAAAAAATTGTTGTGGTGTATAATAATAAATACTTTCAACGAAAATTAGTTTAAACAAGATGGGATTAAGGGTTTTTGAGTTATCACTGAAAAACTGTCTTGCCCAAACAAAAGGACGCAAGTGCCGTGTTTTCCCTATGTGGGTGTCAGTACGGAGCCCTCGTTGTGCGTGATCCGACACGCACTTGGCCGCTTTCTGCATTTTATTATAGGATAATCACTATTGGCAGATAGAATTTGTAAATATCACGGAGCACAGTACATACAACATGTATTCCTATGAATGACAGCTGTCCAACCGGAAAGAACCGGAGTAGCTTATCATTATCTCATCTCAAAGATAGCACGTCACGTCGCATATTTTTCTGTCTCAAGAGTGTTATCCCTGATATCGCATGATGACAATAGCACAATTTTTCTAATCTGAAAAAATATAATGAAGTAGGTACTTATAGTATAAGACAATTTTGAATTATTGCTTCTCACTTTATCAGTGTGTCAATGTAGTTTAAAATGTATTACAAATCGCTTTTAAGTTTACAATATAATTATATTCTATGTTTTTAACACTTTTCAAAACGTAGTTTCCTAACTTCTATAAATTTTAACAGATTTTTAATTTTTTTTTGTGCTTTGTATAACCTGAAGATTCAATAATATTATCTCAGTAATAATTACAAATTAAGAAATTAAAAAAAACTGAACAAAATACGTTCCGAGGATTTGAAACTAATACCTCCCGGCATTCGCGGCCAGTCGCTCTAGCCAGCTGAGCTATAGGAGCAACCCGCACCCGGCCTCCAAATTCTTCAACCGAAACTCATACTAGAGGTACAGACTGCCATTGGCACACACGTAACGGGAGATGACTGTATAATGTGATCCAGTTAATGAAGTATAAATTGGCGGAAATAATTCGTGTATAAGCAAATTTTGGCATACTTGTAGATAAATATGTCCTTAATAACATACTAAAATTCCTGGGGGATGGGGGTGGAGATAACGGGTAGAAGGGGGTGTAAAGGTCATTTAAAGGTATTTTTTTTAGCTTTTCGCATAAAACTCTTAAACGGTGGCCGATAGCTAAAAATGTTCTTAGACATGAGTAATCTACATACATTTTTCTACAAGAAAGGTTCTACACACTTTTTCGCTAGGATGAATATTTGATGAGATTTTAAAAGGGTGAATGTTACCTATAAGTCGCCTCATGGGTGGGTCTCTTTCCTTTGTTTCTCAATATTTTTAAAAACAAAAAATACAGTATTTATGCACTCAATGAGTTCTAAATAACGATACCCCACTCGATGGGGTAGGTCAAATTTTTTTTTCGCGCCCCTCTTTAGCTGTATGGGAGCCCTTATGGACGGATGGCTTCAAATTTTCACAGTTTAAGCAACGTGTTGACCCACATCTACACACATTGTCAAAAATATTCTTAAATGCTTATAAGGGGGGCTCCCATACAGCTAAAGGGGGGCGCGAAAAAAAAAATTCGACCTACCCCATCGAGTGGAGTATCGTTATTTAGAACTCATTGAGTGCATAAATACTGTATTTTTTGTTTTTAAAAATATTGAGAAACAAAGGAAAGAGACCCACCCATGAGGCGACTTATAGGTAACATTCACCCCTTTAAAATCTCATCAAATATTCATCCTAGCGAAAAAGTGTGTAGAACCTTTCTTGTAGAAAATTGTATGTAGATAGCTAAAATACAGCTAAAAATGTTCTTAGACATGAGTAATCTTCATGTCTAAGAACATTTTTAGCTATCGGCCACCGTTTAAGAGTTTTATGCGAAAAACTAAAAAAAATACCTTAAAATGACCTTTACACCCCCCTCTACCCGTTATCTCCATCCCCATCCCCCAGGAATTTTAGTATGTTGTTAATGACATATTTATATACAAATATGCCAAAATATGCTTATACACGAATTATTTCCGCCAATTGGCAGTTAATTGTCTTCTTTGCTTGTATCAGTGTCTCCGAACCCTTATAATAAAGATACTTATACAGTATGTGTATGTATGTAAGCATTTTATTGTACACAATAAAAAGCTAAAACACGTACATGTTACAAAATGATTGAAGTACAAAAGCGAACTTATCCCTATAAGGGATCTCTTCCAGCTAACATTTGAGCAATTAAGTGAAAGTTTGGTAGCAATGAGAGAAAAACTTACATTCTATACAGTCTCAAAATACTAAACAAGACAAAAGAAAATACACGGAAAAAAAAAGAGTCAAAACTGTACGACCAAATGCTGTCAAATGAACGCAAGGAAGAATCTACCTTACAGCTAGTTCTTTGTCGTTTTTTGCTTGCGTTGGTTTGACAGAATTTGGCCTTATAGTTTTGCACGAACTGTACAAAGCATGAATGGCATGTGTGCTCGTTTTGCATTCTGCCAATAGTTAAAAATAAATTAGGTACCTGTACTTCACTTCCTCGGTAATAAATATATAATTGCTGTATGCTATGGAGTTGAACGTGTTAATCAGCGTTAAACATATTGTTGCGACAGTATGGTAACGTCCCCACACACCGAATTTAATGAGGATATCATCTAAGTGTATTTTCTCCGGTATTTTAGTCATCTTTGCTATCCGAAAATCTTCATAAGATTGTCTTGATTGATGATTTTCAATAATTTACAAGTTTAAAGATTTATATTTATAGTTTTATAAAATAAACAGAAGAACCACATTGATTAAGTTTTCCTGTGCCACACGACTTTAGGTTGTATTTGAATACATAAAATAATTATTTATATCTTAGGTTTTTTGCTCTTCCAATAAAAGTTCATAATGAATGGTTTTCACGTATTAATGACAGAGTTTAGTACATTTTCACTTTTAGTGTTTACGTATCATGTACACAGGTAAACTGGTGGTGTGATAGAAACTTTTTTATATCAACCAGGCTTGTTTTTTTTTAAGTTTACGTCACGATAATAACAAAATGAATTAATTAAACGTATTGATAACTTGGAAATGCCTAGCACGCTATGCAGCTAACGGTTCTATGGTAGAATTATTGGAGTGTTATTGTGACTGACAAAAACCATAACAGTAAGTACATAGTAAAGATCACTCTTTTGTGTCCGTCACGGCTACCTCACTCAAGCCATTGCCGCTCACTGCTTAAAAACTTACCTGCAATTGACAGTGGGATCTCGTGAATACATTGACAAAGATAATACGCTTCGCAAGCACGTATCTCTCTCAATCGTGACGTCCCAAAGGCATCTTTGCTGAGATACGCTTTAAGTTTTGTTTTCGAATGACATGTAACGATACCTTTTTACCATTAAAAATGGTTATCAGATGCAAATCGCCTGAGACGTATTTTTGGCCATATCTTCGAGGATTTTAAGAGGATCGAGATAGCAATAATACCATGAGTTGAGGAATTTATCGAGACACGTGTGAGCGTTTGAATTTTGAAAATCGGAAGGTACCTTTTTTGGAATTTTGAGTAATGTAAAAAAGTCGGATATTTTTAGGGGTGCTTGTTTTTTTATTTATTTATATTTATAGCCTCTTATTCAGAAATATAAATCCTAATAATATCATAATCCTAATAATATTATAAACGTGAAAGTTTGTGCGGATGTATGAATGTAGGAATGTATGTATGTACGTTCCACTTAATCTCAAAAAACTACTGAACGGATCTCTATGAAACTTTCCAGTGTTGTAGCTTAGACATCAGAATAGGAAATAAACTATAATTTATTTCAATATTCATTCCTAAAGGGGGTTAAAAGGGGGTGGTCAGTTTGTATGGAAAACAAAATTATTTTTAAGATAGAAATTTAAAACTTTCCTAAAAGACTAAGCATCAAAATGGAAGAAAACTGTTTTCAGCGTTTTCTGAAATTCGCCCTCTAAAGGGGTGAAACGGGGGTTGAAAGTTTGTATGGGGAGCAATTTTTTATTAAACGAGGAGCTTGAAACTTCGTTTGTAGACCTAGAATTAAATACAAAGAAAACTAATTTCAGCATTTTTTGAAATTTACCCTCTGAAGGGGTGAAAGAGGGGTTAAAACATTGTTTGGGCAACCTGAATTTTTAAAGTGAGTGACTTCATAGGCACTTGGGGAGACTCTCAGTTAAAATATAAGAAAAGTGATTTGAGCGTTTTTGAAAATTCATCCCTTAAGGGTGTAAAAAAGGGGGTTAAATGTTTGTATGGAAAACGAGCAGTATTCGAAGAGAAATGTCGTCTGTAGTAATATAGCAGGTAAGTAGATCAAAACATTAGGTAGCAAAACTAGACTATCCGTGCGAAGCCGGGGCGGGCCGCTAGTATATTATATATCTGTGTGCCTTCTGACAAAGGCCTCCCCCAGTCTCCTCCATTCATTCCTGTCTGTGGCCACTCTGGTCCACGTCCTGCCGGCCATCTCTACAATTTCGTCATCCCATCGTTTATAATGTCTGCCTCTCTTTCGTTTTCAGCCTTGTGGATACCATGTAGTCAATATTTTGCTCCATTTCTCTGGACCTCTTAATATGCCCTGCCCACTTCCATTTAAGACGTTTGATCTTGTAAGCTACATCCTCAAGTTTTGTCTTGTCTTGTCTGTCTCTTCTTGCGTATGCTTCTTTCCATGGCTCTCTGATTTACTTTTAATTTTTTGCATTCCAACTTAGTCAGTGCCCACGTTTGGCAGCCATATGTAAAAATTAGCAGAACGCATGTATTAAATTTTTTATATTGATACTCACTTGGACTTAACGTCAAAACGTCACACAAAAGTCTCAAAAATGTCACACAAAGGATGCAAATCTGATTGGAAATGTGAATTCAAAAAAAAAACACGAAATTCTAGCATTCGAATATGCAAAGCAGTTTACCCACTAACTCTGGTGGAGTATCCAATTATGTAAAAAATGTATGTGTGTATTATGTAAGAAATAATTAAATTACCTATTTTAGGCATGTTACAAAGTGGAATTAAATGTGGGAAAAAACGGTCTGTCACTCTTTATCGTACTACTACGCAAAAACTAATAGAGCTATCGACACATTCGCTTGTGGTGGTAGTAGACTACTTGTAGCCCGACATAAAACTTTTATGGATACATTAGATTATCTATGTTAAACACAAAATTACATCAATAGTACATACTTTACAAGCATCAGTACATACTTTGCGTAATTGCGTTGCATTGTTATCTTATTCTGTGTACTGTATCTACACAGTAGATGTAGAAAGAACATTTTTCGGATGCAATCCAAGCGATCCATTGCACGTAATCGAATCCAATTGGAAACTACATTCTCCAATTCCGCCGTTTGCATGTTCACTGGATTGATTTTTCTAATTGAATACTGGATTTGTAATAGCATGTAAAATTTGTTATTGAGATTTGGATGCCTGAGTTAAATTTCAACTGAATTTCTATGACGGTTTGTGTTACGGACAGCCACCCAGGATGCGTGCACATATGGTTTAAGTGAGAAACGAGCAAAAAGATTTTTAGGTAGCCTCATCGCTATTATGTAATTTAGAACACAACGCCGTTAGTCAGTTTGCAGAAGTAACAGCGACATCTAGGGGGACATTTGTTAAACTGCAAAATTGGTTATGAAAACCGACACTAAGTAGTGCCATCTGTTGGCGAGTAGAATAAGCTTTGTACTAGAAAGCCCGCCGGAATTCGAAAGTTCTCGAAGTTTAAGACAGAGATCATGCTGTCCTTTTCTAGCTTTTCTTGATTTTTCGATTATCTAGAAATCTCGATTTTCTTGGTATAAAAACGAGCAAATGTGCCCCCCGAGGTCAGTTTTCTGATTATAAGCGGTACCGTAAAAGTGGAAAAGAAGAACCAGGGAAGAAAAATAGCAAATAGTGCTCAGTGTAAAGTGTAATATTATTGTAAGTACAGTACTTAATTTTTAGTGCTTAGTTGCAGTGCCTAGCCTAGTGTTAACCATAGTGCCTTGTATATATGTTCAGTCTGTAAGTAATCAGTGTAAATAAATCAGTGATTTTATTCAGTGGTTTAATTAAGAGGATTCTCGGTCCTGTTCATATTAGTGTGTGTTGTGGTGTGACAAGAGCGTTGCTGGCAATTTCCTCGGCGGAACGCAGAACCTTGGTGAGACGCGACCGTGTTCCACGAGACGTGCCGGCGGAACCCTACGCTCGCGTGAGCTATCAAAGTGATACTACTGTGGCCCCGCGTCGCCTACAGTAAGTTTGGTCCTTCGAACCGGATATCTACAGTAAGTTTGGTCCTTCGAGCCGGATCTCTACAGTAAGTTTGGTCCTTCGAGCCGGATCAGGACCGGACCGGATCGAGTGAAGTGATCCAGAACCCCGTGTCGGTATCGGGACAGTGAACCTCCGTGCGCGGAGACTGTGAAGTGAATCCTCTTTAGTGACTGTGAAGTGGCACTGTGAGTGACTGTACCGTGTTCGTGAGTACACTGAGCAATTGACTCTGTCTCTGTCTGTGTAAGTGATTGACTCTGTGTTGAAAAGTAACAGTCAATTTATCAAGATGATGACGCGTAGCAAAACAATGAACAAGGCTGACGACCAGGAGCGTCGTCAAATGTTGGAGGAGCCAACGCAGGGCCACGCGAGGACATCCGTGGGGGGTATCGCGTGGACGTTCGGGCAGGATCCCTTCAAAGACGATCGTCCCAAAAGGACGGGCGCGATCCCGAAGGGCTGCAGAATGGGTGGATGTATGGTTGCGAAGGACGCCGACATCACCCGCACCGTGGATAAGGGCTCCAAGACAGGTGGCGGTATGGTTGCGAAGGACGCCGACGCCACCCACGCCGTGATGGCCGCCGAGGCGGCGGCCCGCGAGGAGATCATTGCCTACGACCGGCTTCCGGAGGAGGAGGGAGCGCGAAGCGAGCGACGTGACGCGCGTGCGCGCGCGCCATTAGTAGGGCGTGTGCCATCGGTCCGGTCACACGCCAGCAGCATGAGCACGGCGATGAGGAAGAAAGAAGCGGAGCTACGCGCATTAAAGCGGCTTGCGGAGATCGACAAAGAGTTAGTTAAGAAAAGTCTCGCGATTGAATTACAGGCGATCGACGATGAGAGAGCGCGAGGCGAGCGACACGACGCGCGTGCGCGCGCGTCATTAGTAGGGCGTGTGCTATCGGTCCGGTCACACGCCAGCAGCACGGCAATGAGGAAGAAGGAAGCAGAGCTACGCGCATTGGAACGGCTTGCGGAGATCGAACGGGAGCTGATTAGGAAAAGGCTCGAATTGGAATTACAAATAATCGATGATGAGGAGGCATCATTGTCGTCGCATTCATCGCGAGCAACATCTCCGCCGCCACCGGTATCGCTTATTAACGCGACCAGCAAGGTTGACGAGTGGTTCAACCATCAGCAGAGACAGAGGCAGGACAACGAGGACGCAGCGCGCCGACCCGACGTCGGAGGCCGGCAGAACCCCGCGGGAGAGACGCCTCTCGCACCGCTGCGAGTAGAGCGCGCCCTATCGCCGTCGCGAGGGCCGCGTGTATCATATCGGGCACCGTTGCCCGATCGTTGCGAATGTAGACTCGGCGACAATGGCGCTTCGGAGGCTGGCCGCAGGGCGCGGTTGGCCGGCCGTCGCGAACACGGGCAACGCGACGGGTTACCGAGGCGCCGACATGGAGCTGCGCAGCGCAACCGACGCTGCAAGAATACAGCGTGCGCCACGACAAGGTGTGGCGCTTCGACTCGTCAGGAGCTCCGAACCAGGGGGGAGCATGGGAGTGTCTCGTGTGCTCCATCAAGACGGCGCTCGCAGCCACGCTCCACGCTAGGGCACCGTGAGAGGAGGTGCCCCAGATGCAACTCGCCGAGGAAGAGAAACGGACAGCGCGAGGCGTCTCACACACGTCTCCGTGGAAGATCGAGACGAAGAGGCCCTCCGCCTGCCCATTGGGAGGATAGACGGGTCTGCCACCTACAGGCCCGTGCGACGAGGCCAACCGACGCACTTGGCGAGCGAGCCAGGCGCTCGCCGATTACTTCTGGCGCAGAAGAGTGCGCGAAAACCTACCGACGCTTGCACCTCGACAGGCGTCGGCAAATCAGACCCCGGCCTCTACAACCCGATGACTGCGTGATCATCGTGGACCCCAACATGCCTCGCAATACGTGGCCGCGAGGCATCGTACGGCGTGTGTTCCCGGGACCCGACGGCAACATACGATCGGCTGACGTCGAGACACGAGGTGGCGTGTTCCGACTGCCTGTTACGCAGTTGGCTGTCCTACCGATGCAACGAAAAAACTGTGCGCACACAGAGGAGGGAGAATGTTACGGACAGCCACCCAGGATGCGTGCACATATGGTTTAAGTGAGAAACGAGCAAAAAGATTTTTAGGTAGCCTCATCGCTATTATGTAATTTAGAACACAACGCCGTTAGTCAGTTTGCAGAAGTAACAGCGACATCTAGGGGGACATTTGTTAAACTGCAAAATTGGTTATGAAAACCGACACTAAGTAGTGCCATCTGTTGGCGAGTAGAATAAGCTTTGTACTAGAAAGCCCGCCGGAATTCGAAAGTTCTCGAAGTTTAAGACAGAGATCATGCTGTCCTTTTCTAGCTTTTCTTGATTTTTCGATTATCTAGAAATCTCGATTTTCTTGGTATAAAAACGAGCAAATGTGCCCCCCGAGGTCAGTTTTCTGATTATAAGCGGTACCGTAAAAGTGGAAAAGAAGAACCAGGGAAGAAAAATAGCAAATAGTGCTCAGTGTAAAGTGTAATATTATTGTAAGTACAGTACTTAATTTTTAGTGCTTAGTTGCAGTGCCTAGCCTAGTGTTAACCATAGTGCCTTGTATATATGTTCAGTCTGTAAGTAATCAGTGTAAATAAATCAGTGATTTTATTCAGTGGTTTAATTAAGAGGATTCTCGGTCCTGTTCATATTAGTGTGTGTTGTGGTGTGACAAGAGCGTTGCTGGCAATTTCCTCGGCGGAACGCAGAACCTTGGTGAGACGCGACCGTGTTCCACGAGACGTGCCGGCGGAACCCTACGCTCGCGTGAGCTATCAAAGTGATACTACTGTGGCCCCGCGTCGCCTACAGTTTGTTTCGGGCGAAATATACGTAGATTGTTTGAATACATGACGTGACGTGTTAATCTAGTTGAGAAATATCTTTGCTTATAACTAGGTATAATAGAACTAGTTTTATGCATTAATTCAATCAACCCTAGAGACAATGACAAAGTTTGATACACTATACGTAAGTAATACATACCTATTAATAAATTAATATCATCAACGCATGAAGAGTATTGACACGGAATTATTTCATTAATTAATCAACAGTCTGGTGGAGAGCTGTAGCGAAATTTAAACACAGATTTTAATGAACATCGGAAATTTTGACACGATTTTATCAAGGATCGAAACCGGTATTTAAAAAAACCCCAATATTTTGAATTATTTTATGCTCTTTACGTAGGACTGAATCATGTATTAAGTAATTTATATAAATTAACTACCGTAAAATGGGGTAAGTATTGCGAGAACAGTTGGGTCATGAATGGGGAGAGTAGGAATGCCCTCTGTCATCCCTACTCTCCCCATTCATGACCGTGAGCTGGTTTTTATAGGCTACTGCTACGTAAGTTATAAATTCTAATTACAAATCAGACTAGGGTGACACCACTAGTAATGGACAAGGCCCAATGATGTAATTGACTCTTATGTAAAAGAAAATAAGAATCATGCATTTTTTATAGCACAATCAATTTAAAACCGTATGCTCTTTGAATTAGGATTAAAGTGTCCATTATTGGTGCTTGTCAGCTTAAAGTGTCCATTATTGGTGGTGTCACCCTATAGTAATATTCATAATCCCAAAGTGTTGATCGAACAATTTTTCTAACTCACCTTAGTATGAAATCCCACCTCACCCCAACCTACCTGGACTACGGGGTGAGGTGGGATTTCCAACTTTTTGTGTTTTTCGTTAAAGTAATGAACACAACATCATAAAAAAAAATACAACCAACCGGGACACTTTTTTTGTAAATAGATCAATGTGCCTACAAAAATAAACTGTTATCCGGGTTTGAACTTCGGTTTTGTGCCTACTCACCCCATTTTACGGTAATTGTAGTTTCCTAATACAGTTCTGCTTTTTGGCCAACCATTGAGGTCAATCAATGCTATTGTCGGTTATAACCCTCTTCGGCACCGAACTTCCTAGGCAGTTGCGATCGAATACCTTTGCGACCTTATACGAAACCAGTTGCGATCATAACCAATTACATTTTAAGCATCCGATATCAATCCCATATATGTGATTATATCGTAGAATCTATCTCTCCGAGAATGGCTTTTTAGACAAATCTCGTTAAATACAGCAGCAGCTGTGTGCAGGTTTATTAAATTTCCTCTTGTCAGTACCTAGATGAGGTAATATACCATCATATTAACTTAATCGTGTCTTTTCATAATGCGTTGTTTTAGTAGGCTGAGGAAAAAAAAGGAAAATATAGACTCTACTTTGGATTTATTTTCTATCGAGAAAATTTTAAGCAATCACGTTTCGCTATTGTCAGTACCACAATCGAGTGAATTTCACCAAACGGGCATTTTTGTCTAATTCCCATGGAATTTTGAAATACCAATAATACATAGAAAATTGTATGCTGATAATTTGATAAAAAAAAATAAACACAAATTTTCTTACGGGGTTCTTATATTTATAAAATTACGGAAGTTATTACAATTTGAAAATTAGACCTGGGCACGGGAATTTATTTGTCCATGGGAATTGCCTTTTCTTAGAAAGAATTGTATTAAAATTATTATTTACCATCTAATTTATCAAGAACTATAAAGTTCAATTGTATCGAAGTTATTTAGCCTAATTTTACCAATCACGGGTTCAAGTTTCAACTGAGGAAATTTATATAAAGAAAAAATCTATATTTTAAGTTAAATTTCTCTTTATACAATCACATAGCAACTTCTTTGCAGAAAATCATACACGTATTACTATTTAAAATTATCACTAAATGCAGATGCACATATAGACGCTCGCAACTCCAAAAGAGCCACGGGCGCGTTGCTGACCTTTATTAAAATTTGAGCTATCCGCTTACTTGTTTGCCAACGTCGTTGTATATAAAATGCGTATGTATCGATATATACATACATGATTTTATGTACATAATGTTCATTGACTTTGTTTATTGACTCTTTTCAAATATTTAAGAAGCTAAGTGTAATTGTAGCAGTTGGCCTGTTTTTTTAAATAAACGCATAAACTATAACTTTAATCGATATACTTAGTACAAATTATATTTATTTATGCATTTCATCCATAATTATTGTTATTAAATGCGGTTAATTAACAAAATAAGTGACCCTTCCCAATTCCCGTGCCCCAAAATCAGCTGTTTTGGGTAAAAAAGCTATGGGAATTAAGACACGGGAATTGGAAATCGATATAAAAAAATCATAAAAAAATCAAATCGCATGTTAATAATATTTTAAGTTATCGTTTATATAGAGACACCAAAGTGCTTTATAATGCATACATATGTTAATGATAAGATATGTAAGAATTTGAATTTCTAAGGGCCATCGAAATTGCAAGCAAATGCAAAAAAATTGTCGCCCACCCAGAAACCGAAGTACTTAGGTGGTTTACTCGAACTTAATGCGGTTTACTATATATACATTTTTTTTATATAATAGCTGACATTTGAGAGCACATGTGAAGCAGGACGCGAAGCTGATCAGTTGCGAACGATAGCTGGCAGGGACCTTTGAATTTTGCCGACAAAATTGGACTCTCGCGCTCGGACGAATTTTAAATATCAATCACAAGTTATTTACCACAGTGAAGTGAATAGTGTCTGTGCTCAGTGATAGTAAATATAATGGAGTTAAAGTTTTTGACACGAAATCAGTGATTCTAATGTACAGTTTTTGATAGGAATTTTTGATTGATTCAAAAGTCGATGCCGGACAGGACACGGAGTCTTAATTTGAGCGTTTAGGTATTTTTTAATGTATTTTAAAAACAAATTAGTCTGTGAATTTGAGTGGACCTCAACGTGGAAACATGTATTCTTTATGAAAAAAAAAATGGTACGTATTATCTCATGCTACCATACGATTTTCAGCTCGGACACAAAAAAAAATCGAGTATAGAAAATGACCCCATCTAGTCAAGAATCATATACTATCTGAAAATCAGCCCCTACTGTTTGCTAGTCTAGGCAGGACAGCGTTTCAAAGTCTCCAAATTTCTCAGTGTAGCGCCTTAATACATATTGCTCCGTCACGGTCCGCGTGACACTAAAACCAGTGTAAAGCGTGACACACTGACAATAACCATGGCGGCTCGTACCTACAAATAGTGATCGACGCATGATAAGATTGATAAGGCACGACAAAGATACATTACTTTCATTGCGGTTAGTATACGAACCGCGAGAAATGACGTGGTACAGAAACATGTTAGTTTTTAACGCCGATTTGTAACGCCCCACCCTAAAGAGCCATTGTTTTGAATGTATTGCGCCTATATATACAGGGTGATTTCGGGGTCGTGGAGCAAGAAAGGGGCATTTTACTTACTTTCTCCTAAGGATCACGATAGGTTAGTACTAACAGTATTCCTGTGACTTATTTTAGTCATTACAACAATAAATAAACAAAAATTGGGATAATTTGAGACCATGGTCACCCTACTGTTCTCCAAGAAAACTTATATGTCAAGTGCATGTAAAGAAAAGTAGGGTGACCACGCATTTTAAGTTAGGTACTAAACGTTTTTTTAATTTAAAACACGTAAATAACGAATCATCGGTTTTTCAATAGAAACATATACAGGTAACATCGCAATCGTTTACTGAGTCAGAAAAAAATGCTTTTTTCCACGGTCATCAGGAAAGAAGATACGAAGTCATCTATAGAGATTATCAGCAAATTCAAAGTACCTACGATCTTATTAGGTATCGTGGAAGCAGACGATCTTGTCTTCTGAGGGATTCAAGTGATATAATAGATCGGAAACTGACAGATGCTTTATCTTATCGTCTATATAGTGATAGCGTATCACTTGACCAAAATTGATCTCCTACAGATTGCGATAAATTGCACTCCAACCTAATTAGGGAAAGAAAACTGGAAAAGTAGCAAATTTCGACGGTAGTACTTCATAGATGACTTCATATCTTCTTTCCTAATGGCCGTGCCATAAATAATCCAATATAATAGTTGTAGCATATATTTCGTGATCTACAATATTGCTAAAATGCACTTAAAACGTAAACATGAGGAAAACTAGAAAAAGGTGGCAATTTCTAGAGATATCTCCTGTCATATCTTCATCCCTAGGGGTCATGGAAAAAATCTTAGTAGCCAAAAGTTTTAGCATATTTTGTGTTCTACAATATTGCCGAACTATGTTTAGCACTAAAATGAGCTTTAACGACAGTACAAGCAAACAACTAAAAAAAGTGATAGATTTTCCAAGATGGCGGAGAAAGATATGGAGCTGAAGGTTCGAAAATTTCGGGATACAATGACAAATATTGTCCTTTACGACATATCAAAAACCTATAACAATCGGAGCATAGTTAGGGTATCGAAACAACGATTTACCAAATGTACAACGAAAAAATTTGTATGGGCTGCACATTATCCGGTATAACATACTTCCGGCTAAAATTTGGGGACGGAGACAGGCAGATACGTATTCTGCAGGGTCTAAACCCTCTGATAACGTTGTCATGTCATCCCAACTGTTTGGCGACTTCCTGATTTGTCGGTGCGGAGGCAGTACGATATGAGAAAACTGTCAAATGTCAGTGTCAGCTGTCAGTCGACGCGATACCATTTTTTACTACGCCCCTACATTTAAATGAGTGCTTCCTGACTGGCGCGGGATGCGCGGTAGCGGGACGATGCGAAGGCGGTACTGCTGCGCTTCTGCGCATGATATTACTACTGCGCAAACGTAATACTGACAGTATTACTTTAAGTGAAAATCTTTGTGACGTCAGTAAGTTTACGTCAAAGAAGAAAATGTCACATATCGATCCCGCCCCGCCAAGTCAGGAAGTCGCCTTACATGATTTGCCGCTTGCACAGTTTAGAGACGCGTTTTCTAGTTCGGGGCCTAGACTAGGTCTCACCCATGCGAAATTACTGTTAGAAACTGGATATTTTTTACAGCACAATTATTTAGATTAAGCGGACATCACTGTATTATTTAATTGCTATTGTATTCATTGATTTTATTTGTATTTACTTTTATTGACGATCACAATAGAAATTCTTGTAAATTGACATGTAATTTATAATGTAATCGTATATTGTGAATAAATGAATCTGAATCTGAATTGAATTTACATTCTGATGAGGTATCTGCAAAAACTAAGCTCAGTCGCCTCCCAAAGGAACAAAAGTTTATTTAATCACGTTAAACCCATATATCTAGTCAGTTGGAAACAAATTAGAATAGGTTCTCATTTCCCTGTTTTTATTTCAGCTCCTGATTCTTTGTTTTTCTACTGAATATTTATCGATTTTTTACGCCTTTATTTCTATTCCTGTTGCATATTTTTCAAAACAGCCTTTACATTAGTTGTTTCTGGTTTAGAAATAAAACAACAAACACTAGCAAACAACATCTTTAACCACGCACAATGAAGGGTTTAGTACCTACTACTAGCATAGGTAATAGTTAACATTTAAAACCACTACCTATAAGTACTATACTGGGAAAGTAGGGTATACCTCGATTCTGTAAACCACGCCCCTCGTGAAAGAGACGCGTACGTCTTCCGCACACGAAAAAACGAGATGCAACTCTCTTTGGGAATGGATTTTTGGGAGAAATTTCTTTAGGTAATTATGTTTTATTTATAGGATTGTAGCCAAGTCTATTAGTAATTATGGCGAAGTTGTGTTAAGTTGGCATTTCATTTCATTTACAGAATACTCCCGTGACAGACATTAAAATATAGTGCTAATTGTTCCGCCAGGGCGAGCGAGCGCTCATTATTAAGGACCGTGTACCGGTTTGAAACATGTCGAGGGAAATTCGACTGGCTTCATTATATTTTAATATGAGTAAAGACATGGATGCCTCGTTTGTAATTATTATCACCTTATAAAGCATCATTTAAAAACTAGCAAAATAAATTATTGCAATCCTCCTACTTTTCCATTGACACGGTTGGTCAACTAAACTAAAGATAGGTAAGTAAGTATATATTACTAGTATACATAGTTATTCAAAGTTTATTCCTAAATTATAACCTATAATTGAACAAAATATAATATTTTTATTTGTGAAGCGTAGGTATGGTACCTAGGTACTTTTTATATGAATATTAACATTATATAATAGTTTGTTAAAATATGTAAGTAAAATATGTAGTTTTAAAAACTGTCGTATTTGTGCCAACCATAACATATATATATATATTTTTTCCTAGTCTGATATATTAAGCTGGTCCCCGAAGTACTTCTGGTAAAAATATTACACAAAACCATGAATATTATTATTATCACAGTAATCTGTGGATAATGTTGTTGGCTATATATAAAGTAAATTTAGTAGTATAAGACACTGTAACACTTATATTATATAGTTGTTTGTTAGAAAATAAATAAAATAAAATAAAAAATATTTTTCATATTTACGAAAATAATCAATTCATACCAAAACGGCATAGATAGGCACATCACATCAATAGCATTATAACTTTGCATACAATAACGTAAACGTTTAATATTAACAGTTATTTCAAATCAATAAACAGATTATCACTCCCCTAAACCGTAAACATAGCGCACAAATAAAAACTCCTTTCTGCACCATTGCATCGAAAGAGGCCGTGGCGCCGCGATAGCGCGTCCTGGCACGTTAGAACCGCGGCCTAACAGCGATCAGTGCAACCACGACTTTTGTCAAACATGTCTGCCATGTCTGCTCGAGCTGACAAAGCTAAATGGCGGCGCAAATGCATAAAACCACCACAAGACGACGACAACGACTGCGCTAGTCTCGCCTGGCTCCTCAATTTCCGATTAGATGAGTTTGTGAACGTGAAAGTGCCGGATGATGAGCCCTGTGTAGAGGCTCCTGAGCCCCCGGTGGTTAGGAAACCTCCGTACACATACCCTGAGCTGATTGAGCGCGCGCTCAGGGAAAAAGGAGAATTGACGGTGTCTGCTATATACCAATGGATCTCGTAAGTTTTCGTTCACATACTATCTTTGTCTTTATTGCAACTTTGACATTACAGTGTTAAGTTGAAGCCCTGGCTCTCAAACTAGGTTCCCCTGTGTCTCGAGAGCCAGAACCACGTTACCACTAACTACTACAATTACGGGTAATTAATTGGGTACTAAAATTACGTTATGTTTTAATATAATAAGTACATAGATAGATAGATCACATAATAGTGTCACTACCTAAAACTTTAATGAAATCATGTTTCAATTTTCACTTTATTAGTATTATCAATAGTTTTGTCATAAGTTACTTAAATTTAAATTCAGTGTTTTAAAATTTGTAAGGCCATTGATGTCTGAAGTATTTCTTTGAATGTTTAATAATAACTTGCATAAGTACATAAATATAAATAGTGTGTGAGGGTATATAAATGTTTTCTGCCAACAAACTGTCATACAGTTTGGCAGATCAGTAAAAATGTAATTATGTTACTCTTTATTGTAATAAATAAATTAAAAAAAAAAAAAAAAATATTCATTCAACCAAACTGGAATATTTGCTTAAACTGATAAACGTAAAAGTTACTCTTTTTTTCTTTAAATAATAATATTTGATCTTATGTGACATGTATATTGTTTTAACCTATTCTTTTGTACAATAAATCGCTTACATACGTAAATATTTAAAATACTAACAGTTTTGCCCTAGAAAAAATTGTTTACCTGGAGCGTTCTGAAAGATAAGTCTGTTTTTAATGTGTTGAAAGTGACTTACTATACCTAGTTTCCAGTTTAATATATTTTTATACGACCTGCCTGATGGAAGCAGATACCGTAGCCTGTAATGGACACTTGCATCTGAAGTATTACAAGCACATTGCTGACCCTTTATTGACATGACGATTACAATGCCGCGCGTGACGCAAAAGGGAAGTCTTCAAAGATCTGTCTCTGCCACCCGTTTCCTGTCTCTTTGATGGTTCCCACTCTTGTTGTCGCTTGGTCTGTCTGAGTTTGGTAGTACCTACCACCGCCGGCGAGCAGTGAGTACTCTCATAGTAATTCTACTCGTTTTCTCGCTCAAGCGAGTAGAATACTCGCTAGTCGCTTGCGGTGGGATTACTGCTCTAGACAGTAGGCCGATAGCTAGTTAGCAAATTCTTAGAATCTTAGAGTATTCCCGTGTTTAAGCCGCCCGCGTGGTCGTGTCGGAGGTTTCTCCTGTATTTTCCCCAGGCCACTCTTCAACCGTTCACACCTATCGCTTTTCTGGGCCTGGCGCTGGCTGGAAAATTGTTAAGTGACAGAAATATTGCATTCGTAGGTAATAAGGTTGTCACTGACCCAACACTTTGAACTTTCATTATTATGTTATAATTATTATTATATCAATAAAAGATGTGAACAATATGTGTCAACTAAAGGAGATTAAGGTGTTGACATTGGAACGTTTACCTCAATAATATATTGAATACTTATAGGAAATATACATTTTTTGTTCTATTTATACATAAATGTACTCGTACATCGCGAAACTTAACGTGAATTTTACTAGGTAACAAAATGTTTCACACCAAAAAATGCACTCTCATTTCTAAGCAAAAAAATGTTGAGATGATTATGTAACACATGGAGATTTCACGGTTTTCAATTGATATTTCCATTTCATGTCCTTTAAATTACCTTAGTTTGATCATGCCCGGTAAAAACCTTATTTAAATGTGGACTTAACTCTAGATGGCCATGGTTATCCTATATTTAAATAATTAAACTAGGGCTCTGTGAGGTTATAGACCTCGCAAGTGTTTTTTTTTAAACTACAGAATTATTGAACGTGATCACTATATTTCACGAGAGTCTGTTGAGAAACTGTGATCCGTAAAGAAGAAAAGCCGGGAATCCGGAACAATATAATAAAAAAATAAAGTACCTAAGTATATATTTATAACTATTTTAGTGCTTCATTTTATCGGAAACACAGAACTTTTCTTTTATCATTAGTTGTACTAGGTAATAAGAATTAAAATGTTTTACATTTTGTAGATAAACAGTAATCAATTTATCCCATTTGTCTGAAACACAGGAAACATCCTAGTTCAGGCATGTGGTATTATCTTCTCTATAGATAAGTTGTAGACTATAAGAAAATAATTGTAAAATGAATATTTAATAAATTATTCTTATTATTAATACATGTACCTACATACATTGTGAGCACCATGCATACGCCCCTGAGATTATAATCACATGTAGAAAGGGTTTAAAATGACATTCCCGGGCCCAGGCTCTTCATTGCGTACTTGCTCATTTCACAAAGCGAGAGTAAGGCCGCGGTCTGAACGTCAACAGTGTGACGAGCGGGCGTTTATAAATTGAACTCAAATCCTACTACTACGTATTATAAATGCGAAAATTTATATCCGGTTAGATGTTTGTTACTAAATCACGCAAAAACAGCTGAACAGATTGTGATGAAACTTGGTATACTTACAACGTGGATTAACGTATAGAATACTTTTTATCCCGAAAATCATCTCTTGAAGGGATGAATTTAAGACGCTACAACGAGAAATTTAGATACTTTGAAACGCTGTTCTGCCCAGACGAGGAAACAATATTGACTGATTTTCAGAAATATGATTCTTGAATATATGATTGTTGTGTTGTGTGTGCAGAAACACAAAAAAGACACAAAAAAAACCTCTATAGAAAAAATATCTAAAGTTGAGTCTATATTTTTCTTTTTTTACTCAGCCTAAATATGATGATATTTTACCTCATCTTAACTTTGTCAAGAGGAAATTCAATAAACCCGCACACAGTCAGATATTTATCGAGATTTCTCTAAAAAAGCCAATCCCGAAGAATGTTGCAGCCCGTTTTGTCGTGAGCGAAAAATATAAGCGCGTCTCTTTCAATCGATATATCCTCTTAATGGGATGAAATAAATAGGGAGTGGAAGTTTATGCGGCCGAAATAGCGGGCAGAAGTATCTCGAACCGAGATTGACAATTCGAGATCTCGCGTGGCAATTCTGAGGTCGATATTTGGGACTCGAGATCTCGTCAGAAAAAGCGACGAGATCTCGATTAATATCGTCTATATGGAGATTTCTCATATTTTTCGAAGATGCGTTTTTCCTTTAAAAAAAATGCCTAAATTCGACGTTCGTATTCCAAATAAAACCATAATTTGGATAGGTACTTAAACAAAAAATAAAGTGTAATCAAAAAAGTAATTAATAGCTTAGTACTTACTAAATTCGGATTCGGACCAGGTACTATGTAAAAAAACGGAGCATACGAGTTCGCTCGTAAATAAATATAATATTATTATTATTTCAACAATAATGTAAGATCGGCTCTTTCTTCCTATATATACTAAGCGTTCCGTATCATTTCGAGTTGCTAGTACCTACCGGGTAAAATAACAAAATCAAAAGCACCGAGTCTTGTAATCTCGTTCGTCTCGTTGCGATCTCGGCCGAGATTACTGAAATCGAGATTTCTCGTCAACGAGATTAAATCTCGTAAATTAGCTCGAGATCTCGGTAGATCGAGACTGCATTCCCTTCTGCCTAGGGGCTAATGTATAAATTCCCCTCCACTACCTGCTCTCATTCAGATCATTCTAGACCGCAGCCGGCACTCATTAAATAAAACGATTTAAGGCGCAGGGGTGGGTAAGGCATTCTCCATACATAGTCTGTGCACGTTTTATTCGTAAGGTTTTGGCATTAACGAATGTAATTTTTTTTTGATGTAAATAATAGATATGCGAAGAAAGTGATGTGGAAATTTTCAATATTTAAAAAAAAAAGAAAAAAAAAATATCAATGAAAAAAAATTACATCACGAAATAGCTAACAGAAAAATAAGCATACTGACCAAAAATCATAATTTTAATGCAAACACAAACGAAGAAAATCCTGCACAAAGTTTGTATGGAGAGAGCTTGCCCTACCCCTCCTTAAACGAATTTCATCGCTTATATTTTGTATTAAATACACCCCGACGTTCCGAATCCTTTTTGAAACTGAGGTAAAGGTATAATCAGCTGCAAAAATATAAGTATACACGATTACTCTGTTCAAAAATAACTTCGCTAGATACTATTAACCGTTAATATTTTTTTTGCAACTGACTGTTAAAATAGAAAAAGTTGTCAATTTTGTCAAATTGTACGCTTGTAAAGTTTTGTGGTAAAGGCCCCAGATGGCAAATTTAATTATCTTAATTATGATAGGTACTGTATATATACATTAAACACCTCCTTATCCCTGTAAATACGGGATCACATTAAGGGTGGTTACTCATTTAAGGCAGTTCCAAGAGCCAGATATACGAAAATACCCCAAGAATTATCCCATTTTTCTCAGAATCGTTGATACTTGTAGACGTGGGAAAAATATATATAATTCTTGATTATATTATCTTTAATAACACAGCTTTCGATACACGATTCATAACACTTCGCTCCATACAATTAATTCCCAAAGTAACCTTCGAATATTTTTCCCAGCTTTACTATGTGGCACTATGAAACATAAAAAGGAGAAAAATCGATCATAACTAAAATAATAATTTGACAGCTTCCGAATTTAGATAATTTTGAGGCAATATTTTTAAAATAAAGAAAAATCGACAAATTCTACCGTAACAAGATATCGACATACCTACGGCCTGCTAGCTATATCTCCGTTACCCTTTCGAAATGTGACAGTGACGGCAGTACGCTCGAGTTTAGATTTCATCTGGGTACATGAACGGCCTTAAGTACCTATCAACGTCAAATAAACACATCAAAACGATACCCGATCTCTAAAGCCCTCCCAACGGAACCCAATGTAATCGCTGAGGTGAAAATTACAGGAAATTAGAATTGTAATCACGGCGTGAGTTGATAAGCATGCTATCAGTCGGCTGATTTAATACTTGGATTTAGAAGCCACCGAAGCGTGGAAAGGGTTATTTTATTAATAATCTAGCTAGACGAGGCCTACGTGTGTGTATAAGTTAGTTCAATGTTTATCGGCACGTTATAGATATAATCCATACTAATGTTAGAAATGCGAAAGTATGTCGGTCTGTCTGTCTATTACCTCTTCACGCTTTAAACATTTTGGGTCCCGGGGAAGGACATAGGATCATTTTTATCCCGGAAGTTTGCATGGAAAAGCAAGGTACCTAACTAGGTATGCGCCTGAAATAAAAGAATAGCAATTAAATTCTGACGCAAAGAACGAGTTCTACGCGGACGAAAAGAAAAGAATTGCCGGCGCGGCTCCACGTATAACAAATAAAGTAACCGTAAGCGAAGTCGCGGGAATATAAGATACTACAAGCGATACTACTTGCACCTGACGACCGCGCCGAACTAGTAATCGTCTTAGTTAGAGAATTAATTGCTATTAAATTATTTATTATTTAATTATCGCTTTTCCATACAATAGTCGGATATTCACTAGCGGTTGTAACTGTAACCGATCGGGTAACCAGTGTACACGTGGTTTGCGAACGGCTCGTCCTCGGCTCGGCTCGAACGTATAGGGATCAAATAACCGGTTTCACTGAAATCGAAAAAAAAAACTAGAAAATTAAGCGGGTTTATCGCCAATAGTAAAAACCGAGTTTTTCGGTACTGCACATAATAATTATATAAGTATAACCACCTATATTAACGTCATATAACTCATAAACTGTTTAAATAAACCGTTTAGCCGACGACCGATAATTTTGTGCTTTTTTAACAAAGTGCGTTCCACAGAAATAAATTCAATTCAATTTATTTATTAGTAGATAGAAGAAGATCATTGAAATACTAAATATATATTTTAACACAATATTTAAAAAAAAAAAAACAAAAATTACATAATAAAACCGAAATGACGAAAATACCGGTAACCCGGTTCTGTTGCTGTGTAGAAACGACAATACCGGTTTTCTGAAATTCGTGTTGTTTTGTAATCACTAGTTACGTACACTTTTGAACTCGTGAACCAAATACTTTTTAAATTACTCATTATTAAACTGTAACCTGAACGAATACTATTAGATTATAGTATTCGTTCGGTTTACAGTTTAATAATGAGTAATTTAAAAAAGTATTCGGAATTAACCTTTTCGACGCCAACGACAAATATACGAGTATCTGCACCATCGGTTCAACGCTAACGTATGATATATCTGTCACGGTGTGCAATTCGATATCAACCTACTACCTACCTTGCGTTCATCCATATAAGGTTCAACTTCGCGTTTGACTTTCCCATGTCACAGCTTTTGTATATGACAGAGCGTCGAAAAGGTTAAGCTGATAAGCAACTTGTCCTAACGCAACTTGCGTTTCCAATTAAAACGATTTAGTACAGTCAAGGGCACCAATATGTATATACTTTTTCACCTTATTCCATTGAAATAAGGTCCAAAAGTGTATACATATTTATGCCCTTGACTGTACTAGAGGTAAATGCAACGCTTTTTGTTATTCTTGCTTACGGAAGCTCCCCTAACAAACACGTAATCTGTGCTAATATACAATGCCCTGGTTTCAAAAGGTTGTGTATCGGTATAAAAATCTAATCACTTACTGAATATTTGAAACATATAGTTTAGTACAGAAGGACGATTTTACGTTGGCAAAGCGTGGCACTTCATACTTTTAGTATGGAGATTAGAAACGCCCTTCTATTTATTATGCGACAACGTTGTTTGAATTCGGCGAAGTAAGAACAACCTGATTAGATGTAATTTAGGGAAGTAACACATAAATAGGAAGGATGTAATGAAATAGGTAACTTCCTTTACCTTTAGAAACTAATAGTAAATTATAGAAACTACCAAAATCTATTCAGTACCGCTTCCTTTGAAGTAATGAGTTAATGAGCCTACCTAGCTAGCCATGTATTGTTCCATTAATTTTGCATAATATCTACTAAAACCATTCTAGATACCCTACCAATTAAAACGATTTTGTCAACATAAAACCGGCCAAGTGCGTGTCGGGCCACGCACAATGTAAGGTTCCGTAGTTGTCCTCCCGTTACATTATCTGGACTAAAAAGTTTGCGAACTTATATTTACTATGTTTGTAACAGAATTAACAACATTTTCTAAGGTATCAATGGAAATTGTACGAAACTTTGCTTTTGCAAAGTACATTTCTTAAGTTCGCCTGTTACTCGTTAACTAGTAATGTCTGTCTACTTAGCTGTGATAGATTTCCTTTTAAATTCATCGCATATAAACTACCATGTTTTTTTCACATGCCTAGTAGCCACCGTTTAGCTGGCAGGGGTGGGTTGTACCAATACTTTCATGTAGGGGAGGTACCATAATTTTTTTTCCAATATTTTATTTTACCATTTTGTCGGCGTCCTTGATATGTATACTCATACCAAATTACAGCTTTCTAGTGCTAACGGTTACTGAGAAAAGCGGGGGACAGACGGACGGACGGACGGATATAGCGAAACTATAAGGGTTTCTTGTTTACTACGGAACCCTAAAAAAGATAAAAGGTGCGAAAACAAATCGGTCAATTGTTTACACGCAAACGCCATAAAACAAACGTTCTACTACCAAAACGGCTCGTCTCCTTTCATCACTCTAACACATACATCTTTTACAACATAACAGCCCCCTTTGTAAACACCTTTGGGTCTTTCCAAACGTAAAAGGGCGTACGTCAATTATATCCCTATCAAGTTATGCTCTTTTGATGACGTTGACCGTTACACCTGCGTGGAGACCAACTAATCGCCCCAATTTGCCACCGTTTGTCCCTTCGCTTACGGGTGACGGGCGCCAAAGAGGCTTATGTGCATTTCGGCCTTTATGGATGATGATATACTTGCAGATTATCGTCGATTGACAATAAAAACTCACAACAAACGCTCTGTAAGTAATAAAATTAATACCTACTTAAAGTAAAGTTCTTGTCTCAGCATCGTTTCAGTACCTTTTTTTTACGCTGGAAAATGCTTTATGCGTACCTGCCTTCCTGAAGGTTGGCACGGTGATGTAGGACAACTGTACGATGTCAGGCTATCCACTCAAAACCAGCGGACGGACACCGAGGATAAAATTGTTTGTAAAATTGTTGATTCTCACGTGACATCAATTTTTTCAAATTATTCTAGTTTATACAAGTTATTGTGCTAGGAAAGGGGGAATTTCGCGTGAATGGAAAGCCAATTTGTGAAAGTTTGTTACATAAGTTTCTTAAAATATCACGCCGTTAGCCTGCGAAGGTCAAAATACGTTTTGTATGGAAAGCGAATTGAAAAATACTAAAAATTTAGTTTGCATCGGTTTTGGCATTGCACGGTCAACCAATTTGATTTCTGGCCCACTTCGTGCTTTGTCAAAACACAATGACATTCATATGAGATTTCTAGAGGCTTCCATATTGATTCCACACTGTGACAAGTGGCCCAGAAATCAAATTAGTCGATTGAACAAATCTGCTAAAATCTGCAAGAATTTAATGACGTTTGAATGATGTCAATTTAATATGTAGCACGATACTCCATCTAGACGACCTCCATGTATCGACCTATATGTGGTCATGCGTTTAAGTTTTTCCGTGTGTTAGCCACTATAGTCTCTTACATTTTTTTTTTTTTTAAATTTATTTATAACAAAAGAATACAAATCGTGTACTTGAGCTAAAGTTTCGCCAAACTGCGAAGCAGTTTGTTGGCGATGCGCTTATCTTAAACATTAATAACTTAGGAGGTACAAGTACGCTACGTTAGATATGTTGCGGTCAATGTCAAGGACATGTTTACATTATTACATTTATCCAAGATGTTCTTCTTCTACCGTGTAGTTTTCCTTCAATGCCTTTATGATGACTAACTCAAAATGGTTTTTTGTTGTAAATTTCCAATATGTTTTGCTCCGGCTGTGGGGTGAGCGTGGCACGCTCCAATACGTTACGCCGTACGGTCCCGGCGGGCGAATCGATGGCCGTACCAGGCGTCGAATGGTATCGCACGTCATGTTATTGTCATTCCTGTTGGTGACGTGACCGGTTAAGTCAACGGCATTGTTTAAGAAATTGAGTAAAACAAATGTTAAGGCGGGCTTCTTGTAAAATATGGGAGCCGATTTTTGAGTGTCGAACGCTCGACTTTTCACTCGATATCTGTCAAAACATCAGTTTTTTGACAGATTTCGAGTGAAAAGTCGAGCGTTCGACACTCAAAAATCGGCCCCATGGTTTTATTTTGAAATATTACATACCTATGAAAAATGCATAAAAATATAGGGTTATATTTGAGACATTCAACCTTTAACTAGTGCAATCGGGAGTCCGTTACGTAATTGGACAAATTTTGTTCGATAAAGAAAAGGACAAACATACCTCTACTTGATCTTAAACTCATTTTATTTCAATCTCACATAACTTTATGAATTGGAAATCAAACCAAAATAAACATGGTGTGAGCACACTCGAAAATAATATTTTTTATATACTAAGACATGTATTTTTTCACCCAAAATCAACGAAGCAACAAACAAAGCCCGTTCAGTCTGTGTCTGCTCACATCTGACGTTGGAAAATAGGCGCAATAAACAGAAACTCACATAGTCACAATGTCTACTAGGAATGGGGTATTCGTTTTAAAATTGGGTGGACTTTAACAGTTCACGTTTAAAATTGAAGTACGTAATTATGCTGTTCGTTATTGTTAACTCGCCGAGATGTTTCCTAAATGTCATAGGTATTTGTGATAATTTACATTGAAAGGGACCATAACGGTGACGCATTTTACGCCTTTATTGCCGTTGTTCGAATACAATAGTGCTGGCCAAGATCAATCCCATTTTTAATAAAAAAAGAAGTGAATCGGTGAAACGTAAGCGCCTGCCTCTATAAGGTCCCTTTCAATGTGGACTCACATTGGTGTCTTATTCATTTACATGGTGCACTAACTTCTAAAATTACGATCCAGATCCACCAGCGATGTACAAATCATCTAGTTATATATTTACACACGTTTTCATACAGTTGTCAAGCGTGCGAGGTCACAGAATAAGTAATAGTACTACGTACAGAAGCCTCACTGTTAACAAATCCCCGCGAGGCAAGCCAAACGTGCCTACGCTTGGCCATCTCCTTCTATCGCACGCGCATCACTCGCTACATCACTTTCTATCGCATTGAAAGTCACCCGACGGGGGACCTTTGAGCGGCGCGATGACGTCACGCGATTGAGTCGCCCCTGGCGAGGTGTCCAATATTATTTTGCACATCTCTGGATCAACCCTTATGCAAGTACTTACCAGTTTTTCATTTGCTCCACAGCGACCGCTTCCCATATTACAAGGCCAACGACGAGCGTTGGAAGAACTCTGTGCGCCACAACCTGTCCATCAACCCTCACTTCAGGAAGGGAGCCAGGGCGTCCCACGGCGCGGGGCATCTCTGGTCCCTCGCAGCCAACGCCATCGACCTACTACCCTTGAGGAACCATCGAGTGGACGAGGAGGTCCATGAAGCACATATAATCGAATGCCCCAAGGTTAACATCACTTTTTTGTACAGTCGAGGGCACCAATATGTATACATTTTTTCACCTTACTCCATTGAAATAAGGTCCAAAATGTATACATATTTATGCCCTTGACCGGCTTGACTGTACCACGTTGAGGAAAACAAGCGGCAAACAAACAACAAAAATATTATTGAATAATAATATTACTTACGAATCTCCTTATCATATTGAAATATAATATCGCTTTATTGAATATCGCTCGACATGTTTAGGACTAATACGTAGTCCTTAAGATGTCGAGCGATATTCTACGTTAAAAAAGTGAGTGACCCGTTTATTATATTTCAATTATATACTGTCAGAGATTCACGGGAGTTTTCTATTTAAAATCTCCTTAGGGCTCTCGCCCACGGCGACTTTTTGCAGCGATGCTGTCGCACGTTTTGTAAACGCGCAACAGCATCGCAACCAACGCGCTTTAGTCGCATTTGCAACGCGCTACAGAAGCGATGCCAACGCGCTACTAACGCGCTACAGCATCGCGACTGCATCGATGCAAACGCGCGACTGTTGACTTGTGCCGTTACTGAATCGCGTTTGCATCGCCACTGCATCGTGGTTACGTGGGCGAGGGCACACAGCTAGCGACCGTATTGCGAGTGTATCGATGCCAACGCGCGACAGTATCGCTACTGCATCGCTGCAAAAAGTCGCCGTGGGCGAGGGCTCTTATCCATAAAGCTACTTTTAACTAATATGTGTTTTGTTTTATCCCTTTCTCAAAAACAAAAATATGAACTAATTTGGTCCCCGCTTTTTTAGGGTTCCGTACCCGAAAGATCCAAACCTCACGCTACCGTCCGCCCGCGTCTGTCACAAAAGTTGTTCCAAAGAAATTTTTAATTTCCCATTGACATATAACTTGAAATTTCGTAACAATGTTAATACGTATATTTTAACAACAAATACTATATTGATAAAGAAGGTTTTCCTTATTTTTCCTATTCGACCTTAGCCGGTTTTTTCGCGTCATCTCAATTTGTATTAATCGTAAAATATAATTAAGCGTCTTTCCTTTTATTTCGCTTTAATATTGTTTTTCTCATTAGCATTGGCTAATGTTGACCGTGTTCGGTTTTTATCCTTTTGATTAAACCAGAGCAGTGTAATATTCAGCTTTATGTTAAAAAAAACTGTAGCTCTAGTATAAGTTATTTTGAAACATTAACTAATTCGAATGCGTTTGCGATTTGTCTCAAAATGTATGAAAGTGGTATGAAAACGTGAACAGCGCCTCTGGTGGTCACTAGTGGAAACTAAAACAGCGAGTATAACATTTGTTGCTAACCGATGAACGCGCGTATTTAAAACTCGGTGAGAGCGTTTTCATACATTTTGAGACAAAACGCAAACGCGTTCGAATTAGTTAATGTTTCGAAAAAACTTATACTAGAGCTACTGGCCAAAAGTGCGAGTTGGACGCGCACACGACGGGCTCCGTACTTGTCGTACAAAATCACCCAAACACATCGCATATAATCACATTACATTTTTTAACTTAATTTATTTCTATTACTAGTTAAGTTAGTAATATGTATTACCCATGCCACTATAATAAAAATAAATGAGTAAATATTTCACCTGTTTCTATACGACCCACGAGGTACTGTTCGATGAGAGAGGACGGATAGAGGAGGCTTATCAATAGAGTGCCGTTGGCACGAACCCTAAAAAAATCCTTATTCCTTGTAAGGTAAAAATTTATTTACGTACCAAACAAATAAACTGGTTATTTGATTTTATTTATTTACCAAATACGTCCAATTATAGAACCTTTTTAAAAGTTAAACGAATTTAAACCACGGCACTGGCCTCTGTAAATAGTCACGACGAACTGTTAATATTTAAAAGCGGCTCTGTGGACGCCAGTCAAATAAAGTTGTTTTTTTAATTTTGCAGGTTATAGTCCTGGACGAGGCAGCGATAGCTGCGGCCAGCATTATTCCTGATCAAGATTTATTCTCAGGCAGTACGAGTGAGTTATTTTTAAGTCTTATTTATTGGCGCCATCAATATTCGGCCTCATTGGAGGCAGATGTACCTGGCCGGCATTGTTAATTTAAAAACTGCCGAAGAATATTATCATTATTTCCTTTTTATCTCAATTTTGAAAAAAAATATTAGTTAGTAGTAGTCGAATTGTCTCGTAAGTGTATGAAAAATAAAGAAAGTGTATGATAAGTAATAACAAAGTTATACGTGTTCAAAATTTTAGGAGGGGGCTTTTCTGTCCCTTTTACGCAAAACGTACCTTAGTATGGAACTATCGCAATTTACTATGACGCCAGAAATTTGTGACGTCACAGTATCTGCAGCGCTTTCTTTTATTTCTAACTACCAACATCAAAACAGTTATACCTTCGTAATTTTTGAGATGGGTATTGGGCTAGGATTTCCATTATTTAGCATATTTCTTGGTCTTTTTTTTGAAGTAATAATAAAATTTGAGTCGACAACTCTATTGTTTCTTATACTCTTTGACGTTTTGACATTTAATTTCTTTTTTTTTCAGTGTTCCTCAACCCGGTGTCGACTGAGCAGGTGGTTCGTGAGTGCGGACTTATTACCGTGGACTAGGGTACTTATTTGAAATAAAAAAATCCACCTACTTATTAAAATGTACAATCAAATGTGTATAGTCTACAACAAAGATAGTTAACTATATTTTTTGGTTTATTACAAGGAAAAAGAGTTCAAATTCGAAGAATACCTTTGAGGAGATTACCTACCTATATACAAGATTCAATACATTATGTATTTGTCGGTGTCTTGCCAAAGCTTTCATTTCGCTTAATTTTCGTTTCATAAACGATAATATTTCATTAGGTTAGGTTAGATTTATTTTTTGTGACCATGAAAAATATGAAAAAAGATAATAGAGGAGAATTTAAAGAGAAATGAATCTATTTCGAAAATAATGATGGGTATGCCAAACATTGTTAAATTGTGGGGTACGGTGGCAGCTGACATGTCAGTAAGTACAAATCATGTTTGCAGTTGTAAGGTTGGATTTTGCTCGTCGCTGCGTTGGTGAACACACGTGCTCGGTGCGACGACGAGCAGAATCCACTACCGAACGTAACCAGTTGCCTACTGTCATGGCGTCGTTACCGAACAACGTCTCTGAACAAGTATTGATTGGCGAAATCATCATAAATTTGATGGAAAGCCTTTTTTAAAGAAGAAGAAGAAGTTGTAAGGTTATACAATATACTTAATATTGTACTGGAATTACAGATAAATTACAGGTTTCACTATGCCCAAGCTATTTTTAACATTGCAAGGCTTGCAATTTTAAACTCGAAGGGAAAAAATGAAATATTTAAGCGCCGAGCAGGATTCGAACCAGCGACATCCTGGCACACGCGAGCAATCGCTCTAGGCAACTGAGCTATGGGAGCAATCATGCTCGGTCACCAAATCTTTCAACCACCAGTTCCCTCTTTCAACTTTTTAGGCAGGCGTACACCTTTTTTGGATGGCTTGCGTTAAGGAGCATCCCCACATGCAAGCATGGCAGTGCGCCGCGTAATTCCGGCCGACTGGACTGGACAATTGCAGATTTTACGGCGTCCAGTAAAACCTGTGCCCTTCCCCGGCAGTACGTGTTCGCCCGTGGGAATGCGCCTTTACAAAAAAGTGAGAATTATTTTGTTGTATAATTGTATTATATTGTTCTGTGAGAATCAGTGGAATATCTGTTGCTAAAATAATCACATGGCTGTATATTTGAGGTCATAAAAATAAAAACAAAAAGTAAAGGGGTCAATTTGGCTCGCATAGAGTGCATGTTATCATTGTATACTAGGTACAGCCGAGGGCATAAATATGTATACATTTTTGGACCTTATTTCAATGGAATAAGGTGAAAAAGTGTATACATATTGGTGCCCTTGACTGTACTAACTGTATCTACAAAATTTGCATAATCAACATTTTCGTTATTCTGTGTTATCCTATAATGTTTTACCTTTCATTTTTATCAAACCATTATATTTTGAACCATAGTTAATTCCCCATAGGTAAGATTTTGTAATGATTCTAGTCTACTGAAACTAGTCCTAGTATTAGGAATTAGTGGTGTAAAAGAGATTATCTCTACGTACAATAATAATTTTTAGTATTAATAATAATGTTGATACAAATACAGAAAAGTAAAAGCGTTTACTACTAATATTTGATTTAAATGCCTGAGAGAATATAGAAAATTGTGGTGTTTAAGGGTCAATCAACTATTTCTTAACTATTTCTTGTCACTCGTTACCATGGTTACGTCACCTGGGTCACTCTTAAAAACTGTGATTTTACCGAATTTAATCCTACTAAACATGATTTTTAGCGATGATTATAAACCCATTCTGACGTTGCTCATCTCTTGAGCATGCTAGAACTCCATATTATAGCATTTTTTCTAAGAAACTCGGTAACTGTTGTCTCCTGGCTGACGGGACAGAATAACAACAACAAGTTGATTGACCGTCAAATATTAAAACACAGCTTATACTTTTCTTTATTCATACGGCCCGTTGCGTCCTCCCGTTGGCGTATCAATGTAAAATTGTACAAAAGGCTAATAAGCCACACACATTACACTACATTGCGGGGTTTGATAGAGCGATTCAACTCGTTATACATCCGTGACCCGCAGTGTAATGAAAGACACATACGAGTGTCGTACGTGTGGTATTTTACGTATTAATTGCCATTCATTTCATAACGTTAAGGCCGTGTATTACCACTTTTGAGTTTTTAAAAACCATCTGAGACATAGAATATAGTGTCTTAAAATCTAAAAAAAATATATGTGTTACATTAGGATCTTGTCTAGTCAAAATCGCAGTCAGTTACATGATCTGATGAATTTCACTCGATAGAAAAAAATCGCGAAGCTACCCCTTTTTGGAATGTATTTTCAATACTACGGCCATATTACTGATATTTAACATTTAATTTTTGTACTCAATTAAAGATCGTAAATAGTTATAAACAAATTCGCAGGGTTTGCTTTGATAAAATGATTGGCTTAATCACTATAGCTAAATATTTACAAAACTGCGCGCAGAGCTTGCGTAGAGAGCGGGATGGTTAATTGTAAACTCACGCGTGTTAGAGCGGGACATTTGCGTTGGGGATACCTCCCCTTAAGAATGAAGCCAATTGCACGACTAATCCGCTGTCGAGCGAACAGTCGCTATGAGCAGACACCACGCTAACAGGCTCATAGATAGCGAGAGTGAAAAAAAACCAGTAACCCAACTGCGGAGTTAATACAATTTTTACACCCACGGGCACGCAAAATTTTAAGTAGATTCGCCACTTCTGATACGTGCCTTTGACGCGAAAAATTATATTACATCCACTCCACATATGTACCTATACTTTTTGATAGTCTGGAACGATTTTTTATACGAAAGTGGCAAACAAGCTTACGACATGCCTGATGGTGAGCAGACAGAGCAGCCTATGGACACCAGAAGAATTGAAGTGTTGCGCGTTGTCAACCCTTAGTTGACTTGAGGATTCCTTGTGATGAAACCTATTTATTTTATTTATCGTATGGCATTTATTTCGAACCATGAGATCTTCGAGAAGACAGTACGGTTGCCAGTTTTTGTTGCACTTTTAGAACCACCCAGGGGTCACGTGTAGGGTAGCGGTGGGTACTTTCCCTACGGACGTGGTGCAACTTCGACCCCCCTTTGTCAAGTAAGTGGGCAACTTGACTGTTAGAAGTTCTCAAGCCGCCCGAAGGCCTCCAACTTGGCTTAACGACTGCTGTCATAGACAGCAGCCGGGATCAACGACTTAACGTGCCTTACAAAGCACGGGAGCGCTCAGTTAGTAACCACTCCAAGTGGTTACCCATCCATGGGCTGACTCCGCCCGACATTGCTTAACCTTGCATACCGCTTGCGGTACGCAGGCGCCGCTGGGCCACGAGCGCTCCTAACCTAAACGACATGCTATAGGTCCCTCACCCTCGCCTCGACACAGCGCAACAGCACCATATAGGTATCTAAAGGCGGTTTCCGCACGCCGCCGCGGTGTACGAGCGAGACAGCGCTATGCATGTCTAATATGGCGTTGTCTCGTGCACACCACACCGCCGTCCGAAAACCGCATCAGTGTGTTAACCGCCAAAGAGTTGTTAGTGGTGTTATTATGGCTGTGGTTTTCTGTCAGATGACGATAACGTTCCGTTGTGCCCAACCGCCTGATTATGCTTGTAGGTAGTAAAAGTTATTATTGTCCTCGAATTGGGCATACAAGTCGTACTTTTCTTCCCTCATTTGAGGGCATTAGTGACTCTTTTCCTCATAAAACGTGTGAAATCCTCATAAAAATAGTATGTGCCACTCGATAGCAAAATTATTTGTAAGACATTTCATGTTTTTAGCGGCGGGCCTCATGGGCGGTGTGAAGCAGTATGTATTGTGTCTCACGGTAGTTAAACTATTTCCGTCCAGGCCCCTATACCACAAAACTTTACAAGTCTACAATTCGACAAAATTGTACAATATTCCATAGAAAAAGTTGACAAATTTGTCGGATTGTACGCTTGTAAAGTTTTGTGGTACAGGCCCCTGGGCGTAACCCCTTGAATCCCTTGCAAAGCTCAATATTCTATTTTAGAATCTCCGCTCATTGCAGAATCTTTCGCTTCACTCAGGATTCAATATATCGCCCTCGTGATAAATATAGGTATCATTTTGCTGCGTTGAGACGCAATCTACTATTTATATAAGAAAGAGGAAAAAACTTGTGTCAAGTAGCAAAGGGCTCATTGAGTTTTACGAATGAAATAATAATGTCATGCAAATTAGGTTTAATTTGACACTTTTTCGAAAAGTAGTGTCTATAAAACCCCCATTTCGACGTTGACACTATAAGCAACGCCTGGGGGTTTTGTATATGTTTAGATAGGATATGTAACTGTAATTAGAATAGTTTAAAGATTTTATACAATAAATAGTCTAAAAGTAGAATCTTTGTTTCATTTTTTATTTTTGTATAACAACGAAGAACGACTATCTAAACTTTCATCGGATATAATAAACCATGAAAAGCCGCCACGGACAGTATCACTGACTGTGTCATTTAAGTCGCAGCCGGACAGTTTTATTTCGCGGACTACACGAGCGATACGAAGCTATAAGATCTATCTCATAGCTTCGTATCGCTGAATGACCTAGTCTCATATATCACATCTTGCTCTAAATATAGAGCAAGATGAGTATACATATTTAACACGTTCACTGTCCCCATACGAAATGATTTGACAATGTCACAAGTCCAATATGTGCATTCAGTACTTCAGGGATGTGACTTCACAGCATTTACTCCTGAAAAAGAGGTTCATTAGGGGCACCCGGGAAGAGTGTTAACCCTTTATAAGGCCCCAGTTATACAGACATTGTAGTGAAAGTTAAATACACTACCATGTTTGTAATGCACTGGGGAACACATCTACGGCAAAAAAAAACCAAATCATTAAGAAAAAACATGTGGTCAATATATGCACTCAGCCTGTTAGTGCACTTGTGTTTTCAGATGATCTGTTTCCAATACACCTATTCATTGACATTGACACTACAAACAACCTAGTACAGTTATTGCAATTCACGATGGAGTCAAAGTCAAAGTGATTTATTTGTAAACATAGGTAATACAATATATGGAGAGTGGATTTATCAAAATTAGACCTTGTCATCATACCAATAAGAGTCTCGCCACTCACCATCGTGAATTGCAAGAGCTATAATTCAAATTATTAGATACAGCGACGTGTATATTTTTAATAGTATAATGGAAACAATGACGATAGCTTGCTTCCCTTGACAGGCATAGTGCATAAATTGACCACATACTATAGATTAATTAATTACACTAAAATTAAATACTGACCGAAAAAGTATGAATGAGGAAAGAAAGCCTGATATATTCGCTATATAATACCATTAAAGTTAAATAAAAAAGAGGATGTTCTTCTCCGTAAATGTTTATTAACTAAGTGGTTTCCAAATCGTCTCTGCCTTATAAAGGGTTAAGGTCATTCCACAGAATAAGTAATAGTACTACGTACCAGTGGGGGCGCCTCCCTACAACTCGATTCCCACCGGCTTGCCTAATTTTCAGTCAGTCCAGTTCTATTTCTACGGCTCATGAAGAATAAGAAAGGCAAATTATTTCCGGCTTCCCTTATAATATTTTTGACGCACCGCCACTGCTACGTACAGAAGTCTCACTGTTAACAAATCCGCGCGAGGCAAGCCAAACGTGCCGACGCTTGGCCATCTCCTTCTATCGCACGCGCATCACTCGCTACATCACTTTCTCTCGCATTGATAGTCACCCGACGTGGGACCTTTGAGCGGCGCGATGACGTCACGCGAGTGAGTCGCCTCTGGTCATTCCTCTACCTACCTAGATATCACTCTATCTTATAGCTTTGTGTTGCTCATGCATTGCGACTATATGCTTTCACTTTCACACATCTCATCTCATTGGGCTCTTATTACATCCCAATTGTAAAAAAAGGATGGCGGTTTGCATGGATACGAGTACGAACACTGAACAGTGGTCGCCTTCCACACAAGATTATCCTCATCTGGCACGTGGACTATTAGTGAACGTCGTGTATCTTCATTTCCGATATACATTTAGCAAGTTCAGAAGTAATACGAGAAAGTACTGTCTAAATAAGTCAACTGGGAATTCAAAATCTCACCACCTACATAATAGTCTTCCAAAAACATTTTCAAACTCGGAATCCCACGTGTTTTATGACCGTTAGTGCCATTGTCTCGAGGGCGTGGCGCCATCTATTACGCGGGTCGGTAATTTACAACCGTAAGTCGTAATGTACCTCAGGCTTATGAGATCCTAGGAGAATTCTATTGTTAAGGTGTTATGTGAGGGCAAATTGGGGGAAAACGCAGAGTATTTGCTGAGGTTAATGTTAAAGGAGCGGTGTAAAGGGCGGGATTTCAATACGCCGTGTTTCATCAAGAATTATGAATGTTTTATTCGCTTTAAACTTAGGTAGGTACCTACGTGTACATGTCGTAGGTACAGCACAGTTATAGAAGAAATGCTGTACAGTGAACATCATAGTTATATTTACTTTTTGCTTTATTTTTCACAAAGGAATGATATGAAAAAGCTTTTATAGTCCTCCTCATCAATTTCGATGAGGGCGACACTGACGAACTATGTATTTGCCCTATTGTGAGTTCTGATATGGCTGGCTAGGCCAAACTTGCTCTTGAATACTCTACTGCATCTCCTCTACGACCCGCATTTCTCAACCAATCCTCGTGTTATTTTTATATCGAATTTTTCGTGTATTACCCGTGGTACCACCGCTTTTGTACCACGGGGGACCACGGGTAATTTTTTTTCCCCGTAGACCCACTGCACCAAAATGGGACCACGGGTAATTGAAAAGAACTGTGTTTTACCCGTTGACCACCGCTGTCATATTTTGCAGATTAGAAGATTATGGGTTAAAAAAAAGCTGCCGCGGCACGCTCGCTTCGCTCGCTCGGCTCGCGCGCTTGGGTCGCAATACTACTAACACTCCTCCTCGCTTCGCTCGTCGTCGTACCTACACCGACCTGCCTTAGGGTGACCCTCTAAGACAATTTCTTTGCGTTTGAGTCCTTATTTCTTTAAAACGTCCATGATCACGAATTCCGTACTCTATATTGACATGTCTATTGCAGTGGAACTACGGGGATTTTTTTTCTCCGAGGAATGACCCGTGGGCCCACGGAAAGTTTCGTATTCAAAAAGATAACTTAAAACTGGAGCAGAGGGGTCTACGGGGAAAAAAAAATACCCGTGGTCCCCCGTGGTACAAAAGCCGTGGTACCACGGTTAATACACTGAATTTTTGGTTGAGTCAGTTTTTGGAAGTGAAAAGAAAAAAATCACAGATTTCGTGCCTCGCACATTGGAAATGAATCTACGGAATTCGAAAAAAATCGGAGTTCGAATAAGGAAAAGGTTACAAAATAAAACTATAACGTTGAATGATAATTATTTTATTCTTAGATTAACATAAGTATCCTCGACATAACGCCTGCGAACAAACAAATTGCAAAATTTCCACACGCGTATCGAAGTTTGAATAATTGTCGCCGCGGCGCATAATACTATGGATCTTCGGGTTTAATCCCTCACTGCTCTCAGGACTCAGTCTTAATTCTCTCGCTTCGCTCGGGAATTAACTCATAACACCCTCGCTTCCCCCCCGTGTGGTGCCGGGTTAGAATATTACCACCCCCTTTCTTCCCGTGAGAGTCGTAAGAGTCGACTATGGGAACTGGGTTCAAAAGTGTTTGTGGGCGATGGGCTAGCAACATATCGCTGCAATATCACATTTTCTCTATCTTTAAACCTACAATTGCTAAAAGTGGCACTGGAATTTAATTTCATGTGCTCTGCCTACCCCTTTTGGGAATACAGGCGTGAGTTTATGTATGTATGTACCAGTGGCGGCGCTTCAAAAATATTCTTAGGGAAGCCGGAAATAATTTGCCTTTCTTATTCTTCATGAGCCGTAGTAAAAATACTGGATTGGCTGAAAATTAGGCAAGCCGGTGGGAATCGAGTTGTATGGACGTTCCGCCACTGCCACCACGCCGTTACGTTCACGAAACATGAAGTCATGAATATCATGTGAAAAATATCGTTCTGACTTTTTGACTGGTTTCACAAAGGTATTATTTATACAGGGCAAAAAAAAAAAAAAATGCGATTAAAAAAAAAACATTTTTTTCCTGAGGTTCTAGCTAACTAAAAATTAGCGTACTGACCACAAATCATAAGTGTAATGCAAACACAAGCCAAGAAAAACTTGCACAAAGTTTGTATGGGGAGTGTTTGCGTATACAGGCGCCTTAACCCGATCGTCTTTATAGGCTCAAATTGTAGCTGACTTTTTGAATATCATAAATCATAATCTTCACAACTGTCCAATATAATATATGGGGATCGCACTTTTTCGTTAAATCGGTGCCTATACACTGGAGCGAACCAAAGACATTTCTAATGTCAAAACACTTTACGAGGTCTACAGCGTACAGAGGAAAACTAGTGAGTTTCGTGGCATGTTACAGGAAATTATAGCAAAGTTGTGCTAAGCTTTTTTATCTCGAGGAAATTGCGAAAAAAATCCACCTAATTTCAATTGAAGATTTCAGTACAATGTTAATAACATTATTATTGGGGAACGGGACTTACTCGCGTACAATTATAACTAATTTACCTTTTTTAAGGTTTAATGTGGTTTGTTGTGTGTGTGTGTGGTTTAATGTGTCTTTTTTAATGTGTGAAAATCGTGTAAGTTTAAATCAATATAATGTTAATAACACTCTGTATTCTGTATATATTATATCTTTGACGGACCTTGATCTTATAGTTCGCTATAAAATATATCTGGACTCTGAAGAGTGTTCAAAAACATCTGAACATGGACTCCAATGTCAGGATCACACGTACCGAGTAAAACTTCCATACTAATTTTACTGTCTCGCCGTTTTACTCGGTACGTGTGACCGAGGCATAACGGCTTGACAATAGATAATGTCAAGCCGAGGCCGAGCCGAGCCGAGGTAGTTGTTGATATAAGTGTGATTGTCTTGGTCGCTCCTTCATATTATGGTTGCGACTGTACAATTCAGAACTACCTTTAACAATACAAAATTAACGTCACAGAAAAAAAACAACGGTCCGGTCCTATGTAACACTGTTAATTTTTGAAGTGAAAACTTCTTTAGCGGCGCTGTGCACTTTTTGTGATGGGGGAAAAAATGTTAAACTCGCGAGAGGTCACGTGACCGTCAGATCGTCAGATAGAAAATTCGTAAGACAGACAAGTGACCTGATCGAAAAATGTCATTGAAGCCAGTTGAAATTATGGATGGAAGTTGATTTTTCTGAGAGATAAACTTTTTAATGTTAAATAATTGTAATAGTTCTGAAGTGTTAAATTTTTAATATAATATAAATTGCCATGTTTGTGTACGATAGCGCAATAAATGAATATTGTATCTAACCATATAAATGATAGTACTTTTATACTGATAATTAAAGCAATTCTTGCAAAAATTATTACCTAACCATTCCAAAATATCAAAAATACACAACGTTAATATTCAAGTTTTCAGTTCTGCCGGCACTCCCGGAGTGCAGCCCGTTGTTTTTTTTATCATAGTCTGGTTAACCGAACTAAATAACAGTACCACGGGCAAAGAGCGGACCTGAGAAGGTAGTTGATTGATATTTATTCCAGCTTGATACACGCGTTCTCGAGAGTAAAGTCGTCCTTGACAGTAAGGCCAACGAAGAATACAATAGGTGTGTCTTGACATAAGGACAATTACGAAGCGAGTCTATTTACGTGATCTTTTTTTCCTTAACTTTTAACTTATTTATATAAGGAAAATACTAATGTTTTCATCTAAATAGCACTGGTGTGGCAGTTTTTTCCACTGATGATGATGACTGACCGCTCCCTTGGTCACAAAACGATCATTCCAGTACTAGTAACCCGCTAATTAACATTTCTCGTGCCGGTTTCAATAAAGCCGGTTTTAATAAGTTCTGCTAACTAGTTCAACGTAAGCATGAGCAAAATAAGTATTTAATAGCGCCATTTCGAGTAATTCATTTACTCCAATACAAAATTATCTATTAGCTACTCATACTCATGTAAGTACATATAAACAGTCCCAAGACTATGTGACATCAAGGAAAAGTACCTTAAATATCGTAGATATAGTAGAAGAGCCGACGACACTGAACCTAGTATGATAAGATTCCCAGATGGCATAGGTATATATAATTAGGCGCGTCATTAGTCGGGGAACACGAAACGGCGATGCTGCAATGCGAAAAACATGGCGAAGCTATTGAAAACGAAAATTGAAACATGATGAAAAATCCGTATAGTCATACCCCTCTCCTGTTTCGAGGAACAAACGAAACTTGGGAATCTTATCATACTAAAAACCGGTTTATTTTTATTTTTTTAAATTTGATTTTTAATAAGTTTGCCTGCTTATTTGCCTTGCAGCATATCCATTTCGTCCGCGACTAATTTTATATATATTATCTGGGAATCTATCGAAATAGGTTCAGTGTTGTCGGCACATTCAATCGCTGCAGCAACCACCTTTTCCACTGTTTGGAAAATGCAGCAGTGGTTTTTCTTACACAGAAAGTGCTAATCTTTCAGATGAACCCTGGTTTTTTCAGGAATCCGATCCGAGATACCTCAGAAAAGTGGTCGCTTATCATACTGCTGTCACTGACAAGGCCAGTGAGGAGGGCTTGCAGCACTGCACTATCGTATAGTCCTACCCCTCCCCTATTTCGAGCTATACGATAGTGCAGTGCTGCAAGCCCTCCTCACTGGCCTTGTCAGTGACAGCAGTATGATAAGCGACCACTTTTCTGAGGTATCTCGGATCGGATTAATCCTCTATCCCACTAACCTTCTTTATAAATCATGCAAAGTCCTAACAGTTCGGCAGCTATTTATACTAAACACGGCTATTTATACTTAAAGCAGCACATTGCTATACCTTACAGCACTAACTATATACTAATAAAAGACGTAAAGACATTGTTTGGCCAAATACTATAAAAAAGAAACATGCTTTTTCTTATAGATTCTTTGTTTTTCTAGGCCCATTTCTTTATAATATTAGAATCAATGGAAGATTCGACATATACCCTCTCAACTACGCTAGCTGCAAGAAAAAGCTCCACGACTCACTAATAAATAAATAACCTACCTACTTTATAAAGTAACAATTAATTGTACTTAAATAGTTATATCCTGTTATTGTTAACATCTGTTAGATTAAAATATAAATAAAGTACCTAAGTATTTATAACTATTTTAATGCTTCATTGTGTCGGAAACACAGAATTTTTCTGTTACCATTAGTTGTACTAGATAATAAGAATTAAAATGTTTTACATTTTGTAGATAAATAGTAATTAATTTATTGCCCATTTGCCTGAAACATCCTAGTTCAGGCATGTGGTGCCTACATCTTCTCTATCGATAAGTTGTAGTAGACTATGAGAACATAATTGTAAAATGAATATTTAATAAATTATTCTTATTCTATTCTTATACAGACCAACGATATAACTTTTGCAGTACGTGACCGTGTATAGTCCGTTAAGCATATTTCAGGAAATTAGGGGCAGTACAAGTTTTTTATATTATTATTACCTATGTACTTATATATTTCATTTCTACATAACTTACCCAAAAGATGATTATTAACATTACGATTTGACAGTGACGCTGTTCAAAGGTTAGGTACTTATATAAATGAAGTGTCTCTACCAATGTCATAGTCATAGGGTTCATGTACCGCCGCGCTCACTATAGAGGATCTGACACACCCACCACATCACCCGCTCAAGACGGCAATTCCCTGCCTTTCGTCTCTGGCATTGGTAAAACTGCCAGTGCACACAGTAGTGACATCATCCCAAAAAATATTCCTGATACAGTTAGAGAAAAACAATTAATTTGCGGACCTAGCATTTGACCTACTCTAGACATAACAGACACGAAGCCTAGTGCAGAAGTACGGGCGGAAGTTGGAAATAATTCCATACAGTAAAGAAAAACCACGATGAAAAGCATATAGAAAGTACTGTTAGCTATACCAGCGAAAATAGTTCTCACCCAATGTGGCTTGAAAGTTACAGGAATAAGTACAACAACAAGTATCATGACACCGGATGTGATACAAGTAAATAAGACAAATGCTTTACGCTTCAGCTTGTTTAGTAAGATGACTGACAACATTGTCCCTGGCAGCAGAAATGACCCCCCAATTAGAGTATTTAAGTGTATGTCTGGAGACATCCTTCCAATAAATTCTGTTACTCCGTAATATCCAAGGCCGCACGTGAAGGAGAGGTAACTCATGCATAGAAGATTTTTAGCCATTTCTTTGTGTCTAAGGAGCTGATGAAATCTTAAGACCTCTACTGACCGGGTGACTTCATAAGACTCCAACTCTGCTCTCACTGTTTCGCAGTGCTGACCTTTATTGCTGAAACAAAATAAATTAATATACTTAATAATATTAGTACCGTGTTATGTGCTGTTCATTTCAGTTATTAAGCAATTCTATAAAAGTTTGTACACAATATTGTGAAAATAATGTGTTTGTTAGTTTTCATTACACTCGTATATGGACGGTAACAATAACTATAAGAACATTATTTGTGTGAAAAAATATGGGGACTTTTTTCTCCCATCGGAATCAATAGTAATCATGTTTCTTAGTTACAACAAGCACATATTTTAGAATTTTTTTTTGAGTGGTATCTGTCGATCAACAAATTTGATTAGATAATCGCCAAGCCGTAGGTATCCTAAATCAAGATTAAGAATATAGGCCCGCGCCCGGTGATACAAATTAAATGGATAACTCTACAAATGATGGGTGCGCGGTAACTAAGTTTATAAGTATCTTTCATGTGAAAACTACTTACAATTTGCAGAATTTTTCCATTGTTTTTATGGCTCTTTCGCGTTGGTTACTATCTAGCATCCATTTTGGGGATTCCAGTAAGATAAACCAAAATATGACAGGAATAAACATGGGGCCTGATACAGCTATTTGGAAGTCATCACAATCTCTTATGAAATACGATATAACGGCTACAAGCATATGCCCCACATTGATAGGGAAGTGTAAAATTGCAGAAACGGTCTCCCGGTAATTGACCCCACAGAACTCGATAGCTAAGACGTAGCTGGCTGTTATGACTCCTGCCAACCCGACGCCTTCCAAGATTCGCATGAAGATAAATGTAGCAAAATCTGGCATCACAGTAACCAGACAACCACAAATTCCTGTCATCGTGGAACTAACTGCAAACGTTAGGAGGCGCCCGTATCTGAAAGAAGCAATTTATTTAAAATAGTCTTTAAAAAAATACAAAACATTTACAATTCGTGCCCACGCACTGAGGTACACCAGCTAACTACTACTACACTGTCTACACTACACGTACGAGTATATACTGCCACTGGAAACACTGGTAATTTCACTGTCAGTACAGATCCCGATCTATTTTTTATTTAGATCTCTACGGGGTTACTGTGCTCATTGTATGGGATGTCTTCAGTGAATGTTCTAGTGACATTCGCTGCCAGGCCACGCCCACCCACACCTGCGTCGCCGGCAGGGAATGCCTTAATAAAATTTTGGTTGGGTAGTGAGTTTTTATCGGAGCATGTTATGTACCAATGCAATATCTATATGAAGTAACTTACTTGTCAGACATGGCTCCAAAGACGACCGACCCGATCAATATCCCAAAAACGTATATTGTTTTGGATGTACTAAGCAACCACTTCGTATCACATAATATTTCATATTTCATCTGTATGGTCTTGGAGAAAACGGATTTATCCCATATAGGCTTATCACATGGACACTCGTCTTTCGTTCCATTAGGTGTATTGCAAGTATAATGTAAGGGTGGAATCAAAAACAAAAAGTTTAAAAGGTGCCAGACTACTGCCAGCCTAGAAACGAAATATAAGGAAAAATAATAGATATGGTACTTAGTGACAGTTTTAAAACGTTCTTCTATTGGATTTGTACGGGCTGGTAAAAACCGGCTTGACATTTTCTATTAGTATTTTAGTAAAAATTCTATACATTGACATAGATATCTTGGACATATCCAAATTGAATAGTATGACTTTGATGTTTTGCTACAAAGACAATACATACTGACCATAGATATAATATATACCGACAGATACAGTAATAAAATTAGACCACCTTCTTCGAAAACCTTGACAGTTGCAATGAATTATACAGGTAGTCCCTTAGGCCAGTGAAATCTTACAAATAAAAAAGCTAAAATCGCAAAGCGAGATGTAAAGCTGCATTTTTGGTATGTTATTCGCACCCCTTAGGAGTATGTGTGACTACATTTTGCAAGCAAATAAAAGTTGTGCTACCTGTATAATACGTGAAAAACTGCAAAATTTTCGGACTTTTTTCAGGTATTGTAGTTCAATTCAAAATCTATGGGTTTTTGACATTACTTGTCTATGGCATTTTTAAAGTACATTAAATTTGCAACAATTTGAGCTACAGCTCCGTATGTCTTATAGTTTTTGAGACATGATGTTTCAAATATACTGCTTTATTGAGTTTTGCCTATAGTGCGTGTTGTTACGGGTTTCCGTCGAACAAACACTTCACCACCGGCCACCAGCGCCGGCTTTTAGTATGTTATCAAGCATATCTCCTGGACCCCGAAACTGTCGGGAGACAATCTCTCCAAGGTCGCTCTCCCGAGTAATGACGTCATGAAAATTGCCGCCGAAACGTTTGGAAAAGTGGCAATCACATCCAACCTATGCAACATACATACACGTGTATGGTATCAAATGAAAGCTGAATAAATATGCCATAACGTATACCTAAATTAAGTTTCAATACATTGAGACAATTCAAAACTATAAACAAAATAATAAAAAACAAACAAACAAACAAACAATCTCTCACCCTAAACGCATATACCGTCTCCGTTCCGTCGTGGGTAAAAAGTAAGGAAAACATTTTCGGGTTTCCAGATTTTGCATAATAACTAGAACAGGTACCCGAAAATTATGTTCCCCATAAATAATAATTAGTATTTCAGCTTTACATTATCATTTATTGTTTCTAGATATGACCAAAACTGGGAGAGAAATGCTGAAAAAACCAACAACGCGAAGCCGTTTTTCCATATAAGATAAAAAAAAAGATGAAACGTCTATTTTTCATGAACTAGCTCCAGCATTTTAGTATATTATTAGACATGTTATGTGAACCGTAAAACTGCAAAGAGACTGAGAATTAAGTTTCAATACATTGAGACAATTCAAAACTATAAGCAAAATAATAAAAAAGTAAAGAAAACATTTCTGGGTTTCCAGATTTAACAGAATAACTAGAACAGGTACCCGAGAATTATGTTGCACATAAATAGTAATTAGTATGTCAGCTTTACATAACTATTTATTGTTTCTGGATATGACCAAAACTGTGAGAGAAATGCTGCGAAACCCAACAGCGCGAAGCCGTTTTTCCATATAAGATAAAAAAATGATGAAACGCCTATTTTCCATGAACCAGCTCAAGCGTTTTAGTATATTGTTAGACATGTTATGTGAACCGTAAAACTGCCCTACCTAAAACCAACGCCAAAATGAAGAGGGGTGATAGAGCAGCTCAAAAGCTATCGATTTTACCCCCATGTATGTTCTGCGATTTTTAGTAGTTTCCGAGATATTCACAGTTTTACCAGCAATTTTGGGTGTTTTTCCTTAATAACCGTGTTACGGGATAGTAGTTAAGTTTAAGTGAAATTTCTTTTTTTTCGTCAGTATCCTACATCATTGAATTCATAACGAACTACTGAAGTTTTTAAAAACATTTGTGCCAGTTTATTATTCGTATGATTTTTTTGAGTAATCCAGCCTTTCTCAGCCAGTTCTAAAAATATATCACATCATTACATTTAAGTCACTTGTCTTAAATTAAAAGAAAAATAATTTTCAAAACATACCAAGTTTGGGGTCCTCCAGGTAGCCCCACCGCATACCGTTGAATTATTTTTTGTAAAATATACCTAATATGGTACCTAATATCCTCATATCTAAGATCAAGAAAGCAATTTTGAAAATATTTACATTTAGTATTTTATTATAATTTTTAATTATCACAAAGTTTGCTTAGCAACATTAACGAAGGAAAATTGGCGGAAATAATTCTTGAATAAGCGAATTTAGGCAGGGTTGTAGGTATAGTTGATATTAGGTATAGCTGATATTAGATATTAGTTGTGCTGTCACGAATAAATAATTGATTCTGATTCACATTTCCTCCGTTTAAGGATTGAATTCTCAAAAAACCTGAAATACTTGTTTACTCATTTATCATTAGGAGTACTCCTGTGAAGGTTCGAATTCAATAGTCTAACTAATGTTGTTTCCCCATACAAACTTTGGACCCCCATTTCACCCTCTTAGGGGATGAATTCTGGAAAGTCCTTCCTTAGTGCACCCCCAGACCCTACCTACTTGTCTAATTTGGAATCTCTAGAACCAGCGGTTTGGGCTCTGCGTTAATATGTCAGTCATTCATTCAGTTTCTTCTTTTACATGTTTAGAAATCTTCATGTCCACAATATTAAACCTTAAAATCGGTGCCATTTTCGTAATTGACGAACGATTTCGTTTTTATGTTTTTCCGTAAAAAACATAAAAACGACACCCATATTGATATTTAGACATTTAAACCTCATTTCAACCCCATTTCACCCCAACAAGGGAGATGATATTTCACGTCCGCCACGTTGGATTTTAAAATTATTGTTGTTTTCGTAATCAGCGACCCGATAAACCATAGAAACCACACTCATTGTTGATTTTCAGACTTTGTCACCCCATTTCCCTCTTTTAGGGGTTGAATTATGAAAAAACCTGAAATATGTGTTTACTCATTTATTGTTAGGAGTACTCCTGTGAAGTTTCGAATTAAATAGTCTAACTTATCTTGTTTCTCTATACAAACTTTGGGCCCCCGTTTCACCCCCTTAGGGGATGAATTTTGAAAAATCCTTCCTTAGTGCACCCCTACACCTTATAAGGAACCTACGTGCCAAATTTAGAATCTCTAGAACTTCTTGTTTAGTAGAGATGAGTGGAAATATTTTGTCTAACTATCCCTACCAGTATACAAAGCCATAATATTTCCACCTATCCCCACTAAAAATAGGAACATCTAAATCTAAAAACAGACAAACTGTTCCGACAGTTTTGTGAGACCCCGTTAATTTTATGTTTTTATACCCTGATTATTAAATAAATAAATAAATAATATAATAGGTTCCACCTATCCCTACCAGTGGGGAAAGATGAAAAAAAAATCTATGCATCCATACCAGTGGAGACAACCCGGTAGGGATAGGTAGAACAGGGGGAAATTGTGACATTATCATTAGCATGACACACACACACAGTAAATACATAGTGTGACATTATCATGTCAAAAGCTTAATTTTTTAATGAATTTCTTTCTCATATAGAAAAAGTGTTTCAACTTGCCTGTGATTTCATATTCTAATAATGAATGAATGAATAAAATAATTTATTCCAGAACATGTCCATATTGCATTACATATAAGATCAAATTAAAACACGTTAATAAAACGCAATTTTATTTACATGCTCGACGTTCGTATTTATTTAATTACTGAATGTCTATATAACACATTTAAAAAAGTGGTGTACACATATATAAATATTAACATACTACTCTCTTTTATTCAGTTATATAAACCCCTTGTGATAGCCATTTGAAATAATGAAAGACGTGGACATTTTACCTGGGATAAGAGAAACGCTATTTAACATTTTTTTATGCTTAAATACTGAAGACTGCAGGAAGACTGCCATCGAAACTCTATAACAGAAACAAAAAAATAACATTCCAGTGGGGCTAGCATAACATGCATCTCGTCTCTACTTGCGCGCGAGATAGGCTACCTGTCACTGTCTGATTAATGCTGTCAAAAAGTGACAGGTAGCTTATCTCGCGCGCGAGTAGATACGGAATGTATGTTGTGCTAGAGGGGCTGTATCGTCTCACTATAGTCGCTGAGGCTACGCTAAAGCGGGTATTACACTGTCCTGAATTCAGAACGTTTAGAGCGGTACGTACCTATATATGTTAGAGCGAAATGCTTTAACTCCCCTCTCCTAGTCAGGACTCTGAATAATTCAGGACAGTGTAACAAGGCGGCTTTCATGGAGACGTACCAAGACATTGAAAATCGCAGGCATCAGGCATCTGTATAATAGTCTAGGCACAGAACTAGAAAACGCGTCTCTAAACAGTGCAAGCGGCAAATCATGAAACAGGTGGGGGGACAACGTTATCAGAGGGTTTAGACCCTGCAGAATACGGATCTGCCGGTCCCCATCCCCAAATTTGAGCCGGAAGTATGATTTACCGGAAAAGGTGCAGCCCATAAAAATTTTTTCGTTGTACATTTGGTAAATCGTTGTTCCGGCACCCTAACTATGGTTCGATTGTTATGGGTTTTTGATATGCCGTAAAGGACAATATTTTTCATCATATCCCGAAATTTTCGATCCTCCAGCTCCATATCTTTCTCCGCCATCTTGGAAAATCTGTCACATCTCTAAACCCTCTGATAACGTTGTCACCCCAACTTGTTACATGATTTGCTTCTTGCATGCTACTTCTTCAAAAACGGTCCCTGACTATAATATTATTCTAATGTTTACACATTTTTATTTTCGTGAAATTGATTAGGATGCTTTTGTTATGCAACTCATGTTACGAGAAAGAATTATTCCGTCGTTTACCTAGCTCGTTGTGCTATTACCATACATTATACCCGATAAACTTGACATTTTAAAACAAATATTGATTACTACTTATCAAGTTCACGAAACCTAACCCGAGGGTTGTTATTTTGCATATCAATGCCTTCTTCCAAAGTTGATGGCAGCTCAATGCCCTTGGTCTCAGGTAGAAAAAAAGTTACTATAGTTCCAATGATAGCTGAAATACCAAATATGGCACCGGCAACAGTTGGTGAAAAGGAATTAATTATGGGTCCCAACGTCTGCCCAACTCTAGACACAAGCGACAAAATACCCAATGTTGAGCTGCGTATGTTTGTAGGGAACAATTCAACACCTAAAAGAAATATAATGATAAACGATACGTAGTAGCAAGCACTGGAAAAACACGCAAACATTGTTCTAACCCAAGCAGGCTCAAACTTTTTACCCAGAATAACTACGGTTATCATGAATATGCCTGCGAGAAATAATGTTGTTCGAATGTATGGTCTCCTTCCTACCCTATTTATTAGATATATGCTAGAAAGTGTCCCTAATAATAATAGAGTCCCATTCATCGTTGTATTTTGATGAACGTGTTTGTTCGTTTTCCCTATAAATTGAGAAATCCCGTAAAAACACATGCCACAGACGAAGTAAAGATAGGCCATACAACAGAAATTTATGCCGTGTCTTCTGTATTTGAAGATGTGATATATTTTCATTTTCTCTATTTTGATCCCGCTCCTTGATGCGACGAAGTCTTCAATATCAGCTCTTATATTTTCACATGGTTTTTTATTGCTGAAACAAAATAGTACGACAATATTAATACATAATAAATGGGTTAAAAAAATCCTGTTTTTAAACCGACTTCAAAACAAAAAGGTTCTCAATTCGTCTGTATGTTGTTTTGTTTTGTTGTATGTTTGTTACGCGATTTCTCCGCCATTTAATGAACAGATTTGGATAATGATTTCTTTGTTTGAAAGCACATAAACGTGCGTCTAACCTATTTTAGTTTCATTTCGCCATAATTCAAATGTTCTGATTTGTCGGTTTTACATTATATTTATGAAAACAGATAACCCATTTTAGACTAGTGGCTCTGTGAGCTGTAGACCTCGTGAGTGTTTTTTTTAATTTCCAAAACTATGACATCTTCAAAACTATACGACAAAAATATTCTATGTAATCAAAGAACCTGTTCACAATACTTCACGAGATTCGGTTGAGAAATGCGACCTGTAGAGGAAAAAACGGCCGCAGGAAAATTCGAATTCATTCATAAAAAGTTTGTTTTTTTAAATTTACAAAAATTGACTCGACAAAAAAATTATATATAGTTAACAAACCTGCTCACAAATTTTCACGAAAATAGGTTAATAAATGCGACCTGTAGAGGAGAACATCCCATTGAAGAAAAAAAAAATTCAAAGTTTACAAAAATTTACTAGACAAATAAATTCTATGTAGTCACAGAACCTGCTCACAAAAATTCAAGAGAATTGGTTGAGAAATGCGACCTGTAGAGGAAAAAACGATCGCAGAAAAATAGGAAATCATTGATAAAAAGTGTGTTTTTTTAAATTTCAAAAAAAAATATCGATTTAAACTGATGTGTCGAGTGAGTGACAACTGACAACCCTAGTCCGGACATACGAAATACGAAAGCATTTATGCCGAAGCTAAAACAGAGACCTTCGTTTCACTCGGTCAATAAAACAAGTTAGATATATTTTATAAATAAACGGGTATGTCATTGTGTATTAAAATAATTAAAAGTACCAACTTACAAGCGACAGAACTTCTCCATGACTTTTACAGCTTCGTCTATTTTATTATTATCCAACAACCATTTTGGGGATTCTAACAGAAGCCACTTAATGAAGACACAAAATAAAACAGGAACCGACACAGCTAGCTGGAAGTGATCACAATTTCTTAGCAGGTATGATATGCCGGCTAAAGCTATGAGTCCAAGGTTGGGAGAAATGTGGATGAGGGACGAGATGGTCGCCCTAAAGTCGGTTCCGCAGTATTCTATGCACAGGACGTAGCCGGTGACTATGGCACCGCCTGAGCCGACTCCTTCAAAGAACCGCGCGATGATAAACAGTATAATAGACGGCATAACGGTTACAAGGCATCCGGCAGCACCGATGATAAGCTGGCATATCGAAAACATCAATAGCCGTCCGAATCTGAAAATATGGAATAATATCTACTTACCAAGGGCGGTAAAACAAAGAATGTCTCAGATCGTAGATATTTGACGCCTGGTCCGTAGGAACGTGCGCTAAATATGTGATGTGAGGCTTTCTTTATTACCGCCCGTGATAAGTACAAAATTGTATGTCTCCCTCTGGCCAGGAAGTAGGATTTTCCGCGCCCATAGCGTCCGATAATTGCCACTTTATGGCCAGGTGTGAGCATAAAGTAATAACGTTTCCGACCATGGGTTAGGGAATTATTTCAATGAATACATGAGACAATATCGGAATAATATGGGGTTTAGGACTACGAAAATTACATTCAGTGTATAATCCTTGTGATACGAACTTTTAGTTAAGATTTAATTTTCTATTAAAAAATAAGCTTTTCTTTTTTTAACCAAGCTGTACAATATTCACCAAATTAAATAAGTACCCTGATGGGCATCAGGCATAAAACTGTCATTAAATTAACGGCCACGCTGATGCTCAAAATGAGCTTGACGCACCGTAAATAACACGTACATAGAGTAATAAATAATGATGTCCATTTTAGCTGCCTTATATAAGGTGGTGTTACTTCTCCAGTTGAGCTACTTCTGCAATAGTAATATTCTACTGTATCTAACCTCTTGAGATACTGACCTGTCCGATAGGACTCCAAACGTTAAGGCTCCAATAAGTAAACCAAAAAATGACATGCTCTCAGAAAGACTAATCAGATACGTATCATGGCAAATAATTCCAAATTTCGTTTGCACTGTTTTGGTAAACATACTGTAATCCCAGACTGGGTCGCGGCACGGACACTCATCTACTTTTTTATCATCGCCACAGGTATAGGTCATAGGCGGTGAAAGGAAGATAATGTTCAGAGTGTGCCACACAGACATAAATTTGGTCGACAAGTATATAAACAAAAAGTAAGCGTGGTATCGGGTCAATGTCTTGAACTGTGTCTCTATTGGATTTATTAGTGGGCTTGTTGCGATCATAATAAAATAAGTAAATAAATTCAAAAAATATAAATAGTACACAACTATTTAGCTGACAGGATTTTGACATCGTTATTGACAGACACTTTTAGATACTAAACTCATGGTTGTTCATCTTAGAAGAAAGCTGACGGAATTAATAATAGCGCCACCTATTTTCATGGTTATTAAACTTGCTCGAATAGTCAGCTAAAAAGTAAAAGTAGGTAGACTGTTAAAAAGGTATTCAAAAATTCGATGCGTACCAGTATCACACACGTGGCCCTGTGGTAAAATATATTGTCTTTAGAGACAATGTACCCGGGTTCGATCCCCAGCGGCGGATGCACTTTTTGTATGTTTTTTCACATGTATCCAAGATAATGCTTACTAACTTTAGCACTTAGTGGCGCTATAGTCGGGATCACAATATGCGTGAAGTTGGCTATCTATTTCCAGTCATTACACTCTTATTTATGACTAAACTTCTATTTTTACTGACACAAACGTTTACATGTTTTAAATTAATGACAACCAAATAGGTCTAATTACAATCGTTCGTTATTAGACAAAGCGAGGTGCCTGTTGATCGAAGCTAAATGCTCCTAAAAAGCTCTGGGCAGAAGCAGCTCTGCAGTGTCTATCGCTAAATTGCCTCGCTAAAGTGTCTATCGCTAAGTTGCCTTATTAATGTCTACTCCCTGTCTAATTGTCTATAGGCGGCAGTAACCACTTACCATCAGGTGGGCTGCCAGCTTGTTTTCCTCCGACGTAGTATAAAAAAAAAGGGAGGTCCGCGTATGGAGATTTTTTTCCTGGAATGGTGAGTAGGTGTCTTTATAAATATATTATAGTGCTGGCGGTATAGCTTGGCAAAATAGTCTAAATAGAAACGGAACTAATTTTTTTCGAGCATGGCAACTTCGATTAAATTGTCCACATTGACATACGTCTGTCATGTAACTGACACCAGTTCTGTTTACATTTCCTATTTTAATAAATTTTTCTGATTTATCACAGTAAAAACACAATAAAATCACCAGATAATGGATAAAATAATACGTAGTTCCACCCGTGAACTTATTTGTATAATGTTTATAAGCGATGACTTGCTGAATTTGAGGCGGGAATTATTTTGTCGAAACGGGACAGTGTTTACTGTTTATCTAAAAAGTGCTGAAATTACGAGTTGGAAATCATTTCTATGTACTATTATACATTGAATTATTAATGGTGTTACTAATTATATATATTTATCAAGTTACAATCACGATATATGGATGAAATTGCGTCTGGGATAATAGCAAGATTTTGAAGGGTATGTTTACGTATGTAAACAAAACCTTTTATAATAAATTTGGTAATTGCAATATATTTGATGAATTTCGTTTCATAGTGAATCATTTAGTGCATAGCAAACAAGTGATCATTACAATTGTACATGTTAATGGTTAATTCTGTCAAATCTCTGTAAAAAAATCTAAATAAATACATGCACAAATAAAGTTTCCTCAATTTTTTTGTCATCGAGTTTAAATTTCACCTGGTCAATGAATAGTCTTTTCTCGCTTTAGTTACTAGTAAATGTATTTATTACGAACTTACTAAAACTGTTTTAGTTGTAAATAAAGTATCTTGATATTGTAAGCCCTTCTTTGCCTGAAACACAGGGTTTCCTAGCTCAGGCACGTGCTATTTATTACCATCTAATTGTAAGCTCCTAGCCTATAGTTATTATTATTGTACAATATGTTTTTCAATAAATTATTCTTATTCTTATTCTTATCGAACTATTCGTGTTGCCATATAAGCGACAGTGGCGCCCCTATTATACGTAGGACGTTATTTGAAGATCCCTATGACACTTGCAGTGACAGTTCATTTATATAACCTTCGAAGAGCGTCGATGTCACATCGAAATGTTAATAAGCATCTTTTGGGAATGTAGCTAATTAATTTATGTAGGATTGTAACATTTACATTATAACAATATGAAAGAAACTTGAATTGTCCCTTATTTCCCAGAAATATGCCTAACGGAATATACACGGTGACGTACTGCAAATGTTATATCGTTGGTCTGTATCGACTAAGGAAGCGGTGCTGTCGATAACAGATGTCGATAATTGAAGTGATAATAATAAAACGTGTCTTATATTTAATTTTAATTGTTACGTGACTGTGTAAAAATAAAACAACGTTAAATAACATATTAATTTATTATTTAACACGTTCACTGCGGCACAGGTCATTTTTGACCTGTAGGTACTGGTCTTTCTTCTGGTGCGGCGTAAGAATACGTTATGTCCAAATTTTATGTCAATAGGTCAAAGGGAAGTTGAAAACATCTTCGAAAAATATTTTTGTGACAGACGGCCGACGGAAGCACGCATGAGTGACAACAATAGGGTTCCGTTTGGACCATTCGGAAACGGAACCCTAAAAATGGAGGTTTAGTAGCCAGAAACATCTTTTACACGATAACCGCATTTGAGGTTTAAATTAATGTACGTGAGAGGACGCTGATATGAACCGCCACAGATAAAAAAACAATTGAAGTATCGACACATGCACATCACTATATCGTATGTCACTGTCAGTGTCATAGGGATCTTCGTATAACGTCCGCTCTATAATTTCTACTCTTTTTTGCCAGGCTATACACTATAGAGCGGACGTTATACGAAGATCCCTATGACACTGACAGTGACATACCATATAGTGATGTGCATGTGTCGATACTTCAATTGTTTTTTTATCTGTGGCGGTTCATATCAGCGTCCTCTCACGTACATTAATTTAAACCTCAAATGCGGTTATCGTGTAAAAGATGTTTCTGGCTACTAAACCTCCATTTTTAGGGTTCCGTTTCCGAATGGTCCAAACGGAACCCTATTGTTGTCACTCATGCGTGCTTCCGTCGGCCGTCTGTCACAAAAATATTTTTCGAAGATGTTTTCAACTTCCCTTTGACCTATTGACATAAAATTTGGACATAACGTATTCTTACGCCGCACCAGAAGAAAGACCAGTACCTACAGGTCAAAAATGACCTGTGCCGCAGTGAACGTGTTAAATAATAAATTAATATGTTATTTAACGTTGTTTTATTTTTACACAGTCACGTAACAATTAAAATTAAATATAAGACACGTTTTATTATTATCACTTCAATTATCGACATCTGTTATCGACAGCACCGCTTCCTTAGTCGATACAGACCAACGATATAACATTTGCAGTACGTCACCGTGTATATTCCGTTAGGCATATTTCTGGGAAATAAGGGACAATTCAAGTTTCTTTCATATTGTTATAATGTAAATGTTACAATCCTACATAAATTAATTAGCTACATTCCCAAAAGATGCTTATTAACATTTCGATGTGACATCGACGCTCTTCGAAGGTTATATAAATGAACTGTCACTGCAAGTGTCATAGGGATCTTCAAATAACGTCCTACGTATAGTACTACTTGGGGCTACATATGGAAAATGCTGCAAATGGTGTTAAAAGCATGAAAATCGGCACGATTGATCTTTAGGCCACATAAATCAATTTGACTGGTCAATGGGGATTGAACTAAAAAAGGAAAAAAAATACTTAAAACCGGCCAAGTGCGTGTCGGGCCACGCACAATGTAGGGTTCCGTAGCTGTCCACCCGTTACATTATATGGACTAAAAAGTTTTCGAAATTATAAGTACTATGTTTTTCACAGAATTAACAACATTATCTAAGGTATCAATGGAAATTGTACGAAAGTTTGCTTTTGCAAAGTGCATTTCTTAAGCTCGACTATTACTCGTTAACTAGTAATGTCTACTTAGCTGTGATAGTTTTCCTTTTAAATTCATCGTATATAATACTACCATGATTTTTTTCACATGCCTAGTAGCCACCGTTTAGCTGGCAGGGGGGGGGGGGGGACACTTGACCATAGCAAAAATTATCACTTCAAAGCTTAATATCACGCTAACGAATTCTTTAATCAAAAAATGCTTTCATAAGCCTTATAGTATTTTTAAAAGAGCTATCCAACGATACCCCACACGATGGGGTTTGGCAGAAAAAAAAATTGTACCACCACTTTACATGTAGGGGAGGTACCCTAAAAAAATTTTTTTTAAAGATTTTATTCTACCGTTTCGTCGGCGTCATTGATATGTATACTCATGCCAAATTACAGCTTTCTAGCACTAACGGTTACTGAGAAAAACGGGGGTCGGACGGACGGACGGACGGACGGACATGGCGAAACTATAAGGGTTCCTTGTTTACTACGGAACCCTAAAAAGGGTCCTGATTATTATTATTGTTGTTGTTTGGTTGGGCCTTTGTATGCCGCTTCGACCAGCGCGTGGTCTATTGAGTATGTACCGCTGAGACCCGTTGAATCCAGGAATTTCCAGATTCATTGGGCGGTGATGTGTTGTACCTCTTCTGGTTGCACGATGTGCTGCCCTAGGTACGTACTTCGTTTGCGCATTAGTGGTCCGCAGGAGCAGAGAATGTGCATTGCAGTTTCTTCTGGCCCCTGGCAGAACCTGCATAATTCATCTTGTTTCATACCCATTTGAAACAGGTGTTTCTTCAATTTGCAGTGGCATGTCAAGATTCATGTCACTGCGCAGGCTTTGTGTCTTTTGAGCTGTAATATCTCTCTAGACAGTTTATTTTTTGTCCTTTTGCGAACATCCACAGCTCGACTGCCGTTGACTTTTCTATGCTATTAAGGTGGGACGCTTTTCATTCAAAACGTATTTTGACATTCGCAAGCTAACCGCGTGATTTTCTTCTTTGATCTTTCCACTTGCGCAAAATGCCCCCTTTCCTAGAATAAACTTGCATAAACTGGAATAATTTGAGAAATTAGTTAGATACTCACGAGACATCAATTTTTTCAAATTATTTTTTTAGTTAATTAATTCGTTAGCCTGCGAATGTCAAAACACGTTTTGTATGGAAAGCGTCCCACCTTAAGCAGAGAATATGCTTTCCGTTTGGTGATGCCGCAGAACGGTTCAGGGCGGACCAGGGGTTTGTCTGCACCCTTTCGGGCAAGTTCATCTGCTTCCTCATTTCCGCCAATATCGGAGTGCCCCGGTACCCATCTAAGTATAACTCTGTTGGAATTGGCCAGGGCGTTTAGGTTATTTTTGCATGTCTGTACTTAGAGATAGACTGTACTTAGAGTCTGTCTTGTAGCTTAGAGATTCTAATGCCAGCAGGGCAGTTTGGCTGTCTCAGTTGATGTAGATATGTTGGTTTCTTAGGCTTCTATCCTTCGTGATTTTATGTTGTAATAAAACGCAATTTTATTTAACATGCTCGTATTTATTTTATTACTGAATGTCTATATAACGCATGTAAAAAAGTTGTGTAAATCTATAAAAATATTAATACCCGGCGATATATATTGCACATCGACCTTTCGAAAGAGATTCGGCTAATTTCGGCTTGATAGAACGTTGTCTCACACTACCTATGTGACGTTTATCAAAATATAGAGTTGTTGAAACCCCTGTGAAACCCCTCAACTTCAAATTGTTCAATGTACAAATGATGTACAAAAATGATACATGATTGTTTGACAATACTTTTTCTTGAATTTAAACTTTCGTGAGACATGTTATAACTTTATTTTACTAAACGGTTAAAACTCACGTATTAATTGTCACTTCGGGCGACATGTTTCGAACTCTTCGGGAGTTCTTCCTCAGGATGAGTGCGTCTGCGACCCGCGCCGATTGCACACTGTCGAACTACCCGCCGCCCGCCGCAAGGCACGTGGCGCGTGGCGCGCGTGACGTGGCGTGGCGCGTTAATACGTGAGTTTCAACCGTTTAGTAAAATAAAGTTAATACTTTTTCTAGTAGTTGTAACAGCTCTCTATAGATATCCAAAGTTTATTGACGTGGACTTATAAAGTCCATAAAGTGCACTATTTTTTGACATGAAACGTCATTGAATAAATAAGAAAATGATAAGAAATAAGATAATTAATGGATGTTTGCCAGTGTTCGGAAAACGTCGTAAACAGCTAATTGTTTTTGTCCAAAGCCCGACGAGCAATATATATTGCCGGGTACTGATGTACTCTCTTTTATTGAGTTACAATCCCTTGTGATAGCGGTTTGAATTATTAAAGGTGTCAGTTAAACGGTCAGTGTTATCACGCGAAACAGTATTGGTATCTCTCTCACTTTCATGTAAGTGAGAGAGAGAGGCCAATGCTGTATCGCGTGATCATACTGACCGTGTACCTAACCGATGCCATTAGGTACTCAGAATTACTGAATACAATTAGAGTCATTTAGAACTAGGCAGGGAAAGACGTGGACATTTTACCTGGGATAAGAGAAACGATATTTAACGGGAGATATCCCCAATGGAAATGTCCCGGTCTAACACGCGTGAGTTTGCAATTAACCATCCCGTTCTCTACGAAAGCTCTGCGCGTAGTTTTAGTAAATATTTAGCTACCTATAGTCATTAAGCCAATCATTTTAACAAAGCAAACCCTGCGATTTGTCAATAACTATTTAGGATCTTTAATTGAGTATAAAAATTAAATGTAAAATATCAGTGATATAGCCGTAAATAATATTGAAAAAACATTCCAAAGAGGGGTAACTGCGATTTTTTTCTATCGAGTGAAATTCATCAGGTCATGTGACTGACTGCGATTTTGACTAGAAAAAATTATTATGTAACGCATATATTTTTTTTTAAATTTAAGGCACTATATTCTATGTCTCTGATGATTTTAAAAAACTCGAAAGTGGTAATACCCAGCCTTAATTTTTTTTGCTTAAATACCTACTGAAGACAGCTATCTAAACTCTATAACAGAAAATAACATTCCTGTATCGTCTCAGTATAGTCACTGAGGCTACGCTAAGGCGGCTTTCACGGCATGGAGACGTACACGTAGATATATAATGAAAATCGCAAGCATCTTTATAATTCTGTTTACACAGTTTTATTTTCGTGAAAACTATTATGATGCTTTTGCAATGCAATGAAACTTATGTTACGAGAAATAATTATTTCATCATACTCTATACCCGTTAAACTTGACATTTTAAGACAAATATTGATTACTACTTATCAAGTTCACGAAACCTAACCCGAGTTTTGTTATTTTGCATATCAATGCCTTCTTCCAAAGTTGATGGCAGCTCAATGCCCTTGGTCTCAGGTAGAAAAAAAGTTACCATAGTTCCAATGATAGCTAAAATACCAAATGTCGCACCGGCAACAGTTGGTGAAAAGGAATTAATTATGGGTCCCAACGTCTGCCCAACTCTAGACACAAGCGACAAAATACCCAATGTTGAGCTGCGTATGTTTGTAGGAAACAGTTCAACACCTAAAAGAAATATAATAATAAACGATACGTAGTAGCAAGCACTGGAAAAACACGCAAACATTATTCTAACCCAAGCAGGCTCAAACTTTTTACCCAGAATAACTACGGTTATCATGAATATGCCTGCGAGAAACATTGTTGTTCTGATGTATGGTCTCCTTCCTACTTTATTTATTAAAAATGTGCTAGAAAGTGTCCCTAATAATAATAGAATCCCATTCATCGCTGTATTTTGATGAACGTGTTCGTTCATTTTCCCTATAAATTGAGAAATCCCGTAATAACACATGCCACAGACGAAGTAAAGGTAGGCCATACAGCAGAAATTTATGCCGTGTCTTCTGTATTTGAAGATGTGAAAGAATTTCATTTTCTCTATTTTGATCCCGCTCCTTGATGCGACAAAGGCTTCAATATCAGCTCTTATATTTTCACATGGTTTTTGATTGCTGAAACAAAATAAAAGGATAATATTATAATACAAAATAATGGGTTTAAATTTATTTCCTGTTTTTTTTTTAAACGTAAATTTTATAATTTATATTAAAGTGCAGTAGAGGGGCTACTAATTGTTGTCTCTCGTTGAAATACTAATCATAAATTTATGAGGACGATTTGTTGCTAGTTATTATAATATACTCGTAGTGACGTAATATTAATCCCATAATTTTCTATAAGTAATCTAAATCACGCTCGTTGGTAAAAATATGATTTTGATAAAAGCGAAAGTTCAGTCCCGTTCCATTATTTACGTCTTTTTCTGGTTAATTATTTTTAGGGGCAGAGACTGCGATATCGACCGCATGGCACGCAGGCAATTTAATGTATTATTACTTTTTAAAGAGGTTAAACTGTTTAAAAGCTCATTATTGTAACTTGATAAATACTAGATAATTAAAACTACAGAAAAATTTACAATTATTTAAAAATAAAAACCAGCCAAGTGCGTGTCGGATCACGCACAACGAAGGGTTCCGTACCGACACCTAGCCAGTCCACTTTTAAAAACACAATTTAATACCTTGAATCAAAACATGCTTCATAGGGAAGTCACGGCACTTACCTACGTGCTTTTGTTGGGCAAAACAGTTTTTCAGTGAAAACTCGAAATTAACCTTAATCCCATCTTGTTCAAACCAAAAATCGTTGAAAGGACTTATTAATGTACACCAGCTCATTTTTTTTCAGAATCGTAATCTTCATAGTTTGGAAATTAGAGGGGGGGGGGGGGGGGACACTTTGTACGATTTTGGTAGCTAATATATTATCTCACCAACGATTGACTTAAATGGAAAACTTTCTTAGTAACCTCTATATTATTTTTAAAGGCATATCCAAATACAACCCTCATAACTATACGCATTGAAAAAAAATATTCATCCCCCCTAAAATATTTTTTTTCTAATTTCACATCACTTTTATGTAGCGGCACGGGGGTGACACGGGAAGGAAAGTAAGCGATGTGGGTAAGTATGTGTGCGTGCGCTGTCGGTACACGCGTCAATTGTTTGCGCGAGTGCGTAGCGCATGGCGCGGATGAATCGCGAGGCGCGACGGTAACCCGATCGTAACCCGGCCTGTCAGGGACGAGGTAACTGACCTCGGTGCGGGGGGTTCGTGTCCGTTCTGTATTTAATACTATTATACTATTCTGTGGTAGCGGTTTATGGAATACATCTTCCTACCAAATTTCATAATTGTAGTACTTATAGTCTCCGAGTAAATCGCCTGTGACATACGGACAGACAGACAGTAACTACAGAAACTACAAGGGTTCCATTTTAGCCATTATGGCTACGGAACCCTAAAAAGGCTAAAGCATATACCTTAGCGCTACATATTTTATTGTCCCTCTGTCTGTTTTGTTGAGGTTGCTAACAACCGCATACTGATTTACTTATTGCCCATCGAATCGAAGTAACACATGATTTAAATTATTTTGTCCTAATTCAGAAACGTGCGTCAAACCTATTTTAGTTTGATTTCGCCATAATTCGTACGTTCTTATTTGTCAGGTTTACAATAAATTTATGAGAACAGTCAACCCATTTAAGATAAAACAGGTTTGATATATGTATTTTACAAATAAACGGGTATGTGTATAAACATAATTAAAAGTACCTACTTACAAGCGACAGAACTTCTCCATGACTTTTACAGCTTCGTCTATTTTATTATTATCCAACAACCATTTTGGGGATTCTAATAGAAGCCACTTAATGAAGACACAAAATAAAACAGGAACCGACACAGCTAGCTGGAAGTGATCACAATTTCTTAGCAGGTATGATATGCCGGCTAAAGCTATGAGTCCAAGGTTGGCTGGAAAGTGGAGGAGGGTCGAGATGGTCGCCCTAAAGTCGGTTCCGCAGTATTCTATGCACAGGACGTAGCCGGTGACTATGGCACCGCCTGAACCGACTCCTTCAAAGAACCGCGCGATGATAAACAGTATAATAGACGGCATAACGGTTACAAGGCATCCGGCAGCACCGATGATAAGCTGGCATATCGAGTACATCAATAGACGCCCGTATCTGAAAACATGGAATAATATCTACTTACCAAGGGCGGTAAAACAAAGAATGTCTCAGATCGTAGATATTTGACGCCTGATCCGTAGGAACGTGCGCTAAATATGTGATGTGACGCTTTCTTTATTACCGCCCGTGATAAGTACAAAATTGTATGTCTCCCTCTGGCCAGGAAGTAGGATTTTCCGCGAATGTAATGACCGTCGCTGAGGGCGGGCCACACATATCCTTCCGCCTTAAGGGCGTTGTGAAGGTTTCCTAGCTAGCTCAGGGTTAGAAGGGTTGGACACAGGGTTTAGATACCAAACACAGATTGACGTACTGACGAAATGGGTTCTTACGACCCTTTTATTGATAATAAACCAAACCTTATCTAAATATTACTCAGGCACTACGGATAGTGATACGGAGACCGGTTCCCGTGGGACGTTGCGCTAACGAGGTAAGCTAAGTGGAACGGGTAGCGGATTGTCCTCCGAAGGACAAGGGAACCCTGCAGTGCGTACGCGAGGGATGACACGCCGCAGCTGACCAGGGGTGATCAGTGAGGGGAGAGGGTAGGAAGGATTGAACCTCAGGACTAACTACGCGATGTCCGCCCGTAGGCCGACCGACACGCGGCCCTGAAGTTCCCCTAGGGTACCTAGGCACGTACGCGAGAGATGACACGCCGCGCGCTAGGCTTGGTCAGCCCTTGTTCCTCCCACGGAGTCGGAACAAGAACTCTTAGTTAAGATTTAATTTTCTATTAAAAAAGACGCTTTTCTTTTTTTAACCAAGCTGTACAATTTTCACCAAATTAAATAAGTACCCTGATGGGCATCAGGCATACCATCATTAAATTAACGGCCACGCCGATGCTCAAAATGAGCTTACGCACCGTAAATAACACGTATAGAGTATTAGCTAAGGCCTTATACAGGGTGTCCCATATCTACCACGCCACAGTGACACCGGAGGTAGGTCAACTCAAGAGGAAACCACTCGAAAACCGTGCAACTTTTACTGAGGTCATGTTAGGCTGGTTATGTTCCTCTTGAGTTGACCTACCTCCGGTGTCACTGTGGCGTGGTAGATATGGGACACCCTGTATAAGGTGGTGTTAGGTACTAAACTTCTCCAGTTGAGCTACTTCTGCACTAGTAATATTTTACTGTATCTAACCTCTTGAGATACTGACCTGTCCGACAGGACTCCAAACGTTAAGGCTCCAATAAGTAAACCAAAAAACGACATGCTCTCAGAAAGACTAATCAGATACGTATCATGGCAAATAATTCCAAATTTCGTTTGCACTGTTTTGGTAAACATACTGTAATCCCAGACTGGGTCGTGACACGGACACTCGTTTACTTTTTTATCATCGCCACAGGTATAGGTCATAGGCGGTGAAAGGAAGATAATGTTCAGAGTGTGCCACACAGACATAAATTTGGTCAACAAGTATATAAACAAAAAGTAAGCGTGGTATCGGGTCAATGCCTTGAACTGTGTCTCTATTGGATTTTTTAGCGGGCTTGTTGGGGTCATAATAAAGTAAGTAAATAAATTCAAAAAATATAAATAGTATACAACTATTTAGCTGACAGGATTTTGACATCGTGGTTGACACACACTTTAACTCAACTTAAGTTTTTACTGACACAAACGTTTACATTTTTTTAATTAATGACAATCTAAAATCAAAAAGGTCTAATTACAATCGATCGTTATTAGACAAAGCGAGTTGCCTGTTGATCGAAGTTAAGTGCTCCTAAAAAGCTCTGGGCACATGCTTCTGCCCAGAGCTTTTTAAGAGCTTTTTAGGGTCTATCGCTAAATTGCCTCGCAAAAGTGTCTACCGCTAGGTTGCTGTAATGTCCAGTACCCTTACAATGCAATTTGTTTGCAATGTTTGTATGACCGTACTCGCTAGCGACTGCGTAAACAATTTAGTATGGACAAAAGTACAGCGCCTCTGGCGGTTACGCAATAGAACTAAGAATCGCCATACTTAATCGTTTACGTAGTCGCTAGCGAGTACGGTAATGTAAACATTGCAAGCTCATGGTAAGGGTACAGTCCCTGTCTATCAGTGGCGGCGCGTCAAAAATACTCTTAGGGAAGCCGGAAATAATTTGCCTTTCTTATTCTTCACGAGCCGTAGTAAAAGAACTGCACTGGCTGAAAATTAGGTAAGCCGGTGGGAATCGAGTTGTGTAGACGCTCCGCCACTGCTGTCTATATACCCGTAGGGAAGTCCGCGTATGAAGATTTTTTTCCAGGAATGGTGGAATCTTTATAAATATATTAGATTCATCTCCAGGATGCCCTCAATTTTTTGTCATGAAAAAAAAAACAATTTTTCATAGCTTACAACTCCCTTGTTTGTCCAGCAGTTACGCAAACATATCGATGACCACAAACCTATACAGAAAATTAGTAAGAGCAGGAAAAACCTTTTTGTGCATTCAGATATTTACAGACTTGCAAAAATTTATTTTTGCGTGAAGATGCATTGCGCAAACCGCTACAAGCTCCATATAAAGGGCCCTACCCAGTATTGAAGCGTAACGATAAGGTTTATTTTACTATACAATTACTCGTACCGGGACGGATAGTCGCTGTGTCAATAGATCGTTTAAAACTCGCTTATACGTTGAACCTGGAAGAGACCCCGGAAGATACTCGTGAAGAACCTTGCTCAGAGCATCCCGCGAAGTGTACTATACGAGGGACGGTATACGAAGATCCCTATGACACTTGCAGTGACAGTTCATTTATATAACCTTGGAACAGCGTCGCTGTCACATCGAAATGTTAATAAGCATCTTTCGGGAATGTAGCTAATTAATTTATGTAGGTTTGTAACATTTACATAATAACATTATGAAAGAAACTTGAATTGTCCCTTATTTCCCAGAAATATGCTTAACAGAATATACACGGTGACGTACTGCAAAACTTATATCGTTGGTCTGTATCGACTAAGGAAGCGGTGCTGTCGATAACAGATGTCGATAATTGAAGTGATAATAATAAAACGTGTCATATTTCAATTTAATTGTTACGTGTTTGTGTAAAAATAAAACAACGGTAAATTAAATATTTATTTATTATTTAACACGTTCACTGCGGCACAGGTCATTTTTGACCTGTAGGTACTGGTCTTTCTTCTGGTGCGGCGTAAGAATACGTCCCTTCTGCCTGGTGCGATATAACTTTATTTTACTAAACGGTTAAAACTCACGTATTGTCACTTCCGGCGACATGTTTCGATGTTGTGTTAATACTTGAGTTTTAACCGTTTAGTAAATTTAAGTGGTGCGATATAAGTCAAAATTGACTTGTTAATTAAATGTACCATAAATTTAGGTAGCAAATGCATCATACTAGTAAATATTAAGGTAAGGACAGACCAGTACCTACACACAGTATATGGAGGGAATATTATAAAATGTACTGTAACTAATATAGTATAATTTTCTTTTTATAATTGGGGCTTCTTATTTGCTTTCTTATTTATTATTTATTCTCATTGCTTCTCTCGCCGAGACACAGCGAGACAGGCTTGTCTGTTTTGCGAGAGAGAGGGGGGGTCTCGCCGACGAGTTCCACACTGAACACAGCGAGGCAGTGGTCCCAGAAGCGATTAGCTATCGGTGATTTTCTCGCTCAAGAAACAAACAAAAGATTAGATCCCGTGGCAGTAAAAGTCACTGAAAATTTATAGTTGATCGCTGGCTGTTCGCACTGCCGGCGAGTACTCTCTTCACTTGTGACGCATATGTCCAAATGTTATGACAATAGGTCAAAGGGAAGTTGAACATCTTCGAAAAATATTTTTGTGATAGACGACCGACGGAAGCACGCATGAGTGACAACAATAGGGTTCCGTTTGGACCATTCGGAAATGGAACCCTAAAAATGGCGGTTTAGTAGCCAGAAACGTCTTTTACACGATAACCGCATTTGAGGTTTCAATTAATGTACGTGAGAGGACGCTGATGAGAACCGCCACAGATAAAAAAACAATTGGGGTATCGACACATGCACATCACTATATGGTATGTCAATGCAAGTGTCATAGGGATCTTCGTATACCGTCCCTCGTATAATCCAAGGTTTTTGACCTGTGTGCTTAGGGGAATGTAAACGTTATCATACCGGATCGGTGCAACAGAAACTGAACCAATTTTGAAAAGTTGCTGCTGGCTACCTATAATTATAGCTTGGCACTTAGCTGGGTTGACACAAATGCCAAAACTATTAGACCATTCAGCGATATGATCCAGATCTGCCTTATGTAAAGAAAATTGACGTCAGCTTGAGCGTACAGCTGCAGATCGTCTGCATACAAATGGTAAGAACTTTGAATCTTAGCGGTAATGAGGTTGATAAATACTGAGAAGAGGAAAGGAGAAAGAATACCACCTTGTGGCACTTCGCTACTCAGTTCACACCATTCGGACAATGTGCGGTTAGAACGTACTGCTTGTGCTTGGGCAATATCATTATGTTAAAACTTCAAAGATCTCTTGAATAATTTATTCACTTATACTGGAAGTTACAATCACTCGTACACGTTTATGGTCTAACTTAAACTAAACCACGTCTTCAAACTATACTCAACCACGTCTACACTTTAGCACGGTTAACCAAGGAGAGCCCAGAAAAACGTACCCTCCTTTTTAAGACCACCCGCCATCTTTTTTTTTTAAGTCGTAATGGCGGTGAAGTACCCTCAAACTTAATTAAAAGTGCAACTTAAATTAAAATTAACTACACTAAACATGAAATCATTACACTCGACCATCCGACTGCGTGCTATCTCCGGAGCACGCAAACAATCATTACACTCATCAAGACAAAACAATGGCATTAACATCACCTATTAGTTTCAAAGTTTCGGCAACTGTTCTGTTCCTACTTGATCAATACAGTTCACTAAAACGCTGAACTACAACAGTCAACAACATTTACAATTATATAAAATAACAAATCAGTTACATATGTATACTAAGCTGATTTTACTACCCTTATACACCCACATACATTAATTGTCAACATAGTCCGAATATCCATAATATACCATAACAATCATAATATATATACATATATAACCTATTTGGAATCAGCATCATTGTCGGAATCAGATGTATTAGGCTCGGAACCAGACGATTCGTTAACTTGTAATGCCTGAACGTCAATCCAATCCTATCCAATCCGCAACCTATCTGAAGCTACAACGGTCTCTTTCTTCCTGGTACTGAACCCTGGTACATTGACAATTTTGTATCGATCATTTCCTAAACAACACGTTACTCAGGCGCAGCGTGGGTAGACCCCCCACAAGGTGGACTGATGACCTGGTAAAGGTCGCGGGAGTCCGCTGAATGCGGGTGGCGCAAGACCGGTCATTGTGGCACTCTCTGGGGAAGGCCTATGTCCAGCAGTGGACGTCTTTCGGCTGATATGATGATGATGATTATGACGTTACTCTGTATGGGTCGACGAATTTAGATAAGAGCCTTTTGCTTTTCCCGTCATTGTAAAAATTATTAGCAGGAATTATTTTTAAATCATAAATCTCCCATGCCTTCTTTGACTAAGCTTAAATTATTAGAAGCCCTTTTCCTAATTTCGTCGAAACTTTTATCGTCGGTACTCATAGAAAGTAATGTGGATGTGCCAGCATTATTGGAAGCAATAATGGCTGGCTGTTATCCTCGTCATTGGTCAAGTCGGCTATATTTACCTGAGATACGTTAGGAAGTGAACTGTCACTTACGATTGGAATAGACTGGCTATCAATGTTGTTTGGAGGCTCGTCATTGTCAATTGACAATTTGTTATCGATGGGGCAATTTAACCTGAACCCAAATAGTATTTCTGACGCACTTTTCTTTGTCGTAGCATTAACAATATTGTTAATGCCCTACTGCACTCGACCCCGCTGCCCGTCCCAATCACGCTCATTACTATCAACATTTTGTGTGGACAAAGTGGTAAGAATAGTTTGGTTGTACCTCTGTGCTTGTCTATTCGCCCTGAGACAGACAACTGCATTGAGTACAATGTGTAAAGCCTTTGCTGACACAGAAGTCCTGAAATGCAGCTGAAGTAAACGCAGTGCCACGGTCAGATATACGTGGTATCATAAAATCGTTGAACAAACTGTCCAACATTCTAAGTTTTTTTTAAGGGTTCCCTCATCAGTCTCTCCTATTCTAACGTCACCTTTATCTAAAGGTTGTCGTTCGTTTTCGTCCTGGTCAGATTGGACGACTTCACTTCCGGTACCTGGTAAACTAGCTATTAACATGCCCGCCTTGAATTGAAGAGGTGCATTAGTTAAAGAAGTGACAAATATGCAATATACTGCTAAGGACAAATATGCAATAAACCCTGTAACAACCTTGGTGTAAGTGATACTCTTAGTTCGGACTTGCTCTGGTACCTCTCTCTGAATAAACATTACCAGTATACGCGACTCCTTCGAGTGCACTGCCACCAACCCTCCTTTATCTATAGTAACATTTTAGAGACGTAAAAGTTGAGGGTCTGGTCTCGATTCTGGGGATCGTTAATAGGAGTATGATAGAAGAACAGTCGCTCATTGTCCTTCAGTAAAGTCACCGACGTCAATTCTGTGAAATCCTGTCCTATTAACAATGAGACTTGCATCCTCCACTGTCAAAACATCCAGGTCAGTATCAATCTCATCAACCCTAATTTGAAGAGTGGCCTTGAATTTAGGGATAACGGTTGAATTGCCAAAGGTAGGTAGGTATTGTAGGTAATCGTTCGCCTGTGCTTTCAGTCAAACCTAATGCGACTGCATCCGAATACCAAATACTTCCGAAATCAATAAAGGCATTTAACATTGTGCCATTAAATGCACACATTATTATTAAACTTATCATTTACCGCATCGGCCGTACTGTTGCAAAGAGGTATATATAGCGTCGTTAAAGTTACTTTCGGATGCTCTCGGTTTCGTAATCTGGTTGTCTCCAGGATCACGCAACGGAACAACGTCATCGTCTATTATAACGTTAAGCACCTGTGCTTACCCGTCTGAAAGAAAGGTTCCTTTCAGACGGGTGCGTGTTTTGGCCAAGGCTTTCACTACTTGTTTGCAAAGGCTTCCTAGTGCAATTTTCAATATTATGCCCTACCCTACGGCACTTTTAGCATTTCTCAATCGGCTTACTACAATTTTGATAGATATGTCCGCGCCCATTGCAATTCATACGGACTGCATCCGTTCCCCGTTATACTCATAGCATTTCTAGCAGAAAAATTACCGCGCAATTGACGTTTCTTTTAACCACCTACTGCTGATTGAACTCACGTCAGCGTCCTCAGACTGCGAGGGCTAGTGTGATGCTAAATAGTTCAATAGATCCTCTGGTTCCTCACATTTAAGAGCCTGAGCCCCGTTTCTGACGGAACTGTCCGTGATCCCATAGATTATGCAATCAACCGCTTTACGACCGACAATCTTGCACCGACTTAACAACGATAACTTGTCGTAACAATAGTCTCTCAATGTTTCATCTGTACGAGATTTTCGGTTCAACATTTCGTCTAATACTTTACCATAGTTTACATCTTTTGGAAAAGCCTACTTTAATTTACTCTGCCAGACGTCCTACAACGAGCTAAGCGAGAACCAACTCTTAGCCAACTCCCGGAACTTCGGTTGACACTCCCGCTCTGCTTCTTTTGGTAGATGTCCTTTCGCCCTCACTTGACGATGAAGATCTTTTCCGCCTCCGTCTCGATTGCTTCGGCCGCTTCGCCGTATAACTCTCGCCTTCTGTATCATCTGAAATTTGTAGCGCATTTTATGCTCTTTCTCTGAAGCATGTCTACCTAGTTTGACTACAGCGCTGTATTTTGAAACTTCTTTATTTGACTTTCCTGGACTTTATTTGACTTTACTTTACTTTACTTGACTTTACTTGACTTTAATTGACTTGACTTTACTTTACATGACTTTACTTTTTTTTACTTTTGACTTTACTTTACTTGACTTTATTTGACTTTACTATACTTTACTTTCCTTGACTCTGCTTAACTCTGCTTGGCTCTGCTTTGCTTGGCTTTACTTGGCTTGACTTTACTTGATTACTAAACTTTACTAGACTTTACTAAAGCTATACTTGAGCTTTACTAGAGCTTTACTAGACTTTACTAAAGCTATACTAGAGCTTTACTAGAGCTTTACTAGACTTTACTAGAACTTTACTAGAGCTTTACTAGACTTTACTAGAGCTTTACTAGACTTTACTAGACTTTACTAGACTTTACTGGACTTTACTAGAGCTTTACTGGCTTTACTAGAGCTTTACTAGACTTTACTAGAGCTTTACTAGACTTTACTAAAGCTATTCTAGAGCTTTACTAGACTTTACTAGAGCTTTACTAGACTTAACTAGAGCTTTACTAGACTTTACTAGACTGGACTAGACTTTACTAGACTTTACTAGACTTTACTAGACTTAACTAGACTTTACTAGACTTTACTAGACTTTACTAGACTTTACTAGACTTTACTAGACTTTACTACTTTACTAGACTTCACTAGACTTCACTAGACTTCACTAGACTTCACTAGACTTCACTAGTCCTCACTAGACTTTACTAGACTTTACTAGACTTTACTAGACTTTACTAGACTTTACTAGACTTTACTAGACTTTTCTAGACTTTACTAGACTTTACTAGACTTTACTAGACTTTACTAGACTTTACTAGACTTTATTAGACATAACTAGACTTTACTAGACTTTACTAGACTTTACTAGACTTTACTAGACTTTACTAGACTTTACTAGACTTTACTAGACTTTACTAGACTTTACTAGACTTTACTAGACTTTACTAGACTTTACTAGACTTTACTAGACTTTACTAGACTTTACTAGACTTTACTAGACTTTACTAGACTTTACTAGACTTTACTAGACTTTACTAGACTTTACTAGACTTTACTAGACTTTACTAGACTTTACTAGACTTTACTAGACTTTACTACTTTACTAGACTTCACTAGACTTCACTAGACTTCACTAGACTTCACTAGACTTCACTAGTCCTCACTAGACTTTACTAGACTTTACTAGACTTTACTAGACTTTACTAGACTTTACTAGACTTTACTAGACTTTTCTAGACTTTACTAGACTTTACTAGACTTTACTAGACTTTACTAGACTTTACTAGACTTTATTAGACATAACTAGACTTTACTAGACTTTACTAGACTTTACTAGACTTTACTAGACTTTACTAGACTTTACTAGACTTTACTAGACTTTACTAGACTTTACTAGACTTTACTAGACTTTACTAGACTTTACTAGACTTTACTAGACTTTACTAGACTTTACTAGACTTTACTAGACTTTACTAGACTTTACTAGACTTTACTAGACTTTACCGGCTTTTACCGGCTTTTACTAGACTTTACCGGCTTTTATCGGACTTTACTAGACTTTACCGGCTTTTACCGGACTTTAATTTGACTTTACCGGACTTAAATTTGACTTTACTTCACTTTAACGGACTTTACCGGACTTGAATTTGTCTATACCAGACTTTACCGGACTTTTAGTTGATTTTACCGGGCTTTACCGAACTTTACCGGTCTTTACTGGACTTTACCGGACTTTACCGGACTTAAATTTGACTTTACTTCACTTTAACGGACTTTACCGGACTTAAATTTGTCTATACCAGACTTTACCGGACTTTAAGTTGACTTTACCGGGCTTTATCGAACTTTACCGGACTTTACTGGACTTTACCGGACTTTACTGGACTTTACCGAACTTTACCGAACTTTACCGGACTTTACCGGATTTTACCGGACTTCACCGGACTTTACCGGACTTCACCGGACTTTACCGGACTTGACTTCAAGGTCCACTGACCCTATGCGCAGCACACCTACATGTCTACACATCCTATGTAAACAACACACCTACATGGCTGTCGGCACAGTCCATAAGCAGCACACCTACATGGCTGCAAACAACACACCTTCATAGCTGTTCACTCAATCCATAAGCAGCACACTTACATGGCCGCAAACAGCACACCTACGTGGCTGTTAACTCACTCTATAAACAGCACACCTACATGGCCGCAAACAGCACACCTACGTGGCTGTTAACTCACTCTATAAGCAGCACACCTACAAGGCCGCAAACAGCACACCTACGTGGCTGTTAACTCACTTTATAAGCAGCACACCTTCATGGCCGCAAACAGCACACCTTCATGGCTGTTAACTCAATCCATAAGCAGCACACCTGCATGGCCGCAAACAGCACACCTACGTGGCTGTTAACTCACTCTATAAGCAGCACACCTACATGGCCGCAAACAGCACACCTACATGGCTGTTAACTCACTCTATAAGCAGCACACCTACATGGCCGCAAACAGCACACCTACATGGCTGTTAACTCACTCTATAAGCAGCACACCTACATGGCCGCAAACAGCACACCTACATGGCTGTTAACTCGAGTGAGTTATAGAGTTATAAGCAGCACACCTACATGGCCGCAAACAGCACACCTACATGGCTGTTAACTCACTCTATAAGCAGCACACCTACATGGCCGCAATCAGCTCACCTACATGGCTGTTAAATCACTCTATAAGCAGCATATCTACATGGCTGCATGACAGAAAAACAAAGAAAAGAAACATTTATTCGTGACAACACAAAACACTTATTACAAAACCGGCTTTTGCCACGAAATGGTCACAACTCAGTGCTGTAAACAGCACACCTACATGGCTGTCTACTCACTCTCTAAGCAGCATACCTACATGGCTGCACTTATGTAAACAGCGCACCTACAGCAGCTGTCTACTAACTCTATAAGCGGCACACCTACATGGCCGCGTACTTCGTTATTTGTTTTAGCGTTCCGTAATTAAATAGGTCAACGCTTCGAATATTAACAATTCCATTGTCATGCACTAAGTATTAGATTCAGTTAGGGTTTTCTTAATTGGCCACGATTAACATGTACGAGTATGTACTCTTTCGGAACGATTCTACCAATCAACGTTATAACGTAATTAATTGGAAACTGTTATCAATAATGTAACATCATTTCACACTTGTGGGTGCAGTTCTAAATAATTATTACGAAAGTATTTATAAGACATTTAAAATTACTTAACTGCGTCCCATGGCGCGCAGGCACACGTTCACTTCTGATATGTTAAAACTTCAAAGATCTCTTGAATAATTTATTCACTTATACTGGAAGTTACAATCACTCGTACACGTTTATGGTCTAACTTAAACTAAACCACGTCTTCAAACTATACTCAACCACGTCTACACTTTAGCACGGTTAACCAAGGAGAGCCCAGAAAAACGTACCCTCCTTTTTAAGACCACCCGCCATCTTTTTTTTTTAAGTCGTAATGGCGGTGAAGTACCCTCAAACTTAATTAAAAGTGCAACTTAAATTAAAATTAACTACACTAAACATGAAATCATTACAATAGGTAAGTCCTAAAAAAATAAGTTATATTTTTTCAATGTTTACATCATTTTTAATTATATAATGAAACGTTTTATGTATTTAATTTTTGTTAAAATTAATATTTTTTTACCTTTCTGTGGGTTTTAAATTTAATCTCAAGCGTTTATTTTTATTTCAAAAAGGTAGTCATTTGTTTTTCCTAATATAAAGTATTAAAAAATATAGAATGACACTGGTGTTTCATTTAACCTGGATTGTTATAATATCAAAGTACAAGATAATTTACAAATCAAAGTGTTATGAATTATACATGTATAAATAAAGTTACTTTTGAAAGTGGGTACGTTATACAATGCCACATACTCCTTGTAACGTTTGCTGACCACACTCCCGCTGGGTTAAAATTGACACATTTCAGTCGTGAAATGCCGCCAGACCGTAAAATTCATTATATCGGGACCAGCCGCAGTTTTAAAATTTTCACATAATAATTTACAATCGCGACTGCAACTGCGGGCGATGGGAGCGAATATGCCGAGTGGCGCAAATGGATTCGGTTGCATTTCTGACATCAAAGATCTGTAATGAATGGAAATAACAGTTCAGCGTGCGGCTCACTGACTACGTATTATCACGCGATGCAGTACTTTTATCTCACGAACGTGGGTTAGCCATGGTTGTAGTTGTGACAATACATACAAACAAAGCTCTGACGCTGACGCACACACTGACTAAAGATAAACATGCACATTGCACGTTTATCTGAACTGAACACACATTCATGGCTCACCCGCGTTCGTAAGATAAAAAGGTACCTACTAATACTATATCAGACGATTACCCACAATTATGTGTTCGTATGTGTCACAACTAACTACAACCATCATTGTCAACCCACGTTCGTGAAATAAAAGTACTGCATAAACATATTTCAGTTCAATGTGCAACGAGAAGTTTGTATGGAGGAGTGATAATTAGGTTAGCGCCGTAAATAAAATAGTAGCAATTGAATTCTGACGCTATGAATGAGTTCTACGCGGATGAAGTCGTGGGCAAAAGCCGGTAGGTAATAAATGCAATCTAGCACTCTAGCAGTAAAAAGTATGCATTATGTTTGTGTAGTTTTGATAGATCAAAGTCATCTAATTTAATTATGATAGAAACAAACAGGTTAATGCTACGAACACTTTATTATTCCCACCATAATAATCTTTGAGGCTACAATTTCACACAATACAGATGATATTATATTAGATGTTGCACATATTACATGCGAATAATACAGGTACACTCCTCGATAGCAAATCTGATAATAATCTTAGTCAGTTACGGCAAAGTTACTTACAAAGCTGATCTGCATTATTAATTATGATTGTTAATATTTACAATCATAATTAATAACGATACCTAATAAATACAAGTACGATACTTAGGTTGACACTTTATCCACTTCTTGTCACCTTCACGGCTGCTTGGCAAGAGAGAGCTCCGTGGAAGGTGTCCGGCTATTTATGAACTCTGCTTTGTGACGTCACCGGAAAGACTGGATTGGTTCCGTCAGTGTTGGCAGCGCCACCAAGTGATGGTGTTGCCACCCAAAATTACCCGGGCGACAACATCCGGCCGTCCTGCTAACGGGGTCGTCCTCGACTCCCGTCATGGGCTGATGTTGGAGCTGCGAACATGACAAAAATATCTTTTTAATATCTGTTTACTGGTATACACTTGTGTTGGCATATACTCTTATGCTTACGCCCTTCAACAGTTATTTGTACGTAATCGGAACCAGGAATCGGGCGTGTATCGGCTTGAACTTTGTGATGTTATTCGATCACATAGTTGTGTATCGCCTTAACCCCATGCAGCAGTGTTCACCCTCGGATTTCTGCTACATGTTCACATTCCTTATACATACAATGTACATGTTCGAAGCGTAAACATTAGGCCAGCACAATTGCCACTGCTATTTATACAACAAAGTTTCTATGTATGCCATCTTAAAATACCATATGGAAAATTATAATATTTTACCCTGCATGATATACAAATAAATATGAGAAATATGTACAATTATCTTGATTTCTCCTGACAACATCCGGTTATTACTATATTTATCAGCAGTCCTTTTTATTTTGGCATCTACCTGTTGCCTCAAGGAGGTAACACAACCAAGTGTTTGGTATCATCATCGTCAGCGCAATTTTTACCTATAGAAGACTTCATTCAATACTGCGACAGTGGTTGGTTTATTTTTCTAATTATTAATGTCCTGATGAATTTTAGTCTCATGCAATATCCACCCTAAGCTACGCAAAGCTTTTAGAATTGTCATATGACATTGTTTTACCTGCATATTCGATCTAGGTACTGCTATCGCGATAACATGTCGCCTGATATTACGGTCATTACACAAGTTCGTAAAGAGCTATGATGCATGCACTACCATTAGGCATTAAGCCCGCCATTTCTACAATTCTGTATCTTTTTGAAATGTCGTGTCGTTGCTGGTGCGTAATCTTTCTATGGTCTTGTCTACAGCTAAATTACCTATGGCACATTTACAAATAAAATGCAAGTACATAAAGCGTTTCATTTGGGTGGAGTTCGTTATCCCATCGCCGGCCAACTCGCTCCCACATACCCAAATAAGTAAACAGTGGCGCTCACTACGGATGCCCACTGCTCTACTCTTTCAACCACTTTAAGTACCTACACTACATTCCCCGGATGAAATTTATGCTATGCAAGTACATAAAGCGTTTCATTTGGGTGGAGTTCGTTATCCCATCGCCGGCCAACTCGCTCCCACATACCCAAATAAGTAAACAGTGGCGCTCACTACGGATGCCCACTGCTCTACTCTTTCAACCACTTTAAGTACCTACACTACATTCCTCGGTCGAAATTTATGCAATGCAAGTACATAAAGCGTTTCATTTGGGTGGAGTTCGTTATCCCATCGCCGGCCAACTCGCTCCCACATACCCAAATAAGTAAACAGTGGCGCTCACTACGGATGCCCACTGCTCTACTCTTTCAACCACTTTAGGTACCTACACTACATTCTTCGGACGAAGCCACTGCATTAGATCAAATACAAGATTCACAGTAAGTAATTATCAGTTTAAACCACAAAACCATTTCATTTAACCTTATAAGTACTACTTGAGTCAATTATAGGAACAATGTCACATACGTTTGTTCGCTTCGGCCTCGCCTGACAACACAATTTCACGAATACTAATTATACTGGGATCTCGCAACTGAACTGATTTACTCATAGCAACCAATCACCCTCGATATTGAACATCACAGATTCGACATTGACTTTGTTGTCACAAATCTGGTTTCTACTCAAGACGTCCACTAGCTGCATTTGGGCTTCCTGCTCCTTGGACTACATCATATCATATGTGTGCACTGTTGCACTAATGCGGGGTAACGATATCCCGCTTGCTTTCTGTAGAAATTTAAAAAAATAATTCCTATTAAATAATGTCTAAACCTCTCTGATCCCGCCACTAAGGCCATTATCTCGACTGTAGTTTGGCGGCTGTAAGGATATCTAGGTATTAGTCAAAATACACCTTATTCCATCCCTACTGGCGTCTGTGTAAATATTAATCAGCAATTTCGAATTGTACACATTTTGGGCTCAGTGTTATTTATTTACAACTTGTTCATGTTCGTGATTGCAAATCTAATTGTTTATCTGATTCAAATACTAATATTATAATCCGCAACGCCAGTTTCGTCGGGGGCAACAACAATTCATGCAGCAACATGTTTTCTGATCTGATTTACAAACGCTTCTAGGTGGCCATTTTTGTTAATTGAATTGCAACGTTTATCTATAAAAGGTTTCTTTTGTGACTGCTCTCACTACAACAAAATAACGTTGGAAGTAGGTGTGTAGCTACGTTGCTGCGCACGGATCGGTTCGGTTTTAAGGGGAGGTATCCCCAACGCAAATGTCCCGCTCTAACACGCGTGAGTATACAATTAACCATCCCGCTCTCTACGCAAGCTCTGCGCGTGGTTTCGTAAATATTTAGCTATAGTCATTAAGCCAATCATTTTATCAAAGCAAACCCAGCGAAATTGTCTATAACTATTTAGGATCTTTACTTAATCGAGTACAAAATTTAATGTTCAATATCAGTAATATAGCCGTAGCACCGAAAATACATTCCAAAAAGGAGTAACTTCGCGATTTTTTTTTATCGAGTGAAATTCATCAGGTCATGTAACTGACTGCGATTTTGACTAGACAAGCTCCTTATGCAACACATATATTTTTTTTAGATTTTAAGACACTATATTCTATGTCTCAGATGGTTTTTACAAATTCACAAGTGGTAATACCCGGCCTTAATGCTACCGTTTAGACTATAGCCTATCATTGCTAAAGTAGCCGCGTTAGATTGTCGGACACTTGGTTTGTTTAATACGCTGTTTATCTATCATAATTATACTGTATTCACATTACCATGCAAAAAAAATGCTTATTCGTCACAGTCAACTGTTTCAACAATTATCGAAATAAGGCAACTGAAGTTTATCTATTCTACCCTCTTGTTCGAGAAAGGACTAGAAAATTCATACAAGTCCTCAATTAGCCACTTTATTAACGTTCCTATATAGACAAACACAATTCTGGTCAACTTGAAATGTTAAAATGTGACAACGTAAAACATCACGCAATTGGATCCATTCCCACTTGGTCCAATTCGTTTCATTGTTTAGTAAAAAGAAATCTAAGCACATTTTGACGGTATTCCGTAATTATTGCAAAACCTGATTTCATCCTGTTATCAGCTCATCCAAAGCACATGAATTAGCATCAACCACGTTAACCCTAATCAATATTATCAACAAGACTTTCAAAGTCAGTAATCACTGGCGGTACTTAATATAACATTTTAACTCACAGTTTACGGTTGTTTACGTCTATTTTACTTCCCACTTCTCCACCTCCGATCCCTGCTGATGTCACTCTTGCTCGTAGCCTCGTTCTCTTGCGCTTGCGACCACGTGGCCTGATGTGAACGTGTTTTCGAGCACTTCTGATGATAGAAACAAACAGGTTAATGCTACGAACACTTTATTATTCCCACCATAATAATCTTTGAGGCTACAATTTCACACAATACAGATGATATTATATTAGATGTTGCACATATTACATGCGAATAATACAGGTACACTCCTCGATAGCAAATCTGATAATAATCTTAGTCAGTTACGGCAAAGTTACTTACAAAGCTGATCTGCATTATTAATTATGATTGTTAATATTTACAATCATAATTAATAACGATACCTAATAAATACAAGTACGATACTTAGGTTGACACTTTATCCACTTCTTGTCACCTTCACGGCTGCTTGGCAAGAGAGAGCTCCGTGGAAGGTGTCCGGCTATTTATGAACTCTGCTTTGTGACGTCACCGGAAAGACTGGATTGGTTCCGTCAGTGTTGGCAGCGCCACCAAGTGATGGTGTTGCCACCCAAAATTACCCGGGCGACAACAATTACTTACAGGGAAGATAGCGCAACTGCAGTTGCGACGCGACGCGAGTAGAGAAAAACCAGCCAAGTGCGAGTCGGACTTCGCACATTTAGGGATCCGAAACAACCTCAAAAATGTGATTTATTAGTATTTGTTGGTAAAATATACGTAATAATAAACATCATCACCAAATTTCAAGTTCATAGGTCAAAGGGAAGTTGAAAAATTCTTTAGAACAAAATTTTGTGAAGGACGGACGGACACATGAGTGACAATAATAGGGTTCCGTACGGACCCTTGCACTGGACCTTTGGACTGCAATGTCGCGCGAGATACGACTTGACAGCAAGTTGTGCTAGCCCACCAGGGCCCATATAGTAAATCCTCTTTAACATGTTTAAAAAACCGTAGATTAGGACCAGGGTTTCAATACACCGTGCCCGCTGACCAATTGCATAAACTACTATAACGCACCATCCAGTTTGTTGCTTTGTCGGTATCGCGCAGTGCTAAAATTTATTACCACTCATAATAGCTGTATTAAAAGATAACAGTTGTTAATTCCATACAATTTACAATAGGCCAAAACACAATGGTTACGCAGAAAGTGATTACTGTGATATTGCGTGCTTTGTTATAGGTAATATCGATTTGTATAATTACGTTCTTGCTAATTACATTGTTTACACTTTCATAGCGTTTATATTTTGGCGGGTATGATCATTTTGATAATTTGTTCCGATTGCTAGCTTAACTTGTGATGAAAGTGGGTCAGCACTATACAACCAGAAACCGAAAATTTGCACGTGTTTTTGATTGGGGCACAATTATTGTGACTTTCGGAGTAGTTATCTCCGGATTCATTGGCTTATCTAATTATTTTAACTTTATGAGTAACCTTACGTAAATTTATAAACACCTGTCGATTATTGTGGCACATTGTGACGATGTTCTCGTACGTAAAAAAAGTATGGATTTCGTTTAGTAATTTCATTATTTAACTATGTAGCGAAGCTTTCAGTTTATAGTTTTTGAGTAACATGCCTGGTACATACTTAAAGGCAGACGGACAAAGCTAGAAGGGTTCCGTTTAGATACTACATCATGCACAGAACTCAAAACCTGTGATTTTAACATCATGCGACAGGTTGGTAATGTAAAATTCTTCTCTAGCTTAATTTTAATAACGATGTCGTCCTTTGACCTTTTTGGAATAAAATTGTTATCTTAAACTTCTTATTCAGATGCTGAATTTATCAGGGCGGGACCTGCAGGGTAATTGTTTAATCTGTTCAATGTTCATCTTCAAAAAATCCAAATTGTGTGTCCCACTTAATGCTTGTCTGAAAAGTAACGCAATTACTTTACATGTTAGGTAGTCTTTGTATTATTTTGTTGTTTTATTAATGTAGTACATTGCTTACAACTTTTTGTGTTAGAACCATCAGTTTCCCTAAACGGAACACCACGGTATCGGCTACACGCTCAGCGCTACGAAAAGTTGCCATGCGTAGAATTTTACTCGCTTGGCACACTGTGAGTTGCCAAAATTGCTCCATCTCCACTGGATCCTTGCCACAATTACTTTGTTTTAGTGTAGCGCGAGTTAACATAAAACAACAAAACGAAGCGCCACTATTAGACCATAAAAATACACCCAAAATACACAAGACTGCAAAACTGGAAGTTTAGCTAACAGTTTAAAGAGGAAACAAGTAGAAGTTTAGTCGAGTTTTATGTGAACTAAAGTAAATATTGACGTTGCAAGCTTGGTTCGCTTTGATGGTAACTTGGTTGAGGGTTGTCAACTTTACCTTACCCACCCATCGATTTAATATGTACCCACCACTTAACTTTACCTTAGTAAATTCCTCGTCTTAGTCCTAGTCGAGGAATGGTAACAAGTATTGTTTTCAGTATTGCGTTTTGATAAAAGAAGTTAAGTAACTTTTTTTTTACAAAAAAAACAGTCTCCAAAAACGTGGACAGCAGCTGTTGCTTGCGATTATAAAATCTCTTTTCTCATTTTATTAGTTGCCTTATATACTATCCAATACCAACCAGCCGACCACCTGTGTATCTCAATCCATCTGTCTCCATAAACCTTCAAAATTGTCTTAAATACTCGTAACGGATTGCGTGCAAAGTTATCTGCACACCGCCCATTGCAAAAAAAAATAAAACCAAACCAAGACGGTTAAACCAAAACAGTTGAATGTAAGCGCGCGCGTGTGTAATGCCAGCAGGAAGAAGTGGCCGCAACAGACCGCCCGGAATGGTCGTACTTTTTTCATTACGTAACCTTCAGTGTGGGGCCACATCGCGAGCGTTCTCTTTTTCTTGAAACAGAAAAAAAACTCAGTATTTACGCATTAGGGGCTCGGGCATTAAATAACGATTCGTCCACGACCAATTGTAAACAAAACACAAACCTAAAACGCTTCAACCAAAGCAGTTAAAGTATTGGGTGCGTGTGTAAACGAGTGCTTATCCGTCTTTAGAAAAGGAAAAATATGCCTCAAGGTGGCTTAATTTCTGTTGCTTTATCGTATACCAAGGAAATATATACAAAATGAATAAACATAAACATAGAAATATAAATATTTCATTTAACATCACAGGCCATGACTTACCAGTAACAGTTCTAAATGTACAAGTATCTTAAAATGAGACTTAACATATTAACTTAAAATAATTATACAGATTTATTTATCGTATGGCAACTATTTAGAACCATGAGATCTTCGAGAAGACAGTAAGTATTGAGTTAATTATGATGTTAAAAAGGACAGTCCCTCACACACTGTGAGCATAATGTTGCAGCAAGTTCACTACAACGCTGGTTATCAGCACCGTGTTTTTTATTCATTAGGTATCATGTTTAAACGTGAAAAAGGCGAATAAATACTGAATTAGCTATTAGACCAACATGTTAGTCTACAAAACTGTTTATGTGGTCAAGTAGTCATTGATTAGCCACTGAACACCACCGTGTTTCCAGTATTTTAAGTTTAACTTCGAGTTTTGTGGCCCCGCGCTAAGTGCTAAACTGTCACGCCTGTTTATTGTGGCTCCACGGCTTAACACTTGTTATTGCCACTGCTCAGCAGTTTTTGCCACGATTTGTGGATTTTGTTTCGAGTCGTTACCGTAATTTGGGGTCTTGCTTAATGGAACTTTTCCAATCTAAACTTGTATGGTTTATTGGCGTGATGGCTACTGTTTCACCGACAATATGTTAGACGATAAAGTAATGTTAATTGTTTTATTTAATCGATTTAGCACGTATACCACATTTAGCGGTAGCAAATGATTAGGTAGATTGTTATCTTCTTTACTTTCAGATTGAGGTTTAGTACAAAGATATTGGCGTCTGTACAAAAAATGGAAACTTAGGAGTATACAAGAGAAAAAAGAGACATGGCTGAAAATGTTATGCAACAGCACACGAGACTAAACATGTACAAAATAAATACCGTATCTGCGTATTAAACGGGTTCGGGACTCAGTGACACTGCTGATTTTCAGTCTCTACACATAGTCTTGCAACGAAGTTTTTAACTTAATGGTAACTACGCGAGTTCGCTGCCATGACAAGAAATTATATAACTAATGGCAAACGGTTACCGTAGCTTATAGATGCTTGCAACCCTTGTGTATTACTGGCTTGTCGTGACCCTTTATAAATTTACACACTCCTTATTTGAAGTCCCATACTTTGGTCCCTCGGGATAAACTCGGCACAGAGTTAATTCCACAGCCGGAGCGTTCACGGGACGAAGTTCCTCTGAAGCTGTACCATTTAGGTTATAGTAATAGTTTAGGTTGAATATATATGCACTTTTGGTACAGTCAGCGTCATACCTATAGTATGTAGCAGTCAAAGTGGCCAAATAGTTCGGTACACCATACAAAATATATGGTGTATTTGCCTACTGTGGCTGCTACATACTATATGACGCTGTCTGTATACCTACCTACTTACCTACAGGTTCATATGACGAGAGTACTCACATGAAGATAGATATTTATCATACGCTTACTCGCTTCGCATTATACAAGCGCACGCTTTCAAACCCTTGGGTTGACGGCGAAAAAAACAAAACAAAACAATCTTTTTGCATAATATTGAAACTGAAATCGTACATCGGCGACACCGCCGGTAGCCACGAGTTAATACATCTAAATATCAGTACAATAATCACATCTAATGCTCTCAATTCAGTTCAGCCTACTACAATGGGGCTTAAACAGTTCAGCTGCTGAACTACAATGGCGTTTAATAATCCCGCACAATCTCTGTACAAACAGTCTCGGATAGCAATCACGCGACGCACGATCAACCTCCGTGAGGAACGATTTCCGACCGCACCATAGCATAGGCATGAGGCCGTAGAGGCAGTGATGAGCGGAGCGAGTGATTTAATGTACATTAAACTAAATACAAATGGTTTGAAATCCGTGGAAGTCGACCCTATCCTAGCGTAAGACATAACTTATATTGTATGTGTGGGTACTTGGGCAACAAGCAATCATTGACTGATATACATAGTTGGGTGATTCCTATTGCAAAATTTAACATTTTCTTAATTTGTCCACACCGGGCCACAATTGTTAACGACTCTTGAGTGATTATTTTTGACTTTAACTATTTTAACAGTTAGGGGCCCAGGTATAGAGATAGAGTAAACTGACGTCAACAATAAGTTAAAATTGCACTCTGATTTCCTTGACTTTCACTTAACGTTCGGGCCGGAGTGGACATCAATTAACTTTAACGATAAGAATCACCCAGTTGAGCGGTGATTAAAAGAAATCAAACAGATCGATGGGAAACCGTTTCTACATTTTAAGCACTTATTGATAGTTCTTAATCGTATTTATTTGTAGTAATTTGGAATACCTTTCATAACGGAATTGGTTTACGTTAATAATTATTTTCTTCTTAAATATAATAATATTATGAATGAAGCATACCTACACGAAAACATATATTACTTAATCAAATACGTACAAAATACTAGCTTTTCCCGCGACTTCGTCCGCGTGGGACTCGTTTATCGCGGTACAATTTAATTGCTATTTTTATATGAGGCGCTTACCTAATTATTGCTCTTCCATAAAAAACTTCCACCCCCTTAACCCTTAAATTGGTGACGGTACTCATGTGGTACGCTGACTTTGAAAAAATGCTGATCTCGATTTACAGGTTTAATCCCATTTTTATGCTAGCAATTATCAAAATATGTTATAAGTGTGACTTATTTTTTCTATTATTTTAGTAGAAAAAATTAAGCACACTTTTATTTTAGTAATTCCTGCCCAGCACAATTTTTGTCAAAATGAACATGTTAAAGACGAGTAGGATTTTTTATACTATTTTTAGGGTATAAGGTTAGGGCTATGTTCTTAATAGGATGAGCTAGTTTTTGACTCGATACCTTTTGTTCTTTTTTGAGCACATTGGGCATAATCTTCACGATTATTTTTTATTAACCATTAATCAGCCGCGGCTAAATAAACGTTGCTATCATATTACTTTTTGTAAAAAGGTTGATATCAAAAACAATATTAATAAAACTTATACCTTCCCGCAAAATACCGCAATTTAAAGTAAAACATAATCGATTCCACGCGTAGGTCTTGTACTGCAAATTTACATTATCATCGTCAGAGGGAAAATCTCTCTTCCCTTTTCATCTAGTCTCGTTTCGATCTTATGACCAACCAATGCTAAAACATACCACGTTAACAAATACTATAAGATCTGAATATAGCACAAGTCACTGTCACAACTAAAACACATTTTACGACTCCTCGTATATTTCATTCCATCTAACCGTTTGGCTTGGCTGTTAGGTACTTGTACCAATAAATAGACAAACAAACTTACATATAATATATACTATAACATGTATATGCCCAATGTGATCAATAAAGAACACTTTTCGATAAACAGCCTTGAAAAATCAAAATTTTCCATTGCCTCAAAAATAAAGTAGCTGTTAGAAATTAGAACTATTTAGAATTACTTTACAATTACAATTTCATATGAAATATTCATATGAAAATACATGTATGATTACCAACAAAAATAGGGATTGAAGTTTGAACTCGCATCTCCTGCGAAGTTGCGCCATTGTCGACACATGACATGGAACTGATCGGCCAATAAGAGCAAGTTCAGCGCGAGCCCTTATTTACCTATTGGCCAATACTCCACTCCAACCAATCACAAACGAGCAGTACAAATCACAAAGTGCGAAACGTTCAAGCACTAGGCGGCAATTTAGAATATGTGATTAATTTAGCACATTGGGCAGAATCTGGAAGTTTATTTAAAAACCGTCGGGCAGGAGGAACCACTAAATCAAAAGTGTTATTAATTGAGAACATTGGGCAGGACGAGGTTAAGTTAATCGAATTGTGAACTATCTAAATCGGAATTAATTTTATCTAATCACTACATATAAAAGTAATGATACATTTGGCCCAGTTGCTTGAGTTTAGTGTTATCATAATGATGTGGAGAATATTCTGTCTTAGTGTGGTTTTGTTTGTCACTGACTGCGATGCAGCTGCTTCAAGTCCTGCAGACGAGGATGCGTCGCTGCCTATAGTTCACAGCCCAGTGGGCTCCATACGGGGGTTACGGGCAGAAGACGGAAATTATTCTATGTTCATGGGCATTCCGTACGCTCAAGTCGATCTTGACAATCCGTTCGGTGTAAGTACTTACATATAATCACAATAAAAATACAAATATGAAAAAATGCCTACCTAACCTAGTTCGTAACCGGTTTCGCTAAAAAGAGACGTGAGCACTAACTGGCAATCAAGTTCTTTCAAAGGTCCACGCATAACGTCCTTCAATTGCTTAAAATTATTTGTTATGTTATTTGCTAAGTTAAACTGTATTTTAGTAAACAGTTAATAGTAGTTCACGCAATTTACATATTGAGGGTTCTTAAAACATGAGGTTTGGTTTATAGGATAACATGAGTGTTTAAGACCTGATTATGTAACAGTTCATAATTTCATTTCTCCGTTCATCATTGTGTTAATAAGTTACTTCTCAAATTTCAGAGAGCAAAAGCCTATCCAAATTTTGAAGCCATATTTGACGCATTTGACGATTCATCCATCTGTCCTCAAAAGGAAGAGTTCAACAACACTATCGTCGGGTCACTCGATTGCCTTCATATTAACGTCTACGTGCCGGACTCGGCCAGCGATAACAAACGTTTGCCCGTTTTTGTTTGGATATTCGGCGGAGGATTTACCTTGGGGTTTCCCGGCCGATTCCTTTACGGACCGAGTTTCTTGGTCAGGCACGATATCATATTTGTAACTCTAAACTACCGTTTGGGCCCTTACGGGTTCATGTGCTTGGATACTCCTGAAGTTCCTGGCAATCAGGGATTAAAAGATCAAGAGATGGCGCTGAAATGGGTCAGAGATAATATAGGAGCTTTTGGTGGTGACAATAGTAAGATAACTATTGGAGGAAACAGTGCCGGTGCAATGTCTGTAGATTTGCATTTGTACTACGGCCAAGAAGCTAATCTTTACCAAAAAATAATTCCTCAAAGCGGCGGGGCTCTTTATCCAAGATTGGTCAGCAGTTCAAACCCTGACGCACCACTTGAATTAGCTAGGTTTCTTAATTATAATGCAAGTGGCCTTAACGATGCATTATCTTTTCTTGCCACAGTAAATCCACATCAACTGATTGCCGCTACACATGAATTAGAAGACATTAATTTTATTCTATGCATAGAAAAAGAATTTGAGAACGTTCAAAGGTTTATAACAGCGGAGCCGATTAACATGAAAATACCAAGAGTAAAAGACATTGAGGTATTGATTGGTATTAACAATGATGAGATGTATCATGGGCTTCACGAAATACCTGATATTATGTATCCCTTTGCTGATTTCGTGGGCACTTGGTTATCTCGTTGCTTTGATTTTGAGAACGAAGATAAACTTTATGCAGAAATGCATAAGATTGTAACACATTTCTATTTTGGTGACGAAGATGTCACTTTTGAGCTAAATAGACAGGTAATAGATTCTGCATCCGACTTTACAGTTGTTTATCCAATTATGAGGACTGTCAAGAAGTATTTGGATAATGGAGTACAATTAATATATTTGTACATGTTTTCGTACTCGGGTGGAAGAAATTTTTCGAAAACCAGGGTGAACATAACAGGTGGAGGGGCATCTCACGCCGATGAACTGGGGTACCTTTTTGACATTTCATACATGGATAAACCATTAGATCCCGAGGATCAACTCATTGTGGACAGAATGACGGAGTTGTGGGCCAACTTTGTCAAATATGGGTACGTACCTACTTTGTCAAATAGTCTGGTATTATTATGGATGATATCGACATTTAAGAGGACGGGTAGGGCAAGCTCTCTCCATACAAACTTTGTGCAGGATTTTCTTCGTTTGTGTTTGCATTAAAGTTATGATTTTTGGTCAATATGTTTATTTTTTTGATAGCTATACATCTGGTATTTTTTTGTGCCTATTCTTTTTTTTGAAAAATTTGAAAATTTCCACATCACTTTCTTCGCATTATCTTATATTTACAACCAAAAAAAAAAATTATATTCGTTAGTGTCAAAACCTACGAATAAAACATGCACAGAGTTTGTATGGAGAATGCCTTGCCCACCCCAGCGCGGATAAGTCTTACTTCTACAAAGGCTTTGAACTGAATATAGAGACTGGCTAATGAAAGTTGAGATGGAAATTTATTTAAAACTTCTTAAATGGCAACTATAATAGATGTCAAATGTGTCAAACTTCACTTAATTGTCTTGCCAATGGAGACAAACATTTCTTGATCTTTTACGGGTCGAAAAGTAGATATAGCAAGGTGGTAACATATAGTAAGGTCAACTCGGCGAAGACCGGCATACTTCCTTTAAAAAATGAATGACAAATTTTGCCTATCCTATTGTCTGAAAGTCCAGTTTTCTGAAACTGGTTGATCATGAATATTAGTTGGTTGCTGTCTAAACTTGCGAAACTCGTATAAAAGGCATTAGTTAATTAAATAAGCACTCGTTTTTAAAACACGGCGCAATGGACGAACTTAACGCCAATGTCGGTTAAGATCGTCTAATGGCGAATTTACCTACTCATAGGCAGCTTGTACGTAATTACCATGTAATTACAGATATTTTGTCCGTGTGAGGATTACAATAACAACTGATTGTGTGGCCTCAGCTCTCAAGAATAAGGTTCATAATGGCTGATTTCGTCGAAAGAAATGTTTGTCGGGTAAGACCGGCATATATCGCCATTCATCGGCCGGTTTTTCTCTTTATGCTAGACATAGCGCTATCTGTGTAAATTTGTAAGAACTAGAACTGTTTTATCATTTAGTAAGTTGTGTTGCCATCCTCGTAGCTTTGCAGAATTTGCTGTAATTGTCGCTATACGATCTTCGCCGACAGACGGTCTTCGCCGAGTTGACCTTACATTACTTCACGTTGATTACTACTTCCAACAGATGGAATATTTTTTCTTTTTAGTAATGTCATTTAATTTAATTAATATACATTTTATTACAGACATCCATATTAGTTACAAATTTCTTACTGCTACGTTAGTACATACTCATAATTATACTTAAGGCGACTTCCTGATTTGTCGGTGTGGAAGCGGTACGATATGAGAAAACTGTCAAATGTTAGTGTCAACTGTCAGTCAACTCAGTACTACTTTTTACTGCCCCCCTACATTTAAATGAGTGCTTCCTGACTGGCGCGGGATGCGCGGAAGCGGGACGATGCGAAGGCAGTACTGGTCCGCTTCTGCGCATAATATTACTGCTGCGCAAATGTAATACTGACAGTATTCCGTCAAGTGGGAATCTTTTCGAGGTCAGTAAGTTAACGTCAAAGAAGAAAATGACAAATATCGATCCCTCCCCGCAAAGTCAGTAAGTCGCCTAATGCAACTGTACTATACTGAATACTAATTAACAAGCGATAGGTACTGTGTGGCACTGGGTTTCCATTCATTCTGACGAGCACGGCTACTTTGAGTCACAGAATAATTAACAGTAGGCTAAAAGGTGTAGAAGCTCATCTACTATAGTGATGATGTTAGCCATCAAATTTAAGCCATAAACAATACAGGAAGTGCGATGACTAAATGATTCCGTTTTTATGTGGTTTTTGTTAAAATTCGTGATTTATTTAAAATATGTTATAATTTTACTTGTTCAATATACCTAGTTTAATTTGCAACTGTTCCATATATGGGAATAATATGCTAGATAAATAAGTAAAGGTATGTGGCAAAAATGTGAAATAGGCAACGGCAACATAAGTGATTCATAATTCAGCTTGTTTGCAGGAACCCAACACCAGAACCAACCGATCTTATCCCAGTGCTCTGGCAGCCGGTAACTAAAGACAAGTGGCACTACCTGGAACTAGACACAGAAGTCCGCGTCTCTACCAGACCCTTCAACGATCGCATGGCATTCCTCGACCTCTTCTTTAAAATGAACGAGAAATATCAGAGGTGCTACGACAGTGAAGACCCAGATCCAGAACCGTCTTCTGGAAATAATTTGGTTTTAGATCTTAGTTTATGTGTAATGCTGATTAAGTGTCATTGGAACTTGCTAACTATGTAAACAAAAGACGTAACTTTGTTTTGTCACTGTTTCTCTTTGAATTTTCACACCACCTCATCAAAAACCATTAAAACCATACACCATTGAAACAGCCTTTACCGTTAAATACATAATCATAAAATTTAATTTTTTAAAGGCTTACATGTTAGCAAATTCCATTGAATGACACTTTATAAGACATTTCTTTTAACATAATTTCATAGTCATCGTCATAGCCCACTATATAGTCTAGTGCTGGCCTGGTAGGTATATGGTCGCAGTTATACAGACAAGATAAAGCACCTGTCACATTCTATCGAGTGGTATTAAAAAGTGATATAGATACTTTATGTTTTTAAAGTGAATTTTCTATTGTAGGCCTCTGCTGACATGTCATCACATCAACAATTCTCTTAAACATGGTTTTGAAGCTTAACTCAAGAATATGTGATTTAGAGGTGTCACTTATTAAGATGGGTTATACATGATTCTTATTTTACAGCGTCAGCAAGGACCCAGCACGATGTAGGTAGATGTAATCTTTATTTAAGTTAAGTTAGTTTTAATACAATAATATTTAGAATATTTATGTTATTCTTGTTAAGTACCTTGTATAATTTTTGGGTGCATGATTAAATTACATACATTAAAACATACGTCGATTTAAATTATGTAGGCAGCTTAGAAGCCTAAGCTGCAGTTTTAATTTAGTTTCCCAGTTTCAAGAAAAAAATACTTTGGATTACCAAACATAATACTTAAGGCTTGATTTCCGGGAGAAAAAGTATCCCATGTCCTTCGCCGGGACTCAAATTATCTCCATACCGAATTTCATCTAAATTGGTTCAGCGGTTTCAGCGTGAAAAGGTAACAGACAGACAGACAGACACACTTTCGCATGTATAATATTATTAGTATGGATGTTGCAACATTGATAAACGCGAAACGAGAAAATTTAAATCCATTTTCACAGTTTGTCATCAAGTACTGCTAGCCCACGTTTGATTACAATACCAGCCTACATTAAACTCAATTATTTGTGTCGCTCCTCTTATCAGACAGTGCACGGTCTAACATTTCATTGTCATATCTGCGGAAACTTAATACCCGCCAGAGATTGAGAGCCCATTGTTGAGGGCTCATCATACTGATATTACGGTTTAGTTGTGGACCAACTGTGATTAAATGCAACCGTGTGGCCAGTGTAATCAAAACCTGTCATAGCCACTTAGTGAGTGTGAAGCGTTTGAGTGGTAGAACTATCAGTAAGGCGAGTGGCTCATGACTAGCCGAAGTTTTGTACCATGCACACCTAGGCCGTCGAAAAACGTAAATAATCAACTCGATGCTTAATGCTACAAATGAAAGAGGCGTCAACTTTTAAGTTGTCAGATATACAGGGATACGGATAACTTGCAAACTGCTTCGTAGAAGCCACGTACACCTGAATATCTGTCAAATTGGATGAAATGGAAGAAAGCTCACCCATTATCTCGTGCAATGCAACACGCTCATCTCCTGTGCCGGCAAAAAGGTTTTCTATTTCCACGTTACTAAGAAAACAGGATGTTTAGCAAAGGAAATTGCTCAACCAGGAGCTTCAGATTAGTTACTATGCCGTATGCTTACTATGCCGCCTATGCCGCGTGCTATGTGTTACCGTACGGAGGTGAGGATCAGTAGACGCACTTGTGTGAAGTTCTATACAAAGAATACTACAACCCATCGCGTGCGATGCGTCCGATGCGGAACTGTGGACGCCAACTTAAGTCCGCATCGAGCCGAGCCGAATGAAAAATCTAAAACCAATTACAATTAATATCCTTTGCTTAGTGGAAAAGATGTCCATTTCATCTACGTACTTGCAAGTGTGTCTTCTTCTTGGTCTGCTCTTATCCTAATGTTTGAGGGGCGTGACGACTCTCTTGACCACTGCTCTCCAGGACGTTTGGTCTTGAGCCTTTTGTACCATTGCCTGCAGTGCCGGCAACTCCTTGTTATTGTTGTGTGTAATGCATACCTACTACATTCATTTTACTTAAAGACTAATACAATAGATCATACAAAGTAATTTATTGCCTTTCTTGCGAAATAAAACAAGTGTAAACGAAGCGCGAAACTGAAGTTGCACCAGCATGACCTAATAAACTTATCACAGGCAGCGGACGTGCGCTTAACTTTAACTTTTGGCTCCAATAGGATAAATAAGTTGAGGAACTGCGATACACATCTTAGATCTCATTTAAGAAGGAAGAGGCAATGCGCTAAACACGTAATAATGAATTAAAATATTACCACTACCGAAAGAGATGGTCGTAGGTTCGTATATATTAAAAGACCGTAAGAAGCAGAGTCTCCTAGCTACTAATGGGTTTTTCAGAATTTCTCCATTGGATGTTATAAACATTTTTGACGTTTACCGCTTAATTCAGTCGACTCCTGCGCACGAGGCCACTTCCTTGTCCGTCCACTATTTCTATACAATATACACGTGGTTCGATTAAATTAACAACATTTCATTTTACTTTAGCGGCTTGAAGCAGAAATCCATTTAGAGATATGAGCTTGCCGAGTATATATAAAAAATATTGGATTTTTATATTCGATAGTTCTCGAGAAAACTGGAAAATACTTATAAGAAGCCATTACTGGGCTGAATAAGAATATTTCGTGACGAGACTTATGTATCCTATTAAAACAATTAAAACTGTCTGTGGATGCGACATCGACACATTTGACAGTTGTCAGATGTGGGGGCTATCTTGTCAAGTGAAGTAACTGGGTTAAAGTCTTTCAAATATCTCCGTCTCTATCTCATTTGCTTCGAGCGATAGAGGAAAAAACATACGAATTTCGATCTTCGGGTGGTCAGGATAGACCCCTGAAATTTGTCACTCACTGTCAATGTCGCAGGTGACACAGATCCAGTATACTTTTTACTTATAATCCAGTATACTTTTTACTTATAATCCAGTATACTTTTTACTTATAATCCAGTATACTTTTCAATATTTGACCAGAGTGCTAATCTTATTCATCCCAAATACGTACATACGCTCTTTTAGAACGCGGCAGTTTTAGATTAATAAAATAAGGGGGATTTAATGAAAATATACTGATAAGAAAAAATAACCCTCCCTCTCCCCCCTCCCCCCAAACCCTCTTTCTCCTAACTTTATGAGTACTATTAAGTACCTAAATAAAATTAAGAGGTTATGAAAATGAAATGTTGTCAATTCCTCGATTTAAGTAGTCGGTATTCGAATGAAAACAGGGTCTGTGATGCACATGTTCTCGCTTTTCTTTATCATCTGATATTTCCCAGTATCTATAGTAGGCGTACAACCTTAACATTACATTTAAATGTCAATTTCCATGCTAAAAATGACAGTTAATTCTACCAAGCGTAACACATACTTAACTAGCAAATGTACGTGAGAAGCTACTAACACACTTCGTAGCGGTAACTGTTATACTTAACAGAATCATGAGCTTTATTTGACTTTATTCGCGTATCTCCGAGTTAACCCGTGAAGAGACATAAATGTGGGACATGCCGCACACATACAACACGTCGTGTTTGTCTTATGCTGAAATGCGAAACGCGTGTCCTAGATAGACCCCTTATTCCGAGTATTTTCTCAATGTTGTCAGATATTTTAGTAACGCGTTTCTAACGAGCTTTGTGTATAAAACTAAAAAATCTTTCTCCATTACACTCCATATTCAGTATAATCCCGTATTCTCTCTTACAATTTATCTAGGAACTCGGTAGCCCTTCCAGTATCTGGCCACGATAACTATCATCGAGAGACTTCCGGTACGAACATAATACTTGAAGCAAATTGTTAATACTTGAAGCGGATATAAGACTAGAGTGCTTTGGTTGAAATACTTGAAATAGGTATTTATTGATGCGAAACGAAGAAGTAATTGACCCAATAGATGGGATTAAAAATCCGATCTCTTAATTTCGACTTGGTGAAGGCACTGCAATATTGTATCTGTAACTGTACAGCAAAACCATTCTTAAACTCAACGCCCCTCTAGAATGTTTCCACTCTCTACGGGAACATTCACTAGAATTAGAAGCTGTTATTTAAATTGCCCTGTTAGTGTGGAACAAAACCAGTTGACCTCAAATTTTGGCATTACTCCTAAACTACACAAAACAAACCCGTCGTGTTTAAGCTCATTGGAAATTTGACTGTGGTAAAAAGGTATAGTTGGATTTATTAATAACTAGCTGTTGCCCGCAACTTCGTCTGCGTAGAGCTCGGTTTTTAGTTAAAACATCTTAATATCCAGGAAACGGTATAATAATTGTGGTACTTTTACCCGGTGAGACCAAATTATTAATATGCTGTACAGATATAAATCGGTCAACCCAAATTCTCAACCCCTCTAAAAATCCCTTTAGGTACCTACTTATCGGTTAAAAACTCTCATTTTTTGTGTGAGTTGACACATATCTTGTCGTTTTCTCTTCGTTACTGTACGTATTTAATTATGGACCTGTAGAAATTTCGTTTCAAACATCTATCCAAATCCACAAATCCTGAAATCATTTAAACAGTCTTTTTGTGAAATGAAAGTCTCTCAATTAAAATAATATTGCTCCCCATACAAACTTTGAACCCCTTTTTAACCCGTTGAGAGGATGAATTAAAAAAAAAACGCCGAAATTTGTTTTGTTGTATTTAAACAGAGACTGTAAATAATTTGAAGACTCTCTATTAAAAAAATGTTGCTCCCCATACAAACTTTGAACCCCTTTTTAACCCCTTGAGGTGATGAATTAAAAAAAAAACGCTGAAATTAGATTGTAGTATTATTTAATTTTAACAGTTACTGTAAGAAATTTTAAGTCCTTCACTCAAAAAAATTTTGCTTCCAATATAAACTTTGAATCCCTTTTTATCCCCTTTAGGGGTTGAATTTCAAAAAACGCAGAAATTAGTTTTGTTTTATTTAAATACAGAGTCTCTGTAAGAAATTTGAAGTACCTCACTTAAAAAAAATTTGCTCCCATATAAACTTTGAACCCCTTTTTAACCCCTTTAGGGGATGAATTTAGAAAAACGCTGAAATTACTTTTTTTGTATTATTATAAGGAACTTTCATACAAAGTTTGAAGACTCTCACTTTAAAAAAAAAATGCTCCCCATACAATATTTTACCCCTATTTTCAACCCCTTAGGAGACGAAAATTTTGAAAATGCAGATATTACTTTCATTGTCTTATTTTAAGGAATCTTTGTACAAAGTTTCAAGTCTATACCTTTAAAAAATTATTGCCCCCCATACAAACTTTGCACCCCCGTTTTACCCCCTTAGGGGTGGAATTTCCAAAAATCCCGTCTTATCCCTTGCCTCCGTTATATAACCTAACTATAGTGTAAATTTCAAATTTCTAGGACCGGCAGTTTCGGCGGGGCGGTGATTAATCAGTCACCCATCAACTTTATATATATAGATTAGTTAGTCAACACGGCAATCAAGAGAGCTACTTACAAAGCTTTTATGTAGTTGGTAAGGGGTCCTTTTTAGCGAATGTAATTTTAAATATTTTATATTAAAATTATCCTTTAATTTACACTAATCCCACTTACACTAAACGAACACTAATCCCACTACGTGTACTAACAATCATAGAGGAGGTTCGCAGAATATGTCGACTTACGAGTATGTACCTACTTTATGTGTCATTCATAAAATAGGTACCTACTAACTTACTTAGTCCGCATATTCTGCGAAACTCCTCGATGTCTCTTACTAGAGTTACTTCCTAGCCACGGTCTTCTACACCCAAAACTACACGAAGGAATCCTAATTCCTAAAGGGACAGATGTTGTGAACTTTAGGAATAAAACCGTTGCCGCCTATGTTGTCTTTGACACAGCAATTAAAAAGGAAACCGCTCTGTAGGTAATACAGCTATTAATTTGAACATTTGAACACAGACTTCGAGAGGAAGCAGAGAGAAAACTAAACCAGTAGGACCTCAATTGGGCAAGTAAAAATTCAATTTTATTTTAATACCAGTACTAAAATTCTCAACTCACCCAATAGTGTATGCATTATTGCGGTGTAGACAGAGACAAATATCTCAATACTTAAGGCGCCAGGCAAGCACTCTTAATACAAACTTTGTGCAAGTTTTTCTTTGCTTGTGTTCGCATTACACTTATGATTTTTGGTCAGTATGCTTATTTTTCTGTCAGCCAGAACCTCAAGTTTTTTTTTATTTAATTTATTTTGTATTTTTTATAATTTTTTGAAATTTTTGATTTTTTTTCTTGACATTCTTCGTATATCCAATATAAACAAACAAAAAATATAATAATAATATGCGGGAGTGCCAAAACCGACGAATAAAACTTGCACATGCACAGAGTTTGTATTGAGAAAGCCTTGCCTCTACAGGCGCAAAAAATTAATCAACAATTGAGCCCCTTAGTAAATAAAACCTATAAATGCTATGGCGTCGCACCCGGCAACTGTCGAATCTGACATGTTGTGCAACGCTCTATCGTTGCTCTATCGTAGTTTCAGTAACGTCAGTTGCGTATGTATGTGTGTATGTAATAACTTTATTGTACACAAAAAACACATAAAAAATACAAACAAAAACTATAACAAAAAAAAACGGCATGAATACTATAACTTCCAAATAACTCTCATTGAACTTCGGTCCCCTCCATTAACATATCTTCCTGTGTCTTCTATCTATTGTATATAACTTGTAAATACCCATTTTCATGTATATATTTAACCTTGTACATTATGCTATATAGGAACACATTACTCTTCTACAATATTTCATTGTTTATATACAACTTTTATTCAGATTTAGAATGTTCAGCGGACTGAATCCGTCGATTATCGCACGCGAGATTAGATCATTTACAAACATAGGAGTCAATATTTAGCTGAATTGTGGTACAAAATCACAAAATCGGATTCTAGCCGTGATTCTGAACTACTTTTACTAACTATGGGATTAACCTTGTACGAGCGAAAAAAAACCTATTTCATAGGAAAAGGTCTTTAATCGACTAAACGGAATGTATGACGAAGCAGATTTTGTTTCACGGACAGAGTTGTGTTGTAAAAGTGGTCGGAATCATGGATGGATTTATTATTTTGTGTCACAATTTAGAAGTCACCATGTATACAATATGTGTGTTCAACAGCCTCTCAACATTAGGCTTACGTCACAAGGAATGTAAGCTGCGGGCATCGGGCTAGTGATTTATGTACCAGCCGAGAACGATAACGTCTCGTGTGGAACCAGCTTAATTTTAGTCTCTTATAAGTCTTATAACACGTCTCTTTGTGTACGTCGTCGTAAGATAACACAAACTCACGCTGTTTTCTCACCAGTAGTAGGTAGATAACATGAAATTTCGTGCTCCGTTCCGGTGTATCCATAAATAAATATTGGGGAGCCATACACAAATCAACTTAAGCGAAGTGTGTACTATTTCTCTTTGAATCAAAAACTAAACTATTTCGATCGTTACACTCTCGGCATTCATATTCATGCACGATCTGCTGTAGAAATAGAAATTTATTTAATCGTTTATCAAAAAATATTAACTTCACATCAACATAACTACTGAATTGCATAGCAAAAATATGCAACCGCTTTTTGATGTGCAACTAGTATTCGGGCTAGGCAAATAAGCAGTTTCAGGTTGTTTTTGTTTTTCTTTAAATACTAGCCGTAAAAATGTTTTCCATGCATACTATCTTCTATTCAAGGGGTCATACAGAACAACTTTGTAGCTACCTATGAAATTTAAAAGTAAAACAACCTTTAAACTTTGTCAATTCCAATCCACCTCATGGGACAACCTTTGATCTTCAACAGGTATAACATAGGTATTATATTAAATATATGTAGGTGTATACCAAAAATCTATTGACTACATTCTGGAACGACCTACGTTCCGTGTTACCTACACTGAAACTAAGTTGTTTCAAAATGTCTTCACATTACGCCAACTCCTAGCCCCAGTCATTGCCAAATCCTATAAAGCCGTACTAAATTGTTTCCGCACATCAAATAAAGCTGGATATGCACAAGTAATGTTTCCACATATCTCTTAAAGCTGGGTGCACACAGTGGCTGCTACGGACGCGGCCGTGTGCTCGCAGTGTCCTGTAATAGGGTATTAAACTAAGGTAAAAATAAATTATTTTTTACTTGACTAATAAAAGATCTAACGAAAATACTCGAAAAACGTCAATTATTAATTTATTTTAGCTAATTGAAAGATTTTATAAGCATAAAGATTTAAAAAGGACGCTGATTTGAACAAACCTACTCACACTGTCTTAGTGATGTCACTAAGACAGTATTTCCCTACAAACTTCATATTAACAAATCGTTTTTGACATTTAATAAAAAGTTGCTGATTTGACTATGGGTTTAATACCGTATTCGCTCGACTCTTGACCGAAGTGGTTGAATGCGAGTGCTCTACATCTTGCGAGTGCTCTAAATAACTCGCAAGATGCAGGTATATTTATAAAGTTCATACAATATACTATGAATTATCGTCTATTGTTTTTAATCACGGTTAAATGAATGTAGCTATGCAGAAGACACGTCATACATCCAATTATAATAGTACAGATCGGCTGTGAAATTAACACTATATTATCAGTATAAAATACTCACAATGTTCGTAAAAGGAACAGTTGTTTCGTGGCTATGAGTATTTGCGGTGTTCTGTAGCTCTAGTATAAGTTTTTTCGAAAAATCAACTAATTCGAACGCGTTTGCGTTTTGTCTCAAAATGTATGAAAGTGCTATGAAAACGTGAACAGCGCCTCTGGTGGTCACTAGTGGAAACTAAAACAGCGAGTATTTAACATTTGTTACAAACCGATGAACGCGCGTATTTCAAACTCGGTGAGAGCGTTTTCATACATTTTGAGACAAATCGCAAACGCGTTCGTATTAGTTAATGCTTCGAAAAAACTTATACTAGAGCTACTATTTGTTTGTACTGTATTCTTGTCACGAATAAATGTTTTTGAAGTGAAAACTTCTTTAGCGGCGCTGAGCACTTTTTGTAATGGCGGAAAATTGTTAAACTCGCGAGGATTCGTAAGACCAGCTAGTTGACAGCTAGGTGATTGCGATGTTAGGAGGGGTCAGCTGGTCACGTAGCTGGTCTTACGATACGACAACTGCACTCCAAATTGAACCGTAATCATAAGACTAAAAGTCCCAATTTAGTAATATTGCGCGGTATTCCGCGCGCGCGTATCATACACGTTGGATTTCCATACATTCTGACAAACCCGCGGTAGGCCGCGTGCGGTGACGCGAGCGTTTTCGCATTTAGCATTCCGTTTATCGAATTGTAAGCTGCCCTACCTGTAGATGTCGTTTGGATAGCTCGGGGACATTCCGACTTTAAAGACTTAAAACGCTATTATTTTCACTCCACTACGGCAGAGCAACTTGAGATAATGTTAGTTTTATGGTTGTAAGTTACTGTGCCAACCCATACTGATATTACTAAACTAGTTTATGCACGCGACTTCGTCCGCGTGGAACTCTTTAATCGCGATAGAATGTAATTCTATTATTTTTAAATCAGGCGCTTACGTAGTTATCGCTCTCCTATACAAACTTCAACTCTCTTAAGGAATGATTTCCGGGATAAAAAGTGTCCTATGTCCTTCCCCTGGACTCAAACTATCTCGCCTCTTGACTGCAATGAGGGCACAATTTAAAAAAAATAGTTTTTTAGATTTTGGCGAATTCGTGTTCAGGGTAGTTGGATTTACTACCTTAATTCAAAAACACAAGGCAAATAATCCTCTAAAGCCTCCAAATAGAGTTATGCCTTTATGCAGCTATTGAAAAATCATCGATTTCTTACCTGCAACAAGGGCATTTCGCCTACATTCAGCACGCTTATTTTTTGAGTTGTGCCCATATTGAATTAAGTTTTAGTCAACATTTTGATTTGTGCCCTTGAATTTGTATGAACATTTTACATCGAAAGGGGCGCAACTCTAAATACCTATGTTCAACGCCTGATAACATCGTTACTATTTATTTTTGGATTAAATTAATTATAACGTATAATGTACTATATAATTACGATTAAAATAAGGTAAATTACAACTCTGTAACTCGAAAAATAATAAATTTAGCCACATTTTACTTTTAATCGCCCATGACTCGAACTTTGACACGTGATTTCTCGAAATATTGGTTTTTTGAGATGTTCCCTTATTGCAGTCAAGAGGCGATCTACTTACATGCCAAATTTCATCTAAATCGGCCCAGCAGTTTAAGCGTGAACAGGTAACAGACAGACAGACAGACAGAAAGACAGACACACTTTCGCATTTATAATATACTTGTATGGATGCGAAAGTGTCTGTCTTGTTCACCTCTTCACGCTTAAACTCGTGAACGGATTTAGATAAAATTTGGTATGGAGATAGTCTGAGTACCGGGAAAGGATATAGGATACTTTTTATTTCATAAAAGGATGGAAGTTTGTCTGAAAGAGCGATAACTGGGTAGGTAATCTATTTATTTTGGAAATAATTTCTTAAGGGGGTGGAAGTTTGTATTAAAGAGCAATAACTAGGTAAGCGCCTAAAATAAAAGAATAACACATACATTCCAAATCTATTTTAAAATGAAAATTTACTGTTTTTTGTGGGATTTTAGGCCGAAGTAGTGTTCTAATAAAAGTTGTATTATATTGTTGCGACGGAGGGTTATAACAGTTTCGCTGTCATGTTGATGGCACGTCTTCAAGGGATTTGAATGTTCGCCGACTTCTAGTAAGTTATACGACGATACGTGGCCCAGCGGTCTAAGCGTATGGCTAAGGCGACTTCCTGATTTGTCGGTGCGGAGGCGGTACGATATGAGAAAACTGTCAAATGTCAGTGTCAACTGTCAGTCAACTCAGTAGTACTTTTTTACTGCGCCCCTACATTTAAATGAGTGCTTCCTGACTGGCGCGGGATGCGCGGAAGCGGGACGATGCGAAGGCAGTACTGGTCCGCACAATATTACTACTGCGCAAATGTAATACTGACAGTATTCTGTCAAGTGGGAATCTTTGCGACGTCAGTAAGTTTACGTCAAAGAAGAAAATGTCACATATCGATCCCGCCCCGCCAAGTCAGGAAGTCGCCTTACAGAGTCGATGTGCCCAGGTTCAAATCCCGATGGCCATGCACTTTTTGTAAGTTGTTTCAAAATCTTAGTGTTATGTATCATTTCTGTTACTGTCCGGTGTTGTCAGCTGTGTTCAGTTGCATTAACACCCCGGGGGTGTAAAAGCCGAGTTTAGCCGAAGTGCTAAAAAGAACAGCCCTGACCGCACCGACAAACGGGGAAGTGGACTAAAAAAAAAGTTCTAAATAAACACGATTCCGCTCTCAGGAAACTCAAATCTGACAACTTATCGGAGTCCATGATTCATCATCCATCAAAACGTGATTTTTGTGTTATAAATAAACAAACACTCTCTTTCAACTTCTACGAGTATTAGGGCATGCGGAATGTTTTACCATCTTATAAATTCAGACATTTTACCAAGTCAATGCCAATTGAATACGCGTAGTAATAGGCAATACTTATATAAATTTACGAGTAGAAAGAAGCAGCAGCTTTCTGCAGCGTCACCGATTGGTAAAAATATGTATGTAACATGTATGAATATTTTGCTTGAAATGAGACAAAAACAATTAAAACGAAGCCCCTTTAAAGGATCTCTTTCAGCTAAACTTTAAGTAAATTGAGCTTAACATAAACAATAGAAAGATGACGATAAGCGACCTGTGAATTATGCACTAAAATGAAAACTAAGTAATTATGAATACGCATTACCCGAATTACTAAATATGAATGTATATGAACCCTGTAGGCCAAAAATCAAGTGTTTAAAGATATGAGACTCTAAGAATCTCATAAGATATAAGAATTTATATATTTAAGAATCTTCCAGAGAACTTTAGCCCTTTGGTAGGTTCACGTGAGAATTGATTGATTCGCTCCTGAACACCGCTCTCACTCGTATCTGCGGCAGTGACTAATGTTGCTGAGTGCTGCAAAAAATATGTTTATCGCACAAACCGACATAGGGTAAAAAATCACAGAGTGTAAATGAGTGATGTTAGTGCTGAGTTCGTGTTAGTGTTAGTTTTGACGTTTATTCGATGACGCGATTCAAACGTATGATTTTGGTGCAAAATTTATTGAAAAATATTTCAATTTGCCTCGCTATAGCGGGTATTGCCTTCCAAAATTCAGAACCTTTGTTAGAGCGAGATGCTTCAACTCCCTCGCCTGTTCAGGATGCTAAATTCAGTACTCAATGTACCCGCTTAAAATTATTGCATTTATTTTGTATGTAACGGTAACTGTAACGATAACTGTGTTTTATGTGAAGGTAACTGACACGATTTTAATAATATTTAAATCATTATATCATCATAATCTACAGGACACGAATCCCGAAAATCCTAAAAACTCATAAACACATTAAATAAGAAAAAAAGTATAATTATATTTTTATGTACTTCCATCGCTTGATTTGGTCGAATTTTACGAGAATGCTTGAGCTCAACTCTGAAAGAAAAAAGCCTTATCGTCGCATACCTCACCGCTGTTTTTATAAAAGATTAGCGGCTCTACAATACCATTATTTCTACAAACATTCTGCTTATAAGATTTTGTCACGGTATAACAACGGAGCTTCAAACACAAACTCTATCTCGAAGCCTATTTGCACAATTTCATTTACAAACAACAACCAACTTATTTCAAATATTTACATTCGATACCGACTGTGCAAACAAAGACTCCTCTTTTATTTCAGTCGCACACGGCTGATGTATAAATAGCAAAGTCTGCAAACTAGAAATAGTCTATCCTAATTTAATTTAAAACATTAAAGTTTTAGATAGGATGAGTACTTTAAAATGTCTGCATTCAGAGACAGTAATTTAGGTAACTGCAGTGTCAATAAGTGTCAGGAATTAGGCCGGTAATTTTAGTGCTCCGAACTATTAGTGGTAAGGTAATATTGGGCTCATAAGTAGCTGAACACTTTGCGCCTTTGTTGCTTTCACTCGTTCGAAATTTACTATAACAGTAGGCTAGATAATTATAATTAATTCTCGAAACCAAGATTGTCCCCATATAATTTCCAAAGGCACATTGTTATTGTCACTTCAAGGAATTCTGTGATTAATTAAGGAATACATGTAGGTTCATTAAGATTTACAAATAAGCTTATCCAGTGCAGAATTTGACGTAAATATTTGTATGCATTCCAGTTCGTATGGAACTCGAGGAAAACTGAACCCTTATAGGATTGCTTTGTTTGGCTGTCTGTCTGTCTGACTAATGACTATCTTTATGTCAAGATCCTTTATTTCGGGAACACTTGGAGGCATGAAGAAAATATTTTTTCTGCTCAAAATAACATATTTATTTTTAAATAAACATTGATGACAACACTGAAACGCGTATCAAAGAATCTAAGTTCTATTTTTGTTTTATTATCAATAAAAGCCGTAACATACGATCCCCTACAAAATTCGACGATAAAGTGAAGTCAAATAAAACACCTTAAGGGGATAGCACACAGTTCCTTTACAATAGCAAGATAAATATAAAACTAAACGGTCCTGAAAATGTAGAATTTCGAGAACGCGGAGGCGGCTAAAGCAGAGGAAATTGTATGTAAACGTTGCGCCCGCATGGAGCCGTCTTTATCTCCGGCGAGTTACTTGAACGATAGAGGAGAGTAACTTTCCTCAAGATTTATCATTCGTAATACTAGGTTGGGAGCGCTCGTGGCCCAGCGGCGCCTGCGTACCGCTTGCGGTCTCTAAGGTTAAGGCGGGCTCATTGTAAAATATGTGATTCTAAATACGGTTTTATTTTGAAACACCACTTATTAAAAATCCAAAAAAAATATAGGGCTATACTTGAGACCTTCAACTAGTACAGTCGGGACTCCGTTAAGTAATTGGACAAACTTTGTTCGATAGAAAAAAATGCCAAACATACCTCTATTCTTGAACTTAAAACTCATTTTATTTCAATCTTACGTAACTTTATGAATTGGAAATTACACCAAAATAAACGTCTTTGATGGTGTGAGGACACTCGGGACAAAATTTTTTAATATACTTATTTTTGTATTTTTTCACCTAATAACAACGAAATTTATGGTACATTCACGCCCGCTCCGCGCTTGCTACACCGCGTCAGTCCCGCGCGGAGCGCATTGGAGGTCGGACGTACGCAATTTTTTTTCAGCGCCACGAGCGAAAAAAAAATGGTTTGCAACTGAAATAAAAAGAAGATATCGTATCTGAGGGTCTGGAGATTGAATAAACAGAAAAGGTTAGTATCTAGAAAATCTACATTCCTCTATTTAATACATCAAACACAAACAGTAGGTACCTATACACGGCACATCGTACAGTTCCACAGTATCGAGTAAAACAGTACAAGCACTACCTACTAAAAGTATTTTTCACTTCTTATGCTCGAAAAGTGTATCATATTTAGACTTGTGAAGCGTGTATACATATTTATGATTTACAAAACATTTTAATTTGACCTCATTTTAATTTGAATCACAGAACAGTATTTGACTGATTTAAAAAAAACAACAGGTTGCACTCCGGGAGTGCCGGCAGAAGTAAAAACTTAATGACATGATAAAAAACGTAAATAACAAAGATATTCATATTCATATTCGCAATAATCGAATAATCCATCTACATACATACATATATGTCCCGAGTATCATTGTGGCCACAATACTTTACAATGACCAGCCAAGTTGACCCCTCCCAACATGGTAACCACGGCATGAGAAACCGGGCTGCACAAAGAAGCTCCGGAACTAGTCTGACGCCCCTTAAACTGTGGCAGGTGAATCTGGGTAGGGGATATGCGGCCACCAAGGAGTGTATACAGGAGGCTGAGGAGAGGGGAGTGGACTTTTTGCTTCTGCAGGAACCCTATGTTGGGTCTAAGGGGCACCTGGCGACTGCGCACAGGGTAGTTCAACAGATGCGGGGAGAAGGACCCGTTAAGGCCGCTATAGTGATACTAAACCCAGCGGCAACAATAGCGGTAAACCAAATTCTCAATACAAAGAACATAGCAGCAGCTGAGATAGGACTGAACGGCGAGACGCTCTTGGTGGCTAGTTTCTACTTTGAGGGGGATAAACCACTAGACCCTTACCTAGGCAACCTCAAAGAAATTGTAGACGGAGCGGGAACGGTCGGCGTCCTGGCGGGCGGTGACGTGAACGCCTCCAGCTACTGGTGGGGATGTGGAACGGAGGACGGTCGTGGGACGGAGATTGTGGATCTGTGCTCTGAGTGCGGGCTCAACTTCCTGAACAGAGGCTCCACACCGACCTTTTATACCTACAGAGGGGGAAGGCTGTATAGCAGCATTGTGGACATTACGGTCTGCTCGGACCACATACTAGGACGAATCGGAAACTGGCGGGTGGAAACCGAGGACACGGGCCTCACTGACCATAGACGAATTAAGATGAATATGTCAAGGTTGGCAGTGGGACCCAGCGAAAGGCCGAGGAAGTCCACAAGGCGTTACAACACAGCGAAAGCGAAGTGGGGCGAGTTCTCGGTGGCTCTAAATAAAAACCTAGAAGAGAGAGATATTACCATTCGCAGTATAGAAGAGATCACTGAGCCCCGTGACCTGGAAGCCGCCGTGGAGAGTGTCACTGGAGCCATTCAGGACGCCAGCGCAAAGACCATCCCTCTACTAAAGGAGAATAAAAAGATAAATACTATGGCCTGGTGGAATAGCGAACTCAGAGCTGCCCAGAAAAATCTTAAGAGACTTAAGCGTAGAATTGGAGTCGCAAATCCGGCCAGGAAGGAGAGGGTCTATAAGGAGTACGCCGAGGCAAGGGACCAATATAAAGAAAAGATAGAGGCCACTATCACAGCAAGTTGGAAGGATTTCTGCTCCCAGCAAAAACAGGAAGATATGTGGAAGACCTCGTACAGAGTCATCAAGAGGAGTATGTCGGAAAAAAGCAACGAGTGTCTTCTACAGGCGCCGGGTGAGAACCGAATGCTGGACGCCAAGCAATCGGCGGAGCTATTGGCCAGTACCTTCTTCCCGACTGACGACCCCGAGTCCGATGATGAGTGGCACAGTGGCATTAGACGGGAAGCCGAACACATCAGACAAACCGCGCGAAACTCGAGCCCGCGGACCAGACAGATTCCCTTTACCACCCAGGAAGCTATGGATGTCTTTAAAGGCATGAACCCAAATAAGGCACCAGGGGCGGACTCACCTCTGACATACGCGAAAAAGCATTTGCTGCAAGCCCCATCCTACTGGGCATATACAACCAGTGCCAGAAGTTGGCCTACTTCCCATCTTGCTGGAAAACGGCTCACATAAAAGTTATTCCAAAACCGGGCAAGGATAACTACGCCGCTCCAAAGTCCTACAGGCCCATAGGATTGCTCCCAGTGATGGGCAAAGTACTGGAAAAAATCATTTTTAACAGACTGACATGGGAGTTGGCAAATGGCGGAGGAGTGAGCCCCAGACAGTATGGCTTTACGGCACAACGTAGTACCGAGGACGCATTGTACGACGCCATTACTTACGTCAGAGAGGCCCGAGACGCTAAGGAGATCGCGGCAATGGTTTCTCTGGACATAGAGGGGGCGTTTGACGGGGCCTGGTGGCCGGTGATCCTTACTCAGCTACAGCGGCATTGCGGCGATGGAGCGATAGTGGGGCTACTCTGCAGTTACCTTGAAGATAGGAAGGTCACCCTGGACTATCTCGGGGAAAGGGTGGAGGCAAACACAAACAGGGGGTGCATCCAGGGATCGATCGGGGGACCCCAGCTATGGAACCTGCAGCTGGACCCTCTCCTGGTGGAGGCAGAGGAGGAAACGGCCCAAATCCAGGCTTTTGCGGATGACATCCTTATAGTGGCAAGAGCCAAAAACACAGAGGCGCTAAATAGAATTGTAAACAGTGCACTAATAAGAGTGGCAAACTGGGGACAGAGGCATAAGCTTAGGTTCGCTGCACATAAGACCCAGGCTGTAGTCATTACCCGAAAACTTAAATACGATGTCCCTGCCTTCACCATCGCGAATACACCAATTGCCCTGTCAGATAGCATAAAGCTCCTGGGGTTAACAATCGACAGGAACATGGGATTCGCCGAACACCTAGACAATGTTACGACAAAGGCACTGAACTTATACAAGATGGTCTCCAGAATGGCGAAGACGCAGTGGGGATTGAACCCGGACATTCTGAGGACAATATATTACACGGTCGTCGAGCCGACGATTCTGTATGCTGCGGGTGCCTGGGGGACTGTCGCGGAAAAGGTATATGCGAAGAAAAGACTAGACAGAGTTACCAGAGCCTTTGCTATTAAGATCGCAAAGGCGCATCGTACAGTGTCCCTTGTAGCGAGTGCCGTCTTGGCCCGTGTCCTGCCGCTGGACCTGAGAATGAGGGAGCAGGTGGAGCTATACCTCATCAAGAGAGGTAAATCTCTGCCGGAGCTCCCGGGTCGCCGCCTCCAGACCAGGGTTCATCCCTCTACCCTAGCTCACCCGGCTAGGAGGAAGAGACATATATTTAATATTGTGACCACGGAGGCGGAAATTTCTGGGGAGGGAGACAGGGACGATGAAATCCGTATGTTCACCGATGGAAGCAAAATTGAGGGGAAGGTGGGGGCTGCGATTTCGGTATGGGATGGTGGAAGGGAGTCCACATACACTACCTTTCGACTAGGAAGCCACTGCTCTGTTTTCCAGGCAGAGATGGTGGCCTTGAACAGAGCAGTGGCAATGGCGGCCAGAAGGAGAAAGGGAGTTAGCATATTCTGCGACTCCAGATCCGCCTTACAAGCAGTATGCGACCCAAATGGCTTAAACCCCGTCGCAGTGGAGACCCGTGAGTGCCTGGAAGCCGCTGAGAGGGAGGGCAAGCCAATCAAATTGAATTGGATAAAGGCGCACGCGGGCATCGGGGGCAATGAAAGGGCTGACGAACTAGCCAAGGCGGCAGCACTCAAAGGCAGGAAGGCCGCGGTCTTTGACGACTTCCCCATTTCTTTCGCGAAGGGAGCGATCAGGATGAAGACTATAGACAAATGGCAAGAAATTTATGAGGAGTCGAGGACCGGATCCGGCACGAGGGTGTTTTTTGACGATGTTAGAGTCGCGAAGAGCACCCTCGAAAAGATTGGGAATACAAACATTGTTGCCCAGCTACTGACGGGACACGGGGGACTCCGGCAGTATCTGCACCGATTTAAGCTCGCCGATTCACCCTACTGTAGCTGTGATGATGAGGCGGAGGAAACAGTGGAGCATGTTATTACGGAGTGCCCAAAGTATGGCATCGCGAGGCATAACCTTGAATCTGAGCTGGGAGTTACGTTAACGCGGGCTAATTTGAAGTTTATGCTGACGGACGCTAGGTATCGTGGGAAGTTTTTGGCGTATGCGGAGCAAATTATTGTGTCTGCGGCTATTGCGAACGGGTCAACAATAATGAAAAAGACGCCTCGCCACATCCCTGTATAAGAAGTGCGATGATTGTATATTTGTTTGCTTATTTGTTGGTAACTGATTAACCCTTGAAACACCGAAAAACAAAAGTTATGGACTATATAATATTGTATTTTATATTATTATATTATGACGATTGAATGCAAGTTCAAGATTATGCTAATAGATTTATATAATTTGGACTGTAACTGTAATATTTTATTTGTATACTACTTTGAGAATTGAACAATGACAATTTAATGAATGTTAAAAGAATATGTTTATAGACTTAAATTATTATCATTAATATATTAGAATGAATCACCTTGAAAATGTAACAATAAAATCGAATGTAAGCTCAAAGATAGTGTTAGATTTAAGTAACTATGATGAAAAGATGTTTAGAAATTATAAGTTAAGTTTTGTATGAAAAAATTATAAAAGAAACATTTTGGAAAAGACTAAAGCACTGAAAAAACAAATCAGTGGGAAAGGAATGACCCACTAAGTGTACACGATTGGGGTTTTAGTCGGTAAAAGTCCGACACTACTGGGCCTCCCTTCCCAGTGTCCAATGAGGATTTCCCCAATCGTGTACCCTTGGAATATAAAAAAAAAAAAAAGAAAAAAAAAAAAAAAAAAAAAAAAAAAAAAAAAAAAACATGGTAACCACGACACTAGGAGGGGTCAACTCAGCTGGTCTTTCGATCTGTCGCGAGTTTAACAATTTATCCTCATCACAAAAAGTGCTCAGCGCTGCTAAAGAAGTTTTCACTTCAAAAATATTTGGTATTGGGTACCAAGAAGTTTAGATACATCTTGGAGATTGCGTGCCGAACATTCGTTTGAAGCTAGAAAATATGGCCTTGAATGACGTCACTGTTGTATTGCATCTCTTTCATTAGATCCATCTTATATTAGAATGAAAGAGATGCCATATAACAGTGACGTCATTCAAGGCCATATTTTTAACAGACTTCAAGATTTCAAAAGAGGTACTCAATTCGGATTCGGTCGTATGTTTTTTATTTTACCGACTTCAAGATTTCAAAAGGGGAGGTTTGTATGTTTTTGAAGTGAAAACTTATTTAGCGGCGCTGAGCACTTTTTGTAATGGGGAAAAATGTTTGAACTCGCGACAGATCGGCAGACCAGCTAGGTCGACCCCTCCTAATATCATGATTGCGATGTTAGGAGGGGACTTCTCCTAGTGTCGTGGTTACGATGTTGGGACGGGTCAACTTGGCTGGTCATTGTAAAGTATTGTGGACACAATGATACTCGGGACAAATGTATATATGTAGATGGATTATTCGAATATGAATATGAGTATGAATATTAATATGAGTATGAATATATTTTACGAAAGTTCGTCATTATACTCGATTTCGACTGATTCGGGGATAAGAATTTCAAATTTTATATGTATTTTGAATTTTAAGTGAATAAAAACGAAAATTTCAAACGAACGAACGAGGATTTAAAATTTCATATTTATTTTATTTTAAGTAAAAAAAATATTTCTTTTCCAAAAATCAGCATACTCGATTTTGACTAATTCAGGGATACCTAAATGTCATTGAGTTTTCACTTCTGCCGGCACTCCCGGAGTGCAACCCGTTGTTTTTTTTAAATGTTTGTTACTCCAGAACTCGGGCATCTCTGAACCGATTTTGAAAATTCTTTTTTAGATTGTAAGTATACAAGTTGGTCCCGTTTTTGTCAAAACGCAGTTCTCATGGATCTGAGGAATCGAGGGAACTCCTCAAATCTTAAAGGCAAACACATAGTGATTTTTGTATTTTTATCTACAAATCAAGCATTTTCATTCAAAAATGTGACATTTGATGAAGTGGAACTGCTGATGATGATCAGAACAGAACTCTTCAACGACGAAAAGTTCACGTTTGTGCGATTTGTCCTCCTAGCTGTGTTTGTTAAGCAAGTTCTATTTTCGCGGGTAATTTTTTTCATGCTCGAGTTTTGATGATGGGATCCATAAGGAATCGAGGGAACTCCTCAAATGTGAAAGGCATACATATAGTGACTTTAGTATTTTCAAACAAATCAAGCATTTACATTTAAATAAGTGACATTTGATGAAGTGGAACTGCTGATGATGATCAGAATTGAACTCTTCAAAGACGCATAGTTCACGTTTGGCGATTTGTTCTCTTCGTTATGTTTATCAAGAAAGGTACTAGGTAGGTACAATATGGGGGTAATATTTAAAAGGGTCGGCAACGCGCATGTGACGCCCCTGGGGTTGCAAACGTCCATAGGATGCAGTGACCGCTTACCATCAGGCGGGCCGCAAACTTGTTTGCCACCGACGTGGAATAAAAAATATGCATTTTTTAAAAGTTCAAAGTTCAAAGTCATTTATTTCTTTCAAATAGGCATATAAATAAGCACTATCAAAATGTCAAGTAGGTACACATGTAAAAAAAATATAAATAACATATTTATACCATGTTAGTGGCAAACAAGCGTACGGCCCGCCTGATAATAAGTAGTCACCGCAGATTATAGACGCTTGCAACTCCAGGGTGTCACGTGCGCATTACCGACCCTTTAGAAATGTAGTTATACACTCCATTCTTGTAGGGCCTTATACATACCTAAACAAATTAAACTAAACATGTAAATTAAAATAACTCTGTTTGCAATTACGTTAAATTTTATCAAATGTTAATACAATATAAATATGTATTATGTACTACAAACATACACGTATGTATTTGATTGATTGGACTTGAATTCAACGTATGTAACTAACTAAATTCGCGCACTATTTTCTGTGACGTGACGACTTGCACTAGTTGCGCTACTGTAATTACTACACTGTGGTAGACGCACCGGCATGTGACCTCCGTCCTTGTATAGGACGGAGCGCTCGGACAAAGTGTTGTCTCTGTCGCACACGATGCGGGGTGCGGGGGTGAAATTTAGCATTGCGCGGTACAAGAACCTCGCCTTAAGCAACGTGGGCAGCGGTCAGGACTTGGATGGGTGACCGCTTTGAGTGGTTACTAACTGAGCGCTCCCGTGCTTTGGAAGGCACGTTAAGCCGTTGATCCCGGTTGCTGTCTATGGCAGCAGTCGTTTAGCCAAGTTGGAGGCCTTCGGGCGGCTTGAGAACTTCTAACAGTGGAATTGTCCACTCACTTGACAAAGCCTAATCCCAATAAGGTCTAGTTTCCCCTCGGGTTTGGAAGGTCAGATGGCAGTCGCTTTCGTAAAAACTAGTGCCTACGCCAAATCTTGGAATTAGGTAGCGGACCCCAGGCATCCTTCAGGATGCAACTGTACTGGGATAACGCTAGGAGGATGATGAATACTGGGTTGAAATTAATTTCATACAGTGGATTTACCTTAAAGCTTAAGCCATATTATTTTCATAAGGATCCAGTTTAAAGACTGGACGGAAAAAAATACAAACGAAGAGGTGCTGAGGCGAGTGGGGGAGAAAAGTACAGCTGAAAGTTATTTAAAATAGAAGAGGGAAAATGATTAGTAAACTTATACGACACGACGCTTTTATACAGAACCTCATAGAAGGCAAAATTGCGAGGAAGCGCAAGACCGAGGATAACATGAAACAAATAAAAGGAAAATCAGCAGTCGCCTCTTATAAGGAGGTCAAGGAGACCGCCCTAAACAGAGTCGGATGGAGAGAGCTACACCGACAAGAGTCTAACTCTTAAATTTATGATGATGACAGTTTAAAGGATACTCATTATAATAGGCAAATTTAAGAATACATGTACTAGGTATACCTAGCTGTGAAATTAATTTTCAAAAATAGTACTTGGTCTTTTAACATTACGGTATCTTAATAAATGTGAATGATAAATAAATAAATAAAAGTTTTTATGAATTTGCTCATTACATGATACTATTTATTTTACCATAACACATAAGTATACCAAAGTTTCGTTAAGTTTCCCTACATGTTTATGGTTTTCCCTGTTACAATCACATAAGGTCTTTGCTTACCTACTCAATCAGGAACAACTACCATTTTTCAATGAAGTTTAGTGACTCGCACCAGCACATCTACATCTCCAAACGAGCATTCAAGAAAAAGGAAATACTAAGGGAAACTGCGCCGCATCAGAAAAGTGGGCAACTTATAATGGTTGCTAACATCACTTTATACGGTGCTCCTCTTGTCTCCTGGATTACGTTATACCTAGTCTAAGAGGTTTTCAAACTTTTAAGTTGAAGTAATAGATATTCTGTTAACATTCTGTAAGAGGTCGTTCGAACGAATTTAAAATTGTATTTTATCGCTCCTGTCGTCTACCAGTCCCTGGGATCCCAGGGCAGATAACAAAATGGTATTGTTTATTTTTTTCGCTGGGAGAGGACGGCTTGATGATAGTGACTGGACCACGTTCTCTGCGCTAAGAATTAAGCTCAGAATCGATAAGGTCTCATCAGGTTGTTCTCTTTCCCCTGTAACAAATACTACAAATAGACTACACGATAAAAAAAAACACGATGGTATTCGAACCAGTTTTTAGAGGGGTCTAATGTTTTTATGGCACCAAGTACAATCTCATGGCAAACAAGAGCACTATAGTTGACGCACGAGCACACTTGAGGGTCCCCAGGGTAATAAGGTGCATTCAGCCAAGCCAGAGTAATATTTTTTATTAGTTTACCAATATTAGTTACGAATCTAATAATTATTTTTGAGAAACAGATAATATTAGAACTTGTAAATTTTTCACTAGCAACTAATATACTAGTAAACTAATAGTTTCGGGAAATAGAGCCCTACCGCATGAACACCCATGCCTATTAATAAACAAGATACCAACAAAAATAAAAGGATTTGGCTCGTCACCGCATTGGTGAACGCACGTCTCGGCGCGACGACGAGCTGAATCCATAACCGAACAAAACCAGTTGCCTACTATCATGGTGTCGTTACCGAACAACGTGGTTTGCGAAACCAACATAGATGGAAAGCCATTTTTAAACAAAAAAAAACAAAAATAAAAATAAATGTAGGTAGGTAATTAAACATGTAGTTTTCACAACCGCATCTTCCTTAAAATATGCCTCTAACAACGCAGAAGGAAACAAGACGCCAACAAAGCAGAAACATCTCCTTCCGGCATTGTTCCAACATGAATATCAAATGATCCGGCATCTCGCGACTCGTGATATGCGATATCAATCTTGCCTAAACATGGTTTGCAGAAGGCCGCGTTTTTATTAAAAATAAACGTGCCCTTTCTTGCCAAGGATAGCGGAATGTATTACGCGCTTGGCGACCCCATGGCCCCTACTATTGGTGTGTTACAATATGTGGTTACTATTGGGGGAAAATGTCATTGCTATATAAGCATGGGCATAAAATATATCCGCGATCTAAACATATATTATTATTGAGCGGTAACGTTTTGAATTTTGTTAGCAAGCATGCATATGCATAATGCAATTTTCCGGGCTCTCATTGTGTCGGAATTGTATTACTTTGTTTACTTTAATCAAATGGTGCTTTTATGATCCTTTGTAGGCGATAATTATATTTTTATATACCTAGGTATGGAGATTTTGAACATTATTTCTATTACATATTTTTTAACTCCTTTTATTTTTGTCGTGAAATAAGGAAATTTAAATACATTTTTTTATTAAATCAGCCGAAGGTGTTAATTATGTACCTAAAGATGTCGAGCGTGCGTAAGATTACTTACTTAGGTTAAATACTCGTATAAATCCAAACTGAAAATTGAAGTTAGATCTATCTTTCGTAAGTTTGACTCGTTCAACAACTCTACACAACACAATGTTCATCAACTATATCCTGAATGAGCACATAATGTACTCGATTTTCGTTCGAGTTCCATTGGTTATGGTTCGTTTAATACCCTTTCATTTGGTTCTGTCATTTGTCAGCAGCATTAAGATGCGAGAGCTCGAAAATCGCGAGTTGATATAAGAAACTCGAATGGAACTCCATTTGTTTACCACTTTGCAACTCTTTCCGGCAACTTAGGAATAAAGGAAAATATTCTTAATTGAGCTGTTTTTAAGAGCTTACGTGAAAAGTGACTTTGTGTGAATAATTTATTTGTAATTTGCGTTTTTAGTCAAAATCTGCCCTTGTTCCTTGGAGATAACTATGGTCAGGTAACTGGGCGTTATCTGTGAAGATTTTTTTCCTCAGAAATAGCTAGTTATCTCCAAGTGTTTGTTTTGGAAACAAAGAAGACACGTCACGTTTTACGTCAAAGAAGAAAATTTCACATATCGATCCCGCCCCGCCAAGTCAGGAAGTCGCCTAAATAAAATGTGCGAAGTACGGCACGCACTTAGCCGGTTTTTTTATTTTCCCAAAACTGATATTTTGTTATTTATTTACTGTTTTTTTATGAAGTGATATTTTGTTATTTATTTACTCTTCTTTATAACGTTGATATTACAGTTTATTTTGTTATCTTGTGAAATAAAATAACTTTAATTAAATTTATACCATCTTAAACTAAGTAGGAGAACTGTAAAGAAAATGTAGTCTACTTACCCATCTTAGGCCACCTACAGTGTAAAAAGCGTAGCACTTGTAGCATCAACGCCGTAGCGTTCGCAGACTTGGTTATATTCCGCTGCGCAGTAGTTTTGCAAAGAAAACTTACTTAGACGACAAAAAGTACCTAGACTCGATTTCGGGGCAGTCGCTTCTCTAACTAAATCAGCCCGCCCACACCATTTCAAAACTAGCTTCGCATGTTTTAAAGTCGAAATTAACTTGTTATGTATTGATAATTTTGCTTCATTGTATTAAATGTATTCACCTTTAGGTCTCGTTTTAAAATAAAAGGTAAACGAAATACAACAACACGAACCAACATTTGACTTCCGATGGTATACTGAATTCCTATAAAAATGTAATTCATTGCCATTTAGTCCAAATGTGGACTTTAAGTTAACAAACATTGGGTTCGAAATTGGATGTCAATGATGAAATTCAACGAAAGGTAAATGTAGAATTTTTCTACTGTACATTTCACATTCGGTTTGTATCGTGTGGAAGTTGCGATGCTTCAGGTTTTCTACGCAATTGAGTTTAACTGTATGCTTTGGACTGACAATTTTTAATACTGATGATACACATTTTTATTATATGATAGCTTGATGGTTATAGCTACAATACTTCATTTTTATTTTATTTTATTAATTAATTAAACATACATATCACTTACACGAACACACGGTTATGTGAACGACGTAGCATTATTTAAATCAATTTTATACCTTTAGCCTTTTTGTCGCCATTGACATCACTAGAGGAGAGATATGAGGAGTAATTTAGTCTTTCGCATTTGTCGGTGCGAAGGACTAAAATAAACTGCTTTTTTTAAAAGTATTTTCTTATTTACTTACTCGTTTTGTTAAGAGTTGTATCAAGATAGGTAAGTTAAAAAGAACAAGATCTTCAAGCAAAACCGCACCGGTCTGTGACGTAAAATATTAAAGGTATACGATAACATCTCTTTGAAGTTCGGAACGTAAGAACCTCGCAATACTTGCGGTCAATTGGAAGAAACATTCATAGAGCGATTAAATTTTTCGAATTGCCTGTAGCACAAAAATAAAATGTAGAAAACGGTTTATCAATTTAAGTTTCCAAATAACTATAAATTTCTATGTATATGTACGTTGAAACACTAACAAATAGTTAGTAAAATTAAAGTAAAAGTAAAAGTAAATTTACTGCCGCCAAAAAAAATTAAAAAAATACAAAACATTAAACGAAGTTACATGAAAGAAAGGTACCTACTTAACAGTCTTAACACATTCAGGACCGAGGACGCGATATTGTGACGGCACTCGCTACAAAGCAGAAAAAAAAACCACTCGTCAGCAAGGCGCAGGGTAGGGCAAGGCCTTCCCCATACAAACTTTGTGCACGTTTTATTCGTCGGTTTTGGCACTAACAAATATAATATTATTTTTGGTTGTAAATATTAGATATGCGAAAATCGTGATGTGAAAATGTTCAAATATTTCAAAAAAATTCAAAACTAAAAAATAAAAATAAAATTAATAAAAAAAAATTACATCACGAAATAGCTATCAGAAAAATAAGCATACTGACCAAAAATCATAACTTTAATGCAAACACAAACGAAGTAAATCCTGCACAAAGTTTGTATGGAGAGAGCTTGCCCTACCCCTCCTCTTAAGAGGAAAAAAAAGTGAAAAAAAAAAAAATTTTTTGTTTTTTTTTGAAATTTTTGAAAATTTTCACATCACGATCTTCGCATATCTAATATTTACAACCAAAAAAAAAATTATATTTGTTAGTGCCCAAAACCGACGAATAAAACGTGCACAAAGTTTGTATGGGGAAGGCCTTGCCCTACCCTGCGCCTTAAACAAAAACTGATAATTACTACAAGATAATGCGACAATAGGCTCGGGCTCAGCGTGTGCTGCGAGCCTGGTCGGCTGTACAGCGCTGTTTTCCAGCCCACGCCTACTTCACAGCTCAACATTAAACAAGTTAAGAGCTAGTTATAGGGAAACATTGGCTCGAGTATACCAGTACCGCCAACAGGGTTTGAAATCCACTGAGTATTCCACGTTATGATTATGAAAACACAAAAATCACAGAAGTACCTACGTCTTGTATCGTCTTGTCTGTCTACGTTTACAAAAGTAAATAGCTTGTTAAAGTTCCATCGGTAGGTAACTAATGAGTACACCGAATGTGAAGAAGATAATATTTATAAAGGATGCGTTTACTAAACTGAACTGAACTGCACAGCAGCAGCGCCCGGGGCGATCCGCGAGCCGGTTAGCGCCGTTTGAGAAATTTGAATACATTGCCAAGTTGCAGTTGAAATAGAAGTTAACTTGGCGCAAAGTTAACCTTTGATATTTTGAAAAATGAATAAAATGATGGGCATTGGCAGTTTAACTCCGTGTTGTCTTTGTATTTACGCATCGTCATATCGTTATACCGAAACAAGTACAGTCAACCAATTTGATTTTTGGGCCACTTCGTACCTTGTCAGGGCGAAAATCAACATGAATGTCGCTAGAGATCTCATATTAATATCACTGTGACATGTGACAAGGTACGAAGTGGCCCAGAAATCAAACTGGTTGACTTTACTAAGCACTGCATAAATTGTGCTGCGCCTAATCGTAAAGTATGATTTTATCAAGCCGCACATGATTTTAACGCAGCTTCATTGAGCCAAGCTGGAAATCTGTCATTCCTCAATCATTCAATACACCAAAAGCACCTAAAAAGCGACAATATGTCGAGTCTGTCATATAATATTATATTTTTCTCGGATCACGGTTTTGCTTGACCTCTCGCAATGAATAAAACATCTGAGACATCATGGAAAGTTCGAGTCGAATATTGAAAACGAAAATATGATGAGAAAAAAGGTGGCAAAAAATGATATGAAAAAATAGTGATCTTTCCTGAATTCAAATCGGGACGCGTGTTGACGGATAATCTAAACAAACGTGTACACGTATTGAAACCATCCTTTTAGTTAATACGAGACTGTCTTGTTAGCTAACCACCAACGCTTCAGATAGTGATTGCGTCTGGTTTACCGTAGCAGTAGGAATACATGTCAAATTAGACTCTTAACTCTCAAAGCTTGATGAATGGACAGCAGTTGAATCAAATACATCTAAGTGCAATCAGATAGACGTTCCGTACAGGCGGTTGCCGTTTTCCTTGGCATTTTATTTATTTAGGTATACCTTTTAAAAATTATGTACAGATTAATTTGTATTTTGTACCGTACGTGTAGGTACAGCGTATCTAATTTAACGCAATAAATACTATTAATTCGGCGATCATTGATTAGGGGCCGCATACCGGATAAAGTCAATCCGGCCCAGGTCGGGCCTAGCTGAGTTTCTTGCTGGACTCTTCTCAGCTAGGCTTGGCTAGGCTATGTTTAGTGAACCAGCGACAAAACTCTCAGTAGCTTGATTCCACTCACACCTCAGATTCGGTTGAAGACGTTTCCGAGGTTTCCCTTTGATTTTTTCCAGGCTACTGTCCAACCGCGCACTCCTATCGCTTTATTGGGTCCAACTTATAAAACCACACAATACGCTATTTGACTAATTTTTTAATGCCAATCGGACCAGGTTTTAGAGACGATCAAATGTCTATATGGGACCAACAACAATTAGAGCACAATAAAGGGCTAAAATTAGAGATAAACCTAGCTCGACGCTATAGCGGCCCTCAAAAAGGCTCCTACAAATTGGCCCTAGCAAATGACGTCACTTGCACAGCATTCGACCAACCGTTGTATGGGAAAATTAGTATTTTGCTGTTTTAGTCGTAAAATAATGCGTATAGGTTGCCATACAATTTATTTTTTATTTTTACATAAGCATTCTATTGATACCTTTTATTTGTATTTTGGACGGTAAACAAATTGCATAATTTTCTGAGTTTTTGATGATTCATATCTTTTTATGATTTTGGTAAAATTTTATAATGTATGATTTAGTGTGATATTTTGATGGCTAACTATCCAAAAAGTGACAAATTTAAAAATGTGTCAAATACCCTATTGGTCGTGATGTGACTCGTTGTACATTATCTTGCCGTGGATGCTGAATTCAAATAGTGACCTTATCGTAAAGACGACAAACAACAACAAAACAACAAAAACACATAAGTGACAAAGGACAACAGCGACAAAGGTGTTATTTTTATTGTTTTTAAGGCGCTCGGTTGTTTTATGCGTCAAACGCATGCGTTTCCATATAAATCCATTCAACGCAATGCGTTTGACGCAACGTATTTATATGGAACGCATGTGTTTGACGCATAAAATAACGTGATATCATGTGGATGCAACTGTACTGGGATAACGCTAGGAGGAGGATGATATTTATTTATTTATTTTATTTATTATTTGTGGACAATCTTACACAAATCAACATACTCGTAGTCCCAAACTAAGCAAAGCTTGTACTATGGGTACTAAGCGACGATATACATACTTATATAGATAGATAAATACTTAAATACATAGAAAACATCCAAGACCCATGAAAAAATATTTGTGCTCATCACACAAATAAATGCCCCGGCCGGGATTCGAACCCAGGACCTCCAGCTTCGATACCATGGGGATACCATGGGGATAGTTGAATAAATAAGTTTCATTTCTATCTTTCTAAATAATTAATCGAGAAATACTGAACCAGACTAACCGCGTGCATAAGGGTATCTTTCTGAAAACTTAATGTAGGTACACATTAAGCAAAATTAAAAAAAAATCAAAATTCAAACATTTATTCTGCAAATAGGCCACAAGGGCACTTTCACATGTCATAATGTTAATGTACAATTTAAAAAAGTCTTACAATATAAGCATATGATAGATTTTTCGTGAGAAAATATTAATTTACAATTTAAGAAATATATCAATAAGAATTTAATACATTTTTCATGTCAAAATATTAATTATCTATTACAAACATTACAATAATAGTAAAATTGAGAGATGTATAAGGTCTCAGTCTGAATAACAAAATTTAATATAATATCTCCAAGATGTAAATGGTCTCTGAGCGTCAAAATAAAAAGCTTTCAGAAAGATTACTTTAAGATTTCGTTGGTTAATTTTATAGTGACAATAACTAAAGAACTCGAACCCAGAAACAAAAAAGGCCGGGAGCTCGACTCACCTCCAGCATTGTCACATTAGCAGCTCGTTCCGCCTTTTCTACGAAGTTGGGAGTGTCCCGATAAGTGCTGGCTGCACTGTCACCCAAGATTCGGGCTCTAAAAGGGAACCAAGAAAAACAGCTGCGAGATTTGTATTTTTATAATTTAAATTATATGTTAGGTAAATTATTTTTTAAGAGTCATAATGTTTTCTTTCAATCACGTGAGTAAAACTATAGTCTATTTCAGTCTACCGGTATATTGAGATGAAAATGAAACGCTTAGAGGTAACGCGTTCGCCTGATTGCGCTATCGAAAGATTTATTTATATTTCATGCAAATTCGGACACATTAGATCGAACGCAGAACAAATGAAAATGTTTTTACGACTGAAGAGGTAATAGGGGTAAATATTATATATATTTTTATACCACGTCGGTGGCAAACAAGAGTGCGGTCCGCCTGATGGTAAGCGGTCACCGCAGCCTATGGACAATCTCAATAGTCAAGGCAATTTTAAGAATGCGGGCCCTGGTAAAATCCGGTATAATGCTATTTAAGTAGATAGAAGACGTTCTCCGCTAACCACTCCCTGTCTTGAAAATGCAATATCGGATCGCAGTGAGTGCCTATAAAATAAACCACAAAACAACAGGACATTTTTCTCAAGAGCCTGTAACTTGACTTAGTTAATAAAGATCAATTTTCTTTAAAACCCGTAGTAGGTACCACAAGTCTCTTTTTAAAAGGTAAATGGCTTCAGCTGAAGGTTCGCTTTATGGGTGTAGCCGCTGTATTGTTTTTGCTTTACGAACTTATCCTGTGTAGAACGATGTTAAATCCTGGAAATGGCTTCAGCGTTTAACCGTTTTACCTTGGTTGTAAAGTTATTCGTTTTATGATCATATATCCTTGTTAATCTAATACACTCACGGACAATGAATACGGGTCGGTAAAAAACCATCATATTTCCTAAAATACTGCGAGGTTGTAAGTTTTTTAATCATGTGATTATCTTTACTTAATTTTAAATCTATACTGCAAAAGTAACAGCCAAAAAAAGTAACGTTTCCAGGTTTAAATCGGACTCTTAAAAATCCATGAAAAAAAAACAACGCTCATGATTAAGAACCGCTCACCGATTTGAAATAGTCGAGAAAAATTCAACTTTAATGCGTGATGCTCAGTTCCATTCTATTTTAGTATGGGAAATATGCTATATTATATTTGTCGACCAAACTCTAACCGGATATTCACATTTTCTTCAGTTATTAAAGGTTAGGTACGACACGGTACGGTATTACGACATAAAATTTAGTCTCTTTAGTCTTCAATTCTTGTTTTATTTTTAAATTAATAATGGTATTGCTCTTGGCCAGTTTCTAGCCAGGGGGTAAAGATGAGGCTGGCGGTGAAGCGAGCTCACCCAGAAAATGCCTATTCACTCGCGCCGTAAATAGTTCCAGGACATATGAACCCGGAAATACAGACGCCGGGAGGCAGGGCTTTGTTCTCAATATGTAACTATTTAACCATTTGTCTGATAAAAAAAAATTTAGGACGTTTAAATTTAGAAAATGACCGTCTGCAGTAGCTCAAAGTCTAAAATAACGGATTCTCAATGAAACCTTCGCATCGGCGCGCTACCACGCATACCGCGCCAGTCAGGACGCAGTAAAAAGCGGTACTGAGTCGACTGACAGTTGACCTGTAGGCCTAGCACATTACTTACCGCCGCGAGAGTAGGTATGTCGGCTCGAGATAGGCTATCTTTTTTTGACTGGTGCTATTAGGAAGTGCGGATAATAAAAGCGGATAGTATATCTCGAGCCGACATACTCTCGCGGCCATCATGTGCTAGACCTGCTGATATTTTACAGTTTTCTGATATTGCACCGCCTCCGCGCCGACCAATCAAGAAGTCGCATTAGGGTGGGTTGCATCAAACCATCTGTAATCGTAAGTCGGTGCAACCCAGCCTTACTTATTAATCTGCATCTTCCAGCAATTAATACATCGCTGTAGACACAAGCCCCTCGTATTTCTGAATAAATTTGGCGTCGGCGCCCGGCCGGCTTAGCATTCAATTTATTATAAATTCATACCCTACCGCCGCTTGACCGAAAGACATATTTGCCGGTCGGCTTAAGTACACCGGTAACTGATTAAGGTCGTTTTGGCTACCGTTAAGGATAGTTTTTGAAACTGATGATTTAGTCGATTGGGGGGCAAATCGGAATTATGTAAGTTTGACCTTACTCTTACATTAGCGAGACTGCTACTGTCTGATCATTTTATACTTCATTGAAATGGTTAAACTTTAAACATTAATAACATGAACGAAGATTTTTTACCCCGTTAATCATCCTTCACTAGGGGATAAACTCGCTGAGGGAAATATAGGATTTCTACACGCTCTACGCATTACGAACACAGTGTAACTTTAAATAAATTGGGTTGCAGGCGTACAAACGGTATGCCGCTTCGATCAGCTATTGATTTGTTGTTACATAGTATGTAGTCACCTTTTTGAAGATAAACTTTTTGTGAAGAATAACTATCGTTAGCATTCATATTGAACGATTTTTTCATAAATAAAGTCAAAGTCAAAATATTCTTTATTCAAATAGGCCTAACGACAAGCACTTTTGAATCGTAATTTGAATCTAATTATTTAGAGCAATAATTTATTAATGCAATTATAATTTAAAAAAAAATTAGATATGCTGTAGTGTATTTCAAAGAGAGTATAATAAATTCTCAAAACGATCGTCAATACGTAAAATAAAAATATATTTTATGTCACACCTGGCCATAAAGCGGCCATTATCGCACGCTCCGCGCGCGAAAAAACCCACTTCCTGGCCAGGGGGTGACGTAAAATTTTGTACTTAACACGGGCGGTAATAAAGAAAGCCTCAGATCGCATATTTATCGCCCTTGCCTTCGGCTCGGGCGTCAAATACCTGCGATCTGAGACATTCTTTGTTTTACCGCCCTTGTTAAGTAATGTACTAATAAAAAATAATATAATAAAATCTGTATGTCAAGAGGAAAATCAAAATGTCATAATTAGTATTTCAACCACAATTATACCCACGGTGATTTATAATTCATATAGTATTTTGTGCTATAATATGCTTTCGATATTATGACATATTTTTCTGCATCGCAACTTTGATAAAAAATTTGCTTCTATCATTGTAGAAATATGACTATGGGCCATGTTGTGGAATATCAGTGGAACTATATAGTTTATTACAATGGAAATAATTTTGATATTGGGTTGTCACTGTTGTCAGTGTCAGTGGCGGTTTGTTTAAATAATAGTAGTTTTGAACAAAGACGGGACTCTCATACTAGAAAATGAACGCGAATGGACAGCAATTGCCATGTAAATCAAATACTGCCGCCATTATACGACCGCTTTAGCTTAGTTGGTAGTTTGGTAGTGACCCTGCCTACGAAGCTGGAGGTCCCGGGTTCGAATCCCGGCCGGAGCATTTATTTGTGTGATGAGCGCGAATATTTGTTCTTGGGTCTTGGATGTTTTCTATGTATTTAAGTATTTATTTATCTATATAAGTATGTATATCGTCGCTTAGTACCCATAGAACAAGCTTTGCTTAGTTTGGGACTAGGTTGATTTGTGTAAGATTGTCCACAAATATTTATTTATTTATTTATTATCCGCCCCGAATATTCCATACTATCCTCGGATATAATTTTTTTATACTTAATTGCGCGAGGCTGGTTTTGAAAATTAAATGATATAAAATGCCCAAAACGATACTGGCATCAGAAGCTTCCGTTCAAATAACCAAACACAGCGAGGCACATCAGGGCAGAAACTCCAACCCCTCATTTGGCCACAGAATAAGTTGAGTTTTCCAAAACGCATTCCCGCTCAAAGGAATTCTTTTGAAAATATTTGAATGTACCGGGCACATTCCGAGAGTTTGTGCTCGGCCAAAGTACTGGCCGTCTATGTGGTAACATAGTGTAGCATATCATAACATTCCAAAAATCTTCGGGATCCTTGGCTTGAGATTAGGTATTAACTATGTTAAATTTATACAAAATATATTCAATTACCTATTTATGGAAGATGGCTTTTGTATACATATATTAATAAGTATAACTATATAAAGTTCAAAAGTGCAGTAGGTACTTAAAACGCGGTTATTGTGCTATTGCTATCGAGTATACTTCTATGTATGTAAATCTGAACAGTTAAATTACAGTTACGTATCAATTATATAATATATAATAGTTACTTTTGGTGTCAATACATACGTACCTAGTATGTATTTGATAGTGTAATGAAAAAAATTGTGGCTTTTTTATTTTTTAAGAGGAAAACCATTCCTCGCGTAATTACTATTGGTTGTTTACAAACGTGTAATTTTAATAAAAGATTATAAGAGAAGTACCTACGTCTCATTCAGAAGGTTCTTCAAAGAGCATTTTTTTATAGTAGTTTATGCAACTGCTACGTAATCGTAATGCACAATTTTAATATTTCATACACTACTTTAGCTTGTAGGTAGCTCTATCCATAATTATATTAAATGCTCTTTCATGTGTTTCATGCGAGCGCGCTGAGCCGGCGTACGTTAAGTACACGGGCTGTGCAGGTAAATTTCTTAACCTTTCGATTTATGATGATGTTATGGTCACCTCTGCCCGCTGCCCGCCGCCGCAGCGTGCAACGGGCACAGTGTAAAAAGCTGGTCCTTACCTACGGTTTTTGGAGATTTTAAATATTGAAGTATTGTAATGCCCTCCGGCACATTGATAAACAATATTTTTTTATAATTTTATATATTCCAACTGTACGAATTAATAATTTGTTCGTTATTGAATAAAGATTAAAGTATAAATAAAACGAAAATCGGACATCGACATCCGGCATTGGTTTGCTCTGTAACTTTAAAGTTTAATACATTAAGCCTTTTTCTCTTAAAAAATATAAAACCTACAAAACATACGACCTAGGTACTTATACGTTTAATTACTGCAAATCTCGCAAACTCAAAGAGAAATGGAACATGAAAAAACGTATTTAAAGACTTAGGTGTGGGTGTTTTCTCATTAGTTGTCGGTTAGGAAAGAACTTTTTTACGGGGGCTGGTGACATGATTTTTACGTACTTTTGCAGACCATAACAGGACAGAGTTGCTTAGAATTTGTTCAAATGGCCGAATGATTTCAAACAATTTTATTCTTGTTATGCTTCGTCTCCCAGTTAGCTTCTTGATTTGCAACAGGGGCTTTATCGAAATTGATGTGAATGTGTTGGGCCGAACACACCGCCCCTAACCAATGTTGGGGGTGGTGTGTTTGGGCCACTTTCTTGGCTTGACCGGGCTAGTGTAAATAGCGGCCACAAGCAATGTCAATTCTATTATTATAAATTGTACTTTATTAAAATGATGATCGTTGCCACCATAGTCATCGGCATGGTATATCTACGGGCTTCTGTTGAGCACCTGCCAGGGGTAAAGGCATTAGACCCCACGCTGGCCCTTTGGTTGCAGAAAAGATGACAGATAATATTAAATTAGATTAGGTATCCAATGTTTGTTAAGTAAGTATTTCTTATCAAACGGAACCCTCCTAGCAGGTAGAAAACAGAAATGCAGCTCAGAAGGCAGCGCAGAAGTTCATATTTCATTTAAATTAAGTTTTGCGGTATTTTGACTCTTGGCTATGTCTTAATTTATTTACGTTTCAAAAGTTTACATTCCTAACATTAAAATTTTCCTTTACATGTTTTTTTTTAAATATCTATTGGAGCTGCAGCGAATATTTACGAGGGCGTCTATAGAGCGTTGCGTTTAGCCTATTAATAGTTAGATTACGATGTTAGTAACGTCAGAAAGATAGGTATAGTTGAAGAAATATAAGCTGCACCGATTCCTCGAACAACTTGTATGGCGAATCGGTGCAGCTTATATTTAGTCAACCATAACGATAATTGGAACAATTCAGGAAAGGCAAATTGGCTTAAAATTGTATTTTCCATTTGTCTTGGAGTGGTGTCTCCTGGTCCGGTACGAGAGTACTAGCATTCAGAATTCATCATATCGTTGGCCTGTAACATCTATAAAAGATGATTTGAGCAGCGTCCATTAAATTGCCGCACTTGCGCACATGGCTAGTAAGGCCAATACAAAAGCGACAGCTACGACCGCATATATGGCAAGTAAATGTCATGCTGAACGCTGTAGGAGGCGTAGCAGCGCGCTGTTATCTCAGCTCTCGTTTATGGGATCGACCCATACGCTGTCGTGTAGCACCACGCCTTCATCCAGCCTTTCAAGGTCAACCCCAAAAACTGGGAGTAGTATTCAGAATTATCTACTACTAAAATAAGACGAATGGGTGATGACCGTGCTGTCAAAAGAGCCTACCAGGGTAAACCGACAGGGAGACGGCCGGACGGTCGCCCCAGATACCGCTGGGCTGACGTTGTGATGGCTGACGGCTGACCTACGTGAGCTTAAAGCTGAGTCGTGGAAAGATCTAGTACAAGACCGGGATCAAAGGCGTGCACTCGTATTGGAGGCCGAGACACACTTTGGGTCGCTGAGCCAGCGGAGTAAGTAAGTAAGTAAGTAGTAAAATAAGACGTCAGTTGTCGCTTGACGTTATAAAATGTAGACTAGAGTCAATATTAAATATTATTATTATTATTCGTTTTATATTAAAAGATTTTACCACATAAATTAAAATGTTTGTAAATTTTTTAATCAAAGTGAAAATTGAAAAATTCTACACCACAGGTGGGATTTGAACCCACGACCTGTGGAATCCGTCCTTTGAATTTTTCAATTTTCACTTTGATAAAAAAAAAATATTTTCGCTAGCGGACGCATCCGCTTAACAAACATTTAAAAATTTTGTATTCTTCAATATTGCACAACCATGTTTAGCACTAAAATGAACTTTGAAGAAATGAGCAAAAAACTGAAAAAAGTGACACTATTTCCAAGATGGCGGACAAAGTTATGGAGCTGCTGGTGGACCGGAAATCTTGAATCACCATGGGTAATATTGTCCTTTACAACATATCACAAAACAATAACAATCGGACCGCTTTTAGAGGAGAATAGCAACGATTTACTAAATGTACGACGAAGAATTTTGTATGGGCTACACCTTTTCCGGTATACCGTACTTCCGGCTCAAATTTCGAGATGGCGACAGGCAGACCCGTATTCTGCAGGGTCAAAACCCTCCGATAACGTTGTCACCCCAACTGTTACATGATTTGCTTCTTGAATTCTACTTTTTCAAAAATGGTCTTAGACTAGTAAGGGTTATTAAATCCTACTTACCTCCCTAAATGTACAATATACTATAATTCACGATCATACATCATATAGCTCAGTTAATAATTTCAATAATTCATTTTCGTAAGTGCTTTGTGAATAATTGAATATTTAAAATTGTAATGTTTCCAATGCTTTCATGCAATTAAGTAATACAGTTTTTATTTTATTAAAAAAATATATATTTATGAAGTTCCTTTTATTTTTGGGTTCGGAAGCCAAATGGACAAAACTAAGGCTTATGGTCTGTCTGTCCGTTAATCATACCAACAGGAATATAAGTACGTATACTGTCGTATACAATGGGTATAGTTAGCAGACAGTTGCGTTGCGTAGGAAGGATGGTGGTACTCTGTGGCCCTCTCTTTGTCCGGTGACAAGAGGAGTACCGCAGGGCTCAATACTGGGTCCGCTGCTCTTTATAGCGCTGATATCACTAACAGTATAAAGAGCTGCGGATACCATGTTTACTCAGACGACTTGCAGCTCTACTTCTCAAGTGCACCGTCGGACATATCTGCTGCCTTACAGAACATATACGCGGACTTAAGGCGACTTCCTGACTTGGCGGGGCGGGATCGATATATGACATTTTCTTCTTTGACGTAAACTTACTGACGTCGCAAAGATATTATGCGCAGAAGCGGACCAGTACTGTCTTCGCATTGTCCCGCTTCCGCGCATCCCGCGCCAGTCAGGAAGCACACATTTAAATGTAGGGGCGCGATAAAAAATGATACCGAGTCGACTGACAGCTGACACTGACATTTGACACTTTTCTCATATCGTACTGCCTCCGCACCGACAAATCAGGAAGTCGCCTAAGTCGTATTTCCACGAAACGCATGCGGGCGACTTCCTTATACGATTCCTCTGTTTTCTAATATTTTCAAAACAAAACTACGGTATTTAGCTACTCCCTAAACAACGATACCCTACTCGATGGGATAGGTCAAATTATTTATCCGCCCTTATTTAGGTGGTGGGAGCCCCCCCTTAAGCCCCTCTTTCTTTCTTGTTGGGTGAGCTATAAACTAATAGTCAACCTTACTCGTAGCGGAGCCTTTAATTTATATTGACATCGTCATTATTTGCATTGGCTTATTGGCTTTCAAAAGCCATTGCACCTATTTCTTCTCCGACATTCCCGGATAGACTAATAAGTATTCATTTTCGGTACCATGTTAACAAAGACTAGGTATACAGTTAAAGTACATAACCTGTAAAAGCTATTATTTATAGCATTACAAAAGGCTCACGGTTCTCCCATGAGACGCGACGGGACTGAAGTCTTTGTCGTTCCATTCCATTCCATATTGGAATATAAATATTTTCGTTTATCTTGTCAGGCATTCTAGACTCTTACGAGCCAGTTACTGTTCTTTGACTTGAAGAAAAGTTGTATGTTGAGATATTACACTGTTTTGTATTCAAAGCACTGTAATACGTAGTAGGACAACATGGGACATGAGTAATGTTGTTCAATACAAAACTGATTAGAACTTAAAATAATGCACTCTTGGATCCGAATTTTCCCTATTCGACCTTATGATTGTAGGTAAAAATCTCAATAATAGACACCTGAAATACCAAATAGATAACACTTATTGAGCACCTCTGCCATGATCATCAGGTTGAAAGTATATTCGGTCAATGTCAAGCAGTGAGACATTTACCTTATTCTTCTTCTTAGTCGTAGCACTCTTGTCAGAGTGATAGTCGCTGTTTGGAATTTGGATGCTGTACACGGCTGATCTTCACACCCGGATTTGTTTTTGGCATTGGACTTTAGATTTTCCCTTGCGATGTCTCTCCATCTCTGACGGCTACTAGCATTGCGAAAGTGCACTCGGCTACGGATTTACGTTATTACACGTGTTTTAAATATACTTTTGAATTGCCTTTTGGGTTTGTACCTATTTAATTTTGAGTTATCTCCAAACTTGGCCTGCTGGTACTAACATCTCTAGAGTCTTACTCTAAACTTGTCCAACAACCCCGCCAAATCCAGCAAAGTAATACTTAGATGAGTACAGGGTCACTCCGATATTTACGAAAACGAGGTAGCAGACAAACTCGCCAGAAAGGGTGCAGATACATCCTTCATCGGCCTAGAACCTTTCTGTGGTATAACCAAACCGAAAGTAAGCTCTCTGTTAAGCAATAAATCGGAAGCTATAGAGTTGTGGAAATTCACAAAAGGACTAAAACAAACGAAAGCGTTAATAAAAGGCTTCAATGCCAAGCTGTCTAAAGAGTTATTACACTTCAAAAGACACAAAACCTGCGCAGTGACGAGAATATTCACTGGTAACTGCAACAAACATCTTACACAAATGGGTATTAAAACAAAGTGCAGCGTGCAGGTTCTGCCAGGAGTCGAAGGAAACTGCCATCCATATCCTCTGCTCCTGTGAACCACTTATGCACAAAAGAAGTGTCTATCTACCTAGGGAGGCACATCATGCATCCAGAGGAGGTGCAACAGGTTGTGACCCTAAGAGTCTAGAAATTGATGGAAGTCACGGGTATAGTTCGTACAAAACTCTAAGCCCAAATTCTGTCAAACGAACGCAAGCAAAACTCAACATAGAGCTCTGATTGTTAGGTATTTTTGCTTGCGTTAATTTGACAGCACTTGGCCTTTTACAGTTGTGTACGAACTATATAAGCAAAAAACTTTAAGGGTTGTAACAATGGATCAATGACTTGTCGAGGCGGCATAGAAGGCCCACAACTAACTAATTATAATATACCCAAACTTTTAATTATTATTTGTAAAGATAATTTTCTCGTAAGTCAGATGTTCATTATTATTAGTGAGATTTCTGCACTCAAGTGCCTATTGCGGTACATCAATATATTTTATAACAAAATAGCTTTGACACGTTTTTAAAAAAATATATAAAATACACTGGTATTTATTTCCAATTAGGTACAGGAGATAAAAAAAAAACATTCCTAAGGTTTCTTGTATGGTGGCCGGCTAGAGAAGGGGAGCGATTAACCAAGAAAGCCTTTTTTTCAACGGCCTCTGGGTAACAAAACAAAATAGTAATGAATGTCAACATTTTTAGGCGCTCTGTCCTAACATAAATTACCAGGATAGACGCTTCTTTCTGTCCAAAACTTGCCAAAACCGTCTAGTTTATTACTGTCACCAGTAGTCCTATAGTTGCTGTGAAAGTTTTGGCACTGACGTTCCGTTTTAGACCCGATACAGAAAAGTTATACTTTAGCTCTAAAGGGGTCTATGTGATATTTAAACTGGAAGCGCATACGGTTCGTTGGCTCGCTGAAGAGTTAGGCAGTACCTACTGTAGGTATTTAACGCGTGCATTGAACGTTCCAACGTTCCCTCGGAAATTGAATCTAAACCTGCTAGGAAGTTAGGTTCAAGAGGTGTTTCAGATATATATTTGAGTTTACGTTCGATCGCAATACGTTTCTGGCCAACGTAGCTTTTCATTTAAAAACTTGAAACTTCCTACAGCATATCATGGAAGGATCTTTAGAATATCCATGGCCCTAGTATATCGCAACTTATAAAACGTAGTGGGTCGAAGCCGCTGTCGCACAGTACCTAGATCACAAAATCTCGTATATATCTCCCACCAAAATGTTATGGTAATTAGTATTGTTTAACTCTAAGGCGACTTCCTGATATGTCGGTGCGGAGGCGGTACGATATGAGAAAACTATCAAATGTCAGTGTGAACTGTCAGTCAACTCTGTACTACTTTTTACTGCGCCCCTACATTTAAATAAGTGCTTTCTGATTGGCGCGAGATGCGCGGAAGCGGGACGATGCGAAGGCAGTACTGGTCCGCTTCTGCGCATAATATATCTACTGCGCAAATGTAATACTGACCAGTGGCGGAGCGTCCATACAACTCGATTCCCACCGGCTTGCCTAATTTTCAGCCAGTCCACTTCTTTCTAAGGCTCATGATGATTAGGAAAGGTTAATTATTTCCGGCTTCCCTAAGAATATTTTTGACGCGCCGCTACTGATACTGACAGTATTCTGTCAAGTAGAATCTTTGCGACGTCAGTAAGTTTACGTCAAAGAAGAAAATGTCACATATCGATCCCGCCCCGCCAAGTCAGGAAGTCGCCTAACGTATGCAAATCATATATGTATAGAAATAGGTAAACGTACGTAAATAAATCTATAGACGAAGGTAAATCGCACAATGTATTCCGTCTTTATATGCCTTGATAAATGTGACTGAGAAACTAGATTTTACATTTACAGAAAGAGATATTTTAGAGAAAACTAGAATGGTGATAAAAGCGCTTCCAAATTCCGCGAGGAGTCCGAAGCCGGACACTTGGACGTATGTTCTTGGCGAGTGTTTTATCACAATGCATAAATGGAATGTACTATTTTCTTTTCAAACTTACCATGTTTTTTTTAAACTAACATAATATTATCTAATTTTCTTTGGGTTGTATTCTTATGCATATGCTGGGCGTTTGAGAACAGTTCCCCGTCGCATGGCACTTGCATGCAAGAACCCGCGTGTCATTGGGCCTACCTACTATGAGCGGCTGCCCTCCGACCTCAGACTAGAACCCTCTGACGAAGCATTTCGACGCCGCCTGAAATGCCTTTTATTGAAAAATCCATTATATTCAGTTAAAGAGTACCTTGAACATGACATGTAAATTATTGTTATTAAAATTGTGTAATATGTAGGTAGTATTCATTTGTTTTTATGTTATTTTTGAAATTGACATTATATATATTATTAAGTGAATGACGATCCCTAGCGGGACATAAAATAATTATATTTTAATTTGATTATTGTTTTCTTTATGATTATTAATTGTAGACATTGTTTTATTTTTATTTATGCTGTTTTGACGATCATGATAACTATTCTTATAACTTTGACATGTATGCTAATTTATATTCTAATTTTTTATCATGAAATAAATAATCTAATCATACTGACGTTGTCTAGATTTCCGTACTTAACGAAATATTCTCAGTATTATATTTGCGTAGTAGCGGTGCAGAACCATTGTACCTATTACGGATTACGGCATCGGGACGCGTAGTAAAGACTCTTATGTCACACCTGGCCATAAAGTGGCCATTATCGCACGCTCCGCGCGCGAAAAAACCCACTTCCTGGCCAGGGGGTGACATAAAATTTTGTACTTACCACGGGCGATAATAAAGAATGTCTCTGATCGCATATTTATCGCCCTTGCCTTCGGCTCGGGCGTAAAATACCTGCGATCTGAGACATTCTTTGTTTTATCGCTCTTGTAAGTAATGTACTATTTTTGCGATTGCTTAGATACATTTTGTTTATCTATAATAATATATTCGCTTCCCCGCAAATGTGATGAAAAATATTGTATGTGACTCCCGAGGCACAGAGGTACCCGTAATCACCCGTGATTAGACATAAACTACAACCATTAACTCAACATATGAAAAGCCAGCGAACGCCAACGAAAAGGCACAAACTAAAGCGTGAAAAAGAGAGATGATGACACGAACATTACGAACTTACTGTCTTATTCCGGCAAAGTGTAACGTTATCTTTTTAGTCTTCGTTCTTTGTTCGAAGTTAAATTCTGAATTTGCTCCCTCTTTTGAGCAATATCTTATCATTTCATATTGTTTATCGCCAAAATAGCTTAATTGAATCGATCCAGTCGATTCACGCCTCCAACTATCTCGACGGCATAAATAAAATAATGACCCAAAAACTTTCAACTTAGGCAAACACATAAATTGTTTCAAGAGGAATCCGTTGAGCAGAACAAAGCGATAACTGTCCAGATGACAATCTGATCTCTAATCACGGCCACGTAAAGCCCAATTTACAATGTTACATTGTAAGAAAATTCAACGATCACGCTAGCTATGGGCAACGTTGCTTGTGCGTACCATAGAACCTTTATTTTAAGTTTCTTATGGCTCATTTTGTATATTTGAAGTGTAGTATCTGCCCTTGTCAGTGGTATATTTGTTACCCTCTTCCAAGGAACGACGAGATAATTTATTGAGGGACGGTGACCACTTTTTTCTCACCCTTTGGTCTGTTTGTCTGTGAGTAGTGTTCGGGCTTGTATTTAGTAGGAGTCTCTTACGAAAGTGTTTCGGGAAGGGGGATTTATTTTGAAACTCGATTAATCTGAAAGGGTACAAAAGCGGCGTTACGCACCTTAACAATATAAGTTTGCAAAATTTACCTACTTAGCTACTTTCTATAGAGCGAGTTTTCAGGTTCATATTATTATGAAGACTTTTGGCCTACTTGTAGGAGTTTATGATTCGGATTTGAATTTGGTGTTGGTCCGTTTGGCATGAGAAGTAGTATTAATTTTTTTTTAAATATTCATGTAATCATTATAAGAATATTTCACACAATTTATTTAAAACTTCAATAATACCATGTCTAAATAGTGATTAGTGAATTATGTTTTGATTCTAGGCATTTACAGGGTGCTTTTATTTATTAGTGCAATTTCACTAATCATTCTGATTTAAGGATGTTATGCTATTGCGAAAAAGGTTTAGAACAGTTATAATAAAATTAATTGGAAAATAGGTACGAATAAAAATGGAAAAAGGCTGTTCACATAAAATATGGGCCATGTGATACGCAAGTAACAGGACACTGGCCGGTTGCCAAAGTTTTTTCAATTTTGGAATCGTTTTAATCAAGTGGAAAGCATAAAATATCTCGGATTTTGTATTTTAAAAATGTATAACTTTAATATTTGGCCGCCCATAATTGGAAATTTCACTTACATCTATAGGTACTAATTACAATAATAATTTACAGTGACGACCCCATCGCCCACTGGTTCTCCAGTGCACTCAGTCAACGTAAGGCAGGTTGTGGCGGGCTGTTAGGGAGTAGCGACCCTACGTACCTGAGTGCTCCTGGGGGTGAGCCTGGGGTCAGGATGTACTGATCGGTTGGTTGGTTGAACGAGCCCCCCACGTCTGGCTTGCCTTAACCGGCCGTCCACAGTGGAGTCGCAAGAGCTGTTGCTCAAGGGTAAATGTGGTCACCTAAGTGGTGAGTTGGCTATATGTTTAAAATCCAGTGCGACCTCTCTACCCCCCAGCTTTCTGATCGATGTTGCCACTAGGACATTTTTTAATGTCGCTGATTAATAGGGAGCTAGCAGGGAGCGAGTCACCGTCTGCCGGAAATAAAATTTGAGACTGTTTTATTAGGCAGGCGTCCGTTGTCTCACCCAACAGCCCAGCCATTATTAGTCCATCATCTTCACGTAATAACCCGGTTCATTTAGATTCCATCAAGCAGCAATAGTCCCTATACAATACGTATACACCCTGGCGGGTGCTGTCTCTGTGTGCGTCCCATGACACGGGCAGGGGCAACATCCGCACGGTGTACCTCTTGCACTTCATTAAATTGTCAAAAGGGCATCTACGTGTCGGGTACGTGGTACTCGTTGGTACTTCGGCTCCGCGCACACCTCCCAAAGGTCCGGAACATCATTGTTCCGTGAGCGGGAAAGATTTACTAATAACAAGGAGGTAAAGTTTGTGAAATAAGTTTATAGGTACGAGTATATAGGGTAATACCCGTAACCACAGATTCAATAAAAAAAAAAACATTGGTATATAAAATGAACCTTCCAAATATGATAACCCCTTAGAGGGGTTCGCCTTTGTACTTTCTTATTTTATTTTATAATTTTGTTTTTGTAAATGTTTTCTTATGTGCAATAAAGTACATACATAACCTGAGGTTCTCTGTAATTAGAGAGTAGAGTCGTACGGGTAGATAGCATCAATATAATATTAATCCGTTTTAAATCAGATATAGATGTGGACTATTATAGCACCGCTTCTCATCTCGGGCGAATTAGTATATAAGTGTGATCTCTTACACGCTTACACGTTGTTATTACGAATCCTGGCGTCAGAATACACTAAGCACTGAAATGAGGCGAAACCAGTTGTGAATAACGAAGCATGGACTGTCACAGCCTGGCGCGCCGCCAGTGCCGCTGTAATTAGGCTGGACTGCTGCTGCATACTCAATTGTGAAACAAATGCTCAACTTTCAAAGAGCTGAGCAAAACAGGTTACTCTTTTAGACCCACTAGAGTGCCTACCTGCTCAATAAAATTGCTCATCTTGATCTGTGGTTTGGGGCCTCATAAGGCTCAATGAGGAGAACAAGATCTTGGTTGGGACCGGTATGGGAAAAAGGCAGACGGAGGATGAGGTGGAGTGTGAAGATAAATCTCGTAGGCGAATATAGTTGGTGAGCCCAATTAGCTGAATTGGTCTGACCGAGGCTGCGCCGGCTAGGCCTGGCTTGTACGAAAACAAAGGACTATATTGAGACCTCCTTATGAATCTGTCGCGAGTTTAAACATTTTTCCCCATCACAAAAAGTGCTCAGCCCCGCTAAAGAAGTTTTCACTTCAAAAATCAAACTCGTAAGTTAACGGTAAAAAAAACGGCTGTTTATGCCGCAAGAAACGTATATTTCGACATTCTCAAGGGAATCACAATTTATAGGGAACTTTTCGTTGACCCAGAACTATGAGACTAGCCTAGACTTAGCTTGATATTATAAATGCTAAAAATATCTAAAATATCGTAGCTGGAAAACTAAATGAGATTGACCGCACAATACATACTACGGAGGCAGTCTTCGGACCATTGCAAACTGCAATCGCAATATCTCGCCGCTTTTGCTCGCTTTCTCTAAAACAACCGCGTGCCAAACTTTTCGGGCATTTTCGGCTCTGAACTTGTGCACTATTCAACAGAGATTTATAAGATCCGGTATAAGAAATATATAAGTAAACCCTCATATGTTATTCGATAGTCACATACATATCATGTTAGATAATATAAAGATAAAGAAATAAATATTTATTTTTAAATCGCACAGGGGCTGCCTAGCTAAACCCTAGACTGAACCTAAGAAAAGGAATAGTTACTACTTTTTTCCGACAACTACCCTCATTGCATCATTCGTAAAAATCTAATATTAGGTGAAAGAATATGATAAAGGTACTTAAGAAATTGGAAAAATAGGGGTTGCCTACTGTCTATAGAGTCACCCTGGGTTACTATGAGGTAAAACTGTAAATAGTTTAAACCTGGATGAGCAAAAATAATGTATCACAAAAACATACGTGATAATTTTCATATTTTTAGTGTTCTTTGGATGGAGTAGCACTAAGGCGCCCGAGACGCAAACATCACGAAAGTGGCAGAAAATTAAACCTAACGTTGTCGGCCTTTTCAAATGGGAGTTCGTTTGTGTGTTTGTGTGTGGGACCATTGCTATTTTGTTTATGAAATTATGTATATGTAATAAATATATTTCATTTCATATTAATGTTGATTACTTTAATTATACTGTTACATGCCAAATAAAAACGGGGGATACAGTTAGAAATTTAATATTCTGCTGGCCGCGTTGTTTGTTTTTGGAAATAGAATTCTTAATACACATCATGTAATATTTAGCAGCCTACAACATGGTTGCACAATACCGTGGTAAGGTTTAAATGAGTACAAACTTATATTTTGTATAAAAATGCCTGTTTGTCAATTTCAACCTTGATATCTGAGAAAACTGTGTAAGTGGAATACCTGTTTAAGTGAGACTGGTTCGCAGGACCCTTGAGATCTCACTTATCCAGGTTTTACTGTAAATTAAATGGGCAAAAAAAAAATCCAACCATTTGTACCAGTAAGGCGATCCTTTCATATCATAGCGCTGGTACCGGCGGCCTAACCGCGTGGGCGTTAATCGAACGTGTCGGTTAAATATCTAAACTACGATTTTTACCACAAAACATCTTGTATTTTCCGATCATCATCATCAGCCTATATAAGTCCCACTGCTGGGCACAGGTCTCCTCTCATAGATGAGAGGGATTGGGCAGTAGTCCCCACGCTGGCCCAGAGCGGGTTGGGGACTTCACATACAACTTTGAATTTCTTCGCGGATGTATGCAGGTTTCCTCACGATGTTTTCCTTCACCGAAAAGCTAACGGTAAATATCAAATGATATTCCGTACATAAGTTCCGAAAAACTCATTGGTACGAGCTGGGATTCGAACCCACGACCGCCGCTTGACAGCCGCATGCTTGAACCACTGGGCTACCGTAGCTAAAATTAAGTAGGCGGTATCGTATTGCCATACTTCTCCGGTACGGCTTAGGCGACTTCCTGTTGTCGGTGCGAAGGCGGTACGATATGAGAAAACTGTGAAATGTCAGTGTCAACTGTCAGTCAACTCAGTACTACTTTTTACTGCGCCCCTACATTTAAATGAGCGCTTCCTGACTGGCGCGGGACGCGCGGAAGCGGGACGATGCGAAGGCAGTACTGGGGGGCTAGCATAACATGCATCTCGTCTCTACTCGCGCGCGAGATAGGCTACCTGTCACTGTCTGATTAATACTGTCAAAAAGTGACAGGTAGCTTATCTCGCGCGCGAGTAGATACGGAATGCATGTTGTGCTAGAGGGGCTGGTGCGCTTCTGCGCATAATATTCTACTGCGCAAATGTATGTAGTATTTTTTTTCGCTCAGTGTGCGATGCCGACCCTTTATAAAATTAAAAAAAAAAATTTTTTTAAATAAATTTTGGCCGTTTTGTTACTTACCTACCTAATACAAATTAACCCTGAAAGCTTTCCAAATTACATAATCTAATCCTAAATTCAAAATGAATCAGTAAATTTGTCCATCGTGCCCTAATTTTCCTTCCGAATTTCAGCTTTTCTGCTCATTTCAAATTCAAAGCACGGCCACCATATTTGTCTGAAAAATTACTGCCTAACAAAAATATCAACATTATAATCCCCAGCTTACTCAACCATAATTGCTTTATAATTCATTACTTTACTTTTTACTTTTTCGCCTCTCGAAATCGTATTTTCGTGCTTTGATAAGATTTCCTTGTTGCCAAGGATTGATACTGGCATAAAATATTTATAAAATCTGAGAGTACTGGGGAAGAACTCTGGCTACTTACGCATTTGTCAGTGCGGCGGCGGTACGATATTAGTAGAGAGCTTGTCGCCATTCGCGAGAGTCACATCATTTATTTTTGCTAAATATGTAATTCAATATTTCGTAGTTAATTATCCCCACTGCCATTGGCAAAGGCCCTCGAGGCTGCCATTTCTCTTTTATAATTATTAATAATTAATCTTAATTCATAATTTATTTATTCATATGCCACTGCGGGCCTACATTTCAAAAAAAAATGTGCTTAATCGGCCCTCGCTTAAAGTGGGGCTATACGAATGAAATACCCTTCCCGCTTGCGCGCATGAGTTTACTTCTTCGCATATATAATAGTGAAAGTATCCCGACAAGTGAAGAAACCTGTGTGACATCAATAAGCTCACGTCAAAGTACAAAATTCCACATACCGATCGAGCCCCGCCAAGTCAGGAAATAGCCAGGCGCCGGACGGGAGACACGTACTAGTACCTATGGCGGAGATGCTTGGGCTACGGCGGAAGTGCCCAGCCGCTAAGGGCCTACGCTAGCTTACGCGGGTGCACGGAGCAGGTCATACTAAACTGCGCCCGCGGCGGGCAGTTTAGTATGACCCGCTCCGTGCACCCGCGTAAGCTAGCGTAGACCCTAAACAAAGTAGTGCGATTCTGCTGCCGGAGTGATCTATTCCGAGTCGCTTGATTCTACAGTTGTAATGTTACCTAAGTGCAGTACCTACACTGCCTTTGAAGAAAATACGGATACAGAAGCTTTCAGTGGTTTGGCATGCATAATGTTAAGCCTACTGAAACTGCTGAAATATTAATCGGCCCAGAACCTTTCTGTGGCATAACTAAACGGGAAGTAAACTCTTACTTCATCATCATCATCATCAGCCTATCTACGTCGCACTGCTGGGCACAGGCCTCCTCTCATAGATGAGAGGGATTGGGCAGTAGTCCCCACACTGGCCCAGAGCGGGTTGTGGACTTTACATACAACTTTGAATTTCTTCGCGGATGTATGCAGGTTTCCTCACGATGTTTTCCTTCACCGAAAAGCTAACGGTAAATATCAACTACTCTTACTTACTAAGCGATAAATCGGAAGCCATAAATGTGGAAGTTCAGAAAAGGACTGAAACAATCGAAAGCATTAATAAAAAAAATTATAATAAAGCATTAATAATAGGCTACAACGCTAAGATAGCTAAAGAGTTATTACAACTGAAAATACACAAAACCTGCGCAGTGACTTACTTACCGGTAGGAAGGCACATCCCGAAGCGTCTAGAAATTCCTGGAGGCTACGGGTGTAAGCAAAGAACCTTTAGGACTGCCACAATAGCTCAATACCTGGTCGAGGCGGCATAGAAGGTCCATAAAAACTATGCCATAAAAATGTAGAATGAACCTAGTAAAGTGTAATTTCCCAATTGCAAACATGTGACACCTAAAACCACTTGAGAGTACCTAAAACCACGCTCGCTTCATCATGGATTGTACACCTATCAAACAACAAGGCCTAAACTTACCAGATATTCAATATTAACCACATATTATAGAGGTGGGTGATAAATAACTTCACGATGAAAAAATCACGGTGATCCGCCGTTATAAAATAACAGTGTGACTTGTCACGAAGTAACAACGTTACAAAATAACGTTGTTACTTAGCGACGATATCACTGGAACAGTGTGTAAGCGACGCGTCGCATCGTGCCTCGTGACCGCTGTTACTAACTGTGACTGTGACTGCGGTGCGCTGTCACAGAGTAACATCAGTTGTTACAAAAATATAACTGTAAATATAGTTGTAACTGCCGGGAACGATCGACACGCAAATGTCGTGACACGAAATAACCAAAGTGACAAAGTCACGGTGATTTTTTTTGGAACGGGAATAACAATAACGGTGATCGAAAATTAACGTTTTTCCCCATGTCTAACATATTATAATAAAAAAAAAATAATAAAACAATCCGCGTATGCAATCCTATTTGCAGCTGATTACTTTAAAAAGCATCTGCTAAAACTAAAAATATTAGAGGCGACAAAAATAAGCAGCAATTTTTGCTGGTATTTTTAAAGTTCATCAAAAATGCAAACCTTCATGAAAATGTATGCAGTTTGTGCATAGTTACTCCAGTACAGTAATAAAGCATTGCAGGCACTTGAAATCCTCTAAATAGATTACAGGTAGGTACATGCACTAGTTACCTGTCTAAAACTGACGTGGTTTGAATGAAATGATAACGAGATCGTTAAATATCTGTTTTTTTTAAGTCGTTGTAAACTTATTGTATCATCATAATCAGCCGAACGACGTCCACTGCTGGACATAGGCCTCCCCCAGAGAGCGCCACAATGATCGGTCATGTGCTGCCCGCATCCAACGGATCCCCGCGACCTTAACCAGGTCATCAGCCCACCTCGTGGGGGGCCTTCCAACACTGCGTCGTTCAAACTTATTGTATACTTTCCATTATTGGGGTAATAATCTCTGGAAACTATTTGTTCTGCAAACTAGCCACGTAAAATACCAACATTGACATCCAATCAAATTCAAATTGCATTGCATACTGTAGGTATATATCTAGATGTCCTAGGATCGACCTTGATACTCGACTATTTACAGTTGTGAGTGTTTTTAGGGTTCCGTACCCAAACGGTAGAACGGGGCCCTATTACTAAGACTCCGCTGTCCGTCTGTCCGTCTGTCACCAGGCTGTGTCTCATGAACCGTGATAGTTAGGCAGTTGAAATTTTCACATACTAAAAAACAGAAAAGAAAAACAAAATATTTAAGGGGGCTCCCATGTAACAGATGATCTTTTCGCCGTGTTTATAGATATGGTACGAACCCTTAGTGCGCGAGTCCGACTCGCTCTTGGCTGTTTTTTTGTGATTATTCTGTTATTTTTGCTACTTTCCGCCAATGTTGTCCAACTGATGGTTCCACTGAAAACCAGCGTTGGTTGCAACTGAATTGGGACCATTTCGTGATAGGTACATTCTGTTTTGTTCCCTGTTTATTTGTTACTTGGTCATTCTTTTGTGTCCCGAATTTTATTTCTATATATAGAAATGTGTCTCCGATGGAGGTGCCTGCTCAGTTTACCTTTCTCTATTCACTATGACATCGAGTTTTCAAAATTCGTCGCATCAGCAAAAAAATATCGCTCGCACGCTTGTGATGCAGATGGCGGCGAAGTGAGGGCTTCTAATCCCTTTTTTTGTATTTTACAACGCTTTTAGTCACGAGTGCCATTGGCCATTTTCTGTGAAATAGCAGAGCATTTCTGTTAATGACAAGTACAATACATTGAACAAATAATGCTGATTCCATTACAAATTACAATGCGTACTTAATTGCCAAATCTGTACTATTTATTTACATACACACATAAACTTACGCCTGTACTCTAAAAGGGGCCGGCTGTTCACATAAAATTTAATTTTCAGTGGGACTTTTAGCAATTTTAGATTTAAAGACGTAGAAAACGTCATATTGCAGCGACAGGTTGCTTACCCATTGCCCACAACACAATTCGACCCATTCTCATAGTCGTCCCTTGTGAGACCCCAGGGATGAAAGTGAGGGTGCTATTCGAGTCAGACACCAATCAGGGCGTCGGATATAGCGAATTTTTTATGTATTAATTATCATCGCAGGCGCTTTGCCAAATATTCTATAACTCATTCAAATACATAAATTTAAACTAACGTGCGACATAGTTACACTTAATAAGGGAATAAGGGTTGACACTCACTTGGAAAAGTCACTATTTGTGACATGTTTCGGACTGAAATTGGAGTTCTTCATCAGGTTGTGGTGTTGCGATAACCGACAGTGCATCACTACGCGCCGGAGCGAATATCACACACTTTATTAAAAAAACCGGTGAGTTTAGCTACGGAAACCTACCGACGGCCTTTAAGTTGACTGTTGAACAACTTAAAAAAAAAACAAAATAACAAAAAGGTTCACATATTCGTCTTAAAACGGGTCCATGATTTTGAACACAAACGATGGTGGACACCAAATCGCTTTAAAAAAAGACAAGGTTGTATTCAATTACATTCGTTCAATCGAGAAGCCTGATTGCCCGTTAGACGCCGGAGGTGACGAAACTTGAAAAAAACTTTCGAAAAAAGAACAAATTTCCCTGGACGTACTAAAACATTCCTAAAAACCGACCCTACTTTTCCGTGTAATCAAAAATGCAAATCCGCGAGTAAAAATTATGCTGATTTCACAAGGTTTTTTTTTTGCGTTGGTAAAACTGATTTTCATTTTCTGAGCTTTGTTGGTAATTTTAGCGAGTTAAGTGGAATTCCCAACTCGATTACGTAGGTAACAAAGCGGGATGCCCAATGTTGCATGCTGCGTTGTGAGGTATATTGGACCAAACGTGTAATTATTATTTTTTCCATTGAACTGGCTTGTTATTATTTGTTGGGTGTCTGTATTGCGTAAAATACAAGGGCCATTTTACGGGAAGTTGTACACTCTACTTTTTTTAAATTTAGTTAAATTCGGGTTTTTTCTATTCAGAGTCGAAAGCACTTTCGAACCTAATAGGGGAAAAAAGTGACCCAAGATTTTTTTATTCCATTCCGTTACCATTCTCATCGGACGAACTCAACGTAAAATCGAAAATAGTATGAAAAATTTAGAACACTCAGCTCGCGACCAAGTATGTCGTGGCACACCCGAAATTTAAGGCAACCTTAAATAATATAAAGAAATTTAACTATACCCGATTGGAACTTGATCGCGTACAGTTATATTTACTTATAACATTTTGTTAAAATCGTGTAAGTTTAAATCGATATAATATAACAACTTACTTTTACCACGCCTAAAAGAGAGCGCATTATGTAAGTATAAAACCGACTTTACTTCAATGCATTCAGTCGAATAGCCCCCTGCTATTTATAGTCATATTACTGAAGCGAGTTTTCCCCAAACATTGTAAGTAGACATTTACCTACCTGAATACGTGGCAGGATTCGGCGGGGTAATTACATAACACTGTACTCGTAATCGATATCGGTTAACTTTGATCCATTATGATTTTGGCTTTTGTTAATAACTACACCGACATAAGTACTAGGGTTACTTTGCCGACCGCAGCCCGCTGACTCTGCCTATCAGTTTCTTAACTACCCTGATGTTATTTTCGAATATAAATACCAAAATAAAACTGGTTAATATGGCACCATAAAAAATCAAGTACAAACGCATTGATATTATAATATTTAGTTGCAAATTATCGTGTAACATAGGTAGGTATGCAAGCAGAAAAACATTGCAAAATATACTTAGTTCCAACAAAATTCCACTCTACTCAATCGGAATAATTTCGGAATTATAAGACCCAGTTTTGTTTGTTCTGCTAAATTCCCCAGTAAATCCTGAAGTTTGACAATCAATACGAGTATAACACACATTTGAAACAATAAGTTAACACTTTCTCCTGGAGCTGTAGGTACAAGTGAATACAAAAATCGCTAGGAAAACTTTCTAAGAATCACTCCCACTAAGAAACCATTAGAAATAGATTAATCAATGAGATATCACCATATACCTTGTCGACGTTAACGATTAGAGCGAATTAACGATCCTGAGCAACATACATATGACTGGGAGAATATTCAGCGATTTTACGGCGGTCTTATTAAAATATTATCAAAGGAGACTATGATCACAGTAACATTTTGTACAAAGGGTAAACTAATATCATCGGTTCTGAGTCCTATTTTTCAATATTTTCGCCAGCCAACCAGCCAGCCAGATGTTGGTTTGTTTTGTATGTTTTTGTGTTGATGTCGCCGATGTGAGGGTCATAAGAAAACAATCCTAAAGTTTTTGTTTTTCGCCGGGAGACCTCAGGTTAATGTTTCGGTTAAGCTCAGCTCTTGCCTGGGCTGATTATTAACAAGTTTAGTAAAATGTCACTTGGAAATAAGCCGACACTTATAAAACTTTGTATTGGTCCAATCTTCTCTTAATATGCACGTGTAATTTTTGCTCACGTGCCTATGACATCACCTGCTTCCGCTCATTCAGAATCGTTTTCTCCGTAGGTTGACTGGTACCCCGTGGTACCAGTCGAACCTCAGTCTGCAGCAAATCATGGTGATTAGCACCAGTATGGTTTAAGCAGACTGCCTTTGATAACGCTCGTCATACGAATCCTTTAGTTAGGAAGGCTGTCGAAAACGTTACCATCGCCTCCCCCCCTATTATTTTGTTTATTGTGTTTGTTTGTTTCTTTTTTAGTCTATAGTATTTTTTGTGTACCTAGTGTAAAAATTCTTCATACAATTCAATATTTTCGTCAGATTCGTGAATTGGCGAAGCCTTGGCATTAATTTAAGATACTAAATAATTTTCGTTGAATGTTGAATTATGTACATAATTGGTTTCCTCCACACTATTTATGTCGCTGTCATTATATTCTCATTGCAGTCGGACGTTTTTACTCTTGTTTTTAAACGAATCATCAATGTTTGAAAAAGCCGTCAATTTACGGATTCATATCAGAAATAATGTTGACGTCAAGCCTGTAAAGGTTACAAAATTAAAAAATATATTAAAGCGTAAGTTGTTTTCAAGAATTGTCACAAAGATTCGAGTTTTACTATCGGGTCATAATTTTCGTGACCGTGTTAAGAAGGATAGTAAGTAGCTTCAAATAATGCAATCATTATTTGGAACAGCTTATTATATCCATATGTAGATATCAAGTTTGTTGATATAAATGATCGTGTTAACAGTTTAGCGCCCGACTGTACAAAACGATACTTTAATGAAGAAACATGACCGGCGATATTTTCGTAAGCGTACCTATTTTGTTTTGTATCAAATGTACTTTTAGTCGCTTGCTTTTCCAACTTACCTATTCTACGAAATATCCGAAAAACCAGTTTATAAAGAGAAAAATATGCTTAACTTATAACCCGACATGAAATAATCGGAGTAAGCTGGATTCGTTGACTTGTGGAGTAAACCGGATGTGAAAATAATGGTTTGCTTAAACAAACAGAAGTAATTGAAGTTGATTTAAACTTTGAAAGAAGAGGAAGCCAAAACTTTCTCTAGAAGTACTCCATAACAAGTACGAGCAGAAGTAATTTAATTGGCTATTATCATGGTGTAGGACGGTTAGAACATTCAAATCGCGGGGTGATTGCGTCACTTCTCAAGTGGGCGTTAGGACATTAAGGAATGTTAGTTTTACCTACAAAAATGTCATTTGATAATATCCCAACGCTCGTTTGAATAGTTAAGCAATTGCCCTGCTGGGCCGGTATTCCATCCGAGACATTTGACGGAAGGGGTATAGCCCCATCTTAATGTCTCTTACAAAATCATAATGACAGTCATCGAAGTCACCGAGTGAAGTTGCACCACGTCCGTAGAGTTTACCCACCGCTACCCTACTACACGTGATCCCTGTGTGATGCTAAAAGCGCAACAAAAACTGGTAACCGTACCGTCGATCTCACGGTTCAAATAATTGTCAAATGATAAAAAAAATTATAGAGACATGAAGGAGAGGCACACATGGAATATTTTTGTGATTCGGACCAATACCTAGCCTAGTTATAGTTACTATACCTTATAGGCACCGTGACAAAATAGACTTGGCGGGACCTTTGAACTGCAAATATAAGTATTCGCGCTTTCCAGCCCTCATTAGTATCTAACAGGTTTTCAGCGCGCCGCGCTGGGCCCCCGGCTTGTCGCATCTCACACCGAAATTATGTTTGTTTGCGGACATTGGTGATTTTTTTGCACAAATGAGTAAATGCCAAAGTAAAGAAGCTTAGGCGCCTGTAGAGGCAAGCCCTGCTCCATACAAACTCTGTGCAAGTTTTATTCATCGGTATTGGCACTCTCGCATATAATTTTTTTTTTTGCTTGTTAATATTAGATATACGAAGAATGTCAAGCAAAAAAAAATCAAAAAATTCAAAACACAAAAAAATAAAAAAATGCATTTTTTTTCTTGAGGTTCTAGCTAACTAAAAAATAAGTGTACTGACCAAAAATCATAAATGTAAATTAGCAAACACAAGCGAAGAAAAACTTGCACAAAGTTTGTATGGGGAGTGCTTGCGTATACCTACAGGCGCCTTCAGCACAAAAAAATTCGTACATTGACACGCCATTTTCTATGTCAATCGCACGCTAATATATTGCTATCCTGCTCGTACGAAATTCTTCGTGCTTAGAGCGTTTTTACTTTTTACTTTAGTGACTTCCTTCCACCTGCATTCTAATATTGATCAATGTTTTTTTGTCACGTTTGAAAATAAATGAACAGTGATATCAAATTGGGAAATAAATGAGTTATACTCGTACTTAACGTAATGGCACCAATTATGGACGGCTTAACAACTCCGTCGACATCTTTTGGCTGTAACTCTCTTATTTTATAAGTTTGATGTTAGGTATTTCAAAGAAAATGTAGCTTAATAATCACTGATTATAATAAACATACAAAAGTTTTGGATCAAATTGTAAGTTCCGAGAAAATTGCTCCAAATCTGAAAAAGTCGAAAATCTTCGAAAATCCTATGATGGACAAGACAAAATCCAATTATGGACACCCAATCTTGGACACCTTATGTTCTAAACACATTGTAGGCCGCCTGCAATTTCACATATAAATTCCTTTATTTGTTGAATTCCAAACTTTAAAAAAAAGTAGAAACTGTCATATAAAAGGAGGCACAGGTCAACAGGTCGTATTCAGCCAATTCAGCTCGTATTTTTCTGTTGGAAACGCCACGTCTTTTTAAGTCTTGAATAATTTGCGTTTTTCGGTAAAACAATACACTTGCGATTCTGTTAAAAAAAAATCCCGCTGTTTATTTTTTGTTGAGCATGATGTTTTTGACGTTTTAAGGTTATGTTTATCAAATATTTATCCAGATTTTGTCGTATTTCCTTCATTTTTGAGAAAAGTACTATATTAGCCTTGGCCGGAATGGCAATTGCAGGGTTCGTATTATAATTAAAGGGACTCGCAAGCTCGTCCGTTTAAACAAATACTCAGCCTGCAATTGCTTTTTTCCCCGGCCACGGCAATAATGTATTATTTTTTTTCGGGATAAGGAATTCAAATTTTACATTTCTTTCGAATTTTAAGTAAAAATTTTTTTACGAAAAATCGTCATTATACTTGATTTCGACTAATTCGGGGATAAGGATTTCAAATTTTATATTAATTTTGAATTTCAAGTTAAAAAAAAATTTTTTTTCGTAATATCGTCATTATACTCGATTCCGACTAATTCGGGGATAAGGATTTCAAATTTTACATTTATTTTGAACTTTAAGTAAAAAGAAAAAAAAATACGAAAAATCGTCATTATACTCGATTTCGACTAATTCGGGGTTAAGGATTTCAAATTTTACACAAATTTTGAATTTTAAGTAAAAAAAAAAAATTTTTTTGCGGAAAATCGTCATTATTCTTGATTTCGATTAATTCGGGGATAAGGATTTCAAACTTTACATTTATTTTGAATTTTAAGGGAAAATTTTTTTTTTTTCAAAGTCGTCAATTTACTCGATTTCGACTGATTCAGGGATAAGGAGTTCAAATTTGATATCTATTTAGAGCATCTATAAATATGTAACCGGTAGCACTTGGAGGTCATTTGCCTTCGGCTTCTGAACACATCTTAGAGTACTTAATAATATGTGTGTAGATAAAGTAATGTATGCAACTGTACATAATTAGGCATTAAAAATTTAAAACACTCGTGTACCAGTTGCATAATAGTAGTTTATGCTATTCATAATAAGGTCACACGAGTGTTTAATTATGTACAGTTGCATACATTACTTTATCTACACACATATTATAATAAGTACTCTAAGATGGGTTCAGAAGCCGAAGGCAAATGACCTGCATTGCTACTAGTGCTACCGGTTACATATTTATAGTAGCCGGTATTATATAACATTTGAAATCCATATCCCCGAAATAGTCGAAATCAAGTAGGTATAACGACGATTTTTGGATAAAAAAATTTTTTTTCTTAAAATTCAAAATTAGTATAAAATTTGAAATCCTTATCCCCGAATTAGTCGAAAACGAGTATAATGACGATTTTTGGCAAAAAAAATTTTTTTCGCTGTAAATTCAAAGTTAATATAAAATTTGAAATCCTCATCCCCGAATTAGTCGAAATCGAGTATAATGACGATTTTTCGAAAAAAATTTTTTTTTATTAAAGTTTAAAATAAATGTAAACTTTGAAATCCTTCTCCCTGAATCCTTATCCCAAAAAAAACTTATATCGACCTGAACTTTCGTATCGACTGAATTTTAATTTTCCTGTTCCAAATTTAAAAAAAAATCTTTATAGTACTAAATAGGAAATTATAATGAATATTATATTACTGCTGGTAACCTTCACCACAGGTAAGAAAATTTTCATAAGTACATTGATGTTAAAATGAAGGTCATTTGCCTACGGTTTCTGAACGCATTTTAGAGGATTATGATATTTGTGTAGATACTTAAACTACTATTATAATAAAACTGGGTGGCATTTTTCAAACATTTACCTCGCCAATAAATCCGTCCAACATTGGGTGTCCATAATTGGGTAACCAGAATTCAGTATGAAAACCAATCACGGAGAAATTGTCCATAATTGGAGATTAACAAAAAATAGGATCCAGTAATGTACATCCTCTCTAAATCATTCAAATTGGATTCTAATGCAATAAACACTTTAAAAAAGTATTGTTAAATATGTAACGCTTCTCACGAAATCATATCAAAATAATATTGTTTAGAGAAAATAAAGTTTACAATCAAAAACGTAAACCTACTTCCTTAGTTATTTCTGTAAGAAATTAAGGTTATTCGTGAAAAATGCCGGAACACACTTTTTGCCGCCGCGTCATTTTTAAACAAAATGACCGAGGTGTATGTCATTTGTCAATGTGATACATAGAAGCCTATTCTTTATGCTTAAAGTGTTGCCATGACTAAAATACTTTTCCGTTGCTTAATTTCGACCGTGAAAGATTTTTGCGTCCATTACTGGAGCCAGGTCCATTACTGGTGCCACTACGTTACATGTTTTAGAAAAGTATTAAAACGTAACAAATAAGTTGTTGTGTGCAAATTGACTCTAATAGAATAAAATTGCCAAGCGAGTGTTTCTGACAATAGTATAGGTATTTCTTTTTTTCCCATTAAAAAAACCGGCCAAGTGCGAGTTGGACGAACGAACGGCAAAAAAACATGTTTGTTGTATGGGAGCCCCCTTAAATATTTATTTTATTCTGTTTTTTAGGATCTTTTGTTATAGCGGCAACAGAAATGCATCATCTGAGAAAATTTCAAATGTCTAACTATCACGGTTCATGAGATACAGCCTGGTGATAGACAGACGGACGGACAAACGGACGGACGGATGGACGGACGGACAGTGGAGTCTTAGTAATAGGGTCCCGTTTTACCCTTTCAGTACGAAACCCTAAAAAAACAAATACAGATCATACCTACAGTCATAAATTATCATAATACCACAGAATAAGTAATAGTACGACCTACGTACAGAAGTTGCACTGTTAACAAATAGCTAACTTACAAACCCAAATTATAATAGGTAAATAACAAATACTGACCACACCAAGCGAATGACGAGACGACGTGACCGTCCGGTAGCAATTCGCCACTGAATGTACTTGCAGCGGCCCGGGATGTACTTGCAGAGCGGCGCGGCGAACTGACGGAGTGAAAGCCGCCTGATAATACCCTTAAATATGGTTGAAATTCTTTGTGTTGAACGTATTTGTATTAAAATGCTATTGGATTTTGAACCTAATTGTTTGAACAGAAAAGTAGCTTTTTGAAGGAATTGCTTTGGAACAATTCGTTCAACTGTAATGATTTTAAGTATACATCCACTGCGTTCGAGTAGTTCGGAAATTCACGAAAAAACTATACTCTAGCCGCTTAAATGCTACCCGCGCGACTCCACACGCAAGGATATAGATTAACAGCCAAATGTTTATGCCGAATGTACATACTATATAAAGTGACAGAATTTTTGAAATTGGGTTATTGGTTCCGGCGATTACTCATTAATCATTATATTAATAATCGCAACCTCAGGAGCTCTCAAACTCCCATATTACATATTTTACGAGTATCTATTTATTATTACTACTACAGAAAAAGTCTAATAATAGTCTAATAGATTCAGTGTGACAGGTGCCCCGGCACGGGGCAAACTCGGCTCGCGCTGAGATAATTTGATTACGTATGCATTAAGTGCATTTCCATTTCCCCATGGAATGAGATCTCTTTTAAATCTACGATGTAAGTCTTGATGACTGCCCCCGGTTGGCGAATATAAAATATGCTGTTTTAGGAAACTTGTAATAATAAAGAGATAGGCATGAATAAGTTCATCAAGCTATTGGCTCAACTGATTTTATGATCGGCCATTTAAATGGGCATTTTTATTAGGGTTCCGTAGTAAACAAGGAACCCTTATAGTTTCGCCATGTCCGTCCGTCCGTCTGTCCCCCGTTTATCTCAGTAACCGTTAGTACTAGAAAGCTGTAATTTGGGATGAGTATACATATCAATGACGCCGACAAAACGGTAGAATAAAATACCTCCCCTACATGTAAAGTGGTAGTGCAATTTTTTTTTGTTCCAAACCCCATCGTGTGAGGTATCGTTGGATAGCTCTTTCAAAAATATTATAAGGTTTCGAAAAGCATTTTTTGATTACAGAATTGGTTGGCGTGATATTGCTTTGAAGTGATAATTTTTGTTGTGGTCAAGTGCCCCCCCCCCCCCCCCCCCTGCCAGCTAAACGGTGGCTACTAGGCATGTGAAAAAATCGTGGTAGTAGTATATACGATGAATTCAAAAGGAAAACTATCACAGCTAAGTAGACATTACTAGTTAACCAGTAATAGTCGAACTTGTATCGAATAAGAAATGTACTTTGCAAAAGCAAACTTTCGTACAATTTCCATTGATATACCTTAGATACTGTTGTTAATTCTGTCAAAAACATAGTAAAATATAAGTTTGCGAACTTCTTAGTCCACATAATGTAACGGGTGGACGACTACGGAACCCTACCTTGCGCGTGGCCCGACACGCACTTGGACGGTTTTTTTAATAATACTTTGTAAAAGTGCATTCAACAGAGATTTTCAGAACCGGATACGATTACCTGCGGGGTAATCAAGTAACTTTATGTACTACCGTTAGAGCATATTTAATGTCATTTTTCGACTTTAGCAAATAGATTTATACGTCAAAATTGACATTAAATATGCTCTAACGGTAGGTAATACATAACGTTACGTGACTACCCCGCTGTTCGGAATATTATTTCTTAAGTAAGTAAAAATATATTTATGTAACTCTTTTACACAATAAATAAAAAAATAGTACATTACTTACCAAGGGCGATAAAACAAAGAATGTCTCAGATCGCAGGTATTTTACGCCCGAGCCGAAGGCAAGGGCGATAAATATGCGATCTGAGGCTTTCTTTATTATCGCCCGTGGTAAGTACAAACGTTTATGCCACCCCCTGGCAAGGAAGTGGGTTTTTTCGCGCGCGGAGCGTGCGATAATGGCCACTTTATGGCCAGGTGTGACATAAAATCATTTAAGCTTTGAACCTGCTCATAAAATTTCACTAGAATCGGTTGAGAAACCTGTAGGTACAGTATAACAGCCGGAAATCCGCCCGCCGCCGGACATTCGAAAGAATTTTTGCCCACGCTGAAACGGAGACCCTTGGTCGCTTCGCTCACTCTCTCAATAAAGTACAACTAATAATTCAAATGTTTTATTTTCAGTACATTCAAAGCATTATATTGTGCCTTTAAGTCTATTATGAACTTAAAACTATATAATTATGTACATCTTATTGTATTGAGATCATTGTTAACATTATCAAAAACACATAAATTTAATGTTCATGAGGTCTACTGTTGCATATTTTATACAGCAAAGTTTCGAAATTCAAGAAAGTAAGCCATCAGAAGCGAAGTTAACTAACATTTTTAATGATGACTAAAACATTTCCCATAAACATGACCATTTATTTATTTTTGGTAACAATTCCATGCAACCAACAGTACTTTTATCTCACGAGCGCGGGTGAGCTATGGTTGCGTGTTGAGATATTAATGCACATTGTCTATATATTCGTATGTATTACAACTTCAACTACGGCCATAACCCGCGCTCGTCATATAAATGTACTCACACACACACACACATCAGTCACAATTGAACACAGAAAAATGACTAGATAATCAAATAAATTTGCCTGAGCCTACTTCGTTTTGAAAATTAACTAATTTTGTAAGACCTCCAGCGGGGCTAGCACAAGTGTCACTACGACGCGACGCGAGTAGAAAAAAATCTACAACCGTCTTTCTAATAATTCGTCCAGTTCGAACGAGATAGAAATCGCTGAGTCGCGCCAGACACGACTTGGCAGTTGTGCTAGCCCACCAGGTACCTAATTATCTACGGTTTTATGGACAAGTGTGAACATGAAAAATAGGTTTCTGTTAAAATTTAACACTTTTAAAGCTAGCATAATTTGATTACTTTAAAAAAATTACCACCCAAAACCTTTGACAAAAATATAATGCTTATTCTTTATTTGCTTACTACACATTCTACATTATTTATCTATCTAATGAAATGGATCTTAGAAATTTCAATGGTACAAATAAATTCGCGGCGTAGGTATTTTGTTGTCACTAAAATGTAACTTCAATACATTCTTGTTTGATTTTTGTTTTAAACATCATCTAGTCCCTTTTGAGTCAAAATGATTAGTGTCGTAATGAAATTTCTAAGATCGATTTATGGCATAGCATTAATCTTAGCGATATTGTCGCCTTCGATAACTTGATAACAATCAGATAACAAACATTGTTTAATGTGTTAAATGTTACTGCATTTAATATGTGGTCTCCCTATTTTAATAGTAAAAACACTGTTTAAATGTGTTAAATGTTACTGCATTTAATATGTGGGCTCCCTACTACTGGTGGCAACTGGTGGTACTATACACAATAGGTATAAATGGTACCTTCAAACATTTTACTAGTTAGTGTGATCAATATAAAATCAAACATTTTTTTACACACACACGCAAACACAGCCTCGCAAACAAAGGAAATTTACAAAAAATCATTTGACTAATTGACAAAAAAAATTTTACACAGCTTTTAAATTACCTACTTATTGTAACATGTGGTTTTCCCAAAATTAATAACGAGTTTCTATTCTAAATTTGTAGTTTTCTAATCCTTTATTTAACAAACATATTTAGTAGCAAAATAGTCGACAGTCAAATTTCCTGAATAACTGGGGTATCCCAGATATAAAGAGACCTTCAGTAACCTTCAGTGAAAAAAATATTATGATAATTTTAACATTTCAGTAAGTTGTACAACCTACCTCATTTTGTCACGAAAAAAATATAGAAACGAAAACTATGCATTTTTCTTGTATAAAATCAGTGGTTTTTTTAATGATCTGCCCATTTTGGTATTTTTCCCAACAATTTTTCAAATTTGAAACGATAACATTTATTTTTTCGTGTATGGGCAACATTTGGGGCGCCAATATATGTTTGATCCATCATGACTATTTTATGTAAAGTTTCCATAGGTGTAGTGTCGCAAGTAATTCTGGTCAGCGCAAGAGACCAAATTTTTACCTATAATTTTATTCGTTTTCGATTATACCGCATGTATTTTAGATACTACCTCAAACTTTACAAGGTCTTAGTATAGGCCCTAATGAATATGTCTTCACGCTTCTGTCATGTGTCAAGACTGTCAAGTAAGTGTACGCAATACATTGCTGCCCGAAAAATTTTCAAGAATTTATTAAGCTCTAGTAGTTGACACTACATTAACAATTTGTTTCAGTGTTGGTTCATAGAACTAAAATTAACGTCTGGTTACAGTTTGAGGTAATATCAAAAATACACACTGTATGGTTCTCAATTACGCATCCAGTTGCCTTATTTATTTTTAATTATGAACTGCGACATCGAAACGTCACGTATATCGAAAAAATCACCTAAAAACTCTTTAGTTACGTGACTACCCCGCAGATCTAATATTTTCCCCTTATGTTTTTGGAACTATGCTTTCCTGTTTCATCAAAACGTATTATTATGCGATTTAAACTTGTTACCCTGCTTTCCTTAGAGCAAAAGGTCTTTCACTGGGTAGCGTTCGAGGTAACCCTTCACGCCATCTTCATGCTAATAATTAAGCCATGCTCGTTGCACCATTGAAAATTAAAAATAATTCACACCTTAACTGACAGATTTGTCACGGCCAGAATACAGTTATTATTTCCTAATAAAAAACTGTCAGCTAAAAATTGTCTCTTTAATTCTAGGGCATTTTTTGTGTGACATTGGAAAGCAATTCCAATTCAAAAAGTTTTCACATAAATATGTTCAAATGCTGCACCTATGCTGGGTATCACGTTAGTGCTGGCAACTTTTTTGTCTTTCCTGTGTACAGAACATTTTTTACCCTTATGTCCTATTTCTGATTTATTATGAGTAGTCTTTATCTGTGACGATATTGAAACATTCCTTTTCTTGGTCCCACACGTTTTGCAAATACACTGATTGTCATCACTATTGTCACTTTTCTTATCATTAACTACACTTTCACGACTAGGTTGATTGTTCTTATTTATAAGTAGTTCATCATTATATTTATTACTGCCTTCACTAGACTGTTTATCTGTAATTGAAAGCTGCTTGTGGTCTAAACATGTCGTTGATTTCTGTAAAATAAAGAGAATTATTTTAGGAAAACAGCATTATTATTGAGAAATTAACAATATGTTCATTGAATGTCAATATGTCACGAGTTATGTTTAAAAAATATTTAAAATACAGTTATTTCGAAGTTTTCTGCCATGTTTTCAATACTGTTGTGCAATTTAGACGCAAGATTTAGCGTGTATTTATAAGTATAATTCTAAAACACATGTTTCATAACAGGTATTAATCCAATTATAATTATATCCTGTTTGGCGCAACATGTTGTTTTAAAGCGGAGGTCATTGGTTTTAATCATGTTCTTACCAATTGCCATTTTTTTTATACCCACACAATAGTTATTATTTGAAATTCGGTACTTGCATATATCTACGTATAAATTAAAAATGGTTTGTGAAGCCTCTAACTCTGAGCCAACGAGGGGACGACATACCTAACACTAATCCAAGAAAAGAGAGCTCTGCCTAGCTGTGAGGCGTACACAGGTTTGGGACACCCTGTGGACGGTGATGGTGAATACTTACAGTTGGTTTGACAGCTTTCGAGTATATTCGCACTCTTCCCTCCAACTCCATCCTAAGGCGCCAGTCCCGCAGGTACATGTGCGCGGCGGCTGCATCGTGCCGACCACGACGCCACGTGTGCCACCTAAGGAGAAGCAAATAACAATTAATACAATACAAATACTCTTTATTGCATGCGTCAATTAAAGGACACAGTACATTATAAAATCACAATTAATAGGGGCAAACAACAAGAGGTTATTACGAATAGATTTAATATTACGTTTACGGTTTTCTGTATAACAAATTCAATGTTTGACAGCTAATCCTGGTATACCGCTCGCAGTAAAGGCTCGCAGGCTGGTGCCACTTTCTTCTTTCTTTTGCCTGGTGGCACTCACCGCATAGCATTTTTTTTTTCGTTCCTGGTACGCAAGGGTACCTCGATACCACGGAGGTGAACCAGAGGTGAGTCCAACCAATGAGGCTAGAGCAAAGGGCCCGAGAGAAGTTATTACTTTTTCATAAAAGGGTCAGGGTAAGGGGTTCTAACCATCAGGATTGAGCGAAGCTGTTCAAATAATAAAATTGATACTCATAGGTGCAAAATTAAAACATTGCATACACAAATTGAAATATAATAAACGGGTCACTCACGGGACTTGTTTCGGACCAATACGTGGTTCTTAATCAATATGTCTGAGACTCACAGGAGTTTTCTATTCGTTCGTTTTAAAATTGTAATACACAAGCTTAGCACATCAGATCTCTGGTCGATATTCACTTTAAATATAATTAAATATAATCTTGATTAAGAAGATGTCAAGAAGTAATTAATACTCATGAATAGGATAGGGAAAAGAATAGGCACCGCGCGTGTTATTGTTCTGACGTTGCAAATGTCCATAGACTACGAGGCTATCTTTTCTGTTTTATTAATAAAAAAGACAGTTTTAAATCTTGATTCAAATGAACTTGTTTTCAGAATCGACTGTCTGTAAAGGATTTTGATAGTGAGCCATATTTGATTTTTTCCCTCAGTAAGTACCTAGGTAGTTTACGTCGGAAATAAAATTATACTGCATTCGAATAAAATACTGTTAAGCCGTTGTCTACCGGTGTATGTAAACAAAAGATTGTTTTGTTTTGTTTTTTATTTTTGATTTCATTTCAGAACTAGAACTTCAGCTTCTTTTTTGTGCAAGCTAATAAAGCTATGCTCAATAGTGAGATGTATTCAGATAGATGACGGTGCGGAAATAGTTCAAGAGCTGCATACCTTGCTAGGAGTTGCAGGATCCTGGACTTTTGCCCTAAAGATCGGTACGTGAGTGCTGTGCTCCGTACTGATATTAAGTCGCCTCTTGCTTCTGCGCGGTGCTTGAAACTGAGCCGCGCCGCCTCGAGAAAGAATTTGGAAGCCACTACGGGAATACCTGAAAACATTTTATGTAGGTATGTTGTTGCTGTCGAATCTCATCTGCAACCAACCAAACATGCAAAGCAGGTGGACATCATTGGATATATTTCCACCGCGAATAGGTACACATTTTTATTATTTTTGTGTATCACAAATAGTTCCTTCTACGACAATTAAGACGGTTGCTTCTCTCTGAAGGAAATCTTTCGCGACCTATTTTACTAGTTTGATTTGTTTCTACTCAAGCGTCTTCTGCGTGTTTCATCTTTTCAATACACGGCGGCATTAATTCAGCTTCTCAAAGAAAAAAAGTGATGTTTTAAAGACCAACCAACCTTTATTTCTTAACCACTCTCCATGCAGCACATAATGCTCCCAATTGCCTGGCTCCAACTGGAGAAGCCTCTTCAGTATGGCCAGCCGATCTTTCTCTGGCTTCATTGATGAGAGTTCGACGAGGGCTTGAACGAAGCGTGGCTGAAGCCGAATGCACTTCTCGAGCATTTTGACCGCCTGTTCGGTGCGACCACTTTTCCTGAAGAGACCGAGATATTTTATTTGGAATAGTAATAAAGATGTAATTAATTAGGCATTACATTACCTACCTACACGAAAAATTAATAATCCCTATTTTCATTATAATATGAACTAGTTTAAGGACTGAACTTCATGCCTATTGTATGGAAACGATAAACATAAACATAAAAGATATAATAATGGCTAATATTCATTTCACATTTTACTCCCCTCCAACAGCGTAACATTTTGGTATGTGTTGTTTTCGCCCCTTGGTCAGCTACGATACAATTTATGATTTACTAAATAGTAACTTTGATACTAACTTATAAATCTTTCCAAGGTTGTAGTGTGCGTTAGCATGTAGCCGGTTGTACTTGATGGCTAGGAGGAAGTGTTGCTCAGCATTGTCGATGTTGTTGATCATGGTGCCAATGTTGTTGTGGGCGCTTGCGTACGTCGGCCAGAGCCTGCGTCAACGTAATGTTTTTATAAGTAAAAGTTGTCAAATCACTTTCAACTTTACAGGGTCGACAGAAGGCGCTCGTGGCCCAGCGGCGCCTGCGTATCGCTTGCGGTATCTAAGGTTAAGCAACGTGGGCAGCGGTCAGGACTTGGATGGGTGACCGCTTTGAGTGGTTACTAACTGAGCGCTCCCGTGCTTTGGAAGGCACGTTAAGCCGTTGATCCCGGTTGCTGTCTATGGCAGCAGTCGTTAAGCCAAGTTGGAGGCCTTCGGGCGGCTTGAGAACTTCTAACAGTCAAGTTGCCCACTCACTTGACAAAGCCTAATCCCAATAAGGTCTAGTTTCCCCTCGTGGTTGAAAGGTCAGATGGCAGTCGCTTTCGTAAAAACTAGTGCCTACGCCAAATCTTGGGATTAGGTAGCGGACCCCAGGCATCCTTCAGGATGCAACTGTACTGGGATAACGCTAGGAGGATGATGATGGTTCCTGTTTGCATAAATACATCCCATTAAAACACACTCGTGTTATGTTATAATGCCTCCCATTATGAACCAGTAGCATAAACTACTATTATTTCACTGTTGTCAAATAGGGTATGTGAGGAAGTTGCGAACCTTGTATATAAAAATTACAGTTTGGGACATATCAAAAAACTAAGATGCAATTAGTACAACAATTCCGTCAAGGCAGACTAGTTTACCTTAGAGCTTCTTTGTAATGCTTGATAGCTCCGTCTTGCTGTTCAGTGTCTTTCAGGAAGTTGGCAAAGTTGTAGTGCAGCTTGGCGTTATGCGGCAAAGTCACTAAATCCGCCCTGGAGCAAACAAAACACATTTGAGGTGATTTACGTTGATCGCGCGCATCGCAGTGTGTGAACTGATTGCGCGTGTTTTACGAGTAAACAGTCTGCACTATCATTATTAAGTAAAGTTTTCTAACACGTCTCCTAGCTAAAATGATAGAGGATTAAATTTTTTATTGTCATTGTAAGTTGGTTCCATATCGTTACATTTTAACCAGAAATACAAATAATTGTAATCCCATCTGTTTCCAACGCGCTCATAAGCCATTAAAACTAAATTCATTGAACGTCTGTGGCCGGCTTTAATTCCCTCGTAAACTGCATGAAACGTCTTTACGAACGTGTATAGCCGGCATTAGCAATATTATTTTTATCGACACTAAAAACGCAGGGTTCAACGTAGAAGCCGTAAATACGTTATGTTTTCAATTTCGTAAAATTTATATCTAATACGACAGATGTCGTTATTTTCAATTTTTGATATCAATCAGCCTAATGGCAGGTATTGGAATCATTAACCTAGCATTAGTCTGGGTAAAAACTATACTCGTGCTGCTAAAGAACATCATTACTTTGTATATTAGGCCCGTAAACGACTCTAACGATTTCCTTAACATTTACTAAATAGTTTACAGGAACGAACTTCGAATTAAAAAAAAACAACGGGTTGCACTCCGGGAGTGCCGGCAGAAGTGAAAACTCAATAAAGATAGTAAATGGGTCATTGTCAGATTTAGGTGCGCGTCTTTTCGGTGGACAGGACATGCCAAAAGTTAAGGGCTACAAAGCTTAATTTTCGATTGATCTGATAACCCGCATAATCTGTAATTCCGTGTCTATAAATCCATGTAATAAAAACGTAAATTACATGCACACAAGCCGTTAACTATTGTCCACCGAATGGACAACTTTTGTTTTTCCGACTGACAATGACCCAAATAACAAAGATATTCATATCGGTATCGGTATCGGTATCCGTATCCGTACTCATACTCATGTTCATATTCATATTCGCATAATCAATTTACATATATACACAATATGTCCCGAGTATCATTGTGTCTTACGCATCCTGAGTTTAGCTGAGTTGACACCTCCTAACATCGCAATCACGATTACTAGGAGCGGTCAACTAGCTGGTCTTAGAATCTGTCGCAAGTTCAACAAATTTTCCCCAGTACAAAAGTGCTCAGCGCCGCCAAAGAAGTTTTCACTTCAAAAATTGTAAGCAATACTACCTATTTCCCATTTTTAGGGTTCCCTAGTAAACAAGGAACCCTTATAGTTTCGCCATGTCCGTCCGTCCGTCCGTCCGACCCCCGTTTTTCTCAGTAACCGTTAGTACTAGAAAGCTGTAATTTGGCATGAGTATAGATATTGATGACGCCGACAAAACGGTTGAATAAAATCTTTAAAAAAAATTTTTTTTAGGGTACCTCCCCTACATGTAAAGTGGTGGTAAAATTTTTGTTTCTTCCAAACCCCATCGTGTGGGGTATCGTTGGATAGCTCTTTCAATATTATATATTATAAGGTTTCTAATATCATTTTTTGATTCAAGAATCGGTTGGCGTGATATTAAGCTTTGAAGTGATAATTTTCGTTATGGTCAAGTGTCCCCCCCCCCCCTGCCAGCTAAACGGTAGCACCTAGACATGTGAAAAAAATCATGGTAGTAGGATATACGATGAATTTAAAAGGAAAACTATCACAGCTAAGTAGACATTACTTAGTTAACGAGTAGTAGTCGAACTTCAGAAATGTACTTTGCAAAACCAAACTTTTGAACAATTTCCATTGATACCTTAGATAATGTTGTTAATTCTGTCAAAAACATAGAAAAAATAAGTTTGCGAACTTTTTAGTCCACATAATGTAACGGGTGGATGACTACGGAACCCTACCTTGCGTGTGGCCCGACACGCACTTGGCCGGTTTTTTATTTCTTTAGATTCGTTGAGTGTGCTCAGGAACTCCATGACCTCATACCGCCTTCCCCCTTCTTCCATCAGATATCCAGACGACGCCGACGTACGACTGGCTACTTTCATTACCTGGTCGAAATCATCTTTTTTTATAATGTGTACTGGTTTCGTATTCGAATGGCGTATGTAGGTACTTCCGAGTTCAAATAACCTGGACCTTTTTAAGGTACGAGTGAATCTTCTGGGTGAGCTCGCATCACCGTCGGCCTCATTTTCAATTTAAAAAAATATATATGACTGGTTAGAATTAGGCGTTTATTTAAGAAAATTTAATTTAGCTGTTTGCTCTAAGGAAGAAGGAAGAACCCAAATTTGGTGTATTTTGAAAATTAATTTTATTTTTTAGGAAATATTATATTATTATTATCTATTCATTTAATGTGACTCGTTTACTTTCTTTGTCTATTCTAACAGAATCGTGCTCTATCAAGGTCATAGGGGCCCCATTACCCTAATGTGCCCAGGGCCTCAAATTGGTTAAAGACGGCCCTGTGCAAACCGTTACTTTCACCCAGTGCCTTGAACGCACAAACGCGTTCATAATATTTAGTGACTTTCGCCCTGTGCCTTAAGCTTAAGCCACACAGAGAGCGGGCGGGCGGTGGCGGCGCGGGCGCGGGCGGTGGCGGCGCGGGCGCGGGCGGCGGCGGCGCGGGCGCGGGCGGCGGCGGCGCGGGAGCTGCTTTTGGCGGTGGCGGCTGCCGCCAAAGGCCGCCGCTGCCGCCCGCGCCCGCGCCACCGCCGCCCGCGCCCGCGCCGCCGCCGCCCGCGCCCGCGCCGCCGCCGCCCGCGCCCGCGCCGCCACCGCCCGCCCGCTCTCTGTGTGGCTTGAGCTTTAGTGCCTTAGACTTAGAATAGTCGGATGAACTCACATGTGCCTTTGGGGCACACAGCAAAGTGCGGCACCTGCCGAATGTCCAGGAACGGAGGGTGGCAGTGAATGCGTTAAGAAATTTTTGACGTACTGAAAGCCGATGTCTAAATGCTAACTTAGCTGTCAATAAGACGATTTAAAGAAGAATAAGATTAGACATTACAACAATTCGACAGTGCTTGGCGTGGTGGGCACGACGACACACTACCGCTTTGGCGGTCAAAGGGTTAATAAGTTCGTCAAGCAGTACGGTAGACTCGATCGAAACCTAACCTGAATAATAAAATTATATAATTTAAAAAAATATTAAATAAAAAATACCCTAAAATTTAGTCGGATAATACCTACATAGTTACATAAGTGATCGAATTCCGTAGTAAGTCGGCATTTTGATTCACAAACTAAATTTACACAATATCGTAGGCGATATCGTAAAATAATTGATCCCGACCGGCCACTCTTTTTGTGATAATCTTACCTAGGTATATAAAGTTATTACCGTTGCGTAAAACGGCGGTTTCACTGATTCAAGTCTACACATTTTCTTCTTATCGCTCGTCGCTGGTCGCTGGTCTTGTCTTGCTGCTCGCCGCTTGACTTGCTGGTCATCATGTCGCCCATAGAACCATGCTAAATGTTAAGTCTGTCAAAAACTGGCAACCGTACTGTCTTCTCGATGATCTCACGGTTCGAAATAAATGCCATACGATAAATAAATAAATAGTCTCTAGACGATGAAAGTAGTGAGTAATTACTAATTACAATAAGTAACCTTAAAGTGCCTAAATTAGGTATGTCGTTGTTGAAATAAAAGGATAAACTTTAAATTAGAACAAGTAATTTACTTAATATATTTATAACTTTATTTACAATGAAATTTTATTAGTTTATTTACAAGAAGAAGAAGAAGAAGAAGAAGGTATCCCGAAATCGAATTATAAACCGACTGAATGATAAGCTGGCTTCTATGGTAGATTTATTATATACTACGCGATTTGACCGGTTTGTATGTGAAATGTTTGGAGGTTATTTTTGAATTAATTTACATATTTTTCCTATTTCATCAAGTGTCTCATAATACTCGTATAACTAATGATTTAGCTCAGTAACTTGGTTCCGGTGAGATTTTAGAAATAAACACGGGTCCAAAATGCAAAGAAAATGTACTTACGCATGGAATGTAACATCCGCCTTTTTTCGGTCGAGTTTGCTTTTACAGCCCAACACTGAACACCCCACCATCTTTGCACTGAACACCCAAACACTACGGATCTGATAATTGGTAAATTATTATTCATTTAAACCAAACTTATCATTAATTCTCCATTTATAAAATGCACTACCAAATATTGCCAATTTGTTTTGCAATCTTCTTGACACTTCATGAAAGATTATGCCTTTACCCAACCGTGAAAAATTTTTCGGTCGGTGATAAGGACAAAACATCGCACTATTTTCTACTTCCTCTCAGAGGAATCGCAATAAGGCTATCTTTCTCTTACAAAGCGTGTCAGGCCCTTGGTATTTTATCCATCACTCGTATTTTGAAGGGAACTGTCACCGTATTTAGGGACAATAAGAACTACTTTCCATGAGAATTTATTTGAAATATGATCTTTACGGAAATCGGTCAGTCTGGCTATCCGATATTGGACTTTGGAAACGCTTTTTTAGGGACAATAAGAGCTACTTTCCATGAGAATTTATTTGAAATATGATCTTTATGGAAAATCTTAGGATTGTCTTCGAACAGTTAGAACCTTGGCTTTCTAAGATGACCAGCTGGGGACCCCTCGTAACATAGCAATCACGATACTAGGAGGGGTCAACTAACCTGGTCATAGAATTTATCGCGAGTTTATACATTTTTCCCCAGTACAAAAGTGCTCAGCGCCGCTAAAGAAGTTTTCACTTCAAAAAATTAAATCTGTTTATTTCAAAAAAATAAATTTGAAATCAATCTAGCTATTTCTCATTTCCTGAACAAAAAATGCTCTAATCAATAAAACGATTTTCGCAAGCTCCCACTCGTAACTTCAATTTTAATAAACAATAATTATTTTGAACCAGGGACCCGCCCGGTATCCCCTTCGAGGGTTTTTGAACGGGTTTTTAGTAAGGCTTTGCTTACCCAATCCGTTGCGCTTCAAACCCATTCATTTGGCTTTTAAAGCGCTTTTAATACGGTATCCCCTTCAAGGGGTTTTTGAAAGGGTTTTTAGTAAGACTTCGCTTACCGAAGTCGTTGCTCTAAAAAAACCCATTCATTCGGCTTTTAAAGCGCTTTAAATATGGGTAAGCCGTTCAGTTAACGAATATCAGATATTTTTACTAAGCGCTTAAAAAGCCTTTCGAAAAGGCAACAGTTTGAAGGGGTTTCCCTTTCAACGCTTATGCAATTTTCATCCTTTTACTGATGACAATAAGAGCAGTAATTGCAAATTTACGTTTGTCGACTGGATGACTGCCGGCGCCGTCGGCACAGGTGCCATAAAACGCCGGCGCCTTTGAAATACCGCTAAGTTGCGATTTAAAAATACTTTATCACATTGCAATACGGTTTCCTTTGGCATGGCGAAGGGCCGGAACAAGTTGAAGCGTGCAATTTATCGAACGGGCCGACTTTTCTGCAGTTGTAACATATTTAAAAAGTAGTGTTCAAAAAACAAATGCTGATTCTGTTAATGCAAATACTTTTTAGGGTTCCGAAACCGAAGGCTCTAATCGGAGCCCTATTGCTGTCACTCACGCATCCGTCCGTCCGTCGATTGTCACAAAATTTTGTTCCTAACAATTTTTTAACTTCCCGTTGACCTATGAACTTGAAATTTGGTGATAATGTTTATTATTTTACCAACAAATACTAATATATATATTGATAAATGAGGTTTTTCCTTTGAAATTTTGCGGATGGTTCGGAACCCTAAATGTGCGAGTGCAACAAGCACTTAGCTGGGTTTATAATGTTAATTAATTATTAAGGTACCTAAAAAATATAGATATACTCACGGATTAATGCTTGGATTTAGCAAAAAAAAAAAATCGGATGAATGTTGTTAGTGTTAATCTCGGTACCGATCTACCGATACCGATGTTCCCCTGAGTGACAAAATTGAAATTAATAAAATGGTTGTTTAAAATACGATAATGAATATATTTTTCCCTAAATTATGAATATAGACTACAACAATATTCAAAATACAAAAAACATTGCATATATAGCAAAACCTTTTAAAATAAAGACATTTTAATTTCCACTGAGTTACATTTTGTACAAGGTGTACGTATACGTACACTATTATTTAAGTAACATAATTTACCTAAAAAACGAGAAAAAGGTACATATTTTTTTTAGTAAAGTGCCATGTAATAGACCGGTTCTATTTGCATGCATTATAAACGAAGAAAAACATTATATTCCACAAAATTATTTTTTGTGAGATGTTAGTAATACCAATATGACGTATAATGCACAATGTTGCCAAATCTTATGTCTTTAAACGAGCAATTCTTGTATACATATTTATTTATTTTGGGGATCTCTGAAACGGCTCTAACGATTTTGATGAAATGTGGTATGTGGGAGTTTTCGAGGACGAGCAATCGATCTAGCTAGGTCTCATGCCCAGGAAAACGCCGCTCGGCCGCCCAGATATTTTATAACTTTATACGAGCAATTCTTGTATATATCTTTATTTCGGAGATCTCGGAAACGGCTCTATCGATTTTGATGAAATTTGGTAAGTGGGGGTTTTCGGGGACGAGCAATCGATCTAGCTAGGTCTAGTAGGTCTCATCTCCGGGAAAAGGCCGAGCAAAGCTCGGTCACCCAGATATTTATATTTGTTTGACAGCTCATTTTCATGGAAGAGTTAACGTAGTGAAATTGAAGTTTGAGCTTCCAGTGTGAAGAAATAAGGTAGAATTATACTACACTAAAAACTATTTAGACTGAAAAAGAACACAGTAAAATAACCGAAGAAAACATTGAAAAATGCCTTAGATAACTCTGTCATAAATCCTAATATCATCGTAAAAATCAACTTTAGTGCTGATTATTTCGTAATTTTCAACGTCAGTTATAATTATGTTCTTTTTTTTACGAAACCGGTAAAGTGCGTGTCGGGCCACGCACAATGTAGAGTTCCGTAGTTGGTCACCCGTTACATTATGTGGACTAAAAAGTTTGCAAACTTATATTTACCTACTATGTTTTTGAAATACTTAATTAAAAACATTATCTGAGGTACCTACCTCAATGGAAATTGTATGAAAGTTCGGCTTTTAGTCGTTAACTAGTAATGTCTACTCAGCTGTGATCATTTTACTTATAATTTCATTATATAGGGTGTAACATTTAAATCGGTCAGTATGGGAAGTCTGAAACTATAAGACATACGAAGATCTGTTCTTAGGAACGATGTCATAGATTTCAGTAACAAGAAAAACGCAATAGTAAAATCATCACCTAAACGAGTTTAATATTGCATTGAAAACCATGGTTGCCATTTCAAACATCAACTTAATGAAGGGTTATGTTATGAATTTATGATGCATTTTATTCATTTTAGATAGCATCATAGTAACATTTACTTATGAAGTTATGACCATACCTGTGCTAACTCGGAACAAGTTCTAGGGATTTGATATCGATTAAATTAAAATTTTAATTGCCAGCAATGTATTGCAAAGTGAATTGACAACTCAGTACAAATGACAGCCCTTAGTGTTCTGTTTACTATGACGTTCTCTTAGGCAGTGCGTTACGTAGTACATTGAAGGTGCGGAATTAGGAAATTTAATTTCGCAGTTTTTGGGTTTATGCTACTCCTAAGCTTAGTGAATCCTCAAATTTTATAAAGGGTCGGCAATGCGCACGTTACTCCTTTAGAGTCGCGAGCGTTTATAGGCTACGGTGTCGGCTTACCATCAGGTGGACCGCACGCTTGTTTGCCACCATCGTAGTATAAATTCTAGTCGACGTAGAATGGCTAATGGAACATATTAATATCAGTTTAAAATTAATACCTGCTTCCCGGTAACGCACTGTATCAATACGTGTGCTCATTGAAAATTCTACTTACGTCGCCATGAAAAAAGTAATCAGTCAGTAACAGGAAATTTCAATAACCAACACTTGGTAGCTTAATATCACGCCAACAGATTCTTGAATCAAAAAACGGTTTGAGTAACCTCACAATATTTAGACAGCACCAACATGATGCGGTTTGAATGAAACAAAAATAAATTCACCAACACTTGATGTCTAGGGAAGGTACCCTAAAAAAACATGTTTTTCAAGATGTTGTTCTATATTCGTCCGTTTATATTTAGTACCCGTGCCAAATTACAGCTTTATAGTACTAACGGTTTTTGAGCTAAGCTGGAACCGGACGGACGGTTCGACGGACATGGTGAAACTATAAGGGTTCCTTGTTTATTACGAAAACATGACAAGCAAGGATAGCTTTTTTATTGTTCTAACACAATTGGTAACCGGATAGATTTTTGATAAGTGATCCAGTATTCCAAAAAACGATCAAAATAAATATTTACGAAAACTACGCGCAGAGTTCCTTAAAGAGCGGGATGGTTGATTGCAAACTCACGCGTGTTAGAGCGAGACATCTGTAATGGCACTGCAATAAACTAGTACAGAATTCATATTTTAATTATTATCCTTCTTTATGCACTTATAACGCGGCTTTACCGTTACACTGAGTAACTTTTCGATCCAATGAGAAACAAAATTTCTCAGTGGAACTTCACGCTTGTACCTTGAGATACAAAATTTAAGTTATTTTATTATGAAAAGTAACGTTATTTCTATATCAATGAATGATGTTATTAATAACACCAGATATAAGAAATACGATAAAATACGATAATTACCTTCTAAAACTCCGTCACTAAATGGAACTAAAAATAGTCAACCAAAAACTCTGCAATATACTCCTTTTGCAACGAAAGCTTTTAGTATACTGACTAACCAACAAAACCAACACGGCATGGATAAAAGAATGTAGCCTTACCAAAATAAAATTGTCTTTTTGGAAGAATTAATCAAAATATCATCGAATAACATTCGTTATTCAATAGGAATCTCTACAGCGCTACTTTTTTGAGCAATATTATACACTAAACATTTAAATTAAAACCATTACAATGATGTAAATATCGATGTATCTATAAACTTTATTGCTAGTCAAATCATATACTCTTACCATACAAAAATCTGCATCTGCAATAAAATGCTGGGACATGGAAAAAATATATATTATTAAAAAAAGTTCCTACGCATGATTGATGCAAAATTATCTATTAACGTATTTAATAGCACAAAAGATACGCAACTACTTTAAAAACATGTCTAAAGTGATAAAAATAATGGTAGGACATACCAAAAATGCCGCTATACAACGGTAGAAAAATCGCCCGAACACGAAACAAAACAAAACTTCGGCGTCGGCTACCCAAATATTAAAAACTAAAGTGAAACTATTAATTCACGCCGCTCTACGCGAGTTGCAAGTACTTACGCAGCTCAGAAAACTGAAGATCTTCCAAAGGGTAAGCGCTAAACTCGTTATGGTTAGCCTTTCCCGAAACTATTCATTGAATGGGCAACCAGCGCTTAAAATTGTCGGAAAGGGATACCCTTATAAAAGCGGTGGTAGCCTCTTTCCTAGTTCTAAGCAAAATGAAGGGGTTACCCCTTCGATTGGGTTAGCAAGACGTTAGGGCTATTCATTGAACGACTAAGCCGTTCAAAGGCTTTTTTCTGGGAAGGGGTGGTCGGGTCCCTGTTTTGAACAGCTCCGATCCTATAAACCAGTTAATCTGTTTTGATGCCTGTCATTCTGCGGCGACTGTCAACTGCTGATTAGTATGCCAAATTAAGGTTTTTGTAATTCCGTTAAATAATCCAGTGCCATTCATTCAAAAGGGTATCATATTGTTAGCAGAGCTGACAGGTGATTTCCAAAGGCATTTTAAAATTGTCACACTTCGGCGTAGCGCAGATTGGTAAATGATTTTGGTCATACCACTAATTAGGTATATCATTGACAACTAATAACCACACGTAGGTTATATTTTAACGAACCTTAAGAATGTTGACTATGACTGTATTATTTTTTACCAAGACGTTAGAGTGAATAAAAATACATCTGTACTTGGGATAAAGTAGTGAAAAAGTTTTCACACGTGAAAGACATAACGACAATAACATACAATTTGGGTTGGCATATGTGATCTATACTTGTAATCTGATCTGTATCGCTCAGGGATCCAAGATATAGAAATTTCCTTATCGTTTTTATTTGAGAGTCCCCAAAGGCATCCGTTTCTACGGTGAAAATGTGGAATAGTACTCGGAAACTTCCGCAGACCTTTTTAAAACGAAAAAGAACTTACCCTAGTTCCTGGTAATACATTCAATTATAAATGTTACAGAACATACCTCAATAGCGTGCCTCGGTCACGCCAGTCCGCATTTCTCCTGTAAGTCTTCGCGACCCCGCTGGCCGCGAGCACAGCGAGTCCGACCACTAGGAACACCTTGGTGCCAGGCTTGGAGTACCACATGAGCTGGGCTCCGTATGCGGTTATGATTACGCTACCGACACTAGAACAAGAACATCAGGATGTAATCTTGATTTATTGAGAACTAATGTCTATTGGACGTGATGGATATTGCCTATAAAAGTTATTAAAGCATATAAAAGGGGCAATAGTCAACCTACGACAGAAACCTTAGTGAACCGAAAAATGGTTTTTTTTATGTAAAATGAGTAACCAAATAATTTTTTGATTAACCTACTGAAGGACTGAAATTTTAATACAGATCTAAGAACAATTATTAACATGGTATTAAATCGTAAACTTATTCTTGTTGCAATAAAAATATCGGTGAAGAAAGCAAACAGTATAATGGTTTACTTAAAACTCGATGTTAGTAGCAAATATCTTAACTTACCTCGGTATATATAAAATTCGCTCGGCAATAACAAAGCCGACGGTGACCAGAAGGTTACTGGCTGGCAGAAAAGGTATCACCAGAAGCATGAGGCCGATTACTGCTGGAGTGTGCCTTTGGACCTTTTAGGAAAAAATATGGTAACTGTTAGGAATTTTATATGTATGATACTATTATATATACCCATGTAAAAGGGTATGTTGTTAAGGTGACCGTAGGTCCTGATGACAAATCGTGTTTTAATGATATATGAAAAATATAAAATAATGTAGCATTCGGTTTTTGTTTATTTTATGTTGATGACTAGCACGAGTAATTTGTTATAGAGTAGTGATGAAGCTTCGTTTTGGATGCCTCTTTTGTCCGAGAATCTGAAATTATTCATGTCCATAAATTAAGTTTACCTCCAAATCCGCGATACACCTATAGCACAACAGGAGCAAGGCCCCAAAGGCGGCGCAAGTGAGGAGGTTCCGAGAGTCCCAGCCACTAGTGATGATGGGGACCGACCCCATCTGCCAGTCGTGGCTCAGCGTCCACGGACACAGCAACAGCCACCAGTTGAATGCCGCAAGGTAGCAGAATGTCATCACCCTGTCGTCAAAAATTAAGTGACACACGTAAGCGGCTAATTAGAAACTGCGTTAAATATAATCGAGGATTTCGCTCGTCGCCGCGTTGGTGCCCGGAGCGACGACGAGCTGAATCCACTACACTACTGTCATGGCGTCGTTACCGAACAACGTCACTGAACAAGTATTAATTGGCGAAATCATCATAAATGTGATAGAAAGCCATTTTTAAAAGAAGAAGAAATATAATCGAGATTAAATAAGTGACCCTAGCTTCGAAAGCAGAATGTTACTTACCTAACAAAGAAGCTAGGTTGAAACGCCGCCGGGTTGTCTTGGTTGGAGAATGTTGGCAGTGACCCGTGTAGCAGGGCCAGTCGCAGACTGATTATCAGCGTCAGGGACACCAACACCTTCGCTGTCCGGACCGACAATGCCGTGCATTTCTTCTCGATCTTTAGAGAGCATATTGACCTAAATGAAAAGAAAAACATCAGACTGTCTTCAACCCATACCAAAATTCTTTATTGATAAAACTGATAATGTTTCCCAACACATATAATGCCTATTTATTTATAATATTTTTTGATTATTTATTTATACGGGATAGGGACTTATAAGGCTGATGCTCTATCCGGACGATCCAGACTGCGGATTTTTTTTCCTATTTATTAGCAGTCTTTTTACCTATTTACAAAAGAAAAATAATGAACGACGAGACGAGTAGTAACTAACTATCCGCATTAAATTATATATCTACCAAATATAGTATAAATAGGGAAACAAAATGATAGGCTACATTAACTCTTAGGTCGGTACAACTAGCGGACATGTGTCGTATCGATACGACGCATTACCGTCGTAAAATTGTGCGCAATAATTTTGATAAATGGATAAAGGGCACACAGCGGTTATCACACATTTTGACAGTTACGACTTGAAAAATAATATCGTCGCATGTCTCGAAAAATAGTGGTTATTAATGCTGTCTGTAGCGCAGTTCAATTGCCCGAATGAAATATTCACAATAAACTATTAACATCTTCAGAGATTGCATAGTTTAAAATTCGCCAGAGTTTCCCTCTAGGCTTTTATCCTGAGACTTTAAAAGCAACCGTTTGGCAGACAAACGTTCCTATTTTACTTCCATTATGTAAATAAAATATGAAGTTTCATGTCAGGTCATATCGGGGTTATTATGTTCTTGAGTGTACCGTTGCAGTTTGTTTTGGTACCTACTCATTAGCATCGTGGATACATAATATTGTTTTATAATAGCCTATTATTTTTAGTGTCCTTTTTAGGTTGCAGTCATCATCAAAATCATTATCATCATAACAGCCGAAAGACATCCACTGCTGGACATAGTGCCACAATAACTTGCGCCAGCTGTATTCAGCGGACTCCCGCGACCTTACCAGGTCAGTCCACCTCAGTTGATTCTCAAGACGAGAGGCAGTTCACTAGTTTTAAAAGGTTTCCTAATATGTTTGTATTCCCTCAGTTATTGGACGTCGGCCTTTTCCTCTTTTGCATATTACAGCTCACTCTAATCATCAAACATCAAATACCAGGAATACACTTACATATGGGCTCACCTTTTTACAAACGGCCAACATCTATAGATGTCAAAGGCGACGTTGAGCAGAAGGATTGTGACACCAGTCTCCTTGGCCAGCATGCTAAGCGCACCGAGCAGTATGCTTAGCCACACACATTTCTTGTTACTTGTGGGTCTGTAAAAATTGGACACTATTGGAACTTGGTGTGTTGATCGCTCTAAGTATCCCTGGAAGGATTAGGTGGAAGAGATTTTACAGAAGCGCGAAGACGGCGCAAGCTGCAGAAAAATTACTCATATCGAGCAAAGAAGATCTTGTGTCGAAAGCAAGGACTCTTTTTGTGTCGTACAATGACCAGGTCTGCTATACTACAGCCTGATATATTCAATAATGCGACCACCGAGGTCACAGCGACACGCTCTGAGAAATGCCCACCAGAGGTATAAACATCAAAACTCACTTAGTAAATGGCCTTCGGTCGGCTTTAGAACTTTCATTTTCGACAAAACCTTATCAAAATAACATAAAAATAAAAGATGGCCTTCACTTCCACAAGAAAGAGTGCAATTACTATTTTGAGATCATGTAGCAATCATTCCGGGTTCCTTAGTAGTACCTGAGAATGTTATCGAAATAACGCTTTTGACAAGATGTAAGTGTGGCCCGGTAACGACTTACCTTACACTGTATCGATCGAAACTGCCTTCTGACACGAGTTGAAAGAAGGTGATAGATACTTTATCTACACACATATCATAAATCCTCTAATATGCGTTCGGAAACCGTAGAAAATGACTCTCATTTCAACATTCAATGAATTTATGGCAATTTTCTTATCTGTGGCTAAGGCTACAGCAGTAATAAAATATTTCATTTTAATCTCATATATGATGTTAAAATATTACGTCAAACAAAACTGTCAAAATTTAAATGTCAAAGTTGACATGTCCCTATTCTAGTATCACTGAAAATTCAAATTCAGTCGATGCGAAATGTCAGCTCGATGTTTTTTTAGTATATATCGCACGAAATTTGAGCTAGAACGACATGATCACATCAGAATAAGGACTCTTTACTTTTTAAAATAACATTCAGGTACCTGTTGCCAGTTCTGATTTCGATATTTCCGCAACCGTGCAAAAAAGGTTGTATTAACACAATTATTGTATTTATTTACTACGGTTTCTGAACCCATCTTAGAGTAATTATAATATGTGTGTAGATAAAGTAATGTATGCAACTGTACATAATTAGGCATTAAAACACTCGTGTGACCTTATTATGAAACTCGCCTTCGGCTCGTTTCATAAAACACACTCGTGTTTTAATGCCCCTCATTATGTACCAGTTGCATAAACTACTATTATATTATCGTTTATCATACTTAGCTTAGATTATATGAAGTATGACGTGCCAGGGGCACGTGACATGGTTTCAGTTCCTACATTATTTTTCAGGGCGCTGTGGCTTCCCATTTACAGCGTAGTATCTTATTACAGTCGTAGTCAGTCAGTAGGTACTTAAGACTGCTACAATGCATTATTACATATTTCGCTACAGTGACACCACACATACCCTATATCCCAAATTGGGACTAAAAAACCAAGCGCTAATTAAGTCCCTGTGCATTAGAATCTTATTTTTATTATTAAAATATTATAAACAAAGCTCAGATGATTAATAGTTTATTAATAATAAATTATTGGATGGAATACAATTTAATAATTAACACCGCTAAACTAATTACTTAATCTAGATTCAAAGCTTTCAGTATAATGTTCTAAATTCAAAACTTTTAGTATAATGAGTAAATTTATATTATATTAAATAGAATTCCGAGTAGCTTTTGTTTATTAAGGCTGGGTATACCCTCTTTCGAGTTTTTTTAAACCATCTGAGACATAGAATGTAGTGTCTTATGTTCTAAAAAAATATATAAATTTTACATAAAGATCTTGTGTAAAATTATGACTGTCTTTTTCAATCTGTTTTTTTTTGTCATTTTGCAGTAAAATTAAATAAAAATTATAAATATATTTGTGGACAATCTTAGACAAATCGACCTAGTCCCAAACTAAGCTTTTTTGCGTACTAGCCAACAAGAATGAAAAGAAAAATGTGACAGATACTTTTATCTGGGGATTGAAAAATGTAACGTCGCCATGATGACGCTCAATTACGTGCAGGCAAATGAAGAGATCTCATTTTTCAAGTCGATTCACTTACCTGTGGTAAACTAGGAGTGATGAAAGGAAGAGTATACAAGCTAGCACGTCGGCTCTGCCCACAACGCCGGCAACCTGTTGAAATAAAACGTCGTCTAGTAAATCATGTTTGAAACGACATTTGTATTAAGTATTAATACCTACTACTGTTCGGCCTAATTTAATTAGTTTTGTTTTTAAATTACTGTTTAAATTACTTACATGTTATAATTAGTTATAATTTATTTTCCATTTGTAATTGATATTATATTAATTAGAAATTTTGAAATTTCCAAAAGGGGCTGCAGCGCATGGCGTATGTGAAAGCTTATTTGGTAATAAAAATTACCAAACATATTTTATTAAATTAAATAAATTTGTAAATGATTAAAGTAATTCATTAAGTAAATAATATAAAATTATTTAATTAATTAATTATTAATTCAGTTACATATAGTAGTAATTGTTAATTGAAAGTGTATTTAAGAACCAATTATAACTGTAATAAGTAATTATAAGCACTAAGTGATGACGTTAGCTATGAAATTAAATAATGTAATTTTTTTGTCGTAAAATAGGTAAATAATCTTATCTAATCTCATCGGCAATATTACAGTAAGCGAGTTTATCGACAGATGAATGAATGAATGAATGACTTATTTATTTGAAACCACAACATAGAATACAGTTAGCTTAAATCTGGGAAATACACATTTGAAGATGGTCTCTTAAAAGAGTCCACTCAGCATTGTGTCGGAGCATGAGGTGCCACGACGCTGATTTTCAGTGGATCCATTTATCGATCAAAAAAATTTCAACGAAATTATTTTCACTGTTACATTGTGTCAAAGATAGGTACCTAGAACCCATATATAGATCTCGAAAAGTAGTAATGACTGTATGAAAAGTGAATATTTTTCATTTTTTTATTATAACAAAAATAACATTCAAGCAATCAAAAAAATGCTCTCGGCACTTAACCATCTTTCGTAAGTACAGAACTTTAACACTGTAACGAATGCGTGTCTCTGTCAAATGATGATTAAGCGAGGGGGACGGTATAGATGTAGGTATAAAGCGATTTATTATCACGAATATGAAATTTTATTTCCCTCCTCACGTTTGTTTATTCTAAAGGTTGTATTATTGCCGTTCATATAGCTGTTATGAATCACGGCATGGCATCCTGCCTGAGTTTAACTATTTTGTGAAATAGGAACGCAATGAAAGTTGCACGGAATTGTATTAAGGGTCCTGATTAGTTAAAAAAGGCTCATCTATTTAGGCTATTTTCTGTTTAATTAACACGTATTTTGAGATTTTATCAATGTTACTGTCTAGAACAGGACTATTGTGACCGAATGACATTCATTTTAAATGTATTTTTAGGGTTTTTCATTAAGAAATATTGATTCAAACATCACTCCAAATCGACCATTTTCAGGCTAAAAACAGCTTTTTTTCGCGTAAATTCTACTACACACATTTAAATAAAAAAAGGGCAATGTTACTATCTAAAACTTTAAAAAAGTCATCGTATCCTTTAATCACTTTATTGGTATCATCAATACTTTTGTCAAAATGTTTGATCAAAAAATTTTAAGACATAAGGCCTCTTAAACCAATATTTGTACAACGCAGACTTTTTGCTTAAAAGTTGTATAAAATTCTAATTTAAAAGGTTGCAGGTTGAAGTAGGCAGGTATTATGGATTTTTTATCCGAATTTCGGTGTCGAATAAGACGTTGAAAATGTTATCTACAAAAGCTTTTACTTTCTGCTTTTTAGATTACGTAAACGGATATTGGTTGATTCATACTGACGGTGGCGTCACATTATTTATTTACGTTTAGAACTCTAAATAAGTAAGCTTAAAGTAATTTTCAGTCTCGTATTGCATTATGGTGAATTTTTCGGTTGCTATTAATGCATAATAAAATCAGATGCATTTTAATATCGCATATTGGGGTGATACTCCAAATTAAATATTTAAGTACGTTATGGCTTGAAGAAAGTATTGTTTTTCACTATCCTCACAATTCATTAAGTATTTTGGTATACTTATAAACTCATATTTTTATGATTTGATTGCAACATATCTACATGAAAATTCGAACGAAACTTAGGCTAATCTGTAGAATGGGTACTAGACGAAGACATAGTAATAAATATAATAATAATAAATAATAAATATTTGTGGACAATCTTACACAAATCAACCTAGTCCCAAACTAAGCAACGCTTGTACTATAGGTACTAAGCGACGATATACATACTTATATAGATAAATAGATACTTAAATACATAGAAAACATCCAAGACCCAAGAACAAATATTCGTGCTCATCACACAAATAAATGCCCTGGCCGGGATTCGAACCCGGGACCTCCAGCTTCGTAGGCAGGGTCACTACCAACTAAGCTAAAGCGGTCGTCAAATATACATACTAATCATTCATATCTCTGAAACAAATATTCATCCTCATCACACAAATAAATGCCCCGACTTGGGCACTCATTCCACCGCCGGCGAGTACTCCTCGCTACGAATTATCGCTTGAGCGACAAAACGAGTGTAATTAATTATGAAGATACTCGCTGTTCGCCGGCGATCGGACCAATGCCTTAGATCGACCCCACTATCCAATGTGGATTATGTTTTTTTCAGCTACGGAACGGAACCCTAACAATTCACTCGTTTTCCATTGCTTCCGGGCGGCGATTCTCTATTATTTTTCGTAGAGCGCCACAATATCGGCTTAATTAAGACGGCGCAAACATTTGCGGAGCTCTCAGCGTGTCTCGGCGTCAAATGAAACCCGCGCAATCACGTGACGTTGCCGCATCCGATCGGGTTGTGCAGTGGAAACGCTGAACTTTTAATACAACATTGGTAACTTATAGATTGCATTGCCCGTAATACATTAATTTTGGGGTCTATATTGAGATCCCTAAAGTTTTTTGTCCTATTTTTGTATGCCAACATGTTGTTTGTCCTAGTGATCATTTGTCCTAACGTTTATAGCCCTAATAAAGAGTCACCTAATACATATTGACCGAAAATTATTTATCCTACTGGCTTATTACCTAATATTATTTGTCCTAACGTTTAGTTCCCCTAATGACGATTGACCCATTGTCATTTATCCTACTACTCGGTAGCTCTACAAAATGCAGTCGGACTCCGCCTTAGCTCCGGCGCTGCGAGAAGACCAGCCCTTCCGCCCTTGCGTGCCAAAGCACGGTCGCACGTGCTCCGCTCCGCAGCTTCGGCTCAGCCTCAGCCGCTCCGCTTCGCACGGCTCCCGCGCTTTGTCACGGCGGGCGAGGGCTGCTCTCCCTCGTATCGTTAGTCGTCTCACACGCCCCTTCCAGGGGTGTGGGGAGGCCATTTCAGTGTTTTCTACACTATGTGGCGGTTTTTGGAGCTCTCCCTCCGCGCCTCCGGGTTTTTATATACACTCTAGGGGTAGGGCAGACAAGACTACGTGGATAGTGGGGTGCTCCGATTCGGATTTGGTACCAATATTATGGATTGAAAAATTGTCTTTTGTAGCCCAAAGTAGGTTAATCGATATTATGGTAAATAATTTTAGGACTCTTTATCATTATGGCATAAATAAATACTTAGGACTAATAATAATATGCTTTAGGATAAATAATACGTTATGGAACATGAATGTTTGGACAAATAAACGTTATGACAAAGTCCAATAGGGCAAAACTGTTATGGCATGTTACTTTAGGACAATCGTTAGTAGGAATTCAGACGGTCCCCCTTAATTTTGTGCCGTAAATCTGGCACAAAATTAATGTATTTAGATAAAAAAATTGGTATTAAAATTGACAAAGATGTATAAACAGTTCTTCAATGTAAGCAACTCATCAGCCAATGAAGATTCAGACTCAGACATCCCACTGCAGGGCACAGGGAACGGGCTATAGTCCTACCAACCCCCCCCCAAGCCCTTGTATACAAGCCACGTTTGCCCAGTGCAGGTTGAGTTTTCCACACACACATTTTAATTTCTTAACGGATATGTAGTTATGCAGCTTTCTTCACTATGTTTACCTTCACCGAAAAGCAGAGCTGACGTTAGAGATCAAATTATATTCCGAAGTTCTCATATTATATAGATACTCATTGGTACGGTACGAGCCCGGATTCGAACCCACAACAATTCCTGTGTGTACAGTCAACCAATTTGATTTCTTGGCCAATTCGTACCTTGTCACAGTGACATTGAAGGATGATTCACGCTAGAAAGTTCCGTGTCCGGGCCGGCCCGTTTTCTTACAAGAAATCGGCGGACGCGCGACGGCCGTCGATTTCCTGTAAAGCGGCAATAACACTTCGTCGTTCGCCGCATGCTGCATGCAGCGACCGCAAAAGTGTAAAGAACACGTTAGTCGGCCGCATTCGGCGATCGACAGCTGCCTAGTCGCCGTAGTAGGCGGACAGACTAGTGTAAAGACGACGTTTGTTGGCCTGAGTATTTGGATTGAGTAAATTAGGTAACTCACCGCCTCAGTATGCACAGGATGGACGGCAAACAGAAGCGCCGCGAGCACCGCAAACGGGCGCTTCAGTCGCGCGATTGTGACGCAGGCGCGCGCGACTAACGCGCAACAGGCTGCGTGAAGCGCGACGTTGCATGCGTGCCACCACCATGGCTGGAGCCCGGCAAGCGCGTGATTCAATCTGAAACAAGACAAAAAAGTTGTTCAGGACCATTTTGACAACAAAAAAAAGAGGGGTTAAAAAATTACGGATCCAATGGGGTGGGAAAACGGCTCGCGAGCGGCTCTTTGAAGGGCCGGTTGGCCAAGCTATCCGAGGGGCATAAATCCCTAAAAGTTGTAGTGGAATAACAGGAACAGGTATTTTTGGGAGATTTCTGTAGGATATACACCTATAAAATTCTTTGTTATCATTTTATGCCAAGAATTTTATTGAAACAACTTCGTATGTTGAAATTATTACAACCCTCGTTTGTTTCGGAGCAATAAATGTAATTTGAAATGTCATAATACTCAATATTAATATGCAAACGTAGAGATACTCCACTCTAACGTATACTCATGTGGTTTACGTAGGCATACTTAATGAACAAAGTAATCGTTCAAATAGCTTCCAGGAGAATATTAATAAACTTTCATAATCAAACTTTAATTAAACCTATTTTTGTACAGGTATCAATGTTGTTGACTATACCGTATAGTTGACGAAGTAAAATTTGCACCGTTTATTCGAACTACTTGTAATGGTGAATCTGTGCAAATTATATTTTGTGAACTATACCTACAATGACGAAGAAGAATGGTGAAGACGAAAGCCGATAATAGAATGGACTGGAGAATGCTGCAACGACAGAGGACAAGGCCCTCTTAATATTTATGATTATGATACCTACAATGACGTTGCGTACCTAACTTTCTCAAAGTACATTCGAAAATTTATTTGGAAGTCAAATAATTATTTAGAGTACCTATTCTAAAGGTGAAATACGTTAGGGGTTAGGGTAAGACGTATGACGTAACGTAACTTTGAGTTTGTCTTTGTCTAGTTCATATTTTATTCATGAATGTCAGCTAGTGTGGGATGATTTGTTGAAACAACGTACTTAGACTTACATTTGTAAATAATGTGTATTTAAAGGACAAAAGTTTGACTAAAGATCACACTTGCGATTTGAATGCGAGGCGAGCGCGCGGCGAGTTCGCTGCGAGCGCGTAACGAGTTCGCTGCGAACGCGTCACGATTTTGCCGCGAGCGCGCAACGAATTCGCTGCGTACTCACGGGAAAATCCTTACTCTAGATGCGGCGAACTCGCTGCGCGCTCGCGGCGAAATCGTCCGCGCGCTCGCCTCGCTTTAAACTCGCCCGCAAATCGCAAGTGTGATAAATAAAGCCCTTACCCTCATTAGACGAAATCAATGGAACCGTCAAAATTGAATGTCTTTTAATATTGAAAATGTTTTTTTAATTAACAATAGACTGGGACCATCTGGCTACTTGGTGGTCGCCACAGGACGGACACAGGCGGCGAGGCAGGCCCAGACGGAGATGGCGGGACGGGATGACCTGGATGCATTCGGCAATGATTGGCCAGAGATTGCAGAGGACCGAGATGTGTGGAAACCTAGAGAGGAGGCCTTTGTCCAGCAGGTGGGACACTACCAGGCTGACAAAAAAAAATACTGACCAGTAATTGACATTGGACTTACCCGATGGTAAGTGGCACCACGGCCTAAATTGGAGCTCATTGGTTCAGTAATGTGAGCATAATCAGGGTTTCTTTTTAATTTTTTTGGTACGGAACCTCAATTATATATGTCATTATACTTATTTATCAAGTGTCCCCCCCCCCTGCCAGTTAAACGGTGGCTACTAGGCATGTGAAAAAAATCATGGTAGTAGTATATACGATGAATTTAAAAGGAAAACTATCACAGCTAAGTAGATATTACTAGTTAACGAGTAATAGTCGAACTTCAGAAATGTACTTTGCAAAAGCAAACTTTCGTACAATTTCCATTGATACCTTAGATAATGTTGTTAATGCTGTCAAAAACATAGTAAATATAAGTTTGCGAACTTTTTAGTCCACATAATGTAACGGGTGGACGACTTCGGAACCCTACCTTGCGCGTGGCCCGACACGCACTTGGCCGGTTTTTGTAATACTATAAAATGGACGGAACTGACGCTGTGTTTCCACAAATTCTGTGTACTTTCCCACTCTATCATTTGTATGATAAGGTCAAAAGTGGTATTAATAGGCCAATTTCAATGCTTACTATAAAGAACACTAAATAAATACTACAAAAGGAATTGTTTTCCGCCAGTTACATGTATTATACATTGGAACCACAAAAAACATGTCACTGGAATTTTCCGAAATACGAAAACTCACCGCAAAAATGCGAGTTCAGTATGGACGAACCTCTACGAGGCGGATGTTTTTCACGCTTCCTTCTTTTATAGAGGCTCCGCGTTACTCGTTTTAGAATGACATAACTCACAAGGATTCCACATCGAACGGCGCCTTTTTGTAAACAAGACGTCATTCTGAGGTAAATTGTGAAGAAAAAGGTCTCACGTAGTCACTCACTGAGATTACCGTAAATAGAAACGGCGTTACTTCCATTTATCAGCAAGTTCACATATGAGAGCTACTCTTTAGGCTCTCTGCTTGCGTAGGTTAAACGAAGAGCTGGGGTTTGTGCATCCTGAATAAACCTTCTATCGATTGAAAGTTAAAAGCGTATAAGAACTAAAGAGATAACTTTTAGATGCAGATTTAACCAATGGGCTCTTTATTTATTTATATTCGAAAGACTTACTTGATAACCCGTTCATAGTTTCCATCACTGTAGTTATTAGTTAAGAGTCCTCAAATTATTCGGTCACATAGTCTGGCGAGACGCGGATGCGCTAGAAAGGCGTATAATTACTGGGCGTGTCGATGGAAGGAGGTGCAGAGGACGTGCACCCAGGAGATGGACAGATGTGATCCAAGAACTTACCGGGTCCACCTTACAGGCAACTGTACAAATGGCACAAGACCGAACAGCCTGGAGAGCACTAGTCGAGAGAGTCGCCCGTAGTCGTCACGTCCCTCAGACATGAGGTTACGACCAATAAGAAGAGTTATTAGTGGACACAAATTTCCGAAAAACTCCTACTTGGAACTAATTTGGTATTAACCAATTAAAACTTATTTATAGTATGTATGTTGATATTTTAACGAGAACTCATTCTATGAACTATAAATAAAACCGTCGCGTAACAAAATTGTGTCACGCGTGTAACCCCGAAATTTTTTCGCACTGAGAAATTGAACGACAGATAAAACTTGTCGGACGGATGCTCGGAAAATGCGCCATCCACCAACATGCTCAACAAATTGGAACACCTTCTAATCAAAAGTTATACCACAAAACCGCAATAATATCAGGTTATGACTTATTAGAACCGTATTACTTTTTATACCTTATACACCTAAATGCTGATTGAACCGCTTTTTAGGTCATCACGAAATAATAGGGATTATGTCACGGAATCAGTCGCCATTTTGTGGAGTTTATGGCTTCAAGGCCATAAGTTTTGATTGGTTCCTGGTATCTATGGAAAAATACACTTAGGTACCCGTATATTTTATTGCCTTCCGCGTGTTGTCTTCGAATTGTATTTTGAGACACCGATATCATGACATTATTATGGTGACGGTTTATGCAAGAAATATTTTAAAGTAACCGAATTATAATATATTTTTTTACTCCTCATGCTCGAAAAGAATGTCATATTAGGCTTATCAAGCGGGCTAAAGTAGTAAATTTAACCCATAGGTAGGGAAAGATTGTGCAACACTTTGAAGTGCTAAATAGACTCCCAGTAACGATTATACGTGGTGTCTAACGGTAATGTCTATACTTTGTATCTATGTCAAAGTAGTTAAAGAAAACATGACGCTATAGAGATAGCTGAAAGTGTTTTGGTCTTGTACCTAATTTATTATTTATTGTGGGTGGATAATCTTTGTTTCGAAGTAAAAAATAAACTCTGGACTAAAAGCCATTTACCCCTCGAGCAATTTTTAAATATCGATCGCCTGTTAGATACTGTTGGGGATTTTGAATTATTCCTTAGATAGTTTTATAGCTAGTTCTTAAGAAACTCACCTGAACTCATCCTTGGCTTGGTGTGGTCCTAGCAGACAGGATTTTCTTTGGTTTCGCGACGAGTGTTTTGATCGATTGAGAATAGGGTTTTAACAGCTTCGAACAATGTACCTATTGTTGTATAGTACCTTATGCGAGCTGGTAACGGATGCGCATTGCGCGGCAAACTTGTTATTTGTAAATCAGTGTTATTAGCTTTTGGAAAAGCGGTTGGTTTCGTCTCCATCAAAGTAGCTGTATGATTTGAGATTAATCCATTTCCGAAATAAGAAAGACATACGTTGTGTTTTGTGCTATATCGTAAAATACTGAACAGATACTAATAGTAATACAATCTACTGTAACGTATTAAGCACGTGTACATCCAATTATAAGAGTAACTCATTATTATTATTGGAGAACGGTACTTAATCGCGTACAATAACTAATTTACCTTTTAAAAACGGTAAATTAGTTATAATTGTACGCGATTAAGTCCCGTTCCCCAATAATAATATGTGAAAATCGTGTAAGTTTAAATCAATATATAACTCATTATTATCTATAGGTACAACTTGATATGTTCAGATATGACGGTACGTATTTTGTTTGTTAGGAAAATGTGACTGTTACGAGCTATCAGCGACAACAATTACAAAAAAAAACAACGATCCCGGCCCAACGATATCACTGTGCAGTTACGAACTGCATGGACTCACCCTTGATTGCTTTTTAATAGACCAGCACCCGAGATAGTCCGAGAGCCCGCGTCGTTTTGCTCTATGTGCCCAGATTTTCTATTAGCAGTCTGTGTTTGTTTTTGGAGCGATCGTATGCATTCAACTTTTTCTTACGATTTCTTTATTACCTTGGAAGAGTGAACTTTCCAAGCTCTGTTGTTTTTTATACTAGTGTTAACACCGTTAGTACCCATACGTGTATGTAATACGTATGTTGAATTATCAGATTTAAAAGTAATCCAGATTGTGTAATTACACAATTAAAAATAAATACTCGTAGGTATAACGCATATATATAATATATGCCATGTGTATATGTATGTAATGTATGCCAGGTCCGAAGTTAAAGCTGTACTGAATAAAAATGTTACTACTATGGTCTATTTGATCTTTTATTCCATACCGCAACATAAGTAGTAGAATCCTAAATTATAGAAACTTTTTTGTTGCAGCTTCTCAAAACACTAAAACTTTATTTTTTAATACAGTAAATAATAATCATATGACAATATTAATTGTCATTTTAGAGAATTTAATGTATGTATGTGTGATATTTTTTGCACATATGAAAAACATTATAATTTAAAGTTTATTAATTCATAATTTCATCTTTTGCCGACCTGAAAGATTGAATTTTTTTCTAGAATTCCATGAATATCCAAATTATTAACATAATGAGGTTTTGTAATGTGTAACAAGTACCAGTAAAATAAGCAATAAGCAAAATAACTATCTGCAATAATTATCCTCCATCTACTTGTCGATAATTAGGTGTGCACTCGCATATATCGCAACTATGGATAAATAAATGTCTACACCACTTTTATAAAATAGCGCCGTCTAACCATGCATGATCGCTTTTCACGAAATAATCATGTTTATGAACCAGTTGTTTTGTTTTAACAAATGACAGTAGCGTGTTAGCGGATTGTAGGCCGACCTAACGAAGGGCTCACGGTAGCCACTGCCGTATTATTTATTCCGTTCTCAACCGGCGAAAAAAAAATACAATAACATTCTTTTGTTATGTGCCCAGAGATCCGTGTCGCCGGGAGACGACGGCTTACCAACACCCCATTATTTTAAAATAATTTATTTGGTATAAAACGGTGGTTACATACAAACAACACAAGGTTGAGGCTTCCCTATCTATACATATAATAAAGCAGAAGAGGGTCGAAAATCTGTACATTGAAGATATTAGTAAAAAAATCGATGGAGGGGTCTAAGAATCGATAACAGAACACGTTTCAACTGTTTTTAGAATTCATGTCTGTTTGTCTGTTTGTCTGTTTGTCTGTTTGTCTGTCTGTTTATATGTCTAACTATCACGCGAAAACTAGCGAATGGATTTTAATACAGCCTTCACTAATATGTTTATTGGATCTTCGGCCAGGTTATAGGCTATAAAAATCATACAGGTTAGGGATGAAAGGGGGTGAAAAGAGGGGGTAAACTTTGTATGAGAAGTCTTTCAGTTCATGATTTACAGGCTTGAAAGTTGGTAAGTATATACATGGACGCAAAGTAAATAGAACCTCATTCAAACATTGTATAATAAACAGATAGTATTTGAAAAAATGGGGGGTGAAATAACAATACCTCTGCCTCTCAAGGCTATAGACAAAAATACAAAAGTCCCTCAAACCATATTAACTGTTTGAAATGAGAGATCTAATTATGTTGGTCAGTCAGTCGCTATCAATATTCACAAACCTTACTACGCAACCTCGGTTTTTTTTTGTTTTCGATGGAGGGTACTTTACCTACGCAGAGCGGCGGGCTCTCGGTTGCATGGTAGCACTTGCGACATGTACTACCTATATATTAAGTATGCGCATTTTTGTATAAAATATTGTTTTTTGAGGTGCTCATTACAAGAATGATACTTATCCATTTTCAAATTGAAGATGGCGGACATTTACTTATTTACTTTTCTTAATAATCGATATGAGTTTCATCTTTGAGGTTCTTCGAGGTGCCGATTAGTTGCGTTTTCCGTCAGCAAAATGTATAAAATACGTTCAGCGCGTAACAGACATAAATTTAGGGTATATTGGTATTCGTTATTAAAACATACATACCTACGTAACAATAAACATCAAGTATGACCAAATTCGAACAGGCGGATTGGAAAGCAAAAAAAACCGGCCAAGTGCGAGTCGGACTTCGCACATTTAGGGTTCCGAACCGACCGCAAAGTTAAGTTGGTTTTTATAGGAAAAATAAGGAAATTTCAAAGAAAAAGATCTAATTTATCAATATATTAGTATTTGTTGGTAAAAAATACGTAATAACAATCATTATTACCAAATTTTTAATTCATCGGAACAAAATTTCGTAAATTCCAATAATTTATGAACAAAAAAAATATCTATTCAACTACCTCTTTACAAAGCCACTTAATAGGTCAACAAATTTTTTTGTTCAATATTTCGCGCTCGCTGCTCTCGCGTTTTCATCTACATTGCTTGATGCGTATGAAGTATTTTCTGTACCTGCATCATAATGTTCGAATCATTTCGCACTAGCTTTTTTATCTACATTACTTGACGCGTAGGAATTATTTTCCGTAACTGCATCATAATGTTCGAAAAATTTCGCGCTCGCTGCGCTCGCGTTTTCATGTGCATAACTTCATGAGAATGAAGTATTTTCCGCACCTGCATCATAATGTTCGAAAATTTTCGCGCGCCGTACGCTCGCGTTTTCATCTACATTATAGTTAATGCGAATGATGTCTTTTCCGCACCTGCATCAGAATGTTCGAATCATTTCGCGCTCGCTGCGCTTGCGTTTCATATACATTACAACAACAACAACAACAACAAATACTCTTTATTGCATAACCTCAACAAAAGTAACACTAACAGTACATAATGACAATGAGTAGAGGCAAACAACAGGCGGTCTTATCGCTAATGAGCGATCTCTTCCAGACAACCACCATACCATTACTTAATAGTGTGAAGAATTTTCCGCACCTGCATCATAATGTTTGAAAAATTTCGCGCTCGCTGCGCTCGCGTTTTCATCTACATTACTTGATGAGCATTTTCCGCATCTACATCATAATGTTCGATAATTCTCGCGCGCCCTACACTCGCGTTTTCATCTGCATTATAGTTGATGCTTATGAAGTCTTTTCCGCACCTGCATCATAATGTTCGAAATATCTCGCGCTCACTACGCTCGCGATCTCATCTTCATTTCTTGATGCGTATGAAGTATTTTCCGCACCTGCATAATAATGTTCGAAAAATTTCGCGCTCGCTGCGCTCGCGTTTTCATCTGCATAACTTCATGAGTATGAACTATTTTCCGCACTTTACTAAACTTTAGTGCCCGCTACGATCGCTTTTTCATCTAAATTACAGATGCGTTTGAAGTCTTTTCCGCACCTGCATCATAATGTTCGTAAAAATTTCGCGTTCGCTATGCTTGCGTTTTCATCTGCATGACTTGATGCGTATGAATTATTTACCGCACCGGCATCACAATGTTCGAAATATTTCGCGCTCGCTGCGCTCGCGTTTTCATACACATTACTCGATGAGTGTGAAGTATTTTCCGCACCTGCATCATAATATTCGAAAAATTTCGCGCTCGCTGCGTTTGCGTTTTCTTCTACATTACTTGATGAGCATTTTCCGCACAACCTACATCATAATGTTCGAAAATTTTCGCGCGCCGTACGCTCGCGTTTTCATCTACATTATAGTTGACACGTATGAAGTCTTTTCCGCGCCTGCATCAGAATGTTCGAAAAATTTCGCGCTCGCTGCGCTCGCGTTTTCATGTACATTACTTGATGAGTATTTTCCGCACCTACATCATAACGTTCGTAAAAATTTCGCGTTTGCTACGCTCGCGTTTTCATCTGCATGACTTGATGCGTATGAATTATTTTCCGCACCGGCATCATAATGTTCGAAATATTTCGAGCTCGCTGCGCTCGCGTTTTCATACACATTACTTGATGAGTGTAAAGTATTTTCCGCACCTGCATCATAATGTTCGAAAAATTTCGCGCTCGCTGCGTTCGCGTTTTCTTCTACATTACTTGATGAGAACTTTCCGCACTTACATCATAACGTTCAAAAAAATTTCGCGCGCCGTACGCTCGCGTTTTCATCTACATTATAGTTGATGCGTATGAAGTCTTTTCCGCGCCTGCATCAGAATGTTCGAAAAATTTCGCGCTCGCTGCGCTCGCATTTTCATCTACATTACTTGATGAGTATTTTCCGCACCTGCATCATAATGTTCGAAACATTTCGCACTTACTACGCTCGCGTTTTTATCTTCATTACTTGGTGCGTATGAAGTCTTTTCCACACCTGCATCAATGTTGGAAACATTTCGCGCTCGCTGCGCTCGCGTTTTCATCTACACTATTTGATGCGTATGAAGTATTTTCCGCACCTACATCGTAATGTTTGAAAGAATTTGCGCTCGCTGCGCTCGCGTTTTCATCTTCATTACTTGATGCGTATGAATATTTTCCACACCCGTATCAGAATATCCGAAAAGTTTCGAGCTCACTTCGCTCGCGAGCGTTTTCATCTACATCTATAATAAGTTAATAACATATATTTAGTCCTCTGTCATGTTTCATGTGGGCGCATTGAGCCGGCGTGCGCAATGTTTGGCGAGACAACCCGGCGAAATACGGTGTAGAAGTTGATATGGATAATGGATATTCACGCGAATGAAGTCGCGGGCAAAAGCTTAGATAAATAAATTTAAAACTGGACTACCCGTGCGAAACTGGGGCGGGTTATAAATGCGAAAGTAACTCTGTCTGCCTGTTTCCTCTTAAAATGCTCAACCGATTTAGATGAAATTTGTTATGGATATAGTTTGAGTCCTAGGGAAGGACATAGGATATTTTTATCCCGGAAATCATCCCTTAACGGGGTTTAAGTTAGAATGGAAGAGAGATAACTAGGTAAGCGCATGAAATAGAAGAATTAAATAACATTCTAACGCGATGACGCGAGTTCTACGCAGACGAAGTCGCGGGCAAAAGCTAGTAGGTATATAAATACCTACCTGTGTTGGAAGTTCTCGCTCTTCCAATAAGCTATAAACCTGTAACGACATAACAGAATTTCACAGATAGCATACTAGTTTGATTCCAGTTTGGCTTCAAAATATTTCACTTGTTCGATCTGAGTCGGTAGTTCGCCAAGCTCTAAGTTTCTTTATCTGTCCGTTCGTTTGTTTGACCCGTCTGTTTATACAAAGTAGTGTTGGAACCTACTTTACTAGAAATACTGTTGCTGGCTGTCATAACTAACTCATATACATACATGTAACACAATATTGACATAAACGGTCAATTTAAATAATGACTAAGTATATTTTTCCAGAGAAAATACCATTAATTTGCAACTAACTATAGAAGCAGCTACGTTTTATAAGAAAAAAAAACAGCCTCATTTAAAATGTTTTGACATATTATTTAATGTACCTATTATTTGATGTATAATGTTGCATTATCTCCGCTACCTAAAGGTTCTCTGGAAGAGATCTCTTTAGCGATAAGACTGCCTGTTGTTTACCTCTATTTTAAGCCTAATGTTCTGTACTGGGTTCTTTTTGAGGTGTGCAATAAAGAGTATTTGTATTGTATTGTATTGTACTACAATAATTTCAGACGTTCCGATTATTAATAAAACATCAAGGAGTCGTTAAAGCGCGTCAAAAATTTCCATACATTTTGAAAAGCGCGCGCGCGTCCCGAAGGTATCGCGCGCAATCAAGTATGTGCCTAAACGCGACCTTAGCATATATATTGTACGAAACCCTTCACGTAAGACTTGCATGTGGCCGTATTTGTTTTATTTTATCAAAACTGCTTTATGTCATACCTATTTACTCTCTTATACTGGACGCCCTATTCATAACGGATTCAGCTAAAAAATGCAATTGCGTGATGCAGACTCGCGTGCCCCTAAATGTTTTATAATGACAACCTCACGGCACAATGTCCTTTTGTGTGTGCTTTTTATTGTCCACTAATGGTTCTTTTGTGATAAAAGATAGCCTAGTGCTTTGGCCGATTTACGTGATTAATTTCGATAGGTAGTGTGTTCAGTTTAACCGTTTGGTGATTTGGTAAATCGTCGTTGTATACTTGTATAGGATTGAAATTAAATGAATCAAACGGATATAGTATATACCCACCCATACCTACTTTAAGAATCCATACTCTGAATCATTTCTGAGACGACTTTATGAAGTGGCGGATTGAAAAAAAGGATTAAATCTATATCGGGAACGGTTTTATTATTTATACTTCAATGAGCTGTCGAAAAAACTACAACCTTCTACGCTGTGGAGTACATATTCGACGCTGAAGGAAGACTACTTTAAACACAACAATAAATTTTAAGTATAACGTTTAATTTAATAAATTTGTTTTGTCTTAATACCTTCTTTTACTTTCCTCATACCTATTCGAAATGAAAAGTTGAGTGTTCAACTCGGGATAAAGGAACAATTTCACTGTCGAACTATTGGCGCTCTCACATGCGCTCGAGCGCCAAAATATCTCGAGTGAAATGGGTGCCTTTCAAACCTTGTCTAACAATCTACTATTAAAACAGCACTTACGGCATATTATTCATACGCCTACTCGCGAATATCATATGCCCTAGTTATTTGGGGAAACAGCATGGAAATAGCAGTGATATAAAATATTTATTCTGCAAAAGAAATGTATTAGAATTTAGTAAATCTAGACCAAATGGAGTCTTGCAAACCCTACTTCATTAAACATCAAATACTAACCGTTACTTCCGTGTACGTATTTGAATCATGTAAATTCAATAGAAAGTACCTTAACTTATATTGACTGAAAGAAACAACTCAAATTAAAAGACATGAACGTAACCTAGACCAACTTAAATTATATGACTATTACTCGTAAAATTTATAATCATCTTCCAATAGCTATAAAAAATCCTGAAAATCCAAAACTGTTTCACAAAGAGTTGAAATTGTTTTTAACAAACACATGTTTTTATAGCCTAAAGGACTTTAATGATGTCGGCAAGTGAACAATTTTAGCGTGTGTTTTGCTTAGGTACCTATGTAAGAAAATTGTCTATACCTATTTATAAATAATTATCCCTCTGATATTGATGTGCCCTTGCAGGGTGTCACATGTATACTTATTTGTAATACTATCCACTTTTGTAATGTGATATGCAATTAACGATATGATTATGATTATGATTACCAAGATTAAGGCACGAACTAAACAATAAATACTGTGAAATAGTGAAGAGGCGGGTTAATTACGGAGTTCCGAACGCTTTCATGACAAAGATATTATCAGCTTTCATTTTTATTTATAAAGGTGAAAATGATAGTTGATATATTTCGTAACTTTCTACCCTGCCCGACTTGAGTGCCGTACGTCTACCTAAATATTTTTCGGTAGTATTAGTAGGGAAGATTTAAGGACATTATATATTTATTGCCATAGGTACTCAATAATTAAATTGATGTGAAGTTGCTTGATCTGCGCTAGAAGTGCCGTGTGTAGAGCCATTTGTCGAATAATCTTATTTTTTTTTATAATATGACGGTGATAAATATGCATACGTCCTGCCTAACGGTAAGCAGAAACCTGCACCTCCACAAAACAATCACAAGAGCAATTATTTGTTGGATGACCTTATATGGAAATGGCTAAGCGCTTCTCGATACCACATTCCCTGTCTAAATTGGCATTACTACCCGCCCTAAATCGGCATAACTACGTATTTACGAAATGAATTAGTTCGTGAGCCCTCAGAGCAGTAAACCGCGAATGCAGCAGTTGTCAGTGCAGGGGAAATATTAATACCTCCGGTCACGCGAACACTCCAGCGGTTAAAGTTTCCAAACGCCCCGAATGTTTGAGTTTGCGGATGCGGTTAGCGCTTGAATGCGAACAGATAGCTCAATCAACATTTTTCAAATAATAATAACTATCTCCTGGTCAGCGCACTATGGACAGAGTTGGGTGACTTCCTGACTTGGCGGGGCGGGATCAATGTGACATTCGGGATCGATATGTGACATTTTTTTCTTTGACGTAAACTTACTCAACGTCGCAAAGATTCCCACTTGAAAGAATACTGCCAGTATTACATTTGCGCAGTAGTAATATTATGCGCAGAAGCGGACCAGTACTGCTTTCGCATCGTCCCGCTTCCGCGCATCCCGCGCCAGTCAGGAAGCACTCATTTAAATGTAGGGCCGCAGTAAAAAGTAGTACTGAGTTGACTGACAGTTGACACTGGCATTTGACAGTTTTCTCATATCGTACCGCCTCCGCACCGACAAATCAGGAAGTCGCCTTACGCTTGGAGTTTCTCTCAGAGATAAGATACGGAACGAAGTAATCCGTCAGAGAATCAAAGTAACCGACTGACTATCGAACCTGCTAAACGCCATTTATTTGATTAACGTGCAGACTTTAAAACGAAAACCAATTCAATTTGAAGTAGACTGACTCAGCTGCTCAGAGCACAGCCGACTTTAGGTACCTATACTACATCGCGATGAAAACGTCTTCAATTCGGCTCGCGAGGGCTTTTGACTGGCAGCTCTTCCGTCCATAATATAGGAGTAGTAAATTACTGCAGGTGTTTGCAACCAAACATTACATTTCAATTTTATACTTATCTACCCCATACAGACATACCTGCATTGCAAACAATTAGGTACTCAGTCATACACAAAGCGCTTAAGCATTCACATTATTATTCAATTAATTTTTGTTGTCTGCATAAGAAACTTATTAAACATATATACTTATAGCCTGGCAAAAAAGAGTAGAAAATAATAGGGGCGCCACTGTCGCTTATATGGCAACAAGTTGAATAGTTCGATGACAATATCAAGATACTTTATTTTCAACTAAAACATTTTTAGTAAGTTCATAATTAAGAAATATACATTAATCAAATACATTTATTAGTAACTAAAGTGACGAAAAGCCTATTCATTGGCAAAGTGAAATTTAAACTCAATGACAAAAAAATCTGAAAACTTTGTTTGTGCATGTATTTATTATGATATATTTACAGATATTTGCCCGAATTAGCATGTACAATTGTAATTATCACCTGTTTGCTATGCACTAGATGTTTCACTATGAAACGAAATTCATCAAATTTATTGCAAGTACCAAGTTTATTATAAGAGGTTTAGTTTACATACGTAAACATATCCTTCAAAATCTTGCTATTATTCCGGACGCAATTTCATCCATAAATCATGATTTTACTTTTAAAAATATATATAATTACGCAGGGTGGCGTGCTGTCTCCATTGTTATTTTCTGTATTTATAAACTCAATTACTCGTAATCTTTCTTCACGCTATCACCTTTATGCCGATGACCTTCAAATTTATTCGCAGGGTGAGGCGGGTGATTTACCATTGGCCATTGACGAGGTTAATAATGACTTGGTTAGCATTTCAAACTGGAGTCGCAGTTTTGGACTCATTGTTAATCCTGCCAAGACCCAAGTTATCATCATTGGAAGCCCTAAACAAATTTCTAAAATTGATTATGATACTCTCGCTCCTATTAAATTTGATGGTGTACTGATTCCATATGCACGGCAAGTAAAAAACCTGGGAGTAATCATGGATCAAACCTTATCTTGGGTGCCTCAAGTAAACGAGGTCAGTAGGAAGATGTTTATAGCAGTTAGCTCCCTCAGAAGACTCCGAAATTTTCTTCCCATTCCCACCAAAATTGCGCTCGCTCAAACTTTACTCCTTCCGATTTTGGATTACGCTGATGTTGCTTACCCTGATCTCACTGAAATTCAACTTGATAAGCTTGAGCGTATTCAAAATGTCTGCATACGGTTTATATTTGGATTACGCAAGTATGACCATGTCTCCTCTTTCCGCTCTCAGCTTAAGTGGCTTCCTATTCGTATACGACGTAACTCTCACATTTTATCTCTTCTGTTCAATATTCTTTTCAACCCAGCAACTCCCTGCTACCTCAAAGAGCGTTTTAGTTATTTTCGTTCGGTTAGATCCGCTAATAATTTTTTACTTACTGTACCGGCATCCACTTCAAAATTTTATAACAGTTCGTTTACGTTTAAAGCTACTCGACTATGGAACAGCTTACCACTAGAAATAAGGCGTGCTAAAACTCTTTTGGCTTTTAAAACACGACTCAAAGAATATTATTTGTCTCTCCCTTAATACACGGTTGTTGGTTCTGGTGAATCCTTTGGCTGATATTGTATTATATTTATGTAATATTGTATGTATGTTTATTTTATGTTTATTATATGTATGTTTATTATAATTTATTTTATTGGTACCCATATGTGGTATTATTTTAAATCCATATATCGGTTTGCCACCTACTCAGTTAGATATATAATGTTGCATTATCTCCGCTACCCAAAGGTTGTCTGGAAGAGATCGCTCTTTAGCGATAAGACCGCCTGTTGTTTACCTCTACTTTAAGCCTAATGTCCTGTACTGTGTTCTTTTTGAGGTGTGCAATAAAGAGTATTTGTATTGTATTGTATTGTATAATTAGTAAAATCATCAATAGTTCAACGCATAATAGTACATAGAAATAATTACCAACCCGTAAATTCAGCACTTTTTAGATAAACACTGTCCCGTTTCGACAAAATAATTCACGCCTCAAATTCAGCAAGATATCGCTTATAAACATTATATAAATAAGTTCACGGGTGGAACTACGTATTATTTTATCCATTATATGGTAATTTTATTGTGTTTCAACTGTGATAATTCAGCGAAATTTATTAAATAACAATTTGTAAACACAACTCGTGAAAACCACGACAGATATATGCCAAATATGCTGACAATATAATCGAAGTTGCCACGGTCGAAAAAAATTAGTTCCGTTTCTAGACTTTTTTTTTAATTTATTTATTTAAGGTCGCTGTTTAACAGCAAGGTCATTAGCGACCACAAGATAATTACAGTTTTTTATACATATATGTCGATTAATTTTATAAATCTAATTACATGTAAATAACCATCGTTCAAACAATCATTTAAATTATCAGGCAACTTACAAATTTCTTTTTCATTCTTATACGCTAAACACTCAATTAATATATGGCTCACAGTTAACTCCAATCCGCATTTATCACATTAATTTTTTCGCTCTTAGTGATAAGATGACAATGGGTTAGGTTTGTGTGTCCTATTCTTAACCTCGTAATAGCGATCTGGTCTCTTCTACATGTGAAAGGTATCGGTGGGGTTTCAAATATTGATTTTCTAACACACGCTAAATGACTTAAGTTACCACTTTTCCAATAATTATTCCAAAACGATTTGACCGCTGATTGGATTACTTTTTTAATTTCAAGATAACTAGATTTTATTGAATTATCTATTAGTTGATTTTTAGTTGCGTTTTTTGCCTCGATATCAGCTTTTTCATTTCCATGAATCCCTTGATGTCCTGGAATCCAGATTAATTCAATTTTAAAATGGTTTTCTATTAGGTCAATAATTTTTTGTTTATTATGTATAACAAGAGGATGAGAATTTTTGGGGTTCATTAGGCCCTTCAAGCATGATTTAGAATCAGTATAAATTACATGTTCCACTAGGTTAGAATCTTTTTCAATTAAATCTAAGGTCTTAAGAATAGCTATGGCTTCACAAGTAAAAATCGAGCTAAAATCATGAAGTCTATAATTGTAGTGATTGTCACTAGATACAACTGCACATCCAGATTTGCCATTTATAACTGATCCATCTGTATAATAAATTTTACAGTTTGAATACTTGTCATTGAGTTCATGAAATAGATTTAGATTTAGATTTAGATTTCATTTATTTCACAATCAAGCCTTCATTAGATTTTTAAAAATAAACTGTGGCGTGTCACTCTTTTTATTTTCAGCTAAGTCTAAATTAATCGGTATTTGCAGCTGTTCCTAGGGTGGAACAGTAAGCATTTTAATCGGGTATAATGCTGGAATAGTGACATTTAATTCTTTTAAATATCTTGCCACTCTAATTTTGAAAGGTTAATGTAAACCTGGGTGAAAATTAAATTCGTCATCAGTAACAGATTGTTTGATATAATAATCATATGTAGGGCAATCTGGGCGTGATAAAATTTTCGAAGCGTAAATTAACGAAAGTCCTATCCTCCTATATTTAAGTGGCATTTCACCGGCCTCTGCCAATATACTATTTCTAGACTTTCTTGCCAAGCTATACGTCTTTCTGTAAACACTATTCATGATATGTACACCCTTTCGTTTTTAATTTTTTTGTCAGGATTGTAATGGCCATTAGCATTACTGGAACTGAGCCTCTGGAAGCTTGAAATATATGCATTTTACATTTTATAACCCTACGGATTCAATTTTAACCCCCAAAGCAAAAGAGGGGGATCATATAAGTTCATAAGTTTTCATCTGTGCGTCTGTATATGACATCGTAGCCCCCTAAATGATGAACTGATTTGAGTGCGGACTTTTTAACACTTTCACTGCCACACTTTTAGCTGAGCAGCGCTATGCAGTATGCAGTCTCCTCTACATGCATGGAAACGCATGGTATTGGCTACGCGTCTACGAAAGCCCACTATTCGGGTTCCTGGCGTTAAATGTGTTAAATTGAAAGTCTTTTTTGTGATAATTGTAGGTTTTGTTTTCTATACACCAATGAGCCTAGTTTATAATGTAATTAATGAATTCTTTATTAAATGACACCTTTAAAAAGCTGCGTCTAATGGAACGCAGCCATTGCACCATCAGTGGCGACAATTCCGGTGAAACGTATTTTCCGACAACGTCCATGATAAATGGAACGCGCTCGGGGCCCGACATTTCACGCGCCGAACTGTTCACCTGTTTCTTTTCAAACATCGTATCTAATTTTAACATGTCATTGGATAATGAACCTAATGACACTGTATCTTTCTTATGTGTGTAAAATGGAGTAAGATTCGAAGCTTGTGAAGAAATCAGATATTCAAGTTTCGGGTTTGTGATTTTCGCCATGTAATTTTTAGAGCTCTATGAGCTCATACCGCTGCCCCCTTCTTACATCGGACATCTAGACGTACGGGTGGTTACCATCCTTACCTAGGTGAAATTCCTCTTACTCGAACCAAGCGCTTTTCGTTTTTATTTGTGCAAATATTCGTACTGCATCTCTTTCTTTAATATTGCAAAAGAAAGGGAGGCGAATACGCAACGCGAACACGCATAGCGAAGTGTAGTAGCGGCCTTAATGCGCACACTGCAGGTTTGGAATTCCCTGCCGGCATCCGTATTTCCGCATTCATAAAACCTGGACCTTTTTAAGGCACGAGTGTATTATCTGGGTGAGCTCGCTTCACCCGTGGGCCTCATGTTTGCCCCCCGGCTGCCAGAATCTAGATTCTGGTCAAGAGCAATCCCATTTTAATAATAAAAAACCGTTGGCAGTTAATAATGAGATTAATGAGTGACGAACGCTGCCGCTGCCAACAAATTCCTCATTCAACTTGCTTAGTTAATACCTTATGTAGACGCGTTTAAGTATGTTGATATTGTTGCTCAATTAACTACAATTTCGTAGTAAACCCCTAATGTTTCCCGCCACCGTACGCCCTCGCCCCGCTGGTTACATTTAGCACTTGAAAAATTGTTTGTTGAGCAAACAGCACAGTTTAAGTGCTCCACAAACACGCAGACAGGTGGGGTGAATCTGATCGCGGCAAAGTGTATAATGTAATGAAGTACTTTTTTCTTCTGATTTTGTTTTACTTACACGTGTTTAACAGACGTAAGGTTTTAAAGTTTCTGGTATTTTATTTTTAAATAATCAGTAAGTACTTATAAGTATGAGGATTCTGTAAACTAATGTCGTGAGATACCGAAGATAAAATGATACCCACTTACAGAGTTGCCCACTCATTTGACAATCTAGATGTAAACCTGAGTAAAACCAAACTCATGCATTTTAGAAATTATAAAACAAGCGCTGTGACCCTAAATGTAAGTCAAGCAGGTGTAACAGTAGAAGAAGTTAACAGCGTAAAATTTCTAGGCGTAAATATAGATCCTAACTTAAATTGGAAGTCTCATATAGAAAAGATCAATAAAAATATATCTAGTCACTGCTATGCTTTATCCATACTATCTGAAGCATGCTCTGAAGAAATTACAAGAAGCGCTTACTTCGGAAACATCTATCCATTGCTCACCTACGGTATAATATACTGGGGGAACTCCACAGACGTCCAGTCTACTTTTGTTTTACAAAAGAGATGTATACGCACTATTTATCACATTCACAATCAACAATCACTAAGAAATGTATTTAGAGAAAAAGGTTTCCTGACCCTCACTAGTATCTACATTTTAGAGCTATGTACCTTTGTTAAAAACAATGCTGAATACTTTACAAAAATGTCTACAGTAAAAAAAAATATACGAGAGCAATATAAATTTAACATAATCCTGCCTAGAGTAAAAAGCAGTATATATAAAAACAGTGCTTTCATAAGTGCCATAAAAATATTTAATAAGTTACCGGCCGAAATAAAGGTTTTAGAAGGGAATAAATTTAAATCCAAACTGAAAAACTGGCTGGTACAGAGAGTATTCTATAACCTCAGTGAATTCTTCGCATTTTAGCTGTAAGTTAGTTTATTTAAGTAATATAAAGTGTTGTATGCCCGATGTCGGGTAACTGTTGAAACAAACTCTGTCACTTCCAACTTATGTACACAGTTATACAATAAAGATATTCATATTCATATTCATATTCATATTCATTCATATTCATATTCAAGCCTAAATAATCCCAGTAAGGTCTAGTTTCCCCTAGGATTGGAAGGCAGTCGTTTCCGTAAAAACTAGTGCCTACGCCAAGTATTGGGATTAGGTAGCGGACCCCATCAGGCATCCTTTAAGATGCAACTGTACTAGGATAACGCTTAGGAGGATGATGATGGTATTAGCAATATTATTTTGCAGTCCTTACATAATTTATTTGCTTAGTATTTATTTATTTCAACAGAGTACCTAGTACCTACCTACTTTTAAAGTTTACGAATGTTCCTTACTTCAGTTTTGACATTGAGTCGTTATAGGTACAGCGTAGGCATGAGCTTCTGACGTCAACTTTCCCTGTAATACCTGTGGAAGATCGTGCCGTTCCCGCATTGGTCTCTACAGCCACCAAAAACGATGTTCGCAACTACACAGCAATGCTTGAATCGTCTGCAATAGACGCAAAGGCCTATGATGATGATGAGGCATCAGCTCCACTTTAAATCCAACTTAATTCGTTCCGTTCAAAATACTTTACACAAATATCAAGTCACCGGTTTGACAAGTGGCAGGTATGATAGGGGATCGTCAACTTCGAGTCATGAAAACAAAATACGCCGCTTTCTACTGTTTGCGGGAGGCCCCCGCCGGCTTTGAATGCAGTTCAAATTATTTTTAAAAATGAAAGGAAGACTTCTTTCAGTAAAATGTCTTAGCTTCAATAATTAAAGTACTTTCCCCTCCATGTGGCATAGCCGTGGGACATCCTGTATATACAGTAGAATCCGGTTACAGCGACCGTCAAGGGACCGGCGATATTACGTCGCACTAACAGAACGTCGCACTAAACGGACAGATTTGCTTTAAAAATGTATGGTATGATTCCTAACGTCAGGTGATTTAGCAGTCGTTAAAAGCGGTCGAATGTTATATGCGGAGTCGTTATAAGCGGATTCTATTGTAATTATAAACATGCGAATTATTATTATTTTTATTTAGTATAAATTTCGTTGTAAATCTGGGCATTACAAAAGGCAATCTGCAGGGCATTTCAATATGTTTTAATTACAACTAAATCCAAGCGAGATAATTTCCAAATTCTCTCGCCATGTCCGAATCTGTGCGCGCAATCAGCCGCAGGGAGTCGCTTTGGTGTTTTTTTTAATAATCACAAGGCTGTGGATTCCTTTGCTGCGGATTGTCGCCTTTCTTTTGTTCGCATTTCGGGCGGAAAAGAGTAAAATGGTCGCTTTTGCTATATTTGGCGCTTAAAGCTTATACTTTCCTGACTGGCTCGTTAACACACCCAACTTTCTTATTATTACAAAATAATATGTATGAAAATTTTTAACCTAATGGGATAAATAGAAAATAAAACTGTCAATAAGGGCACAGAATAAGTAATAGTAGTTAGTACTAGGTAATAAGGAGTGCCGCTGTCCGTTTATTACTCTTTACTATTTAATTAAATTCAAAGTTGTATTAACTTACACAGAATAAGTCTAAATACCGGCAGACAGGAGTAATCGACGTTATATTGGAGGTAACAAAAGCACATAGATCAAAGTGTTATGAAAAATAACAAAAAACTGTCGTTAATTCTTTCATAGTTCGAAATTGGAAAGCGTACGAAATGCATATTCTTTTTTTATTCAGCGATATTGCTCGGGTAGCGACACATTTGTTACTGCCGTGTATTGCTTTGGTTTCTGTACGGAATGCAGAAGCAATAAGAGTTTTGAACAATTATTCCGACTACCTCTCGTACAAAGAAAATCGATATGACAAAGTTCTTTATTTATTGTAAAGTTTTCTAATATTCACGTACATTTTTAGTTCAGTGAATAAAAACATGCTAGGTTATAATGACATTATAACCTAGTGTTACAAAAAGTATCGAATTATGGTATTACTTCTTACAAGGTGGCCTCTTTACCTCCTGACTTGAAGGAGCGGAATCTATACGCGTCTATAAGTATGATGACACTATAAAAGAAAATCAATAAATCCAAATTATCTACTAAAAGGCTCAAATTCTCAATCATTAAAAAAAAATTACGTAATTATACGTCTTCAAAGTTTTAAGAGAGAGTATTTTCTGTCGCTTTTCCGCAAAACGCATCTTTGTATTGAACGATCGTCATTTACTATGGCGCTACTCAACAGTGACGTCACTGTTGAGTAGCACTTTCTCTCTCTAACTACGAACATTCTAACCGTTGTAGCTTCGTTATTTTTTGAAATATTTGAATAGGATTTTCACTATTTGGCATAGTTTTATGTCTTCTTTCTATTGAAGTAATTATTTTCTTGAGTCAACATCCCTATTATACTTTACCGAGATCTTACTCTTCCGTCTAGATTTTTATCACTTGTCAGTTTAATGACAACGTTAAAGCGCAGTAAGTAGTACCTAATATATTACAAGGAGGTGTGTGAGCGTAGTAGGTACCTACTGAATTCTGTCCCTCTTCCTGCGCATCCCACTTCCATCAGGAAATAGTTATTTAAAATATAGGGGCGCAGTAAATAATCTATACCCAGTGAACGGAAATTCTATACCGAATCGGCGGACAGTTGACAGTTAACAGCTGAAAACTGACATCGCAATGACAAAATGCGGATATAGCCTGAATCACTGTGCCTACAATATTCCCATTTAAATGGACAAGAGTATATTACGATAACTAAAAAATACTGCACAAAGTGAAATGTATGGCGCGTTCATTTGTTTTTTGCATAGAACCTGTATGTATAGCATAATACTTCATAAAAAAAAACAGAGTACTTATAGAAGAAATTCTTATAGCAGCGAGGGAAATTCATAATTAAAAATGGGAACAAATAAAATGATCATCTAAATAACTTTTGATATCATCAAATTTTCGAACCCTAAAATAAGGTTGAACACTCAAAAAAATTTATCGATCAGTAATTCCGAGTCACCAAAAAAATTCTACCTATTTTTGCAGCACTTGCACCTATTTTACTTATTGCGTTCCTATAAATTTATAATCGCATCAAAAAAATTGTCAAGTACCACCAAAAACACTAAACTACCACCTAATCTCATGCACCTTTTTTCATTAGAATTACATCCAAATATTATACACATCGCATGCTACATTTTAGTAAACAGTTACAAATTAATTGTTTTTAGCACTATAAATATTTTAGTCATTTCCAAAATGTTATAAATTAGAAAGTAAAATTCTAAATTAATATAAAAACCAGCGCGCAATGTGGCTGTGTGAAATAATAACACGTATACTGCTATCTCACTCAATCAAATACAAAGAATTGTCTGAAGCATAAAACCTATATATCAATATGTCGTTAGATTGAAAGGTACCTATTGCTGTTTCATTCTAACTACCTATTGCTGATGGTTTACAAACAAGGGCCTGACACGCTTTGTAAGAGAAAGATAGCGTTATTGCGATTCCTATGAGAGGAAGTAGAAAATAGTGCGATGTTTTGTCCTTATCACCGACCGGACATTTTTTCATGGTCGGGTAAAGGCAATCTGTCATTAGTGTCAAGAAGATTGCAAAACAAAGTGGCAATATTTTGCAGTACAATTTATAAGTGGAAAATTAATGATAAATTTGGTTCAAATTAATAATAATTTACCAATTATCAGATCCGTAGTGTTTGGGTGTTCAGTGCAAACATGGTGGGGTGTTCAGTGTTTGGCTGTAAAAGCAATTTCGACCGAAAAAAGGCGGATGTTACATTCCATGCGTAAGTACATTTTCCTTGAATTTTGGACCCGTGTTTATTTCTAAAATCTCACCGGAACCAAATTTCTAAGCTAAATCATTAGTTATATCATGAGACACTTGATGAAATATGAAAAATATGTGAATTTATTAAAAAATAAACTCCAAACATTTGACATACAAACCGGTCAAATCGCGTAGTATAAATCTACCATAGAAGCCAGCTTAGCATTGATGTCCCATCATTCAGTCGGTTTATAATTCGATTTCGGGATACCAACAAATAATAAAATAATCCCCTAAAGATTACCCCACGTTTCGGGAATTTCAAGTAATTAGATTTTTTCAGTTTTTCATCAGAGGATGAATCCCGAAAAAATGGATTTGAGGTTCTTTCAATTCTTTAAATAAAAAATGGCTTCCATCAAATTTATGATGATTTCGCCAATGTCACGTGTTCAATGACGTTGTTCGGCAACGACGCCATGAAAGTAGATAAGGTTTTGTACGATAAATGGATTCTGCTCGTCGTCGCCCCGGGCACGTGTGCTCACCAACGCGGCGACGATCAAAATCCATGGTTCTTTGGGTGACGTGATGACCAGCAAGTCAAGCGGCGAGCAGGAAGGCCAGCGGCGAGCGGCGAGAACAAAATGTATAGATTTGGATCAGTGAAATCGCTGTTTGATGCAACGGTGATAACCATGACTATATACTTATAGGTAAGATTATCACAAAAAGAGTGGCCGGTCGGGATCACTTATTTTACGATGTTGTGTTAATTTAGTTAGTGAGTCAAAATGGCGACCAAGTGCCGGTTGCACCAACGTACAAACACAGACCGGTCATCGTCAAATATGGCGCCGGCAGCTGTCATCCCATAGAAACTTGTCAAACTTTCCATACAATCAGATTTGACGAACACCGCTTACGATTACAGACGGTTTGGTGCAACCCAGCCTTAGTCACTACGGAATTTGATCACTTGTAACTAAGTACAATCCGACTAAATTTTTGGGGTAATTTTTTGCAACCATGGTATCCCCATATTTTGACGTCATAATATGAGAAAGACATAGCCCCGGTCGCTTGTTGGCGCATCTATAACTACAGAGTATATACTATATCTATGTTTACAAACTGCAAGAAGTTTTATTATTAATTTTTTAATGCGTTGACGTGAGCGCGTTTGATTGAAAACTTTTATTTGAAAATGAGTTTTGTTGATTTATTAAATTGTTGGTTTGTTATGAAAATGGATAAAGGTCCTCAAATGAGGTTACTTTATTAATTTAGATAGACTTTCATGGAAAAATTAAAGGAAGTTAATAGGTAGAAATAGGTATAGGTAGGTTTAGGTTATGTTAGTTTTGCATCGGCCCGAAGGGCCAAAACAACTCAAAATAGGAGCTCCGCGCCAGCGGAGATCCGTCAATACTGTTCCAATGTCCACTAGTTTGAAATAAAAATAGATGTCATAGAAAAATACTACTACCTAGGCAAATTGACGATTATCAGCGAATAGAGTAGAGGCAAAAACATCTGAGAACAAATAGCTGTACATGCGACCAGTAAGGAAAGCACTGTTGAAAATATATTAAATTAAATTATGTTATGAACGTGTCTCATTAAAGATACAGAAATTTTGAAGCTTCTATAAAATAAAATCATTTAGCGCTGTCTTGCTCGCACGCGGTGCGACGTGCGAGCGAGACGGACCGTATGGAAAACCGCATCAGTGTGCTAGCAATGAGGTTAGACTAGATTGGAACTGCTTTGCGCGTCGGGCGTTAAAAAACAATTGCCGCGTGAAATTTGGTGATCATGTAGTATTTCTGGGTATCGAAAGAATTATTTGGGTGTAAATAATTTTAATAGGATTACGAGCCCTGTAATATTTGGATGTAAATTACATGAAATTTGGTGTTTGAAATTAGGTGATCATTAAGTATTTTTGGGTAGTGTCTAATTTATTTGGTAACAATTTAATTTAATAGGTTATCGACATGTTACTTCTTTGAGTTGCACTTTATATTTAAAAGGAGTTAAAAATTTGGTGCGAATCTAGTATTTTTGGTAATCAATGTAATTTTTTAGAGCATCATTCGGCAACTAATTTGGTGGTTCGTTAAATGCTACCCATTAAAAATTAAGAAACATTTATATATATTTTTAAATGGTCATTCCCATTTAAAAAAATCCATCCCGCACTAAATTACAAATTTTCCGATTACCTAACTATAAGCATCAATTTATACGCCCGCAGTGTCGCGACCTGTAGCTAGTAATGTCATTATAACCGACATGTGTATGAAGTACGCATCCTTTCCTGAAGGTGCTTATTACGTTGTAATAAAGACTTTTGACGTCTTCATAAGCGTAGCTACTTTTGATGCTGACGGTACCTACTTCCTTACTGCGATATAGTAAAACTGAAAATCTAATATACTCATACACTAATCAACAACCTACCTGATACGTGCGGGTACATCGCCTCGCGAAGCTTATTAAGTTGTCAACGTCTCAACAAAGAACACTCCGACGAGATTTATGTCCTACGTGACACGCCGAACGGTCCTTACCGAACGTTAAGAAATATATACAACTATAAGCATTAAACAATTTTCTCTTGTATTTCTTTTGTATGTAGGTACATTTATAAATACTGAGAGTCATACCTTAATATAAAACCAAAAGTGTTTTTTTTCTTCAAGGTTAAAATGCTGAAACTAAATTCAAGAAGAAAAAAAAGATCGTTAAAGAGTTAACTTTTTTGCTCTGGGGAATATAGAGGATATTTGCGTATCTTTATGAAGTTTGAAATGAAATTGTTATGTTATGTACTAGCTTTAAAAGTTACGCAATTAATTATCTGGCAGGTGAAAAATGGAAGATTTTAAGCTAGTCAATATGTCATAACCCGATAAACTTTAAAGCATGTAGGGTTTTATTATAATTATAATTCATTAAACGATCCCACAACCTTATAAATTATACTCATATGAGGCTCTAAATTAATCATGAAACAAAGTAATCCCATTAAATTATCATTGACTATCCCTACCCCCGAAATGAAAAGTAGGCAGCCTACGTGACGTATGTGAGTTACGTTACCGGGAACGTTCGGAATGAGGGTACTTTATCAAGTGGCTTGTTTATACGGTGTTCGATGTTCGGCAATGTTCGATATGCTTCGGCGATGTTCGGCGATGAAAAATGATGTGACGTATGTAGCGATTTGGACTGAATCAGTAGCTCTAGTATAAGTTTTTTCGAAATATTAACTAATTCGAACGCGTTTGCGTTTTGTCTCAAAATGTATGAAAGCGATATGAAAACGTGAACAGCGCCTCTGTTGGTCACTAGTGGAAACTAAAACAGCGAGTATAACATTTGTTGCTAACCGATGAACGCGCGTATTTCAAACTCGGTGAGAGCGTTTTCATACATTTTGAGACAAAACGCAAACGCGTTCGAATTAGTTAATGTTTCGAAAAAACTTATACTAGAGCTACAGAAGTATACGCAGGCAGACGATAATGGGTTTACGGGCAATATTGATTAGATTAGTTCATTCACTTAATATTCGAGGCCACGTTGAAGAAGCCATTTGTTAGCAATACTCATTTTTTGAAGCAGTCTGAACTGAGCAGTACTTTACAGGGTACTATAGCGAGTTAATGATTTACTGTAGGTATTAAATTATGTTGTCTTTTTGAAAATTATTTATTTCGATATCGATTTCATGCAGGAAATATCCACAACGCAGGTTTCGGCCAAAAAGGCAGTGTATTACCACTTTTGAGTTTTTAAAAATCATATGAGACATAGAATATAGTGTCTTAAAATCTAAAAAAAATATATGTGTTACATAAGGATCTTGTCTAGTCAAAATCGCAGTCAGTTACATGACCTGATGAATTTCACTCGATAGAAAAAAATCGCGAAGTTACCCCTTTTTGGAATGTATTTTCAATACTACGGCTATATTACTGATATTTAACGTTTTATTTTTGTACTCAATTAAAGATCGTAAATAGTTATAGACAAATTCGCAGGGTTTGCTTTGATAGAATGATTGGCTTAATGAATATAGCTAAATATTTACAAAACTGCGCGCAGAGCTTGCGTAGAGAGCGGGATGGTTAATTATAAACTCACGCGTGTTAGAGCGGGACATTTGCGTTGGCGATACCTCCCCTTAAGTATCTGCAACAATTGTATATAATTCGCAACATGCTTCGTCAAACTATATTTCGTATTCACCGCCACAGTAGATTCTGTAAGTTGTCCCTCACACGCCAAAGTCTTCGTAGCAAAAGACTGAAAATTAACCTTACTTGGTAGCACGTAGCTTGCCTTTACATCAACTTGATCGACTCGATATGAAGTCATTGAGGCACCTAATGTCCTGACTTTATTATCAAGTCAATGGCGGTAAAAAGGTTAAACAATAAACAATTCACTTAATAAAGAGGGGCAAGTTACAAAAAAATCCGCTGTATTGCAAGTGATATTCGATGCACCAGAAAAGAACCAGGCCTAGGATCACTACCTCTTTCTCCCAGCCGCTGCCCCAACATTCTGACAAACACTTGCCTCCGAGCACCATGGACAACCCGTTTCAACCGCAACAGGAACAAGTTCATACCTAAATCGGTTCTAAATTGGAATACTTAGTGCTTGTTCTTAGCTGAACTCCTAATCTCTCAATGAACTAAGACACTCGAAGTGGAGACTTAAGTCATTAAAACCTATCAAATGAAGCGATTTAGAGCCACTACACTATAGGCCCCAATGGAAATACTTAACCATTAGGCCATTAGCAGCAAAATTTCACAAGCCCAGGATTTATACTAAATGCGAACTAAATTATCATTGTCCGGAACTATTGCGGTGTCGCGGTTTTGCCTTTAGAGTTTAAAATACCGCATTTACGATGGCTGGAATTTGTTACAATTATTGCTTAAAATATTCAGTTTAAGCTTCAACCACGGCTTCGACCGAATCCGAGGTGTAGTGGAATTGAGCTACTGGGAGTTTTGTCGCTGGTTTACTAAACCTAGCCTACTGAGAAGAGTCCAGCAAGAAACTCAGCTAGGCCCGACCTGGAGCCGTCAATAAGACTTGCAAGGAACGCGAACGCAGAACCCCGGTGGGCGCCTTGTGTGTGGGCTGGCTCTAAATAACGGAGTCCAGCGGTTCAAATAAATATGCGACTATAGCAAAAGGTCGTTGGTTTGATTTCCGGCTTTTTATTTATTTACATTTATATGTGTATCGTATATTTTTCCCCGATAAATCAAAGAGAAAAACGTCTTTCATTGTTTCTATGAAGTTACAAAATACCGATAGACTTAGATAGAGATATTTTCCTTCAAAGCCGTGGTAAGTATATCAAGTGGATATTACCGTTTTCAAGCTACATTACAGGTTTGTAAACGCTCGCGTATATTGTCATAATGCCACGATTTGTAATACGTCCTATTGCTTCCTGCAATTTCTCGCGTCATTGGCTCCGAAAGCATTACGGTACATCAATTGAGTACATGTTAATGGTTGTACTGTCGCCATTATTGCACCGATGCAATTTCTAATTGTACAAGTTAGTGTGAAAATTACATTCGAACCAGTTTCCAGCGATAAAGAATTACCTGGTATGAGACTAAACTTAAATCACAAATAAAGTGAAAAAACGGCCAAGTGCGTGTCGGATCACGCACAACGAATGGTTCCGTGTCGACACCTACTAGTCCACATTTAAAACACAATTGAATCAAAAAAAGGTCGTATCTTCATAGGGACGTCACGGCACTTACGTTCTTTTGTTTGGGCAAAACATTTTTTCAATGATAACTCAAAAACCCGTAATCCCATCTTGTTCAAACACATTTTGTACGACTTTGGCAGCTAATATCTCACCAACGATTGACTTAAATCGAATTTTTTTTTAGTATAGCCTGTCCAAGAATACCCCTCACAATCACAACTACTTGCTTTGAAAAAAAATTTTTCATCCGTGGTTTAGTTTTAGGGGGGGCACCACATACATGTAGTATTTTCCTATTTTTACATCACTTTTATGTTGATCACTTTGTTGCGGATTATAGAATACATCTTCCTACCAAATTTCATAATTGTAGTACTTATAGTCTCCGAGTAAATCGGTTGTGGCATACGGACAGACAGACCGAAACTATAAGGGTTCCGTTTTAGCCATTCGGGCTACGGAACCCTAAAAAGTATTGATCGATAATATACGTATTTCATAGGTACTAAGTACTTCGTTTTCGGTTCACAGTAGGCGCTTAGGTAATACCTCGTCCGGACCGACAAATGCACTTAAATCCAGGCTAACAAAACCATGGTTACTAAATTCGTTGCATTTTGAATAGGTACTTGTATTGACAATTACTACTGTAACTTGTAATGATGATGCAGAGACTGTGTGATCTGGTTCAGGTACGAGTATTAAGGCGCAGCGGTGGGCAAGGCATTCTCCATACAAACTCTGTGCACGTTTTATTCGTAGGTTTTGGCACTAACGAATATCATATTTTTTTGGGGTTATAAATATTAGATATGCGAAGATAGTGAAGTGAAACTTTTCAAATATTAAAAAAAAAAAAATTAAAAAAAAAACTTTAAAAAGAATTAGGCATCACGAAATAGCTATCAGAAAAATAAGCATACTGACCAAAAATCGTAACTTTAATGCAAACACAAACGAAGTAAATCCTGCACAAAGTTTGCATGGAGAGAGCCTTCCCTACCCCTCCTCTTAAGTACTAGTATTATTCCACTGTAACTACACTCACGAGCAAAAATAATGCATACACTTTGTATTGAACTTCCATAGAAAGTGTACCGTGTACCCGTTATTTTTGTAGTACAGTGGTTAGTGTCAGGCTATTTTACCGCAACTCAAGTACTCGCAATATACATAGAATTCTTTGGTGTAAGAAACTGTGCAATTTCGCTTTAAGATGAAAATTGCAGTCGTCGACGTTTACTTCCATTAATGGCTTATCCTAAGAGAATCGTCATGACTGTTAAGCTCTTTCGCTTGAAGGGCGGTATTCTTCACTGCATATTTTAGCAGCCTTTGTTTACGGGTAATGGAGGCAGATGTCGCCGCGTTGATGCATTCTCTGAAAGCAATCTTATCGCAAGGGCTTAGAAACTGCCACCGTAAATATATAAAGTAAATACACGCGAGGACAAAAATTTCGGGTCACCCTAGATTAGATAGCCGCAATATTTTTTTTTAAATATTATTATACAATGGTTTTATTTACATACTATACTATTCTTCGTATTATGTCCTAGCCCAGTTGTATTTAGCAATTTCCGGGTTCTTACGATAATATGATAGAATATACAAAAATTAGGAATTTTGCGATATTTGACGACCCGTATTCTTTGTCCGCGAGTGTTAAAGGACCGAAAAAGGTCAATTTGGCTCATTTAATAACCCCCGATGCAACTCAAAAGAGGGGTGTTATACTTAAGTTTAATATGTGTTAGAGTCTGGCTAATGTAATGAACGCTGAGACTGTTATTTGTTTAAAACTTTTAAATGTCCTGAGAAAAGTGGCATATTCAAAGAAACCTAACACCACAAAATCTGCAACGATTCTGAAATTACCAAATTTTCGTCCGTCGTTTACCTAATACGCGTATTTGTTTTCCGTTTCTGTATTTTTCGAGCCCGAGTCGACGCTAACAAGCACCTCCTAACTCCTATTTTTGGTTTAATTTTACGCATCGCTAACTCTGTTCTTCACAAAAGGAATGTCTGAAAATATGAACGGGGCATTAAAATTCAAATTCTGTTTACCCGCAAAACGTATTATGGTAATAGCTGTTCAGTTATCGTCTAGCCTTTATTTTAATCCTACATTGTTCGATACCGTTTGAAAGTGGATTTTCGGTTTGAGCGTTCAGTAGGTGTATAGATTTATCACTGTCATTAAAATGAATTGTTTCTCTTGACCGATAAGTCTTAACTCTTATGCTTCCAGATACTATGTTATTAACCTAGAGGACCTATCTAAAAATAAATTAACAAATGAAAATCTTACAAAGAAGGATAATGATAATCTTTAATATACAGTACAAATAGAAAAATCTTGAACCAATCGACAAGTATTCAGGCTAACCAGTTAATCACACATAACATCCTTGCTCGATTTTAAAGGTATTACTAACTGATACACCATTGTAATTTAAAGAGAAAAATAAACGCATTTGTATTTTTTTATATGTATTTTGACTTTTAGAAGGTTGGTTTTGAAACTGATTTAACACAAAAATAAAGAAATGGAAGATTTATTGGTATTTTATTATTCAAAGGATCTTCATCATCAGCCTGTATGGGCATAGGCCTCTCCCATGGCACGCCACTGAGCTCGGTCTTTAGCTCTTCTCCTCCAATCCCTGCCAGCGGGCAGGGACTGGGACTAGGTGGGGCGATGATATACTACGCAAGGCAGTGGCCTTGCGTTACTACGCAAGGCCACACTGCCTTGCGTAGTATCATCGCCCTACTACACTACGTTTACCGACACGCGGTCTCTACTCAAGAACCAGTCTGCCCCAACGGCCATCGGTTCTTCGGCATATGTGACCTGCCCACTGCCATTTCAGCTTACTAATAATTCGCTGAGCTATGACGGTAACCTTGGTTTTCTGACGAATAACTTCGTTCTGGATACGATCCCTAAGAGAAACTCCGAGCATATTCTCTCCATAGCTCGCTAAGCGACTTTGAATTGGTGGATAAGACGCACAGTGAGTGGCCACGTTTCGGCTGATCAAAAACTTTCGTTTTTAGGCTTTGTGGTATCAGTGTTGAGAAGATTCGGCGAAGTTTCCCAAATGCTGCCCAGCCCAGCTGTATCCGTCTCCTAACTTCCTTGTCGAAGCTGTTCCTACCTAGTTGGAGCAACTGCCCTGCCCGTAGGAAACAACTTCGAAGATCGTTTTCCAGATCGACATGTTCCTTGATCATAACTTTGGTTTTTTCCTAGTTCATCCGGAGACCGATTCGCCGAGACGAATTAGACGGGCCGTCCAAAGGATACTAATGAATAATTTATCGTAGCACCTGCATGTTTGGAATTTGTGCACTGCCACATGTTCAATGAGTTCAAAGCATTCAATTCAACCGACCGGTAAATTGTATCGAACAATCCGGAAGAACAATTGCTTTCACATGATGCTATGTCGCCTATTGCAACCGTTGAAATGTAACCTTATCTCTCACGTTTTAAGGTTGAAATTTCTCGAGCTTATAGATAAGAAACGAGGTTGTTGGCGCCACATCTGAAAATGCATTGCCTTCGTAAGAAAATGGATGCAGCTAAGAAGAAAATTAGAACAATTTGAGGAAGGTACGTGATTCAACGGTGAAGGTAAGCGAGTTCGTGGCAACAATAGATTTCTCGAAGAACATAGTGGATATTCATTACGGTTTAGTATAGTAAAGCAAACATTTCCTGTGTGTATTTTGTTAAGTGTGAAATCAAAGGAGCCGGTAATAGGTAATTAAAGTCGGCTTTTGGAACAGAGATTGTACAAAAATAGTACATTATTGCCGTGGCCGGGAAGGGAGCAATTGCAGGCTGAGTATTTGTTTAAACGGACGAGCTTGCGAGTCCGTTTAATTATAATACGAAGCCTGCAATTGCCATTCCGGCCGAGGCTAATATAGTGCTTTTCTCAAAAATGGGGAAAATACGGCAAAAATTTAATTAAGATTTGATAAACATAACCTTAAAACGTCAAAAACATCATGTTTTCCCGCCGTTTATTTTTTTTTAACAGAATCGCAAGTGTATTTTTCCACCGAAAAACGCAAATTATTCGAGACACATAAAAAAACGTCGCGTTTTCAACAGAAAAATACGAGCTGAATTGGCTGAATACGACCTGTGCCTCCTTTTATATGACAGTTTCTACATTTTAAAAAGTTTATAACTCGACAAATAAAGGAATTTATATGTGACATTGCAGGCCATATATGTGGCCTGCAATGTTTTTTACTTTTTAATTTGGATCTGACCTTAATCTATACACTTTACCTCCCAATATGTAGCGACTAAAGTCCAGTTTGCGGGCCATTTTTGAGAAAATATACTTACATATTCGACTCAAACACAAAATATTATAATCGAACATTAGAACAAATAATATTTTCATAACAACACTAATATCCAACATCACACAGCTTTGTAAAATATCTTGTAATTACTATTAACGTCGACCTGTCGAGTCTTTCCACTGTATTTACTAACACTTCGTAATTTAAACATCCCGAGTTCAATCGCCTAGGGCAAGACATTATTCAGAGGACACGTCGGGTGTTAGTTTAACCAGAAACAACGCGATCTGACAGCTTGCTCGGGCGGTTGAGCTCGGCTATTATTCACAATATGCTATGTTTCACTGTGGTCCATTTTGAAAAGGATGATAGCCCTTCCCGCCTGTTATACTACAGCCAGATATGGTCTCACGCTCGGCAGTGACGTCTTCAATAATGCGACCACCGAAATCACGGCAGTTGAAACGCTGAGAAATGCCCAGCTATACCCTTAAAAGCCGTCAGCCATGAATTATTTCTCCATTTGATTTGATTCTTCTATATTGTACCGGATAATGAGCTCAGAACTAATAGAAAACCCCTCTGCGGGCTCACGTTTACATTACACCATGCCCCATTAGTCGTGGTAATCCACACAAACCTTCCGTAATAGCCCCAATAAATATTATATCGGCCGCATTTTATTGGCCAAGACCAAATTAATTTCCACCCGCAAAACGGGTTCTAAACAAAGCCTATTGTTCCGAAGCTCAACTAACACCGTTTATTGTACAAGCTCTTAAATTATGAAGCTATTTGTCTCCTATGAAATAAAGTTTATATGCATTAACTGTTTACGACCGGTTCCCAACTTATCTGGACTACTTTAATCATGTTGATTTAAATACGCTTCTGACATTATAGCAACTGTAAAACAAAAGATCACGAGACTACCCAAGATATTCCTACTTTAGAATCAACTGGGAAGTATTAAGATAAGAAATTAGAAGGCGGAGTTCTACTTAATGCTCTTTGGGTCTAAAGGAGCCAGGTTGTCTTTTGTTTCTGGGTGAGTTATTTATTAATGCCTTGGGGTGCTATCATTGTATTTCGCGATGGGAAATCTCTTTTCAAACGCCTGTTGAAGCAGAAAAATATAATAAGTGAAAAATAATTGTATTTAATTAATATGTCATATTGCAATGAATAAAAAGTAAAAAATGCAACTGACACTAGACACAATATTTTACTTGCACACTGCAGAACAAAAATGGATTTAGACAATACTTTCAACTAACGGAAATTTTATCCCATTTTATCATTAGGCATCACTAAGACTGCTCTTATACAGATTGCACGTATTTCACGGTTCATTTTACTTTCTGTAACACGCTTGATTTTACCCGAATTCCCAGTGATCTCACGGTTCGAAATAAATGCCATACGATAAATAAATAATAGTGTCATAAGACCTCTATTTATTTTACCTGTAGCAAAATTAAATCTCCATAATAAGAGTTGCCATATCAGTAATCTCATGTAAATATTTTTTTTGTGATTGAGCACTATTATTTGTTTCTGAGTTTTGGATGTTTTGTATGTATTTACATATATATATTAATTATATCTATTAAATATGTCCTCGTTCGTCCAATATTTATTTATTTATGAATAAAATATGGCATAAGAGATAACTCACCTCTGAGATAGTTTTTATGTTTCGTAAGACACAAATGACAGCCAAAAACGTTATTTTTTTTATCGAACCCTTCCGTAATGACATAATTCAAGACTGAAAACGTCAATGCCACACGTCGGGTAAATGAAAACCACAACTTTACCATCAAATTTTATCCTCAGCACCTTATTCTAACGATTAAAGGGTTCAGATTGTATTGTTTCTAGAAATCCAGACGCAGATTAATGTTTGTAAGGAGTTGCGTGCCCCCATACAGTAAAGGTACCAGTTAAAATGTAACTGTAGGGTTGGAATAAGTCGGCACGGACCGGTACCGTGTGACACTTTTGTTAGAAATGATACACCAAATTAGTCTGCTTTACATGTAGAAATAGACCATATGTCTGTCGTCACGCATGGAAGTTAAATAGGTCAAATAATAACAGGCGGGTGGTACGATTGTCATCAGCCAACAAAAACGAGTAGCAAATGTGCGACTGCACTAAGGAGTATTTAAGGAGGTGTCCCCTTGTTTTGCCGAAAAATGTTTCATAGAATGTATTGTTTCGCAGAATTTTCATTTCACAGAAACGTGCAGTGCAGCTAAAATTCCGTTGTGTAGAATTTAAGTAGATCTACCAGAAAGTAGGTTAGGTTAGAACTGCGACCCTTGTGAAAAAAAATTGTTTTCTACGAAATGAAAATTCTGCGAAACAATACATCTATGAAGCTTCTGTCTGCGAAACAAAGTAGAATCATTTATGTGACAGTATCTATTTTATCTACTCTTCCATTTATCGCTCAATCTTTCTATAATAGGTGTTGTAGGATTGGCTATTATAGTGTCCGTAAACTAAACTGACGACCGACCTGATAGCGCTGTCTCTTGCATACTTGCACGATGTTACGAAGTGCGTCTCACATTTTACGGCTCAATTATCATGCAGTTTGGTTTGCGGGCACTACAATGGTAAAGTTAATGCCAGCCGATTTGATAATCCACCCAAGAAAAGGCATTATAATATTGAATGCAATTTTTGACGTCAGTCTGTAAGAAATATACAGTAACTTACTGAGTACTTATGATCGAGGCGCGAAATTTAATTAAGACAATTAAGAGTAAGACTTTATGGATCCCTAATTAAATTTAATATGTTTAAGTGAAAGTTTATACTTCATGAAGTACTGAATATGAAAAAAAATTAGTAGAAAAATAAGCTGTCAATTTTATTATTCGTATTATGTTAACATTAAAACGTGTTTATCCAACATAAACAATCATGTAAACAACAGCCAATTTAGGGTAAATGGAATTATACGAAACGTTGAATAATTAATTTAAATGTTTGTTTCGAGTAAAGCTTCATATTTGCATGTTCATGGCCAAAGCACTACTAAGCGATCTAATTAAAACGAGACAACTTAGTCCTGTGATTCATAAGGTATAATAAAGTTAGTTTATTGTTTCATTTTACTCTACTTTGCGAAACATTTATAAATATAGGTACTGAATAAAATTAAGTGATTTCTTACACCTAATGAAATAAAAGTAAAAATGGGATAAGGTCTAATCTGACACGCAATTAACGATGCACGGGAAACCCAGGATGCAAAACAAGTTGAAGTGGTGCCGATAAGTAACAATAACAAGCCATAATCTGAGCAGTTTTGATTTTTCTGTAGTTGTAAATTGATCGTTCATTGTTTTTGTACACCGTGTTTCTATAACATTTTAGTCAAGTACTGGTGGTTTACATGTTTTGACTTGGTATCTATTTATATTGCTTGTTAGTTTTGCATTATCCGTGCTCTAATTTATAAATAAAAAAAGGTTTGTAATTCAAAAATCCTGTAACTTGTACCATTGAAATGATATTAATAGTCTTCCAGTTCCTGAAATATTTTATATAATGATGTTTTTTTAACTTACAAAGTAATTATTTATTAAATTGAGAGAACATTAAAAAAGTTAAAATAGTAATTTAAAGCGGAAATGTTCAAACGATGTCGTTATTCCGTGCACTAATGAGCACGGACCCCACCCCTCCCCTTCTTGTTAGTGCGTAATGGTCTTACAGAGCGTACAAACGATTTCATAATAACTGTTGCTAGAAAAGAGAGACAGAAGTCTGAAGAGGATGCATCATTTTAAAGCATTTTTACGTAGGCATGTTGCTTTGACCACATAAAAGCATATATATTTCTCTTCGTTAAAATATGCTGTCGTATTAAGAAAAGTTATGACTGCACATTATATAATGCATACAGTGCTTCTGCTCTTTTAATGTACTAATGCTACATGTTACGAAGAAAATGGTATTAGCCCCAGGGATCGAAACCGGTATTTTTAAAATTCCCAGAAATAGTCCAATATTTTGAATTATTGTATAGTTTTTACGTAGGACTGACTGACATGTATTTACTTTACAACTTCGTATTGTTAGAATTTCCCATTAAAAATGAAATTATAAACCAAAGAACGAAAAATAACGATATAAAAACCGGTATTTTGTATGGAGCAAATACCGGTATCCGATCCCTGATTAGCCCAATATGGCGAATTATAGATGATAATGATGAAAACAGTACATATATTATTACTACCTCTTCTTCTTTCTCCTGGCTAATTGGCTATTATCCCAGTTCATTTGGGGTCAGCCCCCCTAGTAATCCTGCGCCACATCACGCGGTTGTGGGTTGTCTATTCTGTTGTGTTTCTCTCTTTCATGTCATTTTTTATTGTTTGCATCCAGGTCATTGGTGGTCGTCCGCGTCCTCTTTTTCCTTCCACGATGTTCATCACTCTTTTAGTCATATGGTCATCATCTCGTCTCATTATGTTTCCATACCAGCGCAGACGGTTTTCACATAGTTTTTCGTGAACATTGGACACCAAGTACATATTACTATCTATCAGTACCAAGAATGTCTCAGACAAAACAAAGAATGTCTCAGTTCACAGGTATTTGACGCCCGAGCCGAAGGCAAGGCCAAGGCTTTCTTTATTACAGCCCGCAGCAAGTACAAAATGGTATGTCTTCCCCTGGCCAGGAAGAGGCATTTTCCGCGCGCAAAGCGTGCGTTATTTGCCACTTTATGGCCAGGTGTGTCATAAAGTATTTTTCCTCTTAGTCAGTTTTTTGTAAATTCTGTGACAGAGGGGTCCGAGGACCACACTTCGACTTACCAGCCTGTCACGGGAATCTACAAAAAATAGATTTAGGTATAAAGGAGATACAGGCTAGAGAAAATGAAGGCTTATGTGATATTAAAGTAATATAAAAAGAACAACGAGTTACTTTTTTAAATAATACTTAATAGTCAATACTTTAATAAACGCAGAACATGGGTAAGGGACAGGCTATTGTCGGTAAAAAGGAAGAACGACCCAAATAATGTATATAAAACAAAAATAAAATATTACTTACTCATGAAGTTCGTAAGGTCCCTGACAACCATATCAATGTCACGCAGTATACGAAACGTAATCAACTTGAATTTATTATTCAAGTTTGAAAGACACCTCGTTTCATTACGGGGACATTAATTTTAAACAAAAGGCGGTATTCACAAAAATATCAGCAACAGCGACAGTCACGGGATGGCACACGACAGACGACGGAATGCTGGCACGACAGAAAATCTGCTTCTTTGAGACGTGGGTTAAACTACAAACGGAATACGGTTGAAGAACTTTTCGGAAATGGATTTCGATTGGATCGCATCAATTTCAAATACCCACCAATCTTAAATTGTTTTAAAATTATCGTTCTCGAAATCGTCACATTGCGCTATATAATTATAAAATTTAAGTTTAGGAGGTACAGTTACCATTTTGAGGACGCCTTCGCAAAATGTTTAAAATAGTGTATCCTTACGTGTCCTATCATACAAACTCTTTTTGAAGACATTTATCATTATCACACTTCTCTCTAGGATTACAACACTTTGTGTGCTTCTTTGAGTATATACAACAACTTTTTAAGTGATGATTATTGTGTAATACTAGAGAAAAGGATGACGATTCATGTCTTCTTAGATGATATCACACGTAAGGGTGAGTAGACTGTATTAAACCGATACAATAACATTTTAAAGTACCTACCTACGAGTCTAACAATGCAATACAATACAAATAATCTTCATTGTTCACCAAAGAAAAACAAGATTAAAATAACTAACTTAGGATTCCCGTACATTATTATATTAAGAGGTTTGCTATTATGTAGTTTATTTAGTATACATATACAAATTGTCAGTTTAAAAATGTACATTTTAGAAAGTTATATGTACATTTTATTTGTCTATTAAGGTTTAAATGTCTTACACCACTTTCTGTTCACAATGGTCTCGCCGGAAGACCAGCGCTGGCTCTTGAGTCCATTATGCCGACATGGTTTTAAGTCCTGCATAACATAACTTAATTTCAGTCTTATGTTTTTGTTTCCGGCGTGTTTGTCACGAATACATTATTTTCATTTCATATTTTCATTTCATCTCTTGGCTGACCCTAACCGACGACCGCTTATAACTTGCACTACGAAATTCAAATAAAAACCGCTAGCGTGCCTTCCTCCATTAACTCAGTGCGTGAAAGGAGATGCGTAGCGGTTATGAATGATGACGCACGTTGTTTTGCACAGGCAGCTCCAAATTAATAACTTCGAGACATTCTATCGCAAACTTCGGTACGTCTTTCCGTGTACGAGTATAAAGACGTGTTTGTAGGAATCCTAAACTAGTAGGTTCTGTAGTTGTCTACCCGCTACATTATGTGGACTAAAATGTTTGCAAACTTATATTTACTGTGTCTTAGACATGATTAACAACATTATCTAAGGTATCAATGGAAATTGTATGAAAGTTTGCTTTTGCAAAGTACATTTCTTAAGTTCGACTATTACTCGTTAACTAGTAATGTCTACTTAGCTGTGATATTTGTCCTTTTCAATTCATCATTTGTGCTACCATGGTTTTTTTTCACATGCCTATAGTAGCCTCCGTCTAGCTGGCGGGAGGGGGGGGGGGGGGGCACACTTGATCATAAGGAGCTATACAACAACATCCCACACGATGGACACGGACATGGTGAAACTATAAGGGTTCCTTGTTAACTACGGAACCCTAAAAAGGGGTTTTTACCTGATGGTTTATTTGAGACATATAAGGCGCCTTTCGCGCATGGAAGCAAGCGCGTGGAATACCTACATTGAAATAGAATTGGAATGAATGTTTCTTACCTAGGAAATTGCGTAACTTTTGGAACAAGTGTTAGGACATCAACACTTCAACAGTCGTTTTTGCCTCGAAAAATAATGCATAGCTTATAAATAATCATAGGGTCAGTGGCAACGACCAGGTTACTGAAATCACATATGTCCATATAAGTAGTCTCATAGTATTTCTACTTGCTTGAGCGAGAAAACGAGTAGAAATACTATGAGAGTACTCGCTGCTCGCCGGCGGTGGGACCAGTGCCTTATACGGCTCAAGGAAAACATTCCATTTAAAATACGGACCAGCTAGTCGAATCCGACGTTTTAAACCTGCGATAAATAGATCCCAAATGTAATTTTCCATATTAAAAATGACTGTTAGATTCGTCTTAGGTATAACATGTAATTACCCCGCTGAAAACGGAAAATATCGCAGAGCGAACGGGTCTAATTTGAGCGCAACTGGAAGAACAAATTGTTCACAAAGGTTGCAACTGTCATAACTCATACGAATATAGGGATCCAACACCCAAAATCGGATTACACGGGGGAGCTTTTGCAAAAACCAATAACGGTAACCGGTGACGTTCACAGAACAAATAAGTACCAAAAATACACTGTATAGTATAACACAATGTTTGTGTAAGTTACCTTACAAGGCGCCCTTTAAAGTTAAAGTTTGTTTTGGTTAATTGCTGAAACATGGAATATAAGTGACCTCGTTCTAATGGAGGTCTTACTCAACATTTCAAATTTCAAATTCAACTGCTGTCTACAATTAAGCGCATTCTCATTAACACAGAAAAAAAATACACAAAATAAATGAGTCTTTTGGCTGATGATGATGATGATGATGATGATGATGATGATGATGATGATAAATAGTGATAAGTTTGTGCAGCAAGAGATCTAAGTTGTTTTTGTTCTGATTGCTTATGAAATTAAAATCTCGAACGCAGCGAGGGACTGAAAAGCACGATATGAAAATAATTTTGCCCTCGTTTGACACATACAACATTTCATAGTGAGAACATCTGTTTGCCACCGCCGTTGTATAAAAAAAAAAATGAACCCTTTACAAGTTTACACCCGAAAACGATTGTGAACTCAAATAAACTTCAATACATGTCAAGTGATTAAACAGGAAGAAAATTTAGTTCAGCATTCATATCATATTAACTTCTTAACACGGCCAGCACAAGACACGACGTGATATTAGGCGCGACAGAATTTAGGCACATTCCGAGTAATATGTGTCTCGGGTCAGCTATCTCGTGTGCACACTATTAAAAATTAGCTCTACTGGTTGTTTCTATAATACCGCCTTTGTCACTGATTTTATCCTCTTAGCGTTATCCCAGTATAGTTACAAATAATTTATTATATGAATATGAGTGTAATGAGTGTGACAATCGTTCAATAGTTCTTCACAATCTGCCCTTATATGGCGTACAATATTATGATTCTATTAGCATGTCATTGAGTTTAATGTTCTATTTCTAGGTTCATAGGTATATTCAAGTTATGTTTACAATATTCTTACGCTTATATCTGAAGCGCAACAAAGAGACAATAACACTAAAAACTAGTCGTAAATAGGTACTGATGTTTAAATACAGCCATTATTACTGATCACTAATATTTTTGGCTATTTTTATAATATTCAAAACTAATATAATCTCAACAACAAAGAATATTTCTGGCATTCTCTTCGTGATGAATTAAAAGGGACAAAGTGAATGCAGTATACGAATTTGTAATCGACCCCGAACTATGAAATGACAGTTCGCGGCATATCAAATTAAAAAGTTACTTTGCCTCACGGAGTGAGCAGAAACTCATTTTACCTGATTTCTCGAAGTAAAATAGGCTTGTTCAATCTGACGATTCAATCTGTTGGAATGAAGAAATAGGTAATAATATGTACACACTATAACTGAGAATATTTTTGACAACAGACCAACTCCTAAAAACCATTAGAGCTGAGAGTTATGTCATTAAACAGGTATTTACAATCATTTCATTTCATTCCATGTGCACTAAGTTTAATTCCATTGCAAAACTGAGATAATTGATATTATAGTCAGAGTTAATACGATCTAGGTTTGAAAAACTGTGTTTTACTTGGAGAATACCCGGGGAAACAAAAAAGAACGAAATGTATGTAACATAACCACGCGGCAAAGATTTTTGATTGGTTTTGTATAGGACCGATGATGCGTGGTCCAGTCAATATTAATTAATTATAATTAATATTAATTAGGTTCCGACAGGCAGTTACCATTAATAATGCTAAAAGTGTACCTACCACTGAAAATCAGCGTCGTTGCATCACCCCGTGCATCGGCACATGCTGAGTGGATTTCATTTATGTAACAACACTAGATTCCTACTAAAAGTGTACCTAACAATTATTAATGTTATGTATTGTTGTTGCAAAATATATTTTTTCTATTTCTATTTCAATAGTAGACTTCGGAACGTAGCACTGAAAGTCCGGAGAGAACTTAACACATTAACTTCACTGCGTATCCAATATGGTAGTGGAACCTCGCCGACAGCATGGGGGCAAATTAATGCATCCCTTTTCGAGAATGAAACCCTGAAATACGTCCATCGCCGGTAAGCCTGAGCTATACATTGAAATTCAGAGTTGAAACGATTTGTTGTATAATGAACGGATGCGGGCTCACGTCACGGCTCGCTAGAATACTAGTTCGGAATCAGTTGCAGGTGCACACTATCTTCCAAACAATGGTGAATCCATTTGGGCTGGTTGTATGGAGTATTTACACTGCCTGTGCAACTAGCACAGACATCAGTTCTATTGAAATATTGAGTTGAACGCCAATGTTCTTAATAGGTAAGTCTATTGTCCTGAGCTATATACTATTACCCTACATGGCACATACAATAGCTAAAGACGCTATAGCATGTGTTGTAGGGCTATACCTTCTTGCTACACGTATTCAGAGATGTTAAAGATAGCCCTCGGGCCAAATTACAATGTAACTATAACAATTGTAACTAGTTCTGCATTTGCAATAGTCTGCTTTTAATTATTTGACAGCAAAAACTCCTTACAAAATGGTATACCCTCATATGCAGTGTACGCAATTTCTAACTGGAGTCTGTCACTTGCTTTTTAGGGTTCTGTAGTAAACAAGGAACCCTTATAGTTTCGCCATGTCTGCCCGTCTGTCCCCAACTTTGCTCACGAATCGTTAGTCCTAGAAAGCTGCAATTTGGTATGAGTTTACATATAAATGACGCCGACAACGGTAGAATAAAATCTTGAAAACAAAAAGTTTTGTTAAGGTACCTCCCCTACATGTAAAGTGTTGATGCATGTTTTATTACGGAGTTCAGTTGCCTAACTTCCTGATGCTTAAATTACCACATCAGGTTGATCATAGTGGCTTTAGTATCTTGATCAAAATATCTTAGTGTCACTCATAAAAGACTAGTAGTTTTAGATGACCATCCGTGGTCTTTTTCATCAGTTTCCGTTCCCGAAATGCTACTTTCTGAATGCAAATGCTCGATTTATTACCGAAAATACTAAAATCGCTATATGTTTCCCTTGAATTTTTGAGGAGTTCCTTCAATTCCTCATGGATCCCATCATCAAACCTGGATTCTGGTAACAACGGGACCAACCTTGAAGCATATGCATTCAAACAAAGAAATAATTTACGAAATCGGTCCATAAATGACGGAGTTCTGAGGTAACACACATAAAAAAAGAACACAACCGAATTGAGAACCTCCTCCTTTTTTTGAAGTCGGTTAATTAAGTGACTAGGAGCAGTAGATACAAAGACTAGTAGACTAGCCTAGAATCCTGTGCAATCACTATTGCTACGGCAGTAGATAAAGTTTAATATTCTACGTATGTATAGAGACTAGGCCGATCCTAATTACACTCCGTAATTGTAAGGCCAATAACACACGCCGCTGCGCAGCGTCCCTGTGGACGGATGCAGTGTATACCGCCTTTATATTGTCTGAGTCAGTTATATGCTTGCATATGCTGTGTAAGCAACTAAAATGGTAAACAGGATGACCGGTGATGTTATATTATAAAATAAATAAAAAACATTTATTTCAGAATATATAAGAACGCAGGATCGTTCAACAGTCGCAGAGATGGCATTAAAAAACTACTCCCGTAAACAAAAAATATATGTTTAATTTTTTTTAACGTAAGTTTAAAAAAATATACCTAGCTGTGTAAAATGCTAACTATGGTGCTTCACAATTTATTAATGTAACTTGAGTATTGTATACAAAATGTTTCTTTTACGGGATATATTTGATCAAAATGGTCTGCAATATCGCACGCTGAATCTAGGCTGAGGCATTCACTAAAAAATCTGTTACTTGTACAGTCACAGTAATTGTGCGCACAGTAGGTTTCACGCTTTGACAGTTTCTTCAGCCTAACCTAACCTAATTACAAATCAACTTGTTGTAACCAAGAATACAATACAATACATTCTATTCTTTATTTCTCACCAAATACCAACCAAGCTTGGTTGGTTTAAAGTTATAAAAGAAATCAACAAATAATTGACACATCATTTATAATGTTATCTTATATTACGAAATTCTTTATTGTATAAAAGAGCCTTAATTTTATCTTATATTGTGTATACCTGTAATGATAATGAACCTGAATCAAGAAATATAACTAATTCAACCGATCGACACTTTTGTAATAGCATGCATTCTAAATTTTCTTAATACGTATCCAAAAATAAGTAGGTTTCTCGCGCTCCCACAAAGAATGGTGTTAATTTATCCTAAAATATTTACAATTATTGTACTGTAAGTATTTACACACTGTGTATTTGTATTGACTTGGAAGCGCTCCAGGATGTAAAAAGTTACCCTACTGCGTGCGTTTAAATTATTGGCGGTAGTTAATAACAAAGATTGTGGTTACCGTGGGCCATAAACCATGTCAGACTTTACAGTATTACGGGTAGTTAACTGCAAAAACTATATTACTTGTGACACTTAAGTACTGTCAGCTTTATAAGCGATAGTTTGTCTTGAGAAAATATAGCCTCGACCTCATTTATTGTATTTACTATGTTATAAGTATTAAACGTTAACTTGCTTCGGTACCTAGATTTAAATTACCGTTTGTTTGTTTGAGACAAAATTGACATTGATAAATACACCAATTGTTAAATTAAGTACTTTTTATTACTAAGGCTTTTTTAATCTTTTTTTTAAGTTACACATTAATTCCTATTAGAAAAGTTTCGCCAAACTGCGGAATTACAGAATTTTGAATTACATTCTCCATACACGTAACGTTTCGATTGTGCACTATTATTAGGGCTAGTTGAGAATGATTCGAAGAATATTTTTTTTTTTTTTTTTTTATACTACGTCGGAGGCAAACAAGCTGACAGCCCACCTGATGGTAAGTGGTTACTGCCGCCTATAGACGCTTGCAACACCAGAGGCGTCACTCACGCGTTGCCGACCCATAAGAACCCTTTTCACGCCTTTTTTGAAGAGCCCCATGCTGTAGCCCATTGGGAATACCTCGGCAGGAAGCTCATTCCACAACCTGAGTGTTCTCGGTATAAAGCACCTGTTGAATATGTTTATTATTAATCATTTATTCAGTCAGAAAATAGCGATCCATTTGGTTTAGTAAAAGCTTACTTTATATTAGTAGATTCCAAATTAAATAAATTATAATTATAACTAAATGAAATAAATAAATAAATAAATATTTGTGGACAATCTTACACAAATCAACCTAGTCCCAAACTAAGAAAAGCTTGTACTATGGGTACTAAGCGACGATATACATACGTATATAGATAAATAAATACTTAAATACATAGAAAACATCCAAGGCCCAAGAACAAATATTCGTGCTCATCACACAAATAAATGCCCCGGCCGGGATTCGAACCCGGGACCTCCAGCTTTGTAGGCAGGGTCACTACCAACTAAGCTAAAGCGGTCGTCATAAAAATATAATAATATTAAATTGTTCAGAAATTAAATTTCTTAGTGAAAGTAGTGGCATGGCGGGCTTTCTTTATAATTGTTTCTTTTTTTATTGCGTATGATGTACAGTCAGCAGTCAATCATGGTTCATGTTACTGTCATAAAACATACATTGTATTGCATAAGTAATTAGTAATTAAGTATACTCATCAAGTCAGTACTGTATCAGCTACTCCTAATTTCATCCATCCACCGTCAATCAAGCGTTCAACTGAATACAAGCATGTTAACAGAACGACAGAACCCATTCAACTCATCGGGGGGCAATGCCGCGCTTGTAAATAGGTAGCTTCTCGGTTGGTTGAATTGAAGGCTTTACATCAACGGAGGACAGCTCAACACCGATGACCCTTATAATTATTTTTTCCCCTATTACAGTTATTATTCATTTGTTTATTTATTGTATTGTATCACGTTCCGTAAGTCACCGATGGTATGGTACTGGCTGAAAATCAGCGCTGTTCATTTTTGTTATATATGTGTGTCCCCTGTGTCTTGTCAATAAATGATCCTTCTTCTTCTTCATGATGTTTGATTAATTTTTAGGGTTCCATCGGAATCAAGGAACCCTTCATTTCATTTCATTTCATTTATTTAATTGCTTACATGTGTTTTACAGGGTGTTAAATGCAGTGGACAGTAGGTATCAACATGCACCCATTTTGGGTATTGCAATATACTTAACCTAATTAAGTGTATACAATATCGTGGTTTAATATATTTATAGGTAACTATTATTTTTAATTGACTTAAGATAATTCAAGCTTTGTTAGTTATTTCCAGTATCACTCATAAATTCATTTAAGGTATAATAGCATTTTTGTAACAGTAACAATTTCAACTCTTTGTAGAACAGGTTATAATTACCTAGAGATTTAATAGAGGCAGGCAGTTTATTACCATACCCTTATATAGTTTCGCCATGTCCGTCCGTCCCCGGCTTAGCTAAGTAATCGTACTAGAAAGCTGTAATTTCACATGAATATACATATCAATGACACCGACAGAATAATAAAATCTTGAAAAATAAATTTATGGTACCTTTCCTACACGTAAAGCGGTGATTTTGTTTTTTATATCAAACCCCATCGAGTGGGGTGTCGTTGGATTCTTAACTATTTAAAAAAATATTGTAAGTTTAATAAAACCATTTTTGACTCTAGAAAAAAGTTACGTAAACAAAATGGCAAAACCGGATCGTTTACGGTAAAAAAATGGAAATTGTATGAAAGCACCCCACGCATGGTGTACACAACTCGTTTTGTAACTTTTTTAAGTTTATTACTTTTGGCTTCACGAATTTATCCAGGAACAGTAAATGGGTCGTATTTTTTTTCTACCTAAACAAACATACTACATCACGTGACTCCTCAATTTGGCATTCTCCGGGGTGCAATTATCAAGACGCTCGTAATTCGTCTCGCTCGAGCTTTATGGAGTATTAAGTGACACAGATTAATATCAGCAATTTATACCGTCGGACGCTTAATTTGACCGCGCGCGGATCGTTTATCATTTGAAACTCCGTTGCAATAAAGTGTCTGCAGCATTTGAGCGTTAGGCTACGAAAATTCTACTGTGTCTGATATAGTGCTTTTCGCTCAATACGAAAAATTTAACTTTTTTTATGATTTTGATAATTTACTATGCACTACATTATACAGTACTAGTTACTTATACATAGTCCCCGGCAAAAAAGAAGTCAATCGTGACACCTGTCATTTCCATAAATTTTATAGCAAATGTCAGGATATATATTATAATGTACATTTAAATATGTTAATAGTACCCAATTATTCCATAGAACCTAAATAAATCCCGAGTTTGCCATTCGATAAAGCAGAATAGCAAGTAAATATAGGTATTTTTACAACGTTTTAAATTCATGGCGCACTTTAAGGTTACAATCTCTGGGACCTTTTATATACTGTACCTTGCAATAATACAGACGTTGTTAGAGGAAATATTTTATTTAGTAGGTCCCCTTTCCTTTCTAAGCGGGGTCGGGATTACAATAAAAATATTATACCAAAGTGTTTTGCGATCTTGGCCCGTTTTCTCGTTGGAGAATGTTAGAATATGAGGGCGGGTAAAATAGTATTTATTTCAGTTTATTTTCCCACAAGCTATGTTCGTAGTGGATGGAACAATACGTATTATGCGAAACTATTACTTTTATTAATTAAAAATTTAAATTTAGAGATTTTAAGAGATGTCTGGGAAGAGAGTGAAATGAGCTCACGAACGGCAATTGTTTTAATGAATGAGTATTTAAGTTCGTCACAAATATTAACTATAATATTTTATAAATATGGTTTTGTGTAATAACAAGCTATTTTGCCAATGCATTGCTCTCTTTTCCAGGAGTGCTCACCTACGAAACAGGAAAATTTTGCGCAACACGATTACTAATTTACTATCATGTTGATTGTTGGTAGGTACCTAGTTAAAGTTGGGAGCTCATGAGGACGCTTCAAGGTAAAACTCCGGTTACTTGAACTTAACTTTAATGATTAAAATATAAAATGAGTGAACAGCTTGAAGCTTGAACTGCAACTAACTTATTCTATTTTAAAAACTATCTCATACACAGCGGTGGGCTTGATTCTCGATACCGGCCACCTCTGCGCGTTCTGGGCGCTCTCGGGACATTAACATCCTTACCGCAAATAGCGCAATGTCAGCGGTCATGCATTCACTCTAACTTGCCGGGAGCCAGCATGGTTTTAAATAATTCTAAAATTGTGATTTATATTCACCAACACTCACAATTTTACTCTTCACACTAACTCTAAATCTTCACTAAAATAACAGTTTATTTCCCTTCGTTAGGTTGGCGTGGCTACGACACTTTTAAACATTTTATTTGAATTAATGCTCCCGCTAGAGTCCAGCATCTTGTGCCGCAGATCGCAGATCCCACAATGGCTACAGCTTTATCCGTTATGTTGGTCATACATTCGCGTCTCCCTTGGCTTTTACTACCAAGGTAAACCCTCTCCTCTAATTTATGTATGATGCAACGTTTGTGCGTTTACTTTGTTTGTTTTTATTTTAGGTTGGCAGTGGCTATAATATCAGCTTCCTTGCAATTAAGTAGGGTTTACGGATATTTTTTGGCTAAATTATGATATACGTATTTTATTTAAATTTCAACTGAGTAAGTTATAATATAATGACTTTAATCAGCACAAAAAAAAATATATCAACATAGGAACTAAAATAATATAATATAATTATAAGTTATTAATTATAGTACGAGTATGTTGCATATATGATTTTGGCGGGGTGGAGTAGGTGGTATTTGATCTTTTACGTGAGCTTGCTGATATTTATTCCTGTATCCTTACCATCAGTCTAAATTAACTTAGTACTACTTTACTAAAAGACTACAATATATATACTAAAGTAATTACTTTTAGTAGTAATTACTTTAGTATATATATTGTAGTCTTTGGTAGTAATATACCACGGAAGCCATGGCGGTACTTCATATACCTAACTTCCCGCTTCCGCTTACCCCGCATCCGTCAGAAAGCATTTATTTAAGAGGCCTTACAAGTTTGAATTTTCTTTGATTTAAAATTTTGACAAAAGTATTGATAATACCAATAAAGTGATTATAAGATAATATGATTTTATTAAAGTTTTAGATAGTAACATTGCCCTTTTTAGATTTTCTTGTGTGTAGTAGAATTTAAGCGGAAAAAAGCAGATTTTAGTTCGAAAATGCTTGATTTGGAGTGATGTTTGAAACAAAATATCTTAATGAAAAATGCAAGAAATACATTTAAAATTTATGTTATTAGGTCGCAATAGTCCTGTTCTAGATAGTAACATTGATAACATGTCAATAAACTTGTCTAGTTTACAGAAAATGGGCTAAATAGATGAGCATTTTTTACCTTATAAGGACCCTTAAGGGTAAGGCGCGTAATAGTAATGAACCGATACAGATTTGACAGTTGACATTGACAGCTAACATATTTCTCACATAAGGTAGTACCGCCCCAACACCGACAAGTCAGTAAGGTGCCTTTTTAGGTTAGGTTACTCGGTTAGGTTAGGTTATCACAAATTTCTAAGTGTTGTATTTAATTATTAGAAATTTACATTGCGAGTCTAACTGGCTAACTGGCCAACTCTCAAGAACAAGATTGGATTTCCTGAAAGCCATATCAGGAATGTAATCTTGTCTCAAACGCTGTCCCCTCCGAACCGAACAAGATACACGCTACCTTTAAACTTAAGCCAACCCATCTCGGAGGCATAATTGTCTGCGCGGAAGTTACTGGCGTGGTTGCGGCCAATTAGGTTTTCAGAATTTTGGCAGCCGAACAGAGACTTATTTATGCACCGGCACGGCTAGAAGTGGTGCTACTTTGCCGTGACAAAAAATACAATGATTATCCGTATCAAGATGCTCGATGTTCGAAAGTGTTTACTATGTCACATTGGGCGAAACGCTGACACGAAATCTGATCGACCATGTGATGTCCTCCAATTGGGTCGCTCGGGGTATTAAATAAAACCAACATTTTAGGCTATTCGTTTGGGTCAGCTGTTCCTGCCTTCGCTCCACAGCTGGTCGATGTCAAGTCCAGTGCGAGTCGTGCGACTGCTGTCACCTTGGTAGGAGCAACTACCCGCCATCATTTATTCATAACGCCAGTACACCACACCTCCCTCATGTTTTACAAAATCTGAATTGTTTTATATCATTAGATTACTTCACAAATAGATTACAAACAACTCACAATAATCTCACATAAAACAATAGATACACAGTACAGTTTTGTCCTCCACTCTCATAGCAGAATATAAATTGGTCTACACCAAAATTACTCCTTTAAATTACAACTTTGGTCACTGAGTTAAAATCTCTTTTTCCCACTTCCGTCTACTTCTTCTCATCCCCCTTTTTTCAGTAGTATTAACATACTTTGTTACCTTTATTTTCTAGGGCAGCGGTCAGCAACACGCGGCACGTAATTTTTTTTTTTTTAGCCAATAAACAATTTTTTGTGGCCCCTGGCCTTAAAAGGTTGCCGACCCCTGTTCTAGGGTACTCAATAAAGTACATAATTAAACCAACTACAATTTGCACATATACATATACTCTTTATAGCTATCGACACTATCGACAGCACTTTACTCTAAAATTAATTCTTATAGTTTAAGAGCCGGTGACACTGAACCTAGTATGATAAGATTCCCAGATGGCATATATATAATTAGGTGCGTCATTGGTCGGGGAACACGAAACGGCGATGCTGCAATGCGAAAAACCTGGCGAAGCCATTGAAAATTAAAATTGAAAAATGATGAAAAATCCGGTTTCTAGTATGATAAGATTCCCAAGTTTCGTTTGTTCCTCGAAACAGGGGAGGGGTAGGACTATACGATAGTGCAGTGCTGCAAGCCCTCCTGACTGGCCTTGTCAAGGGCAGCAGTATGATAAGCGACCACTTTTCTGAGGTATCTAGTATGATCGGATTCCTGAAAAAAACAGGGCTCATCTGAAAGATCAGCACTTTCTGTGTAAGAAAAACCACTGCTGCATTTTCCAAACAGTGGAGAAGGTGGTTGCTGCAGCGATTAAAGGAGCCGACAACACTGAACTTATTTCGATAGATTCCCAGATGATATATATATAATTAGTCGCGGCATTAATGGGGGTACACGAAATGGCGATGCTGCAAAGCAAATGAGCACGCAAACCTATTAAAAATCAAATTTAAAAAAATAAAAAATAAACGGTTTCTGGTATGATAAGATTCCCAAGTTTCGTTTGTTCCTCGAAATAGGGGAGGGGTAGGACTATACGATAGTGCAGTGCTGCAAGCCCTCCTAACTGGCCTTGTCAGTGGCAGCAGTATGATAAGCGACCACTTTTCTGAGATATCTAGTATGATCGGATTCCTGAAAAAAACAGGGCTCATCTGAAAGATCAGCACTTTCTGTGTAAGAAAAACCACTGCTGCATTTTCCAAACAGTGGAGAAGGTGGTTGCTGCAGCGATTAAAGGAGCCGACAACACTGAACCTATTTCGATAGATTTCCAGATTATATATATATATATAATTAGTCGCGGCATTAATGGGGGTACACGAAATGGCGATGCTGCAAAGTAAATGAGCACGCAAACCTATTAAAAATCAAATTTAAAAAAAATTAAAAATAAACGGTTTCTAGTATGAAAAGATTCTCAAGTTTCGTTTGTTCCTCGAAACTGAAACTGAGAAGGCCATTCAGGAGGGCTTGCAGCACTGCACTATCGTATAGTCCTACCCCTCCCCTGTTTCGAGGAACAAACGAAACTTGAGAATCTTATCATCCTAGAAACCAGTTTTTTTATGTATTAAAATTTTCTTTTTAATAGTTTTGTCTGCTTTTTTGCTTTGCAGCATCGCCATTTCGTGTACCCCCATTAATGCCGCGACTAATTATATATATATCATCTGGGAATCTATCGAAATAGGTTCAGTGTTGTCGGCTCCTTTAATCGCTGCAGCAACCACCTTCTCCACTGTTTGGAAAATGCAGCAGTGGTTTTTCTTACACAGAAAGTGCTGATCTTTCAGATGAGCCCTGTTTTTTTCAGGAATCCGATCATACTAGATACCTCAGAAAAGTGGTCGCTTATCATACTGCTGCCACTGACAAGGCCAGTTAGGAGGGCTTGCAGCACTGCACTATCGTATAGTCCTACCCCTCCCCTATTTCGAGGAACAAACGAAACTTGGGAATCTTATCATACCAGAAACCGTTTATTTTTTATTTTTTTAAATTTGATTTTTAATAGGTTTGCGTGCTCATTTACTTTGCAGCATCGCCATTTCGTGTACCCCCATTAATGCCGCGACTAATTATATATGTATATCATCTGGGAATCTATCGAAATAAGTTCAGTGTTGTCGGCTCCTTTAATCGCTGCAGCAACCACCTTCTCCACTGTTTGGAAAATGCAGCAGTGGTTTTTCTTACACAGAAAGTGCTGATCTTTCAGATGAGCCCTGTTTTTTTCAGGAATCCGATCATACTAGATACCTCAGAAAAGTGGTCGCTTATCATACTGCTGCCACTGACAAGGCCAGTCAGGAGGGCTTGCAGCACTGCACTATCGTATAGTCCTACCCCTCCCCTATTTCGAGGAACAAACGAAACTTGGGAATCTTATCATACCAGAAACCGTTTATTTTTTATTTTTTTAAATTTGATTTTTAATAGGTTTGCGTGCTCATTTACTTTGCAGCATCGCCATTTCGTGTACCCCCATTAATGCCGCGAGGCCGCGACTAATTATATATATATCATCTGGGAATCTATCGAAATAAGTTCAGTGTTGTCGGCTCCTTTAATCGCTGCAGCAACCACCTTCTCCACTGTTTGGAAAATGCAGCAGTGGTTTTTCTTACACAGAAAGTGCTGATCTTTCAGATGAGCCCTGTTTTTTTCAGGAATCCGATCATACTAGATACCTCAGAAAAGTGGTCGCTTATCATACTGCTGCCACTGACAAGGCCAGTCAGGAGGGCTTGCAGCACTGCACTATCGTATAGTCCTACCCCTCCCCTGTTTCGAGGAACAAACGAAACTTGGGAATCTTATCATACTAGAAACCGGATTTTTCATCATTTTTCAATTTTAATTTTCAATGGCTTCGCCAGGTTTTTCGCATTGCAGCATCGCCGTTTCGTGTTCCCCGACTAATGACGCACCTAATTATATATATGCCATCTGGGAATCTTATCATACTAGGTTCAGTGTCACCGGCTCTTCTACTATTAGGTAAATGTCAAATTAACGAAAACATTACTTTTCAATCGACATTAATATAAATAATCAGAAATAAGGGATCCACCTCGCGGCATAGTGCCAGAATGCAGTCAGCATTTTCCCGATGTATAGTAGTACAGTTACATATTAAATTTCTATATTAATACATTTTGTATACCATATGTAGCTCTTTTAAACCAAAATGATATCATATTCTATTTACTCAGTCACTCATGGGATAACAATAACACATTACCATAATCCTGGATAACCTAAGAAACTAGATAATCTCAGGGTCCATTAAATATTTAAATGTCACTCAATACAACAAGATGTACATCTACATAATCCCAAACTGTTATGTATAATATTTTAGACAGTTGTTGTTCCATATATTAGTAGATATCATATCTATCCATATCTTTTTTTTTCAAATCGGCCATTATAAGAATATTAATGTGGAACAATTTTTTTACTAAAGAAGACAAAAAAGTAAAATATTAACTTAGTATTATAATCTTAAAATACAAAGAATTAGCTAAGTAGACAATAACTATCATTTTGAAATAAACATTTCAAATTTATTAATTTTTTTTTTTTTAGGTAACAAATAGTTTCATTAAAGAGTAGACAGGAATTCAGGCTGCTAAATGTTTCAACATTCTGTCTTATATTATTAATGTAAGTTATGAGTGTTAATTTCACTCAAATATATGCAGCTGAATAGATATTTGTTTCTACGCAAATCATTATTATCCGCCGAAAACTTCCACTGCTGGAAATAGGCATCGATCGTGGGCTGCCTGCATCCAACGGACCCCCACGATTTTATCACGCTACTATTAAATAGCTTGTTTATTTTATTTTTTACTATTTTAATTTCACCTGACTTTCTTGTGAATTCGGAGTCAGTTAAAATTAATTTGGTGAAATTAAGGGTAAATTCTATAAACTAAAAATGTAAATGTAGTTTTGAGGATTTTCGGTACACAATGCACAGCACGGTATCTACGCCAATGTAGCGGTAAACCTTATTTTTTGGGGTATTTTTATTCCTTTCCATTTTTTTTACTTTTAAAGAAGTAAATTGATATTTAACCAGACAAAATAGGTACTTATTATTCCACCAAAATATTTTAAGGTCGAATGAAGGATAATACACACATAAATGTCTACTTTACTAGCGTTTAAGAAAGTCAGGCATTTTGGATGGCCTTTGTCCATCGCTCGCTGTGCGTTGGGCTACTTTAAGCTATTGTAATATGTATAATCATTTATGGATTAAGTCGGGTTGTATGGGAATGTACCAGGTTTTTTTCAGTTTTGACTCATTTGTTCTCAACACCTTGTCTACATCAGCCTTAGGCCGTCAGAATATAGGTACCATCGCTTGCCTGACAATATCAGAAATACAGCATCCACTGCGGTATTTAAATTAAGTCTGATGAAACGGCTTATAAAACACGCTTTGTGATTATACCGACTTTTATTTCATTTACCATTAACAATAAAATGCTGAAGAATTAACGGTACCGAATAGTGTGCCGTAATTTATAATAATAGTAATAATGCTTTGTATATAATAACTAATTATATTGAATAATGTAAACCTTAGTAATTGTTTTGAATTAGGACACCTTCATAATATACATATTTTAATGTAAAACACATGAAACAGTCGTTACCCATAAAATTTTCATTTGCTTTTTACCATACAACCCTTTTACTTCCAGTTGCATTAAATGCACTATATGCATAGACATGCTCATACGGCATTCACCTACTCGTACCGTCCCTAACTGTTAGGTAGGTACGTTGTTTTATTTTATTATTATTTTTTCCACTTGGAAACAGCATATTTTCATACCTTGCTAATAGACCTCCACAAGACACTTCTGAGAAGTATCACCTTAATTCTGATTTTAATCGATAAAAAGATACCTTCGATCAATTTACTTTCATTTATGATAAATAGATAGGTGTGGTAGGATTATGATCATTATTTTATTTAGACAGTAGTCTTCAGGAATTTTAAAATTCATTTACTTTTGAAATTGGATTACTTAGTAATCTATATCTATACCAACACTTGAGAGAAATATATGAATAATAGTATTTTTTCTAAAAAAGAATTGTGGCTTTATAGGCCGAGGCCAATAAAGCAAAGGAGTGCGGTTGGAGTGGCCTGGGGAAAATCCAGGGTAAACCTCCGACACGACCACGCAGGCGGTCTCAACACTGACATACTTTTAAGAGTTTGCACTTAGTTGAGCGGTTTCAACGGATTCTGAGGTGTCAGTTCTTCATAAAAGTATTTCTTATACCTATTCCACCTTCGGGAAATATTGTTTTATCATCCGCCTTCGGGACTTTTCCGGAATTTATTTTTCAATACTAATGTGTACATAAACATATGAATATGAGTATTCCACCTTCGGGAAATGTTGTTTTATTGTCCACCTTCGGGATTTTACACAAATTTTGGCGTATTCATACAAATATACCTACTCTTACTAGAAAATGTTTATCACTGTCGTGATTTACTTTCCTTGCCTGTCGTTAGCCGACCTGGCACGTCACTACAAGTTGCTCTTGCATTGTATATTATATACTACTATTTAACGTCCTTTGACGAAATAATTAACCTTTAGTTTTAAGGCTGTTACAAAATACTATATTTAGCACAAACCCAATTCTGAGATTCATTTATTTATTTTAGGTGATTTATTCATGTTGACTTTGGACAGTCCTATGTAATATGCTCTAGCTGTCTACGTGTTATATGTAGGACGTAGGTATAACAAATGTTTGTACAAATATTTTACATTAATGAACATTTCACCATTCAAGATGAGTTATTATTAAAATCCCTTGGTACTAATACGAATTCTGAGTTTACTTTATTACCTGTGAGTTTACCTCTTACAAATTCTCATATTGAGTAATAGTGTATTTGGGATTTTAACTCAAATGTATACCAGCACATACATGTAGATATATCGCCATTTAGTACCTTTGCTTAGTTTGGGACTAGGTTGTCTATTTATTTATATGTTGATGAGTTGATTCCATATTAAGTCATATATATATATATATATATATATATTATATGTTATACACTAACTATAATTGAATCAAAGCATTTTGTATGAACGTGTTTAATTTATTAGTGGACAGCAAAGTTTTTATTGATATTATGACGCCACATATTGTATCTGCCATAATAATTTCTTAGTTAACTAATCTGGATAGCATGTTTTGTAAAACACCACTTTATGATCAGTTGACGACCATGACAACTTTGTATTTCATGCTGACAAGGAAATGATTAGAAGTAGATATCATTTGATTTCCTAAGTAAGTATGTATAGACCTATTCACAACTGCAATCTCATATCGAAAATCATGTCACTCACTCGGTTGTAACTTGTAAGTGTGCATAGTCAACGACAGAACATTCTGCTAAAAATATCCATTTAGCTTTAAGACCGGCATGTTCAGATTATTGTATTAATAAAAATACTTTGAACGTTACTAATTCTGGACTTACATATCCAAATAATGCTACATTGGATACCAACTGCGTTGTGCTACTTAGAACCCCGCAGCACACCATAAAGACAGGTGTTGCAAAGTTTACATCCAAATTTTATAACGCATCGGTAGCATAAATATGCAATGCGTTAAATAAATTAATAAAAAATACAATGTGCGGTTCATAATCTATGAGTGATCAACTCACCGCATGATTCCTAGTATTAGTTGATACCGAGGTCCATAATACATATGCGTATTCGAGGGTCAAACTCACTGGTTCTCCCTATTTGATTTGACAACATATATTTAACAACGGGACAATAACTGTAAGTTATAACAATGGTAGCCGTGTATTTCTATTTTAAAATCTTTTATTTTTCATTGCGAATAATGTAAAAACTCCCTTCAGTTGACGTGTTATTTCAACAAACAACAAATAGTTAAACCCAAATATTTCATTGAAATTGTAATCCAACGCAACAATTTAGGTTAATTTATACACTCTTGGCTGTTAAAACTGCATAGAATTTAATTACTTCGGGTAGCTAAACAAGTAAACACACAGTTTAAGTAAATTCCGTCATTGCTTAATTTCTTTATATTTTCGCGTTTTGGGTTCTTTGTCTACTCCATCCCTTCCTTGTCAACGTTTTGTTTCAGGTGGTCATACCACTCAATATGCAGGTTTTACCTTATTTATTTTTTCATTTGTTTTTAACGGAGGGTTAAAGTTCACTCACATAACTCGTCGCCAGTGTGATGTCCTCCAATTGGGTCGCTCGGGGTATTAAATAAAACCAACATTTTAGGCTATTCGTTTGGGTCAGCTGTTCCTGCCTTCGCTCCACAGCTGGTCGATGTCAAGTCCAGTGCGAGTCGTGCGACTGCTGTCACCTTGGTAGGAGCAACTACCCGCCATCATTTATTCATAACGCCAGTACACCACAGACCAACTTTGCTGTTATGCAGCAAGGAACTGAATATTAATTGTTTTTGTTTCGATTTTTTTGAATAACTTTCTAACAGTTTTTTTGCATTGTATTTCAGTATGATGTGTTTTGAATGTCTGTTTCCTCGCATGCCGAATTAAAACAGCGGATCGAATGTATTACGAAATAAATTTCTTAAAACTAGGTAATCATAGTTTTAATAAAGCGTTAACTCTCATTCTGGTTCGACATCGAAAATATCTATACACTTACGCAACACAGTGACAAAATATTATGACTTAAATGATAAAGGGAGTAAGAACGTATTGGAAACGTACATAAATATTTTGTGTCTTTGACTAGTTTGACTGTACCTACCTACATTGCCTTGGCACATAAACCGTACAACTCCCATTATACTACGGACAAATGCGAAGATATACCAAATGTGCTTTAGTCATGCAATATAAAATTGTATTAACCCTTCCAGTAACTAAATAAACATGACTTATGTATTTGTAGGATATCCTGGTACAATCTGGTACCGTACGGCTCTATTTAGCCATAATAATTACCTACCAAATAAATGCTGGCCTATAAAAGGAACGAGCTTTCGTGATGAATGGTGCTTCTATGTATATATTTATTAAGAGTGCTTTCGTTGCCGGGCACAAGTCAAATCTAGGTATTTTTTGACGTTTTTCGCTGCACACAAACGAGCACTGTACACGGTGCGTTCCAATGTGTTCGTAACAACACTATCGCACATAACTTTTCATTTAAATTTAAACCCTTATATAGTGCAATAAGGTATACAATGATATCTGTCATGTATCATCGTATGCTGTAACAAGTTGCCGTATAGTGTGTGTATGAGCCTTGATACTTTTGCAGCGAAAATGTTGTGTTTAGGGATATACAACTACATTCATATTATTATCTTTTTTGTATCAGACTTACTATTGAATGTGAAAATATAATCAGTTGAAGATAAATTAGTGGGAAAATCATCCACATGCGTTTTGTAATATTGAAGGAAAATACAAGTCAATGAAATAAGTATATTCTCGTACCTACCTACTTATACCTATGATTCATCAATACTTCGTATTTGACCAGCTATCTAACGAGAGTGTCTTGAGGCGTCTTGATCGAATCTTTTCAAGAGACAACGTGAAGAACATGGCGGCGGCTTTCAAGTTTTAGGGTGCCTTTCCATCAAAGTTGTGTCATTGCTATGAATGCGTTGATATCCACCAATCATATGTTCACATAACATAGCATTGGTTTAAACGGAAAACTATAACATCCTCGCAGCATAGCTGCATAGCATAGCTCTGGTGGAAAGGCTATCTTAGTCTTGCTAACTATGTCCTTCTCGGCCCTTTACAAGGTTCTCGCCATTGGGGATAATGATGTCATCGAGCGTTTTGATCGATCTGTCAGTAGTGGTAGGTGTGTAACCCTGGCTACCAAGTTATGCCTACGCGAGTGCATGCTTGCCGTTAGCAAGAGAACTGCAATCGGAAATGATATTCAAGGTGTAGCCAGTAACAGGAGCAAATATATAAAAGGACGCTTCCTTAGAGCATCCGCAGGAGCCCCTTGTGTGTGTATTTCAATTCGGCTTTATAATTTCAAGCAATTTATTAGTTCAAGTTACGGTAGCCCAGTGGTTCAAGCATGCGGCTGTCAAGCGGCGGTCGTGGGTTCGAATCCCAGCTCGTACCAATGAGATTTTTACGGAATTTGAGCACGGAATATCATTTGATATTTACCGTTAGCTTTTCGGTGAAGGAAAACATCGTGCGGAAACCTGCATACATCCGCGAAGAAATTCAAAGTTGTATTTGAAGTCCCCAACCCGCTCTGGGCCAGCGTGGGGACTACTGCCCAATCCATCTCATCTATGAAAGGTGGCCAGTGCCCAGCTGTGGGACGTAGATAGGCTGATGATGATTTCAATTCGGAGAAACTTTAATCTAAACATAGGACCCTCGACTTAAGTGCCGTGAAAGTCCACGGTAAAGGATAAAACTATCGTTATTGTGTAGATAAACATCGTATATTAAAATAAAAGAAGTATATGAAGAATAGGAAGTTAAAAATTGCATCAAAGGAAAAAGGTGATTTTTGTGGACATAAATCACATATGAACCTGAAATTTGGCGATGAAACGTTTACTTTTTTTTCCTAAGCCTATAAAGGTGTCCCACTATTGGACAAAGGCCTCTCCCCTCGACTTCCACTCGTTCCGGCTTTGAGCTGTTTCGGGCCAGTCGTTTAGAAATGTGTCTAGGTTATCCCGCCACCTCTGCCTCGGCTTGCCACGTCGTCTCCGAGCATATTGCGAAACCCACTCTGTTGCTAATTTTGCCCACCTCCGTGGATGCATACGGCAGACGTGGCCGGCCCAGTTCCATTGCAGCCTGGCAGTCTTGCTCCAACATCCTCCAGCTCTAACATCTGCAATACCAGTTTTGAAGCGCAGCACAGAGTTCCGAACACGGTCGATCAGTTTGACTCCCAGCATGCTGCACTCTATTGCCCGTTGGTAAACCTTCAATTTAGTCTCGGTGAGTGACCATGTTTGTGCACCGTAGGTTAGAACAGGCAGAATGCACATGTCGACGAGCCTCCGCTTCAGAGCTACCGGAAGGCCTCCCTTCAGTAAATCTTTCAAAGCCCAATAGCTCTTCCAAGCATTTTGGATCCGTCTTTCAACTTCCTTGTCCTGTCTTTGGCTGAAAGAAGCTTATTGGCCCAAGTACGGATACTCGTCGACATATTTTATCTGAATTTTCTAATTCGTGATTGCGTGGTCCTAAATGTGCGTATTTCGACAATGACTTGGCCGGTTCTTTAACTATCTGTATTTGTAATGGTAACTCATTCCCGGTCTACACTATGTTTCTCCAAGCCACACTTCAGATTCGGTTGAAACCGCTCAACCAAGCTAACTGGAGCGCAAACTCTCAGAGTATTTCTATGTTTAAGCCGCCCGCGTGGTAGTATCGGAGATTTCCTCTGCTCTTTCCCCAGGACACCCTCAAACAGCGCACTCCTATCGCTTTAATGGGCACAGCCAGGTTAAAAAAGAATTTCCAAGCACATATTTCAATTTCAAGCTAGCATTGTTCATTTGCGCCAGATTTGCTATTAATACCATGTATTAAAAGGGATATTATACACAATAATATACCATGTTTTGTTTCATATGTATGAAAATTAAACGCATTTGTATTTGTACTTTGTATTTGTATTTACCATGAGTCACTACATATTATAGTTATTATACTTTTATTAAGTTCTAGTTGCTATTGCTACTTTCCAGGTTGTACCACTAGTTCTGGTAGCTGGCTATATTCATACATAATTGCTTATCAAAATAAAGCATTATAGTTCAAAAAACTCTAGTCCAAATACAATAATAAATATATGAAATCAACCAAGTATCAAAGTTGTTAGTCGACAATCAATTGACGGTTGCGTACCATTCATAACTTGTCTCAATTTAGATCACGATTAGTCCCCAGTATAATCTGACTGTGTCGTTCTTAATAAATACGCCTAATCGGAGGTCACATGTTTTATTGGTTTCCTGAGAGTAATTACGGTAGCTTTGTGAAGAGCCACAAAAAAACGATATATACGTCCTCCTCCGATGGCCGCTGGGCCGGTACTGAGTCACAGCAAGCGAGTCTATGAGAAAAAGGTCTGTTTTAAATCGATTAAAATTAATATTTTTATATCCTATTTGTTACTTTTTATTATTTAATATCGTAGAATAGAAGTCATTTTACCCTAATAGCATAGTTAAAAACCTTTTTATTAGCTTTAAAGTGACAATATGATGCAGCGAAGTTTGCCAAAAATATGGAGTTTTCCGTGGCTCTTTTAGTTAAACCAAATTTTAAATTGTGTATTTTCAGACAGTAGGCGAAAGAGACCGTCTTTCGGTGCATCTAACTGTATGTATTACATATTTTAGTTTCAATTGGTTACAGAATAAACAGGTTTGAATGACGACATGGTTTCGAATATTTCGAAATCGAGTGTGAGAAAAGTGCTCGAGTTTCTTTAATAAATGTTTGTAAAAAATGTTTTGACTGTAGCTCCCGTAGTCGATAAGTTGTTCTTCACGGGTCTGTAAACAGTATTACAAAAAACTATACCGTTTTTGGGATTTTCTGTAATGAATACGTGGTAAAACGCGGAAACACGGCGTTTCCAGCGAATACGCTCTTAAACAATTTCAAACTTCAACTTCAAATGAACTACTATTCTCATTAATGTTAAACATAGCCAAAAACCGACTAAGTGCGAGTCGGACTTCGCACATTTAGGGTTCCGAACCAACCGCAAAATTAAGTTGATTTTAATGGTAAAAATACGGAAATTTCAAAGAAAAATCTGATTTATCTATTAGTATTTGTTGGCAAAATGTATATAATAAGAAATATTATTAGAAGTTAAATAATTCTGAGGAACAACGTTTTGTGACAGACGACGGACGGACGCGTGAGTGACAGCAATGGGTTCCGTTTTGACCCTTCGGATACGGAACCCTAAAAACACAATCCATGTTCAAGTAAAGGTACTTAATTTGCTTAGTAGACGACCGCTTTAGCTTAGTTGGTAGTGACCCTGCCTGCGAAGCTGGAGGTCCCGGGTTCGATTCCCGGCCGGGGCATTTATTTGTGTGATGAGCACGAATATTTGTTCTTGGGTCTTGGATGTCTTCTATTGTATTTAAGTATTTATTTATCTATATAAGTATGTATATCGTCGCTTAGTACCCATAGTACAAGCTTTGCTTAGTTTGGAACTAGGTTGATTTGTGTAAGATTGTCCACCAATATTTATTATTTATTAGTCCAAATAGCAGACATTCACGACTGAATTAGGACAGTTCTAAATGTTAGGTCTAGAGTAAAGGATCATTTTTGTGATAAAATATTTGAAACATATATAAGTGTAAAAGGCTTTGTGAAGCGACTTAGTTTGCCGCGTGAAAATGTTGGCCGGTCGTTTGCTCATAGCCAGCAGAGTTCTGTGTAAACTAAATTAACCTGTTAAATATTATAGGTAGAATTTCGCCATGAATGCGACGAGAATCAACCAGTCACTGTTTTTGTACATCGCTTGCAATTCTAATCACATTTTAAACTACTAAATTTTATAATTAGGTACTTACAGTCAGCAAAGAAAGACCTCTACCACTTTTGGACTTTAAGGTACGCATAATAAAGTCGAAAAGTGGTAAACCACTTTTTTGGCCGACTGTACTACTTGTAGCTGATATACCTATGAGTGGAACTATCTTTCTCATGAAGCGGGTTTAAAAGAAGCTGTTGTTCATATTGTAAGTTAGAAAGTCCAGAGTGCCTATATGACGTCATGCGGGTAGGTGCACAGATATTGTGACGTGTCAAATAGAGCGCGTGAAACATGTTTGTGGCTTTACGTACTTTATCTATTGTAGAAATGAGGTTCTTTATAAAGGACTTTTTCTTTTATGAAACTCAATTCAATGGTTTGCTCCTTACTTCAAGTAAATGCTCGTCTCACCTGACGATTTCTGACAGCTTCAATAATGCTCCTTGACCCTTTCCGCAATGGCTCGTTTGAAACCAAGCCAATATTATGTAGGATCTGTCACAAGTGTCACAACTGCTGCAGTCAATCTTGTAAGGCGCCATTCATTTACATATTACGATTTTTGCAGTTCCCCTTTGTAAGAAAAAATATGAATTAGCCGACCCCCTTCTCCCTGTTTTATATTTATTAGGTAAGATTCTAGGGGAAAAGATACAGGTTCGGTTTGTCTTTCTCATATAATCTTAACTTTGCTAATTTTTGTGATCTTACGTAAGAATTAACAAGACACATGCGTTGAACAAAAACTGCGAAATTCATAAACTGGATATTGTCTAGTTAGGTATTTCGGATTCTTAAGTCTAAAGCTTAAGCCACACAGAGAGCGGGCGGGCGGTAGCGGCGCGGGTGCGGACGGCAGCGGCGCGGGTACTGCTTTTGGCGGTGGCGGCAGCCAAAAGCAGCTCCCGCGCCGATGCCGCCCGCGCCCGCGCCGCTACCGCCCGCCCGCTGTCTGTGTGGCTTAAGCTTAACACTCTATTTAACTAAACATAATTCAAAATTCAAACATTTTTCTGCAAAAAGGGCACTTTTACATGTCATAAAGTCAATTTACAATTTAATAAAGTCATAGGTACAATATTTTAAAAGCATATGATACATTTTTCATGAGATAAATTAATTTACAATTTAAGAAATATGACAATAATAATACATTTTTCATGTCAAAATATTAATTATCTGTTACAAATATTGCGGCACCGAAATATGTTATAGAATTTACGCTTCAAACATCGTTGCTGGGGTATTTTCACGGAATAATAAAAACCAGTGGAAATGGCATAAGTCGCGATTAGTATCAAAACCGGTGTCGCTAAAACTCACACTATCATAATGCTAAACACATTGAAATCTTGAAAGTGATTGGTCGTAGTATTTTATTTAAAAAGGTGCTATGAACAACGGAGCTTTCACTTAATTTAAACTTTAAGTGCATGCGAAATGATTAAAAGTCTTTTACGCCTTCAAAGTTCTGCCATCTAGCGTTTAATAGCTGAACTGCTAAGAGAAAAACTATAAGAGTACATACCCTAGTTCGGCTACTCGTCGATAGAGCACTTTGCGTGTACTTTAGTGATGTGCTATACTTCACTTCCAAGTTATCGATATTGTAATATTAATGTACGAAAACATTTTTATTTAAGAAGGACTTAATAACTTTGGTCATTATCTAGTATCAAATATCTGGTAGCATTCAATAAATAATAATGCAGGTAATAATGTAGCAAGTGTAATATATAGATTATTAAGTCTTTATTTTACCACACACGCACACATAAAAAAAATATAAAAAACCGGCCAAGTGCGAGTTGGACCCGCGCACGCCGGATTCTGTACCATTATATCTGCATTATATGTGCTGCATTTCTGTATTATTATGTAAAAACCGGCCAATTGCGAGTCGGACTTCGCACATTAAGGGTTCCGAACCAACCACAAAAAAGTGATTTATCAATATATTAGTATTTGTTGGTAAATAAACGTAATAATAAACATTATCACCAAATTTCAAGTGCATAGGTCAACGGGAAGTTAAAAAATTCTTAGGAACAAAATTTTGTGACAGACGACGGACGGACGGACGGGCGGATGCCTGGGCGTCACCAATAGGGTTCCCTTTTTGACCCTTCGGGTACGGGTAAAACGTGTCTGTTTTATGGAAAACCCCCTTAAATATTTTTTTTCTGTTATTTAGTGTTTGTTACAGTGGCAACAAAAATACTCAACTGTGAAAATTTCAACTGTTTAACTATCACGGTTCATGAAATATAGCCTGGTGACAGTCGGACAACGGAGTCTTAGTATCTAATAGGGTCCCGTGTTACCCTTTGGGTACGGAACCCTAAAAATAAGAATAGGTCATGGCATTTAATTAAGTCCAAAATGTATTCTAACTTAGTCTAAAATAACGAAAAAAAACATTAATGCCGTATATTCGTTTAAAAAAAAATTACTTCAGTCAATATATTTCTGACTTATACTGTATCTTATGTATTTAAATGAGCAATTCTAATATATATTTCGGGGATCACGTAAACGGCTCTAACGATTTAGATGAAAATCAATAATATCAGTGCAAAAATTTCAATAACTCTGAAATACATTATTTAATCCCCGTACACTAGTTACAATGAATTACATTATTTTACTATTAAACCCTAAAAAACATTGAATTATATTTCAATCTTTATAATAGATAACTTGCACCAAATATCGATACCTTATCGACATCATCCGCGCACTACTTGAGTAGCGAATGTTCTAGATTGCTGCATACTTTGACGTATGGTGCAAAATCAACTCTATTGCTTAATGATAAGGTTTATTTTTGTTTGGTGTCTATATGCTTAAAATGCCCTAAAACAGAAAATTAGAAATTATTGAAAATAAAATAAAATAAGACTTAGCGATGGTATGAAACACCACCATTGGCAACGTTTTTGCTCCGGCTATCGGTTTTGTACTCCAAAACTGCGCAATATGGCATTTTTCATGCAATTTAGATTTTTTTGTAATGGTAGCGACACAACTGTCACGCACAAGCGAAAGCTGCGAACTGAAGCAATGCTGCGTATCTCCTCATATTTATGGCAGCGCGGCACGCCCCCTTGCCATTTCCACTGGTTTTTATTATTCCGTGGGTATTTTAAATCAACCAATTCACGTCGAAAAGAATCGCATTTGAACCAAAAGAACTGATTTCCCCTCTCAGTATTGCCTGACTTTTTACTCAGTAAACACTCAAGAAGAACGTGAATCGAATTCCAAGTACCTATACTGAACTTGTTCAGACTTGTCTAAATGTTAGGTTTCTAAGTTACGACTTAAAACTTGTGTTAACTGAATCAATGTTAGGTACCCTTAGGCACGCCCTTTGGGTGAGTTAGTCCTCCAGTTAAGTCTGGACTCGCGACGGCCATCGATTTCTTGTACCACAAAATGGTCAGGTCCGGACACGGAACGGTCTAGCGTGAATCATCCTTTAAACCTGTTTATTCGTATTCACCGAATCAATGTAGGTACTTAGACGGTGTGATGGTTCAGTTGGAGATGCTTAAACCAGTGACTGGTAAAACCACCTAAAAGCTTGCCGACAAATGAATAAATCTTAAATCATCTCTGTTATCAATAAATGCCTAGCGAATACCTGCCCCTATTATTTTACCATTTTTATCTCAATTAATCGTAAATCAAACAATAACTACAATAGACATAACTCACATAACCAAGGTGTTTAACCCCTTGTGGCGCCGACCATACCAGTATACTCGTAATGAAGGTTATCATGCCCTGAACGCATTGCATAGAAGTAACTATTTATGTGGATGTGATACCCCTAGAGATGCAGGCGTCCATAGTCTATGGTGATGTACCTTGTTTGCCACCGACGTTATTATTTATTTATTCAGAGCATTACAGTGTTATTACTTACAAACAAGTTTATACAGAGCATTACTTCTCTACCTACACTGTAAACTTAAAAATTAACATGTTGCCTGCCTTTTGACCATCGCCTCGCAAAATCACAAGCATTCCAAACACACATCCGCCCAACACACAAGCAGGCGCCACGCAAGCAGGTATTCTTTTTCTAATTTTAAAAATATTTATTCACAAAAGTATACATAAGTTAGGTATACAACTAAAATTAAAAATAAATCCTAAATAGGTAAAAAAGTTAAGCCTAAAAAATATCTAAAATATTTTCTTGGGTGTGCTTAATATTTTCCTTTAGGTAATTTACCCGCCCTTTTCTCACCTATGAGAGAACGCAACGCAACATTTCAAATGATTGCGGTTTCACCGGAAGAGATAGGAGGGCTCTTTGGTTCGAATATATGTCACGCTATCAAAATTTATTGGAGCAGTATTCGGCAGATGGTTGGCTATCCGGTTTATCTAGGGGAATAGTTATATGATATCTAAATTATACATCATCCTCTTAGCGTTTTCTCGGTTGTGCCCTAAGGAGCCCGAGTAGAATTGACTTAGGAACTAGTTTTACGAAAGCGACAAACCCAATAAGTCGGTGTAAGCGGTTTAAACGATTAGGATTAGGTTAACCTGATTAATATGAGTTATCATTATTGTTTGGGTAAGCCGATGAACGGGTAACCCGATGATTGGGTATGAAGGGGGTTACCTTTTTGAACGGGTTAAGCAAACGAAGGGGTTTTCCGGTCCCTGCTGCCATCTGACCTCGCAACCCAAAGGGAAAACAAGATCTTGTTGGGATTTGACCGATTTTCTCACGGTTGCCTTCACCGAAAAGCCATTGTGACACCTTTATATCAAATTATATTTCGTACATTTTTGAAAAACCTAGTGGCCCGCGGCCTCCACAATTTCAAAATCGCATGATTACTTTAAAAACGAACATTACCCTTAAAATATGAATAGAAGAATAAGTAAATTGATTGCCTACTATTCCACCATTTAAATTCATTATTTGTTTAACTTTTTTAACACACGACAATAATTATGTTAGATGATATGCCTTTCCATGTCCTAATGCCATACCACAAGCGACAAAGACAAATACACCGGTGTTAATTTCTTCTGAATATAAATTGAGGGTAGAAGGAAATAAATAGATCAACTATTGACAAAGCGCGGGTCTGGTAAAGGGAGTGGTAAAACAAACCGGTGAGAAATGTCCCAGTCCGCGGGAGAGCAGTTATTGGGGACAGATAGTGTCCCAAAAACTACGGAACGGTACTATGGAGTTATAATAGTCTTTTACTAGGGTATAATATTGGAAGTTCAGATTTCTTTATACTTAGTTGGGGAGAGTCCTCTATTTCACCCGTTCGACCAAGTTATTTTCTAGTGATAGTATGTACAATGGACTATTTAATAAACCTCTTTTGGATCTAAAATAATGATCGTACAATAATTATTAAAAAAAATACTGTGTTCTACTTAAATGATGTCAGTAGCCATTTTTAATGTTTTATATAAAGTTGGATATCAAATATGGGAGATGTGATATTTAGACTATTTTACACAAAAGCGTTCCGTAATTACGCCGCTGTAGTAATTTTTCTGAGTTTATTGAAGATGAACAGGTATTACAGTGGAGATGTTCTCACGCTTGTTCAAAAAGTTACGCATTTACCCTATTAGGTGCCGGTGAGAAGAAACTGGACACACGTCAGATTCACATTTACAGTGCTCGATTTTAATACATAATAAACTTACCTGAATGACAACGTTGTCAGAGGCCTGTAGCTCTTATGACTGTTCTCGTCACTCATCGGCGTACCCCAGAAGTCATTCACAAACACTTCCCGAAGCGAATTCGTACCGATAACATCCGGATTCGTCACCACCGCGGGGATGTCATCGTGCACGAATTCACCATTCAGGCTGTTGACATAGCTAAGTACGGCGGTGGCAGTAACCATGCCATATAAGACTAGGTCGCTGTTGAAGCGAGCTGGCTCTTCGCGGACTGTCGGGAGGGATCGCCGCTTCATCTTCGGTGAGCGTATGCGCAACGTCACATTTCGGCATTTGCACATTTAGATCTGGAACAAAGAATAATATTTAAGAAGATTTCTTAATTTTTACCCAACAATGGAAGAAGGAGGGTTATGTATTTTCGGTAAATGTAGGTATATGTGTGGGTGTACGTCATGCATGTATATTATGTGTATCAATCAGTAGTCTCACCGTCACGGAACAGCGAGTACTCTCATAGTAATTCTACTCGCTCGAGCGAGAAAACGAGCGAACTTGCTCGCCGGTGGTGAGACTAGTGCCGGTTGCTGGATTTTAAGATGGAGGAGTCAGCAGATTCATTTCCGTCCGACACAATTTTCAACCTTAAGTGAGCCACAATTTAAAGTTCTTGATTGTACCAAAAATAAGGGTAACAAAGGCGATTTGTAAGGCGTTGTGTCGTCAAATCGGAAATAATAGCGATACCAGAGACAAAATCTAGTCAACAAAATCGTGTGCGTCCCGGATTTGATATTGCAAGCACGTCTCGGGCCGAGTAGGCCGGGAAATTCATAACGCCGGTATTGCCCGCGTTATTGAAAAATAGTTATTTAGATTAGTTGCGTGGTATGATGGACTTGTGTGGCGTTATTTAAGAGGATGCCTCAATCCATGTTAACCACGCCTCGATGTAAGCGATACGTTTGTATCTTCGGTACACGGCAACAATATTCGGGAGTAGTTTTTTTTGTCAAATTTTGATTTGCCTTTGTGAATTGTTAGCAATAGAACCACTCAACCTGATGAAGGATTCCAATTGCAGTCTGGAACATGTCGCAAATTGTGACTTTTCCAAGTGAGTGTCAACTATTATTGTTTTATTAAGAGGCCTTACAAGTTTTTAAATGTTTTGATTTAAATTTTTGACAAAAGTATTGATAATAGCAATAAAGTGATTATAGGAAACGATGATTGTATTAAAGTTTTAGATAGTAACATTGTCCTTTTTAATTTATCGTGTGTAGTAGCATTTAAGCAGAAAAAAGCAGTTTCTGGCTCGAAAATAGTCGATTTGGAGTGATGTTTGAAACAATATTTCTTAATGATAAACCCAAGAAATACATTAAAAATGTAAGTATGTCATTACGTCGCAATAGTCCTGTTCTAGATAGTAACATTAAGATAATGTCAAGATGTGTCAAAGAATCATAAAATGGCCTAAATAGATGAGCCTTTTTTAACTGATAAGGACCCTTAAGTGTAATTATGTCTCATGCTAGTTTAAAATGTATGTATTGTGAAGTTTTATTCAAATTTCCTCTGTGCAAAATTTTTTAATTGATGTGTCTTTTTAAAAATGTACAATTATTCTCTTAAAATACTGTTAACCCAGTCGAAGAAGTCAAACTTCGAAATGTTGGGAGCTATCATGTTTGGTACGAACGTTGAAGGTCTTGTTTTCGTCTCATCTATTATAACAACTACAATAAAAAAAACTAAACTCTAAAATTATAAAATAACGTATCCTAATCCTAATCCTATCCTAATATCCTATCCTAATCCTAATCCATCCTAATCCTACTAATAATATTACGTATAAACGTGAAAGTTTGTGCGGATGTATGGATGTACGTTCCGTTTAATCTCAAAAACTACTGAACGGATCTCTATGAAACTTTCCAGTGTTGTAGCTTAGACATCAGAATAGGACATAGGCTATAATTTATTTCAAAATTCAAAAAAATTGGTAGCAAAACTAGACTATCCGTGCGAAGCCGAGGCGGGCCGCTAGTAATTAATATGTTACAATAATATGTTCTCTCTTTTCTCGTCTATTAAGTCTATTTGTGAAAAGCAAAGATAAAACAACTTTAATTATGAAGAAATCAAAAAGAACACGATGTATAAACAAAATAACAAAGTATTAAATGGTCACCGCGTAGCAACAGTGATTTTACTGAACTATAAAAAAGTGAACTATAAAACCTAAAAGCAGCAGAAACAACTCGCAAATGTTACGTTACCAACATTACGTACTCGATTCAAACTTGAAAGTGCTTGCTTTACGGTCTTTGCTTTAATTTGAAAGTGCCTACTCAACCAGGACATAAACTTCGCAGTGCAAGTAGCCCACACCCACTTGTTTGAGTTATATTATTGCAACTCTTGTATGGATGAGCAGGCGTTAGCTTTTTTGGCACCCGTCGTGGTATAAAAAGATTAATCCAATGTCCCCGCTAGACGGTAAAGAAACTCCGTAAATACGTCCAAGTAGTTCAAGTACGCCATAGAGTAAACTTTTAAACCGCACATTGTTATCTGGCATCGAGTGGACAACCGCCATGAATTTAATTTAGCGGTCGCTTTATAGACGTGACGTGAGGCCCATACCAGACCGAAGGACCGGGCGGGTGTTCACTAGTAGAATGAGGCACGTGACATTTTGTTACGTAACGTTAGACTAAGGAGAAAAAATCTGAAAAAAAGGCGAATTTCATTTCTAAAGCAGTTCAGCAGCAGTTTCAGTTTTAGTTTCGGTGACTGTTGCTAGTCATAGGTAAAATTTGATAGAAACGAGGCTATTTTTAACTCTACACGCTGGTATAACTCTAGCCCCAGGATCGAAAAGACTAAGTAACTGTTAAAATATACGTTTCAATTTGATACCAAATAACCCAATATAAGTACTTGTACGTCGAAAGCAAACGTTTTGCAAACTAGTTTCTGTAATATTTTAACTAAACATTTGTCAAAGCTATTTCCTTATTTCTAACTTTAACTTGTTTTATGATTGATTGATTATGATTTACATACTTTTTAATTTAAAATTTGATGATTTAGATACTCAGTTATACCCTTGAGCAATATTGGAAATATTTGGAATACTGAGTAAAACCAGCTCAGCTGGGCCTTTATAAATATGTTATGAACGGCCGGGCACCCATGTTCGAGCATACCTAACCGACTAATTAGTGCTACTAGTCGATATTGGTTACATAAACGATGGGCAATTTTCATACATGTATAGTAATGAAGACCACTTAGCCCTAGGTGGTAGTGATCCTGTCTGTCTTCATTAAGAAGTCGGCTGGGCCGAGTTCAAATTTAATATAGCACGTCGATTGCTTAGGTTGGAAACAGTACTCGAATGAAGGTTGGCGCGTATGGTCGGTCTGACCTATTTTGTATGGCCGCATACGCGCTGACGGTGTGAGCATCGGTCTGAACGAAATGCTCTGTGGTATGCTTTCATACGCGATTTCATATGCGATAGCTATGCCCGACTGACCATAAGTACAGTCAAGTGCAAAAATATGTATCGAATGAATCCTCTAAGAGGATTCATTCGATACATTAAAGTACCTAAGCTTAAATGTAAGGAGGACCAGTGCCTCAGTAGGCAGCTGCCCCACCTATCCGCCACGGAGACTCCTTATGAGAGGAATCCTCTCATAGGCACTGGTCCTCCCTACATTTAAGCTTAGGTACTTTATATACGTTTTTTTTGTATTACACATTAAATTCATTTTATTTATTATATTTTTTTATGAGGATGCTCGATTATGGTGCCGTTAATCTGTGGCAGCATCCCCACAGTTTATGTACTCTCAATCGAAAAACATCAGCGTTCAGTTATAAAATACACTTATAAATTAATATACTCACTTTTCTTAATCTTTTTGTCAGGTGTCTATAACCTGAGGTAAACATGCGATGCATAGATACACATTCATAATTTATCATAGCTTCTCGAAGCAGTCTGGCGGATTGAAAGTTCAATACCGTCTCGAAAACCAGCTTTTATTACCAATGTTACAAGTTCCCGCTGGGAATTGTATCCCTTAGTGCATAAAGAAGCAGCAAAAGTCCATTTCATGTATGTAAAGGCTCTCGTTTCAAGAATAACGGAAATGAAAGGGTGCCAACGCACCAGGAAATAAATACTAAAATATAATGTGAGTGTAAGATTGATGTGCTGTAAATCCGTACGGGTCCCGTTGTGAGTCATATACTATAAGTTTTGAGTAGTTAAGTACCTAGCATTAGAAGCAGATGGCAAAAATAAACATACTCTTAACAAAAAAAAATACATGTGAATGTGTAAACACAATCATAGTCATGTTACAAAATGATAAGATGGGTAAGTTTAACAAAGGATAATAATATATGCAACCATTTTGATTGCGGTCTACGCAAACACATATACTTTTAATTTATTTCCTTAATGTTGCTAGGTATTATATTAATATCCATATTATGATTATAAATTGTTGTTTTTTTTTTTTTTTTTTCAGGATTATAATGAATTGAATTTATTAATAATGAAAACTATAGAAAAACTTATTACTTAAAAAAAATAAAACTAAATACAGCTAAATTAAAATCTAAATATAAAACTAAATTAAATCTAAAAAAGGCCCCCGCGGCATTGTGCCGAAGATACTGGCAGCATTTCCTCTTTGAATGACCAAACTTATTCGTTGGCCGAGGTAGCTGCCAGCTCTTCGGTCACCTGTGGCATCGATAAGCCTCTTCGATAGGTCCTTGAAGAGGCTTAGAGCGCCAGGACCCCACGGACCGAGTGTCTCGACGCCGAAAGGGGTGAACAAGTATTCGGCGCCGAGACCGCTGTACTTGCCGATTTTAGCTTGTTCGGCCGCCTCTGCTGCGGCCGCCGCCCTCGTGGAATTATAAATTAGGTTCCTTAATAATATTTATAGACCAGATCGTTATGCCTCATTTTCTGTACCTATCGCGAAAATTAAGCTGGCACCATATTTATAATCCTTTAGGTTAGAAGCACTCTAAGCACTAAGATTTATCTGTATAAACCGGGTGGAATATTTTATATGACGTCGATGGCAGACAAGCATACTGACTGACTGTAAGCAGACATGGTAGACTAAGTACGTATAAAACCGTGCGACTCGAGAAAAATCACAAACGTTTTGCCGACCTTACATTGATTACAATTCTCATGTTGACAGCTAAAGGCAACTGCAGGTACCTTTGTCTAATTATAATATAATGTAGTCCTTGCTTAAAAATTGATTTTATTTATCAAGATAATTTAAAATGGAACTTGGCAGTTTTATTTCCTTTTGCCGTAAATACGTTTATCGCTTCTGTAAATTGAGGCGGAACCGAATAAAACAACGAGCACATACAATAAATTCTCCGATACCGAGGTTAAGGCTGTCAACTAGAACCTTTTAAACTCGTAAAATTCTTGGCAAAATACTTTATTTACCAGTTGAGGCTTGTTTAAATTTATATTTGTACTTAAACCATATACGGTTTAGTAAACTTATAAAAACTTTTTTTAAGGCGCTACTACGAGAAATTTAGAAACCTTGAAACGCTGTCCTGCCCAGGCTAGCAAACAGTAGGGGCTGATTTTCAGATATAATATATCTAATCTATATAATCTATATGATTCTTGACTATAATTATGATTGTAGTACTGACTATAGCCGAAACATGATTGCTTAAAATTTTCTGGATAGAAAAAGAATCCAAAGTTGAGTCTATATTTTCCTTTTTTTACTCAGCCTACTAAAACAACGCATTATTAAAAGACACGATTAAGTTAATAAGATGGTATTTTACCTCATCTAAACTCTGTCAAGAGGAAAGTTAATAAACCTGCACACAGTCAGATATTTAACGAGATTTGTCTAAAAAAGCCATTCTCGGAGAGTGTTGCATCCCGTTTTGTCGTGAGCGAAAAACATAAGGCTATTCGTTTTCGATTCGTTTTAAACTATTTATAATTATTTTATTATTAATACGATTAAACTTACTCACTCAATAAAATTATGCCTATTCGTTATGCAAAGCTTCAAAGTTTTTATTTGACACGAGTGCTTGTTTTGAGAGCCGAGCTAGCGATGAATCTAAATGTCAGTTTTTGTAAGGGATACTGACAATTGATTTGTTCTAAAGCTCGTTCGAGTGACGCAACTAACCCTCATGTGCAAACCACGTTTCTAAAATTAGATTCCCATTTATTTATTTTTCAAATTTCAATTTATTCCCTTCCCAAGTATGGGAATCTTGCATACAAAGCTTCATAAGTGCTGCAACCCTAGCAACAATCAAGACGCAAGACGCAATACAAATGACAACTGATTGTCCGACCGTACAAAGACTTTTCAGACGCATCCTAGTTTCACGCTACTTTGAAACGACACGTCGAAGTGATATTTAATTGTATAAATTGATGCAATAATCAATTTCCAGTCATCATCATCAATTTAAGAGCCAAGCTCTTGTCGGTGGAGCAATTTCCATGTATCTCTTTCTTGAGCCTTTCGTTTGACCGCCTGATACGACACGACGTTTACTTTTTCCTTAAGTTGGTCCATGTACGTTCTTCTTGGTCTCCCTCTCTTCCGCCTTCCTTCTACCTTCCCTTCCACAATATGCTTTATGAATTCGTCGTGTCGTAACAGGTGCCCAAACATCTTTCCTCTTCTGTTCTCAATACTCTGCAACAGGGACCTCCTTTCCTGCACAATGTTGAGAACTTCCTCGTTAGATTTTCTCTCGGTCCAACTGATCTTCTCCATCCGCCGCCAGCACCACATTTCAAAGGCTTCAAGTCGTTCTCTGTCCCTCTGTGTCATTGTCCACGTTTCGCACCCGTATAATGCTATGCTCCAGATGTACACTTTTATAAGCCTTTTCCTGATTTGGCCGGATATTCTGGCTTTAAATAGGCATTTTTTAGTATTAAAAGCTTTTTTAGCCATAGCTATTCTGGAGATAATGTCTTGTGTACACCTGGAGTCGTTAGTTATGACGCTACCAAGGTATTTGAATTTGGAAACTTGTTCTATTGTACAATTATTCAAAGTGATTGGTCTAGGTATTGAAGCTGACTTTGAAGTAATAAGTGTTTTAGTTTTATTTATATTTATTTTAAGACCAAAGTCATTGAAAACTGTGTCCATGTCTGTAATTAAGTCTTCTAAATGTCTCGATGTATCTGCCAACACTGCGATATCGTCCGCAAAACGAATAAACTGAATATTAACTCCATTGAATTTAACACCTCCTTTCCCAGATTCAACTAATTTTCTAACTTTCCTAAATTTCCAGTATCGTGTATAAAATAGGAAAACTTTCTGAGGTTGAAGAAAAACTATCACATTTTGATACAACGTAGCCCTTTTAATACCTATGCATAATCTAATAGATTGTACATGCACAACTAGTGCATACGGGTGCATATAAACGTTTCGGGGTAAAGTAGCTGGTTTATGCCTGAGTTGGCTGAGTTATACTCTGCTTTCCACTTCGATTGCGAGAAAAATAAACTTACATAGAGATAAAGTTTCTTTGACTTCAACGGTAATATTTCTTCAACCACGTTTTTAGCATTCTTATCCATTAGCATGTTAGGTGAGAGTGTAATTTCTTCGTCCCTTGAATATTTCATTGTATTAGTTTAATCACTGTTCGTGGCGCGTACTGAAAGTGGTACATTTCTTCTATAGAGCAAAAAAGATTTCAAAGAAAGTAAATGATTAAGCATCCTTTTCGTAAGTTATTGCCTTCAGAACTGTTTCCAGAAAATTGTCCATACACAAACAAAATTAACCTCAGTCAACAGTTCCCGCCAAAATAGTCATACTCTTAACGATTTAAAAATGGATTCGATAGTATTTACTGATTCTAGAAACGTTTTTGCATACCTACCTATACCTACATATGTCAGGTAGTAACAAAGTACAAGTATCAATGCTAACAATAATGTATCCATTATGGTTGCATATCAACGATATAAAAAACTCAAATCCTGTTCAAATTCTGTTTCATTTCATTTCAAATTCAGATAGACGCTCCGACAAAATTTATGACACTAAGTTCCTTTATAATGAAACCCCAAGAAAAGTCATAAAAGCCCCTAGTGCCATAATCACCCCATAGTCGGTAGCCCTGTTAACGCCGCCCATTTATCGGGCATAAAAGGCGTAAAAATGACGGTAGTTCACCCATCCCAAGGCTTGTCTCCCTTTTTTTCTACAAAAGGGCTTTGTTTTATGAGGATTCACGTGAGTTACGACATTTTAGAAGTATAGTAGTTGGTAGAAGGAAGCTTACAGGAGATTAACTGGTGCTGTGATGATGTGATAAAGAAGGGTGATTTTAATTAAAGAAAAATGGGAATTGGTGGAACGTATTTGACTTGGACGTACATATATTGTAGGAAGCAATTTCTAAAATAGTAAAATATTATTCGATAGCATAATTGACAAACAACACCACCAGGGAGTGAAAACCGGCAGCAATTAGTCGTACGCCCTAGTCGCGACGCGCAAGCCATCACGATAATGAGTAATTTCGTTAGCACGACAATTCGATATCGCTGTTTACTCCCGCTTTTTTCTCGCTAGCGACAATGTCATGATTTAACAAGCGCACTAATCGATCTTTATTCAATTAGCAGAACAATCTATGGCGGCGCGATTCTCTACGTCGCTAATTGAAAGAAGAGTAAAAAAGGTAAAAAAACTTAACGCCCCTCTTTTGTGTAGTTGTGACTAGCGCTGTGATTACGGACATTTTTGACCGTTCGTAAGGTAGACCTAAATGTCATCTCCCATACTAAAAATTACCGATTTTGCCAATGCATTTAATAAAATCTGTCACAACACATTATTATACAAGCTTTGGCGACTCGGTATATATACATGGCAATCTAGTTCGCTGGGCAAAATCCTAGGTAGAAAATAGGACCCAGGCTGTTGTCTTGTCTGGATACACATCACAATATAAGTTTATAACTTCCGGAGTACCACAGGGCTCTCATTTGGGCCCATTACTTTTTATGTTATATATAAATGATATTACAAACCATATAATTTTTTTCGAATGTATTACTTCATGCTGATGACACTAAAATATTTAGACTAATTAAGAATCCTTCCAACTGTGACCTATTATCACTAAATCTTGAAAGATACTGCCTTGATAATTAATATTGTCCTAAATAATCATAAATGTACTATAGATAAATTACTTTCGAGACGTTTCTGAATTTGTAGTTGTGTACGGTCAGCACATAAAAACATAAACCAATACTTTTATATATATTTTTTATAAGTTTTATAGTCGGGTACATAAATGGAACTAGCAATATTAAATTATATTAAAAACCGGCCAAGTGCGTGTCGGGCCACGCGCAAGGTAGGGTTCCGTAGTCGTCTACCCGTTACATTATGTAGACTAAAAAGTTCGCAAACTTACATTTACTATGTTTTTGACAGAATTAACAACATTATCTATGGTATCAATGGCAATTGTACGAAAGTTTGCTTTTGCAAAGTTCATTTCTAAAGTTCGACTATTACTCGTTAACTTACTACTTAGCTGTGATAGTTTTCCTTTTAGAATCCACGTACAGGTTTACTGACAGCCCAGTTCCACCCCTACAAACCCTACATGGTGGAGGCGCGGGGTACAGTACCTACACTCAAAAGCTTTACCCTCTGTTCGAATCATTAATTATTTATTTAGGTATTGTTAGCACATCTAAAACAAATGCTTATTCTAACAGGCCACACCTAATGAAATGAAATGATATGAAATGACATTTATTTGCTTTTTGTATCCCAAATTCGACTTTTATGCCTGTTTGAAAGACAGAGACAAGAAACTGGGAATATACGTTGTGTCAATTGCAGCGGATATAATCATAAAAGTAAATGAAAGAGGTATAAAGGCAAATCCAATATTCACTCGCATCTGAATACAGCCATACATCAGATTGTAGCCAAATCAATTAAAACTGGATGACGACCGAGTGGTTTCAATCGATGGGCATAGGTCCTCAATAACCTCGCTTCGCTAGCGTTCGTTTGTAAAACGATGCGAAAATCATGACATTTCTGACCGTTAAACTACTGTTAGGTTAGGAATCATTCACAAAGGGGAAGAAATTTAACATCTTCCAATAGACGGAATCTACTACAGAGAAGAACCTGTGTATATGTGTGTCTGTCTGTTTGTGGCATTGTAGCTCCCAAACGGAGAACCAATTTGCTTGCATTTTTGTTTTTGTTTCAATCGAAAGTTTGTGGGGAGAGAGAATAAAATAAAATGAATAAAAAAAATTAATAAAATGAACTTTATTCTGTAAGTAGGCCGCAATGGCACTTTTACAAGTCAAACCCTACTAGCGTCCTTAGGTATATTTGTTTGTTTGTTGGAGTTTTTTTTATTTTTTATTTAAGTTATTTATAAGGTGATTCCATAACAAATCAAGAAAAACCTGCACGCATAGTGGGGACACTCCGTCATTTAGCCAAGATTATTCTAATCATGCAAATATACTAACTAATCATGCTTTACGACAGGTTGTCAAATTGATTGGGTCTAGATGTTAGTTAGTGGTTGAAAGCAAACTAACCGGTCAAACACGGCACATGCACAGACACAGTACACATAGACAAGTTCAAAATATAAAGGCATTAAACACATACTGAATTTAAATGTTATCAAGCGGATGCGTCCGCTAACGAAATCATAATTTTAAATCAAAGTGAAAGGTTGGATTTAAACACGTCCTCTGGAACCCGTCCATTGCTATGGGTATTCCTTATTGTGGTGAATTTTTCAATCATTAGTTTCTTCTAATTAAGCCTTATTATGTACAGATTTGATGAGACCACAATAATATTAATTTGATTTCACTTGTTTCCAGAATTTAATGTTCACAATTGAGAGCACGTAATTGAAACCTTAAATTAAAACACAGTAATTAACCTGTAATGAAATACGATTTTCTTTATACCTCTCTACTTACATATCCAGGTTTACGTGCATTAATTTACACCAACATGATTATTTAATGAAGATCGCCATCAGAGCTGTTTCATTACTGAAATAAAACCATACAACATCCATTAATGATGAGTATTGTCACAGAACCTCATTCACCCGGCACCGTGCGAACATAAAACAGGGTGGAAAGCAGGACGTTTCCGACCGCTTAATACGATTAAGTCTAGTTCATAGTGAAATACGAGTATTTAAAGAGCGTACATAAGATGTATAATAAAACGATTAATTAACTTTAAATATAGATAATAAAACGATTAATTAACTGAATTGAGACCATGAAGACCATGAAGTCTAAATTCAACTGAGGTTGCCTTAGTCAGTGCCATATTATTGCTGAATAACAACACACTGGGATTATTTTAAGAACAAATTGAAAATATTTAAGAGTTACACGACATCGCCAGCTCTAATGGCCTTGAAAATTACAACTATTACATCACAGGTAAGTAGGTAGTTGTTGCACATTTCCAAAAAGTACCTTTCCGTGCTGCCAGTACACGACAGCCCTTCAAAAATTCTAATATCGATGATACTGGGCCGTTGGAATATACAACAAAACAGTTACAAAAAACCTTTAGGTAATTAATAAAATAAAACTTTACCCATAAAAAGGTAGGTAGATGGATGGATTGCAAAAAAATTGTACAGTAACGCAAAGGAAAATGTTACACAAAATGTCATACAAAGGAATTAATTTGTATGAGAAAAATATTTGTGAGACGTTTGTGTGACGTGTGTGCCGTTACACAGATATTTTCCCCATACAAATAAATTCCTTTGTATGACTTTTTGTGTATATTCATTTGCGTTACGTAAAAATTTTTTGCAATCCACTGTCCATCCACTGAACATTTTCGTGAACCTCAATGCACCTCACTAGTTCATTCATCAATCTGCATACAAAGTGATTTCATTTATAGATATAGATACAAACGACATAACATTTCAATATAAAGTACTTTTTACAAGGCCTTATCATTGTGAACCAGCCCTTACGGCTGGTAGTTCGCACCCTTCGGTAATTTGCGCGTACGTACGACGCGGGAAATGGGGAGATCACCGCCACACTGGCCACTTGACTCAACCGCGGACCGGCCGGCAAACGACCGTTTTCTGATTTATAAAGGCTCCGATTGTCCGATAGACTGTCGTACCTATGGTGATGTTTACATTGTGATGGAAAGGATTTAAATTCGTGTTAGGTGGAGTTTTCGGCTTAAACGTTTTTATACTTAATTGTCGGTACATAAAATTTGCTTTTCCTTTGTTACACCTATAGTGCCTACCTAATAATGACGACGATTAAAATGACACCTACGGCTTACGAAGCCCGTGTTTTATGTACGTACTTAATTATAAGGCGCGTAAATTAACTATTTATTGTTGTTTACTTTTAAATAAATAAAGAAAATACTTTTATTTAGCGTTAAATACAGTCAAGGGCATAAATATGTATACACTTTTGGACCTTATATCAATGGAATAAGGTGAAAAAGTGTATACATATTGGTGCCCTTGACTGTACACACATCAATACAGGTAGGTAACATAAAGAAGCAACGCTAAAACGCTTTTGTTTTACTAGATAAAATGATAAACACAGTCATTTACCTTTTAACACCCATAGCTTGATCACTAAAGTAATTAAATTAAATTAAGTAAAATTGAGTTACCAACTGGTAACTGGAGTTTAAAAGGACTATTCGACAGTAAATGTAAACGAATCTAAACTTCTTGAGCGTACACCGCACTGCAACTACTTTTCATCTTTCTCGCGATTTACTCACATGATAGAAGCTACGGTAGCCCAGTGGTTCAAGCGTGCGGCTGTCAAGCGGCGGTCGTGGGTTCGAATCCCAGCTCGTACCAATGAGTTTTTCGGAACTTATGTACGGAATATCATTTGATATTTACCGTTAGCTTTTCGGTGAAGGAAAACATCGTGAGGAAACCTGCATACATCCGCGAAGAAATTCAAAGTTGTATGTGAAGTCCCCAACCCGCTCTGGGCCAGCGTGGGCACTACTGCCCAATCCCTCTCATCTATGAGAGGAGGCCTGTGCCCAGCAGTGGGACGTAGATAGGCTGATGATGACTCACATGATACGTATATTAGACGCTTTCAATTCCCGATTGCAATTTCGAATAACTTTTGACTTAAAGGAAAACGAGTCATATCAATGATGATTAAGTCTGAAAAACCGTTTGAAGATTCTAAGCCGAACGCTTTTAATACAGTATTGGCTGTAATTTCTGTGAAGTTCTTTAAAAAGTTGTGAACAGTCGTAAAAAGTTGGTCCCGATGATATTATTTGCTCTGTGGCGCGGATTCTAATTGAGTTACAGTGAACAGAAATGCCACTTAAATTTCCTTGTATTGTTAGGGTTTTCCAGAGATTAATATGCTTTTCATTGTTTCGCATGATTTCTTTAGTCTCTGCGTGATAGTGTGCTGCCTGTTTAAGTACTTTAAATGACAAAATATTAAGACCGCATTGGCAGAGGTGTAATACTATAACAAAGCCCGAGTGAGTAAGCAACCTTATATCTTTATATCTGGTAAGCTATTTATGTCTCAAAATTATAGGTTCTATGTGTAAAAATTTACAGTTATACTTAAAATACTAACTATTAGGTTTAATTTAACCGTAACATAGGTAATTGTGACAAGGTAAAGGTCCCAACATTTGACACCAAAGACCCAATAGTTGATATTATAATTGTTCACCTCTATTTTATAATAAACTAAGATTGAAAACTAAGTGTTGGGTAAATGTCGAGCACTAGAACGTGTAAAATTTTGTGTTTGAAATTAATTAAATTACTGTTAAAAATTAATTAACCGCATACTGAATTTAGGGGAAGGTTGTTATCATTGGACCGGCGTTTGTATTGGACCACCTAAATATTTTCAAATCTGCGCATGCCAGACAGAGACAACCAAGGTACAAAGTGTCCTTGGGATACCCGGCCGGCCCCACGGAAACCTCAGTCGCGCCGCGCTTCTCAGCGACGAGTGACGTGAGCAAGTGTGTTTCGAGCGCTGGCGATCTAAAAATTACGCGAAGGAAATCTCGTGGAAGTATCATTAATTTGCATTTGTTTAAGTGTACTAGCGTGTAATGGTTAGAAATGTATTAATGATCATATTTATAACAACAGTTTCTGGCCACTTATTTTCTTTATTTTTTATTTCTTTTTGTGACTTGATACCTAGTCGCTATCAATGGACCACGTGTATGTGCTATCATTAGACCGGTCAAATCAAGGCAACTTTTTAGGGTTCCGTAGTAAACAAGGAAACCTTATAGTTTCGCCATGTCCTTCCGACCGTCCGTCCGTCCGTCTGTCCTCCGTTTATCTCAGTAACCGTTAGTACTAGAAAACTGTTATTTGGCATGCGTATAGAGATTTGAAAAACGTTAGAATAAAAGCTTGAAAAAAAAATGTTTAGGGTACCTCCCCTACATGTAAAGTGGTGGTACAATTTTTTTTCTTCCAAACCCCATCGCGTGGTGTATCGTTGGATAGCTCTTTTAAAAATATTATAAGGTTTCTAAGATCATTTTTTGATTTAGTATCGGTTGGCGTGATATTAAGCTTTGAAGTGATAATTTTTGAGTTTGAATTTAAAAGGAAAACTATCACAGCTAAGTAGACATTACTAGTTAACGAGTAATAGTCGAGCTTAAGAAATGCACTTTGCAAAAGCAAACTTTCGTACAATTTCCATTGATACCTTAAATAATTTATTAATTTTGTCAAAAATATAGTAAATATAAGTTCGAAAACTTTTTAGTACACATAATTTAACGGGTGAACAACTACGGAACCCTACATCGTGCGTGGCCCGACACACACGTGGCCGGTTTTTTTCGATTTTAAATACTTTACCCATACGTAAATACACATATACTGTATACGCATATTAAAATGTTGATTTCTATATTTTTTTTATAAAAAAACAAAAATATACGTATAACGTTTTACGTTAAAAAAATATATTTTAAATGTTGATTTCCATAAGTCTCCTTAATTGGACCATCAGTATCAATTTCCTAAGTCCATCGATGGCGACTCAGTGGTTCAATCAAGGTGACCATGGTCCAAAGAAGGCAACAGCCTGAGAAATCCTTTTCACGTTTTTTCTCCAAGAATATATAAGTGTTGTGTTTAAGGTAATGAATTAATATATTTCAAGAGTTAAAAATACTCAAACTTGTTTTATTTTCTTACATAAATTTTGTACAGTATAAGGCAGTGAAATGAAGTGGTCCAATGATAGCAACCTTCCCCTAGTTTATTGGTTTAGAGATGAGGCTTCGCCCTTTTATTATTTCTAGGAGATTAACTTGCATTTAACCAAACCTTCCAGTTAGCAGTAGCTCTAGTATAAGTTTTTTCGAAACATTAACTAATTCTAACGCGTTTGCGTTTTTTTCTCAAAATGTATGAAAACGCTCTCACCGAGTTTGAAATACGCGCGTTCATCGGTTAGCAACAAATGTGTATAACATTGGAAACTAAAACAGCAAGTATAACGTTTGTTGCTAACCGATAAACGCGCGTATTTCAAACTCGGTGAGAGCGTTTTCATACATTTTGAGACAAAACGCAAAAGCGTTCGAATTAGTAAATTTTTCGAAAAAACTTATACTAGAGCTACTGGCTGTTTTAGTTTCCACTAGTGACCACCAGAGGCGCTGTTCACGTTTTCATACCACTTTCATACATTTTGAGACAAAACGCAAACGCGTTCGAATTAGTTAATGTTTCGAAAAAACTTATACTAGAGCTACAGAAATGGAAACATTAATGGTCAATGAATAGAAGATAAAATCAGTGATATTTATTGTCGAAAACAACAAATCATGTTTTGTGTGTTCGCTCATAAATACGCAAACGTTTGTAATGGCTTCTACGCGATGACTAAAATTCAAACCTGAAATCTGAAAGCGTTGTCATAATTTCTAACCCAAACGCGTTGTCTAACCCAATGGTTGTCTGGAAGAGATCACTTTTTAGCGATAAGACCGCCTATTATCTAACATCAACATTTTTAATTTTAATCTTGTATATCTTTGTATTTATTTGGTGAACAATAAACAATATTTGTACTGTATTGTATATTGTACTTAATTTATCTTTTTCTTACTTGAATTTTATGATACCTATATCTTAAATGTGTCTATATCTAAGCAACGTATTGGATCAAGTTTAATGTTGAATAACTAAAATTAACATTTTTATTCACAAGACGCAAACTTAGACTTACAATGATATATCAACATTACGCGATGATACACAAACAAAAAGTGTTATGTACCATGATTAAACAAGCATTACTAGTAAATGTAAAAATAACTTAAATATATTTGTTGTACCCGAGCACAAAGTAAATAGCGGCGGCGCGCGCCGGAGCAGAGAGTCCGCTCAGTACAAAAGTGCAATTTTCGCCGCACGCACACAGACGTAACATTTACAGGCATTCTCGGTTGATTTCGGACGAGCTTAGTCGCGACTGTCACTGTCGCGTCGCGAGTGCTAGTTGTGCGCGCGTTGATCACTTGACGTTCCCGCCGCTACGTAGGTACTTTGTGTCACGTACGTCAAAATGAATAACCGATATTATTACAGTTGGAATGTATTATTTGACGACCGCTTTAGCTTAGTTGGTAGTGACCCTGCCTGCGAAGCTGGAGGTCCCGGGTTCGAATCCCGGCCGGGGCATTTATTCGTGTGATGAGCACGAATATTTGTTCTTGGGTCTTGGATGTTTTCTATGTATTTAACTATCTATTTATCTATATAAGTATGTATATCGTCGCTTAGTACCCATAGTACAAGCTTTGCTTAGTTTGGGACTAGGTTGATTTGTGTAAGATTGTCCACAAATATTTATTTATTTATTTTATTATTTATTTTATTGTTAAAATACGACGAAAAACTGTGCCTACACTTTCTTCAAATTTTCTAAGGATATTGAAAGGTAAATAAAACGGTTACCTCATTTTGGTAGTTACAATACATAGGTAGGTAGGTAATTTTTTGAAACTAGCCGCTTTGATAACGACGATCAACCATTACACATTCATCTTATCGTTCGCTGGTAAAACACGCCAGTATTTAAGTACTATGGTTTAGTTAAGTAGGTACCTAATTAATTAGGTACTTATATTCTTTGTTGGCGCTCTCGACCGCCGACGGTCACAAGTCACAACTCGCAGCGGGTCACGCATCAATTTATTAGGGTTCCATACCCGAAGGGTCAAAACGGAACCATATTGGTGTCGCCCAGACGTCCGTCCGTCCGTCCGTCGTCTGTCACAAAATTTGTTCCGAAGAATTTTTAGACTTCTCATTGACCTATGAACTTGAAATTTGGTGACAATGTTCAATATTACGTATACATATTTTAACAACAAATATTAATGTATTGATAAATCATATTTTTGAGGTTGATTCGGAACCCTAAATGTGCGAAGTCCGACTCGCACTGGGCCGGTTTTTTACCAAGATACGCTGGTTCATATTTAAATGTCATGTTGAAGAATTTTTATTATACCTACTCCTTTTTAAAATTCAGAATCAATACAGAAGCAACCCTGTGAGACGGGCAAGTTTAGGTATGTATTTTCAAGAACGGCGGGAACGGACCTTCTGTATATTTTTTATTTTGTGACCCGAGTTTGCTTTGGAACGAGGGTTTACGACAAACATAAAACGAATTCTGTAAGTTCTGATATAATAATACTTTAAGCCGAATGGGATACCAGATTTTGATGACAAACAAATTCCTTCCAGGAACTAGCTTATGCAAGACACATAAACCGGCCAAATTCCTCGCATTTATGGGCTTAAATCGGGCATTTTTAGGATTCCGTAGCCAGAATGGCTAAAACGGAACCCTTAAGTATAGATTCGTCGTGTCTGTCTGTCCGTCCGTATGTCACAGCCGATTTACTCGGAGACTATAAGTACTACAATTATGAAATTTGGTAGGAAGATGTATTCTAAAAACCGCTATAAGTATAAAAGTGACGTGAAATTAGGAAAAAAAAATATTTTAGGGGGCCACTCTCCATACATAAAACCCGGGGATTAAACAAAATTTTACAATGTGTATAGTTGAAATGTGTATTTTTGGATAAGCCTTTAAAAATGATATAGAGGTTGCTAGAAAAGTTTTCCATATCAGTCAATCGTTGGTGAGATATCAGCTGTCAAAGTCGTACAAAATTTGTGTCCCTCTAATTTTTAAACAATGAAGATTAAAATTCTGAAAAAATTGGGGCGGTGTACATTAATAAACAGTTTCAACGATTTTTTTTGGTTTGAACAAGATGGGATTAAGGGTTTTTGAGTAATCGCTGAAAAACTCTCTTGTCCAAACAAAAGGATGTAAGTGCCGTGACTTCCCTGACCTTTTTTGATTCATGGTATTGGATAGTGTTTTTAATATGGACTGGTAGGTGTCGGTACGAGACGACTTGGCTGGTTTTTTATAGAAACTATGTGCATTATGAGATCACGGTCTGTAATAGTACATTACTTAACAAGGGCGGTAAAACAAAGAATGTCTCAGATCGCAGGTATTTGACGCCCGAGCCGAAGGCAAGGGCGATAAATATGCGATCTGAGGCTTTCTTTATTACCGCCCGTGTTAAGTACAAAATTTTATGTCACCCCCTGGCCAGGAAGTGGGATTTCCCGCGCGCGGAGCGTGCGGTAATTGCCGCTTTATGGCCAGGTGTGACATAAAGTATAGTAATGTCTGCTTATCTGTAATAGTTTCCTTTTAAATTAGAAAGAAACCATTTAGCCGGCAGGGGTTGTAACAAAAATTTTCACTTTATAGCTCAATATTGCGCAAACAGATTTACGAAACGATAACGGGTTTTTAAAAGACATTATTTTTCAATGAGCTAAACAACGTTACGCGAAACGATGGATTTTACGTCTCTACTACGTCCAGGGATTCCTTTTTTTATTTATTTAATTATACCACTTTACAATACAAATACTCTTTGTTGCACATAGCACATCTCAATTAAAGGACACAGTACAATACAAAATTATAATAAGAAGACGCAAACAACAGGCGGTTGGCTTTATTGCCGTAAATGACTTAAACTGTACATGTCAAATTCCATCATTCTAGCAGAAGAGTCACTGAGCTATGTCGCCGAAAAACGTACAGGCGGACAGTCGGACATGGTAAAACTATAACGGTTCCTTGTCACTACAGAATTATAAAAAATGTTAGTAAATTTACCAAAGGCCAGCAATTTTTTTATTTATTTTTAACGCAACACCACACACCTCCATACTGCGGTTTTCATTAAGGAAGAGGTACTTCCCAAGTATGGGCGCTTAAAATTAATAAATTGAAATGTTAAAGCACGTTTATTTCTTCTATTGCGCATTGAAACCGGTCGTTGACAACAAACTCTGAAACAAACTAAACTTAGGAACTAAAAGTTGGATGCAACAATCAGATTCCAATTGAAACTGCGGCATTGTGCATAATATGCAATGTGCATCCACAGAACAAGTCGTAAGCACTAATTACTCGGATGGTAAACATGTGTCGCGAACTGTTGTTGCTTGATGCAGATAACTAACAAAGCAAGTCTCTCCTACAAGCGTTTAGCATTAGCAAACATTTCAGCGATTTTAGGGCGTGAATTGAAAGTATATACTGGCGAGCAAAAATAACGGGTACACTTTGTATGGAAGTTCCATAGAAAGTGTACCCGTTATTTTTGCTCGTCAGTATTTATTTCTGAAATACTGAATATTAATTAATTTATTTTCGGTTATGTAAGATAAACATCCCTAATAATGACACTTTTAATCTTCATCTTCATCATCATCATCATCATATGAGCCGCTAGACGTCCACTGCTGGACATAGGCCTCCCCCAATGAGTGCCACAATGACCTGTCCTGCGCCACCCGCATCCAGCGGACTCCCGCGACCTTGTGGGGGGTCTACCCACGCTGCGCCTTCCAGTCCGTGGTCACAACTCGAGAACCTTTCGGCCCCAACGGCCATCGGTTCTACGCGCAATGTGCCCCGCCCACTGCCACTTAAGTTTAGCTTTTAATCTTATTTCGTAATAATATTTAGGGGTTAATAATTGGTTATGTAGCATCATGGGATTCATGGGGCATCATCATACATTCTCGATAGACAAAGTACCAAAGATTGGGTCTTAATTATGCTTTAAGCAACACAATTCAGGATGATATTGTGTCCCGTCTAAGATACATATGTATAAGAATCTAAATAAATAAAGATAAATATTTAAAAAATAAATATATAAATATTTGTGGACAATCTTACACAAATCAACCTAGTCTCAAACTAAGCAAAGCTTGTACTATGGGTACTAAGCGATGATATACATACTTATACAGATAAATAAATACTTAAATACATAGAAAACATCCAAGACCCAAGAACAAATATTCATGCTCATCACGCAAATAAATGCCCCGGCCCGGATTCGAACCCGGGACCTCCAGCATCGTAGGCAGGGTCACTACCAACTAAGCTAAAGCGGTCGTCGTCAAATGTATATAAAAAAAGCCCTTTTCGAAGTGTTGCCTCTCGTTTTTCGTGCGAGGAAGACAAAAGGGCGTGTTTTACACGTATCGATGTATCATCCCCTTGAATTCGAAAAAAAATCGCTAAGGGCATTTCTTAATTACAAAAGAATTTCGTGTTTATTGTTATATTTAATCAATCACCTTATCAATCAGCAAAATTGTTAAACAAGACAATAACAGGAGACTGGACACCAAATTTTGCAGTAACGGAAGCAATGTTCTCTAATTCAAAACGACAAGGTTGAAAATTAATTATACCGTTAAAGTCGATTGCGTGTTTATTTCACCAACTTGTTGATCCCCTTTGACGAACGAGGTGTTTACGTTGCTGTCATTATTTTGATTCATACCTACTTGATGTGTAAGTATACAAACATACCGTATGCTCGTTTCTACCGTAGTTATGGACACTTGCCACTTGAGACCAAGCGCTCACAAGCGGGGCTCCTAGGTACTGGTATCCCTGTAGCCTTACCTACGTATAGGTAATTTTAAAATATTGGAGATAAAGTGTGTATTATTTAATCGACGGCCGTCGCGCGCCTGTCGATTTCTTGTACTTACTACAAAACGGGCCGGCCCGGACACGGAACGGTATAGCATGAATCATCCTTAAGCAATATTTACAAATCTATAGGTCGATAATTTTTGATACAATTTTCCAAGTAATTGATATACCTAATAAATTTCAGTGACTTTAGAATGATTCTTGGTAGTTGACGTTTTAGTTTTCATGAGAAATAGGTAATTCCAAATTCCTTGGAGTCATAATCAAAGGAAAACGACAGGTGTTTTTACTATGCTCATAGTAGACGTTGTTTAGGTACTTGTTTCTAATAGTGCAATCGCCAGTTACTAGGAATCCAACTGCAGTCACAATTACCTTACTAAACCTCATTTTCCAGAAAAAAAATTTAATACACTTTTCTTCAACCAATAATATCAGTTAAAATGGACGGAGTTATGTACCTAATATCGAATTACGCGCTAATAGGGCTTAATTATACGTAAATTACATAATGCCGTCCAAATATCAGTGAAGGACAATTTACCGTTTAAATAGTTAAAGCATTCAATTAGGTATTGAATTCGTTCTGTTGATATATTGATGTTGAATCAAAAATTGAATTAAAAATAAGAGCTCAAAGTTAATTATATGTACGCTCTATAGAGGCACTATAAAGCTATAATCTAGTTAGGTACTTCCCCTTTGCGTCAGGTGCTAAAATTCAGCTGAAAAATACACGCTATTCCGAAAACAGATTATTCTTTTGATGGTCCAATATGGCGCTGATAAGACCAACGATCTTGAATATAATAGTCTTAATCCCAGCCTCAGCGAAGTAATTTAAACAAAAATAACATTAGCAATTCAGATTTACTTCGGAGGCATTATTAAGTGTCAAAGTGTGAAAAGTGCGGCAAATTGACTTTCGGATCGAGAATTATCGGATCAAGTGTTATTAAAGACTTGGTTGAGATGTTTTTGTTACTAGCGAGTTAGCGACCCGCCCCGGGATCGCACATGTGTAGGTACGGAAGAAGAAAAGAAGATTATATTCCTTAAATACATGACATTCCGATAATGACAGCTTATTTGCCTCCGACGTAGTATAAAAAAAAAAAAAAAAAAAAAAAATGAAATAAATTGATAATTACATCTATTGTGCAACATAAGTAATTAAGTGACAAAGTGTGACGACAAAAAAAACTAAACAAAATCAAAAGTGAAGAAGAAGAAGAAGAAGAGAAAGTGGGGAATTTTCGACCAAAATATCAATAATGAGGTATCTACGGGACGGGGAAATTAATGTGAGATAAAGTTGTAGCAAACTTAATTACCTTCATTCAAGATCATAAACCAAAAAAATATTCTCTCAAAAATTTAATTTTGGGTACAAACTTTTATTGCCGACTGTACTTCTTTTCAATAGTCATCAACTACTCGTGGTGACGGTTCTAATGAGACTAAACACGATGGGTTTATCTTGTGTAGTTTAGTAGTTCCAGTGGCCACCTTCTGTCTCCATCATCAGATCAGCTCGATGGTACCATAACATTGCACTGTCATCAAACCTACATAAGCATGCCAAATTTCAGCTCAATCGGATGCCGGCAAGTGGTTGAAAACTGTGGTTGTTGTGGTTGAAATGTGTGAGTAGACCAAGGGTAGACCACAACCACAACAACCATAATTTTCAACCACTTGCCGGCATTCGATTGAGCTGAAATTTAACTTCTTTATGTTAGGAAAAAAGTTATTAAAACGGTAACGATAATAACTTTCATAACCTCCAATTGTGTACACGTACAGGCCGAGAATAGGTGCTAATTTACAATAGAGTTTAGGTATTATACAATTAAACTAGGTACTTGAACTCACTAAGTAATTTAATTGTTCATAGGCATACTCGGATTAGTAGGCACTTGTACTAGGTACCTACGCAAATCGCTCCATGCACGAAAAAAGTAGGTAGTCAGACAAGGATTTACTGTAGACATAACTAAAGTTATCTAGAAAGTCTGATTTTTAAGTATTAATTAATTAATAATATAAATATGGATTAAGTATGTATCATAGTTGGCACTGGGGTGGATTACAGTAATATTAGTTCATCTATTGGCTCATGCTGGAATGAAGTTACACTTGCCATGTAAACGCTGATTTCGCTAAGTCATAAAAATCATACATTTATTATAAGAAGCTACAGTGCGCGCCATCCACGACGACGCGCCCCTCCACAGCGAATCTCATACTTATCTGCGCGCAGTTGTACGGCTTGGGCTGTGGAGGGGCGCGCCTTCGTGGATGGCGCGCACTATACGCTTTGTATGATAATTTAATGAAACGTGTTCCCGTTCCTTCTCTTCAGTGTAGGTTATGTTTTTTTTGTCTTAGTAGGCTTTGCTTAGTTCCGCTCTAATTTGAATCGGTATTGATGTCACAAATAAGATTCCTTTACAAAACTTAATTCAGTTGTCTTCCCTTCCCACACATATTCTTATTAACGAACTAGCTATCGATACCACTGCCGAAATGGCACTACAATACAATCGAATAACTAAACCAATATTGGTGTTTGCGATCTCGATTTCGCCGCACCCTCACAACACCGCTTTTTCATTCCCTAATGGGTCAATTGATGTTCTAAGAGCGACATAAGCAATTGAATAACATGACATAACATGTCGCCCGGAGTGACAATTAATACGTGAGTTTTAACCGTTTAGTAAAATATAGTTAATTGAATAACACACAGATGAGCAAAACATAATAGCCGCAATATATGTACTTAATGGTCAAAAAATTGCATACGAGTCACCATCAAACATTTACTCGTAATACAGATGGTGACGTCCAATTACATCGGCTTCTAAAAATTTCCAATGATTCTTTCTTATATTCTCAAGTATTGCTCTACTGATAATCGTATCGTCGGATCTCATACTTGTACTTTTCTTCGCTAAGTGATAATACTAAAGTTCATAGTGTTTTTTTTCCAGTGAGTGGATAGTCACCAGAGCTATTGAGGATGTGTAGTGATCAACAAATCGTCATAGAGGATCAGTAATACACTTGAGACACTCCTAAAAAAAGTTTTTGTCAAAAATTTCATTTTTAGGGTTCCGTACCCAAAGGGTCAAACGGGACCCTATTACTAAGACTCTGCTGTCCGTCCGTCTGTCACCAGGCTGTATCTCATGAACCGTTATTGATAGACAGTTAAAATTTTCACAGATTATGTATTTCTGTTGCCGCTATAACAACAAATAATAAAAAAACAGAATAAAATAAATATTTAAAAAGTTTTGATTTTTTATTCATCAAAACAAGTCATATCAAGAAACAATATGCAATGCTCGTGCGATACTAGTTTTCTAACACCACTAAATATTTCAAATCACAACGTAATATGACCAAATATAATAATATGATACAAGACCAGACGCACGTAAATACCCCGGTTTAAGGCGATTACAGTTCTGGCGCACGTCCCCGTTTTACAGCCGCAACGTGTGTGCCGGGGCTTACGTACGTATTATTCATACAACCCTGTCTATACTTATGCATGCAATCGCAAATCATATCGCGCCTAACTAGATTTAGGTACGTATATATACTGCGTGTGACATCCTACAGCCTACCGAACCGAATACTTATGACATGATTTCAAACCATTTTCATGAGCTCTAAAACCCATCGGAAAACAAAATTAACTCTTAAGGCGCTACACTGAGAAATTTGGGGACTTTGAAACGCTGTCCTGCCCAGACTAGCAAACAGTACCTAGGGGCTGATTTTCAGATATATGATTCTTGACTATATGATTGTGGTACAGACAATAGCGAAACATGATTGCTTAAAATTTTCTCGATAGAAAATAAATCCAATGTCGAGTCTATATTTTCCTTTTTTTCCTCAGCCTACTAAAACAACGCATTATTAAAAGACACGATTAAGTTAATGTGATGGAATTTTACCTCATCTAGGTACTGACAAGAGGAAATTTAATAAACCTGCACACAGTCAGATATTTAACGAGATTTGTCTAAAAAGCCATTCTCGGAGAGGGTTGCATCCCGTTTTGTCGCGAGCGAAAAACAAAGGGTGTCTCTTTCAATCGATATATCGCCTTAACAATACAAATAACAATCTCTCTACGGCATAGTATATTATAGGAAGAAAAAATATAACAAAAAATATGAGCAAGTCACTTAGCTATGGTTTACTTACATTTAATTATGGTACATCAGTCTACCAAAATAGGGATTCTTGTAATAATACTCAGGCATACCTGAAATAAATACATTATACGTTAATAAACAAATATTTAGAACCCAAAAACGCTTAAAATGTCTCCTTACTTATTTTCTCAATGCCTCTCTCGAAAATTAAAGAAAAACCTGCGTTTTTGACAAAAATACAGTATATGAAACGTAATACAGCAGCGATAGACCGCTAGCTGACTATCGTGTTTCATTATAATCGTGTATGAATGAGTCTACTACGAGTAGCGCTACTCGTGAATAATTGTGATTAAGGCGACTTCCTGATTTGTCGGTACGGAGGCGGTACGATATGAGAAAACTGTGAAATGTCAGTGTCAACTGTCAGTCTACTCAGTACTACTTTTTACTGCGCCCCTACATTTAAATGAGCGCTTCTAGACTGGCGCGGGACGCGCGGTAGCGGGACGATGCGAAGGCAGTACTGCTTCGCTTCTGTGCATAATATTACTACTGCGCAAATTTAATACTGACAGTATTCCGTCAAGTGGGAATCTTTGCGATGTCAGTAAGTTTACGTCAAAGAAGAAAATGTCACAAATCGATCCGGCCCCGCCAAGTCAGGAAATCGCCTAAGGCGCCTGTACTGTATACGCAAGCACTCCCCATACAAACTTTGTGCAAGTTTTTCTTCGCTTGTGTTTGCATTACACTTATGATTTTGGGTCAGTACGTTTATTTTTTAGTTAGCTAGAACCTCACAAAAAAATGTTTTTTTATTTTATTTTTTGAAACAAATATATGCGGGAGTGCCAAAACTGACGAATAAAACTTGCACAGAGTTTGTATGGAGAAGGCCTTGCGTATACAGGCGCCTTCAATTTAACGAACTTTACGACTGTGGCTTTATAAAATAATACTGCTGTTTTATTTTTGAGCTCGTAAATCGACGAATCTAGCGACGTAGAAACAAGTTTGATGTATTTAAAAGGTACTTAAATACAAAATACAGTACATACCCTCTTAAATTAGCCACAAGAAACTCGTAATACTTTGCACTCTTCAGACAAAGGCGATAATTAGCGTTTCCTAACCGAAGTCACAAAACCCTAGATTGTAATCACAAGAAACACGCACGAAGAAACAAAAACGTGACAAATTGTAGCTCCCTTGTCGGAACTATTCTATATAAATGTAGATAAAGTTTTCGTACTGTTAAGTTAATTTATAGCCCGAAGCGGAGGGACCTTTCGGAGATCGCTTTTTCCGTGAACCTTTTCTGGGTATATTTTTTACACTTCTATATTAAATGGGTATTGATGGATATTTCTTTTCAAAATCACTACACATAGTAATAGCCGCTCATTAGAGAGTTTTGACTGGAACTAACCCCATATAAATGTTATTTTATAAGTATGATCGATCGTATATTTGACAAAACGTATTGAGTTGAATTCGGTTTTCTATTTGCGTGCGCAGGATACCGTCAGTATGTATAACACGGTCGCAGAAAGGAGTAGCGTTCGTGGCCCAGCGGCGCCTGCGTACCGCGACAGGAGTGCGCCGTTGGAGAGTGGCCTGGGGAAAATCCAGGGGAACCTCCGACACGACCACGCGGGCAGTTTACTCTACATTGGTATACTCTAAGAGTTTGCGCTCCAGTGAGATTGGTTGAGCGGCTTTAACCGAATCTGAGGCGTGAGTGGAATCGAGCTAGGTAGGTACTGGGAGTTTTGTCGCTGGTTCACTAAACTCACCTAGGCCCGACCTTTTTTTTGTACGGGGGGAAAATCATTTATGGATACCTCCGCACCACGGGGGCAGTGCGCAGGTTATCCCCTAAAAACCCCCCGATTGTCCTCCTCAACCCGTTTCGGAAGGCTCTGGGCTCTCGACCTGGGTCGGACTGACTCTACTCGGCATGTGGCGGTACCGGGACGAATAGGTACTATACGTGTTTGTGTTGTCGCGATCGCGCGGTGAACGTCCCCGCCGGCGGACAGGGTTAGTGTAATGCGTCGTGTCTGAGTTGGGCGCCGTAGGCGCAGCATTCCATCTTTTGATGGACGCTGTGCTTACTGATTACGTATAAACTTAGATATAAGCTTAAATATAACCGGCTGATTCTTCAGGTCTTTGAGCGGTAATAAGAACGTGTTTCCAGATCAAAGCTATATTACTAACATAAAGCAAACCTTAATGACGGTGAAATTGTCCTAAGTAGTAACACGATAGTATACACGTGTAAACGTGAGCAATCGGTACAATAAATGTGTACCTATTGCTGGTAACGGAACCTTCATCCTTATCTTGGGTTGAGTTGTGTCTCAGCTAAATCGAACCCGCATGAAAATCGCGTTAGCGGGGGAGCGAATGCTGTGTTAGACGAGCAGCTGTTTCACATTTGACCTCATTCCACGGAAGAATGTGACCAGCCAGGCAGGTTCTACTATATCACAAATATTACAATCATCATCAACATTGGCCACAGCATCTATTCAGATGATTGTTACAGCGACAGTCTAGTCTAGTTATATTACAATAGAAACACAATATCACATTAATTCGTTGACTATTTAATTGACATTTGGCCAGTAACAAGTACCTATAGGTATCGCAATGTGTAACATGACACATGGACAGAAAAGAATGGTATGGAACGCAACTTGGTTTAATATAAATCACATAGGTAATGAATTTTCTCTATCACTTTAAATAAAATTAACTAGGAATTAAAATAAACTAGGTAGCTTTTACTCGTGACTTCATCCTCGTGACCCACCACTCCCTACTTCGTCTTTATGTTAATCCAAGCTATAAACTCGTTGTAATCCAAGTTTCATCATAATCCGTTCAGCCCTTTTTGCGTGATTGATTAAAAAACATCCAAACATCTAAACATACAAATTTTCGCATTTATAATATTATATATGTAGTGCAAAGAATATAAGATACAGCCCCAAGCCAATTTTTTGTACTTAATATGTATCGTGCATTATTTTTCATCCATATAAGATTAGCCTGGTTAAAAATTTTGACATAGACACTTAGTTTTAGACTTTTAACCCGCAAGGAAACTAGACCTTGTTGAGATTAAACTTATTTCTTCATGATGTTTTGGAGAGCAATAAAGAATATTGGTACTGTATTCTATTGTTTCACCGAAAAGCTTGAATGGTTTTTTGATCAAATAATGCGAGAATCAATCAAATGACGCGGTTTTCAAGGTACATAAATATAACAACTGTGGCTAAACCTAAAAATTAAATGTTTTTCAACTAAGCGAAATTGACCAAAAGCTTTTTGTGAAAATTCACCGAGTAACGTTAGTGCAAATACTGATTAGAGTTGTTATACAAAATGTCGTATTACAACTTGTTATTATGAGGTATGATGGACCTCTAAGATTAACTCGGGAAACTTCGCTAATGAAAAAGTTCTGCGCAATTTCTCTGAATTATTTTATTTTCATATGCGAACGAGATCGAGAGTAAAGCAGTCCTATATCTATTCAATGGTGGTAAAAAGAACAGCAGGGGGTCAATGATGGTCTCGTTTATCGCGTGATAAACGTCATGAAAAAACATCTATCACTTTCTGTCACGACTTGATAGAAAGTTACGGATGCTTTATCTGGCGACATGATAGCTACGTAACGAGCATAATATGTGGCGGACTAACAAGTTAAGATGGTAGCCAACTGAGTCCTCGGTTTATTTCATACATTGATCATCGTAAAAAGTCCTAGCACTCAACCGTAACCTCGTAACGGGGATCTTGTCACAGTAAGTTGTACTTTGCCTTCATTTTATTCCGGTTATATGTACCTCCGTAATGTGAGTCACAATATGCTCCAGTATACTTTCAGTTATAAAAGAAAGTTTTAGACGATGGTTCTTTGAGACACCTTTGTCTTTTACAAATTTGAAGTTGAGGAAACTAGATTTCGTAGTTTTTCGATGATAAGTTTTTACTGTACACTTTTTTGCACATAAATTGCACATAAATAAATAATTTAAGTACAAAAGAAACAAAATACACTCACCGGCAGAAAATTTGACCCAAAAACTTTTTGTGATTTCAAACTATAAATTGAATAAGTTAAATAATGTTTAGTATATAAAAATGCATTTTTCTAATTTGGGCCAAATTTTCTGCCGGTGAGTATAAAAGCAAAAAAGTGCTCTACCACTTTTGGACTGTAACGTACACATAATAGAGTCGAAAAGTGGTAGACCAATTTTTTGGTCGACTGTACAAAGACGAACTTATCCCTTTAAGGGATCCATTCCAGCTAACCTAAGAGGCCTTACAAATTATAATGTTTTGAACTCAAATTAAGTATGACAAAGGCATTGATAATTTCAATAATTATAGTGATTAAAGGATTTTATGTACATAATAACGGAGCCAATTTTGCTTTTATTGTATGTACTAGGATTTAAGCGGGGAAAAAATGAAATCTTTCTTAATGCAAAATTTACAAAATTACTTATAAAATGTATGATATTAGGTCGCCTTAGTCTTGTATTAGATCTTAGTTACGAAAAAAAATGTATGTACGTGTCAATTCATAATAAAATAGTCTAAATAGTTAAGCATTTTCGGAATGGATTACCTTACCGTACTATTCAAAATCAAAGTAAACCCTTACATCACTCAACTGTCTGTTATCCTGTCTTGTCCTTTCATCAGACACAGTCCAATTTCTCTTAGTCCATTTGTTGTACCCAAGTTTGATTTGTTTTGTAATAAACTCATAGATTGAATACCCACTAGAAAAACATCTTCGCACAAATCCAATGGATATTAACACAGGGTACGGTCTCATACAATTTGTATTCCTTACTTTTTATTCAATTAGGAGTAATTAGGAGTTTTATATATTTTACCATTTTACTTAAAGCTCTCAAATTATGTTTGGAGCATAAGCTTTCAACTTTCAAATGCTCTTAAGGAATAATACAAAATTCAAAATTCAATTCAATTCAAATTTATTTCAGGATCAATATTCCATAGGTATAATAATTACATACAAGGCTGAAAACATAATAAAGTCTAACTACTTACGAGATACATATTGTACCTATATCTTGCCTGGATGACGCAATGTGCTATTATTCAGTATTGTTCAAGGCATTTTGAAAAAATAGGTACCTAAATTGACAATAGGTAAATCAAATGTAGGTATACTTTATGTGTAGCTTATTTTCTGTAAAGTTTATTCTATGGCGACAAAGTGCAATTAGAATTCTACTACAGTTAAAATATTAGTCTAACATTATCAGTCGTTCGTATGAATAATATTGGAGTAAGTAAAACGGTGGTGTAAGCGCATTGCGGTTATTAATTTTTGCAGTGGCATTGTTAATTGGCCGTTGGGTTTCCCGTAGTGCCATTTGGCCTGATTAGGTTTTGAATTCTCGATTACCTTTTCGTGTGAGCTTCAATTTAGGATTAACTGTTATAATAATAAATTGGTTTTTAGGGTTCCGTACGTGAAGGGTCCAATCGGAACCCTATTGCTGTCACTCACGCGTCCACCCGTCCGTCCGGTCTTACAGTATAAGCATCTTGTTGGCACAAAGCCATAAAAATAGTCAAAACTTATTGTTAAATGATTTTAAGCGGGTCTACCATACAGCTAAAGGGAGGCGGTATTTTTTTTTACCTACGCCATCGAGTAGGGTATCTCTATTTAGAGCTCGTTGAGTAGATAAAATCGGTATTTTTATTTCAAATAATTAGAAAACAAAGGAATGAAAGACCACCAAAGTCAGCCTTTTTTACAAAAATTTTGTTCCGTCGTAATTTTTAACTTTCCATTGACCTATGAACATAAAATTTGGTAATAATCTTTATTATTACGTGCATTTTATCAACAAATACCAATATATTGTTTAATCGCACTCATTGCACACTCGGCTGGTTTTTCAGTAGGTAAAACGACTATATTATCATTCAATGGTATTCTTAAGCTGAAGGTATTCTTGGGCATCGTCACTAAAGGTGCTATTTCCAGAGACGCAAGTAAAAATCGTCTTCATCGACATCCAACAGAGGGGGACCTTTTACAATGACATTCTTGTTTTTCGTTTTTAGTTTCCATTGAAAATACAGTTAGAATGTAATCAGCGTAACGAGATACCTAGACTGCGGTAAACACTGAAGTACTGACGAAAGCCTACATTAGCTAATAAAATTAAATTTATATTCTCACTTTTCAACTCGGTTCTACACCGAATTCACACCGTACCCGATAAGGTTGCGGTGTAAATTCAGCTGTCAACGAAATCGGGACCGTTATGAATTTGATAGCGCGATTAAAAACTTGGGATCTCAAATCATTTCGGGAATGAAACTTTGTAATAATTATTGCTCGAGCCTGTATTCGTGGTATAAACAGCGCGGGCACTTTCATTATCATTGTTTGTTAGGCCAACCTATATTTTGTAAATAATACAATAAGTGATCCTGTATGACAGGGGTATAAATTAAATGTTTTTTTTTTTTTAATATACAAGTAGTGGCTCTCAAAAGTTAATAGTAGTTTATGCAACTGGTACATAATGAGAGGCACTAAAACACGAGTGTGTTTTATGAAACGAGCCGAAGGCGAGCTTCATAATAAGGTCACACGAGTGTTTTAATGCCTAATTATGTACAGTTGCATACACTACTTTATCTACATCCATAATATATAAAATCCTCTTTCATGTGATTCGTGTGGGCACGTCTCGCCGGCGTGCGCCATGTTCGCCTCGACAGGCCGGCCCGCGCGCCACCGCCAGCCCGCAGCTGTGTCGTTAAGGTTGTTACGTGATCTTGTAAGAGTATTATATTTGGTGGTCTTATAGGGGCCGCACGCAACCGCGAGAAGCTTCCCGCACAGTATATTATAAAGCGGGGTCTTATCTACTTATCTACGGTTTTTGAGCTTATTAAAGAGGATTTACTATATGGGTGCAGATAAAAACAAGTAAGTACCTACTTTTAAGTAAATTCGACAGGAGATCAAAATATCGATTTTTATCTTTAAAAGCAAACAATAAATTTCTCAAAAAGTAAACAATAAATCGAAGTAATGTTTTATTTATTTTTGTGTAACATGCCGTTCTAATAACCCGATTAATTTAACCACCTGAGACTGAAGCCATCACCGCCATGCGGCTATATTCCATACGATAAATAAATAAATAAACCGCCATGCGGCTGAAAATAGTTTTTAGCTTGGTAATTAAAAAATATATAATATAAGTATTTAAAAATCCACGCTAGAAACAAGTAAGTCGAGATACTTGCATTTGCCAAAGGGTTTTGTGGCTATTTTAATAACCAAAGGACATGTTGACAAGACAAAAACAAGTATCTCTAAGTTGGAGATAGTAGTTAGTACCTTTTCCCACCTTACAAACATGCAACTAATTTCCGAGAAGACTTTGAAATTAAAAATAAAACTGCTTCAATTATTTTGCGTAAGGTAAGCGGATTATCTGTAATTCTTAGTAAGCTGTTACAGCCGTGGCAGTCTTGTCAAGTGTTCTCGTCAGTCGCCTTTGAGAATTAATATCGAAATGGCCAAGTTTAGGGAGAAAGTTGCTCTGAGGAATCGCGAATGTTGCAAAGGTCTCATTCTTCAATTGAACGTGGAAATTAAGTAACTACGTATAAACATTTTGTTTCAATCGGACCTGAGTTCATATTCATTGTTTGTCAAGTTTCTTAAATGTTATAATCATTATTTATTCGTTGCAATCGTGGTATTTATTTGGATGTTCTCTGAAATTGAACCAATACGAACATGGCATCTACTAGAGCGTAGTATAGGGGTGCCATAAATATGGAGAAAAAGACCGGGACAATTAAATAAAAAAGCCGGCCAAGTGCGAGTCGGACTTCGCACATTTAAGGTTCCGAAACGACCGCAAAGTTAAGTTGGTTTTTATAGGAAAAATAAGGAAATTTCAAAGGAAAGATCTAATTTATCAATATGTTAGTATGTGTTGGTAAAATTATAGGTATTTGGGAAGTTAAAAAATTCTTCGGAACAAAATTTCGTAAAAAAAGCTGACTTTGGTGGCTTCTCATTCCTTTGTTTTCCAATATTTTTTTAAATTAAAAATATAGTAAATATCTATACAATAAGCTCTATACAACGATACCCAGTGGGGTATCGAGTGCGAAAGGGTACGATAAAAAAATTTTTTCGCGCCCCCTTTTATCCCTGGGGGCTCCCATACAGGGAGCCCCCTTTAACAACATTTAAAAATAAATTTTGACTATTTGCATGGCTTCGGGCCAACAAGATGCTTATACTGTGTAAATTGGAAGCCTGTAGCTCCAACCGTTGGGCTGTAAAACCTGTGTGACAGACGACGGACGGACGTACGGTAGGACGTCTGGGCGTCACCAATAGGGTTCCGTTTTGACCCTTCGGGTACGGAACCCTAAAAGCGGGGCCGGTCCCTGCCGTTACTGCTACCCTCGAAATACTATCCTCAAACGTCATTCTACTTTGACTGCAGTGCAGACACTGTTCGAGTTAAAGTGGTGTAGTGTTAAGAGTCGGCAGGTACTACGTACCCACAGCCCACACGTTTATTTAGTACTGGTCACTACTACCTAATTAATTATGCTTTTAAATCCGGGAAATTTGCTTAATTCCCGGCATACCGGGACAAAAACCGGGTTATACAATACAAGTACAATACAAATATTCTTTATTGTTCACTAAAAAATACATAGAAATCCAGCTTAAAATTAAACATGTTGATGATAGACAACAGGCGGTCTTATCGCTAAAAAGCGATCTTTTTCAGACGACCTTTGGGTGGTTGAGACATAACAGAAAAAAATTACATGAGTAGGTGACACAAAGATTAATATCAGTATAAACAACTGAATCATAAGAAAGATCATACACTTACATAAATACATAGATATACTCGTATAAACCTACATAAACATACAAATACGTCGTAACAGACATACAGACGACGAAAACATACATCAGCGAACATTTACGGAAGAGATAAATAGTGATCCTTTAATCTACTTTTAAACATGATAAGACTTTTAGCACGTCTAATTTCAACAGGTAGTGTTAGGTGAGGGTTTATTTATATCAAAACATGAACGACCGATCTTACGCAGATTGTGCTTCAAATATCGCTATAAATGTTACACAGTATTAAAACGACCACCCATTTTAGAAGCTGAACACTTGTAACATATTGTATCAATCAATCTTGCCAGGCGTGGCGATAGCATCGGGGCGCGGCGACGTACTTAATGTCTCTTTGTACCACTTAATGGCCACGGAATAATACAAATTGATATATAATTATGTTACCAAGGCCGCTGGGTTAACGGGGTATTTTATTGCTTCCCATAAACAGGGTTCTACTAAAAGGAATGACATTTTGCCAACGATTTCCTTTAGTGTAGAGATATTATCTCATTGTTGTGGTCACCTGACCTATCTAGGTAGGCTCATAAAATAATCTACGCACGTTTTTATTTTGATGCACTATAAGAGCAACTAAGGCGACTTCCTGACTTGGCGAGGCGGGATCGATATGGTGACATTTTTTTCTTTGACGTAAACTTACTGACGTCGAAAAGATTCCCACTTGAAAGAATACTGTCAGTATTACATTCGCGCAGTAGTAATATTATGCGCAGAAGCGGACCAGTAGGTACTGCATTCGCATCGTCCCGCTTCCGCGCATCCGGCGCCAGTCAGGAAGCACTAATTTCAATGTAGCGGCGCAGTAAAAAGTAGTACTGAGTTGACTGACAGTTGACACTGACATTAAATTTGACAGTTTTCTCATATCGTACCGCCTCCGCACCGACAAATCAGGAAGTCGCCTTAAACGCAATTTGAATACCTCACTAACACTATTTTATTCAATTTCTTATTACATAAAGCAGAGCGTTGTTCAATCGTTACATTTATAGGGTTCCGTAGCCAAAATGGCGAAAACGGAATGGTAGATGTCGGTACGGAACTCTTCAGGCGTGGTCCGACACGCACTTGGCCGCTTTTTTATCATACGACAATGGTGGCAAATAAGCTTACGGCCTGCCTGATGGTAAGTAGACACCGTAGCATATGTACGTTTGCTACTCCAGAAGTATCTCAATCGCACTGCAGACCTTTTATTGATTTGAGGATTTGTTTTGACAGCGCATCCTCGGGAGCCCTGGCGACCTTACTTAACACCAAAACACAACACCGTATGCCTAAAGTGCAAGTAGCGGTGTTGTTATGGCTGTAGTCTTCTGTAAGGTAGAGCTACTTTCACAGTTATAGACTGCTCTATATACGAGCGAGACGACGTTTCGTTGTGCTCTGTCTCTCTAAAAACAGCAGTATCAAAGTCACACAATACTTTTATTTTATTAAAAATGGGATCATCATCTACCCAGGGGGCAAAAATTAGACCGACGGTGAAACGAGCTCACCTAGAAAATTCTTGTGCCTTACAGAAGTCCAGGATATATGAACTTGGAAATACGGATGACAGCAGGGAATTCCAAACCTTAGCAGTGCGCATTATAAAATATGATGAAAAACGTTTGGTTCGAGTAAGAGGAATTTCAACCAGGTAAGGATGGTGACCGACCGTACCTCACGGGGCACAGTTACCGAAGTGCAATTTGTAGAAGACGCACAGACATGCTACTTTGCGTCTATGTGTACCTACATAGCCTTTTCTCATTGCTACGGGCTGGCTCTCTTTACGATAGCCATATCAAATGGGTTCAATTTTGTGATATATGTAGTTACGGGTTGAATATCATTCTCCGCATTATAAATTTACATGAGAAAGCAACAATATGTTAGAACTGATTTGGGTGTGCTTAATGGATATTAATTACTCTGTCAATTTAAAACAAATTAGTCTCAATTTGACCTAAAATCAAGTACACCTTTTCACTACTATTACCTTTTCCTTGCTTCCATAGTATTTCTGCATCTTAAGTAGTTTCAGAAATTAGCAACAGAAACTTCAAAATTTTAACTTTAATAACATTCTAGCCGTATTAACCTTTTCACCGCCATTGACTTGATAAGTATAAAGTCAGAACATTAGGTACTCCACACGCCAATAACTTCATATCGAGTCCAGCATCAAGTCGATGTAAATCAAGCTACGCGTGCTATCAAGTAAGGTTCATTTTCATTCTTTTGCTACGAATGTTTTGGCGTGTTAGGAACAACTTATACATAGAATCTACTGTGGCGGTGAATAGGTTAAAATATATTGCCATAAATTACATTGCTTAAGTCTTTAAATTGCATGAAAACGCTATAATCTCCACCGCGACAATTTATAATGGCCGAATATGATGGCGACAATCCCTAACTTTACGACGATAATGCCTCCCTTTAAGCCTAAGTACTGAGGTCTCCGCACTTCGCACTGCCTTGCCTTACACCAGTGTAAAACTGACCTCTGAGTTCGCATTATCGTTAGGAATCTCGGGTTCAAGATACATAAGAGATCGAGACAGGTTACGAACATCATCATTTGGGTGTATAAATTGTCCCGGTCGGTTAGGTACTTGAATTAATTAGGACAGTCGTGGAATCTTAAGATTAAGTAACGAGTAATTTAGTGATGAAAATAATGAACTCCTTTTGAACAATGGCTTTGTGTAACAACATTGCTACGCCTACCTAAATTGCAGCTTAGTTGTCTGTCTTAAAAATAATTGTTGAAAAGGAAAATGATTATGTTAAAATAATTTATAATTGCACAGCTTGACATATGAAGATGTCAAAAGTTCTTATTCCTTTGTAATAAAGATTTTGACGCCTTCATATGTTTTGTGTCGCTACTTTTGATGCTGACTGTACCTAGGGTAGATTGGTGCTAGATAAAATTCGGGGCTATATTCAAGCATTACTCGTGGTAGGTCTAGGTTGAGTCAATGCCTTAAAAATGGCAGATGGTTTCGTAAAACTAGTGCCTATGCCGAAACTTGGGATTAGGTGCCAATGCAAATCTCGGCTACCTAAGAATACAACCAAGAAAACATTAGAAGAATGATCATGACACTTACACTAACATAATGTACCTTATCATAGGTTTATTAATAATGAAAACTATAGAAAAACATATTACCTAACAAAAATAAAACTAAATAATCATTGGATACGATATTACAACATTTACCAACCAACCAACCGATAAGCAGTCATAAAAAAATCTTGAACATGGCCCCGTGCCTACTCGAGAGAGTTTCGAGTGTAGGTCTGTATATCACTATGACATTATGAAATCACTATCAACAAAAGCGTATTCCGCAAGAAAACCCCGCACCTTGAAAGTAAAATCGTTTTTCCAATTACTATTTACGAACCCGCATCGAAACTTCAACCTCAGTCTCCTAGCCCGCAAAATTAGGTTGCTTTTTCTTTGGAGGCTCGATTTCGGGTGTTGAAAGAGTCCATTTAAGGTTAACGATGTCTTATTAGCGATAGCGGCGCGATTGTTATTCTTGTTCTTTTGTCAACGAAAAAATGCAAGGGAAATGAATTAAGAGCTTTTTTTTAATTTGATCAAAGCGCTTTTAGGGGACGACGTGGGTTCTTTGTGGATTTTTTGTTTCATGAATGAGAACCAACCAACAGTTTCGTTCCCTTTATTTTAATTTTGGGTAATTAAATTACTTGTATTGTCTTGTTGAATAAATTTTATTATTCATGCGGGTCTATCACACAGGATCTCGGTGGTCCTTGTCCGCGATAAAATAAAATAGAATGGAATAATTTTTTTTGTCGCTCCTGGGCATACGCTGGCAAATAACGCTACGCGTGCGGAAAATACCACTTATTATCCAGGGCGAGCTTTGCACTTTCCACTTACCAAGGTTAGTGAGAAAGAAAGCCTCAGATGGCATATTTATCACCCTTTCCTTCGGCTCGTGCGCCAAATACCTGCGATCTGAGTTTGTTTTACTGTTCGGGGTCATCTCGGGGTAGGTAATGTAGTATTATTGTATAACTGTGTAATATATATGAAGGCTTGATTGTGAAATAAATTAAATCTAAATCTAAATCTATAGAAAGTTGGACCTTTAAGGTACATGTCTCATCAGTTAACCTTTACGCCAGTACAATAACCTGCACTGAGCGAAAAAAAAATACTAATTATTAGTAAGTTTTAGTGAATCCCAGGACAAGGAGATTATATACTAACGGTTACAAAACAATTTTTGATAATAGTAGTTATTTACTAATACCAAAAATGTTGTCTTTGTAACTACTAATTACTAGTAAACTGTTTTGTAACCGTTAGTACATAATCTCATTGTCTTGGGATTCACTAAAACTTACTAATACTCGTAATTAACGATCCGTGCGATCTCGCCAGCTATTACATAAACCTAACAAGGTTTCCAATAGTGGCTAAGAATTGTAAAATGAATTGTAATTTAAAAAAAATTGGTTTAATAAATTAAAAAAAAAAAATTAGTATTTTTTTCGCTCAGTGTGTATGTTAGAACAATGTAACTGCTAGTTAAGTATATAAAACCACTTTCTTACGATCCTTATGGCGATGTGCTCAGACCGATTTGTTTGCAAGCATGTAATGCTATAAAGTTAAAACTCCGAAAGTGTAAAAAGTCATCTACCAAGCCCGGTAACAACCGTCCAGACGTTATTTTTTTGGTTGTTCGACGAGAGGAAGAACAAGTAGAATCAAATACAACAAAATCAGTTTGGACGTACCTTGGCTTAAATGAAAAAACTGTTACTTTAGGCAAACGAGGCGTATCGAATCGTAAGCATTATCATTACTACCTACTCAGGAGAGCCAACACCGTGAAATTCGAAGAATCATGGTATTATTACCTCAATTTATATCACAATTGCAACATTTCAGCCATCTATATGGAAATAATGTAATTTCGATTTTTTTCCAGGGAGGGGATTATTGCCCTTGATGTCTTTAAGTTGACGAAGGTAAAAATGCAATAACTTAATCAGCTTGTGCATTACAAAAAACCTTAAATAGGCCGACAATATGCAAATTTAAACGAATACTGTGATTTACCATTATCGTTGGTTTGAAACAACCGGCTCTAAGGGCCGACGCTAGCTTACGCGGGTACACGGAGCGGGTCATACTAAACTGCCCGCCGCGGGCGCAGTTTAGTATGACCCGCTCCGTGCACCCGCGTAAGCTAGCGTAGGCCCTAAGTAACTGTGCGAACTATGCATGCATATTCCATACTTTTGCCAGCGACTTCGTCCGCGTAAAAGGGATGATTTTCGGGATAAAAGTATCCTATATGTTAATCCAGGTTATAATCTCGTTGCATACCAAGTTTCATCATAATCCGTTCAGCCGTTTTTGCGTGATTGAGTCACAAACATCCAAACATTCCAAACACACTATCTTTCGCATTTATAATACTCGTATTAGTAGGATTAGTAGGATATACAGTGTAAATCAAATACGAGCAAATATTTGAATGGTGGTTAACATAGGTCGTAAGAAGTAAGGCAGTCATCCCACCGCCCGCAAGTAGCGATACACTCATAGTAATTCTACTATTTAGCTTAAGCGAGAAACCAAGTAGAATTAGGTATTTGATTCATGTTAAAATTTATAGCACGGGGTCACTTTATGGATAGTACTTAACCCGTCAAGATATCACAATGAATTGAAAATTACAAACTTTTACCAATATAAAAAAAAAAAAATTTAACATCATAAATTCCGAAAAAAATTTTTTTTTCGCCCAAAAGTTAATAGAATGCTATCTTCTTCTTCTACTTAGCGTTATCCCGGCACTTGCCAGGGTCCGCTTTCCGGCTCACTTTCCTCCACTTTTCACGATCCTGGGCGTCCTCTCTAGTGAGCTCATTCTCGCTCATGTCGGCCTTCACGACATCCAGCCATCGCTTCTTGGGTCCACCGCGGGGTGGAGGGCCATCGAGGGCTAGGTCAAGGCATTTGTTTCCTACGTAGTCAGATGGCCTACGAGAGACGTGACCGAACCGGCGAATGCGAGATTCCTAGAGCTCTCCGCTACGTCACGAACACCGAGGCTGCCACGGATGTGCTCGTTACGAATGCGATCCGCACGCGTAACGCCGCACATCCATCGCAACATCTTCATTTCTGTAACACGAAGCTCCTCAATATGCCTTCCGAGAACCGGCCACGCTCAATGATGCTCGATCTCCAAGAATCGGGCATGCGTCGGCTGGTATATTGTAATAGAATGTCATATTATATAAAAATAAATAATAAATATTGTACGGTAAAATAAAATAAAATAAATAAATAAATATTCTCCAGCTAACTATTGTACGTTACGCTAAACGCATTAATTCACGACTAAAACACGGTGTAGACATAGTGTTTTTCGAAAAATTCGCCCGCCGTCAACACAGTTTCTTTTTAAAGTAGCCAACATATTTTTTATCTAAATACTAAACAAGTTGTAGGAAGCCCTACTACTTATTAAATAATATATGGGCGACCGAGAATTGCTCGGCGTTTTCCCGGACATGAGACTTATCTAGATCGATTACTCGCTCCCGAAAACATAGTAAATTTCATCAAAATCGTTGAACCGTTTCCGAGATCCCCGAAATAAACATATATATATATACCTATACCTTTTCGTTTTTATCCTGCACCCAACAAATGTTCCTTTTTGGCCCAGTGGTTGACTGGTAGAGAATGCCTTAAGGCATTAAGTCCGCCATTTGTACCTTTTTTATGTGCAATAAAGTTTAAATAAATAAATAAATATATACCTTTATTCAAGAATCGCTCGTTTAAAGATATAAGATAAAATAAAATCCGGGAAACAGCCTCAGGTAGCCAGAGCTAAAATGTTAAATACATTTTTGATTCATTCACTATGCAAAATGTAAATGAAGGGCTCGCTACATTGAACTAAGACTGGGTTTATCAAAATGTTCAACCCTAGGAGAGCTTACCAGAGCTCCAATTGTAATCCACCCGAGGGCTGCCACTGACTGAGTCAACAAGATAAAGCAGCCCCCATTCGTAGGTAAGTAAACATGTAATTCATACAAGGCTGAGACAACCCTACCCTCGTTTTGGTTATTGTTAGGGTTGGGTTTCTTCAGTTATTTTTGATCTTAAGTGTTGTAGTTACAGAGCACGTTTTGCAAGAATTTAATGAAATTACTAAATACTTTTGAAAACCATATGGCCAGTAGGCCTATATGCGCTGTTGCTTAATCACGCGATAAACGACAAGACAACAAATTATCTGTCTCCACCAACACTACGGGGCCAGCAAGCATAGAGGGATGATTACGTAACGTTTTCGAGCGCACGTAAGGTACCTAGATCTAATTATGTCGTTATCTATATTAAAACTGACAGTTAGGCGACTTCCTGATTTGTCGGTGCGGATGCAGTACAATATGAGAAAAGTGTAAAATGTCAGTGTCAGCTGTCAGTCGACTCAGTACCATTTTTTACTACACCCCTACATCCTACATTTAAATGAGTGCTTCCTAACTGGCGCGGGATGCGCGGTAGCGGGACGATGCGGAGGCGGTACTGCTCCGCTTCTGCGCATGATATTACTACTGCGCAAAGCAAAAGTAATACTGACGGTGTTCCGTCAAGTGAGAATCTTTGCGACGTCAGTAAATTTACGTCAAAGAAGAAAATGTCACATATCGATCCCACCCCGCCAAGTCAGGAAATCGCCTTAAATGTACCTAACGTAATTTTGACACTACATAGTTAATCAACTAGACACTTTACAAAACAAACATTTAATTTAAAGCCGTGTCCTATTTCGCGTGCAATAATAACTAAAGGTTGTGTTCAATGAGCAATAAAATATAATAAGGTGTTCATTGAAAAATTACGACTATATCACATGATAACAATTTATAACGGTATTATCTGTTTTATTCATCTTAATAAATATCGTCCGGTCATTGAGCTTGCTATTATGACTGACTTAATTTTCCTCTGAGACTTTTACTAACATTATAAGGGAGACCAAATTAAATTATGTCGTAGACGTGAATTGCGTGATTATGCCATCGCATTTTTGAATTTGAATACATTTAGAACATGTAATGTAACATGATTTTTTGTTAATATTCAAGGAGAAATACTAAACATTATTTCATTATAAGGAATTTTGGTACCTCACTTTTCTCATGCGCGTAATGTCTACAAATATTAATAACTTTAGCTCCTAACAAGAAAATTTCCATGTCAGTAAATACGTTTTACGTCGCTAAGTTACGTCAAAAAAGTATCTGAGTTACCAAAAAATAATTGGTTAATTGAATTGAATTGAATTTGAATTGAATTGAAGGGTCCAAACTGAACCCTCCATTGCTGTCACGCGTCCATCCGTCCGTCCGTCCGTCCGTCCGCCGCCTGTCACAAAGATTTTTTTAACTTCCCTTTGACCTATGAACTTCAAATTTGGTGATAATGTATATTGTTACGTATATTTTACACATCACAAATACTAATATACTCACGGGCAGAAAATTTGGCCCAAATTAGAAAAATGCATTTTTATATATTAAACATTATTAAATATATTCAATTTATAATTTGAAATCACGAAAAGTTTATGGGCCAAATTTTCTGCCGGTGAGTGTATATTGAGAAATCAGGTTTTTTTTTTAAATTTCCAATTAAAACTAACAAATTTTTGTTGGTTCGGAACCCTAAATGTGCGAAGTCTGACACGCTTTACGGGGTTTTTTTAATAGTCTTAGGACAAGTAGGAGTAAACTTGTATCGACCACATTTTGACGAATCAATACTGAGATTGTGGAGCTGAGCGTTTTTTTCAATAAGCGTTTCGTAAAACGCTTTCGCTTACAGTAACGGAATAACAGTTTCTTATGAGAACAAAAAACAGTTTTTATAAAAACGACCACCAAAGCTGCAATGCAACGCAACAATGAAACTACACTACATGAAAATAGAAACGAAACGCAAAACGGACATAACTCAAACTATAACCTATAACTTTCATTGATGTAGCGATCGAAACGACGAAACGAAACAAAACTTAGCTTTGTTCGGGTGGGCGCGCTTTGTGCCAAAAACGTTTTGTATTTATGATTGACAAAAATGCGCTCTATTCGCAAGATGTTAAGGCTTAATTTTGAAAATTCATTCATAAATATTTCTTTCGTTTGTTTCGTTTTGTCGGGCGCCGCAGTGAAAAAAAAACTAGTTACTTTTGAAACTGTTTCGTGAAACTGTTTCCAGATAATGAAAAGCTGTTACGTTTCGTTACACTTAAAAGTCGCAACGACCCAGCTCTATGAGATCGAGAATCGCCGGACGCCGCTCGTAAGTCTTGACTAACCAAAATTAGGTACTAATACTAATCAACGATCCTCTAAAATTATACCTGGTAATGTTATGATAGGCTTTGTTATAAAACCAAGGCCTGTTATGAAACTAGCACAATGTCTCGGGCAGTGTAAGTAGATTAACTTAATGGAATCTCTAACAATAACACGCATTAACCCGTGATATTCACAAAGGAGGAAGATTCCTTTGCAATTGTTTACTTTCTATAATGGCTTGAAAACTTCCAGTGGATTATAATTCCACAGGATTCTCGTGTTTATATTCTTTTGTTTCATGTTTTATGGACGTAGGTATGAGATTTTAATTTAACCGTCGTGAATAGAATAAGATTTAAAATCGTTTTAGGCTGCTCATCCACCAATGAGTTTGTTTTCATTTCTTAAAATATGCTCCGGACCCTTTTGATATGTAACAAAATGAACACTTACTCGTATATATTTTCTTTATACAGATTGTATTCTACGAGGATGAAAACATTAAATTGTGCAAAAAAAACATGCGATATTTTATAAAATTCGTCCTTGCAGTAGGCTATTAACAAACGAGCTTTAGTCAAACGTTAGAGGTAGCTAAATTGTGAATATTTTAGTAAGTAATATGTAGCTCCAAAATTGACACTTAATTGTTTTGCTGCCCAAACTATCGGTAGCTTTTAACTTCCATTTAAAAAATAATTAAAAATATATTTCACCAGAGAGAACTCTTAAAAGCCTATGCAATATGTACCTACACGATACTTTTGGCCTGGTTAAGCTGCTGCAGTAACACATTTCACAGATGATAAAATATCTATACAAATAAATAAATAAAATAAATATTTGTGGACATATTTACACAAATCAACCTAGTCCCAATCTAAGCAAAGCTAAACCAAAAGCCAAAAATAAAACCAAAACTTAAGATTATGTGTTCATATAAAATTGTGGAGAATTGGTTTATGAATTATGAGGCCACAGAGGCTTTGAATAATAATGACACTTTATTTTTGGATTGATATGACAGATTTTTTTTCAAGCCTAATCCCAATAAGGTCTAGTTTCCCCTCGGGGTTGGAAGGTCAGATGGCAGTCGCTTTCGTGAAAACTAGTGCCTACGCCAAATCTTGGGATTAGGTAGCGGACCCCAGGCATCCTTCAGGATGCAAATGTACCTACTGGGATAACGCTAGGAGGATGATGAGGATGATGATGACAGATTTTTTTTCAGTCAAAATATACAAAAGTTGGTATTAATAATATGCAGCTCACACAAAAATATAGATACTAGTTGCCACAGTAGCCAAATATTTCGTCTCTACAATAATTTGTCCCTTCTGTTGTCTACACAGTGAATCCTCAAATGTTATAAAGGGTCTGCAACGCGTACGGTTGCAGTGTCCGCTTATCATCACGTGGACCGTATCTACGCTTGTTTGCCACCGTTCTACTGCTTTGGCTGCTACTTACTATTATGATACTGTCCGTGCCTACTTGCCTAGAATATCTTACAATTATTATTTATAGGTATCTAGCAGCAAACAAACATATATAGTACCTATATATTTTTTACAACAAACAAACATGGTTGCCCTCAAATTTCACTTCGTTACGTGCGAATAGGTAAAAGATGCGAAAATATTTTGTAGGGTAGCGAACGTCGCGTGCCACGTGGCCGGTGCATAATAAAATGTTTACGATCGCTTTTCTGACTGCACTGCCTTGAAAATATTAATTTTACGACCGGTAGGAATGCCTTAATAGGTAAATTGAAAATGCAAAGGTTTCAGTGTGTGTTTTACCTGAAACGTTATACGACGTATGTAAACTTTGTGCATATAAGCCTTTTTGACTAAAGTATTCGTATGGAATACATAAAACAGTCCAATGCTCCTGGTTTCATGTTGGTTTGGCCCATAAATGCTTATGAAATGTGTTTTACCAGTTTTTTTATTGCCTATGTAAGCCTTAGGTACGTATCGTTGAAATTATACAACAAAACACACTTCTTATAGAGTGCAAATAATTTTTGGATAAACTAAAAACTAACTTCGTGACCTTAAATACGTACCAACGGTAGTACGTATCGTTACGTGATTACCCCGTCGGCGTAAGAAACTCGGCAAGGTGTCATTTTTTTCAAAACAATTATACCGGGGGTGGCCTGTTAACGGGAACAAATATTTAAAAGGACGCTTCCTTAGAGCATCTGCAGTAACCCCTTGTGTCCAAATATTTTATTTATTATTTCAATTCTGAGAAACTTTGATCTAAAGTTAGGACCCTCAAGTAATGGATCTTGACACCACGAGATCATAGCACATCCGTCAATGTGGATTCAGAGGTAGAATCAAGATATAAGAATCGTCATAAGCACTTTTTGTTTTAATAGTACATTACTTACCAAGGGCGATAAAACAAAGAATGTCTCAGATCGCAGGTATTTTACGCCCGAGCCGGGCGATAAATATGCGATCTGAGGCTTTCTTTATTATCGCCCGCGGTAAGTACAAAATTTTATGTCACCCCCTGGTCAGGAAGTGGGTTTTCTCGCGCGCGGAGCGTGCGATAATGGCCACTTTATGGCCAGGTGTGACATAAAGGACATTTTATGGTTTTTCTTTTCGATTTTTTTACTGTTTTTTATAAAAAAAGACAATTTCAATGCTAGTGCTACTTCTCTAATTATTTGTAGCTAGACATATAAAATAACCGGCCAAGTGCGAGTCGGACTCGCGCACGAAGGGTTACGTACCATTATACGTATATAAAAACATGTCTGTTGTATGGGAGCCCCCTTAATTATATATTCAATTCTGTTTTTTAGTATTTGATGTTATAGCGGCAACAGAAATACATCATCTGTGAAAATTTCAACTGTCTAACTATCACGGTTCATGAGATACAGCCTGGTGACAGACGGACAGACGGACAGCGGAGTCTTAGTAATATGGTCCTGTTTTCCGTCCCGTCCTAAAAATAGGAAGTAGAAGTTTATACGGACGAAGGCGCGGGCAAAAGCTAGTACCTAAAGTTTAACAATAAACCAAGTCGAAAAACAATACTCCTAAAATAATTAAGGTAAGGAAAAAGGAAAAATAACTCCAGAGAAGTCCCTCAAAAGCAACGAACCGTAAATAAATCAAATTTCACAAGTCAGATTAAAAAGTATCTGGAACCTTTAAATCCCCAGTGATCTTCGTAAAGATTCGATCGCCTGCAAACTTACCTACATTCCGCATTCAAACACTACGGCACTCACACTACTCAACTAAAGTCACGAAAAAAATTCCCAAACAAATCGAGATCGTTCTCGTATTACGCGACAGGAGAGCCAAAGGAGAGCAATACCTCCCCGTCTGGCAGCCGGCTATCGACTGACAACCGTAACTGCCTGCTTCAGGTTTGCCGACAAGCTGCAGTATCAACAACGCATGCGCGCTGCATCAGCTGCCCTGAACAACCCAAAAGGCATAACCGTATTCTCGTCTCGGCCACGCTTAAGTCTTTTTCTAGCAACGGTGAAATCGTACTGTCGTAACATCTTGCAATCAACTTTTGGGTACGGTGGAATTATGCTAATTTGAGTTTTACACCATTGTGATAAGTGTTTTTTTATTTGGTTAAGTAAGTTAGCCACATGGTGAAGTCTGAGGTGTATCGCGTTATCAATGAAAGGTGTTTTGTGGAGTCGAAGATGTCTTCAATTAGTATCGGATTAGGAAAGTTAATACTTTGATCTCTTTAGGGCTTTGTTGCATGCAATCAAAATACCTATTCAAATGCTCATAATAGTGGTTTATAATAATTAGGTATAATACATATTTTCTATTGCTTATGGTGGAAATTATAGGGAATTAAACTAAGGTAAAAAAAAAAAAAAATTTTACTTGTCTAATAACAGATCTAACGAAAATACTCGACAAACATCAATTATTAATTTATTATAGCTAATTGAAAGATTTTATAAGCATAAACTTTTTAAAAAGGACGCTGATTTGAACAAACCAATTCACACTGTCTTAGTGACGTCACTAAGTATTTCCCTACAAACTTCATATTAACAAATCTTTTTTGACATTTGATAAAAGTTGCTGATTTGACTGTGAGTTTAATACCGTATTCTCTTTGGATGATTTTACTGCATACCTTTTGTTTTATGTACCAAACTTTTGAGGTAAAAATATTCCACCACTGATCCAGTAACTATCCTAGAGTGCTAGACTCAGGCGAACGTGCCCGCGGTGCTAACTCCCTCATATTTCTAGACGCTTCGATGAAAAATGGAAAATGACTTGTAACCAATATTAAAAGTTATCTCATCCCAAGGCAATGTACAACTGTCACCTAAATCAATTACAATTTCATAATGACTTGAGGTTTCCTGAAATGAATACCTATTTACCTATGCAAAGACTTTCAGTGATCCTATATTGAGGTTAGTTTTATACTGACAAATTTTTATATATACTATACATAGACATACTTCATTTAAAAAACATGAACTTGCACTGTGTGAATTCTCCTTGGCTTCAAATTTCATCTGTATTGCTACTTGGCACTGAGAGCGACGTCTTACATTTTTTATAAATCTCCTAAATTTAAAAGTCCAGTTTAAAAGAGCATGTACGCGAGCGCTTTGCTGCTTGAAAACATTTTTTTTAATAGTTGTGTAAAGATGTAGTCGAGGCTATATGTCAGCAAGATTAATGGTTAGAAATAAACGTGACAGCTTAGTTATGAGACTCACGAGTTCTCCATATTTCTTTGTCTTTCTTTGATATTAATTGAGAATTTTACTGTACAGAGGTGAATAGTATACTTATGGGTAGAACCAAATAATTGGTCAGGTTAAAAATACGTTATACCGTTCACATCAGTTATGTTGCAGGCAAGTTTGAGACAGAATTTCAAGGCCTGTCGCCGCCTACACTTTTGAAAATCTGTTAATGTTATACATGGTGTTTTGTAGCTAGATGCAAAGCCTTTAGGGGGTGATAGAAGAGGTCATTTTACACATTTTCCAAAATAAAAACAAAGATTTATTAAAAAAAACCAGTGCCACATGTACATAAAATAAATAAGTACCAATTTATTATTCTACCACCATAGTTCGCACCCCACGCATGTCAAATCATAGCGTATGATCTAAAGATCCCCCGCGGTGTTTAACGCCCCACGCTAACGCCCTTGCATTGCCGAATAATGTTAGGTCTACATTCACACTAACATTCTCAAAACCAAAATGATTATTAAGAGTAACTTTTATTAAAAGTAGCTAAATAAAATAGGGTAGCATTTAACGAACCACCAAATTAGTTGCCGAATGATGCTCTAAAAAATTACATTGATTACCAAAAATACTAGATTCGCACCAAATTTTCAACTCCTTTTAAATATAAAGTGCAACTCAAAGAAGTAACATGTCGATAACCTATTAAATTAAATTGTTACCAAATAAATTAGTCACTACCCAAAAATACTTAATGATCACCTAATTTCAAACACCAAATTTCATATAATTTACATCCAAATATTACAGGGCTCGTAATCCTATTAAAATTATTTACACCCAAATAATTCATTCGATACCCAGAAATACTACATGATCACCAAATTTCACGCGGCAGTTGTTTTTTAATGTCCGACGCGCAAAGCAGTTCCAATCTAGTCTAACCTCATTGCTAGCACACTGATGCGGTTTTCCATACGGTCCGTCTCGCTCGCACCTCGCACCGCGTGCGAGCAAGACAGCGCTAAATGATTTTAAGAAGTTGAAGTTTGAAATAAAAATAGCTATTTTAATTTCAAACTAGTGGAGATTGGAAAAGTATTGACGGATCTCCGCTGGCGCGGAGCTCCTATTTTGAGTTGTTTTGGCCCTTCGGGCCGATGCAAAACTAACATAACCTAAACCTACCTATACCTATTTCTACCTATTAACTTCCTTTAATTTTTCCATGAAAGTCTATCTATATTAATAAAGTAAACTCATTTGAGGACCTTTATCCATTTTCATAACAAACTAACAATTTAATAAATCAACAAAACTCATTTTCAAATAAAAGGTTTCAATCAAACGCGCTCACGTCAACGCATTAAAAAATAAAAAATAAAACTTCTTGCAGTTTGTAAACCATCAGCAATAGGTAGTTAGAATGAAACAGCAATAGGTACCTTTCACTCTAACGACATATCAATAGGTTTTATGCTTCAGACAATTCTTTGTATTTGATTGAGTGAGATAGCAGTATACGTGTTATTATTTCACACAGCCACATTGCGCGTTGCTTTTTTAAATTAATTTTAAATTCTACTTTCTAATTTATAACATTTTGGAAATAACTGAAATATTTATAGTGCTAAAAACAATTAATTTGTAACTGTTTACTAAAATGTAGCATGCGATGTATATAATATTTGGATGTAATTCTAATGAAAAAAGGTGCATGAGATTAGGTGGTAGTTTAGTGTTTTTGGTGGTACTTGACAATTTTTTTGATGCGATTATAAATTTATAGGAACGCCATAAGTAAAATAGGTGCAACTGCTGCAAAAATAGGTAGAATTTTTTGGTGACTCGGAATTGCTGATCGATAAATTTTTTTGAGTGTTCAACCTTATTTTAGGGTTCGAAAATTTGATGATATCAAAAGTTATTTAGGTGATCATTTTATTTGTTCCCAATAAAATATATGATAATAATTTTACCTTTATTTATTTATTTCCAACCAACTTACTGACTACGGGTGGGCTTAAAACCTACTTAGGGCTGTGCTCACACCGATTTTTCCATGTCAATTAGATACGTAAGACCTTACTTAACCCATACACCATTGTAATTTAAAGTGAAAAATAAACGCTTTTGTATAATTTGTATTTATTTAGCGTTGTTTTTTTTTGTTATTATATTATGTATCTATTGCTATCTGCCTTATCAATCTGTGATAAATATAGAATTGATAGTTCAATCCATATGGTATTTTTAAAAAATAAAAAATAAACAACAATATTAACCTTTTCAGTGCTTGTGATGTAGAAACCCCTACTTTTCTACTTTTCTCCTCTTCTTCTTCTAAGTCTTTTCTCATTATCTGTGGTCGGCCCTCCATTGCACTGTATACTGAGCAACTGTGACGTCGATTTCAAGGACCTTCAGATCTTCTTTTCTACTGCGTACCATGTTATTTAATTGCTACCATTGTCTATATTTCTCAAGGATTAAAGTAGCATATGTCCTATATGTTTCATAATTGTGTTCATTTAACTTCAGCAACTGTAAATCCAGTGTATTTTTCTTAATATTCTAATACTCTTAATATTCTTAATATAATTTACTCTTATAACACAGATCCAAAATAAACATTCAATAACCTTCTATTATTTAACTTTATATGCGTTTGAAACTAAATAACAATTAATCAATATCGGATTGCATCCGTAAAAATAGTTGTTAACAAAGCGCGAGAGTAAACTCTGTATTATTATATATCTTATATCTTTAAACGAGCAATTCTTGTATATTTATTTATTTATTTATATATTTATTTCGGGGATCTCGGAAACGGCTCTAACGATTTTGATGAAATTTGGTATGTGGGGGTTTTCGGGGAAGAGCAATCGATCTAGCTAGGTCTCATGCCCGGGAAAACGCCGAGCAAAGCTCGGCCGCCCAGATATTTTTATATTATTATACGTATTACTTGTAAAGAAGGTACGATTTTCAAGTGTTAAATGTAGCGCCATCATTATGCAATGTAAGTAAATCGCAAGTCACAAGCGTGAATAAATTATTAGATTGAATTTTATCATCGGAACGACTATGAGGGGAATGACATAAAAAATAAAAAATGAGACCATACTAAGTAAAATAAACAAATTAAATTCTAGCAAACAACATTCATTAACAAAATGTAAACACTCGACGGCAAGCCCCTGAAGTATTCTCAAAAAATAACCTTTTAAAAAGGCAATACAATTCCAAGACAATATTAGAATCATTCGAAATGAAAAGGTGTTTCACAAAGCGTTTCTTGAGAATATATAGTGAATTGGAAAAGTATGCTCTTCTTGAGAACGGAATAAAAATGAAAGGCAAATTCCTTTAAGCAATACAATTAAGAATAATGTTTAAAAAATAAAAATGCCTTACGCTGTAACTTGTATTTTTTTAATGAACTGCAGCACTTTGATTAATTCTAGTTGTGCATTAAAAAAAAACGTTTTTTGAATTGAGCTAAGTAAAACTTGCAATAATTTTTATTTACAAAATGTAAATAGTGGTCCCTTATTTAAAAAAATAAATTCTAAATATTTACTGCTGTTTGTAACCCAAGTGTTATTCTTAGCAAAAGCTTAGACATTTTGCTCTCAATAATATTATTAGCCTACTTTTAACTCTTCACTGTGGTTTTCTGCAAAATATAATGAAGCCAAATTCCCTTTTGTTTGGGAAATAAAACAACTCGAAGCAATGGAAAACGATACAACTGGAACACCTGGCCTTGAGTGACAGGCTTCATAACGAAATGGCTCCGGGAGGACATTCGATTATTAAGTCCATCACTTTTACTATGGTTATGGTTGCGTACCAAAAAGGTACAGTCAAAAGTAATTAAGGATCTTAAGGCGATATATCGATTGAAAGAGACACCCTTTGTTTTTCGCTCACGATAAAACGGGATGCAACACTCTCCGAGAATGGCTTTTTAGACAAATCTCGTTAAATATCTGACTGTGTGCAGGTTTATTAAATTTCCTCTTGTCAGTACCTAGATGAGGTAAAATACCATCATATTAACTTAATCGTGTCTTTTAATAATGCGTTGTTTTAGTAGGCTGAGGAAAAAAAGGAAAATATAGACTCAACTTTGTATTTATTTTCTATCGAGAAAATTTTAAGCAATCATGTTTCGCTATTGTCAGTACCACAATCATATAGTCAAGAATCATATATCTGAAAATCAGCCCCTACTGTTTGCTAGTCTGGGCAGGACAGCGATTCAGTCTCCAAAATTCTCAGTGTAGCGCCTTCAGTTTTTGCGGAAGTGACTTCCAACCTACGCTACGATTTCGTTATGAATTTTATGAGCGCCGCGGGGTTATGAATTTTATTTGAGATAAGCAGACACCGTAGCTTATGAACGATTGCGACTCCAGATGGCAAACCATTATATGGATTCTACATAAATACCATGTGGGTACCAATCAAAAATAAATTATAAAATTTACATAAATACAATATAATATCAACTAATTTTTATTTATTTATTTCATAATCAATACAAATTGTGATATAATATCAAATAAAAACTTACTAACTAAATTGACATAAACATGTCAAATAACCGCCCGGATCACTCCGGGTGCAAAGATGCCCAGCACGCTCGCCGCATTGCCGCGTTGAATCGCGATAGACAGCCTTTGCATCAAAAATGATCCGGAACGGGGGTCATGACCTCTCTGTCAACTAAATAGATATTAATATTGATCTACTAATAAATATTCAAATACTGATAGTAAATACTAGAGCGAGGGTAGCGAGACTCGATCTGGCCGTTATCGCCGGAATGATCGCGGCACCTAGATCCGAGCGTCATTAAAATGTAAAACCCGGAGCATAGTAAATAAATGTTGGCCTTCGAATCGCCCTTCCTAAGGCGTGGGCTACATTGACAATATTGGCATTATGTTACAACTATATCCATACTAATATTATAATTGCGAAAGTGTGTCTGTCTGTCTGTCTGTAACATCTTTACGCTTAACGGATTTAGATGAAATTTGGCACGTCATGGGAATAGTTTGTGTTCCGGGACCGGGGAAGGACATAGGATACTTTTTATCCTAGTAATCATCCTGGGGGTGAAAAGGGGTTGGAAGTTTATTTATTTCTACTTGTTTCGATCCGTCACTGCCTGATACTGCGCTTCCTTCGGTATCATCTGTTAGTGATAGCATTTCGGATACCATTTTTTTTTAAATTACAGATGCTCATGAATATCAAAACACGACTATTAACAAGGCTTTATTGTACTTGTTCAGATATTTTAAGCGACCCCCTTAAAAGTAGTCAACATCTAAAATATCGATCCTGGTTAAGTTCCAACAATTTGCGAACATGGCCTTAATGACAAGTGCTAAAGAATGTATTAACTATATTTGTCTCTTTGGTAACATACATAATTTATGATTTTGAGTCAAAAATTTTGACTGTACTGAACAATTTGTTTTGAAAGGATTCCGATTTTAACTTACCTGTTTGTATAATATAGAGAATTCAACTTATCTTGGAGCTAGGTTGTATATAATTGTGCATGCGCATGTTTGATTGTATGGGAGTGATACGGCAGTCGTCGTTACAGGGCACATACATACACACACACACACACACAGGTGATAGTTACAATAAGCCGCACGCCAAGGTAAGTTGATGCTATTAGGTACATTACTTTATTAACTAGGTACTAATTTATTCAAAACTACGTAACTAGAAGAACTACTACTGCCAACAAATAATAATCAAAACAATAGATATACCTAAAGTAAATGGCCTGCTGATTGACTCAATGAAAATTTCACCCTTTGTCAAACTTGCCATATTGAGCAAGATCACGAACTTTCCCCACTCTAGAACCTTAAGGGCCGGATCTAATTCTTTAATTATAAAATGCAAATTCCCTGCGACGGCAATCAATGTCTCCCCAAAGACGTTTATGGGGTGGAAAGTTGATAGAACCACTAAAATCGTACGAATAAACTGCTTTAAGAATAAGGTACGGTGTTCTACGTGGGCTGAGAGACGATAAGGGCTTATGGTTTCTCGGAGCGTACTGCTCTAATGGTAATGGTTCATTCCTGGTGTAGCTGCTGAGGTTTTTAATAAGGTGAACTGAACGTTAGCCTTAGCGACTTGCGACTTGGTTTAATAGTATCCTTTGAATAATTTGGGTTTAGGAAAGGCGGTGTGATACGATTACAAGGGGTAAGCCAGTGAAGCATAGCTGGTATTGAATTAAGCATAGGTATTGAAATATCTTACGTGCTGTTTTACGTAAAGTCTTCCCAATGAGCTACAGATTGAGGCTCTTCAAAAAAGGCGTGAAAAGGGTTCTTATGGGTCGGCAACGCGTGAGTGACGCCTCTGGTGTTGCAAGGATCTATAGGCGGCAGTAACCACTTACCATCAGGTGGGCTGTCAGCTTGTTTGCCTCCTCGTAGTATAAAAAAAGTCTTCCGTGCGGGCCCAGTATTATTACTATAGGTATGACATGATGAGGACGTGTCACATTTTGAACATTTACTTCCCTGATATGCTATAAATAGTGATAGATATCCTAATAGCGAGCAGTTGTTTCTAAAACAGAAGCGATATCCTACGAATGCCCTTTCCGTCAAGTAAATCAGACCTTGAAGTGCGTAACCTGTCTCACTGAAGCGCAAACTCTGGTCTTGGTCGTTCTGACCCGTCGGCCGCGTCATGCAGCGGCGCGTCGCACGCGGCGTCTGAATGGTATGTTCGACAATGTTCCAGTGTTTGAACCGCCAGCGTGGTCGAGTCGGAGGTTTCCGCTGGATTTTCCCCAGGCTGCTCAGCAACTGCGTACCTACTCCTATCGCTTTAAGTATTGGGCCCAGCCATAATATCGTTTTTTTTAAATAATTTAGAACCCTTAAGTATTCCCCAACGGTTTCTCTTTTCCCAAAATCAACAAAATGTCGTCATCCATAAACCCCCACACCAACTCAACTCCCCCCCCCCTTCCCCCCTAACTCTAGTATATAAGGACCTGCCTAGGAATAGGTATATTCATGTAAACTAACAAATTATGGATCGCCTGGTCTGAAATAAAGATTATGTTATGTTATGTTATAAATACCTTTTCCGCGTAGAACTCATTCATCGCGTTAGAATTTAATTGCTATTCTTTAAGGGTCTAACCTAGTTATTGCTCTTCCATACAAACTTCCACCCCCTTAAGGGATGATTTCCGGGATAAAAAATATTCTGTCCTTCTATAACCTCCTCCTATAACTTTTTACAAACTCTCCAACTTTGCGTCAATTTGAGTGCAAGCGAGGGGTTGTCCGTGAAACTTGCAAAGTTTCCGCTGGGTCCCAGAGTCGTAGTAAAGAAAGATTACGTATGCACCATCGACGGAACTGTTAACTGACCAAATGCTGACCAATGATCAACCTTACTGCAACTAGATAAGGTCTATGAATGGATACCACACCGTCTCCATTTGTACGCAACACGCCGGTGTTTTGGGCCTTTTAACGATGTCAGAATGAGGGCTACCATTTTTGTGGCTCACCAGTTGACGCCACTAGTAGAGTAGGGTGCTGTCAAAGTTTGTTATTGGTTATAATGGACGTGACAACAAAGTTTACGTTGAAATTGTATTTAATACGTTAAAACTGTACCGTAAATATATCGAAAATCCCGTACCTATTGTAGAGCAGACCCTTTTTGTATTAAAATATGTGGCCAGTATTCCCTACCTTGCACCTCTTAATATATATATTAGACGCTTTGGGAACATATATAATATATATTTGGCCTTGTTGGGAACATATACAATATATATTTGCCTTTGACTGCCTCTCTACAATACAATACAAATATTCTTTATTGCTCACCAAATAAAATACATTAAAGAAAACAGAAATTCAGCGGTGTGTAAAAACCTAGCGATCGTACTGTGTAACATGAGGTTGGTAGGTACGTAGGTACATGCTGTAGGTACTGCACGCAGGTTTATTAATATTTTACAGTTCGTTTTGTTTTACGGCGGCATAAAAACAAATGAAATTCAGACCCAGGGAAATACGCGTCATCGACGGGGAGTACTAATATAGCCTTTGCAATTATTATGAAATGCTCGCGTTCATTTTAGAATGTTAAAATATGAATGCCGATGAGCATACTACCTTTTTTCGGAAAAGACGTATGTACCCCCTTATTCTTAAAAAATAACAAATCTCTTCTAACTAAAATGTCTGTTTTGTCTCTTTCCCACAAACACAAATGTCAAAATGACAGATAAAGACAAACGAATATTAACGGCATGTTTGATGAACGTTTATGAATAAGGGGGTTAGGTGTTATAGAAACGCTATTGCGTACCTATATCTTTGCTGCTATTGTCATGAATATTTTTATTGAAGGATATTTTTCCTTCTGACCAATTTCGACCAAAGCGACTGCGTGGTCTGGTTCAGATATTAACGAATCCTATTGCATAATATTTGTATGTAAGAGAACAATCAAATAATGCAAAACATACAGGGTGGTTCTTGATAAACTGTACATATTAAAAGGGGTGAAATTTCAACACATTTTATCGGTGAAACTGTTTTTTTTTTGTTTCTACTCATTAGTTTTTTTTTACAAATGTTTTAACTTTGTAGTGAAATTTGTTGTAGTACAACCTAATTAAGGCGGTGTCACTTTTTATTAAGACGTTCTAAAATGACAAAATAAAATGCAGAGTAATCTGAATGGACAGTTGATTGGTTATCAATACAACATCATAGGAACAATAAAAACTATGTATAATTGATTATTATTTGTGAAAAATGGCTACAAAAATTTTGCTTTTTTACAGAAAACCTCGGTTTTTTCAAAAATTTGTAGATAATTTATTATTTTTATTTTTATTTCATTTTTTATTTTATTTATTTGGAGAACCAACAGCTATGTTAATATATTAAATATGAAAGTAGATACAGAGAGCCAATTATAGGAACTCACAGGTAGTGCCATGATACTTAGCTGGTAGGTACTAACTAATGTTACGCACTAACGTAACCACACATCCGAACAAAGAAAATAGTATTACAAAGAAAATAAAACTAATACAAATGCAAGACTTGAAGTTTTGCTGAAACAGAAGTTCTCACGAACTAACTAATTTAAAAGTACAATGTAGGTATAACAAGGTACATAACGAGCATAGTTGGGCCGTGACAAGGATACTAACCCAATGGTGACAAGGACAAAAATTATAATAAATGAGATGCTAACACACTCACTCAAAATACTGCTGCACTATGTCACGTCTCACGCTAGAAATTTTACAGTTGAATATATCAATATCTAGTTCCTTAGACAACTCATTTAGGTTACGACTGGCGCGCATTAAGAAGCTATTCCGTCTATATTTGGAAGATGCATTTATGAGTGCCATTGGGGTATGATACCTTTTAGAACGAGTGGGGGCCTCAAAACAAAGTTTACTTAGCAAGTCAGGGCAGTCGATTACGCCACTGGTTATGTTTAGAAGATAGGTTATATCTGCTATTTTACGACGTTTATGTAAAGGGACAAGGTAATGCTGCTTGCATATGTTAATATAGTTGGAAGAACTGTAAGGGCTTGCTTCTAACGAAGGAACAATAAAGCACTTTAAGTGTTTTGGCTTGAGTGAAGTGGACAGAATTGCGCATTATAAATCCTAGTGCTTTAAGAGCGCTACTAATAATATTATTAATGTGGTTATCAAAAATTAGCTTAGAATCGTGTATGACTCCTAAATCTCTCATAAATGATACTTTCTGAAGGGGTTGGCGCTTTAAGGCATATGAAGTAGCAATTATATTAATCATTGGCTATTTATTCTTATTCCTTGTTTAATTCTAGACCAAACACCTTCTAAAATCGTTTCTACCTAAAGAGAAAGAAAAAAATATAAAACCAGTTTCACCGGTAAAATGGGTTGAAATTTCACCCCTTTCAATATGTTCAGTTTATCAAAAACCACCCTGTATACAGAACAGGAAGCTACTAGGTGAGGTTAGCTGGAATAGTTAGTTCTCGTACAAGGATCATGGACAATTGGACATCATGCTTTTATTCGATTGTGTACTCCAATACTAACACCTTTTATAACACCTACCTACACCTTTTATAAAATCTCCGTTTAGCCCAATGGTTGGCTGGTAGAGAATGCCATTTGACATTTAGCCCGCCATTAAATACAATTTTGTGTTTTTGTGCAATAAAGTTTAAATTGATAATGATAATTATTAAACTAAATGGAATTTCTATTACATATACACACTGGTTAAAAATCGTAGGCTTGTAAGTAACAATTTATTTATGATCTTGATGTCAACACAGAATAGAGGGGTATTCTGTCACAGACAATAAAAATATCCTTATGAGGCACGCTACGTCCAATATCACGAACGACTGAAATCATTTATCACGCTACATTTTCATAATCTAAAATCACGAAATGATATTAACTGCGTACCTTCGCCGCTCCATCGAGCCGTATTCATCATCCATATTAAATTATACATTCCCCTATAAATTACTTGAGTTTTAACTAAATCAAAAAACCGGCCAAGTGCGAGTCGGACTTCGCACATTTAGGGTTCCGAACCAACCGCAAAATTAAGTTGGTTTTTATAGGAAAAATAAAGAAATATTTATCAAAGAATAAATCTGATTTATTATTAGTAATTTTTAGTAAAGTATAAGTAATAATCAAAATTTGGTGATACCAAATTTCAAGTTTATAGGTCAAAGGGAAATCAAAAAATTCTTAGGAACAAAATTTTGTTAAAAAAGTTGGCTTTGATGGCTTCTCATTGCTTTGTTTTCCAATACATTTGAAAACCATAAATTTTGTATTTATCTACTCAATGAGCCCTAAACAACGTTACTCCACTCGATGGGGTAGCAGAAAAAAAAGTTTTCGCACCCCTTTAGCTGGCCCCTTAAAAACATTTAAAAATAAGTTTTGACAATAGGGATGTTGACACCAAATACGAAAATCAATGAAACCGAATTTTCTCGAAAAAGGATCAAATTCTCAATCAAATAGCGAAAAAAGCAATTCAAAATAATAAATAATTACATAATTATAAGTCTTCAAAGTTTTAGGAGGGGGCATTTTCTGTCCCTGTCCCGCAAAACGCACCTCTGTATTGAACGATCGTCATTTACTATGGCGCTCGAGGTCAGTGACGTCACTGATCTGTAGCGCTTTCTCTCTCGAACTAAAGACATTCTAACGGTTGTAGTTTCGTTATTTTTTGAGATATTTGAATAGGATTTTCACTATTTTGCATAGTTTTATATATTCTTTCGTATGGAGTAATAATAAATTTTGAGTCAACATCCCTATTGGTATGGCTTTGGGTCAACTAGATGCTTACACTGAGAATATTTGAAGACTATTATAGCTCTAACCGATTGGCTGTAAAACCTGTGTGACAGACGACGGACGGACGGACGGATGGACGGACGGACGGACGCGTTAGTGACAGCATTAGGGTTCCGTTTGGACCCTTTGGTTACGGAACCCCAAAAACGACGATAATCTTGACAAAACGGAGGGAGCCGGGAGTTTCATTCGTCATAGTAAAAAACTATCTAATTTTTTGCTCAATTCGTAAGTGCTGGCTTACATTTAATCTTAACGTAACAGATATATACCAATTTAAAACAAAATATTGCTATGTTTAATGATTATTTTATTAATCTACTACTTACCACAAATAAAAATACCTAACTTTATGGCATACTACTACAGGGTATCACAACTAAGGCGACTTCCTGACTTGGCGGGGCGGGATCTATATGTGACAGTTTTTTCTTTGACGCAAACTTACTGACGTCGCAAAGATTCCAACTTGACGGAATACCGTCAGTATTACATTTGCGCAGTAGTAATATCATGCGCAGAAGTGGACCAGTACTGCCTTCGTATTGTCCCGCTACCGCGCATCCCGCGCCAGTCAGGAAGCACACATTTAAATGTAGGGGCGTAGTAAAAAGCGGTACTGAGTTGACAGACAGTTGACACTGACATTTGACAGTTTTCTCATATCGTACCGCCTCCGCACCGACAAGTCAGGCAGTCGCCTAACTATAACCATGGGTAACTATCCTACCATGGAGGGGAAGTAATTTAAATATTGAAGATGAGACATTTTTACTGAACGAAGAACTAATTTTATTTTTAAAACAGATTTTGATAAATTGACTACTTGAAAACGGAAAAAAAATCATGGGTGTGTATGTATTTTTTTGGTTATTGCAGTTGAAAGGGAGAATCATTGCGATTAATATTCCATAAATGACTGAGTTTTAGAGAGAAATTTGTATTTTACACATTTTAGTCGGTTCAACTCGGTTCGATTCCCTGGTACAGGCGGGCGTTATTATTTATTTATTTATTGGTGTGAAATGTCCTATCTTCAATATTTAAAACTTAAAAAATGCTCTTCATGTGGCATATAGCCACGCTCTGTACATGATTGTGATGATTGTAAAGTTCATTATTGAATTCATTCGCGTGGATCTCAGTCATCACGATACAATTTCATTGTTATTTTTTTTACATCATGGGCTTACCTAGTCATCGCTCTTCCATACAAATTTAACCCCTCAAGGGATGATTTCCGTGATAAAAAGTACCTTGTGTGCTTCTCCGGACCTCAAACTATATCCATAACCTAATTTCATCTAAACCGATTCAGCGGTATAAGCGTGAAGAGGTAACAGATAGATGGACACACTTTCGCATTTATAATACTCGTATTGATTGTATTTTTTGCCTTTTTTAAGTTAACATATAGTAATCACAATAATGTATACTAAAAAAATTACAATTCAGTTAAAACATACAGTCAAAACGTGGTAGATCACTGCCTAGGCCGACTATACTTATGTGTATAATCTACGTAATTGATGTTTACCTTCGTAGATATCGTCGACAATAATTAATTTCGTATCACCGCACACGTGATTTCAAATGCTAATTTGCCTGTACTGTTTTATTCCTGTTTTGTCTTTACCATTTATAAAGCCTTAGCTTACACGATTGCAAACAGTTTTTGCTGCGTCAGGGATCCTTACTCGCGCGTTTACCCGTCTGTACTTTAGGCCAGTTAGCCGATGCTTACATTGCAGTATCTTGGAACCAGAGCCTATTTTATTAACGAATTTATAATATATATACTGGAAACTAGGATTAATCATAATGGAATTAGGAGTTATTAAATCTGACAAGAGAAAGATAGAAATCCTACATCGCAATGTATACACAATAGTTATAATTTAACATATAAATTATTCCCCTATCACCAACAATCCATATCACTGGATTAGGTACCTTTGATATGGAGTGAAAGTTAGTTGTATGGTCTCTAGTATTAATCTTAGTAGATTGTCAGGTTAATAAATAACTTTTTCACAGACTAGATGAAATGCAATCTTATATTAATGTAACTTCTTTTATGAATGTTGTGTATACTTTGTAGAGGAAAACCTTTTCTTATTTTACCTGTATTTATTTATAACCGCCGTCTCAGTACTTATATCTCATCTAACAAGGGTTGACATTCCTCTTTTCCTTTGCCATTAAACATGCCATGAAATATCATGGACTCACGGATAAGGCGTAAATATGTAATAAGAAACTTTCGTTGAAAAAAATATAGAAAAAAATACATAGGAACTGATATGCCATCTGGGGGTCGATTCGAGACAAACGTTACGCAATTACATTTTGTTGTGTCACTCGTCCGGTAGTAGCGACTATCATCATCATCATCACATAGTGAAAAACATCCACTAGCTATGCTGGATACGGATACTGGACGATACTGACTTATAACACGCCACTGTGGCATCGCATTCGGAATTCAACATGATCGTTAGCAGCGGCTCGTAAAAACGAGCGAGAAAAACATTAAAAATTCCCTCCTCTGTATTCCCAGATAATACTAGGCCCCTATACTAGAGGTACAATCTGCCAAAGTTTGAAGTGAAAACTTCTTTAGCGGCGCTGTGCACTTTTTGTGATGGGGAAAAATGTTTAAACTCGCGACAGAGCGACAGATTCGTAAGATCGTAGTCACAATATAGTGGAGTAAGACGGACAAAAGTGTTACTTTAATTCGCTAACACTTGCAGTAGTAGCCAGCGTAGTTTTTTTTTTTTTTTATATAAGTGTGCTCCTGTTTTGGCCTGCAAGCGGCCAGCGACAGATAAATGAAATAAATAAATAAATGAACTTTATTCTGTAAGTAGGCCGCAATGGCACTTTTACAAGTCAAACCCTACTAGCGTTTCACAGAGGCCACTGCCGAGAAGAAACGCCGAAAGAAACTCGACAGTCAGCCATTTTCACACAAAAATATGCTTATTACAATGATAATACTTAACCTACTTAAGATCAAGAAATCTAAGGCACATAGAATTCAAAATTCAGAATTCAAACATTTATTCTGCAAATAGGCCACAAGGGCACATCACATGTCATAATGTTAATGTACAATTTTAAAAAAGTCTTAATAGGCATATGATAGATTTTTCAGGAGAAAATATTAATTTACAATTTAAGAAATACGTATATCAATAAGAATTTAATACATTTTTCATGTCAAAATACTAATTATCTATTACAAACATTACAATAATAGTAAAATTGAGAGATGTATAAGGTCTCAGTCTGTATAACAAAATTTAATATAATATCTCAAAGATGTAAATGGTCTCTGAGCGTCAAAATATTCTTAATAATGACTATTATAACGTGCTTTGAGATGTACATGGTCTCAAAGCGTCAAAATAAAAATAATAAGTTTTAAATATAAAAGGAAAAAAAAAAACAATTTAATATAGAGGTCTCTCTCAGAGTCAATGTCAACAAAAACTAATCCATAACAGGGTGATGTCTCTCGTCAATCTCCAAGAGAATACACTAGTATTAAAGTAGTTACTATGTCCTTCAAGCATGAACGACCGGACTCCACAAACAGCACCCGATCACGAGTATGACGCGTATCTCAGCCATCGTCTCCCTCGACCATCTGTTAGGGAAGGTGGCGACCCGATCAACGACGCCACCGTAAGCAAAGTCCTTTAAGCGAGCATGACATTCAAGCTGGCGGACATTGATGATAGCAAAGATTAAAGGGACTTTTCGGCGAGAAACAGCATCATGTTAAATAGAACGTAACGGAACTAGTATACAAGTACAAGGATTTACGCTAAGATAAACATAGGTGTATTAAATCTAACAATATTAAACTACAACTGGCTTAAAAGCATTTTTGTCATTTAAGAAATCGTTGACAGTATAATACGCTTGGTTTAGCAAATAACGTTTAACATAAGACTTAAATTTAGTGTTTGGCAAGTTAACTGTTTCGATAGGTATTTTGTTATAAAATCGTATACAGTTCCCCACAAACGACGTGCTAACCTTTCGGAGACGACTGGCCTTCACTACAATCTTGTGTTTACTTCTAGTGTTGTAGTCGTGGATATCACTGTTAAGCTTGAATTCATGTAAATTTTTCCGTACATACATAATATTTTCAAAAATGTATTGGCATGCTACAGTAAGAATGTTTGCCTCTTTAAATTTATCTCTTAGCGATTCTCTGGTTTTTAGTCCGTAGATGAGGGTGTGATGTACAGCTCGTTTCTGTAGCACGAAGATGGTCTGGATGTCGGCCGCTTTTCCCCACAACAGGATTCCGTAAGACATAACACTATGGAAGTAACTATAGTACACCAGCCTGGCCGTTTCAACGTTAGTTAGCTGTCTAATACGTCTAACTGCATAGGCGGCAGAACTAAGTTTCCCAGCCAGAGTGGCAATATGCGCATGCCATTGCAGTTTTGAATCTAAGGTCATGCCCAAGAACACAGTATTGTCTTCAAATTCCAATTCATCATCCTTTAGTTTGATCTTCGAATTGCTTATTTGCTTGACATTAGGTAAAGTGAATTTGATACACTTAGTTTTCTTAGAATTAAGTAGTAAATTATTTGCTGTAAACCAGTTCACAACAGTAATTAGTGCCTCATTAATAACACCATAGTTTTTCTCTTTCCGTCCTACTTTGAAGATAAGTGACGTATCATCTGCAAATAGCACTATATCATGTTTATGTTGCACCAGGTTTGGTAAGTCATTGATGTAAACTAGGAATAGAAATGGACCCAGAATCGAGCCTTGGGGAACTCCAAGCGCAACGGTCGTCCCCGCAGATTGAGTTCCATTAATGACTACCCGTTGAGTTCTCTCCGACAGATACGATGATACAAGGTCAAGGGCACCATTTTTTATCCCATAATGTCTTAATTTTCTCAATAAGTTCTCGTGATCAACGCAATCAAATGCTTTTGATAGATCACAGAACACTCCAATAGCATCTTGAGCCTCTTCCCAGGCATCAAAAATATGTTTGATTAGTACCACCCCGGCATCGGTGGTAGAACGACCTCTAGTGAATCCGAACTGATTGCTATTGAGCAGTTCATTGCGATTAAAATGGGACAAAAGCTGATTAAGAATAAGTTTCTCAAAAACTTTGCTTAGTGCCGGTAGTATTGAAATATATCCCCGATATATAATATCCCCGAGAAGGATACCTCTCCCTGCGGCCTGAAGGGCCAGCAGGGGGGAAAGCCAGCGTAGTCTAGCAGTACAGGTCGCGCCTTCTGTGCACGAGTTCTTAGGTTCGAATCCTGATATATCTGTGATCTTTTTGTGTTTTTTTTTGTTTTTTGCGTTTTTTTGTATTATTTAGCGGGAAATAATACCCAATTTTAATAAAATAATATTTTTAAGAGTTTTTAATAATTAAAACTACAGATTATTTACTTGTCGTGTCTGTTGGGGTTTTGTTTTGTTTATTTGATCTTGTTTTAATACAAATAAGTAATAACAAATTATTTTATCCTCCTCTCTTTCTACCGCGCGGCGAAAATGTATGCCTGCGCCTGCTGTTTCGTTTAGGCGGCGCAGAGGGCTTGCGCGAATGTGCGTGTGTGTTTGGTTTTCACTTCTGCCGGTACTCCCGGTATGCTTATAAAATTTTGTGTTACGTGATATAAGGCCCCTGGTCTGTTTCTCTTACCGATTCAGCTAAACTCGGCTCCGACACAGCTCGGTGGTGTCGATACATTAATCGCGCTAGGAACAAAAGAGCATCTGTTATGCGGAGAACCCATGCGAGCAGGATGCCATGATTTGCTGTCAAACATCGGTACTTTAAATCAGAAGACCTTCTACACAATAGTAATATTAACATTAATTATTATAAAAGAGAAATGACAGCCACGAGGGCCTTTGTCAAAGTAGTGAAGGGATAAATTGACAACGAAACAAGGAATAATTAAACAATTTAGCAAAGAAACATAGACGTAACTCTCCCTAAGATGGTGAAGAGAATCTCCTTACTTTTACAAGAGTATATTGTCCATTCATAAATGGAAAACATTGACCAAGTGCTAGGTATTACAAAAATAAATTGTTCATTCATAAAATATTAATGGACAATAACCTGACCAAGTGCTATATTACAAAAGTACATTGTATAAAACGTCTAAATACGATCGGTTGATGTAAAGTAGGTAAGTTTGTAGTTAGGTAAATATGACTGATGACGTCACAATTTTTTATGGTCAACTACGTCCATGGTTTTTATTTTCATGTACCTATCTAAAAATCCTTAAAACGACAAAAATAGGTTCCAAGTATTTTCGTTAGTTTTAAACTCACTCCGCTGGCTCAGCGTCCCGAAGTGATAACTTACCAAAATAAGGGTTAATCAATGGTCAGTCTGTTATTAAAAGAATAATTATGCAAACAAGATGCGAATTGACGAACAAAAATGTACCTCTTGTATGCTCGACCCGCGCTGAACGTTGCGAACTCAGCAGCGATAAGACACGTACGTCTGTTTGTTTCGTTTGTCCGCTTTTCGAATGAACTGTTTAAGATCATCGTTTCAGCGCGCGGTAATTTTGCCGTTAAAATTAAGGGCTTATTAATGGGTCAAACCATGGCCAAACGGTTTGTGTGGCGTTAAAGCTAAGTTATAACGTGTAGGGGAAGGTTGCTATGATTGGACCACTTAACTTACTGCCTTATAATCTACAAAATTGATGTAAGAAAATAAAACAAGTTTGATAATTTTTAACTTTTGAAATATATTTATTCATTACCTTAAACACAACACAATAAGGTATAATAATGTTGGAGAACAAACATGAAAAGGGTGTCTCAGGCTGTTGCCTTCTTTGGACTATGGTCACCTTGATTGAACCACTCAGTCGCCATCAATGGACTTAGGAAATGTATACTGATGGTCCAATCAAGGAGACTTATGGAAATCGACATTTTAATATATATTATTAATCTTAGTATGATTAGATTCGGTCATGAAGATTTTTCCCGTGTATATGCGTTTGCGTATATTTGCGTATGGGTAAAGTATTTGAAATCGAAAAAAAAAAGTTGCCATGATTGGACCGGTCCAATGATAGCATATACACAAGTGGTCCATTGATAGCAACTAGATACCTAGTTGTCACAAAAAAAAAATTAAAAAATAAAGAAAATAAGTGACTAGAAACTGTTGTTATAAATATGATCATTAATACCTACATTTCTAACCATTACACGGCAGTACACTTAAACAAATGCAAATATAATGATACTTACACGAGTTTTCCTTCGCGTCATTTTTAGATCGCCGGCGCTCGAAACACACTTGCTCATGTCACTCGTTGCCAAGAAGCGCGGCGCGACTGAGGTTTCCGTGGGGCCGGCCGGGTATCCCAAGGACACTTTGTACTTTGGTTGTCTCTGTCTAGCATGCGCGGATTTTAAAATATTTAGGTGGTCCAATCAAAGCGCCGGTCTAATGATAGCAACCTTCCCCTACCTGTGTACATAATGACATGATTGGTAGTTAAGAATATATAGAGTGTAAAGCAACAACGGTGTAACGAAAACTGAAACTGTTTTATGAATTTACTATCATTTTAGACTACATAAATTGTACAGCCATCTAAATATATTGTTAAAACTATAGGAAATCGCTATGCTTTATGTGCTGGCTATTAATTTATTTATTAATGTCAAATTTTCAATCATCAAGTCTACATCTGCTAGAATTAGTCACTCACTAAAATATATGTTACCTATGGATTACATTTTCTACGTTCTCTCTACCTACGTACGTACGTTCTCTAATGGAGAAGTGAAATTATAATACGGGGTGTTTGGGGGATAGGTGTAGAAACTTCTGAAAAACGTACAGTTCTAATCACATAACTTCGGTGATAAGGATTTTAATTTTTTGACGAAAAAATTCGCACCTCTAATGTCATGTACATGTAGGTATGTACAGGTAGTAAAAAGTGATAAGAACAAATTTAAATTAAATTCAAAAGCTTCCTTAGTTCCTACCTCTACTGTAAAATTACGATAACCCTGAAAAAAATAAGAGCTCAATTGAAAAAGTAAGATTTATTAAATGTATAGTTGTAAGGAAAAAGTACCAATTTTCAGATTAAAATGGCGCATATTTTAGAAACTAGAAAGTTATTTTCGATGGTAAGTGTAGTCTAAAATTGTGTTAAATAACCTCGTCTATCACCACTATTAAAATATTTACACTTTCTACCAAACACCTTCTATACGAAATGTGTTATACCTATATGCTGTCTCTTCATAGATTGGAGCCAGGTGATATAATAAAACATGTACGAGTTATAACTATTAGTTAGTTCACAGTTTACGGCACGTAAGTTCCGCTGCGCTAACCCAACTTCTGCAATCGCTTGCTCAGTATCTATTAACTGCCAATGTGTATTAAACTGCAGTTTCGGTACAACTCTCACCGAAGCTTCACATACAGAGTGACCAGTTTTAGCAGCTAAGTCTACACGTGGAACACGTTAATCGACTTATACAGTGTGTAAATCAAATACGAGCAAATATTAAAATGGTGGTTAGCATTGGTCCTAAGAAATAAATATATTAGTGACGTAAGCAGAAAATCATATGTCGTAATGTCCTTGAGTAGGATTATGTAGGTATATTGTAACTCGATAATGGTTCAAAAAAGAATTTCAGTATCGTTATTAAGCGTTTAACTTAAAATAATCTTAATGAATGATTGTACACTACCAAACCTCATGTCCGGTTTAATATTTTGTCCATACGTACACTTGTTGAATTTACACCCTGTATGCTGTTTGCTATTTGATGCTCACAGGCGTAGTATTCGCTATTCGACTAATATTCGCTTTTGATTCGCAACACATAAGACGAAAATGAGAGGCAAAGTTACCGAGCGCTGAAAACGCTCCATACTAATTGACATTGAAATGTGACTTCATAGCACTGTACCACGTGGGTACTACCGTTATATGGAAAAAAGAGTCATTTTCCGTTCTCTCATGACGTATTGCGTTTATGGACATAGTTTGAAATCCAATTTCTTTTTTATTGAAACATGTCAATTCTATGGATACCCAAAAAATGGACTATAAAAAAACATCATTTTAATAGTTCCATATTTTGAATGATAATTTTAATTTACTTGTATGATTTACTGTTTATTGTGATAATTTGATGGTTTTCTATCCATATAACCACACAGTATTATATCTATAATTATGAAAATGTGTCAAATACCCAATTAAACTACGCCTATGGACACTTCTACTCCCTTTTCATATAGTTAGGGAGTGTTTCCGAAAAAAAAAATACCAATGTCCATTCCTTCAGAGACAGGATCAGAAATGACGTTGTGAAAATTTGTAGCGTTGAAATTATTTTTTGCAAAAGTGAAACAGAAAGGTGCATTTCCATTCGCTTGTTACAAAAGAGAGATAAAAATCAAGAACACAAAAAACCTGTCATATTCCTTCCTTCATTACATTAAAAGCAACCCAAACGTGTTGGTAAACAACTTTTAAAACATAAATCACGTAACGTTAAGTGCATTGGCCGTGCAAACATTCGGGCGTACCTACTTCAGCAGGACGCCTGAGGCAAACCAATGTAAGTCTGTTTTTCAACCTGTCGGTATTTTTAAGGTTCTCAGGTCCAGATAAAATGGTAATGAGTGATGAGGTGAGACGAAACAGATGGCGAATCGCAAGGCAAGCATGAAAGCCGGAAACGAACAGCAAACAATGGCTGATTGGCGAGTCATTAATTAAAACCATTAATTTCATAAAATAATGCAAACGGTTTCAGCGGAACCATGAAATATTAATCAAGCAACCATGTAGTTACTACAGAGATACATAATTGTAAAATTTTGTATCGTGATGATTCAAATAGATAGTTTTTTTAATAGAAATACTTTACCGAGTTGTCGTACCTGTTTTTTTTAAAGATTGACTGAACGGCGTATTTGGGTGTTTAGAGAGGTAGGGTACTTATAGAATGTCAGTACAACGAATATTTAAGTCAAAGAGTCGTCAGTTCAACGAATCACACAATCGTGGTCTCCAGAACCAACGGTTGCTTGTTCTACGGCAAACACGAAGCTAATTTTTCAAGGAATGTCGATAACTTTCTTCCTTCTACCATATTATACGCTATAGCACACTCGACTTGCGGACTAACCTACCAGGCCCCTATACCACGAAACTTTACAAGTCTACAATACGACAAAATTGTGCAATTTTCCATAGAAAAAATTGTCAATTTTGTCAAATTGTAGGCTTGTAAAGTTTCGTGGTATAGGCTCTAGTACCTATCTACGTTTTTGCAGCATAGGTAATTCATGGTACGCCGTGCGTTACTGTATTGAAGATATTTGTTGTATTTTAGATTGTACCATTGTATTACAACTTTACTTCATCATTCCCTTGCCCTTGTCCTCCATCTGACCCTTTTCTTAGGTACGTAGTTTTATGTTCAAAACAAATAATTCGCATAAAAAAATTGTGGACAATCTTACACAAATCGACCTACAGTCCCAAAGTAACCAAAGCTTGTACTATGGGTGGGTGGGTAGTGGTGATATAAAATACATACTTGTACAGATAAATACTTAAACACATAGAAAACGTGATGAACAGAAAGCAACAAATATTCGTGTTCATGAATCACACAAATAAATGCCTTGACCGGGATTCGAAACCGGGACCTCCAGCAGGGTCACTACCAACTAGGCTAAAGTGGTCGTCAAAAACAAAACTCTTACAGTTTCCATCTAACTTAGTTGTGGAGTGATAAAACTGCATGAATTTTGTCGCGATGCAATTAGGCGGGTATTTTAAACCCCTCGGTTCACTTGAGGCGGTGCTAAAACTCGCTTGTGATATTTGATAATCTTATTTAAAGGTTGTTTAAGACGCGGCCACAATGTTGGCTTACCTGATATAAGCTTGATAAAACGCGGTACAGAGTCGACTGACAGTTGACACTGACATTTGACAGTTTCACACCATGGCCATGTACACCGGGATTTTGATCGTCGCCGGGTTGGTGAGCACACGTGCCCGGGGCGACGACGGGCAGAATCCATTTACCGTACAAAACCTTATTTACTGTCATGGCGTCGTTACCGAACAACGTCATTGAACACGTGACATTGGCGAAATCATCATAAATTTGATGGAAGCCATTTTTTAAAAAAATTGAATTGAATTGAATGTACACCGTATTCCAATTAAACCCACAGGATTGCCAGCATCGTGTTCATGATACCGTTAAAATAATATAAAAATAAAAAAATAAAACAGTTGACTTGAATGCCCTTCTTAGCAGATTTTATACTTTGAAGCAAGAATCAGACTTGTAAAAGTTGTGAATGAGGCAATTGAATTAGGGCAAATTATGAACGCAGCCTTACCGTCGCTCGAGGCGCAGAACTAAATACGTTAGGCGGAATACCAAATTACCGCGGGACGGCGCACGCCTTAAGAATAAACTTGTGTTACAACTTGGAGACATTCTGATGTGATTCAGTTTCCTTTACATATTATTTTGGTGTCTTAAAATCCCCCTTCATGGCACGGAGTAGGCAAACAAACTAATGCGACTCCAGTCAAACTTATAAATAGTTTTGTGGAGCGATATATTATATAAGACTTTTTTTGCACTTCTGATTAATAAATAAATAATAATAAAAAAAAAGTGAAAACACAAAACCCTAATTAAAGTGAAAACACACACAATCTGTATTGACAATAAATAATTACCTATTCTATTCTGTTCTAAATAATATTCTCCGTTAAATTATACTTAAAAAAAAAACACTGTCGTTGACTATTACGAAATCGTCAGCATGACATGATAGAGTAATTCTACATTATTTTTCTACACGAGAATTTGTCAAATCTTGAACAGCACCCTTACCATGAGTTTGCAATACTCGCTAGCGACTGCGTAAACGATTTAGTATGGCTGACTCGATGCCTCAAGGCATTCTCTACCAGTCAACCATAGGGCCAAATTGAAACTTGCAAAGGTGGGTGCAAGAGACAGTCTAAGAGACAAAAAAATTACATGTCATATACAGATATTATCTCAGTTTACTATGTCAGTTTCATTTAATTCCAGTTAGTACGATATTTATGTTTTTTAATACCTATATGACAGATGACCTATAATACTTATGTACGGAATATCATCTGATATTTACCGTTAGCTTTTCGGTGAAGGAAAACATCGTGAGGAAACCTGCATACATCCGCGAAGAAATTCAATGTTGTATGTGAAGTCCCCAACCCGCTCTGGGCCAGCGTGGGGACTACTGCCCAATCCCTCTCATCTATGAGAGGAGGCCTGTGCCCAGCAGTGGGACGTATATAGGCTGATGATGATGATGATGATATGACAGATAAATATTAGAAATCAAATTCTAGGTATTAAGGTTTTACAACTTACCTTAAGTCCTCTGACAAATACCCAGCACTACATCGACTATGATTGATCGGTCGGCGGTTGTTACAAATTACCAGAGATTCAGTGTAAATTAGGCAATCACGAAACTTCGTCATAATTAGATTTGTGGGATCACTGAATTGTGGGGAGTTGGTTTTAAAGTAATTTACACTAATCGTGCTGAAGCAATTAAGGGTAAGTAGGCGATATATAAATTGTCTTCACTTAGTTAATAATTGTGTTTTAACACGTTATGTCTGGGTGCCTCCAATGTGGGGCCATCAAAGTTTTTTTCAGGAGTCCACACTGAGCGAAAAAAAAACTAATAATTAGTAAGTTTTAGTGAATCCCAGGACAAGGAGATTATATACTAACGGTTACAAAACAGTTTTTGATAATAGTAGTTATTTACTAATACCAAAAAATTTGTCCTTGTCACTACTAATTACTACTAAACTGTTTTGTAACCGTTAGTATATAATCTCCCTGTCTTGGGATTCACTAAAACTAACTAATAATTAGCATTTTTTTCGCTCAGTGCATGCTTCCACTGTGGGATCACTTCCCAATACTGAATGCATCTAGTCCAACAACTGTCAGTCGGACTTGTGACATTATCAAATCATTTTGTAATTTTTGTATGTGGACAGTGAACGTGTTAAGTAAATGAAGGGCTTATAATTTAATATTTTGGTGGTGCACACATGCGATTTATGCATGTTTCAGCGAGACAGCACTATCATTGCTATAGCGATGTCCCGCTCGCACTCCGCACCACCATACGGAAAGCATCCAGTCTGTCAACCGCCTAAGGCGACTTCCTCATTTGTCGGTGCGGAGTCAGTACGATATGAGAAAAATGTCAAATGTCAGTGTCAGCTATCAGTCACCTCGGTACCATTTTTTACTGCGCCCCTATATTTAAATAAGTGCTTCCTGACTGGCGCGGGATGCGCGGTAGCGGGACGATGCGAAGGCGGTACTGCTCCCCTTCTGCGCATGATATTACTACCTGCGCAAACGTAATACTGACAGTATTATGTCAAGTGAGAATCTTTGCGACGTCAGTAAGTTTACGTCAAAGAAGAAAATGTCACATATCGATCCCGCCCCACCAAGTCAGGAAGTCGCCTAACCGTCTTCGCGATTTTTACAGCGGATAGTATAAGTTAGCGACATATGCACAAAGCCATCTATCGATGCATTTTGTTACTAATTTGTGCTAGACTACTTTCTTTATCTCTTGAACCAATATTACTTTTTTTCTGTTATTTTTCATTAATATTACATAATAGAGTAGGCCCATTTTTGAAGAAGTAGAATACAAGAAGCAAATCGTGTAACAGTTGGGGTGACAACGTAATCAGAGGGTTTAGACCCTGCAGAATACGGATCTGCCTGTCTCCATCCCCAAATTTGAGCCGGAAGAATGTTATATCGGAAAAGGTGCAGCCCATACAAATTTTTTCGTTGTACATTTGGTAAATCGTTGTTCCGGTACCCTAACTATGGTCCAATTGTTATGGATTTTTGATATGCCGTAAAGAACAATATTTGTCATCGTATCCCGAAATTTTTGACACTCCAGCTCCACGTCTTTCTCCGCCATCTTGGAAAATCTGTCACTTTTTTCAGTTTTTTGCTTGTTCTGTTGTTATAGTTCATTTTAGTGCTAATCATGGTTTGGCAATATTGTAAAACACAAAATTTGCTGAAACTTTTGGGTACAAAGAATTTTTCCATGACCCCTAGGGACGAAGATATGACAGGAGATATCATTATAAATTACCACTTTTTTCTAGTTTTCCTCTCATATTTACGTTTAAAGTGCATTTTAGCGTTAACTATAGTTCAGCAATATTGTAGATTACAAAATTGTCTACAACTTTTGTATTGAAATATTTTTTCCACGATCATCAGGAAAGAAGATACGATGTCACCTATGGGGTACTACCGTCGATATTTACTACTTTTCCAGTTTTCTTCACATATTTTTGTTTTAGTGCATTTCTCGGTCAGCAATATTATAGAAGACAAAATTATATGCAAATTCAAAGTACCTACGATCTTCTAGGTATCGTGGAAATAGACGATTTTGTCTTCTGAGGGATTGAAGTGGTATAGATCGGAAAGTGACAGATGCTTTATCTTGTCGTCTATCCCGCTATCACTCGACCATCATAGATCCCCTACAGATTGCGATTAAATGCACTCAAACCTAAATATGAGAAGAAAACTGCAAAAGTAGCAAATTTCAACGGTGCTACTCCATAGATGACTTCATATCTTCTTTCCTAATGGTCGTGGAAAAAATATTTCAATACAAAAGTTGTAGCAAATTTCGTGATGTACAATATTGCTGAACTATAGTTAGTGCTAAAATGCACTTAAAATGTAAACATGAACGGAAAACTAGAAAAAAGTAGCAATTTTTAATGCTATATCCTGTCATATCTTCGTCCCTAGGGGTCATGGAAAAAATCTTTGTACCCAAAAGTTTTAGCAAATTTTGTATTCTACAATATTGTAGAACTATGTTTAGCACTGGAATGAACTTTGACGACAGTAAAAGCAAAGAACTGAAAAAAATGACACTATTTCCAAGATGGCGGCCAAAGTTATGGAGCTGGAGGGCCGAAATTTTTAGGTTACCATGGCTAATATTGTCCTTCACAACATACCAAAAAACCATATCAATCGGACCTCTTTTAGAGTACCAGAGCAACAATTTATTAAATGTACTACGAAATTTTTTGTATGGGCTGCACCTTTTCCGGTATACCGTACTTCCGGCTCAAATTTCGAGATGGCGACAGGCAGATCCGTATTCTGCAGGGTCCAAACCCTCTGATAACGTTGTCACCCCAACTGTTACATGACTTGCCGCTTGCATTGTTTAGAGACGCCTTTTCCAATTCTGTTCCTCCTCTATAATTGCAATACTTGTTGCTAGGTACATTTTGATCATAACGGGGAAATTGTATTTATTTTTTACGTTATAAAAAATTACTCACTATATAAAAAATAAAACCAGTCGTAGAATTTATAGTTGAAGCCCTTTCCTATGATACCCCACTAGTAGCGTGCCCAGTAAGACAGTTAGCTCGGCTCCTTCGCAGTGTTGATATGATGTAGGTATGAGAAGAGAATTTAATGAATGAATTATGTTACTTAGTATCAGATCCGCCACCACTCACGATAATCATGTTACCAAGATATATATCCTGGTCAAAAACGGCTCCTTTCGGAACTTTCGGTCCTACGTGTAAAATGCCGTCATTAGACTTTTAATGGGTTTCCTCTGTCGAAATAAAACAACAAACTCGAACAAAGCTAATTAGCTTAGTTGATCGAAAACTTGAATAAGGGATGATGATAGGGTAAAAATTAACTTTTCGGACAAAGGTGGACCCTTTTGGGAAGTTTCGGCGACAAGGCAACATGACAGGTTCGTTATTTTAGTGCTACACAACAGGACCTTTATTCACGACGGTTTAGTGACGGGTTCAATTTTCGCAATGAGTTTGATTTTCGTACGAAATATCACTAGATATATGTACAAGTTGTACAACAAATATTTAGTTAGTAGTTATGCAGAGATTGAGATAATTAATTCATGTGAATGTGTTACAGCAACATAAAGAAGAGGAAGACCTTAGAGCCTCACTAACCACTCTTGTAGTCTCCTGTGACGGAATTGTGGGAACCGAATATGAATCGTTCATTAAAGAAGACTTCTCTCAAGCTAAATGAGAAATAGTCTAACTAATCCATGGTATGGATTCGATACTCACAAACAATAAGTTGGCTCATAGTGAAAATACAAATATAAAAAATAATAAAAAAAATAAAATAAAAAGCATTTATTTCGTTAACCAACGTTACAATAATAGTGTAAAGGTTGGGGCTTCCTAACTAGTAAGTATATTTATACTTGTGTCAGGAAGTCCCGCTCTTCCATACAAATCTAGTCACTATATGCTTAACAAAATATGCATACATCTTTACAGATCTAATATATCAACAAAAAAATATCAATAATAAGAGCGGGGTCTATAATAATAAGAGGAACAAGAAGACGAATATGTGTGTGAAGATGGCTCTGGGATGCCCATCCTAGATCCTGATCTAAGTATATTTATGTTTGTATTTTATATCAATATTTGTATTATTTTGTTTAGTAAAAGTTTTATTCTTCTTTCCCTGTTACGGCAACATTGTCAGGCTAAAGAATCCCGCGTGCGTTTTCATACACAGAAAATCAGCGTACCCTTTCATTTATAAGAGGATGATACCTAGTTAATGTTATAACAACCAATTTTGTGTCCTACAACAAGGTGTTAAGTTGCTTCCGTTGAGACTACCAAACTTAAACGGTACATATTTACTTGCATGTTAAACTAGCGTGCAGAATTAGATGGACTCCCAATACAATCATTAGAATACGGTCACATCTGAAAGGCTAAGTAGCTTTACATTATTCAACGTGTGGCTGGCACGGATTCTAGCGTCAAAGGTTTAAAGTTTACAAACGTCTATATCGATACTTGGGTTCGAAAGTTAGGACCAAAGCTTTGTCATCATCGTGAGTTGGGGAAAAAAATAACAATGACATTGTTTTGTTATGTGCCCGGTTAAGATATCCGTTCCTAGGAGACGACGGATTAAGAGCTGCTCTTGTCGATGGAGTATCGCCACTCTTTTCTATTTACTTACTGCCAGTCTCTTGATTAAGTCGCAAGACGCTGCAGCCAATTTCTCCTACACTTGATCGAGATAAGTCAATCTAGCCTCTCTCTGCCTCTCTTAAAATCTATGTTTCCGCCAAAATGTTTAGATAAAATAATCCAAAATAAGAGAGGCAAGATGTAAAGCCACCTGTTTCGGCACGATAGCTTCTTTTTAGACACTTGACAGAGGCAGAGACTGATTTGTGAATGCAACAATGTGAGATATATTGCATGATGTTACGAAACTATTTGTTACTAAACATTTCAATGAGTGCTTCGTGATTGACTCCCGATGCATCGAATCGGGGCAGTAGGTACAAGTACAATACGATATGCATGCCATCCCACTTCAGCTTAATGTAATAAGTACTACCGCGCAAATATAACAGTAATAACAGTATAACGATAAATAAAGATCAGTAAGCCCTCAGTGAAGTGAAGAACAAAATACGTAAGTAATGCAAACAGATTCCAAATCGCCAAATATTAATATTGACGACCGCTTTAGCTTAGTTGGTAGTGACCCTGCCTGCGAAGCTAGAGGTCCGGTTCGAATCCCGGCCGGGGCATTTATTTGTGTGATGAGATTTATTTGAGTGATATTTGTTCTTGGGTCTTGGATGTTTTCTATGTATTTAAGGTTTAAGTATCTATTTATATCCATATAAGTATGTATATCTTCGCTTAGTACGCATAGTACAAGCTTTGCTTAGTTTGGGACTAGGTTGATTTGTGTAAGATTGTCCACAAATATTTATTTATTATTATTTATTAGAAATGCATAAGCGGCCTAAGTCTAGATAACAATCTCATGTCTCGCGCCAAGTTAATTGGTTCGGCCAGTGGTCAGTAATTCGCGGCCCACCGCAGCATCTCAGAGATCCCTGGAATTTACTGACGATTTATTAACGCCCTTACGTTTACAGCCAGGGCCCGTATTCCATCTGCAATATTTGACAAAAGAGGCACATGACCAACGAAAACAATTCAAACCACACTCAAACGTTCCGTATTCATCATGTACCAGCCAGCAGCATACACAGCCATCAAAAAGTACCAACAATTATAGTAAATAATATAATCCTACAATTATAATATTAAGTTTAAGGTCAAGTCCATAATTCGGCGCATAGATATAGTATATACTCTGTAGTTATAGATGCGCCAACAAGCGACCGGGGCTATGTCTTTCTCATATTATGACGTCAAAATATGGGGATACCATGGTTGCAAAAAATTACCCCAAAAATTTAGTCGGATAGTACTTAGTTACAAGTGATCAAATTCCATAGTGACTAAGTCGTCATTTTGACTCACTAACTAAATTTACACAACATCGTAGGCGATATCGTAAAATAAGTGATCTCGACCGGCCACTTTTTTTGGGATAATCTTACCTATAAATACATAGTCACCGGTTATCACCGTTGCATCAAACGGCGATTTCACTGATCCAAATCTATACATTTTGTTCTCGCCGCTCGCCGCTGGTCGCTGGCCTTCCTGCTCGCCGCTTGACTTGCTGGTCATCACGTCACCCCAAGAACCATGCTAAATGTTTAAGTCTCTAGACGATGAAAGTAGTAAGTAATGTAACCAGATAGTGCTTACTATTTCCATGCCCCTTTTTGTCTTTCACAGATAAATTATGTAGTTGTTGGAATAAAAGAATAAACTTCAATTTAGAACAGGTAATTTATTTACAATAATATATTACATTTATAACTTTATTTTTCAATAAATAAATAAATATGTAATAAGCAGTTATAGATTATTTTACCCAATTTAATTTCCTGTTCCCTCAGTCCTGAAATGCATTTTTTCGGGATTCATCCTCTGTTGAAAAACTGAAAAAATCAAATTACTTGAAATTCCCGAAACGTGGGGTAATCTTTAGGGGTTTTTTTTATTATTTGTTGGTATCCCGAAATCGAATTATAAACCGACTGAATGGTGGGACATCAATGCTAAGCTGGCTTCTATGGTAGATTTCTACTACGCGATTTGACTGGTTTGTATGTCAAATGTTTGGAGGTTATTTTTTAATTAATTCACATATTTTTCCTATTTCATCTATTGTCTCATGATATAACTAATGATTTAGCTCAGTAATTTGGTTCCGGTGAGATTTTAGAAATAAACACGGGTCCAAAATTCAAAGAAAATGTACTTACGCATGGAATGTAACATCCGCCTTTTTTCGGTCGAAATTGCTTTTACAGCCAAACACTGAACACCCCACCATGTTTGCACTGAACAACCAAACACTACGGATCTGATGATTGGTAAATTATTATTCATTTAAACCAAATTCATCATTAATTTTCCACTTATAAATTGCACTGCAAAATATTGCCACTTTGTTTTGCAATCTTCTTGACACTAATGACAGATTACTTTTACCCGACCATGAAAAAATGTCCGGTCGGTGATAAGGACAAAACATCGCACTTTTTTCTACTTCCTCTCATAGGAATCGCAATAAGGCTATCTTTCTCTTACAAAGCGTGTCAGGCCCTTGATTCGGCGGAGTAAACTGGCAGATGAGATGTTGCCAAGAGTAGAAAAAAATAAATAGTGACGGTATATATAGATAAAAATATGTCGATAAGTATAAAGTAACTAACTATACCCTCTTATTCCCGAACAAAAATGTGCTAGTATTTTTCAGAATATTAAAATCGATATACGATGTAACTACTATTCGATAGGAAGTTTTTTTTGATCTTGAGATTTAAGTCTTACTACTTTACTACCTAATTTAATAAATGTAAAAGTTTCTACTTTTTGGCAACTAATGGCTCATTAAGCGGACAAAAGTAAAATAAATATGAGAAATATGAAAAAAATCATAAAATTTACAAATCATTTTCATTTGTCAAATTGAGAGCATTTTAGGTTGAGAGAAACTCTACTAATTTCGATTTTCGGTGATCTCGGCAAGCACCAAGGGCCAGGGGTACCCTATAAATTGGTCCGTAAGATCCGTACGTCTAGTGAGGCCTTAAATAATATCGATATGAACAGCACTGGCCGTACTGTGGCAATATTTGTGCATTTTGACTTGTCAAAAAAACTCCGCCGAATGGTGGACCAGACCTTAGTATAGTACGGTCAGCTGCAGAGAAAAGGTGCATAGAAGATTGTATGCACGTCAGGTTTCTCTGCAGCTGACTGTACATTAAAAAAAAAGTAAGAACTAAAATTTCTAAAAATGAGTTCAGATGAATCAGATTGCGGCATAGATCGCAAAACTGAAAAAAAAAAACTTCCACCCAAGTCCAAGGCGAGATATTTGAACAATTACGAAAAATTCATCAAGTGGAAAGCGGAACTTCGAAGTACAAGTTGGTCATGATCTAGGTAGAGCTACTGTTAACTTTTGTTCATACAATTTGTTTTATTTTTGAGAAAATCACTATATTTAAATGCTTCGAGAATACATGCCATCTTGGCCTCGTATTATAGTTGGACCTCGCCTTCGGCTCCTCGGCCGGCTAACTTACTGGTCTCTGTAATAGTAATGTATTAGTTAGTAGATACGATTAATATTAAATACAAATATTTACTTGAAATATAAATCAAACACATTCAGCAGCATAAAGTCGCCGTCAAAACGCGATTGAATATGAATGAATGTGTATTTTAAATGTATTATTTATTAGTCTAGCTGGCATACCAAGGATGTCCGTTGGTGGCAAACAACAGAGGGAGATAGCTAAAGAAAATGTATTAAAAATCAGTGAATCGACACGAGGCTGGCCGCATGCGGCGTTACTAAGGTTTTTTTCTGTGTGCGTGGTGGGTTATCCCATATTATAACCTTCCCTACAGTTTGAGAGTCCGGATGAAACTAATGGGATAGGTTGCCTTGTCATCCCTGCTAGTCGATACGTAACGTTTTAACATACATAAGGTAAGATCTAGCCGCTCACTTGATTTCTTCTTACTCCACTTGGTAACTACAGTTGCCACTTTCAAATTGTAGTACCTATAGAGGAAATGAGTGAGATGGATGAGTTCCTCGTTCTCTCCAGAATACGAATCTACGTTTTAAGAAATGCAGGGGCGAACAGACATATCTGTGACGACATAAAGATGGCTGCGGTAATGGAGTATCCAAGTCGGAGGGGTCTAAAGCCGAATATTAATCGGATTCTAAAAAAATAAATTTCTTAAAACACTAGCCAATCGATCTATATAGGTAACGTGCGGCGGGCGCTGAAATACTTTACGTTAAAACCTAGTAGCTCTAGTATAAGTATTTTCGAAAGATTAACTAATTCGAACGCGTTTGCGTTTTGTCTCAAAATGTATGAAAGTGGTATGAAAACGTGAACAGCGCCTCTGGTGGTCACTAGTGGAAACTCAAACAGCGAGTATAACATGTGTTGCTAACCGATGAACGCGCGTATTTCAAACTCGGTGAGAGCGTTTTCATACATTTTGAGACAAAACGCAAACGCGTTCGAATTAGTTAATGTTTCGAAAAATCTTATACTAGAGCTACTGAAAACTAAATTAGACCATACCAACCAACCAACCATAGAGATTTAGCAACCTTTAGTATATGTAACGTTCTTTTTATGAAATAAGCAGATTTATTTATGATATAGAAGGAAAATTGTATAACCAAACTGGATTATCTAAGTCCTAGGGATCAAAAGGTGAGTTAGTTAGAATCCTATTCAATACTCCTAACAATTTAACTGCCTGAACAAACACCTATGTACAAACATGACCTATTAGATTTAAATAGATAACACGCGGGTGCTCAAATAAGGTTGTCCACAAAAATATTTACTGGATTATCTAAGTCGAAAGGATCAAAAGCCGAGTAGGAATCGAATCTTAACGATTTAACTGGCGTAAACAAGTTTCTACCTCTAGACCTCTACCTAGATACTAACCTAATCGATATAGATTACTAACAGGCGCTCAACTAAGTTTCACCAAAAAAATAAAGACTAAAATCATTAATAATTACTTCGACCACGGTAAGAATTTTCCTTGGAATGTTTAGAAAAACGGAACCCTTATTTACAGAATTTGCTTTGTATTCTTTGTCTATAAACAGTCTGGTTTTTTCCATAAAGTATAGACAGAGCACATTAAACTTGAACTGTTTCATACCTACCTTTATAATTATTAATTGGTTGTCCCATAACTTTTGGGTCTAGTAATTTTAAGAAAACAAGATCACTTCCGCTTGGTCTCAAATTTACATAATTAGCAATGATTACAACTCGTGCTCAAACATGAGAAACTTCAAGTTCTTACAGATAATAACGATAACATTTTAACTTATTATAATAACTTTTCTATGTGCATACAGTTTTTTTTCCAAGACAACGTATCTTCGAGTTCTCAGTGACATTTGCTCGTAGTACCACCGCAAGAGGCATAAATCGAAGATTTTGGAACCGTGCCCACCGTTTCCGTAGCCTATAATTCTTCTTACATTCGCTCGACTAATATTATTAATATTATTACGGTCATTATCCGCAACATGGTAACGTATTAGTGTACTTGTAACTAAATATGAAAACTATACTGTAACTATATTTTTCTTTCATAAGGCTCATTATTATAGGTATTTGTGATGAAAAAGTAAGGGAAAAGGAATAATATTGAAGTAGAATAAATATGTAAATATTTGATCATTGGACCTACCTACCTACCTTAAGTAATTTTAGACGCTAATCGACATAATTCAAACAAAATGTTGTACTAGTGAGAAGAGTTCTCCTTGTCAAAGCTTGTAGGAAGAAATTTCATCAGCAGGGCAATTGCTTAATTTTTCGAACGAGCGTGGCACCTACAAAATAGTGACAGTTAACATTTTGTAACGCGCGTTCGTAAACTTACGCGATAAGGTTGTCGCAGACATAAAGGCTCGGCAACCTACGCGCCGCCCCAGCTCGCGCCGGTCAGTTTTTAACTGAATTCAAGATTTCAAAAAAAGAAGAGCTTCTCAATTCGGTTGTATGTTTTTGTTTTTTTTTATATTTGTTATTTACTCCACAACTCCGTCATGTCTGAACCGATTTTGAAAATTCTTTTTTTGATTGTAAGTATATATTATATATCCAAGTTGGTCCCGTTTTTGTCAAAACGCAGTTCTGATGATGGGATCCATGAGGAATCGAGGGAACTCCTCAAATGTTAAAGGCATACATATAGTGATTATTTATTTATTTAGTCGTATGGCATTAATTATTCAAGGAGTCGCTTTACTTATTTATTATAATATGACATCTAAGTTCTTCACCCATTGGGTAGCGTTTGAGTCAGGTGGGTGTAGGTCTAGGGCATTGCCAGGGAATTTACGGTTCGGACAGTCTTGAATTATATGCTGGATGGACTGCACAGGCGCCCCGCAGTCACATGTTGGTGACCCGCGCCAGCCGCATTTATACAGGTACTCTGCGCAACGTCCATGTTCAGTACGCAGTCTGTTGAGCTGATACCATTCCCGCCTGGGGGCTGAGAAGCCCCACGGTTTGCATGTGGGGTCGTAGGTACCCGGACTGTTGTCTGGTGGGTTGGACAGCCACTCCGCTTTCCAGGATTCCCTTATGTTGAATCCGTGCTGCTTTAGGCTCTGGGCGGTCTGGTATGGTGGATGCCGGGATTTTAATCGATTGCGTGGTGGATACAGAAACTCCTGGTACACGGGCATATTGAGGTTGTTGTGGATTTTATTGGTCTCCTTCAGTAGAGCCTGCTGCCGTCTGAGGTGGGGCGGTGGGATGTGGCTTAGAGCTGGAAGCCACTGTACGGGAGTGGATTTAATCGTACCTGATATGCATCGCATGGTATTTCGTAGTTGCACGTCGATTTTATCCGTGTGAGAGCTGTTTAGCCACATAGTGATTATAGTATTTTCATAAACAAATCAAGCATTTACATTTAAATAAGTGACATTTGATGAAGTGGAACTGCTGATGATGATCAGAATGGAACTCTTCAACGACGCATAGTTCACGTTTGGCGATTTTTTATCTCCGTTATGTTTGTCAAGCAAGGTAGGTTTTCAAGACACATTTTCGTCAAGCTTGAGTTCTGATCGTGGATTCCATGAGGAATTGAGGTACTCTTTTACCATTACAAACATACTTATAGCCATTTTTATTTCATTGTATGGAATCTAAGAGTGCTGGTGCACTCTTAGATTCCATACAATGAAATAAAAATCTAAGTATAATAATCTTTCACCGGCCTCCCCCATTGAAGTTGGTTTTTTTTTCTAAAAAATTATCTTTATTAGAAACTTCATACTGCAAAGCACACTTTATCAACTTCGTAACGGCATCGCCCCTGCTCGGGACCACCAATCTTGCAGCTCGCTGACAGCAAGAGGAGCGCGCGCTTACGCTTACGGCGCGCTGGTAAAACGGCCTACAACTTCAAATGTTCTCATCCAGCGGACACCTCGCGGCAAGCGCATCGCCGCCGCGCGGCTACCTCGGTGATGCTGTTCCGTGCTTGCGTTGGGTTGAAGCCTGGTTGACGGCGCACCGAACGGTTGGGGCGGTGCCGGGTGGGTGCCGAGCCTTTATGTGTGCGACAACCTATAACCGTGTTGGGCTATGGAAGTACTAACTGGTGTAGCCACGTAATACATCGATTTATAACTCATAGGTATAAAAAAATTACAAAATCCGCTAACTGATATTTCTTTATCGGTATCCTAACACACAACAACCACGAAAACAACTATTAATCAAAGATAAAAACAATTACCATCTGCTGCTCGGAAACTGTTTAAAAACTAACGAACAAACTCGATTAATCAGGAAGATTTATCATTAAAAACAGCCGTTCTAGAGGCACATGTCAGGAGTGTGCATTAAAAAACGATTTGTAATAACCAAGAAACGATTCGTCTTATCTTAATGGTTCAAGTTTTGGTTCCTCGCGTGGCGTAGTTTAGGGCCCTCACACATGCGAAGCTATAAAGTAAAAGCACGAGTTACTCTTTCATGGTTTCAGTATGCCAAGTTTCAAGGATTGCTGTGTTAAATTGCCAAAGCGTTAGTGCAAGAGAGACCGCATTAAAAAGCGATACTGAAACTAAACTCAGACAATCCCTAACTACATTCAAAGACATCTCTCGCTCGTATACAAATCCTACTACAATAATAATTCCGGCGGCACTCTAGGTTAGGTTTTTATAATATTTTTCTATGTTTTGTAAGTGTATCGTTATATTTTACTTTTTATATAAATATTTTAAAAGGGCGACGCAGACGGGGCCGGCCTAAACGGAGATGGCGGGTCGATTTGGACGGCTTCCTCATCAACTGGCAGGAGGAGGCACTGATGCGGGAGTCGTGGCATGCATGGGGAGAGGCCTTTGCCCAGCAGTGGGACACCCAAATAGGCTAAAAAAAAAATTATACAAACCTAGCCTAAGAAGGAAAATGAATAAAGAAAATAATAATTATTATAATAAATGAAAAAGTTAAGATGTGGATGTTTCTTAGGTACTAAACCACACAAAAACGGCTTAACGGATTATGATGAAACTGGATGAATAGCAAGAGCCAGTTGTAAAGGGAATAGTAATACATGGGTATTCATATTCATGCTAATCGGTTTGTAACTACTTACCAATGACTTTGACATGACATGGTAACTAATAAGCATAGCGCACGCAGTTTACCCTATCGTTTAAAGAAGTATACAGGGTGGAAAAAATGGGCCTTGGAAAGGAACGGAATTTAGTCCTTAAGTTAGATCATTTTACTTAAAGAAAACATTCATAAAGAGACAAAACAGCATTCAAAGACTTTCTAAGAACGTGTGTACTAAATATTCAATTTTATGGATATCTTGTATTTACGACAAACGAGTGTAAAACAATGTCTCTTGGAGTTTTAACATTGACTGTATGGACTAGTGGAATAAAATTAGCAAGTGTGTATTTTTTTATTTTTTTTGCTGATCCGATTCCCGAGTGAGACAGGCGAATTTAAGGGTCATAAACACTTGAAAAAACAAAAGTCGTCCCTCCTGTGGTCAATAGTTAACGGCTTATGAGCATGTAAGTTATGATTTTATTACATGGATTTATAGAAACGGAGATGCCGTTTATGCTGATTACGAGAACTATCCAAAATTAAGCTTTGTAGCCCTTAACTTTTGATTTGTCCACAGGAAAGACGCGAACCTAAATCTTTTTATGACCCTTAAGGCATCCTTGAATACAGATTTGTTTTTTTTTAAATGTTTCCGTTAAGTTAAACGAGCTAACTTAAGGATTTAGGGTAGTTTCCTTCCATGGCCTATATTTTTTCCACCCTGTATAACTGTGAGGCATTGTAAAATGCTAAAGAGATTATTTCTTACTTTGGCCGGATATACAGTGTTTATTAATTTACTGGTGCACGCGATACAAGCTGCAAACTACCGGATTTATGTACATAAATAATTAAGGTTTATATCTGTACAGTCAGTCGAAGTTTTGCTTCCTATTTATTTATTTGAGTCAGGCAACAAGACCCATGTGTTTACAGACTTACTTACTTACTTACTCCGATGGCTCAGCGACCCGAAGTGGATCTTCACAGTCAGATTTGTCTAAAAAAGCCATACCTACTCGCAGAGTGTTGCATCCCGTTTTGTCGTGAACGAAAAACATAGGACGTCTTTTTCAATCGATATGTCGCCTTAAGCTGGTTTGCCTGTAATCGAGTTGTAAGTAGGCGTTGTTAATCGGCTTCAGGTTGGACTATGTTGTCCGAATACGTTGGTTGCTGCGTTAATTGTTCCATTAAAAACTCTTCTCATAGCTACAGCTACGTAATACGATTCACGACGGACGGGGTAGGCTTAGTTTATCAATCCATGAGTAGACTTGAGTGTTTCTTCATGGATTGAACGATCTTTACCAAGCTTTGAACACGCAAAGCGGCATTTATACCTAAATCAATAGGTGTACTTTTGAAGAAAAAGTTAAAATACCTAGTAACAAACAACCGCCTCTAACGCCTCTTATTATCATAACCGACTGTATAAAATTTGATTGAAAATAATAATTGATGCAACTTAGGGCATCACTCTTTTCCACACAGTATGATAAAAATATAATTCAATCAGTACCAACCACACATGTTAGCATCGACACTGTACCACCAACTTAATATTAATAGTTCTCCTTTATGTAAATATTTATTGTTTTACTACGCTGTTCTGCCATTTGTTATTCAAGAACATACACAAGATAAAGTGTTGGCACAATAAGGCAGTCTGATATCAGATAGCAGATGTCAGCTGTCAGTGTCAACTGTTAGGCGACTTCCTGATTTGTCGGTGCGGAGGCGGTACGATATGAGAAAACCGTCAAATGTCAGTGTCAACTGTCAGTCAACTCAGTAACGCTTTTTACTACGCACCTACATTTAAATGTGTGCTTCCTGACTCGCGGGATGTGCGGTAGCGGGATCAAGCGGGATGATACGAAGACAGTACTGGTCCACTTCTGCGCATGTTATTACTACTGCGGAAATGTAATACTGACAGTATTCCGTCAAGTGGGAATCTTCGTCAGTAAGTTTACGTCAAAGAATAAAATGTCACATATCGATCCCGCCCCGCCAAGTCAGGAAGTCGCCTAAGTCGAGTCAAAACCGACGAATAAAACTTGCACAGAATTTGTATGGAGGAGGCCTTGCCCTACCTCTCGCCTTAAAATAAAATAAACATGTAAATAAATAGGGAGGAGCGCTCGTGGCCCAGTGGCGCCTGTGTACCGCTTGCGGTATCTAAGGTTAAGCAACGTGGGCAGCGGTCAGGACTTGGATGGGTGACCGCTTTGAGTGGTTATTAACTGAGCGCTCCCGTGCTTTGGAAGGCACGTTAAGCCGTTGATCCCGGTTGCTGTCTATGGCAGCAGTCGTTAAGCCAAGTTGAAGGCCTTCGGGCGGCTTGAGAACTTCTAACAGTCAAGTTGCCCACTCACTTGACAAAGCCTAATCCCAATAAGGTCTAGTTTTCCCTCGGGGTTGGAAGGTCAGATGGCAGTCGCTTCCGTAAAAACTAGTGCCTACGCCAAATCTTGGGATTAGGTAGCGGACCCCAGGCATCCTTCAGGATGCAACTGTACTGGGATAGCGCTAGGAGGATAATAAAATGTAAATAAATAGGGAGGTACAAAAAATCCACTTACCAAATAATATAAATCTGTTTGTAACCAAAATCAATTGAATGCTGTACCTATGTATCTGTATGTATATATATGCTGTAAGTTCTTTCAAAAAAATGTCTATCGTTAAAGGTAGGCACTTAAAATTATATTAGTTTATAATAAATAAAATTATTCATATTGTTGCCAGCGCAGTCGTCGATATACATAAATTTTGTTAACCGTTGTATGTATACCTATTATATACCTTCTCCACAGGAAAGGCATCGCCTAGTGTGGGGGTCAGTAATTATTGTAATAGATTATGTATGCTTATTTGGTGAAATAAACTATTTGTATTTGTATCACAGAAATGTTTAATCCAGTTAGCACTTTTCCGGTTTTATTCACTAAATAAAACACAGTAGGACCGTAGAACTTTTCCCCTGCGGTCGCCAATGTAGCCCAATATTTCGCTCCAAATTTTAGATGTTATTTAACTTGTTGTATTAAGCGAGCTCGCTATTATTTACTTAGTTAAAAACATATTTTGGTCAAACTTCACGTCCGAGTATTACAAAGCCGAAGTTAATGCTTTTGGTTAGTTGGTGACTCGATACCGCAAACCGCGTCCATGGTTAAACAAATAGTTATTTTGTACACGGATGAAATGAATCCAGAGGACTACCAGTCTTTTTAGGGTTCCGTACCCCGAAAGGAAAAAACGGAACCCTTAAAGGATCACTTTGTTGTCCGTCCGTCCGTCCGTCAATCTGTCTGTCTGTAAATACCCTTTTTCTTAGGAACGCGTGAAGGTATCAAGCTGGAATTTATATCATATAATCAGGTCTACTGTCCCTTGGAGCTCCAAGCTGATCGTATAAGGGTTCCGTTTTTTCCTTTCGGGGTACGGAACCCTAAAAAGACTGGTAGTCCGCTGGATTCATTTTCATAACAAAAATTTTCGACACTCGCAAGGGAATCAAAACCTCCAGGGTACTTCCCGTAAACTAAGAATCTGGAAATTTGGTACGAAGCAACGTCTTATAGCACAGTTAAAGGAAAAATTGCGAAAACCGTAAATTTTTTGTTACATCAGTGTATATTTGCCCAACACATTAAGGCGATATATCGATTGAAAGAGACACCCTTTGTTTTTCGCTCACGACAAAACGGGATGCAACCCTCTCCGAGAATTGCTTTTTAGACAAATCTCGTTAAATATCTGATTGTGTGCAGGTTTATTAAATTTCCTCTTGTCTGTACCTAGATGAGGTAAAATACCATCATATTAACTTAATCGTGTCTTTTAATAATGCGTTGTTTTAGTAGGCTGAGGAAAAAAATGAAAATATAGACTCTACTTTGTATTTATTTTCTATCGGGAAAATTTTAAGCAATCATGTTTCGCTATTGTCAGTACCACAATCATATAGTCAAGAATCATATATCTGAAAATCAGCCCCTACTGTTTGCTAGTCTGGGCAGGACAGCGTTTCAAAGTCTCCAAATTTCTTAGTGTAGCGCCTTAAATAATAAAATCCCGCAACTGTATATTATTTTCAAGCCCAGCTGCATTGCGTAGAACCTAATGAACTGTAAATCAACACGAGTAATATATTTGATACCCGTTTTGTTGATTTTGTTTAAAGTAATTACTATACTAATAAAAAGTGATGTTAATTGAACAAGAAGTTAAATTATTTATATGGTTTTGTCTACAGAGGTAAAACGAATGGTTAGGCGGTTAGGCGAGTTCCTGACTTGGCGGGGCGGGATCGATATGTGTCATTTTCTTCTTTGACGTAAACTTACTGACGTCGCAAAGATTCCCACTTGACGAAATACTGTCAGTATTACATTTTCGCAGTAGTTATATCATGCGCAGAAGCGGAGCAGTACTGCCTTCGCATCGTCCCGCTTCCGCGCATCCAGCGCCAGTAAGGAAGCACTCATTTAAATGTAGGGGCGCAGTAAAAAGTAGTATACTGAGTTGACTTACCGTTGACACTGACATTTGTCAGTTTTCTCATATCGTACCGCCTCCACACCGACAAATCAGGAAGTCGCCTTACGTTTCCGTACTGGGGGCCGATTTTTGAGTGTCGAACGCTCGACTTTTCACTTGAGTGAAAAGTCGATCGTTCGACACTCAAAAATGGGCAAAAAATATCAATATTATATATGCGCATTAGTAGATAAAGATATATCATCACGAGGTATTATATCATTATTAATTATAATTAACTATTACGAGGAAGCAGGACGAATTAAAAAACAGTTTCATTGCGCAAACGGTTGTTATACCTAATTTTCGAGCTATTCCAAAGTGTATTTGTTCTCTGTTTGCGATGCTAAGAGCCAGATACTCTATTAGAGATTCAGAGCACGCTCTCATTTCTTATGGTTCCCACCAACTAACTGAAGCAAGTTTTCTGTCGCTAGGGTTTTACAGATCTCTGTTAAACTAGAACCGCATTTGAATTATACTTTAGTTTTCAAGTTTAGTATAGGCATCGAAGTTAATCTTTTGAGAGATTGTATTAAGGATGATTGCCAATATATTCTCGAAAATGTATATGGGGTTCCGTACCAAAAATATACATAGGAACTCCTATGGTGCGACTTAGTCTGTCACAATTTCGTATTTTAGGAACTAGGTACTTTTGTTATGTTATCTATTTGAAATTTGGAATAGCTGTAAATAGGGCAAAACAACTGTAAGTATTAAAAACCGGCCAAGTGCGAGTCGGACTCGCGCACGAAGGGTTCCGTACCATTATTTATAAATAATAACGTTAAATAATATCAAGTAGAATTTTGGTCAAGTGCGAGTCGGATTTTAGTTTTCCCATACATTTTGAGACCCTTCATGATCTGATCTGATGATTAGTACATAAGTTTTATGAAAATTCCAGTGGTACGAAACCTGGGGTTTGAAACCGTGACCTTTACCTATATTGAGTGCTTTACTGCTCGGGCTCGGCTACAGTGGATCTCTTTGCCAGTCGATTTATTCTTCCCCCTCTCTAACCAAGGATCGGATACCGGTATTTGCTCCATATAAAAAATACCGGTATATATATCGTTCTTTTTCGTTCTTTGGTTTATAATCTCATTTTTAATGGGATACTCTAATATTACGAAGTTTTTAAGTAAATACATGATTCAGTCCTACTTAAAGACCATACAATAATTCAAAATATGGACTATTTCTGGGATATAACACTTTAAACTCACGCGCTTTGTAAACATACCTAAAAAGGTTTGTTTTAACGGGTCTAACGCGATATTTGTGTATTAATATTATTATTATTTATTTAGTTATGTATGTGTCAATTAGAAACAAAGTGGACGGGTAGTGAACTTTTTTCGAGTCTACCCCTCACATTTTTATCAACTTTTGTAGGGTAGTCAAATATTGTGTACCCATATCTCCGTTGACAACTTGCTGAGACGACAGTCATATCCGCGACCACGGTCGGTGAAACCCGTGTCGAAACGTCGGTATAAAAGGTAAATACATAAATATCGCGTTAGACCCGTTGAAACAAACCTCTTAAGCTTAAGACCACGTTATTCCAAATCATAGTATTTTTCATTCAATTTTAAACCATTAAATACTCACTTTATTGATGGGATATTTAGATATGTTATAGTTTAAGAGTCGGTCTAGTGTATTTTAAGGCTGAAAACACGATATTTGAAACTTCGCTCGATGATCTCACATCGCAAAAACAGGTAAATTTTGATCTTATTGTGAGTCGTATATAAAATATATCCAACTCAGACTCGAGTAAAATATATCAATAGATAGGAAACGATGTGAAGAAGTGTATTTTACGGCTAATTTTTTTTTTTATGTTTTTATATTGAACAAAACTCAAAAATATCAGAAAAGCAAACTGCGCGCTTCATTTTAGTAGACAGATGGCCATAAATAAGAGTGTAATGACTGGAAATAGATAGCCAACTTCACGCATATTGTGATCCCGACTAAAGCGCCACCAAGTGCTAAAGTTAGTAAACATTATCTTGGATACATGTGAAAAAACATACAAAAAGTTCATCTGCCGCTGAGGATCGAACCCGGGTACATTGTCTCTAAAGACAATATACTTTACCACAGGGCCACGTGTGTGATACTGGTACGCATCGAATTTTTGAATACCTTTTTAACAGTCTACCTACTTTTACTTTTTAGCTGACTATTCGAGCAAGTTTAATAACCATGAAAATAGGTGGCGCTATTATTAATTCAGTCAGCTTTCTTCTAAGATGAACAACCATGCAGATGGCCGTTGGGCCTCGAGCTGGACGGACGTCTGTCGCACTTTTTGCAGTTTGACATTTATAAAAATCGCATATTTAATACCAGTAACTAGATGATATTAACATTTTCAGGGTAAATTACTGGTGAGTCATATCGACGAATAAACATTTAAAATAGTTTTCCTGGTACTTTTACAATTCGAGATAGTGGAAAACATAAAATGTGGCTAATAAAGCTTATAATTATATCATTTTTTTCCTTTTTAAACCCTCTCTTATTACAAAAGGTTTCATTGAGTATTTTTAGAATGTGGAATTTTTTTCCATTATACGGGTCACACTCCTTCATATTGCATATTGTATATTTTATGTCTATGTGTGAGTATATTCATAGCGCCTGACACATAGTTTGACATCTGACATTAGCAAATTAAATTCAAGCTTGGTATTTCAAATACAATATTTTAAATTATTAAATATATTGAGCTTCGTATTGTAACAAAATAAATATGCCCAAACGGACCGTAATCCTGCCAAAGTTTTGACGCTATTCGACTTCAATTTGCTCTGCAGTTCAATGTAAAGCAGAATGACATCAGTATTACGATGAAAGTGATATTATTGCATTGTGTAATTATTCCAATATACCTATCAACGTAAACGATAAAAAAAGAATAATACAAATTTAAATGAAAAGATGCCTATGGTAATATCTGAAATAGAAAGGGCCCAAAGCTCTGAGGAATTCTGGCCGCTTACGGCTAGGATGTGGGGGAGCATATCTGGTGACGGCGTCGCGGTCTCAGATCTATGATCAGCGGCTTCGGTGAACTTCACTTCATAGCCACATCATGCGCAAATGTTTACGTCAATTTACTGGACGAAGTGATGCTGCAAAAAGTTCTACTGACTTTCCTGACTTTATTCAAGATATTTGCCCCATACAGCACGGGTCACTTGGGAATGGTTTACTCTACAGCTACATCCAGGCATAAACGTAATGATGTAATGCCATCGCCTGAAATTTGAACCCGATTGAGAATCTTTGGGGTTTAATGGTTCAACAGTGGGATCATCGCCATGAAAGAACCAAAGAAGCAATTCAAGCAATAGATACTGCAATGAAATATGGGAGGAAATGCGGGGAACTGACATAATTATCAACGTCTTCTCAGCTTATTGAGAGACAGGCTACAAACTGTTATAGACGCACTGTGGTTGCACGCATTATAATCCCTCAGTCTTATGTTTTATGTTTATAATAAATTATATAATAAATCTTGAATTTTATTTAAGATGGATTTATGAACCGTACTGTATTCTCGAAGATCTCACGGTTCGAAATAAAGGCCATACGATAAATAAAGAATAATAAAGAACTAAGTAATAAATAAAGTTGTAAGCTTTTATTAGCAGGGCAAAATAATTATGTTGAATCTTTTTCTAAATAAATAAATAAAGTACAAAATATTTATTTACCAAAATAACGCTCAATAATTATTTATGCTCTAAAAATTACGGTTGTTTAAATAAAACACAAAAAAAAAACTTGCTCTTGCCTGAGATTCGAACCTGTGACCTGTGCTTTAGAGAGCAAGCGATTACTAATTACACCACAATGTACTTGGCTTAGTGGTTGAAATTAAGCTACTTATTTGTGGCTTGCAACTTTGACTTTTTGTGTCGAGTCGTGATACTGATAAAAAACCCTTATTTAGTTAAGAGCGTATTCGCTGGAAACGCCATGTTTCCGCATTTTACCACGTATTCATAACAGAAAATCTCAAAAACGGTATAGTTTTTTGTAACACTGTTTACAGTCCCGTGAAGAACAACTTATGGACTACGGGAGCTAGTGTCTACATTTGTAAATAAAACATCTATTGAAGAAACTCGAGCACTTTTCTCACACTCGATTTCGAAATATTCGAAAACATGTCGTCTTTCATACCTGTTTATTCTGTAACCGATTGAAACTAAAATATGTAATACATACAGTTAGATGCACCGAAAGACGGTCTCTTTCGCTTACTGTCTGAAAATACACAATTTTAAATTTGGTTTAACTAAAAGAGGCACGGAAAACTCCATATTTTTGGCAAACTTCGCTGCATCATATTGTCACTTTCAAGCTAATAAAAAGGTTCTTAACTATGCTATTGGGGTAAAATAACTTCTATTCTACGATATTAAATAATAAAAAGTAGCAAATAGGATATAAAAATATTAATTTTAATCGATTTAAAACAGACCTTTTTCTCATAGACTCGCTTGCTGTGACTCAGTACCGGCCCAGCGGCCGTCGGGGGAGGATGTATACATCGTTTTTTTGTGGCTCTTCACAAAGCTACCGTAATTACTCTCAGGAAACCAATAAAACATGTGACCCCCGATTAGGCGTATTTATTAAGAACGACACAGTCAGATTATACTGGGGACTAATCGTGATCTAAATTGAGACAAGTTATGAATGGTACGCAACCGTCAATTGATTGTCGACTAACTACTTTGATACTTGGTTGATTTCATATATTTATTATTGTATATGGACTTGAGTTTTTTGAACTATAATGCTTTATTTTGATAAACAATTATGCAGGGATCGGAACCGGTTTCCAAATACCGGTATTATTTTGTTCCTAAACCGGTTTGATTTCGTTCTTACATAATACCGGTTTATCAAAATACCTGTTAGTGAAAGAACGAATTATTTCGGTTATCAGTATTCTAGGAGAACGGAATTTTAACGTTCCGTGGAACTTTATTAAACCGGTTTAAAATGTCACGACTGTCACTTTCTCACTTTTGAAGGCGTTGTCGTCAGGTAATACCATCACCCGCGGGCCCCGCGGCGCGTGTGCTCTTATAATATTCAGATTAGAAGCTAATTTATATGATGCCGCCGGAACGGAAGACAGCCACTGGAACTTCCTAACGGAAAGTGCTACGGTAGTCGAGATGGGGCTCGTTTGTTGTGTTGTCTTGAGTACTTACCACTGGACCTGATGTCGAGGGTCTGATGATGCAGCCGGAAGAGAGTCACTGGAACTGCCTAACGGAAAGTGATAAAGTAGTCGAATTTGGGCTTGTTTGTTTTGTTGTCTTGAGTACTTACCACTGGACCTGATGTCGAGGGTCTGATGATGCAGCCGGAAAAGAGCCACGGGAACTGCCTAACGGAAAGTGATAAAGGAGTGGAATTTGGGCCTGTTTGTTTTGTTGTCTTGAGTACTTACCACTGGACCTGATGTCGAGGGTCTGATGATGCAGCCGGAAGAGAGGCACTGGAACTGTCTAACGGAAAGTGATAAAGGAGTCGAGTTTGGGCTTGTTTGTTTTATTGTCTTGAGTACTTACTACAAGACCTGATTTCGAGGGCCTGCTGATGCAGCCGGAAGACAGCCACTCGAACTGCCTAACGGAATGTGATAAAGTAGTCGAGTTTGGGCTTGTTTGATTTGTTATCTTGAGTACTTATCACTGGACCTGATGTTGAGGGTCTGATGATGCAGTCGGAAGTGAGCCACTGGAACTGCCTAAAGGAAAGTGATAAAGTAGTCGAGTATGGGCTTGTTTGTTTTGTTGTCTTGAGTACTTAGCACTAGACCTGATGTCGAGGGTCTGATGATGCAGCCGGAAGAGAGCCACCGGAACTGCCAAACGGAAAGTGCTACGGTAGTCGAGTTTAGGCTTGTTTGTTTTGTTATCTTGAGCACTTACCACTGGACCTGATGTTGAGGGTCTGATGATGCAGCCGGAAGAGAGCCACTGGAACTGCCTAACGGTAAGGGATAAAGTAGTCCGTTCCGTCCGTTTGGCAGTTCCGGTGGCTCTCTTCCGGCTGCATCATCAGACCCTCGATATCAGGTCTAGTGGTAAGTACTCAAGACAACAAAACAAACAAGCCCAATCTCGTCTAGATTATCACTTTCTGTTAGACAGTTCCAGTGCCTCTCTTCCGGCTGCATCATCAGATACTCAACATCAGGTCTAGTGGTAAGTACTAAAGACAACATGACCAACAAACTCGACTACTTTATCACTTTCCTTTAGACAGTTCCAGTGCCTCTCTTCCGGCTGCATCATCAGACCCTCGACATCAGGTCCAGTGGTAAGTACTCAAGACAACAAAACAAACAAGCCCAAACTCGACTACTTTATCACTTTCCGTTAGACAGTTCGAGTGCCACTCTTCCGTCTGCATCATCAGACCCTCGATATCAGGTCTAGTGGTAAGTACTCAAGACAACAAAACAAACAAGCCCAAACTCGACTATCGTAGCACTTACCGTCAGTCAGTTCCAGTGCCTTTCTTCCGACTGCATCATCAGACCCTCGACATCAGGTCCAGTGCTAAGTATTCAAGACAACAAAACAAACAAGCCCAAACTCGACTACTTTATCACTTTCCGTTAGACAGTTCCAGTGCCTCTCTTCCGACTGCATCATCAGACCCTCGACATCAGGTCCAGTGGTAAGTACTCAAGACAACAAAACAAACAAGCCCAAACTCGACTACCGTAGCACTGTCCTTTAGGCAGTTCCGGTGGCTCTCTTCCGGCAGCATCATCAGACCCTCGACATTAGGTCCAGTGGTATGTACCCAAGAGAACAAAACAAACAAGCCCAAACTCGATTACTTTATCACTTTCCGTTTGACAGTTCCAGTGCCTCTCTTCCGGCTGCATCATCAGACCCTCGACATCAGGTCCAGGGGTAAGTACTCAAGACAACAAAACAAACAAGCCCAAACTAGACTACTTTATCACTTTCCGTTAGGCAGTTCCAGTGGCTCTCTTCTGGCTGCATCATCAGACCCTCGACATCAGGTCCATTGGTAAGTACTCAAGACAACAAAACAAACAAGCCCAAACTTGATAACTTTATCACTTTCCGTTAGGCAGTTCCAGTGCCTCTCTTCCGGCTGCATCATCAGACCCTCGACATCAGGTCCAGTGGTAAGTACTCAAGACAACAAAACAAACAAGCCCTAACTCGACTACTTTATCACTTTCCGTTAGGCAGTTCCAGTGCCTCTCTTCCCGCTGCATCATCAGACCCTCGATATCAGGTCCAGTGGTAAGTACTCAAGACAACAAAACAAACAAGCCCTAACTCGACTACTTTATCACTTTCCGTTAGACAGTTCCAGTGCCTCTCTTCCGGCTGCATCATCAGACCCTCGATATCAGGTCTAGTGGTAAAATTTAATATCGAATTATAAATTAGCTTTTAAATAAATTGTAAGCGCACTCCCGCTGCGGATAATAGTAACCCTTGGCGGCCTCTGTCAAAAATTCGAGTTAAGACTGGTTGTCTCCGTCGAAAACCGGTTAATTTCGTTCCACGGAAACGAAATTGGGCCCAGAACAGTTCCTTCACTAACCGGTTTTGAGTGCCGAAAACCAGAAACAAGAACGAAACCACAAACGCTATTCATTTCGGTTTGGGGTCAATGGCCGAAACCGGTTTGAAAATAATACCGGTATCCGATCCCTGCAATTATGTATGAATATAGCCAGCTACCAGAACTAGTGGTACAACCTGGAAAGTAGCAATAGCAACTAGAAGTTAATCAAATTAATAACTATCACACTCATGGTAAATACAAATAAAAGTACAAATACAAATGCGTTTAATTTTCATACACATGAAACAATGTTTTTATAAACATGGTATATTGTGATATTAAAAATGGGATATTTACGATTTATATTTGTTTTTGTGAGTTGCCAGTGAAAAAAATTACCTAAGCATATACACGTGGGAGTTATTAGTTATAATGACATATCTCTTTTCTCATCATTTATTTTTGTCATGGATGTACTGTCATCAATTGGTTTCGCTATATAATTTATAACACGGCTAATGATGAGATGTCACAATCGTGCCAAGGGATATATTGTCATCTGATCCTTTTCAATTTAGTCAGGTTACTATAATTCCATCTTTTTCGATGATGACGTTTGATCTTAAAACTTCTTCTATGCGATTCTCTTTCTACGAAAAACAAATATTCATGGTAAGGCTGCATTTCCACACGCTGTGTGCGGTGTGATAGCTTCCGCTTCCACCAGTGCTATGCTATATGAACAAATGTATATAATTGATAGCTATCAAATATCTATAGTAACGTAGCATAACACATCTCTAGTGAAAAAGCAGCTTAAATATCCCTTTTAATAGACGGTATTAATAGCAAATCTAGCGCAAATGAACAATGCTAGCTTGAAATTGAAATATGTGCTTGGAAATTCTTTTTTAACCTGGCTGTGCCCATTAAAGCGATAGGAGTGCGTTGTTTGAGGGTGGCCTGGGGAAAGTGCAGGGGAAACCTCCGATACTACCACGCGGGCGGCTTAAACATAGAAATACTCTGAGAGTTTGCGCTCCAGTGAGCTTGGTTGAGCGGTTTCAACCGAAACTGAAGTGTGGCTTGGAGAAGCATAGTGTAGACCGGGAATGAGTTACCATTACAAATACAGATAGTTAAAGAACCGGCCAAGTCATTGTCAGAATACGCACATTTAGGACCACGCAATCACGAATTAGAAAATACAGATAAAATATGTCGACGAGTATCCGTACTTGGGCCAATAAGCTTCTTTCAGCCAGAGACAGGACAAGGAAGTTGAAAGACGGGTCCAAAATGCTTGGAAGAGTTATTGGGCTTTGAAAGATCTACTGAAGGGAGGCCTTCCGGTAGCTCTGAAGCGGAGGCTCGTCGACATGTGCATTCTGCCTGTTCTAACCTACGGTGCACAAACATGGTCACTCATCGAGACCAAATTGAAGGTTTACCAATGGGCGATAGAGCGCAGCATGCTGGGAGTCAAACTGATTGACCGTGTTCGGAACTCTGTGCTGCGCTTCAAAACCGGTATTGCAGATGTTAAAGCTGGAGGATGTTGGAGCAAGACTGCCAGGCTGAAATGGAACTGGGCCGGCCACGTCTGCCGTAACATTAGCAACAGAGTGGGTTTCGCAATATGCTCGGAGACGACGTGGCAGGCCGAGGCGGAGGTCGCGGGATAACCTAGATATATTTTTAAACGACTGGCCCGAAACAGCTCAAAGCCGGAACGAGTGGAAGTCGAGGGGGGAGGCCTTTGCCCAGTAGTGGGACACCTTTATAGGCTTAGGAAAAAAAAGTAAACATTTCATAGCCAAATTTCATGTTCTTATGTGACTTGTAGGAAGTTAAAAATTACATCAAAGGAAAAAGGATGATTTTGGTGGATTATTGTTCTTTTGTTTTAATATACGATATTTATCTACACAATAATGGTAGTTTTTTCCTTTACCGTGGACTTCCACGGCACTTTACCCGAGGGTCTTATGTTTAGATTAAAGTTTTTCCAAATTGAAATCATCATCATCATCAGCCTATATACGTCCCACTGCTGGGCACAGGCCTCCTTTCATAGATGAGAGGGATTGGGCAGTAGTCCCCACGCTGGCCCAGAGCGGGTTGGGGACATCAAATACAACTTTGAATTTCTTCGCGGATGTATGCAGGTTTCCTCACGATGTTTTCCTTCACCGAAAAGCTAACGGTAAATATCAAATGAAATTCTGTACCTACATAATTAAGTTCCGAAAAACTCATTGGTACGAGCTGGGATTCAAACCCACGACCGCCGCTTGACAGCCGCATGCTTGAACCACTGGGCTACCGTAACTTAAACTAATAAATTGCTTGAAATAATAAAGCCGAATTGAATTAATAAATAAAATATTTGGACACAAGGGGCTACTGCGGATGCTCTAAGGAAGCGTCCTTTTATATATTTGCTCCTGTTACTGGCTACACCTTGAATATCATTTTCGATTGCAGTTCTCTTGCTAACGGCAAGCATGCACTCGCATAGGCATAACTTGGTAGCCAGGGTTACACACCTACCACTACTGACAGATCGATCAAAACGCTAGACAGTGCTCGATGACATCATTATCCCCAATGGCGAGAACCTTGTAAAAGGCCGAGAAGGACATAGTTAGCAAGACTAAGATAACCTTTTCACCAGTGCTATGCTATGCAGCTATGCTGCGAGGATGTTATAGTTTTCCGTTTTAACCAATGCTATGTTATGTGAACCAACGAATATGATTGATGGATATCAACGCATTCATAGCAATGACACAACTTTGACGGAAAGGCACCCTAAAACTTGAAGCCCGGCGCCGTGCTATTCAAGTTTTCTCTTGAAAAGATTCGATCAACAAACACCTCAATACACTCTCGTTAGATAGCTGGTCAAAATAGGTATAAATATATCAGTGGCGGCGCGTCAAAAATATTCTTAGGGAAGCCGGTAATAATTCACCTTTCTTATTCTTCATAAGCTAATCTTCAACTGATTATATTTTCGCATTAAATATTAAGTCTAATACAAAAAGGATAATAATATGAATGTAGTTGTATATCCCTAAACACAATATTTTCGCTGCAAAAGTATCAAGGCTCATACACACACTATATACGGCAACTTGTTACAGCATAAGAAGATACATGACAGATATCATTGTATACCTTATTGCACTATATCAGGGTTTAAATTTAAATGAAAAGTTATGTGCGTTAGTGTTGTTACGAACACATGCGAACGCACCGTGTACAGTGCTCGTTTGTGTGCAGCGGAAAACGTCAAAAAATACCGAGATTTGACTTGTGCCCGGCAACGAAAGCACTCTTAAGTGAAATCTGTCAAAACTGCGCAAAAGAGACAGAGATATGCAATGACCGGTCTACACTCTTTTGCGTGAATGTCATAACAATCTGTTCTAAATTTAAATGGTTGACAACCTAATTATCACGTGCGCCACTCTGGCTTATTCTGGTTAATTTGACAAAGAAGGTCTGTCACATATTCAAATTCTAAGTTACAGCAATCATTAAAAAAAACGAGGTCAGTGACCTGTCACAGTAAAGTGAGATAGGGTGTGTAAAATGTAATTGTGTTTGTTACTGGGGAGAATTACAATAATGTTGCGCCGCCTAGCGGATTTTTTGTGTCGCGTTTGTAGTTTCGCTGCAATAAGAAAGCCTTAAGCCACACAGAGAGCGGGCGGGCGGTAGCGGCGCGGGAGCGGGCGGTAGCGGGACGTGAGCGGGACGTGAGCGGGACGGGAGCGGGCGGTAGCGGCGCGGGAGCTGGCGGTCGGTAGAGGCGAGGGAGGTAGCGCCGCTCCCGCGCCGCTACCGCCCGCCCGCTCTCTGTGTGGCTTAAGCTTTAAGTATATTTCTGGGATTTCTAAAAATACCGGTTTCGATCCCTGACTCTAACTACGGAACCCTAAAACTTACATCATCATTCACTTAAGCTTTCACTTCTCTCTTTGTCATCCACAATTATATACTCGTATCGTATCCTGCCTGGCTAGGCAAAGGATTCGTTATACGCCCAACGATTTGATGCTATTATGTGGATGGACTGTGTTCTCTATACCGTTTGAGATGTTATATATTAACTTAATATGTAGGTACGTAGCTTTTATAAGTACAATAGGTAGCTTAATTTATTAATTGAGCATTTCTCAAAAAGTTTTTACATTGATGTCTGTTTTAGAATACGGGAAATTGTGTGCTTGTTGTAAGCAGAATCGTGGGCGCTATTGATTTTGACGGGAGAAAAAATATTGTTTGTTACCGTTACCATATACACAAGTATAAAATAAAAAGTAATAAAGACATTTTTGTGCAAACTTTTTGAGATTTTTTTTAAATTTTAGGTTACATAGGGTTCGTCGCAGTAGAATGCCATTGTGACCCTGCGACGCCCCATTGAAGGCGTAGCCCGTACTCGTTGGGTTTTTAGACGGTAGTACGGTCCACCCGGATAGTCCGTCATAGCCACCCAGGTCTTTCACTGGGTGGGATACGTAAATGTATTTTCCCAACGTAAAAAAAAGGTTACATAGGGTTGCACCAAACTGTAATTGTACGAGGTATATATCCATTAAAATATGATTGTAAGGAAAGTAAGGCAAGTTTGTATGGGATGACAGCCGCCAGCGTCATAAAGTTGATCGATCTAGTGGTAAGTTGGTGAATTCTGCCCTAAGACCTTCACTGACTGTCAGTTATTCATATTCTGCTATTCTGTGAGACATATCCTAATGTTGTCAAATCGTTAATTTACAGTCACATTGGTAGATATGCGGTAGGTTAGGTACACAAGGAAAACACGCGTCTCTTGAATGATAGCTCGTTTATTACTGGCCGTGTGTGCGGCGGCCGGCCGCACTCACACCAACGTACAATGCATACATGCATACACAGCAATTCCTCCCTCTTTAGTTTTCAACTCTGTTGACAATAATACAAAAGAATTAACATAATGCCTTATTATTAATTACATACATTTACACTTTATAATTAATATTTTTATTCCTAGGCCTTAACCGTTGCTCACGGGAACTAGGCAGTGGATCTGAAGGTGGTAAACCGTGATTACCTTCCACTAAGCTCGGAGGCACCATCGCTGATGATTCAGAACCCGGTTGCTCAGTTCCCATGACTGTACTGTCGGGCCCACCTATCGTTCCCTCCTCAGAAGCCTCCTGCCACTCATCTATTTCCTGGTCATGAGAAGCTTCAGTTGGTATGGGGGTTTCCCCTTGAACCATTTGTGTAGGAGGTAACGAAAGTGGAATGCTAGAACAATCGTTATCACAATCAGGTTGAGTAGGCCCCTCCACATACGTCATCATTGGGCTGGGCGTTACATAATATTTCTCATACGGAACCCTCTCTGTAAACCGTGAAATTTGGTCTACATGGCGCTTACAATTTACATTTTGTACATTAACTACATACAGTCGGCAACCAATTTTTTTTACAATTGATCCTTTTGCCCAAAATGGTTTTCGGTTCTGAAAACATTTTACCCATACAGTCTCTCCAACTACAAATGATCTAACCCTATTAACATTTTCCGACTCATGTACATTCGCATTTGACTGTCCTATCACCCCTACCCCTTTTCTCAGAGGGAGGATTAAATCGAGCCTACAGCGCAAATTGCGACCAAACATCATTTTTGCCGGTGACATTCCGGTACAAGAATGAGTTGTATTACGGTACTCAAATAAATAATCTTGTAATTTTTCGTTTATTGTATGTATACAATTATATTGCTGCATTATCGATTTAATCATGTTTTTACATATTTTTACATAGCCCTCCGCCTGTCCGTTGCTACTAGGATGGTATATTGGTGACGTCACGTGACAAATCCCGTGTTTTTCACAAAATTCGGCAAATTCTTGTGATGCGATTTTTGGGTCATTATCGGACACAATTACATGAGGCAGACCGAACTTGGAGTTTAATGATTTTAGCGTTCTAATTAAATGAGTGGTCGAAATACCAGTGCCCATATCCACGCACTCAACCCATTTAGTCAGTGCGTCGACCACAACTAGGTATGTCCTATGACCTACCGACATATAATCAATATGAATCCTACTCCACGGCTCGCGTGGTGTCGGCCAGGACGCGGGGGGCGCGCGCGGCGGGGAAGGCCGCAGTGCACTGCAGACATCGCAGGCGCCGATCAGCTGTTCGATATCACGGTCAATGCCGGGCCACCACATACGACCGCGTGCCTTACTTTTAGACTTAACTATCCCTTGATGTGTATTATGCAACTCTAGTAATAACCTGTTTCTGTAGCTCGGTGGGATGACGACTCGATGCCCGCGAAGTAAACACCCGTCTTCCGCTTCTAAATCATTCCTGCATTGAAAATACGGAAGAATTTCCTGACACATTATTTTCCTAGGCCAACCCTTTTCCATGTATTTTACCACTGTACTTATAACTTTGTCTTTGCGTGATGCTTCACATAAGTCTCGATACGTCACAGGTAAACTATTTAGTTGTAAAGCATTAATACCTATAGCGGAACAACGCTTGTTTGTGTGCGGCGAGTCCCCGAGCGCTGCACGTGAAAGATAATCCGCGACTAGGTTTTGTTTACCTGCTGTATACTGTATTATAAAATGGTAACCTAGCAAAAAAATCGCATACCTTACCAACCGCGACGCAGTCGTAACCGAAATCCCATTTTTATTTCCGAATATAGCCAAAAGCGGTCGATGGTCAGTTTTTAAGATAAAGGGTTCCTGCCGACCATACAAATATTGGTGGAACTTCTTTACTCCAAAAATGATAGCTGTGGCCTCTTTATGCAATTGGCTATAATTACGTTCAGCCGCCGACAAACTCCTGGAACCAAATGCCAGAGGACGCTCCACGCCATCAGAACCTACTTGTGCTAGAACAGCCCCTAATCCCTCCGGTCCAGCGTCTACCGATAATAACAATTGTGCATTAGGGTCAAAATGCGCCAGCACTTGATCCGATGCTAGCTCGCGCTTCATTCGCTCGAACGCCGCCTGTTGCCGCTCCGTCCACTCCCACCGCGCTCCCGCGCGCAATAATTCGTGTAATGGACTTAATATCGAAGAGGCATTAGGTACAAAATTGCGGTAATAATTTACCATTCCTAGGAACCGCTTCAACTCAGTTATGCTAATCGGCCTAGGAGCCTTTTCGATCGCTTCTACCTTGCTAGAACACTTGTGAAGCCCGTTTTTGTCTATAATGTGACCTAAATAGGTCACGCTGTCTTGTAATAACGCACATTTCTTACTTTCTAGCCGAAGACCTGCGTTTTGAAATCGCTGGAAAACCTGTTTGAGTCGTTCTAAATGAACTTGTTTAGTGGGGCCCGTTACACAGACGTCGTCTAAGAATACTGAGACGCCATCAATCCCTGCTAGCAAATTTTCAATTGTTCTTTGAAAGATACTGGGAGCGCTGGCAAGCCCGAAACATAAACGCTTATACATATATAAACCTTTAGTAGTGTTTATCGTAGTGAGTTTTTGGGCCGATTCCGATAACACTAATTGATTATATGCCTGACTGCAATCTAGTTTTGAAAACTGCTCCCCTCCACTTAACTTGGCAAATACCTCTTCGACACGAGGTAAGGGGTACTTATCGATATATATCTGCTTATTAAGCGTTACCGAGTAATCGGCGCAAATCCTCACACTACCGTTAGGTTTCCGCACTGGCACTATAGGGGTTGCATATTCGGAATGGGTCACTGGTACTAAAATACCTATTTCAACCAATCTTTTTAATTCCTGTTCAACCTGGTCTTTGATAGCAAACGGAAGCGGTCGTGCCTTACAAAATATGGGCTTAACGCCATCTTTTAATTGAATATTAATTTCTAGCCCTTTGTAACATCCAAGTTCATCTTTAAAAACATCCTTATAGCAGCTGAGCAATTCTAAAACGTCAGTGTCTTTTGATGTAACTACGTCTAACTTATTATTCAATTTACAAGTATTACTCTCAGTTGTTGTAAACGAAACACCAAATTTAGCCATGAAATCGCGCCCTAATAACGGTTTACCTCCATCCTTAATGATATAAAAAATAATCGTCTCCTTAATTTTATTAAATATTACCGTTAAAGAGCAATAACCTACAGGCGTGATTTTGTGGCCGTTATAAAAACACATTCTTAAATCACAATTTTGTAACGGACAAGTTGAGAAATACTCCTTATACGTTTTTTCCGCCATGACACTTGCCCCGGAGCCGGAATCAAGTTCAATTTTAAACTCACGACCGTTAATTTCTACAGGCACTAAAATGGGGTTATTGTTTACGCACCTCATACTGAATAACTGGCATTCCTCGCAATCGTGCTCGCACTCCTCTTGCTGCTCTGGAGATGTCACCAAATTGTTCAGGTTGAAACTGCACACCTTACGGAGATGACCCTTGTTTTTACATTTATTACAGCGATAATTCTTGTATTTACACGTCTCCGCCGAGTGGCTCCTCATGCCACATACCGAACACGAGTCCGCGCCTCGCCGCTGCTGCTGGCCCGCGGCGCGCGGTGCGCGAGCGCCGCCAGCGCCAGCGCCAGCGCGCGCCACGTTTGCCTTGAATAACGGTTCTTCCTTCACCATGACCATCGAAGACTCGCTGGCTCTTGCTTTCCTCGCACAAGCCGCCTGCTGAGCTATCTCTAGCGCTTTTGCGAACGTCAATGAAGATAAATCCTGTTCACAAAGCCTGTCCCGTTCGGGCCCCGATTTGAACCCTAACACGAACCGATCACGCAATAAAACACTCAGCTCCGTCCCGAAGCCACAATGCACCGCTAATCCACGTAGCCGCGCCGCCCATTCTTCAGCACTTTCGCCCTCGAATTTTGCTGCGTCATAGAACTTGCTCCTATCTGCAAAAGTCGACCTCTTCGGCGTGAAGTGGTTATTGAGTTCCAGAACTATCTCTTCGTATGTTGCATCTTGAATTTTTTTCGGGTGTAACAAGTTAGTAACTAACCGATAAGTGTCCTCCGATAAACTCGTTAGCAACACTGCACTTTTTTTCCCTGCCTCGATGTCATTTAAGGTTATGAACATCGACAACCTTCCGAAAAAAATATCCCACTCTTGGGTTTTATAATCAAATACACCTAACGTTCCGACGTAGGCATTCATTTTTGATTATTTATCCCTCGTCGTCGCCAGTTGGTAGATATGCGGTAGGTTAGGTACACAAGGAAAACACGCGTCTCTTGAATGATAGCTCGTTTATTACTGGCCGTGTGTGCGGCGGCCGGCCGCACTCACACCAACGTACAATGCATACATGCATACACAGCACACATCCTTACGTATCATATCATGTAAACAAACTCTTCTCGAAGTCATTAATCATTATAACCCTTTTCTTACACAATAATACACAATAATCATGATTTAAAATGTTGTTGTATACTTAATGAATCTCACAAAGTATTGTAATCTTAGAGAAAAGTGATAATGATTAATGTCTTCAAGAAGAGCTTGTTTACATGATAGTATGTACATGTAAGAAAGAAGACTTTATATACATATGATACTTGTAAATTAAAGTATTTTGTAAAAAACCTACCCTTACCTTTCATACTATGCTCGCGCACGCATGATTATAGCCACGCTTGGACTTAAAGCACGCACACACAGACACGCTCACACACACACACACGTACACACATAACTATATATATATAAACTAATTAATTGTTAATACAAACTGTTTACCTTGTTTTACCTAAGTTTTTAAAGCTGTAAGATAAGTCATAATTTTAAGCCGCATCATACTGAAAACTATTATCATTGAGCCTGAAACCCACGACACAGCCTTGCCTAGTGTGGGTGTCATTGTATCTACTTGTATGGTCTTTTCTAATTTTTGGTAAATAAATAATTTTGAATTTAAATTTGTATGGAATTTGAAAAAAGAAATCACATTTTTTGTGCGGGCTTCTAGCCCTTAAAGTTAGGGTTCGTTTGAACAACACTCACTGTATACGTAAATACAATGTTCATGTTCAATAGCTAGGCTATATGGATAGCAGCTGGAGATCCAGTTACATGCTATCTATTGTTCCTGATTTGATTTATCGTCCGCCCGAAGCTTGGGTTCTCTAAGTACCTATAGACACGATGAGGCGAATCATGAGTTGATTAATTGTGATCATGTGATCACGCGCTTTGTGTATATCGGACATTGTTTCGTCCTGATCGATATCGACGGGCGACTGGGTACAACTGGCTTGTGAACGCGTTTTAAGCGAGTTTCCAAGTGACTGAATTAGCCAATTTTTATCATAAACAATTACCAGTTTAAGCGGCCTTCGAACAAAAATGAAGAGTAAGTTCAGTTAATACAGAAATGGTTATTTTTGTTAGTTTCACATCCCTATGGTATTTTATTGTGACACAATTACTCAGCGCCTATGAAACGCGAAATTTGCTCATTGAAATGAGATTGCGAAGATAAACAAAAATATTTTACCTGGAAAAACTGAAAGGAAGTTTTGTACATTCCAGAGTTTCCACTCATGCACATTTTAACATAATATCCTTTCCACTTCACCATATGAACTGCCTTCCGTTAAGCAAATGCAGTCGTTATTTAAGTACAGAAAATAGCTAAGTCGCGAATACATTTGATGAGTTCCGGCGATTTCTCAGGGATCCCATAGGTACGTATCTTCAGTAAGTTCATACATTATTTTGAGAGTAAGTACATCATTAGAGTTCCATTTGACATCAGTGGTCCTCATGATTAATGGTTTCCGAGAACAAATTATTGATTCGAAAATTTGAAATTTTAGGAATTCCCTTGATTCCTCTTCGATCCCCTCATCAAACTTTCCCCAAATTTATATCGAACTCTAGGTCGAATAAAAAATAATTATCGTAAATTATCATCGTTAAACACACATGAAAAGAAACATGAAGACGAACTGAGCACCTAATTCCTTTAATTTTTTTTTCATTAGCCTATTTAGTGTCCCACTGCTGGGCAAAGGCCTCCCCTCTTTTTCGCCACTCGTCTCGGTCGTGTCCCAGCACCTGCCATTCAGTAAAATATGTGTCAAGGTCGTCCCGCCATCTTCTTTTCGGTCTACTTCATTTAATAAAGTTGAATAAAACTATTGTCCTGTATACGTCCCTATAGCTTCAACCGCACTCCCACTCCCAGATAGTATGCCTGCCTTTGAACACCGATTAATCCTTTAATTAAACAAGTTGTGCCATCCTTCAGGAGTGGCGACACTAGTCGACCGGCCAGTTTTAGGCAGTAACTACATCGGATCCCAATGGCTTATAAGATGTTTGTTGAAAGGTAGCAAAACTATCCCTTGTGCCCATCAATCTGCCGAGCGGACTGTCCGAACCGTCATAAGTTCACAATTGATTAATTCTTGTTCAAACCCGGCCGGTAACGGCCTGAGTAAGGCGATTTCCTGACTTGGCGGGGTGAGATCGATATGTGACATTTTCTTCTTTCCGGTAAATTTAATGACGGCGCAAAGATTCTCACTTGACGGAACACTGTCAGTATTACTTTTGCGCAGTAGTAATATCATGCGCAGAAGCGGAGCAGCACCGCCTTCGCATCGTCCCGCTACCGCTCATCTCGCAGCAGTCAGGAAGCACTCATTTATATATAGGGGCGCAGTAAAAAATGGTATCGAGTCGACTGACAGCCGACACTGACATTTGACACATTTTTCATATCGTACCGCCTCCGCACCGACAAATCAGGAAGTCGCCTAAAGGCTGTATTAATGAATAAGATATGTTTTAATAACTGAACAAGTTGGATGCAAGTATTTTTGTTTAGATGCAAGTGTTATATAGGTAATAGGTATGTGTGAACTTCAGAATGTAAAAATGGTTTAATGCTGCCAATGTAGCCAAATGTATAGTAACACATAGGCCTAAAGCCTGATTGACATACGTAAGAGAATCACATGGGAGATTAATTATATTGTGGGTCATCGAGATATAATGGAATCAACCGAACTATCAAACCGCGCAATACAATACAAATACACACCTCAAAAAACTCAAAAAGAACACAGTACAAAACATTATACAAACAACAGGCGGTCTTATCGCTAAAGATCGATCTCTTCCAGACAACTTTTTGTAGTTAAATGCATGCGGATCTCGTACGTGTACATGACACTTAAGGGTATGTACAATAATTTGTTTACTTTTGTAGCTACACCTACTATACCTACCTACCTATTAAACCAAGATCTTCAATTATGCTTACCCATTAGACCGACGTCACCAAGAGAAGTCGCTAATGTTATTCGAACCCTAGACTCCAGGAAGGCTCCGGGTTATGATTTAATTACACCGAAAATACTCAAGGAACTGCCAAAGAAAACAATTACTTTCTTAACCTGCCTATTTAATGCGATTTTCAGAACGGGATGCTTTCCCTATCCATGGAAAGTCTCACAAATCATAATGATACATAAACCAGGCAAGCCTGCACATGAAACTGGATCGTATCGTCCTATAAGTCTCACTCCAGTCTTGTCAAAATTGTGGGAAAAGATCTTCTTGGCTCGACTGAAATCACACTTGGATGCATGTGACGTTATACCGTCGCACCAGTTTGGATTTAGAAAGTCACACTCCACGACTGAACAGGTCCACCGAGTTCACGATACTGTACTTCAATGTTTTGAACGCAAACAATACTGCTCAGCAGCGTTTTTGGACGTCCAACAAGCTTTTGACCGCGTCTGGCACAAGGGTCTACTGTGCAAGATAAAACAAACCTTACCTCACTCGCTCTTTAATGTTTTGTCTTCATACTTGTCTGACAGAACATTCCAAGTGAGACACGGTGATGCAAGATCTAGGTTTTACGACATCAAGGCTGGCGTGCCACAAGGGTCAGTGATTGGTCCCGTTCTCTACAACATATTCACCTATGACTTGCCCACCTCGGAACATGTGACCGCTGCCACTTATGCAGACGACATTGCCTATCTTTCCTGTCACGAATCTCCAAAAACAGCCAGTGAACAACTACAGTTAATGCTGAATAGCACCCATACATGGCTAACAAAATGGCGTATACGAGCTAGTGCTTCGAAGTCAAACCACATAACGTTCAGCTTGAGAAGAGGAGATTGCTCACCTGTCCAACTAGGCAACGACATCTTACCGCATCGCGACACCATCAAATACTTAGGCTTCCACCTGGATAGACGTTTGACATGGAAAACGCACATAAAACACAAGCGCAATGAGATGAACTTGAAGTACAAAAACCTGCACTGGCTTATGGGACGTAACTCAACTCTATCTGTGGATAACAAATTACTACTATACAATGCCGTTATTAAACCAATCTGGAACTATGGCATCCAGTTGTGGGGAATTGCTAGCGATAGCAACATAATGTGTCTACAAAGAGCTCAAAACGCTATTCTGCGTGAAATTGTCAGAGCACCTTGGTTCACCCGGAACGACGAAATACATGATTACCTCAATATGCCCACCACAAAGGAAGAAATCAAAAAGCATACGAGACGTTATGTCGAGCGCCTTGCGGGCCACCCAAACCCTTTGGCGGCAAAGCTACTGGATACGACACAAGCTGTAAACCGCCTAAAACGAAAACACATTGTGTAGGCTGCATAGTGGTTGAGCGAGACGATGGTCTCCTAAACCGAAAACATACCCACACGGAACAAAACTGATTATAGTCGTTACCGACTGATGGCAGTATAAAATTGGAAAAAAAAAAAAAACTTTTGTATCTACAACAATCCACCTGCAGCTATAACGATAAAAGACAACTAGGTAATAAAATAAACATTGACAACTGCATTTTTTATGTCTGTAAGTATATTTTAGTAGTTAAGTAAACGGGATTTAAACTTGTATAGAGAATTCATGTCTCACTTAAGTACTAGTAAACTGTGTGAAAATCGTACAAATGTAAATCAATAGTTACTTAAATTTTCATTCACGTCGCACATAAAAACGCAAATTTTAAAACGGAAATCGCTAAAGTTCGTCCGCCAAAGTTTGCGTTCAACTAAATACTTTAAACCACAAACTTTAAGGTACATTATTCCATCAATCACAGGCGTGCTGGTGGGTTTTAGACAGGCAGGTTATAGTTGCCAAAGTTGTGCCGGAATTATTCCTGGAATTACGTGAACCGACCGATTGTGAGGGTTCAAACCCTTTTGAATAATAATGCAGGTCAAGCGCCCTTACCAGTAATTTATTAAGGAATCGTTTCAATTAAACGGATTTTGAAGGCGATCACAGAATTATTAGAAAGCGGTTAGAAATAAATATCTTGCTAAGCTATTATAAGAGCTTTCGTACTTCATATCTATATTTAATTCATTGGGTATCTTTTAATGCCATAAATAAGATTAGGTAAGATTAACAAGTATCGGAAAAGCGGACTTGTTTAGGTAATAATAAACTTGTATAAAGTTTATTAGCATTATTCATATTCCATAGTAATTTTTCTCTAGGTAGGTACTTAAAATAGGTAAGATAAATGCACCAATATATAAAATGAATTCTCGTCTCCTAATTTATTTAATCGTATGGCATATATTTACAGTGTAGGAAATAATAAAAAGTCTCCTAATAAAGAGTGATCTCTCACTCTTATATAATTTATCTAATGAATTCAGCGCGAACTTTATTGAAATAGTTATTGCTCCGCATTCATTGTTTCTTAATTCAACTCCGAAGCGTAAGGCCGGTCGCACATATTGGACACGTTTTCGTACGAAATTACTCGTCCGAACACGCACGAAGCCGCGCGAACGATCCCGACCTTGAAAGTACTATGGGATCGCGCTCACTGGATACGAATTGATCGTATTCGCATCCAGTGCCGATGTGTTGTGACGATCCTTATTAGGAGAATATGTTCAATTAATTATCTCATTATTATTATTATTTATATCTAACTTGACGATCGTAATGTGAATTCTTATATTTTTAACAACAATGCGAACTTATATCGTAATTTACATTAATTTAATAAATGAATCTGAATCTGAATAAGCATCAGCGAGCGCGCTCCCATAGCACTTTCAAGGTCGGGATCGTTCGCGCGGCTTCGTGCGTGTTCGGACGAGTAATTTCGTACGAAAACGTGTCCAATGTGCGACCGGCCTTAGGCTCCCATAGTTACGAGCTAGTGCGATAAAGAGCATGCGTGGCCAATCTCGTGAAAATCTGCGGCATTCGCAATGTTTACGCCTGGGATGCATTTGCCGAGAATTTGCGCCTGAATACTGTGAACTAGAAACACGGACGAGTATTGTTACTAACCCCGCTGCGGCTTTACCGACGTTTCTTACCACTAGAACACAAAACCATACCTACAGTTACAAAGTACCGTTAGCGATATTATTATGGCTGCGGTCTTTCGTTCAGTGGCGGTACTTCGACAGATCTCCAAAAGATAGTATTTTGAGATCTCTTTGAAAACTGTAAATTCGGTAGATCAACATTCTTTGTTGCTCGTTACCATGGTTACGTCTCCTGGATCACTCTTTAAAAGAGTGATTTTATAGGATTTAGGTCTACTAAAGTATAGGTCAATTTGGACGTGGGTCATCTTTTGCGCATGTTTTAACTTCATTTTATAAACACTTTTCTAGGTAGGTTTCTACCACATAGGTTTCGCCGGAAGATCAGCGCCGGCTCCCTGAGTCGGCATTATGCTGAGGTGAGACCTTTTTGTAACTTTTTTTTTTGGTTTGTTTCGTCATAAATAAATATTTTTCTTCTTTCTTCTTCTAAGAAACTCGGTTCCTGTTGTCTCCTAGCTAACGGGACAGAATAACAACAATAAAAAGTTGGTGACCCAATTGTCCATCACGCGAAGTTTCTGTCGCAATACCCGCCCGTGTGTACACGCCCGTTATTTGCTAGTGTTACCGCATCCGTTGCCACTTGCCAGAAAAGTTCTTCTATTCAACGGTTAACTGAGCTACGCAACGCCCCGTATACATTCAGAGGCAGTTTAGTTATACCGAAAGTTTTCACCTCAATTATTTAATTTACGAAATTGTGTAGGTACCACTAAGTATACTAGTGCAGGGGCTGGGAAACTGCGGCACGCAGGTCTAATCAAATATATATTGAACAACACGAACTTCGAAGTCTTCTCAAAAATATACCTAACGAAAAACCTGAAACAGGAATCTGTTACCGCACTCCGATTTTCCTAAAAAATGATATTATTACTGGCTACAGCACGAAAGTAGTGGGAATACAGGGGAATTTGTGCGTTACCGGCAAGCGGGCATTGAAATTGAGAATAATATGTTCCATTAGCAATTATTTCCATGTATTAACCAATCAGTGAGTGAGTGACGTCTCTGGTGTTGCAAGCGTCTATGGCGGCAGTTACCACTTACCATCAGGTGGGCTGTCAGCTTGTTTGCCTCCGACGTAGTATAAAAAAAATCATAATTATGTGATTATTTTTTTACTTTTGGTGAATATAATTATGCTTAAAAAAAGAATAATCAAACAAGTGAATGGAAATACATGAAAACAAATTCAAGAATAATTAACATAAAATGCAGAATTATATGGGAACAATAAAAAGTTAATATTAAAAGCTGAAATTAACCTGCCTCTCAAGCAAGATCGATCGCGTAATGTAGGTATTCAATATGTCATACTGTCTCTTGAGTAACTGATAATGGAAATGGTTTAGGATAGGTAATTATTTTAGACGTGTAATGTGTACCTAGTTTAAAAGTTGATTCAGCCATTTCCCTAGGGCCTTTTTTTTAAATATAGTTTTATAAGAAAACAGCCGAAAGACGTCCACTGCTGGCCTGCAGGCCTATGTCCAGCAGTGGACGTCTTTCGGCTGATATGATGATGATGATGATGAAGAAAACAGTCCCCGCGAAGGATACGGGCGGCTGAATTCACTATTCCTATTTATTTCCCTAGGGCCTAGGCTATGTAGATATATGTTGACATAATCATAATCATCAAAGTGCTAATACCAGTAAACCATGTAGGAACTTGTAAGACGCTCATTGTGAACATGAAATCAGTTCCGATATCGGTTTCAGTATCGACACAACAAGATACTACTAACCCAATAGGCGGGTTTTCGTTTACCGGAGGAGCTAAAACTTAACGCGTAACTTCATAAGTACATTGACCATCATTAGTACCTAACCTACCTTAGTATCACGCACATGACTGCTTTGGAGTTGCGGGCGTCTATAGGCTGCGGTGTCCACTTTCCATCAGTCGGACCGTACGCCTGTCTGCCACCATCGTTGTATAAAGAAATGTATATGTAGGTACACTTTTTTACCATGTAGCAACACAATAATTTTGCTGGAATATACCTACTTACACATGATTTTGAAGCTGACTGTACAAGTCTCAGGGACGTAAGTCCTCTAGCCTTAGAACTAGCTGCAATGTCGTTGTTAATCATCTACCACTTTAGTGGACAAGCGAATATCAGTTGCAACTCAATTAGGTATTCAATACGGATTAAGGACCAAACTGCCTGCCAAACGTCTATAATAGATCAATAGGTATACGAGCCGTCAATAGAAAATGGAAATGATGTAAACAGTTCATTACTTCGTAATCACGCACTTTTAAAGAACGAACACAGTCTTACCAACATTTTATAGACATAATCCTTGTATTTGCATTCATTTTAAGCTATAATATCTTTTAATTATTCATATTTCAATAAAAACAATTTTCGTTTACAATGATTAGTTATGTGACAATAGCTTGTCAATTTTTTTACTCATAATAATGCTAGGAATCATTATTGTCATTAAAAAAAAGTTCGTTTAAGTGATGGGAATATCAGTATATCGAAAAAGTTAAATGTGATTATAGATTCAATTACAAATAACCTCACTTCTCATCATTTTTCATTTACTTTGTTATGAATTTTCATTGCCCATTTATTTTTATTTGCTGCCATGAAGTTAAGAGCCACAAATACTCGCAATGAATATTCAATAAAATAATTTCTCGAGTGCCAAGTGGATTGCTTAATTATTGTTATAGACTTTCCTCATCACTATTTTACAACAAATCCATACACGACAAATGAATTGTTAGTCAGACATATTTGTTTACATAATTTCCATTTTCTATTGACGGCACGTATACATACAGTATACATACATAAATACATATACTCAATTACTCATGCCCGTAACCCATTGGGGTAGACAGAGACCAAAGAACGCCAAATACGATCCTTACATACTTATTTTGCTTCAATCACATCCATACATCTCGTGTTGTCATCAACATGTCGGTTGCGGGAACTTCTGACTGGGCCTTTCTTCAAATCGGTTTATAATGGTATACGTTTTTAGGGTTCCGTAGTAAACATCCTTATAGTTTCGCCATATCCGTCCGTCCCCGGCTTAGCTCAGTACTGGAAAACTATACATATCAATAAGTAGCCGAACTTAAGAAATGTACTTGAAAAGCACTCTTTATTTCGTTTTCCATTGATATCTTAAATAATGTTAACAATATTCTGACAAAAACATAGTACATTTGAAAGCGCAATGTGGACTACCACGGAACCCTACATTGCGCATGGTCCGACACGCACATGGCCGGTTTTTTGAGCTAGAATTTTAACAGTCATTTTCGTCGTTCGAGTTTGCAATATTTGCATTACCGTACTCGCTAGCGACTGCGTAAACGATTCATATTAACTGTAATGTAACCGCCAGAGGCCAATTTTACAATTTTCATAGCTTGTTATCATATTATTTTCCCGTTTCAAGATTGATATCCTTGATAATTGAACCATGTTCAACTCTTTGTAATCCTACTTAATATTATAGGTAAAAACGAAAATTTAGAAGTTTCAATGTTTGACACGACTTAATGGTACACAATCAGTTTATAGCCTGAATTAACATATAGGATACTTTTTATCCCAAAAATCATCCCTCGAAGTGATAAAATAGGGAGTGGAATTTAAGTTTACGTGGACGAAGTCGCGGGCAAAATCTAATAAGATCATGAAAATAAATTCATTCATCATAGAATTTTATCTCATAGAAAGCCTTGCTTCTCTTATAATTATATCAGCACATAATTATGTAGATGTTACTTACATGATTGCTGCATCTTCTTGAAGGTAATTTAATCAGTCCCTGACAACACGCGGCATACAAAGCGTGGATATAAATCGATTCAATGCAATTCCCATGACAACTCCATTTTACATATCTTACTATCGACAAGACCGAAGACGAGGCATTAAATCCGAGAACATTCTCTGGCACATGTTCGCCGAAGTAATTGGCTACTAAAGTATGGATAGCAAGAACATCACCTGCGGCGCCGCCCCTTCCGTGTCGGCAAGTGCCCCACAGGGTATGTTTTGGTTAGTACACTAAAATAGCCAACTAAAGAATCGGACCTATAATGGCTCCTAACTCAGTCTTCGAAGGATATACTTACGAGTAAACTTAAGGAGACTTCCTGACTTGGCGGGGCGGGATCGATATGTGACATTTTCTTCTTTGACGTGAACTTACTGACGTCGCAAAGATTCTCACTTGACATAATACTGTCAGTATTACGTTTGCGCAGTAGTAATATTATGCTCAGAAGCGGAGCAGTACCGCCTTCGCATCTTCGAGCTACCGCGCATCCCGCGCCAGTCAGGTAGCACTCATTTAAATGTAGGGGCGCAGTAAAAAGCGATACTGTGTCGACTGAGAGCTGACACTGACCTTTGACACTTTTCTCATATCGTACTGCCTCCGCACCGACAAATCAGGAAGTCGCCTTACATATATTTTTTTAAGATTAGAGGGTTTACTTATGTTTCAAAGGATTAATTTTCTAGAATCGTATATTTTTCCAATCTAACTTTATGGATGCTATACGATGAATTTTATTCAAGTCCTGATAAATTAACACTTTCATCATTCGAAAAAGAAACTACATTCCTAAATGCGGAAAATAACTCGTCCATGTGAAGTGAGATCCATTAGTGTTAAAACAGGAAATAAAAGAATATTCATTGAAAATTTTTACTCGACCAGTTACCATCACGTATATGATAATTATGGAGATAAATCATTTATCAGTTTGTCATGATATATTTTAATACAACATAAACATATTTAGCAATAACACTAAAACTCAATTGTCCTAAAATGTAGCCTCAACTGTAAAAATCTATCACACACTAACTCTATCATACATCACCGAGACACATTCCTTTATCTAACACTATTCTAAGGCAATGTTAAATTGCCTACTTAGAACTATAAATATCTCATACACTACTCTGTGGCTCTGTGCGTAGTGTGATCTAGGGGCCAATTCCGACAGTCGATCGCCCCATCCGTCAGCCATGCTACATTGCACTGAACATCCGAGGTTTCGATTTAGTATGGATTTAGTTCAGATTCGTCACGGAAACATTTACATGGAACACGGAGAAAAAATAATAACTAGATTTTATAAAGTCGTTTTGTTATTGGTTTCATTACTGTAGTCATAAAATCTAAAGTTCAGCTGGCAATACTAGCAAAAGCTATGTTTTACACCCCCCTAGCTATGTTATACCCACATTATCTTTTGTTATACCTACAACTTTTTAGTTATTACGAAAAAATGGTTGTCGTGTCGTAAAATTTAGTGACTATCATCAAGGTGTACAGATTCTTGCGCTAGATCAAGTGTTTGATCAGAAATCCGTTTCATCATACTTCAATTCATCAAACATGCAAATTACCGCCGGACTTACAAAAGCATTTGCCCAAGCTGAAACGAAGACCTTCGATCGCTTCGCTCGCTCGGTCGATGACGCAAGCGGTAAATGCATCGATTTGAAAACACACAATCACGAAAAATCCTGAGTATAAAGCAAGTACTAAGTTACCAATAAATTACCAATCATTCATATAATTTACAATACTCGAAATTAACAAGGTTATTAAAATTATTTATATAACAAAGTATTTGTGAGTTGAAAAATCTTCCGCAGAGTGAAAAGTTAACATATCCTGTAAATAAGTTAGCTGGTAAAAGGAAACTTGCTCTGGAACACCGAACACACCTTAAGCTTAAAAGTTTGCTAGGAACAATAAACATTTCGATATTTTATATAGAACTGAAAGCAATGGTCAGGAAATATCTTTGAATCGAAAACTTGTAGAATAACTCTTTATTTACGAATATTTGAAGTCGGTAAACACTCCTCGCCAATTTTGCATCATTACAAATATAAATTAAATTAAATACACGGTTTATAAATAAATAAATATTTGTGGACAATCCTACACAAATCAGCCTAGTCCCAAATGAAGCAAAGCTTGTACTATGGGTATTAAGCAACGATATACATACTTAAATATATAGATAAATAGATACTTAAATACATTAGAAAACATCCAAGACCCAGCAGGAACAAATATTCGTGCTCATCAGAAAATTAAATGCCCTGACCGGGATTCGAACACGGAAACTCTAGCTTCGTAGGCAGGGTCACTACCAACTTAGCTGAAGCGGTCGTCGTTTAAGTTAATAAAATAAGAAATAGGTAAGGTAATAGTTGTTATTAACATAATAAACACACGTTCTTATGTAAGTTATTGCAAACAAATTTACCGGATAAGATAAGAGTATTTCATATTCTTTCTAGTATTATTTTGCATCCTAAATATTTTCCTTCCTAAGACTTAATATATAAATTATTTAATATATAATTATATTATGTAATATGTAAATTAAACTATCGAAATATGTTTTGTCTCAGCTTGTTCAGGAAGATGAAAAAAATCAGAGCTCTGGCAATCCAGGTCTGTAGGTATGGTAACAATAATCCAATCAAAACCATAAAATGTAACAAAATACTAATTTTGTAAAAGGTTCCGCTCATAAAAAACGTGAGATCTAACCCTTATTTCAGAGTAACTGTCATACAACACGTTCCTTAACTGCGTCAAATTTTTTTCAAATGTTTTTGGCACAGTTTACAGTTGAATTGGCAAGTTTTTTTAATTACTAAGTTACTTAAAGGGATGCTTATTGCCTTTTTTTGTTTAAAAATGGCTTTCCATCAAATTTATGATGATTTCGCCAACCACGTGTGCAAAGACGTTATTCGGTAACGACGCCATGACAGTAACGAGAGCACGTGTTCACCAACGCGGCCACTACCAAAATCCCTTATCGCCTTTGTACTTTAATCTATTGTGACATGTACAAATGTTTTAACCTGTTATAGTACAATTAAGTGTTTACATACATACAACATGCATTGTACTCACTTAAATATAAAAACTAAAGTTAAAAACTTTCGGACGTCAATATAACGTGGTTTGATATTGAAATTAAATACTGGATTCGGCAAATTCGGCAAGTAAATAAGTAAGTTAGGTTAAATAGATTTACAGTTATTGGGGTATCAAAAGTAGCCGGCCGGTGTGTACGTCGCCTTTTTTGCTTCGCGAATTTGGCTGACACACTGGCATGTGTCAATATAAATATGGTTCTCAAATCTCTTATATCTTATCCTCCGCACATCTAATCTGTAGGGTAGTGGTGAAACTTTTAAGAAACTTATCAACTGACTTTTATTCTATTCATAAAGTTATTTGGCCCTACATCACTTTTGAAGTACAATATGGGAAACGTGCGTAATAGGGTATTAAACTATGGTAAAAATAAATTATTTTTTACTTGACTAATAAAAGATCTAACGAAAATACTCGAAAAACATCAATTATTAATTAGTTTTAGCTAATTGAAAGATTTTATAAGCATAAAGATTTAAAAAGGACGCTGATTTGAACAAACCTACTCACACTGCCTTAGTGACGTCACTAAGACAGTATTTCCCTACAAACTTCATATTAACAAATAGTTTTTGACATTTAATAAAAAGTTGCTGATTTGACTAGGGGTTTAATACCGTATTCTGTAAAGGTACATTACATTTGACGATACACAATAACCAATATTAAATAAAGTGTTTCTTGTTGTTTAAATTATTTATCTTAGTATAGTTAATTCAAATTTGTGCATTTAATACAAATTATACAAACAGTACTTACCGCAATTACCTAACAATTTTCATCCGAATTTGGTAAGTTTGTGCGGATCCGATATCACCGACCATCGACACCGGTTTGCGGCAATAATAAACTCCAACTAGAAATTTAATTAATCGAACGCTCCCCCAAACTCGACGATCGGATATTTCGATCACTTTATTAATAAACCTCGTATGTTAACACCACTTAACGCTGAAAACACAATCTTATTCTTTGGTGTCAAAGTTGAAATTCCAAGAGAAGAAAATATTTAAAATGAGATTAGGAAAATCCGGGGGGCACTTGCGGAAATAGAACATCGAGTTAACGTAATTTTAATCTGTATCCAATAGCGTCTCAAGTGAGCGGTGAATGAAAATCGTTTTCACGGTTAGCTTTTGTAGGGGTTCATTGGAAGAGAAAAGGATTCTACTAATGGATACTTCGCGCTTTAAGACTATTAGATTAGTTTTCATTTGCTGAATTTTATCCTATCTTAAGCTTTAACTATTTTTATTTTACCTATGTGATGTCAATCAGTCATTCATTAGGTGTATTTATAAACGATTCTTAGTATTATAGTGGACATGCTGGTTCACTCTTACATAAAAAAAAACAATAAATAACATAACATAACAGTTCAGGAAGAAAATAACATTCTTAATAACGCGAATAAATAAATACTTCCAACGCAGTGTCACAAGAAAACATTTTTCTTAACAACAGACAGTCTCATTCTTATTCCAGACAAATGCTTACTCTATTGTAGCCGCCTTTGAAATAACAATGTCAATTTCACAAAGTAAATATGGCAAATCGTAAGGAAATCCGAACACATGTTTATTTTATGTTCAGTGTATCCGATGCGAAATGCAAAACAATGTTCAATTAAAAAACCAGTTTAAAATCAACTCATTGTTTAAAAACATAATGTAAAAAAATCTGACTTAAAATACATTTTTAACACACACATACTGCCAGGAACTCGCCTAGCGGGCGCTCTCCTCTCCTCGATATTGCGTAGCACTACGAAAAGTTAGGTAGCGAAAGTGTTAAGCAGGTTGAAAAAAAAGTGCGTGTCGGACTTTGCACATTTTAGAGTTCCAACTGCATACCAACATTACCAACCGCAAAATTAAGTTGGTTTTAATAGGAAAACTAAGGAGATTTCAAAGAAAGAATCTGAATTCTGAATTATCAATATATTCGTATTTGTTGGTAAATTATATGTAAACATTGTCACCAAATTTCAAGGTCAACGAGAAGTTATAAGATTCTTTTGTGACAGACGACGGACGGAGGGACGGACGCGTGAGTAACAGCAAGAGGGTTCCGTCTGGACACTTCGGGTACGGAACCCTAAAAATGAACACTCAGTGACTCACGGATATCCCAGCACAAAACTTGTAAATACCTACATATTTTAATTACCACGCTGCTGCCAGCTATTCATGGAGCCCTGAGTTAATCAGCCGTACAGTGCGTGGATGACACGGCACCAAACGACTCCCCACGGCCATCCTTCTCCTTCTTGCTCAGAAGAACCTAACAGCCATCCCGCTTCCTCCAACATGTGTCCTTTCATGTAACAAAACAAAGGTTACTGCTTCGTGGTCGCCGCAAATGCATCCAATTTACCCCTAACAGCGGAATGGGTCAAGCGAGAATTGACAATCAACGTGTGATGTATCGTCAGGTTTTATTTCTGCAATTTGTTGAGTGCTTTCTGAGTGGCAATGCAACAATGCTATTTCTAGTAAAACTGTGCTAAAGACTTTCTTTTCCCGCGTGAAAATTGGAAAGGGCTATTACTTTGAGTAGTATTCAGTAATAACAGTTAGCAAATTAAAGTGGATTTTAATACGCCGTCTGAGTTGAATAAATTGAAAATTTTTAAGTGCATTAATTCATGCCATCCACGTCATGCCATTGATTGTTAATATGTTCATGTGAAACAAAGATAGAACATGAGAAGACATACCTACCTTTACTCTATATGTGAATACACAGTCCAATAATTCAGATAAGGAGTAATCAATCGCGGGAAGTCTTACCGTCAAATGGACCGTACGCTTGTTTTCCACCGCCGTTGTATAAAAAACCGGACAAGTGCGAGTCTCCCGGCGAGGACTCCCTCTTCACATTATTTGGCCGCAGCGATAAAAGCTAGTATCAAAGATAAAAACTCGCTCAGCGGTGCACGCTTGACGGTCAGAACTCAGAACTCACGCTGAGAGACCAATCAGCGGTCAAGGTCATACTGGACAGCGTGGATCTAAGTGCACTGGTGCAAGTTTCCGTCGCACTTGAACACTCGCTTATAGCCGAGCGACAAAACTATAGGAACTCATCAACTCGTTTCTAGTTTCTAGCTCTAATTGCTTCTCGCTCATCGTCGGCGGTGGGACCAGTATCTTAATCTGTAATAAATAATAGCTCATCATAAACAAGTAGAAGCGAAATCACTCAATTTATGATCTATGATCGCAAAAATAAAAACGAATTAATGCGAAAACCTGCTTTATCTTAGCCACAATAAAACTCAAAGTAGTAAATTGTGTAAAATTATGTTCATTAGCTTCAACTTATACGAATGTCATCGGTATGAAATGAGAATCACACGCATTGGCATTGGCCAATGATGTTGTAAAATATCGTGTCATTGACAACTGTATATGGACTTGCCTCACCATACGTCCTTATTATATCTTGACCCTGATATTCGTGACAAATATGTGCATATTCGGAGGTTAGGCTTATACTGGTTTATCCGAGACGAATTTTCCGTACGTGAGCAGGCATTGTAAATATCTACATCACTCTGGTCTGGTAGGTACATAGATTCAACTCCCACCCCCGAATGCATTAATTTAAGGGATAGAAAGTATCCTATATATTAATCCAGGATAAAAACTCTATGTATACCAAGTTTCATCATAATCTGTTCAGCCGTTTTGCGTGAATGAGTAAGAAACATCGAATCATCCAAACTTTCGCATTTATAATATTAAGTAGGATATTTTTTATGATTTCATTACAAAGATTTCATTTCAGAGCTTTCCCTGTACTAGACGATATTACTTGCCAAATTTCATAGTTCCGTCAACGGGAAGTACCCTATAAATTTTTGATTCCCTTGATAGTGTTGAAATATACGTTTTTTGCGGCATAAACGGGCGTATCTTTTTTTACGTAAACTTAGAAGTTTGATTTTTTTACAGCTTCAAGGGGCTGTAGACCTGAGTAATATAGTTTTAATTTCAACACGACGAAATTTATCAAAAAATTGAGACTCAGCAATAAATCATGTTAATTAGGTATATTATTGCCGTCGTAAATCCGCCATCTTCACAGCTCATCATTGTTAGTCAAATCTCGTCGTCCACATAAAAATAATCCATACTTGAGGCCGACAATACCTGGCTCCCTATTAAAAACAGAACACGTAGCGAATTAAAGTTAAAGCGAAATTAAGCGTAATCAACATTAATAAGAAGACCGTGCCTGGAATAGCAGACGGTAGATGGTATGTAAAATCTCATCTCCACATTAAACGATATTAAATCTAAAATGCAAATGCTCACGTCCTTCCCGTTGAGAATAGCAGGAGCTAAAGGACTAGAAACGGTACATGAGACGTTTTTCTTTATAACGACAAAAAGCTGTCTTTTTTCCGGTTTTAAGCCTCGTAGCTATTGCCATTGATGGGTTTCAATTGAAAGATCCGGCTAAGTGTGAGTCCGTCACAAGAAACCGTATATTTTACAGAAACTTGTGCGTACGTCTTATTACCTACTAATCATATCCAAAACAATAATACGCTACGGAGCGTTCATATAACTCAATTTCCATTGGCTTGCTTAATTTTCGACTAGTTCAGTTCTTTTACGGTTCATAAAGAATAAGACAGGCAAAGTATTTCCATCTCGCCTAAGAATATTTTTGACGCGCGGCTACTGCCCTCTACTATCACTATTTTATTGATTATACCCACATTTTAACTATTTAATTGAACATTTTGCGTGCGGAAATCATTTATACAAAAATATTCTCTTAGATTAAACCTTAACCCCTTTATTCATAAACCTCTGGTAAAATGTGTTTTATTCCTTTCTCACAAACATAAGTTTCAGATAAAAGGACAAACGAACTAAAATTAAATATGTTTGATGAACAATTATGAAGAATAAACATTAGTCACATAATGGTTACATTACAAAGACCAAAGAAAATAATGTGCTACATATTGATGTACCGTAAACTGGGGTTACTTTGTTTAACAATGGGGCTACTTTGATCATTGTGGTACGGACCAATACTATCAATTGGCAAGTAGGTAGGTTGAATAAGTTAAACAGCAAGATCAAGGACTAAAATTTGCAATGTGCTCATCACACAAATAAATGCCACGGCCGGGATTCGAACCCGGGACCTCCAGGTTCGTAGGCAGGGTCACTACCAACTAAGCTAAAGCGGTCGTCAGACTAGAGTAACTCCAGTTTACCAGTACTTGCTTTTTAGGGTACATATAGACTTCCGTTCGTTCCAACGAAACCCTATTACTAAGGTGCTGCTGTCCGTCTATCGACGGGCTGTATGTCATGAACCGTAATAGGTAGAGACTTGATTTTTTTACAGGATACATATGGGTTACAGTTACTGCTTTAACAAGTAGGTAATATTAAAAATTCTATTAAAATAAAGTAGAGTGAGTGCGAGGAGCATACAAGAAACGAGCTTTTTTACTTGCGCTTGACCGATTTTTAGTTTTATGCCTTCAATTACACTATTTTATGTGTTTATCAACAAAAGTATACAGTGGAATACCTACATATCGTAAAAAGTATAATAACTAATTGTATATATATGAAAACCTATAATAGAAATATAAATCGCGTATCGCGTATCTGACTGCGCCAGACAGTCTGCCAACAGGGAGAGGTGGCGGGAGATCGTGCGGAGAGCTGTATCCGCCCCTACCACCAACGTGAATGCCTCGATGTGACCACGACCGCTCTGTCAAGAGCGTAACGACGGAGAAGAAGAAGATAATAGACACAATAGACCTTATGCAAGCTGTCGCCCGTGTTACCAAATACGTTAAAAGACTACACAAAATAAAGACTGAATTAGTTGCTTGCCGTCCTTAATGCGGCGTCGATATGTGACCTTAAGGTGACTTCCTGATTTGTCGGTGCGGAGGCAGTACGATATGAGAAAAGTGTCGAATGTCAGTGTCAGCTGTCAGTCGACTCGGTACCATTTTTTACTGCGCCCCTACATTTAAATGAGTGCTTCCTGACTGGCGCGGGATGAGCGGTAGCGGGACGATGCGAAGGCGGTACTGCTCCGCTTCTGCGCATGATATTACTACTGCGCAAACGTAATACTGACTGAGCTTTATGTCAAGTGAGAATCTTTGCGATGTCAGTAAGTTTACGTCAAAGAAGAAAATGTCACATATCGATCCCGCCCCGCCAAGTCAGGAAGGCGCCTAAGGCGCAGGGGTGGGCATGGCATTCTCGATACAAACTCTGTGCACGTTTTATTCGTAGATACTGGCACTAACGAATATATACATTTTTGTTGTAAATATTAGATATGCGAAGAAAGTGATGTGAAAATTTTCAAATATTTCAAAAAAACGTAAAATTTAAAAATATAAAAAATAATGAAATTAAAAAAAAAAAACATCAGGAAATAGCTATCTGAAAAATAAGCATACTGACCAAAAATCATAACTTTAATGCAAACACAAACGAATAAAATCCTGCACAAAGTTTGTATGGGGAGAGCTTTGCCCTACCCGTCCTCTTAATCCGTCATCTCGCGATCACGGAGATCTCCAGGCACATAACCAAAGAATATATAGGTATGTTACTGTTTGTTTTTTTCACCGGGACATATCTAGAAATTTCAAATCGCCTTACATTGATGCATGCAGAACTAATCTACTAATTCGTCCGGTTGTGAAGCCATCGGATCGGCAGTCTATTCCTGCCCAGGGCTGGCATTCGCAACATATACTAGCTACTCCTGCAACATCTTAAAGTAACCAATACAAATGTAACCTCGACTGCGCACAGTTCTTACATGTATCGAAATCAAGATGCAGTGGTGCTCCGATGGTAGGAGTTGAATTGTGAATAGCGACGCTAGCTCATCGCCACTCGTAATTTGGGAATGCCATTCATGACTGGAATAGCCTCGCCCGTGGAACGGTTAAATTTGTAGTAACTCTCAGTATGTTTCTTTAGAAGAGCGCGGTCCTCGATATCAATATTATGCCGTTCGAAAATATATGCACGGTCAAAGTATTGAAAAAATACGAGGACTCGACTGCCAAGGGCATGAGGTTGGTCAGTTTTGTTTAATCTTTGGTAACGTAGGGGAAGGTTGCTATCATTGGACCAGCGCTTTGATTGGACCACCTAAATATTTTAAAATCTGCGCATGCTAGACAGAGACAACCAAGGTACAAAGTGTCCTTGGGATACCCGGCCGGCCCCACGGAAACCTCAGTCGCGCCGTGCTTCTCGGCGACGAGTGACGGGAGCAACTTTTTTTTCGTTTTTAAATACTTTACCCATACGCAAATGCACATATTAAATATACAGTATACGCATATTAAAATATTGATTTCTGTTATTTTTTTATAAAAAAACAAAATTTAGAAAATATATATTACAATGTCGATTTCCATATTATGTCTCCTTGATTGGACCATCAGTATAAATTTCCTTAGTCCATTGATGGCGACTCAGTGGTTCAATCAAGGTGACCATGGTCCAAAGAAGGCAACAGCCTGAGAAACCCTTTTCACGTTTTTTCTCCAAGATTATTACACCTTATTGCGTTGAGTTAAAGGTAATGAATATAGTACATTACTTAACAAGGGCGGTAAAACAAATAATGTCTCAGATCGCAGGTATTTGACGCCCGAGCCGAAGGCAAGGGCGATAAATATGCGATCTGAGGCTTTCTTTATTACCGCCCGTGTTAAGTACAAAATTTTATGTCACCCCCTGGCCAGGAAGTGGGATTTCCCGCGCGCAGACTTGTTTTATTTTCTTACATAAATTTTGTACATTATAAGGCAGCGAAGTTAGGTGGTCCAATGATAGCAACCTTCCCCTACTTACATCTGTTCTGCAGAACCCTTCCCGCCACATGGATTGGCTGCTCGTGGCTGCAATAGAACCACATGGTCACAGAAGTAACAAAAGACACAAGGAGCAATAACTTGATACAAATTTGGAAGAAATTAACTTAATTTAAAAAAAAATACTGCTATTACAATTTACAATAAAAATCTCAGAACAGAAACAACATAAGTATTTTCAAACAATTCAACAGAAATTTAAAGTTGAATTAAACCCATACTTAGTTGCTAGTACTCAGACAAATTGGATCCGAACGCTTGCACTTAGCACTGAGTGTTTTATTTCAAGCCCTAGAAGTGTTTTCAATAGACGGCGCCAACAACGATAACGATGTGGATTCTATTTCGGACGTATAGGCAGGCGTAGACAACTCTAAACTACGGTAGCCTATCTATAGGTGGACCGCACCCTGAGACCGCATGAAAGCCTACCTTTTGACGTGTGGGGACACCAGGGGTATGAGGGGTCTTACTCCTGTGCCCTCGCAGTCGAGGACTGGTTAAGACGGTCGATCTACAGTGGTGTAGCGCTTCAAGAATGCGGCTGTCAAGCAGCGGCCGTGGGTCCGCGACCCGGCTCGTGCCTATTGTTTTGATTGTTTCGAACCTATGTAGGTACGTAGCGTTATTTAACATTTACCGTTAGCTTTTCGGTAGAGGAAAACATCGTGAGGAAACCTGTATACTTCTGCGAAGAAATTCAAATATGTAACATGTGAAGTCCTACAACTGCTGCCCGTTCCCTCTCGTCCACCAGTCTGTTCCCAGCAGTGGCGCGTACATAGGCTGATGATTATAAGACAACAATGTTAAACGGTAGTCGTTATGGTTCGAGACTATCTGGGGCTCGAACTCGAGCCATTGATATTGGGAAGCGGTTGCCTGAGTTGTGCCACTCACGACCTTGGGACGTGTACGCAACTCACCAGTACTTGCCCGTGTGGAAGGCTCTACGAGCATTACATCGACACATCCAGACGCAGAATTCGTAATACATGGTAGATTACACCACGTGCTACACTAGTGTCACTAGTCACTTCAATTAGAAAGCTTACAGTTCACCATAACAGATATGGAATTTCCTAACAGAGTTAAATATTAGATCTGCCAGATCTGCCAATCGTAGACAAAACCGGTAACCGACGTGAATTTTCCATTGAGAAACGCTTTTTTATAGGCTAAATATCTGGGCGGCCGAGCTTTGCTCGGCGTTTTCCCGGACATGAGACCTAGCTAGATCGATTGCTCGTCCCCAAAAACCCCCACATACCAAATTTCATCAAAATCGTTAGAGCCGTTTCCGAGATCCCCGAAATAAATATATAAATAAATATACAAGAATTGCTCGTTTAAAGATAATATCTGGGCGACCGAGCCTTGCTCGGCGTTTTCCCGGGCATGAGACCTAGCTAGATCGATTGTTCGTCCCCGAAAACCCCCACATACCAAATTTCATCAAAATCGTTAGAGCCGTTTCCGAGATCCCCGAAATAAATATATATATAAATAAATAAATAAATATACAAGAATTGCTCGTTTAAAGATATAAGATAAGATAAGATAAGATATAGATTTGCCTAATGTCATACCTATGTTCGCCACTAGCAAATTTTATTAAAAATACACCGCCAGGTAAAATATATTTTTCTATGGTTTTCTATCGGGAAACAAAAGATCCGTACAAAACCTGTAACCCATTTTAAGGAAAAAACACGTAGCTACATTACCGATACAACGTCCATTATCATTCTCACTAGACCTCTGGGTCCATCTTAACAAAACAAAAGCCTAACGACTACGGGCGAGCCTTGAAATATTTAACTCAACGCATCGTTAGAGGAATTTTAAAACAGCGCTATCCTTTACTAAGCGAAGACTTTTTCCCACGTGGGAAATTCCACAATTGCACTAGCGGAGATAAAGTACTAGGGCAGCATGCGTCAGTGGGGGCGTGTTTAACAATTCAGGCGAGGTCCTCGCTACCCTTTTGTGTTTCGCTTGGGTGTTTGCGTTCAATTAGACACTGCAAATTGTCGACAGGACCTCTAGCGGCTATGATAGCCTGGTGCAAATTACGGGGTATTGGTGCATGCCTGATTTGGATCCATTGTGTGAAATTGTTAATTGAATTGCTGATCTTGGTAGCACGCTGTTCTAGGTATGACGATGGTTTAAGTCGCATTGACACCATGTGCAAGAGTCGCATCCAAATTTATCTACAGTGCGACTTAAAAGGAGTAGTAATGTCAAATGGTATATTTTAAAACGCCAAGGCTCCGAAATGGGCCACCATAAATATATTATGTTGAAGTTTAATATCTTAATAATAATCTAAACGTTTGGATACCCTGCCATTCTTACACGTATGTAAATGTAGCTTTAATGGGGAACGAATGAACGATGTATCTTAGGCTTTAATTAAACAGTTGTTAATTTAATAACTCACGAACATTTAAAGTCATCATTCTCCTAGCGTTGACGCCCGGGGTCCGCTACCTAACCCCAATATAAGGCGTAGGCACTAGTTTTTACGGAATCGACTGTCATCTGACCTTCAAACGCAAGGGGAAAACTAGACCACACGACGAACATTTAAAGTATTTCTGCGAAAATCACCAATGAATTTTGCGAAACAGAACATATTTTAGCGAGTTCGAATCCTGGTTCGGGTTTATTTTAAACTGGTTTTTGCCCGCGACTTCGTCCGCGTGGAACGCGTTCATCGCGATAAAATTTAATTGCTATTTGTTTATATCAGGCGCTTCTAACAGGACAATAAATTAATGTAACTATTTATTTACTTATTTATATGTATACATATTCACAATATACGCATTTTAATCTCCAAAAATGGTCAGGAATACACTATCAAAGTTTGTCGGGTTACTCAGGCCCACGGTGTATTTATAAGAACGTTGTATCTCGAAAATTTAAGAAATGGAGAAAAAAGAACTCTAATAAAGTAAATAAATACTTCCCTAAATATCAATGATGGTCTTCGTACTGATACCTATCGTATTTATAATTCTGCAAGGTTCATTTGGCTTCGACTCAATAAACTATTCTGTTATGGTAATTAAATTACAAGTAGATGTAAATGAACAGCGGAATTTGAAAGCTCTCTCGATTGGTAGCTTCAGGCAACTGCCACAGCTTACTGGTTCCCAAGAAAGTAAATCTACCCTAAGTACTGATTAACTAACAACTACCACCAATTAATTAATATACCACCTGTTAAGTACATAATTGATATTAAGATTGTGAATTACTTAAGATTTATTTATCATTTACCAAAAAAATACAAAAAAAAGTTAAAATCAAACGTTTTCCTAGTAGGATTTTTTATATATATATTTTGCCATAATATTATAATTGCTCCTCCTAACCTAGCCTAAAGACGAAAGATTAAAGAATAACATATAATTATTTATTTCAGATGTAGTCACCAGCCGGTGATTATTGTCAATTTTAGAGTCTTAGCATTTCAAAATCTATCATTTGTGGTTACTCCGGGCCAGAATTATCTTTACCGGCGAGTTCTGTTTCCAACTACGCTACAAAGCGTTTCGCGTTTTATAATCCTCATTAAGCTTTGTCTTATCAAATAATAACAATGTCTCCTATAGCGAACTAATTAGACACTGCCCCGAGAAATCTACAGCTTAGGCTTTGACAAACCTTAGTTTTGATTAAGCGACGCAAAAATTCATTTCTCAGTTAGGTTAGGACAAACCTTAGTTTAGTAACAAAGCGAGCTATGGTAGAATATATCTGCAATTCTGCAGGGTAATTGAGTAATTTTTCGAACGGGCATTCATTCACATTGATCGTCATTTTCATCTTCAAAATAATTACACATGTCATCTAAAGCGTGTTCGCTGGGACATAAGCGCTTATACTATAGACACGCATACTAGGCACAGTAGACTTCAAACAGATGTATCCACTTCATTACCTTATGCCGTTGTAAGGTCCAAAAGTGGATACATCTCATTGTAGTCAACTAATATATATCCTTGTCTAAATTTTTGCTACAATATACGCCTGCCATAGTTTTATCCCATCATCAGAACTGCGTTTTGACAAAAACGGGACCAACTTGGATATATATTTTTAGGAATCAGAAACGGAATCAAGTTTTTAAACGTAATTTATTAATAATTTTCAATTAATAACAATTAAAATACAAATTCAACTCAAGGTGTACAATCAATAAGCTAAATGACTAAATAATGGCGATAAATACAAAGAGCACACAATCTTACGTCTACCTCGTACGACGGTCGACAGGCAAAAAGTGAGCAGAACACCTCCTAGCCTACCTTTATACTGTCAACCATCATACCCCAACCACAACTTAACCTAAAATGCCTAACAATATATATAGTTACAATCAAAAAAGAATTTTCAAAATCGGTTCAGAGATGACGGAGTTCTGGAGTAACAAACATAAAAAAATACAACCGCATTGAGAACCTCCTCTTTAAAAAATCGTGAAGTCGGTTAAAAAATATAGCCTTATTGCAATTCCTATAAGAAGAAATAGATAAGAGTGCCATGTTTTGTCTCTATCACCGACAGAGCATTTTTTCATGTTCGGGGTGTAGGCACAGGCATACTTCCATAAGCAATACATTGAACATGCAAACCGGTGAAATTGCGTAGTACAGTCAGCAAAAAAATTTGTCTACCACCCTACGGTCGAGGTTCATTTGAACGTCATGAAACAACAAGGTCGATTTCCCCTTGCAATAATATTATGACAGTGACAATTGCTCCTTTCATTTATTACATGTATTTACGTCATGTCATGTGCATGTTCAGATGTCTAGAAATCTCACTATTATTAACCCTCGTTATGAAGTGCTTCATTATTAGCTCGTTCGGCTCTTGTTAAAATACGAGGCATTAATGCAGAAAGTAGAATAATATTATAATTACACGATTGTTGAATATTACGTTGACAATAATACTTGACACTATTTGTCAGTGATACATTATTTTTCAGTTGCAAAAAGATTTTCTTGAAAAAGATCGTAATGGCTTTAATTGAAGAGAAGAATATATAACATTATTGCAAAATAATAGCCTATTGCATTGATAACAGAGGTTAAAATAAAATAACCCATGACTTTATAGGTCAGGCATCTCAGATAATAGACGTATGTCAATTTGTGCAACACTTGTTCCACGCTGTTAGAAAAGTCAACCCTAGCGATAATTAGATCTCACAGAAACTTTTGTCCAAACTGGTAGACCACTTTCTTGCCCTTCTGTGTGTGTATGTGTGTGTGTGTGTGTGTGTGTGTGTGTGTGTGTGTACCCCCGCGCGGTAATCACGTAACGTTTTCGACCGTTAGTACCATAGATTTAAATGTCAAATCCCATACTAAAACTGACATTAAATACGTACCAACGCTAGTACATATCGTTACGTGATTACCCCGCCGGTCGCCCGGTGGCGCATCTATAACTACTTGTATATATTATATATATCTATGATTTGTTCACATATGTATAAACTGGTGAAAAAATGTTATTATAATATAAATGATTTCCTCAATGACATTGACATTAATATTAATTGACTTTTATTTTTAACTAATTAAAATTATATGACATGCAATAATAATATAATTTACTTGATATCTCCGCAAATTAATTCTGTTTGTTTGTATCTGCTTGCATGCACACTATTTGATATCACATATAAGTTTTTAAGATTAAGTTTCTGACATTTGTATTTAATGTATTGTATTAAATTGATCGTACGCCGACAGGTACATCATAGCTGTTCCACTGTTACCTATACCTACCACCTGTACATAAACTACCTATGATGACGAAATAAAGAATTTGATTGATTGATTGATATGTTTGATAAAATAATCGGTATTGCTAGGTAGGTTCGAATTTAGCCGGTACTCGTTGGGTTTTTAGACGGTAGTACGGTCCATCCGGATAGTCCGTCATACCCACCCAGGTCTTTCACTGGGTGGGATACGTAAATGTATTTTCCCAACGTAAAAAAAAAAAAAAAAAAAAAAAAAAAAGGTAGGTTCGAATTGGATTGTATTTTTTGTATGGTCTCGGAGGTTGGAACGGAACGTACGTAAAATAAGTTTAGAAGTAGCATAGACAAATTACAGGAGTACAGTACACCTATACTACCTATAGCTCACGCAAAATGTTTGCTTGGCTTCGAATTATCTTATACAGAAAACGGCTTAACTTACAAAGACAATCATGTCGTTAAGGATATTTTTAACATTAAGTAGTACATGTTAGGATTCTTGAGTCAATCAGATTCTCGGTAAATTTTTATAGCATTAAAAAAATACAAAGAATGTTCAAAACAAATGTGCTAAAGTTGGTAACAGGAAGACATTCAAAGTGCTTTTATACTCAAAATTGTTTTGAAACGCTTTATTATTTCTCAGTGGATAATTGAAAAATGTTGTAGGTATTTTTTGTGGACTTTAACAAGGTTTCTTTTTCATTCTTTTAATGGAGTTGTACAATGGTTCTTCGTCAAATGTTTTTTTTTTAATATTTCTTTCAGACTTCATTAGTAGATAGCGTATCCATACGTACAAAAAACATAATTTAAGCTGTTTAAAAACCACATTTATAACCAAAAACTAACTATTCTAGATATTGGACACCTAGTATTAAAAAAAAAGTCTAAGTAAAAGTAAAAGTAATAAAAAAGGTCGTATCTTAATAGGGAAATCAAGGCACTTACGTTCTTTTGTTTGGAGTAAGAAAGTTTTTCAGCGATAACTCAAGAATCCTTAAACCCACCTTATTTAAACCAACAATCATTGATAGTATTTATTACCTAATATGTACCGCCTCATTCTTTTTTCAGAATTTTAATCTTCATAGTTAAAATTTCATCCCCCGGTTACCTGTATGGAAACTCCTCCCCCCCCCCCCCTAATTTAATATTTTTTCATAATTTCACATCACTTTTATGTATCTAGTTAGTTTTGACTTTGGAGCCCCAATAACGTCGAAAATTGTATAGTTTATAAATATTATTGCGAATTATTTATGAGTGAAAAGGGAGTGAGATTTTCTATACCTACCTTGTTTTTTTAAGGAGTAGAAAGAATGACACTGATGACATGAACAATGATGTTTGAAGTTTTTTTATCAGGTACTTTCTGCGGTAAAAGTGTCAAATAACCTCAATAAATATTAAAACCGTTATTTCGTGCTTACATTATATATTTTTATTTAGGTAAAGATAAGTAAATATGACTTAATTTTAATTTACTTAAATTAGATTATTATTAGATTTTTAAATGATAAGGCAAGAATATTTTTTTAAATTTCTTACGTTTCGGTTCATTCATCTAAAAGTTGTAGGTACAATAAAAAACCCAAAGAGACAGATATTGTAAGAAGCTGGTTCGGGTTTCAAATAAAACCGGTGAAGTGCGAGTCGGACTCGCGCACGAAGGGTTCCGTACCATTATCTATATAAATGGCAAAAAAATCATGTTTGTTGTATGGGAGCCCCCTTAAATATTTATTTTATTCTGTTTTTTAGTATTTGTTGTTACAGCGGCAATAGAAATACATCATGTGTGAAAATTTCAACAGTCTAACTATCACGGTTTTTGAGATACAGCCTGGTGATAGACGGACAAACGGACGGACAGACAGACGGACAGCGGAGCTTTAGTAATACGGTCCCGTTTTACCCTGTGGGTACGGAACCCTAAAAAATAACTTGTCACAGTAACTATCATGCAAATAAAATTAATTTAATGTGTGTGTGTGTTTACGACCACCACTGCTTCCTTGTTTAGGTACCTAAATATCTGGGCGGCCGAGCTTTGCTCGGCGTTTTCCCGGGCATGAGACCCCCCGAAAACCCCCACATACCAAATTTCATCAAAATCGTTAGAGCCGTTTCCGAGATCCCCGAAATAAATAAATAAATATACAAGAATTTCTCGTTTCAAGATATAAGATTTCTAATCATAAAAAACAAGGTACCAAGGTAATCAGGTTAGGTAAGGGTAGGTGTTTATTATATGTATGTTTATTATTAGTAGTTTATGCAACTGGTACATAATGAGGGGCATTAAAACACGAGTGTGTTTTATGAAACGAGCCGAAGGCGAGTTTCATAATAAGGTCACACGAGTGTTTTAATGCCTAATTATGTACAGTTGCATACATTACTTTATCTACACACATATTATAACTACTCTAAGATGGGTTCAGAAACCGTTGTAAATAAATACAATAATTGTGTTAATACAACCTTTTTTACACGGTTGCGGAAATATCGAAATCAGAACTGGCAACCGATACCTGAATGTTATTTTAAAAAGTAAAGAGTCCCTATTCTGATGTGATCATGTCGTTCTAGCTCAAATTTCGTGCGATATATACTAAAAAAACATCGAGCTGACATTTCGCATCGACTGAATTTGAATTTTCAGTCATAGGGACATGTCAACTTTGACATTTAAATTTTGACAGTTTTGTTTGACATTTTTATATTTTAACATCATATATGAGATTAAAATTAAAAATTATATTACTGCTGTAGCCTTAGCCACAGATAAGAAAATTGCCATAAATTCATTGAATGTTGAAATGAGAGTCATTTTCTACGGTTTCCGAACGCATATTAGAGGATTTATGATATGTGTGTAGATAAAATTTATTTTTTTATTAGTACCCGCATGGTATTAGTTTGTCAGTTAGATATATAATGTTGCATTATCTCCGCTACCCAAAGGTTGTCTGGAAGAGATCGCTCTTTAGCGATAAGACCTCCTGTTGTTTACCTCTACTTTAAGCCTAATGTCCTGTACTGTGTTCTTTTTGAGGTGTGCAATAAATAGTATTTGTATTGTATTGTATTGTACCTATAATAAGTGCGATAATTGATGCCTGTGACTAATCCAAGCAAGTATATCTGCTCTAGTAGCATATTATGATATTCGGTTTTATGTAGATTCAGAAGCCAGTATTTTATAAAATTACAGTCATGGTTTGTCTAGAATGCCGTCCCATAACACGCAACATACGGCTCGGCCGGGCCCTTCGAGTAAAGACATCGCTTTACTATTTTAAAAGGGACGCACTTCTCGGGGTTCCATGCATAACAAAAAGGGTACAGTAATTTCATTTGATGAAGACGCAAAAAACGCTGTTTTGTATACCTTGGGAACTTTTCTTTAGTACGTATTCCGTTTTCGGGGATATATTTCTTTTTTTTTTTCAATAAAGTGTAATTTAATGTTGCTTTTGGAGACGCGGCGTAACATTCCGGCTATATGTTTAAAAATTCAAGTACAATCCTGAAAGTTGAGTACTAAAGATTGGTGATAAAACTGTATTTCAAGTGTCACCTGATGGTATATAAAAAAGACTATGGATGCATGCGTAACTATGAATTCAGCATAACGATCACAAGTCATCATACGCTGCCGACTTATAGAGCCTAACGTTATCTTATCATTAGTGAAACTTTTGAGTGTTTACAGTTTTTAAAGTTTATAATTATGGTCAAAGTAGACCTCAAATTTTTACAGCTGGCAGACTGAAACGCTCAGAAAAACTGTAACTCTCGTCTGCATCTTATCATTAGTTAAACTTTCAATGTTTTCAGTTTTTAAAGTTTAAGGTCAAATTAATTCGATCATTTTATATCTCAAAATTTTACAGCTAGCAAACGTAAGATGCAAGTAGATATGTATTTAATCAGAAACGCTTAGAAAAACTGTAATTCTTATAAAGTAGGTTAAACTAAATTAATTAAGTCTTCAAATTATGAGCTCAACTCTATTTTGCACAAATTAAACTCTTTGAAATAGTACGTACTACGTACATTCTTACATGTTACCAAATCCTCAAATCAAGCCACATTTTATTTTCTATTCATAAAAAATAATCTCCCAATTTTTATTGTGTTCAGCAAATATACTGAATAGAAAATTATGGATCGTTCAGGGTATCAAAGCGAGGCTGGAGATACAGAATTTACCGGCAACTCGCTGCTAGCGAAACAGTATAAGTCTGACCTCCGATTATGCATAGTTATTATGACTGTGGGGGTCAAGTTACGCTATAGATGGAGTTGTGCGCCGAAATGGGTTGCGAATCGCTGTATTTATGACTTGCGTCGTCTTATCTGAAACGCCATTTGCTCCTCTGCAAGTTTGTAGTTCTGAAATAGCAGAGCTATCAAAAGTGTTATGTTGTAATCTATTGAGTACGTCAATAGACGTTATACCAAGCCACCTTGTAGGTATACTTAAAATATAATCTTACAAACAGAAACAAATATGATATATACATACCTATTACCTATACCTACTTTTGAGTTTTGTCATCTGAGCAACTATGAAAAGGCAGGGTATTGAAATTAACATACTAAATGGCCGACCCGAATGGAGGCAAACTGTGTTCACTCGGGTGAACGATTTTGAAGTCAGGCGACGCGCAGAACTTGACGCTAAGCGCGACGAGCTTAAGGCCAGACCACCTGCGGCCATAACATATAACTATGTCGGAGGGGTGCTGACATGCAGCGAGTGTAGTCGCACATTCGCTGCAAAGATTGGCTATGTCAGTCACCAGAGAGCACACCAGCGTCGCTCTCAGCAGGCGGCTAGGAGATGGTGATGATGACTAAATAGAACTTTTCATTCCAATAATGTGTAAGTTTGACTCTATTATCCTACTAATGCGTTGATAGGTACCTGGTCTATTTGAAAATCGGAATTTAATGTAAAATTAATCGGTTTTTATACGTGTACTTCTGAAACATTAGACTTGCCGGACGCATTTCTCAAACACATGGCTGTGCCGCAATTATATTCGTCTTAATTGACAGAGCGGAATACCTATATCGGCAAGAAATCGATAATATTTCATGTCTCTGTTATGAATAATAGTCCCCGAAAGATAAGAAGTCAATCCTGACACCTGTCATTTCCATACATTTTATAACCTACACGCGGCTTTTAGACTTCTTATCTTGCGGGAATGTAATCTTGAAATAAAAAGTCATTTAATTGGAATATCCCTATAGTTTAACATGTAATGTCACGTTTTGTTAATTGGATAGGATATTGACATTGATTTCATTTCAAACATGTGGTACGACCACTTAGCAAAATAAACTAAACCACGGCCTTCACCTTAAACGAACTCTCACTCAACATAACATTGCGAAACAAAAGCCCGCTTAACACAAACAAGAGAATGCCATCAAAAAATCACAAGCCAAGAACAAACTCGTGAATAAAATATGGCGCCTTGCGTAACAGTAGTACCTACACATCATCCCCCTCGCGTGCATCTTTCATTATATTACTACACTGAGACCTGCCCTTAACTCTAAAAGGCTTAAATGTCAAGGCTTACTTATTATTTACTGACATTTTGTTCAGCCAGTACCTTTCTTTTTATGAGGACGTTAGATACTTTATTCTTGTTTTGTTTTTCCCTTACCTTTGGGATTAATTTTATGTTCAATTGGCTTTTATAGCAGCATAATCGTATTTAAGGATGTCTACAACAGATCATACAAGATTCTTGCTTACAATAATGATCATCCAAAAGATATCCAGATCCAGTGCTGGACACAGGCCTCCCCCAAAGAGTTTACCAGGTCGTCAGTCCACCTTGTGGGGGTCTACCCACGCGCCACCCCGCGCTTTCCGGTCCGTGGTCGTCACTCTTTGGCCCCGAAGAACTTTTTGGCCCCGTGGCTTTTGGTATTGTACTGTTTAATAAAGACACGATACGACATTGAACATTACATTACACGAAATTGAACACGACACACGACACGACACGACATTTTACGATATTGAATAGAATTGAATATTTTACCAACAAATACTTCTAACTTATAAGTTGAAAATTCCTTACTTTTCCTTCAAAACCAGATTAGTTTTTTATAGATATAATATTTTTGCTGTCATTATTTACACCAGTACACCTATGCGTCATCTATACATATAATAAAGCAGAAGAGGGTCAAAAATCTGTACATTGAAGATATAAGAAAAAAAATCGATTGAGGGGTCTTAGAATCGATAACAGAACACATTTCAACGGTTTTTAGAATTCATGTCTGTTTGTCTGTTTGTCTGTCTGTTTATTTGTCTAACTATCACGCGAAAACTGGCGAATGGATTTTAATACAGCCTTCACTAATATGTTTATTGGATCTTCGGCCAGGTTATAGGCTATAAAAATCATATAGGTTAGGGATGAAAGGGGGTGAAAAGAGGGGTTAAACTTTGTATGAGAAGTCTTTCAGTTCATGATTTACAGGCTTGAAAATTGGTAAGTATATACATGGACGCAAAGTAAATTGAACCCCATTCAAACATTTTATAATAAACAGATAGTATTTGAGAAAATGGGGGGTGAAATAAAAATACCTCTGCCTCTCAGGGCTAAAGACAAAAATACAAAAGTCCCGCAAACCATATTAACTGTTTGAAATGAGAGATCTAATTATGTTGATCAGTCAGTCTCTATCAATATTCACAAACCTTACTACGACACCTCGGTTTTTTTTTTGTTTTCGATGGAGGGTACGAGTACCTACGCAGAGCGGCGGGCTCTCGGTTGCATGGTAGCACTTGCGACATGTACCTATATAATATTAGGTATGCGCATTTTTGTATAAAATATTGTTTTTTGAGGTGCTCATTACAAGAATGATATCCATTTTCGAATCGAAGATGGCGGATATTTACTTATTTACTTTTCTTAATAATCGATATGGGTGTCATTGAGGTTCTTCGAGGTGCCGATTAGTTGCGTTTTCCGTCAGCAAAATGTATAAGATACGCTCAGCGCGTAACAGACATAAATTTAGGGTATATTGGTATTCGTTAGTAAAAAATACCTACGTAACAATAAACATCAAGTATGACCAAATTCGAAAGTTATAGGCGGATAGGAAGCAAAAAAAAACAATTCTCAGAAAATCACATAACTCTTAGAAGCAACCAGGGTGGGTGCGCTATCAACCTAGGCCTCTACTCCATCCTCGAAAGTGAAAGAACAAATCAAAGTAGGTATTCAGTTATACCTATGTTTTACAATAAAGCACTTTGAACTTTGAAAGGTATTCCACTAATTTATGAACAAAAAAATATCTATTCAACCACCTCTTTACAAAGCCATTTGATAGGTCAACAATTTCTTTCTGTCCAATCATCTACATTGCTTGATGCGTATGAAGTATTTTCCGTACCTGCATCATAATGTTCGAATCATTTCGCACTCGCTTTTTTATCTACATTACTTGACGCGTAGGAATTATTTTCCGCACCTGCATCATAATGTTCAAAAACGTTAGCGCGCGCTACGCTCGCTTTTTCATCTACATTACTTGATGCATTTGAAGTCTTTTCCGCACCTGCATCATAATGTTTGTAAAAATTTCGCGTTCGCTACGCTCGCGTTTTCATCTGCATGACTTGATGAGTATGAAGTATTTTCCGCACCTGCATCATAATGTTCGAAAATTTCGCGCTCGCTGCGCTCGCGTTTTCTTCTACATTACTTGATGAGCATTTTTCGCATCTACATCATAATGTTCGAAACATTTCGCGCTCACTACGCTCGCGTTTTCATCTACATTATAGTTGATGCGTATGAAGTATTTTCCGCAATTGCATCATAATGTTCGAAAAATTTCGCGCTCGCTGCGTTCGCGTTTTCTTCTACATTACTTGATGAGCATTTTCCGCACCTACATCATAATGTTCAAAAACTTTAGCGCGCGCTACGCTCGCTTTTTCATCTACATTACCTACTTGATGCGTTTGAAGTCTTTTCCGCACCTGCATCATAATGTTCGTAAAAATTTCGCGTTCGCTACGCTCGCGTTTTCATCTGCATGACTTGATGCGTATGAATTATTTTCTGCACCGGCATCATAATGTTCGAAATATTTCGCGCTCGATACGCTCGCGTTTTCATACACATTACTTGATGAGTATGAAGTATTTTCCGCACCTTAATCATAATGTTCGAAAAATTTCACGCTCGCTGCGCTCGCGTTTTCTTCTACATTACTTGATGAGCATTTTCCGCACCTACATCATAATGTTCGAAAATTTTCGCGCCCCGTACGCTCGCGTTTTCATCTACATTATAGTTGATGCGTATGAAGTCTTTTCCGCACCTGCATCAGAATGTTCAAAAAATTTCGCGCTCGCTGCGCTCGCGTTTTCATCTACATTACTTGATGAGTATTTTCCGCATCTACGTTATAATGTTCGATAATTTTCGCGCGCCCTACGCTCGCGTTTTCATCTACCTTCTTCGTCTTCTTCCTTCTTAATATATATTTTGTCCTCTGTCATGTGTTTCATGTGGGCGCATTGAGCCGGCGTGCGCAATGTTTGGCGAGACAGCCGGTGTAGAAGTTGATATGGATATTCACGCGAATGAAGTCGCGGGAAAAAGCTTAGATAAATAAATTTAAATCATAAAAAATCCTCTCCCTGTGATCCTGATCTGTGTCCTTTAATTGAGGTGTGCAATAAAGAGTAGGTATTTGTTGTTGTTTAAAACTGGACTACCCGTGCGAAACCGGGGCGGGTTATACATGCGAAAGTAACTCTGTCTGCCTGTTTCCCCTTAAAATGCTCAACCGATTTAGATGAAATTTGGTATGGATATAGTTTGAGTCCTAGGGAAGGACATAGGATACTTTTATCCCGGAAATCATCCCTTAACGGGGTTTCAGTTAGAATGGAAGAGAGATAACTAGGTAAGCGCAAGAAATAGAAGAATGAAATAACATTCTAACGTGATGACCGAGTTCTACGCAGACGAAGTCGCGGGCAAAAGCTAGTAATGTAATAATTTCAACATTCTCGCTTAGTAAACTTCGGAGATAATGGTGCGAGGGATTTTTTTTCCTTCCTAAACCAGTAAGCTTTCGTCTTTCATAAGTAAAAAGGAATAGAATTTGCGCCTTTTATCGGTATTATTTTAATAGAAAATTACAATTTTAAATTTTTAACTTATTGGGTTGCCCTTGTTTACAAACTATTCCAAATTTTAAATCGATAGCATAAGAAGTTCCTGAGATACTAAAGTTGTGACAAACGGACAGCCGGAGTCACACAGTAAGGGTTTCCTTTGTTTCCCTTAAAACGGGACCCTATTACTAAAACTCCGCTGTCCGTCCGTCTGTCTGTCACCAGGATGTATCTCATGAACCGTAATAGTTAGACAGTTAAAATTTTCACAGATGATGTATTTCTCTTGCCGCTATAACAACAAAAAAACAGAATAATATAAATATTTAAGGGGGCTCCCATATCACAGACATGATTTTTTTGCAGTTTTTATGGTACAGAACCCTTCGTGCGCGAGTCGGACTCGCACTTGGCCGGTTTTTTCATTTTTCATCGTCATTGTATGAGTTCGGCAGACTTATCTTACACGGACTCTACTTTTTTTTTTGACATGACCGAGATATTTGAAAATAACTTTATATGTGTATAAGAATACGACTACACGTAGTGGACAATGTGGCTTGTAACGTATTTGTTTTTGGAAGGTGTGTAAAAATGAAGAGAGGCATAAAGCAAGTTGCAAGTTTTTTTTTATTTTTGTTTATAGACAGGAATTTGAATTTGACTCCTATTCTATTCTCATCATTTTCATTTTATTTGGATATCCTTGCCTGTCCGGCTTAGCTAAAATGATAGTTTTGTAACAATATTACCCGAGGTGAATAATCTGAAACAAAAGAAGATCGAAGGCTGATATTAGGCATACAGTGTTAAATCCCTAGTGGGGGCCACCCTTTATTAGCCTTTGCCTGCTAAACTATACGACACGTCATCATTAAAAGTAGCTTCACATATACACAATAAATCCTCTTCATATACGTAGTTACTTTTGATGCTGACTGTACAACTAAATAATGTATATGCCGACCGCGTCCATCCATAATATAAATAATTACCAGCAGTCGCCGAACAAAAGGAGATGTTGACATTCAATTAACCTGCGGACACTAAAGCAACTGCATTATAAAGGCTGTGTGCTGTTGCTTAATTAGGTAAACCTAATTAAAATTGGTGCTGCGTCAAAGGAAATTTCTAATACATGTTAAATATCGTTTGGTGCACGCATTCAGTTAAAGGATGAAAATGTTAAAGGTTTACCGTTCAGGAGCCCAATTCCGTGTCGTATGTATATACCTAAAACTTGTTTTTCAAAAAACAAATGATAATAGAGTAGCGTCATTAAACTAAAGTAGGGTAATATGTAAATATCCCATTTGTGAATAAAAACAAATTAACTCACACTCACGGCCTATCTGAGATGCAAAAGATCTGTATCATGCCATATCATACCGGGATAAAATAGTCATTAAAAAAAAACACAAACAAACAAACGATACCGTTGTACAGTCAGCGTCATATAGTACGTAGAGTTTGGCTACTCTAACTCTACCAAGCAAATGAACTGTCAAACAAATATTTGGTTTGGCAACACTACCTCACACGTCACATTTCCGTCACATTTCCATAGAAATATGACGCACAGTGCACAGTGTTGCCAAATTATATTTGTTTGACAGTTCATTTGCTAGGTAGAGTTAACGTAGCCAGACTCTAGCAGCCAAAGTGTCCAAATACTTCGGCACACCATACAAAATATATGGTGTACCGAACTATTTGGCCACTTTGGCTGCTACATACTATAAGACGCTGACTATGCTAACTTCAATTAATATCAGTCAGTCCAAACAAAAAATTTCAAACGGTTCAAATGTCAGTGCAGCAGCGTAAACAAATGCCGATCATAAGCCCAGAGCCCAGCACCAGCGTATGACACAATGTCTTTGAGCCAGTGACACGAGCGACCAATATTGTCACGCGAGATTTACTGGGGCGGCCGCCCTGACTTATTGCGACGTCGAACAATCGATAGCTGACACATTACTCGCTAGTGTAAGAGCTAGGGTGTTATTTCAGACACGATTTTAATAGAACCGGGGTCTATACAACATAACTTTTTACTAGCACCAAAGACAATTCTAGAATATACAATAAGACTGACACTATGCACAATCCGTCAAATCGGCCACTATTGTAATAAGTATTTGTATAATTGTAGTTTTTGAAATATTTTACCAATCCATGACAAACGAACTTACCAGCCTTTATTCTTCTCGCCCCAAAACTCAAAATCATTAATAGGGATGTTGACTCAAAATTTATTATTACACCATACGAAAGAATACATAAAACTATGCCAAATAGTGAAAATCCTATTGAAATATCTCAAAAAATAACGAAACTACAACCGTTAGAATGTCTTTAGTTCGAGAGAGAAAGCGCTACAGATCAGTGACGTCACTGACCTCGAGCGCCATAGTAAATGACGATCGTTCAATACAGAGGTGCGTTTTGCGGAACAGGGACAGAAAATGCCCCCTCCTAAAACTTTGAACACTTATATTTATGTAATTACTAGCTTTTGCCCGCGACTTCGTCTGCGTAGAACTCGGTCCACTTCTATACCGTATTTCGCCGTCGCTGGGTACTGCGGACCGGGCAATCTCACTAAACATTGCGCACGCCGGCTCAACGCGCCCGCATGAAACACATGACAGAGGATTTAATATATGGATGTAGATTATATGTAGATCAAGTAACATAGATAAAAATTAATATGATGCAGGTGCGGAAAAAACTTCATACGCATCAAGTATGGAAACGAAAACGCGAGTGTAGCGAGCGCAAAATGTTTCGAAAATTATGATGCAGATGCAGAAGAGACTTCTCACTTCATACGCCTCAAGTAATGTAGGTAGATGAAAACGTGAGCGTAGCGAGCACGAAATATTTCGAACATTACGATGAAGGTGTGGAAAATACTTCATACGTATCAAGTAGCGTAGATGAAATAATTTCGAACGTGACGCAAGTGCGGAAAAGACTTCATACGCATTAAGTAAAAGATGAAAAAAAAGACGAAAACGCGAGCATAGCGAGCGTGAAATGTTTCAAACATTATGATGCAGGTGCAGAAAATTCCATCAAGTAATGTAGCACGAATGTAAATCATTTTTAATCATTTGCAAGCCTGCTTACAGGTTAGATAGACTGTAGTACCATATCTAGGTATTTTTAAGTAACAACTTTGAAAACTATCTTAGCAAATAAATATTTCTAAGTGCCAAAGTATTTCAATTTTATTTTATTTTATACGCAATTTATAGTACCTACCTACTAATTGCTCTAAGAGTAACAGACATCCGAACTAAATCTGTCATAATAAAGGTTGACACACTCACAGCAGCGCCGAGGTGGCCGCGTGGCGGTACCGCGCTTGCCGCGAGGTGTACACTGGTTGAAGGCTTTTTACGTTTGAAGTAGGCCGTTTCGCCTGCGTCTGTTTACCATGGCTGGTGGTCCTGTCCCGAGCTGGGGCGATGCCGTTACGTAGTGGATAATGGCTGGAGCACACCGCTGCATTCGCACTCATCTGGTTTGCCAAAACCATAACTGTGCGTTGCAGTATGAAGTTTCTAACAAATAATAGGGATGTTGACACCAAATAAGAAAATCAATGAATTCGAATTTTCTCGAAAAAGGATCAAATTCTCAATCAAATAGCGAAAAAAGTAATTAAAAAGGATAAATAATTACATAATTATAAGTCATCAAAGTTTTAGGAGGGGGCATTTTCTGTCCCTTTTCCGCAAAATGCCCCTGTGTATTGAACGATCGTCATTTACTATGGCGCTCCAGGTCAGTGACGTCACTGACCTGTAGCGCTTTCTCTCTCAAACTAAAAACATTCTAACGATTGTAGTTTCGTTATTTTTTGAGATATTTGAATAGGATTTTCACTATTTGGTATAGTTTTAGGTATTCTTTCATATGGAGTAATAATAAATTTTGAGTCAACATCCCTATTGGGGCGGCGCCGGTCTGGTGCCGAGCCTTTATGTGTGCGACAACCTTAATTATTATATTTTATTGAGCCTAAAATGTCTCCCCCCTCTTTTTCCATTCCTCGCGGTCTTGTCTATCTGCCCAGTCTTTTAAAAAGGAGTCCAAATTATCAAGCCACCGCCGGCGTGGTCTACCGAGTCTCTGTTTTGAGTCGTGGGGCATCCACTCTGTGGTCTTTTTGGCCCACAGCTCATTCGGCATCCGGTAGACGTGTCTAGCCCAGTCCCACTTTTTTGGGTTGTTTTCCGAGCTACGTCAACTATTTGAGTTTTGGAGCGCAGTGTGGTGTTCCGGATTCGATCCACCAATTTTACTTGTCTTTGTCGACAATCTTAATAGCTCATCATAATCAAGTGGTGGCGAAATTACTCAGTTTATAACTACGGTGGAAAAAATAAATAAATCATATCTAAATCATGCAAACACCTACTTTATCTTGCCACTTTAAGACTCAAATTAGTAAATTGTGCAAGTGTAGTTCTACATTAGCTTCCTTCAACTTTAACGAATGGCATTTATATACTGACCAAGGGGCTGACACGCTTTGCTAGAGAAAGAGAGTCTTATTGCGATTCCTATAAGAGGAAATAGAAAAGAGTGGCATGTTTTGTCCCTATCACCGACCACACATTTTTTCATGGTCGGGTTATAGGCAAAATGCAAACTTCCATAAGCAATACATTGGACATGCAAACCGGCCAAATTGCGTAGTACAAATTTTAGTATGAAAATTAGCAAGTTTGAGAAAGACATAGCCCCGGTCGCTCGTTGGCGCATCTATAACTAAAGAGTTTATATTATATCTATGATCTGTATATTGACACACGTCTCTGACATGTCAAACGTCAAATAATATCATAGATATAGTATATACTCTGTAGTTATAGATGCGCCAACAAGCGACCGGGGCTATGTCTTTCTCATATTATGACGTCAAAATATGGGGATACCATGGTTGCAAAAAATTACCCCAAAAATTTAGTCGGATAGTACTTAGTTACAAGTGATCAAATTCCATAGTGACTAAGTCGCCATTTTGACTCTCTAACTAAATTTACACAACATCGTAGGCGATATCGTAAAATAAGTGATCTCGACCGGCCACTTTTTTTGGGATAATCTTACCTATAAATACATAGTCACCGGTTATCACCGTTGCATCAAACGGCGATTTCACTGATCCAAATCTATACATTTTGTTCTCGCCGCTCGCCGCTGGTCGCTGGCCTTCCTGCTCGCCGCTTGACTTGCTGGTCATCACGTCACCCAAAGAACCATGCTAAATGTTTAAGTCTCTAGACGATGAAAGTAGTAAGTAATGTAACCAGATAGTGCTTACTATTTCCATGCCCCTTTTTGTCTTTCACAGATAAATTATGTAGTTGTTGGAATAAAAGAATAAACTTCAATTTAGAACAGGTAATTTATTTACAATAATATATTACATTTATAACTTTATTTTTCAATAAATAAACAAATATGTAATAAGCAGTTATAGATTATTTTACCCAATTTAATTTCCTGTTCCCTCAGTCCTGAAATCCATTTTTTCGGGATTCATCCTCTCTTGAAAAACTGAAAAAATCAAATTACTTGAAATTCCCGAAACGTGGGGTAATCTTTAGGGGTTTTTTTTATTATTTGTTGGTATCCCGAAATCGAATTATAAACCGACTGAATGGTGGGACATCAATGCTAAGCTGGCTTCTATGGTAGATTTCTACTACGCGATTTGACCGGTTTGTATGTCAAATGTTTGGAGGTTATTTTTTAATTAATTCACATATTTTTCCTATTTCATCTATTGTCTCATAATATAACTAATGATTTAGCTCAGTAATTTGGTTCCGGTGAGATTTTAGAAATAAACACGGGTCCAAAATTCAAAGAAAATGTACTTACGCATGGAATGTAACATCCGCCTTTTTTCGGTCGAAATTGCTTTTACAGCCAAACACTGAACACCCCACCATGTTTGCACTGAACAACCAAACACTACGGATCTGATGATTGGTAAATTATTATTCATTTAAACCAAATTCATCATTAATTTTCCACTTATAAATTGCACTGCAAAATATTGCCACTTTGTTTTGCAATCTTCTTGACACTAATGACAGATTACTTTTACCCGACCATGAAAAAATGTCCGGTCGGTGATAAGGACAAAACATCGCACTTTTTTCTACTTCCTCTCATAGGAATCGCAATAAGGCTATCTTTCTCTTACAAAGCGTGTCAGGCCCTTGAATAATATCGTAACATTTACAATTGTCTAGACTCACCTCACCATACGTCCCAATTGTATCTTGAACCTGAGATTCGTGAAAACTATGAGCATGTTCGGAGGTCAGGCTTACACTGGTTCTGCCGAGACGAATTTTCGTGGGCAATGTAAATACCTAACATGGATCCGGTTCATAGATTCAACTTCCACCCCCGAATTTATCAGTTTGAGGGATCATTTCCAGGATAAAAAGTATCCTATGTCCTTCCCCGGGTCTCAAACTATCTCCATACCAAATTTCATCTAAATCTGTTCAGCGGTTTAAGCGTGAAGAGGTAACAGACAGACAGACAGATAGACAGACAGACAGACAGACACACTTTCGCATTTATAATATTAGTATGGATTTATTCTTTTGAATTACTTTTTTCGCTATTTGATTGAGAATTTGATCCTTTTTCGAGAAAATTCGGATTCATTGATTTTCTTATTTGGTGTCAACATCCCTATTGGTTATTTAATAAGATGTGACATCCACCATATTACAGTCTTATATCACTTTTAAATCTCTCAGTGTTCAAAACATAGATGTACTGTACATACAGCGATATACATACAGGTAAATTATTAACCTTGCTTGCAATTATTTCCACAGTGTTACAGTTGATTCTTTTTCGGCACAGAGAGTTGTCCTGTATTTTATTACTCTTTTAGAATAGTATTAATAACTATTTTATTGTACAACACAATAAAAAATATTAAAATCATAAAAAAATCAATAAAATATCGTGTCAAACCAATAATGCTAAAACTATGACGACTCATTTCTTGATGCTACCTCTGAATTCGCATTGACGGAGTTGCTATGATCTCGTGGTGTCAAGTGGTGTTACTTGAGGGTCCTAACTTTAGATCAAAGTTTCTCCGAATTTTATTTATCGATGCAGAAAACATTCTCGTAACCATCAATTTGCATGTGCCGAACTCTCAAAAGTGAATGGGATATGCCGAGTGTCCTGTAAATGATTAGACAGAGTTGAACTGGCGACAGAGCACCTTGGGCCGGTACAGAAAATGGACTTTTAGATTTAGTAAAAGCTGTATGTATGTACTTAGGTTTTCTTGATCTGTTTGTTGCACCTTCCAAATATAGCCATTCTAGAATCTAGACTGCATGGAAATGATGCCCGTTTTCTAGTACAAGAAATCGACGGCCGTCGCGCGTCCGTCGATTTCTTGTACTACAAACGGGCTGGCCCCGGACACGGAACGGTCTAGCGTGAATCATCATTTATTCAGGTGAGTGCGTTGTAATCAGGCGCTGCGGGTCTCGCCACGCGCTGATGTATGCCCGCGGTTTGTGGACGTCGGGGCTGGGGACACACTTCGCGAGCTTACTCAACACTATTACCAATATTTTAAATGCGTTAGCATGATATGTAGCTATACTAAACGTGCTGAATTGGAATTGATTTTTCTAGTTCTGTGTACCTAGTTAATATCTGGGGGCACGGTAGTGCCCCCGCCAAGTCGAGCAAAGCAAAAGGGGCACGACCGTACCATCCTTTTCTCGAAGACATTCAGGCCATTTTCAACATACTATAATTTTGTCGTAGCTAAAGCTAGGACCCTGATTTTTCAGTAACATGTTGGGCATAATATGGGTTGGATATATATATTCTCAATAACATTCAATTTGAACTTTTATTCCTAATATTAAGAGCTATTGTCCCTCAAAGTTCCTAAGTTTTGTCACTAACACACTGAATAACTGACAGATCATCTCTAAGGTATTTCTAGCAGACCTCTAAGGTACTTCACAAGTTTAGTTTTTAGCCTAATTATTCCTAGAAAACCTAAAAATATTGCAATAAGTCATTCTATATATTTAAACAAATAAAATAATGCCTATGTAAGTCGGTCGAAATCTAGTTCTGTGGAAATAACTAAATACAAAGGTAGGTACGGTCACGTGCATTAATTTAGGACCCATTTCGCAAACTTTTTCTTTGAATTTCTATACTGTTTGACAGTACTGTCAACCTAAAGGGGGTCCCAAATTAAAACTCGTGACTGTACTTGCTTGATACAATTAATTTCTTTTCTTCTTACATCAATATATTCTCATTGGTTAAGTTCATCATTGGTAATTACTCCTTAACAGCTGTTAAATCTAAGCAATCTTCGCAACAACAGAATTTTTCAATTTACTTGTTAAGAAATATGAATCAGCCCAAATACAGGTCAAGACATGCACGCGACAGGTTGGTAAACAAAATACCTCAAGAGACTCGTTCCTTTTTGTATTTTGCTTAGTTATAATACGGCAATAAGTAAGGTTTATGTCCCAATGCTCGACACTGACCCAATAAGTATTTCGCCAATATTTGGCACTTTCAATCTTATGATAATCTTGTAATCTTAAGAACGATAGGTGCCAAGTGTCAACTATTGGACATCAAGGTGTCGAACATTGTGACGTCTGCATTAACTCAGAAGTCGTTATTCATTGCTCAAAACTTTACCTACCTAAAATTTGGTATACCAATGGCTATAGAATATTTTAATTCCAGTAATATAATCCCGTAAAGAACCAAAGAACAGGTAAAATATACTTACCTACAGTATTTAATCAGTGTAGTTTTATAAACGGTGCAAACCTGTGTCCGAGAGGTGTTTCCTAAGCAAACACGGCGCCTAACACCTCGTATATCTCGCTCGGTCGCCCCGTTCATTTGTAACCTGAACGTGCATTTTCTACCTTAAGTGCCCGTTATGCGATTCAACATGTTTCCATTCACCTCACCATGTACGCCTATTATATTTTGCCCTCGAGAACTGTGAGAGCAACGGGTAATTGGAGGTCAGACTTAAAACAGGTCGCCACGAGCCGTAGAGGTAAGCGTTGTAAATACCAGGCTGTTTGCCTGCATCAACACTCTGGAATGAAGTTAAATTTCCCAGCGCCTGTGCTATTCAACTCGTACGCTTTATTGACATGATACGGAAAGCAATTGTCTACCAACCTGATTTTTTTATGCACAATTGTATAAATAAAAACAAAAACCCTAAATTGAAATAAATAGTACCTACATTACTGCAAGGCCGACAAGGAAGGGATTGCCTGAATGTGAATTGTGAATTTTGAATTAAAAATTACATTACATTACGAAGAGACATTAAACATTACATTATTAATATTGAAAAAATACATTATATATTATTAATATACATTTCATTATTATACAAGTCATCATTAAGTGTAATATACCTACATACTATGTCTAAGTTTATTACTTAAAGGTAAAACAATGAGTATATAGCGTTGTTTCACCCGGAAGGAAAATAAAGCCACAATAAAGAAGGTTGTATGTTGTGAGTATGAGTATGTTTTTTACTGCGCTGTTTTTTCTTATTGCACGGGAAATGAATAACTAGAAGATTCCTAGGAACAGTGGCGTTCTTGGTAAAAAGTAATTATTTTAGTAAAATAATGATGCAGTCTACGTAAATATGCTGATAGAAATTTAAAATTTAATTTAATGTATTAGACCCACTTAATTAATTAATTTTAATTTATTTCAATATGTCTGACACTCACGGGAGTTCAAAAATCGTTAGTTTTTTTTTTATTTACCATTTCATATTATCCAATATTCCAATCATTTATCAACTACTTTTACCGGTACAGTCATTTGAATTTTCACTGCTTCCGTCTTTTTTTTAGGGTAATGCGGCATTTACACGAGGCCAATTGGCGAGCCATTCCACTAAGACAATCCAATATTGGCACCGTGTAAACAGACATAGGCCAATTGATTGGATTGAAAATCCATATTCGATTGGATTGGCACAATGTCTTGGCTTGGTGGAATGGCTCGCCAATTGGCCTCGTGTAAATGCCGCATTACAGCGCGAAAGCCTAGCGGCCGAAGCGTGAAGCGAGCGTGCCGCGGTAGCGACGGCGAAGCATCAGAACAGAACCAAGCTTTTCTTAATAATGCCAAGTAACCGAACAGGTGACCGACGGGGTCACTAATTTAAAAGTATCGATTTGTCAAACAATTAAAAAACCATAAATGCCAAACAATTAAAATACCATAAATAGCCAACTGTTAACATTCGAAGTGAGCTTTCGGGTAAACGAAAATGATACAACTTTAGTCGCATTGTTTTTTCCAAGACGATAAAGGACAAACATTTTTAGTGTTTCAGGGCTCCTACTTTCCGCTGTGAGAGTCACAAGGTAACGAACGAACCTACCTAGGTGGAAATAGCGGGTACCTATGCAGATTTTTTTTTGTGTAAACAGAGACCCACCATCAAGTTCAGCGGATGTGTTGCAGATGAGGAAAAGACAATCATTTCAAACATTTAAATTTTTAATAACCGTAAATTATCCCAATAGTTTATAAAATAATCCAAATGAAGGCACATGAGTGACAAAATGAAAATTGACCAAGCACGTGGAATGCAGAATGTGTAATAATAATAAGTGAAAAATGGATGGTAAAAAAACTAAAAAAAGACGAAAAAAAAAAAAAAAAAACAAATTATTGTAGCGGTAAAATTTGTTCGGACAAATGATTTACAAATACAAAAATACAAATACAAATAGTTCATTCATAATCACAAATTTACATGTAGGTACAGAGATTATCCTTCAGACTCCAAACTAGGCTGCGCCTGTGTCTTGAACATCTGCGAGAGCGATTTAAATTAAAGGAAATACATGAAACCTGAAAACATTACACTCCTTTTTTTGGGCAGTCGTGTAAAAAGATACAATGAAGTTTTACAGAGAAAAAAACATAAAAGATAACATTGATTGATTTGTTTTGGTAACATCCCTGCCTACGAAGCTGGAGGTCCCGGGTTGAATCCCGGCCGGGGCATTTATTTGTGTGATGAGCACTAATATTTGTTCTTGGGTCTTGGATGTTTTCTATGTATTTAAGTATTTATTTATCTATATAAGTATGTATATCGTCGCTTAGTACCCATAGTACAAGCTTTGCTTAGTTTGGGACTAGGTTGATTTGTGTAAGTTTGTCCAAAAATATTTATTTATTTATTTATATCAAATGGAAATAAAAAATCTAACGTCAAGATAAGATTCGGTAAAAAAAGTGGTTGCGATATAGATTACCGTTCATGTGAAGTGGAAAAGAAATGTGAAAATGCAATGAAAATGTGCCTCATGTGCAATTGACAATATGCATCTTTTTTTTTTCAAGATCTTATTCGAACCAGTTTTTGGAGACGAAGAAATGTTTCTAATGAATAGCTATAATTAGAACAACACAAGACGATTTTTTTGTTTATTTTGACATAAGTATCCTGATGGTGGTTTTTAATTTATTTTTAGTCAATAAAAAAATACATAATTTTGTGATGCTTTCCAGTGTCATAACTTCCATATAGTGACATCTTATTAAGTCTATTCGTTCCGCATGCATATTCTCTAGTAGTCTATTTATTGTGCTCGTGTGATGTGTGGCTAAGCGAAGACACCATTTTAGTAGGTTTTTCTAGTTATAAATTATATATAAACGTCAAGCTAGGCGCGCCGAATTGAGCGTGAGAAGTAGCTGAATCTTTTCACTCATTATTTCAATAAAACCCTACTGGCTGAACCCTTTCATATATCGGCACCCTATCATTAAACCGATGATAAATTTATTGCGGTAGTTTTTAACTAAAAACGTAAACAAAGCAATTATATCGGCGGTCATCAATCCGCCGTGCAATTTGTCACCGCCGACGACAGACGCTGGACGATTTTCATGATTTATGAAACGCTGACAGCTGCAGATTGGCGTGTGCACGCAAATAAGTTTCTAGTAAAACTTCGTAACATTGCACTTAGTTTGCGAATCGTATTAGGTTTAGTAATATGTATTTTATTAAAAAAATCTACAACTTTGCAACTGAGACTGGCGACTTCCTGACTTGTTGGTGCGGAGGCGGTACGATATGAGAAAACTGTCAAATGTCAGTCAACTCAGTACTACTTTTTACTGCGCCCCTACATTTAAAGCGGTTCCATGAGCCAGATATGCGAAAATACCCCAAGAATTATCATTTTTTTCTCAGAATCGTTGATTTTTGTAGACGTGGGAAAAAAGATATTTATTATTTATTATATTATCTTTAATGACACAGCTTTCGATACACGATTCATAACACTTCGCTCGGTACAATTAATTCCCAAAGTAACCTCCAATTCGATTATTTTTTCCAGCTCTACTTGTTTTTTTTACTATGTGATACTATGAAACATAAAAAGGAGAAAAATCAATCATAAATTCATAACTAAAATAGTAATTTGACAGCTTTCGAATTTCGATAATTTGAGGCAATATTTTTAAAATAAATAAAAATCGACAAATTCTACCGTAAAAAGATATCGACCTACCTACGGCCTGCAAGCTCTATCTCCGTTATCCTTTCGAAATGTGACAGTGACGGCAGTACGGTCGATTTTAGATTTCATCTGGGTACATGAACGGCCTTAAATGAGTGCTTCGACTGGCGCGGGATGCGCGGTAGAGCGGGACGATGCGAAGGCAGTACTGGGGGCCGATTTTTGAGTTTCGATTTCGAACGCTCGACTTTTCACTCGACAGTCAAAACGTCATAGTTTTTTGACAGATCTAGAGTGAAAATTCGAGCGTTCGACACCTAAAAATCGGCCCCCTGGTCCGCTTCTGAGCATAATATTACTACTGCGCAAATGTAATACTGACAGTATTCTGTCAAGTGGGAATCTTTGCGACGTCAGTAAGTTTACGTCAAAGAAGAAAATGACCACATATCGATCCCGCCCCGCCAAGTCAGTTTCCTAATAAATATCAGTGGTATTATCAAAATGTATGTATTTATAAGACTAATACCGTCCCAATATACACCCGGAATGCAACGCCTGTCAAACAGCGAGGTAACCGGAGCGCCTATATATGGAATGGTTGAGAAGGTCAAATTTCCAATTCTTTGGACTAGATAGTAGGCAGGCTCTGAGGTCCTTCGGGATACAAGATGAGCAACACTAAGAGGTGGTTGTGGTGTAAGGCTCCATAGACACGACGTCGGAGGCAGCACGGTGCCTGCATGGTTATTTTATTTATCGTATTGGCATTTATTTCGGACCGTGATACCATCTCACGGTAAGACGTGTTTTCACAAATATACATACTTTAAGGGCTGCCACAGTAGATCAATGAGTGATTGAGGCGGCATAGAAGGCCCACAACAAAACAATAATAATAATTATCAAAAACATACTTGCTTGGGATTAGTGGATTTTACATAGAAACTTTTCCATAGTCACCTGTAGGTAAGCGGTCATCTATAGCGCGTCCCGCAATACCCGTCGCTGATAACACAAGAACAGTAAAACGGAGGAAGACGGAGAAAATTCATCACGCAACACCAAGTAACAATCGTAAAAGGGCTATTTCAAACGGAATTTTAACCGAGCCGAACTCATGCAAATAACGGTTTGTCCCGGAATGAGACATTGTTTCGTACCGGAATGATCGTAGGTATGTCAATCATGCATGATGGAACGTTACTAACTCCGCCAAACATTGGGACGTTCTCTGTAATTTGCACAGCTAACCCAAATATTCAAAAATTAAATGAAAAAAATATATTTTGAAATATAACACTTTAAACTCTCGCGCTTTGTAAACATACTTAAAAGGTTATATCCGCGACCACGGCCGGTGGAACCCGTGTCGAAACGTCGGTAAAAAAGGTAAATATCGGTTAAAACAAACCTTTTAAGTATATTTGACGACCGCTGTAGCTTAGTTGGTAGTGACTAGTGACCCTGCCTACGAAGCCGGAGGTCCCGGGTTCGAATCCCGGCCGGGGCATTTATTTGTGTGATGAGCACGAATATTTGTTCTTGGGTCTTGGATGTCTTCTATGTATTTAAGTATTTATTTATCTATATAAGTATTTTTGAAATAATACCAATCCCGAACAATCAAAGAGGACGATCTAAATGAAGTAGGTAATACTTGCAACTTGCAATGTTCTTGGGACTTGTGACTCTTGTATCTAAGAGTTGCAAACGTCCGTAGGCTAGGTCATAGAGAATTGGGCCAAGAATTGCTTAAATACTAATTATTTGCATACAGGAACATAGTATACGCAGACATACCAATACCGTATGATTCGCGTCCTCTAATATTGCTTAGTGTATACCCTTCAACAAAAATAGTGCTTTATTAGAAATCAATAGACAATGCTTCAAAGCACACGTAGTTTTCAACAAGGCACTACTGGGACGCACAACAACATACTCACTTAACGTTGTTTAAAACAATTTCGCGATCTAACTTCTGCTTTTATTTGTTCGACTCACGTACGTTTCGTCGCACATACTCGTAGCTAGTTTACCGAGTTTTTCTTCCACTTTGTGTCCCTTCTATCGTAAGGACAAAGCCTTAGGGTGTGTTTGCTGACAGCCTACTGTACATACTCGTAGGTAAATAAGGTTATAATAATAAATACTAAGAACGCGAAATAGGGCATTTTTTTAAATAATGTTTATAGGGATCGCAATAAAGCTATTTTTGTCTATCAAAGCGTAACAGGCCCTTACAAAACGTAGTAAATTTGACAAGATTGACAAGAACCGTCAGTCGATGTCGTCATTTGTCTCTTCTCGCCGGAACGAAATGTTACTTAAGGCGCTACACTGAGAAATTTTGAGACTTTGAAACGCTGTCCTGCCCAGACTAGCAAACAGTAGGGGCTGATTTTCAGATATATGATTCTTGACTATATGATTGTGGTACTAACAATAGCGAAACATGACTGCTTAAAATTTTCTCGATAGAAAATAAATCCAAAGTTAAGTCTATATTTTCCTTTTTTCCTCAACCTACTAAAACAACGCATTATTAAAAGACACGATTAAGTTAATATGATGGTATTTTACCTCATCTAAACTCTGTCAAGAGGAAATTTAATAAACCTGCACACAGTCAGATATTTAACGAGATTTGTCTAAAAAGCCATTCTCGGAGAGGGTTGCATCCCGTTTTGTCGTGAGCGAAAAACAAAGGGTGTCTCTTTCAATCGATATATCGCCTTAACAACGAAAGAGCAATACTACCATTTACCCCGTTTCCGCTGCGTATTATTGCAACAATGTATAGAAAAACGTAGCGCCATCTTAGCGCCTAGCACAAGAGTCAAACGCGTTTGTCCCAAATGACCGCACGTCGAACGGACAGCGCATTTATAGGACTACATAAGTACCTACACTAATATTGCTTCATCTTGGGCCATTTATTAGAGTTTGGCTAATGAAGAGACTGAGATTTCTTTATAACTTTTTAAGTGGCAACTATAATATCTATTACGGCAAATGTGTCAAACGCCACTTATTGTTTAGTCACTAGAGAAAAACATATCACGCAATATATTTCCTTTAGGCGGGCCGGGCCATTAATAACCTTTACGGATCAAAAATAGGATACAGCAAATCGCATCATTGTATATTATTCCGCTAAAATTGCAACCTCTATATCAGATTCTGTATATTTAAATATAAAATATCTTCTTTTGGACAATTTTATCGCATAATATGTACTGAACTATGAAGCACGAAATGTTAATTTTGTTGCCCAAGTATCATCATTGATTTGTCACATTATACACGGTGTGACACGGTGTTGCAACACGTAGATTTTTTAAGCTTCCCGCTTTTTTCTTGTCTTAGCTTTCATTACATCATTAGCCATCACATCATACATCATATTGACTATCCTACTAAATCGTGAGGTAAAGTAGAATGAATGTTGAGATAACTTGAACTTATTCTGCGAAGAAATTCAAAAGGTGTATGTGGAGTCCCCAACCTGTTGTAGACCGGCGCGAGAACCATTGCATATTCCCTTATATATCCATGGAAGCAGATGCTTAGTGCGTAGAGTTTCATTACATTTGTACGCAATTCGTTTCTCCTGATTGGAGCAGGATGCACGAAAGCATGGTGGTCTGGTGGTACGCATGCAGCAATGCATGCGTACCGCCTCATCCGTCCTACTTCCGCGCAATAGGTATACAGGGGGGCGATTTTTGAGTGTCGAACGCTCGAATTTTCACTCGACATCTGTCAAAAGATCATAGTTTTTTGACAGATCTCGAGTGAAAAGTCGAGCGTTCGTAACCCAAAATTCGGCCCCCAGATTCTGCTCCGCCAAATGCGGTAGTATAGTCTTTGGAGTAAATTACAGTCGATTTACGTACCCTTTTTGTATGACACGTTTATTGGGAGCCTTATATAAGAGCGTGTGCACGGTATCTTGTTAGCCCTTCTCTATTCCATCTGACAATATTCAGTCACGTAACATAAATATTTATTCTCCGTATATGTGGCAGTCGAAAATCCAATTTAGTACGAACATTTCCGATCAGCGATATCACACTGTAAGTGAGAATGTTATACGTCTCACAAACATATTTTTCTTGGATCCCGTCACATAAACAGATGAACATAGAAGGGTGACGTTAAAATAATAAACGAATAAGAAATACATCGATGTTTTTGTAAGTACAACATGTGAATCCTCTCCAAATGGCTCGTATTTTGAAGATTATGTTTTGGAACTACGTCTTTGTCCTCGTATATTTTAAGTATATTTTCAAATGAACGTTTACTTACCAATAATTCATTTAGTATAGACGATCGAACGGTAGGTAGCTATCTTGTTTGTTCAAGTCTTTGGAATATTTCCTTTACCCTTGCAATCACAACATTTGAATAAATGTTGGTATTATGGAGTATTTTAGTCCAGAACCTCCATTTAGCGATATATAATTATTTTGTTAAATCAACGCCGCCGCTTTCGCGACTGCTCGTGACCATTGCTGCTGCCATTTAAATATAAAAGCTAACTTCTTTAAAGAAGGTCAAATTCCTCAATTCTTCTAACTTGCGTTCGTAATAGTGTTCGTACCGATGATACCAAATTGCTTGCCCCTAAATCGCAGGTATACTGTCCGTAGTATATAAGATATATTAGGCGCTCTTAGGCGATTTCCTGATTTGTCGGTGCGGAGGCGGTATGATATGAGAAAACTATCAAATGTCAGTGTCAACTGTCAGTCAACTCTGTACTACTTTTTAATGCGCCCCTACATTTAAATGAGTGTTTGCTGACTGGCGCGGGATGCGCGGAAGCGGGACGATGCGAAGGCAGTACTGGTCTACTTCTGCGCATAATATTACAACTGCGCAAATGTAATACTGACAGAATTCTGTCAAGTGGGAATCTTTGCGACGTCAGTAAATTTACGTCAAAGAAGAGAATGTCACATATTGATCCCGCCCCGCCAAGTCAGGCTGTCGCCTTAATAAAAAAAACTATACGAGTAAAGAGAATTTAACTGTGACATACGGTCTCGAGGATTTGTCAATCGAAAAGAAAGTTAAGAACCCGGTGGAGTAGGATTAATAATAATCGTGACACAGCAATTTCACAGCAATCTAATTAGATTTTAGCTGGACTATGTTCAATGTTCGCTGTAGAGAAAAATCATCCTTTTTGCTTGGTAAGTTGTATAGGTACGGAGAGGTTAGTTTTCTCTGAAGCTGACTGTACAACCACGTTCGTAAATCAGCTTGGCTATCTGTCGTTATATTGCCCTCTCTCTCGCATGTGACGTTACCTACATGCATTGCATACATGTATTTCCTTGTGAAGTATTTCTTAGTAACAAAAATGTAATTATCAATCAATCAATCAATCAATCAATAATAATTTATTTCGGAAATGTCCATATCTTATTAGTAACAATGGAACTTAAAAACTATGTTAGTATTACATGTAACTTATCCTATGTGACAAATGTAAGCCATTCCAAGCTTGCAGGAAGGCCCCATCTACTCTGTCCGCGACTGTGGCTAGGAGGCTGTTGGTACTGCCGCGCACACCATTATTTTAATGTTCTGTACTTTATGTACTCGTAAATATTAACATGTACTTGAAATAAATAATTTAAACCATTTTATAAAATTTAGCCTACATACAATCTCTCAAATTACAAAATTTACCCTATAGTCATCATCATCATCATCGTCCTAGCGTTATCCTAATATAGTTGCATCCTACAGGATGCCAGGATTGCCAGGGGTCCGCTAAATAATCCAAAGAAAAAAAATATCCTTTAGTATTGGCGGATAAATATATTGAAACAACGGGCGAAGATATTGCTGCCACGGAATAATAAAAAAAACCAGTGGAAATGGCATAAGTCGCGATTAGTATCGAGACCGGTGTCGCTAAAACTCACACTATCATAATGCTAAACACATTGAAATCTTGAAAGTGATTGGTCGTAGTATTTTATTTAAAAAGGTGCTATGAACAACGGAGCTTTCACTTAATTTAAACTTTAAGTGCATGCGAAATGATTGAAATTCTTTTGCGCCTTCAAAGTTCTGCCATCTAGCGGTCAATAGCTGAACTGCTAAGAGAAAAACTATAAGAGTACATACCCTAGTTCGGCTACTCGCCGATAGAGCACTTTGCGTGTACTTTAGTGATGTGCTATACTTCACTTCCACGTTATCGATATTGTAATATTAATGTACGAAAACATTTTTATTTAAGAAGGACTTAATAACTTTGGTCATTATCTAGTATCAGATATCTGGTAGCATTCAATAAATAATAATATAGGTAATAATAATGTAGCAAGTGTAATATATAGATTATTAAGCCTTTATTTTACCACACACGCACACATAAAAAAAATATAAAAAACCGGCCAAGTGCGAGTTGGACCCGCGCACGCCGGATTCTGTACCATTATCTGTAAAAACCGGCCAAGTGCGAGTCGGACTTCGCACATTAAGGGTTCCGAACCAACCACAAAAAAGTGATGTATCAATATATTAGTATTTGTTGGTAAAATATACGTAATAATAAACATTATCACCAAATTTCAAGTGCATAGGTCAACGGGAAGTTAAAAAATTCTTTGGAACAAAATTTTGTGACAGACGACGGACGGACGGACGGGCGGACGCCTGGGCGTCACCAATAGGGTTCCCTCTTTGACCCTTCCGGGACGGAACCCTAAAAACTGCAAAAAAAACGTGTTTTATGGAAACCCCCCTTAAATATTTTTTTTCTGTTATTTAGTTTTTGTTACAGTGGCAACAAAAATACTTAACTGTGAAAATTTCAACTGTTTAACCATCACGGTTCATGAAATACAGCCTGGTGACAGTCGGACAACGGAATCTTAGTATCTAATAGGGTCCCGTGTTACACTTTGGGTACGGAACCCTGAAAAAAGGCTAAGAATAGGTCATGGCATTTAATTAAGTCCAAAATGTATTCTAATTTAGTCTAAAATAACGAATAAAAACATTAATGTCGTATATTCGTTTTAAAAAAATTACTTCTGTCAATATATTTCTGACTTATATTGTATTTATATATCTTATATATTTAAACGAGCAATTCTAATATATATTTCGGGGATCACGGAAACGGCTCTAACGATTTTGATGAAAATCAATAATATCAGTGCAAAAATTTCAATAACTCTGAAATACAGATACATTATTTAATCCCCGTACACTAGTTACAATGAATTACATTATTTTACTTTTAAACCCTAAAAAACATTGAATTATATTTCAATCTTTATAATAGATAACTTGCACCAAATATCGATAACTTATCGACATCATTCGCGCACTACTTGAGTAGCGAATGTTCTAGATTGCTGCATACTTTGACGTATGGTGCAAAATCAACTCTATTGCTTAATGATAAGGTTTATTTTTGTTTGGTGTCTATATGCTTAAAATGCCCTAAAACAGAATATTAGAAATTATTGAAAATAAAATAAAATAAGACTTAGCGATGGTATGAAACACCACCATTGGCAACGTTTTTGCTCCGGCTATCGGTTTTGTACTCCAAAACTGCGCAATATGGCATTTTTCATGCAATTTAGATTTTTTTGTAATGGTAGCGACACAACTGTCGCGCACAAGCGAAAGCTGCGAACTGAAGCAATGCTGCGTATCTCCTCATATTTATGACAGCGCGGCACGCCCCCTTGCCATTTCCACTGGTTTTTATTATTCCGTGATTGCTGCCTACATATTTCCTTGGCCATATAATATACTTCCTTTTTTTCAGATAAGAAAAAGCGTGCGATTGTCGTCATGCGATTTAGGGGAACACAATCTTGAATCGAAAAAAAAACTAAGCGGCTTTCTTTCTTTGAGACGTGATAAGCTACTGAAAAAAAGTGAAATTAGTAAGTACAGTATTATCCTCTAATGTCTTAGGGAAACGAAGAATTGTAGGCGAAAATGATTGTTAAAATTCTGAGCTTTAGAAAAACGGGATATACCTAATAGATGTCTAGTATTATTAATGTCCGTGCTCCCCATTCAATTGGATTGAAGTCTGTCTGTATATGGATATCTAAGTCTTTGTGCTAAAATATGATTCTATTACGCATATTTTTTTGTAAATCCCAGGATCAATTTGACACTGACACTCGCTCTACGAGCTGTGTCAGAAGGTGAAAACACATTGACATCAAATTGGAGTGTGCATAGAATAGAATAGAAGTTTTTGCATCTTTTTTATACACTTCGCATTTTTAACTATACATTACAATACAATACAATACAAATACTCTTTATTGCACACCTGAAAAAGATCATAGTACAGAAACATTAGGCTTAAAGTAGAGTTAAACAACAGGCAGTCTTATCGCTAAAGAGCGACTAACACTAACTAACACTAACTATCACTGTGTTATGAAATGAAAATGATCTGTTACTTATATTTTTTCGTATACTATGTCATAAAATACCTCGATAAATATCAAGTAAATTATTTCATGTAAAACATTTCAATACATTTTGCTAAATGGTACCTAACATATATGGATGGATGTACATTGTACAATCAGTGACATGCTTAAATTGCGTAATCCTTATTGCATTTAAATTAAACAGAATATTTTATTCCGAAATTGAAACCAAATTGAAGTTTTAATGGTCCTCACACTAGCCATACCATATAGGTAGCAATCGGCTACTAGCTACGTCATTACGTAGCCACAGCCATTCATTACGTATGGGACATTTTAATTAAGCTCTAAGTGGTTCATTACCATTTTTCGTGTACAATTTACTTTGTAGGGATTGGATGACTCGACAGAAATAAAAGGTTATGGGTGCGTGTAATTAGTATTTAGGACGTACTAACGGAAAGCGTTTTAACACTCTTGATCTACACTAAGATCCCGATAGGGTTTTGTGATCATTAAATGCGCTAAGGAGGTAATTTTTATACAAATAATTTATGTATTATTATAGGTACATGTATACCTACACTTTCACTTAAAAATAATTTTCTTTTTTAACTTCAAAGTAAAGTTAGACTGTGGCTATAATAGTACCTAAAATAAAACTAAATCTTTCTATTTGCTTTTGCCAGGCGAGTAATTTAATATTTGCGAGCGAATAATTATCTTAAAAGGCACAAGATACCCAGAATTGCAGCAACCATTTAATATTGTATTGTAATAGCAATAGCACTCCACAGATACGAGTGTCATGGCATTCAAGGATAGAGGTAAAGGCAGGTGAACACCCATACCATACAGGCTAGTACACAAAAACCATTAAAATAGGCATGAAGACTAATTTTTTTCTCATGCCATTCGAACCAGTTTTTAGAGACGACCAAATGTTCGTATGGGACACCTATAATTAGAGCAACACAAAAAAAACGAAAATGAGAGGCAAAGTACAGAATAGCGAACGAGCACTGAAAACGGTCCATTGGAGTGCACGAGTGTCCATACTTATTGACTGACAGGCGCGACTTCACGCCTGCTTCCTCGTACTACCGTTGTATCGAAAAAGTTTCCTATGATGTCTACTTGTGAAAGTGTCTGTTTCTCAATTCCGGCCTTTGGTCCTACAAATTTACGGTACAGGTGTTGGGGACAAAAAAGAAAACATGGTGAGAAACAGACATTTGTAGGAAACGGGTTTGTAGAATAAAAATAGTGGACATTATAGGAAACATACATTGTAGGAATTAGACATCATAATAAGCGGACATTATAAGCAGCAGAACAATTTTGGAAGCGGACATAATAGGAAACGATCATTCTAGGACATTGGCATCATGAAACGATTTGCTGACATTACAGAAAAGAGTCATTTCTTGGAAGAAGACCAGTTTGAGAAGCTGACATGTTAAGGAAACAGACCAAACGAGCCTGAGCCGAGTCATCTACCCAATTGTAACATGCTACTTGAGTTCATTCGTAAGCAATTGAAATTCTCAAAGGTTAATTAAAGGTAATGCTGACCGCTTTATCATGAATACCCTCGAGCTCGCACATTTCAATAACGAGGGCACAAGGTAGGGCATTAAATTTACGGCTTTAGAAATCGCGGGGTAATTAATATTAAATAACCCGGGACTTATAGATTTAAGATGAGATATCCTGGGTAACCAGATGGGTAGAGTCTGGCTAACGAAAGCTAAGACTAGAAAAAGGCGACAAATTTAAACAATCTACGTGTTACAACACTGTGTATGAACAGTGATGATACTTGGTCAACCAAAAAAAACTTTTCGTGATGCAGAGTTCATTACATATTATGCAATAAAATTTCCCTAAAGAAGATTTAAGAAACAGATGAAAATGAAATAATTTATTCGTGACATAATAATATATACAATAGACAAACAGACAAAACTAGATATGAAAGTTACAATTTAAGCGGAATCCATGACCCGTAAAGGATCAAGCAATGTCTCCACTCTCCAGTGACCTGCCAGTGACTCGACAATTAAGTGACGTTTGACACATTTGACGTGGTTATTAGGTGGTTTTAATAACCACGTCAAATGTGTCAAACGTCACTTACTCGTAATTGTCGAGTCACTGGCAGTTTTCATTAGTCAGACTCTTAGTGCCAAGTCTCGGCGATTCCAGTCTAGCTCGAACTGTGCGAATTAGAAATAGGGAATCAAAAAGTGACTGTTGAGACTTATTGGTTTAGCACGACTATCAAACATTCAATCTGCCATAACCGATCATTTACTGGAGTCGTGACCATACTGCTTGAAATCAACACATCGTAATTTCAACTGGGATGATGGTTTCAAAATTTCACTTTCGTAATAATAGTATGGCGTTATTGCATTGTTCTGTGTGTCTTACTTAAGTAATCTTTTTAAAATAAAACCCCATAGCCACATAGTAACCTAGTTATAATATAATTTATTCGCAGAAAAGGGGTAAGTTTACATGCGTTAGTGTAAATACATATGTCGAATCCAATTATTAGTAAATGCAAGCGTCAAAATACATAGTCCAAAATAAAAAAAGATTAATAAAGACCTAGTTCGCGTAGTTTGAAAAACCCGTCCTGCTAGAAGATGTTGCCACTCGCCAGTCAGCCAGCGACCAAGGATGTAGGATGTAGTGACACGTCCAAAACGTCCCCCTCAAAATTAACTATTTATTCAATTGTACGCTAATATGTTTTAATTACTATAATAATCTCCTAAAGTACTTCAAAGCTACGCAATTGCCCTGCTGGCCTGCTGGTATATTTCACAATCCGAAACGCTTTCATCTTTGTCAGCATCAATATCGGCAATCGCGTTTAGATAAACCGTCGAGAGAATCCTTAAATTATGGCAAAATATTTTTCGCAGCGCGCCATATCGAATTGCTTTCCAATCTAGTGAACAAGAGGTAATGTTCCATGTAGTGTTTCTCTATGCAATACTATACGTAGGCAAGGTGTAGACACTGTAGACTAACAACACTGCATGTGGACTACAGCTACGAGTGTGGAGATATCTCTAAAAGAGATGCTGAAAGTAGACACAGTACTTTGAAATTTTTAATGAGATACCAAAGTTTTCTTTTGCATTTTGTTTTTCAGAAATGCCGTTCGCTTAGTTTCGGAGCCCTCAAGAATCACGTTGTTTAACTGACTACGTGACGGATTCACCTAAAGGGCTTGTTTATGGACGATGAAACGCACACATCTGTAAATAAACACAATAAGTAATTTTCTGAGAAAAAGGATCTTACATTCGGACAAAGACTTTGATTATTAGATTTAAAACTGGCAGCATTTCCAATACCTTTACACAAAATAAGTAGTCTAGTAGCTCTGTGAGTTGTAAACCTCGCTAGCATTCATGGTTGTTAAGGGTCCTTATTAGTTAAAAAAGGCTCATCTATTTAGGCTATTTTCTGTTTAATTAACACGTATTTTGAGATTTTATCAATGTTACTATCTAGAGCAGGACTATTGTGACCTAATGACATTCATTTTAAATGTATTTTTAGGGTTTTTCATTAAGAAATATTGATTCAAACATCACTCCAAATCGACCATTTTCAGGCTAAAAACAGCTTTTTTCCGCGTAAATTCTACTACACACAATAAAATCAAAAAAATCATCGTATCCTTTAATCACTTTATTGGTATCATCAATACTTTTGTCAAAATGTTTGATCTCTTAATCTTAGAGGAAAGATGACGGGATTGATAATAACACCATTAAGGTTTAAGGCTGTTGAAATTTGCAAATTGGGTTCACAATCCAACCCCACAGCAAACAATACATTGTTACATTACTATTCCCGTTTATTTTTGATATGTCACATAGAAAGAATTCGGTGTTTGTAGTCACTGTTATATTTTTTCAATATTTTAAAGCTTGCTAAAAACAGGAAAGCACTTATACCGTTGACTTAAGATTCATATTAGTGTAGTTTATTGTTTATCGAGGGAATAAAGGCGATGTTTTCCGCAAACAGAACGGTTATTGTCAGGATTGGAAGCGGTTTTGTTTCGGAAATAGAAATACCTAGACTACGCAAATAGATGCGTCAATAGCGATACTGATAACACGGGTTAGGTCTTTGTATAGCGTTTTTAACGGTCATATATAGTATGCATAAAATAATTACAAAACTACTTAATTTACTAATGTTTACAGGATAAGCCTTGACGTGCCTTCAAACTCAAAGTCACATTAGTGCTTAATAATTGAATGCGGTGAAACATCCAGAAGAGACCTCATATTCTGTTGAAACCGCTCCGTTCTATAGGGCCACGGTCAAGTTCAAAAAATAAATCCTACTAATCTTACTAAGGCGACTTCCTGATTTGTCGGTGCGGAGGCAGTACGATATGAGAAAAGTGTCAAATGTCAGTGTCAACCTCGGTACCATTTTTTACTGCGCCCCTATATTTAAATGAGTGCTTCCTGACTGGCGCGGGATGCGCGGTAGCGGGACGATGCGAAGGCGGTACTGCTCCCCTTCTGCGCATGATATTACTACTGCGCAAACGTAATACTGACAGTATTATGTCAAGTGAGAATCTTTGCGACGTCAGTAAGTTTACGTCAAAAAAGAAAATGTCACATATCGATCCCGCCCCGCTAAGGCAGGAAGTCGCCTAATACGTTATTATAAATGCGAAAGTTAGTATGTTTGTGAGGATGTTTGTGACTCAATCACTCAAAAACGGCTGAACGGATTAAGACGAAACTTGATATACAACGAGATTATAGCCTGGATTAACATATAGGATACTTTTTATCCCTGAAATCATCCCTCAATTCCAAGGTCACGCGGACGAAGTCGCGGGCAAAAGCTAGTAAATAAATAAAAAGTACCAGAAAAAGGCCAACATGACTCTCGTGGCTACTTATCTGAAGTTTCGTCTAGCCACAAGCCTCGCCGAGGATATTTTACCACTACGCTAGAAGTATTATCAGCTACAATTTATTTCGTAGCGGCAAGAAATCGCGTCAACGTTATTAGATGCTCGCCCTAAGACCCCAGGTTCCATGATTTTCTTCATTATTTTGCAGTACCGTGAAGATCATCGTTTTTCCAATTTAACTTATCTGCGCTGAGTCTTCTCAGGGCAAAACTACAAAATAAATATTATATGAGAAAATAACTTTTCTTATTTAATTCGAAATAGCGAGTTAGGTCGGTTTATAAGTTTTTATTTAACTTGCCCTGTATGTACTTAACCTAACATAATGTCTGTATGTGTGTAACAAATCTTGCAACTGAATTTTAGACTAGTTATCCTCAACAATTGAGCTGAAATTTAATATACTTATAAGTTCAGTGAAATTTTATGGCACCACCGAACTGACCTGATAATGGAGAAGGAAGGTGTCTATAGCAAATCCTAAAGTACCTACACAAAATATACCCCTTGTGTTTGTGCTTATTGGAACTGTCTCAACAAGTATTGATGACTTGAACAGTCAAAAATAAAATCTAGTGCTTAAAAAATTTTTTTGACAGAAACTTATATGAACATCTGTAGACCAAAACGTCAGATCAAACTTTGGTACCTAACTCAGTATATTTTTTGACATGTTTTACCGACATAAGGTCAAACGGATTTTTTACTCCCTGAACAACAGGTAGGTATTAGGGTAAATCTCGCGACAGACGGGTGAGTAAGTACGCGGACTTACAGTTAGTCGACGTGTGGCATCCTAAAGTACGCGTACTTTAAGGCGATATATCGATTGAAAGAGACACCCTTTGTTTGTCGCTCACGACAAAACGGGATGCAACCCTCTCCGAGAATGGCTCTTTAGACAAATCTCGTTAAATATCTGACTGTGTGCAGGTTTATTAAATTTCCTCTTGTCAGTAGTTACCTAGATGAGGTAAAATACCATCATACAATATTAACTTAATCGTGTCTTTTAATAATGCGTTGTTTTAGTAGGCTGAGGAAAAAAAGGAAAATATAGACTCGACTTTGGATTTATTTTCTATCGAGAAAATTTTAATCATGTTTCGCTATTGTATCATATAGTCAAGAATCATATATCTGAAAATCAGCCCCTACTGTTAGTCTGGGCAGGACAGCGTTTCAAAGCCTCCAAATTTCTCAGTGTAGCGCCTTTTATTTCGTCAGCGATCCAACAGGTTTGATTTATGCTCGTAGGCCACCTTTGCTTATACGTCTGTGGTGAGCCGCGAGCCATACAAACTTTGTGAACTTTAAGATCACGAATTTTAAACTTCTCCCGTCTAAACTACTTTCGTCGTAGACCGCCAATTGTAAATAGAATACCGTACTTATTTATAAAGGCATTAGAACGTGGGTACACACACGCATTTCGGTACAATTCTTCATTTTCTATCTCAAGTAAGGGCGAGTGCAGATGAGTCAGGTCACGTCGCGTTATCAAAGTAATTTACACCGTTCGCGCAACTCCATCAAACTTCGGTGAAGTTGCTTGATTAGGCGCGTGCCACGACTACGCACCGCGCGTCCGCTAATTTGAACCGCTCGTAAGACGTGCTCTAAGGCCGCCGCTAAAACGCTGCGTTTTTAAATCCACAGTCTGGACTGGTTGGCAGATGGAACTTGTTCATATATACATAGCGCACGTAGCCCCACTGCCCGCTGGCGCCCAGCGACCGCGACCTAATTCCAGGCAAAATGTAGGTACTGTTTTGTTGGCTGCCAATAAGGTGTTAACTCAGAAGTCACCACGACCATTTTTGCTACCAATTGACAACATTTCATATTTTTAACTACTTTATTTTATGAACTAAGTTAGAAAATAGGTAAAAATTTAAGCCACCCGTATTTTTTATTTTTCAATTTAACTCGTTATTTCATACAAAAAAAACACGTTGAAAAGTAGGTCATTCCAAAAGGGCGTAAGTAAAATATGACGTCATCTTCCCAACAAGAATCCAGAGCCACTCCAGAGCAGCGATTGTCTGTACTCTGTACTAAGGCCTCCCTGAATACAGCGAGGAAGATGACGTCAACTTTCGGTTTACAGTAATTTGCGATTTTTTCCAAAATTAACGGAGAAAAAAATCTAAAAAAATGTTTTTCGTGTACTTCACACGTTTTTACCGAAATGGTTTTCGAATTAAGACTTTTGGAAATTATGAAATATTGTCAATTAGGGTACCTTTTGTCTGGAAACTACTCAATATAGAACGGTATTACACTTTCTTTGACATCGTGACGTCATGATGAAATTTACCACTTAAAATTCTAATTTACCAGTGATACCAGTATATCTTTGCCTGAGAGGAATGTAATTTATAATGAGTTCTTGTATTGTTTAATAGTTGAATCTGAATCAGAACCAAATTAACAGATACTTAGACTGCTGCGTTTTCTGCCGCCATGGTAACGCGACCTGTAAGGACCTCAGAAGAACTCTTTATTTACACGCCGTCCCGTGCGACGGTTCTCTTTAATGAACGACTCACTTGGGCGTAATAGCAACCGCAACAGTTGACATGTCTACTGGACAGCATTGTTAAGGCCAATTTACATGGTGCAATAATTTGCATGCGATTTTGATTAGGTACGGTCAGCTGCAGATAAACCTGACCCCCCGTGCATACAAATTTCTATGCTGGGGGTACCTTTTCTCTGCAGCTGACTACATTACGGGGCTGCGGGCTATCGATAAAACGAGTCCGATCCAACCACAATGTAATGAAAATATTGAAAATCGCAGGCAAATTCTTGCACCACCTAATAGATCAGTGTTCTAGGATAAGATAATCGTCGCAGTGCTCGATACTGACCCGATACAAGACGCGTTTAACGCCTGGCGGTGTGTTTTGCCACTTTTCATGGCGCAAAAGTAAAAAAATGATGAAGCGTCGCGTCGCTCCTGGCAACTGTCACATCTGACATGCACTGCAACGCGCTATCGAAGTTTCTAAATTCAGTTGCATAAATAAAACTTCCAACTAACTGTCATTGAACTTCGGTCCCTGAGAGATCTCTCTATTGACGTTTCGACCTGCTGTGTCTACTATCACATTATCTACCTATAATTTTGTAGAAACCCATTTTCCTGTATATATTCAGTCCTGTACATTATATCCTATATAGGAACATATTATTATTACTCTACTACAAAGCCATAAACGACCTAAAATGACCCCTAGAAAAGTATCACATAGCACGTGATTTGTCATCTAGTTAGTAGTTTCGTTTGTGCGAATATAGTCAAGGCCGCCTAAGGCAGGTTTTTCACTAAAGCTATGCTATGCTACGTTGCTATGGATGCGTTTGAAATCCACCAATCGCATTCCTTTATTCACATAGCATAGCTCTGGTGGAAAAGGATTCAGCTAAGCTATGTTTTTTATATGGAAAGATGCGAGCTGCGGATGCGTGCTATGGATGCGTGCTGTGGATGCGTGCTACGGATGCGCGCTACAGATGCGCGTTACGGATGCGCGCTACGGATGCGTGAGCGCTCACCGCGCTGCCGCTCCCTGCGCCCGCTGTCGATACATCGCATAGCTCGAGCTGCGCATCGTCCTCGCGGCTGCGCATCTGCCTCGCACAGCTACATAGCGTAGCTTTAGTGGAAATGGTCGCATAGCTCGTAGCGCATCCTCGCAGCATAGCTGCGTATCATAGCTCTAGTGGAAAACCAGCCTAAGGCTATCAACTGTGCCAAGTTTCAGCGCATAGTCAAAAAGTGCAAGGATCCCACAGATAGCAATAATAGCACCCCTGCTACTCCGTATGAAGTCACTTAACATGTCTATGGGACTTTAAAATACGAAATGGGAGCACAATGTCAAACAGCGTCTTATTATAAAAGATGTATTTAGCAGAAAGCTTTTATAATTATGAATCTTAACTGCAGTCGCAGAATACTAACAAAATTTTGGAATAGTCACAACCCTGCCGGATTTACCCATTATTTTATGTTTATTAACTCCGTTTCACTCGTATGAAAAATGGTGGTATTAAAGTGTTCTCTCTGAATTAAAATTATAAAAGCTCATTTCAAATCTTTTCGCCCTTAAAATACCTACATGGTCGTATGGAAAACACACACTGTATAATGTGCTTACCAAGCAAGCATGTTTATAAATGTACGAATACTCATGTTTACTTATATTTTGTAAACTCTGCGTAAACAGAAGCGAAGGATCGCCACCGGTATCCCAACAGCGAATTTATCCCTTTAGGGCTGATGCCCGAAATGGAAATAAGCTCCCCAGGTGTTACTATATTGTTTCGGGAATATTGAATTTCCTGAATCATTTTACATCCAAAATTAGAGCGTGATATTGTTGCGGAGTGCATAAATTTGAATGGAGTTCGGCTCAGAATAGCAAATAGTTTACTGCGAAACCTGTATTTAATAGTGCAACGGGTTGTGAATTTTAGACGTTTAGGTTTTGTTTTTGTAGCTGTCAAGGTCTAAAGTCAAAATGATGGACGGCGGACGTAACGCTTAAGTATACCGTGTGTTACCAGCATGCGGGCTTCTCTTTAAGGCACCTGTATACGCAAGGCCTTCTCCATACAAATTCTGTGCAAGTTTTATTCGTGAGTTTTGGCTCTCCCGCATATATTTTTTTTGTATGTTAATATTAGATAAGAATGTCAAGCAAAAAAAAACAAAAAAAAAAAGAGAACATTTTTTTTCTTGAGGTTCTTGCTAACTATTAGCGTACTGACCAAAAATCATAAGTGTAATGCAAACACAAGTCAAGGAAAACTTGCACAAAGTTTGTATGGGGAGTGCTTGCGTATACAGGCGCCTTAAGGCCGTGTATTACCACTTTTGAGTTTTTAAAAACCATCTGAGACATAGAATATAGTGTCTTAAAATCTAAAAAAAATATATGTGTTACATAAGGATCTTGTCTAGTCAAAATCGCAGTCAGTTACATGACCTGATGAATTTCACTCAATAGAAAAAAATCGCGAAGTTACCCCTTTTTGGAATGTATTTTCAATACTACGGCTATATTACTGATATTTAACGTTTTATTTTTGTACTCAATTAAAGATCGTAAATAGTTATAGACAAATTCGCAGGGTTTGCTTTGATAGAATGATTGGCTTAATGACTATAGCTAAATATTTACAAAACTGCGCGCAGAGCTTGCGTAGAGAGCGGGATGGTTAATTATAAACTCACGCGTGTTAGAGCGGGACATTTGCGTTGGGGATACCTCCCCTTAAGTTGGGTCATATCCCCAACCATGCGCTTAATTTTATTATTTAAGCAAAATTTCGACTTCACTTAATTTTAATTGCCAGCAAAGTACAGCAAAGTAAATTGACAACTCAGTACAAAACGTGACAGTACTTAATGATGTTTTATCTAGTTCATTAAAGGTGCGGTATTAGGAAATTTAATTTTGATTTTATAATTGCTAATGGAACATATTACCTAGTATCAGTTTCAATAAATGCCCGCTTGCCAGTAATGCACTGTTTATTTCTGGTCTATATACTATCTTAAATGAAATTTTTCGTTATTGGGAAAATATTAAAATCGGACATGACCTCCCAGTAAAAACAAAATCATACTCGTACTGTTATAATAGTATTATAATAATGGAAATAGAAAATAAAACTCATCATCCTAACAAGAAAACTGTATTGAAGATGTTTCAAGAAGAGCCCTTGTTTTCCTATATTCTACCTTTAGGAGTGTTTGGAGTATACTCAAATAATAAATATTGATATATCGTGACTTTTCAACAAGTTAAAATACAAAGGCTTTCCGAAAGGTATCTACATCATATTAAGAACATAGTTGTTAATGTGCAAGATACATATAGAATGTAAATGTATGAAAAAAGTGTAAAAAGTTAATTAAACTACATGATAAATAAAGTTTTATGTACATGATTAATGAAGGTAAAATGATTTCATACGTTTCTTCTTAAAATCTATGATTTAATGCTGTATATTTTGAAAGTATATTAAGCATTATTTATAGTACAATAAAGGTACAAACAATAACATATTCTGCTCTAGTCTATGTTATTATATTACGACTTATCCTTCAGGGGGCCATATTGCCCCGTGTTCCCCTACTATTATTGCGCACTTGGACAATTCCGAGGTAGCTTTAGAATTCTACGGGTATTGTAGCAAAAATAAAGTAACATTATAAGGTTTGAGAGAAAGATTCTTAGTAGGTACTTTATATAGTGTTTAACAAAAAGTTTACCTGATAAAGAACCTGAGTGAAATAATATAATTGGCTATTTATATCCCAATAGCTAAGATATTGATGGCCTAGCTGAGTTTCTTGCTGGACTCTTCTCAGCTGGGATAAGTTTAGTGAACCAGCGACAAAACTCCCAGTAGCTTAATTCCACTCACACCTCAGATTCGCTTGAAGCCGCTCAACCAATCTCACTGGAGCGCAAACTCCAAAGTATTCCAGTGTTCAAACCGCCCGCGTGGTCGTGTCGGAGGTTTCCCCTGGATTTTTCCCAGGCCACTCTCCAACCGCGCACTCCTATCGCTTTATAGCGCCCGGCCTATAGAGCCGCAATTAGTTAAAAAAAAAGGTTAGAAGCTTAAATTAGCCCAGTTTCTTGCCAAAAGTTCGATGTGCCATATTTATCATCAGATAATGTATAAGTATACTTCATACCTAATGTTTTTAAGGCGCAGGGTAGGGCAAGGCCTTCTCCATACAAACTTTGTGCACGTTTTATTCGTCGGTTTTGGCCCTAACAAATATAATTTTTTTTTTTGGTTGTAAATATTAGATATGCGAAGATCGTGATGTGAAAATTTTCAAATATTTCAAAAAATTCAAAATTTAAAAATTAAAATAAATTAATAAAAAAAAATTATATTTTTTTTTTTTATACTACGTCGGAGGCAAACAAGCCCGCTCACTTATATCACGAAATAGCTATCAGAAAAATAAGCATACTGACCAAAAATCATAACTTTAATGCAAACACAAACGAAGTAAATCCTGCACAAAGTTTGTATGGAGAGAGCTTGCCCTACCCCTCCTCTTAATGCGGATTATTACAATCGAAAAGTGATCAATTATCACGGTCTGACGTTTTGTTGTATAAAGTAGATATATACTTATAGTATAAAGATGACTAATCTGTATGCATATTAATATTAATATTGATATTCATTTATTTCATATTATTACATTACATTATACAATTATTATTCATTAATACACCATTCATTAATTACGTATGTTTGCAACGTCCCGGGAAACGCTTGATCTGTAGCTCTAGTACCTATAAGTTTTTTCGAAACATTAACTAATTCGAGCGCGTTTGCGTTTTGTCTCAAAATGTATGAAAACGCTCTCACCGAGTTTGAAATACGCGCGTTCATCGGTTAGCAACAAATGTTATACTCGCTGTTTTAGTTTCCACTAGTGACCACCAGAGACGCTGTTCACGTTTTCATACCACTTTCATACATTTTGAGACAAAACGCAAACGCGTTCGAATTAGTTAATGTTTCGAAAAAACTTATACTAGAGCTACTGGGGGGCACGGTAGTGCTGCCGCTTAGATATACTTAGTATTCCAGTTTAACATACATCCAAAAAAAGTCTAAGATTCAAAACATATATTTACATGTGTCCATCGAACATTCATAATCATCTATATTTTCCTTTATAAACCTAGGCCAAAGTTTCCTCGAATTTCCTAACCATTTAGAGCTGAAAAGTAACCTCTTTTGCATACGTTAGATTAATCACTAATAAGACTTGTATTGACAGATCGTGCAAATTGACTGTTCGTTTGGTCTATCTCACAAGTGAGAATTCAGTGGTAGGTACCTACAATAACTTCAGAATCGCAATATATCATTGTCAGACCTCAGTTGCAGCGGTCAGTCGTTACGTTACGTGGAGTCCTTCTGTAGCTCTAGTATAAGTTTTTTCGAAACGTTAACTAATTCGAACGCGTTTGCGTTTTGTCTCAAACGTATGAAAGTGGTATGAAAACGTGAACAGCGCCTCTGGTGGTCACTAGTGGAAACTAAAACAGCGAGTATAATATTTGTTGCTAACCGATGAACGCGCGTATTTCAAACTCGGTGAGAGCGTTTTCATACATTTTGAGACAAAACGCAAACGCGTTCGAATTAGTTAATGTTTCGAAAAAACTTATACTAGACGTACTGATTGTTATCTAACGTCATTACCATGAGTGAGGGCGCTCCTGAACCGATTACTAGAACACACTTATGATGTTCCTAATTATGATAAATGACGAGTTAAGGAGAGGTTTTGTAATTAAACTACAGCTTTGTGTATCGGGTTGATTTTGCCCGAGCATTATAAAGGCCAACCAAGAACCTATATAGCTCGACGCTAGCGGCCCTCAAAAAGGCTCCTACAAATTGGCACTGGCTAATTGTTTGTATGGAAAAATAAGTATTTTGCTGTTTTATTCGTTAAATAATGCGTCGGAGGGACGGACGGACATGGCGAAACTATAAGGGTTCCTTGTTTACTACGGAATCCTAAAAAAATACAGTATTTATCTACTCGATGTGATAGGACCACAGGGTTCCGTTTGGACCCTTCGGGTACAGAACCTCTTCACGCCTAACTACTCATTTTTTTAACTTGATTGTGGCTTTATAGGGCGTGCCCAATAAAGCGATAAGAGTGCGCGGTTGGAGAGTGGCCTGGGGAAAATCCAGGTCCAAACCTCCGACACGACCACGCGGGCGGTTTGAACACTGGAATACTCTAAGACAGCATTTCCCAAACTATGGGCCGAGATACGTATATAGGGCCTGAGATTTTTGGACAATCCTGTATTCATACATAATTAGGTACGTTCATTTGTTCACTGACACCATAAATAAATCTGAATCTGAATCTGATCTGTTTTAGGAAATATTTTGTTAAGAGGCCTTACAAGTTTTTAATATTTTTGATCAAAAATTTTGACAAAAGTATTGATAATACCTACCAATAAAGTGATTAAAAGATACTATTATTTTATTAAAGTTTTAGATAGTAACATTGCCCTTTTTTTATTTTATTGTGTGCAGTAGAATTTAAGCTGAAAAAAGCTGTTTTTAGCTCGAAAATGGTCGATTTGAATAAATATGTCTTAATGAAAAACCCAAAAAGTACATTTAAGATGTATGCCATTAGGTCGCAATAGTCCTGTTCTAGATAGTAACATTGATAAAATGTCAAAATACGTCTTAATTAAACAGAAAATCGCCTAAATAGATGAGCCTTTTTTAACCAATAAGGACCCTTAATGAATATACTCATACCGCTTCGAACCTTACGGTATCTTGCCGTGATCAGTTGATATAACACGATACACTCCACGGGGACACCTGACCGTGCGCCCTGGGTTGTCCTGCACTGCCAACCTGCTATAAAGTGGTTGAGGAATTTTTAACGGATCAAACTTTGGAATAATATAAAGCCCGACCAGGAAAATATGACGCCATGTTGCAGAATTTCATTGAACTAATTTATACACTGCCAATAATTTTAATGGCATTGTCAGCACGTCAGTGTCACTGTTGTGTTTTATTTGAATACTAGCTTTTGCCCGCGACTTCGTTCGCGTGAACATCAATATCAACTTCTACTCCGTATTTCATACCATTGGATCTCCCAAGTTCTGGAATGTCTAAAAAATATTGCAGCATGTTTGAATTCAATAGTATTGTGACTTCATAAGCGCACCAAAACCAGGAATTTTTGCTTATCACGTTGAGTGCGGGACGAGAGGCTACCGCGACAAACGAAGTATCTCCCTCTCTGTTGCTCCAATATGCAAGTGCGACAGAGAGGCAGTTATTTCGTTTTTGGTTCGCGGTAGGCTCTCAGCTCAATTTGACTGGTACGCGACTTTCCGTTGCGGCGGACTTAGTTATCGCAAAAATTCCCTTGGTGCTGGGGAGGCTAAAAAGTGAGAGCTCCGAAGTCAGGACTTAGTCTTAATTACCACATTACACACTCGCCTACGGTCGGGTGTAAAGTACGCCTGGGGGCCGATTTTTGAGAATCGAACGCTCGACTTTTCACTCGACATCTGTCAAAAACTCATAATTTTTTGACAGATCTCGATTGAAAAGTCGAGTGTTCGACGCTCAAAATTCGGCCCTCTGGAGTCCTTCGTTCCGTTCAGGATTCAATAACGCGCCCGTGATATAAAACAGTGCTTTATCCCCTTGATGTATAATCTACTATTGTAAACGATTATAGTAATTTGTATCTTTTCAGTTAAGGGTAGGTCCCTATATATTTAGTTTTGAATACTAATATTCTAAGTATTTATTCGTTTGTGGGATCGCCCTAATACAACGCGATGATCGCGCGATCGTGCGATCGCGCGAGTGAAATTCGCGAATATATTGAACTCGAATAGGTGTCCTAAAGGGATCGTCCTTAAACAAACGCGACTACGCGATTATCGCACGAATTCGCGACTTTTACTAGTAAATATTCTAAGTTAAAGTCGCGCGATCATCGCGTAGTCGCGCGCCAATTAGGACGATCCCTATGAGTTAAACGTAAGTTGAACGTAAGCCATCAATATTTTTACATAAAGGTTTTTAGGTAAGTTCTACGGGTCCGAAGCAATTTCACCAAGATATCTATAACATTTGAAAAGCAGACGCTCAAAGGTTCAGTTCTAAATGCAAATTCCAGATAAGAATAATGCTTCAGATCTCAATTTGTCTCAGTTATCTGCCATCGTTGACGAAGCAGGGAATTCAGATCTTCATGAAGAACGGTTTGCCTTTGCGGATTTGAATTACTAGTTTATTTTTCACCGACTTCAAAAAAATTAGGAGGTTCTCAATTCGCCTGTATGTATTTGTTGTACCTATGTTTGTTACGCGATTACTCCGTTACGACAATTATTTCGTTGTTTGAAAGCATATGCTTTCAGATTGGTCCCGTTGGTATCAAAGTTCACTTCTGATGATGGAATCCACGAGGAATTGAGGGAAATCCTCAAAAATTCAAGGAAAACATAAACTGATTTCAGTTCAGAGTAATAAACTAAGAATTTGCATTCAGAAAGTAGCATTTGGTGAACTGGAACTGATGAAGAAGGTCACGGATGGTCAACGAAAACTTTAAGTGTTTCATGGGTGGCGCTAAGATATTTCAATCAAAATATAGATAAGCGATTATGACGAAGCCATTTTATAAATGTTCTTAATGCAATGTTACCATAAACCTGAATCTTATGATTGAAGCCAGAAGGTAGCCAACGGAATTCCGTAATAAAACAAAGCATTGGAATTGTCATGAGATTCACTTAAAATAGTCCTACTGTACTGTTACCATGAAACTGAATCTGATGATTGAAACCGATAGGTATATAGCAGTGGCGGCGCGTCAAAAATATTCTTAGAAGCCGGAAATAATTTGCCTTTCTTATTCTTCATGGACCGTAGTAAAGGAACTGGGCTGGCTAAAAATTAGGCAAGCCGGTGCGAATCGAGTTATATGGACGCTCCGCCACTGGTATATAGGCAACGGAAACGCTACACGCGCCGCAGTCACTCCGAAACTGCCGAAAGTTTGTGGCAAAGGCAGGCAACGATAGACCCTATAATAATCTGACGCCTGTTTTTCGTCTGCTCACGAATATTTAAGATTTTGACTTGGCGGGGCGGGATCGATCTGTGACATTTTCTTCTTTGACGTAAACTTACTGACGTCGCAAAGATTCTCACTTGACATAATACTGTCAGTATTACGTTTGCGCAGTAGTAATATCATGCGCAGAAGCGGAGCAGTACCGCCGTCGCAACGTCCCGCTACCGCGCATCCCGCGCCAGTCAGGAAGCACTCATTTAAATGTAGGGGCGCAGTAAAAAATGGTACCGAGTCGATTGACAGCTGACACTGACATTTGACACTTTTCTCATATCATACATTTGACACTTTTCTCATATCATACTGCCTCCGCACCGACAAACCAGGAAGTCGCCTTTAGAAATATATTCTTTTTCCCAAGGCGGTTCCTAAGATTTCGACCTCTTCTAACCGCAAAGTTCCACAATGCAAGTGAAATAAGATACGGTAAGTGCCGCGCCGCACCTTACACAACCTGTACTCCGAACATCGAAACCCGAACCTCGTATAGTGCCGTCCCTTTCACTCTTATAGTGTATAACACGATAGTGAAGGAGACGGCACGATACGAATTTCGGAGTTCGATGTTCGGAGTAGACCCTCAGATCGGTATATCTATCTACATGTACGTAGACGTTGTCGGCGCTTGGTACCCGCGGCACGTCTTACTCTAGGCGTTTGCAGTGCATTCGGTTTGCATGGAGTTTTCTTGGCTGTTTCTTGGTGGTGGCAGACGAGCGGTTTTGGATACGTCTGTCGCGTTTCACCCGCTCTGACTATGGTGGTTGTATTACCTATCGAAGATTCTTCCACTAGCGCATCCAGCCTAAGGCGATTTCCTGACTTGGCGGGGTGGGATCGATATGTGACATTTTCTTCTTTGAGGTAAATTTACTGACGTTTTAAAGATTCTCACTTGACGGAACACTGTCAGTATTACTTTTGCGTAGTAGTAATACATGCGCAGAAGCGGAGCAGTACCGCCTTCGCATCGTCCCGCTACCGCGCATCCCGCGCCATTCAGGAAGCGCACATTTAAATGTAGGGGCGCAGTAAAAAGTAGTACTGAGTTGACTGACAGTTGACACTGACATTTGACAGTTTTTTCGGTTTTTTCATATCGTACCGCCTCCGCACCGACAAATCAGGAAGTCGCCTTAGTCTTTACCTACTGCACAGCTGCACACCTCACATAATTTAATAAAGAAGCATATCAAAAGGAATTAACAAAGATACAAGGAGACAGAAGTAGAACACAACAGGCGGTTTTATTGTTAAGGCTGGGTATTACCACTTTCGAGTTTTTTAAAACCATCTGAGACATAGAATATACCTAGTGTCTTAATTCTAAGAAAAAAATATGTGGGATCTTGTCTAGTCAAAATCGCCAGTGGGATACGCGGCGCAAAGATCTGAATAAATGGCGCCACTAGGATTTGACCCATTTCGTTTCATGCACATTTAACTTTAAAAAAAATGTACGTTTAAAATACCGTTATAAAATAAATCTTAATGATTTTTTCTCTGTAAAAAGTTTAAAATTTTGTATTTTAGGCTGAGACACTGTCGGATTAATGTTTCAAAGCCATTTAAACACAAAAGTTTTTGATCAAACAGGAGTGTGCAAGTTATATTTTGGTAAATATATTATATACTCGTCCTTTTAACGCGATAAAATGGATCTAAATGAAAAACACGGACGTCTAACTCTGACACAGCTAAAAGCACTTTTAAGGTAAAAGGACCGCAAAATTAAGGTGGTTGTAATGGAAAAAACCGGCCAAGTGCGAGTCGGACTCGCGCACCGAGGGTTCCGTACATAACGGAAAGGGGTAGTAAGTTTAAAATTATTAAAAATATTTTTATTTTATGATGTAACTAAAAATATACGGTTTTCGCAAATTTTCCTTTATCTGTGTTATAAGACGTTGCTTTATACCAAATTTATAGATTCTGAGTTCACGGGAAGTACCCTGTAGGTTTTGATTCCCTGGCGAGTGTCGAAAATTTAAAATTAATTATTAAAAATATTTTTATTATAATGATGTAACTAAAAATGTACGGTTTTCGTAATGTTTCCTTTATCTGTGCTATAAGACGTTGCTTCGTACCAAATTTCAAGATTCTGGGTTCTCGGGAAGTACCCTGTAGGTTTTGATTCCCTTGCGAGAGTCGAAAATTTAAAATTAATTATTAAAAATATTTTTATTATATGATGTAACTAAAAATGTACGGTTTTCGTAATTTTTTCTTTATCTGTGCTATAAGACGTTGCTTCGTACCAAATTTCAAGATTCTGGGCTCTCGGGAAGTAACCTGTAGGTTTTATGTAAATTTGCGGCATAAACGGTTGTATCTTTTGATTGCGTTGGCTTAGAAGTTTGATTTTTTTCACAGCTCCAAGGGATAGTAGACTTGAGTATTTGATATAAATTCAAGCTTGATACCTCCACGCGTTCCTGAGAAAAAGGGTCTTGACAGACAGACGGACGGACAACAAAGTGATCCTTTAAGGGTTCCGTTTTTTCCTTTCGAGGTACGGAACTCTAAAATGAGGAAATTTTTACAGCTAAATATTTACGAAACTACGCGCAGAGCTTCCGTAGAGAGCGGGAAACTCACGCGTGTTAGAGCAGGACATTAGCATTGGGGTTACCTCCCCTTAAAGAGCGATAAAACCGCTTACCAGTCGGGCCGTACCGTACGCTTGTTTGCCAGCGACGTGGTATAAAAAGAAGAGGGGCATTTTCCTTAGAAAACACATTTACTTCATCGCCAATACGGCACGGTACCTTGAAGGTTTACATAATTGATTCCTCTCTGTAAGCGCCCTTCGCCAGATTAATATTTGATTTATTCGATGCCAGTTAAACGTTCAATTTCTGCGATTGCTTTTTAATTTTTCATTTCATTTTTTCCTGAAGATCCATTTTTTTCGGGCGTTTCCTTCGAATAAAGTTATTTATTATAGAAATATTAGGTAGAAATAGGTACATCATCTTCCTCCTAAGCGTAATCCCAGTATACAATTGTGGTCCGCTATCTAATCCAAGATTCGGCTTAGGCACTAGTTTTTACGAAAACGCCATCTGACCTTCCAACCCGAAGGGAAACTAGATACACCCTATTGGGATTAGGCTTGTCAGGTAATTATACTTGCATTTTTATTAATTATTTGCGATTCAGCAGACCTAGGAAGTAATTTATCTACATTATAAGTAATGTGTGCGAGTAGGAAAAGGAATAAATATTAATGATGCAAAAATAGCATTTTCATACCTGTTATTCAAAAACGAGTAATTTTTGCCCTCAAATAAGGGGTCAATGTCCTGTACTTTTCTTCCCTGATTCGATTTGAAGGCAACAATGAATGACTCTTTTTGAACATCTGATTATATTGTAGATTAGACAGTTATAGACAATCATATAGGGCCCACGGCTTACCTAAATATTATTATGTCATTGTGCCTCCCCTGCCTCCCACAATCTACTTTTTACTATTTAATAGTAGGTAATACACTAGAACTTTACACTCAGTCTAGAACTACTTTTCGTTGAAACCGCTGGTCTGCACTCGATAAACAAGACAACATTGCCAGCGTCTCGAAAGAATAACTGGGGCTTCTTCGAAATACAAATTAGAGTGGCTTGTTAAGCTCTTTGTTCATTCGGAACAGCCATTATTCTGCTCAGCCACTAACAAGTTTGGTCAATGCAAATCCTTGAGAGATTTCCACGTGAATTTCATTCGGGCGTCCTTGGTACAGCGCAGGGGCGATATCTAGACCGGATTATCTTTAAGAACGTGTTGTACTGAGTTGGCGTTTCAGCTTTTTAAACTGTGTAAAATAGAGGCGTTTTTCTTTTCATCGACTTTAATGTTACCATAACCAAAACGTTAATCGTTAAACTTTAAATTCCAGACCAGAATAACTTTTCTGCTTCAGGCCTTACGATCATTTTATAGTTATTTCATTACTTAATAATCGATTCCCTTGAACACAGGAACTATCGGAAACAAGTGAATGAAACGATCCAATATGGCGACTCGGTCATAAAACACCAAAATGGCTTTCGCTCGAGCTCAGCCATGAACAACTTGTATTCATGTTATGAAAAAAGTTACCGAAACAAAAAGAAGCGAACGAACTTCGTAACACTATTACCCAGCTTTTATTAGACAAGAATCTTAAGTTTTATTTATATTACTTAATTTGAAATGGTATCAATTCCTTTTTTTTAAAAACCCGCAGAGGTAGTAGTTTCTAAAAATTAGGTTCTGTTTTTAAAAGTCACTTGACCCTAACTAATCTTAATCATTTACCTATCTGCTATTTTGCGAAAAAGCGGCATTACCAACTAATTCATACAATGTTCGTTAACTATCTAATGCTACCTACTTAAAAAATAATTCAGACAACATTGAGTACTCTTTAAAATTGTAGGATCACACTGAATAGATCAACAATGTATTAAAATTTGTTTATTTGCATGCTTCTTTAGCATCATCATAAACAAAATAACACCCTGTTATCATACGAGCAGATAACAAATGAGTGAAAATATTCGCATGCACGCCGAATTATCACCTCTAGTATAAAATTGTTGTTGTTCATCTACATGCGATGCGACAATTCACGCGTACCTACTTCCAGGCGACTTTAATCGCTGTAAACGCCTGACAGCAACCGAAACTTCACCTGACTTGTCAGTAATACGAGAACATAAACAAGGCATGGAAGGCCTAAATATAATGTCACATTACAATGAAATCAAATTTATTCCTGGAAAAAACTACGCTATAGAAAAATACAATAAAAATAATCAAACTAAAACTAGACTTAAAAATAAAACTACATTAAAATGAAATACCTATATCTAAACTAAAATATCTTATATCTATTTGGTTATAATGTCACAATTATTTTGAATATCTGGGCGGCCGAGCTTTGCTCGGCGTTTTCCCGGGCATGAGACCTAGCTAGATCGATTGCTCGTCCCCGAAAACCCCCACATACCAAATTTCATCAAAATCGTTAGAGCCGTTTCCGAGATCCTCGAAATAAATAAATATATAAATATACAAGAATTGCTCGTTTAAAGATATACGATTACAGTAATTGAGCATTTCATCCATTGGTGAGGGTTTATCGCAGCACTTGTCCGCAACCCCGCTGACGATCCGCTTGCCGCGAGAGGGGAGCGCCAGGCCTCGTGCTTTGTGGGGGGAGATCCAGGGTCAGCCGTTCTCTTGGTCTTTGTAGTACAGTCAGCTGCAGAGAAAGGGTACACCCCTGCATAGAAATTTGTATGCGCGGGGGGTCAGGTTTCTCTGCAGCTGACCGTACCTAGGGAGGGATGCCGGCACCTGCGCAAAAAAAAGTCTATTACTTACTCTATTGACGGACTATTTATTGGGACATTTAAATTAATTTTTATTTAAAATTTATTGTAACGTTGACTATTTATTTTATTGATTATAAGCAATTTGATTTTTTATTTTATCTAATACTAATTAAATAATTCATATGTTTATCTTTAATATTATGTAATTTAAAAATGACTTTTTATGCCTAACTAGAGCTATCACATATATTGTACCTACCACCAATATTGTACTCGTATTATCTATGTTTACAAATAAATCACTTTGACTTTGAATATTATTCCAATGCTTTTTGTCATATTCACCTACTACTTGATTTGCTTAGAAAAATGGAAATCCCTGCAAAAATTTCAATTCGTCGTCTTAAAGCTTAAGCCACACAGAGAGCGGGCGGGCGGCGGCGGCGCGGGCGCGGGCGGCAGCGGCCTTTGGCGGCAGCCGCCACCGCCAAAAGCAGCTCCCGCGCCGCCGCCGCCCGCGCCCGCGCCGCCGCCGCCCGCGCCCGCGCCCGCGCCGCCACCGCCCGCCCGCTCTCTGTGTGGCTTAAGCTTAAATCCCGTATCCCAATGATAATGTGTGAAAATCGTGTAAGTTTAAATTAAACACGACATAATTTGAACTGAGATGAAAGCACAATACCTGAACGGCATTTGACGAATCTTTACAGTAATATAGCTTAGATAAATTAACTAAATTGGCTTTGATTTACACAATAAAAAGTCGCAGGCTGCCAACAATAAGGTGTCTGCAATATAGCTGTAAATATACGTGTGTGGTACCTAAACAGAGTAGCGTAGTTAGAATAAATATGTAAGAATTTGCTTACAAATTCAAACGTGACTAGAAAATGTTAAAACAACGCAAACGTTCCGACTTAACCTAATACAAGTCGAATATTGGGAGCGGTAGGTATCTTGAATATGTTGAATATTGACTATTTAGTCGAGCTCGCAACAATAATGATATTTCTGTGGAAATTGAATTGCTTTGTGGTCAAAAATTGCTTATAAAAGCAATTCAGCGGCTGATCGTACGTACATACACGAGCAATAGTTTTATACATTACACAGAAGCCCACAAATTGAGCACCTACAACAGCAAAAAATTTAGCGCAGTTATATAATTGAATTTAAACTTTCGTGAGACATGTTATAACTTTATTTTACTAAACGGTTAAAACTCACGTATTAATTGTCACTTCGGGCGACATGTTTCGAACTCTTCGGGAGTTCTTCCTCAGGATGAGTGCGTCTGCGACCCGCGCCGATATAATATAATAGCCGAGTTATATAATAGCAGCGTTAAGCGTTACTAACGCCGTGTTAGGCGTTGCGTAAATATATTCAACGGCATTTATTGCCATTTATTAGGGAGAAAATTACATCTTAATATCCCCAACTGTTAATTTGAAAGTCACATTTTAAGCTATTACACCGCTGTAGTAAAAAAACAACGGGTTGCACTCCGGGAGTGCCGGCAGAAGTGAAAACTCAATAAAGATAGTAAATGGGTCATTGTCAGATTTAGGTGCGCGTCTTTTCGGTGGACAGGACATGCCAAAAGTTAAGGGCTACAAAGCTTAATTTTCGATTGATCTGATAACCCGCATAATCTGTAATTCCGTGTCTATAAATCCATATAATAAAAACGTAAATTACATGCACACAAGCCGTTAACTATTGTCCACCGAATGGACAACTTTTGTTTTTCCGACTGACAATGACCCAAATAACAAAGATATTCATATCGGTATCGGTATCGGTATCCGTATCGGTATCCGTATCTGTACTGTACTCATACTCATGTTCATATTCGCATAATCCATTTACATAATATGTCCCGAGTATCATTGTGTCTTACGCATCTAAGACCAGGAACCTGTACCACAATACTTTACAAACGTACAATTCGACAAATTTGTGATCTTTTTCTATGGAAAATTGTGCAATTTTGTCAAATTGTAGACTTGTAAAGTTTTGTGGTATAGGGGCCAGCTGAGTTTAGCTGAGTTGACACCTCCTAACATCGCAATCACGATTACTAGGAGCGGTCAACTAGCTGTTCTTAGAATCTTAGAATCTGTCGCGAGTTCAACAAATTTTCCCCAGTACAAAAGTGCTCAGAGCCGCTAAAGAAGTTTTCACTTCAAAAATTGTAAGCAATACTACCTATTTCCCATTTTTATTTCTTTAGATTCGTTGAGTGTGCTCAGGAACTCCATGAGCTCATACCGCCTTCCCCCTTCTTCCATCAGATATCCAGACGACGTACGACTGGCTACTTTCATTACCTGGTCAAAATCATCTTTTTTTATAATGTTTACTGGTTTGGTATTCGAATGGCGTATGTAGGTACTTCCGAGTTCAAATAACCTGGACCTTTTTAAGGTACGAGTGAATCTTCTGGGTGAGCTCGCATAAGCGTCGGCCTCATTTTCAATTTAAAAAAACCGGTCAAGTGCGAGTCCGACTCGCGCACCGAGGGTTCCGTACACAGTTCTTGTATATGTAGTTGTGTACCCGTCCCGACCCCATTAATTCAGGACCAATCTTAAAAAAACATGACAGCACCATCTATCGGCGCATTGTGTTACTAATTTGCGCGACTGAATAACTTAGTACGTATGTTGGTTTTTCAAGGATAATTCTTTATCACATCAACCGATTTCAATAATTGTGTTTTTATTTGAAAGAAGGTATTTTCAACGTAATTTTGTAAATTTAAATATAAAACAAAAATATATACAAAGGTGATTAAATTACAAACTTAGTATAGAAGAGTTTTTTGATGATTAAAAAAAAGAAAAACTAGATAGAGCTATGGCTATAATTTTCCTGTAAAATATACATGCATATTAATGTTGTGTAATAATTTCAAATTTTTTTTCTTCGTAAACTTCGGAGATAAGGGGGGGGGGGGGAATGGTATTTTTTTTTACATTTTCCATCGTAAATCGAAATTACCCCAATGAAAAAAAAAACTAAAAATTGTTTTGAAATGTACAAGTCAAGCCCTTTCATATGATACCCCACTTGACATAGTCGCCAGACTTTAAAATTTTGAACCCCCTTTTAACTGTCATTATTCACAGAAAATAAAATAAAATAATTTAAAAAACCATCTTCTATGTATCTGGGTTACCCTTGTTTATAACTATTCCAAATTTCAAATCGATAGGATAAGTAGTTCCTGAGATATTTAGCAATGTGACAGACAGACAGACAGACAGACAGACAGACAGACAGACAAAGTGAAACCAATAGGGTTCCTTTTTTACCTTTTTGGTACGGAACCCTAAAAATATATATGACTGGTTAGAATTAGGCGTTTATTTAAGAAAATTTAATTTAGCTGTTTGCACTAAGGAAGAACCCAAATTTGGTGTATTTTGAAAATTAATTTTATTTTTTAGGAAATATTATATTATTAATGTCTATTCATTTAATGTGACTCGTTTACTTTCTTTGTCTATTCTAACAGAATCGTGCTCTATCAAGGTCATAGGTCCCCATTACGCTAATGTGCCCAGGGCCTCAAATTGGTTAAAGACGGCCCGGCCCTGTGCGTTTCCGTTACTGTCACCCGGGGAGGTACCCTAAAAAAAATTTTTTTTAAAGACATTATTCTACCGTTTTCTCCGCGTCATCGATATGTATACTCATGCCAAATTACAGCTTTCTAGTACTAACGGTTACTGAGAAAAACGGGAGTCGGACGGACGGACGGACGGACATGGCGAAACTATAAGGGTTCCTTGTTTACTACGGAACCCTAAAAACTGAAAAAATCAAATTACTTGAATTTCCCGAAACGTGGGGTAATCTTCAGGGGATTTTTTTATTATTTGTTGGTATCCCGAAATCGAATTATAAACCGACTGAATGATGAGACATCAATTCTAAGCTGGCTTCTATGGTAGATTTATACTACGCGATTTGATCGGTTTATATGTGAAATGTTTGGAGGTTATTTTTGAATTAATTTACATATTTTTCCTATTTCATCAAGTGTCTCATGATATAACTTATGATTTAGCTCAGTAACTTGGTACCGGTGAGATTTTAGAAATAAACACGGGTCCAAAATGCAAAGAAAATGTACTTACGCAAATTACGCATGGAATGTAACATCCGCCTTTTTTCGGTCGAGTTTGCTTTTACAGCCCAACACTGAACACCCCACCATGTTTGCACTGAACACCCAAACACTACGGATCTGATAATTGGTAAATTATTATTCATTTAAACCAAACTTATCATTAATTCTCCATTTATAAAATGCACTACCAAATATTGCCAATTTGTTTTGCAATCTTCTTGACACAAAACTTTGACACAAATACAACATTTTTCGATCGGTGATAAGGACAAAACATCGCACTATTTTCTACTTCCTCTCATAGGAATCGCAATAAGGCTATCTTTCTCTTACAAAGCGTGTCAGGCCCTTGGTATTTTATCCATCACTCTTGGCCACTAGGTATTTTGAAGGGAACTGTCACCGTATTTAGGGACAATAAGAACTACTTTCCATGAGAATTTATTTGAAATATGATCTTTACGGAAATCGGTCAGTCTGGCTATCCGATATTGGACTTTGGAAACGCTTTTTTAGGGACAATAAGAGCTACTTTCCATGAGAATTTATTTGAAATATGATCTTTATGGAAAATCTTAGGATTATCTTAAAACAGTTAGAACCTTGGCTTTCTAAGAAGACCAGCTGGGGACCCCTCGTAACATAGCAATCACGATACTAGGAGGGGTCAACTAACCTGGTCTTGGAATTTATCGCGAGTTTATACATTTTTCCCCAGTACAAAAGTGCTCAGCGCCGCTAAAGAAGTTTTCACTTCAAAAAATTAAAAGTTATAAAATCATAATCTGCAATTATGGATTCTATAAAATAATTTGCTATAATCAATATACAATTAACTGGGGATGGTATTTCATAAGCTATACAAAAAAAACCGGACAAGTGCGAGTAGGACTCGCCCACCGAGGGTTCCGAACAAAGTATAGGTATACAAACCTGCCTGATGTTGCTTAACCTCGATGATTAAAGATTACGTATATTTTAAATAAGTACTTTATAACTTAACTTACTAAAGAATAGTTTTCAGATTACCTACCTAGCTAACTTGTAGTATTCAAGGACGAAATTACTTGATATCTGCCTACCGTAGTTAAATAGGCCTGCTCGATGGTCAGCAAGTCACCATAGAGTCACAGATATTTTCTGTCTAAATCACAATAATAGCTCATCATGATCAAGTAGAAGCGAAATAACTCAATTTGTAAACTACGATCGTAAAAATGAAAAACTCTCTTCTTCTTCGTATTCGATCCCTCATGACTGAGGATCGTGATTGCTATAATCTTTGGTGACCCCACGCCACGCAATTGCTCTCCATGCAGTTCGGTCCGTCGCCAAATGGACCGTAAGGGGAAAGGCTCCATTAAAAAAAAACTACGCAATGCGAAAACCTGCTTTATCTTAACCACACTAACACTCAAAGTAGTACCGTGTAAAATTATCTTCATTAGTTTCATTTTTACCGAATGTCATATAAGGTGACAGGTATGCCAATTGAAAGTTGTCAAATATTTACAACTGTCTATACATTCGCCTATTATATCTTGATCCTGAAATTCGTGACAAATATTATGTGCAGGTCAGGCAGGTCAGGCTTATACTGGTTCTTCTGAGACAAATTTTCCGTACGGCAACAAGGCATTGTAATTATGAACATAACTCTGGTCTGGTTCATAGATTCAACTCCACCCCCGAATATATCAATTTGAGGCATTATTTAAGGGATAAAAAGTATCCTATATGATAATCCAGGCTAAAAACTCTATGTATATCAAGTTTCATCATAATCTGTTCAGCCGTTTTTGCGTGATTTAACAAATATCCAAAAATCCTTAGGTACTTCCGCATTCATTATATTAAGTAAGATCTATTCCATTTTTATAATTTTGTGGTTTACTATCTAGGTATTAGATACATAGGTACCTCTATAGTGACATAATGTTAGTACATACTACACTTCCGCATGCATATTTCTTATCTTATTGAAATACCAAGTCTGCGCTAAAATGGAAATCAGGGCGGTTATAATTTGACAGCCGCCAACCCAGTTATGTTGAAAGGCCAGTGGAACCGCACAGTCATCGTATGTAGTTGAAGGGTTGACGTGTGGCTACCGTGGGTTGTGGTTAGTTGGATAGTAATGCAGTGGAACCTGGAAAATTCGATTCCCAGTGCGTGGAATCCTAATTTAACACAAAATATATTGTACGGTTAACTTACAGCCAAATGTGACAAAACTTCAAGTATTTTTTGGTACGTCGCAGAAACGCATATTTTATGTAGTTCTACTGCTGCAACGTTTTGAACAAAAAACATATATAGGTACTAAATATGAAATGAAATTTCGTGCATTTTTTTATAGCCTTTTAAAAAGTTCAACGCCACAGGTGGGACTTGATCGACCTCTGGAATCCGTCCATTGCTCTATTTTGTTCCAGAGGTTGTGGGTTCAAATCCACGAATCAGCTTGACAAATTTATTGACAAACTAGCTTTTGCCCGCGACTTCGTCCGCGTGACCTTGTATTTGAGGGATGATTTCAGGGATAAAAGTATCCTATATGTTAATCCAGGCTATAAACTCGTTGTATACCAAGTTTCGTCTTAATCCGTTCAGCGGTTTTTGCGTGATTGAGTCACAAACATCCTCACAAACATACTAACTTTCGCATTTATAATGTTAGTAGGATTTAATACAATTAGTTGTTAAGTAGGTATACCACTTACCATTGCACATACCGTGCAGCATATATCAAAACTTTGTATGTATTTTATGTACAGTAGGTACGTATAAACTAGACTATCGTTAAGCGAAACGTGGTATTTAGTCGGAAAGGTAGGCGATTTATTTATAAATTTACACTTCAGGGCAAACCTCTAGTTAGGTATATATGTTTTATGATTCAATACTTTTCACTGATCCAAGGCATTTTCCCACCCTGAAGAACATGTTCACAGCATCTCATACCTACTCATAAAACAAACTTTAAACTTCATAATAATACGCAGGTATATGTAATTGTAACAGCCAACGTTTACAAGCGAGAACATTAATTTACCCACCCCACCGTCAACAGAAACTTATCTTGTTTACTAACTTACCTTTGAACTTAACTAGACCACACTCAACGTAGGAATGCGGGAGCGGGTACCCCAGGACCCTTATATACCTTACCTGGCCGTAATATTCAAGAAAATGTCAGGAAGGCATACGTTAATTTTCTCTAACACATTTTGAAAATAACCTTGGCCCGACATCAACAGAAGCATTCGTTGAGTCAGGGAATTCATTTTCAATTCAAAGGGTTTGCTATAGAATTGCTTTTAGAATAGGTAAATATAACGCAGAGCTTGGACTTTGTATGTATCTTGGTAGGTAATGTACCTAAAAGCTTTATTGTACACGAAACACACGTATAAAAAATACAAATAAATCGGTAAATAACCTACATTTACCTACCTTTTGCATACCTACTTAGGATTTGTGTTGCGTTTGGTTGCGTGTCTAAGGTGTCATTTTGATTTTGGAGATAAAGCTGTTTAGCTAAGTTGGCTCCTCGAATGATTGAACGCATCTTGATTATGCTGACGAGTAGAGCTTGGGAAAAGGTGAGGTGTCTAGATCTCTCTAGGATGTGCCAAAAGTAACAACGCCCGAAGGGGGCTCCACTGCGTAGGTGTATGTGAAGTCCTCCGCATGAGAGTGCAAATGGCGGTCACCGTAGAGAGTTTTAGAGTTTTAGTAGATAGATATTACACATAGTTAAACCATTGTGGTTGAACTTGGCCTGAAAACATATCACAGTAGTGTACGCGACGATGCGTTGTTCGTGCTATGAAGACTTGAGCCGATGATAAACGAGTTTAGTGAAATTTCACATACAAAGCTGACACTATACAAAACTTGGGTTCCTCCAATCATGTCCTATGCAAGTTAGTGCTCATGTGCCCATGACATCACTCAAGTCGCTTCAGGTCATTCAGAATCGTTTTCTTCATAGGGCGACTGGTGCCCCGTGTTACCAGTCGAAACTCAGTCTGCACCAAGACATGGGGATTAGCACCATGTACCTATGGTTTCTTTAAGCTGACGGCTGACGTTATTTTGACAACGCTCCCCATCATAGGAAAACGTTACGAAGGAAGCCGACTACGCGTTCCCATCCCTCCCCCCTCTATCAGAAGCTCCACCCCTCTACCTCGGTGATCACTGGGTAGAGTGATTAGGGGCTGCACAGTCCGGCGATCTAGGCACACACTCACGAACCCGGACGACGTTACCACAGCAACCATCGAAATATAGAACGCTGCGCTTACGGGCGTCCAACTCAGACACGAATCGTACCGGCGAGGACGTCGTCCACCGCGCGGTCGCGACAACATCATCATCATCATCATCTGAGGCATTACAGCCGCGGGTGGGCCTTAGCCTGGTCCAGCAAAGCTCTCCAGTCCGATTTGTTAGAGGCTTTCCTTCTCCAACTTGTTACTCCCAAGATCTTTATATCTTGTTCGACGCCGTCCAACCATCTGAGCTTGGGCCTGCCTCGACTCCTGCGGCCCTCCGGTCGGCCTTCTAAAAGGCGTTTGGGTACTCTGGCCTCGTCCATTCGCAACAAGTGCCCTGCCCAACGCAGGCGCCCGATCTTTATGGTCTTGATTACGTTTGGCTCATCGTACATTTGGTATAGCTCGTGGTTATACGTGGTCGCGACAACACAGACACATAATATATGTATAGTCATACTCGTATTATTATCATATTTGTCCCGGTACCGCCGCATACCGGGTTAGAGTCGGTCCGACCCAGATAGGGCCTAGCTGATTTTCTTGCTGGACTCTTCTCAGCTAGGCTAGGTTTAGTGAACCAGCGACAAAACTCCCAGTAGCTCGATTCCACTCACACCTCAGTTTCGGTTGAAGCCGCTGAACCAATCTCAGTTGAGCGCAAACTCTTAAGAGTAACTATTCCAGGGTTGAAAGTGTTGAAACCGCCCGCGCGGGCGGAATCGTGTCGGAGATTTCCCCTGGATTTTCCTCAGCCTACTTTCCAACCGCACTCTTATCATTCGGTTGAGCTCGGCCTATACAGCTACAGTCAGATTTTTAAAAAAAACCTAGGTATAAGTCGTACAAAACTCTAAGGCCAAATTCTGTCAAACGAACGCAAGCAAAACTCGACTTAGAGCCCTGACTGTTAGGTAGACTTTTGCTTGCGTTAATTTGACAGCGCTTGGCCTTACAGTTGTGTACGAACTATACATCCGATAGGACTGATAAGTAGGGCTAAGCTAACACCCTGTAACACATAACAACGCTAAATCATCGCTAAATATTCAACAGTCTTTTGTTTTACGATGCTTGTCGTTCATTGTTTAAACATGTATATCTTCATCGAGTTGACAGCATTCGCATTCTGGAAACATGCAACATGTCGTTTTACTCATAAAAGTGACTGTTAACAAATGAAGCGCGCGGCACGTCGGTTCCGATCTTCCGATGTTCAAGCTCATCGCATTTGACGGGTAAGTGCCGGGCCGCCAAACCGGCGCCGGCGGCGTTAGGAGTATTTTGTTAGCGGTTTTAAACGTTCCCCAAATTGGTCGGGACTTAAGATTGAGATGGCAATTGTAAATTGTTTAGACATGGCCGCGCTTCTGATGTAAGTGCGCAGATTGTTTGCAAAATAAAGGCGCTTAAGAAGGCATCGGGATGTTTAAAATAACTACTAATCGAAATACTTCTCGTCGATCATATAGTTTCTTAATTCTACGAGTAAATAGGATGCGATGACTAAGTACCTACATAGACTGCGCCACACTCTTTACAATCCGCGCTTACGCGCCGTTTTTACGCTCTCTGTACAGCGGAAATCATCATCACATCAGCCTAGGTGCCTAAACGTACATTTATTATTTTATGTCACACCTGGCCATAAAGTGGCCATTATCGCACGCTCTGCGCGCGAAAAAATCCACTTCCTGGCCAGGGGGTGACATAAAATTTTGTACTTACCACGGGCGATAATAAAGAAAGCCTCAGATCGCATATTTATCGCCCTTGCCTTCGGCTCGGGCGTAAAATACCTGCGATCTGAGACATTCTTTATTTTATCGCCCTTGGTAAGTAATGTACTATTTCACTTCTCATGCTCGAAAAGTGTGTCATATTAGTCTTGCGAAGCGGGGCTAAAGTAGTACATTTATAAGCCCTAGGGAAAATATGTATACATATTTATAATTTACAAAACATTTTAATTTGACCAATCAAAATACTTCACCTATTAAATCCACCAATCACAGGACAGTAATTTGACAGATTAAAAATTATTTGGTAAAAATATCAACCAACCAGAACACAGCTGTACTAAAATTGACCAATCAGGAAAGACGTTTTTCAGTTGTCTAAAGATTAAGCGGTGTTAATGGTCAAAGCAATTACTCCTCTTAAAAGAAAAAAAAAGCGCATGTTGCTTCTCTTTCTTTAATATAGCAAAAGAAAGGGAGGCGAATACGCAAAGCGAACACGCATAGCGAGGCATGGTGCTGCACTTAGAAAAAAAAAACAAGCTGTCAAATTAGACATACGCCCGCCAATGCGTTAAATTATTCATTTTAGGTAGATAATTTGTGTTTATGTGTTTTCTCGCAATTGAAGTGAAAAGTAGAGTGTATAACTCGGGCCTAAAAGCCATATTACCACTCGAACAATTTCCCCTCACTGCGTTCGGGAAAATAACTATCTCGTGGTAATATGGCTTACTTTAGACCCTTGTCAAACAATCTACTATAAAATCACAGGGCACAGATCTCGTCTCAACTCATGGCTAACCGGGATATACTTAGGTAAGGTAGGTAGGTTAGGTAAAGAGGTAAAGAGGAGGAATGCCTTCTAATTGGTTTCTTTTTGTTGTGATGCCTTTCAAAGCTTTCAAACAAATTTTAGAGAGGATCAAATTAGTATGAGGCCAACCCAACTAGGATAAAATAAAAATATTTGTGGCCAATCTTATCTATCTTAGTCTCAAACTAAGCAAAGCTTTTTAATATGGGTACTAAGCGAAGATAAACATAGGTACTTGTATACATACATAAAGAGATACATATAAATAGGTAACATAGGTGGGCATTAACTCGTTAATCGTTAATTAACGAAGTTAACAGAATGCTTAACGGATTAACTTTTAAGTTTACTCCGAAAATTGTTAAAGGACTCATTAACTTCCGTTAACTTTACATAAGTCAGTTAATCGTTAATGAATAACCTATTTTTCGCTAAAAGAATAGCTATTGTATTGTGCCGTCAACACTTTCTGACTATAGGATATCAATCGGGTGATGAAAATCCGTGGCCGATTAGTGTGACTATATTAAACTTGTATCCTGATCATGCATTATACCTTCGGTGCTTACCTGAGCCTATTTATAGTAGCCTAGCCATGAGTATGACTCTCAAATATGAGGTCCTGGATTGTAGTTCTGGCCTTTGAATTAACGGATTAACGATTATCGTTAACTTTCGTTAAATATTTCAATATGTAACGCTTTAACGTTTAACGAAGTTAACTTAATTTTTAACGGATTTAGCGATTAGCGAAGTTAACTAATTGATTAACGGTGCCCACCTCTGATAGGTACGTAGACTACTGCGAACCGAAAACGAATGAAGCATGGTTGTCCATCTTAGAAGAAAGCTGACGGAATTAATAATAGCGCCACCTATTTTCATGGTTATTAAACTTGCTCGAATAGTCGGCTAAAAAGTAAAAGTAGGTAGACTGTTAAAAAGGTATTCAATAATTCGATGCGTACCAGTATCACACACGTGGTCCTGTGGTAAAGTATATTGTCTTTAGAGACAATGTACCCGGGTTCGATCCCCAGCGGCGGATGCACTTTTTGTATGTTTTTTCACATGTATCCAAGATAATGCTTACTAACTTTAGCACTTGGTGGCGCTTTAGTCGGGATCACAATATGCGTGAAGTTGGCTATCTATTTCCAGTCATTACACTCTTATTTATGGAATGAAGTTCGAATATCTGTCGCACTTTTTCAGGAACTTGTGCACTTGTGTAAACTTGTGCTCATCACACAAATAAATGTCCTGCAACGATGCGAACCCGGTACCTCCGTAGCTTCGTAGGCAGGGTCACTACAATCTAAGCTAAAGCGGTCGCCAGAAGACCAACATGAGCGTTAAAGTACACAATAGGGATGTTGACACCAAATAAGAAAATCAATGAATCCGAATTTTCTCGAAAAAGGATCAAATTCTCAATCAAATAGCGAAAAAAGTAATTCAAAAGAATATGTAACTACATAATTATAGGTCTTCAAAGTTTTAGGAGGGGGCATTTTCTGTCCCTTTTCCGCAAAACGCCCCGTTGTATTGAACGATCGTCATTTACTATGGCGCTCCAGGTCAGTGACGTCACTGATCTGTAGCGCTTTCTCTCTCGAACTAAAGACATTCTAACGGTTGTAGTTTTGTAATTTTTTGACATATTTGAATAGGATTTTTACTATTTGACATAGTTTTATGTATTCTTTCGTATGGAGTAATAATAAATTTTGAGTCAACATCCCAATTTAAATTGGTGCGACGAAACGAAATATGACGTCACATCACATGAGTCACATGACACATCCAATGGGCCCATCATATAAGCTGCCTTTCCACCAGTGCTTATGTGAATCAATAAATATGATTGGTTATACAATTGTATGGGAAAAGTTTTCCTCGAGTTGTGGCTTTTCTAGCCGGATTTTTTTTTGGCTCCATACAAACTTGTTCCTGCATAGGAATGGGATCGATTGTTATCAAAAAAAAGTTTGCGAAAATGACCTTTTTCTCGCACCCTGTATGTTTTTCCCAAAATCTGTAAATGCCAATATTCATTAATTTGAAATCGAGAGGTTTTTTAAGACCACGGGATCTGATAGCTGCAATCACTGACCCAAAAAGAAAATCCACCTGTATGTTCAAGGCCGGCTCCAATTTCAATTTACTACATGAAAGTAGTATAAGTACAGCTCTGATGAAAAGACACCCTTACGTGCCCTTACTGCCTTATTATCAAAGAGTATGTACTTTGGTATTTACTTTTCCTTACTTACGCTTGGTAGCCGTTGTTCCCACCAAGGTGACCTTGCTGGTTCACAACTCTTTCTGATGGTTAATAATCAAATAAGAAAATTGTACTAACACATTATTATATTATTTGTCTTTCCCGTTCACGGGACAATGGTGTCCCGGACCTTTGGGAGGCGTGCGCGGAGCCGAAGTACCGAGGCACCGAAATGCCAACGAGTACCACATAGCCAACACGTAGAGGCCCTTTTGACAATTTAATGAAATGCAAGGGATACACCGAGCGGATGCTGTCCCTGCCCGTGTCATGGGACGCACACAGAGACAGCACCCGCCAGGGTGTATAGGGACTATTGTTGGTGGATGGAATCTAAATAAATCGTGTTATTAGGTGAAGATGATGGACTAATGGCCGGGCTATTGGGTGAGACATCGGACGCCTGCCTAATAAAACAGTCTCGCATTTTAATTCCGGCAGACGGTGACTTGCTCTCTGCTCGATGGACCCCTATTAAACAGCGACATTAAAAAATGGCCTAGGGGCAACACCTGTCAGAGAGCTGGGGGGTAGAGAGGTGGCACTGGACTTTCAACATATAGCCAACTCGCCAATCTTATGTAACCACATCTACCCTCGAGCAACAGCTCTTGCGACTCCACTCTGGACGGCCGGTTAAGGCAAGCCAGAGGTGGGGGGGCCCGTCCAACCAACCAACCGATCAGTACATCCTGACCCCAGGCTCACCCTAACAGCCCGCCACAAGCTGCCTTACGTTGACTGATTGCACTGGAGAACCAGTGGGCGATGGGGTCGTCACATCCCTACGCCTTAATAATATTATTTTATTATTATAATTTGTAATGTGTATATTTTGTATGGATCAATGTTATCTGAAAATAAAATGATTATTATTATATTATTACAACCGCTTCCGACCAAATTTCGCAAGATCATACGAGCCCAGCATGGTCGGAAACCACTTTATATTGATGGAATCATCGTTGCCAACCGTGTAGCACGACCTTAAATCATCAAAGTATACCCCGTGCCAGATGGTCGTAAACAAGCCCAAAGACCGGGCCGCACGGACCGTGTAGACAGCTGTTTCCAGCAAGACTTCCTTTGATTAAGCGGGTATTACACTGTCCTGAATTCAGGACACTTAGAAGGGTTCCGACCTATACGTTAGAGCGAGATGCTTCAACTCCCCTCCACTAGTTAGGACGCCTGATTCAGGACAGTGTAATACCCGCTTTAGCGGTCTTTGCAGACCAAGGTCGCCCGGTCTCTGGGCTCGTCTTCGACCGTCTAGCTCGGGCTTTAGTTTCTCATAAATGTCGCAACAAGGTCGCAACTAAACGCACGTGTCAAGTGTGAGTGACTGTCGTGACAGACTGACAGTGACAGCCACTACCGTTTTGTATATGTTGCGAAACGATAGAAAGTAGAACAAGTGGCCGAGTCCCGTTATAAAATAGTGAAATTACTGTATTGTGACTCCGAGCCGCCAGTCTAGTCTAGCAAAAAAATCTCTTAAGCCACAAAAATGCTAAACGCACTAGAATTTATATTTTTAAACCTAGCCTTCATGGTTACGGTTACAGGATACCTAATAAATAATTTCGAAACATCCGTACCAGCATTCGTGATCAAAGGTTTTAAGTATGGAAGTTTCGCGTACCAAGGATCTGGAGGCAATTTTTTACAAGCCATTGAAATACCCAAGTCGTATTACAGACATTTTTATTCATTTTCATCGGTTTTTAGTGCGTGTACGTTATTTTACATGTTTTTAGTCTATTACCTGGATTTTATTGTGTATAAGTACGTTTTTATTGCTTTGAATGGGATTTTCCAACGAAATGAACCAGCAGGTATGTTCTATTTAATTATAATTCTAGTACAAGTAACATTTATATGTTAGTTATTTCTTGCAAGCTTATGCTTGCAATGCTTTATATTTTATTATTATATGTTGTTGTGGACCTTCTATGCCGCCTCGACCAGTTATTAATCTATTGTGGCAGCCTTTAAAGTTCATTGCTTAAACCCGTTGCTTCCAGGAATTTCCAGACTCTGTGGGTAGCAGCCTGCTCTATCTCCTCTGGAAGCATGATGAACATGATGTGCTTCCCTTGCAATGCTAGTGTATACTTTAGATTAAAGTAGGGGTAGTTGTGTCATAGTAATTGTACAAACAAAAAAGAACTTAAATATGAATGCCAGAAGACTTAAAATCCCATTATAGTTTTATAAAATATTGGCCAGCACAATGGATCTCAACTATAAATCAGCACTGGTAATAGGATCCTGTTTATGAAGGCACTCATCCCTCTCACACTTTATAGTACTTTTATATCAGGAACGCAGATTGGGCATTGTTGTAGTTGTGACACATACAAACACATAGACAATGTGAACTCATAGCTCCTACACTGATGCACACATAGACAATGTGCATGTTTAGGTCAACACACAACCATGGCTCGCCTGCACATGTGAGATAAAAGTACTCTACAGAAGGACAAATGCCTCATGTACACAATGTATCTATTTAAAAAAACATGAACAATTTTTAAAAGATAATATGGATCATTAGAGCATTTTCTTAGTAATGTAAATAAGGATTTGACTATAAAATTTTCCTCAATTTAGGTGTATTACATGCACCTATAAATGTCAAAAACTACCACCGGTTTGTTACTTTTTGTGATTGCTACATGCCTAAATTACCTAGAAACTACTAAGGAAGTGGGGGATAATGGTTTTTATAAAAGTGTATGGCAATATTCAATATTGCCAGGCAAAAGGTCCATTTCACCTTCCAGCCATTTCAAATTGCACAATGTGTGTACAAACAACAAAATCGTACTCATCCTTTACAATTATATCATTCCAGTGTCGGCAACTGCATCAATCATTGCAATGTCCTTGCTGACAATGCAGTGTGCCCGGAGATTCTACGAGACCTATTACCTGCAGGTCTTCGCCAAGAACAGCAAGATGAACTTGAGCCACTATTTTGCCGGCATCATCCACTACTTTGCTTGCATTATAGCGGGTGTTGGTGAAGCTCCCTTGTTTTGTGGTAAGATTAGAATTCAATATGTAAATGGCATATTACTGGCCATTCTCCTGAAGAGGAGAAGAAAAAACAAGTTATTTTTTAAAGAAATTAATTAATAATCATCATCAAATCAGCCGAAAGACGTCCACTGCTGGACATATGCCCCCAATGAGTGCACAATGGCCAGTCTTGCGACACCCGCACTCAGCGGACTCCCGCGACCTTTACCAGGTCATCAGTCCCACCCTGTGGGAGCAGCTGCCAGCTAGTGGTAGTGGATGGGGCACATCGCACATAGAACCAATGGCTATTGGGGCCGAAAGGTTCTCGAGTAGCGACCACGTACCAGAAGGCCCAGCGTGGGCCACCCAGGTCCCCCCCGCCCACCTTGGTCCACTCCGTCCACTAAATACTCATCAAGTCGGACGGAGCTTCATCAGGCAGGGTCACTACCAATATAGGCTAAAGTGGTCGTTTATTTAATGTCTAAAAATAGTCGAGAATAACTGACCCTTCAGCAAAATATGGTGAAAGAAATGAATTTGTTAGTAGTTTGGTACTCTTGTAATAAAATTAAAATGTACAGATCTGTGACATAGTCTTTTCAAAAACTTTTAATCTGAGAAAATTAATTTAATCAGGGGAAATAATTCCGATAGTTTTGAAAAATGGTACAGTTATACCTTACGGTATCCACATAAACAAACTAAAGATGATTTTATGTAGAATACTTATGTCTAAGAACATTTTTTGCTATGGGCTACCGTTTACGAGTTTTTTACGAAATACAAAAAAAAGGTACCTTTCATCCCCCCTACACCCCCACCCTCGGGGATTTTATAGTGTTTATCTGGATACCGTAAGGTATAACTGTAACAATTTTCAAAACTATCGGAATTATTTCCGCTAATTGCCCGTATTCAGCGTAATTTTCTCAGATTATTTGTGAACATCCATGTTCCAGGCCTCAGTGCCACTCACAGACCACCCCCACTAGACAGAGCTTCTTGGGCGACGCGCTCGCGCCACAGTTGGGCGATGTTGCGCTTATAATACTGCCCCGCCTTACGCCGCTCAGTCAGTCTCGTCCAGGTTCATGACCTATACGTACGTGGCACAAAAAAATACTTAAAATTGGTTTCGACTAACCGTAAGCATGGGTTTTTGTTCGGTAAAGTGGCGTGGGAACGATTCCCGAACTAGAAATCTAAAGAAAGGCGGAATTACATATCACAGGTAAGTTAAATTATACAAATACACATTTTATTCTGCCCGGCGGGGATCATTTTACACTGGCCGGGCCGGCTTATAAGGCGTAGTGAAGTGTGCTTGTTCCTTTCTAACCACCTCAAATGCCAATATACTTTCTCTTTCTGACAGCACGTGCGCGGGCTAGTGCTGTGCCAGTGATGTTCGGTTCCGATTTCATTTAATTATCGGTTCATCCGTATTTTATGTATCACGTGTTTTTAATAAATATTAAGATTCTGTTGGTAAACATTATTGCTTAGTTTTATTTTTGATACTGAATGTCAGTTTTTTATCTCGTTTTAGGTTATACGCTAAACAAATCAGTGTAGTTGTATGGGATAGAATATTTAGTTAGTTTGTTCTCATTGTAGTTTTGTCGTTGTCTTATTTTATTACGAAGTTTATATAGTAGTAACATAATTAGTGGTGGTGGATTTCTTTTAGCATTTAGGACTAGTCACACGAGACGGACAGGCGGACCCAATACTGAATTTCGAAGAAGTGTAAGGGATTTAGAGATAAACCCATTGCAATTAGGTTTTTCCGTATTGTCTTGGTGGGCAATCAGGACTAGTGACACGTAGTTGACGCACTGCTGGACTTCAAAGAAGTATAAGGGATCTCGGAGTTATGTTAGAGATGGAGTAAGCCGGAATAATAATAATTAGCCTTTTTTATTAGCCCTAGCTTCCGTAGTAAAAAAACTGGACTGGCTGAAAATTAGAAGAAGAAAAACCATTTATTCAGTAAAGCACACTCATCCAAACAAACCGCAAATTGGACAAACCGGTAGGAATCGAGTTGTATGGACGCTCCGCCACTGTTGTACATTACGCTTATGAAATAATATGTATGAATCAACATTTGGTCTGAAATAAACGATTTTTATTTATTTATATACAGCGCATATATACATTAATCAAAATGAAATTGTTTCAAATCTCAATTTTATACAATAGTAAAGGTTGTAAACATGTCTACAAGATATTATTATAGTCAATTCAATAGATAAAGTATACACGCCATGTAAAATAATTTAACTAGATCAAATTGGGGTGCTGGTAAAAACGGGTAATCAACAACCGTGTCTCATCACTAGCCCGCGCGCCATTTTGCGCCAAAGTCGCGCGCATTTTGAAACGGCCAATCGCAGCGCTGTTGCCGACCTCCCCGCAGCCCGCACCTACCGCTAACCTTGGTGACTTTTGATTCGAACTAAATCGTTCATACGCGGTATCTAGAGGAGGTGATCCGTGGTGCCACTGAATACTATAAACAAATGATTCTGCTCAGAAAAAAAAATACAGAAAAGATGGTTTAGGCTGGCTGAGTTATCCTGCGATACATCTATGCCACCATCTGCCATATCACTTGTCATTAGAAAAATCGCCGAAATCTCACCATCATTTGTTTATTTATTCAGGTAACCAAAACAGAGACACCATAGTGTGGACCGACGCGCGCACCAAATACCTGTCAATTCCCTGCATCGCCATTTTCCTGTGGGCTTGGTATGAGCAATACCAGAGTAATGTCATTTTTGCCAACCTCCGGAGAGACAAGAAGTCGGGCCAAGTGGTTACTGAAGAACATAAGATACCTCATGGAAGGAGATTCGAGCTAGTATCAAGCCCTCACAGGATGTGTGAAGTTATTATATACACTGTGCTACTGGTTTTGGTGCCGACTAGAACATATTTCTGTATTTATTTGTGGGTGCTTGGAAATCAGGTATGTTGATCCATTTTTAGAATTCTGTACATACAGAACCCTCATTAAATCCGCTTTTAATATGTTTTATGTCACACCTGGCCATAAAGCGGCAATTACCGCACGCTCCGCGCGCGAGAAATCCCACTTCCTGGCCAGGGGGTGACATAAAATTTTGTACTTAACACGGGCGGTAATAAAGAAAGCCTCAGATCGCATATTTATCGCCCTTGCCTTCGGCTCGAGCGTCAAATACCTGCGATCTGAGACATTCTTTGTTTTACCGCCCTTGTTAAGTAATGTACTATAAAACTTGTAGAGAGCTATTAATTAGCTACTAGCATTGTTACACTATAATCCGTCCGTGCCAAGTAACTAGACCACATGAATAAGGCTGGTTTTCCACTAGAGCTATGCTATGCTATGCTTCCATACATTTGACACATAGCTCCAGCTCGAGCTACGTATGAAAACATAGCATAGCTTAGCTCTAGTGGAAAACCAGCCTAAAACTCGTGTGACTGGACACCGCGCAGTAGTCGATTTTCAGCTGTGAAAATTGCAGTCGGGCGGAACGGGGTTCCGCGCATGCTATCTGCTGAGCATGTACCGGTCTCTGTACTGTACATGCTGATTGAATGACGTTATGTTGGTTCTACTTTCATGCCAGCGCTGAATAACTGATATAGTTTTTTTTTTCTGATCCATGGTACATGTAAATAACGTTTTTTTTAATAACTACCCTTCCTAACCTACAATTTAATGATATTGGTTTTGTGTTTGTGATAATCTTATAACTACTTCTACTTTTTTTTCAGATCCAAAGTGCGATTCAAGCCGACGAGTGGTACAAGGCTACATTTAAATCGTATCCTAAGAACAGGAAAGCAATCTTCCCCTATCTACTGTAAGACTGAATCAATTTTGATATTATTTTAACAAGACTAATGCCCCGGATGCTAGTAAATAGACATAGATAAATTTATTTTTGGGTACTTAATTCATTATTTATTTTATTGATTAATTATAAACAGATGAAATTTATTATTGTAAGTTATAGTACATACTGTACTTCACTCTGGCCTTTGTAATAATATAAAATCTTTATTATCTTAATTATTGAGTAATGATATTTAAATATTTTAATGAAGGTTAAATAACTAAATAAGATTTCTGAAATACGAAAGAAGGTTTAGTTTATTGTTGAAGCTGTTCTCACTGTCTCTGCGTAACTGACTTTGTAAGAAAAATAAGGAGTTCGGCTTGTCTAAATGCAGGCCGGCATGCAAAAAGGCCAAGCAATGGGCTAGGTCCAATAAGACTGATTGGAATCGTTCGAAATAAATGTACTTTATTAAAATGAAGATATTTGTTTTTAATACAATCCGTTCGTAAGACCAGCGTGCAGTATTCAGAGACTGAAACAAAAGAGTATGTTATTTATAGATTCATGGTGCCCAAAATCAACTCCAAAACTGACAGGGCTTAATATTATATTATCCTAATGACAATAGCATAGTTTTCGAGATATTAAATCTGCACTCTATCCACCCTAGATTTTCTGGGGTACATTCAAGATATATCGATTTAAACTTCACGATTTTCACACATTATTATTGGAAAACGGGACTTAATCGCGTACACTTATAATTTATTTACGTTTTGTAAGGTTTTGCCCGACGTTTCGAATGTATCGCAACATTCGTGGTCGCGAGCTGACTGGCGTGAGCGGGTGTCAACATCTTCTAGCCGCACGGTAAATAAATTTAAATTATAAGTGTACGCGATTAAGTCCCGTTTCCAATAATAACATTCAAGATAGCCTGGCAGTGAAAGTGTTCAGTGTGACAAGTGCGAGAGGGACGAATGCCATACAGATTTGTCCTCGTCCGCTGTTTGTCACCTTCACCTCCCCAAAATACGACGTCGCGCATACTCGGCGAGACAGATATAGTGACCGTGTAGTACCGCAATTTGGATATTCAAATTCCTGGATCAAGTGTAACTTCATAATTTGTTTGGCGAAGAAAGTGATCTACGAATTTTCGACCCTATTATCAATGTATTAAGATCCAAAATTGATATACGACGTTCTTGACTGACTATACGTACCTGTATGGAGTGTATGGGTACCACGGTCTCTTCACAGTGAAAACAAATAGAACCGCAGAGTATGACGCGAGCACCAACCCTAGACCTGCCAGCATTTGAAGCTGTCGTTTCCTTCTTTCCCCTCTTCTATCTACTCCCGTCCCCCTCACTCCTCCTGCCGCCTCTATAATCAGTATTAAGCCAAACACTGCCGCTCCATCTATTGTATGGCTAGTCAGGAAATTACTTTGGTATCATTTAATTCAACTAGTTATTAAAAAATACATTTTGATGGGAACAATCAAGTCTTGAACCCTAGTAAAGCTTGTACAGTCGCCATCAGATAAATCGGTACGAACGAGGTACTCACAAATATCTGACCACGAATCTATTGCCAAGGCGTTAGAGTGCATGTTCAGATATTTTTCAGTACCCTGAAGAGTACAGATATATTTGATGGCGACTGTACTATGGGCACTCTATCAGGGACGTATATGTGGGGGGGGTTTAGGGGGTTCAAACCCCCCCCTTAGGGCTCGATGGTCCACTGATCATTCCTAGAGCCAGAAAAAAAATCAGTGTGTTTCCAATTTTTTTCCCTTTCAAGAAAATAAATATGTTTATACGTAGCCAGTATCATCAGCAACTGTTCTAAAAGTCATAAACTTTGGGTTTTCCGTCAGCAAAATTTATAAAATACATACGTTTTTATATGTAATTAATTTGGAACAATTTAAGCAAAACCGCAGCTCTATACGCCTACCTATGGTCGTTCAAAAATGGTCAAATTTATGTTCTCGTGTTTCGTAACGAAGTCAAGTTTTTCGAAGTTGCAAATTTGGATGAACATTAAACTAGCCTAACTGATCCATGGAACCGAAAAACTGGCCTAGAGCGTGTCGGACTTCGCACATTTAGGGTATTTGTTAGTAAAATATACCTAATATTAAACATTAAATAGGTATGACCAAATTCAAAGCTCATAGGCCGATAGGAAGCAAAAAAAAAAATTCGGAACAAAATTTCGTAAAAAAGCTTTGGTAGTTTGGCAGCTGGTCTTTGGCTGGGGTGGTGGCTTCTCATTCAGAGCGAGACAAGACGGTATATCTCTCTAACTAACTATCTCCTACCTTACCTGACAGAAAGTCACCTCTTAGGAGCAACCAGGGTCGGTGCGCTATCAACCTAGGCCTCCACTCGACCGAACTCGATGGGTTTCCAATATTTTTTTAACATAAATACAGTAACTTTATTTTACTAAACGGTTAAAACTCAAAATAAAGTTATAACATGTCTCACGAAAGTTTAAATTCAAATAAATACAGTATTCATTTATTCCACGAGCTCTACTGTGGGGTACCTATTCCCACTCGATGCGATGGGTAAATTTTTTCCCCACTTAAAACATAAAAATAAAAATTGCATTACTTTGGGTCAACAACATGCTTATACTATGAAAAATTGGAAAACGGAAGCTCCAACAGTTTGGCTGAAAAACCTGTGACTGGCGACGCGCGTCAGGTGTGCGTCTGTACGCACACATGAGAGAGCAATAGGACTCCATTTGGATCCTTTAGACACGACACCCTAAAAATATGTAGATTTACTTACATTGTGCTTTGGGATGTTAGTTTTTTAGTGTCGATTTCCACAGGGTATTTATTTTTCGGAGAATCAAAAGCTATCTTTACATTCATTATGTATGGTATTTTCCGCACCTGCATTATAATGTCCGAAAAAGTTTGCGCTCGCTGCGCTTACGTTTTCATCCTAGACGTCTTGATGCGTATGAAGTATTTTCCGCACCCGCATCATAATGTTCGAAAAATTTCGCACTCGCGTTTTTATCTATATGTGTTATGACTTGATGCGTGTGTAGTTTTCCGCACCTGCATCATCATGTTCGCGTTCGCGTTTTCATTTAGATGTGTTATGACTTGATGCGTGTGAAGTTTTCCGCACCTGCATCATAATGTTCGAAAAATTTCGCGCTCGCTACGCTCGCGTTCCTCATCTAGGCATGTCATGACTTGATGTTGATGCGTATGAAGTATTTTCCGCATTTGCATCATACTGTTCGAAAAATTTCGCGCTCGCTGCGCTCGCGGTTTTCATCTACGTATGTTATGATTTAACGTTGATGCGTAACATGAAGTATTTTCCGCATTTTGCATCATAATGGTCGAAAAATTTCGCGCTCGCTACGCTCGCGTTTTCGTCGTACATGTGTACTGAATTTATGACCCGTCCCCCCCCTTAGAGTTTCTATATCTACGTGCTTGCACTCTATGATGATATGGATAGAAAAATACATAAATCCAAATAAAAATACATAAATACCCTAACTACAGGTGTACAGTGGGCCAACGAAAATGTTGAGCACTTTAGTACTTTGTCAAATTAAAGAGGTTTCAAATTTTATGACGTTTCAGTCTAAATATTTCTTAGATTTCGATGTGACAAGGTTCTAAGTATGCTCAACATTTCCATGGGCTGACTGTACCATGTATACAGAGCTCGGCGGTATGTACATAAAGCCTATGACACCGACAATTACATTTCTGATAGTGTTGTATACTTAAAATTATATGAACTGTCCGAGTTGTATCAAATTAGGCCGTTCAAAAAGCGACTTTACTGTCCAAGCGTGAAGATTCAAAGTCCAATGACAAGTTTTATAAAATATCGGACATTTTAAATAATTTCTACTATACAAGATTCGAGATTGATGCTTCTATAATTTATGCAGCAATGTTTGTCGTCATGTCATGTTTATTCATTTGATTATACAATACACCTAACAATGTTTGATTACATACACACCAGTGCGACTGTTTTGGTGGTCCTTCGAACCGGATTTCGTTTTAAAGGATACTGGAAATAGCTATAATATAGCTCTCCGCCAAAAACTGGGATTTCTGTCCACTGCTGAAGAGAACATGTCCGTCCTTGGTCTTAACGGAAAACACGGGTTTCCTAATCTTGTTCCACATATGTCCTGACACCATGGTGGAACAATGGAACAACGCAGCCACGGCCCATGTGTCCTTGTTGCATAGGAAATCCAGAACTTTCCATCGGAAGTAGATCGCAAGGATGAAGACGATGACAATAATAGTGGTCCCTATGTTAATGGAGTGGAGTAAACGAGTCTGGAAAGTTGCGGACATAAATTACAATAGTACATTTACTTACGGCGGTAAAACAAAGAATCAGTTCGCAGGTTTTCGACGCCCGAGCCGAGGGCAAGAGCGATAAATATGCTAGGCTTTCTTTACTACCACCCCTGATGAGTACAACGTTTTATGTATTAGGGGGAGACCCTGGCCAGGAAGTAGGATTTCTATAATTATACATTCCAATATAAACAAGCACGTAAAACAGAATGTAACAGACTCACCAAATATTGCAACCAATTCATTATTGATTCACAATGATGATTGCTTATTGAATCCAAGTTTCAATTTCAATAATTTTGTCACCAGGCCTTACGGCTAGTTTTACAACTAGTAAGCAAAGACTACAGTGTATATACTAAAGTACTAGTAAGTATAAATAATTTAAAATTAAAACACGAGATGAATGGCAAGCCGTTAAACCGACGGGACATGGGGCGGCGAAACGGGTGCTTATCAAATTGGCTGGTGCTTGAGATTTTAACGATTTGTGACATAATTGCTTAGCAAACTATTTTGATAACATATTGTTCAGAGTGGTTGTACGTTGTTTTATAGACAACACTTTTAAAGAATTTCGTTTCAAAGAAAATGTTTGTTATATTATCATTTCACATAATAATTACAACGTAGATTCTACGTGTCATTGTATAAATTCAAGTAAAGATTTTTGATACTAATACTTGTTAATATTTCAATATTCATGTTCATAGAATTACTTACAAGTCAAATAATAATTATTCTTATATTATTTATTTTAGTTAAACTTATTAGTTATTACGTAGACTAGAGGTTTATAGAATTTTGTTTCTTATAAAAATAAATCTCATATTATTATTTCATTGAATAATCAATTCGCTGAGTACGTACTTGATAGAAATTTGAATAATAGTTTTTTGTAACAAAATTAATATTTCGATATTTTTTATAACTTAAATTATATAGTTAATATATTAAATTAGTTAATAGTATTTCTGAGACCGCATTATTAAGAGCGCATATACGGGTCCACTAGCGCGAGTCGTGAACAATTGTGATTAAATTTAACGATACGTAGATATTTAAAAAAGAAAGGGGAATGCTATGTACAGTCAAGGGCACCAATATGTATACAATTTTTCACCTTATTCCATTGAAATAAGCTCCAAAAGTGTATACATATTTATGCCCTTGACTGTACTGCATTTTGTATTAAAGTACCTTTTGAATACACCAAACTAGTTTTTACTTTGCTAGACTCGTCGATCTAAAGTATGAGCTCAAAAATAAAACGGTCGTTTTAAACTCTAAGCGAATCTACGACGAATCTAGAAACATAAAAACTAGTATGATGTATTCAAAAGGTACATAAAAACAAAATGCAGTACATAGCATTTCCCTTTTTTAATATATATCGTTAAATTTAAATAATCACAATTATTCAAGATGGCGCTAGTGGACCCATTTGAGCGAGTAAATCAAGACGACATAAAATTGCGCTAGGAATATGAGGAATAAAAAAAGGTACATATTGAAATAAAATAAAATACAATATTTTTTAACACTATATTTCCCCACGAATCGTACTCGACTCGATACAATACACACATAAATTAATAAAACAGTATTCTTAAATAAAACAAATATTTTCACTCTATTGCAAAATACTTAAATTATTTCACAGTCTTCTTATTTGAACAGGAAACTGAAACAAAACAATGTTTATATTAAACAAAAATTACAAAACTAATTCCTAAACCCATATTTTACGAATTATATCCTCATCATGTTCATAATCCACTTTTGGCAACCGTAACCGTACCTACTTTCTTCTCGAAACTATCACGTTTTGAAATAATTGCCATAGGTACGATAAATAAATAAATACTTTTCTATCATCATCCTCCTAGCGTTATCCCAGTGCAGTTGCATCCTGAAGGATGCCTGGGGTCCGCTGCCTAATCCCAAGGTATTTAAAAATCAAAAATTTATCTGACTTGACGTGCGTGACGCTGCGTTCGTATATTTATTTAGCACAATCAGATTCACATCCATCTGACGCAAGGGCCTGACCTGAGGGGCTACCGCGAACCACAAACTAAGTATCTTCCTCTGTTGCTCCAATATGCAAGTGCGACAGAGAGGCAGTTATTTCGTTTTTGGTTTGCGGTAGGCGCTCTGATCTGACACGCTTTGATAGAGAAAGATAGCTATTGCTATTCCTATAACAAAAAAACAGAAAAGAGTGCCATGTTTTGTCTCTATCACCGAACCGAACATTTTTTAATGATCGGGTTATAGGCGCAGGCACACTTATGGAAGTGTGGCTGTGCCTATAACCCGTTAACTCGGAAAATTTGTACCACGCAATTTAAACAATGTCTTGCTTATGAATTCAAAAGACATTGTTCAAATTGCGTAGTAGGTGTACAAATTTTATATGAATATTCTTTCTCATAGCCCCGGATGCTCGCTGACGCATCTATATAACATGTCTATATTAACTACTTGTATATACTATCTATGATCTGATGCCCTCTGAAGTGACAGCTCACATTGTGCCAGGTCCCAGAGGGTTTACTCCGAAATTCGAACTTCGTATAATGCCGTCCCTATCACTCATATAGTGTATAACACGTGGGTGAAAGAGACGGCACGATACAAAGTTCGGATCGGATTTTGAATTTCGCAGTAGACCCTCAGATCTCTATATATTATTATTGTTAACTTCTCAAATACGGCCCGGTTCAGACTGGCAATCGGACGCTGCGGTTCCCTTGCGTTTCTTTATTTACATGAAAGTATTCCGAAGGGTTCAGACATAAGCGCGCGATTGTTTCATATAAATGAGGAATCACGTGGTGCGTTCCTGCAAGTCTGAACACGGGCTATAGGGCACATGTGTAAGAAATGACGTACAGCAAAAGCTTTTTAAGACCATATGTTCTGAGGGGCACAATATTTAACAACAAGAAAAGTTTCTTAACCCCGTTTGGCATACTAGTAGAAGTTAGAATGTGAGCCGTATTATTGAATATTTCACAATAATTATCGGGAGACGGATAAATAAATGTCTTACCTGTAGGGATAGCCCTGCGTCTTGGCTCTAAACACGGATAGCAGAAGCGAAAAGAACACGCACACTAGCACGAGCCCGACCACCGACTGGAACCGCCGTCTCTTTCCCTCCGCCGCGGTACGGGGCTCTGTGCTCTTCACTCCACCTGCGGCCTCTATCATCAATATCATCCCGACCACTACTGCTGCGTCTGATACTACGATAAGGAATCTATTCTAGTTATAGTTTTTTTTTTCAAATTCAGCAAGGGCCATTTGACAGTTCGTCCGCCAATAAGGCGCATGGAATTAACAACTTGAATAATTACGCTAGTACTTAAAATAACTCTATGTTGCAAGCAGGGAGTGAATACCGGTATTCTTTTAATACCAATTAACCGTTATTTGATTTCGGTATCTCGTTTATTATTTTGTGTTTTTTTTTGTAATTTAGTTCTAATATATATTTTAGCGTTCTGTAAACCTAAATATAATTGTAAAATATCCATAAGATATTTAAATAACGAGTAACGATCCCTGGTTGCACGAGGTGGTGTAGTAGATTGTTGAAAACTCTATGGTGTTGTGGGGTTTATGGTGTTTTGACATATTTTTGTAAATTTAAATATTCTGATTCCATTGTCATCCATATCCGTCACTCTAAAATAAATGGTGAAGAAGTAACGTGGTTTTGGTCTTCCAAGTGATAAATTTGTAGTATTATTTTTATTTGGCGACCGTGACAGGATTTTTAGTAGATATTATTTTTTGAATTGTACGACGTATACGACGGATGCAACTGAGTAAATTTTAAAAATAGTAGCACGAGATATCTCTGGACAACTTTTGGCAGCTGCAACTTTTAAAAAATCCGACTTCTTCGGTTTTGCCCTCATATTTTCTATACGATGCAGTAATATGATATGACGAATGACATGGTGGTTTACAGAATTATATATTATCATTTGACTTCACAATTTTCAATAATTCGTTACGTAAACAGTAAGGCTTTTGAAAAAGATGTAAGCATAGACAATAACACACGTGGCAGCAAGATACAATGATATATCTCCTGCCCGTCATCGCGTATAAGGCCTTTATATTTGTCGCCGTCACCGAAACCTCATCGATAAACTGCTATTGGTATTACAACATATATATAGTGCGCGCCATCCACGACGACGCGCCCCTCCATAGCGAATCTCATACTAATCTGTGCGCAGTTGTACGGCTTGGGCTGTGGAGGGGTGCGCCTTCGTGGATGGCGCGCACTTATATTACTCGTAACACGACTAATGATCTGATAAGATGTCACAATCGTGCTAAAGGATGTATCAGTCTTGTGATATTTCTCATTTTAGTCAAGTTACCATAATTCCGTCCCTTTCGGTGATATCCTAATACACCTTCTACAGGACCACCCTCTTTTTACGACCAAAGACGACGGGCCATTTGAGTGTTGCCAAGTCAGACTTGTAACTTAAGGAGGGGTAGGGCAAGCTCTCTCCATACAAACTTTGTGCAGGATTTTCTTCATTTGTGTTTGCATTAAAGTTATGATTTTTGGTCAGTATGCTTATTTTTCTGTTAGCTATTTCGCGATGTAATTTTTTTTTCATTTATATTATTTTTCATTTTTTTCATTTTTTTGAAATATTTGAAAATTTCCACATCACTTTCTTCGCATATCTAATATTTACATCCAAAAACAATATTACATATATCAGACGGTCGAAAACAGGCCTCGAGAGCGAGCAGCCTTGGAGACAGTTGTTTCCAGCAAGATTTCCTTTCAAAACTGGTCTTTCCGGACCAAGGTCGCACGGTTCTGGGGACTTGACGGCGACCGTTTAGCACGGGCTTTAACGCCATGAAAATGGGCCATGGATCCCAATTTTTTAAGCGAGCCAGATTTGGTTAATGACTCTTATCATTATCACACAGAAGAGAAATGTAGCACACAGGAAGAAAATGCAATAGTAATTAGCATTTAGTGGTATTTTTCCAAAAGGATACTCAATATGGCCACAATGTAGCTCTCAAGCACGAATTGCCCATGCGATCCACCATTGATGTAAACTGGGCCATTCTTGCTCCTATGGTAAAACGGGGGGCCTCTTATCTGGTTCCACATCTGGCCAGACACCATGGCGAAGCAAAAGAACACTGCTGCCACGGCCCACATCTGCTTGTTGTACAGGAACTCGAGATTGTTCCTCCGGAGGTACAGAAAGCCTCCTACGAGAATAAACAGCATCGCGAAGGCTACAGCGCCTGAGTAGTTAGGTGGACGGAATAGGCGTATCTGGAAAGTTATGTTTTATATTATAGTAACACCTTTAAAGGCCAATAGTAATTGATAACCAATAGTTTAGATGTTTGTTACTCAGTCACGCAAAAACGGCTGAACGGTTTCTGATGAAACTTGGTACACTACTAGTTTATAGCCTGGATTAATATATAAGATCATTTTTATCCCGAAAATCACCCCACCAAGGGGTGAAATAGGAAGTCGAAGTTGACGCGGACGAAGTCGCGGCAAAAAGTTAGTTATACATATAATTTATATATTTTTTGTTATTCTCATGTGAGAGACTGTCATGATGTCCTTTTGAGAAAAAATATTAATCCGACATAGTTAACATACAAATAATGGTAAATAAATAACTGTAATTGCACCATTATTATTTTTTTCTAACTTTGATCGGCTGTATTGCCGTTAGTATTAAGTCTACAAATCTGGTCGACCACTTAACTTTTAGGTAATTTAATGCTCTTAAACTTTGTCATACAATAAAGTATACAAAAAGTGCATAGTTTCAGAGGTATAAGCGAAAATCTGAAAAATTTCACACATCCCCCCCCCCCCTTAGCACAAGGTCCTCGAGGTGGAAAACTTAAGGTAGGTAGTCTTCCTAGTGTACCCCCAAATAACCCCATAAAATTCCATCAACTTCCGAGCACTTTCCAGGTACAATGTACATATCGACTGGATCAAGTGGGCGGATGCAGTTTGAGCGCGGACCTGCGCCGATCTCAATGAACGTTATGATATGAGCTACTTATGTCACACCGGCCGCGCACAGGCCCGCGCAGTTCAAATGCCCGCGCCACACCTGTGACTCGCGAAGGAAAAGCGTCGTGGGTCTTATGTGTGTGTGCGCTGTGTGCGTGTGTCAGTTTTAAAAATGAGCAGAAACGGGCTAATGAAAATAAAAAAATATATAGTATTTTTTTTTCCTAACATTATGTTGTATCTGTGTGGTAGCCATTCTCACTCACAAGTTTAAGTTTTGTAATTTCACAAAATCTCATTTTACTTAAGTAAAGCAAAGGTTGCACATTCAATTTCAATTCCAACTTGAAGTTAGTAATGTTACAGGAATAGGGTATTTTCAAAATTTTTGAAAACTGCTTATGTTTAAAGATTGGCGGGTGGATTTCAACGAGAAATTTTTCACCATACAAAAAAATATTTTTTATTTTATTTCTTTCAAATGGGACAAAAACTATTCTAAATGATGTAGGAATGTTTTCTGAGTAATTTAATAGTATTTAGCCAAGCATTTAATGCGTATTTTTAAAGTTATAAGATTCGCAACATTGAACCATGAGATGGTGTTGACGAATGTGGTCCGGCGATGATTTTTTAATAGACGGTGATGATATCACTTGTATGGTAATGACTAGTTGCTGGTATAAAGGTAGGTATAAAATAAACCACAGAAAAGCAAATTAACATATTTTTTATTTGATAAATCAATAATAAGTACTAGTGATGCGCCGAATACGTTTTTCACCGAATACGAATACTCGGCCGTTCAAGGTTCAATTTTTCGGTTTTTCATAAAAATCTTGTCAACGGTGGCCCATAGCAAAAAAACTTTCTGAGGCATAAATGATCTACATAAAATTATCTACAAAAAAGGTTCTATACACTTTTCCGCTAGGATTAACATTTAATGAGATAATAAAGGGGGAATGTAAAATTTTATGATAATATAAGTGGCTTCTCATTCCTTTGTTTTTGAATATTTTTAAAAACAAAAAATTCTATATTCTTGCACTCAATGAGCTCTATTCGTCGATATACCCCACTTGGTGAGGAAGGCCATTTTTCATATATTCTTGAAACTTGTAACAAATTCCACTCAAAAATATTTGTTAAATATTCGGCAATTAAACCGAATAATTCAGCTGAAGACCGAACATTCCAAAACATGCCGAATCGGTTATTATTCTTTATATGCCGAATACCGAATAACCGAATATTCAGCGTATTTCTAATAGAATATGCCAAATACCGAATAATAACCGAATATTCGGCGCATTTCTAATAGAATACGCCGAATACCGAAAAATAACCGAAAATTCGACGTATATCAAATAGAATATGCTGAAAACCGAATATTCGGCGCATCTCTTATAAGTACACCACTTCTTAATAATCTTATATTTTTGTAATACTTGACAGCCAAAGTGTGTATGGTTTTTTATCGAGGACGTTAATATTAGTATCATATTTGATTTAATTTTCGCTCCGACGATCTGAAAAGAAGAAAATCTATATTATGAGTACAAATCTAAAATGCGGCAAAAATATCATTTAAAACGTGAAAATCGTAACACCAACAGGGTAATAACATATTTTTCGAACGCACGTCACCAAACATAAGCATGGAGTTTATTAATTTGTTAAATATTTACAACTCGTAGTGCATAATACACAAAACTAAATAAATAAATAAAGGAAATCGTCATCACCATACATATGGAATCATAACCGTCCATTGCTTGAAAACCGGTGATGACGGGTATGGTGTTGACAATTTGCAAACTTTTTGAAGATTATTCTTGAACGCTAAGTATTATTGCTAAGCCACTGTCACGTCATTAATCTTCATTTGGAGTTACGGTTTCTTAAGTAATTTGTTTTAATATCATATAAGTACTTACTTTTAACGGCTCCTGGATGGTTATGACGCGAATCATGGCTAATCATTTCTCCCAGAAACACTTTTTTGTTTTTTTCTGTTCGGTGCGCCTATATGTAAACGTCCACTCATTTTCGATGTTCGAATCGAATTCAGGGAGCAGAAGGGGACACCCATGATGTGTTTCACCGCGGATATACAAAACTACCTCGACTTTGATAATACGCTGACGGTGTTGACGAATTTCGGTACTAAATTTTTAAATAATTTTATTTGTACTTATTTGATGAACGAATTATTTAATATTTTTTTATATGTAAAAAGGCAACATGGAAAAACTGTAACTGACGAAAATTTCGGAATCGTACGTTGCGTACGCGATATTTTTCACTACAAACATAAAGACTTGGATTTTTTCACACGACGGTGATGATTTTGAACATATAAAATATTTTCCTCCAAGAAAACTGTTTAATTATTGGTGGTTTTGATCGAAGCACTATTAATATATAAGTACTAGCCAATGAATAAAAAAGTTTCTATATCTGAAACTTGTTAACTTTTTTTTATAATGACCGAAACATAACTTTTCGCCTGATTTTGAAATCCACCCTGGCACGAACGACTTAACAGAAAAATAAAAATAATAATTAATGTCTTTATTTCACCATTAAACCAATTAATGTCAAATTTGTTTTAAATGGTTTTACACAAAGTTGACGTCATCGAACCGAGCGTTTTGGCGGTAAATTCAAAACCATTAAAAACAAATTTACTTAAATTGGTTTAATGGAGAAAAAAATGCTATTATTTATTTATATTATTCTGTTAAATCGTTCGTTCTAATCTATAAAATATAAGTTTTCAAAAATTTGGAAAATACCCTATTGCAAGCTCAATAAAAATGTTTTTAGAACTGCCTATACCTGGACATCGGTCCTGTCCTGGATCCATTTGGCAATAGCCTCTGCATGTATACCGGCTCTCTCAAAGTCCATTGAATCTGCTGGCTTAGGCTTGCCCTTGGCCGGAAAGTGCATGATCACCGGAGCAGTGTTAAGGCGCAACTGAAATTAGATGGTAATAATAATATAGTCCCTATACACCCTGGAGGGTGCTGTCTCTGTGTGCGTCCCATGACCATGACAGGGACAACATCCGCTCAGTCACCTTACATTTTATTAAATTGTCAAAAGGGCCTCTACATGATACTTGTCATTGGTACTTTGGTAACTTAGTATTTCGGCTCCGCAGATGCCTCCCATAGGTCCAGAATATCATTGTCCGGAACACATAATAATAATGAGACATGAGCAAGGACAGTATCCCTTGTATTTCATTATTGTCAAAAGGGCCTCTAGTGTTGGTAGAAGTTGTACTTGTTGGTATTTTGTCTCCGCACCTCCCATAGGTCCGGGATGAAATTGTCCCATGAACAGGAAAGACTAATGATTATTTCTATTACACCTACAAAATGTGGCATGGATAATATATTTGAAGTGTCTAGGAATTTACATATGATGATTGGAATTCAGAATGTCTTCAAAATAGCTATCTGTGGCTAATTTTTGAATGACTTAAAAGGTGAGCACTCCACATTTAATTTATTTATTTCTAATTACCTATGATACTTATAAATTATAAGCAAGCAAATCAAAAGCACTATACAACTCTTTTAATATAAATATACAAAGTTACAACAGCACAAACTTTTATTGTAGAAAATTAACTAAGCACTAAGCACCTGCTCGAAAGATCTCAGCAACAAATATGTTTACATATAAATGTTTTGCATTGAATTACATCCAGGTGTTTATTAATAAAACAATGAAACTGTTGTACTGTATATTTAAATATTAAAATGAGAGATTGTGTAAGCTAGGTAAATATAGAATTGTTAAAGAATTATTTTAGGTCTTGTATGTGCTTATACTGTGCATAGTAATAAAAATATCATGGTGGGCCTGCTGGGAAGATGGTCTCCAACTGGACCACAAAGCTATATGATTTACAGTGAAACTATTGAATTAGTTTTTTTTTTTATTGGTTATGTAGAATTTTATAGATATAGTATAGATTTTTTTCCATACGTATATTGGAAATCATGAAAACTAAGGCAGACCTGCCAGGGAGCATGACGTGTCATATTAGTAATTCAATTATACAGAACGTTAAGTATATTTTTCAACATAATTAACCGTGAAACGATATGTCAATAAAAATTGCATTCAAGTTTCAGCCCATACTATACAAAACGTAGGTTCGAAAACTTCGAAATTCAAACTTCGTTAGTAACAACTAGGGCTGCCATTTCGAATTTCGCCAAACCCGGACAAAGATTCAAAAAACCCGGAAATTTGGCGTAAATCGCATTTACAAGAAAAACAAGAGTCTTAAATTCAATGAGGTGCTTCCTTACATGAAAAGTTACGACACTTCTTTACACCCCACCCGGACGGCCTCCAAACTAGGACAAATCCGGGAAAACCCGGACGGATGGCAGCCCTAGTAACAACATGTGTGATATTAAATCGCTTCTCGGGCTAAGTAGTGTAGGTACGCTATTACAACATGAACATAACTTACCAATTGGAAAATATCAGATCCCTCATCAAAGTCAACCATACCAAAGAATAATTTGTTATTGTATGACGGAGAGAACCTAAACGAGTTAGCGACGATCATGTATTCATCGTAGACGTGCTGGCAGATCGCACAGCGCCTGGAAGGAGCCATAGCCGTAAACATCACTATGAAAGAATAATCCCTAGGCGGCGATCTCACGTAGTCCTTAAACTTGTTAACGTTCAAAGAAATAATAGACTTCTTTGCCGTCATGTCCGTCAACTGCTGCACCTTCTCTTCCAACTGAAAATCAAGGAAAATCGTAAGCAAGTATACACGCCGGTTTCTGTTTCATTATCCAATAACCCACGTACCCCTTTGGCCCGGGATTGGGCCGCGCCCTTATAATAAGTAAGTAATATCATGAAACATAATAATCCTTTATACTTCATCGTGGTTATTAAAATATTCGAGTACTTAAATACTATATATCAGACAGCGGCTAACCCAAACTCAACCTAGCTAAGAGTCTAAAGAAAGTCAGAACAGAAATGTCAAAATAAACGTCAACAATCCCTGACGTGTTCATGTCTTGTTCATTCATATCGTTTATGAAGCATGCTTTCCTACACCTCACACACAACTGGTCCGTATTCGTTGGCCCGCGATGTGTACGCGACTTAAAACATTTTGAGTGTCCGACAAGGACTGGTTACCTACAATAAAATAGAATCCTTTTTTTGGAAAACCTTTCTTTTTCAGTGCAAGTGGAATCATCAGATTTAAATTCAGAAATTGACACACTATGGTCAAACTTAAATATTGAACATCAACAAATTTTTGTGATTCTTCTAGCAGCCTTTCGTAAAAATTCTAGTTCAATTTTTATTTTATTTTATTTATGTTACTATCGAGATTCTGCGGCGCTGCAAATGTAGCGCTAGGAAAGTTATCAACCGCGTTGAGGGTTGCGCCATCGCGACAGCTAGCTCCAACGCGGCAGTCTCAGCAGCTAGCCCCAACGCGGAACGTAGCGCCAGGAATCCTGGCACCGGCTCGACGCCCCTTGCCCGCTCTCCGGGCACCCACACGCAACGTCTTCGACGTACCTGAGAACCAGTACGAGAATAACATTCTCCCCAACAGGCTCCAACTCGGCTACGCATTGCTACACAACTGGGAAATCATTCCACTGTTCGTATGCGTTGCGTTCGATATCTTTATCATATGTGGAGCCATTTATACTGCCATCGTGCACAAGGTGAGAATATCTATAGGTACTTACCACATCTTTTGGGAAAGAAATCCCAGCCCAGCTCAAACCACCCTAGTTCAAATGTTGGTGGCACCTTTGGTGGTAACAACTCGTCTTCCAGGGCCTATAGAAATATATATATATATATTTCTATTTCTATTTCTATTGATCAGAATCTCGAAACAATTTGTGTGGGGCGTGGGAGCAACAGTTTAGGTGAAGTATGGTGGGCAGCCAACGAGTTAATCGCCTCCTTTATACATGTTCCGCAGGTAGACACGCAATTTACGCAGCACAACTGGAACTGCATATCCCGCAACATGGATCTCCGCCACCCGGCGATACACAAGAATGTCGTGTTATACCAGCGCTACGACCCGTGGCCCGAAATGCAAGCAGTTCTGGACAAGATGACGCAGGCTGAACACCGCAGGCAGGCTGCCCTTGATAAATGCGGGAAATGAACATGAAGCGGTTCCATGAAGTTCGAAGCCCCATCTGTCTCACGAAAAGAGTGAGACTATATATTCGAACTTTGTGGCAGCCCATATGGAAGGGCAAAACAGGACAAAGTGAGTTCATGGGTAAAAATAAGATGCTAAAGATATATTTCTGAAATCGTTTAACCTACCAATTAACTAACACGTTCCCTGTCGGGGTGCCGCCAATATGTGGCCCTTTTTTTCAGGAGTCAATGCTTCCACTGTGGGGTCACATCCCCATATTGAATGCATAGTCCAACTGTCAGTTGGACTAGTGAAGTGACATTGTCGAATCGTTTTGTATGGGGACAATGAACGTGTTAAGGCTAAAAGAGGTCTTTAGTCTTATTTTTATCTAGGACACAATTTGCCCTTATAAAAATATTGAATATGCTGTTTCACTGCACATTGGCTTAAAATTGCAACCCTCACGGGTTAAAACTACAATGCCAAATGCTTGCTTTCCAGATATTCTCCTTTCTCTTAATTTGTATAAACTATGAAATGATTCCGTAGAATTCATCAAAATCGTAGGGTTTCGCGACGTATTGGCTTAAAATTACTGACCATATATTGGTCAAAACTACAAAGTCGATGCTCGAAATTGTAAATCTTATATCTTTAAACGAGCAATTCTTGTTTAATATCTATATATATTTCTATATTTGCGGGATCTCCGAAACGGCCCTAACGATTTTGATGAAATTTGGCATGTAGGGGTTTCGGGGACGAGCAGTCGATCTAGCTAGGTCTTATGCCCGGGAAAACGCCGAGCAAAGCTCGGCCGCTCAGATATTCTTATATCTTTAAACGAGCAATTCTCGTTTATATCTATATATAATATCTGGGCGGCCGAGCTTTGCTCGTTGTTTTCCCGGGCATGCGACCTAGCCAGATCGATTGCTCGTCCCCGAAAACCCCTACATACCAAATTTCATCAAAATCGTTAGAGCCGATGCCGAGATCCCGGAAATATAGATATATCCTCGTTCATTTATACGAAGCACATACGAAGTATCGAATCGCATATAGGTGGAAGATTGTCTAGACACAAACTGAGTCCGAACATGCTTTGATTGAGCCGCTAAAGGCTATATGCGCGCATAAGCAACATTTATATGTGTCTCTGTCGCACTTATGTTATAAGTACGATAGAAACAGACATATACTATTGCGGACACAGTCGCCTCGTGCGCGCATAGGGTAAAGGATGCCATCGCATCATCTGCATGCATGTAATAGTACATTACTTACCAAGGGCGATAAAACAAAGAATGTCTTAGATCGCAGGTATTTTACGCCCGAGCCGAAGGCAAGGGCGATAAATATGCGATCTGAGGCTTTCTTTATTATCGCCCGTGGTAAGTACAAAATTTTATGTCACCCCCTGGCCAGGAAGCGGGTTTTTTCGCGCGCGGAGCGTGCGATAATGGCCACTTTATGGCTAGGTGTGACATAAAATAGATTACTTACTGAATAATGTACCTATACCTACCCATTTAATGTTGAACGTCAATCCACCGCTTCATAAAAAAATAACGATTTTGCATAATATGCGATTCAATGCTGACAAATGTGATTCTACCTATCCTAAATAAGTAACTCGTGTTATTCTTTTGCCCTCTTCAATGAATCCTTTATTTATAATTATCGCAGTTTTGGTATTTAATGATTGTTTAAATGTTTATACTTCTTTCTGCATTGTAACTGTTTTGAAAACCGTCAATACATCTTTCGTTTTAAACGCATGTATTTTATTTGACTATACTTAACCTTTTCACCGCCAGGCCAGGTACTTAGGACATTAGGCCCCACACGACAGTGACTTCATATAATACCGAGTCAAAATGAGTCGATGTAAAAGCAAGCTACGTGCTATCAGTGTATTACCCGTGGTACCACGGCTTTTGTACCACGGGGGACCACGGGTAATTTTTTTCCCCGTAGACCCCTCCGCTCCAGTTTTAAGTTATCTTTTTGAATACGAAACTTTCCGTGGGCCCACGGGTCATTCCTCGGAAAAAAAAAATCCCCGTAGTTCCACTGCAATAGAAATGTCAATATAGAGTACGGAATTCGTGATCATGGACGTTTTAAAGAAATAAGGACTCAAACGCAAAGAAATTGTCTTAGAGGGTCACCCTAAGGCGACCTGCCTTAGGGTGTAGGTACGACGACGAGCGAAGCGAGGAGGAGTGTAAGTAGTATTGCGACTCAAGCGCGCGAGCCGAGCGAGCGAAGCGAGCGTGCCGCGGCAGCGGCCGGCGAAGCGCCAGAAACGAACTTTTTTTTAACCCATAATCTTCTAATCTGCAAAATATGACAGCGGTGGTCAACGGGTAAAACACAGTTCTTTTCAATTACCCGTGGTCCCATTTTGGTGCAGTGGGTCTACGGGGAAAAAAAATTACCCGTGGTCCCCCATGGTACAAAAGCCGTGGTACCACGGGTAATACACGGTGCTATCAAGTAATTAAGGTTCATTTTCAGTATTTTGCTACGAAGATTTTGGCGTGTGAGGCTGTGAGATAAGAAAAATTTGATTAGTTATGAAATTCAGAATGTCAATCAACCAAGCAAGAAGAAAGTAGTACTTACATATACAATTTTTTAGGGTTCCGTAGCCAGAATGGCTAAAACGGAACCCAAAGTTTCGTCTGTCTGTCCGTATGTCACAGGCGATTTTGATAAGTATATAGTACCTACAAATTATTTAAAATGTCCGACATTTTATAAAACCAGTCATTGGATCAAACTCCAATCTTCACGCTTGGACTGTAAAAGTCGCTTTTTGAACAGCCTAATTTGATATAACTCGGACAGTTCAAATAATTTCAAGTATACTACAATTATGAAATTTGGTAGGAAGATGTATTCATTCCATAAACCGCTACATAACAATGATGTGAATATAAGAAAAAAAATTTTAGGGGGGGCACCCCATACATGTAACCGGATATGATTTTTTTTCGAGATGAGTGTGCCGGGCCATCTTTCCGGCCGGACCAATTCGAGGCCCTGAGGCCCGATTTTTGAGTTTCGAACGCTCGACTTTTCTCGACACTCGCGATCTGTCAAAAAACTATGATGTTTTGACACTGTTGAGCGAAAATTCTAGCAACTAGGGGGCCCCCACGGGGCCCCTATCGATCGCGGGGCCCCGAGCACGTGCCCAGAGTGCCGAGTGGGAAAGACGGCCCTGTGAGTATGATGACCAAACCAGTGATGACCATTGACCACGCCCATGATGATCAAATAAATGCAAGAGGATGATGAAACCCCGGACTTGACAACCACCCATGATGACGACGATCCCGGAGAAGCACCCACAGGACAATATGTGACTAGGGGAGGATGCATCACAAGGAAACCATCCAAGCACGTAGATATAGAAATCGTAAGGGGGGGGGACGGGTCATAAATGCACCACATATTTAGATGGGAACGCGAGCGTAGCGAGCGCGAAAATTTTGGAACATTATGATGCTAACGCGGAAATTACTTCATACACATCAAGTAATAAGACAAGTAGGTAGATGAAAACGCGAGCGTAGCGAGCGCGAAATTTTTCGACCATTATGATGCCGGTGCGGAAAATACCTCATACGCGTCAAGCCATGTAGATGTAGCCGCGGGCGCAGCGAGTGCGAAATTTTGCTACTATTATGATGCAGGTGCAGAAAGTAGTTCATACGCATCAAGTCACAAGACATGTAGGTAGAAGAAAATGCGAGCGTAGCGAGCTTGAAAATTTTCTACTATTATAATGCAGGTGCAGAAAATAGTTCATACGCGTCAAGTCATTTAGATGTAGCCGCGGGCGCAGCGAGTGCGAAATTTTTCTACTATTATGATGCAGATGTACAAAATAGTTCATACGCATCAAGTCACAAGACATGTAGGTAGCTGAAAGTTTTCGACCATTATGATGCAGGTGGGGGAAATACCTTATACGCATGAAGTCGTGTAGACGCGAGCGCAGCGAGCGCGAAATTTTTCGAGCATTATGATATGATGCAGTTACGGAAAATAATTCATACGCATCAAGTCGTCTAGATGAAAATGCGAGCGCAGCAAGCGCAAAATCTTTCGAACAGAACATGTTTTTTTTTTTATTGATATTTGGGTTGGGTTTTCGTTGTTATATTTATCGTTTAGAACTGTTTAAAAAATAAACCCCCTTAAAAATAAAACCATGTTCTGATTATATTTTTGCATCCCATCGGCCTATGAATTTCGAATTTGTTCGTACTTAATGTTTATTATAGTGGACGTATTCTTTTACTAACAAATACCAATATACCTACCTACCCTAAATGTGCGAAGTCCGACACGCACTTGGCCGGTTTTTCGGTGTGTTGTATGGACCAGTTAGGGTATGTACGAACCACGAGAACATAAATTAGACAATTTTTGAAGCGTCAGAGCTAGGCTTTAGAGCTGCGGTTATGCTTAATTATTTCAAATTAATTACATTAAATAAATACAATAAATATTTGTGGACAATCTTACACAAATCGACCAAGTCCCAAACTAAGCAAAGATTGTATTATGGGAAGTAGATAAAGATACTTAAATACATAGAAAACATCCAAGACTCAGAAACAAATATTCGTGCACATTACACAAATAAATGCCCTGAGCGGACTTCGAGCACGGGACCCCCAGCTTCGTAGGCAGCGTTACTAAAGAACTATCTACTAGGCTAAAGTGGTCGGCAAAAAAAAACAGTGCAAAATGTATAGAAAGAAAAGTAGACCATACACATATGTAGTTACTTTCCTGTTAGAGGAAAAAATCGGGATTGCACTGATTTTTTTTTTCTGGCTCTAGGAATTATCAGTAGACCATCGAGCCCTAAAGGGGGGGTTTGAACCTCCTAAACCCCCCCCCCCCCCCTTATATACGTCCCTGAAACCATCCCAGTATGACACTTAACCGGAATTGACATAGGTATATTATTATTAGGGTGCTTCTTGCTTTACGATTTTTTTTGTTTTCACGGGGCACCCGTTCATTTCGTTAAGTGCGTGAAAAAGCACTACTGTATTTACCTATTACAGAATTTTTGTTCAAGCTAAAAAAATATAGTAAAAAAAGACAAAAGAAAATCTTGAAAAAAAGGCAACATAGCATAGGTAACCTTTTTTTTAATATTCCTGTAAATAGATATAATTCTCATTATTAAACTATAAAACAATTATATAAAAAATAGAAAAGAAAGTTTTCTTCTTTCTTCATATCACTAGAATGCAATTTTTAAACATACAAGTTGATTAGTAAAACAATATTAGTTATTAATAAAACAACTGTTTTGTTGCCAATCAAAAAAAAATTATAAGTACAGAAATGTATTTATGTTACACCTGGCCATAAAGTGGCAATTACCGCACGCTCCGCGCGCGGAATATCCCACTTCCTGGCCAGGGGGTGACATAAAATTTTGTACTTAACACGGGCGGTAATAAAGAAAGCCTCAGATCGCATATTTATCGCCCTTGCCTTCGGCTCGGGCGTCAAATACCTGCGATCTGAGACATTCTTTGTTTTACCGCCCTTGTTAAGTAATGTACTATTGTATTTATCGTAAATTTTCCTTGGACGGTAGCTACTAGCTACACCTAAAACTTCAATAAAAATTCTGAAATAAATACAGTAGCGTTTTTTCATGCCACTTAACGAAATGAAGCCCGGGAGAAACAAAAAAAAATCGTAAAATAAGAAGCACCCTAAATATTATATATATAGCAGTTTCAAGTATAGAAAAAAAGTATGGAATGACAAGAGTAGGTATTTGCGAAGCACTAGAAAGTGTAAATAAACAATATATGCTATAAATATGTTCATACCTAGAATTAAGTTCAAAAAATTCAAAATTCAAACATTTAATTCTGCAAATAGGCCACAAGGGCACTTTTACATGTCAATTTACAATTTACTCGTAACAAAAAGTCTGACTATACAGGCATATACTACATTTATCATGAGAAAATAGTAATATCTACACACATATTATAATTACTCTAAGATGGGTTCAGAAACCGTAGTAAATAAATACAATAATTGTGTTAATACAACCTTTTTTGCACGGTTGCGGAAATATCGAAATCAGAACTGGCAACCGATACCTGAATGTTATTTTAAAAAGTAAAGAGTCCTTATTCTGATGTGATCATGTCGTTCTAGCTCAAATTTCGTGCGATATATACTAAAAAAACATCGAGCTGACATTTCGCATCGACTGAATTTGAATTTTCAGTGATACTAGAATAGGGACATGTCAACTTTGACATTTAAATTTTGACAGTTTTGTTTGACGTAATATTTTAACATCATATATGAGATTAAAATGAAATATTTTATTACTGCTGTAGCCTTAGCCACAGATAAGAAAATTGCCATAAATTCATTGAATGTTGAAATGAGAGTCATTTTCTACGGTTTCCGAACGCATATTAGAGGATTTATGATATGTGTGTAGATAAAATAATTTACTTAAGAAATAATGACGATAAGAATATAATAAATTTTTATGTCAAAATACTAATTATCTGTTACAATTATTACAAAATCAGTATAGTTAGGTTAGAGATGTATAAGGTCCCAGTATGACACAACACACATAGGTAACAAAATTTAATATAGTAGGTATCCCAAAGATGTAAATGGTCTCTGCTGAGCGTCAAAATATTAATAATACCTCATGACTATTCTAACGTGCTTAGAGATGTACTGTACATGGTCTCAAAGCGTCACAATAAAATAATAATAATAAGATCTCAATATTTAAAAAAAAGTTATTTAATATAAGTAGAGGTGTCTCTTCAGAGTTAATGACAATAAAAACTAATCCATAACATGTCCATAACAGGGTGACGTCTCTCGGGTTACATATTAAAATACCTAAAATCGATATACCTATTGTCATAATACCTATGTACGAAATACCTATCACTTATTTAACCTACAGTTTAAATGACCGAAGATTGAAATACCTACGTTCAAAAAACCTATTGAACGAAATACCTACTGTTCAAAATCCCTACAGGATGAAATACCTAAGGGGCGATTCGCCTAAGTTTGATATAACGTAATGGCACCAATTATGGACGGCTTAAGAACTCCGTCGACATCTTTTGGCTATAACTCTCTTATTTTATAAGTTTGATGTTAGTTATTTCAAAGTAAATGTAGCTTAATAATCACTAATTATAATAAACATACAAAAGTTTTGGATAAACTTGTAAGTTCCGAGAAACTTGCTCCAAATCTGAAAAAGTCGAAAATCTTCGAAAATCCTATGATGGACAAGCCAAAATCCAATTATGGACACCCAATCTTGGACACCTTAAGGTTTAAAAACATTGTAGACCGCCTGCAATTTCACATATAAATTCCTTTATTTGTTGAATTCCAAACTTTAAAAAAAAGTAAAAACTGTCATATAAAAGGAGGCACAGGTCGTATTCAGCCAATTCAGCTCGTATTTTTCTGTTGGAAACGCGACGTCTTTTTCAGTCTTGAATAATTTGCGTTTTTCGGTAAAACCATACACTTGCGATTCGGTTAAAAAAAAAAAACATCCCGCTGTTTATTTTTTTATTGAGCATGATGTTTTCGACGTTTTAAGGTTATGTTTATCAAATATTTATCCAAATTTTGTCGTATCTCCTCCATTTTTGAGAAAAGTACTATATTAGCCTCGGCCGGAATGGCAATTGCAGGGTTCGTATTATAATTAAACGGACTCGCAAGCTCGTCCGTTTAAACAAATACTCAGCCTGCAATTGCTTTTTTCCCCGGCCACGGCAATAATGTATTATTTTTTTCGGGATAAGGATTCATGGATAAGGAATTCAAATTTTACATTTCTTTAGAATTTTAAGTAAAATTTTTTTTTACGAAAAATCGTCATTGTACTCGATTTCGAGTAATTCGGGGATGAGGATTTCAAATTTTAAATTAATTTTGAATTTCAAGTAAAAAAAAAATTTTTTTTCGAAATATCGTCATTATACTCGATTTCGACTAATTCGGGGATAAGGATTTCAAATTTTACATTTATTTTGAACTTTAAGTAAAAAAAAAAATTACGAAAAATCGTCATTATACTCGATGTCGACTAATTCGGGGATAAGGATTGCAAACTTTACATTTATTTTGATTATAAGTAAAAATTTTTTTTTTCCAAATATCGTCAATTTACTCGATTTCGACTAATTCAGGAATAAGGAGTTCAAATTTGATATCTATTTAGAGCATCTATAAATATGTTACCGGTAGCACTGGTAAGCAATGCAGGTCATTTGCCTTCGGCTTCTGAACACATCTTAGAGTACTTATAATATGTGTGTAGATAAAGTAATGTATGCAACTGTACATAATTAGGCATTAAAACACTCGTGTGACCCTATTATGAAACTCGCCTTCGGCTCGTTTCATAAAACATAATCGTGTTTTAATGCCCCTCATGATGTACCAGTTGCATAATAGTAGTTTATGCTATTCATAATAAGGTCACACGAGTGTTTTAATGCCTAATTATGTACAGTTGCATACATTACTTTATGTCACACCTGGCCATAAAGCGGCCATTATCGCACGCTCCGCGCGCGAAAAAACCCACTTCCTGGCCAGGGGGTGACATAAAATTTTGTACTTAACACGGGCGGTTATAAAGAAAGCCTCAGATCGCATATTTATCGCCCTTGCCTTCGGCTCGGGCGTCAAATACCTGCGATCTGAGACATTCTTTGTTTTACCGCCCTTGTTAAGTAATGTACTATTATGTCACACCTAGCCATAAAGTGGCCATTACTGCACGCTCCGCGCGCGAAAAAACCCACTTCCTGGCCAGGGGGTGACATAAAATTTTGTACTTACCACGGGCGATAATAAAGAAAGCCTCAGATCGCATATTTATCGCCCTTGCCTTCGGCTCGGGCGTAAAATACCTGCGATCTAAGACATTCTTTGTTTTGTCGCCCTTGGTAAGTAATGTACTATTATCTACACACATATTATAAGTACTCTAAGATGGGTTATAGTAGCCGGTATTATATAACATTTGAAATCCTTATCCCCGAAATAGTCGAAATCAAGTAGGTATAAAGACGATTTTTCGAAAAAAAAAATTTTTTTCTTAAAATTCAAAATTAATATAAAATTTGAAATCCTTATCCCCGAATTAGTCGAAAACGAGTATAATGACGATTTTTCGCAATAATTTTTTTTTCGCTGTAAATTCAAAATTAGTATAAAATATGAAATCCTCATCCCCGAATCAGTCGAAATCGAGTATAATGACCTTTTTCGAAAAAAATATTTTTTTTCTTAAAATTTAAAATAAATGTAAAATTTGAAATCCTTCTCCCTGAATCCTTATCCCAAAAAAAAAAACCTATATCGAGCTGACCTTTCGTATCGACTGAATTTTAATTTTCCTGTTCTAAATTAAAAAAAAAAACATTATAGTACTAAATAGGACATTATAATGAATATTATATTACTGCTGGTAAACTTCACCACAGGTAAGAAAATTTTCATAAGTACATTGATGTTAAAGTGAAGGTCGTTTTGCCTACGGTTTCTGAACGCATTTTAGAGGATTATGATATTTGTGTAGATAAACTACTATTATAATAAAACTGGGTGGCATTTTTCAAACATTTACTTCGCCAATAAATCCGTCCAACATTGGGTGTCCATAATTGGGTAACCAGAATTCAGTATGAAAACCAATCATGGAGAAATTGTCCATAATTGGAGATTAACAAAAAACAGGAACCAGTAATGTACATCCTCTCTAAATCATTCAAATTGGATTCTAATGATATAAACACTTTAAAAAAGTATTGTTAAATATGTAACGCTTCTCACGAAATCATATCAAATTAATATTGTTTAGAGAAAATAAAGTTTACAATCAAAACCGTTACCTACTTCCTTAATTATTTCTGTAAGAAACTTAGGTTATTCGTGAAAAATGCCGGAGCACACTTTTTGCCGCCGCGCCATTTTTAAACAAAATGACCGAGGTGTATGTCATTTGTCAATGTGATACATAGAAGCCTATTCTTTATACTTAAAGTGTTGCCATGGCTAAAATACTTTTCCGTTGCTTAATTTCGACCGTGAAAGATTTTTGCGTCCATTACTGGAGCCAGGTCCATTACTGGTGCCACTACACCTACAGAACATTATCGCGACAGGAAAAAAAAAAAAAACTCATTGATTTATGTCCTTATAGTTTAAATGAATATTTTAACCAATTATAATTACAGCCTCAAAAATTTGGTTTATCTCAAATATTTTATTTTCTAATTGGTTGTTATTATTTCGCACACAATAGGGATGTTGACTCAAAATTTATTATTACTCCATACGAAAGAATACATAAAACTATGCCAAATAGTGAAAATCCTATTCAAATATCTCAAAAAATAACGTAACTACAACCGTTAGAATGTTTTTAGTTTGAGAGAGAAAGCGCTACAGGTCAGTGACGTCACTGACCTCGAGCGCCATAGTAAATGGCGATCGCTCAATACAACGGGGCGTTTTGCGGAAAAGGGACAGAAAATCCCCCCTCCTAAAACTTTGAAGACTTATAATTATGTAATTATTTATTCTTTTGAATTACTTTTTTCACTATTTGATTGAGAATTTGATCCTTTTTCGAGAAAATTCGGATTCATTTATTTTCTTATCTGGTGTCAACATCCCTATTGTATAAATACTTACATACATATAATGTTTAGTATAGTTTTTAGTTCATAAATATGTTGCTACATCTTACTAGGGTCCATGTTTGTACTATCTAGCTTGTAAGAACACCTTGTATAATACCATGGTTTGCAACGAATAAATAAATAAAAAAAAGGTTTTAAAAATTTGGTTTTTGAAAAGTAGTTTTATTCAACGTAAGAAACATCAAAAATCAAGAATGTCAGTAGAATAATAATTTTACGGGAAAATGTTCGGTTCTGGCGCTTCGCCGGCCGCTCCCGCGGCACGCTCGCTTCGCTCGCTCGGCTCGCGCGCTTTAGGGTTGCAGTTCTACCTAACCACTCCTCCTCGCTTCGCTCGTCGTCGTACCTACACCGACCTGGTTTAGAGTATAATATGTAGTGTATGTATGTATAGAGGTGGAGATTGTCATAATTTTTTTTTTTACCTGTTTCTAAGGCGGCAGCGGCCGGCGAAGCGCCAGAACCAGAATTGAACTTTTTAGGGTCAAAACGGAACCCTATTGGTGACACCCAGACGTCCGTCCGTCCGTCGTCTGTCACACAGTTTTTACAGCCAAACGGCTACAAGCGGAGCTACAAGCTTCAAATTTACACAAAATTTACAAAAACAGAGAAGTACCCTCAGGTAACCAATATTTTTAATCAAATGTGATAAATAAACATTAACAGTACTTAAACCCTTAGTTAAGCTTTGGTACTGTAGGTATTTCAACTGTAGGTATTTCAACCGTAGGTATTTCGACAGTAGGTATTTCGACTGTAGGTATTTCGACATATAGGTATTTTAAAAATAGGTATTTCGTACATAGGTATACTGATAGTAGTGATTTCAAGTTTAGGTTAATCGTTCAATAGGTATTTCGTCCAATAGGTATTATGAAAATAGGTTATATAACCAATAGGTATTTCAAAAAATAGGTATTTCGTACATAGGTATTTTGACAAAAGGTATATCAATTTTAGGTATTTTAATATGTAACCCGTCTCTCGTCATTCTCCAAGAGAAGACACTAGTATTAAAGTAGTTACTATGTCCTTGCAAGTAAGTGTAGATAGATTTGTATAGTAGATATATAGTTTTTTTTATTTTTAGGGGAATGAACTGCCAAAGGGCATAAGTAGGTAAAGGATTGTCAAAATAAAACTACAGATTTTTACCGACAATATTGTATGTACGTACATAGTAAACATTTTCATTTAATTGATATAGGTAAATAGTATGAACTAAACGTTAAAACTTTAGCTAGTGTCGAACTGAAAAATAGTGTTTGTAAATAGAGTATAAAAGTACCTATAGATCTAAATTATTAACCTAATCAAAACAAATTGTAAGTACACAGCATAGTGTAAATAAATGCTTTGTAACATAAAAATAAAATAGGATTGCATTAGGTCTTGTACCTACCAAAGACAATACTAAAAAAAACATCAAGTAGACATTTCGCATCGACTGAATTTGGATTTTCAGTGATACTAGAATAGGGACATAGGAGTGCTCGTGCTCGTGGCCCAGCGGCGCCTGCATACCGCTTGCGGTATCTAAGGTTAAGCAACGTGGGCAGCGGTCAGGACTTGGATGGGTGACCGCTTTGAGTGGTTACTAACTGAGCGCTCCCGTGCTTTGGAAGGCACGTTAAGCCGTTGATCCCGGTTGCTGTCTACGGCAGCAGTCGTTAAGCCAAGTTGGAGGCCTTCGGGCGGCTTGAGAACTTCTAACAGTCAAGTTGCCCACTCACTTGACAAAGCCTAATCCCAATAAGTTCTAGTTTCCCCTCGGGGTTGGAAGGTCAGATGGCAGTCGCTTTCGTAAAAACTAGTGCCTACGCCAAATCTTGGGATTAGGTAGCGGACCCCAGGCATCCTTCAGGATGCAACTATACTGGGATAACGCTAGGAGGATGATGACTAGAATAAGGACATATCAACTTTGACATTTAAATTTTGACAGTTTTGTATGACGTTTAATATTATAACATTAAATAGGAAATTATAATGATAATCATATTACTGCTGTAGCCTTAGCCACAGATAAGAAAATTGTCATTAATACATTGAATGTTGAAAAGAGAGTCATTTTCTACGGTTTCCGAACGCATATTAGAAGATTGATGATATTTGTGTAGATAAAAGAGCTTTACTTATTTGTGAAGATCACCTAGAGATAAGTATCTCCACTTATTTCGCACTGACGAATAAATCAACCTTTATTTTGGCTTGGTGAGATGGTGACGTGCGTGCTGTAAATTCAATTCAATCTTGTGTTGTATGGCTCCATCAAGGTCTTGATGATTCTGCCAATGTCAAGTTGGATAAGACACGGCTAAAGCCTTCCTATTGTATGATCGGTACGGTATACGAAGATCCCTATGACACTGACAGTGACATACCATATAGTGATGCATGTGTCGATACTTCAATTGTTTTTTATCTGTGGCTATGCTAGGTACCTAAATGCCACAAGAATCCGCCCATGTATGGCCATAACTCGAAAAATATTCAAATTTCAACAACGCGATGACCTTGTGTAAGAATCAGGCTAACCTACAAAGCTTATTTTATTTTATTTCAGCGCATACTCGCATAGTACTAGTGATATTAAAGTACGCCAATTTTCAGAATTTCGCACGGAGCCCCCTTAATATCACTAGGATGGTAGATCCGTTTGCGGTGGTAGGAACGCGCAAATAATAGTTATATGTCGAGAGGCGGACAAAATTCTCCTGTCACCGAAATAATTAAATTGAGCAAGCAAAAAAAAATTAAGTGGTCGTCGCACGCGACGCGGTAGCGGGGCTCCATGAATTGATTAAGAAAGTTGTTTAGTTTAAATATAGGGATAAAACATACTGAAGAATCCGCGGCTCAAGGCGGGCATGGCCGCAGCATCGAGGCCAAGCGGGCCGGAGCTATGCGGACCGGTCTTCGCTATATAAGTGCTCCGGGGCTTATGCGTCCTTCTTCGTGTAAAGGTAGATGGCGACGATTAGACCGTACAGACCCAACACTTCGGCGAAAATGAGGATAAGGATCATGCCAACGAATAATCTGGGCTGTTGCGCTGTGCCGCGGACACCAGCGTCACCGACGATGCCGATGGCGAAACCAGCAGCTAGACCAGATAAACCGACGGCCAGACCGGCTCCCAGATGGATGAATCCACTGTAAAGGAGAAACACACATTGTTACTATTTGTACTCTCACTAAATACATCGTAAAGGGTAATGATATAGCACTTAGTGAGATTTTTTTTATATCTGTCATACGAGACGGCCTTAAAAATGGTATATTTATTTATTTATTCATTTATTTCAGGCAACATTATATACTTAAAACTAAAAACATTATTTATAGGCAGAGACTAGGAATTATATAGACTGCCAATGCCTATACATTGTGGCGTAATTTTAAAATAATGGGCCTGCTGTAGCTAGTTTCACTATGGAGAGATCACTTTACCATTTAATTCGTATGCCACTAAGACCTCTGCTTAAAACATAGCGCCATCTATGAACACAACGTAGAAGCTCCCAACAGATGGCGCTATGTTTTAAGCAGAGGTCTTAGTCGCATACGAATTGAATGGTAAAGTGATCTCTCCATAGTGAAACTAGCTACAGCAGGCCCATTATTTTAAAATTACGCCACAATGTATAGGCATTGGCAGTCTATATAATTCCTAGTCTCTGTTTATAGGCGACAAAACGTCGTGGCTCCGTTGCGTCGTCAAAGCCGGTGTAGGAATCGGTAGGTTGCCCTTGAACCGACGCAACACAACACCCTTCGGCCAGAAGTCGGCAGGTCGGCACACGCAATGGTCTCTTGCAGTGGCCGCGGCACGCACACCCCAAACGAGCTGAAGTGCACGTAGTGGCACGAATGCAGCTGGGACACCCTTCGCGAGAAGCCAGTCTTCTGGTGAATATACCTACTCCACCACGTCTTCAGCCGTGGCAGTGTAATGTAGGCGCGACACATAGAGCGCCTTGCTCGGTGTTCGGTATAATGAACACCCCCAAAGAGTGCCACAATGAATTGTCCTGCGCTCCCCGCATCCAGCGGACTCCCGCGACCTTTACCAGGTCATCAGTCCACCTTGTGAGGGGTCTACCCACGCTGCGCCTTCCGGTCCGTGGTCGCCACTCGAGAACCTTTCGCCCCAACGGCCATCGGTTCTACGCGCAATGTGCCCCGCCCACTGCCACTTAAGTTTAGATTCGAAAGGCTATACATCGGTTACTTTGGTTCTGCTACGGATGGCCTCATTTCTGATGCGGTCACGCAGAGAAACTCACAGCCCTCAGCAGCATAGCCCTCTCCATTGCCCTCTGACTCTGAGTGACTTTAAGCCTTTTTATGAGGCCCATGGTGAGCGACCACGTTTCCGTACCATATGTCATCACTGGCAACACACACTGGTCAAAGACGCTCGTCTTGAGACACTGCGGAATATTGGACGAAAATGCCGTAGCTTTCCGAACGCTGCCCAGCCGAGTCGGATTCGACGATTAACCTCTTTCTTAAAGTTGGACCTACCTAACTGGGACAGTCTGTCCTAGGTGTACATAATCGTCTACAACTTAGAGTGTAAAGCGTCCGATTGTAGTGGGAGTTGGTGCTGCTACATGGGCATTTGACATTATCTTCTTATCCATGTTCATCCTTAGACCAACTCGCTCGGAGGCTTTACTGAGGTCATTGAGCATTCTACTTAAATCCTCCATGGTTTCAGCCAAGCCTACTATGTCGTCCTCGTCAGCAAACCGAAGGGACCTTTCCATTAAGTCAGCAATAATCATTTGTCATGTGCAAGGTCTGAGGATGTGCCATCAGTCATTGAAGCGTGGAACAATTGAGGGCATCCCTAGTTTAATACTAATCTGAAGAACGTTTAGAAATTCATCACAGCGCTTGGAATGAGGTCAACCATTATGAGTTGAATATGAAATAAGATTCATAATCATCCATCTAACCTATTTTGGTCATTAAAGCATGAACCGTCCAGTTAAACGATAGGCCTAAAGCCTTACTACCACTAAAATAAAATGGCCAGTTAATAAAAACTAAATGCAGGTCTCATACATTCCTTTCATGAATTTTATTTATTTATTTTACTACTAACAGATTATTCGAAGAGCAATCATGAACATTGTGTTGGCCTTGGTTAATATTTTATTCTTTTGTTTTAGAGCCTTTTCACACTAGCGACTTGGAAGCGAGGCGAGCGCGCAGCGAGCTCGCAACGAGTGCATAACGAGCTCACCGCGTGCGTGCAGCGAGGTCGCAGCATCTTAGTATAGAGATTTTCCCGCGAATACGCAGCGATTTCGCTGCGCGCTCGCGGTGACCTTGCTGTGCACTCGCCTCGCTTCCAAGTCGCTCGTAAGTCGCTAGTGTGATAAGGCTCTTAGAGCATATTATGGAATAAGTGTTTGTTCCAATTAAAAATTAAAAAAAATTGGTTAGAGTCCTTTTCGTTTAACTACGTCCAATTATAGATGACTGTGACTTGATCTTTGTAAACCTACCTCTGCATGAGAATTTATAAGCTTTTTTAATGTTTTTATTTATTTCCTATTTCCTAGAAAATAGACCCGCTTTTCGCTTTTAACTCCTATCCTATTTCACTAACTAGAAATCACATGAAAATGTTTACTTCTTCACTAGTCCAAGTCAAAGGGCCAGGGCAAATGTTTGATAAACCACTACTTATTTAAACTTACTAGAAGAGGGTGTAACCGTGTGACGGCCTCTTCATGTCACCGGCGATAAGCACAGCCACCACCAACCCGTAGATGGCAATGATACCCGCCATGACAACAGGGATGATGGACTTCATGATGAGCTCGGGCCTCATCACCGACATGGCGGCGATACCGGTACCCGACTTGGCCGTTCCGTAGGCTGCTCCCAGCGCTGAAATTGCAGAAGTTAACTTGTTAGATCATGGTTCTGTGGTGGGTTGGTGCAGCTCAGAGGTTGAGTAAGAACACAGCATTTCAACTTGATTTTCACACCACCTGCTCGCCAACGCCAAATTATATATCATGTAAACCTTACCGAAAGCAAATCATTATAGCCCTTGGCTTTAACCGAGTGGTAATATTGTACTGAATCTCATTATAACCCGCCGGGTAATAATGTGATTTCACTTTTCGTAGTTCTTATTGTTATGTCCTTAATGTCTAATTTCGCGAAGTCCGTACGGCGGCGGGGAGGCGGCACAGGGCACAGCGGCGTTCGAAACAAAAGACGGCGCCGGTCCGAGGACGATTCGAACTGATTTGAAAATCGAACGTACTGGCCACCACAAGCTGAATGGAACACATTTTGAAATAAAAAACAAAACGCGAATTTAACAAGACGCTGCAGTATACTCGTAGGTAGGTATACAGAGTAAAATTTCAGATTATATATACTAATATTATAAATGCGAAACTGTGTCTGTCTGTCTGTCTGTAATCTTTTCACGCTAAAACTTCTGGAAACGCTGGACCGTTTCAGATGAAATGTAGTATGGAAGTAGTTTGAGTCCCAGGGAAGGGCAGGATACTTTTTATCTCTGAAATCATTCCTTAATTAGGTGGAAGTTTGTATGGAACAGCGATCACTAGGTAAGAAATTGAAATTAAATTCTAGCAATTAAATTCTAACGCGATGAACGAGTTCTACGCGGACAAAGTCACGGGCAAAAGCTAGAAGGTAAAATTCTAATAAAATGAGTGACGAACGTGATTTGGCTTTGTTCTGTCTCTAGTAGCTAGAGGTGTGAAAAGTAGAGTATACTCCTCGTGGATAAAATTGTTTTTGTCTTGAGCGCTTAAATCCCTCACTTGCTCTCAGGACTCCGTCTTAATTCATTAACTTCATTAACCCATTACTCCCTCGCTCCGCTCAGGAGTAAAATCTGGAGTCCTTCGTTACGTTCAGAAATCAATATCGCGCCCGTGACATTGTAATGGTATTCGGCGTCACCTCTAGCTTGTACCTAACTTACTTACCATACTGCATGAAAAGATAAATAACTAAAGCCTAACTAACTGAATAAGGTAAAGGTCTGAGATATCGGGGAAGGGTGATAAAATAAACAAAGAATTATAGTTTAAGTCAAAGTTGGTTTATTAATCAGTATCATTTTGAATTTAATCGAAACTCTTGATTATTTAACCGAACCAAACTAGTTGTAGCTTAATTCGATGTTCGCTTTACTTGACCTAGGCCAACTTTAGGGAGGGAAAAGCAAGCGAACTCAAAGAAAAACCCTCCTGCCAGTATTATAAATATGTACACCAAGTAATCAACCACATGAAGTAAGAAAACAACTAATATAATCCAAGCTCACTAACGTAACTACGGATAAACAAAACATTTGGATTATGAACGCAATACATTCTTAAGGTAACTATCGTACATTTAAACATATCAATTACTCTTTATCTGAATCAATTTATTGTACCAAACATTGATAGGACTTTATAATAACTTCAAAATCACTCAATGTTGAACGGTATCAGATTCACAAGACATTATACACATTGCAGGGGAAAATTAATGAATAAAATATAAATTTACACACAATTGTGGTATGTCCTCGTAGGACGAGTGTGATATTTACAAGTCGTTACTTTCTACGTACTTGTACAAATTAATTTCGATCAAGGGCTCGAACCCTGAGTTAATTACCAGACCACACAATTTATACACTCAACTTATACTGACACGAGATTCGAACTCGTGAACCACTGTTGTACGCTATGAGAGTAACAATCTCAATGTAATTAATTATTTAGTCAATCAGTCACGGACTGAATATGTCACACAATCTACATCTCATAATATTAGATCGACAATGTTTTTATATTTAGAATTCAAATGGCAAGATCGTCGTTTAGTTAATGAAATCGTTTATTCGAATATCAGCCAGTGATAATGTATAATCACATAATTATTAGATCAGATTCCTTGTTCTCTCTCCCACAGATATTCACTTGTTTGTAGTTTAACCTGTATTTTATGTAGGTCACATGGGTAACCGCGTGAGTTATTTATCAGGTAACCGATTCATTATAACTTGCGACGATCTCTCAAACACCAATAAAATCAACGGTAAACTTAGATGAGATGGAAATTGAAGATCCATAACATTTTTATAAAATACAACCAAATATCAAAATTCACAATAAAACAAAATCGATGAATCCACTTAATCATTCGGTTCAATATTTATCACAAATTAATGTAATTAGCATTTAACTTCATTTGATCTGCAGGAAAAGAAACCAATTAAAAAGAAAGGTCCGAATGACAAAGTTTAGTTCATAATTTAGTAATTACTTAACTTGATTCGCTCGCCAGATCTCCAACCGCTCAGCTTCACTGACTTTTTAACTTTTAGATACTCAATTAAATAGAGAATATATTTATAAGAAAAAAAATCTAGAATATTGCCGAGGCTTTGCGCTCCGCTCTCCACAACTTCACCCTTCCGTGTCCCAGAATCCAATGTCCCTGTTACCCCCGCCACTCACGTCAGGAAAACCTTTATTATACAATTTTATCCCCAATTTGGCTTAAAGCTAATTTAAACTTAATTACAATGACATAAGGTTATCTCATCGCAGACACTTGGTTGCTCTGTCCTGTCTCGCCTGCTCTCGCAGCGAAGATAGCGCCGTCTCGTTCACATGGCGTGGTCACTCCCCTCTCACAGCTCCAACGCTGTCGCATACGCAATTGCTAACACGTGTGAAGATTTGTCTGTAACACGAGATTTGAAGCAACGTAATTCCTGTATAAAGCTAAACTAGAAATATCTCGTCGGTCAAGGTAGTAGAGCTCAACTTCGTTTAAATATTAGTTTTGTATGTGCAATGACTATTTGGTTTACAAACGATTCTACGAACTTAGAGCCCTTAAAACCACTCCACTATTCAAAGCAATAAAATATCGTGGTATTGTTTTTAGAACTATCCTAAGGGTCATAAATTTAGGATTTTATTTGTTTCTGCTATTTTTCTACAGTATTGATGTTTCCCAGAATGTGGCACTCGTTTACTCACTAAGATATCCCTTTTTTTTCCCCTCTGAACCTATAATAGGTATTGGTACATGTAATTTAAAGTATGCTAGGTAGACACCATGGTAATCCGGTACGGTTGCCATCTCATCCCCCTCTCTGTAGACAGTTAAAATGTAAACTTTTACTTTCTACACCAACTAAAATTGAATCACCTGAACTTAATACCGTTTTCCCCTATTCTAAATCAAACGAGACCTACTCCCACAGTAAACCTCCTAACTTTTCCTATCTGAATAGGTGTGCTTGTTTTACAATGACTTCTGTCGCCTTAAATATAGAGGAAAATAAAGCAATCTTAGTGACGGGCCTAATCTGTTGCTGTCTAACTTCGCCTGTATATTACTACTACCTGAGTATAATAAAAGGATAACCGTCGATGACGTTATAATGTAACATGATCCCAGCATAAGACTGAGCATATTGCATGTGAAATGAAAATTTTGATGTGAAATATTATTATCATTGAGGCTCAAATTAAAACTAGCTTGAACAGACAATGTATTATCTTAGCCATACGTTCCCAGAGTCATTTCCTCACGGAGCGGGTCTATTTCGCTATAATGATCCTATGCCCCGTCGTGTGGGGGCAAGGGTCTATTAATTCTCGAGCTAAGCTGCGTCCAGCCTAGGTGGAGGCGCAAAATATTCCCCTCCTAAGTGTAAATGTTACAACGATAACAGGGCTAGCCTGTGCCTCTGGTAACGCCAGTAAACTTCCAAAGCTGTTTCGTTTGCTACCCACGTACGGGGAAGAAGGTGTCCATAAGATAAGTAGCTACGTAGCTGGTCCCATCTCTAGCCTATTGCTAGAGATCGCCATATATGTAAGGGTTGACTGAGCGCGTAGCGCTAGTGATATAGGTATGTGCAAGCACAGTTTGTGTTTCAGTGATTTATAGACCTCATTTGTTCCTTGATTAAGAATGCATTCTCTGTTTAATGAATTATAGATATATATTTATTGCTTTTGTGTAAGAGGTATAGCTTTATAGCTTTTGTCTGAGAGTGGCCACTCTATGTCAACCCTTGCGCACATAAAAGGTACACCCAATCCACTGCAGGTCGTATAACCTCCTCGTCTTTCGGCAATTCGTCAATCCCCTAGATTAAAATAGTGGCGTCAGATTATAACAATTTATAACACTGACGTTATGAATATAATTATTCAAATTGAAAAGAAGTTAGAATGTTTAGATTAAGTCAAATTATTCAATAGCTATTCAACTAAAATAAGAACCTTGTGATCTTAGAAACTTTCCCCCAGACAGACAGGAACTCTTCTAATATCACGTCAAAACTGCCGAAAGAACCAAAAGCTTTTCTACCTGACCCAACTCTGGTTGTCTATTGGATGGCTAGATTATCTAGGTATTACTAAAAGGAAAATATTTCAAAAGTTAATCATCGCCTGTTCAAGCAAAATAGCGTAATGGCTATATTTATTACCTTTTTTTTTGTTAAGACAACAATGTTTTTTTTTCTTAAGTGCCTCAAATAAAATTGACAGTACTGAATATTGTGGAAATAATATATATTTGCTGTAACCGGTTAAGACATTCTTTTATTTAAAGGTAAACGAGAAATGTACGACCATGTTTTTTTTATACTAGGACTGTGGCAAACAAACGTATGATCCGCCTCAAACTCCAAAAATGTCACATGTGCGTTGCCAACTCTTTAAAAATTTGAGGATTCACTGTGTTGACAGTATTGTCAGGAAGGCGCTATTACTCTCATATGTATAAAATGGAACGAAACGAAATAATTTATTCCAGACAAAGTCCATCGATTACTTTACATTAAGAAATTGAAATTAAATTTAGATACAACAAATAAGTTACAATTATTAAAAATATATATATGGCAAGAAACTTTTATGTAATTTGAATTGTTTTCCTGCCAGCTCTGACGTAAATTTTGAAATGTAATGCAGTTAAATAGTTTCATTTCCCGAGTGTTTCCTTTTTTTTCTCTCAGCAGTTTATTATATACATATATTATCTAGCATTCAACACATTACTAACAATTATCAATAATCAAATAAATCGCAACAGTGACACTGGTGTGCTGAAAATCTGCCATTAAAATTATTGCTAATGTAAAAAATATTTCCAATGAAATTCCGCTACATGTCCTATGGTCATATATTCCTGGTCGGTAGTCGGGCTTTAGATATTATATGAATGTAGCCTCTCTCATATGTTTGTTTATTTTTCGCAAAGAGACCTCTTAACTTATTAGTCGCCGCTAAAATTCACATATCATACTCATCACTCATCGTCTTTCAGAATACCACACAGTAGTCTCTGGCCAGAGATTTTTTTTTCTTTCACGTCTTAATCTATTTTTTTTCTGAAGTTCTCATAACTATAATCATTAATTTATTCATTAGGTACATCCCAAAAATCATTCAATACCACATCTTAAATCTTTACACCACTATCCAGGGCGTCCAAGCCATGCGATTACTTAAGTCAAGAGGTCTTTGTCAAACATCTCTATGATAATAAAATTGTATGTAAATAATCTTCCTTCTTTCTATGTATGACAAAACATATAACGAAATGTTTATTTATATTATTAAGTATATAATAGTTCCATCTTATTTATATAAGTTACAATACTTCCACAAATTCAATACAGCCAAGTTTCATTCACTGAATTTAATATTGACAAAATTCTATTTCACGTTTGTAGAGCCTGATCCCCTTTTGATTGTCAGCCAAATACTTGGAAATTAAATCTAAAACTAATTTATTGCAATAATTAATTATTTGATACAGAGAACAAATACCAAGGAAAAATTTACCGTGATCAAGCACGGAGCCTCAGACGGGAATCGAACCCGTGCCGTGAAATTTGATCAAATAATCAAAACAATTTAATAAAATAATTTGATTCGTAATAACAGTTGCAATAATTATTTGAGTAAATTTAAGATGTTTAACAATTTATATAAAAGCAAATGTAATCATTTCATTTACCATAAAATCGAGGAAGTTCTCGTAAGTAAATTGATCATGGACGAAAGGCAAATACATACATACATACTTCGTTATTTCCGGATCTCCGTGTTAAATACTTAAGCCCTACTTATTTACGGAGTAATTGAACTATTGCATCAGTTAAGAGCTAAATAACCACGATGCTAACGCCACTGCCCTTATTTATACACTTAGATCTACGATAAGTGCGCCTACCGTCGCAATAGTTACACCTGTCTTGAAATGCGTGTAAGGCATTATTATGTATTGTAATAAACAAAACTAATATGGTGGGAATCTTTACATCTTCTAATCTATAACTAGTGACCCACAGCTGTCACACACGTTCTGGATTTATCTCATTATGTTATTTTTCTAGAGGCGTCTCTTCCTTAAATGTTGAACAGAATGAAGGCTTCTACCTGCCCAATAAAGTGCATGGACACATTTTAAATTACCACGCGATAATGATGATACTTGGATCTAACTCTATTGTCGTTTCTTGTGTGAAATTTCTAAAATGACCAGTAAAACTAACTGCACCCAATCCTAACAGACACGTTCACTTAACTCGCCTTACTTTACCTACTACTAAGCCCATTACGTCTTCTTGTATTGCCGAATCCCCAGAATAAATTAACCTATAGATATAAAATAAACCTAAATTTATACCTAGTAATAGTAACAATAAAATTCCTATTGAATAAAATTAAATAAAAGTCAACGGGTATAAAGATCTCACAAAAACACAAGTATCCTAAAAGAAAATTAGTCAATGCACACACAATTCAATGATAAAACAATTATACAATGTCTTGGAATCCTCGTCCGTTCAATGATATACTAAACAACAGTTCACTTGATATAAATGTCTCAAGTCACCCCTCTCAGACCTTAAGAATAGATATACATAGGTAAAAGAGTTTTAATATGCCATTAATGTACTTTTATTCTAATGTATTTATCAGAAAAAATATACTTATTGATATAAACACACCACCCCTCTCAGACCTTTAAATTATTAAAATGAACACGTGATCGTCATAATTGGTTAAAATATTAGTTTCCTACGTTGTGTTATTTTTTTATTATTATAAAAATCAATGCAAAGGTTCATTTTACTAGTTGTGTTTCAATAGTTTTGAACACAAAATCTAGAATCCTTGGGCACCCGGCACCACGTGTAATGGTATTCGGCGTCACCTCTAGCTTGTACCTAACTTACTTACCATACTGCATGAAAAGATAAATAACTAAAGCCTAACTAACTGAATAAGGTAAAGGTCTGAGATATCGGGGAAGGGTGATAAAATAAACAAAGAATTATAGTTTAAGTCAAAGTTGGTTTATTAATCAGTATCATTTTGAATTTAATCGAAACTCTTGATTATTTAACCGAACCAAACTAGTTGTAGCTTAATTCGATGTTCGCTTTACTTGACCTAGGCCAACTTTAGGGAGGGAAAAGCAAGCGAACTCAAAGAAAAACCCTCCTGCCAGTATTATAAATATGTACACCAAGTAATCAACCACATGAAGTAAGAAAACAACTAATATAATCCAAGCTCACTAACGTAACTACGGATAAACAAAACATTTGGATTATGAACGCAATACATTCTTAAGGTAACTATCGTACATTTAAACATATCAATTACTCTTTATCTGAATCAATTTATTGTACCAAACATTGATAGGACTTTATAATAACTTCAAAATCACTCAATGTTGAACGGTATCAGATTCACAAGACATTATACACATTGCAGGGGAAAATTAATGAATAAAATATAAATTTACACACAATTGTGGTATGTCCTCGTAGGACGAGTGTGATATTTACAAGTCGTTACTTTCTACGTACTTGTACAAATTAATTTCGATCAAGGGCTCGAACCCTGAGTTAATTACCAGACCACACAATTTATACACTCAACTTATACTGACACGAGATTCGAACTCGTGAACCACTGTTGTACGCTATGAGAGTAACAATCTCAATGTAATTAATTATTTAGTCAATCAGTCACGGACTGAATATGTCACACAATCTACATCTCATAATATTAGATCGACAATGTTTTTATATTTAGAATTCAAATGGCAAGATCGTCGTTTAGTTAATGAAATCGTTTATTCGAATATCAGCCAGTGATAATGTATAATCACATAATTATTAGATCAGATTCCTTGTTCTCTCTCCCACAGATATTCACTTGTTTGTAGTTTAACCTGTATTTTATGTAGGTCACATGGGTAACCGCGTGAGTTATTTATCAGGTAACCGATTCATTATAACTTGCGACGATCTCTCAAACACCAATAAAATCAACGGTAAACTTAGATGAGATGGAAATTGAAGATCCATAACATTTTTATAAAATACAACCAAATATCAAAATTCACAATAAAACAAAATCGATGAATCCACTTAATCATTCGGTTCAATATTTATCACAAATTAATGTAATTAGCATTTAACTTCATTTGATCTGCAGGAAAAGAAACCAATTAAAAAGAAAGGTCCGAATGACAAAGTTTAGTTCATAATTTAGTAATTACTTAACTTGATTCGCTCGCCAGATCTCCAACCGCTCAGCTTCACTGACTTTTTAACTTTTAGATACTCAATTAAATAGAGAATATATTTATAAGAAAAAAAATCTAGAATATTGCCGAGGCTTTGCGCTCCGCTCTCCACAACTTCACCCTTCCGTGTCCCAGAATCCAATGTCCCTGTTACCCCCGCCACTCACGTCAGGAAAACCTTTATTATACAATTTTATCCCCAATTTGGCTTAAAGCTAATTTAAACTTAATTACAATGACATAAGGTTATCTCATCGCAGACACTTGGTTGCTCTGTCCTGTCTCGCCTGCTCTCGCAGCGAAGATAGCGCCGTCTCGTTCACATGGCGTGGTCACTCCCCTCTCACAGCTCCAACGCTGTCGCATACGCAATTGCTAACACGTGTGAAGATTTGTCTGTAACACGAGATTTGAAGCAACGTAATTCCTGTATAAAGCTAAACTAGAAATATCTCGTCGGTCAAGGTAGTAGAGCTCAACTTCGTTTAAATATTAGTTTTGTATGTGCAATGACTATTTGGTTTACAAACGATTCTACGAACTTAGAGCCCTTAAAACCACTCCACTATTCAAAGCAATAAAATATCGTGGTATTGTTTTTAGAACTATCCTAAGGGTCATAAATTTAGGATTTTATTTGTTTCTGCTATTTTTCTACAGTATTGATGTTTCCCAGAATGTGGCACTCGTTTACTCACTAAGATATCCCTTTTTTTTCCCCTCTGAACCTATAATAGGTATTGGTACATGTAATTTAAAGTATGCTAGGTAGACACCATGGTAATCCGGTACGGTTGCCATCTCAACATAAAACAGTGCTTTGTCCCCTTGGTGTATTAATCTACTATTATTGACTTCTAGAGGTAGGACATGACCCAGAGGCCGAAGCCTTGAGGGCGACTACTTGATAATATCTTCCAAACGTCTTCTATTTATACTGTTTTACTTCAAAATCGGAACATCGCTGCTGAATAGCCCGCATTGTAGAGGTTTAGCATGCAACCTCTACATCATCCGCCGCTCCGGTGAGATGGGGGTCTTGTTTTCTTTTCATCTTCTTTCTTCTCATTACAAACATTATATGTTTTGCAAACAATAAGTTGTAGTTACCTGCCTACGCAAAAGAAACTAAATACCTGCAGAGGAAACAAATGGCAAGTCTCTTACTAACGAGATAGCAAACTTCAGGAAGGCATTAGAATTTGAAAGTAAAAGTAAAAGCCACGTCGTAGAAGATTGCTTCAATTAGGCAAAACCTCTGAAAAATCCTAATCGCTTGCCATGACGCCTACCTAACCCTAAATCCCAACTAAATCTAGAAGCAAATGCCAAGATCGTACAGGCAACAACACGGGTTGAAAGCTGAACCATCAAGCAGTTGATTCGAGATATAGCGTAAGCCCATAATTTGAAAACCAATCATAACATCAATAAATGAATTTTGAAAACCCACGCGCCTATCCGATGTACGCAATGCAGAGATGCCGATAGGTCCACGAAGTGAGTACCGCGAGCTGCTTCGTCTTCGCCGCGCACCGGGCTTCTTTTTTTCTGAACTGCTTGGCTGGCTTCTTTCCGCCTCCGCTTGGAAAATTTGCTTCTGGATGGTTTGACACATGAAAGCAAAAAGATAGTTCCAGGCATTCAAAATTCTACTCTTGTCATCCAGTAGAATATGAAGTTTGATAAATAATTATCATGAACCATTAACATTTGCTGATTACCTGTTACTAAATGAGGGTAAATTCATGTGACTCACGAAAATTACAGATTAAGTTCCTTTGTTGAAACAATTGAAGTTATCATGTGATATTTTAATGCATAAACAGTATGAGTACCTAACATTTCAATAAGTTGGGTACTAGTTAGGTACTTTTGTACAATCTTTATCAGTGTTTAAATAGTAGTTTATGCAACTGGTAACTACATAATGAGGGGCATCAAAACACGAACTAGTGTGTAGTTAGTAATAAGGTCACACGAGTGTTTTAATGCCTAATTATGTACAGTTGCATACATTACTTTATCTACACACATATTATAAGTACTCTAAGATGGGTTCAGAAACCGGATTCAGGATCAGGATCAGGATAAAATCACGAAATTTGTGTAAAATAATCACAAAGACTCAGAATAAGTAGTCAGAATACGGAAAATAACTGTGAGATCATTCAAATAAGCTTTGTCTTGAAGGAAAATAACAATTTGTTATACATACCTACATGTACCGATGTCATGCGCCTGCACATACTTAAGAGGAGGGGTAGGGCAAGCTCTCTCCATACAAACTTTGTGCAGGATTTACTTCGTTTGTGTTTGCATTAAAGTTATGATTTTTGGTCAGTATGCTTATTTTTCTGATAGCTATTTCGTGATGGTTTTTTTTTATTAAATATCTTTTTTATTTTTTTTATTTTGAATTTTTTTTTAAATATTTGAAAATTTTTACATCACAATCTTCGCATATGGGTCAGGCCGTAGATTTTGCCACTTTACTACGAGCCGGTGCGCAAAATAAAAACGAATAACGCATCCATTTTGCGTGATCGTTGCGCGACATTGCGTGATCGTTGCGCGACATTTGCGTGATCGTTGCGCGATATTTGCGTGACCGTTGCGCGACATAGCGCAACTAAAATCGACAATTACTCAGTAAATTGACTATTGTTTGAAGTGAATTTAACCTTGAAAGATCACGCTCACCTTACTTAATATGCCGCAATAACAATAACAGATATTAATTCAACACTTACCTTGAGATCAAAAATCGATCAAAAAATGTGCTCCGCAAAAAAAGTGACCCATTTCACTCCGAAGTCCGAACCATTGCGACATCGGAATGACAAAAATAACGGCTTCTGCCGCTATATTGACCATAGATTAGATTAGTTCGGTGTTACCACTACTCAGAATACAAACTTCCCATTGTTAAACGCCACAAATTGGGGAGATAATGATCTCGCAATAAAAATCACGCACAGACAATGGCTGTTGGTCATTTTATTATAATGTACGAAAAACAATATACTTTCTTAGCAAACACGAAACGATATTTAAAAGGGGGATAGGTAACAATTATATCATAACGTCAAATCAAACAGATTACCAGAAATATGTTTTGTTTCAATTTAATGCTCGCTCAAAGTGCACTACTACCAAGGCGGATACGCGATTTTTATGAAATTTTCGCCGTTTTTTGACAAATATATCGTCATAACTTTCTAAGCTTATGAATTTTTTGAAATATCTTTAGTGACCGTGGTTCACCATTTCTTGGGGAATAAAATGCAGTAGTTGATTAATATATAGTCATTAATATAGTTTTCATACCACTTTCATACATTTTGAGACAAAACGCAAACGCGTTCGAATTAGTTAATGTTTCGAAAAAACTTATACTAAAGCTACAGTTCCGTGGAGAGTGGGATGGTCAATTGCAAACTCACGCGTGTTACGGGACATTAGCAATGGAAGAACCTCGCCTCGCCTTAATTGTCAATCACATGACCAAGGAATGAATCATGTTGAAATTAAATCATACATTAATTATATCAGGAATACGCCCCCCGCTTGTTGCAGACAAAACCAGTCTGCAATACATTCGTCACGCATATATATTTTCGAATGTCTGTCTGTACTCTGTCGTATGGCAGAAGGTGCGGTGCCTATAATTAGGACGCCTAAAATAACATCACTTCATAATTTATACGGATACTTAAACCCTATCTAGAGCTAATATAGTGTGTGTCATCCATAACGACGCGCCCCTCCACAGCGTTTTTTTTTTTTTTTATTCGTACGTAGCTTTAGAGTAGGGGAATCTCTATTAGCTAGAAAAGTGACGGGGAAAATCCTAAGGAGCGCCCCGGGGAAAACCTCCTCCACAGCGCATCTCATACTAATCTATGCGCAATTGTACGGAATGGGCGGTGGAGGGGCGCGCCCTTGTGTATGACACGCACTATACTAGCGACGAATAGGGCAAAGAGTATAATAAGTTTGGAATAGGGTATTCTACTATGTTTAAAAAGTACTTCAAAATGTTTATGGATGGCCAAGCCATTTTATATATTTAAAAAAATAAAGTAATGCCGATGCAAGTCGGTGGAAATCTTGTTCTGTGGACACCCCTCCGGTGCTATTGACTAAAATAACCGACTTGGTTTAACATGATGCTGCCACCACACTTCGCCGTATGCGTGCAAACATTCGTGCTGCATCTCTTTCTTTAATATCGCAAAAGAAAGGGAGGAAAATACGCAACGCGACACGCATAGCGAAGTGTGGTGCCGGGGTTATAGAACTGTGGTGCGAGACTTGCATCTTTTTACATGTAATGTTTTTGATGGGATAACATTTGTTGCTAACCGATGAACGCGCGTATTTCAAACTCGGTGAGAGCGTTTTCATACATTTTGAGACAAAACGCAAACGCGTTCGAATTAGTTAATGTTTAGAAAAAACTTATACTAGAGCTACTGTAGACTGTAGCATTCCACCAAATCACCGTGAGAAAGTAACTCTCCGGTAGGGCTGCCATCCGTCCGGGTTTTCCCGGATTTGTCCTAGTTTGGAGGCCGTCCGGGGCCGTCCGGGGGGGGGGGGTAAGTAAGGAAGCACTTCATTGAATTTAAAGGTCTTGTTTTTTAAAAATATTATTTTCGGTCTCGTCCGGGGAAAAAATGCGATTTACGCCAAATGTCCGGGTTTTTCTTAATCTTTGTCCGGGTTTGGCGAAATTCGAGATGGCAGCCCTACTCTCCGGCAGATCGATAAAAGAGTCGTTTTCAAAAAAATTGTACCTACATAGTTAACGGCTTAATGAAAACAAAACTACGATCGCGTCCTTTGTGTAACGAAACTTAGCCATACATACAAAATATATGAGTCATCGCTACACAAAGGAATCAATAGTTAAGTTTTGTTTTCATTAAAGCCCTTAACTATGTACAATTTTTTGAAAACAACTCAAAAACCAATACAATGTAGAGCGAGTTACAGCCATAGTAAAGAAAGAAAAAAGAAAAGAAACATTTATTCGTGACAAACAAAACACAAACAGGACATTACAAAACCGAATTTTGCCACGAAATGGTCACAACTCCGCGTAAAGCAAGTTACAGTCGCCGGCAAACAGTGCAAACACCTTCCTTGTAGAGGTGAGACGTATTTACGGGAACAGGTTTTTGGAATAGGTTTTGGCATGGACGCGTAAGTACGCGATCCCGCTTGCGCGTCTTTTAGCGTATCGAGTACTAGGCGTACGACGACTCTGAAGACTCGAAACGTCTAAGAGTCTTTATGTTCCGCGCTATTCGTATTGGTCTGCGCGTTCGGATTCTTTCGGGGCACCTCGGGTCGGGGTCGGTTTAGCGCGTATTTGGACCTAGTCTTTGGATCTAGTCTTTTTGTGGACGCGTACTCGCAAGACTCAGTACGCGTTTTGCCTAGTACGTCTCACCTCTACTTCCTTGAGTGCGCAGTGCGCAGTTTAGCGTGGTTTGTATATGTAAATCGGCTACTGCGCACTTAAGGTTAGGTTCAAGATGTTTGCCGGCAATACGCCGGCAACTATACACTGAATCTTACAGCTGAAGACGATAGCGCACGCCGCCCCCATAACTCCGAAGAAGGGTCCATAGATTGGAGCCTCGGAATCAGCAGTCATTTTGAATGTTTTGTGTGGGAGTATTTACAGGTCCCAAAAACTGTGACGACTATCTGCACACACTCACTCCACGGAACTACTTTAGCACACTGCACCGGCCACAGACAAATATGGCCCAAGCCTTACAGACTCGATAGAATGGAATGGATGGATCATACATGGTTGTGCATGTTAGAAGAAAGCTGACGGGATTGATAATAGCACCACCTAGTGTTAAGATTGTTGAAACTTGCACAAATTCTCTTTCTAAATGACATGTTAAAAAACCGGCCAAGTGCGTGTCGGATCACGCACAACGAGGGTTCCGTACCGACACCTACTAGTCCACATTTCAAAACACTATTTAATACCTTGAATCAAAAAAAGGTCGTATCTTCATAGGGAAGTCACGGCACTTACGTCCTTTTGTTTGGGCAAGACAGTTTTTCAGTGATAACTCAAAAACCCTTAATCCCATTTTGTTCAAACCAATTTTCGTTGAAAGTATTTATTATTGTACACCACCTCAATTTTACCCCACACAACTACTTGCATTGAAAATAAAAAATTTATACTCGTCAACTACAATATTACAATTAGAACTTCATAGACCATTGCACAATATTATACATTTTAAGCGGAACTAAAAGTCTATGCTCTATGGAGTATAATATTTCATTGTACAACTGCGCGGAGAATCGAAATATCATTCAAAAATAGAACGCCGTAATTTGATGAAAAAAATTAAGTTTAAGGAGACTCATTTTATGAATATTTCAACATTGACAGTGCTTCCCGCGCTTCTGAACGTAAAAACGTCAATGCACTTGTCAAATTGTCTACCTACTTAAACGGTCGTCTGGATACTGGCCATCATTAGAAAAAAAAACTTAAATTCTCTTGCGTCGTGATTGGTCGAAATTTGACATGATGCCAAAGGCGGGCATGGACTGATATTTTTTTTTCAATCTTAACAGGGCACCGGCCCCTTGGGAATTGTTATTACAAATTTACAATACTTGTGATATTATCGTAAATTTCATAATTATTTAGACTTGTTGTCAATATTCATCAATACCCACGTGATACGTATTGTGATATGTGCAGACCACGTGGTATTAATCACCGTGTAACCTACATGCACAAATGAGATCGTTTCAGCGGCAACTTTCTGTTATTTTGTTATTTTCGTGGACTCGTAGAAAAAGTATTGTATACAATAGTTATATAATTAGCTTTTTGAGTCTCGAACCTTACTTAGACCACTCGGCAAGCCTCGTGGTCTAAACGCGGTTCTCGACTAAAAAAGCATTCATTATATAACGATTGTATAAAATACTATTTCGTCCCCCGGTTACATGTACGGGGTGCCCCCCCGCCCCCCTAAAATTTTTTTTTTCCTTATTTCACATCACATTTATATAGCGGTTCATAGAATACATCATCCTACCAAATTTCTATCCGAGTAAACCGGCTGTGACATACGTACGGACAGACAGATATGACGAAACTATAAGGGTTCCGTTTATGCCATTCTGGCTACGGAACCCTAAAAAAAGGTATTTAAAAATTCGATACGTTCTAATAAGTCACACGTGGCCCTTTGGTAAAGCATGTTCCTTCAGAGTCAATGTACCTCGGTTCCGTTCCAGCGGCAGGTGCACTTTTTGTAAGTTTCGAAGCATTTGGTCACGTGTATCCAAGATAATAGTTACTAACTTAGGCACTTGGTGGCGCTTTAGTCGGGATCACAATATGCGTGAAGTTAGCTATCTATTTCCAGTCATACTACACACATACACACTCTTATCTAGGGGGTCATATGGATGACCGGATGGCCTTAGTCTGGAACATAGACAGTATGTTGTTTGTTTCCTTCGAGTATTCAGTGATCGGCACTGCCCGTGCAACGCGGTGTCAATGACCTCAATCATTATGTCAATATGGGTATTCCCCGGGATTCCAGGATTCAAGTCGTAAAAGGAAGTTAATATTTCTGATGTTAGTTAATATATGAAAAACATTTATTTACGGTATATAACGGGGACAAGAGTAATTATTTTTACCATAAAATAAAACAGCATCTATAATCGTAAAGTAAAATAAACATGTTCTGTTGTGTACAGTAGCTCTAGTATAAGTTTTTTCGAAACATTACTAATTCGAACGCGTTTGCGTTTTGTCTCAAAATGTATGAAAACGATCTCACCGAGTTTGAAATACGCGCGTTCATCGGTTAGCAACAAATGTTATACTCGCTGTTTTAGTTTCCACTAGTGACCACCAGAGGCGCTGTTCACGTTTTCATACCACTTTCATACATTTTGAGACCCCGCAAGCCATAGTAGACCCTTAACTGATCAGTGAGAAAAAGACTAAAAAGAGGGGTGCTTGGAGGGGAGAGCGGGGTAAATTGGAAATAAAACGAATCAAACTAATCTCCACATCTGAAAAGAATCACCGCGGAACACTTTATGTATGGTACAAATTTCATGCTTGTAGCCCGATGCGCAAAAAATGTTAGTAATCAGCCCTCTAGTGTCTTTTCTGCTGTACTTATACCCTAATGAATACTAGTATATTTTGAAAAGTATAGGTCCTATCAAAATACATCCAAAGAATGACTTGTAGAGAATTTTATAAGGAACATTTTTTTCTTTGACGGTTTTCTCCTAGCTTCAGCCGTTTTCAATAAAATTAAAAAAAAACCGGCCAAGTGCGTGTCGGGCCACGCGCAAAGTAGGGTTTCGTAGTCGTCTACCCGTTGCATTATGTGGACTAAAAAGTTCGCAAACTTATATTTACTATGTTTTTGCCAGAATTAACAACATTATCTAAGGTATCAATGGAAATTGTACGAAAGTTTGCTTTTGCAAAGTACATTTCTGAAGTTCGACTATTACTCGATAGCTAGTAATGTCTACTTAGCTGTAGCTTGTTTACATGTAGGGGAGGTACCCTAAAAAAAAAATTTTTTTAAGATTTTATTCTACCGTTTTGTCGGCGTCATTGATATTGTATCTAATGCCAAATTACAGCTTTCTAGTACTAACGGTTACTGAGAAAAACGGGGGTCGGTCGGACGGACGGACGGACGGACATGGCGAAACTATAAATAAGGGTTCCTTGTTTACTACGGAACCCTAAAAACTGTAAATTGGCACAGAAAAGTGGGGCAGGGGGGAGGGGGAAGTCTGTCAACGTGTTTCCCTAAAATTTTTGAAGCACAAATATGAAAGCTACATACATACCAACACCAAGTTTCATGCTTTCTGCCAGATGGGACCGTATTCGTCATATTTTCGAGCTAAGGAGCCGTATTACTTTATCTACACACAAACACATATTGTAGTTAAGTACTCTAAGATGCGATTCGAAAGGCTATATCGGTTACTTTGGTTCTGCTACGGATGGCCTCATTTCTGATGCGATCACGCAGAGAAACTCCCAGCATAGCCCTCCCCATTGCCCTTACTTAAGTGGCAGTGGGCGGGGCACATTGCACGTAGAACCGATGGCCGTTGGGGCCGTTCTCGAGTGGCGACCACGGACCGGAAGGCGCAGCGTGGGTAGACCCCCCACAAGGTGGACTGATGACCTGGTAAAGGTCGCGGGAGTCCGCTGGATGCGGGTGGCGCAAGACCGGTCATTGTGGCACTCTTTGGGGGAGGCCTATGTCCAGCAGTGGACGTATTTCGGCTGATATGATGATGATGATGATGACTCTAAGATGGGTTCAGAAGCCGAAGGCAAATTACCTGTATTGATTGCTACCGCAACCGCAGTTACATATTGATAGTAGGTAACCGGTATTATATGTATAAAAATTTAAATCGTTATCACTGAAGTAGTCAAAATCGAGTATGCTGATTTTTGGAAAAAAAAATGTTTTTTAACTTAAAATTGAAAATAAATATAAAATCTTAAATCCTTGACCAGCTACGGTAGGACCAGCTACGGTAGCCCAGTGGTTCAAGCATGCGGCTGTCAAGCGGCGATCGTGGGTTCGAATCCCAGCACGTACCAATGAGTTTTTCGGAAAGGAATATCATTTGATATTTACCGTTAGCTTTTCGGTGAAGGAAAACATCGTGAGGAAACCTGCATACATCCGCGAAGAAATTCAAAGTTGTATGTGAAGTCCCCAACCCGCTCTGGGCCAGCGTGGGGAGTACTGCCCAATCCCTCTCATCTATGAGAGGAGGCCTGTGCCCAGCAGTGGGACGTGTATAGGCTGATGATGAAATCCTTATTTCCCTGAATTAGTCGAAATCGAGTATAATGACGATATATTTCGTTTTTTTTGCTTAAAATTCAAAATAAATATAAAATTTGTAATCCTTATCCCCGAATTAGTCACAATCGAAAATAATGACGATTTTACGAAAAAAAACTTTTTTAACTTTTAATTCAAAATTAATATAAAATTTGAAATCCTTATCCCCGAATTAGTCGAAATCGAGTATAATGATTTTTTTTCGCAAAAAAGGAATTTTTCACTTCACAATTAATAAAACACAATTCAAAATTAATAAAAATTTTGGAATCCTTATCCCCGAATTAGTCGAAACGAAATAGAGTATATTGATGACATTGATGACGATTTTTGAACAAAAAAAAACTTCAAATTCAAAATAAATATACAATGTGAAATCCTTGTCCCCGATTTAGTTAGTCAAAATCGAGTATCACTATATGTATGCCTTTAACATTTGAGGAGTTCCCTCGATTCCTCATGGATCCCATCATCAGAACTCGAGCTTGACAAATGATTGTCTTGAAAATCTATAACTTGCTTAACAAACACAGCTATAGGAGGACAAATCGCCAAACGTGAACTTTTCGTCGTTGAAGAGTTGTTCTGATCATTATCAGCAGTTCCACTTCATCAAATGTCACATTTTTTGTATGAAAATGCTTAATTTGTTGATAAAAACACAAAAATCACCATATGTTTGCCTTTAAGATTTGAGGAGTTCCCTCGATTCCTCATGGATCCCATCATCAGAACTGCGTTTTGATAAAAACGGGACCAAGTTGGATATATTATGTACTTAATCAAAAATAGATTTTTTTCAAAGTCGGTTCAGACATGACGGAGTTATGGAGTAACAAACATAAAAAAAAACATACAACCTAATTTAGAACCTCCTCTTTTGAAATCTTAAAGTCGGTTAAAAACAGTAGCTCTAGTATAAGTTTTTTCGAAACATTAACTAATTCGAACGCGTTTGCGTTTTGTCTCAAAATGTATGAAAACGCTCTCACCGAGTTTGAAATACGCGCGTTCATCGGTTAGCAACGAATGTTATACTCGCTGTTTTAGTTTCCACTAGTGACCACCAGAGGCGCTGTTCACGTTTTCATACCACTTTCATAGATTTTGAGACAAAACGCAAACGCGTTCGAATTAGTAAATGTTTCGAAAAAACTTATACTAGAGCTACAGTAAATACAAGTTCGCAAAGTTTTTAGTCCATTATAATGTAACGAGTGGACAACTTCGGAAGTACGGAACCCTAGATACATTGTGCGTGGCCCGACGCACTTGGCCGGTTTTTTTGTATGTTCTCATGCTGCTCAGAACTCACGATAGGGTACGGGGGGTACGGGTATGAGGTTTAACAAAAATACCACGTGCGTATTTATTTATGATTTGCTGTGAAGTAGAATTTGTTTTATGTCACAGTCACACCTGGCCATTATCGCACGCTCCGCGCGCGAAAAAACCCACTTCTTGGCCAGGGGTGACATAAAATTTTGTACTTACCACGGGCGATAATAAAGAAAGCCTCAGATCGCATATATATATCGCCCTTGCCTTCGGTTCGGGCGTAAAATACCTGCGATCTGAGACATTCTTTGTTTTATCGCCCTTGGTAAGTAATGTACTATTATTGATATAAGGCCGGCCGCAGACGCACGTAATTCAGAACGGAATCGGAGGGGAGGGGAGTTAACGCCTCTCCCCTCCGATTCCGTTCTGAATTCCGTGCGTGTGCGGCCGGCATTATAGTGATACTAGCGGACCGGCAGACGTCGTCCTGCCTGGAAAAGCAGCGCCACCTACCGGGTCCAATTCTGTTTTCAAACCATGCAGGAACCCATTGAAATATCCACACATTTTATCCAAATCGGTCCAGCCGTAGAGTAGGAGTAAGCAATGCCACGTAAAGGAAAATATTTTTGGTTTGCATAAGTAGGTCAGCGCCGGATCTAGAAATTTTTCGAGGGGGGGGGGGGGGGCAAAAACAAAAATAACTATATTGTCTTACAAATTGTTACCTCTACCATTTCAGAACAGTAAAAGTAGCTACTAGTTATCTACTCTACACTAAGGGGAGACGGTCATAAAGTCATAACACATCTACGTATAGATGAAAACGCGAGCGCAGCGAGCGCGAAAATTTTCAAACATTATGATGCAGATGCGGAAAATACTTCATACGAACCAAGTCATAAAAAAACGCGAGCGCAGCGAGCGCGAAATTTTTTGTCATGTCAACTGCAAGTCAAGAAGCATTTTGGCCTGTCAAGAAGTTCGAATTGCCGCCCCCTAAACTTGCCGCCCGGGGCATGGACCCCGGCTTGCCCCCCCCCCCCCCCCCCCCCCCCCCCCTAGACCCGGCTCTGTAGTAGGTTGGTTTGGTTTATTGAATTTATTAATTCTAATACACCCTATTTTTGAATTCTCTCTCTGGTGCGCACACGAATAATCTGTCCGTCCCTCTCCCTCCGTCGTCTATCACACAGGTTTCCGTTGTTGTATGTACAGATGTATTGCAAAATTATGGAACTTTCTTGTTTTGTGTCAAATGTCAAGCTAATTGTGTGTCAAGTGTCAACTGACATTTGACAATTAGCTTGACATTTGACACTAAACAATAAAGTTCCATCGTAGAAAGAGGATCTATAGAAGGAGGGTTAGCGAATCACACACGGGGACGGAGATAATGTGACAGTTTCTTCTGGGGTTACCACAAAAAGAATAATCTCCCCATTTTTACTGACAAGTAGGTTTTTAATTATTGAGAATCTTCAAAATAAACTCTTAGTAAATATTACGTATTAAAATACGTATTAAACACAAAACATCCGATGTCCTCCCAATTACGATATAAAAATGTTTACTAATTTAATACCTACATTATGGTTAACAAAATCACGATTAGATTAATACGTCTTAGTTATTCAGCCATTATAATAATGAAATTCACAGTAGTATTCTAATCACGTCAGGATTCAATTTTTAATCTGTTATTTTTAACGTTCGAGCTGGTCTGGTTTACCCAATATTATGGGTAACATATATTTTTATACTCTGGCCACTGGTTCATCGATGACACTTTGGTGGCACCGGCTGGTGGCAGACAAATGCTGCCTTATACGCGATGAGGGACAGAAGATATGACGTTGTATCTCGTTCCCACGTGTGTTATCGTCTATGCTTACATCTCCTTCACACACCTTTGTATGTGTGTATCACCAGCTCCATCTTTATACTTACTTCATGAGTTCCATAATAATGGATATGAAAACGTCACTCATTTAATACAATCATTGATTGACAGTTCGGGTGCCATCGTATTCTGATTGAGATCCGAGTTTTCCCGAAGGAAAGCTATTTTGCAATACATCTGTACTCCTGTACAAAGAGAATATAACCACTACGTTCTACTCCTGTAAGTCCTGTACATCGCTGTCGCTGTTGTGTTGTCGCTGTCATGTGGTGGAATGAGATTAATATGTCTTTCTCCCTTTAACGCATAACTCCGTCATGTAGGATGGGTCCTTATGGCCTGTTGAGTGGTCCTGATGAGTGAGTTAAAGGCTTATCACTCTACCCTATCGGTCGGTAGGGCCCTAACTGGGGGAGGGGAGTAAAAGCATCTCACTCATTAGAGCGAGATAGTTTAACTCCCCTCCCCGAGTTAGGCTGGTTTTCCACTAGAGCTATGCTATGCTATGTTTTCATACATTTGACACGTAGCTCGAGCTATGTGTCACTAGAGCTATGCTATGTTTTCATACATTTGACACGTAGCTCGAGCTGGAGCTATGTGTCAAATGTATGGAAACATAGCATAGCTCTAGTGGAAAACCAGCCTTAGGGCCCTACCGATAGGGTAGTGTGATAAGGCTTTTAGTCTTTTAACTGCATCTCTATAATGCTCCTCAAATCAAGGGGCTGATACGCTTTGCTAGAGAAAATAGTCTCTATTGCGATTCCTATAAGAGGAAATAGAAAAGAGTGGCATGTTTTGATATGTAATGCTTGTTTTTGCTTCCCCATCCCACCACGTACTCACGTCACTCCGTATCTTAACCGAGGCGGAATGTTGAAGATGGATGCCCGTCGTTCTTTACACTTTGCCACTTTGCTCTTCGGTGTAGTACATGATCGTAAACCTGAATACCTATACGAAAAGATAGCATTCTCTACCCGTCCAACAAGAGATGCAATCCGACTTGTCTGCCCGAGACATGGGAAATCGGCTGCATTTCGTGGCAGTTTTCGATACTTAGCCACGAAATGCTGGAACGATTATCCCTCCCCCTATTAGAAATTCTAAAACTGTTACAAATTTTAAACTACACTTGAAACGGTACTTATTATCACTACAAATGTCATAGCTTGTTATTATAATCGCCCCATGTCTGGAAGGTTTTATTGTATACCTTTGTAGCGTCTTAGACCCTTTTAATCACTACTTAACTATGTTAGAGTATGAGCATGTATTATATTCCTTGTACCCCAATTTAACCTGCCCTAAAATATGTCTACTATTATTAACAATATTTATTCTACTTTCATCAAGTATTAAATATGGAACCACATAGTTATAATTAAATGTTATTAAATTATAACTATGTGGTTCCACGTTCATCACTTTTTGCTGTTCTGAACTATCTTACAGCCCTGGGCTCCACGGAAGACCAGCGCTGTGGCATTGTATAATGCCAGAGCATTATGCTGAGTGGTGTCCAATTGCGGCCATTATAGCAGCACCACTGCTTTTCTTTGTAAAAATGTTATAGTTTTAAGTAGGTAATATTTAATATTGTAACTCCTAGGTTCTAAGTTTTAAATTGTAATGTGTTGTTATTTTGGTTTCAATAAATTTTTATCTATCTATCTATCTAATGTTAAGGCGCGTGTAGAGGCAAGCACTCTCCATACAAACTTAGTGCAAGTTTTTCTTCGCTTGTGTTTGCATTACACTTATGATTTTTGGTTAGTATCCTTATATGTTAATTGTTTTGGAAAATTTTGATTTTTTTTCTCGATATTCTTCAATATTAACAAGCAAAAAAAATTATATGCGGGAGTGCCAAAACCAACTAATAAAACTTGCACAGAGTTTGTATGGAGAAGGCCTTGCCTCTACAGGCGCTTTAAACCAAGTCGGTTATATTTTAGTCAGTAGCTTTAGTTAGTTGGTGGAAATCCAGTTCTGTGGACACCCTCCCGGTACTACTGACTAAAATATAACCGACTTGGTTTAACATTACATATCAAAACACGCCACTCTTTTCCATTTCCTACATTAGGTACATATCAAAACATTTTGTTGTAGAAGAACTGTTGCAGTGCCGCATCGTCCATACAACTCGATTCCCACCGGCTTGCCTAATTTTCAGTCAGTCCAGTTCTTCTACTATGGCTCATGAAGAAGAATGGCAAATTATTTCCGGCTTCCCTAAGAATATTTTCCACGCGCCGCCACTGCTGTGTTGCGAGACTTCTTTTTACATGTAATGTTTTTGATGGGATCTCATCTCTTTTTGTTGTAGACATATTCGGAGCTCAGGTTTACACTGGCTCTTCTGAGACCTAATTTTCCGTGTGCAGAAGTTTTGTAAACACCAAACGTGCTTCATGGCTGGCTGGCCCAGAGATTCAAATTCCACCCCCGAATTCATCCATTTAAGGTTAAGGGATGATTTAAGGGCTAAAAAGTACCCTGTATGTGAATCTAGACTATATAGTCCTTATATACCAAAGTTTTATCATAATCCGTTCAGCCGTTTTTACATGATGAAATATTTATAGGTTTTCTAGGAATAAATATGCTACAATCTACTAATGTTTAAAATTTGGAACTTGTGGGTCTGCTAGAAGTACCTTCAGTCAGTGTGTCAGTGACAAAACTAAGGAACTTTGAGGGGCAATAGTTCTTAAAATAAAAGTTCAAATTGAATGTCATTGAGAATATATCAAACCCATATTATGCCAAACATGTTACTGAAAATTCAAGATTCTAGCTTTAGCTAGGATAAAATTATAGGATGTTGAAAACGGCCTGAATGGCTTCGAGAAAAGGATGGTACGGCCGTGCCGCGTTTGTTTTGCTCGACTTGGCGGGGGCACTGCCGTGCCCCCAGATTCCGAATCGAAAACTAAGAGGAATATCTCAAGCATGTCCAGACTATACTGAACAGAATACCTATACAAATATTTATTACAAGCATTACATCACTCTCGTACTAGAGGAAGTGACCTTCGAATGTAGGTCACCCTGTGAAAGGCTCGGCTACACTGATTACTTTCATATTGATTCATTCTGATTTAAGAATAAACTAATAACGGATACAACAGAAACACTCCATTCGTAATTTACAGTAGTTGTTTTCAAAATATTTTATTAACACAATTCATTCAATAACACCAAAGATTATAACATTCTCTAACATGAACCTAAAACAAAATACAATTTCACCTAATCGTATTTACTTACCAATTTATATCATTCAAACATCATTTTGACTATGAGGTATACAGAATAAATATTATATTTGAAATATACTATATTTCACATAAATTAGTCGTCAGAAGTGTATAATATTTGCTATAATTTTTGATTACTTATATGAGCAGCTAATGTCAGAATAGCATATATTAGCCTACTGTATCGTTCGCTTAGAAGATTGAAAAGGAAAATAAAACACGTAAAACAATCAAGTAGAAACAAAATAATATGGAATGTACAAATCATGTTTATTTACTGATTCCTGGCGTTACAATATTTGTGACTCGCTTTTGAATATTGCTCAGTGGTCACTCGAGAGTTAACAATACAACGTTAAATAATATATAAGGACACATACACCCAATATGACACTGAAAGCTATTTAGCAAGTAGTTTATAGCCAGCCAGGTTTAACCTTAACATTCTCAGCAGACGCGGTACACAGTACCTTAGGGGGTTTTAACGGTTTATAAATTATTTTAAGATAACTTGTTTGGACTTAAATTTCTATTCTAACTGTACATTAGTTTCGCCTTAACGCTAACATAATCTAAACATGATATCATCAGCGTGGTACCTTGATATCCGTTCGTGGTGGTAGGAACGCGCAAATAATAGTGATATGTCGAGTGGTGGAACAAAATTCTCCTGTCACCAAAATAATTAAATTGAGCCAGCAAAAAAAAAATAAAAGTGGTCGTCGCACGGTAGCGGGGCTCCATGATTAAAAGGTTTAGTTTAAAAATAGGGATAGAAAATACTGAAGAGTCCGCGGCTCAAGGCGCGCATGGCCGCAGCATCGAGGCCAAGCGGGCCGGAGCTATGCGGACCGGTCTTCACTATACAGGTGCTCCGGGGCTCTATGCGGTCACTACCGGCGACGACATAATTTGCGCGTACGCGGGCATAGAACCTCGAGGCACGGGCGACGGGAGACGAGTGTCTGCAGATTTACTGTTGTTTCGTGTAAAGGTAGATGGCGACGATGAGACCGTACAGACCCAACACTTCGGCGAAAATGAGGATAAGGATCATGCCGACGAATAATCTGGGCTGTTGCGCTGTGCCGCGGACACCAGCGTCACCGACGATGCCGATGGCGAAACCAGCAGCTAGACCAGAGAAACCGACGGCCAGACCGGCTCCCAGATGGATGAACCCTCTGTAAAGGAGAAACACACATTTTAACTATTTGTACTCTCAGTAAAGACATCGTAAACGGTAATGGTGATATAGCACTTAGCAATTTTTTTTGATATCGGTCATACGTGACACGTGACGGCCTTAAGAATGGTAATTGGATTGGTATTGGATGAACCATAACGAAAATTGAATAAACCACAGGAAATCAAGTTTTCTACTAGATAAAATTGGCTACTCTTTTTAGGAATGTAAATATGTAATACTGCTGCTCTCACTGCTCATTGGGCATGGGCATGGGCATACCTTGTTTGAGGAACCTCGACACGAAAGAAGAATAATATGTAATAATTATAGAGATGCGCCAAATACGGGTTTTACGAATACAAAAATTCGGCCGGCCTTTGCCGAACTGATTATTCGGCCGCATTATTAGATCAGCGGAATGCCTTCAACAACTTTTCTAAAATATACTAATTGTCAACATTTGATTGTTTTGAGTGCCACTTTTTATTGTTGTCTCGAAAAACGCAAATTTTTTGTAAGGCACCCGTATTTTTTATATTTACGAAAATCTTTTATTTTAGTGGAAATATCCAATTATATCATTAGTATCATTACTCGGGCAGAAAGGGCGTATGTAACAAACGTCAAAGTACCATCCAAATGACGTCACTTGTTGTGTTTCATACACTTAAAAAAACGTTGAAATAATTTAAACAAATCTACATTAACGTAAAAAAACATAGTATCTAGTGGCTCTGTGAGCTGTAGACCTCGTGTTTTTTTTTAAATTTCCAAAACGGAAATCCAAAACGGAGATCGGTATTGAAAACTCTTACCTTACTCGCTAGTGACTGCGTAAACGATTTAGTATGCCGATTCTTAGTTCTATTGAGTAACCGCCAGAGGCGCTGTACGTTTGTCCATACAAAATCGTTTACGCACTCGCTAGTGAGTACGGTAATGCAAACATTGCAAACTCATGGTAAGGGCACAGCTCACAAAATTAGACACACCCTTATGTTTTAAAGCATTTACTTCAAGGTTGGTCCCGTTGTTACCAGAATCTAGTTCTGATGATAAGAAATATGATGAATTGAGGGAACCCCTCAAAATTTCAAGAGAAACATATAGCGATTTTAGTATTTTTAGTAACAAGTCGACCATTTGCATTCAGAAAGTAGTATTTGATGAACAGGAACCATGAGTGGTCATCCAAAACCCCTACCTCATCTAAACCTTGCTTTATGAGTAAGTCTACCCCCACTTCTGTAGATGTAGGAATGGGCTTCCTTGGTGGCTGAAGGTGTTGTAAGTTACAGCATAAAAAACGACCTTCCATTATGTTAGCAATAATCATTTGTCATGTGCAAGGTCTGAGGATGTGCCATCAGAGTCACTGAAGCGTGGAACTATTGAGGGCATCCCTAGTTTAATACTAGTCTGAAGAACATTTAGAAATTCATCACAGCGCTTGGAATGAGGTCAGCCATTATGAGTTGAATATTATGAGTAAGTCTACCCCCACTTCTGTAGATGTAGGAATAGGCTTCCTTGGTGGCTGAAGGCGTTGTTAGTTACAGCATAAAAAACGACCTTCCATTATGTCAGCAATAATCATTTGTCATGTGCAAGGTCTGAGGATGTGCCATCAGAGTGACTGAAGCGTGGAACTATTGAGGGCATCCCTAGTTTAATACTAGTCTGACGAACATTTAGAAATTCATCAAAGCGCTTGGAATGAGGTCAGCCATTATGAGTTGAATATTAATGACCTTATTCAAAATCATTCATCTAACCTATTTTGGCCATTAAAGCTAGTTTGTCTCTTTCTTTCACTTTGTTATTTGTGTTTGAGAGAAAGTGACAACATTAAAGCCCAGGTTTTTAAACTTTATGAACAAGGAGGTGCAACTAATTAACCACTTAATTTTCATGAGATTTCCGATTGTAATATTTTTCATATCTATTTTAGGTACTATAGGCATATCATTTAACTTAGAAGGGTAGGGTGGGGAGGCATCAGGGACCTGCCTTGCTCTCCTTTATGTCTTCTATCTTGCACCATGCACCTTGCATGAACCATCCAGTTAAATGATAGGCCTAAACTAACAGTCAATCAGTACAAATTTGAGCCTTACTACTACTAAATGGCCAATTAATAAATAATAACTAAATGCAGGTCTGATGCGATCCTTTCATTAATTTTATTGAATACTATAACAGATTATTCGAAGAGCATTTGCTACCACTCAATCATGAACATTGTGTTGGCCTTGGGTAATTTATTATTTTGTCTTAAGAGCATATATTATGGAATAAGTGAGAGTATAGATTACTGTGACTTGATCTTTGTAAACCTGTCTCTGCATGAGAATTTACAACTTTTAAATTTTTATTTATTTCATATTTCCTAGATACCCACTTTTAACTCCTATTTCACTAGAAATTACATGAAAATGTTCACTTCTTCACTGTCCGAGTCAAGGGGCCAAGAAGTAGTCTTTTTGATAGACCACTACTTATTTAAACTTACTTGAAGAGGGTGTAACCATCCGATGGCTTCTTCATCTCACCGGCGATAAGCACAGCCACCACCAACCCGTAGATGGCAATGATACCCGCCATGACAACAGGAATGATGGACTTCATGATGAGCTCGGGCCTCATCACCGACATGGCGGCGATACCGGTACCCGACTTGGCCGTTCCATAGGCTGCTCCCAGCGCTGAAATTGCAGAAGTTAACTTGTTAGATCACGGTACTATATTGAGATATTTAGGGAATATTGGATACAAAATTGAATAATTCATATTATAGGACAGGGATCGGGAACCTTTTAGCACAAAATTGATGCAGGCCGCATGTGTGACTATCACACTTATCTATATATCTGATTTGTGATTCTATCAGACACAAGGTACCACATTGTGGTCAATAAGGAGGCTCGTGGGACGCCAGGCGGCCTATTGCTGACCGCTGGTATAGAACCCAGGATTCCTCATCCAAGCTGTGAGCTAAAGAGAAATTTGTACTGCCCCATACTATTAATTAGTACCTATTGCGTTAAAAGTGTTAAAGAATGAAGGACCCAGTGTGTTTCATTTGGTAATCGATTGAGTGTTTACAAATGTAACTTAATTAAGATCTTTAGCTAGGTACAAGATAAACTCCATCATTAGCAGCCTCATCACAAGATCAGTCACATGATGTCAAACCATAAACCAAGTAGAGGAAGCTCTATACTTCAAGAAAACAATAGTATAAAAGCAGGCTTATTGGATAAAATACAACTTAATACCCAGTTAATCTATGATTAGGTATAGCTTTTATAAAAAACTTATTACTTGTCACATGATGTCCTTAAGTTAGGTCATGTGACCACTCGTCACGCTTTAGAGCACAGGATCTGAATAAATCACGAAATTTGTGTAAAATGATCACAAGACTCAGAATACGGAAAATAACTGTGAGATCATTCAAATAAGCTTTGTCTTGAAGGAACATAACAATTTGTTATACATACTGTATGTCATGCGCCTGCACATGATGAGGTTCTATTGCCGCAATTACGAAAAGATTTACGTCATGATTATAATGGCAATTTTAAAAGAGATCCTCATATAAAGATAAAAGGCAAAGATGGTCAATCTGCAGCTGTTAGCTAGTTTTTACAGCCTTAGCTACATTTTGGTTATGTAGAGCTACCAACATGGCACAATTAATTGTCAATCACTCAATCACATGACCAAGCAATGAATCATAAGTTGAAATGAAATCATACATTAATTATTTCAGAAATACGAGGCCTCCCCGCTTGTTCCAGACAAAACCCAGTCTGCGATACATTCGTCACGCATATTTTCGAATGTCTGTCTGTCGTATGGCACAAGGTGCGGCTATTCCTATAATTAGGACGCCTAAAATAACATCACTTCATAATTTATACGTATAAACGCTATCTAGAGTGAATAACTGGCGACGAATTCTGTAAAGCATTCCACCAAATCACCAAAGTAACTTCTCCGGCAGATCGATAAAAACCAATGTAGACAGCCATTCTAAAGCTAGTTACACTGAATCTTACCGCTAAAGATGATAGCGGACGCCGCCCCCATAACTCCGAAGAAGGGTCCATAGATGGGAGCATCAGCAGCAGCAGTTGACATTTTGAATGCTTTGTGTGGGAGTATTTACAGGTCCCAAAAACTGTGATGACTATCTGCACACACTCACTCCACGGAACTACTTTAGCACAGACAAATATGGCCCAAGCCTTACAGACTCGATAGAATGGGTCATATGACGATTGATGTTCAAGGCAGGGTTCGATATGCCCCTAGTTCTGATTGGCTTTGTTACGTCATTTCCGAAATGCGCAACCAATCCTGAGCTAAAGATTTCGCAGCGCTCTGACGTACAACATCGATATGGATCGCTGGCCAGCAATTTCCTTCTGCGCATGCATACTCTGACAAATTCCTATCTTTTTAAGTGCAATTTAAAACAAATGAAACACATTTGATGCAACTACATAACAGAAAATATATAGTTAATAATTACTACAAAATACTTAGGGAAATTACTTTCAAATATAAGATTTAGAATGAATGAAGTAGTTTACTGAAAACTTCAGTGCTGCCAGGTCGTAACCAGTTACTATTTTAGTAGTTCATAAATTTAATAATTCTAAACTCAACTGATCTGTTTCTACTGACGTACCGGCCCACGGGTTTTTTTTACCCGACTTCGCAACGCATATTAGGGTAATGTGTTTTATGAGTATTTATTATATTAACACGCTTTTATTAGCTTGACCTGTCTGTATGTATGTATGTAACGGAATCTTTCAACTTAATTTTCACCAATTCCCAAATTTTTGATTAACTTGAAAATTTGCACAATAGAAAAAAATAAAATCTTGTAATCTTTTTCTTTTCTCGATTTTTAACACGATATTTTTTATTTTATTTTAAATATTATTAGATTGGTATGTATGTAACGGAATCTTTCAACTTGATTATCACTAATTTCCAAAAGTCTGATTAACTTCAAAATTTGCACAGTGGTCAAGGGCCGATGACAATACAATAATCCTATTACTTAATTAAGGTTCTGAAATTTAAGGTTCTGAAATAAAAAATAGATTAGTGAGCAGGTAAAGCAAAATACCACTCCTATATCGACATCTAGGGGCCAATTGGTTAACTACTAATGGGGAAGACGGCGCCAAGCTCTGAATAGATGGCGCCACTAGAGTTTGAACCATCTCGATTCATGCACTTATAACTTAAAAAAATATGTACTTTTAATATACCGCTTTATTATAAAATTTAATGATTAATTGTCTGTAATAAGTTTTAAACTTTGTATCTTAGGCCGAGACACTGTCGGATAATGTTTCAAAGCCATTTAAATCCAAAAGTTTTTGTTTAGACAGGAGCGTGTAAGTTATACTTTGGTAAAAATTTATACTCGTCCGTTTAACGCGATAAAATGCATCCAAATGAAAAATACGGACGTCTGACTCTGACACACCCAAAAGCACTTTTACGGCAACGCGAGGAATCCGTATTAAGGTGGTTGTAATTGAAAAAAAAAAATTACCAACATACCCGTCAGACCATAGACTCCTACGCACAACAGTGGCGCTAGCATCAGATAGCAAAATCAGAAGAAACTTCCGAAGCGCACTACCACAGATATTTAAAAGTGAAGAAGAAACTTTTGAATATAAAAATAATTTACAAAAAAAACCTTGAAAACATACTGTATAGTACAATACAGGAAACAGTACAAGAATACTATGAAAAACTAAAAACATGTATTATATCCAGTATGCCTCGCTGTACAACAACTAAGAATAAAGAAAATCTATCCATAATATCGAACGAAACAAAGGATTTGATAAAACGTCGACATGAGCTACAGAACAAAAAACCTCTTACAAGAGAAGACAAAACAACTTAAAAAGCTTTACAAACAGGTAAACAAAACAATTAAACATGAATATTATGAACATAGAATAACAACATTTGAAAAACACCTAGCTTCTTCAGGAAGCTCAAAAAGGGCATATAAAGACCTAAATAAAAGCAAACAATGGATATGAAACCTAAAATCAAACTCTACATTTAAAGAAAAAATACAAGATATAAAAGAAATTGCTACATGATGAATTAAACACATTGCGTGATAGTTGTACACAATAGATATGAGCGCCGCGCCGCCGCGCCGCCGCCGCCGGCCAAAAACCCACGCCGCCGCCGCCGACACATGGCGATCGGCGCGCCGGTCTCTGTTTCGCGCGCGTTCCAGATACTGTGTAGCTTATCTTTTACACACTTATATCATCGATCGGCAAACTAGTTTGGAATTTGATATTTTACGGTTATATAGCGTTATTTATTTTAGTATTCAGTACCAAAAATGCACAAAAGGGATCCTTAATGAGCGATTCTAAACAAAATCCGACAGACTGGCAACTTTGTGCCGATGTTCTAGATTACTTACTTACTTTACTTTACTTATATATTTGCCAAAGCTGAGAGTCAAAAACAATGTTACGCCGAAAAGCCGGTAATACGCACGATTACATCTCGGAAAGTAGGGGTCTCTTTTGCCTCTTTTTCGCGGAAATTAGACACGTCTGAGTTTTTGTGGCATTGAACCTAACCAGACTGGACTTGCATCGCTCTAATCGAAGAGAGAAAGGTTCACAGGCATAATCATAACTTTCCATTAGTCCGAATTCTGGTCATACTGGTTCGTGCAGTGGATATGTAGTTCTCTACAACAGTACTGAAGTCTGCATACCCAAAGATACCGGGCGCACAGCAGAAAGCACTGACCCATGGGGGACAACGTCATTAATAGCCATCGGATCAGACGAGCAGCCATCAATTACCACTCCAATAGATTCTATACCTCAGGAAATCCGATATCCAATCCAAGCACAACAACCAGCAGGCAGACCATACGAAGAAAGTTTGATTAGAGACCGTTGTGCCAGACCATGTCAAAGCAATAACACACCTGGAGTGAGGCCATTGTGAAATTGAGAGAAGAGGTGTGTGTGTTGTACGCTAGAAGATCCCCAGTGGACCGATTGTGACGAAAGCCGTATTGTAGGTCACTGAGGAGATCATTTGATTCTAGATACGCCAAAGAGCCTGCTGTTCAGTCAGAACACTCCATAATCTTGCAGTGAATGGATGTGACCGAAATTGGCCTGTAGTTAGCAGAGTCCACGCGACTACTGCGTATTAAATAATCTTCAATGCCGTTGAAATTAGTTTGGTTTAGTGAAGAACATGCTTTTACTTTACTAAACGGTTAAAACGGTATTAGTTGTCGTTTAGTAAAATAAAATTATAACATGTCTCACGAAAGTTTATATTCAAGAACTTGCTTGTTTCTGACACGGTTCGATGTATTCGTGGTTCAGCAAAAGATGGGCATAATGCCGCTCCTAGTCATCATCATCATCCTCCTAGCGTTATCCCAGTACAGTTGCATCCTGAAGGATGCCTGGGGTCCGCTACCTAATACGGGCATAATGCCGCTCCTAGTATTTGAGATAAATCCTAGAAGTATATATTATACGAGTGTGTTTGCGTTAGAAACACCACGTTTCGGAGGCATCCAAGAGTTTGAGCAGAATTGTCATGTTTACATACAAATATCATATTTTAAAGCTTTGTCATGTGACTTTGAAGGGACCACCTTGACGCGAAGTTTCCCGCAGGCAGCAATAGACTTGCTGTTTTCATTGCCACTTAGATGTTACCTACATATACAGCAGAGCATACCTAGTCTTTATACACAATATGTAACCCACCATGCGTAATCGACTAGGACGGAATAAAACGTAGAACATCGATATCAATAGGCGTGTTTGTCATCCTGACAGTAAAAACGACGTTGACAGGCGTGTACGGCATCAAATAAGGAAAAAAAACGAATTTTTGTTTTGAACCTGAGGTTTTTACAAGGTCACGCCGCCGACGCCGCCGCCGCCGATCAATTTTGATCGGCGCGCCGCCGCCGGCCAATTGCCCATCGGCGCTCATATCTAGTACACAATATATTGTCTACAAACATATTCAAACATATCTAGATGTAAAACCACATAATATCAAAACAGAGCGCCGGTTTCCCGTATGAACGTTACGGTGCGACTGCCAGCGGCCATAGATAACTCTATGACATCGACTATGGTTCCATTTTCAAACCACCGTAACACTCCCTCGAAAATTGAACGTTAGTGAGAAAAACAGAAATAACGTTCACATTAAACAGCATAAACTACTATCCACATAATAAACAGCATAACAGCACTTCCACAAACAATAACACATCAAAATGTTTCAAAGCTATACCTATTAAAAATCAATATGACTGTACTTATAAAATATAACAAAGTTCAGTATATCTGTACTACAAAAGTTATTTAACTTTGTCAACACAACTAGGTTTCTCAAAACTAGTTACTTCAAAAGTTATCCAATCCTAGTTAAGTACAGGTTCGTAAGTAGGTATATCAGTAGCATATTGCTTCATGGTAGATACTCGTACATGACGTCTCGTCGTACTCAGGCTGACAGTGACGGTTGATGGATACAATTGCGAACTTCAAATCACGGCGCGGTATCCTTGATCTTCAGGAACACGTACCACGTAGTAACTGCATTTCCAGGATCACTACAAATCTCTAAAGCACGAGGGACAATACGAATGCTCATCCGGTTGACATTTCACATGTCAAATTTAAGCATTTCTTGAATATGTTCACTATTCTTTTACTAACTTCATTTTTTGAACGATTGATGTTCTGATCATTGAATAATTGTCAACTGACAGTTCCTGTTAAATATGCTTGGACGGGAGCAATTAAGCTTCTATCAGTGGCTTCCAAACCAAATTAGTTACAAGGATTTTTTTTGTAATATTTATTAGTATCATGTAAGCATTTTTTTATTGGTTTTGAAATAAATGGGCTTTATATTTTTATTTATTTATTTATTGATAAAAATTAGGAAATTTCTGAGAAAAAAAACTGATTATTAATATATTATTATGTGTTCCGTAAAATATACGTAATAAATAATATTATCACCAAATATCAAGTTCATAGGTCACAGTCCAAAGAGAAAAATATTCACGAATAAACCCACAAACAACAAACAAACGTCGTGCGTGTCGTGTCGTGTCTTGGGACAAACTCTAGTGGCGCCACTTAGTGGCAAAGTTTGGCAGCCGCATACCCCATTGATTAAAAATAGATATTTCAGTGCAACTAGCGCCGTCTGTTGGCGAGTAGCAATAACTAGCGCCATCTGTTGGCGAGTAGAATAAACATTTTCTCGATAGAAAGAGATGATACCTTGCTAAATTTTTCTTTGACTTTTCTGGATTATTCGATTTTCGTTGAGTTTTAGTAGGGTAAGTTGTCCAGTGAATGAACACATAAGGATTTATTATAACTTAAAGAATAGTTTTGTTTAGACGGTTATAATTAATTTCTTTATACTTTTCGCGATTTTTTGATTTTCTTTGAATTTTAGCAGGGTAAGTTCTCCAGCGAACAATTAAGATTGAAGAATGAAGAATTATTAATTAATTACTTAATAACTTCAAAAATAGTTTTGTTAAGATAGCTATAATTAATATTGACAAGCAAGTATTCTAGTAGGCTTAGGTTACATCACTTTTGCAGTCGTGTTCCATAATTATAAGTTACAAGACCTTTTAGACCAAAAATGTATAGTTTAAAAAAAAACTAAAAAAACTCTCTTTAAGCCGTCCTCTCCTGGCGAAAAAAATATACAATGCCATTCTTTTGTTATCTGCCCTGGGATCCCAGGGACGGGTAGACGACGGGTAGTATAAATTATTTTCTACTTTTTAGATCGATAGCTATTAAAGCATGTTTTTTAGTTTTTTCAAACTATAATTTATTTATGTAAAAGATCTTTGTCACTAATTAACTTAAAATGCTTTTATAAATGCATATCTTAAAAGGTACTTTTTAGATATGCATTTATAAAAAAGACACTTGTTACCCATAGATATAATATATACTCTGTAGTTAAAGATGCGCCAACGAGCGACCGGGCTATGTCTTTCTCATACTTGCTCATTTTCATACAAAATTTGTACTACACAATTTGGCCGGTTTGCATGTCCAATGTATTCCTTATGGAAGTTTGCATTTGCCTATAACCCGACCATGGAAATTTTCGGTCGGTGATAGGGACAAAACATGCCACTCTTTTCTATTTCTTCTTATAGGAATCGCAATAAGACTAAGTATCTTTCTCTAGCAAAGCGTGTCAGCCCTAGACATGGGGAAAAGCGTTACTTTCCGATCACCGTTATTGTTATTCCCGTTCCAAAAAAATCACATTGAAAAATCATCGTGACTTTGTCACCTCGGTTATTTCGTGTCACGACATTTGCGTGTCGATCGTTCCCGGCAGTTACTGATATTTTTGTAACAACTGATGTTACTCTGTGACAGCGCACCGCAGTCACAGTCACAGTTAGTAACAGCGGTCACGAGGCACGACGCGATGCGTCGCTTACACACTGTTCCAGTGATATCGTCGCTAAGTAACAACGTTATTTTGTAACGTTGTTACTTCGTGACAAGTCACACTGTTACTTTTTAACGGCGGATCACCGTGATTTTTTCATCGTGAAGTTATTTATCACCCACCTCTAGTCAGCCCCTTGTTGTTACCGGCCTTCAAAACCATTAGTTCACTGTTCTTGCTATTCGGCACGCAACCTCCAGGATGTATCTAAACTTCTTGTTTCTAGTTTACCTTCACGATTTTTATTGTAAGTTTTTTATCGGGGTTTAGTAGTTTGTGTAATTTTGGGTAGGCTACACTAGCCACGTGCGTTTGACGTCTGCCAAATCGAAATTGACAGATGTCAAGTGTTCATCACAACCATATCACAACATGCTGCATTTGCCGCATTTATACAAAATCTTAATTATAACCATTGTTTAATAATAAAAGGGAAAGTGAAATTATAATCAAAATGAAATTTAATTATAAGGTAGGTAAAACTTCACCAGAATATACCTCAACGATTGGGCCACTGTCCAGAAACGAATGTTTATAATTATTTATTGTTCTCCTGGTATAAAAAGCTATTTTTATATTATTTTACAAGATAATTATTACCGATTTCTTGACACAATTCCCGTCGTTCGTTATTCTAATCTGTGTTTATTACACGTCGTGTATTGCAGCAGTAAACTATTATGATGCATACCTAAATAAAATTAACATAACCTATTTGTTTCCAGTTTCAAAACCTTCTGGGAACGGTGTATCGTCGTGGCGATATTTTGTTTATGAACAATGGTAATTGCGTGGTTAGCCCGGTGGGCAATAAGATAACTGTATACAATCTTGTTCAGTAAGTATTTTGAGAGGTACTACTGCCCAATCCATCTTATTTATTTATTTAGAAAGCCAACAGTGATACAGATAGTGTTGAACTTATTTAATACTTTTAAACAAACAATTCCTGTATAATTTATTTACAACACAAACACATAAAGAGAATAATAACAATACAGTAACTTATATACTAAATGCAAACATTTTGCCTGGTAAGCACCTGGCTCAAACGACTCAAAAACATTGGAGGCATTCCCATGCTGGATAGCCAGTGAGATGCGTTGAACCAGGTATATACCAGATCTTGGATCGAATGTCCATGTACAACTAATTCAGAAAGTTAGGATTTTAGACAGTATGTTTAGTTTTTCTGTCTACCGGTTTATTACACTCACCGGCAGAAAATTTGGCTCAAAAACTTTTCGTAATTTCAAACTATAAATTGAATTAATTAAATAATGTTTAATATATTAAAATGCATAGTTCTAATTTGGGCCGAATTTTCTACCGGTGAGTATATTTCTCTTAGTAAGGAGGCACCCAGTGAGTGTGGAAATTTGATGGATGTTTGCATTGATTGTGACACTAATGTGCTGTTCTTATCAATGATGTTACATTAATGTGCCGGTTTCCTTGCAGGAACAAGAGTGTCACTTTGCCTGTGGAAAGCCACTTTAACTACACAGCCCTTGATGTGTCTCCTAATGGCTCCATGTTATTGGCAGTTAATGAAAGTAAGTAGAACTAAGGATAGAATCCAGTTTACTCTTACATACAATTTTAATTTTTAATCTCAGATTAATGCCTTTCTCCAGCCAGTTTTACCTAAGCTAGATTAGAAATCATATTATTCATACTCTTTTCATTTTAATCTTATGATTTTAAAAAACAAGCAGAAATAAAAAGAACTGAAATTATTCCTTTCATATGTTGTACATTGTCTTTTTTAGAACGCACAAAATGTATGTTACTAACAACAGGGCTCTGAAACTGGTTTCGTCTTCATAATATGAACTGGTTAAAATTTTTGTTTAATTGCGTTTTACAATATTTTTTTGTACATTAAATCACTTATTTCATAGATGAAGACTAACAAAAACAGATACGTAAATAAAAATGTAGATATGTGAAGTACTTAGAAGATATATCAAAATTAGTAAAAATCGGTTCTGAGTGCTGCTGAGTAATGAGATCAATTTGAAATTTGGTGTATTCACTAATAAATTTTTATTATATTTATCTTTTAATTTCAGAGGGTGAAGCTCAAATGATAAGTCTTCAAACATGTAATGTGGTGCACCGGTACAAGTTCAAGCAGGAAGTGGCTGCCGTCCGGTTTAGCCCCGATGGAAAGTATTTTGCTGCATGCTGCGCTGAAACAGGTATGAGTCTCCAGACCCATAAATTTACACTAATGTGAGACAATATTTACACTAATGGGAGACAATATTTACACTAATGTCCGACAATATTTACACTAATGTGAGACAATATTTCATTTAACAAGAGAACAACGCTTGACGCTCACATAAAAAACTCACTATTTGCGACATGTTTCATACTACAATTGGAGTCCTTCATCAGGTTGAGTGGTGTTACGATAACCAACCGCGATTGTAGTCCGAAACATGTCGCACATAGTGACTTTTTCTAAGTGAGTGTCAACCGTTTTTCTGTTAAGGCGCAGGGTAGGGCAAGACCTCCATACAAACTCTGTGCACGTTTTATTCATCGGTTTTGGCACTCCCGAATATATTTTTTTTGCTTGTAAATATTGGATATATGGATACAAGAAAAAAAATCAATAATTTCAAAAAAATTATAAATACAAAAATTTAAAGAAATTTAAAAAATATTTCTCCAGGTTATGGCTAACAGAAAAATAAGCATACTGGACAAAAATCGTAAGTGTAGTGCAAACACAAGTGAAGAATACTTGCACAAAGTTTGCATGTACTTGCGGCGCGGCGAAGTGACGAGACGAGAGAGACTCCCTTGCCCGCGCCCTTGAGATGAAAGTACTGAGGTTCTTCTGTCAAATGACCCCAAAATACAGTATGCTTATATAGGGTGTCCCAAAAAGGACGCAATATTTGAATTAATTAGAAAACACGTTTTTATTTTATTAACTGTATTTTTTATTTATTTAAACATTAACTACATAGGATAGGGTTTATGCATGAAATAGCACATCAGGCAAATACCCACCACGACTTTGCTGGCACATACGAATTCTTTTGATGAAATTTTCCTTGACCATTTTGCACAAATGTGGCTGAATTTCGCGAATGCAACATTAATCCTCCACCTTGAATGCGTTAGAACTTTTGGCATAAACCTTTGACTTCAAATAACCCCATACAAAGAAATCGAATGGTGTTAAATCACATGACATAGGGGGCTAAATCTGCTATCAAAACGAATCAGTACACGAAATTTGCGAGAATTCGTAGCCAAATTTTCATTGTTTTTTGTTCAAGAATAAAATTGAGTTGGTCTCTGGTATAGTGTGCTACATTTTTAAAAACCCTAAACTATCAGCTGTCAAATTTTTTTTTAGGGTTACCAGCACTAAAATGCAAAAATGGCGGCAAATTTAAAAGTTGCGTCCTTTTTGGGACACCCTTTATATTCCAGTGTTCGTAATGACCGCGCCGTGTCACTTCACCGGCGAATTCCGTTCGTTTGTGGTGAAACGAGTGTTCCGGAAGGCCCGCGATGACGTCACGTGTCTCGATTGGTCTGCCTGCTCACGCCTGCTCGCGGTCGGCTCGAAGGACACTTCTACCAAGATATACACGGTGGATTACTTGGACAATCTGAATATGTATTCGCTTGGGGGGCATACTGATAAGGTAGGTTAGGATAGTTTTTTTTTAATTTTGTCATTGTCGAAGAAAATTTATACTAACTAATGAGAATTTCGACGATGGCGACTGGGGATCCTCTGCCGACTGCATACAGCAACTGCACGTCCCGCCGCACTCCAAATTGAACCGTAATCATAAGACTAAAAGTCCCATTTTAGAGTGAGCGGCGTGTGCTGTTCCGACACTTCTCCGCTCATTTCACATTGAGCTTTTTACGCATACCAATACGGTTCAATTTGGAGTGCGGCGGAATGTGCAGTTGCTGTATGCAGTCGGCAGCGGAATCATACCTTACGAAAAACTGGCTAGTGAGATCATTGTTCGTCAGAGAATGTACAGTCAAAGGCATCAATATGTATATACATATTTTCGCCTTATTCCATTGTAATAAAGTCCAAAAATGTTTATATATTTATGCCCTCGACTGTACGGTCAGTCGGTCAATGACTATGTACGTGTTTACGTTTCTTCTACTGTACCTACGAATATTCCTCCTAAGTTTCTAATCTTCAAAAATTGTCATAACTATCACAAAGTTAAATGTATATTATAGTTTTAAAAAAAAATTAAATAATGTGGGTTGTGTGGGTGAATGTAGGTTTTGTTCTTTACAATTCCAGATAGTAGGTGTATTCTTCGAGAAGAAAAGCCTGGACCTAATAACAGTGAGTCGTAACGGACAAGTCTGTCTCTGGGAGGCCAGCATTGACATGGACGATCTCATTACCTCAGAAGTACAGGTAATTTCAATCGAAACTCACTTATTCTTTTATTTTTTGCTTGTAAATATTGGATAAACGAAGAACCTCAAGAAAAAAAAACAAAAATTTCAAAAGAATGAAATTAAAAAAAATATACGAAATATAATCCAGGTTCTGGATAACAGAAAAATAAGCATACTAACCAAAAATCATTAGTATAATGCAAACACAAGCGAAGAAAAACTGTCACAAAGTTTGTATGGAGAGAGCTTGATGCCCACCCCTGCGTCTTAAGGACAATAATCGTCCATTGGATTTTAGACCTTAATTACAGTCAAATAAAGTCCCGATTTGTTTTAAATATTTTATTTCTATGCATACAATATAAAAACTGATGCGTCAGTCCGTAGCTTCGTTTGTGTTTTCACCTACAGACAGAGGTAAATGTATTTGTGACATTTATGAGTAAAGTACTCTATTCAAATAAGAACTTTATTTGATTTGTGTTAATCCCCAGAGGGGAGCGTTCGTAGGTTAAGCAACGTCGGCTGAGGTCAACTTTTGGATGGGTAACCTGACTGACAATGATTTATTTGCACAGATCTCGCACAAGAAGAGGCGGAAGCTAGAGGAAATCGACGGAGAAGATGACGTGGATAACAAAAGGATCATCGAGAAGGACGACGAACAGGTATTTTGAACTTTCTTGTTTACTAGTTTTTGCCCACGACTTCTTCCGCGTAGAAATCGTTCGCGTTACAATTTGTTTGTTATTCTTTTATTTCAGGCGCTCTCGCTTAGTTATCGGTCTTTTGTACAAGCTTTCGCTCCCTTAAGGCGATATATTGATTGAAAGAGACGCGCGTATGTTTTTCGTTCACGACAAAACGGGATGCAACACTCTCCGGGAATGGCTTTTTTAGACAAATCTCGATAAATATCTGACTGTGTGCAGATTTATTAAATTTCCTCTTGTCAGTAACTAGATGAGGTAAAATACCATCATATTAACTTAATCGTGTCTTTTAATAATGCGTTGTTTTAGTAGGCTGAGTAAAAAAGGAAAATATAGACTCAACTTTGGATTTCTTTTCTATCGAGGAAATTTTAAGCAATTATGTTTCGGCTATTGTCAGTACCACAATCATATAGTCAAGAATTATATATCTGAAAATCAGTCCCTATTTTTTCCTCGTCTGGGCAGAACAGCGTTTCAAAGTTTCTAAATTTCTTAGTGTAGCGCCTTAATGAATGATTTCCGGGATGAAAATTATCTTATTTCTTCCCTGGGGCCCTAACTAAGTGGCTATTGTCACTCACTAATATTTTTTATGCATATATCATAGACTACAAAATTAGAATATGTTTGGTAGTATTTATTATCGGTATGTTTTTATTGATATATACCACCACTATTTTTTTACACCCGGCAACATCTTATCTGTCAGTTTACTTCGCCGAATTGTTGATTTTAGTTTAGATAGATCAAACCCGTGCTTTAGAAGGCACGTTAAGCCGTTGATCCCGGTTGCTGTCTATGGCAGCAGTCGGTAAGCCAAGTTGGAGGCCTTCCGGCGGTTTGAGAACTTGTAACAGTCAAGTTGCCCACTCACTTGACAAAGCCAATAAGGTCTGTTTCCCCTCGGGGTTGGAAGGTCAGATGGCAGTCGCTTCCGTAAAAACTAGTGCCTACGCCAAATCTTGGGATTAGGTAGCGGACCCCAGGCATCCTTCAGGATGCAACTACTGTACTGGGATAACGCTAGGAGGATGATGAGTTTAGATAGATCAATAAACGCTCGAACCATTCCAGGAAAGCGATGAAGAAATGGAAGAGAAACAAAAGAACAGCACATGCGAGAAGAGGTTACTGTACAAGAAGTTGGGTCGGCACTACATAGGGGACGCGATACGTGGCGCGCACCACAAATGCAAACTGTCTGCCGCGCAGTACCATAAGGAGAATAAGTTGCTTGTCACAGGTGAAGATTTATATGTATACTAGCTTTTTCCCCACGACTTCGTCTGCGTAGAACTCGTGTATGTATGGCGATTATAAGAGTAAGAAAAATGTCATGAAATAGAAATAAACCTAAAAAAATTAAAGCAACCTGGAACCTGTTCTAATTTCAAGTTTCTAGCTACATTTTAATCCTTAAAAATCACACATTGCCCATGTGAAACTTTCAACCCTCGCTTAAATCCTTTAAGGGATGAATTTAAAAAATCCAAAATCAATGTTTTTCACTATACATTACGAGCTTGTGACAGAAGTTTGAAACTTCTTACTTGAAAAACGACATTTTTCTCATATTAAACTTTCATCCCTTTTTTGAACCCCTTAAGGGACGAATTTTTATATAAACCTTATATAATTTAATCTTCTTTTTTAATGAGAAATTATGTACAAAATTTCTAGTCTATAACTTTACAAATTAACGATTTCTATACAACGGTTCAACCCCTGTTTCACCCCCTTAGGAGTTGAATTTCAAAAAATCCTTTCTTAGTACACGTCTACGTACTCTTAAGATCATTATGTTCCAAATTTCATGGTTATATCTTCAGCGGTTTGGGCTGTGCGCTGTCTGTCAATAGTTGTCTAAGTAACGCAAGAGTTTTATAATATGTATAGATTATGTTATCACCGTGTCAGTTTACTTTTCAGTCGCGGAATGTAAAGGTTGACCAGTTTTCAAATACATTCATTTACGCGTTACAAGCACTTGTCACCTTTTTAAACTGTGTAACAGACGAGACTGCGGTACTTATTGAAAATTATGTTTACACTGTTTGACGACAAAGTTCAAATTTACTAAGACCAATCTTATGATCTGCCATTATGTTCTGTCAAGTTTGATAAAACTACTGATTATATCCTCTTCGCTTATAATGATTCAAACTATAAATGTAAATAACAGTTTCTGTCAATGTCATTATTGCTAGTTCGATATTTTGCGGTCCTCTTTTCTCCTTCCAGAAGAATTGATGAGGATGTTGGAGATAAGTATGGTCCTACTATCAATCGTTATGATTAGACTTAATTTCCGCTACCCTAAGGTTGTCTGGAAGAAATCGCTCTTTAGCGATAAGACCGCCTGTTGTTTGCCTCTACTTACTGTGATTTTGTATTGTACTGTATCCTTTAATTGAGGTGTGCAATAAAGAGTATTTGTATTGTATTGTATTGTCAGGTAACAAGTTATTTGTGAAGTTTTTTTTCCTCAGAAATAACTAGTTATCTCTAAGGATTTGTTTTGCCTCGCAGATAACTGCTTTTTTTTAACAGTTATCCGCGAAGAAAATCTTATTCTAGGAGATAACTGCCTTTCTCCTAGGAATAGATTTTCTTCGCAGATAACTGTTATTAAAAAATAGTACATTACTTAACAAGGGCGGTAAAACAAAGAATGTCTCAGATCGCAAGTATTTGACGCCCGAGCCGAAGGCAAGGGCGATAAATATGCGATCTGAGGCTTTCTTTATTACCCGTGTTACGAGTAAGTACAAAATTTTATGTCACCCCCTGGCCAGGAAGTGGGAGTTCCCGCGCGCGGAGCGTGCGGTAATTGCCGCTTTATGGCCAGGTGTGACATAAAAGAAGTTATGTGTGATGCAAAACAAATCCTTGGAGATAACTAGCTGTCTCCTAGGAATAGATTTTCTTCGCAGATAACTGTTAAAAAGAAACAGTTATCTGCGAGGCAAAACAAATCCTTGGAGATACTAGCTATTTCTGAGGAAAAAAAAATCATCACAGTTAACCAGTTACCTGAGCATAGTTATCTCCAAGGAACAAGGAGATAACTTATACTGAGCAACCAAAACAGATCTTAAGGTGGTGATAGTTGTTCTTTTGGACCATAGTTCGGAGGTTTTACGGTATGGACCATATTGGAATGACACGAATTCCTTATTAACAGGCTTCACAAACGGCCATTTCTTCCTCCACGAGATGCCTGACGTGAACCTGATCCACACGCTCACAATATCTGAGCACCGGATCAGCAGCGTGGCGATCTCCGCGCCCGGCGACTGGATCGCCTTCGGCTGCCCCAACATCGGCCAGTTGCTTGTATGGGAATGGCAGAGTGAGTGGAGAACACTAGATATATGTTAGCTTAGCCAGTAATTTAATGGCGTTTAGAAAAGTCTCCGGATTAGCAGCGTGGTGATTTCTGCGCCTGACGACTGAGCCGCAATGAAAATACGAGAAGACTAAGGCTGGGTTGCACCAAACCGTCTGTAATCGTAAGCGGTGTTCGTCAAATCTGACCGTATGGAAAGTTTGACAAGTTTCTATGGGATGACAGCTGCTGGCGCCATATTTGACAATCTCCGGTCTGTGTTCGTACGTTGGTGCAACTGGCACTAGGAGAAGCATAGAAAAAAAACCTAACCTAACCCTAAATGTGCGAAGTCAGATATGCACTTAGCCGGTTTAAAAAAAAATCACAGTGAATGAATGAATATCATATTTTTTTATTTGATGATCATAATTATTTATGGTCTGACAATATACATTTGTGGGACGGTGAGTGATATTTTTTGACCTGCAATCTGAGGCAGGGCAGGTCTCCGTTAGGTACAACCACGAGCGAAGCGAGGAAGAGTGTTAAGTAGAACTGCGACCCTGTACAGCGCGGGAAAATAATTTGATGGCGTTCAGTTTAAGATTGATTTTAGTTAAGAGCCCACATATGCACTTTTGCCAATGTTTATCGACATAGATATTAGATCTCAACATCTATAGTGATTAAATATCTGTCCTTTCAGTATATTAATCTTGAACTTGAATTTTTTTTTTTTTATTTTTTTTTTTTTATTTTAGTAATCTTGAACTATTTTCCTCCAGTCTGCTAAAAGTGAATGAATCTCGATACTTTTATTTTTCAAACATAACCCTTTTTAGGGTTCCGTACCATAAAGGTAAAAAAGGAACTTATGGTTTTTTTCGATGTTTTTGGTTGGATCTTAAAAGCCCTCTCATCTTTAACAATGATTTTTGGTTTAATAGTTATAAAATGATAAGTTCTTAAACCTGAGAAAAACGATTATCCTTATAATGTACACGTTTAAAATAAAACATCAATATTCAAAATACGCACTGAGCTTCCGTAGAGAGCGGGATGGTTAATTGAAAACTCGCGCGTGTTAGAGCAGGACTTTTGCAATGGCATGTACGCCCTCTTAATTTGTTGTGTTGCATGTCCCCAGGCGAGCAGTACGTCATGAAGCAGCAAGGCCACTCACTGGACATGACCTGTCTCGCTTACTCTCCTGACGGCCTTTACATAGTCACCGGCAGCCACGACGGAAAGGTAAACCTCATTTATTGGGGTGGAAGTTGAAAATCTCCATACCAGGGGACCGATTTTTGAGTGTCGAACGCTCGACTTTTCACGCGACATCTGTCAAAACGTCATAGTTTTTTGACGGATCTCGAGAAAATTCGAGCGTTCGACTCTCAAAAATCGGCTCCCTGGTCGCACTTGCTGTATTTTTTTTTATTCAAAATAGGTTTGCGCTTGACCACAAATCACCTGATGGTAAGCGATATTGCGGTCTAGGATGGAACGCGCTTACCTAGCAAATACCGATTCACTCTCGCCTTGAAGACCGAAAGGTTGTAGTTCGAATGAACTGTATATATTAATAATATTAGAATTAACTACAAAACTAAATTAATTCTTCCGTGTATAGGTGAAGGTATGGAACACGACTAGCGGGTTCTGCTTCGTCACGTTCACTGAACACACCTCCACTGTGACGGGCGTCGTGTTCAGCGCCAACAAGAAGTTCTTCGTGTCGAGCTCGCTCGACGGCACGGTTCGGTGCTACGACTTGACCAGGTGGGTTTACAATGTCCATAGGGCTGCAAGAAGGTCAATTCAATTCAAATGGTTTTTGGCTTTTCATGTGTACAGTCAAGTGTAAAAATATGGGTGCATACAACTTGCTCAAAAAGATGTCCTATAGCTCTTATGTCGGTGAATTAAGGTTTTGGTACATATTTATGGGAGGATTCATTCGATACATATATTTGCACTTGACTGTACATTGTGATCTTAAAAATAAATATAGTCTCAACATGAACCCTGTGAGGGTATAGCAACAGAACTAAAAACTAGGTACCTACTAACTAAATAACTTAAGCATAATTTGTTACACAAAGAAAATGTTAGATACTATGATTGAATATTTACGAAAACTACGCACACAGCTTCCGCAGAGAGGATGGTTGATTGCAAACTCACGCGTGTTAGAGCGGGACATTTGCAATGGAAGTACCTCCCCTTGACATAATTTGTTTTTTTTTTCAGATACCGCAACTTCCGCACGCTGACGTCACCGAGCCTGGTACAGTTCAGCTGCGTAGCCCTCGACTCGAGCAGCGAGCTGTGCGCGGCGGGAGGGCAGGACGTGTTCGAGATATTCATTTGGTCGGTCAAGTTTGGGAAACTGTTGGAGGTAAGTGCGACCTTAACGAACGCTAACTGCATAGAGTTGTTTCTTAAATACCGCAACTTCCGCATGCTGACGTCACCGAGCCTGGTACAGTTCAGCTGCGTAGCCCTCGACTCGAGCAGCGAGCTGTGCGCGGCGGGCGGGCAGGACGTGTTTGAGATATTCATTTGGTCGGTCAAGTTTGGGAAACTGTTGGAGGTAAGTGCGACCTTAACGCTAACTGCATAGGGTTGTTTCTTAAATACCGCAACTTCCGCATGCTGACGTCACCGAGCCTGGTACAGTTCAGCTGCGTAGCCCTCGACTCGAGCAGCGAGCTGTGCGCGGCGGGCGGGCAGGACGTTTTTGAGATATTCATTTGGTCGGTCAAGTTTGGGAAACTGTTGGAGGTAAGTGCGACCTTAACGCTAACTGCATAGGGTTGTTTCTTAAATACCGCAACTTCCGCATGCTGACGTCACCGAGCCTGGTACAGTTCAGCTGTGTAGCCCTCGACTCGAGCAGCGAGCTGTGCGCGGCGGGCGGGCAGGACGTGTTTGAGATATTCATTTGGTCGGTCAAGTTTGGGAAACTGTTGGAGGTAAGTGCGACCTTAACGCTAACTGCATAGGGTTGTTTCTTAAATACCGCAACTTCCGCATGCTGACGTCACCGAGCCTGGTACAGTTCAGCTGCGTAGCCCTCGACTCGAGCAGCGAATTGTGCGCGGCGGGCGCACCTTTGGTCGGTCAAGTTTGGGAAACTGTTGGAGGTAAGTACGACTTTAACACTAGCTGCATAGGGTTGTTTCTTAAATACCGTAACTTCCATATGCTGTCATCACCCTGCGAAGAGAGGTAAGGCACAGCATAAATGTCATCTTGCTCGAATTTGGAGCAGCCCAACTGGGGAAGTGCCTCCGCCTTGCAGAAGACCACAGCCATAATAATATTATTTACTAAACAAGTATGTAGTGTTGGAGCTGGAGGTGAGCAAGGTTGCCAGAGCTCCCGAGGATGCACTGTGTCGAGAGCGAGGAACCTAAATTTGTCCCTTCTGCTGTCAACACAGTGAATCCTCAAATTTTATAAAGGGTTGACAACGCACACGTGACTCCTTCGGAGTTGCGAGCGTCTATAGGCTGCGGACGGCCGTAAGCTTGTTTGCCACCGCTTGTTCTTGTATAAAAATATATATATTAAACTATTATTTTACAGGTATTAGGAGGTCACGAAGCCCCCGTATCATGTCTGGCGTTCAGCCCGGCTTTATCAAGCACACGATTGGCTTCCGCAAGTTGGGACAAAACTGTGCGTCTGTGGAACTGCATAGAGAACAGCTCGGAGAGTGAGACTATTAAGATGATTTCGGATGCGTTGCAAGTCGTGTTCAGACCTGACGGTGAACAGGTATGGCAAATTATGCTTTATTGTATTACATTTAGGATCCTTAATACATTGATCGGCCATTTGGGATAGAACTGCGCTTGTTGGCTGATGTGAACAGCTCTGAGAGCAATAGTACTTTTTTTCTTACAATTAGGGATCTAAATAGCTTGACCGTTAAATCTGGACAGGCATTTTATTATAAACGAAAATGACTTAGATTTTCTCTGCGTGGGAATTAATGCAAGAAGGATGACGTGCTTCAAGTTAGAGAGTGAATTCTGTTTTCAACGTTATTATTGAAATGTGGTAACAATACCATTTAATAAAATATAGGTATAAAAACAAAGGAAATAGTTTTATTTACGTTTCACGTATCAAGTACGTATCAATTATTCCACGTGTGAATAGATTGCTTTTGAAGTCATTTAAGTACATGATTAAAATGATTGACGACTAATGATTAATAATTACAATAAAACTATTTGGGATCATCCTATATACAACGTGACGTCAAATTGGTGTCATCGGCATGAAAAGTACGGGCCCTGGTTAAAATCATTGAATAAAACGTCGGGCCGTTCTTTCTAGATGTATCAAAAATGAAAAACTTATTATAGTGCGCCCCTCCACAGCGAATTTCCTACTAATCTATGCGCAACTGTGCGGAATGGGGAGTGGGGCGCGCCTTCGTGGATGACACACACTATATTGGTGTAAGTGGTATAAAATAAAACGAGACGCTTCGTTCGCTCGGTCAATAATATTCAGTTCCGGCATTGCCGAAATGCCGAAAGGTTCGGCAATATTTGAAACCGAACCTTCGGCCGAAACATGATTTTTATGCTAAAACCTGCCGAAACCGAAACCGAAACTTCGGTCGGACACTTATTATGGTCCATTTCAGATTGCGGTGTCAGCATTGGACGGGAGTATCACATTCTTCGATGCTACGACATGTGAGCAGGTCGGCAGTATCGAGGGTCGTGTCGACCTTGTCTCGGGCCGCAGTGATCGCGACCTGGTCACACCGCAACAGATGCTGAAGACCAAGTAAGGGAAATTGTTCTTTATGACTGTATCCCTCGTTGCCACAGATCAGTGACGTCACTGACCTCGAGCGCCATAGTAAATGACGACCGTTCCAATACAAAGATGTGTTTCGCGGAAAAGGGACAGAACATGACCCCTCTTAAAACTTTGAAGACTTATAACTATGTAATTATTTATTCTTTTGAGTTACTTTTTTCGCCATTTGATTGAGAATTTGATCCTTTATCGAGAAAATTCAAACTGATTGATTTTCTTATTTGGTGTCAAGTACAGTCAAGGGCACCAATATGCATACACTTTTTCACCTTATTCCATTGAAATAAGGTCCAAAAGTGTATACTTATTGGTGCCCTTGACTGTACAATAGGGATGCTATTGCTGTACTTAGATTTTCACGATGATTTCACGATATTTAATTTTCATGACTCAGGGCGTTCACAACGATATGCTACTCGGCGGATGGTTCATGCGTGCTCGGTGCCGGCAACGCGAAGTACGTGTGTCTATACAGCGTAAAAGAAGCCATACTCATCAGGAAGTTCACCATCACGCAAAACCGGTCCCTCGACGCTGTCAATGTGAGTCTGTCAACTGTCAATCATGGCTGTCATGTAGCATTAGATATAGCTATTTACGTATACTGTGACCTATAGACCTCGCGAGCATTTTACCTTTTCAACCCCATTACCTAATGGCCGCCATTTTGAATTTTATAATTGTCGAACCTGCTCACAAAATTTCCAGAGAATGGGTTGAAAAATGCAACCTGTAGAGGAGAACAGCCGGAAATCAGCCCGCCGGACATACGAAAGCATTTTGATCAAACTGAAACGTAAACCTTAGATCGCTTCGCTCACTCGATCAATGAAGAGGTCAAAAGATTATATTTGTAACGGAATAAGAGCATTTGGCGTTTTCATATGCGTAGCTGCTTCTGATGCTGGGATTTCAAAGATGAAGTTTGAAATTTCAAAACTAAAAGCAACCTTACACTTTTGCGGTCGCCGCATGCAGCATGCGGCGAACGACGAAGTGTAATTGCCGCTTAAACTTCCACTCCCTATTTCATCCTTTCCAGGATTGATTTTCGGGGTAATATGTATCCAAGCTATAGACTTTTTTGTATTCCAAGTTTTATCATAATCCGTTCAACCGTTTTTGTGTGTGTTGAGTACCTAACAAACGTCATAACATCTAAGCTTTCGTATTTATAATATAAGTAGGATGAATGTATGTAATACTTATTGTTTTTCATTGTTAGGATTACATAAACCGCCGCTACTTGACCGAGTTTGGTAACATGGCGCTGGTAGAAGACAGGACGCATTTGGAAGGCGGGGACGTGGCCATCAGACTGCCCGGCGTCAAGGAGGGCGATATGGCGGACAGGAGCGTCAAACCTGAAGTGAGTACAGACAGCGACGTGCTGTAGTAGACCTTATGTCGTCGCTGTAAGGTTCAAGAATGGTCAATTGACAGTGCCATAGTTTGGCAATGTGATAGGACGCATTTGGAAGGCGGGGACGTGGCCATCGGACTGCCCGGCGTCAAGGAGGGCGATATGGCGGACAGGAGCGTCAAACCTGAAGTGAGTACAGACAGCAACGTGCTGTAGTAGACCTTATGTCGTCGCTGTAAGGTTCAAGAATGGTCAATTGACAGTGCCATAGTTTGGCAATGTGATAGGACGCATTTGGAAGGCGGGGACGTGGCCATCGGACTGCCCGGCGTCAAGGAGGGCGATATGGCGGACAGGAGCGTCAAACCCGAAGTGAGTACAGACAGCAACGTGCTGTAGTGGACCTTATGTCGTCGCTGTAAGGTTCAAGAATGGTCAATTGACAGTGCCATAGTTTGGCAATATGGCGCTTGTAGAAGGCGGGACTCAATTGGAAAGGGGGAAGGATGTAGCCATTGGCATTGAATTGGTTAACGTGAACTATTTGACGCGACTAGCTCAAGACCTGAAGTTATGGAAGGTTAGGAGCCGACCGGCAATCAGTTTTTAGGGTTCCGTACCCAAAGGGTAAAACGGGACCCTATTACTAAGACTCCGCTGTCCGTCCGTCTGTCCGTCTGTCAACAGGCTGTATCTCATGAACCGTGATAGTTAGACAGTTGAAATTTTCACAGATGATGTATTTCTGTTGCCGCTATAACAACAAATAGTAAAAAGCAGCTTAAGTTAAATATTTAAGAGGGCGCCCATACAACAAACGCGATTTTCTTGGCAGTTTTTATAGATAATGGTGCGGAACCCTTCGTGCGCGAGACCGACTCGCACTGGGCCGGTTTTCAGTTTATATGACGTAGTTTGGGGACGCCCGGCCAGAAACAGGCGGGCTGTCGATCGCACGTTAGGATCATTCGGCCCGTTAATATGATGATATTGATGATATACATATACATATACGCACTGTACTTATGCCTACGTGTCATCAGGTACGCGTCCACTGCCTGCGTTTCTCGCCGACGGGGGAGAGTTTTGCTGTCGCTGCCACTGAAGGCTTGTTTCTATACAGCCAGAATGCCGGCATCGACGGGACATTCAGGTTTGAATCTCATTTTCATATAAAATTCGTCGCTAAATACCGTCCATCCGTCGTTATTTTATGCTAGTAAACCGCGCGGATCAGTATGCGTATTGCGGAGAACCCAGATGAAGACGCGGTATAAAATAATGCCTATGTTCATCCTGTTTACTGGTGAAAACTTTTTGTGAACAGACAAAGTAATTCCAGAGATTATCACCTCACCTACTTTAGCATAAAACTCACATTTCATCTTTATTATTTATTAGTGTATTGATTTGGACCAAGTAGAGACCGTAGCAGAACCAAAGTAACCGGTATAGCGTTTCAAATCGCTAAACTTAAGTGGCAGTGGGCCGGGCACATTGCGCGTAGAACCGATGGCTGTTGGGGCCGCAAGGTTCTCGAGTGGCGACCACGGACCGAAAGGCGCAGCGTGGGTAGACCCCCACAAGGCAGACTGATGACCTGGTAAAGGTCGTGGGAATCCGCTGGATGCGGGTGGCGCAGGACCGGTCATTGTGGGACTCTTTGGGGGAGGCCTATGTCCAGCAGTGGACGTCTTGCGGCTGATATGTTGATGATGATGATTTGGACCAAATAAACAATGTGAAGATGCATTTCTTAAATTGATGGTCTTCACTTGATTGTGTTAATAATTGAAAACATTTCATATTTTTAACTACTTTATTTTATGAACTAGTTAGAAAATAGGTAAAAATTAAAGCCACCCGTATTTTTTCTTTTTCAATTTAACTCATTATTTCATACAAAAAAAAACACGTTGAAAAGTAGGTCATTCCAAAAGGGCGTAAGTAAAATATGACGTCATCTTCCCAACAAAAATCCAGAGCCACTCCAGAGCAGCGATTGTCTGTACTCTGTACTAAGGTCTCCCTGAATACAGCGAGGAAGATGACGTCAACTTTCGGTTTACGGTAATTTGCGATTTTTTCCAAAATTAACGGAGAAAAAAATCTAAAAAAATGTTTTTTGTGTACTTCACACGTTTTTACCGAAATGGTTTTCGAATTAAGACTTTTGGAAATTATGAAATATTGTCAATTGCCAGGCCGTACCGGTTGGAAGCGGACTCAACGCCAGGCGCAGTTAAGCAGAAGCTGTCGGAGCGAGCTTGGGGCCCGGCGCTGGTGGCCGCTCTGCAGCTCAACGAATACACGCTCGTGCGGGAGTGCGTAGAGGCCGTGCCTGCTTCAGACAGTGAGTACTGACGCTGAATAAATAATAGCACTTACGTACAGGCACACCTGTGCCACGCGAAGGAACTTAAGCGCTGTGGGTAAGTATGTGTGCGTGCGCTGTCGGTACACGCGTCAATTGTTTGCGCGGGTGCGTAGCGCGTGGCGCGATGGCATCCGATCGACACCAGGCGGGTCTCTCAGGGACGAGGTAACTGACCTCGGTGCGGGGGTTCGTGTCCGTTCTGTATGTAATACTATTATACTTTTCTGAATGACCTGAAGCGGCTTGAGCGATGTTATAGGCACGTGGGAAAACTACACTAGCATTGAGAGAGGTAGCGAGTTTTCTGCAAATTTAATCCTTATGTTATTTTAATGGTTAGTCATTCAGTCGTTGGGTGTCCAGTGTTCTAGTGAAGAAATACAGATCGCCGAAAACTTTTTTGGAAAAGCAGTGTAAAAAAAAGGTTTAACCGTAATACGGCCAAGTTAAAAAAATCGAAATAAAATCGTCCCTATCGCAAAAACTACTAGCATAGAGTAAGTGTAGGCAAATATTTCCATTTCTCTTCCTCCAGTGCCAGAAATAAAATTATTCATTTTCATTTTTTCATTTCAGTTACAAAAATTGTAATCCACGGGTAAAATATGGAAATTATATTTAAAAAAAAACTGCAATATTTCAAATCGCCTTTAATTCGCAATGTTTGTCCTCAGTTGAACTAACAGTGACGTCACTCGACGATGATTACGCGCACCGGCTCGCGGCGTCGGTCGCCCGGCTCGTAGAAGAGAGTCCTCATTTGGAGCACCTTCTGCTGTGGACTAAAGCTCTAGTCACAGCCAAGACCAAGTTCCCGCAGAGCGCGCTGCTAGCGCTCGAGAAAGCGCTCACAGTCAAATACTCGCAGCTGAGCAAGATGTAAGTGGCCATTATCGCACGCTCCGCGCGCGAAAAAACACACTTCCTGGCCAGGGGGTGACATAAAATTTTGTACTTACCACGGGCGATAAAAAAGAAAGCCTCAGATCGCATATTTATCACCCTTGCCTTTGGCTCGGGCGTAAAATACCTGCGATCTGAGACATTCTTTGTTTTATCGCCCTTGGTAAGTAATGTACTATTATGTCACACCTGGCCATAAAGCGGCAATTACCGCACGCTCCGCGCGCGGGAAATCCCACTTCCTGGCCAGGGAGTGACATAAAATTTTGTACTTAACACGGGTGGTAATAAAAAAAGCCTCAGATCGCATATTTATCGCCCTTGCCTTCGGCTCAGGCGTCAAATACCTGCGAACTGAGACATTCTTTGTTTTACCGCCCTTGTTAAGTAATGTACTATTTTGCGTTATTTATGCGTTAGCAGCGTTACTGCCTAATACAATAGTACATTATGCATTTAGGGAGGTATCAAATGACATTTTGTTCAGAAGTTTGCAAACTCAGTGATTGAAAGTCGCATTAAATATCTTCATCGTCATGGGCTTCACGTCTATTGCAGTAATAGGGATGTTGACTTAATAGTACATTACTTACCAAGGGCGATAAAACAAAGAATGTCTCAGATCGCAGGTATTTGACGCCCGAGCCGAAGGCAAGGGCGATAAATGTGCGATCTGAGGCTTTCTTTATTATCGCCCGTGGTAATTACAAAATTTTATGTCAGCCCCTGGCCAGGAAGTGGATTTTTTCGCGCGCGGAGCGTGCGATAATGTCCACTTTATGGCCAGGTGTGACATAAAATGTATTACATATTACTCTATACGAAAGAATACATAAGACTATGCCAAATAGTGAAAATCCTATTAAAATATGTCAAAAACTAACGAAACTACAACCGTTAGAATGTCTTTAGTTCGAGAGAGAAAGCGCTACAGATAAGTGACGTCACTGACCTCGAGCGCCATAGTAAATGACGATCGTTCAATACAGAGCTGTGCGTTTTGCGGAACAGGGACAGAAAATGCCCCCTCCTAATACTTTGAAGACTTATAATTATGTAATTATTTATTCTTTTGAATTACTTTTTTCGCTATTTGATTGAGAATTTGATCCTTTTTCGAGAAAATTCGGATTCATTGATTTTCTTATTTGGTGTCAACATCCCTATTTAAGCATTCCTGTGTAAAATGTGTACACCGTTTTTGGTGACTGTATAAACTATAAACCAATGCGGGAACTTTCACATGTGTTGCAGTGAAGGTTAAAGTCAGCTATAGTTCCAATAAGTTTTCTGCGCAACCATTTTTTCGCTAATTCGTCAAACCAGGCTTCATAGCACAACTTTCTGCCGTCCACAACGCGTTTGCGCCATCATCCGTCTCTATCAGTGGCAAGTGATTCTCATCCCAGGCCAGTGCCCTTACCATGAGTTTGCAATGTTTGCATGACCGTACTCGCTAGCGACTGCGTAAACGATTTAGTATGCCGATTCTTAGTTCTATTGCGTAACCGCCAGAGGCGCTGTTCTTTTGTCCATACTAAATCGTTTACGCAGTAACTCCTCGTAAGGGCAGTGATCGTTAATTCGACAGCTGGCCACGGCATGCAATGTACGCAACCTAATTACATTCTTCGCGTGTCACCCATCGAACTATCACACTATGACGTATTATTTCGAGAAGAATTTTCTATACCACATCACGCGTGAAAAACGCTGTGTAAAAGTTATATAGCCCGTAAAATATGTTCGCCACTATATTTATGGCCGCAGCCATCAAACGTGGTGATGGTTTATTACGTGGGTAAAATGTATTACACAGTCAAGGTTAGTGTAATATTATTATTGGGGAACGGGACTTAATCGCGTTGTGTGAAAATCGTGTAAGTTTAAATCAATATATTGTGTACCGTTATGGACCGGAATTAGTGTAATATGTTTTTTTTTTCTTTTTTCGAAAGTTAACCTATCATCATCAATTGATGAAACGGTTAATCTTTATTGTTCCCAACACACAGCCACTTTGTGTGTAATTTCGCCTTATCCAATCGCCTTCGTGAATGGCAAGAGCTACACTACGTACCCATACTACGGTACCCATTTATTACAATTTTTTATCTCCCTCCCCATTGATGACCACCTGTAGTAGCCGAGACGTAACTGGTTTTTGCGCATACATGGTTTACGAGAGGTTTAAAATCATGGTGGTTTTAAATCATGTTTTGCGGACAGAAAGTAAAAAACCGGCCAAGTGCGTGTCGGGCCACGCGCAAGGTAGGGTTCCGTAGTCGTCCACCCGTTACATTATGTGGACCAAAAACTTCGCAAACTTATATTTACTATGTTTTTGACAGAATTAACAACATTATCTAAGGTATCAATGGAAATTGTACGAAAGTACATTTCTGAAGTTCGACTATTACTCGTTTACTAGTAATGTCTACTTAGCTGTGATAGTTTTCCTTTTAAATTCATCGTATATACCACTACCATGATTTTTTTCAAATGCCTAGTAGCCACCGTTTGACTGGCAGGGGGGGAGGGGGGGGGGGGGGGGCGCTTGACCATAACAAAAATTATCACTTCAAAGCTTTTAGAAACCTTATAATATTTTTAAAAGAGCTATCCAAAGATACCTCACACGATGGAGTTTGGCAAAAAAAAAAATGCACCGCCAATTTACATGTAGGTGATTTAACCTAAAAAAAAATTTTTTTTTAAAATAATATTCTTCCGTTTTGTCTGCGTCATTGATATGTATAGTCATGCCAAATTACAGCTTTCTAGTACTAACGGTTACTGAGAAAAACGGGGGCCGGACGGACGGACGGACGGACATGGCGAAACTATAAGGGTTCCTTGTTTACTACGGAACCCTAAAAATGACAGAGACGTCGGGAAGGGTGGGTGAGTTTAAAAAGCGCTGAACGCTTACCCATAATTTGAATATGTAGCTCGAAAGCTACTTAACAAAGACCTGAGCTCCCCCTCACCCCTGTGACCAAGCGTAGTATTTCCCGCCCTTAAATGGGGCCACGTAGTATGGGGTATGTTCCGTAACGTAGCTTGGAGTTTTCGTCCGCACTCAAATATTAATTTTTGCTGCTTTTAATATTAGATTGGAATACTGTGTGTGTTTAACGATAAACACAAATAAGATTTTATTGGAACACGTCTTTGGGATAGACGCATATTGTTGTTGTTTGACGTGAAAGCTTTTTGGGGGACTTTTTGGGAACACGGGCTAAAACATAGTTGTGTATACGCCGGTCAAGACTGCTGCAAAGACAATCTCAGGTAGAAAATAAGTGAAATCATACACACTTTTAGGGTTCTGTAGCCAAAATGGCATAAATATTAGCTGTCAAAGTCGTAAAATGTGTGTACCCCCGTCTATTTTATATAAAAAGAAACCATATTTATATAATAAGAGAAAAAAAACTGCATTCATAAAGTTTCAACGTATATGACGTCAATTTACACTCACTATTGTACTATTATACAGAACGTGAAGGGGTGAATGGTACATGAAACATCGGGATGGTAGCATTTTATTTATTTTGTGATACCTAATCGATGTTTCGTCATATACTTGGGGGATCGGAACCAGGATGTTCCCGGAGTTAAGACGGAAGCTAGTAAACTACTTATAGTCTCCGAGTAGATCGGTTGTGACATACGGACAGACAGACAGACATGACGAAACTATAGGGGTCTTTCAAGTCATTTTCGCTACGGAACCCTAAAAATGCCATTTACAGAGGTATCTCCAAATCATTGTTACAATATCATCTTCATGAGAACGTCGTCCTCAATATGTTTAGCTCCGTAGTGATAAAGTAAAATGTGACACAACATCTCTTATCTGGCACTATCAAGACGTAATTTTGATGGATCGTTCTTAAGTTTTATCAAGACTGGTTTCAAGGTCGAGGTATTAGGGTAAATCGCCAGTAACTGGCCACTGAAGAAAATGTCATTTAGTTAATAGCCACCGAATTTGTGCACGTGCAGCCTTTAAAAAATCCATGAAGTCGGCTCCGAATACCACTTATTTTTATAACCGATTCGAATGGAGGTTCTAATTTTGACCAGAATTTTTATATTGTATGTACTTATGTTTATCCCCGATTATCTCGCGTTTGGCTGAACCGATTTGAATGCGGTTTTCAGAAAAGCATTTGTTACATTCTGGACAAGGCTTTGGTAACATAATTTGAAGCCGGTTCCCTTTTTCAAGAGTTATAATTTTACCGCTTTAGCCTAGTTGGTAGGGACCCCGCCTACGAAGCTGGAGGTCCGGGGTTCGAATCTATCCCAGTCAGGCCATTCATTTGTGCGATGAGCACGATTATTTGTTCCTGAGTCTTGGAAATTTTCTATGTATTTAAGTATATATTTATCTATATATGTTAAGTATATACATCGTCGCCTAGTATCCACAGTACTTTGCTTAGTTTGGGACTAGGTCGATTTGTGTAAGCTTGTTTGAATATATGTATTATTTTATTAATGTATATGATTGCAGAAATACCAACCATTGTGAAATAGCCAGTTATTTAGGGGTGGCCAAAATTAGACAAATTACCCTCTCTTCGATAAAGTATGATTTAACTGGTCTATATCAATGACTGGTTGTGGCGTTTATACGATAAATACAAATAACATTTCAAAAATATCATTCGACTTCTCCCGTCTCTAATCTAACGAAGTAAATCAAATAATTGAAGGCATTTTTACAAAAACAACATTACTAACATTTTTGGCGGATTTGAGTTATTGGTATCATAGTGTTCGTCTAAGAAGGATCTAGAAGTAGTGCAAAAGATATTGTCCAAAAATTGCCCCATTTGTCCAAAATCGGTCCCTAAAAATATACGCATTTTACAAAAACTACATATCTATATTATTTTTTACAAAAAGAATATAACTGTATCACGTGAAAAATCTTGATTTTAAATAGGATATATGTATACCTACACACTCTTTTTATATTAGTAGGTTGTGTAACGGGCAGTTAAGTTCACAAATGTAAAAAAAAATGGAAACAAAGATATTACGATTGGTTTACGTATCCACGTCACGTTTACATCTTAAAAATGGGTGATTATAATAATACATCTCCAGATTCGTTAAAGAATATTACTCTAAAGAATATAGCTAACATCTTAAATCGTAATATAGAAATTTATCTAGATAAAAAGGATGAATTTGACTTTGTTGAAAAAGTAAGTATTTATTCATATGTCTTTATAATAGGTAACCTAACCTAACCTACCTGCCATCTTTGATATTTTATTTCTATTTATTTACTCTTTATTGTTTTAGCTGATTAATTTTCGGGGATGGATACATGGCTTGGGTTTGCCAAAAACCTTATACACTGAATTATATTTAATGGCATTACCGTCAAAAGATATCGACCTAGATGAAGAAAGGTTGATTTTCACCGAAATTTGCTTCAGGTGCGGACATACATACATATGATGATTATGATACCGGGTTGTATAATTGGCGGCAGGTGCAAACATTATACTGTCCCGACTGTTTAGGTGACAAGTTTATACGTATGTAATAAGTAATAAATAATAGTTATTTGTTATACAAGGGTGCAAAGTTGTATTTTAACCGCGAGTGTGGAATTGGAACACGAGCTAGCGAATGGATTCTAGGGTTGAACCACGAGCTAGCGAATGGATTCTATGGTTGAACCACGAGCGAAGCGAGTGGTTCGAAAATAGAATCCTGAGCGAAGCGAGTGGTTCAAAATTAGAATCCTGAGCATAGCGAGTGTTGCAACACACGAGGTAAAATAACTTTGTAGCCGTGTGTAACACAAATCTTTTCACCTCACTAAAGCGAGGAAATAGAAAAAGGAAAAAACAAAAGTAAAACAATAAAAAAAATTGGGTTTCTTCCAATTTTTCATTTCATTCAAATAGAAAATAAAAACTAAATTTGAACAAAAAAAGGCAAAAAAAATTAAGCAAAATTCAAAAACAAATGCTAAAGTAAATATATAAAGCAAAATATAATTTGAAATCTTTATTAGTCGAAATCGAGTATAATCACGATTTATTGCAAAAAAAAATTTTCCAACTTAAAATTCAAAATAAATGTTAAATTTGAAATTCCTATCCCTAAATTAGTCAAATTCGAGTATAATGACGATTTTTTTTTGCTTAAAATTCAAAATAGTTATAAAATTTGAAATCCTTATCCTTGAATTAGTCGGAATCGAGCATAATGACGATTTTTTGAAAAAAAAAAAAATTTTTTTTGCTTAAAATTCTGACAAAATATAAAATTTGAAATCCTTATCCTTGAATTAGTCGAAAACGAGTATAATGACGATTTTTTGCAAAAAAAAAAATTTTAGCTCAAAATTCAAAATAGTTATAAAATTTGAAATCCTTATCCTTGAATTAGTCGGAATCGAGTATAATGACGATTTTTTGCAAAAAAAATATGTTTTTTGCTTAAAATTCAAAATAATTATAAAATTTGAAATCCTTATCCTTGAATTAGTCGGAATCGAGTATAATGACGATTTTGTGCAAAAATAATATTTTTTTTGCTTAAAATTCAAAATAAATATAAAATTTGAAATCCTTATCCTTGAATTAATCGGAATCGAGTTTAATGACGATTTTTTGCAAAAAAAATATTTTTTTTTGCTTAAAATTCAAAATAAATATAAAATTTGAAATCCTTATCCTTGAATTAGTCGGAATCGAGTATATTGACAATTTTTTTGCAAAAAAAATATTTTTTTGCTTAAAATTCAAAATAAATATTAAATTTGAAATCCTTATCCTTGAATTAGTCGGAATCGAGTATAATGACAATTTTTTGCAAAAAAAAATATATTTTTTGCTTAAAATTCAAAATAAATATAAAATTTGAAATCCTTATCCTTGAATTAGTCGGAATCGAGTATAATGACGATTTTTTGCAAAAAAAATTTTTTTGCTTAAAATTCAAAATAATGATAAAATTTGAAATCCCTATCCCTAAATTAGTCGAAATGGAGTATAATGACGATATTTTGCCAAAAAATTTTTTTTTTTCTTAAAATTCAAATTAATTATAAAAAAAAAATTTAAATCAAAATAAATATAAAATCTGAAATCCAAGGACTGATTTTTTTCACACCACCTGAAAAAAAAATCAGATGAGCGAAAATTGTCCTGGCTGTTTTGTGTCCACCCACACTAACCGATATCGGATCCGATACGAATCTGACCGATATCGGATCGGATAGTGTGAGCATTAAGCAGTTTTCCAAACATTTTTATCGGTAATAAATCCTACACCGATATTGTATCGGATAGTGGGAACACGGCCTTACATGTTATTATGTTAAAAAAGTAACTAGGAACACGTTCGGATTTCAAAATTACTTTGCACACATGTGGATAAAATGCAGTTTTGCTATCTGTTTTTAAAGAATAAAAAAGGGCTTTCCGAGCTAGTGAGGTGAAAAATAAATTATCTTTTAACGTCTTTGTTGTAAACAATATTTACCTACATACATGTAGTCCTGTGTTGAGTTATTACTCAAGAGTGGATATTAAACCTCTTTAGACATGTAATAAATCTGTTCAAGAATGCCATGTGTAAAACATTCATGAAAACGTCATTATTATATTGTTTTATTGGTTACCTTACTGATTTACTTACTAATCACTCATCTATTAATAATTTGTTAAATCGCAATAACTTTTGAAATGGTAGGATTAAATAGAAAAAGAAAACGCAAAGAAAAAAAGGAAAATATCATAAAACGTAAAAAAAAGTCAGAGGCGAAGAACATATAAATCACAGAAAAAAAATGTAGCTCGTCAAATATAAAATACCTATCAGTTGTTGCGTTTTGATATGATCGAGACATCAGTTTGTTTAACTGCTTTTGTAACATTCACGGTGCTACAAAGGGCCGTATTAGGAGGATTCAAAATCATATATTGAATAATGTAGCTAACGCTCTTTTATTGTACCGATAGCAAATTCAACAGTGAATTGAGTTTCTTTAAACTATTTTGTTAGTCTGCCACCATACCATCCTGAACCCTATAGAACTTTGTTGGAGAATCATAAAAGGAAGATTGGCAGCCAGTAATACTGAGTTCACATTCAATAGCTCCATGAGAAAATTAAACAAATAGATTGAAGGGTATTTTCAGAAAAACCCAATAATAAGAAAGATACAGGTTACTGGGACCTAAGACATAATTTAACCGAAAACCATAACCTTGTAATCAATCTTAACGAATCGGATGAAGTTATACCAGTATCTACATTCGATTCGTAACCTGTACCCTTCCCATGAGTTTGCAATGTTTGCATTACCGTACTCGCTAGCGACTGCGTAAATGATTTAGAATGGGCAAAAGTACAGCGCCTCTGGCGGTTACGCAATAGAACTAAGAATCGCCATACTAAATCGTTTACGCAGTCGCTAAGCGAGTACGGTAATGCAAACATTGCAAACTCATGGTAAGGGTACTGTATCTTTCTTCTTTTTATTGGATTTTTCTGAAAATGGATGGGATTCTGTGTACCTAGTAATAAATAAATATATTTAAGAGTTTTTATTTGCATTCACTCACTTATTTCATTCATTATCTTTTTTTTTGCAATCAGTACTTCATGTAGTTGTGTGTGTAATCACTCACCCCAACTCTCGTGAAACTACCTATAATATAGGTTAGATGGACGTTTATGAATAAGGGGAAGGGGGGTACCCATTTAGGGCAGGGTTTTCTATCGCTGGAGTTGGGATAATTGGGTTACGTGGACGTAATTACCCTATATTCTATTACTCTACTATAGGGCCTATAGATATTAGGTACTGACGCATCTCGCCAATATTGAGTTGACTTTCATATTAGACATGGGGAAAAGCGTTACTTTTCGATCGCCGTTATTGTTATTCCCGTTCCAAAAAAATCACATTGAAAAATCACTGTGACTTTGTCACTTCGGTTATTTCGTGTCACGACATTTGCGTGTCGATCGTTCCCGGCAGTTACTGATATTTTTGTAACAACTGATGTTACTCTGTGACAGCGCACCGCAGTCACAGTCACAGTTAGTAACATTACAGCGATCACGAGGCACGACGCGACGCGTCGCTTACACACTGTTCCAGTGATATTGTCGGTAAAAACGTTATTTTGTAACGTTGTTACTTCGTGACAAGTCACACTGTTACTTTTTAACGGCGGATCACCGTGATTTTTTCATCGTGAGGGGTAGGGCAAGCCTTCTCCATACAAACTTTGTGCAGGATTTTCTTCGTTTGTGTTTGCATTAAAGTTATGATTTTTGGTCAGTAGGATTCCTACGCTTATTTTTATGTTAGCTATTTCGTGATGTAATTTTTTTGTCATTGATTTTTTTTTTTTTTTGAAATATTTGAAAATTTCCACATCACTTTCTTGGCATATCTAATATTTACATCCAAAAAAATATTACATTCATTAGCGCCAAAACCTACGAATAAAACGTGCACAGAGTTTGTATGGAGAATGCCTTGCCCACCCTTGCGCCTTAATTTGTTCCATTTTTAAATGATATAAATTCCATTGAAGACGATTGACGCCTTTTAAAAGGCCTTAAGGCTGGTTTTCCACTAGAGCTATGCTATGCTATGCTATGTTTTCATACATTTGACACGTAGCTCGAGCCGCAGCTATGTGTCAAATGTATGGAAACATAGCATAGCATAGCTCTAGTGGAAAACCAGCCTTAAGCTCGGGTTTCCTAGGATAGCGGTGCCGTCATATAGCGGCCGTAATACAGCGGTGAAATGACGTCACTAGAACGTTGTCTACGTAAACAAAGTGGCGTGGTTTCCTAGAGGGCGGTGATAACACGGTAATACATCCTAATCCTTATATCCTAATAATATTATAAACGTGAAAGTTTGTGCGGATGTATGGATGTACGTTCCGTTTAATCTCAAAAACTACTGAACGGATCTCTATGAAACTTTGTGTTGTAGCTTGGACATCAGAATAATTCAAAAAATTAGGTAGCAAAACTAGACTATCCGTGCGAAGCCGGGGTGGGCCGCTAGTCTGTAATAAAATAATACGGCCGCTATGTGACGGTCCCGCTATCCTAGGAAACCAGAGCTTTAGCCCGGGTTCGCACGAGCACTTTTTCAACGCGCGTTAAAATAAAACCCGACGTTAAGGTGAAACGTCACGTACGATTTTCATACAATTTTCCGGTCGACTACATGCGAAATCTATTGATGTCACGGACTTGAAATTGTAATTTTTAGATAATATACGACCCTCTTCTCCCGCAGTTTGAAAAATAAGGCGTAATAACGTCTAATTATTTAAATATAACCGTTTAAAAAATCATAAATTTTCACTCGGTGCCATGTATGTGTGAGTGAGTTTTATACTGTCCATGTAAAGAAAATGGCCGCGGTTTATGACAGATCGTTGTCCAAAACCTCCAATAGATGGCTCGGATGTCAATTTTAAGCTGTCGTTGACAGTTAGCTATAACAGTAGGTAGAACTTATTGACTTTATAGGTGGCGACACTTTCTTTGCAAACACTTTTATTTTGTGATGAAAGAGAAGGCATTCATTTTATCATACTGCGTTCTTCATTTTGGTAGTGACGTAACAGCCATGTCATTTGTTTTCTGATAGAACGAATTTCAAACTGTTAATGAAGGTGAAACGAAACTGAACACTTTATTGTTGCTTTATTGGGATTGCCTTATAAGGCACAGTAGTAAGACTCGACGTGAAAGGTAACGCTTTATTACAAAGGAATAAGGTGCACAAAAATTGCGAAAATGTCTATATAAGTCATGTAACAGTAACACACATTATTATTATATTATATTATAGATGATTGAGTTTCTTTTGAGATTATAATTGAGAAGTTTTACGATTTGTGTTTTAATACAGTTTTAAAGAAGTAAGGCGCCTACTCCGTACGAGTATACGTATGATTGGATTATATGGATAATTATTATTTTTGAAGTGAATACAAAACCCCGACAACGAAGTACCTATTCACTTCAAATAATCAAAACTTTTTCATCTCCACCTTTTGCAAGGTAATGTATGGAGTTCTATGGAGGCGAATCTCCTAAAATAAATTTATTACCGACCTGCATAAATGACATGTATTTTTGCTCAAGATGAAACACAACCATTTGTACTCGGACAACTATCTGCCTACATGCAAATTAAAAGCGTCCATGGGTTACGGTTGTCCATTGATAAAAAATAGCTCTACGGTGTCAATCGAATGTTAACAACGACCATAGGCTACGGTGTTTATTGAAAATCAACAGAGACGATAGGCTACGAAGTTAAACGGAATAGTCTAATGGGCTACGGTAGGATGTAACAGGGTCCATAGGCTATTGTGATAATTGGATATAACAACATCAGTAACTACTTTTGTAATCCCGTTATTACTAAGTCTGAAGCTTCTGTGGACGTTAGGTCAACCAATTTGATTTCTGGGCAACTTCGTACCTTGTCACAGTAACATCAATACGAGATTTCTAGCGGCTTTCATATAGATTTTCACTGTGACAAGGTAAGAAGTGGCCCAGAAATCAAAATTCGTTGCCGGTATATCCCACCCCACCGTGCCATGAGTTGATGAATGAGCATTTTTTTTAATACCACGGCGGTGGCAATCAACCTTATGGTTTGTTACCATCGTAAGTAGACAGCATAGCCTATGGACGATTGTGACTCAACAAAATATTCGATAGCGGTTTGTGCGACCCATTTTTTAGATGTACAGAACTCGTCGTGGTGTCCTTCTTAGTGTGTTGTACTTTCGAGATCTGAAATCAGTGTCGTCATTCTCATCCAAGCATGCATTTTGGGAATATACAGGGTGGATTTTCTTTATGCGTCAGTTAGGACAGCTACCAGATCCCGTGCTGCTACGCGAAAATGGTCTCTGAAGACCCTCCCTTAATTTTTAATCAATGAAGATTGGCGTTTACAGATTTTGGAAAAAAACATACAGGATGCGAGAAAAATGTCATTTTTCACTAACTTTTTTTTATGCCACTCGATCCCCTCGAGTCCTAACCAGGATCAAAGCTTGTATCTTGTATGGGACCAAATCTAGTTATGCTACCTAATTTTTTGAATTTTGAAATAAATTATAGCCTATGCCCTATTCTGATGTCTAAAGTTTCATAGAGATCCGTTCAGTAGTTTTTGAGATTAAACGTTCCGTCCGTACATCCATTCATCCGCACAAACTTACACGTTTATAATATTATTAGGATTAGGATTAGGATATTAGGATATTAGGAATTAGGATGTAAATGGATTATGCGAATATGAATATGAATATGGATATGGATTTGGATATGAATATGGATATGGATATGAATATGAATATGGGTATGGATTTGGATATGAATATGGATATGGATATGAATATGAATATGAATATGAATATGAATATGAATATGAATATGAATATGAATATGGATATGGATATGGATATGGATATGGATATGGATATGGATATGTATATGGATATGGATATGGATATGGATATGGATATGGATATGGATATGGATATAGATATGGATACGAATACGAATATGAATACGGATACCGATACGGATACCGATACGGATACCGATACGGATACCGATACGGATACCGATACGGATACCGATACGGATACCGATACGGATACCGATACGGATACCTTTGTTATAATTAATATCTTTGTTATTTACTTTCTTAATGACATAAAAAAAACAACTAGTTAGAGAACAGAATTGGAAAAGGCGTCTCTAAACAATGCAAGCGGCAAATCATGTAACATTTGGGGTGACAACGTTATCAGAGGGTTTGGACCCTCCAGAATACGGATCTGTCTGTCGCCATCTCGAAATTTGAGCCGGAAGTACGGTATACCGGAAAAGGTGCAGCCCATACTAAAAATTTCGTAGTACATTTAGTAAATTGTTGCTCTGGTACTCTAAAAGAGGTCCAATTGATATGGTTTTTTGGTATGTTGTGAAGGACAATATTAGCCATGGTAACCTAAAAATTTCGGCCCTCCAGCTCCATAACTTTGGCCGCCATCTTGAAAATAGTGTCACTTTTTTCAGTTCTTTGCTTTTACTGTCGTCAAAGTTCATTCCAATGCTAAACATAGTTCTGCAATATTGTAGAATACAAAATTTGCTAAAACTTTTGGGTACAAAGATTTTTTCACATCACCTATTCGGATAAGGGCTTTTTTTTCCCTGCTAGGAGGGATCAAAATGGCACTTTTCTTCCCTGCTAGGAGGGATCAAAGTGGCACTTTTCTGTAACGAGTAATAAGTTATTAGTATCGATTTTGATAAAATAAATGCACAACCATTGTTATTTCAGATCTTTCATTATCCTCAATAGGTGATGTGAAAAGCAGTATGTGTCACATGGAAGCAAAATTATTTCCACCTTGGGCGTTAATTCTTGAATCCCTCACTACGCTCAGGATTCTATTTTAGAATCCCTCGCTACGCTCAGGATTCTATTATATAATCCTTCGCTACGTTCAGGATTCAATTTACGCCCACGCCGTAAATATGTCATTTTGCTCCCTTGTGACACAATCTACTATTTCCATGACCCCTAGGGACAAAGATATGACAGGATATATCATTAAAAATTGCCACTTTTTTCTGGTTTTCCGTTCATGTTTACATTTTAAGTGCATTTTAGCGCTAACTATAGTTCGGCAATATTGTAGATCACGAAATTTGCTACAAGTTTTGTATTGAAATATTTTTTCCACGACCATTAGGCAAGAAGATATGAAGTCATCTATGGAGTAGCACCGTCGAAATTAGATACTTTTGCAGTTTTCTTCTCATATTTAGGTTTGAGTGCAATTAATCGCAATCTGTAGGGGATCTATGATGGTCGAGTGATAGCGGGATAGACGACAAGATAAAGCATCTGTCACTTTCCGATCTATACCACTTCAATCCCTCAAAAGACAAAATCGTCTGTTTCCACGATACCTAGTAAGATCATTTGCATATAATTTTGTCTTCTGTAATATTACAGACCTAGAACTTAAGCTAAAATACACTAAAACGCAAATATGGGAAGAAAACTGTAAAAAGAAGCAAATATCGACGGTAGTACTCCATAGATGACTTCGTATCTTCTTTCCTGATGATCGTGGAAAAAATATTTCAATAGAAGAGTTGTAGCACATTTTGTGATCTACAATATTGCAGAACTATACTTAGCGCTAAAATGCACTTAAAACGTAAATATGGGAGGAATACTAAAAAAAAATTGCAGTTTTAAAAATATCTCCTGTCATACCTTCGTCCTTAGGGGTCATACAAAAAATCTTTGTAGCCAAAAGTTTTAGCAAATTTTGTCTTCTACAATATTGCCGAACCATGTTTAGCACTAAAATGAACTTTAGCGACAGTACAAGGAAAACACTGAAAAAGTGACAGATTTTCCAAGATGGCGGAGAAAGTTATGGAGCTGGAGGGTCGAAAATTTCGGGATACAATGACAAATATTGTCCTTTATGGCATATCAAAAACCTATAACAATCGGACCATAATTAGGGTACCGAAACCACGATTTACCAAATGTACAACGAAAAAATTTGTATGGGCTGCACATTATCCGGTATAACAGACTTCCGGCTCAAATTTGGGTATGGAGACAGGCAGAACCGTATTCTACAGGGTCTAAGCCCTCTGATAACGTTGTCACCCCAACTGTTACATGACTTGCTTCTTGTATGCTACTTCTTCAAAAATGGGCCTACTCTAAACGGGTTGCACTCCGGAAGTGCCGGCAGAAGTGAAAACTCAATAAAGGAAGTAAAATAACAAAGATATTCATATCCGAATCCGTATCGGTATCGGTATCCGCATCCGTATTCACTCATATTCATATTAAGTAATACTCATATTCATACTCATATTCGCATAATCCATTTACATATACATAAATATCCCGAGTATCATTGTGTCTTACGCATCGTGTAACCAGCTGAGTTTAGCTGAGTAGACCCCTCCTAACATCGCAATCACGATACTAGGAGGTGTCAACTAGCTGGTCTTACGAATCGTCGCGAGTTTAACTATTTTCTCCCATCACAAAAAGTGATCAGCGCCGCTAAAGAAGTTTTAACTTCAAAAAAGTTTATCAAAAATGACCTTTTTCTCGCACCCTGTATGTTTTTCCAAAATCTGAAAACGCCAATCTTAATTAATTTGAAATCGAGGGAAGGTTTTCTAAGACCATTTTCACGTAGCAACACGGGATCTAGTAGCTGGGCAGCTACTGCTGAGGGCTCACTGACCCAAAAAAAATTCACCCTGTATAATATAATGAATTTCACTACGTAGACACACAGACACGCAGACACACTAAGTAGACATTACTAGAACTAGAACTTAACAAAAGTACTTTGCAAAAACAAACTTTCGTACAATTTCCATTGACATATTAGATAATATTGTTAATTCTGTCAAAAACGTTGTATGGCAAAAGTTTTCTTTAATTAGTGTCTTTTTAGTACATTTACCTTAAGAAATTATTGATACTGGATAGGAATGGAATCGATGGGCATAAAAAAATAGTAAGTGAAAAATAAAAGAAAAATCCACCCTGTATACTAGGTACTTATCATCATCATGATCATACAAACTTTTGATCCTGGATAGAAATGGGATCGATTGGTATCAAAAAAAAAGTTTGTCCACAATGACCTTTTTCTCCCACCCCACCCTTCATTAATTCAAAATCAAAGGAAAGTCTTCTTAGATCATTTTCGCGTAGCAGCACGGGATCTGGTAGCTGCCATTGCCATCACTGACCGGAAAATAAAAACCACCCTGTATAAATAAATATTTGACGCCAATCTTTAAAAATCGACCTAGACCCAAAATAAGCATGTATGTACTATCGAACCAACTGAATCGTCCGTGACCCACCGTGGAACCTTGTCACAGAAAATGTCATAGTGACATCGTACTGCCTGACAACGAAAATCATTATGACACTTTCTGTGACAAGGTTCCACGGTGGGTCACGATTCAGTTGGTTCGATAGTACCTAAAGCTTGTGCTATAGACGACGGTATTTATATAAATGTAATAAGAAGAACCAACATGGCATAGCGACGTTGCCATACTGTCCCAAGTGCGACCTGACAACGATGCACGAACGCATTCAAGAATTTTCAAGGGCTCACGGGCATAATACAAAATATGTTGTGAATATCATTTCATTTTTTGGTTGACGATTCCATGCCACTCTTCTTAGTGAATTTGTACAGATATTATGTGCTTTGATATTATTTATTTCCTACGGAATTTCATAAAATAATTCGGCCACTGCAGTATTTATTAATAAAAGAAACATGCTTGACTGAAAACGCTTCAATAGTTCAGTACATAATATCTGTACATTTATTTCGTACTAGGATATATATTCATATATATGAGCGTTCGTATTTTACTTCACCTAGCAAGTACCTATATAATAAAATATAAGAAAACGCAAAACGATAGATTAGATTATGTATGATATAAATAAATTGCAGTACAATTTTGTGTCTATAAGAATTTACATCGTGATCTTTAAAAATGTATGATAATTGCAGTACAATTTTGCGTCTAATAGAATTTACATCGCGATCTTTTAAAAAAATGCTGTATAACGTAATAACAACTAACTAACTAACTATAACTATATTAAAAAATAATAAATGAACTTTGAAGAAAAATAAAAATACAAAAAGACTATGGTACCCGACCAAGGCTCGAACGTGGGTCTCTAGCGATACTGCGAATAAATTTGCAAAAGCGTAAACCACAGGACTATCCCATGTCTTCAAGAAGAGTGCGAAAATGTAGTTCTATTTATTTCCGCCTTATTTACGTTTGTCGCACATTTTGTAATTTTGTAAATGTGAGTGATGTGAGCTACTTCCTTGATTTATTATTGCGCCCTCTATAATCAACTTGCGTACTGTTTGACAATGACTGACATTGCCTGTGACATTAGGTACGCACGTGTGCGTGAATGGACGAAATTGCAAATATTTCGCTTTCGGTCGAATACACGTAAAAAATAAGCACTGTTTAGTGCAGGTAGATTTCGATTCATACGTACGATTTTTTGCTTCTTCCGCAGTTTGAAAATCATCATATGTACTTTAGCAGTTTCGCTGAAAACCTTGAAAAACCCACTAAATTCCAACGTGCTGCCATCTATTGACAGAACATCGACAGGAACCCGTAACGTTTCACCTTAAGCCAAGCAGCAATCGTTAAGCCAAGTTGGAGGCCGTCGGGCGGTTTGAGAACTTCTAACAGTCAAGTTGCCCACTCACTTGACAAAGCCTAATCCCAATAAGGTCTAGTTTCCCCTCGGGGTTGGAAGGTCAGATGGCAGTCGCTTCCGTAAAAACTAGTGTCTACGCCAAATCTTGGGATTAGATAGTGGACCCCAGGCATCCTTCAGGATGCAACTGTACTGGGATAACGCTAGGAGGATGATGAGGACCGCCAAGAACCTATAAAGTGGTTGTGTGTCGTCGTGCCCACGACGCCAACAACCACTTAAAAGGTCGGAGTGAAGGTGTACTTTGATCATGAAAAAAATAATTTATGTCACACCTGGCCATAAAGCGGCAATTACCGCACCTTCCGCGCGCGTGAAATCCCACACAAACACACAGGAGGCCAGGGGCTGACATAAAATTTTGTACTTAACACGGGCGGTAATAAAGAAAGCCTCAGATCGCATATTTATCGCCCTTGCCTTCGGCTCGGGCGTCAAATACCTGCGATCTGAGACATTCTTTGTTTTACCGCCCTTGTTAAGTAATGTACTATTATGAACTGTTCTAATTTGTTTTTATTGGTTTAGAAATTACACCAAAAAAACAGTGCTTGGCGTACTGGGCACGACGACACACTATCGCTTTGGCGGTCAAAGGGTTAACGTCCAACGTCGAAAATCGAACAGTGCTCGATAAAAAAAACGCTGCGCTTTAAAATTTACATGGTTATCAATTTGTGTCATTTCAACGTTTTTTTACCGCGCGTTAAAAAAAGCGCTCGTGCGAGGCTAAGGCAGAGGTTTTTAATATGTCTTTGTACTAAATTGTGCTTTTGTTACAGATGTGACTTCAACAAATACACAATTCGATGTATTAACACCGTGGGTGAGCTCACAGCGAAGCAAGAGGCACAGATGGAGGTAGACAACGCGGACAACTCAAGTGGGCGCGGATCGCTCTCTGATTCTGATTAAAGCTGCAAACGCACAGACAGCGGTGGCGGCGCGGTGCGGAGGCGGTACCGGTTGTAATATTCGAACTAATATGAAAGGGTCCGCACAGAACGCTTTTTTCCCGGCCGGTTTTCTGTGCGGACCCTTTCATATTAGTTCGAATATTACAACCGGTACCGCCTCCGCACCGCGACGCCCCGCCCCGCTACCGCTGTCAGTGCGTTTTTACCTTAATTACTAATATACGATTTATAAATAACATACTAGTTTTATTCAGCCCATAACAGTCATATTTATCTTATATCTTTAAACGAGCAGTTCTTGCATATATATTTATTTACATTTTTATTTCTTTCGGGGATCTCGGAAAAGGCTCTAACGATTTTGATGAAATCTGGTATGTGGGGGTTTTCGGGGACGAGCAATCGATCAAGCTAGGTCTCTTGGCCGGGAAAACGCCGAGCAAAGCTCGGTCGCCCAGATATCTTCTTATATCTTTAAACGAGCAATTCTTGTATATATTTATTTATTTGTTTTTTTATTTATTTCGGGGATCTCGGAAACGATTTTTATGAAATTTGGTATGTAGGGAGTTTTCGAGAATCGATCTAGATTCTAGCTAGGTGTCATGCCCGGGAAAACGCCGAGCAAACCTCGGCCGCCCAGATTAATAGAGGGCGATTAATAATCCCAGTAGCTCAATTCCACGTACACACATACATGAAACCTGAAAAGATTACACTCCTTTTTTTGTCAGTCGTGTAAAAACAAGTATAAATTAAATAGACTGCCTACAAACACAAAGGGTTTACTTTTCACTAGGTGGCGATATTGAAAAGAAATACCAACAACAAAATTGTTTCCTCCTTTTGTTTTTGATTTTTAGGGTTCCGTACCCGAAGGGTCAAAACGGAACCCTATTGGTGTCGCCCAGGCGTCCATCCGTCCAACGTCTGTCACAAGATTTGTTTTGAAGAATTTTTTGACTTCCAATGGAAATGAACTTGAAATTTTGTGGGAAAACAATGCTCATTATTACGTATATTTTAACAACCAATACTAATATATTGATAAATAATATTTTTGAGGTTGGTTCGGAACCCTAAATGTGCGAAGTCCGACTCGCACTTGGCCGGTTTTTTACTTTTATTGTATTAAATTACAAGTTATCCTTGTTACAGTTGTCACAAAGGACGGTAATAGGTTCAATACATAGAAATATTTAAGGCATTTTACTGCTGGCAACGCACATATGCGTTCACGTCCATACAATAATTTTGTTCCTAGGGGCGAACCTGGCAGCGAATGTGTTAGGGTGACACTACCAGTAATGGACAAGACCCAATGATGAACATTAACTCTTATGTAAAAGAAATAAGAGTCATTCATTTTTTATAGAACAATTAATTTAAAATCGTATGATCTTTGAATAAGGGTTGAGGTGTCCATTATTGGTGCTAGTGTTCATAATTGGTGGTGTCACCCTATCTAGATGCTATTGGGTTATAAAAATAAAACCAAATGTAAACCGAGACTCAGTGCATTTTATTACCATTACCAGCCGACAGCACAAAACTGACAGAATTAGTGTGTTGGCCACACATCGGCAGCACGCCAGTTCTCGCTAGCTTGACTAGGCTAGCGAGTGTAACCAGCACTGCTATGGTCAGGAACGCCCACCGGGCGATGTTCGCGTAACCGATCAATGTGTGCGACTGTTTCAGCTCCTCCTGAATGTCTGCCGGCAATTCCGCGCCCTGCCGAAATAAATAATTGGATTAAGGGGCCTGTATACGCAAGGCCTTCTCCATACAAACTCTGTGCAAGTTTTATTCGTCAGTTTTGGCACTCCCGCGTATAATTTATTTTGCTTGTTAATATTAGATATACGAAGCAAAAAAGATCAAATAATTAAAAAAGCTAACTAAAAAATATGCGCACTGACCAAATATCATAAGTGCAATGCAAACACAAGTGAAGAAAAACTTGCACATTGTACAAAGTTTGTAGTAGTAGTAGTGTGGTTGACGAAATATAAGCTGCACCGATTCGCCATACAAGTTGTTTGAGGAATCGGTGCACCTTACATTTCGTCAACTATAACACTTTATTGCACAAATTAAGTACATACAAGGAAAACAAACTAGGTTTGTATGGGCTGTCGTTGCGTATACAGGCGCCTTAAGATGTTGGAATCGCACGGAATAGGAATGATCCACGACTGTACTTTTTATATCCTTGAGAAATTGGTATCCCTCAAAAGAATGAATGTAAATAATAGGCCACAAGGTTATAGTGTTACCAAAAGTATTGATATTTGATTGCCGCTTTTGACATCAATTTATTGCTTCAAAATCGTACATTTTTTTCGCATAGAAGGTAAGTATCTATGTAAAATAGATAGGCAACATTATTTAATTAGATAGGTAAGTCGTCCCAGGATATCAAAATGCTCCTCTCACCTTCTGGGGCATAGCGTTCACCGAGATCTTTGAGATCTCTAACCATGGGTTGTCGCCTTTCAGACCTCAGGCACACCTCTGACACGCGAAGGAACGTAAGCGCTGTGGGTAAGTACCTATGTGTGCGTGTGCTGTCGGTACACGCGTCAATTGTTTGCGCGGGTGCGTAGCGCGTGGCGCGGACGAATCGCGAGGCGCGACGGCCCCCGATCGACACCATGCGGGCCTCTCAGGGACGAGGTAACTGACCTCGGTGCGGGGGGTTCGTGGCCATTCTGTATGTAGTACTAATATACTATTCTGTGCCTTAGGTGTGAATTTAACCGAGAGCCGCCCTGAGTACTACGTACCTCGTCGATCCACAGTAGAGGGAACACTCCTGTGCGTACGTTTTCCAACTGAGGGATCCCCTTCATTTGCCGCAACTCAATGTTGAACTGCAACCGCCTGACACCTTTCAACACAACCCCAGTTATCTGAAAGCAATAGGCAGATATAAGAACATACCTAATTTTAAAGCGGTAGGTACCTATTGTCGCTTGTAATGTAATACAAGCAAAAGAGCCGATGTAAGTAATGAAAAGAGTTGTAAAATTGAGTTACCTATAAGATTTTGTGTACAGGGCTCTGCAGTACCCTTACCATGAGTTTGTATCGAAAACTCTTACCGTACTCGCTATCGACTGCGTAAACGATTAAGGTTCGTACAAAACTCTAAGGCCGAATTCTGTCAAACGAACGCAAGCAAAACTCGACTTTGAACTCTGATTGTTAGGTAAATTTTTGCTTGCGTTAATTTGACAGCACTTGGCCTTTCAGTTGTGTACGAACTTATTTATAAGGGAACTTAACAACTTGCCATTTTTTTCTGGGCCACTTCGTACCTTGTCGCAGTGACATTAATATTAGATCCTTAGCGACTTGCACTCTTGTAAGTACGTAAGTGTGTAAGTACATAATTTTAAGTGCGGTATTGCCACTTTATGGCCAGGTGTGACATATTGTGAAGTGCACAACTGCCAATGTTCAATAATACCCACAATTGTCTGAGCAGGAAAATAGTGTTTTAAGGTGAGGGGTAAGGCAAGCTCTCTCCATACAAACTTTGTGCAAGTTTTCTTCCTTTGTGTTTAATTTTTTACACTACAGTTATGATTTTTGGTCAGTATGCTTATTTTTCAGTCAGCCATAGCCTGTAGGTTTCTTTTTTATTTAAACAATTTTTTGTATTTTTTATTATACTGATTTTTGAAATTTTTGAAAATTTCTTCTTCAGGTTCTTTGTATATCCAATATTTACAACCAAATAAGAAAATTATATCCGGGAGTGCCAAAACCGACGAATAAAACGTGCACAATATTTGTATGGAGAATGCCTTGCCCTACCCCTCGCCTTAATGGAGTTCGTAGGTACCTATATTATATTAGCTAATCCATCAGTATCAATCAAGGGTAAGCAGGGCAGGGCAGGGTAGGCAGGCCCTCAATTTCTTGCACTTTGAAGTAAGCAGGTACAGTCGACCAAAAAAGTGGTCTACCACTTTTCGATTCTATTATGTGTATGTTAGAGTCCAAAAGTGGTCGAGGACTTTATTTGCTGACTGTACCTACTTACACAAAGTAAAGTACCTACTCCATATAGATTCGCAATCCTTTTTAGGGTTACGTACCCAAAGGGTAAAACGGTACCCTATTACTAGGTACTAAGACTCCGCTGTCCGTCTGTCCGTCTGTCACCAGGCTGTATCTCACGAACCGTGATAGTTGAAATTTTCACAGATGATGTATTTCTGTTGCCGCTATAGCAACAAATACTAAAAACCCGAATAAAATAAATATTTAAGGGGGCTCCCATACAAGATACGTGATTTTTTTGCCGATTTTATAGATAATGGTGCGGAACCCTTCGTGCGCGAGTCCGACACGCACTGGGCTGGTTTTTAAAAGTGTTCTTTCGATAAAGGGGAATTTCATACAAAAGGGTATTTGGTACGGTTTCATCAAAGTGAAAAATTGAAAAATTAAACGCCGTTATTTGGGGTTTGAACCCACGACCTTTGGAAACCGTCCATTGCTTTTAACCAACTGAGCTACCGTGGCTACCCCTTGTGGTGGTGGATCTTTCAATCATTCATTAGCACTTTGCTAATTAAGGCGCTACAATGAAAAATATCGCGTCCTTTGAAACGCTGTTCTGCCCAGAAGAGGAAACAATAGGGACTGATTTTCAGATGTATAATTCTTGACTATATGATTGTGTTTCTGACAATAGCCGAAACATTATTGCTTAAAATTTTCTCGATAGGAAAAAAATCCAAAGTTGAGTCTATACATATTTTCTTTTTTACTCAGCCTACTAAAGACACGATTAAGTTAATATGATGGTATTTTACCTCATCTAAACTCTGTCAAGAGGAAATTAAATAACACTACACACAGATATTTATCGAGATTTGTCTAAAAAAGCCATTCCCGCTCGTCTCTGGAACGGTCTACCTCCCAAGATCCGTAAATCCCCAAATAAGTTCGCTTTTAAAAAGGCTGTACGTGATTTCTATGCTGGCAGATTCGTGGAGTAGTGTCTGTTTTGTAATTCTCGTATATGTATATATATATATATATATATGTATATAGATGTATATATTATGTATATTGTATATATGTGTATCTATTTGTATTTATATATGTTTATGTATTTATATAATTAATACGTATTATTAGTTGCACCGCCAACAATTTTTCTGCTTCGCCTTAAGGTTGACTGGTAGAGAATGCCATATGGCATTAAGTCCGCCTTTTGTACGATAAGTTTTTCTTTTGTGCAATAAAGATTAAATAAATAAAATTCCCAAAGAGTGTTGCATCCCGTTTTGCCGTGAGCGAAAAACATATGCGCGTATCTTTCACGGGGGGCGTGGTCGAGCGAATCGATATATCCCCTTAAGGCGCAGGGGTGGGCAAGGCATTTTCCATACAAACTCTGTGCACGTTTTATTCGTAGGTTTTGACACTAACAAATGTAATATATTTTAATTTAAAAAATAATATCAGTGAAAAAAAAAATTACATCACGAAATAGCTAACAGAAAAATAAGCATACTGACCAAAAATCATAACTTCAATGCAAACACAAACGAAGAAAATTCTGAACAAAGTTTGTATGGAGAGAGCTTGCCCACCCCTCCTCTTAACCTGTGGCGTTTAATTTTTCAAATGGTTACTTTGAAAATTAAGAAGAGCCTAGTCCTCACCGGGTCAAGATACACATAAGTGTTGTGCTTCTCCTTATCAGGGCGGATCCCGTCTTCGAAGTATTCCAGCAGCTCCTCAGATGCGAGGTAGAAGTGTGGCAACGTCGCCAACGCGGGTGCGCCTTGACACGGCTCCAGGTTCAACACCCCCATCAGCAGGCAGCCGTCGTGGTTGCCGCTCCAGTTCCTGAACAATGCGGTAGATGGGCATTTTCACTTTGAAAAGAAAAAAAAGAATAGAAAAGAAAAGAAACATTTATTCGCGTAACACTTACAAAACAGGACATTACAAACCGAATTTTGTCACGAAATGGTCACAATTCAGCGTTATGCTGGCAGAGCCAGCGCTGGTCTTCCGTTGTGACCATTTGGTGAAATCACGGCACAATGATGAAACAAACACACTAAACAACAAGAAATAGAACAAATATACACGAATAAAAAAAACATTAAAAAACACCAAAAGAATTAAAAAGTAAAATTCAAAAGAAGTTACCCGTTTGGGTATTCTGACTCAGAATCACGATTCACGAGTACTATCCATTTCCGCGAAGAAAAAAAGTGTCCCACCAAACGCTTGACGCTTTTTTCATACAGTTTACGTGGCTCGTCACAAAACTGACACTGAAAATTTGTATGGAAAATCAAGGACATTTTTTTTCTTCATCTGAACCAATAGTACTCGTGATTCTGAGTCAGATTACCCAAAATCACCGAGATCCGAATAAAAGTAGGGGAGGGGGTACACTGAAAATGCCCAGATGACTCATGTTACAATTTATAACATAGTGAGGCTATGGGTAGAAAACCCATCAAATTATCACAATCACGATATATAGTATAAAACATGCTTAGGGAGCCGATTTTTGAGAGTCGAACGCTCGAATTTTCACTCGAGATCCGTCAAAAAACTATGACGTTTTGACAGATGTCGCGTGAAAAGTCGAGCGTTCGACACTCAAGAATCGGTCCCCGTCTTTAAAACTACGAAACGGATTTTGATGCGGTTTTTTTGTAATAGATAGTGATTCAAGAGGAGGTTTATATGTATAATTTGCACCCGTGGGCGGTCGTCAGTAAATTAGACAAATTCATCAAAAACACAAAAATATATGGGACTAGATATAATGGTTCGCAAAAATGAGTTTATTTATTTATAGCTCATGTAAATTGAGAATTACCAATTTATTGTCGAGTTGTGAATAGAATACTCATGTTTCAATAAAAAAGAAATTGTATGGCAATGCAATATTTCACGAGCAAAACGGGAAATTCCCCTTTTTCCATTCAAAGGTAGTACGATATGGAGCGTTTTCAACGCACGTCCGCTATTCTGTGCTTTGCCTCTCATTTTCGTCTTTTCTGTTGCTTTAATTGTAGGTGGTCCCATACAAACATTTGATCGTCTCTAAAAACTGGTTCGAAGGGCATGAGAAAAAAAAATGACGTGCCTATTATTACTTACCATTCTTTAACCTGACTTATATGCCGGGCCCAATAAAGCGATTAGGAGTGCCAGAAAGAAGCCTAGGGAAATCCGTGGAAATCTCCGACATGACCGCGCGGGCGGTTTATAGTAAACTCCCGTGAGTCTCAGACATATTGAAATACATATAATAAACGGGTCACTCACGTCTTTATCGTCGAATACGAAAAGTACGGGAGGCCATTGAAATTAGTCGCTACTCGAATTTCATTCAGGATACGGTCAGTACCGCCCAGCTGGAGAACTGTTTTAAATACTACGTCTGTGGCAAGTGTAAACGAGGCTTTATCTTGTGACATTGTGAGTGTTGTGTGCAACTCGACATTGAATAATAGTGACGAAAATATTTCAAAATGTTATTCGTATTTGGAGGCGTTTTTATAGCATCCGAGTGATACATATTTGAGGCGCGAAGCCCCTCGGACCGCAAGGCCGTGAGTGGTGGTCAACGTCGCCCACGTCAGGCGTTAGGCCTCTGTATGTTAATGAAAGTTCCAGATATATATTTTTGCTGAATTTTTGTTCGCTTAGCTTCAGACTTCAGAGCCTTAGGCACCCGAACGCGCAACGGATAGTAGTAGTATTCTTTGTATAGAAATTCAAACAAGTGCGTCCACTGATCCTCGCCTCCGTACGGTGCGGATCAGGGCCTGTATTGCGAACATCGAAATCCGAACTTCGTATAGTGCCGTCCCTTTCACTCTTATAGTGTATAACACGAGAGTGAAGGGGACGGCACGAGACGAATTTCGGATTTTGATGTTCGGCGTAGACCCTCAGAACAATCTGTTGCGTGCGATGCGTACGATGCGTGTGACGCGAAACTGTGAACGAACCAGATCACGCTAAGGAGTCGGCTTAAATATAAATAAATGTATTTAAAAATGAAAATCTATTTTACTTTTTGCAGAAGCATCTGTTCTCTGGGTTCGCAGTTTTAGCGGCCAGTGCTTCTTCCTTTATTTCATAGTAGATAGCATCCATGCCGAAAATCTTGTCTGGCCCGACTAGATTCGCGTACAGAGACCTGAAAAAGAAATTGGTTTTCACCACATTCGCTCGTAATGGACTTCATTAAGGGTCCTTATTAGTTAAAAAAGGCTCATCTATTCAGGCTATTTTCTATTTAATTAACACGTATTTTGAGATTTTATCAATGTTACTATCTAGAACAGGACTATTGTGACCTAATGACATTCATTTTAAATGTATTTTTAGGGTTTTTCATTAAGAAATATTGATTCAAACATCACTCCAAATCGACCATTTTCAGGCTAAAAACAGCTTTTTTCCGCGTAAATTCTACTACACACAATAAAATCAAAAAAGGACAATGTTACTATCTAAAACTTTAAAAAAGTCATCTTATCCTTTAATCACTTTATTGGTATCATCAATACTTTTGTCAAAATGTTTGATCAAAAAATTTTTTAAAGACTTATAAGGCCTCTTAAGCGCATGCTTAAGGCGATGTGTCGATTGAAACAGACGCCCTTATGTTTTTCACTCAAGGCAAAACGGGATGCAACACTCTTCGAGAATGGTTTTTTTAAACAAATCTTGACAAATATCTAACTGTGTGCTGGTTTATTAAATTTCCTCTTGACAGAGTTTAGATGGGGTAAAATACCATTAATATGATTTAACTTAATCGTGTCTTTTAATAATGTGTTGTGGGCTGAGTAAAAAAAGGAAAATATATACTCAATTTTGGATTTTTTTTCAATCGAGAAAATTTTAAGCAATCATGTTTCGGCTATTGTCAGAAACACAATCACATAGTCAAAAATCATATATCTGAATATTAGCGCGTATTGTTTCCTCGTCTGAGCAGAACAGCGTTTCAAAGTTTCTAAATTTCTCGTTGTAGCACCTTAATACAGAACAATACGGTAGATTTTTTGTCTGCATAAAATAAACGGATTGTTACCTGCATACTTCCGGTTCGAAGGTATACAACCGCTTCACAGGTTGCTCTTCAACCGGCGGGAAAACAGATGCGTCTGATCCGTTCAGCATCCCACAGTATGGGTCCCGCCACTGCTTCATCATTTTCTTGCCTTTGTAAGATACAATGTGGCCGAGCTCTTGGAGGTCTTTTGTGCCGCGTACCATCTCGTATGGACCGGTTTCCGTCAGGTTCATCTGTAGAAGCGACATTAGATAAATTAAGGGGCTGACAACACCTAGAAAAAGTCCCGCTCTAACACGCGTGAGTTTCCAATTAACCATCCCGCTCTTTACGGAAGCTCTGCGCGTAGAATAGTAAATAAACACTAGTGTGGATTATTTGTGAAATATGGCTCGTTGGCGGTTTAGGTATGAATATGTTGACTTTGTGTTTTTAATTGCAGAACCATACGTAATAAAAATAAAGACGTAGAACCGTTCAATGATGAATTTAAGACCAATCTTTGCAATTATTTTCTATCGAGCCGATTTCGTCCAATTATGTATCAAGTCCGTACACGGTCTTTGAAATATGATGAATATTAACATATATTTGTTTTGATGTGCTAGAACAAATAGTTTTTCTTAAAAAACTGCTTAAATAACATCAATTTCAACAAAATTAGGTCTTGACAGCCTGTTAAGTAGGTGTACTCAATAAAGTGCCCGGAGCGACGATGAGCGGAATCCACTACCGTACAATGTCTTTGTTGCCTACTGTCATGGCGTCGTTACCCAATAACGTCTTTGAACACGTGGTTGGCGAAATCATCATAAAGATGGAAACAACATTTTTTTTTAAAGAAGTGTGTAATATTATAAAACGAATTCACACTTCAAGTATTTTAAGTATGACTATAATATATACACAGCAAACTTGAGTGGTAAAAAAATATTTGGTCCAAGTTTTGCTGGCTGTGACTTGGGATTAAATAGGTTGGACCGAAATCCAAAATATAAGAGAAGAGAAGACACTCTGATCTTATAAACCTTTAATATTATTAACACGAAACTTCGTGGGAATGTTCAGATGTTACTCTATCACGTCAAATGAAGTAGGTACCTAAAGGATTTGATAAATCTTTGGGACCGACGACGGTGGTTTTTAGACTTACACCCGAAGCCTTCGCCGCCTAAAGACCACCGTCGTCGGTCCCTAAGATTTATCAAATCCTTTAGGTCGAAGGGTCCAAACCTTATTGCTGTCACTCAGTACGTGTTCGTCCGTCCGTAGTCAGTCACAAAATTTAGTTCCGAAGATTTTTTTAACTTCCCATTGACATATGAACTTATTTAGTATACTTTACTAAACAAACTTAGTTTTGCGGTTGGTTCGGAACCCTGAATGTGCGAAGTCCGACACGCACTTAGCCGGTTTTTATTCAACTTCCTACCTACACTTATATATATGAAGTATCGGATCTAGGAATTTTATTAAGCCCCTTAAACCACCCCCGTCCCTACCCCCTGGATCCGCTACATGAACATAGATCGATGTCATTTATATTATAGGTATGTATATGTACCTATGTTAATACTTACATGCGAGAACATTGAGAAGTAGAAACTTTGTCCATCTTCGGCAGGGCGCATCGTGGGGGGTTTGTCGGATTTCATTTTTGAGCATACGAGGCCTGTAACAGAATTTAGTATTATGAGCATGTCAGTTCTGACATGTGGGTTAAGCCTAGTTCCATAGAAAAAGGGTGACACCACCAGTAATTGACAAGGCCCAATGATGTACTTTAACTCTTATGTAAAAGAAAATAAGAGTCATAATTTTTTTATAGAACAATCAATTTAAAACCGTATATGATCTTTGAATAAGGGTTGAAGTGTCCATTATTGGTTGGTGGTGTCACCCTAGTATATAAAGTAGTTATATATTATGCGCCTGTGTTACGTTACACAAATATTATTCCCATACAAATTATGCCTTTGTATGATATTTGTATAACATTTTTGTGAATATTCCGTTGTGTTACGTACAATTTTTTTGCAATACACCCATAAGGCGACTTCCTGACTTGGCGGGGCGGGATCGATATGTGACATTTTCTTCTTTGACGTAAACTTACTGACGTCGCAAAGATTCCCACTTGATATAATACTGTCAGTATTACGTTTGCGCAGTAGTAATATCATGCGCAGAAGCGAAGCAGTACCGCCTTCGCATCGTCCCGCTACCGCGCATCCCGCGCCAGTCAGGAAGCACTCATTTAAATGTAGGGGCGTAGTAAAAAATGGTATCGCGTCGACTGACAGCTGACACTGACATTTGACACTTCTCATATCGTACTGCCTCCGCACCGACAAATCAGGAAGTCGCCTTAGGTAGCGGACTCCAAGCATCCTTCAGGATGCGACTGTACTGGGATAACGCTAGGAGGGTGATGATGATGGGAGGAAATGGCCGGCCATGTGCTAGTCGGACTCGCGCACGTAGGGTTCCGCACGTGCACGTGGCACGTGGGGTACCATTATCTATAAAAACGGCAAAAAAAAATCATGTCTGTTATAGAGAGCCCCCTTAAATATTGATTTCATTATGTTTTTCAGTATTTGTTGTTATAGCGGCCACAGAAATACATCATCTGTGAAAATTTCTACAATCTATCATGGTTCATGAGATACAGCCTGGTGACAGACGGAGAGACGGACAGACGGACGGACAGCGGAGTCTTAGTAATAGGGTCCCGATTTACCCTTTGGGTACGGAACCTTAAAAAGCCATTTCTGAAGTTCTCGTTGGCAGACATCTTATGCCAGGATAACACGTACCGAGCAAAATGGCGAGACAGTAATATTAGTATGGAAGTTTTACTCGGCAAGTTGCTCGGTATGTACGTGTGACCAAGGCATTAAACTAGTCCATCTATACCTAACTTAGCTGTTTTTTTGTGATTGTAAATTTATGATGCATGTATAACACCAACATTTTTCCAAAGGCTTAAGGGTCCTTATTGGTTAAATTAAAAAAGGCTCATCTATTTAGGCGATTTTCTGTTTAATTAAGACGTATTTTGACATTTTATCAATGTTACTATCTAGAACAGGACTATTGCGACCTAATGGCATACATCTCAAATGTATTTTTAAACATCACTCCAAATCGACCATTTTCGAGCTAAAAACAGCTTTTTTCCGCTTAAATTCTACTGCACACAATAAAATAAAAAAAGGCCAATGTTACTCTCTAAAACTTTAATAAAATAATAGTATCCTTTAATCACTTTATTGGTATTATCAATACTTTAGTCAAAATTTTAAATGAAAGATATTTAAAATTTGTAAGGCCCCTAAGTTGTAACTTAGTTAGGTGGGAAAATCTTCGAGACTCGATACTATGTTAAACGAATTATTTAAATATACTTACCTACAAATTTGTATGGAACCTTTTGTGCGCACCGACTGAATTAGACGGATTTAAAAAAAAATATTATTAGTCATTATACACGTCAAGTACGTTAATGTCACCGTGGTCACCTTTGAGTTATTCAAGGTCGAGTTTTAATTTTGATCTCTGAACTTTTCTACTATGAACTCTTGATTCATGTTTTTCTTTGAATATAGATACCGTAGGTATACAAGAATAATTCATATTACGGTTGTGTCAATGTAATGAGTGAACTAATGTGACTATTTGCTTACTCGCTAGTCTGCCCTCTCATGGTAGAACCACGTAATCCGGGTTACGTTGTTTTGTCGTAACTAAGCTTAATCCATTCCTGGTATTAGCATCTACCATATGAACCATCATATATATATTTTTTTGTTTTTGGATTACGTTATTTTGCCGTGAGAGGGCAGTACTGATAGGTCGATACAGTGCTTTTCGCCCGCGCACGGAGAAACTTGCGAAATTTTAATCCCATCAAAAACATTAAGTACATTAAAAAAGATGCAAGTCACGCAACGCAGATCTTTCTTCTACAACTAAAAAGTTTTGATATGAAATGTTACACCAAGTCGGTTATATTATACCGGTAGTACCAGAGGGAAGAAAGGGGAACTAGATTATACATACGTAGTTTTTTTTAGTAATAATGGGATTGCTCTTGGCCAGCATCCAGCCTGGGGGCAAAGATGAGGCCGACGATGAAGCGAGCTCACCCAGAAAATGCCTATTTACTCACTACTATACTATACTACACTACACTACTACACTACACTATACTATACTATAGTAGTCTCTCTCACGAGCGCGGGTGAGCCATGGTTGTGTGTTGAGCTATACATGCACATTGTCTATGTGTGCGTCAGCGTAGGAGCTATGAGTTCACGTTGTCTATGTGTTTACGTATCCATCTCAACTACTACAATGGCCAACCTGCTCTCGTGAGATAAAAGTACTATGCTTATTCCGTGCTGTTGGGAGTCAAACGGAGTCATTATGGACCGCTCGCAGTGGAAACAGAAATCACTCAACACTTACTCAAAGCAGAGTTCTCCCCCACGCAGTTAAGGAAGATGCCGTCGAAGAAGAGGTCTTTGACTTTGACACGCAGAAACGGGTCGGTGAGGTTGGAAAACATGCTCTCCAGCGCTCCGTTGATCATACCCACCATGCCTGGCATCAGCTCCTGGACTTGCAGTAATGCGGCCTAGAACCAGAAAGTTCATATGATACATCTTTGGCCTACACTCTATCCAGTAACCAGTTAGTATAGCGTCTTCTCTATTGCACTCTTGTATGCAAATGAAAGGGACAAAAGAATGTCGGTGGGCGTAAACCATTGCACCTGAATGGCAGGGCAGGCTTACATATCGGCGCGACGTACGGAATTTTAATATTTGATTTACGTTACGGGTACACAAACCGAGTCGTGTGGGAAATAGTCTAGTGAAAAGCCGAGTCATGAAATATGCAGGAGATAACAGTCCATTAAGCAAGGGCAGGTAATTATTGAAAACAGCCGATCCAAATAGAGCATAAGCGTGCGCACCGTACGAGAGACAGATGTTTACTGAACTTTGGCCGCCATGTAAACCCATCCTATGTGTAGTATCGCTGACCAATTGCATGCTTTCTCAGATTTCTGGTACTAACTCGTTACCGTGGAAAGAGTGTAATAACCTGTACATTGGCATTGCTGTGTAATGGGCGGAGGGAGATGAAGGTAACGGTACATCATCATCCTCCTAGCGTTATCCCAGTACAGTTACATCCTGAAGGATGCCTGGGGTCCGCTACCTAATCCCAAGATTTGGCGTAGGCACTAGTTTTTACGGAAGCGACTGCCATCTGACCTTCCAACCCCAAGGGGAAACTAGACCTTATTGGGATTAGGCTTTGTCAAGTGAGTGGGCAACTTGACTGTTAGAAGCTCTCAAACCGCCCGAAGGCCTCCAACTTGGCTTAACGACTGCTGCCATAGACAGCAACCGGGATCAACGGCTTAACGTGCCTTCCAAAGCACAGGAGCGCTCAGTTAGTAACCACTCAAAGCGGTCACCCATCCAAGTCCTGAACGCTGCCCACGTTGCTTAACCTTAGATACCGCAAGCGGTACCCGGCGCCGCTGGGCCACGAGCGCTCCATGAAGATAACGGTACAAATTTTGATTTTGTAATGGACCTACGCGCTCGCGGCCGCGGCCGTGGGGCGCGGGCATCGGTATATTGTAAAGCTGGTCCTTATCTATACTTTTTGAGCGCATTGAAGAGGATTTACTATATGTAGATAAAAAGTCAGTTCTCACCATGTAAGTAAAATTGATGACGGTCACTTCATCATCCTCTGATAGGGATCCCGTCTCATTCTGGTCGAAGACAAAGGTTTTCTTCAACATGTACTCTACGGTGTCGTTGTCTTTATATCCGAGGATTGTCCTCTCTCTGTATTGCCTGTGGAAAGATTGTAAAAATATTTCATTAATTCTATAATTTTTCAGTCGGAATACATAAAGACATTCAGTAATAACAGTTGTAATTTGTATTTATTTGCTATTAAGTTTTATAAATAATTACTAGACTTGGGACGGCGGCGTATACAGGGTGGAAAAAACCTATGGGCCCTGAAGGGAAACTACTTTAAATCCATAACATAACTCATTTTACTTATAACAAACATTATTTTATTTTTAATAGGACAAAAATTGCATGCACAGATTTTGTAAAATTCGCTTGTCTCACCCCGGAATCAAACCAGCTAAAATTCTCCATGACATTATGTCTTACACTAGTCTATCGTACCTACAAGATATTCGAATATTTAATACACAACTACTTTTAGGGTTCCGTACCAAAAAGGTAAAAAAGGAACCCTATTGGTTTCACTTTGTCTGTCTGTCTGTCTGTCTGTCACATCGCTAAATATCTCAGGAACTACTTATCCTATCGATTTGAAATTTGGAATAGTTATAAACAAGGGTAACCCAGATACATAGAATATGGTTTTTTAAATTATTTTATTTTATTTTCTGTGAATAATGACAGATAAAAGGGGGTTCAAAATTTTAAAGTCTGGCAACTATGTCAAGTGGGGTATCATATGAAAGGGCTTGACTTGTACATTCTGAAACAATTTTTAGTTTTTTTTTTGTTGGGGAAATTTCGATTTACGAGGGAAAATGTAAAAAAAAATACCATTCCCCCCCCTTATCTCCGAAGTTTACGAAGAAAAAAATTTGAAATTATTACACAACATTAATATGCATGTATATTTTACAGGAAAAATATAGCCATAGCCCTATCTAGTTTTTCTTTTTTTTAATCATCAAAAAACTCTTCTATTCTAAGTTTGTAATTTAATCACCTTTGTATATATTTTTGTTTTATATTTAAATTTACAAAAATACGTTAAAACAACCTTCTTTCAAATAAAAAAACAATTATTGAAATCGGTTGATGTGATAAAGAATTATCCTTGAAAAACCAACATACGTACTAAGTTATTCAGTCGCGCAAATTAGTAACACAATGCGCCGATAGATGGTGCTGTCATGTTTTTTTAAGATTGTTCCTGAATTAATGGGGTCGGGACGGGTAAACAACTACATATACAAGAACTGTGTACGGAACCCTCGGTGCGCGAGTCGGACTCGCACTTGACCGGTTTTTTAATCTTGGAAAATCTTCGAATGCAGTTTTGTTTCTTTTTAAAAAGAAGCAGCAGGTTGGATCGGGGATAAAACCGTAAATTATATTAAGTGGATAACTTCAGACGTTGCGTGTTGATTAAGCATCAATGGACTAGAATAATCATCAATGTAGAACATAAGTGTAAGGCCTGAGTGGACGCTCGGAGCGGAGCGTTCGGCGTCGCGTCCAGCGTTGCGGCCGAGCGTTCATACTATTTGAGCGCCGGCTCAGGACACCAGTATGAGTTTCAATTGTTTGACATGCACGCTCCGCTGGACGCAACGCTGGACGCTCGAGTCGAGCGTCCACTCAGGCTTTACACTAACGGTGCTTTAGTATTTGGTTGATCGAAAACTAAAGTGTGTGTGACAGCTCCATCGCATGGCTGGAGTTTTCTATTTACGAACGATTATGATATTATATATATATATATATATACATATTAGTCAAACAAATGTCCTCCATCTTAGATTGAAAAATGTATTTCATTTTCGTAATCGGCACCCCGAGGAACCTCGGAAATGACATCCATATCGATTTTATGTTAAATACATGTCCGCCAACTTGGATTTGAAAATGCATGTCATCATGTTCGTAATTGGCGCCCCGAGGAACCTAGGAGATGACACCCCATATCGATTTTTAAGAAAAATTAATGTCCGCCATCTTGGTTTTCACATCTTTTCCCACGGTAGCTCAGTTGGTTAAGTTGAAGTCGTTGGTTCCAATGCCACCTGTGGCTTTTCATTTTCTGCTTCCACTTGACAACATTTAAAATGGGTACTCTTCTTAGTATGGGGCCTTCCTTCTGTTGAAAGTTTTTGCTGGATGTAGGCCTATACAAGATAACAAAGAAGTTATCCACTTCAATAAAAGACTGCTTCCTTTAAATAAAATTAGCTATCTTATGGAGTTAAGGTAGTTTCTCTCCAGGGCCCAAACATTTTTTCCATCCTGTATGTAACAACAACTTGCTGAGGTCCCATAAAACGGTATGTAACCTCAGGTGTTTTAAAGTGAAATTTCGAAATGATGTGTTCTCTATTGCAAAGTAACAGTCTGGCCTGACTACAATTTATTATGACACAGAGATTTAGTGACAATTTATGTTTCCTGTTTCAAACAGTTTAGTTGGAATATCGGGGCATTTGTACCCATCGACAGCCTTGACCCGGGTCAGACCTTCACGAGGAGCGGTTTATGTCTCTTTAGGGTTCTGGGTAAACGAAGAACCCTTATAATGACATCAGTTCGCGGCTTAGCCCGTAAACCGTTAGTAAGTACTATAAAGTGGTAATTTGGGTTTCAGTAGGTACAAATATTAATTACACCGACAAAACTGTAGAATAAAATGTAAATAATTTTTTTTGGAGGAAGGGACGGAGAGAGTGGCTTACGGGAGGTAAATACCTCCCGTAAGTACACGTAAAGTGAGAAAACATCTTCCATATGGCGACAGGCAGATCCGTATTCTGCAGGGTCCAAACCATCTGATAACGTTGTCACCCCAACTGTTACGTGATTTGCCGCTTGCATTGTTTAGAGAGACGCTTTTTCCAGTTCTGTGCCTAGTCTAATATTGAGTTTAAAATTTTTGTTATGGTTAAGTGTCAGTCACCGTTTAGCTGGCAGCCACCCCCCCCCGGCCAAGTGCGTGTCAGACTCCGCAGTCCGCACATTTAGGGTTCCGAACTAACCGCAAAATTAAGTTGGTTTTAATAGGAAAAATAAGGAAAGTTCAATGAACTAATCCGATTCAATATATTAGCAAACTAGCTGTTGTGTATAATAATTGTGGTACTTTTACCCGGTGAGACCAAATTATTAATATGCTGTACAGATATAAATCGGTCAACCCAAATTCTCAACCCCTCTAAAAATCCCTTTAGGTACCTACTTATCGGTTAAAAACTCTCATTTACTTAGGCTATTTTTTGTGTGAGTTGACACTGTATCTTGTCGTTTTCTCTTCGTTACTGTTATGTACGTATTTAATTATGGACCTGTAGAAATTTCGTTTCAAACATCTATCCAAATCCACAAATCCTGAAATCATTTAAACAGTCTTTTTGTGAAATGAAAGTCTCTCAATTAAAATAATGTTGCTCCCTATACAAACTTTGAACCCCTTTTTAAACCATTGAGGGGATGAATAAAAAAAAAAACGCCGAAATTTGTTTTGTTGTATTTAAACAGACTCTGTAAAAAATTTGAAGTCTCTCTATTAAAAAAATGTTGCTCCCCATACAAACTTTGAACTCCTTTTTAACCCCTTGAGGGGATGAATTAAAAAAAACGCTGAAATTAGTTTTGTAGTATTTAATTTAAACAGTTACTGTAAGAAATTTTAAGTTCTTCACTCAAAAAATTTTTGCTTCCAATATAAACTTTGAATCCCTTTTTAACCCCTTTAGGGGTTGAATTTCAAAAAAAGCAGAAATCAGTTTTGTTTTATTTAAACAGAGAGTCTCTGTAAGAAATTTGAAGTACCTCACTTAAAAAAAAATTTGCTCCCCATACAAACTTTGAACCCCTTATTAACCCCTTTAGGGGATGAATTTCGGAAAACGCTGAAATTACTTTTTTTGTATTATTATAAGGAACTTTCATACAAAGTTTGAAGACTCTTACTTTAAAAAAAAATGCTCCCCATACAATATTTCACCCCTATTTTCAACCCCTTAGGAGACGAAAATTTTAAAAACGCAGATATCATTTTCATTGTCTTATTTTAAGGAGTCTTTGTACAAAGTTTCAAGTCTATACCTTTAAAAAATTATTGCCCCCCATACAAACTTTGCACCCCTGTTTTACCCCCTTAGGGGTGAAATTTCCAAAAATCCCGTCTTATCCCTTGCTTCCGTTATATAACCTAACTATAGTGTAAATTTCAAATTTCTAGGACCGGCAGTTTCGGCGGGGCGGTGATTAATCAGTCACCCATCAACTTTATATATATAGATTAATAAAATGTGTAATGATAAAAAAAAATCACCAAATTTCAAATTTGTAGGGCAATGAGAAGTTAAAAAATTCTTCGGATCAAAATTTTGTAACCAAAAGCCGACTATGGTGGTTTCTCATTCCTTTGGTTTCCAAAATTATTTAAAACATAAAATACAGTATTTATCTAGCCTATGAGAACTAAATAACGATACCCCACTCGATTGGATTTTATTACCTAGTATAGAAAATGTAATTTAGATCAACTCGGAAAACGATACGTAAGTAATTAACCGTCAGGAGAGCCAACTTTTCTTATTTCATGTTTGCAGGCACAATCTACTACTGTATCCACAAAATTTACTGATTTTCTTAGAAAGTGCTCTCTCTTATACATGAAAACCTAACGTGAGATGGTTTCTACGTCGTCCAAATCGGTATAGCGTTATACAGGATCCAGGGTACCCAGGATAAATCAGTAGACAGCTGATAGAGCTGCTAAGTACCTCTCAGAATACCTATCTAACGGTAAGTACACTTATTAAATTGCGTTTTTTTTTTTAATATAACAATTACTGACAAAGATATAAATTAAATATAAAATTAATTTAAAATATATCTAATTAAAATTAAAGGTAAACTACAAACTAAAATCTAATTATAAAACTAAAAATTAAAACTAAACTAAAATAAACTATACTAAACTAAAACATATTTAAAAAATTGGGTCCCCGAGGCATAGTCCCTAAGATGCTGGCAGCATTTCCTCGCTAAACGGTACGTAAATATGCCTACCTATCAAATACGGAAATGTGTTTTCACAAAAATTCATTGTGTAGGCAATTTCGACGTCTCCAGGGACAAATCTCAGGGTAATATTGTAACTACTCAATTTTGATGTCCCCTTAGGAAGGGTTAAGTGTGTTGCTATTGGTACTTATCCATATTTAGGAATAGGAGCCCAAATATAGTGCGTAGTAAGTAGTAATCTATGCGCATTTGTACGGATTGGGCTGTGGCCCTCCTTCTCGTGGATGAAATGTACTATATCACTATCAGCCAGATAGTAATGATACAAAAATAACTAATTTCAGTAGGTAATTATGTTCATTTAAATGAGATACCCATCGGCCTTGTGGAGTGGATCGTTTTATAAATGTTGTAGGAGCAATTACCTAATAGTTAATGCTATCAGTGACATACCTACATGGAACATTAAAGCATCATGAATAGACTAATAATAAATACTCCGCTGGGTATAGTGTTAGAACAGATAGGTTCAAGGGCAAAACTTACAATTTCATTGGCTTCTTTTCGTTGCTCTAGTAAAACTATTGCGTTGTTTGAAACGACTTGACGAGAAAATTGATAAGGGTTGATTTTCAGATAAATTATTATTGACATATTGCTAAGTACCTATAGTCAAAACATGGTTGCTTAAAATATTGTCTGGATAGAAACAAAATTCAAAGTTGAAGCTTTATTTTTCTTCTCAGCCTACTAAAACAATACATTTTTAAACTACCTATAATCAATTTGAATAAAGATGATATTTTCTCATGTAAACTCTCACAAGAGACAATTATAATGTTAATAAAGCTTCACAAAGTCAGATATTTACCGTTTGTCCAAAAAAGCTATTTCCGTAAAGTCTGTGTTGATTCGAGGCTACCTTTAACCCTTTGAACGCCAATAACGCCATTCTCCATGTACGGCGGTCACACCTACACGCCAACTCACTTCCATATGAGATTAAATATCTGACTTAAGGCGCTTCACTGAGAAATTAAGAAACTTTGAAACGCTGTTAAGCCCAGACGAGGAAACAATAGGGACTGATTTTCAGATATATAATTCTTGATCTTGACTATATGATTGTGGTACTGACAATAGCCGAAACATAATTGCTTACAATTTTCTCGATAGAAAAGAAATCCAAAGTTGAGTCTATATTTTCCTTTTTTTACTCAGCCTACTAAAACAACGCATTATTAAAAGACACGATTAAGTTAATATGATGGCATTTTACCTCATCTAGGTACTGAGAAGAGGAAATTTAATAAATCTGCACACAGTCAGATATTTATCGAGATTTGTCTAAAAAAGCCATTCCCGGAGAGTGTTGCATCCCGTTTTGTCGTGAACGAAAAACATACGCGCGTCTCTTTCAATCAATATATCGCCTTAAGGCGCAGGGTAGGGCAAGGCCTTCCCCATACAAACTTTGTGCACGTTTTATTAGTCGGTTTTGGCACTAACAAATATAATATTTTAAATAAAAAAAAATAAAAAAAATCACGAAATAGCTATCAGAAAAATAAGCATACTGACCAAAAATCATAACTTTAATGCAAACACAAACGAAGTAAATCCTGCACAAAGTTTGTATGGAGAGAGCTTGCCCTACCCCTCCTCTTAAGTATAAAGCACGAAGATGACTTTGACAACGTATACCTACATACCTCATACATCATACCTATAAACAACACGCGACACATTCAGGCGTTCTTGGCATTCAAAGGATCTTGGAGGAAGGAGGAGGAGGAAGGAGGCATTGAAGGAAGGAGGAAAGGAAGGAGGAAGGGGAAGGAGGAGGAAAGGAAGGAGGAAGGGGAAGGAGGAAGGGGAAGGAGGAGGAAGATCTACTGTAATACTATGGTTGCAATAAATAAATTTATGAATATATGAAAGACTTAAATCCCTTACTTATATACATAGGGTCCGATCTCCTGCAGCACGGGTTTGGCACCTTCGTTGACCTCTTCAGCGTTGGTGACGTTGAACACATACACCTTGAAGGTGAGCGGCATCGGCAGTTTGCGCCATTTCTCGAACATCTGCGACGACGGGTCGATTTGCACATTCTGGAAACAAATTCATGGAACAACATCATTAATGGAACAACATCATTCATGGAACAACATCATTCATGGAACTACATCATTTATGGAACAGCATCAGTCATGGAAAAAAGTATCTTCCACAAATATAGCTAGGGATCTATCTGGATCTGTTCAACTTAAGATGCCTTACAAATTTTAATTATGAAAAAAGTATTATATTATAAAAATAAATTGATTAAAGGATACGATGATTTTATTAAAGTTTGAGATAGTAACATTGCCCTTTTTTGATTTTATTGTACGTAGTAGAAATTAAGCGGAAAAAACAGTTTTTAGCTTGAAAATGATGGATTTGGACTTCTACATAGTAATATTGAGAAAATGTCAACATCGGTGTCAATGAAACAGATAATGGCCCAAAAGAGATGAGCGTTTTTTAACTGATAATGAGAACCTTAACTTATTTAATAAAATTTATATATATCGCGGCGCGCGCGCGCCGGGCCGTGGCGAAGATGGCCATTACATCATCATAAGTGGTACCGTTATGGCCATGTCCGCCCCGCATTGGGCTGCGGGCCGTCTGTTTCGTCAAACATGCGCACGCCGCCTCAACGCTCCCACATGAAACACATGAAAGACGAGTTAATATATGGATGTAGATAATAGCCTCCTGGGACCCCCGGTACCAAATTTTGTACATAATAAAGTTCACCGTTCAGTCCTCAACATCCAAGCAACTGTGTAATAATAAATGCCGGTAGTACATATTTTTGTACATAACATTTAGCTATGGCGCTTTTGAATTTGAATCTTCGCGGGTTTATTTTGACAGATCATAGAGTAAGAGTGTTCTTAGACCATTTAATTCCTTATACATCGTACATACATGTAAAAATAGTATAACATATAAATATTTTAAAATTTTAAACTTATCAAAAAAAGTGTGTTCAGGACTGACAGCAAATAATAATTATGTACATAAATTTGTACAAAGGGCGTCTAGCACTTTGACATTTAAAAAAAGCTGGGTCTTAGGAGGATAGTAGTTTATGCAACTGGTACATTTTGAGGGGCATTAAAACACGAGTGTTTTAATGGGTGATTTCTAATTTCGGAGTACAGCCCCAGACCACCTTATCTACAACGGTCAAATTCATTTCAGGAAGTCTTTTTGCGTGTCAGGTTAGTCGTTAATTTTAAAAACCAGATAGATCTCCAGAAATGAGGAAGAATATACCAAATTAGTTTGAGTAGGTAGGGATAATTTTGAAATAATACCTATTAATAATTCGTGCAGCGGAGGCGCCGCAGCTTGATTTATTTACGGTCACATTTGGCAAGCTTTGTGTTTATTCTAGTAGGAGACAAATTGAGATATTAAAATTATGTATTATTATTTGAAGCAAAGCAAAATTGCTGTTCTCGGGCACTCAAGGACTTCCGTGTTTTTGGTAAAGAAAAAGCGTCACAAACGATATTTAGGACGTAACAGAAAAGTTATTCTATATGATGATAACTTATTTGCATAAGCCCCAACCAGTTCCTTATTTCAAGGCGTTACAACGAGAAATTTAGAAACTTTGAAACGCTGTTCTGCCCAGACGGGGAAACAATAGGGACTGAATGGGAATGATTTTTAGATTATATGATTCTTGACTATATGAGCGTGGTACTGACAATAGACGAAACATGATTGCTAAAAATTTTCTCGATAGAAAATAAATCCAAAGTTGAGTCTATATTTTCCTTTTTTTACTCAGCCTAATAAAACAACGCATGATTAAAAGACACGATTAAGTTAATATAATGCTATTTTACCTTATCTAAACTTTGTCAAGAGGAAATTTAATAAACCTGCACACAGTCAGATATTTATCGAGATACGTCTAAAAAGCCATTCTCGAAGAGTATTGCATCCCGTTTTGTCGTGAGTGAAAAACATAAGGGCGTCTCTTTCAATCGATATATCGCCTTAACTTCATTTACCCGATCACAGAAACTAGGTATCTAAAGAGAGCGCGGAATGTAAAGTTTGAGCTCTGAAAACTTTAAGATAGAGTTACTACTACTACTGCTACTACTTTAAGATAGAGTTTTTATAATTTATATTTTTTTATAGTTACGAGTATAAAAACCTATACTTTCAAATTTTGTAAAGCTTGGTAAAGCGGAAGCGTTCGATAAAGAAATTATAAACCCAAAAAAATTAATGAGGAATCGAATTAAATTAATCGAAAGCGATAAATTAATCACAATCTGAGATTATTTACTAATTTAAATAATACCAAACATACATGGTAATACTAAAACATTTATTTTGTCGATAATTATATTCTCGCTGCTAGAATAAACAATATTATTGCACAGTTAGACAGAAAATTGTAATTTTTGGAATTACCGTATATTTGAATTTTTTCGAACCTAATCTATTAAATATTAATTATAAAATATTAAAGTTAGAAGTAGGCAGCGTTCGAAAAGTTACTCTATTACCCTGCTAGGTAGGCTACTTAATCAGCTGCTCAATAGTCTTAAAAGTATGTGAGAATCGAGTTCTATGGACGCCTTGCCAGTTACTTCACCTCTTCTCAGCAATGTTTGCATGTCAAGGTACGCAAGCAAGTAATAGGCATGACTTGTTTATCACATGAAGTACTTAGTACCTAAACATAATGACTGAATACTTAACTCGCGATCATGACCTTCAGGATATTGTTGTAAACGTCTAATTTTTTTTAAAGGGCGGAGGCTAATGATGACTTTGATGGCATTAGAATGACATGTATTGTTTTAAGTGAACTCTGGCGGAGCTAAAAACCAAAGACTACAATTGCAATTATGTAAAAACACCCAAGTCATATCCAATGCTTTTTTCTTATCCTTGGCCAATTTATGCCAATCACGTTGTTAATGTAAGTAAAGAAAACAACGGATCGAGCCATATTCATCTCGCTTACGCCTATCCTCTATTCTATCCCTTTCACTCGAATCATACGTATACATATCTCCATTTCTTGCCTATGTTATACTCTCTCAACATGTGCTTACATGCTTTTGAAATATATTATATAGAAACTTTGTATATGAATATATATCGATATAGGGTCATCTCATGAATCAAGATGATTCATATCTTCATCAATTTCAGTATCTCAATATAAATAAAATAAATAAATATTTGTGGACAATCTTACACAAATTAACCTAGTCCCAAACTAAGCAAACCTTATATTATGGGTACTAAGCGACGATAAACATACCACTTATATAGATAAATAGATACTTAAATACATAGAAAACATCCAAGACCCAAGAACAAATATTCGTGCTCATCACACAAATAAATGCCCCGGCCGGGATTCGAACCCGGGACCTCCAGCTTCGTAGGCAGGGTCACTACCAACTAAGCTAAAGCGGTCGTCAATATCTTATGGGATCTGAGCCCAGGTCGGTGGGTTTTCATATGCCCGCGAGCTAGGTACAGTCACGAAGTTTTCAGTCCTATCAAACTGTATTAAAATCAAATGAAAATTATGCTTAGCTTCCCGCCAAAAAAAATATCATTTGTATATGACCTGGCTCTGCACGAATGTAATAATGAAGAAAAGAGTCTAAATCCCCCTTCGTCTGACGTCACACACACTCACTTTCTAAGAAAAATGTGTCACTTTTCCGTACAATTCCTCAAACCTTGTGCTGATAATTTAAAGTACAAAAGTACAAAAAAATTAGCCAAACCAAAACATACAACTTTGGAATGGGTCATAAACAGATTCGTAGATATATACCTATCTAAACTTATGGGCTAGAGGGCCTAATTTTTGGTTGGTCTCATAATCCATATAAACGGCTTCTCCGTTTCTATTACTCTATGTAATAGAAACATAACTTACATGCACAGAAGCTGTTAACTATTAACGACGAAGAGACAATCTTGTTTTTTGAATGGATTTTTATTATATAGATTTTAAAGGTGAAATTGAAATACGCTAATGCTCATTTAAAAGTTATAAAATTATCCCACTGCTAGGTGTGGCTGCTACAAATATCTGACATAGCTACTGAGAAATATCTGCGAACTAACTCTGCGTATATTAGGGTCTATTAGGGGTATGATCAGCATAACTAGGTAGATGATTATATTGATTATCGACTTGTATTTAGTATTCCTTAGTTAATAGTTTTTTAAACAAACAACGTTACGCCACTTGAAAGTAAAAAAATTTGCACCCCTTTTTAGCTTTTAGGGTCCTGTTATAAATCTTATTCTAAGGGATAGTCGCGAGATGAGTGCAGACTCGTTGTGAATCCCATAAGCTCCGGCCGCCTCATGCGTCGTCCCTCTCGATAAGGTCTGTTCGGTTTGCTATAAGTTTAGTTACTTGAACCAAGTTTAGATGCTTCGCTTAGTATTTGGCAACCCTAGGCTGTCCAAACATACAGTCATTATGTGGTTTAAATACCTTACTAACAGTTGCTCAATGAACGTAATAATGTTTGTGATATAGCAGACGACAGTCATATTGCAGGCTCGGATAATGAGGGAGCCTGTCTGTCAAAATAGCCCAATAACAGTGAAGAAAACTGCGGGGAAAAGATGGTTGTCTGTAAATTCAGTAAATTCAGTTATCGCGGAAAAACGATTTTCCGTGTATGATTAGCCTTATAGGCATAGTTTTATTTATATGGACTTAATGGACTGAATATTAGAAAGTGCTAATCGCAGATAGAGTACACATTTCATGTCGTTTGTCACGTAAGACGGCCAGTATGAGTATGAACGAATGCCGTTCGGTCTCACAAACGCTTCCGCTGTTTTGCAGCGAATAATGAGCCGTATCTTGGGACCGTATATTAGGCGGCATTTCAGTGGAATATCGGAGGAAGTTTTAGGTCTCATACAGAAAAACTAATGTAAAGGTGAGCCTGTCCAAATGTAGTTTTCTACAAACGAGGTCAAATACTTGGGACGTGAGATCAGCTTCACTGGTATGAGGCTTAGAAAAAAAATGAAAATACAGAGTAGCGTTAATTTACAATGTCCTGAAATCCTAAACAATCTAGGCCAGTACCTTGGTTGCTTTTAGCTACTTTACGAAATTTACCGTAAGGATATCACAACGCGTCCTCTCAAATAATATGCTTGTAAAGAATATTGCATGAGAATAGACGAATGTCCATGAGAATTTTACTTATTGACAGACATATGCTAGCCACATACCATACGACCCTTCAGCTTCATCAGAAATAGAACTCCACGCGGATGCAAGTAGACTTGATATTATGAAGGGGGAATTATGTTTTGCCGCCATCAGGGAAGTGAGGGTTCTTTCCACACTAAAAATATTTGTGTTTACTTCAAAGGTGTTTTCTTATTAAAATTTAATAATAATTGTTATAAAAAAACCGGCCAAGTGAGAGTCTTCGCATATTTAGGGTTCCGAACCAACCACAAAATTCAGTACATTTACAAATAAGTTTGGACTAGTTGTATGGCTTTGGGGCACAGGTGAAAATTTTAAGACTGTAACTCCAACAGTTTGGCTGTAAAAACTGTGACAGACGACGGACGGACGGACGGACGGACGCGTGAGTGTCAGCAATCCCTGTTTTGACCCTTCGGGTACGGAACCCTAAGAATGAGTACATAAAATCTACAGGTAAAACGTATAACAATAGGCAATTGCAGTTAACGTATGTATAGATAGATGTAAATGGACTGCTATGATCAGATATTGCATAATGCAGCCGATAATTTATTGTCTGACTTTGACAGCAATTGTTCAATAATTTGATTACACGTTGTGATTTCTTACTTCAAATATTTGACACATGACAACTACCATAAAACGACGTGAACAACCATAACTCATCGAAATTATAAATAAAATCGCGTAATAATAATAGTGATTCTCAAGTCAATAAAAACATTATTTTACTTTTCTCAAACATAATTTAACCCACGTTAAATTTTTTCAGATCATATTTTTTGAGGATTTTACGATAATAATCCACCACCCAAGCATTTACGTGTTATGTCTTTTATTTTTTTAAACCAGGGTTGTGACCAAGCCTATCGTTTTGATTCATATGACATTTCCGTAACGAGAAATCGATTAGGTATAAACGATAGGTAGATTTATGATCAAAACCAAATATACAATTAAACTATGAAGTATAACACGAAAAATAGTTAAATTGTACTACAAACGAACAAACCGTGAATGTACCTTTGCCATGTTGGAATAAAATAGTTATCGATTTCTGAACGAGAGAAAGTATAATTAATTAATTCTTTCTTTGTGTAGAATGATACAATTGTGGCATGGAATATATTTAAAACATTTCAAAATCGGCTGTAAAATCGATGCAATGAACCATTCGATAATAATCGCTTGATTTGATAGACGAGATGTCTTAGCCTCATCACTACAAACTTCAATTCATATGTCTCAAATATTTGAAGTTACATATCACAATCTATACTTTCTCAGCGTTTTCATTAACTCTGTCGTCGATGATAAACTTGCCTCATTTTATATCTAACAATAGCGATAGACATTATTCATCAAGGTAAGAAAACCCGATCCCACGTAATGCATAACTGAGAATGAGTCGTTGAGTCTATTAGTAGAAATAAGGTTCAGAGCCAGTTCTGGCAATAATAGATCACTCGATGACAACTTGTGATAATTACATAAATAAATAAGGAAATTAATTCAAAATAAGTTATTAGAATTTAGATCAAATTTGCTGTTTCTTAGACATAGGTATAGTTCGTACAAAACTCTAAGGCCAAATTCTGTCAAACGAACGCAAGAAAAACTTGACTTGAGCTTTGACTGTAAGGTAGATTTTTGCTTGAGATAATTTGACAGCACTTGGCCTTTCAGTTGTATACGAACTATACCTACAACGTTAAAAATCAGTTACTTTTCCTGCCATATAAATATACGAACAGATAAAAGTATGTTATTTTTCATGAGTTCCTTTGACTAATTAGAGTTTGACAATGACTGTTAAATCGATTTAACTACTTTGTTGAACGTTACAAAAGTTGATAAACGACTTACAAAGAAAGAGAAACTCCACATTTGGAACTCTTATTATTCACCCTTCATATACTATGTCATACAAATGCTAATATTATCGCAAATTCATCTATTATTTTGGTCCAATGAATGTGAGGAAACGTAAACAAACCATTTTATTATTATTATTTCATTATTATTTAATATCATATCAGAGAATCGAACGTCCTATTAACGACTAATATTATCATTACATTTATGTTAATAATCAATTATTGTATTCATGTGAATTTATTCATATAAATTAGGTAAATTTTTGATGTGATATGCCACAAATATAAATTTGTTTTCATTTCTAGCACTTTCCATTGACCACATACTAACACTTACCTTCTGGATTTGGCCTTTGATTATCTTAGGTATGCCCCACGTTGCCATCAAAATGGCCAACATCAGACCAAACAGCGAAATCAAAAAAAATAAACGCGATTGTTTTCCAATCATTGTGTTTAACACACAATCAACACTTAGTTCACAGCAAAAGGTACCAGCGATTAGCTAACACTTCGAAATTCATATAAAAAATCTGTAAATTTATTTTTCGAATTTAAAAAATTTGATAGCCATTTTTCTTTCGATTTTTAAAAATATTTTTTGTTAGAATTTTAAAATTGATTCAAGTATTACACAGCGCGGCCAGGCTTTGACTGCCTTCTTGCAAATCGGAAACTATTATCGTTGGATTACGACTTGCCAGTTTGCATTTTCCATTCGTTTTTTCCTTACAAAGGGGACAATTACGTATTGATATTGACACAGCAGGCGGCAAGGGATTATGAGAATTAATGCCGAACTGAATTGGATATAACCGTTTTTGGCGATGCTGTGTTGTTAAATATTTGAGTTTTAGGAGATATATTGCTTGCCGTGTCCTCACTTGACTGTTAGAAACGGGTTTCACGAAGCTATGTTTTGACCTTCAGTTCAGATAAAGATAAGGAAATATATAAAAAAACACGCTTCTGGAAGCCATCACCCGCTGACCTGAGCTGGTGACGCAAACGCGACAATAATTTTTAAGAGTTGAAATGCATGATCTTATGAGATCAATGAGGCGAAAAAATAAGTCTTTATTTGAAGAACCAAACCAAAAGGTGTCAATCGGACTTTGGATATTTGGTTTGGGAAAGTATTTCCTACAATTTTGACGTACAGCCAGAATAGAATCTTATTTCCGAGGGCTTAATAATTAACTGACACTGTATAACACCTCAAAGTATCGGGCATACCATACGTTAGTTCGGATTCAACCGAACAGGAATAAGAAATTGTTCTGGTTGGATGTCAAAACTGAATTTGTTGCTATAGAAAGAACAAAAAGGTTCAATTTAATGTAGTAAATGAAATTTGTGAGAACGAGAGCAGCTGTTGTTTTGTGCCGTTTAATTTTAGAACAATAAAAATCCAAACCTATTGTTAAATTACATTGTAAGTTTTGATTGTATTCGGACTCGGACTTCAGATTTTTGTGCGTATGCAATTGTTTTTTTTTGATTCTGATTTTAACATGAGAATAAATTGGCGGTCACAATTTTTAATCTATTTCAATGATATGATGTCGCGACGGGCAATTTTTTGGTTAGCTTAGTTTAGGATTTATTTTTATATAGTTGAAATTTATTTTCCTAACCTTAATTTAAAAAATGTGTAATGAATCACTTTACAAGAATGAAACTTGTTGACTAGAAGAACAATAGTTTACTGCACTGCGAAAAATTTTTTTGAATGTCCTGTACGATATCGACTAAATGTGTAGCCTGTTAGCATGACCGTCGTCACGCTACTGCCACCGTTAATTAGACAGTATACAAACATAATTGTCAGTGTCCATACCCGCATAATTTCCCTGAATGGGCATCGTCATCTAGATTAATCTACAGCGTATTAAACTACATTAACGAAATTGATGTGGAGTGGATTGGAAATTATTATGAGTAGAAGCTGGAAAATAGTTTTCCACGAGAGGTCAAATTACCGCAAGCAAAATTCTACCTTACAGTCAGAGTTTTGTTTGCGTTCGTTTGACAGAATTTGGCCATAGAGTTGTGTACGAAACTACGAACTATACCTGTAGGCAATCATTTGAAGAAGTTTGCAGGATAATTTTCTAAGCTTCTTTAGATATTTTGGCTAATACATAAAAACTCAAGATAAAAATGCAATTCATTGTATGGTAACAGCGAAAACTTTCCCTATTTCATATTTTATATATTAATCTAGTTTATAAACTCGTTGTCTACCATGTTTCATCATAATCCATTCAGCCTGTTTTGCGTGATTGTGTAACAAACATCCAAACATCTAAACATCCAAACATCTAAACATCCAAACATCTAAACATACAAACATCTAAACATACAAACATCCAAACATCCAAACATCTAAACATCCAAACATCTAAACATCCAAACATCTAAATCTAAACATTCACACATCTAAACTTTCTAATTTATTATATTAGTAGGATAACATTATCTGCAGGAGAAAATTTAAACGCTTTGGGTTCAGCTTGAGATACATTATTCACTAAATAAAAAATAAGCCGGTCTCCCACATTTCCCACAATACAATACTCTTAATTGCACAACCTTAACAAATAAATTCCACGTATGGTGCCGGGTTTGTAGAATAGCTCCACCCCCTTTCTTCCCGTGGGTGTCGTAAGAGTCGACTATGGGAACTGGGTTAAAGAGTGTTTTGCGCGATGGGCTATCAAACTATCACTGCAAAGTGCAATATCACATTTTCTCCATCTTTAAACCTACAATTGCTAAAAGTGGCTTTGGAATTAAATTTAATGTGCTCTGCCTACCCCTTTTGGGAATATAGGCGTGAGTTTATGTATGTCAACAAATAAACAGAGTTCAGTACATAATGACATTGAGTAGAGGCAAACAATAGGCGGTCTTATCGCTAAAGAGCGTTAGCTTCCAGAGAACCTTAGGGTAGCGGAAATCAAATCTACATAAGGTAGGTAGGAAAGTGATGCAGAGATAGTACATGGAACTTACTAAAAATTACCTACAACAGTTGATACTAAACTAATGATAAGATAAATCATAGGTCCATAATATTATATACTCGTAAATAGATAACTTTTTCAAGCGGATTTTGGATACGGCAATAGATTTTCATTCAACATTGCGGCCATTTTTAATCGGGCGCCTTTCGCGCGGCATTTCGTATGCCTGACAACGATGCAAATTCCGATGAGTACTCAACTCAGAATTATGTAACCTTTTTTGGGTTGCGTACCAAAAAGGTACAAGAAGAACCCTTATGGTGCGACTCTATCCGTCTGTCTGTCATAGGTATCGATAAATATCTCCGGAAATTCTTGTATATATATTTATTTCGGGGATCACGGAAAACGGCTCTAACAATTTTGATGTAATTTGGGTTTTCGGGGACGAGCAATCGATCTAGCTAGGTCTCATGCCCGGAAAAACGGCCGCCCAGATATTAATATATTATGCCTCCTATGCCTATTAAAACAGTTTCAAGTTTCTCGTTGAAAAAAGTTTGCTCGCCATACAAATTTACAACCCCTTTTTCCACGTACCGAATTTCATCAAAATCGTTAGAGCCGTTTCCGAGATCCCCGAAATAAATAAATAAATATACAAGAATTGCTCGTTTAAAGATATAAAACATTAAGGCGCTACACTGAGAAATTTGGAGAGTTTGAAACGCTGTCCTGCCCAGACCAGCAAACAGTGGGGGCTGATTTTCAGATATATGATTCTTGACTATATGATTGTGGTACTGACAATAGCGAAACATGATTGCTTAAAATTTTCTCGATAGAAAATAAATCCAAAGTCGAGTCTATATTTTCCTTTTTTTCCTCAGCCTACTAAAACAACGCTTTATTAAAAGACACGATTAAGTTAATATGATGGTATTTTACCTCATCTAGGTACTGACAAGAGGAAATTTAATAAACCTGCACACAGTCAGATATTTAACGAGATTTGTTTAAAAAGCCATTCTCGGAGAGGGTTGCATCCCGTTTTGTCGTGAGCGAAAAACAAAGGGTGTCTCCTTCAATCGATATATCGCCTTAAATTATGAAAAAAGTTACAATTTCAGGGTTTTTGAAAATTCTCCCTCTGAAGGGACTTGTTACGGGACTTGGACGTCTTACGTTTTGTATGGAAATCGAACCACCTTAACTTCATTTAGCTATATACCTAGATTACCTAGGTACGATAATATAGGTTCCTTAGGAAGCAATAGGGATAACTACGATAAAGAAGAGGATGTACTACAGGTAAATATATTATATTTATTATATATTTGTATCTATTCGTTTAACTTAAATTATTTATTCATATTTGTCTTAATCCACTTCATGTACTTGAAAACATTGGTATAATACCCAATTTTAGATGTTCCACACTTAACGTCCGGTCCGTAGCTGACTATACCCGACAGATAGTACTTCTTGTTGTAGTTCATAAGCAGAGGGCCGCCAGAGTCACCGGGGCAAGTATCTTTGCCTTTTAAGTCTCCTGCGCACATGTGATTTTCAGGGACATCTGAATCTAGGCTCAAGCATTCTTTCTTAGGGACAAGGGTGAGTTCGGCCGCCAAGAGGACGTTCGATGTGTGGGAATCCTCGGTTTCCCCCCAACCCACGATCGCGAGGAACACGCCTTTGTTTCGGGGAGTGTCGACGTCAAATGGTGGCAGAGGAATTGGCTGGATGTATTCTGAAAATATATAATATCCCATCAAAAACATTACATGTAAAAATATGCAAGGCTCGCAACACAGTTCTACTACAAGATAAAAGTAATGATATGTAATGTTAAACAAAGTCGCTTCTATATTTGTCAATAAGTAGTACCAGATGGGTGTCCACAGAACAAGATTTCCACCGACTTGCATCGGCATTACTTTATTTTTTTAAATATATAAAATGGCTTGGCCATCGCACGGCTACATAATGGCAAAAGAATAATCGTCCAGCTGATTAAAATATTCCTAATTAAACATAGCGCTAGCTCTAATGATTTTTTCATGCAGGTAGTTGTGAGGTGTATTTTCGGATAGGCCTTCAAAAATAATATCGAGGTTACTAAAAAAGTTTTTCATTTAAGCCAATCGTTGGTGAGATATTAGATGTCAAAGTCGTACAAAATGTGCCCCCCCTTTAATTTCCAAACTATGAAGATTAAAATTCTGAAAAAAATTGAGGCGGTGTACATTAATAAGTACTTTCAACTATTTTTGGTTTGAACAATATGGGATTAAGGGTTTTTGAGTTATCACTAAAAACTATGAAGATACGACCTTTTTTTATTTAAGGTATTAAATAGTGTTTTTTAAAGTGGACTGCTAGGTGTCGGTACGGAACGCCTCTATGTACGTGATCCGACACGCACTTATTATTTTTACCAGTGTTTATGGCAATAACTTGCTAAAGTTCAGATTTATAGCTGTAGTTTTATTTGGCAATTACCTACTATTAATTTAACATTTAAAAATAAAATGAAATAAAATATAAGTATATTAGGTACCGGGTCTGACCTGGTTAAAATGTGCTGAAAATACAGGCTGCGTTGCCACGCTGTATGACTACAGAAATCTGTTGGACCAGGTAAGAGCCGGAACGTGGGCCACAGCCCCTGTCCGTCAAGCGCCGTCCTAAATTTTTAATAAGGTTCCTTACCCGGCACGCCAAGGTCCAGTCGCTTCAACGGCGACCGGAACAAATTATCCCCTTTACCAAATTATGTAGTGTGAACGTTCAGTACAAAAAATATTGCCGTTTAACAATCCTCCGACACGTTATTGGTGTCGGATTCAACTGTTGTGAAATGTGTGCAATATCGTGTCGATTGTGAACCGTATTATATTTCCTGTATAACTATTTCATATTTCGTATATTTTACTTAGCTTTGATGTCGGGTCGGGTGTTGCCTCCCCTCCGATACCAATATAGGTAATATTTATGTACCATATCGAGCAATTTCAAACGGCGTTATTTATGAATCGGAAACCGTTTTTAATAAAAAAATACCTGAGAAAGGAGCCCGTTTCTTCAATCTCAGCAGAGCTATGTCATTGCTTATGGTCCTGCGGTCATATTCCGGGTGTTTAACGATTTTGTTCGGATACACAAGCTTGTTCTTGGTGCATTTGCCTTTGACGCAGTCCACGGGATAACTTTTCCGGTCATATTCGCCTAAGTAGATTGCAATGCTGTAAAATAATATGGAATATACATAATCGAATATCAAAAACGCGCATCAAAAAAACCTGATTTGCAGCTAGAATATTAATTGCACATCAAAGTGCCTCGGCGAGTGGGTTCAAATCCCACCCGCGGCAACAAATGTTTCTTTGTTTGATTGAAAATAAGGAATACAGATGTCGTGGGAAACTTTGATAGGAACTTACTCTTGATAATATTTGATTTTGTGGTCCAGACAATGGGCAGCAGTCAAGACGTGGCGCGCTCCAATGAGCGACCCCGCACATAGGTAAGTACTGCCGTCGGATCGGTCTTTGATGGACAGGCGCGCGATGCTTGGGAACTGGCCTAGTTCTGCTGCGTCACCTCCTGCAGAAGGTTATGCGTCAGAAACTCTTAATATATATTACAATTTATAGGGACATCAATTGCTTTTCAAAAAAATTTTTGAAAGCTATTTTTACCTGCAATATGTTTATCTGGAACGATGGCCGCAGTATCCTGCAGTCCATTATGAGTTGAAACTGAAAAATATCATCGATGAAGTATATATTCATTAAATATTTCAGTGGATATGAAACGGCAGTTATTATGTACATAGATAATTCTGGCAGTAAAATAAAAAGTACAGGAATTAAAATTCCAAAATGAAACCTGATAAAAGTTCATTCAGTAGGACGCTCACTGAGAAATTGCAGACAGGAAATCCCGTTGGTCAACTTTTAACTACATAACAACATAATTCGTTTGGGACCTTTCTGTTAATAAAAACTTTCATCTATTTACGCTATTTTTATGTGAATGTAATGTATCTTCACTTAATTACTGCCTGGTATAGAATAACTGTTGCGGCCAAATATTATAGATTTCAAATCTTTTTAGTAAGAATATCATTCCAACACATCACTCTAAACCGACAAATTTAAAGCTAAATAAGCTAAACAAACACCTATACAACCTAGATATCACGGACAGCCCCATGTGTAGAGCATGCATGGAGGCAGAAGAGACTTCCAGACACATTCTACTAGACTGTAAGCAGGTAGAACTATACAGAAATAAGCACATAGGAAACCCGAACACTCTGCAAGAAGCAGTAAGCAATATTAAGGCACTTTAAGTTTCATACAGGAACTAGGATGGTTAGAGTAGCGCTACCCCTTTTTCAGGCAAAATAGGCACGTTGGATGTCGACTTGCGGAAAATACCCAGTATAACTAACTACCTAACTAAGGTAAATGTCCCAGTGCTCGGCATTGCAATATGATGTCATGTCATAATGACAGAGTTGAACAATAGGTGTAATTGGACATTGAGGTGTCGATCATTGGGTCTTTTAACCTTACCTACAGTTTTTTTCCGCAACAAAAGCAATGGCTCCGTTACTACTATCTAAGAGGCCTTACAAGTTTCAAAATTTTGATTTCAGATTATGACAAAAATATTAAAACCAATAAAGTGATTAAAGGATACGACGACTTTATTAAAGTCTTAAATAGTTACATAGCCTTTTTTAGGGTTCCGTAGTAAACAAGGAACCCTTATAGTTTCGCCATGTCCGTCCATCTATCCCCAGATTTGCTCAGTAACCGATAGGACAAGTACATATCAATGAAGCTGACAAAACGGTAGAATAAAATCTTGTAAATATTTTTTCAATTCAATTTAATTCAATTTATTTATTTTGCAACCATGTACATACAATAGACACATCATGCAACTGAATGCTAGGTACAAGACTACAAGTACGTTAATTCTGTCAAAAACATAGTAAATATAAGTTTGCGAACTTTTAAGTCCACATAGTGTAACGGCGGGCGGACTATGGACTACGGAACCCTACATTGCGCGTGGCCCGACACACACTTGGCCGGTTTTTGATTTCATTGTTTGTAGCACAATTAAAGCGGAAAAAAATGTTTTTAGCTTGAAAATGTTCGATTTGGAGTGATGATTGAAACGATATTTCTTTATGTTGACTCAGTTTGAGTCTAAACATTATAATATTTCTAAGCTCTCTTGACTTTAATTATTACCTACTTACCAAAAGGCCGTCGTCCCTGGGTCGCCACAGAGCTATCTGCACATATAAAAATAGATGCTAAACAAATAGCTTTAAGCGCCATATTACGACAATGTACTTAATAATTAATTAATAACTAACTACTAAACACTAAACCCCACAGCCGTGAGGTGTATAGTGTTGATTCCTTAAATCACCAGCTTTATATATGATTCGTTTAGGAAAACAATACTTTAATTGTATCGGAACTGAAAGGCGTAGCTCCTAACGGTCGTGGAAATGAAACTAAGTTTTAACTTATTGCAATAAGGCGCCATTACTTAGTATTTACTAACGTTTTAATGTGGTTAATCCTGAGTTCATTTTAAAAATTAGTTTATTAATTTGTAATTTGTCATATATTATCCCGTTGTTTTGCGCAATCAGAAAACACGTAACTAATTAATAAATACCCATATTGCATTTATTATGTGCTTTTAATATTTTATTATATCCTTATTAAGGTTTGCCAGAGAGCCATGGAACGCAGCATTTTGAGCGTGAAATTAACAAATCGCATTAAATATATAATACCTACTGCGTTCCAAAACCCAGATAGTTGCCAAACTTAAATAGGACTAGGCTGGGCATGTCTGCCGCATGCCTGAAGACTTGTGGGCTAAAATCACCACCAAATCGGTCCCACAAAACAGACGCGCGCCACGGCGTCACGGCAGACCTCATCGGAGATTTACCAGGCATACGCATCTAGGACGGAGATGGCGAGCGTAACTTGACGTCTTTGATCAGAACTGGTGGGAGACTGCCCAAGACAGGACAAGGAAGACGTGTGGAAGAAAAAGAGGGAGGCCTTTGCCCTGCGGTGGGACACTTGAGGCTCGTTATGATAAAAGTGTGGAAAGTAGGCTTATTCCCAACGAAGGTCGTCGATCTTAAAAAGCCTACATTTTACAAGTTGGTCAATGTATGTTCTTCTTGGCCTCTCTCTTCCGCCTTCCACATAATCATCCTCCTAGCGTTATTCCAGTACAGTTGCATCCTGAAGGATGCCTGGAGTCCGCTACCTAATCCCAAGATTTGGCGTAGGCACTTGATTAGGCTTTGTCAAGTGAGTGAGAAAATTGACTGTTAGAAGTTCTCAAGCCGCCCGAAGGCCTCCATCCAACTTGGCTTAACGACTGCTGCCATAGACAGCAACCGGGATCAACAGTTTAACGTGCCTTCCAAAGCACGGGAGCGCTTAGTTAGTGACCACTCAAAGCGGTCACCCATGCAAGTCCTGACCGCTGCCCACATTGCTTAACCTTAGATACCGCAAGCGGTACGCAGGCGCCGCTGGGCCACGAGCGCTCCTTCTACCTTCCCTTCCACTTTCTTTCGTTCCGTTCTCAATGGTTTGCAATAGGGACCTCCTTTCTTGCACAATGTTGAGAACCTCCTCCTCGTTAGATTTTCTCTCGGTCGAAATAATCTTCTCCGCCCGCCGCCAGCACCACATTTCAACGGCTTCAAATCGTTCTCTAGCCCGCTGTGTCATTGTGCACGTTTCGCCCCCGTATAACGCTATGCTCCAGATGTACATTTTTATAAGCCTTTTCCTGTTTTGGCCGGGTATTCTGACTTGAAATATGCATTTTTAGTATTAAAAGCTTCTACCTACTAAACCTATTATTGATAATTAATACATTTTTAAGCCCGATAATTGTTTTTTTTTTTCACAGTAACTTATCTTTAGTAGTTCATACAATTTCGCAGCTCTACCTGTTATCGCGACTGAATTGAGCATGAGAATAATGCCACCTTTATCAATATATTTTACAACTCGACTGCTTGGGGTTCCGTTGAAATTTCCTTACTTCTCTTATAACCAGCTTAATTTTGCGTTTGGTTCGGAACCCTAAATGTGCGCAGTCCGACGCGCACTAAGCCGTTTAGTTAATACATTTTAATTATCAAAGGTATCATTTAATTATCAATTTTACTAGTCGCCCTGGTTCTCGGTACCTATTATTTTACTTTTTTTTAAAGTAGGTACTTGAATTTAAACTTTCGTGAACCTGATGAAGAACTCCCGACGAGTTCGAAACATGTCGCCCGGAGTGACAATTAATACGTGAGTATAACCGTTTAGCAATATAGTAGGTAGGTATTTTATTGAGTAACACTTCTCTCAACCAGTGCACCAATAAAAAAATCACGTATTCAAATCATATTATGTGAAACGTATAGATCCATAAGCTGTTGTTCTCGCGATAATGTCTACCCAAGCATGTGACTGTTACAGTATGATTCACTGATATTGGGCGGGATGTTGGAATATTGAATATCAAATGCAAAAATTACTCTATCATAAGGTGTATAATAAGGTTAAGGTATATACATATACAACCTCACATGTATTCAACCTTAAAGCAAAAAGGCAATGCCGCCAGCGTTCTCGGCACCATGCCTCAAGCGGGTATTTTATATATAGGGATAAGTTGCTTTTTAGGGTTCCGTAGTAAACAAGGAACCCTTATAGTTTCGCCATGTCCGTCCGTCCGTCCGTCCGTCCGACCCCCGTTTTTCTCAGTAACCGTTAGTACTAGAAAGCTGTAATTTCGCATGAGTATAGTGTATACATATCAATGACGCCTACAAAACGGTACAATAAAATCTTTAAAAAAATTTTTTTTAGGGTACCTCCCCTACATGTAAAGTGGTGGTGCAATTTTTTTTTCTGCCAAACCCCATCATGTGGGGTATCGTTGGATATCTCTTTTAAAAATATTATAAGGTTTCTAAAAGCATTTTTTGATTAAAGAATTCGTTAGCGTGATAATAAACTTTGAAGTGATAATTTTTGCTATGGTCAAGTGTCCCCCCCCCTGCCAGCTAAACGGTGGCTACTAGGCATGTGAAAAAAACCATGGTAGTAGTATATACGATGAATTTAAAAGGAAAACTATCACAGCTAAGTAGACATTACTAGTTACCGAGTAATAGTCGAACTTCACAAATGTACTTTGCAAAAGCAAACTTTCGTACAATTTTCATTGATACCTTAGATAATGTTGTTAATTCTGTCAAAAACATAGTAAATATAAGTTTGCGAACTTTTTAGTCCATATAATGTAACGGGTGGAGGACTACGGAACCCTACCTTGCGCGTGGCCCGACACGCACTTGTTCTATTTTAAAATGTAAATATTTCTTTTATGTTAATAGTTATGTATATATAGTTTTTAATTAATGTGTAGTGTTGCTTATCTACACGTACAAACAGTGACGAGATATCAATAATATAACTCTACTTTTGTACGACTTTTAACTTCTGAATATCCACACCTTAAAGCTAGGCCTCCTCTCTGTCTTCTTTACTTCAGTTCACTCTGTGATAGATGTCAGACATGTTGGCTTTCTATAATAGTGATAGTGATATTCTAAACGTTTAATATACGATATGTTTGATTTATTTAAACGTTACTAAGCATTTAATTTCCGCTAGAGCCCATAATCCAATTCGGGATTGGTTTATATGAACGGTATTTGAAACGGGATACATTACTGTAAAATGCAGGCCCGGGCCTCAGCTTGCGGTGGCACTGAAGTGCCGATAGGTACCACTCAAGAGCAGATAGCGAGAGTGTTTCGGAGAAGTCACAATGGAAAAAGGGTGTAACCGCCAACACCCCGTTTCTTGCATAAGGCTTTGCTTATATGCGGTTGTAATTGGGACTGAAGCTGATGTGTTAAGGGGTATATACACCCGTAGCTAATTGAGGGCGAACAGGGAGACAAAATGGAGTATTTTAAATACACTCGGGGACAAAGATTACGGGTCAGTAAAATACTGACATATTTCCTCAAATACTGCGAGGTTGTAAGATTTTTTAATCATGTCATTATCTTTATTTAATTTTACATCTACTTAAGGCGCTACAACGAGAAATTTAGAAACTTTGAAACGCTGTCCTGTCCAGACTAGCAAACAGTAGGGGCTGATTTTCAGATATATCATTCTTTACTATAACTATTGTGGTACTGACAATAGCCGAAACAGGCTTGCTTAAAATTTTCTCGATAGAAAAAAAATCCAAAGTTGAGTCTATATTTTCCTTCTTTAACTCAGCCTACTAAAACAACGCATTATTAAGGGGAGGTATCCCCAACGCAACTGTCCCGCTCTAACATGCGTGAGTTTACAATTAACCATCCCGCTCTCTACGCAAGCTCTGCGCGCAGTTTTGTAAATATTTAGCTATAGTCATCAAGCCAGTCATTTTATCAAAGCAAACCCTGCGAAAATGTCTATAACTATTTACGATTTTTAATTGAGTACAAAAATAAAATGTTAAATGTCAGTAATATAGCCGTACTATTGATAATACATTCCAAAAAGGGGTAACTTCGCGATTTTTTTCTATCGAGTGAAATTCATCAGATCATGTAACTGACTGCGATTTTGACTAGACAAGATCCTCATGTAACACATATATATTTTTTTAGATTTTAAGACACTATATTCTATGTCTCAGATGGTTTTTAAAAACTCAAAAGTGGTAATACACGGCCTTAAAAGACACGATTAAGTTAATATGATGGTATTTTACCTCATCTAAACTCTGTCAAGAGGAAATTTAATAAATCTGCACACAGTTAGATATTTAACGAGATTTGTCTAAAAAAGCCATTCTCGGAGAGTGTTGCATCCCGTTTTGTCGTGAACGAAAACATAAGGGCGTCTCTTTCAATCGATATATCGCCTTAATCTGCAAAAATAACAGTCCTTAAAGTAGCGTTTCCAGGTTTAGAATTGTAAAAACTCATGAAAAAAAGAACGTTAACTGAACGATATATCGCAAAAATCGTCATTTTTTGACATTGATATTTTTATGATAGGATCCCGGAAATACGAAGAATAGTAGATTATGTAAATAAAACTAGTGTAAAATATTTAAAAATTAATTTGACATCGAGTGTAGAAAACAGTCTCAGACATATTGAAATATAATAAACGGGTCACTCACTTCTTTAAGGTCAACACACAACATGTCGAGCGATATCCGACCTTGAAGACGTGAGTGACCCAATTATTATATTAAAATAACGGAGTACTTATAATCTGCGCCCGCAAATGTGTGTGGTATTCTCTGACACGAAATTAAATATCTTCCCACGTAGCGATTTTGCTTAAAAATTATAGTTATAGACAAACTAGCTTTTGCCCGCGACTTCGTCTGCGTAGAACTCGGTCACCGCGTTAGAATGCTATTTCAGGCCCTAACCTAGGTATCTCTCTTCCATAGAAACTGTCCCCGCCTTAAGGGATAATTACCGAGATAAAAAATAAAATATCCAATGTCCTTCCCTGAGAGTCAAATACGTATAAGTACTATGAAGATACGAACTTTTTTGATTCACGGAATTTTAAAACTGGACTGCTAGGTGTCGGTACGGAACCCTTCGTTGTGCGTGATCCGACACGCACTTGGCCGGTTTTTTTCAACCACTTGTCGGTATCCGATTGAGCTGAAATTTGGCATTTATAGGCCGGGCCTAATTAAGCGATATGATATATACAGCCTTGGCCAAAAATGTTGAGCACTCACACGTTTTCCATATAAAAGTTAAAATTTCAATTAAAAAAAAATAAAATAAAAATAATTCTGTTTATTTCATAAATAATAAATTTACATAAACTAATATATTCAATCAATCAAGCATTTCATATCCTTTTGTTAAAGAAAATTAAATATCTTTCATAAACTAGCTACTTTCGTTGACGTTAAAGATAATTGCATGGATAAAAATGCAATTTGTCCTTTTATTGCAAACCCGTCTATTTTTAGTCTTCAGTTAGCAATAGCTACTTCGAAATGGTATTATCTAAAGTTCTCTAGATGTTCTTTGTTTTTTATAAATTACAGAGGAAAATAAGGGGTGCTCAACACTTTTGGCCAAGGCTGTACTTGTAGCTTGTCATACAAGCGGATTTCTCTTTCTAAAAAAAGCCATTGAAAAGAACCTTCCGCTTGTATTACATGTCACATAAGCCTTGATGATATGAGCCCCCGGCTCCTAGAATATGACACATTGTCAATTAACACATTAGCATACATGTGGGTAATTTATATGCGATAGAAATGGAGCAGTGTTAATATATAACGGTCGAATTGTGTACCAGTTTTAATCTGTAGTCAAAGTTTAGATAATGACAGCGTTTGAATTCGGTTTATTTATTTTTACTGTGATTCAATTATGTTTCGCACTGGGTGAGTTCTGCTGTATAATTTATAGTACTAAATACCACTTGTTGGCCACATTAAAAATCTTGATTGAGTTTTACATTAATTCAACTAATTAACATTTTGTATCGCCGTAAATCAGCGTTAAGGATTGGTATTACCACTTTTGAGTTTTTTAAATCAATCTGAGACGTGGAATATAGTGTCTTAAATTCTAAAAAAAAATGTGTTACTTAAGGATATTGTCTAGTCAAGATCGTATTCAGTTACAAGACTTGATGAATTTAACTCGATAGAAAAAAACGCAAAGTTACCCCATTTTGGATTTTTTTTCAATATTACGGCTATATTACTGATATTTAATTTTTGTACTCAATCAAAGACCCTAAATAGTTTTAGACAAATTCGTAGGGTTTGCTTTGATAAAATGATTTGCTTAATGACTAGGTTTAAATAGTTAATGTTAATTGCAAACTCACACGTCTTAGGCTGCGTTTCCACCAGAGATGTGCGAGGATGTGTTTTCATATATTTGACACCTCGCTCGGCGCGTTGCGAGGTGTCAAATGTTTGAAAACGCATCCTCGCACATCTCTGGTGGAAACGCAGCCTTAGAGCGGGAGATTTGCATTGGGGATACCTCCCCTTAAACGTACTTATTTCTAAATGTTTGCTTGATAAACGTCGGAGATAAGGGGGAAGAGGAGGGAGATTATTTTGTTCAACATTATCTAGAAGTCTACATCAAACCACCGCAACGGCAAAAATTTCAGAATGTCTACTGAACTAGCCCTTTCATATAATATTATACCTAAATAGACTTTGAATACTGATTGGTTCGCTTTGTTTACAACTATTTCAATTTCAAGTATCGACTTAAGTTGTCACTGAGATATAAACCGAAAGACACAGGTACAGACAAATATAAAAGTGAATAAACCTTAATCCAACGTTTTCCCGTTCGGTGACACAGGATAGTGCTTCGTGTAATCCGACTGGTCGACCGGACTGCTCTCTCAATTTACCTTGACGTCAGAGGGAATTTTAACATTGAAAATGTTTTTTCGATCGCGTTGGAAAGTTCAAGGAAAAGTGCGACATCGCCCAGCGCCCGTAGCACATGTTGCGCTCGAGAGTATTGTTGCTTGGCGCTGTTAGAAAGCGACGGATAGCTCGAGATACGCCGACATATACTCTCGAGCGCAACACGTGCTAGGCCTACTGGTGTCGTGAATTTTAAAGCTACGTTGATGATTGGGGTTTCCAAAGATGCGTCTTGGCGAGGGCTACCTACAATATGGCATAAAATTATTTTGGGAAATTTCAAAAAATATAAATATTGAAAATGACGTAATTTTTTTGGTGACTTCTCTTATTGAATCGGCGATTTCTCGAAAACGAAAAACAATATCGAAGAAATGAAAAAATAACCCTCGGGGTATTGTGTTGGGCTACAATTTGCAAAAACCGGGACCTCGCTATCTCTCACGGTCTAGGCTGTAGCTTATCCTTTATGCGGCAGAATTTTGAATACTTACCGCGGGAGATCAGGGGCCGATTTTCGAGAGTCGAACGCTCGAATTTTCACTCGAGATGCGTCAAAAAACTATGACGTTTTGACAGATGTCGAGTGAAAAGTCGAGCCTTCGTCACTCAAAAATCGGTCGCCAGAGTATGAGAGTTGATTGCGATTATATGAAGTAGTACTTGGTAGTACATTTATTCACTTATAGTGCATAGTATATTTCTTTACTATTTTTCTTTTCGAATATCATAAAATTTAAAATTTAAAGAATTTTTAAATAAATAAAACAGTGAAAAATTGATTTGATTAAACTCGAATAATTTGTACACTTATAGTGCATAGTATATTTTTTTACTGTTTTTCTTGTGTCATTTAGGAGCGCACGTGTGGTAGTTACTTCTTTACTATTATTAATTTGAAGTATCGTATAATTTTATATGTAAGGAATTTTTAATAGATAAAACCGGCCAAGTGCGTGTCGGGCCACGCGCAAGGTAGGGTTCCGTAGTCGTCCACCCGTTAAGTACGTTATGTGGACTAAAAAGTTCGCAAACTTATATTTACTATGTTTTTGACAGAATTAACAACATTATCTAAGGTATCAATGGAAATTGGACGAAAGTTTGCTTTTGCAAAGTACATTTCTGAAGTTCGACTATTACTCGTTAACTAGTAATGTCTACTTAGCTGTGATAGTTTTCCTTTTAAATTCATCATATATACTACTACCATGATTTTTTTCACATGCCTAGTAGCCACCGTTTAACTGGCAGGGGGGACACTTGACCGTAACAAAAATGATCACTTCAAAGCTTAATATCACGCTAACCAAATCTTTAATCAAAAAATGCTTTTAGAAACCTTATAATATTTTTAAGAGCTATCCAACGATACCCAACACGATGGAGTTTGGCAGAAAAAAAAATTGCACCACCACTTTACATGTAGGGGAGGTACCCTAAAAAACATTTTTTTAAAGATTTTATTCTACCGTTTTATCGGCGTCATTGATATTTATACTCATGCCAAATTACAGCTTTCTAGTACTAACGGTTACTGAGAAAACGGGGGTCGGACGGACGGACGGACATGGCGAAACTATGAGGCTTCCTTGTTTACTACGGAACCCTAAAAATGTGAAAAACTGATTTGTTTTAATTCATTTTCAATGTACCCGAAGGTCGTGAGAGGCACGAGATCTGTGGATTTTTATTTATATTATATTTATTTATTTCGGGGATCTCGGACGGTTCTAACGATTTTGATGAAATTTGGTATGTGGGGGTTTTCGGGGACGAGCAATGTATTAAGCTAGGTCTCATGCACGGGAAAACGCCGAGCAAAGCTCGGTTGCCCAGATATTATATATTCTCTAAGTATTAGACATTACTACTTTAAGCTAAAAACAACCTGGTAAATCTCAAATCATATTTACGATTTAGGATTTATTTTAGCAAGTGCTGTATATTGTGATATTGTCAATATAATTATGTGTGCGCTTATTTATTGATCATACTATGCCCACTTGCTTGGGATGTCACGTTGGTCTATAAAAGCTACTGATTATGTGTATACTTAACTATATTTAATTGTTTGATGTCTGTTAAGGGTACCTTTACTAATACTTAAATAAAATGATGTCGCTAACTCTCTAAATCTATTTCGATTTGCAGACTTATCAACTTTCGACATAAAGCCCGAACCAATACCTATCCTGACTGATTGGTTCGGGCCGCAGCCTGCTAACGATGAGAACAACAGAATCGTTGGCGGGCAGGAGGCCTTCATAGAAGACCATCCGTACCAGGTCTCCTTCATAGTAAACAACTCTTACTTCTGCGGAGGTTTTATAGTCAGCGAGAATTACATATTGACGGCTGCCCATTGCGCTCAAGAGTAAGTGCTACCACTTAATAATTCGGCTTTTCATTAGTCTTAGGGTGGGTTGTATTCGTACCAAATCGTCTGTAATCGTAAGGTCTGGGAGTAAAATATAATATGCAGTGAAGTTTACATACTTTAGTGGAGTTATACACGCATGTTTGTGAAAAAACTATTAACGTATGAAAATCACGTTTTAAAAGTAAATTTATCTACACACACATCATAAATCCTCTAATATGCGTTCGAAAACCGTAGAAAATGACTCTCATTTCAACATTCAATGAATTTATGGCAATTTTCTTATCTGTGGCTAAGGCTACAGCAGTAATATAATTTTCATTTTAATCTCATATATGATGTTAAAATATTAAACGTCAAACAAAACTGTCAAAATTTAAATGTCAAAGTTGACATGTCCCTATTCTAGTATCACTGAAAATTCAAATTCAGTCGATGCGAAATGTCAGCTCGATGTTTTTTTTATATATCGCACGAAATTTAAGCTAGAACGACATGATCACATCAGAATAGGGACTCTTTACTTTTTAAAATAACATTCAGGTATCGGTTGCCAGTTCTGATTTCGATATTTCCACAACCGTGCAAAAAAGATTGTATTAACACAATTATTGTATTTATTTACTACGGTTTCTGAACCCATCTTAGAGTAGTTATAATATGTGTGTAGATAAAGTAATGTATGCAACTGTACATAATTAGGCATTAAAACACTCGTGTGACCTTATCATGAAACTCGTCTTCGGCTCGTTTCATAAAACACACTCCTGTTTTAATGCCCCTCATTATGTACCAGTTGCATAAACTACTATTTTCTAGTCGTCGTGTTTGAATTATATCGTAGACGAGCTCTTTTCAAGTAACTATAATAAACACGTCACGTGTTACCTTTAGTGAATTATAATAAAATGGAAACGGAACTATAATATAATAAAACTACGACAGAGTACGAAAATAACTTGCTGCTCGTGTGGAATTTTGAAAATATTATTAGAAGGTTTCTTCCCCGGGGGTTTGTCTGCAATGATCATGCATCTTCTTTCAGTAACATTTTCTATGCGCTCGGTGTACAACCTACTTTAAATGCTTGTCAGCTTAGGATATTTTACCTTTCTTTCAACATCACTTTATGTAGCCATTTGTAAACATGATTTTCGACACAAAAGTATTTGGAGTAAGATGGGCAGACAAATTATATTTATCACTAGATTTCAATTTGATGATGCTCTCAGCTACGGTAGCCCAGTGGTTCAAGCGTGCGGCTGTCAAGCGGCGGTCGTGGGTTCGAATCCCAGCTCGTACCAATGAGTTTTTCGGAACTTATGTACGGAATATCATTTGATATTTACCGTTAGCTTTTCGGTGAAGGAAAACATCGTGAGGAAACCTGCATGCATACATCCGCGAAGAAATTCAAAGTTGTATGTGAAGTCCCCAACCCGCTCTGGGCCAGCGTGGGGACTACTGCCCAATCCCTCTCATCTATGAGAGGAGGCCTGTGCCCAGCAGTGGGACGTAGATAGGCTGATGATGATGATGATGATGATGCTCTCAGCACAGTCGCAGATTTCGGAAAGCAATGTATAGGATGATTCACGCTAGACCGTTCCGTGTCGGGACCGGCCCGTTTTCTAGTACAAGAAATCGACGGCCGTCGCGCGTCCTGTACCAATACACTATTTGACTAAAAAAAAATTATGGTGCCATTCGAACCAGGTTTCATTGACGATCAAATTTCTATATGGGACCAACTACAATTAGACCACAATAAAGGGCAAAAATAGAGATGAACCTAGCTCGCCGCTAGCGGCCGCCCAAACGGCTCCTACAAATTGGCACGGACAGATGACGACACCCGCCTGGTAATAGAACCAATCTGTTATATGGGAAAATAAGTATTTTGCTCTTTTGGTCGTAAAATAATGCGTTTAGGTACATAGTTGCCGTACATTTAATTTTTATTTTTACTTAAGTATTCTATTGATACCTTTTGTTTGACTTTTGGATGACAAAAAAAACATAATTTTCCGAATTTTCGATGTTAAATATCTTTTTTCTATTTTGGTAAAAGTTTATAATTTTCAATTCAATGTGATATTTTGATGGTGACACCATGTTACAAATTTTAAGATGTGTCAAATAGTCTATTAGAAAACGGGCCGGCCCGGACACGGAACGGTCTACTGTGAATCATCTTTAAGCCGTTGATCTCCAGCTTCGTCTATGAGACTGTCAGTATCAGTTATTAAGGCGAGTTCAAACAGTGATACCTAAGCCCGACAAACCCGAACAAGCTCGAGTGCCCCTTGCGGTTAAAAATTAAAAAGTAGAGACGGTTTTCAAAGTCACTTATATCTTTAAACGAGCAATTCTTGTATATTTATTTATTTATTTATTTATTTCGGGGATGTCCGAAACTGCTTTAACGATTTTGATGAAATTTGGTATGTGGGGGTTTTCGGGGACGAGCAATCGATCTAGCTAGGTCTTATGCCCGGGAAAACGCCGAGCAAAGCTCGGCCGCCCAGATATTTATCTTATATCTTTAAACGAGCAATTCTTGTATATTTATTTATTTATTTATATATTTATTTCGGGGATCTCGGAAACGGCTCTAACGATTTTGATGAAATTTGGTATGTGGGGGTTTTCGGGGACGAGCAATCAATCTAGCTAGGTTTCATGCCCGGGAAAACGCCGAGCAAAGCTCGGTCGCCCAGATATTTATATCTTTAAACGAGCAATTCTTGTATATTTATTTATTTCGGGGATCTCGGAAACGGCTCTAACGATTTTGATGAAATTTGGTATGTGGGGGTTTTCGGGGACGAGCAATCGATCTAGGTAGGTCTCATGCCTAGGAAAACGCCGAGCGAAGCTCGGTCGCCCAGATTCTATATTTCTATATATATTTATTTCGGGATCTCGGAAACGGCTCTAACGGTTTTGATGAAATTTGGTATGTGGGGTATTCGGGGACGAGCAATCGATCTAGTTAGGTCTCATGCCCGGGAAAACGCCGAGCAAAGCTCGGCCGCCCAGATATTATGTATTGATATACCGATAGTGCCATTTTTACGACGACGCGCCTCTCCACAGCGAATCTCATACTAATCGATGCTCACTTGTATGAAACGGGCGGTGGACTGTGTTGGGTGGAGGGGCGCGCCTTCGTGGATGGCGCCATCCATATCTGCGAAAGTATTACCTACATATTCGCTGACGATCACAATTTCAATTCCTAAAAATTGACTACGGGTAATTTTAAGTGACATTTGTATATTGTGAAATAAATAAATCATATCATATCATATCATATCATTACTTACTTAGTTTTGATTGACTATAGTTTGCTTGACACACCGTGTCAAAATCTTTATTACTAAGACATAAGATTATATCTTAAATGACATGACGGGCTTTTTCACTATACCTGTACTATGTTGTTTCAGTGTAGACCCAACAACGGTGGTCCTTCGAGCCGGCAGCTCCTCCCGTAAGAACGGAACCATAATACCCATAGCCGAAGTGACCCCTCATCCGGAATATGACATGCCTGCATTCGACAAAGACGTTGCAGTCATGAAGACAGTAGAACCTATGACTTTCTCTGATACCATGCAGCCTATAGCGCTGCCGAAGGAAATGCGCCCCATGAGAGGTGGGACCAAGATTATGGTGAGCGGCTGGGGTAGAACCAAGGTAAATTTTGTTTGAAAACTGATATGAGACTGATATGACTGATATGAAGTTCCTTAGCTGAGTGTTCAAACAACGTTTTAAAGTAGCATGTATCGTTGTTATCATGTAACGTTGTCTGAAAAATACTCTGTCATGTTTTGAACCGACACCGAGGCCGAACCGAAAAATAGGTTGCCCGACATAATGATGTTAGTAGGGTTACTTTTATGAAAATTAGGGTGTCTTAAAAGTTGTTACGGTAGCGGTATGCAGACTGGATTTATGGTAGAAAAGGTCAGGAGTTCGGTAGAATATCGATCACACAAATCTAGAGAAACAAAACTATCGAGTCTAAGCTATCGAGTCCATACAAAAATCTAACCAAAACGGGGTCCACTGCAGTGGACTATAACTCGTAAGTGTAACTTGTAACCAATATGAAGACATGTTGTACTTGTTACCAGCAAGGAGCGTCTTCCATCCCTGAGAGATTGATGGATGTTGAAATTCCTGTGGTCTACTATCCAGCTTGCTACGCTTCCTATCCCGGCATTCTTACTGAAAACATGTGGTGTGGCGGCAACTACTTCTTAGGTGGCCAAGGGACTTGTCAGGTAAATGACACGTATAGAAGCATAGTGTCCGACGTGGCAGCGGGAGTTAGATTTGAACTTGCTCACAACAGTTGCTCTCGTCGGTTCTCATCGCATTTTTCAGTTTGTAGGGATTTATACCATTCTTTGAAACCACTATGGTTGACTTTGCATTGCAAATCAGTAGATCTATAACATTTTAATCTGTAATCTTTTAAATCAATTGTGCACCAAGCTTATATCAGAACAAGAGTGCAATATCTTTATCGTCATAGGCCTTTGCGTCTATTGCAGACGATTCAAGCATTGCTGCGTAGTTGCGAGCATCGTTTTTGGTGACTGTAAATACCAATAAAGGAACGACACGATCTTCCACAGGTATTACAGTGAAGGTTGACGTCAGAAGCTCTAGTTCCGATTTGTTTTCTGCGGCACCTTTTACTAGCTAATTCATCGAACCAAGCTTCATCGCATAACTTTCTGCCATCCACGACACGTTTTCGCCATCCGTCTCTATCAATCTTTTTATAACGTGTTGAATATTAATGTTTGGTTTTAGGGTGATTCCGGCGGTGCTGCGATCCAAGACGGGATGGCAGTAGGGATCGTGTCATTCGGCAGAGGTTGTGCCCAGCCGCTCTCTCCCAGCGTGTTCGCCAATATCGCCGCACCCACTATAAGAACTTTCATCACGAAACACACAGGCCTTTGATTGTGCATATTCTATTCTTCTCAGCGGCCCTAAAACAACTGACCGCGCGATGGACGAAGATTATCCATCTCTATTACAGTTACATATGTGGATGAGTTGCGAGATGCCCTTACGATTTTGCCACCAAGCAGCACCTGCCAGCCGTACCTTTTGCATTAGACGACAAACGCTGATAGGGAGGAAAACAAGATAGGTACAGCGTGCATAAATTAAAAGTTCATTTGTTTTATATGTTCGCGCGCGGGTGGCGAGGCGACGAGCCGGTATTCATATAAAGGTAAACCAGAAATATATGACCATTGTCAAGAAGCCGCTATTATTCTGATTTATATGACAACCTTCGAGCAACACAGGCTTTCAAATTTTGCTCGAAAATAGCAACAGACTATAATGGAATTAAAACTTGTGTACCCGTCAGCTCTGATTTTTATTTTAAAATGTTTTGCAGCGAAATAGTTTCATTTCCGAATGTTTTTTCTTCAGCAGTTTATTATAACACATTCTTAATTGTATGTATGAATGTATAATTCTATGTATTGGCCATGAGTAAACATAACATAACAAATACAAGAACAGTTGATAAAAGGGCGAGCTTATCCCTATAAGAGATTTCTTCCAGCTTACATTTGAGCAATTGAGTGGAGGTTAAGATTAATAGGCCAACCAAATAAAATAAATAAATAAAAATAAAATAAATAAATTCAAATAAACCACAATTGGTTGCGACAGACAGTCATTAAAACGATTGCCAGTGTAACAAATTACTTTTGATGCAATTCCGCACGGCGCATGGTCAGCTAAACATGTGATCGAGTTTATCTATGAATGCTCGTTCGCCGCCCCGTTGCCTGAAGGCGCCCAGGCCTCTGTACCACAAAACTATAAAAGTCCACAATTTGACAAAGTTGTACAATTTTCCATAGAAAAGGTATGCAAATTTGTCGAATTGTACGTTTGTAAAGTTTTGTGATACAGGCCCGATCTTACGACGCATTATGGAAATATTGTAACAGTCAGATTGTGATAATAAGGTAAGTTATTAGAAAAATAAAAACATATCTTCTAATACCCACCTAAATATCTGTTTTATTTCGTCTCTTCGAATAGCTACTTCACTGCGTTTTGCTAACGTCATTTCCGTAACATGTTTCTTGAAAATACTCGTACATCATAACCTTCATAACTTAACTGTTTATCTGTGTTTGAAGAAGACAAGCGTATCAGCATACTAAACTACTTAATTATATACTGTTATGGTTGAGCGAACATCCGGATCCAGTCATTATGCGGCCTCGTGGATGTAATGTGATGAATCATCCGATCTTGCAATTTGAAATGATAAGAAGCCCCCTAGCTGTTCAAATGGCAAGATTCACCACAAAAAAAAACTTAAATTGTAAGATGGGGAATTTCTTTTCAACTTTCAATTTCTGTCGATCCGTCAGGTGTGATTCCTGTTCTGTCTCAAATGAAAATAAAATGAACCAAATTCAGTACGTAGGCCCTTTAGCCTTAGTTGGGCCTTTTTTGTAGTCTTTGAGTAGGCCGCAATGGAACTTGTCAAAACCTACTAGCGTTTCTCAGAAAAAGACAATGAAGTATTAAAGAGTGGACTCGGCGTAATGTTCCATATGTATGCAATCCAGTTGAAGCCGGTCAGCCATGTTTAGTACGTATAAAAATGTCAAATCGGTGTCAATTTCACGTCAATTTGGGAACTAGAGACCGCCATCTTCAGTTATCATCGACCGCACTTTTTTGTCGTTATGTCCGTTCCGTTCCATTTGATTCCTTTTTCATTGGAAAAAGACCACTGCCGAGAAGAAACGCCGTAAGAAATTTGACATTTAGTAATTTTTTCCCAAAATATGCTTTCTACAATGACAATATTTAACCTATAAATCTGAGTATTTATGTAAAAACAGTGTGTGTCAGTTCCGAAGCACGACTGGAGTTTACTCTTTACGAACGATGTCTTATAACATTTTGAATTTTGAATGATTTTTCATATTACTGAAAGATATATAATTTATTTAGAATATATAATTTATATTCATCAATCATCCTTAACTTATTCAACATTGTTTTTCACGCTGTAAGTCTGTCTTTCTCATTCTCCCTCTTTCCACTCAATCCCTCTAAAAGGTTAGAAGAGATCACTCATAGGGATAAGTTCGCCTTTGTAATTTAATCTTATGTGACATCTATTTTTGTTTAACATACCGCCGGTTTTTCAGGCCAGAATGGTGGCACACGTACATACGCTGACACGAAAAATATCCTGTGCGCTAGTTGCAGGATTTGCGCTGTTCGAGGGTGTTGGGTGTTAGAACAAACTGTAATTATTCTTGAACATGTGGCGGTTTCGTCGCATTCGCATCGCTAAAATTTGCATCTAGATATATAGAGACAAGGAAGATGAGTGAAGTATCTTTTCGAGTTTTCGCATTGACACACATTGATACCGATTCTTTTTCCCGATTTATTTAACCGAGTTCAAAACTCGATTAAATTTTTTAGCTTTACAAGGAAGATCCCCGGCATACTATACGATGTTACAGAAGACCGCAGCCTACAAATACAAATAAATACAAATACGTTTATTTCGTCATCACAGGTAAAAACAATACAGTTGGTTAGTTGGTTAAATACAGTACGAAGACCATGATGAGCCCATTAGGCATACATAGCACTATTAGGTACATGGTCTGTAGGTATTGTGTTAGGGCGCTGTGGAAGTTTGTGGCGAGATAGAGGGATTTGAATATGTCTCTTAGTTCTATATAATATAACTAACTTTAATTTTCAGAAAAATATCTACATACTTTAATTTTCAGAAAAATATCTCATGTCTGAATCACAGGTTGCACGTTCTTTCTAAACGGGCCTCACAGTGCTTAAATAACACTTACGCAAAATTTACACATAAATATTAAAACTGAACGACGCTTGGGGGAGTAATCTGTTTGGAATAAATGATGAACCTTTAATATTTCTGAATACAAAATATTTTGCTATAGTAACAACAGCTGGTCGGGATGGTTTCCAAAATGTTTCGTTTTAGGTTAGGTTAATTAGATTAGGGTAAGACGAATTTCGTGGTAGAATGCTAGCGATCCCATGGTGCACTGAAAAAACGTCTGGGTTAAAAATAACAAAAATACTGTCAAAAATAACACACCGAGTTTGTCAATATAGCACCTGCAAACTTTGTTGCTAAAATTAAATAAGTCAACTTTGTTGTTCTCACTTATCAAATAGTAACCGATACACTTGGTTAAAAATTGTTAAAGTTAAATTGGCTGCAATTAGCCAATTTTTACTTTGTAATCAGATAAAACTAACCCAGTTATTTAGTATTTTTACGATTTATTCGGTAACTACATGTTTAAAATTAAATAATGCAGTTGTCAGCTAATACCAGAAGGTTGCGTGTTCAAATCACGTCGGGGTCACCAATGTAGAAGAGAAATGTGCTCCTATATAGGAATAATATACAGTGTTAATATATGCATGAAAGGGATATCTACAAACAATATACATATATACAATAGATAGGAGACACAGGAAGAAACAACAATAGAGAGATCTCTCAGGGACCGAAGTCCAATGAGAGTTGGTTGGAAGTTCTATATACGCAACTGACTTAAGAAACTTCGATAGCGCGATGCAGAACATGTCAGATTTGACCGTTGCCTAGGAAGGATTATATTTACTAAAGCAACTTGTTTGTTTCCTAGTGATTCACGCAGTTATTTGCAACAAAACAACATATCTAATATTAAGCAAGTCGTGCAAGGTCTGTCATTAAATAATGCACTAGTTAAACAATGACAGTGTAAAATTCGTTATTTCTAACTGAGTCGGGTAAAGATTATCTTTACCGAGATCTTCATTCGGAAATTAATAAGTGTTTTGTTACAATAACCAAAAACGTTTAACAGAATTTGCTTGTTTATCATTTACTAAGCATTTTTTCGCATTTTAATTAAATCTTGGTTGTATGTAACTAACTATTTTTTAACCGAGCCAAATTGGTACTTTGCTAGCGTTTCGTTTTTTCAGTGTGCCCCCTAAACACGAATACATGTAACTACAAACACAAATACATGATTACACGAATTAATGTACGAATGACATGTAATTTTTTATATTTTACGAATAAATGAGTATGAGTATGAGTAAACGGGTGAGGGTTAACACCGCAGAGGTTTTTGTAGGTATCCTCTTCCAGAGGCAAGGGAGATTCCCCACTTTCCGACGCCAACGACATATATATGCATACCATCGGTTCAACGCCATCGGATACGAAAACGTATTTCATGGGTCAAAAAAGAACGTCTCGCACTTGGACGGTTTTATAATGAAAATCCCTCATAGTGCGAAAAGTTGTCAGGTTAGGTTAGGTTAGGTTAGAGAAATAAAGCGGAGCGGGAGCGCGAACAAAGAGCCGATGCTCACCCGCTCCGGCGCAGACGGAGGGGAAGAAGGCGTCTGCAGTACATAAATCGCCTGATTCCCCAGTAGGGTCGTGGGCTGGGAACCCACATAATTAGGCCCTACACGTCTGGGGGAGAGGTTGGAGCGTTACCAACCCTTCCCTCCACTGGCGCGAGGGTGCCCCCGGCGCTTAGTCGGGGCGGCCGGGGGGGCATCATGATAGAATGCTAGCGACCTCATGGTGCCCCCCTACACGGCAAAGAGGATTAACGCCGCAGAGGTTTTGGTGGGTATTCTCTTCCTCTGTGGAAGGAAGAGTCCCACATACCCCCCACTACGGGTCTCCCCGGCCCGGGGGGATACGTAAACGTATTTCCTCTGCGACAAAAAAAAGGTTAGAGAAACAAATTGCCATCCGCCCCAGCCGGTCGGTTATCGATCCGTCGGTTGGAAGTAATTTTTTTTCTGGATTCTGAGCCCGCAGTTTGTACTTTTTTCTGCTGTGCAGTGAAAGAAAGAAAACATTTATTCACTGCACGAAACGAAAGATACACATACAAAAAATAATAATAATAATAAACGCACCACATTGAACAAATAAATGACGTATTATTATTGGGGAACGGGACTTAATCGCGTACAATTATAACTAATTTACCTTTTTTAAGGTTTTTGTCCGACGTTTCGAATGTATCACAACATCCGTGGTCGCGAACTGACTGGCGTGAGCGGGTATCAACATCTTCTAGCCGCACGGGTTTTCCGAGCTACCCGCACTTGGTCTTCATTAATTACATTACCCTAGGGTTGTCACTCGCACGACACACAACACTAACAATGTCCGTTGATGTAATGGACGATGTATTTCCACGCTTGCACTTACTAATAACTGGATTCCACGAAGATGAGATTTTGAAACCGTTGTCCCGGTTGAAATTTCGATGTTTTTTAATTTCAACGGCTTCACGTACTTTTCTACTGTAGAAAAGGCGTTCTGTAGAAAGGACTTTCGGTTTATGGAGCTCAATCCAGTGGTTTGGTCCTGACTCCAGTAAATGCTCGGCTATGGCCGACTTATTCCACTTATTCCTTATTTAATCGTGTAAGTTTAAATCAATATAAATAAATGACGTGTGTCTTCGCGGCAGTGAATCGGTTGCTGTCTCAGCATTATGCCCTGGTGTTAGACACCTGTAGCGCTGGTTTTCAGACAGCACCGTACGTGACCCACGGAACGCAACACAACATAATTTATAAAATATATACATACATACAGTGGAATAAAGTATAAATAAAAAATCAACTCCTTGAGTCAAATTATATTAAATAGTATCTTAGTATCACAATTTCTCAAGCATCGTCGCGATAGCAGAAGCCACTCCGGAGACCATTGCCACTGCAGCCAGCACGACGATGATGCTGTTCTTGAAGACGACCCAGTGACAGCAGCCCAGGTCCTTGCCCCAGCGCCACACGGTCTCCGAGATGGCGGGTAACATCAGCCCCATGACGGAGAGGCATACTGCTCCAACCAGCTCCATGAATAGTTCTAGTCGGGGAACGGCGCTGGCGATTCCCACTGTAAATACAAGAAAACGTCATTCAGATGAGAAGTGATTATGTTATGTAACGTTTTTGAATGTAGTTAGAATTTGGCTACTTTAACTCTACCAAGCTAATGAACTCATCATCAGCCTATATACGTCCCACTGCTGGGCACAGAGGGATTGGGCAGTAGTCCCCACGCTGGCCCAGAGCGGGTTGGGGACTAGCAAATGAACTGTCAAACAAATATTTGGTTTGGCAACACTTCCTCACACGTCACATTTCCATAGAAATATGACGTATAATGCACAGTGTTGCCAAATTATATATTTGTTTGACAGTTCATTTGATAAGTTTGGGATAAGTTCGCCTTTGTACATGTATAATCTGTTTTGTCTGTATTGTTTCTTTTTCTTGTCTTGTGTACAATAAAGTATTTACATACATACATACATACATACATACATACATACATTTGCTTGGTAGAGTTAAAGTAGCCAAACTCTATATACATTTTAGAGAGGTAGGGCACAGAATTTTTTTATCATGCTCAAATTTTGAGCAGCCCAACTGGGGATATACCTCCGCCTTGCAGAAGACCACAGCCGTAATATTATTTACTATACAAGTATGTAGTGTTGTGTTCCTGGAGGTGAGCAAGGTACCGAGCTAGAGAGCTACCGAGGATACACTGTGTTGAGAGTAAGAAACCTAAATTTGTCCCTTCTGCTGTCAACACAGTCAATCCTCAAATGTTATAAAGGGTCGGCAACGCGCACGTGACTCCTTTAGAGTAGCAAGCGTCTATAGGCTGGGGGACCGTACGCTTGTTTCCACCGTCGTTGTATAAAAAAAGTCATTAGATTAGATATAATTATTTCATGATATAAATTACAGTACAAAATTGCCTTAGTCAAAATCATAAGAATTTACATCACGATCGTCTTAAAATTGGACTAAATGCTTTTTTTTTTCTTGGTTCAAGGTGGGTAATAGAAAATACCTATTAATAGCGTTCCGATTAAACGAATGGCCGCGACCGCCCACCGATGGGAGCGCGCCGGCACCCGGGGCTCCACGCGTCTCCACACCACGTCAAAAGGCACGTAGAAGATCAGCGCGAACGTCAGTAGCATCACGCACGCTACCAGGATCTTGGCTGCTTGGGCGAGCCTGAAACAAGTCATCGTAACGTAGGGTTGGGTCATTAATACTAATTTTCACACCACCTGCTCGATTTTGCTCAATTATATATCATACAAACCTTTCGTAAAGCAAATCATTACACGTGGCCCTTGGTTTTAGCGGGTTATAATTTCAAATTATTACCCGCCGGGTAATAATTTCATTTGAGTTCTGATAGTTCTTATTGATATGTCTTTAAAGTCTAATTTCGTGAAGTCCACACGGCGGCGAGGAGGTTGCACACCAGCTCCGTGTTTTGTTTGGAACGTCGCGTTCGAAACAAAAGACTGCGTCGGCGGCCGCCGCCTGTAGCGGGTCAAGCGCGTGATTTTAATTCCGTTTTTTTTTTTCAAAAAAATGACTAAGACTATATCTATATTTTGAATTTTAAGTTAAAAAAAAACTTTTTTTTTTGCAAAAAAATTGTCTTTATATTCGATTTCGACTAATTCAGAGGTAAGGATTTCAAATTTTATATTTATTTTGAGTTTTAGGTTAAAAAAAAGTTTTTTGCGAAAAATCTTCATTATACTCGATTTCGACTAATTCAGGGACAAGGATTTCAAATTTTATATTTATTTTGAGTTTTAAGTAAAAAAAAATTTTTTTTGCGAAAAATCGTCATTATACTCGATTTCGACTAATTCAGGGATAAGGATTTCAAATTTTATATTTATTTTGAGTTTTAAGAGAAAAAAAATTTTTTTTGCGAAAAATCGTCATTATACTCGATTTCGACTAATTCAGGGACAAGGATTTCAAATTTTATATTTATTTTGAGTTTTAAGTTAAAAAAAATTTTTTTTGCGAAAAATCGTCATTATACTCGATTTCGACTAATTCAGGGATAAGGATTTCAAATTTTATATTTATATTGAGTTTTAAGAGAAAATTTTTTTTTTGCGAAAAATCGTCATTATACTCGTTTTCGACTAATTCAGGGATAAGGATTTCAAATTTTATATTTATTTTGAGGTTTAAGCTAAAAAAAACTTTTTTGCGAAAAATCGTCACTAATAGGTACTCGATTTCGACTAATTCAGGGATAAGGATTTCAAGATTTAGAATTGAGGATTACTAGATTTTTAATATTTATTTAGAATTAAAAAACAAAAACTTTTTTGAAAAAATAGTCATCATACTCGATTCCATATTCAATAACATAAAGTATAAAATTGGCCAAAGGTGGTGAGAAAAGTAGAGTATACCCCACGGGGATAAAACTGTTTTTGTCTTGGGCGCGCTTAAATCCCTCACTACACTCAGGACTCAGTCTTAATTCCCTCGCTTCACTCAGGAATTAAGTCATTACTCCCTCGCTCCGCTCGGGAGTAAAATCTAGAGTCCTTCGTTACGTTCGGGATTCAATATCGCACCCGTGACATAAAACAGTGCTTTATCCCCTTGGTGTATAATCTACTATTATCTATGAAGCGTGTGTATTTGTAAAACTGCACCCTGATATGTCTAACACAAAAAGAGATACAACACGTTTTAACACTAGGTATCCTGACAGATTAGTGCTCCCTAAGATGCACACAGTCATGAGAAGAAAAAGTTGTTACGCAATGTGCATTAAAATATTTAACCGATGCCTGATGAGCTTTAAGAAACTACCACTTATTAAATTTAAAACCAAACTGTTCTCTTTTCTTGTTGAAAAGGGTTACTATACCCTGAATGAGTTCTTGGAAAATTAAATGTTATAAATGTTATCATAGTCCACATTAATTGCTTCACGACTTCTCATTTGTATTAATTGCATGTTAATAATGTAGACTAATTTTAATTTAGGATAATTTCAATTTACAAGGCTTTTTAAAGTCTAAATGTATGGCGCTATAACAATTTATTAACTCCTTTTATGTACTACATTTAAGGCGCAGGGTAGGGCAAGGCCTTCCCCATACAAACTTTGTGCACGTTTTATTCGTCGGTTTTGTCACTAACAAATATAATATTTTTTTTGGTTGTAAATATTAGATATGCGAAGATCGTGATGTGAAAATTTTCAAATATTTCAAAAAAATTCAAAATAATAATAATAAAAAAAAAATTACATCACGAAATAGCTATCAGAAAAATAAGCATACTGACCAAAAATCATAACTTTAATGCAAACACAATCGAAGTAAATCCTGCACAAAGTTTGTATGGAGAGAGCTTACCCTACCCCTCCTCTTAATGGCAAATAAATATTTCTATTTCTTTCTATTCCTATTTCTACCTGAAGAAGGCTATACCGGAAAGGCGTAGGAAAACTATTACGATTGTGATCGGAAAATTCCGTACATTTTTTACCCTTCTATTCCCTAACAAGGGAAATATTATAGCGATTGAACTTGGGGTATGGCATGAATTTCTGTACCGACAATATCCTCTAGCCGCCCTCCATGCGAGAAACAATGGCAATGAAATGTCAATCTTTTGTAACGCGAAATAGAGACGAGTTTGTTTTGTTTTGGAATTGAATGATAGAAAACAAATGCAACGCTATTCCAATTTTGAAAGATGCGTATTACATTGAAGTGAATTTGTTCTAGTGTTAGCCCTTTGAACCTCAGGAGGATTAAACATAAACAATTTAAACATTTCACAGACATGCCTGGATACCAATAGGATTCTTAGGTTCCAATAACAAAGTAATTGAAAGACAACTATGTACGTATACCTAAATGCAGTATTTCACCACAAAAACAGCAGTTTAACTTTATTTTACTAAACGGTTAAAACTCACGTATTAATTGTCACTTCGGGCGACATGTTTCGAACTCTTCGGGAGTTCTTCATCAGGATGAGTGCGTCTGCGACCCGCGCCGATTGCACACTGTCGAACTACCCGCCGCCCGCCGCAAGGCACGTGACGCACGCGCAGACAGCGCGGGGGCGGGGGCGGGGGGGCAGCTCGGCGCTGAAGGTGTTGTATGAGGTCGTGGTGAGGGATCGTCCCCCCCGATCAAGGGGGTGACGGACAAAATTGGACGCCTATTACGTCGAAGGTTCAGTATAAGAACGATTTTCCGGCCCCATACCAAGGTCAGGCAGGTGCTACGCTCTCCTAAGGACCAGGAGCCGCTCGGTAACCCGGGAGTATATGAAATACCCTGTGACTGTGGTAAGGCGTACATAGGAGAGACCGGACGGAACGTCTCTACGAGATTGTCAGAGCATATACGCAGCGTGAAAAACAGGGAGACTAGGAAATCCGCGGTGGCGGAGCATGGTTGCGAAGCAGGCGCGTCCCATTTCATTCGGTTCGACAAGGCGAGGATTTTGGTACGGGAAAAATGCTACGTACCACGCATGATCCGAGAGGCGATTGAAATAGGGCGCCGCCCTAACTTTAATCGTGACGCTGGCTGGGTGTTGCCGCCGGCATGGAAACCTGTGATCCCGATCATAGAGCGGGAAGTGCGTTATGACAATCGAGTGGACATAGTGAGTTCAGTGTGCCTACCATTGATCGGGGGGGACGATCCCTCACCACGACCTCATACAACACCTTCAGCGCCGAGCTGCCCCCCCGCCCCCGCCCCCGCGCTGTCTGCGCGTGCGTCACGTGCCTTGCGGCGGGCGGCGGGTAGTTCGACAGTGTGCAATCGGCGCGGGTCGCAGACGCACTCATCCTGATGAAGAACTCCCGAAGAGTTCGAAACATGTCGCCCGAAGTGACAATTAATACGTGAGTTTTAACCGTTTAGTAAAATAAAGTTATAACATGTCTCACGAAAGTTTAAATTCAAACAGCAGTTTACTTATTTATACCCATATAACGGTCAGTAAGGATAACAACTTGGGATTGGGACGACATAATTATGTGGCAATTTACTTATATGAATCGCTTTAGCAGGCGCTAGAAATGTCTTATTTTAACTCTCAATTTTGCCTTTCGTTGACTAATTTTAATGTAATCATACAGACATTAAAAAAATTGGTATAATTGGCAACATTAAGACTGCACCGAGCAAATTTCTGAATAATTGCGATGGTTGGATCACTTGCTGTATTATTATTACTAAAGCTTGAATTCTGTAATTCCTATATATGATATTTAAGGATACACTCTACACGTCATGTGTTTCAGAAACACAATTACTTATAGTTTTCTTCATAAAAATTCAATCCAAAGTTAGCTCTACTAAAGGAAATAAACGCAAACTACAACGTTAATACTTTATGAAAGGTCTTCAATTTTTGAATAGTAACAAAACTACATGTTATCTAGGTCGTATGTGTTTAACATTTGCAAAATGTGGAGATTTTTTTAACAATGCAAAGGAAATTCCGAAAATTTGACCGGCCGCCGTAGTTTTCTTGCCGGCAGATGGGCTCCGGCCCTCAATGGGAGCAGACGTATGCTGCTTTTCTCAGTTTGACATCTCATAAAAACACGCTTTTTGACAGCTTGCTCGTATACAAATACAAAATGTATACCACACACAAAGATTGCATTAATTAAAGTAGGGTAAATAAATGTTGACGTGTGGCTATTGAAGATTCTTTTAACATGGAATTTTTAGTATTAGCCATTCGTTATAACATAAAAATGCAATCTTTGGTCCCCAATGTATACTAATGCAACTAAATTATAATGATTTCCTTTACGAAAAGGCATTTTAAACGTAAAAAGGTTACCGATGTATTTCAGTTCAAAGTAATTTACTTTTTATAAATTGGCCACCCAGAACGGAACGTTATGACATTTATGTCACTCATCATATTTCAAATTAAAATTTGTAAACAAATTGTATTTTTATATTTCAATAATTTAACGAATCTAATGTTATATTTTATGTGTATATGTACGGCGCTTTCACGTCAAACAATGATTACCTAAATATATCGCAGAATCTGCATAAACAAAACATATCCCAGAATCTGTACAAACAGGCACAATTATTATGGTGCTTTGAACAGAAGTTTATAAAATATCAGGGTTATACCAAGAAACAGATCTAGAGTGCTCTCTTGCAGCGAAAGCAGAAGAATGAATATCGGAGTTTCTTCGCCAGTTTGAGTGATGTGGATTTAAATTGTGTAGTGTCTAAGCCGCCTGGTCATAATATAATTATACCTAGAATGAAAATAATAAACCTATGTTTCATTTATAAATAATAAACCAAGTAGTTGTTGGGGATGTGGTGACAATGACGATGTCTAACAAACAAATATGCAGTAATTACTTATAATATTAAACTGCGCTAGTTTCTATCTAAAGCTTTCATGCGTTGGAAATCCCGTTGCTTTGATTTTGTACAAGTAAGTACTTATGTCGCATCGCAATAATTGTCTCGACGTTATAGTAAACGAATAGCAAATAATAATAATTGCTATTTATTATTGATGAAAATAGACGCAATGTTAACCATTATTGAACCTTATGTCGTTGCAATAAGGTTCACGGATGTTCAGTTAAGTGTCATCGACGGCACGATTGCTCACACTAGAAGAATATGTAAACGCATCCTGCTAATTATTCCTTTCAATTATGGACCTTATAAGAAGTGTATAAAAGTTAATTTGTCAGAGCTGATACAGTAGTGGTCCGGCCAAGTTCCACAATAGGCATGATGACTCAAAAAAAAATATTACTTCAATAGAAAGAAGACATAAAACTATGCCAAATAGTGAAAATCCTATTCAAATATTTCAAAAAATAACGAAGCAACAACGGTTAGAATGTTCGTAGTTAGAGAGAGAAAGTGCTACTCGACCGTGACGTCACCTTTGAGTAGCGCCATAGTAAATGACAATCGTTCAATACAAAGGTGCGTTTTGCGGAAAAGCGACAGAAAATACCCACTTTTAAAACTTTGAAGACTTATAATTACGTAATTATTTATTTTTTTGAATTACTTTTTTTGCCATTTGATTGAGAATTTGAGTCATTATGTAGAAAATTTGGATTTATTGATTTTCTTTTATAGTGTCATCATCCCTATTGCAGACTGTTACAGTGACTTTCTTGATGATATTTGTTATATCATTAGGTTTTATAGTGCTTGTCATTCACGATAACGACGATGCGCAGGGAATGTCATACTATTCTATGCGCAATTCTGCGGATTGGGTTACGACGGGAGGTCGTGAATAACAAGAACTACCTATAAGGTTAGGTACTAGTTCCTCAAATACAAAGTTGATTCACAATATTGCTGCAGTTATCCCGTGCCGTATAAATAGTTTCAGTAGTTATTATATATATTGTAATAAAACTAGCGCTTCTTCTCTTAAAACTTGCATTAAATCAGTGTCCATTTTAGAGTTAACCAACTGATAAACAGAAAATAATCAATTTATGAAAAGTTTTGCTTAAAATAACCTATTTAAGGTACAACATATACTCGTATCATGAAAATCACCAAGTAAACTCTCAAAATAAGTACCTAAGTCATAAACATAAAACAGTCATAACATGCACGAACCGATTAGGAAAATTCTTTCTCTGTTTTAAGTTGTATAAAAATGAGTCTGTGAGGAAAGGGCAAAACAAAATACATTTTACAAAACAGGGGTTTGACAAGTTTTATTTTATAAACAAGGAACTGAGTATTTTACTACCACAAATTCCAAATTCAAGACATTTTCAGATACAACTAATACTTGAGTTTTGGTTACAGATCAGAACTTGACGATTTTTGTTACACTTCTCTTATGCACCAAGAAACCTTTAAATATTCAAAATCTATATTGTCATAAGTTGACATAAACATGGGTCAATGACCCGACCCAGCAAAATGAGGTAGTGTGCGTGAATAATGCATGTGTGGGTTAATTGGGTAAATTATTAAAAAAATTGAAATTTGACAGGCGCTGAGAATTTACCCCGCACGATAGGCCCTTAAACAGATAAAGACCGGGGCATATTGGTTGCGTGCGCAGCACGTAGGTACTTAAGCGTTGACGTGCGCGTTGTAAAGTTCCTACCTATGAATCTCCATAGTAGATGTCACACCGCTTGCGTGCGCACGTCGCGCACGCACACGTCACGCAAGCGGTGTGACGTCTACTATGGAGATTCATATTTTATAACGCGCACGTCGACGCTTACGTGCTGCGCACGCAACCAATGTGCACCGGCCTTAAACAGCCAATTGCGCGCGACGTCGCGCTCGCCTATAAGAAAATATCAAACGATATCATTTTACATTCGCGCGCCTGTGCTAACGCCGGCTACACTGCGCACACGCTGCGTGCGACCGGCTCTAGGTTGTTATAGTTGAAATTCTTGACAGAATTCTCAGAATTTCTATAAAAAATGTATTGGATTTTCAACCTTATCGTTTGAATGGTAGAATAGCTTTTAGAACGAATTACTTTGATGCAACTCGGCATGATTTCCAGTATACTTACACCTCATCCTGCGGCAAGTTGAGCGTAAGGCTTCCCCGCACTTCTTCGCCATACTGCACGTAGCCCGCGAACCCGACACAGCCATAGAGAAGTGACACTGTCATCATGGCTATGTTTAACACCCCCGGGCAGCCAAGGAACTGGCCCGGTTTCACCATTTCGTTCTCCAGCGGCATCACTACCCCGATGCCTTCCATTGCGAACAGGCTCGTGCTGGAAATTATTATTGATTTGAAAATCCGACATACTGATTGTAAATTCTTGTGAAGCGGAAACGTCCGTTGACGAAATTATAATTTTTAGTCCACCACCAGGATACCTAGTTGATTAAAAACGATTAAGAAGATCAAGAGGTCCATGGGTTCAAATCCCATTTGAAACGAGAATTTCTTATTATTTTCACTTTAATTGAAAATATCAAATACAATGAAGATCTTATTGAGACATTCCCGTAGATTAAATACAAAGAGAGTAGCATATGCTGCACTACCCTAGGGACAGAACGTGTCGTCTCGGTGATATATTTGTCTCGCATGAGCTCCGTACCTATAACTATATAATATATTTTCGACTTTGGCAACAAATATTTACCACAAAAGGCCACCAGAGGCACTGCCATACCTATGACCTTTGCCTTCATCACTGGTACCATGCGTTCTTAGTTTATTTTACTTCCCCGTGAATGTAGTAGGTATTAGATTGGATTGTGTAAGAAAAAGGTCATAAAGCGAATTAGATTTCGTCCGTGCTCCAATCAACCCAACAATAAAGCCAATCAAAAAATGCAAATTAAATGTTAGTCGCTGACGTAGCAGTGGGAAAAATGCTCATTGTAATTTAATTTGGGGTTACCGAGGCCGACTCGCCTTCGGCTCGTTTCATACACTCAGGTTTTAAGAACCCTCATTATGTAACAGTTGCATAAACTACTATTTACAATTGCTTTATTTGCAATTATACACTATAACTTTGCGGTTGGAAAATAAGGAAATTTAACGTCAGGAAAACAGAATGACTCAACTGACGATGACTTCCTATACAAAAGTATTGTTGATTTTTAATATTTTAGTATTGTTAGTTCCTTCCTGTTGGGTTATTAATTATGATATCACACGATCCAATTTACTTAGTTCCTAACTAAATTGAATTTCGTGTGATAAGTTTGAATTTGTGAACCTAAAATATCAGATATAATTTTTTTATTAAATAAATCTAAAAAAGTAATTAAATAAAAAATAATTGTCATCATCATCATCATCATATCAGCCGAAAGACGTCCACTGCTGGACATAGGCCTCCCCCAAAGAGTGCCACAATGACCGGTCTTGCGCCACCCGCATCCAGCGGACTCCCGGGACCTTTACCAGGTCATCAGTCCACCTTGTGGGGGGTCTACCCACGCTGCGCCTTCCGGTCCGTGGCGTGGAAAAATAATTGTATTTTTTTAGAATTTAGATTAAAACTGACCAATTTACTAAAAACATCTAAAAGTCCCCCAAATCTGTCTCCCGTGGCAGGCTGCCCATGAACTATATAAAGAATTAACTAGTCTTAAGTTTATTGTCATGTAGACCCAAACATTCTTTACATTTCTCGCCAAATGGCCGCTTATTTGTCTGTTGTTGTCATTGTACTCGTAGTTCACTTAACACTGCAATTACATTTGTAAGCTTCGAAATATAATTAGGTATTGGGCCGATTTGGGCCCCTGTAATGAATGTAGGTAGTACGTAGCGTTCGGGTGCACCTTTTGAATGCCAATAAGTCTCGAAATAAATAGCAATGTCTGTTATACTATAAACTCTTATTATGTAACATACCCTACTACTTAAGGGTCGGTGTCCACCAAACGGCTCGCATCGGCTCGCATCGGATCGGATTGGATGTCGACGCATACGATCGGCTCTGTACCGTCGCTTGCGAACGTAGGTAATGTAGGTAGTAGCCGTCTGCGCCTAGTCAAATAGTTTAATTGCTACCGTATACTACTACGTATGCTTTTGCACCAAACTAACTAATATTTTTTTATCTAAATCAAAGATGGAGTGATGTCTGCAGTTTCGTTTCGACAATTAGTTAGTAGTTCGGATGCGTCAGCAGGCGAACGGAGCCACGGAGCCGATCGTTCGTCGCAGCTGCTGTGCGCGGCTTGGTATTATCGACTTTAAATACAATGTAATATGTATATACATGATTGAATATCGTTTAAAAATTGTAAAATCCGTTCCGATCCGATGCGATGCGATCCGTTTGGTGGAAGCCGACCCTAACCCTACTTAAATAAAATAAATAAATATTTGTGGACCCAACAATAAAGCCAATCAAAAAATGCAAATTAAATGTTAGTCGCTGACGTTGCAGTGGGAGAAATGCTCATTGTAATTTAATTTGGGGTTACCGAGGCCACACACACAGACACACACACACACACAGATTAACCTAGTCCCAAACTAAGCAAAGCTTGTACTATGGGTACTAAGCGACGATTTACATACTTATATATAGATAAATAAATACTTAAATACATAGAAAACATCCAAGACCCAAGAACAAAATATTCGTGCTCATCACACAAATAAATAAATGCCCCGGCCGGGATTCGAACCCGGGACCTCCAGCTTGGGACTTGAGATGAAATTACCTTATGAAACTCGGTATCCCCGTAATAGGCGCAGCCAATTTCCTCTCGGAAATACTGGGCGGGTCTCTCAGGCAGTAGTAGACGGAGATGCCTATGGCAGCGACCCACACGAAGTTGGCGAAGGCGGAGAACGGTACCAGATACTTCAGTTTGGTAATTTGGGTGAGTGGTACCAGTACCACTAGAGTCAGGCCACAGTATACGGTTACCGACCAGGACGGTCCGCCATATTCGTCCGAGACCTGGAAAATATTACGAGGTTTTTTACCTTAAGGCGCTACACTGAGAAATTTGGAGACTTTGAAACGCTGTCCTGCTCAGACTAGCAAACAGTAGGGGCTGATTTTCAGATATATGATTCTTGACTATATGATTGTAGTGACAATAGCGAAACATGATTGCTTAAAATTTTCCCGATAGAAAATAAATCCAAAGTCGAGTCTATATTTTCCTTTTTTTCCTCAGCCTACTAAAACAACGCATTATTAAAAGACACGATTAAGTTAATATGATGGTATTGCACCTCATCTAGGTACTGACAAGAGGAAATTTAATAAATCTGCACACAGTCAGATATTTAACGAGATTTGTCCTAAAAGCCATTCTCGGAGAGGGTTGCATCCCGTTTTGTCGTGAGCGAAAAACAAAGGGCGTCTCTTTCAATCGATATATCGCCTCGGCGGTACGCAATTTTCTCTACATACGGGGAATCGCATGGTTACGGCGTTCCTGGCATAGAATGTATTTTATGTCACACCTGGCCATAAAGTGGCCATTATCGCACGCTCCGCGCGCGAAAAAACCCACTTCCTGGCCAGGGGGTGACATAAAATTTTGTACTTACCACGGGCGATAATAAAGAAAGCCTCAGATCGCATATTTATCGCCCTTGCCTTCGGCTCGGGCGTAAAATACCTGCGATCTGAGACATTCTTTGTTTTATCGCCCTTGGTAAGTAATGTACTATTATGTCACATCTGGCCATAAAGTGGCCATTATCGCACGCTCCGCGCGCGAAAAAACCCACTTCCTGGCCAGGGGGTGACATAAAATTTTGTACTTACCTCGGGCGATAATAAAGAAAGCCTCAGATAGCATATTTATCGCCCTTGCCTTCGGCTCGGGCGTAAAATACCTGCGATCTGAGACATTCTTTGTTTTATCGCCCTTGGTAAGTAATGTACTAATACAGTGCTCTGTGATCTACCCATAAGGGTGTACAAATATTAACCCCTATCCCCGAATTATGTACTTCTATGACTTGTCATTTATCATTACACGAATAAGCACGTATAAATTTTGAACTTTTCATTTCACCATCCAAGATACGTCGCACTCTCTTACTTTCTTCACGCTATCAACGCAGAGCAACAAACATATTGGTCTGTGTCTGGTTAAGTAATCTAAAATCTAAATATAAATAAATATTTGTGGACATCGTTATCAGTTTTCAGTACAACCTTCCGTCCCCTGTCAATCCCCTGTTATCAAAATACTTAGCTATGAAGCATATAATTTCCGTAATATCTTTCTTTATACTTTATGGGTTTTAGACGCTAGAAGAAACAAGTTTACAGAGATAAAACTGTTAAAAAATGGTCGCTGGGAAATAGTAAAGTTAGCCACTCAATTGCCATCGGCAACCATTTAGTTGATTGTGTTAGGCGACTTCCTGACTTGGCGGGGCGGAATCGATATGTGACATTTTCTTCTTTGACGTAAACTTACTGACGTCGCGAAGATTCCCACTTGACGGAATACTGTCAGTATTACATTTGTGCAGTAGTAATATTATGCCCAGAAGCGGACCAGTATTGTCTTCGCATCTCCCCGCTACCGCGCATCCCGCGTCAGTCAGGAAGCACTCATTTAAATATAGGCGCGCAGTAAAAAGTGGTACTGAGTTGACTGACAGTTGACACTGACATTTGACAGTTTTCTCATATCGTACCGCCTCCGCACCGACAAATCAGGAAGTCGCCTTAGGATACTTCCTGACTTGGCGGGGCGGGATCGATATGTGACATTAAGGATACTTCCTGACTTGGCGGGGCGGGATCGATATGTGACATTTTCTTCTTTGTCGTAAACTTACTGACGACGCAAAGATTCTCACTTGACATAATACTGTCAGTATTACGTTTGCGCAGTAGTAATATCATGCGCAGAACCAGAGCAGTACCGCCTTCGCATCATCCCGCTACCGCGCATCCCGCGCCAGTCAGGAAGCACTCATTTGAATGTAGGGGCGTAGTAAAAATGGTATCGCGTCGACTGACAGCTGACACTGACATTTGACACTTTTCTCATATCGTACTGCCTCCGCACCGACAAATCAGGAAGTCGCCTTAGGCGCTCAAGCGAGAAAACGAGAGAGAATAATACTATGAGAGTACTCGCTACTCGCCGGCGGTGGGCCAAATGCTTTCAAATGACCGCAAGCAAGAACCTACCTTACAGTCACAGCTCTTAATTGTTTTTTGCTTGCGTCCGTTTGACAGAATTTGCCCTTAGAGTTTTGTACCTACAAACTATACTACTGCCTCACGTCACGTATCAAAATTAGGTTAGGTGGATTTAACTGTCATTTTTAGTATTTTTACGGTTCCGTACCCAAAGGGTAAAACAGGACCCTATCACTAAGACTCCGCTGTCCGTCTGTCACCAGCCTGGCTGTATCTCATGAACCGTAATAGTTAGACAGCTGAAATTTTCACAAATGATGTATTTCTGTTGCCGCAAAAATACTAAAAAAACAGAATAAAATAAATGTTTAAGGAGGCTCCAATACAATAAACGTGATTTTTTTGCCGTTTAAATAGATAATGGTACGGAACCCTTCGTGCGCGAGTCCGACTTGCACATGGATGTTTATAATAAGAAATAGGTACCTACACCTAACAACCCTGCTGTTTTTCGTCAATATCAAAGTCGAGATCCCACTGTATAAATTAGGTATAGTCTTTTATCTCACGAGCGGGGGTTGGCCATTGTTGCAGTTGTGATACATACGAACACATAGACAACGTGAACTCATACCTACTACACTGACGCACACATAGACAATGTGCATGAATAGCTCAACACACAACCATGGTCCACCCGCGCTTGCGAGACAATAGTACTGTACCTACGAGTACACTGTGCCTCTGGTGTACGCACCTGTTTGAAGGACTCTGCCACCACTACGACGTACACACAACAGGCGCCAACATGGGTGACGGCTAGCGCCCAATCCGCCAGCTCTCTGGTAATGAAATCACATAAGTTAATAAAAAAAAAGCAACGGGTTGCACTCCGGGAGTGCTGTTAGAAGTGAAAATTCAATGACATGATAAAGAAAGTCTACTTCATTAATCGATTATACTTCAGTCTCAGAATCAGGTAAAGTTGTAATTGAAATCGGAAACCAAGCATCAATTACAAAGTCGATTCAAAATTATTCGTACTTTGTCCATCACGCTTGGCCACTATTTTGACGTGAACTGTCACCGTATTTAGGGTCAATAAGAACTATTTTTCCATGAGAATTTATTTGAAATATGATCTTTACGGAAATCGGTCAGTGGGGCTATCCGATATTGGACTTAGTTGAACCGTAAATGTAGGTATGCGTAAAAAGCTCAATTTGAAATGAGCGGACAAGTGTCGCAACGACACATGCCGCTCACTCTAAATTGGGACTTTTAGTCTTATGATTACGGTTCAATTTGGAGTGCAGTTGTCGTATCGTAAGACCAGCTACGTGACCAGCTGGACAGCTCAGCTGAGTTGACCCCTCCTAACATCGCAATCACGATACTAGGAGGGGTCAACTAGCTGGTCTTACGCATCGTCGCGAGTTTAACAATTTTCCCCCATCACAAAAAGTGCTAAGCTCCACTAAAGAAGTTTTCACTTAAAAAAAATGGTCTGATTCTGTATTTAGTAAGAGCTTATCGGCTACGTTGGTATGGTACATATTATGCGGAGGGAAAATAATAATTTAACAAGAAGGGTATTAGGTATGAATGTGGAGGGATGTAAGAGAAGGGGTAGGCCGAGGAAAAGGTGGATGGACTGCGTGAAAGACGATATGGAGTGGAAGCATGTGAGGAGCGATAGAGAGGTATGGAAGAAAAAAACATGCTGCGCCGATTCCAACTAAAATATTATTTCCCAATAAATATTTACCCATCTCGCTAGTGAAAAACCTCCGTTACATAGCCTGAGTAAGTCCTTTTTACCTGGCAAATGTGGAAAATCTCCTCACTGGTTTCGGGCCCATCTGGAAGACCAGATCACACGTGTCCGCGTACCCCAGCGCTGGCCTCTTTAGTTCCACGCATAGCTGCTGTGAAGTCTTCACCTGTATGATAAAAAATAATTGTATAATAGTACATTACTTAACAAGGGCGGTAAAGCAAAGAATGTCTCAGATCGCAGGTATTTGATATTCGATAAATATGCGATCTGAGGCTTTCTTTATTGCCGCCCGTGTTAAGTACAAAATTTTACGTCACCCCCTGGCCAGGAAGTGGGATTTCCCGCGCGCGGAGCGTGCGGTAATTGCCGCTTTATGGCCAGGTGTGACATAAATATCGTTATTATAACTTTATAACCTGACTGTGGCTGTATAGGCCGCTGGCTGGGCCCAATAAAGCTATGGGAGTGCGTGGTTGGAGGGTAGGACAATCCAGAGGAAGCCTCGCGGGAATACTCTAAGAGTTTATGCTCCAGTGAGTCTGGTTGTGCAGCGTCATGATTCTGAGGTGAGGAATCGAGCTATATTTATAAATATCAATAATAGGATTCACAACAAGCTGTACCTTCTTATACTCATGATTAGATCATGAGGTATAAACTAATTTCGAGCCACTGAACCAGATAATTGAGAATCCGGGGTTAAACTATATTGCTAAATATAACACAAGCATGATGTGGGTGCAAAAACAAAAGTCGTCTCTCCTGTGGTCAATAGTTAACGGCTTATGAGCATGTGAGTTATGATTTTATTACATGGATTTATAGAACCGGAGACGCCGTTTATGCGGGTTACTAGACCAATCCAAAATTAAGCTTTGTAGCCCTTAACTTTTGGTATGTCCACAGGAAAGACGCGAACCTAAATCTGTTTATGACCCTGTGATATCTCTCAAAGGGGCCGGTTTCACCGTAATTAATCATCACATGAATTCAAAATTGTTTGGATTTTGCTTCAATATTCATAAATATCTACGTGATGTATTGTGTTATGCGTGTATCGTGTGATAATAATCACCGTGTAACCAGCCGCAATTGAATCAGAATGAATAAACAATAGTTGAGTGAGTTGTTGGCAAGTAAGCGAGGATGATTCACGCTAGACCGTTCCGTGTCCGGGCCGGCCCGTTTTCTAGTACAAGAAATCGACGGCAGTCGCACGTCCTGTATTAGAAAACGGGCCGGCCCTGACACGGAACGGTCTACTGTGAATCATCCTTTAATGGAACCCCCGAAAAGAAGAGATGTGTAGTGATTGCATTTTGTTTTCGAATCAATGACACCATTAAAAATGTGTGCGATTGAACAAACTATTGTAGGCAAGTATTGGACCACGCACACATGTATAGGCAAGAGCAGAAAATTGGTTAAATTTGTCGCCCGACCGGTATCCTGTGCACGTATTCATTATAAGCCATACAACACTGCGAGTCTGGTAAAAAAGCGGTCCGCTGTCCGGTAAAAAGCGGACATAATTACGCGGCTCAACAGATTTAAATCATTTATTTATTTATTTTATTACAAATATGTTTGCACGGCATGACAGTATTACACCAATACACCGAGAAACTAAACTAATTAATAATGCAACATATCATACACAAGTACTAAGATTCCTATCATCCATCAACTCACAGAACCTCAAGACATTCGCAGCACACAGATACCCCCCCATGCAAACAAGTCACATTCAGGTTCTGCTATCAAGATCAATCATGTAATTCAGATGTATGTTATTACTACAGTTTTCGACGTTAACGTTAACGTGGTATTTTGTTTTGACGTGAAATTACTGATGTCGCACAGAATTCCTCACTTGACTACGTTTGCACAGTAGTCATAATCATGCGCGGAAGAGAGCAGTGCTGCATTCCGAACATCCTACGGTAGTCAGGAATCAGGAAACACTATTTTCTTAAGGTGAGCAGTATAAAATCGGTACAGATACAGACTCGACTGACCACGCCGCGAGATCTACCTATCTGTCTGTTTCTGCGTGTATAGTTCGTACAAAATTGTAAGGCCAAGTGCTGTCAAATTAACGCAAGAAAAAATCGACCTTACAGTCAGAGCTCTAAGTCTAGTTTTGCTTGCGTTCGTTTGACAGAATTTAGCCTTAGAGTTGTGTCCGAACTTTACTAATATGAAAGAGACGGATAGTCTATCGCGCAGCAGAGAGATAGCTCTCGCGCCATCTTATGCAGGCACGGCAAGGTGCATTCAATATCTATTTATTTATTTATTTATTAAATAAAGCCAAGCCAAGCTCAAGTGCAAGATGAATCACCACCAAGTTTCGTAATGAATGAATGAGTAACCGCGGCGGCTGAGTATCTACATATATAACAATTACTTTGACTGTGACGAAAAATAATGACAAACAAGGAAAATGAACTTGATAAGCGTTTCCCCGTGTACGAGTACTACAACAAAGTTACTTGGTACATTGTTTACGAAATAACGAATTGCCAGTCGCCACAGCGCAAAACAGCGAGGCCTCTTGCGCTTTTATGTTTTTTTAATAATATAAGGGTAAATATTTTTGTGATGAGTACGAATATTTAGTATTGTAGGAACTCATAGTTTCGCATTGATCGTCTGTACACGGCATAGCGCAGTGCAACTACGGAACCCAACGCTACACATGGCCGAGTCGCACTTTGCCGATTTTGACTGAACTTGCAGGTTTAATTTAATATCTTATCATTAACCAAATTCATTTCTTATAGGTACAAGATTAGAACAGCGGAGAGAAAATCCCACCGAAATATATTAAATGGACAGTTTTTTTAATAGTACTGACTAAACTACAGCATCTAGATTATGGTAAATATATTTTTCACAAAAATGGCTGGCAAAGTGAATATATTTAATTAATTAAATAAATAAATAGTTTAAGGAAATATAATATCAAAAATAAAAAATAAGAAAAAACATTGCAGGCCTCCTGGAATGTTACATACAAATTCCTTTATTTGTCGGGTTTCTAAATTAAAAAAAAAAAGTAGAAGCAGCCATATACTCGTAATACACGGCACAGTTCGTATTCAGCCAATTCAACTCGTACTTTTCTGTTGAAAGCGCGACGTTTTTGTATGTGTCTCAAATAATTTGCGGTTTATCAGTAGGTAGAAAAATACACTTTCTATTTAAAAAAAAACGGCGGGAATGCATGAAGTTTTTGACGTTTTAAGGTTACTTATGTTTATCAAATCTTAATTCAAATTTTGTCCTATTTTCCCCATTTTTGAGAAAAGCACTATAAGCCTCGGCCGGAATGGCACTTGCAGGCTTCGTATTATAATTAAACGGACTCGCAAGCTCATCCGTTTAAACAAATGCTCAGCCTGCAATTGCCTCCGCCCCGGCCAAGGCAATAATGGAGGTACAATAATAAGGGTATCTACATTAGTCATTAAAGTGTTAATTGATTATACAATTATTATTTCGAATGCACCTTCTTCCATAATCACTCTTCGTATGAAATCTGTGACTTTGTTTGTCGTTTGAGATGATAAATTAGAAAGTTTCGCCTGTTAAAGAACCTTACGCACGCCTAATACCTAACTGAACAACAAAAGAAAACTTTATTCTAATAGCGTTAGAACTTATAATCGGCTGCGTTGTTTAGTTGCGTATGGAACATTGTTAGTTTCCTCGTTTTGTGAATAATGGTTGCTCAAGTTCCGCCGGTAGTTAAGCCTAATTTGACAATTATAAAACGGGGTCATCTTACGTCACGTCTTTAGACACCTTACGAGTCCAAATACATTACAGGTAAATTACTTTCGAGACGTTTTTGCATTTCTAGTAGTGTTTGTATATATATATTTACAGGGATTCTACATTTAAATTTACACACACTTAAAAAATAATTACTTAAAAATACTCTCACTTAAAAATTTTGTCCATACACAACTACAAATGCAAAAACATCTCGTAAGTAATTTACCTGTACTCTAAGTACACCTGATACTTCGTATTTGGAGGTTATTAAGTTCCGAAACAATTCAATTCAATAATTTATTAATAAAATATTACATTTTACACGTCATTTGTTTACATTATTATTTAATTACCTTATATTACAACTACATTACATTACAAGTACATAGTACATTACAGTGGCGGCGCGTCAAAAATATTCTTAGGAAAGCCGGAAATAATTTGCCTTTCTTATACTTCATGAGCCGTAGTAAAAGAACTGCACTGGATGAAAATTAGGTAAGCCGGTAGGAATCGAGTTGTATGGACGCTCCGCCACTGGTACATTACTTAACAAGGGCGGTAAAACAAAGAATGTCTCAGATCGCAGGTATTTGACGCCCGAGCCGAAGGCAAGGGCGATAAACACGCGATCTGAGGCTTTCGTTGTTTTACCACCCGTGGTAAGTACAAAATTTTATGTCACCCCCTGGCCAGGAAGTGGGGTTTCCCGCGCGCGGAGCGTGCGTTAATTGCCGCTTTATGGCCAGGTATGACATAAATATATTTAAGTCATTGTTCAGAAACAGTTCAGAAACAAGGCTGGGCAAGCGAACCGATAATATTATTCAATTTAAGGGTGAAACCACGAAACCTAATTTAGCTCTCGAAAAATACATTAAGTGTATTGTAGGTAGGCGTTGGATGCCAATTTCATTTTGAGTTTTTTACTCAAAGTTCCATCACTAGGTAGCTTTTCTTATTTCTAGCGATATTTTGTTATATACTTTAGGTCCTACCGTGTGCATACACTTTCTTGATTTGGCAAGTCGTATTTTCGGCAGATAAAGTTCACCGTAACTTCTTAAGTTTGCATTACTGCGAGTAGGAAACAGTTTTAAATTGCGCCTTACGTATTTTAAACCAATCTTTCTAGGACAATTAGGTTTATGTCATGTATTGTAATATGACCATAAAACTTATCATGTTACGTAACTGGACAGCAGAAATATATGCATGACGGTAGGGTAGGTACAGTGGAAGTGGAACGTCAACTGACTCAGAAGGCCAAGGCAGTGATAACACTACAACTTACTATGATACACACTAACACTACTACAACACTATTCTACACGTAATAAAACTACTGTTATGAGTGAATGGGCATATTCTGGGTGAGCTCGCTTCACCGTTGGCCTCATCTTTGTCCCCTGGCTAGATGCTGGCAAAGAGCAATCCCATTTTTAGGGTTCCGTAGTAAACAAGGAACTCTTATAGTGTCGCCATGTCCGTCCGTCTGTCCGTCCGTCCGACCCCCGTTTTTCTGTTATGGTCAAGTGTCCCCCCCCCCCATCCTTGCCAGCTAAACTAGGCATGTGAAAAAAATCATGGTAGTAGTATATACGATGAACTTAAAAGGAAAACTATCACAGCTAAGTAGACATTACTAGTTAACGAGTAAAAGTCGAACTTCAGAAATGTACTTTCGTACAAACTTTCGTAGTTAATAGTAAGTTTGCGAATTTTTTTGTCCACATAATGTAACGGGTGGACGACTACGGAACCCTACCTTGCGCGTGCGTGGCCCGACACGCACTTGGCCGGTTTTAATAAAAATAACTTGCTCTATAAGTATGTGATATTGTTATCTGTTCCTACGCTGTGTTGAGTTGAGAGTCCTCCTAGGTCCTGCATTTTGTGTCTAGCTGTCCACAAAACACATTCTCAAAACAATAAAAGGTGGGCAATGCGCTCGAGATGCCTCTGGACTCGCAAAAAGTAAAAAGGGAAGTAAATTAGAATAAATTGATTGCGTAATAAGTTTGTTTTTTTCCAAGGTATACTTAGTAATAATTAGTGTTCGGAGTTTCGGTGGCAAACACACAGTGGGTAATGGAGTCGTTTTTACGATTAACTTTTTAAGATTTGAATAAATAAATTATTCATTTACCTTAAGTACTTAGTATGACATTAAATGGCGGCAGGTGTAAACATTATCTGTCCGACTGTTTAGGTGACATGTTTGTACGTATGTAATAAGTCAAAAAAAAAAAATTAAACAATGTTTACCTACATACTTGTGTTATTAGTAGTCCTGTGTTATCGTGGTATAAGTTGGTAATGCTCGCAAGATAATGTATAAAGAGAATTATGCAAAATTAATCATTTAATCGTTTTTAATTTAATCAAAAAAAATAGGCGACTCTATTTACCTCTGTGAAATTTGCCACCGAAACTCCGAACACTAGTAATAAAATTTGAGTAATTAGTAAATTGATACTTTTACCTATTTATGAGATAAACATCTTGACAGACAGACATTGGACAATTAACATGCCTATTCACCGACAATCTCTTTACAAAACAGAGACACAAAGAGCATTAATATAAAAATAAAAACATGACATAATGCTTCATGGCCTGTGGTTGACAATGAGATGAGGTAACGGCTTTCTAACAACACATCTTCCATTGTTTTATGGCATTGTGATGTAAGGCACAGTAACCAGGGTAGACATCAAATAAAATAACTCTGCAGAGCGAGATGGATACAGTATAAATAAGAGCGACAGAGATATATATATATTTGTTGTCTTCATCATAATTTCACGTTCTAAGGCCGGGTATTACCACTTTCGAGTTTTTAAAAACCATCTGAGACATACGTAGAATATAGTGTCTTAATATAAAAAAAAATATATGTGTTACATAAGGATATTGTCTAGTCAATTTTGCAGTCAGTTACATGACCTGATGAATTTCACTCGATAGAAAAAAATCGCGAAGTCAAACCTTTTTGGAATGTATTTTCAATATTACGGCTATATTACTGATATTTAACATTTAATTTTTGTACTCAATTAATGATCCTAAATAGTTATAGACAAATTCGCTGGGTTTGCTTTGATAAAATGATTGGCTTAATGACCATAGCTACAACCATTATTTAACATGGGTAGGTACAGCAAGAATTTAATTTAAAGTACCACAGTCAAGCAATCGCAATGAAGAAAATAATGATATTTCAGTGAAGGTCACTATCCCGTCACTCACAACACACCTCTAATTGCCATAGTCTGCTCTCTCTATCCCTCATAACACATCCCCGGGAAGAAAAGTGATAAACTTACCAATATATGTATGGCGTGTGCGCATATTAACCCTATTAGAGCCGTTCCGATGGAACCGACAAGAAGTCCGGCATTGCTGAACGCCAGGGGCATCGCTAGCACGCCCGAGCCTAGGGACGCCTTCAAAAGATGAGCCAGCGCGCCTATGGTCCTGGAAAAGGTATCATAATGGTCAACAGTTAATATCGGCGATTTATTTATGTAATATTGGTTTATAGTCTATCACAGTTGCTCATCAGTACAAATATCATCAGCAAAATATTAAATATAAATATAAACCCGTGCGAAGCCGAGGCGGGTCGCTAGTGTAAGTAAGTGTACATATATATTAGGAACTTACGACGTGTTTGAGGCAATAGGTCTGTGATCCGCGGGCACATAAGGCTCCAAGTCTTCTCTTGATCCATTGTATGCCAATTCTATCCTGTAATAATATTATAACTCAATTATTGTGTTGATAGTAGGACTCAGCCTTATATATATTATAAAGAGAATATAAAGGATTAAGGGCTTACCTACCGCATTATAGGCATATAATTTTTGTTAGTGTCCCATTGTATTAGATTATATTTATGTTTCTACAGACAATTCAATGCGTGCCGAGGAATACCTATCAGAATGATCCTGGCGCGAAACAGGCGGAGGCGGTGGGGAAGGGGGGTTCATAAGGGCAATTGCCCCAGACAGTGAATCAGGCCTTTTTCAAACAGTAAAGGGTGCGCCCCGCTGCTCGCCTGATAATGCCTACTCAACCAAATCTCGGACTAAACAAAAATAGAAAACAGATACGATTCGCAAATGACCTCGGGATCTGATATTTGGGTGCTGCCAATAGCAAAGTAATTGCTTTACTTTCCGAACACACCTTAGGACACATCATCTGCCATTTTTGATTCCAGATGATTATATTATTATACCTAACGGTCGTTCGAAAAATTATGCAACTGTCGCTGGTGGATATGTCAGAAATACCTCATTGGACTCATTATGAAGGAGAATGGTTTACCTACCCGCATATCGGCATTAATTTCAAACAATGAGGAATCTTCGGCTCAACCTGATCTACCATCGTCATTAATATTTCACTAGAAACAATACTTTAGTATAAAAATCACTAATAGACACTTATGAAAGAAATGGTAACTTTTCTAACTGTTTTCTTGCATCGCCGGTCGATTTAACAAACTACACTGGACGTAACGTCACACGTGATGGACACTTTAGCTTATTGATATCGATTTAACCCCAATCTATACAATCAGTAAATTGTGATGAAACACGTAGTTTTCATTGCATCATCTAATTTAACAAGCTACGAGTATCAATAATATTTCTGATGATGCATGGTAGGGCATAAGCTCTTTTCCTACCTACTTCCTTCCTACTAATAACTATTCTTAATGCGAAAGTTTAGATGTTTGTTATTCAATGACGCAAAAACGGCTTATCCGATTATGATGATGATAGTCTTGACCGATTTCGGCCATAGCGACTGTATATTCTGGTTTGGCATATTTAATTCATGCTGGGTGGTTTCGTAGTACCGCTCTTAAGTGCGCTCTTGTGTGGCTTACGTACCCAATCTTATTAGAGAAGGTACGAGCACAATTTGGGCACGTCAGAACCCCACCGACGTAATTGTAGGAGATGGCCGCAGGTGGTAGGTGGTGGGGTGGGTGGTATCCGATTATAATGAAACTTGGTATGTACAGTCAGCTTCAAAAGTGGCTTGATATATGAAGAGGTCAAAAGTCCCTATTCCCTTGTAATAAAGATTTTTGACGTTTTCATATGCCAAGCTACTTTTGATGCTGACTGTACAACGTTTTTATAGTTCGGATTAACATAAAGAATACTTTTTATCCAGAAAATCATCTCTCGTAAGGATGTAATAAGGAGTGGAAGTGTAGGTACGCGGACGAAATTCCAGGCAGAAGCTACATAGTTGATTACATTTTGTCACATAAAATACTTAATACCATCATCATCATCAGCCTATCATTACCTCTATATATGTACACCCCAGTGCCTGGCACTGGGATGTATATAATATATATAGGCTGCACTGGACTTCACAAACATATGGATTTCTTCGGACGAACTAATTTTTAACTATAAACGATAAAAATTTAACTCAATGATTGAAATAAGTTGAAGTGATTTGACGAAGCCTGTTGCAGATTTCATCTCTGGTATCTCTGAGGTACGGCCGTTACTTAATCTCAATCGTGTAATAATTTAAATTTTTTATTAATATGAATATTATTAATATGCCAATATTTCGCGCAAAGAATAAGTATTACCATTCAGCGTGGTAATGCGGCCAGCCTTCTGGGCACCCTACCCGCTGACGGCGACTTGGGTCAAATTTTTTATCTTTAATTTTTATTATATACCCCTAGTTTATTTTTTTATTTGATTGTTTGTTTATCTATTTATAAGAATATGAATAAATTAAAAAGAAAATGATCTTCAAATCAAGTAGCTATACGATTTTCCTGGAAGGAAATAACGTATTGTTATTGTGCATTATTTTTATGACGCAAGTAAAGTATAATTATGACGCCTAATATTTCATGGGCCATGGCCAATTACAATAGTACTGATAGCATTTTAATGAAGGTTTATTTTCCTCTTTATTTATTATCGAGCGTGAGTTAGCTCGGTTTTCCTCGGAGACCGACTAATTAAAAAATCGTAAATCGCGGTGTACTACTGGTTTTTTTTGTCTTGTCGAGCGTTGTTAGTCGATTGCATAACATTTTGGATGTATTTAAGAAAGGTAGTAACGCTAAATGGTATTTTTTGAAACGGCTGAGTCTCTGAAATGGGCTAGCAAATAATTCTGGAAAAAATATAATCATGTCGGCGTTTAATATCTTAGGCTTGAATATCTTTATTTAAAAAATACCTTAAATAAGGCAGTATTCACGGGGGCACCGTATACATGTAAGGGGGGGATGGAAAATAAAATAATTTAGGCGGTCAACATTAATAAATACATAATTTTTGCTATTTAGAAGATAGGTCTTAAGGGTTTTTAAGTTATCGCTAAAATCGACCTTTTTGATTTAATGTATTGGAAAGATAGGTCTGTAGTAGTTTTAAATGTGGACTAGTAGGTGCCACTACGGATCCCTTCATTATGTTTGATCCGACACGCACTTGGCCGGTTTCGCATTTATATATTAGTGTGGATTGGAGGGTCTTTATAAGTACTTAGATGAAGATAATATTTAGACTAACTTGGAGCTATAGTTGTCCATGGCGTGGAGCGTAGGAGCCGATGGTCCGTTTTCAGTCTTCGTCATTTTGTACGTTTCAGGGGACCGGAGTAGTAGCGCTTTGTTTTGATGTCTTTATGGTTACATTGCCACAGTTCCTTGTGTAGTATCTGTAACAAAATATTTCATTAGTTTAGTTTTGGTGTTCATTATTTAAATTACCTAGTATTACTTACTTTCTTCACGTGGCTTTTATTGAATTATGTTGCTAAGTTCTACGAAAACGCGTATTATGTTTTATGACACTAATAATAGGGATGTTGACACCAAATACGAAAATCAATGAATCCGAATTTTCTCGAAAAAGCATAAAATTCTCAATCAAATAGCGAAAATAGTAATTCAAAAGAATAAATAATTACATAAATATAAGCCTTCAAAGTTTTAGGAGGGGGATTTTCTGTCCCTATTCCGCCAAAAGCACCTCTGTATTGAACGATCGTCATTTACTATGGCGCTCGAGGTCAGTGATGTCACTGATCTGTAGAACTTTCTCTCTCGAACTAAAGACATTCTAGCTGTTGTAGTTTCGTTATTTTTCAACATATTTGAATAGGATTTTCACTATTTGGCATAGTTTTATGTATTCTTTCGTATGGAGTAATAATAAATTTTGAGTCAACATCCCTAGAGGATTATTCACTTGTCTTATTTAATAACTGAAAAAGCAAACCGTACGATTACCTATTTCCACCAGACCATTCTTAAGTTCTTACCTATAACTATATACCTGACATCGTTGTCTGCAGAAGTAATGATATGATAATAATAATAATAAATACTCTATATTGCACCAGTAATGGATTCTTTACGAAACACGGTCTTATCGCTTTAAAGCGATCTCTTCCAGACAACCGTTGGGTAGCAGGAAAAAAGAACAGTAAATTGTGAACAGGCAGTGCAAAAGAAAGAATAATAAAACCAGTCGTACGCGTACAAGAGAGTTAACGGACAATACAAAATCCAATAAACACACATGCACATACCATTACATGAATAAATATATAAAAATGTATATTATAGATTTAGTGCCAGTTGCACCAACATACGAACACAGACCGGTCATCGTCAAATATGGCGCCGGCAGCTGTCATCCCATAGGAACTTGTCAAATTTTCCATACAATCAGAGTTGACGAACACCGCTTACGATTACAGACGGTTTGGTGCAACCCAGCCTTAGTTTAGAAGAATTATACCTCCTTGCATGAAACAATTCGTTGGCTTAAGTCATAAACCTCTTTATTGTTGGTTGTTTTGTAGGCTTACATAATTTTGTAAGATATCAGGTATTGCGAGATTAAAGCACTTAGGCAGACGTACTCATAATGTAATAAGGTATGAAGAGATAAATTACCAGTTATGTAAAGAATTCATTCGCCGTCCGTCTCTGGAACAATCGACAACTGTACAGTGAAGTGCAAAAATATGGGTGCATACAATATACTCAATATTTGTTCCATAATTAAGGCAATAAAATTAATTCTAAACAAATTTTTGCACTTGACTGTATGTACTTGTGCCTGTGACTTCCCACCCAAATATTCTTTAAGGCCGGGTATTACCACTTTTGAGTTTTTAAAAACCATCTTTGACATAGAATATAGTGTCTTAAAATCTAAAAAAAAAATATCATCATCATCATCATCATCATTTTCAGCCTGTAATCGCCCACTATTGAGCATAGGCCTCTCTTCGAGTACGCCACTCGTCCCGGTCTTGAGTCTTGAGCCAGTCTTATCCAAGAGTGACCCGCGATCTTCCTAATATCATCGACCCATCTAGCCGGTGGACGCCCGACACTCCTTTTGCCATGAATTGGCCACCAGTCTGACACTTTTTTGGTCAAAAAAGTATATGTGTTACATAAGGATCTTGTCTAGTCAAATTCGCTGTCAGTTACATGACCTGATGAATTTTACTCGATAGAAAAAAATCGCGAAGTTACCCCTTTTTGGAATGTATTTTCAATACTACGGCTATATTATTTTTGTACTCAATTAAAGATCCTAAATAGTTATAGACAAGTTCGCTGGGTTTGCTTTGATAAAATGATTGGCTTAATTACTATATAAATATTTACGAAACTGCGCGCAGAGCTTGCGTAGAGAGCGGGATGGTTAATTGTAAACTCAGGCGTGTTATAGCGGGACATTTGCGTTGGGGATACCTCCCCTTAAGCCTCTTCCGAGCCCGGAGATCTCCGGGAACATAACAAAAGAATTTTATTGTTTGTTTTATTTTCACGAAAGGAGGCAAAAGGCAACGTGTTTACACCCTGGCCTGATAAAGGATGGACATAAATAACTTAGGTATATTAGTTCGTAACCAAAAATAAATCAAACCAGTAGCTCTAGTATAAGTTTTTTCCAAACATTAACTATTGCGAACGCATTTGCGTTTTGTCTCAAAATGTATGAAAGTGGTATGAAAACGTAAACAGCGCCTCTGGTGGTCACTAGTGGAAACTAAAACAGCGAGCATAACATTTGTTGCTATTGCTAACCGATGAACTATATTTCAAACTCGCGCCAGTCAGGAAGCACTCATTTAAATGTAGGGGTGCAGTAAAAAGTAGTAATGAGTTGACTGACAGTTGGCACTGACATTTGAAAGTTTTCTCATATCGTACCGCCTCCGCATCGACAAATCAGGAAGTCACCTTTGTTTATGTACGCACCTGACGAAGCCTGTGTTGTGGATTAGAATTTGTGGACTGTTTATGCTTAGTTTGTTTTATGAATAAATGATTTGTTTAATTTTTTAGAACACTAAATATTTACCATGTCAAAATAAATATTCAAATGAGTCTGTTTCAACTGGCTTCAGCTTCTAAACTAAAAGTGATATTTTCACTGTTCTTTTGGGAAAATAATCTACTATCTATTTTCTATGTGTTTATGTATATCGTAGCTTAGCACCCATAGTAAAAGCTTTGCTTAGTTTGGGACTAGGTTGATTTGTGTAAGATTGTTCACAAATATTTGTTTATTTTTTATTACTCCTACTAAGAAATAACACGACGCGCGTGAGCACGCGCTTAATGCTTAGGTACGCTCTCCGGTTCTGCGCGCAAATGCGCTCATCAACTCCCTACCCGCAGTGCAGTGATGTGATTTGTTTGCGACTGTGATAGTTAAGCTGATAAACAGATAAACAGATCATTTATTGCAACCATGTAAGGTACATTGAGAAAACCATGTAAGATACAATGGACCCAGGAAGGGTGTAGCAACATTATACAATTAATTATAGCTAAGGTACAATTTAAGGCGGTTCCAAGAGCCAGATATGCGAAAATACCCCAAGAATTATCCCATTTATCTCAGAATCGTTGATATTTGTAGACGTGGGAAAAATATATATTATTCTTGATTATATTATCTTTAATAACACAGCTTTCGATACACGATTTACAACACTTCGCTCGATACAATCAATTCCCAAAGTAACCTCCAACCCTTTTTTTACTATGTGACACTATGAAACATAAAAAGGAGAAAAATCACTCATAACTAAAATAGTAATTTGATAGCTTCCGAATTTCGATAATTTGACGCAATATTTTTAAATAAATAAAAATCGACAAATTCTACCGTAACAAGATATGCGGCCGGCAAGCTCTATCTCTCAGAAATCGAACATCGGCTGAGCGCTCGATGTTCGATTTCATCTGGATACATGAACGGCCTTAAGTATAAAACATTTTACAATTTCGAATCTTCCATAAATTAGCTATGGAATAGTAGCACTTATCTAACAATTTCGATTTAAGGGTATTTATGAAGGTGTCGGTAGGTACAGTTTTTACTAGGTGGGTAATTTATTATATATTTTTATTGCTCTGTAATATGGACCATTTTTGTATATTTCTAATTTGGGTTCTGGAAGTTCCAGGTTGTGACAATGACGGGGGTTTGGTTAAATTTAAATAAATGACGGAAATTTTTACGGATGAAAGTTACAGTTTCTAATATAAGTTAGGGTAGAGTTAAAAGTTTCAGTTTCGTTAGTACTAGAAAGCTGTAAATTGGCATGAGTATACATATCAATGACGCCGACAAAACGGTAGAATAAAACATTAAAAAAAATTTTTTTGGGTACCTCCCGTCCCAAGTACCATGTAAAGTGGTGGTGACATTTTTTTTTCTGCCAAACCCCATCGTGTGGGGTATCGTTGGATAGCTCTTTTAAAAATATTATAAGGTTTCTATAAGCATTTTTTGATTGAAGAATTGGTTAGTGTGACATTAAGCTTTGAAGTGATAATTTTTGTTATGGTCAACCCCTACCAGTTAAACGGTGGCTGGCTACTAGGTATGTGAAAAAAATCATGGTAGTAGGAAAACTATCACAGCTAAGTAGATAACTAGTTAACGAGTAATAGCCGAACTTCAGAAATGTACTTTGCAAAAGCAAACTTTCGTACAATTTCCATTGATGCCTTAGATAATGTTGTTAATTCTGTCAAAAACATAGTAAATTATAAGTTTGCGAACTTTTAAGTCAACATAATGTAACTGGTGGATGACTACGGAACCCTACCTTGCGCGTGGCCCGACACGCACTTGGCCGGTTTTTAAAGTGAGGTCTGCATGGAACAGAGGTCTCAAGATGAAGCAAAATAGGTTTCCTCTAGCCGTATAAGTATATTTAGATGTGTGTCTAGATTTAGTTTCTAACTTTTGTTGGTATCTTACTGTAATGTTACGTTCTTCTTATGGTTCAATAAACAAATGTAAATAAATGTAAAGCGTAACAGATTTTCGCATGTTTCAAGAGCTCGCTCTCCGCAAACATTATCCGTGTGCCTTTGTCTCCGTATAAACAGCACAGTATACTCGTATGTAAAACAAAACAGTGTCGTAAAATATAGGTTCAATGTACCCTCGGCGACAACGCAGGTAATTTGTTCAATACTTTCAGTTGACGTTTAAGATTCCAGTATTTTTTTTATCGTATGGCATTTATTTCGAACCGTGAGATCTTCGAGAATACAGTACGGTTGCCAGTTTTTGTTGCACTTTTAGAACCACCCAGGGGTAACGTGTAGGGTAGCGGTGGGTACTTTCCCTACGGACGTGGTGCAACTTCGACCCCCTCTTGTCAAGTGAGTGGGCAACATGACTATTAGAAGTTTTCAAGCCGCCCGAAGGCCTCCAACTTGGCTTAACGACTGCTGCCATAGACAGCAGCCGGGATCAACGGCTTAAAGTGCCTTCCAAAGCACGGGAGCGCTCAGTTAGTAACCACTCAAAGCGGTCACCCATCCATGTACTGACCGCGGCCCACGTTGCTTAACTTTGAATAACGCTTGCGGCACGCAGGCGCCGCTGGGCCACGACGCCACGAGCGGCCGAGCGCTCCGGATTCCAGTACCTCTAGTATAAGTTTTTCGAAACAAAACACAAACGAACGCGTTTGCGTTTAGTCTCGTTTTGTAAGGCGAGCAGCGCCTGTGGTGGCCTTAGGTGGTAACTATTTTTTGCCATATACTTAAAGACTAAACGCAAACCTGTTCGTTTGTGTTTTGTTTCGAAAATACTTATACTAGAGATTCAGATACGAATTTAACTACAACTGAAAGGTCATCACATTACGGATGTGTTAAAAATTGTGTATGGTATTTAATTAATATTTTCGGTTGCACTAATGTTTTTTTTAACTCTGATAATAATTAAAAAAAATTGTAATTTTAATGGAAATGAGGCATCTCGTAAACGGTGCATCCTTCCCTTAAGAGGAGGGGTAGGGCAAGCTCTCTCCATACAAACATTGTGCAGGATTTACTTCGTTTGTCTTTGCATTAAAGTTATGATTTTTGGTCAGTATGCTTATTTTTCTGATAGCTATTTCGTGATGTAATTTTTTTTTAATAAATATTTTTTTAATTTTTTTTGAAATATTTGAAAATGTTCACATCACGATCTTCGCGTATCTAATATTTACAACCAAAAAAAAATTATATTTGTTAGTGCCAAAACCGACGAATAAAACGTGCACAAAGTTTGTATGGGGAAGGCCTTGCCCTCCCCTGCGCCTTAAAACCCTAAACGCGGTAGACTAAAACCAGAGCGGCTTTAAAATATTAAGGGTGCCTTTTTTAGAACCTTTTTTTTCCACCAGTGTGCAGGATGTGTTTTTCATAGGTACAGTCCATTCAACCTTACCCTATCATGTAAACAAACTCTTTTTGAAGACGTTAATCATTATCACATTTTTATCTAGGATTTCAATAAATAAATAAATAAATAAATACATAAATATTTGTGGACAATCTTACACAAATCAACCTAGTCCCAAACTAAGCAAAGCTTGTACTATGGGTACTAAGCGACGATATACATACTTATATAGATAAATAAATACTTAAATACATAGAAAACATCCAAGACCCAAGAACAAATATTCGCGCTCATCACACAAATAAATGCCCCGGCCGGGATTCGAACCCGGGACCTCCAGCTTCGTAGGCAGGGTCACTACCAACTAAGCTAAAGCGGTCGTCAAATACTTTGTGAACTTCTTTAAGCTGACAAGAACATTTTAAGTGATGATTATTGTGTAATCGTAGAGAAAAGGGTCATAATGATTAATGTCTGTACATTTGACATCTGTGGTGTAAAAGCCGCTCTAACGCCCCTCTCCCAGTAGATGGCGTTTTCCACGACAAGGAAAATCAGATGTGAACGCAAACCCACGGGAGGGCGTTTCGTTTAGTAATAAGAACCAATAGATACCGAGCGTAGAAGGGAAGTAACGTACTTTTCTTCTCTAAACTAATAATGTATGTATGTATTGCTTTAAAGCACATAAAACAGAACAAAGTGAAATTAATACAAAAAAATAGATGAAGTGCAAAGGCATGAAGGATTAGGTATAGGTACCGTTTCGGTCAATAATATAACAGCTTTATGTCTGAAAATTCATCAGAGTTGTCTGAAAAGGACCCGGTCGTTTTTAATCAACGATAGAAAAGAGATTAACTGTCTTAAGGCGCAGAGTAGGGCAAGGCCTTCCCCATACAAACTTTGTGCAGGTTTTATTCGTCGGTTTTGGCACTAACAAATATAATATTTTTTTTGGTTGTAAATATTAGATATGCGAAGATCGTGATGTGAAAATTTTCAAATATTTAAAAAAAAATCAAAATTAAAAAATTAAAAAAAAAAATTTACATCACGAAATAGCTATGAGAAAAATAAGCATACTGACCAAAAATCATAACTTTAATGCAAACACAAACGAAGTAAATCCTGCACAAAGTTTGTATGGAGAGAGCTTGCCCTACCGCTCCTCTTAAGAAACTAATGTTTAGTAACTTCCACGTTGTCACGCACCGCATGTCGGAATTAGGTCTATCAACCTATTGACTCAATTTGCCTACCTACATACCTATGCAACTATTTCAATGTACCTACCTACTGTACATAATGGCACTTGTGTATTATAATTAATGCAACTATTTCAAGGTACAGGCCGTTGGGATGTGAATAACCAACGGTGGGCTCAGTGCAGGTGTATATTTATTCCGGGGCCGGTATTCGTTGCAATAACCGACAACTTGCTTGCGACGAACCAGTTTACTTCAACCCTACGCAGTCCCGAAAACGTTCAGTCAACTAGCTGACCCTCCATTACCAGGAGTTGTTATGGAGTTGGAGCTCAAGATATACCGGCGAGAGGTAAGTGGAGTCGAGGCAGTTTGCGAGCATCATAGCAGGCGTTCTATATGAGACATTTAATAAAATTCTACGCTTCAATGGGCATAAATGCATCCATTTTTTCTAAGAACACATTTACCTAAGGCAACTTCCTGACTTGGCGGGGCGGGATCGATATGTGACATTTTCTTCTTTGACGTAAACTTACTGACGTCGCAAAGATTCTCACTTGACATAATACTGTCAGTATTACGTTTGCGCAGTGGTAATATCATGCGCAGAAGCGGAGCAGTACTGCCTTCGCATCGTCCCGCTATCGCGCATCCCGCGCCAGTCAGGAAGCACTCATTTAAATGTAGGGGCTAAGTAAAAAATGATATCGCGCCGACTGACAGCTGACACTGACATTTGACACTTTTCTCATATCGTACTGCCTCCGCACCGACAAATCAGGAAGTCGCCTAAGTAAGGCGACTTTCTGACTTGGCGGGGCGGGATTGATATGTCACATTTTCTTCTTTGACGTTGTGATGTCCTCCAATTGGGTCGCTCAGGGTATTCAATTAAACAACCATTTAAGGATGATTCACGCTAGACTGTGTCCGGGCCGGCCCGTCTTGTAGTACAAGAAATCGACGGACGCGCGGCGGCCAGACAGTTGATACTGACATATGACAGTTTTCTCATATGGTACCGCTTCCGCACCGACAAGTTAGAAAGAAGACTAAAGCGTCTGGGTTATATGGCAGCTACGTTAATAAATATATGCCAGTTCTATATGGGACTGACCTCATTGCTCCTACTAAGAAAGATACTATAGGGTCCCGGTTGGGTCGACCTTCTGCCGTATGTCTGCCAAATTTAGCGTCTGAAGAACGCGTTCTTACAAAAAATCTTCTCAGATCCTTATTTCCGGCAGACGGTGACTCGCTCTCTGCTAGATGGGCCCCTATTAAAAGGCGAAGCCTTTTATGGTTGCGGACTTCTTTTTCCGCACATAGTCTGTGTATGTCTGTGTATGCGACATAAAATGGCCTTAAGGCGCAGGGGTGGGCAAGGCAGTCTCCATACAAACTCTGTGCACGTTTTATTCGTAGGTTTTGGCACTAACGAATGTAATATTTTTTTGGATGTAAATATTACATATGCGAAGAAAGTGATGTGGAAATTTTCAAATATTTAAAAAAATGAAAATATTTAAAAATAATATCAATGAAAAAAAAATTACATCACGAAATAGCTAACAGAAAAATAAGCATACTGACGAAAAATCATAACTTTAATGCAAACACAAACGAAGAAAATCCTGCACACAGTTTGTATGGAGAGAGCTTGCCCTACTCCTCCTCTTAAGGCAACACCGGTCAGACAGCTGCGGAGTGGAGAGGTGGCACTGTACTTCAAACATATAGCCGACTCGCCACTGACGACCGCTTTAGCTTAGTTGGTAGTGCCAGTGCCCTGCCTACGAAGCTGGAGGTCCCGGGTTCGAATCCCGGCCGGGGCATTTATTTGTGTGATGAGCACGAATATTTGTTCTTGGGTCCTGGATGTTTTCTATGTATTTAAGTATTTATTTATCTATATAAGTAGCAGTGGCGGAGCGTCCATACAACTCGATTCCCACCGGCTTGAGTCCACTTCTTTTACTACGGTTCATCATGAATAAGAAAATCTAATTATTTCCGGCTTCCCTAAGAATATTTTTGACGCGCCGCCACTGATAAGTAGATATGTATATCGTCGCTTAGTACCCATAGTACAAGCTTTGCTCGATCGATATGTGACATTTTTCTTCTTTGACGTGAACTTACTGACGTCGCAAAGATTCTCACTTGACATAATACTCTCAGTATTACGTTTGCGCAGTAGTAATATTATGCGCAGAAGCGGAGCAGTACCGCCTTCGCATCGTCCCGCTACCGCGCATCTCGCGCCAGTCAGGAAGCACTCATTTAAATGTAGGGTCGCAGTAAAAAGCGATACTGAGTCGACTGACAGCTGACACTGACATTTGACACTTTTCTCATATCGTACTGCCTCCGCACCGACAAATCAGGAAGTCGCCTAAATCATAAGTTTCATTTTACTCAGAATATTGTATGCTCCTTTTGTGTCGTCAAATGAAAATTGATTTCAACATAACGAAACTGTTACTACTAAATAATTATCTACCAATAATAGTAGTTATTTACTAATACCAAAAAAAATGTCCTTGTAACTACTAAACATTTTAAATTACAAAGTATATAATTATTATACAATTAAAATAACTACCTAAAGCTAAAAAGGCCGTGGTCTTGGGTTCAAATCCCGCCAATTTTTTTAATGAGCGAATTGGGGGGATTCCTCGCTTCTGTTACCACCTGGCGCAAAGGTTCCTAGTACACTGGCGGAGTTGCCTCGTTGTGTGGAGAGGGATATCCTTTGCACCAGGTACTCACCAGAGCGGGGATCGCCTCCACGGTCTCTTAGGCGTCGAGCTAGAGCGGCAACGAATGCTTTGGCCTCGGCGCACCAGGGCCCACCAGTCTCCACGGCAACCGGGACGAACTCATATACTGGCTCCAGATTGCTGTACTTGGCGTGCTTGAGTTTGGCGGCGGTTTCAGCAGCGCCGCCAGCTGCACGCGTCGTGTTTGCTAGGTGAGAGGGAGCAAAGGTGCTGACGCATGTTGCATCCCATAGTAGACTGCGCCCTCTCACCCAAGTTATCTATACATATAATATTTGATATTATAATATTTCGTTCTGTCCATATGAATATTTGATTACTTTTGGCTTTTAAGGAGAGTAAAGCCGCAGGAAAATATTTGACTATGAGCTGCTTTACATATTATATCTATTAAGTATTATTTATTTATTTATTTATTTAGTTTAAGGAGTACCAACAGCTAATAAAATTAACATAGAAACTTAAGTAGTAACAAAAAGCCAATTATAGGAACTCACAGATAGAAGCAGAACAAGAAATTTAACAAAAATACTGCGCACTTATTCGCACTATGCTATTCAGAATATAATCTAAATTGGAATTAGAGAACACAAAGAATGAATACAACTCTAAACATAAGCTAAATAAGATAAGTATGTTAAAGTCATTCGCTTTCGCCCGTGACTTTGTGCAGGGGGCCGATTTTTGAGTGTCGAACGGTCGAATGTTCACTCGACATCTGTCAAAACGTCATAGTTTTTTGACAGATCTCGAGTGAAAAATCGAGCGTTCGACACTCAAAAATCGGCCCCCTGGTGGAACTCGTTGTGAGCTAACAATCCCCTTATAATCCTACTAATATTATAAATGCGAAAGTTTAGATGTTTAAATCCAAGTTTGGATTTAGTCAGGATATCTAAGCGAATAGGAAATACAAATCAGTATAGACATACATTGCTTGAATTTCGCATAACACGAACATACGTTACTCCTAAGTACCTACTTTGAACAAGTAATACTTTACGAGACTTTAGGAAACTTTACGAGAAAATACGGGTTCCTTGAAAACGCTGCACTGCAAAGAAGGGTAATTTCGTAACTTTATCGAGCGTGCGTAAGGGTCTAAATTAGGGTTGCCATACGTCCCGGCTGGCCGGTACGCTGGGACATGTCCCGGTGTGAAGCGTGATGTCCCGATGTCCCGGCTACTGGCGTCATCCATTTATTACGTCGTAAAATCGCATTAAAATTATTATGCTATCTGTAATTTTTTAAATCTCCTTCAAAATTAAAATATTTTCAGTTTTGTTTTTGTATTTTTTATTTAAAGATACAATCCTTTATTATTTTTCATTTACCGTATTTATAAAAAGTAGAAGGTGGGCCATGGCAAGACAAAAAAAAAGTCAAATGGTCCCTCATCACACTAAAAGGTTAAAACCGCTGATATAGGGGAACCAATTTATACAGTCCCGGGGAAGGTGATAGGATACTTTTTATCCCGGAAATCATCCCTTAAGGGGGTGGAAGTTTTTTTATGAAAGAGCTATGAGTAGGTAAGCGATATAAGTAAATAGCAATTACTTCAATTCTATCGCGATAAACGAGTTCCATGCGGACGAAGTAGCGGGCAATGACTAGTTTTAAATAATGTCTAAAACGTGTGTTGAAAATGAACAATAATGTCTTTGTTTAAAAATACCGTTTAGATACGGATTAGTCAGAGATAACAGATACACTGATGTCATGGCACTTGTTGAGACGACTGTTGAATTGTATGTACGTCATATCTATGTCAGAATCATTGGAATGATAATGTGACAATTATAAACTCAATTTTTAAGAATATTAAAAAATATTAAGATAAAAGGGCGCCGCCAGGATTAATTCCAGGGAAGTGCATGTGCATCTCCCGACTGCATTTTCATCACATGATTGCACATGTTAACTTATGAATAAAAGAAATATAATATTTCGTATGTGTTTTCTTTCCTTACAGGGGGGTGCAAGTGCCCCCCTCTGCTGGCGCCCATGTTAACATATACGCAAGATCGATGTTTTCTCTGCATTTTACAAGGGACATTCCAGCACGTATGATCTGTTACAGCATTGGCACATATATTTTTTTGTCATAATGGGTTCTACGATACGTAGGTACCTTTGAAATTAAAAGAGTCCTGCTGATTACTTACACATCAAACTTACTTAGGTACAATTAAACTATCAATTAAGAACATTGTTAAAAAATATAAATGAACGAAATGTTTCAAAGTGGGAGAGATTCAAAAGAATGTAAAATTGCTCAAAACAATGTAACTAATAAAATTCCAAAGTTTTTATTACCTATTGTTTTTATAAATAATTGCAAACGATGCGATAGTAAAGACAAGTGCAAAAATATGTATCGAATATTCATTCATTCATTTATTCAACATTAGCACTAACAGCTAGACCTTAAGTGCTAATGAATTCATTCATTCATTCATTTTTCATTAATAAATATGTACCGAAACCTTAATTCACGGACATAAGAGCTGAGCAGCTATGGGACATATATTTGAGCAAGTTGTATGCACTCATATTTTGCATTTGACTGTAATAATATTAATAATATACTTTATTGTGCACCACAAAGTGAAATTATAACAAAATACACTTAAGACTATAACTAAGGCAACAACAGGCGGTCTTTTCGCTAAAAAGCGATCTCTTCCTCTGTACTTATCCACAGCCGCGAATTTTTTTAAGTGTTGTTAGTATGGACCTTACTTATTTATTTATCGTATGGCAATTATTTGGAACCCTGAGATCTTGGCCTTTACTAAAACGCACATTCTTAATGACTACATAAATAATTAAAGGAAATTATCAGTTACAATTTATTTTGTGGCTTTATAGTTAATATTATAATACTTGAAATCCATTCATTTATTCTGCAAGTAGAACCCCAAGGATTATTTACTTACAAAATTGCTTACAAAATTGAAAACAAAAAGCAATGTTGATACAATAAACAAATTATGCCCAAGGGCTTTCACGGAGAGGAAGATTTTGCGGGTTCAATACCCTTATACCTAAAACAATTACTTCACAAGGGTCTCACGAGACTTACCTTTGAATAGAAAATATGACACAAGATAACTAACTACACGGATTCCGCAGCAAACATTATCTACGGATCTTATCACACTACTCGCGAGCGGCTGTCTCGACTCAACTGTTCGACAATCACTTCAGAATAATTGCTCTAGAGCGTGTTTTTTTTCGACATCCATATTTATTTAATAGAACAGATATTGCATAGCCATCGGCGAACTTCGTAACGAATTACATGTTTTACTTTATTTAGTGTTAGGCAATCGTATGTTACGTAGGTATTAGTTTCCTAACGTGGCAGTCGTCATACATGAATGAACTGGAATATTTAGCTTGGAAGTCTGTTTAATTGATTACAATACAATACATACTTACAGCAAAATAAAAAATAATTTAATACCCACTTACGTTTAACAACTCAAAAGTAAAATTGATTTCTAAATACTTAGTTGAATGTTGTTCCCATCCCTTCAAGATAGCATATTTTGATGTTTGAGACATGGGCTGAGATTCCACCCATATTATTTACAGAAGGCGATATCCATAGGATATTGCATTTGATTCCGTCGAAATATTGAAAAGTGTTGATATTGCTATAATACTCGTATATTGAGCTGTTAGATTGATTAGTCTTAAGGCGATATATCGATTGAAAGAGACACCCTTTGTTTTTCGCACACGACAAAACGGGATGCAACCCTCTCCGAGAATGGCTTTTAAGACAAATATCGTTAAATATCTGACTGTGTGCAGGTTTATTAAATTTCCTCTTGTCAGTACCTAGATTTATTAATGCGTTGTTTTAGTAGGCTGAGGAAAAAAAGGAAAATATAGACTCGACTTTGGATTTATTTTCTTTCGAGAAAATTTTACGCAATCATGTTTCGCTATTGTCAGTACCACAATCATATAGTCAAGAATCATTATACCTGAAAATCAGCCCCTACTGTTTGCTAGTCTAGGCAGGACAGCGTTTCAAAGTCTCCAAATTTCTCAGTGTAGCGCCTTAACTATGTTTACTTTCTAGAAAGTTTTTGCTCTACTAGTCCTTTGTTTGACAAGAGACATATATTTATGACATAATTAGCTTTGCTTAGTTTGGGACTAGGTTTTTTTGTGTAAGATTGTCCACAAATATTTATTTTATTTATAATTATTGGAATATGAAAAAATAAACTTCTTTGTATAAAAGTATCCCGTTTCTACATCAGCCTGTATATGCGGCAGACGAGGTAACCAGCACGTGGGATCGGACTTCCATTTGCTGACCGTCCTGTATTGTTTAAGTGGCTGATAACGTATTTTATAGCCGCAATTATAGTTCTTATTTTTGATTAACCCGTTCATAGGCAGACGTATGCATAATTGCATATATACGCTATGGGACTAACCAGTAATTTAAGTATCAGTATATAAAACACATTTTTTATTCAAAATTTAATAAAAAGCCTTTTGGCCGAGTGACCTAACTCGGCCAAAAGGCTGAGTCGAGAGAAATAACATGAAGAAGAAACTGTAAGTTTGTAACTTCTGAGTATTTCGTGGTTAGTGATAATTATTCTGTGGTGATGATAAAGACCACAGGCGACCAATGTAACCTCGGAATAATAAATATGATCGGAATTTAAGTAAAAACCTATGTAACTGGAAACGGTGATGTAAGTAGTACTGACACAAATACTTTAGAAGTTCACGGAACTTTTCAAAAATTACAAGTGATTTAACACCTACGTGTTTTAGTAAAATAGGTAGCGCAAGCATTTTACTTGAGAAACGCCTATGTGGTGAAGTGACACTATTCAAGCATTGCATATATGGCATACTATGGCAATTTGGTTATTTTGAAAACTTTCTTACGGTTAAAAGTAGACAATACGTAGATATCCAGTAAGACTTGGGTAAAGTATCTTATATTATTGGTATGAGTGAAGTGATGTGGATTTTTGAGCAGATGTACGTAGTCATCGGAATTGGATCAAAGTGTATAATAATGTATACCTGACAGAAATATAGAGTTAAATATAGCTGTTGGCTTAATTACTGTTTGTCTGTCTTTTCTTACCGTTACCTATAAATTATTAACACGTGTTACGCTGTTTGGGTGATCACATGTTTTCATCGAAATATGTCATGCATATGCATACATTACCGAAAATATACTAATTTTCAGTAATATTACTGCAAATTAGCTTATACTTAAAAATAACGTGTAATTTATCATTAACCTACGCGCAAAAATAGTCGTTTTCTCCCCCACTCTCCTCAGTAGTTTGTTCGTTTGTAATTTTTTCCGTCAGGGAAAATGATTGGTCATCTTACACGACACGACGCTTTTATACAGAACATCATAGAAGGAAAAATGGAAGGAAAGCGAGGCAGGTGAAGACCGAGGATAAGTTACATGAAACAAATAAAAGGAAAATTAGCAGTCGTGTTGTATAAGGAGGTGAAGGAGACGGCCCCGGATAGAGTCAGATGGAGAGAGCTACACCGACAAGAGTTTAACACTTAAATTTATGATGATAAAAAGTCGACGGGCAAAACCTAGTTGTACATAAAAAAACAGAGAACCTGAACCAAAAACCGAGACCAGTGAGACCCTCTTTATTTTTGTGAAGTATGCTATAAATTAGCCTACCCTTAATTAACGGACCATCTTGATAGCGTCATTTTTTAAACAGTCTATTAAAATAAGATTTTTATGAATTCCAGGCTAACTTTCTCTTGTAATTTATGTAAATACCAATCAAGTAAAGCCGTAACTGAAGGGTAAATAAGTAACGTTTTCGACCGTTCGTAAGATAATCTAAATGTCATTTACCATAGTACGATAAAAAAAATCATTTAAAGTAGAATTCGGATACAGCGACGGTCAAGGGACCGGCGATATATACGTCGCACTAAATATCAGAACGTCGCACAAACCGGACTGATTTTCTTTGAAAATGTTTGGTATGAATCCTAACATCGGTGATTTAGCAGTCGTTAAAAGCGGTCAAATGTTATATGCGGAGTCGTTATAAGCGGATTCTACTGTATTAACAAAATAAGGAGAAGAAACACATTGATAAATGCAAATCAGCTACGCAGGCTTCGTCAGGTGGGTACAACTATGAATCACTATTACAATTGGCAATTACGTCTACCTAACGTAAGTTTGATATACGTAACCAACTATGGTCCATGACGGTAGCGTGATAGCGTGATAAACGACAAGATAAAGCATCTGTCACTTTCTGATACCACTCTATAGACGTGACTCTCCAGTGACGACTACGGAACGGAAGGCGCAGCGTGGATAGGCCCCCACAAGGCGGACCTATGACGGTAAATGTCGTGGGAGTCCGCTGGATGTGGGTGGCGCAAGACCGGTAATTGTGGCACTCTTTGGGGAGGCCAATGTCCAGCAGTGGACGTCATTCGGCTGATATGATGATGTTTTCCGTCTTTTCCAGAATCTGTAAACACCAATCTTCATTAATTTGAAATCGAGGGAAGGTCTTATCAGACCATTTTCTCGTAGCAGCACGGGATCCGGTAGCTGCCCTCACTCACCTCACTGACCCAAAAAGAATATCCTCTCCGTACCTATATATATAGGTACGGAGAGGATTTTCTTTATAATAGAGGTGGCAGTAAATGTAATGTTGTATCTATTGTCAGCACGTGAAAGATTTTAAACACTTTTCCAGGCGATCAACCGTAGTCACAATATTTAGGCTTACTTTTAAAAATATTATGATGTGGTTTCAAATAGTTACCGAGCAAATGATAGTTGCCCGATTTGTCAAGTTCCGCAGCCAAATATCGATCTCAAATAGGAAAAATAGTTCGTTAACATCCCAATGTTGATACCCAATAGTTGACGTAGGTGACGTAGTTTACCTCATCTATGTGATTCACTCAGCACCGTCTTCACTGTCACCTCACCCCCACGTTTTTATGCGGAATCTGTCAAATGCCAATTATTTTGTTTTCTTCAATTCAGGCAGCTGTTAAATCCGCGCGGGTTACCGCTATAAATTCAGGACGGTTTAATGACCCTGCGTTTGGTCACGGTTCTTTACCAGAAATTCTTGTTTTATAAATATGAGAGGAACCGTTTTTGGTTCCGTACCAATAAGGCAAAAAGGAACCCTTATATGGTGCGACTCAGCCCGTCTGTCACATATCGAAATATCTCAGCGGAGACTTAGCAATTCCGGTTACGTTTTCACCCTTTGGATACGGGACCCTAAAAATTAATGTTTTTTTTAGGACAGTAACCATACAAGTTCTTTAATAAATGTCAAAAATCTTTTGTTTGGATATTTGTACATGCCACACAGTGTTTTCTACACTACCGAGATTATTTTGATGTCGAACAAATCTACTACTTACTTGTCAGTTTACTCAAACTCATACTCATTTTATTGGAAAAATTTAAAAAAATTACATGTCAAATATTATAAAATTAATTAATTAAATAAGTATGACAAAGTTTACATTCAAAACATTATTATAAATTACCACGTTTGTATTTTTGTTATTTAGTCATTAACAAAAATACAAACGTGAAATTATATTTATTTATATTACATTAAATTCACATAATAAAAATTGTAAAACGCCTGGGCGGTGAGCCGTTTTCTCAATTTGTTATAAAATGTGTCGTTTTCGATATTTTTTATGTCATCGGGTATCTCATTGTATACTTCTGGCACTGCGGCAGACATATGTTATACAATAGTTTTTGAAGATTTGGCAAGTGGGTAATATGTGGTGGCTAATGTGTTTTTGTTTTTTTCTGGAATCCTTTTGCTTTTAAACACCTTTACGGGGAATAAATGCAAGTTGCTCCTAACGTGTTTAGTTACAAAATAAATGTATTGAGATATTTGACGGTTGTTTATAAAAAGTAATCGGGCGGGAGTCTACGGATGGATGGCTCGTTTACTAAATAAATAAAAATAATAATAAATATTTGTGGACAATCTTACACAAATCAACCTAGTCTCAAACTAAGCAAAGCTTGTACTTTGGGTAATAAGCGACGATATACATACGTATATAGATAAATAAATACTTAAATACATAGAAAACATCCAAGACCCAAGAACAAATATTCGTGCTCATCACACAAATAAATGCCCCGGTCGGGATTCGAACCCGGGACCTCCAGCTTCGTAGGCAGGGTCACTACAAACTACCAAACCAACTGCTAAAGCGGTCGTCAAAACTGTTACTGACACTATTTTTTATTGATGCAGTGTAGTCATCATCCTGTAAGCTTGTTTGCCGCCGACATGGTTTAAAGTCATCATCCTCCTAGCGTTATTCCAGTATCCTGAAGGAGACCCAGGGTCCGCTACGCTACCTAATGCCAAGATTTGGCGTAGGCACTAGTTTTTATGGCAGCGACTGCCATCTGAACTTATTAAAGAAATATTTTTTGGTTTTTTACTACGTAACTTTGTAGCCGCCTATCTAGCATTATACACCTACGTTTTAAATATGCAACACCGTTATAGTTTTTGAGTAAACTGTATAACAAATATGACGAAACTATAAGGGTTATGTGTTCGCCAATTTGGCTACGGAACCCTAAAAACTTAGCTGATAACACTCCGAGAAAAACTCGTCAGTTAGGGCGAGTTATGCTGCCTCGCTGTCTGCTTCATGCGTTACAATATTTAAAGCATCAGCGGACGGGTTTCAACCGGCTGATGAGTTCACTTCTACACAATAACATAATAAATTGTCATCAGACAAAATGACTGATTTTTTTACGAACTTACGGCTGCTGATCCCACCAACAGATCACTAGTTGACGTCCACCGGACTCCATAATACACGGGCGAGTAGGTAAGTATATCATGTCATATCATATCGTTTATTTGCATTGAACATACATCGTCATAGACGGGCGAGTTTAAAATCGCGGTTTAAAAACGGCTCTGTTTTGTAAAATGGCTAGCCGCAATGTTAACCACGGATTATACTATACTATCCGGCTGCGACATATGTCCAAGGTCTTCGTAGAATTTTATGAACGGTTTCGTTCACTATACTTATTTAGATAATAACCTCAATTACTATTTACTTATTCGTTTTCCTTCCTCCCTCGTCAAAGGAATTGCAAATAAACAAATTATACGTAAATAATACTGATTACCATTACCACATAAATAGAAATACCGGAATTCTGGTTGTTTGCAAGAAACACTCGTTTTAGGCCCGATTCTAAAGCCCTGTTTGCACACGTGCAGGAATCGTATGCAAGTTTTAATACATTCAGGGATCATCATCATCATCATCATCATCATGGATGAGGAGCACATTGCGGGATATGGAGATAGCAAAAGTTCTATTGGTCTATTAAACTCCGAAATTATATGCGGATAGTAAACAATCATAAAATCACAATAAATCTCCAATTGTTAAAGTTTATCTAAATCATAAAAAATACGAGACTTCATATAGTTGGCACCTATGCGGTAATTTATTAAGTCACAAGAAAACAGGACAATATAACAAAATTAAAAATTAAATCTATTAGGTACATATGTTACTGAACTACGTCCGGCTCAGACTAAAATGTGCCAAGAACGCTGGCTGTGTTGGACCAGGTAAGAGCCAGTAGCTCTGGTATAAGTTTTTTCGTTCGAATTAGTTAATGTTTCGAAAAAACTTATACTAGAGCTACAGAACGTGGGTCGCAGTATCCGTCATGCGCCTCCCTACTTTTTTATTTAGTTTACTAGCTTTCGCACCCCGAGGCCCCGCCGTTTCGACGGCGACCGGAACAAAATCATACGCTGATTTTAAATTTGCATATTTACTATGCTTTAATTAAGCTGCATTTTCAGCGGCTGCGCCTGCTACTCTACTTGTCTGAGTAAGCTGGGATGGTGCAAAAGTACTCACCCAAGTAGCATGCCATAGCAGGCTGCGCCGTTTTGCCCAGGGTACCAGCGTAAGACCGTCCGGTCTCTTACTCACCCAAGTAGCATGCCATAGCAGGCTGCGCCCTTTTGCCCAGGGTACTTTCGTAAGACCGTCCCGTCTCTTGCCATCGGTCCGGCTTAAGCCTTGGGGCTACAGAACGCAAGGAACATTCGCGGAGGAAATGGCGTGGCGGATGATCTCATGTCTCGGGATACAAACTGCACACCGGAGACAACTTACGCCTCGATCATTGCTCCACATATACAGCGGTGTGGCCGGCACACCTGACATCCGAGTCTTAAGGCTACCCCAATTCTTAAACTATCATTGTCCAGTAGGGTTCCCAAGTTTGGCGAAGGCAAGGCATGTAACCATGCTCCAGACTAGGGAGCCCTTGAAGCTTTTAGACGGGCCACGTCTAGTCCGAGAGCATTATTTAATAAGTGCGTATAAACTGCCTGGCAAGCTATGTCGTCTCTTTCATGTTTGGGCTAGAGGTGTGGTTGGCCGAATCGAGGAATCCCCCCAAATAGCTGAAATAGATGAAAATACTTTGTGCAAATGGAAAATAATGTTATGTAAAGTGATTATGAAAATTAAATGACGTGACTTACGTGCTATATGGATTTATTTTTATTACCTATTGAATATCCTCAATACCTACAGTAATATATAGTATCAACCATGATAAGAGTTATTTAAGTATTTAAATACACAAAAACTCTTCATCTCTATGGTTTACAGAATACCTTTATAGTAGAGAGGCCAGTTTGAGAAAAAGTTGTCTAATAACGAAGTTCGTTTGTACGAACAGATGCATACCAACTACATACCTAGTGGTATCGTTGGATTCAGTAAAAACATTTTAAGGACAGCCAAAGCAAAAACAACACGACTCTTTAAAAAACCGGCCAAGTGCGAGTGGGACTCGCGCACCGAGGGTTCCGTACATAACGGGAATCAACTAGTAGTAAGTATAAAATTATTAAAAATATTTTTTTTATATGATGTAACTAAAAATGTACGGTTTTCGCAATTTTCCCTTTATCTGTGCTATAAGACGTTGCTTCGTACCAAATTTCAAGATTCTAAGTTCACGGGAAGTACCCTGTACTTAGGTTTTGATTCCCTTGCGAGTGTCGAAAATTTGCGGAAATTTGCGGCATAAATGGCTGTATCTTTTGATTGCGTTGGCTTAGAAGTTTGATTTTTTCACAGCTCCAAGGCCCCAAGGGACATAATTTGATACCTCCACGCGTTCCTGAGAAAAAGGGTCTTGACAGGCAGACGGACGGACGGACAACAAAGTGGTCCTATAGGGGTTCCGTTTTTTCCTTTCGAGGAACCCTTAAAAAAAACTACTTATGATATTATCCATGCGAAGTCGTGGCCAAGGTATTTATATAGTAAGTAGTTTTTGCTGCTCATTATCCATCAAGCGGGCAAACCTTGTGCTACATAAAGGCCACAGAAAAATAAAACAGAAGGTGCAGTAACGCTGCTCAACAATATAGACTTTTATGTATACACGTGACGTGCCCTTCATGGAAGTTTGTATGCGGGGATGGTTCAGGTCTGCAGCTGATTGTACAAACTGACGTCTGTAGCTCTAGTATAAGTTTTTTCGAAACATTAACTAATTCGAACGCGTTTGCGTTTTGTCTCAAAATGTATGAAAACGCTCTCACCGAGTTTGAAATACGCGTGTTCATCGGTTAGCAACAAATGTTATACTCGCTGTTTTAGTTTGCACTAGTGACCACCAGAGGCGCTGTTCACGTTTTCATGCCACTTTCATACATTTTGAGACAAAACGCAAACGCGTTCGAATTAGTTAATGTTTCGAAAAAACTTACTGTATTCCCAAAGGGGCAGGCAGAACGCATGAAATTTAATTTCAGTGCCACAAATTACCTATGAAAAAAAGTAATTGCAATTAAGACATAAGGCGGTGTGCAATAAAGAGTATTTGTATTGTATTGTATTGTAATTTCAACGATGGTGGCAAACAAGCATACGGCCCACCTGATGGTAAGCGGACACCGCAGCCTAGATACGCCCGCAACTCCAAAGGAGTCACATGCTCGTTGCCGATTCAGTGTTGTGTTCCCGGAAGTGAGTAAGGTTGCCAGAGCTCCTGAGGATGCACTGTGTTGAGAGCGAGGGACCTAAATTTGTCCCTTCTGCTGTGGATCCTAAAATGTTATAATATCATGAAATTGTATTATATAGGTATTGATTTTGTGGTTGTTATAGATACGTAGGTCACGCGGTAAGTCTTGTCGTTCGACACATTATCAAAAACTAACTGCTTAATTTTTAGGGTTCCGTACCCGAAGGGTCATACGGAACCCTATTGGTGACGCCCAGACGTCCGTCCGCCGGTCCGTCCATCCATCCGTCCGTCCGTCCGTCCGTCCGTCCGTCCGTCCGTCCGTCGTCTGTCACAGAGGTTTTACAGCCAAACGGTTGGAGCTACAGGCTTCGAATTTACACAGTATAAGCATCTTGTTGGCCATACAAATAGTCAAAACTTATTTTTAAATGTTTTTTAGGGGGGCTCCCATACAGCTAAAGGGGAGCGTGAATTATTTTTTGTATTTAATATTTTTATCCTACCTTATCGAGTTATACATTTATATATATACGCTTATGTAAGTATATGTATATGTAATGTATGTATGTATATGTAATGAAAACACAAGACCTTAAGAATTATAATAAACTTTTAAAGTTTATAGGTAATTAGTTTACAACAAAGAAAGCACTGTGGCTTTAGAGTTAAAAAGTTGTCGTCCTTTAATATTAAGGCCGCACTGTGTATTTAGGTCACTCAACCAGTATGGATTATTTACCACGATCTAATGTGTACCTAATATATTTATCTTGATCTTGCATAACACGCGCCAGTGTGAATATCTTGTGAGAGATGTCATAACAAACATGCTTATCATACGACAATCGAGATCACGTCTGCCTTTCTCTATAATACGCACCTGAATCCTGATACGAAGGTGTAATTTTCTCTAACTGAAGTAACCTTTCTGTATTTTTTACGCTGTAACTTGCAAATAAGGATTGGCGTGACCTTAGGTACTATTATATAGCCTCGAATCAAAACACTTGTGTTTATACATAATGGTATGTATATAGGTAGGTATGGTACAGTGTTGTTTTGTAAGGCATATTAATATGTGCAAAATTGATAAGTAACGCAATCACTTGTGCATTAAAAGCGCGCAAACGGGTCCACTAGCGCCACTAGTAAATTATTATGATTATCTTAATAAACGACACGGCGATAAATATTTAAAAAAGGGGAATGCTGTAGGTATTGCATTTTGTATTTAAGTACCTTTTGAATAATGTATAATAATGTATGTATGTGTAATAATGTATGTATTTATAATGTAATTTTTTATCATGAAATAAATAATCTAATCTAATCTAATCTAATACATCAAACTAGTTTTTACGTTGCTAGATTCGTCGTAGATTCGCTCGTTTCATTTTCGATAGATCGGCGAATCTAGCAACGTAAAAACTAGTTTGATGTATTCAAAAGGTTTTTAAATACAAAGTACAGCATATAGCATTCCCTTTTTATTAAATATCGATCATTAATAATCTTAAATTCCCGATTTTGCCTAACATGTAAGTGCTTTGGTATCATGTACTGTAAACTTATAATGTATTAACTGAATAAATAAATAATTAAATTTAAATAATCCTTAGTTTTTTGACTGAGAAGTCGAGCGTTCGACACTCAAAAATCGGCCCCAGGCGGGCAACTTTTCGGAAACCTGTGAATGCAGTCTAATTAGTTTTAATAAAAATGAAATAAAGTCTTCTTTTAGTAAAATTTCTTAGCTTCAATATTTAAAGTATGTTTGGAGCTGGTGTAGTAGTGTACCTACACATATTTTACTGATATATGATGGTGAATACACACACAAGCGATGAATCAATGCTAGCGAATTGATTATACGAGTAGTAAAAATTGTCCGACCATCGCACGTGCTTTTGCGCAATCTGACATTCGACTCATTCAAGTATTTGCATACATAATGAGGCAGCTACGGCCAGGAACAGTTTCACGTGAGGTTTGTGGTATGACAACAACAACTGCACTTACCGATTGTCACAATCTTTGAAAAGAGGGCATTATTTACAGCAACATATTTAATTACATCTGGAGTAATAAGAAATCGGATATTTAATCTTTTTAGACATCAGTGATGTACAAATTTGTTGGATAATATGGTGAAAGTGAAACCAAATTATATTTTTGTTTTTGTGATTAGTGAATATTTTTTTTATTTATTTCAATGATATCGTTACAATTGTGTTCTTTGTATAATTTTGGATCGCGATCATTATGTCATTAGTGTACCGAACCATTTATAATTAGCGTAAAATACGCTACACTGAATATGAAGGGACATGAAAATAAGCCCACGTCAATTTAATTATGACAAGAAAGCGCTACATGGAAAATATTTTTAATTAAAATAACAATAAATTAACTTAAGATTAGCCTAGTCGAAAAGTCCCCCTCGAGTTGTCCGTGACGCAAAGGTGCCCATCACAATGGGTGTGTTGCCACGTTCAATGGCGATCGACAACCTTCTCACCAGGTACGAACCCGCGCGCGCGTCAGACCCCCTCTCTCTAATGCGACGTCCCACTTCCTTGACGAACGCCATCGCGTCCGACCCCCAGCACCCAGTAGTCAATAGCAGAAAATAATAGTTACTGCCCAGGGCCTCATACTTATCCCGCTTTATGTCCGCGGCAAAATCTGCAGCGGCACCAGCTGTTCGTATTATTCGACTGAGATGCGTGGTGGCGAAAGTGTGACACACGTGGCGTCCCACAGCAGACACTTCCCCTCCTGCCACGGCACCAAAGTTAGGCCATCTGGTCTTTTGCCACCGGCGCGGCAGAGGCCTGGAGGCTCCAACACACAGGGGATGTTGGCGGATATTAAAGCTCTCCTTATGATGTCGTTAAGAGCGTGGTGACGTGGAAATCTCCCTGAACAACGACAGCAACTCAACGCGTGATGGCCATTCGCTTCCACCATGGAGCCGCAGATGCATTTATGACGCACACAAACATCGCAGCCCAGGCGGAGAGCTACTGCCACCCGCAATGAGTCAGTGTTCCCAAATGGGGAGCGGCAAAGACTTAAAAAATTGGCTTCAAATTGAATAGTATTGAGAATATATCTAACCCATATTATGCCCTACGTGTTACTAAAATTTCAGGGTGCCACCCGCAATGAGTCAGTGTTCCCAAATGGGGAGCGGCAAAGACTTAAAAAATTGGCTTCAAATTGAATAGTATTGAGAATATATCTAACTCATATTATGCCCTACGTGTTACTAAAATTTCAGGGTTCTAGCTTTAGCTAGGACAAAATTACAGGATTTTGAAAATGGCCTGAATGGCTTCGAGAAAAGGATGGTACGGCCGTGATTTCCATACATTACTGGTATGCGTGTAAGTGACACGCGTCGCGACGAGACAATCCTAGCGAAACTGATCTTTGAAAGAATTGCTGTTTTATGTAATAAGATTCCCATGGACACTTCCGGGCTCCATTGTCAGGTCCCAGCATTGTAAACCGTAACAATTTGGTTATAATGTTTGGATCTATTTTAAGAGTACATACCCTAAGCTTTAGCTCCAAGTAAGAAGAATAAGGGATAATTAATGCAGTTTCACCTTTCACCGTAGAAATTTGTGCCGTCAGAATCAGAATCAGAATCAGAATCAGAATTTTATTTGTGAAACATAGGTATACATAAGATGGAACATAATAATAGTTTGATCTCTATGTTTTACCCACGAGTGTAGGTGTACAAATATCGGTAGCATGCAGCAAATTTCATATTATTAGGTACACAATTAGAATAAAATTATTACAATTCATTACATCAATAAAATAAAATAAATAGTCTAATCTAATTCATTACATTAATATCATCTTCATGACTATAATGTCATCTTGATGACTTGGCGGGGCGGGATCGATATGTGACATTTTCTTCTTTGACGTAAACTTACTGACGTCGCAAAGATTCTCACTTGACATAATATTGTCAGTATTACGTTTGCGCAGTAATATCATGCGCAGAAGCGGAGCAGTACCGCCTTCGCATCGTCCCGCTAGCGCGCATCCCGCGCCAGTCAGGAAACACACATTTAAATAAATGTAGGGCAGTAAAAAATAGTACCGAGTCGACTGACAGCTGACACTGACATTTGTCAATTTTCTCATATCGTACTGCCTCCGCATCAACAAATCAGGAATACGCATACCCGGCATACGCAATGTGCTTGAAAAGGGATTGCCAATTGAGGATGTCATTCAAATTAAAGTACGAATTGAAATAATCTTGTAGTTAATACGACAGGAAACATCTTTATTCCATTTTATTCTCTTGATTGGAGTAACGAGCTCCAGGAAGAAGAATTACCTATTATGATTATTATGACATAAAAATTGCGTCCAAACGTCACGTTACAAGTATAATTAATCCATTTTCCTCGTTCCAAAAATGTACAGTCAAGGGCATAAATATGTATACACTTTTGGACCTTATTTCAATGGAATAAGGTGAAAAAGTGTATACATATTGGTGCCCTTGACTGTACATACCTATACTTGTTCAATGTTATTATTGCCGTTATATTTCCATTTCCAATTTCTAAATCAGCAGTAATTAATTACCGGCCTATTTCAAATTGGATCTCGCTAGTACGTGTGATGGTGTGAATCCCCATATAAATAGATTACGGGAGTTACATGTCATGATAAAGTTTGGCCTCATGAATTGATGGAATCTATTTCTTATAGCCTATGTGTAAGTAATACTGAGCAGTGGCGGCGCGTCAAAAATATTCTTAGGGAAGCCGGAAGTAGTTTGCCTTTCTTACTCGTATTCTTCATAAGCCGTACTAAAAGAACTGGTATGGCTGAAAATTAGGCAAGCCGGTGGGAATCGAGTTGTATGGACGCTCCGCCACTGATACTGAGTGAGGCCAACTATCCATGCAAAAATTTCAATGTGGCGGCTTTTTTAGTTTTCAAAAACTCGTATTTTTTTTAGAACTCAAAAATGCTTAGTGCTACACAAAAACTTTGTATGGGAAAAATCTTCAGCATAAATTTATCTACAACTTTGTTTCCTATCACTTTATTGATAAATCTAATAGTTCATGCGAAAAATGCTCTTCAATATTACGTTTCTTGTAAATGCCCTTGCCCTCTACCCTGCGCCTTAACGAGTTTTTCCTTTCATCGCCAGCTTATCTAAACATCTTTAAAAAAATACATGTAAAAGTATGGTAAAGGTCTATATTGTGCATACGATATTTAAAGAATCATCCTCTAGATAACTTCTAGCCGTTAAAGAGTTATACCTTCCATCACCAGCTCATCTACATGAGATGATGACTACCAGACGCAAATTCTTTTCGGAATACACAAACACACTCGCTACGCTCAGAATTCTATTTTTGAACCACTCGCTTGGCTCAGGATTCTATTTTCGAAACATTTGTTCAACCATAGAATCCATTCGGTATTTCGTACCTAGTTCAACCCTAGAATCCATTCGCTACCTCGTCTCGAGTTTCAATTCCACACTCGCGGTTAAAATACAACTTTGCACTCTTGTATAACAAATAACTATTACATATTAAAGCTTATCAAGTTATCATTGAAGATCTAACTCGGAAACTCAAGTTTGTTATCCACTATATCCTCTGGGACTTGGCAAGTTATATCTTGGTTATATCTAGTTCTGCTAATATGTGCACACACGGATGTGGTTACCGACTTGTCTAATAAGTTCTTACTAACTACATAGAACCAATAAGTATTAAGGCGATTCGTATCCGTCGAAATTTTGTTTCGCTAAAGTCAACATTTTTATTAAGACCGAGTAAACTGAAGTTTAGGGGTGCACATCGGACGTGATTGTTCCATAATGGTTAAAGTAACGTACTTTTTATGAATTAAAGTTAGCTTTATGTCACCGGTTACATGTATTTTTATATATATTTTTTATGAAAAAATGTCTAAATTAGAAAATATTCGCACTGACATCTGCGACTCGAAAAAGCTCAATATGCTGCTCGTCAGAAACTTGCTTAAATCGGCATTGCGAACTGAAAGTAATTATTATTTACCTTATTACTAATCGAATACTACTAATTTATTACTGGTGCAATAAATAATATTATTACTAATACTTATAATTTAATATTATGTTTGTATTTATTTCAACGCAGAATTTTTTTATCTCTTCACGCCACACGACGTGATACCAAAAAAGAAATTATTGGTATCTACTTGTATGTGACATCTGTCATAAATTCATAATGACGCTTCGCAAAAGTTGCGTCGCCGCTGAACGGGCACTGGCAGGACTCCGATGATTATGATGATTAGATTAGTGTACGTTTTTAATTTTAATTTTATTGTGACGCGAGACCTTATACATCTCTAACAAATCTGGATTATTATTAGGTTAGTGTTATTTTCTTGTAATTTAATTAGTTTTATTTTGAAAATTGTAATTAGGGTTCCGTACTTACCCACAGGGTAAAACGGGACCCTATTACTAAGGCTCCGCTGTCCGTCTGTCCGTCCGTCCATCTGTCCGTCTGTCACCAGGCTGTATCTCAAAAACCGTGAGAGTTAGACAGTTGAAAATTTCACACAGTCATGATGTATTTCTGTTGATGCCGCTATAACAACAAATACCAAAAAACAAAATAAAATAAGTATTTAAGGGGGCTCCCATACAACAAACATGATTTTTTTGCCGTTTTTATAAATAATGGTACGGAACCCTTCGTGCGCGAACTGCGTGCACTTGGCTGGTTTTTTAGTTGATATGTATAGATTTTGAATTGTTAAAGTGCCCTAGAGGCCTATTTGCAGAATAAATGTTTTGAATTTTGAAGCTCAAAAGACTGTAGTGTCGAGTCACTCTAAATAATAACACTTAACTGACAACTTTTCTGAAAACTCCTATTTATTAGACCGCGCGGAGAATACGCCTTATTCACGCTAGACCGTTCCGTGTCCGGGCCGGCCCGTTTTCTAGTACAAGAAATTGACGGCCGTCGCGCGTCTATTAGAAAACGGGCCGGCCGGGACACGGAACGGTCTACTGTGAATCATCCTTTAATTGCTTTCAATTCAGAGAGAGGAAAGACGGATTACGTAAATCCCCACCGGTTTTCCATTGAACCTATTAGTAAAGTAACATGAAAGGAAGACTTCTTAGAATAAGAGATACAAAGGAAAGTAGATAACGGTAAACCAAAAATATATGACCATTGTCAAGAGGGCGCTATTATTCTGATGTATATGGCAACAGCCTGTAATGACATTTTGACTTGTTTACCTGTCAACTCTGATGTCAATTTAGATATGTTTTGTAGCAAAATAGTTTCATTTTCCAAGCATTTTCTTTTCAGTAGCCTTACCACGAGTTTGCAATGTTTGCATTACGACACTCGCTAGGTTTATTTCAATTCTGTAGCTCTAGTATACGTTTTTTCGAAACATTAACTAATTCGAACGCGTTTGCGTTTTGTCTCAAAATGTATGAAAACGCTCTCACCGAGTTTGAAATACGCGCGTTCATCGGTTAGCAACAAATGTTATACTCGCTGTTTTAGTTTCCACTAGTGACCACCAGAGACGTTGTTCACGTTTTCATACCACTTTCATACATTTTGAGACAAAACGAAAACGCGTTCGAATTAATGTTTCGAAAAAACTTATACTAGAGCTACTGATGTGATTAACGCGATTATTACCTTTAAAATATCACACTAGTAATTAGATTATCTTTCCGGCACACAATGAATCAGTCAATCTCATAAAATAAAAATATACAGGTCGTTCGTCATATATTTTCCTACTTGAATCGGATGAGCGATAATATATCTTAATTCATCATCAAATGTAAGAGTTTTCCCCTGTCGGTGGAGTATTTTCCATTTATCTCTCTCATACACGGTATATTACTAACCCAGGAGAATAAAAATAAATATACATTTGTTTTATTTTCTTTATCGAAATTTGTGTTTGTTGTGTGTGTTTTGTGTGTTTTGCTTGTTACGAAAAATATAATTTTACTTTATATAAGTAAAATCTTATAAGATTATACAGAATGGGCACCTAAATTATTTATAACAATATTTTATATATCAGTAGCATTGCTTATGACATTAATTCCGTCTTTTTACGATATGATACATACGACCCTTTTTTCAATAAATATTAAATTATTTAAACAAGTAAATAAATAAGTAAGCAGTTTAATGTAATTGTTTCAAATTAAAAATTATGCTGATCACTTATTTTTCATTTTCCGAATATTTTTATACATCTACGCAATGCACCGACGATGATGACATTTTTTTTATGCGATTAAATAAAGTGATTACCGTTATTAATATAATTTTGAAATTGTTATTATTTAAACGCGTCAAGAGCATTTCATCTCATAATTAAATTAGCTACTAATTGGTAAGCTTTGGTAATCGATAAAAATTATAAATACTGTAACTAGTAATAAAGGAGCTGGGTCCTTATAAGGTAAAAAATGCTCATATATTTAGGCCATTTCTCGTTTAATTCATTAGTTTCTTGACATTTTAACAATGTTACTATCTATAACAGGACTATTGCGACCAAATTACATAAATTTTAAATGTATTTCTGGCATTTTTCATTAAGATATTTTGTTTCAAACATCACTCCAAATCGGCCATTTTCGAGCCAAAAACTGCTATTTCCCGCTTAAATTCTACTGCACACAATAAAATCAAAAAAGGGCAATGTTACTATCTAAAACTTTAATAATATCATCGTATCCTATAATCACTTTATTGGTATTAACAATACTTTTGTCAAAATTTGTAAACAAAAAATCTTAAATCTTGTAAGGCCTCTTAGAAAGAATACACCCCTTTATAAACACTTACCTTCTTTTCACTGCCTACACTCTCACTTATATTTCACACACTTCAAAGTTACTCCTACACGCACTAAAACGCTCGCAAAAATTAAACTTCAATTTCAAATCGCGGTTTATTTTGAAACAAACGCGTGCATCAGTGGGCTGCTTAATTCTCGCATTAAGCATAACACTGCGTTTTGTTTGAACTCTCAAGATGAAGTGGCCAATATAGTAAGAAGTGTCTCAAGAAAATCATCTCTATTACGAAGCCACAGAGTCCTCTAACAACGTTTGATGTATCAAGTGTAACTGGTTGATCATTAGTGTTGCGGTTCCCTTTCATTGGCCTTCGCATTTGCTGTCAACCTTCGCTTCGCCTTCGCTGTGTTATAGTGATACGGGAGGTAATTCAATGTCAATACATTATTGTTATATTTGTAATCGTGGAATTAAACGTTTGGGCATTGATTTAGAATGCTAATTATATCTAACCTTTCACATTAGGTAGTTTGTACCTATATTTGTTACCCACTCACAAAACGACAGAAACGATTTAGATGATAGATAGTTTATCTAGATCTCTAAAAGTACAGGATACTATTAACTCGAAATTTTACAACGGAGATGAAATTAGTGATGGAGAATCGATCGAATCGATCGAACGCATTATAAGAAATCATGAGGACGAATAGGTATGAAAGAAACATTGTTTTGTAATTAGTTGGCTAGTTTGCCATAGGATACAATACAATTTTAGAAATAGATTTTTAATTGTATACTTCATCGTTTAGGCGAAAAAGAGTCGCCTCCATGCTAGAGCGAGTGCGAGGTAGCAGCAATAGCCTTCTCAGGGAGTTGGACGAAAAGCTGGACTGCCCGATCACCAAAGTATAGTTTGGGGTGGCTTGTGGGAGGGCGAAGTGGAGAGTACTGCGTACACTCTTCGCTCTCTCAATTTATTAGGTAGGAAATTCCTCTGAAATCGTATACCGTACGCGAGGTTTGGTTGGGATCAAGCTCCGACGGGACACTTTCGATTAAAAAACCCACACACCCAAATCGGTTAATCGGCTAGGGAGCTACACTCATACAGAAACACAAAATGTAAAAACTTACAACACCTATTAGTTAACTCAGTTTAATAAAATAACGACGAAGTGAAGTGAATTACCTAGTATTTCATATATGCTGCTGCTCAGAGAGTCAATTTTCATTTGGTCATTTTTAATGATTATGCGTTTCATTTCAAACGAATACATTTTTAATAGGGAACAAATAAAATGATCACCTAAATAACTTTTGATATCACCAAATTTTCGAACCCTAAAATAAGGCTGAATACTCAAAAAAATGTATCGACCATAAATTTCAGGTCACCTAAACACTCATACCTATTATTCCAGCACTTGCAGCTATTTTACTTATTGCGTTCCCTGAAATTTTATAATCGCATCAAAAAATTGTCTTGTACCACCAAAAATACTAAACTACCACCTAATCTCGTGCATCATTTGTTATTAGAATTACATCCAAATATTATACACATTACAAGCTATATTGTAGTTAATACATATACAAATTAAAAAATGCGTTCAGAAACCGTAGAAACTCGCATAATAACATTCAATGTTCTTACGTGTGGAGAAGGTAACAGCAGTAACATAATGATTATTATGAATTAAAATTGTTCATTATGTTATTAAATATAATAATGTTTTTTTTTTAATTTTTTTACGAAAAATCGTCATTATACTCGATTTCGACTAATTCGGGGTTAAAAATTTCAAATTTTACATTTATTTTGAATTTTGACTAAAAAAAAATTTTTTTACTAAAAATCGTCATTATACTCGATTTTGACTAATTCGGGGATAAGGATTTCAAATTTTACATTTATATTGAATTTTAAGTAAAACAATTTTTTTTTTACGTAAAATCGTCATTATACCCGATTTCGACTAATTTGGGGATAAGGATTTCAATTTTTACATTTATTTTGAATTTTAAGTAAAAAAAAAATTTTTTTACATAAAATCGTCATTATACTCGATTTCGACTAATTTGGGGACAAGGATTTCAAATTTTACATTTATTTTGAAATTTTAAGTAAAAAAAATTTTTTTTTCGTAAAATCGTCATTATACTCGATTTCGACTAATTCGGGGATAAGGATTTCAAATTTTACATTTATTTTGAATTTTAAGTAAAAAAAATTTTTTTTACGTAAAATCGTCATTATACTCGATTTTGACTAATTTGGGGATAAGGATTTCAATTTTTACATTTATTTTGAATTTTAAGTTAAAAAAAAATTTTTTTTTCGTAAAATCGTCATTATACTCGATTTCGACTAATTCGGGGATAAGGATTTCAAATTTTACATTTATTTTGAAATTTTAAGTAAAAAAAATTTTTTTTTACGTAAAATCGTCATTATACTCGATTTTGACTAATTTGGGGATAAGGATTTCAATTTTTACATTTATTTTGAATTTTAAGTAAAAAAAAAATTTTTTTTTACGTAAAATCGTCATTATACTCGATTTCGACTAATTCGGGGATAAGGATTTCAAATTTCACATTTATTTTGAAATTTTAAGTAAAAAAAATTTTTTTTACGTAAAATCGTCATTATACTCGATTTCGACTAATTTGGGGATAAGGATTTCAAATTTTACATTTATTTCTAATTTTACGTAAAAAAAATATTTTTTACGTAAAATCGTCATTATACTCGATTTCGACTAATTCAGGGGTAAGGATTTCAAATTTTACATTTATTTTGAATTTCAAGTAAAAAATATATTTTTTTTACGTATAATCGTCATTATACTCGATTTTGACTAATTCGGGGAAAAGGATTTCAAATTTTACAATTATTTTAAATTTTAACTTTTAAAAAAAATGTGTATCAAAACACTCGTGTTTTAATGCCCGAACATGTCGCGTGTTAGTCCGAAACATGTCGCATAACCCTAAAAAACACTCGTCGACGTCGACCCTATTATGAAACTCGCCTTCGGCTCGTTTTATAAAACTCACACTCGTGTTTTAATGCCCCTCATTATGTACCGGTTGCATAAACTACTATTAGCATTGAATTATAAGTTAAACTTCCAATTAAGGTAAACGTCGCAATGTTTGACACCTTATGTTGATATTGTTGATACCCAAGACTCAAACGTTAGCGTGTGTATATAATATACATATATATATATATATATATACAACGCGCGAGCCGAGCGAGCGAAGCGAGCGTGCCGCGGCAGCGGCCGGCGAAGCGCCAGAACCAACACATGTTGAGTCCGAAACATGTCGCTGGGTGAGTCCGAAACATGTCCCTGGATGCGTCCGAAACATGTCGCTTGATGAGCCCGAACATGTCGCGTATTAGTCCGAAACATTGTAGCATAACCCTAAAAAACACTCGTGTGACCCTATTATGAATGTCGCGTGTTAGTCCGAAACATGTCGCTCGGTAACCCTAACATGTCGCGTGTGAGTCCGAAACATGTCGCTCGATGAGCCCGAATATGTCGCGTGTGAGTCCGAAACATGTCGCTCGATTAGCCCGAACATGTCGCGTGTGGGTCCGACACATGTCGCTCGATCAATCCGAAACATGTCGCTTGCGTTCCTTACATTGCGCCATTATGTCCATTGCGTAGATTCGGCATTAGACTAGATATTAAATTGATTAAACAAATGACGCTTGAAATTAGGTGATCATGTAGTATTTCTGGGTATCGAAAGAATTATTTGGGTGTAATTAATTTTAATAGGATTACGAGCCCTGTAATATTTGGATGTAAATTATATGAAATTTGGTGTTTGAAATTAGGTGATCATTAAGTATTTTTGGGTAGCGACTAATTTATTTGGTAACAATTTAATTTAATAGGTTATCGACATGTTACTTTTTTGAGTTGCACTTTATATTTAAAAGGAGTTGAAAATTTGGTGCGAATCTAGTATTTTTGGTAATCAATGTAATTTTTTAGAGCATCATTCGGCAACTAATTTGGTGGTTCATTAAATGCTACCCTTTTTAATAATATAATATATAGTATAATATTTGTACACGTTTCATCCTTCGTCCTTTCGCCTTTAGTAATCTTAATGAGATGAAAACTCGTTATTGTTGTCAGTCATTGACACGTAAACATGAGGTCAGCCTTAATGCCTTTTTTGCACTAAATTATGAGCTTGAATTACTAATAAAATTGATAAAAAGTTGCGATAAAAAAACCGTTGCCGAATTGGGGATCAATTTCGAATCCAGCCAGTGATACTTTAAGATTAGGTTATAATAGCGCTCTCTAAATTGCTAGCCAATTTTCATCTTAGCCCTTTCCCGATTATACAGTAGTAATTTATATCTCACACGACAGAGCGGGCGAACTGACCCAGGTCGGGCCGTTTTGTCGGGCCCCGGGAAGGCCCATTGTGGGGGGTACGTGGGACTCGCCCTTCCACAGGGGAAGGGAATATCCACTAAAACCTCTGCGGCGTTAACCCTCGCTGCCGTTTAATGGGGGGCATCGTGGGGTCGCTGTCATTCTACCACGATGCCCCCCCCGGCTGCCCCGGCTAGTGCGCCAGAGCTACCCTCGCGCTAATGGAGGGAAGTGTTGGTAACGCCCCAACACTTCCCCCAGTAGTGTAGGTTGTAGGTTGTGGGTCCTACTGGGGAATCAGGCGGTTCGCGTATTGCCGCCGCCTTAGTTAGTTAGTTAGTTATACTGGGCATTTTCCGCAAGTCGACATCCAACCTATTTGCATGAAAAAGAGGGTAGCGCTACTCTAACCATCCTAGTTCCTGTATGAAACCTATCAGTGTCTTAATATTGTTTACTGCTTCCTGCAGTGTGTTCGAATTTCCTAGGTGTTTCTTCCTGTATACTTCTACCTGCTTACAGTTATTATGCTGACATTGTTTATATAATTGGAATTAATTTGTATTTAATTTACGATTTTTATTAATTTTTATTTTTATATTATTGTTACTTTATACATCCTGACGATCTTTTTGTGAATTCATGCTATTTAATTATATAAAATGACATGTAAATTTTCATTAAGTAATAAATAAACTGAAACTGAATATGTCTAGCAGTCTCTTCTGCCTCCATGCATGCTCTGCACAAGGGGCTGTCGGTGATTCCCAAGTTGTAGAGATGTTTGTTTAGTGTGTTGTGTCCTGTTATTATGCCTAGTACTTGCCGCCGCCTTAAACCCCTTCGTCTGCGCTGGAGCGGGTGCGCATCGGGTCTTGTTTCGCGTGGGAACGTCACAGTCACAGAGCGGGAGCTCCGCTTCCTCTTTTGTCGCAACAGTTTTTTGCAGAACGAAATGACTGCGTTCCAGCCTCTCTTACTAAGCAGCATTTCAGCCACTTGCGCAGCGATAGGTCCCCTATACTCAGAAGCGCGCTTAGTTCAAGGCGCTCCCCGACCCAGCTTGGACACTCCTGCAAAGTGTGCAGTGCCGTGTCATCTTCACACCCGCGTGATGGCAAGCCGGTGTGGGCTCCCTTCCTATCTTGTGCAGGTAATGACCGAAGCAGCCATGTCCGGTCATTACCTGCACAAGCCTGTATGACAGGCTCCCTCTCTTCCGGTCGAGCCAGGTGTCGAAGGACGGGAGGAGTGGGGGATTCCTCCGTAAATTAGCGGCTAGCGACAAAACTCCCACGAGCTCGACTCCACTCACACCACAGATTCGATTGAAGCTCATTCAATCACACTGGACTGCAGACTCTTAGAGTATTCCAGTGTTTAAACCGCCCGCATGGTCGTGTCGGAGCTATTACTATTACTCTGTAACCACTCACTCCTATTGCTTTAATGGACCCGGCTTTAAAGCCACAGTCAGGTTTAAAATTAAAATTAATAGAGCAGCTCTAGAAATGGTGCCGTGTCAGATATGTATGCGAACTTTGTTAAAGGTGATATTAAATCTGTTTTCTATAGAGGGGTCCTTGTTATCCGTTCCAAGACCAGGCGTAGGCTGATCTTTCAATCCAATGAGGAATGCCCTGCCGGCATCTATATTTCTGAGTGTTCATATAACCTAGACCTCTTTAAAGCACGAGTGAATGCATCTTCTGGGTGAGGTCGCTTCATCGTCGGCCCCCTAGCCTAGATACTGGCCAATCGCAATTCTATTTTTAATAAAAAAGCCGGCCAAGTGCGAGTCAGACTCGCACACGAAGGGTTCCGTACCATTGTCTATAAAAACGGCAAAAAAAAATCATGTCTGTTGTATGGGAGCCCCTCAAATATTTATTTTATACTGTTTTTAGTATTTGTTGTTATAGCGGCAACTGAAATACATCATCTGTGAAAATTTCAACTGTCTAGCTATCACGGTTCATGAGATACAGCCTGATGACAAACGGACAGACAGACGGACGGACGAACAGTGGAGTCTTAGTAATAGGGTCCCGTTTTACCCTAAAAAGTGGATCAACAACGCCGTGATGCCTTCCAAAACATGAGAGTTTACACTGAGCGAAAAAAAAAACTTATTATTAGTAAGTTTTAGTGAATCCCAGGACAAGGAGAATATATACTAACGGGTACAAACCAGTTTTATATAATAGTAGTTATTTACTAATAACAAAAAATTTGCCCTAGTAACAACTGAACTGTTTTGTAACCGTTAGTATGTAATCTCCTTGTCTTTGGATTCACTAAAACTTACTAATAATTCGTATTTTTTCGCTCAGTGTAGTTAGTGCCAGTTGCACCAACGTACGAACACAGACCGGTCATCGTCAAATACAGCGCCGGCAGCTGTCATCCCATAGAAACTTGTCAAACTTTCCATACAATCAGATTTGACGAACACCGCTTACGATTACAGTCGGTTTGGTGCAACCCAGCCTTAGTCACTATTACGTACTCAAGGCTCACCCGTCCAAGTTGCTTCGCTCTCGTCCAGTTAATCTGTTGTCAAATGTGCATAAAATGAGCGCACTGAATAAAGTAATTACCAATCCCAATCTAATCTCAACCCGTCAGTAGCGAGTGCCGTAATCGAGTCCCTGGCACGGATGACCAAAGACCGAAAAAGGCCAAAAAGGGCAAAAAGTGTGGTGATCGGCGAGTTTGGAACGTTTGCATGTAATGATGTGCTATTCACTATAAAATTGGTCTTTCATACTTCACCACTAACTTGTATATGTTGACCCCGAGATTCTAAACAGGTGCACGTAATCGGAGGTCAGACTTATATTTTCACGTTAGGTCAGCAAGTATCGTGAACACCAGCCATGTTGAGCGGTGTTTATTGACACAGGTTTTTTATGCTAAAAAAAGAAGCCAACCTTTTTTAAGTATGGAATTTACATCACATGTAGGTATTTTTATCACGTTTTATACTTCCATAGTTAGGTAATATTCATAATGATTTATTTCTCATTAAGTGAAATGTAAATTTCTTATGAGAATAAAGTTCTATAAACTGAATATTAAAATTATTCGTATAATTTTTTTTATGCCAACTATATTAGTTTACTATTTGGCATTTCAACACTCACAAAAGTGAGTTTGATATATATATATATATATATATCGAGAACCGCCTTTCAAAAGCGCAAGTCTATAGGAAGTGGGTGTGGTTTCGAAATATTATTGTCGACACAGCGCTGCTTCACTGTCTTCATGTAATTTAATACCAAGCGATTGGGTTCTAAATTCGAACATTCACCTTCACCAAAGGGTCTTTCTGGGGCCCCGTTTACTTACAGAAACGTGAGGCGTTTCTAGCGCAGATGCCGATGCCGCCCTTGTGTAACGCGTTGTAAGTATAAATTGCGATTTATAAATATTGTCCGAGTTACAAACAAAAGCTTATTTTATCATTTGTTTAACTAAATGCCTCTTAATTGTAATTTTGCCTTAACAAATCATCAGGAGCATTCAACTACAAACAAACAAACAATCAAAACATTACCTAATCAAATACTTATGCAATAAATACCTATTCAATAATTCCTTATAACATCTGACGGTACTAAACGGTCGTTCTTACGGTAATAAATTACGTCACAGGAAATATTAAAGGATTTTCCGAACTGGAAACGTAATCCTGTGATGGAACTTCCTGGTAGGGGACTGAAATCCACGGATTCTGGCCCGATAAGACCGTGACATAAATCAAAACGTATCCGTTTATCCATCCTAAGGCGCCTTCCTGATTTGTCGGTGCGGAGGCGGTACGACATGAGAAAACTGTCAAATGTCAGTGTCAACTGTCAGTCGACGCGATACCAATTTTTACTACGCCCCTACATTTAAATGAGTGCTTCCTGACTGGCGCGGGATGCGCGGTAGCGGGACGATGCGAAGGCGGTACTGCCGCGCTTCTGCGCATGATATTACTACTGCGCAAACGTAATACTGACAGTATTATGCTAAGTGAGAATCTTTGCGACGTCAGTAAGTTTACGTCAAAGAAGAAAATGTCACATATCGATCCCGCCCCGCCAAGTCAGGAAGTCGCCTAACTGTCATCTGTAAGATATTAATAAATTCATTTGTTCACCGCGCTCACTTCCACGCGCGCCAATCTTACCCCATAAATTTGAATTATTTTAGAACTGGATTTTGTTTCTTAGGACTTAAAAACTTAGGTACTAAAAAACGTTACGTACGTTTACCGTTCAAACGGCAGTCAAGAATATATTATTATTATTTTATTTATTTATTCAGAAAACCAACAGCGATACAAATGTATAACTTATTACTGTATAACACAGTAGTACGGCCAATTACAGGTTTCCCTTAATTATCTGTATTGCACAATGGACAATCGAACGGACTACAATATTGAGTGATTTAATAATTAATAAATAAGAAGTATATTCATTTTTGTTTTCAGAGAAAGAAATTAATAAAGCATTGAAACCACATTGAAACTACTATGACCTTTAGGGAATGGTCTTCAAAACTCCCAGCTCTTCCGTCCCCTTGACATTTCATCCCCCGACAAATAGTGACCCTTAAAACAAAATACCCTTTACGCAAAAGGGATGTTGACTCAAAATGTATTCAATCAATTCAATTCTTTAAAAAATGGCTTCCATCAAATTTATGATGATTTCGCCAATGTCAAGTGTTCAATGACGTTGTTCGGTAACGACGCCATGACAGGAGATAAGGTTTTGTACGGTAAATTGATTCTGCTCGTCGTCGCCCCGGGCACGTGTGCTCACCAACGCGGCGACGATCAAAATCCCTCAAAATGTATTATACTCCAAAAGAAAGAAGACATAAAGCCTTGCCAATTGGTGAAAATCCTACCCGTAGTCTACCATTCCCTGGTATACCAGGGCAGATAACAAAAGAATGAGATTGTATATTTTTTCTGCCGGGAGAGGACGGCTTAAAATATCTTAAAAAATAACGAAGCTACAAATCGCTACAAATCAGTGATGTCACTGACCTAGAGCGCAGTAAGGGTGAGTTGCACCAAATTACAATTACAGACTGATCAACGTGAAATAGGTATGCACTGAGCGAAAAAAATACTAATTATTAGTAAGTTTTAGTGAATCCCAAGACAAGAAGATATTATAATTATACTAACGGTTACAAAACAGTTTAGTAGTAATAAGAAGTTAGAAGGACAATTTTTTTGGTATTAGTAAATAACTACTATTATCAAAAACTGTTTTGTAACCGTTAGTATATAATCTCCTTGTCCTGGGATTCACTAAAACTTACTAATAATTGGTTTTTTTTTTCGCTCAGTGTGGCGCCACCAACTGTCATCTCATAAAAACTGGTCAAACTTTCCATAACATCAGATTTTAACGAACACCGCTTACGATTACAGACGGTTTGGTAAAACCCACCCTAAATGACGATCGTTCAATACCTCTATAAAGGTGAGTTTTGCGGAAATGTGACATAAATTGCCACCTCCTGAAACTTTGAAGACTTAATTAAGGCGCTACACTGAGATATTTGGAGACTTTGAAACGCTGTCCTGCCCAGACTATCAAACAGTAGGGGCTGATTTTAAGATATATAATTCTTGACTATATGATTGTGGTAGTGACAATGGCGAAACATGATTGCTTAAAATTTTCTCGATAGAAAATAAATCCAAAGTCGAGTCTATATTTTCCTTTTTTTCCTCAGCCTACTAAAGCAACGCATTATTAAAAGACACGATTAAGTTAATATGATGGTATTTTACCTCATCCAGGTACTGACAAGAAGAAATTTAATAAACCTGCACACAGTCAGATATTTAACGAGATTTGTCTAAAAAGCCATTCTCGGAGAGGGTTGCATCCCGTTTTGTCGTGAGCGAAAAACAAAGGGTGTCTCTTTCAATCGATATATCGCCTGTTTTTTTTCGCTATTTGAGAATTTCATCCATTTTCGACAAAATTTAGATCTACCTACTGATTTATTTTCTTTTTTGGTGTCAAACATTTGTAGGTAGGTACCAAGAACTTGTATCACAATTTAGAATCACGCCAGGGATTTTGCCCGTCGCCGCGTTGGTGAACACACCTGCTCTTCGCGATGACGGGCTGAATCCACTACCGAACAAAACCTACTGTCGTGGCGTCGTTACCGAACAACGTCTTTGCACAAGTATTGATCAGGGAGACGTTTGTTTCGACGCTTCAAATGCTTGTTAGACAATGTAGATACCACTGATCCGATTATCTAAACGTAGACATTTGCTATCAAAATATTTGATTCTGCTCTTCTCAGTCAATATGCTACTTAGTCTAAGATTGAAATTAGTGTACCAAATATTTAAAAAACCGGCCAAGTGCGAGTCGGACTCGCGCACGAAGGGTTCCGTACCATTATCTATAAAAACGGCAAAAAAAATCACGTTTGTTGTATGGGAGTCCCCTTAAATATTTATTTTACTTATTCTGTTTTTAGTATTTGTTGTTATAGCGGCAACAGAAAAAGTGTCAACTCTAACTAGCTCGGTTCATGAGATACAGCCTGGTGACAGACGGACAGACGGACAGCGGAGTCTTAGTAATAGGGTCCCGTTTTACCCTTTGGGTACGGAACCCTAATAATCATTCAATTCAACCCTAAACTGGCAACCGTACTGTCTTCTCGAAGACCTCACGGTTCGAAAGAAACGCCATACGATAAATACAGAATTGGGTTCCACCAGCTTAATTGTGAATCATGGCAAAGTATGCAGACTTCAGCACCTAATTAAAAAAAATTACAATATGTTAACGAGAGAATAATCAAAATTCATGTAAATTACACCAATTTGTATGCTAGCTCATAAGTCCAGCTTAACGTTACTTAGATTAATAATAAATAAATAATTGTGGACAATCTCTCACAAATCAACCTAGTCCCAAACTAAGCTGAGTAAAAAGCAAAATTAAGTTTAAATTCGTATTTTTGTTATAATTCAAACTTAGACAGTCAGGTGATCACATAATAAGATACAGAGAAAGTCATCTCAGCTGAGGGTTGCTTTGAAAGTTTCACACTACTGAATAAAATTTCTGATGAGGTACCTATTGCTTAATTTCAATTTAAATCAATATATGTTAACTGGCAGAGATCCCATATATTCATTAGGGTGTTGCTTAAAAATGAACTTTCAAAAAGTCATTGTCTCACCCCGCCATTACGTTCTAGTACCCCGATTAACAGATGCTAGTTTTTTTTTCTTTAAATGTATTTTAGGGGTCGCTACCGCTTGATAAAGTTTTGGAAGAAAACATAAGTTCGGCATGGGGCTATTGCGGTTAATTTAGGAATTCAACAAGTTAATCACGGTGAATGAAGAAAAACAATACCTGTTGTTGGTTCTGAAAGGCTTTAGAAATAAATAATTAAAATAAATAAATAAAAAATCCCTTTAAGAAAATAGTACATTACTTACCAAGGGCGATAAAACAAAGAATGTCTCAGATCGCAGGTATTTTACGCCCGAGCCGAAGGCAAGGGCGATAAATATGCGATCTGAGGCTTTCTTTATTATCGCCCGTGGTAAGTACAAAATTTTATGTCACCCCCTGGCCAGGAAGTGGGTTTTTTCGCGCGCGGAGCGTGCGATAATGGCCACTTTATGGCCAGGTGTGACTTAAATATTTTAAATATTACATATCGTTGATTAGTAAAAAACTTAGATAACTTTGGTAAACTATGTTATTTTGAACTAGGTATTAGTACTCGTAATAAGCTGGTCTGCCAGAATTCCTGGCCGGGTAAAAATCTCCTCCAAGGATGACCATGACTCTGACTCTAACCTGTCATAACTCGTTTCAGAGCCAGCTGGCTGGCCTCTTGATGTCACCTTCCCCTGTTCCGATTGCCTGATGGGCCACGCCAAAGAGTCGCTCTTATAGTCTTATCTCTGGTCTCTTAACCTCGCGACATGTGTAGCCCATTTCCATTTTAGTTTCAGGGTAAAAGCTTCATTAATGATATATCTGAGCCTGGGGGTTCTTTCTGGTTCAAATTTTTTGTAGCATTGATAAATTATCTTACATGGAGTGTCATAAAAATCGTATTATTAATTAATTTTGGCTTAAATTGTTAGCATTTTATTTGAATTTAATTAAAATATACGTAATTTATATATGTTTAATTGAACATGTTTCTTCAAAACTTTGACAGCTGGTAGCGACCTCTAAAATTAGTTTAAAAAAAAAAACAAAAAAAACTAGCATATGTTAATAGGGGTAGTAGAACAAAATGGGGGGGGGGGGTGAGACTGCAGGATTTCAGATTTTTTTTATTTTTGCCAAATAAGCAACACCCTAATATTCATTGTAGTACATTTTGCTAACGTCCTTTTAAAAGAACACCATTTTCCGAGCTTTCCACCAGACATATATATTTTTTATTTTTTTTCCGTATAAAGTATATTTTTTACCGCACAACACATAAGTTTTTTTCCAAAAGGAAAGTGGTTAGTGGTGGTTGAATCTTCAGGAACAAGTGGGTTAATAAAGTTATAAACCAGGTAGGTACGTAATAAAATAACCACTTACGCGTTAAATGTTGCAATTGCATTAATTATTTTATGAGGAAACAAGTCGAATAACGTAAATAACGAGACATTAGGTATATTAGGCATGCCACTAGAGCTATTTAAGTCAACGCAATACAGCTACCCCTCAGTATGCCTCCGACGCCCTATAAGTGATTTTCGAAATCATGTCCGGGCTGAACACCAAAATTACAGCATTGCTGTTCAATATATTGGTTGTCCAGGGGAACGTGTTCCGAGAAGAGAAATACCTGCAGGACGCAAAACATATCGAACATTATCAAAGTACATATTCAGACTTTCCAAGATCTGAATACATTGGTAATGCGTTCAAAACTGACTTTCATGTTGGACAGGAGTTACCGAAGTTTAAGCCACGTTATTATCCGAGCCGTTTTGATTATGGAAACTTTGGAAAAATGATACCTGATTGGTTTCCAAAATTACCCAACCCGGACTATATAGGACCTATTGGTCCAATTGACCCTGTCAATCCTACAAGACCTGACGGATCTGGTCAAGGCAGAATTGACCCGAGTAGAAACGGCAGGAACAAGATGTGTCAGAATATAAAAGGATTGCCAAAACCTGAATCAGGTTGTTGTGGTATGCAGGTGACACGTAAGTTATTTTTCTATTATCACCTAAAAGTTAAATTTACTATTTCAGAAAAAAATAACAAAGGTATGGTTTGTACTATGTTTATTAGTTATGTTGTGTCGTTTTATATTTGTTACGGGCGTTTTTTTTATATAGCTACTTGGGCTACCATTTTTTTAAAACTATTATTAATCAAGTGAGCGGATATTACATGTTCAGAATTCTATTTTTCTTATGTACTAAGTACCTACTAAGTATTATGTATTACAAATTATACGAAATTTTATTAGGTTCCAATTTCTAAAGGTATCTTTTCTTATAGGTAAGCCATTTGACCAACAGCACCCGGGCTATCCCAATAAACCTTGGTGGCCCGAATTACAGAGTAAACGTTACCGACGATCAACGGATAAGCACGAGCCGCCTAACAAAATGATAAGAGGTAAGAAATATTCGGTATAAAACAAAATTAGCGAATTTTTTTTTCAACATGCACCTTTTCAATGGACGGTGACGTCTGACTTGCACACCAAGGGTTCCTTACGATGGAACAAGTTCAAACTCGCACACATAGGGTTCCTTATGATGGTAGTAGATGGACCGGGACATTTTGTGTGTGAGTCTGACTCGGCTCACTGCACTGAGGGATACAAATCATAGATACCAAAATCATAAAAATCAGTCGCCACTTTAAGTCGTTGATGTTTAAAATGTAATTAGAAGAGGCCGTAATTATCTGCTTTAGGGACTTCTTCTTATTATAAATATATATGTATATCGAAAAATACAGAACAGTATATCACGGAATCTTGCTCCTGATAAGTAAATAAGTTCCGGGTACTTTTCTAACCATTAGCCAATGGTGGCTTCCTTAAACCGAGGCTTTTTCAATATTTACTCGAAAAAAAATGCAACAAAAATTGCTAATGAGTCTAATGGTTTGTTTTAAATTGCTGATGACCTTAGAAGCTAGTGATTAACGAAGTGACAAATGTCAACAAATTCCTTTTGATAACTTCCAACAGTCAAGTTTCCAAATATTTGACAAAACAAATAAGGTACATTTCCTCCTTTAGTCGGGAAAATCAAGCGGCAGTCGCTTTCGCATGAATTCGTGCTTTATCCAATCAAGAATCAACCATTCCGAAACTAACGCGTTTATGTCGCATTTAAATAAGTTTATAACGGTAACATGTATTTGATTTGGGTTTTTGTGCTATATTTATGGGGTTTCAGCGTATTTTGAGCTATTAGTTGAAAGGTATGCATACTACAAAATACGTAGCATGACGCGTGTGTGGTGTGTAGAAATGCGGCATCGGCGTATTTTAAATTTCAGTATCCCTTTACGACCGATTCGATATAATCCTGCAAATCACTTTGAAAAAATCCTGTCCCAAAGTAAGTTGACTTTTCGGGCTCAAACCTATACCGATCGAATCTGCAGACACTAACGCCACGTTTGAGTAGTAAAATACCGGCGGCTGGTCGAATCAGTCGGTCGCGAGGCAGCGTTGAAGATGGCGGCTTATTTTGATGAGAGTAGTGGCACACGTAAGTTCAAAATTTCGTACATTTTTGGTATATAAGTTGCTATTTTACGCTTGATTATTACAGTAAAAGAGTTAAACGTGTTTATTTGTCACTAATTACACTAAAACCAAGTAATTTAGTGCAAATTACTTGCCCGTAATAACGAAGTGCACAAATTTGGGGGTTCGGCCGTAGCCCGTAAATCGATTTTGCAAGTTAATGCTTATTCGGCCTATGCGTGAAAAATGAAATCAATAGAGATAGTCCTATATTTTGGCGGTTTTATAACACATTTCATTTAGTAATGATGGGTTTATATTTTTAGGGCGTCCATTAAAAGATGCACCAATTCTTTTAAATTTTAGGCAATCAGATATTCAATAATTTGATGATGAACTCGAGGAATCCCCTTATTCGCTTTTTGAATGGCTTGATAACGACAGCCAAGAATCAGATAATATTTCAGAGCAGTTGGAGGTGGGTCAGCTGTTTTTCGAACAGGCAGGCAGGAGGCATCAACATAAATGGCGAGTATACCATTCACCCTTCGATTTGCCGACGATATAGTAGTTATGGCTGAGACGATGGAGAACCTAAGTACTATGCTCGATGATCTGAGTAGGGCCTTTGAAGAGGTTGGTCTTATAAGATGAACATGGACAAAACAAAAATCACATTTAACGTAGTAACTCCAGTTAAGATCAGAGGCACTATGCTCGATCTTGTCGACGAATATGGTTACCTGGGACAAACGATCTAATGGCGCAGTTCCAACATCGAGAAGATCCATCGTCGAATCTGTCTTGGCTGGGCGGGGTTTTGGGAGATTACGCAATATCATCTCATCCAATGTCCCGCAGCATGTGTTGCCTACGGCTCTAAAACGTGGTCGCTCACTATGGGCGTCATAATGTGGCTCAAATTCACTCAAAGAGCAATGGAGAAGGCTATGCTTGGAGTTACTCTGCGAGATCGAATCAGAAATGATGAAATCCGCAGAAGAACCAAAGTAACCGACATAGCCCGAAGAATTGCCAAACTTAAGTGATGTAAGCAGGCCACATTGTCTGGAGAACCTATGGCTGGTGGGGCCAGTGCGTTCTCGAGTGGTGACCACCATGTACCCGACGACGCAGCGTTAGAAGCCCTCGTTGGAAACGAGGTGAGCTGATGACCTGGTTAAGGTTGCGGGGGTCCGCTGGATGCGGGCAGCCCATGACCGATCGCTGTGGCGCTCATTGGGGGAGGCCACAGGGGAGGCCTATGTCCAGCAGTGGACGTCTTTCGGCTGATTATGATGATGATGATGAACGTATGGAGGGATTTACTCGATTTTCGCTTGGAAATCTTTGAAACACTGGTTAAACCACCAAGAAAACGGCGTAGTGAAGCATTCCTGAGTGGCGTTTCAAACGATGATACACCTGTGAGGCCACGAAAGTTCGGAAGCACCCTGTGTCCATTATATCTAATAGCTATGATAATTTTCAAGCAAGAAAATTGTGACAAATATGTAAAATTTAATACTTATTATTATAGATAGTTTAATTATGCCAAATTTTGCGTTTTATGCACATTCTTCGTCTATTCTAAACGAATTTGCACGTTCGTGCATTTACGAATAGTTCCTGAACGTCACTTTTGTGCATGCGATTTTTTTAATGATAAAGTACAAAATGATTTTTTTTATTGTTTTTAAAATGTGTTTTACAACAAATTTGAACGATCCAAATGCATTTTTCATGAGTTTTTGCAAAATCACTTTCCCGGCCGCAAAGGGGTATGGTCGTTCGCAATCTCTCCTTCGCTTTCTAGTGAGGGGTGATTCATTAATGCTTATATTGCTTATAGCCTACATAAACATGTGGATGTGGTATATATATCTTCTCTATCGATAAGTTGTAGACTATAAGAACATAATTGTAAAATGAATATTTAATAAATTAAAAATAAAGAAATAATAATAAACGTGATCGAATACTAGCTAGTGTAATGTTCCGAAAGTTAACGGATTAAAAACCTGGTACGATGGTAATGACCGGCGTATAGACTACTCCCTCTGCCCAGCACACACATTTAGGCTGATGATATGATCTGATGAGGGTATTACGTACAGAAGTCCCACTATTAATGGCACCACCTACGAATGTACCTACTTGCAGCGGTGCTGCGAACTGACGCATTGAGACCCCCTGAAGAACATACATTTAGGCTTTTGATATGATGTGATGAGGGTACTGCATAAGACCGACACACGTGTACTATTTCAGGTGGACGAGCGACGGACTTACACCACCTGCCGTGGACGGCCCACTTGGTCATCAACCCTCGGCTGCCAGGGCTGCAGCACAGATACTGCGGCGGCACTGTCATCAGCTCCCGATATGTGATTACTGCTGCCCATTGTTTGTACGATACGTTCAAAGATCTATCGCAGTAAGTACCTTTTATGAACTTGTATTAGAGACTAGGAAATTATATAGACTGGCAATTACTATATATTGTGGCGTGCGTAGCTATAAAATAATGAGTCAGTTGTAGCTAGTTTCACTATGGAGAGGTCCCTGTGTCATATAATGTGTATGACGCTTAGACTTCTGCTTAAGGCGCTATAACGAGAAATTTAGAAACTTTGAAACGCTGTCGTGCCCAGACTAGCAAACAGTAGGGGCTGATTTTCAGATATATGATTCTTGACTATATGATTGTGGTATTGACAATAGCCGAAAACACAATAGCGCCATGAATGATCGCGCTAAAAAATAGCCCACAATGTAAAGTATAATTTACTTGTCTCTGCTTTAATGTAAGTTCTCATGATATATCATCTATCATTAGTATGTGTAGGTGTGTTAAAATTATACAACATCAGCGCAACACGCAATTACTTTGATTTTGATGATGATGATGAAGGAATGTAGCCAATAAAATCACTGAAGTACATGGTAATAAAATATAGCAGCCGGTAACAGTGTAATAAGTATGAAGTAATAGCAAACTAAACTCAAATTTAGTATTCAAAGCGGCGCTTAAACATCTGTTTATTCAGGATAAATTGGATATTCGAATAAATAGACTAGGAGCCATATTACACGAACGTTGCGTTGTACGGTTGATTAACGCAAATACCAAAACGAAGTATTCATATCGTATCCATTACACACCAGCCTTATCAATTGAGTTAATCCTGAATATGTACCTAACCTAGTTATATTGTATTCACCAACTGTAACTCACCATATTCAGCAAATGAAATATCATTCATTAATTAATTAATCCAATAAGTATTTGTTTATTAATAAGAAAATCAAACCAATTAAGTATAGGTTCATCTTTACCGACTTGAATCGGTGTCTTTTTCCACGCCAGTTTAATTTAGTTTAGTTTATTATATCTGATTAAACAAGTTTCATATAATACAACACTGTTTATACTACTAGTCGTATAGTGATCGTTTTACAAAATATAGTTATAATTGGGCAAACCAGTGACAGGTACCTACATACAAAAACTGTAAGGTTCCTAGATTGAACAATGAAAACAATATTTTTAAAGCTTCGACATTAACAATATTTTCCTGCGTTTCAGAGTCGAAGTTTTCTTAGCTGAATATGATACAGATACTTATCCAAAGGATTGTATCAAGCGAGACGGGAAGAAAGTATGCGTGCACAATAAAGTGATGAAAGTCGACCACGTGATATTACACCAAGATTACAATGACACTTACTTACAGAACGACATTGCACTTTTGAGGGTCAGCACCAATATCCCATATACACGTAAGTATTATGAAAGCAGTGGAATAGTACATAGTTAGGCGTATTTATTATAGATTTCTAAGGCCGGATCCGACTACAATACATCTTAGGTTAAACCTCATAATTGTATAGTAAATAACCTCAAAAATACTCATAAAATCAACTCCAATTTTGTACTTTCGCCATGTCAGTCTACTTATCCTTACGTGTCCTATCATATTAACAGACTATTTTATCATACTTTCCCTAGGATTACAATACTTCTAGTTTAAGTGATGATTATAGTGTAATCCTAGAGAAAAGGGTTTTAAATAGTAGCATTGCCCTTTTTTGCTTTTATTGTGTGTAATAGAATTAAAGCGGAAAAAAGCAGTTTTTTAACTCGAAAATGGTCGATTTGTAGTGATGTTTGAAACAACATATCGTAATGAAAAATGCAAATGTATGTCATTAAGTCGCAATAGTCCTGTTCTAGATAGTAACATTGATAAAATGTCAAGAAACTTGTAAATTTAACAGAAAATGGGCTAAATAGATGACCATTTTTACCTTATAAGGACCCTGTCTTCAAGAAGAGTTAGAGATTTGTTTACATGATGGAGCACGTAAGGATGAATAGCCTGTACAAATGCACATGTTCACATATTCTTTTCACTTCAAATGTGGTGGTTACCTACTACAATAAATAGCCAAGCTTCTAATTTTACTTACACGAATCTGCTGTGGTACGTAGGAATAATTAACCTCTAATTCATTGCTAACCGGTCGTGGACCAAAGGAAATCTTGCCAAAAATATCCTTTATGTCACACCTGGCCATAAAGCGGCAATTACCGCACGCTCCGCGCGCGGGAAATCCCACTTCCTGGCCAGGGGGTGACATAAAATTTTGTACTTAACACGGGCGGTAATAAAGAAAGCCTCAGATCGCAGGTATTTATCGCCCTTGCCTTCGGCTCGGGCGTCAAATACCTGCGATCTGAGACATTCTTTGTTTTACCGCCCTTGTTAAGTAATGTACTATTTCTCATTATACGAACAAAATCAAAAACAGCCATATCGTGTCTGGAGGACCTCAAACTTGGTATGCTTCGAAAATTATTTTTGATTTTATTAAAAAAAAATAGCTGAAATGTAATGATGTGGTATATTTTTAGAATCGTCTCAAAAAGCCCTTTCATAGGATACCACACACGATAGGTTTCTAAAAAAATTTTTTTTTTTTTCCATACAAAAAAAAGAATGTCTCAGCACTCCCCCCCTAAGGGAATTTTTTTTAGGAACTGCGGGGCAAAAATTTTGTTTTGACCTCTAGTATGCGTGTGCCAAACGGCTAAACTGTACATCGATTTGCGGTTTTTCATTGAAATTGGGCCTGTACCGCTACCACTATATGGAAGTTGTCATGTGTCAAATATTTGAAGTAAGAAATCACAACTTATACAAGCTATTTGGCACTAGATTTCTACCATTTTTAAATTCAAAATATAACCAATATAATCAACAAAAAACGTGTAACTAGGTACGAATAGGCCGATATTGGAGTTGATGAGTTCCATGGGTTGCTCAAAGTTCCTTTATATTTTACATTCACGTTATTAAATGTGATACCATAAATGCCAGGGTGAAAATATCAGCAGTAGAGAAATTTTACGTTAATACCTATTTTTTTATTTACAGCATTCATACGACCAGTATGCTTGCCGCCTGCAGACATTGCTGATCTAAAAGAAGAAGACATCGTCATCGCTGGTTGGGGTCTGAACGGAAAAAAGGAGTCACACTTGAAACAAGCTGCATCTGTGAACTACGTATCAAATGATAAATGCAAAGAGCAGTACTCCTACAAAGACGACAGCATGTTCTGCAGTATAGGTGACCATGGGGAGGATATTTGCAAGGGTGATTCTGGTGGGCCTCTAATGGTGGTGAAAAACAATCAATACTTCTTGTCGGGCATCGTCAGCGGCAAGCGGAGTGATCATGGATGCGGATCATCACTGTCCTCGTTGTTTAGTAACGTTTTTCACCATAAAGACTGGATAATTAAACATGTTAGTTAACACCAGAGCCGGATCTAGGGGGGGGGGGGGGGGGGCAAGCCGGGGTCCATGCCCCGGGCGGCAAGTTTAGAAGGCGGCAAATTTAGCGGCGGCAGGGGGGCGGCAATTCAAACTTCTTGACAGGCCAAAATACGTCTTGACAGGACAAAAAATTTCGCCTTTTCATCTATACGTAGATGTGTTATGACTTTATGAGTCATCCCCCCTTAGAGTAGATAACTAGTAGCTACTTTTACTGTTCTGAAATGGGAGAGGTAACAATTTGTAAGACAATATATGCAGACGGGGCGGCATTTTGTAGTTTTTGCCCCCCCTCGAAAAATTTCTAGATCCGGCGCTGGTTAACACATTCACTGCAAGGAACCCGCCTAGCGGGCGCTCTGCTCGTAGACGCGTAGCCGATTCCATGCGTTTCCCGGTATGTAGAGGAAATTGCGTAGCGCTATGAAAAGCTTGGTAGCGAAAGTGTTAAGGGATGCCTGGGTGACCATTGGTGCCTTTACCCTATTCAAGAAAACTTGTCAGACTTGTCTCATTTCAGAGTCTGTGTGCTAGTTTTTTAGTAGGTTATGTATTACGACGGATGGATACTATTATTCGAAAAAGTAACCATGTTAATTCCTTATGCACGTGAGCCAATAGGTACCTACCTACTTCCTATTGAACCTATACTACTTTCAGTAAAACGGAATTTCTGTGAAGATTTGGGTTTTTTTTTCTCCCGCCGCCGCCGGAATAACAAGCGCAAATTTGCCGTATTCTTTAACAGACATGAAATGTAGGTACAAACTTTTCGGTACCTAAATGATCTCGTAATTTAAAAAAAAGTCGATTGTACAACTTTCCGTAAAATGGCCCACCTACCTAACCTTATGTTAACAACACATTCTCAATAAGGCGTCTATTATATACGTATTACAGTAAAACCAATCTTAAGGTGACGCCGTGATAAACTATGAAACTCAAACAGTGTGCTGAAATCCCCTCACCTCATCCGCCCCGGTATTTCTTACGCGGCTCGCGATCGAATAGCGCATGACAGAGTTGACAGACAGAGCGCCGCACGGAACATAGACATCAAAGGAGAGGTATTAATTTTTTTAAATACGACGGTGGGAAACAAGCGTATGGTCCACCAGGTGGTTAGTGGATACCGCAGCCTACAGACGCCGGCAACTCCATGCGCGTTGCCGAGTCTTTATCAAATTTGAGGATTAATTTGTGCTTTCCACATTTCTTAAATATTTTCTAATTATAACATAACTTTTTAGAATTTGTAATGCCTATAAAGATTAGATTAGATTGTGTTTATTGTGTACCTAATTAGAGATGTATGGGTATTTAATAATAAGAATTTTATCGGGTAAAACTTGATACAAATATGTAAAACTATTCGTGCCGACTGTGCCGATGTGTAAGAACAAATAGTTTTTCTTAAAAAACTGCTAAAATAACATCAATTTCAACAAAATTAGGTCTTGACAGCCTCTGCTATGCTACCTATTCATCTAAATCTGATTCAAAATATTCTTCAGATTCGAACTCCGATGATGCTTCATTTTCGTCAGTTGTTGAAGTGTCACTTTCAGTATCACCGACCTCAATTATAAAATGTTCGGCCAGTGATTCGATTATAAGATCTTTTTGCCTATTTTCGTAGTTTGGTGGACGTGTCCCTTAATACGAAAAAAAATACCTATTGAGTTAAACCCCAAACCAACAAACCAGTTAAATACAACGGCACTATAAAATGTCAGTAGCGGACATGTCAACAACCAATAAGCAATCCAATATCCGCAACACGGCGAAGGTAATAGTAGATTGTTTGACAAGGGTCTAAAGTAAGCCATATTACCACGAGATGGTTATTTTCACGAACGTAGTGAGGGAAAATTGTTCGAGTGGTAATATGGCTTTTAGGCCCGAGTTATACACTCTACTTTTCACTTCGATTGCGAGAAAACACATAAACACTACAGATTAAATGAATAATTTATCTCTTGGCGGGCGTATGTCTACTTTGACAGCATGTTTTTTTTCTAAGGCCAGGACCATGCCTCGCTATGCGTATTCGCCTCCCTTTCTTTTGCTATATTAAAGAAAGAGATGCAACATGCGTTTTTTTTTTCTTTTAAGAGGACTATTTGCTTTGACCATAGACACCGCTTAATCTTTAGAGTACTGAAAAACGTCTTTCCTGATTGGTCGATTTTAGTACAGCTGTATTCTGATTGGTTGATATTTTTACCAAATGTTTTTTATATGTCAAATTACTGTTCTGTGATTGGTGGATTTAACAGGTGAAGTATTTTGATTGGTCAGATTAAAATGTTTGGAAATCATAAATATGTATACATATTTTCCCTAGGGCTTAAATGTACTTTTTTAGCCCCGCTTCACAAGTCTAATATGACACACTTTTCGAGCATGAGAAGTGAAAAATAAATTCTTATCCAGGCTTTAAATACATGAATATAATTAAAACTTAACGCCGTGGAATACAAAATTATTTCTAATGAAAATCTGGCAAGCGAAATTATACTTACTGTATAAAATTCTGGCAATCCACAGAGAACCCGCGCATATCTAGTTGCCACTAGCGAGTTAGATATGTATAAAACCCTACATTGGCAACACATTTTGTAAGTCTTTATACTTCAGTAGCATTTCTCGTGTTGTACAACATATAAAATAATGTAAATTAAAACGATGTATAGAAATTTATAATACAGCCGAAGTAGGAACCTCCTCCTTTATAGGGTTCCGTACCCGAAGGGGCAAGCGGAACTCAATTGTTGTCACTCATGCGTCCGTCCGTCCGTCCGTCCGTCGTCTGCCACAAAATTTTGTTCCGAAGAATTTGTCAACTTCCGTTTGACCTATGAACTTGAAATTTGGTGATCATGTTTATTATTACGTATATTTTACCAATAAATACTTAATAAAACACATTTTTTGAGGTTGGTTCGGAACCCTAGATGTGCGAAGTCCGACTCGCACTTGGCTAGTTTTTTGAAATTGGTTAAAAATACTCTTAAAACAGTTTATCAGTAAGACGGTTTTATATCTCAAATACTAAGTATTCGATTATCAAAACTTATATATAACATGACATATTTTCGTTTTCGTTTAAATCCGGAGACGACTCCATGGCATTGTTTTCTTTTCCAACTAGAACATTGAATGACATTTACGAATGTTGTTGAATAAATCTATTTGCGTTTTTACTTACCTTTTATAACCATATTTTTACATTAATCAATTAAACAAGCTTTTCTTTTTCGTTTTGAGTGCTTCCTCGAGTTTTTACGCGAATAAAATAACATTTTAAACATATATTTACGTAATTTTGCTGGTCTCGACGAGCACGGGTCCAACGCTGACAGCGGCCGTCGGCCGATTGACTTGACATCTTGTCATCATTCTTGTATAGAAAACACGGCACGCGCTGGCTTAAACTATAAGGTCGTATACGACAAAACCGTGTTTTTCGATTTAAATAAGAGTTCGAAGTTATTTTATAAAATCCAATTATAATTTTAAAGTGTTTGTTAAGATGAATCTATATTGAAAACTAAGAGGCTTTAACAAGTGCCGTTTGTCTGTAAAATGCGAATCTCTGTTTAAACAGAGGTGTTTTTGACGAAGAAAAGTCTGTTGCAAAAGTTATCCAATCGTGTAAAGCAATTATAAAATTAAAGCTAAAGGTATGATTGATCATGTGAGTCAATTTCGTTTTCATCAGTTGCTTGGTTGCTGAGAAAAATGGAAATCCATGCAACCAATATTTCCAAAGCGTCGTCTTAAATAAACGCTTCTCCATAATAACAGAAAATAAGAAAATAAATACATAGAAATTCACACACATTTTTTTAACCTAACCCGCACAGCGCAGCAATAATTTCTACAAGGAGAAGGGCGTACATTTTATTAAAAATGTGTCTCGTGCAGTCTGTTTCACAAATACATAGCTGGGCACTTAGGTTCTTTGTTACTTTCACCCGTTGGAAATTTAGCACGATACGTTGAAACGACAGGTTAATGAGAGGTATCCTCAACGCAAATGTCCCGCTTTAACACGCGTGAGTTTACAATTAACCATCCCGCTCTCTACGCAAGCTCTGCGCGCAGTTTTGTAAATATTTAGCTATAGTCTTTAAGCCAATCATTTTATCAAAGCAAACCCTGCGAATTTGTCTATAACTATTTACGATCTTTAATTGAGTACAAAAATTAAATGTTAAATATCAGTAATATAGCCGTAGTATTGAAAATACATTCCAAAAAGGCGTAACTTCGCGATTTTTTTCTATCGAGTGAAATTCATCAGGTCTTGTAACTGACTGCGATTTTGACTAGACAAGATCCTTATGTAACACATATATTTTTTTTAGATTTTAAGACACTATATTCTATGTCTCAGATGGTTTTTAAAAACTCAAAAGTGGTAATACACGGCCTTAAACGTTAAAGCGTTAAAACCCCCTGTGGCTGACCGCAGGTACATTTGCATCTGAAGTAGGAAGAGATTCCTTTTATTTTATTTCTATGTTCCTATTAGGTTACTATAATTATTATGTACGTTATTTTTCGTTAAACTGGAATAAATTTATTGACGAAGTATCATGACCTTTTTTTATTAATACCAACCAACCCTTAGTACTTTCCCATTGTTAGAAAATTTAAAGCTCGAGTTCCAAAATAACTAATGCTAAAAAAATACAACAGGGCCTTTTCAGTAGCTAAATTGCTTTCTTTAGGTACTTCGATTTTTTCTTAAGTGTTTAAAGAACTTATTTAGTAGCCTGTTCTATCAGTAATTCTATAGTGGAACCCGTATATTGGAATTTCGACGAGTTCATGCCAAATTCATTTCAGTACATGTATTAGGGTGCATTTTCATTTCATTTCATTTATTTATTTCTATAACAATATTACATTGTGTCAGAAAATCTTATAAACTAATTACATGCTAACAAAATTGTATATCAAATTAATAAATACATAATTATGTCAGATTAAATATTCATAATTTAGGTACTCAATTCATTACAGCATCATATTAATTTAATTAATTACTGCATCGGAAAAACTGTACATTACTTAACAAGGGCATGTCTCGGATCGGAGGTATTTGACGCCCGAGCCGAAGGCAAGGGCGATAAATATGCGATCTGAGGTTTTCTTTATTACCGCCCGTGTTAAGTACAAAATTTTATGTCACCCCCTGGCCAGGAAGTGGGATTTCCCGCGCGCGGAGCATGCGGTAATTGCCGCTTTATGGCCAGGTGTGACATAAAAATATTTACTTAATAAGTGCCTTTCCACTTAGAGACGTGCTATGCTATGTTGCTATGGATGCGTTTGATATCCACCAATTATATTCATTGGTCTACATAATCTTCATCTACGCTATATTTTTTATATGGAAGGATGCGTGTTCCTGAATACGTGCTGTGGATGCGTGCTCTGGACGTGCTCGAGTTGCGCAACTTCCTCGCTGCTGCGCATCTTCAGTGCATCTTCCTCGGCGGACGCGAACGGTAACATAGCTTAGCATTAGTGGAAACGGTCACATAGTTTCGTAGCGTAGCTTTCACATCCTCGCGACGCAAGCGCGCAGCATAGAGTTGCATAACACGTTTCTGGTGGAAAGTCATCCTTATTTTATTGAAAATTACCTACTTGGTATGATATCATGAATAGTGCGCGACTATAAAAATCTGTACTTGTCTCTGAAAGACAAAATCTTGATGTATTACTGGACTTAGAGGATAGGTCGTGGACTTAAGGGTACATTTTCGTGTATGCCCATCTAAAACCCAGTTAAGTACATCTTATTTCGCCTAATTAAAACTCTTCAACAACCTAAACCGCTCATTATTTCAAAGAGCAAAAATACAAAATACTCACCACAGGACGGTATTCAAGATACGCTTGACGCTTCGAAAACGCTCCGTTCAAAGCCAATAAACCTATAATAATATAGATGCTGTTTAAACCTATTGTACAGTTAAAACAATTTGAACTGAGCCGATAAATGGAGTACAACAGATACAAAAGCCATTGTATTTATACCTTTCATCTGTTTTAGTTCAGGTAACCGCTAATAAGTTACCTTACATAAAAACCGACCAAGTGCGAGTCGGACTTCGCTCATTTAGGGTTCCGAACCGACCGCAAATAAGGAAATTTCAAAGAAATAATCTAATTTATCAATATATTAGTATTTGTTGGCAAAATATTCGTAATAACAATCATTATTACCAAATTTTAAGTTTATAGGTATTTTTTGTTTTTTTTCTGAAAATAAATATCAGTAAAGTTAGCCAACCATAATTAGGAAATTATTATAGTAAATAGAAAAAACACACATAATAACCAGATAAGAAAAAGAGAAAACAACAACAAATACTTACAGTAATTGGTCCTAATTCAGCATCTCCCATGGTAACCAATACTTTGTTTTGCCAACTTACCAAATTGTACGGTATAGTTATATCCGACCAGGAGGGGCTTACTACCGTGACGTCATCGCGCCGCGCAAAGTACATGCGGCCGCCGGCTCACACATTGTGTGACTATTCAATGGCTGCGGAGCAGCGTTACGGATCGCACGCGCACGCGCTTGTACGTTTGTTGTGTTGCAAAAATAATTATTTTCGTGTAGTTTCGTGTTAAATAATAATGTCAAAACCACAGCATTATTGTATTGCAGCAGGTTGCACCAATAATAATAAGAACGTAGACGTAAGAACGGTCATTGAGTTTGGTATTCACCAACGGTTGACATGAAAGAAAACGAAAATGAAAACGTTGGTTCTAAGAAACCTCTTTTATTTTTTAAAGTGATGCCTTTAAAAAATTATATAAAACTTTGTATCCCCTGGTTACATGTATGGAGTGCCCCCTCCCCCTACTTTAATATTTTTTCGTCATTTCACATCACTTTTACGTAGCGGTTCATACGAGTAGAACACACCTTCCTGCTAAATGTTTTAATTGTATTTGTAGTGCTTATAGTCTCCGAGTACATCGGCTGTCACATACAGACGAAAAGACGGACGGACGGGTTCCGTTTTCACCATTTTGGCTACGGAACCTTAAAAGTACTATTCGTAATTGTATTGTAAACAACACTGCTAATAATAAAGTACATATATTAAAATAGGTTCTCGCTGGTGGTAACCCTAGCGCTGAGGGCGGGGCCTCGAAAGAGCACGTTGCGTGCGATAGAAAGAGATGGCCACGTTTAGGCACGTTTGGCATACCTAAACGGGGAATTTGTTAGCAGAGAAACTTCTGTACTTGTACTATTACTTATTCTGTGATCCGACTCTGTATTGTAACTAACGATGTTACGACCCAACGAGTATCTTTACTTGTGAACAGAGCAATAAACGGGATTGTCATTGAAATATTTCAATTAATAATGTAGTTCTTGAAAGAGGTGTTTTGAAACTTAAGGGGAGGTATCCCCAACGCAAATGTCCCGCTCTAACACGCGTGAGTTTACAATTGACCATCCCGCTCTCTACGCAAGCTCTGCGCGCAGTTTTGTAAATATTTAGCTATAGTCATTAAGCCAATCATTTTATCAAAGCAAACCCTGCGAATTTGTCTATAACTATTTACGATCTTTAATTGAGTACAAAAATTAAATGTTAAATATCAGTAATATAGCCGTAGTATTGAAAAAACATTCCAAAAAGGGGTAACTTCGCGATTTTTTTCTATCGAGTGAAATTAATCAGGTCATGTAACTGACTGCGATTTTGACTAGACAATATCCTTATGTAACACATATATTTTTTTTAGATTTTAAGACACTATATTCTATGTCTCAGATGGTTTTTAAAAACTCAAAAGTGGTAATACACGGCCTTAACACATTCACTGCCAGTGGGGCTAGCATAACATGCATCTCGTCTCTACTCGCGCGCGAGATAGGCTACCTGTCACTGTCTGATTAATGCTGTCAAAAAGTGACAGGTAGCTTATCTCGCGCGCGAGTAGATACGGAACGCATGTTGTGCTAGAGGGGCAGGAACCCGGCTAGCGGGCGCTCTGCTCGTAGACGCGTAGCCGATACCATGAGTTTCCCGGTATGTAGAGGAAATTGCGTAGCGCTACGAAAAGCGGTAGCGAAAGTGTTGTGTTATTTTTTTAAGTAAACATTGGAAAACTTTTGAAAGATGCTGAGCCTGTGAAAGCATAAAATGACAGGCCGCGAGCGCGACGCGCCATTTTAATTTCGAATAGAGTAGCTTCCACTGTTTATTATTGCATGCAAATAAGACGCAATGCTGCTGCGCTGTATTTATACTAGACGCAATTTATCCTAGTTTTCATATATCTGCTTGTTTTGATCCACTGATTCTTTCAGGGGAATAGCAAAGGAATTCTGTTGATTTTAAAAGAAAATTAATATTAAAACTTGTACAGGGAGCACTTCTACAGTTTTGATGATTTGCTTAAATAACGAAAAGTAAACTTGAAATTGTATTCTTAGTTCTAAAATAATAACAATTTTGGATTCCTAAATACATTTATATAAATGTCAGCACTGTAAAACCATTTATAATGTTTAATTTTAAGGCCAAATATTTGTACACCCTTATGGGTAGACCACAGAGCACTGTATAATACATTTTACTGTCATCCTATTATGAATGTAGGTACCTGTGTATCACAAACAAAATACTTACTTACTTTGTCATGGAATTCCGCAAAGTAACGTCTGATTCAATCAATTATTTGTTTTGATCTTTTGATCCCTTTTGTCATGTTTGCTGAGCATCCTCTCTAGTTACATTACTTTTGTGTCTGTACAAGTCCTATGAAGACATTACTAGTTGACTGTGCTTGGGTTCTTTTGATTGGTAAGTACATGAACTGCTAAAGGTCTGATGATCGATCAAGACAAAATTACAGGGAAACATGAAAAGTTACATAGTGAACCGTGTTAACACTCTATCCACGGAAACGAGTTAGTATAGCGTTATCTTTATTGCACTTTTGTACGCAAGTGAAAGGGACAAAATAATGTCGGTGGACGAAAACAATTGCACCTGAATGGCAGGGCAGGATTTCATGCCGGCGTGGCATACGGTGTTTTAATACCTAGTAAGTAGTTGTTACGAGTTTTATTGTTGTAGCCAGTGTATTTTTATTAGCCATACCGATAAATAAATAATTACTTACGTTCAATGCACACATTAGGCAAATTACAATAATACTCGTACTAACCAAAATAACATCAGTCCAGTAAGAAATCGAGGTAATTGAAAATCTAAGAAGAGCATAAAGCTCCTAGACTCCTAGATAAAAGTGTGTAACGAAACGCGATTACTTACATTTCTTTGGTCACGTTAGTAGAGTGCACATTTTAGAGTAAAAAGACGTTTAAATTTTACTTAAGTTCAGAGAATGTTGACATATTTTCACTTAGATAGAACCGTGATTGACTGGGATATTTAAAATTCTAAATTAGTTGAGTTAAATTCGTTTTGGCGTCGTTATAAGGAAATTGTTAGGATTTTATATTATTCTAATGCCGCGAAAGTGTCGCGAAAATGTCGCGAAAGTGTCGCGAAAATGTCGCAAAAGTGTCGCGAAAGTGTCACGAAAATGTCGCAAATATGTCGCAAAAATGTCGCGAAAGTGTCGCGCAAGTGTCGCGAAAATGTCGCAAATATGGCGCGATAATGTCGCGAAAATGTCGCAAATATGTCACAAAAGTGTCGCACAAATGACGCGAATCTGTCGCGAATTTGTCTCAAATGTTGGGGTATATAAAGGATGCGAAATTTGTACGCGGGCACTTAGAATTGTCATTCAGACTGACAAAGTCTCTGGCTTGCTTCATATTAAAACTCTTGGTGGGTGGAATTGCTGACATAGGAGTGGTTTGTCGTTATGAGGAGTCACTCTTAATGATGAGGAACCACTCTTTATCTTTATATTTAGTAAAATTATCGGGGTTTTGTAAATATTTTACGCAGAACGAAAAGCCAGCTACTTGTCCAGGTTCACAGTATACCTGAGGAGTCATTCCCACCTAACGGTGCCAATGGGCATGACTAAAATAATTTAATTTCTATTATATATTTAAAATACTTACTGAGGAAGAGATACCTAGGCAAGGGGCAAAATCAACCATAATACTAATACACAAAAAAGGAGACAAGAGCGAAATCAATAACTACAGGCCCATAAGCCTCATGAGCAACATATACAAAGTCTTCTCAAAAGTACTATTAGGAAGAATCAGTAAACAACTTGACGAACAACAGCCCCGAGAGCAAGCCGGGTTTCGTAGAGACTTCTCGACAGTAGATCATATGCATGTAACTAACTAACTAACTGGGCTGGCACGACGACCCAAAATGAGTCTTGGCCTCCGACACAAGAGCACGCCACTTTGCTCGGTCCTGCGCAATTTCTCGCCAGCTTGCACCAGCTCCGAGCTCACGCAGGTCCGCTTCCACCACATCCCTCCAGCGATACTTGGGGCGACCCACAGGACGTCGTCCGGTCGGTCGGCCCAAGTATGCTCTTTTCACCTGTCGATCTTCTCCCATCCTCTCTAGGTGGCCATGTGCTGAAACAAATTTTAGAAAAGTACCATGAACATGGCCGAACATATTATATCTCATTTGTCGACTACAACAAAGCATTTGATAGCATACCTATACCACAAATCTATCTATGAGACAATGCAAAAACAAGGAGTAGAGCCAAAATACATACGTCTTATCAGAACTATATACAAAAACAGCACTGCATGGATCCACCTAGAGACACAGGGAGAGGAATTCGCAATTCAAAGGGGGGTGCGACAAGGAGATCCACTTTCACCAAAAATATTCACGGCAGTACTCGAAAATATCTTTAGAAACTTAAACTGGGACAGCTATGGTTTAAATATCAATGGATCAAGATTAACACACCTAAGATTCGCAGATGACCTAGTCCTATTTGCTACTGACCCCGAATTATTACAAAATATGCTCCTCCAGCTTACAGAAGAAAGCGAAAAAGTTGGCTTATCCATGAATGTATCCAAAACTATGGCAATGACTAACAACCAAAATAAAGGCACCATAAAAGTAAGACACCAAGAAATAGAATATGTAGACGACTCTATATATTTAGGACAACTGATCTCGCCAAAACAACAACAATCACAAGAAATACAGAGAAGGATCACAAATATTTCATTTCATATTTCATTTCATTTTCAAATAGCTGGTCGAAGTACTGGTCTCTAAAAGAGGTAATGAAATCTGAGCCCATACCAATGGCTGGAAAAAGAAAGATCTATAACTCGTGTATACTTCCAGTACTTATTAACCTACGGTTGCGAGACATGGGCCTTAACAAAACAAAATCATAATAAAATCAAAGTATGTCAACAGAGCATGGAACGAAGTATGTTAAATATAAAACTAAGAGATAGATGCAAGCTTACGGACAGAAAACTAACCAAGGTGGTGGATATTACAAAGAAAGTCAGGACCCTCAAATGGAGATGGACTGGACATATGATGCGGTCTAAAAAGGAGAAATGGACTCGGGAAGTCACAGAGTGGTACCCACGGAACGAGAAAAGAAATAGAGGTAGACCACATAAAAGATGGGAGGATGAGTTCCCAAAAAATTGGAGAAGACTCTCGAAAAACCGAGAAGAGTGGCGCAGCCTGGAGGAGGCCTATGTCAAAGACAGCTTGACCAAATAAAATATATTAGCAAACACACAAACAAATGTTAATTTAAGTCAAGAATAAAGGCTATTTTTTATTTATATTTTTATTTATTATATATTTGGGGAGTTTTATTTAAAGGGGGGGTCGTTACAAGTGTCATGACTGGAAACTTGTACTAGAGACAGATGTTACTGCGTATAACCCCATCCGATGTGCATTGGCCACCCAAATCGCTGACGAATGACATGCTTACTCAGACATTCAGATATACTCCTGTTCGCCCAAGAGTAATTGGATTGCAAGGATAATACAATGACATGCTTACTCAGATTTTAGTACTAATTCGTTTCCGTGGATAGAGTGTAGACCCTTTTGAACCGTGTTTAGATGGGACCAAATAAAATATTTCCGTCCGATCCGTTCTTTCAAAATATTTCTTATTAATCTTTTTGTACTTGCTGTAAATATTATACAGGTAGACAATTATACACTTCGTGGGTTAAAAAAATATATATTACCTACATTATTCTGTTTGATACGCATGTCAGTTCTGGTTTTACACATTAACGTTTCGTCTTGTTATTTTTGTTTACATGCGTAATAAATAAGTGAAGGGAAACACGCAATTATAGTAACAATTTAACAATCGTTTCATTGTTGTGTGAGTATCTTATATTTGACGACGCTTGTTGCTGATTCATAGTTGTACCACGTTGTACCGTTGTACCCACCGCCACCTGCGTAGCGGATTTGGATTTATATATGTGTTTCTGTGTTTCTTTTAAATTTATCCTTTAATATTCAACACATTACTATTATTCAAATAAAACGCAATACAGTGACACTGACGTGATTTAACAATTAACATAGGCAATAACCATGTCACTTTAATAACGTCAATAAGCGCTGAATCACAAGGGTAGATAATAATTATCCTGTTTGTAAATTATATTATTATAAATTAAATAATGAAAATATGGTTGCATCGATTTCCGTTATTACATAACTTTAGTTCTGCGGGATAATCACGTAACTTTTCGATCGTACGGTAGGCGATGCAGTCTTTAGGAGACTTACTGAATTGGCGGGGCGGGATCGATATGTGTCATTTTCTTCTTTGACGTAAACTTACTGACGTTGCAAAGATTCCCACTTGACAGAATACTGTCAGTATTACATTTGCGCAGTAGTAATATTATGCGCAGAAGCGGACCAGTACTGCCTTCGCACATGCTTCGCACCGTCCCGCTTCCGCGCATCCCGCGCCAGTGAGGAAGCACTCATATAAATGTAGCGGCGCAGTAAAAAGTAGTACTGAGTTGACTGACAGTTGACACTGACATTTGACAGTTTTCTCATATCGTACCAATATCCTACCGCCTCCACACCGACAAATCAGGAAGTCGCCTAAGCTTCATTTTCATTCAATAATTTAACTTTTTTAGAAATAGTTTCCGCTAATGTTTTGTATTGTAAAATGTTGTTTTTGTATTAGTGGATATATTACAGCTATCCTGTAAAATATGAATATGGTAAATACATGAAGCTTCCTGTATTATGTCATAACAAAAATAATATTAGTTTCCTCCTCTAACAAGCCTATAAATATCCTAGAAAAGCCGTCTAAGGCACAGTTAATTTACATCTTCTCTAAGGAGAGGTAATAAAACTAGTCTTGACTGGGTCGACTTGTGGTGAGAAGCTATTGGTCCTTCAATCATGGCTAAGTTTACTCTCTCTTTAGCAGCGGTTGTTCTGTCAGTGCTGGTAGATGTTGCTATTTCTGACCTAGCTGGTAGGTGGAACCAACTGGGCGGTGGCAGGCAAGGCTTTTCTCAGGTTGGCTTCGGCAGTGGGAAATGCTTAAGTACGGACCGTATTCTTCCGGAACCCAAGTCTGGATGTTGCGGCAAGCACGCCGAAGTCGCCGGGGGTAATCAGGGTAAGTAAAGATTCAGTTTTTTGTGTAAAGGTCAGAACACATAACTTTGATAACAATTTAATGTCCACGTATAAATATGTAATTAATAGGTATAAATTTTTGTACCATCGGTGAGATCTTAAAACAGGGTAGGTACCTAGGGGCACATTATTCACGGAAATCTCGCGATAAATCTAACTAAATATTTGTAAACTGAGGTGCAAAAATAATGTATTTTTTTTATTATTATTAAACAATAACTCTTCAAATAATATTTTGTTACAGATGACAATGGTGATAATAGTGACGGTTACGAACCAGGCAGTCGCGATGACAGTAACGGTATTGGTGACGGCGATGAGGGTAATGGATCTGACTCCGGCAATGACCTTGACAATGGTAATGGCAATGAATTCGACTTTGGCCCCGGGAATGAGTGGGATGATATGTGGGATGGCGGCAATGGAATAGGCGATTTCGGCAATATTTTTGGCGGTGATAATTGGCATTTCAATGAAGGAAATCGTTTCAAGCGATCTGCTGACAGAAATGCTTCCGATGTTGCGCCTGACAAGTACATTATTGGTAAGCTCAATTGTGCAACATATTGCTTTTAGTTTCATTAGCTTAAGTGGAGAAAGCGGTTACTTAATACATTATTTGTTTTCAGCCGGACAGCCTGCAGGTATTGCTCAGTACCCTTGGCTTGTACACCTTAACGTGAAGGTTCAAGAGATGATGGAAATCAAAACTATTGGATGCGGGGGATCACTCATCAGCTCCCGTCACGTGATCACTGCAGCTCATTGCGTCGATTTTCAAATTAGGACGTTCGAAGAGTAAGTTTTGAATTCAATTGTAAAAAAAATGTGTACTTTACAAATTGCTGTATTTAACATTTCAATTTCCAATTGGACGTTATTTGCAAGATTTATCGCTATTCAGAATTTATACCCTATTATTAATAAGGTAAGGTAAATTTCCTAATGCTCCACACCTGGATGCCCAATGGTAAACATCTATCGTTCATATCTGACATCATGACATAAGTATTGGATCAGTGTCAAGCACTTGGATATTTACCTCACGGAAGTTATTTCCAAATGAAATGATAATTTTAAGTCCGCAGAGATTTTATCCGCGCTGAAATTACTTATATGGTACAGTCGCCATCAGATAAATCGATACGAACGAGGTGCTCACAAATATCTGAACACGACTCTATTGCCAAGGCGTTAGAGTGCATGTTCAGATATTTTTGAGCACCCTGTAGAGTACAGATATATTTGATGGCGACTGTACCTACTTTTCTCACGAGCGCGGGCTAGCCATAATTGCAGTTGTGACACATACGAACACATAGACAATGTGAACTCATAGCTCCTACGCTGACGCACACATAGACAATGTGCATCTACATCTCAACATACAACCATGACTCATATAACCTGCGTTCGTGAAATAAAAGTACCTACTGTAACCATACTTATATACTCTTTACAATTTTTCACCCACCTTTCCCAGACTTTTCGGGGATGTTTTTTTTACCACATCGGTGGCAAACAAGCGTGCGGCCAGCCTGATGGTAAGCGGACCACAGAGACAGAGCACCGCAGCCCATGGACGCTTGTAACTCCAGTGGTGTAACATGCGCGCTGCTGACCCTTTGAAAAATTTTGTGACGGTTTAAGTGTAAAGGGGCAACTTACTTTTGCCTTTACTATTGGTACTCGTATTAGTACCCACGTATAGTAGAAATTATTTAAAATGTCCGACATATTATAAAACTTGTCATTGGACTTTGAATCTTCACGATTGGACAGTAAAGTCGCTTTTTGAACGGCCTAATTTGATACAACTCAGACAGTTCAAATAATTTTAAGTATACTAATACGCTAAAATTAAGTCAGCTATTGAAAGATTCTATTGATTACAGTGTAAGCATCTTCTTAGCTGAGTACAACACGAGGACGTACCCCACGGATTGCGTAGGAAGACAATGCGTTAAGAATCTGATCATGCATCCCGACAAGATAGGAAAGCATAAAGAGTACCAACGCGGGGCACTGTACAACGACATCGCTATGATGAGGCTCAGGGAAACTGCTCCTTACACCGGTTAGTCTCTTCATTTTCTTCTTTTTCTGGCTCATCATCATCATTCTCTTAAGAGCTGGGCTCGTGTCGGTGCAGCTTGATGCAGTCTCTCCATCTTCGCCGGTCCGAGGCCAGCTTCTTGACGTCCTGATACGACACAAGCTCACCAGTCTGGCTCATCAAGTAATTGCAAATTAGATCGTGGTAACTACCACGTTAAATTAACACGAATAAAAAAACACTTGAGCAAAATAATTTGATCCGTAATAGAAATAGAAGTACTCTTAGTGTCTAGTAAGTTTTATCACCCAGGTAATCTTCTTTTACAGACTACATCCGTCCGATTTGCCTGCCAACTTTTAACATAAACAGCAAGCGCGAAGGTGTACCTCTCACCGTTACTGGCTGGGGTCAGACCGAATACCAACAGCCATCTTCCGTCAAACTGCACACCCAAGTACAACTAGTGGCGCCGAATAATTGCAAGAGGCACTACCCGGATCTAACTGAGGGCCAGTTGTGTGCGGCCGGGAGGAGAGGCCAGGATACTTGCATGGGCGATTCTGGTGGCCCGATCATGATGGAACATCAAGGAACCTTCTACCTCGTTGGTCTAGTGAGTGGGAAGCGTTCAGATGCTGGCTGTGGCTCACCAGTTCCAACGTTATACACCAATGTGTTCGCGTACAGGAAATGGATCCAGAACTTTATGAGAGATTAAGAGCGTATTCGCTGGAAACGCCGTGTTTCCGCGTTTTACCACGTATTCATTACAGAAAATCTCAAAAACGGTATAGTTTTTTGTAACACTGTTTGCAGACCCGTGAAGAACAACTTATCGACTACGGGAGCTACAGTCAAAACATTTTTTACAAACATTTATTAAAGAAACTCGAGCACTTTTCTCACACTCGATTTCGAAATATTCGAAACCATGTCGTCATTCAAACCTGTTTATTCTGTAACCAATTGAAACTAAAATATGTAATACATACAGTTAGATGCACCGAAAGACGGTCTCTTTCGCCTACTGTCTGAAAATACACAATTTAAAATTTGGTTTAACTAAAAGAGCCACGGAAAACTCCATATTTTTGGCAAACTTCGCTGCATCATATTGTCACTTTAAAGCTAATAAAACGGTTTTTAACTATGCTATTAGGGTAAAATAACTTCTATTCTACGATATTAAATAATAAAAAGTAACAAATAGGATATAAAAATATTAATTTTAATCGATTTAAAACAGACCTTTTTCTCATAGACTCGCTTGCTGTGACTCAGTACCGGCCCAGCGGCCATCGGAGGAGGACGTATATATCGTTTTTTTGTGGCTCTTCACAAAGCTACCGTAATTACTCTCAGGAAACCAATAAAACATGTGACCTCCGATTAGGCGTATTTATTAAGAACGACACAGTCAGATTATACTGGGGACTAATCGTGATCTAAATTGAGACAAGTTATGAATGGTACGCAACCGTCAATTGATTGTCAACTAACAACTTTGATACTTGGTTGATTTCATATATTTATTATTGTATTTGGACTAGAGTTTTTTGAACTATAATGCTTTATTTTGATAAGCAATTATGTATGAATATAGCCAGCTACCAGAACTAGTGGTACAACCTGGAAAGTAGCAATAGCAACTAGAAGTTAATAAAAGTATAATAACTATAATATGTAGTGACTCATGGTAAATACAAATACAAAGTACAAATACAAATGCGTTTAATTTTCATACATATGAAACAATGTTTTTATAAACATGGTATATTATTGTGTATAATATCCCTTTTAATACATGGTATTAATAGCAAATCTGGCGCAAATGAACAATGCTAGCTTGAAATTGAAATATGTGCTTGGAAATTCTTTTTTAACCTGGCTGTGCCCATTAAAGCGATAGGAGTGCGCTGTTTGAGGGTGTCCTGGGGAAAGAGCAGAGGAAATCTCCGATACTACCACGCGGGCGGCTTAAACATAGAAATACTCTGAGAGTTTGCGCTCCAGTTAGCTTGGTTGAGCGGTTTCAACCGAATCTGAAGTGTGGCTTGGAGAAACATAGTGTAGACCGGGAATGAGTTACCATTACAAATACAGATAGTTAAAGAACCGGCCAAGTCATTGTCGAAATACGCACATTTAGGACCACGCAATCACGAATTAGAAAATTCAGATAAAATATGTCGACGAGTATCCGTACTTGGGCCAATAAGCTTCTTTCAGCCAAAGACAGGACAAGGAAGTTGAAAGACGGATCCAAAATGCTTGGAAGAGCTATTGGGCTTTGAAAGATTTACTGAAGGGAGGCCTTCCGGTAGCTCTGAAGCGGAGGCTCGTCGACATGTGCATTCTGCCTGTTCTAACCTACGGTGCACAAACATGGTCACTCACCGAGACCAAACTGAAGGTTTACCAACGGGCAATAGAGTGCAGCATGCTGGGAGTCAAACTGATCGACCGTGTTCGGAACTCTGTGCTGCGCTTCAAAACTGGTATTGCAGATGTTAGAGCTGGAGGATGTTGGAGCAAGACTGCCAGGCTGCAATGGAACTGGGCCGGCCACGTCTGCCGTATGCATCCACGGAGGTGGGCAAAATTAGCAACACAGTGGGTTTCGCAATATGCTCGGAGACGACGTGGCAAGCCGAGGCAGAGGTGGCGGGATAACCTAGACACATTTCTAAACGACTGGCCCGAAACAGCTCAAAGCCGGAACGAGTGGAAGTCGAGGGGAGAGGCCTTTGCCCAATATTGGGACACCTTTATAGGCTTAGGAAAAAAAAGTAAACATTTCATCGCCAAATTTCAGGTTCATATGTGATTTATGTCCACAAAAATCACCTTTTTCCTTTGATGCAATTCTTAACTTCCTATTCTTCATATACTTCTTTTATTTTAATATACGATGTTTATCTACACAATAACGGTAGTTTTATCCTTTACCGTGGACTTTCACGGCACTTAAGTCGAGGGTCTTATGTTTAGATTAAAGTTTCTCCGAATTGAAATCATCATCATCATCAGCCTATCTACGTCCCACAGCTGGGCACTGGCCACCTTTCATAGATGAGAGGGATTGGGCAGTAGTCCCCACGCTGGCCCAGAGCGGATTGGGGACTTCAAATACAACTTTGAATTTCTTCGCGGATGTATGCAGGTTTCCTCACGATGTTTTCCTTCACCGAAAAGCTAACGGTAAATATCAAATGATATTCCGTGCTCAAATTCCGTAAAAATCTCATTTGTACGAGCTGGGATTCGAACCCACGACCGCCGCTTGACAGCCGCATGCTTGAACCACTGGGCTACCGTAACTTGAACTAATAAATTGCTTGAAATTATAAAGCCGAATTGAAATACACACACAAGGGGCTCCTGCGGATGCTCTAAGGAAGCGTCCTTTTATATATTTGCTCCTGTTACTGGCTACACCTTGAATATCATTTCCGATTGCAGTTCTCTTGCTAACGGCAAGCATGCACTCGCGTAGGCATAACTTGGTAGCCAGGGTTACACACCTACCACTACGGACAGATCGATCAAAACGCTCGATGACATCATTATCCCCAATGGCGAGAACCTTGTAAAGGGCCGAGAAGGACATAGTTAGCAAGACTAAGATAGCCTTTCCACCAGAGCTATGCTATGCAGCTATGCTGCGAGGATGTTATAGTTTTCCGTTTAAACCAATGCTATGTTATGTGAACATTTGATTGGTGGATATCAACGCATTCATAGCAATGACACAACTTTGATGGAAAGGCACCCTAAAACTTGAAAGCCGCCGCCATGTTCTTCACATTGTCTCTTGAAAAGATTCGATCAAGACGCCTAAGACACTCTCGTTAGATAGCTGGTCAAATACGAAGTATTTATGAATCATAGGTATAAGTAGGTAGGTACGAGAATATACTTATTTCATTGACTTGTATTTTCCTTCAATATTACAAAACGCATGTGGATGATTTTCCCACTAATTTATCTTCAACTGATTATATTTTCACATTCAATAGTAAGTCTGATACAAAAAAGATAATAATATGAATGTAGTTGTATATCCCTAAACACAACATTTTCGCTGCAAAAGTATCAAGGCTCATACACACACTATACGGCAACTTGTTACAGCATACGAAGATACATGACAGATATCATTGTATACCTTATTGCACTATATAAGGGTTTAAATTTAAATGAAAAGTTATGTGCGATAGTGTTGTTACGAACACATTGGAACGCACCGTGTACAGTGCTCGTTTGTGTGCAGCGAAAAACGTCAAAAAATACCTAGATTTGACTTGTGCCCGGCAACGAAAGCACTCTTAAACCTTAAAGGTGACAGAAATCTGATACAGTTTCATAAGCCATTGACAATTTAAAAAAAACGTCAGTACATGTTATTTTGGCATAGAAAACATTGACAATATGCAATTTAGTGACAAAATATGCAAACATGACTTTAATGACAAGGGTGTAATAGCGTTCAGATATTTTTGTACACTGTGATTGGTTCAGATATGACAATTGAACATTATTTTTATAATTTTATAAACACTTAAAGATGTCATTTTGTTGGCTCATTTTGCTCCAATATAAGATTTCAAGCTAACATGGTCATTTTATATTAGAATTACACAAATATACATGGTAAATAAATATCCCGTTATTAATCGTCACGTCATTTCGCTCGAGTACATGTGTATTGATTTTAATGTAGAAAAACTAAATTAACTTCACACCTTCATTTATACTATAGATAGCATTGAATGAAACAGATAATATAACACTGTTTGTCTTGAATAAATGTTAATGCCTAATGCGTCCATGTTTGACTATTTTTTAACTTCCTAATATTTTTAGAAAGCACCTTTTACATACGTAATTAAAAAACGCTACACAATGCGTTTATTGTTTGTTACAAAACCATTTATGCAAAATATTGTTGCAACTGACGTTTCATCTGTCCGAAAAGCTAGAACTTTATATCTGGCCAATGAACTAGTTGCGTTCATGGAATCAACGTTTATTTAATAAATGTCGTCGGTTCAATCACATTTTCCCGCTACGGATTTTTTGGTACTTTATAAAACAACATTTCGTCCGTTAGCTACACGGATAAAGGATGATTCACGCTAGACCGTTCCGTGTCCGGGCCGGCCCGTTTTCAAGGACAAGAAATCGACGGCCGTTGCGCGTCCTGTATTAGAAAACGGGCCGGCCCGGACACGGAGCGGTCCACTGTGAATCATCCTTAAGAATGAAAATATTACCATAATAGGAAGTGATGTCGCTTTCATAAACCATTTTTAGTCGTAATATTTGATCAGACAACATGGATTTTCAATCCACTTGATTAAGCGATTAGTTCTAGATGGATAGATCACAAATTGAGGATGTAAGTCTTTTTGACTTTCATAGCTTATAAATATATATTTTCACACCTCTAGCGAGACAATAAGAAAACCAAGGCTACTAGAGACAGAATCAAATTAGTAATTCAAAGCCCAATCACGTTCGTCACTCATTTTATTAGAATTCTATCTTCTAGTTTTTGCCCGTGACTTTGTCCGCGTAGAACTCGTTCATCGTGTTAGAATTTAATAGCTAGAATTTAATTTCAATTTCTTACCTAGTAATCGCTCTTCAATACAAACCTACTTAAGGGATGATTTCCGAGATAAAAAGTATCCTGCCCTTCCCCGGGACTCACTACTTCCATACTACATTTCATCTAGAGATACGAGGCCGACAATCCCTGTTCGCGCCGAGGCTTGTATAGTGCTTTTCTCAAATAAATCCAAGGAAACAATAATGATGATTTTTCGAAAAAAAAATGTTTTTTTAACTTTATCTTCAAAATTATTATAAAATCGGAAATCCTCATCCCCGAATTAGTAGAAATCGAGTATAATGACGATTTTTTTGTAAAAAAAAAATACTTCTAAATTCAAAATAAATATAAAATTTGAAATCCTTATCCCCAAATTAGTCGAAATCGAGTATGACGATTTTTAGCAAAAAAAATATTATTTTCTTAAAATTCAAAATAGATATAAAATTTGAAATCCTCATCCCCGAATTTGTCGAAATCGAGTATAATAACGATTTATAGCAAAAAAATTTTTTTTTCTTAAAATTCAAAATAAATATCAAATTTGAAATCCTCATCCCTGAATTAGTCGAAATCGAGTATAATGATACCAGATTTATTGGCAAAAATGAAAAATAAAATATAAATAACATTATAAAAACAGACTAAAACTAACTAGTATAATGATTGGCTTCAATTTTATTTGTAGAAAATATAATAACAGTGTAAATTTGAGATTAAAACTACTATTAAAATAAAAACTTAACCCTAAACTTAAAAATAAAATAAAATAATTAATTTGATAAAAGGGGTGGGCCTTTTGGCAGGGTGCCCATCACGCAGGCAGCATTCCCGCGCTGAACTGCGATTGCGATTCTTTGCGCGAGAAAGCTGCCGGCGCGAGGGTCCCCTGTTGCCTCTCTCAGCCTCTTACTGAGCTCCCTGTGGAGCTCCAGCGCACTTTTACCCCAAGGACCTAGTGTCTCGACGCCGAAAGCAAAGAATTGGTATTGGGCGCCGAGACAGCTGTATTTGGTGACCTTGAGGCGTTCCTGGGCGTCTTTCTTAAAATTCAAAATAGATATAAAATTTGAAATCCTCATCCCTGAATTAGTCCAAATCGAGTACAATGACGATTTCTCACATTTTTTTTAAATTTTTGAATTCAAATTAAATATAAAATTTGAAATCCTTATCCCTGAATTAGTTTAATGAGAAATTAAATCGATGTTGTAACACCATAGATATATAAATACAGGAGATAGGCCGTCGCCGTACTAATTATTCCAGTCCCAGTGTCGCCAGTGTTTGACTTGTGTGTGTTACACCTACATATGTAGTCTTGTAAACACTAGGTTCACGCACACATTGCTCATGCTCCCTACTTGGATTCTAATGCTGTGATTGGCGCGCACACACGCCGCAAAGGTTGTAAATACACACTACTACACGTAAACATCAACATCGGTGAACGTAATAGAGATGGGACAGCATTTTTTTTTATTTTTGTCGATATTTAAATGATTAATATGGGAAATTACAAGGTAGGTAACATCAATGAAAAAAAAGTCGTAATAATCGAACATTTCTGAAGACCATCCCAACAAACAAGGCTATCAATTAAAAAACCGCACTCAAATCGGTTCATCTGTTTGGGAGATACGATGTCTATATGTAAACTTGTATCCTTTTTTGCATTGGAGGTGGACCTAACCTAGGACTATGAAATTCGGCAAGTTATTTCGTTTTACTACGGTCATAATTGTATAGGTAACCATATATTTTTTATAACCACAACTTAGTAAAACGCAACTGAATTTCTGAAAATTGTATTTCGAGAAAAACTGGGAAAAAACTCCGAGACTCTATTCTTGAAGTAGGTATTTATAATATTGAGGCGGACTCGTATGCTGCACGGCATCTCTAGTCGCCGCCATGTCGCAGCACTCCGCGAATCTACGAGCGACGCGCGCGGTCTACCGCCTCGCCATCGTCGCTATCGCCAGTGCGAGCCAGACAGTCTCAGAGCACGGTCACGTCACTCGCCCCTAGATCCGATGCTCTCGCGAGCTCCAGGGTAAACACCGCGATCATTGTTTACATATTGCGTATTCTCATAATAAATAACTGTATAAGTGACTTTCAATAATGATCACCTGTAGCAAGTAGAGACCCCACAATACGTTACTAAAAATTTGTATGGAACCCTCGGTGGGCGAGTTCGACTGCAATTGTTCATTTTTTATATACCTAATGTATACAACATAAATGTGTATTTATATACTTTACTTTTATAAACTTATTGTAGAAACCCTAACTTAATAGAAAGAAAAATATAGTATAGTAATAGTGTAATAAATACATAAACATAAGTCGGGAGCCGCCTACGTCCAGCAGTGGACAAGGTACGCGAGACTTAGACCTCAATATCCCGAAACGGGAACTGCGAGAAATAAATTACAAACCACTAAAACTATCGATAGAATGATCGCTTATGTACCGCACTAGTGCGCCCCCACCTACCATCGTAAATCGTGCCACTAACAAAGACACTGCGACAACATTGTGTCGATCGGCAAACTTGCTGCCCATTGCGCGTTAGTTACGTGACCGTCTAAGGTGGTAATATACAAAACGGGCAATGAATAACAATATAATAGAAATATCAGTTTTATTGCCACACTTAATTATTTACACGTTTTTAGTTAAAAAGTATTAAAAACAGGCTTACTTGTGATAAGTGACTCCGCTATTACTTGAATTAACAATATTGCTTCGATTTCTGCACGTTATAACTGCACAAACCGGCATTTTACCCACAAAAACCGAGTTGTTTACTGCGCAATCGATGTCCGGCGACTGACACGACGAATCAAGTCTCCGAGGGCGTTTTCCAAATAAAGTTCTGTCACGTAGCGGAATTCCACCCCCAAATAAAAAAATATTTTTTGATAAAAATGGTTTTATTTGGTTCTCCTTTTATTATATTTATAGAAAAATATTACTTTTTTGCTATATATTGTTAAATATCGCCAATAAATGAATTTAAACCTGATCACTACCAATGTGACGTTCCATTACGCTACAAACTTTAGGTACATTTTAAATAAACTTCAGGGTGTAATTTGCAAACTTATATTTATTAAATGGAATCTAACACAATAACAATCTTATAAAAACCAAATACATTTGCAATGTCTTCTAAAACAATAAAGTTTTTTAACAAAAATCTTTCCTTTACGCTACGTTTGGGTTTCATCACAGCTTAGCTTTTGTCTTAGCATGGAAACTATGGTAAAAAACTGGCAAAAGTTATATTTATCACAATTGGCACATATTACTTTAACAAATGAGATCTAAATACTGGACATTATCCTTAATAATTAATATAAATTCTTACAAAATCTAGCACAGCCAAAGTAGGACAAAGTGACGTTAGTGAAACAATTGTCACGTTTAAGAACTACGTGAAAGGTTTACATGCGCCCGGAAAATAGACTTCTATTAAATGCTACTAAAGTACGGGAAGTAGTGTCTATCACACAATGTATGGTAGGTGCACATTTTGGTATCGGATGAATTAACTTGGCACGGATGTAATATATGTAAGTCTAAGCTAATTTAGCCCGGTAGCCATCCGCCAGCCCCTGGGGGGTATGGAGGGCGGGTCGTTGAGTCCCATTTTTCGGTTTTTCATAAAAAAACTCATAAACGGTGGCCCATAGCAAAAAACATTCTTAGGCATAAATAATCTACATAAAATCATCTACAAAAAAGGTTCTATACACTTTTTCGCTAGGATTAATATTTAATGACATTTTAAAGGGGGAAAGTAAAATTATATAATTATTTATAGGTGGGTTATTCCTTTATTTTTCAATATTTCGAAAAACAAAAAATACTGTACTTATGCACTCAACGAGCTCTACTCAACAATATCCCACTTGATTGGGTCGGCAATATTTTTTTTTCGCGCCCCCCTATTAGCTGTATTGGAGCCCCCCTTATAAACCCATAAAAATTTTATGTTGTAGTAAATGAACACCTCAGACATGGAGTGCGGTAACCTAACCTAACAAGTATCTAGTAGTTAGCAGCAAATAAAATGACCGCACAAAGTCGGAATGCCCTAGAACCGAGGCCGAGTAGACTAGTATATACAATTCTAGTAAGATACCTACCTACTAAACTATAAGAACAATAAAATTATGTATTCAATAAAATTAATTCTTTATAAAATAATTACATGACAACCTGTTTTTTTAATATAGGTACTTATTATTTTTTGCTGCTAGTTTTAACTATATATATATATATATATCTCAACAACTGCGATTAATTAATGTGTGTCAGACCAGCCGCCGCGCCATGTAAACCACGAATTTTCGTTCCATACGTCACGATTTTTGTTTCCCTCCTAGTACATCACGTAACGTGGCGGACGTGACGGAGGCATGCCGGATTGAATTTGAAACGAAATATTAGTAAAATCACTTGAAATTATCCGATTCTAATGCTTACGTAAGAAACTAGAGCTATCAATATATCATAATTGACAAACCTTTAGTAAAAAAGTGATCTCTTACCTTTACAAATACTCCGTTCGTAGTGGAAGAAATTTTTTGATGCACCGTGACGCACTACCATCTCGAAGCATTTTTCGCGCGAAACTAATTTCAAAAGGTAAACAACTAGTATTTTTAGGATGTTAATGTTGCCATTTTGTAAAAACGCAGCGGTTATTGGTAGTTTAATGTTCGCATCTTGGTAAAAACGCCGTAGCGTGGCGGAACTTTCCGCCTCGTCAATTTTGAAGGACAACAATAAATTGCGATTTTAACGATTTTTTTACTTTAGGCACTACAAAATAAGGTTTAAAATACATTTTGGATTATATGATCTTTTCACACAACAGCCATACCCGGGGCTAGAAGGAGACAGGTATATAAATATTTCGCTCTAAAGTTTGCAAGGTAGACGTGAGACAGCCAAAAAATCACTACTTTTCTTCGGTTTTTTTACCAAAATTATGCTTTTAAATAGGATTTAAGGTGTTTTCTTACTATTAAGATGCAGAAAATAAGTTGCTTTACAATCTTTTCATACAAAGATTACCGTTTAATGCAATATTTAATGGAGAAAAAGTACTTCAAAGTCAGGAGACAGCGATATTTTACCCAAATATTTTTTTTGAAAAACGCCCCCGAACAAATCGTGATCACACGATCAGGAAATGGTGACATGTGCCACGCCCACAGCTCCCATCTCTTGTATTTATATATCTATGTGTAACACCAAGACACCTACGTTTGATTACTAATTAACAACCTAGATGGCGCCACAATGCAAGATAGAACGCCCTAACGACTGTTTGATTCGATTAGTTCCTACTTGACATAAGAGATGGCGCCACGATGCAAGATAGAACACGCTATCAAAGTTTCGACGGCTCGAACATATAAGGCTCGGAGGATCTTGTATCGATATCAACTTGTGATCAACTTGTCTGAGAGTAATCCAGTGCTGACGGTTACCCGGCTCACTCGAATACTCCAGCGGCTACTAGCAGATGCGAACGGTTCCCGGGCCATCTGTTCAGTATAGCAGTAACTCTGCGAAATTATAATAAGTGTTACTTGTGCCTACAATAAAATATTAATTCCGACTCTGCGGTTTTCAATCTCGCTCGTCCACGCTCATTACGATGTCTTTTTTTGTCTGGCAGATGGCAGTATGCCGTAGATAGACAATGAAAAAAAAAGTTACTGAAACAAAAGACAGTCTCTTTGCTGGACATGGCCTTCAAAGTCGTATGAAACGGCCGCTAATTTGAATTGAGAACGAATCTTCAGTAAGTGTAATTGCAAAGACGTACTTCGCGTTCTATTATCACGAAGATAAGGACGACATTTCCTTGGATGTTTGAGAAAATATATTTTTCACTAAACTTCTCATGCTCGAAACCTGTCATATTAGACTAGTCAAGCGGGGCTAGAACTCATTGAGTGCATAAATACCGTGTTTTTTGTTTTTAAAAATCTTGAGAAACAAAGGAATGAGGCCACTTAAAGGTAACATTCACCCCTTTAAAATCTAATTAAATATTCATCCTATCCTAGCAAAAAAGTGCGTAGAACCTTTCTTGTAGAGAATTGTATGTAGATTACTCATGTCTAAGAACATTTTTAGCTATCGGCCACCGTTTAAGAGTTTTATACGAAAAACTAAAAAAATGATCTTAAAATGACCTTTACACCCTTATCACCGACCCCATCCCTCAGGAATTTTAGTATGTTGTTGAGGACATATTCACCTACAAGTATGCCAAAATTTGCTTATACACGAATGGGGATGACGACACTATAAAAGAAAATCAATAAATCTAAATTTTCTACATAAAGGCTCAAATTCTCAATCAAATGGCGAAAAAAGTAATTGAAACAAATAAATAATTACGTAATTATAAGTCTTCAAAGTTTTAAGAGTGGGTATGTTCTGTCCCTTTTCCGCAAAACACACCTTTGTATTGAACGATCGTCATTTACTATGGCGCTACTTAAAAGTGACGTCACGGTTAGGTAGCACTATCTCTCTCTAACTACGAACATTCTAACCATTGTAGCTTCGTTATTTTTTGAGATATTTGAATAGGATTTTCACTATTTGGCATAGTTTTATGTCTTTTTTCTATTGAAGTAATAAAATTTTTTGAGTCGACATCCCTATTATTTCCGCCAAGTTATCCTACATTAACTGGATCAACAGTCCACTTTTTATAAAGTCGCTTATTCTACCTTCTGTCAGGCAGTAGGCCAGACGCCTTTTAAGAGGAGGATACAAACTTTGTGCAGGATTTTCTTCGTTTGTGTTTGCATTAAAGTTATGATTTTTGGTCAGTAGGCTTATTTTTCTGTTAGCTATTACGTGATCTATTTTTTTTCATTAATATTATTTTTAAATTTTTTCATTTTTCATTTCTTTGAAATAATTGAAAATTTCCACATCACTTTCTCCGCATATACATCCAAAAAAAAAATTATATTGTTTAGTGCCAAAACCTACGAATAAAACGTGCACAGAGTTTGTATGGAGAATGCCTTGCCCACCCCTCGCAATCATCGTAGTGGCTATAGGCATGTGAAAAAAAATCATGGTAGTAGTATTATATACGATGATTTAAAAGGAAAACTATCACAGCTAAGTAGACATTGAAATGTACTTTGCATAAGCAAATTTTCGTACAATTTCCATTGATACCTTAGATACCTACTTAGTTGACCGAGTAAAACGAGGTCTCTGTTTTAGCTTCGACAAAAATGCTTTCGTATGTCCGGCCGGATTTTTGTATGTCCTCCTCTACAGGTCGCATTTATCAACCGATTTTCGTGAAATTTTGTGAGCAGGTTCGGTAACTATATAGAATTTTTTTGTCGAGTCACTTTTTGGAAATTCAAAAAAACAAACATTGTATCAATGATTTCGTGTTTTTCTGCGGCCGTTTTTTCCTCTACAGGTCGCATTTCTCAACCGATTCTCGTGAAATTTTGTGAGCAGGTTCCATGACTACAAATAATTTATTTGTAGAGTAAATTTTTGTAAATTTAAAAAAAAATTTTTTACGTCGTTGGCTGATTTCCTCTACAGGTCGCATTTATCAACCGATTTTCGTGAAATTTTGCGAGCAGGTTTGGTAACTATATAGAATTTTTTTGTCGAGTCACTTTTTTGAAATTCGAAAAAACAAACTTTGTATCAATGATTTCGTATTTTTCTGCGGCCGTTTTTTCCTCTACAGGTCGCATTTCTCAACCGATTCCCGTAAAGTTTTGTGAGCAGGTTTTATGATTACATAGAATTTTTTAGGCAAGTAAATTTTTGTAAATTTATTTTTTTTTTATTTTATTCATTGGTTTGTTCTCCTCTACAGGTCGCATTTATCAACCGATTTTCGTGAAATTTTGTGAGCAGGTGCGGTAATTCTATAGAATTTTTTTGTCGAGTCACTTTTTCAAAATTTAAAAAAACAATTTTTTTATCAATTATTTTGTGTTTCTGCGGCCGAATTTCGATTTGTTCACCTCTAAGGGTCGCATTTCACAACAGATTCTCGTGAAGTATTGTGAGCACGTTCTTTGATTACATCGAATATTTTTGTCAAGTAATCTAAAAAAAATTCTATGGTTTGTCCTCCTCTACAGCAGCGGTCGGCAACAGGCGGCCCGCGAGCCTCCCTGGCTTTATTGTTTGTAAAGGTAAAATTTGAAATTCTTAACATCGTGAAAGCGTCTGTATCGCCAACCACGAATATTTTCACAGTTGGTCAGGACGAGATATGTGTTTGTAAGTATATTTTACAATTAAATCTATCTAAATTTTTTTTCAAAAATTTCGCGCTCGCCGCGTTTGCGTTAGACAGTATGAAGTATTTTCCACACCTGCATCTTAATGTTCAAAAAATTTCGCGCTCGCTACGTTCGCGTTTGCGTCTACATGACTTGATGCGTATGAAGTATTTTCCAGACCTGCATAATAATATTCGCAAAATTTCGCGCTCGCTACGCTCGCGTTTTCAACGAGAATTGCTATGACTTGATGCGTATGAAGTATTTGCCGCATTTGAATCAGTGTTCGAAAAATTTCGCGCTCGCGTTTACGTCTACATAACTTGATGCGTATGCGTATGAAGTATTTTCCGCACCTGCATCATAATGTTCGAAAAATTTCGCGCTCGCTACGCTCGCATTTTCATCTAGATGTGTTATGACTTGATGCGTATGAAGTATTTGCCGCATTTGCATCAGTGTTCGAAAAATTTCGCGCTCGCGTTTTCATCTAGGTGTGTTATGACTTTATGACCCGTCCCCCCCTTAAAGTTTCTATATCTGCTATTCTATATGCTTGCATTGATCGAATGAATCGCGAAATTACGATGCGGTTGAAATGCGAATTATCTGGGTTTGGTAAGGAAACTAGCTGGTTTATCTGTGAAAAGTCGGTTTTTTCGTCTTTCTCGTTTTTCACGTAAAAAGGGGTGCGAATTTTTACTACGTTACTGTCGCGTACGGCGTACCAATTTGTTTCGAGTTGATATCAACAGACAGTGATCATTATTATCATCTGCGGCCCGCGAAGATTTTTTTAGCTACTATGTGGCCCGTGGGTGCTAAAAGGTTACCGACCCCTGCTCTACAGGTTCGATATCTAACATAGTTTTGGAAATAAAAAAAACACTCACGAGGTCTACAGCTCACAGAGCCACTAGTAAATATAAGTTTGCAAACTTTTTAGTCCACATAATTTAACGGGTGGACAACTACGGAACTCTACATTGTGCGTGGCCCGACTCGCACTTGGCAGGTTTTTACAACAAAACATGTGCCGTTCGTAGCGAAAACGGATAAAACGCATATTTTTTTATTAACAATCCAGGAACATTATATAAGTAAAGTATCCCATCGTGTGGGGTGTCGTAGGATAGCTCTTTTAAAATAATTGTAAGGTTATTAAAACCATATTTTGATTTATGAATCTGTTGGTTTGATTAATATCAAAAGCTAACTTTGATAGCTAGCCTTGATTAATACTTCAAAGTTTAATAGCTTTAAAGTGATAATTTTTGTTTTAGTCAAGTATCCTTAAGGTATAGCCTTTGTGGCTTACGTGAAGCGAGATTTATGAGGTTCTTGTCGAACTTTTAAGTGTTTGAATTCAAATTATAATCAAAATATACCTTTAAAATATAATTATTAATTGAAGAAACTTTCATTAAATATTTAGATTGAAACGGAGCCATTTTCTGGTTAGAATATAAGCGGAAAAATCCACAAAACCTACAGTCAGCGTCGTCATATTTAATAGCGGCCGAAGTAGCCAAATGTAACGTTATATATAACACGTCTTTACTAATGTAAATCATGTTCAAAGACAAATGCTATTTTATTTCATTATGTACCTAAATAGGCAAAATTTACGTAAGGTTATTCTAACATGTCTATGTGTACCAATGGACGGAGATCTCCGGGATCGGTAGTTGATGAATACAATACTGGGCTATATTTTTTCAAGAAAGATTGTCGTTGCTGTACGGTGTGTAGGGGGGTAGGTACGCCCGATTATGTTCAAACATAATCCAATGAAATAGATTATCTATTTTACGTGTTTGTGATCATACATTTTGAGTTATTTTATATAATTTCAAGGTACAGTCAGCGTCATATATAGTACGTAGCAGCCAAAGTGTCAAAATACTTCGGCACACCATACAAAATATATGGTGTACCGAACTATTTGGCCACTTTGGCTGCTATATACATACTATATGACGCTGACTGTACAATATTGTAAGTTTCCATATTTGTTAATCTAATCCATTATTATAGACTTAGCTTGCCAAATGGAATCGTATTAGGTAAGCTAAAAGCAACATTCTGTACTGTACCTCTAGTATAAGTTTTTTCGCAACAAAACACGACACGCGTTTGTGTAGCCTTAATTTAATATGGTACAAAATAGTTACCACCTAAGGCCACCAGAGGCGCTGCTCGCGTTGCTTTACAAAATGAGACTAAACGCAAACGCGTTCGTTTGTGTTTTGTTTCGAAAAATCTTATACTAGAGGATTATTGCAGGTGCTGATTTCACGAGTTTCCTTCCGACCCTGACCCCGTGCTCCGGAGGAGGGCTCGCAAAACCATCACAGTTATGACATATTACGTCGTCAAAGTCACCTTTGCGCTTTATGAAATGAAATGAAACAATTTATTCGTGACATATATACAACAGACAAAACTAACTAATAAATAAACTAATAAATTTGCCACGAAACGGGCCCGCCTCGGCATAATGCTGACTCGACTCACATCACAAGTCAGCGTCGGCGGGACCATTTTAGTGGTTCACGTTGCCCGATGTCGAATGCGGCCCTAACTTACTTATACAATGCTGATTTCTGAACTTTACAGGTTTATATTCAATATCTAACGGAAATGGAGTTAAGGTGTAGCTGTAGGTGTCACTCCCGTAAATGAACAATGTCGTTCAAATGGTTATCACTATATTGTATTGTCATGACTTATGTGTCAACCTGTGTAGTTTTGTAAAATTAATAAAAATACCAAATTTGTTAAAATTTTTAGTTATCTCTTTATTTACTCATGAATATAAATTAATTGATATCACATTTAATCTTAACTTGTACAAGTAAGTAAAACTATTAGTTATAATTAAAAACTAACATATAAGAGTGTGTTAGGCTTGTTTAAAAAATATACATAGGTACAGGTTCAATAGAATATTTTTATAAAAAAGTAAACAATATTTTTAATTTGATATGACAACGACCGTACCAGCGGTACGTATGTAGGTAATGTGGACAGTGTACTGACGAATAGGCATTTGTTTTGTTTTTGTTACAAAATTTAAATATGTAATGCCGATTGTTACAAGTGGTATACAACTAGATATACATACAAGACGGGCCTTATATATAAGGGTTTTACTTAAACAACTTTCAAATTACATTTTATCTAAACTTAAAATGACTTGGCAACTGTCTTTAACTGCCATGCTTAGGTCATGTTGGAATTTACCAATAGTCCAGATAAAGATTGAAATAACTTTAGAAAAGAACTGGATACATTTTTATATCAAATATTTTTTCTACTTTAATCCTCTTCAATAGGCACAATTATCGAGTATAAAGTTACTACCTAAACACTTAAAATTATACGATAATACGTAGTTATATTTACGCCATTCTCATTTTGTGCCCACTGTCATATCCGTGGATGTCACTACCGTGGATGATATTATAGATGTAATATACCATTGTAAGAATAAATTTAATAATGAATTGATTTACTTACAATCCATACTAATATTATAAATGCGAAAGTGTGTTTGTCTGTTACCTCTTCACGCTTAAACTGCTGAACCGCTTTAGATGAAATTTGGCATGGCAGTCCCGGGGAAGGACATAGGATACTTTTTATCCCGCAAATCATCACTTAAGGGAGTGGGAGTTTATATGGAAGAGCGATAACTAGGAAACCTGATATAAGAAAAAAATAGCAATTAAATTCTATCGCGATGGACTAGTTCCACGCGAATGAAGTCGCAGGCAAAAATTAGTACTCAAAAATTAACTGGCAATTTATAGTTAAAATATCGTCATTATCCATGGTAATGACATCCACGAATGTGACGGTGGGCACAAAAATGAGAATAGCCCACTTTTTCGCAGTGTCTATTGCCTTAAACCTAACAACAATCACAACCTAATTTTATTGTCATTTAGAGTCTTGCGACTATTAGTGGCTGAGAACACTTTTATTCGTCACAATCTTAATATAATTATTATAATATTATTTCTAAACATGTTATTGTAGGGGAAAAGTGACGGTTAAGTATTGATAGTGATTTAATAGGTATAGTCAATAGCAGAGGTAAGTTAATACCTAAGCATTTTATTACCTTAGAACTGTGGCATGAGATGTGTTAACTTTTACAAACGCCTTTACAGATGCCATTTACTCGCTAGCGAGTGTAGTATGTGGTGGTGTGGTAGTATGTTTCGGCATATTGCGTTTCGCTTTGACATATATCTGATATGGGAACGTATTATTACGTCGCAAGCGCTTGTTGCAAACTTCCTTTATGTTCTAGATTAACCCCGATCGGCACAACAAGCTCTTACAACCTGACGGAAAACAAGCCAAACAATGCGAACCAAAGTCAGCGCCAGACCTCCGATTACGTGTTGTTATTACGAGTCTAGCTATACTAGTAGCAGGGGAGCCCACGATGCTATAGGTATGCAGATTTATTCGAGCATGGTTGGGTTTTTGAAGTTTGGATGATTGTAAGAAAAAAGGTTATAGGATGTGTACTCCTCCGTCGGCGGGATGACTGTTTAAAAAAAAAAAACTTAAAAACAGTTACACGGACATACTTCAAGGCGTGACATATTCATAGTGTATATGCCTTACGTATCTGTGATAACGGAAATTTGTTAATTTGCCGGTTTGCATGCCAGGAGTGGCCGTACAAAGTGTAGAACATTGTAGAAAATAAAATAATCGAGGGGGTCTGATTTTCAGAGAGGGTGTTAAAAAGAAGCTCCCTTATAAAAATCCGACGATTTGGACATGATTTAACATTTTGGCGGCTTTTAAAAAAAAAACGAACATACATATAGAGAGCTTATAAATGATGGAGGTACTTAACAGAATGCAAGTGTTAATCTGACGCGCTCGAGTAAATCCCAAAATCCCCTCTTCGGCTCCCCTACCATAGGAGTAATCTGCGAGGTAAATATTGTCATATGAAAGAGGTCAATATAGTTCCTATTCCCTTGTAATAAAGACTTTTACAATGCATATGCTCAGAAAGTGTTTTTTTATAAGGCTAAACTTATGCATAGAAAGTAATGTTGATGCTTTTGTCCAGCGTGTCCACATTTACGACAGTTTGTTCCAGCAATCTGCTCCACTCTACGTAAACGCACATGCTTGCGAATAAACCCAAGCGGGTGCAATAAAAGTAAATTATATTCTATTATGCGAGATTGTACTTTCTAATGGATCTTGAAAAAGTCAAAAGTAATGCTTACATTGGTAAAAATAAGTCGAAAAAACAAAAGCACTTAAAATAATTGTCACTGTCCTCAAAAAAACATCCAACTAGGTAAATATAGTATTAAAATTATAATAATTTGTGAATTCTGAACGAATAAGCATACGATTTACATAAAATAGACTAATTATAATTTTACGTACTTAATAAATAATGTCAATGTAATTTTGTTGCTCCAGTCAATATGACCATGATAGCTTAGTTGGTACTAAATATAACTGTACTTTATTACCAGAAATAGTGTAAGGCGCGCGGTTGTTTCAAATAATAAAATATATGCTTCAGTATTCTGTACGTGTCCGCCATCAATTCGTGAAATGTAATAATTTTGTACCTACTAACTGGTTTATTTTTTAAACATGCATTAGTTAAAAGTAAAATTTTGTTTTAATAACAATTAAATTAAATTGGATAGGTACTCGTAAAACTAATAAGTAGAAATTTTAAGATAAATTAATTTGTGTACTTTTGGCGCATCAAGATAGCTAATTAGATCTGTAATGTTATGTACGCTACTAAAAAAGGGGAACAAATAAAATGATCACCTAAATAACTTTTGATATCATCAAATTTTCAAACCCTAAAATAAGGTTGAACACTCAAAAAAATTTATCGATCAGCAATTCCGAGTCACCAAAAAAATTCTACCTATTTTTGCAGCACTTGCACCTATTTTACTTATTGCGTTCCTATAAATTTATAATCGCATCAAAAAAATTGTCAAGTACCACCAAAAACACTAAACTACCACCTAATCTCATGCACCTTTTTTCATTAGAATTACATCCAAATATTATATACATCGCATGCTACATTTTAATAAACAGTTACAAATTAATTGTTTTTAGCACTATAAATATTTCAGTTATTTCCAAAATGTTATAAATTAGAAAGTAAAATTTAAAATTAATTTAAAAAGCAACGCGCAATGTGGCTGTGTGAAATAATAACACGTATACTGCTATCTCACTCAATCAAATACAAAGAATTGTCTGAAGCATAAAACCTATTGATATGTCGTTAGAGTGAAAGGTACCTATTGCTGTTTCATTCTAACTACCTATTGCTGATGGTTTACAAACTGCAAGAAGTTTTTTTTTTTTTTAATGCGTTGACGTGAGCGCGTTTGATTGAAACCTTTTATTTGAAAATGAGTTTTGTTGATTTATTAAATTGTTAGTTTGTTATGAAAATGGATAAAGGTCCTCAAATGAGTTTACTTTATTAATATAGATAGACTTTCATGGAAAAATTAAAGGAAGTTAATAGGTAGAAATAGGTATAGGTAGGTTTAGGTTATGTTAGTTTTGCATCGGCCCGAAGGGCCAAAACAACTCAAAATAGGAGCTCCGCGCCAGCGGAGATCCGTCAATACTGTTCCAATCTCCACTAGTTTGAAATTAAAATAGCTATTTTTATTTAGCGCTGTCTTGCTCGCACGCGGTGCGAGGTGCGAGCGAGACGGACCGTATGGAAAACCGCATCAGTGTGCTAGCAATGAGGTTAGACTAGATTGGAACTGCTTTGCACGTCGGACATTAAAAAACAATTGCCGCGTGAAATTTGGTGATCATGTAGTATTTCTGGGTATCGAAAGAATTATTTGGGTGTAAATAATTTTAATAGGATTACGAGCCCTGTAATATTTGGATGTAAATTATATGAAATTTGGTGTTTGAAATTAGGTGATCATTAAGTATTTTTGGGTAGTGACTAATTTATTTGGTAACAATTTAATTTATTAGGTTATCGACATGTTACTTCTTTGAGTTGCACTTTATATTTAAAAGGAGTTGAAAATTTGGTGCGAATCTAGTAATTTTTGGTAATCAATGTAATTTTTTAGAGCATCATTCGGCAACTAATTTGGTGGTTCGTTAAATGCTACCCCTAAAAAAGGAGCGAAAACTTTCATTTTACTGTCAGTTTTTTTATCGGTAACCAGTTATAATTACTTTAGTGTTCTTGTATTACGATAATCTATTACCGTTTTGTACTTAGTCTTAAAAAACTAATTACTCGAAGAGGCTGCCTCGTCATCACCTAATTTAAAGATGTTTCCACTCCACATCTTACACATTGTGTTAGATATGCGCCTAAAGAGAGAGAGACAATGCAATTTGTACAAACATAGCTTCCTCTAATAACCATACTTGTTAATTATACTAATATTGTAAAAGACATCTTCATCAAATCGGTCCTATCTTTTTCGTTTATGGGGTCACAACCTAAAGAAGCATCTATAACCTCCTCAACTGGTTGACATATCAATTACGACGCCCATGTTCCATTTACACTGGTTGCGTTCATAACCGATCTCATTTCTACTGCATGACTGGCCCCATACTTACTGAACATGTCGCTGATGCTTTTGTATGAGCCAGCAAACAACGCTATCAAAGAAATAAGGCCGATGAAAATGTTCTTCCACAGGATCCAGTTGAACCTGCCAAGGCCTCTGTCCCAGTTGTGAACGGTATCCACGACGGCGGGTGTAAGGAGGCCGAGGGTCGAGAGGAAAATGGCACCAGAGAGGCTGATGAAGAGCTCCAGGTTTGGGAAGGCGGCTGCTAGGGCAACTGTGAACGAAAATGTAATTGCATAAAGTTTCTATGTAATTTCAAATCACCTAGTAAGTGTAAAGGTGAGAGAAACCCCTTATCTTAATTGAGACTGCACTTATAGTATAGTACATTTATCTCACCAGCGCGGGTTAGCCATAGTTGTAGATGATGCATATACGAACACCTTTATAGACAATATGCAAGTATAGCTCAACACACAACCATGGCTCACCCGCGCTCGTGAGATAAACGTACTTTACCTAGTTGATATAGTAACTACCTGAACCAACAACAGCGGCGGTCCGGATGGAAATTTGCGTGATATTGTGATATCTGACGGATATCTTATTGTGGATGGTTCTCCAGATCATCTCCATGGGTACGTATAACTGGAGACTATATGTGAAGAGAATTGCCAGAGCCATGAGAATCTTGGCGCTCTGAGCCATTCTGAAAAGAGAAACAAGAGGTAAATTACCAAATTCATTAAACAGGCAGTAAGCATAAGGTTTGCCAGGAAGGTTACGTGAGTCTCGATGTATTGGCAGATTAAGATAAGTGCTGGTCTCCCACTCTCACCACAACGTATCCTCGGGAACTCAGTACTTCTAGTATAAGTAAGTTTTTTCGAAATAAAGTTAAGTGAGGTCGCCAGTACCTCTAGTACAAGTTTTTTTCGAAGCAAAACACAAACCAGCGCGTTTGCGTTTAGTCTCATTTTGAGAGGCAACGCGAGCAGCGCCTCTCGTGGCCTTTTAATGGTAAGTATTTTTGCCATATAAATTAAGACTAAACGCAAACGTGTTCGTTTGTGTTTTGCTTCGAAAAAAACTTGTACTAGAGGTACTGTAGTTCTAGTATAAGTTTTTTCGAAGCATTAACTAATTCGAACGCGTTTGCGTTTTGTCTCAAAATGTATGAAAACGCTCTCACCGAGTTTGAAATACGCGCGTTCATCGGTTAGCAACAAATGTTATACTTGCTGTTTTAGTTTCCACTAGTGACCACCAGAGGCGATGTTCACGTTTTCATACCACTTTCATACATTTTGAGACAAAACGCAAACGCGTTCGAATTAGTATATGTTTCGAAAAAACTTATACTAGAGCTACTGGCGACCTCGCTTAACTACCAGGAACACAATACAATATACTTACAGAGCAAATAATAGTTGTTATGGCTCTTTATTCTGTAAGATGGAGGTACTGCCCCATTTGGTCTGCTCTAAATATGAACAAGATGACATTCCGCTGTGCCCTGCCTCTCTAAGCTACTTGAACATAGACAAATATCTGACATCAATCACTTACATTTCATCCTGCGGCAAATTCAAAGTAATGCTTCCCCTCACTTCATCGCCATATTTAATGTAACCGAAAAAGCCGACGACTCCGTAGAGCGAGATGACGATAGTCATCGCAACGTTTAGAACGCCCGGGCACCCGAGGAACTGCTGTGGTTTCGCCATCTCATTCTCGACCGGCATCACGACGCCGATGCCCTCCATCGCGAATATTACCGTGCTGGAAAATAAATTACGGTTAAGAAACCACCTGCTGTCGGTCGCCACAAATTTAAACACAATTCCATGGGACACCGGCTGACGCATATGCATATATGATTTATAATACCAAATGAATGAAAGTATGCAGCAGTCGGCAACAGGCAGACCGCGGTCCATATCAGGACCGCAGAAGGTCGAATCCTGGACCCCAATTAATGTTAAATATGCTGCATTGCATATTGATTTCATTTAAAGATTTTTTTTCTGGACCTCGAAAACATTTTTTTCAATCATATCCGGGCCCCACTTAAAACTAATTGCTGACCCCTGAGTATGTCATTTTCTCATACCCACTTACCTGATAAACAAAGGCCACTGGGTGACACTGGCAACCATGACACGTTCCTTAGGTTTGAAATCGAAGCCATTGAAAATATAATACATGGTGATCGCAAAGCATATGACCAGGCAAACGTTTGCGATAGCCGAAAACGGCACCAGCCACTTCAAGTTCCTGATCTGACATATGAGGACCAGGGGAACGAGGGTCAGAGCGCAGTACGTCTCCACTGACAGCTTATAGTTTGGCATGTATTCGTCTAATACCTGAAAATAGAAAATTGCAGGCTTGGTTAGGTAGAATGAGGCGAATTCCTGATTTGTCGGCGCGGAGGTGGTACGATATGAGAAAACCGGTCAAGTGCGAGTCCGACTCGCGCACCGAGGGTTCCGTACACAGTTCTTGTATATGTAGTTGTGTACCCGTCCCGACCCCATTAATTCAGGAACAATCTTTAAAAAACATGACAGCACCATCTATCGGCGCATTGTGTTACTAATTTGCGCGACTGAATAACTTAGTACGTATGTTGGTTTTTCAAGGATAATTCTTTATCACATCAACCGATTTCAATAATTGTTTTTTTATTTGAAAGAAGGTATTTTCAACGTAATTTTGTAAATTTAAATATAAAACAAAAATATATACAAAGGTGATTAAATTACAAACTTAGTATAGAAGAGTTTTTTGATGATTAAAAAAAAGAAAAACTAGATAGAGCTATGGCTATAATTTTCCTGTAAAATATACATGCATATTAATGTTGTGTAATAATTTCAAATTTTTTCCTTCGTAAACTTCGGAGATAAGGGGGGGGGAATGGTATTTTTTTTTACATTTTCCCTCGTAAATCAAAATTTCCCGAACGAAAAATAAAACTAAAAATTGTTTTGGAATGTACAAGTCAAGCCCTTTCATATGATACCCCACTTGACATAGTTGCCAGACTTTAAAATTTTGAACCCCCTTTTATCTGTCATTATTCACAGAAAATAAAATAAAATAATTTAAAAAACCATCTTCTATGTATCTGGGTTACCCTTGTTTATAACTATTCCAAATTTCAAATCGATAGGATAAGTAGTTCCTGCGATATTTAGCGATGTGACAGACAGACAGACAGACAGACAGACAGACAGACAAAGTGAAACCAATAGGGTTCCTTTTTTACCTTTTTGGTACGGAACCCTAAAAACTGTCAAATGTCAGTTTCAACTGTCAGTCAACTCGGTACCACTTTTAGTGCTTCGCGGGATGTGCGGAAGCGGGACGATGCGAAGGCATTACTCGTCCGCTTCTGCGCATAAATATTACTACTGCGCAAATGTAATACTGACAGTATTCCGTCAAGTGAGAATCTTTGCGACGTCAGTATGTTGGCGTCAAAGAAGAAAATATCACTTATTGATCCCGCCCCGTCCCGCCAAGTCAGGAAGTCGCACGAGCGTCGCCAATGGCACAAAATAAAAAATATACAGAAGGTCCGTTCCCGCCGTTCTTGAAAATACATACCTAAACTTGCCCGACTCACAGGGTTGCTTCTGTATTGATTCTGAATTTTAAAAAGGAGTAGGTATATTAAAAATTCTTCAACATGACATTTAAATATGAACCAGCGTATCTTGATAAAAAACCCGCCAAGTGCGAGTCGGACTTCGCACATTTAGGGTTCCGAATCAACCTCAAAAATATGATTTATCAATATAATAGTATTTGTTGTTAAAACATACGTAATATTGAACATTGTCACCAAATTTCAAGTTCATAGGTCAATGAGAAGTCTAAAAATTCTTCGGAACAAATTTTGTGACAGACGACGGACGGATAGACGGACGTCTGGGCGACACCAATAGGGTTCCGTTTTGGCCCTTCGGGTACGGAACCCTAATAAATTGATGCGTGACCCGCTGCGAGTTGCGACTTGTGACCGGCGGCGGTCGAGAGCGCCAACAAAGAATATACCTAATTAATTAGGTACCTACTTAACTAAACCATAGTACTTAAATACTGGTGTTTTACCAGCGAACGATAAGATGAATGTGTAATGGTTGAACGTCGTTATCAAAGCGGCTAGTTTCAAAAAAAAAATTACCTACCTACCTAGGTATTGTAACTACCAAAATGAGAAAACCGTTGTATTTACCTTTCAATATCGTTTGAAAATTTGAAGAAAGTGTAGGCACAGTTTTTTGATGTATTTAAACATTAAAATACATTCCAACTGTAATAATATCGGTTATTCATTTTGACGTACGTGACACAAAGTACCTACGTAGCGGCGGGGACGTCAAGTGATCAACGCGCGCACAACTAGCACTCGTGACAATCGCGACTAAGCATTGCCGAGATCAACCGAGAATGCCTGTAAATGTTACGTCTGTGTGCGTGCGGCGAAAATGGCACTTTGTACTGAGCGGACTCTCTGCTCCGGCGCGCGCCGCCGCTATTTACTTTGTGCCAATGGGGAGCAGGGAGGGGCAGCTGCCCCCCCTAAAAGTTTTATATGATCTAGACTGTACCCACAATCATACTTTGAAGAATCGTGTGGTTTCTTAAAGGTATGGACATGAAATTCTCAAACGATACTTGGAGCTAGCAAACATGTGAACCGTGAATTGAACTATGAGCATCTCATTGCAATACAATACAAATTAAATTGATCTGCAAATGAATACCGAGGTTAAATCTCTTGGAAGTTGTGGCACTATAGTTTATAGTTTATTTATTACTGTGATTGCAGGTCTTACCTCTTTGAAATTCTCAGCAATAAAGACGATATACACGCACAATGCCGCAAGGTACGTCACGGTCATCGCGTAATCCACAAAGGTCCTGAAACAATTATATCACATATCAATTATAAATCAAAATTAGGGTTCAAATTGGGAACTTGCGTTAAGATTGCATGGATAAATTATATTCGTTATCCAATAATAATAGTTAATAATAATTTAATAACAGGCAATGTCCTGATTGATCCATCAACGCAGACGCAGCAGAACCTTGATTTTTTTACAGTAGGTTCGTTATATAACGTGACCACTCGCTAAGAAAGGATTTTACTAAATTGAACCCCTAAGAGGTTTCAAGATTTGTGTGATAATATCTAAGTATTTTTTGAATTGAGAGATTTAAAACTGTGAATATAAATATATACATACACTCTGTCACAGGGGTGACACGCCAAGGAAACTAAGCGCTGTGGCTAAGTATGTGTGCGTGCCCTGTCGGTACACGCGTCAATTTGTGTGCCGGGTGCGTAGGGTTTTGTTTATTATTCTTTCCTAGCAGGTCGCAAGCGGCCAGTACAAAGAATGTTACATACTTACAACCTTATCTAGGCATGACCCAACTGACAAGTAACCCGATCGTAACCAGGCGGGCGTCTTAGGGACGAGGTAACTGACCTCGGTGCGGGGGGTTCGTGGCCGTTCTGTATGTAATACTATTATACTATTCTGTGACTCTGTGCTTAAATACAACAAAACATATACATACATAATGTATAGCGTTTTTAGAAATTCGTTCCCTAAAGGGGTGAAAAAGGGGGTCCAACATTTGTACGGGGAGTAAATCTTTTCAAAGTGAGAGTTTTCTAACTTCGTTCGTATACTTGCTTCTATTTACTTGGTGGCCTTTTCTATCTTTATAGTATAACTAATGGTTGAAAATACGGGACAAAACTATTAGCGAGAAAGTAAAATGTCCATTCACCGCTCAAATTAAAATTATTTGGCAATTAAGCTATCGATTATAATATAACATGGTGTGTGCAACTGTGCATATAAAAAAATCACGGCTGAATTCAAATAAGAAGTACAGTCGAGGTCATTAATATGTATACACTTTTTTACCTAATGGTATGCGTTTGCTTACAAATAGTAGGCTACCGCATTCGATTAGATAAAAAAGTGTTTATATATTAATGACCGCGACTGTACCTAGGTAGGACACATGAAGTTTAATAATCATTCAATGGCACTTCGAGATCTGTATAATGTAGAATTAAAAAACCGGCCAAGTGCGTGTCGGGCCACGCGCAAGGTAGGGTTCCGTAGTCGTCCACCCGTTACATTATTTGGACTAAAAAGTTTGCAAACTTATATTTACTATGTTTTTGAAAGAATTAACAACATTATCTAAGGTATCAATGGAAATTGTACGAAACTTTGCTACATTTCTGAAGTTCGACTATTACTCGTTAACTAGTAATGTCTACTTAGCTGTGATAGTTTTCCTTTTAAATTCATCGTATATACTACTACCATAATTTTTGTCACATGCCTACTAGCCACCGTTTAGCTGGCAGGGGGGGGGGGGACACTTGACCATAGCAAAAGTTATCACTTCAAAGCTTAATATCACGCCAACCAATTCTTTAATCAAAAAATTATTTTAGAAACCTTATAATATTTTTGAAAGAGCTATCCAACGATAACCCAAACGATGGGGTTTGGCAAAAAAAAAAAATTGCACCACCACTTTACATGTAGGGGAGGTACCCTAAAAAATATTTTTTTTAAAGATTTTATTCTACCGTTTTGTCGGCGTCATTGATATGTATACTCATGCCAAATTACAGCTTTCTAGCATTAACGGTTACTAAGAAAAACGGGGGACGGACGGACGGACGGACGGACGGACATGGCGAAACTATAAGGATTCCTTGTTTACTACGGAACCCTAAAAATGGAGAGAATACAGATAACGTATAGGTACTTGATTGACTATTATGTCAGTCACCGAGCTAGCTAATACTAGGTTCTTAATTCCAGGGAAAAAAATAACGGTATTATAATATTATAACAAGATACCATAAGGGGGTAACCTGCATTAACATTATTATTCTGCCACGCGCCATGCCACCACGCGGGAGGATATTTTGTATAATATTTTGAACGAACGAAATAACGAAGTTCTACCCCATAACCCCATAACCATATTCCAAACTTATAAAAGCTGCAAATAACTCAATGTCACTGCAGGTCTGATGATTAATGATGTTCAAAAATACTGCAAAGAAGTTAAAACTTCAGTTCTTGCAGAGAGAAGTTTCGAGAGTCTCATAATTTATGATAACATTCACGCGTAAATTGGTAATAAAACTAGTTTTTGACTTTAATTGTCGCACGAAGCACTAATTAAAAATATTCTTAAAACCTCCCGAACTATAGTCTATGTCAACTAACTATGGTCTAAACCGACTTGAATTAATTACTCAATTAGGTGTGACTCTTAGGGATATAATTAAGAATACAGAAAGTATAATAATTATCTACACCAATTTGAAACTAGGTAACTTTTATTTAAAAAGGGTTTTTGAAAATTTCCGTAAACCGATTCAAGAAAAAGATAATTATCAAATCCGCTCACAACATTTAAGACAATCAGTTGAGAAATGCTGCTACCCTATGGACGAGAACAACCGGAAATCCTTAATATCCGCCTTATATATATAATATCTGGGCGGCCGAGCTTTGCTCGGCGTTTTCCCGGCCATGAGACCTAGGTAGATCGATTGCTCGTCCCCGAAAACCCCCACATACTTACCAAATTTCGTCAATATCGTTAGAGCCGTTTCTAAGTTTTTAACAAAAAACTTTACAGAATTTATTCACGTCGAAGTTACCGGGAATAGTAATTTATTAACGCCTAGAAAGATATAACGCTCCAATTTAAATTATTCCATTCCAAGTCGCCTTTCATTTGAATAAGTGTCGTTAAATAACTTTTCCATTTTCACACGAGTTCCCTAACTTATGCTACATAATAAATACCATTGGCAGCTTAAACACTTCAATTATGTTGGTTTAGATGAAAAATACTGCAGGTACCTATTTGTTTTATATGAATTACACGTCGAACGTTCGAACACGTCGTAACTATTTTTTTAATAATAATAATAATAATGGCGTAGGGATGTGACGACCCCATCGCCCACTGGTTCTCCAGTGCAATCAGTCAACGTAAGGCAGCTTGTGGCGGGCTGTTAGGGAGTAGCGACCCTACGTACCTGAGTGCTCCTGGGGGTGTGCCTGGGGTCAGGATGTACTGATCGGTTGGTTGGTTGGACGGGCCCCCCCACCTCTGGCTTGCCTTAACCGGCCGTCCAGAGTGGAGTCGCAAGAGCTGTTGCTCGAGGGTAGATGTGGTTACATAAGATTGGCGAGTTGGCTATATGTTGAAAGTCCAGTGCCACCTCTCTACCCCCCAGCTCTCTGACAGGTGTTGCCCCTAGGCCATTTTTTAATGTCGCTATTTAATAGGGGCCCATCAAGCAGCGAGCAAGTCACCGTCTGCCGGAATTAAAATGCGAGACTGTTTTATTAGGCAGGCGTCCGATGTCTCACCCAATAGCCCGGCCATTAGTCCATCATCTTCACCTAATAACACGGTTCATTTAAATTCCATCCACCAACAATAGTCCCTATACACCCTGGCGGGTGCTGTCTCTGTGTGCGTCCCATGACACGGGCAGGGACAGCATCCGCTCGGTGTATCCCTTGCATTTCATTAAATTGTCAAAAGGGCCTCTACGTGTTGGCTATGTGGTACTCGTTGGTACTTCGGCACCTCGGTACTTCGGCTCCGCGCACGCCTCCCAAAGGTCCGGGACACCATTGTCCCGTGAACGGGAAAGACATACAAATAATAATAATGTTTTATTGCAGGCATAAAAATTTTACCTATACCGGTTTACCGCACATGATGAAAAAGTGATGAGTCTCCGGCAAGTCAACTCAGAATGAAAGTAAAGTTTAGAAACGAAAAACATGTGTAGGTTGTAAGTGATTATATCAAATCCTTGGCACGTGCTGGGGTGGATTACAAAGTAAACTTTTACGTGAAAAAATTTGTAAGTTGAGTAAAAGTTCTGAGTTTTGAATACCACACCCAAAAGTTACAGTATACGTTACACTAATAGAATTTGTACACAATAACGTACGTGACAAAATTAGCCCAAGGCCGTAATTTCTTCGGTCCAAACTTGAACGCCGCGCCACACGTCTCTGCGAAACCCATTGATGGTTTCTTCGCGTCAACGCATACTTCTTGAGACGTCCTTACCTGAAATTACGAATAGAAAAACACGTAAGAAACATTTGCGTGTTAAAATCAGGGCAGGGAATAATTACGAATATGGTTAAATTCCATCGTGTAGAATTGTACGCAGTGTCTGATAGGAGGAAACTCTTCTTTAAATGCCTAAGAGCAGTGCGCAAACGATGAACAGATCGTGTAGACCTGTACTATTATGACTCCGTGGAAAGACTGGTAGTGTAGGGCATTGTAAATGACAGATCAGGCCAAGGTACTAACAAGTGCTCCACTTAACGAATGGACACACAAAGCGCAAGCAAGAGAGAAATGTAGGAAGATTGTGCAGCGTGCCACCCAAAAACCACATGGATGACCACGACTGTTCTGTCAAGAGCATACGTCTAAGAAGAAGAACTATCACGACATAAGATTGAAAGAGTCATTAATGCTAATTAAAACTACTGGAAGCACTTACCAATACATACACGCAGTGTGTACAGATGAACCCAATGATAATGGTGCCGAGAGCCCCAGCCGCTAGCCCCGAATTCTTGAACGCGTTCGGCATGGCCAGGATACCAGAGCCAAGGGAAGACTTGAGTAGATGCACCAGAGAGCCAACTGTCCTGTCAGATCGGAAATAGATGAAAATTTATTCATGACACTTAATAACAAATAAGCAACTACAAAATACGACGAATGGTCCCAAACAAACTCTGTGCAAGTTTAATTCGTCGGTATTGGCACTGCCGAATATATTAATTTTTTTGCAAACCATAACCACGTTACTCGATTTCAATAGCTGTTATTATTATGTTATCAATGTATAATGTATAAAATATTATAAAAGTCACCTTATATCTATGAACGAACACCACAACAAAGCAAAGTATATGTCGCAGGCAAATCGTATAATCCGCCGTATTACATTATGGCTAGGCGTTTTACAAAACAGAGCCGTTTTTTATTACGGCGGGTCAACGATTAGGCGGATTGAATATGGCTGATTGAAAATCCGCCGCAATGTGTTCGGCGCTTTGCTTGCTTCAATTTGCCTAGTCGTAATGTAAAAAAGCGGTTCAGTCAGATTCTATAATTCGCCGTAATACATTTCGGCTAGCCTTTTCACAAAAAAGCGACGTTTTAGCTGTTACCTCTTTGACAGTTTTTAGTTCCCATATTTTGGCAGCGCTGTTTAGCAATGACAATCCGGCCATTTTGTAAAACGGCGGATTATGCAATCCGGCAAGTACAATCCGGCTAAACGTGAGCCGCCATTTTGTAGAACGTATTGCAATGACGATCCGGCTAATCGTTAAGGCGATATATCGATTGACAGAGACACCCTTTGTTTTTCGCTCACGACAAAACGGGATGCAACCCTCTCCGAGAATGGCTTTTTAGACAAATCTCGTTAAATATCTGACTGTGTGCAGGTTTATTAAATTTCCTCTTGTCAGTACCTAGATGAGATAAAATACCATCATATTAACTTAATCGTGTCTTTTAATAATGCGATGTTTTAGTAGGCTGAGGATAAAAAGGAAAATATAGACTCGACTATGGATTTATTTTCTATCGAGAAAATTTTAAACAATCATGTTTCGCTATTGTCAGTACCACAATCATATAGTCAAGAATCATATATCTCAAAATCAGCCCCTACTGTTTGCTAGTCTGGGCAGGACAGCGTTTCAAATTCTCCAAATTTCTCAGTGTAGCGCCTTAACCCGCCGTATTACAAGTAAAGGGCTCTGTTTTGTAAAACGGCTAGCCGTAATGTAAAACGGCGGATTATACAACCCGGCTGCGACATATATACTACAATGGAAAGGACGACAACAATTTTTACTTACGAATTCGGATGGGAAACATTTCGGTGCTCAAAAGGATTGTACTCCTTTTCATTGATGACTTCTTTTGAGCCGAGGCTTAACGTGGATTGAAAGCCGGGATTGCCAGCTAAGTCCGCCCTGAAATCAGAAATTAAGTATACGGACTTGCATATCCCCTCTTAAGTACCTGGATCAGAGACAAGTATTTATCATGACTGACTACTTGCAGCACCTGAACTGGACAGTGCAGCTGTCGGAATACTCCCTCCAGCAGGAGTCATCTGAATGTCATGTTGAAATTTCCCAAAGGTTAGCTGGAAGAAATCCTTTATAGGGATAAGCTCGCCTTTGTACATACCTACATGTCATCTGTCCTTGTAATTTAATATGTTATGTTTACTCATGTACAATAAATAATTTGACATACATACATACATATTTTACATTATGTAGCATGCGAATGTTTAATCATTGTGGCGCTGGCGCACTTTTTAAAGAATGAGCCTGCTAGTTTCACTATGAGGTCTCTATACCATTCATTAGAGGTCAATCTTACAGTGACCTCTCAATAGTGAAACTAGCTATATAGACATTGGCGGTCTACCTGGCTCCTCGATCTCCTGTAAGAGACACGTTTATTTAATTTTCTTCTGCACACGAGAAAATGATACGCAAAACTTTCCGGGAATGGCTTGTTTGTTAAGGGAAGTAATCGCCGAGTTGAAATTATGATATTCTATTATAGTATTCTATTATGGTATCCTATATATTACGTAGTGGTCTGGGGTATCTTAAGTAGGGTACCTACTGGGTTCGGAAAACCAGAGGCGCGGGTTTGACTCCTGTCTTAGGCTACGTGACAGATTACGGTTCAGATTTTGTTTGTATTTGTTTTTTGGTTCAAATAATTGACATCGCTGGTGGACGCAGTTTTATGGAACAAAATCCAATTCTTATAGTACCTCATTCTTAACGCAGTAGAATTCAACACTTAACCTCTTGACCGCCGCAGTAAATTACTTAAGTCGTGCACACGCCAGTCTTTGTCGCAAAAGTCGGAAAATGAACCTTACTTGATAGCACGTGGGTTGCGTTTATATTGTACGCGTTGTCATCTATACATGACAATGGCGTTGTATGCACGGCGGCTCTTGTCATCTATACGTGACTGTGGCGGTAAGGAGGTTAAAAAGGCTAAAATCGCAAAACATGACGTAGTTCTGCATACTACCCTAACTGACCCATACAACATATTTATAAAATACAGGACACGTAATCATGCTTTGCAATTTCGATATCTAGCCTATCTCTAATGTTGCTAGATTGTTAAGTAGATAAGTAGTATGTCTATTCATGAAACTAACATGTTTGTGTTTCATACCTTTCTTCAAATTCTCACAGATTCCAAACTGGACTATAGCTAAAATAGGTTTGATGAAAGTTATTGTAAAAACCATATAAAACCATACAGAACAGGAGAGGACGAATATTTGGACACCTGTTACGGCACGACACCTTTTTTGTGAACATTTTGGAAGGGAAAATTGAAGGAAGAAGGGGAAGAGGTAGACCCAGATTGCCTTACTTCAACCAAGTGAAGGAGAAAATTGGTGCCGCGTCGTATCAGGACGCTAAAAGACTGGCAGAGAACCGGGAAGACTGGCGATCTCTCCACCGGCAAGAGCGTAGCTCTTAAGTTTTATGATGATGATGAAAGTTATTGTTAGTTAAATTAATTAACTCTGTACTAGTGCTGTATATGGAAACGGGAAACTAGCGAAGTGAGAAACTTGTGTCGATGATATTGGTACACTACACTATCCTACTGCTGCAGTTTATAGAATATTGACTCCTAGAATTCGCAATAATTTGGTGACGAAGATCATTTTGATCTTCGTCACCAAAAAACACCAATGTGTGTGTGTTATTTAACACCTTCTAACCTAGTGCATCTGTTTAGATTTTCCAGGTTGTGTCAACATAAATTTACTAATACCATAACTAAAAATAAATATCACGCTTGAAATTGAAATAAAATATTACTCGTACTTACGTTGAATTAAAATTATCCATAATAATGGTCGATTTTTTCTCGTCTTTACCCATTTTGCCGTGTTACTCTGAAACAAAAGACAAAAATATATGTGTGTTGGTTGCTGATTTAGAAAGACACAATTTTATCGCACTCTCTTAGAAATTTGGGACTCTCCTCCCTCATTGCAATGAAACACTCCGTAGCCTTACCCATCTAAAAAGTTTTAATGTACGTTCTGATCGAAAAGCATAATAACAAAGTCACTTCCGTAAAAACTAGAGCCTACGACAAAGCTTGGGATTATGTAGCGGACCTCGGGAGTCCTTAAGGATGCAACTGTACTGGGTAACGCTAGAAGGATGATGAGTAACAAATTGAATAAACTTAAAAGATGCCTACTTAGTTATCATGCAGTTTATGGTCTTGTTCTTGAAATCTTTTTTTATTTCACGTCGGTAAATAACAAAATAGTAGTTTATGACACACCTGGCCATAAAGCGGCTATTACCGCACGCTCCGCGCGCGAAAAAACCCACTTCCTGGCCAGGGGGTGACATAAAATTTTGTACTTAACACGGGCGGTAATAAAGAAAGCCTCAGATCGCATATTTATCGCCCTTGCCTTCGGCTCGGGCGTCAAATACCTGCGATCTGAGACATTCTTTGTTTTACCGCCCTTGTTCAGTAATGTACTATTATGCAACTGGTACATAATGAGAGGCATTAGAACACGAGTGTTTTAATGCCTAATTATCTGCAATCATATTATAAGTACTCTAAGATGGGTTCAGAAACCGAAGTAAATAAATACAATAATTTTAAACAATACAACCTTTTTTACACCTGAATGTTATTTTAAAAAGTGAAGAGTCCCTATTCTGATTATCATGTCGTTCTAGCTCAAATTTCGTGCGATATATACTAAAAAAACATCGAGCTGACATTTCGCATCGACTGAATTTGAATTTTCAGTGATACTAGAATAAGGGACATGTCAACTACGACACTTAAATTAAAATTTTGAGAGCTTTGTTATACAGCTTAATATTATAACATTAAATATAATGAAATTATAATGAAATTTATATTACTAGAAGGATCTTCTTTCACTAGTATAGCTGTTACTACATACTTTGTGCTATAAGTAGATACCTATTGTTTGTTCGGAGGCCTAAGGCCAAATAGCCCTAAAACACTACTACTATACACTATTTCACTATTACTGCTGTAGCCTTAGCCACAGATAAGAAAATTGTCATTAATACATTGAATGTTGAAAAGAGAGTCATTTTCTATGGTTTTCGAACGCATATTAGAGGATTTATGATATGTGTGTAGATAAATATCATTTACAAACATTACTTAAGTTCTGCCGCTTCACTGTCTTCTACTGGTTAATTTATAACTGGTTGAGACCGGTCGTCATTAAAAAATCTTTTGACGAGGCATTTTGAAGGCACGCCGAAAAAGGACGCAACCGTTTATCGACGGAACGACATGCCATGCCCAAACGAAGATATAAAGTGCAAGCACGGCAGGAAGGGGCTTATAGACATCCAGGTGCGCAGTAGGGTGATTTGTACGTAAATTGGCTAATGCGCACTCAAGGTCATGTCAAGATGTTAGCCGGCAAATGTATTCACGTCGAGCTCGCAAGGGCATAACAATACCTTTGTACTGTATCGCTTCTACTGTATGTTTAAACTGTGATAATACTGTTCAAACGGGTGAAAGCGACGAGGTAGGTACCAAAATATCCAGCTATTTATGAGTTCAACTGTACGAACAATATGTATAGTCAAAACATGGCTGACCAGTTTTTTGCTGTAATGTTTTCAAATGCAATAGATAATCGGATCCCCGAAGAGCGGCCCGCGAGCGTCGCTATAAGGCCGGTCGCACATTGGACACGTTTTCGTACGAAATTACTTTCGTACGAACACGCACGAAGCTGCGCGAACGATCCCGACCTTGAAAGTACTATGGGAGCGCGGTCACTGGATACGAATTGGTCCAATGTGCTACCGGCCTTGGTCCCCCCAATATCGGCTCCCTCTGAAGACAGTATAATATGAGTTTTGAGTTGACGATTTTTGTCTCCGATTAGAGCCGAAACATGATTGCAATTAATAGGATCCCCTTCTGTTAATATAATCTAGGAGTTATCTTACGTCTCTTTGACTTGCCACTTCTAGCGATTTAATGATGTAAACAAGTAGGAATATTGCATTTTTGCCGCGTTCCAGTTAAGGGTAATCATGGCAGTCTTGACACCGTTAGCGCATGGAATAATACAGGTAAACTACCAACTTATCCGGCATCCGCCGATGACTTTATCGTGTTGGAATAGAGTCAATTTTTCCTTGATCTGTTTTCGCAAAGAGTTGGCGAAGTCTTTAAGTTTTTTAGTTAGGTAATTAATACTGATGTTTTTCGCGAATGGTAGTTTAATGTGCATCCCTGTCTGGCATGATTTCGAAACTTACAAAACTCGACAAATTAAATAAAATGAACTATGTGCAAAATTCATTATCTTCAAAATTTCGCTCTTGCAAATGTAGATAAAACATTGAAGAACCAATAACCGTGTGTGCCATAAATATGTCTGTAGCTTAGACGGAGGAATATCAACTTAAAACTCGTCAAAAATCTATGAATAGCGCGTGGAATGCCTTAATAGTAGTTTATGCAACTGGTACATAATGCCTAATTATGTACAGTTGCATACATTACTTTATCTACACACATATTATAACTACTCTAAGATGGGTTCAGAAACCGTTGTAAATAAATACAATAATTGTGTTAATACAACCTTTTTTGCACGGTTGCGGAAATATCGAAATCAGAACTGGCAACCGATACCTGAATGTTATTTTAAAAAGTAAAGAGTCCCTATTCTGATGTGATCATGTCGTTCTAGCTCAAATTTCGTGCGATATATACTAAAAAAACATCGAGCTGACATTTCGCATCGACTGAATTTGAATTTTCAGTGATACTAGAATAGGGACATGTCAACTTTGACATTTAAATTTTGACAGTTTTGTTTGACGTTTTTATATTTTAACATCATATATGAGATTAAAATTAAAAATTATATTACTGCTGTAGCCTTAGCCACAGATAAGAAAATTGCCATAAATTCATTGAATGTTGAAATGAGAGTCATTTTCTAGGGTTTCCGAACGCATATTAGAGGATTTATGATATGTGTGTAGATAAAATACTGTTTCAATTTAACTAAATGGACATCTGGCCCCAAGCCGTCAATAAAGACGGTATTCTTATTGCATCCATATGCCAGTAGTACCTTATTGACAATACGTAGCTGTACAGTTGCAAAGGTACAAACGATATTTAAACGCACTATGCGGTGCAATTATGCAAATGTATTAAATGGATAATATTGTATAATCAACCGGATGAACTTGACATAACACATTATGTTTATAATGGTGTAATAACTCTATTTATAAAGACTTTATAATAATTCCACGTTGACCACAATACTTAAATTGAATATAAAATTATAAATAACCTAATAATAACAAAAACTAAACTAAAATACATAAATGATAAATCATCATTTGATAAATTTATTGAAAGAGGATGAATTTTTATATCTGTAAAACATGTATGTATGTATACAACTAAAATACTAATCTATGCGCAGTTGTACGGAATGGGTTGTGGAGGGGCGCGTCTTCGTGGATGACATCCACTATACATCGGTTAGTAGTGTGGGTGACACAAGCTACGGCATCATCCTATTGATGGTATGGGGACGTATGTGTGAGTGTGTCGTCGACAATGACGTCACTTGTGTCACGATCCGGATTGCCTTGTCAGACCTTGTTTTCTTAGACCATGGCAATTGTCTTACTGTTGATACAGTGAAGCTTTTAATAGGTTAATCACGCGGCCGTAAGATCATAAACTTAGCAAATCATCTTAATTTGTATAAAAAGTGTTTTCAGCAAGCACCTATGGGGTACCCGATAAATTCGGCCGTATGATCGGTAACTCTAGTAAGGTCTTAAATAATATCGATATAAAGAGCACTGGTCATATATTATGTGGCAACATTTTTGCATTTATTTTGACCTGTCAAACAACTTCGCCAAATGGTGGACCAGAGTTTAGCTTTCCTTCGGTAATAACTCATTCTCTCAGGAAAAACAAAAAGAGAAACAAGCTCTGTCATCCAGTTGCTATGTAATATTTGTTCAGTAAGAGTAGGTAGTTGGTGCTAATTTATATATATATAACCTGATAACCAATAAACTTAGTTTACCATTTTGCATTGTCATATTATCATCAATACCTATACAATTACTCTTCAAACAAGACAACAAATAACTTACGATGTCTGCTTATTATAATACCGTGAGTACCTATGAAATGGTGGCAATTGTCGAGGAAAACATTTCAAAATCGTAAAATGCCCATACTTATAAGAGTTATAAGTAATTCAGTTGATGCTGTTCATTTTCAGCAATACAATAGAAATGAAGCACGTGTCATTCAAAACATGTATTTTGCCATAATATTATCTGCATTTTGTATTATCCTTACGGTGGCCCGACCAGCAGGTTTTCTACCGGTTACATTTCGGGGAGTGTGCTGAGGAATTACACAATTTAATTCCTACCGCCCCTTTCTACCATCGGACGAGCAGGCATACGGCAAGGCGACACCGTTTTACGGTGGCAGTTCCAAAAACTCGCACGAAGCGTTTTACTTCCACTTTTATCGTGAGAACAGCCAAGCTGTGGAACTCCTTGCCGGATTCCTTGTTCCCTGTAAACTACCTTTCGGTCTTCAAGGCGAGAGTGAATCGGTATTTACTATGTAAGCGCGTTCCATCCTAGACCGCAATATCGCTTACCATCAGGACCTGATTTGTGGTCAAGCGCAAACCTATTTAGGATAAATAAAAATAAAAAAGCAGAGGGTCTACTCCGAAATTAAAACTCCGTACTTCGTATCGTATCGTGCCATCCCTTTCACTCTCGTGTTATACACTACATGAGTGAAAGGGACGGCGGCACTATACGAAGTGTGCGTGAGCGTAGGAGCTATGAGTTTTACGTTGTCTAAATTGTGTTCGTATGTGTCACAACTAAATATCTAAACCGCGCTCGTAAGATAGTGACTACCGTAACTAGACAATTACTGTACCCTTACCATGAGTTTGCAATATTTGCATTAGGTGTCTTCCTGATTTGTCGGTGCGGAGGCAGTACGATATGAGAAAAGTGTCAAATGTCAGTGTCAGCTGTCAGTCGACTCAGTATCGCTTTTTACTGCGTCCCTATATTTAAATGAGTGCTTCCTGACTGGGGCGGGATGCGCGGTAGCGGGACGATGCGAAGGCGGTAAGTACTGCTCCGCTTCTGCGCATAATATTACTACTGCGCAAACGTAATACTGACAGTATTATGTCAAATGATGATGATGATGTGATGATGATGATGATGATGTGAAGCTGGTTAAGCCGATTCGGAACCGGAATGATGGCAAGGAGTTGCAGAGGGACATTGATGCAGTTTATCATTGGAGTCTCCGTAATAAACTTCATTTCAATGCCAGTAAATGCGAAATGCTGTCATTCACGAGGTCCGATTCTCCCTTCGAGATTCAGTACACTATTGGTGGTGATCCAATTTCTCGTTTAGGACAGGTGCGAGATTTGGGTGTGCTTTTTGATCCGGGACTCACATTCCATGATCACATCCAAGGCGTGACCAAGGCAGCGTCGGGGAGGCTAGGCTTCGTCCTGCGGAATTCTGCACCGCTGACCATCCACGCTACCCGCGTATTGTATGCGGCGCTCGTCCGCAGTCTTCTCGAGACGAATGCAGTGCTTTGGAGTCCACATGAGAAAAAATACTCTCTCATGTTGGAACAGATTCAGAAGATCTTTCTAAGAACACTGTACAAGAGAATACATTCTTATTACCCATATATGTACCCGCTTCTAGAAAGCGGGATGAGTTGAAGGCCAGACCACCTGCGGCCATCTCCTACAATTACGTCGGTGGGGTTCTGACGTGCCCAAAGTGTGCTCGTACCTTCTCTAATAAGATTGGGTACGTAAGCCACACAAGAGCGCACTTAAGAGCGGAGCTACGAAACCACCCACCATGAATATCACTATTAAAGATGCCAGAATATACAGTCGCTGTGGCCGAGATCGGTCAAGACTATCATCATCATCATATGTACCCTACCTTATTTTTACAGGGGCACCTAGGCTACGACTCCTTACAATTGCGTAGGTTACTCTCCCTGGCTAAATTTACCATCGACATAGTCAGAAGCAGGATCGACTGTGCAGGTCTTGTCGAAGCTTTCGTGCGTCTTTATGCGCCGTGTTCGTACACTCGCGTCCGAAGGCACCCCTTGCTGGCGGTGCCGGCGGCGCGCACGCGGTCGCACACGCACTCTCCGGTCTCGCGCGCGCTCGCGTTTCTCAACTCCGTGCTCGAAGCGCACCCACAGTGTGATCTGTTCGCAAGTCCGATTGGTCGACTGATGGTAGAGTGCAAGAAGATAGCGGAACGTGAGATGCCTGCGAGCACAATAGCATAAGTTTTTCATGTATTTGTCTATTAGTAGTATATAAGTTTGTACCACTTTGGCTCTGCTGTCAAGGTATAAATGTTATTGGTATTAAATAAATAAATAAATAAATGAGAATCTTTGCGACGTCAGTAAGTTCACATCAAAGAAGAAAATGTCACATATCGATCCCGCCCTGCCAAGTCAGGAAGTCGCCTTACACTAGGTTTTTGTGACGATAGGTTTTTCTTTGCTCAGGGTTGATTACCTAATTGAATCTCTCTCGAAAACTCTACTAATCACGCTTCAGTTCTGCTAGGTTAGTTATGTCTGAAAACACGCTCTTTTTCTTTCTTTTGAATATACATCGTATATAAACAGATAATATGGATGACAATATATAGTAACAGGATGTAGATATATATACAAACAGTAAGTATAAGACAAAATAATGAATAAAGCCAATTACTGTGAGTACGTGATGGTCCCATTTCACACGTTGAGTTTTTTGCAACGTGCGTATGAATCATCTAGCGCAGTTTTTATAATAGCCGGATGAGATTGGGTTAGCGATGAGAACATTATGTTTAACTGCTATGCTATTTACAATGTTCGACTCATCGCTCACTTCACCGCTCACCACTATAGTATCTTGAATCTTGACTCCGGGACTCGTATGTACAACACGTGGTCGGGGCTCTCACGCTATGGTTCGCTTAGGGTGAAGTGAAGTGTTCTACAGACCACTAGAATAACACTGCTTCTTAAACCGGCATCTGAGAATAAGGCACGTAGAGGCCCAAATGAGGATTGTCTTGATTTATTCGCTCCTTCAAGTTACGTGCTCTTTCGAGACCGCTATATGTCATTATCATTAATGTTGCCCCATTGTATTAAATTGGCATGGCGATGGGATGGCGATGTTAATACAGGGTGCATTAAAAGTCGTGAACAGGAATATAAAAATATGATTCTATCTGATGATTCTGAACCACTTTTACTATGGGACCAACTTTGTCCGTGAAAATAGAAATCTGCTTATTCATACATTACGATTAGGCGACTGATCTTTTCCTAAGTATGAAAAAGCAGATTTATTTTGGCGAGGACAAAGTTGGTCCCAATCCCAACCCATGGTAAGTGGTTCAGAATCATTTATATATTTTTAGGGTTCCGTACCTCAAAAGGAAAAAACGGAACCCTTACAGGATCACTTTGTTGTCCGTCCGTTCGTCTGTCTGTCTGTCAAGACCCTTTTTCTCAGGAACGCGTGGAGGTATCAAGCTAGAATTTATATCACATACTCAGGTCTACTGTCCCTTATGGAGCGGTGAAAAATATCAAACTTCTAAGCCAACGCAATCAAAAGATACAGCCGCTTATGCCGCAAACTTTCGACACTCGCAAGGGAATCAAAACCTACAGGGTACTTCCCGTGAACTCAGAATCTTGAAATTTGGTACGAAGCAACGTCTTATAGCACAAATAAAGGAAAAATTGCGAAAACCGTAATTTTTTAATTACATTACAATTTACAGCATATAATAAAAATATTTTTAATAATTTAAGTTTTTTACTAGGACCATAACTATGACTCGATTGTCGTGATGGGTGAACTTTTACTTATATACCTACAGGTTTGTACGGAACCCTCGGTGCGCGAGTCCGACTCGCACTTGGCCGGTTTTTATATTTCTGTTCACGACTGTATACATATGTATATGATTCACCCTGTATACTTATTATTAAAATAACATTCAAAATAAGTAATATAAGGTGTTTAATGGACAGCTGTTGATACAACTAATTAACATGTCCTATCGTGGCATTTCCATTGCGGCGTACGTCATCAAATTTTTTAAACGAAGGTCTTAGTTTTGGCTTCGAAAAAAATGCTTTCGTATGACCGGGTTTCCGGTTGTTCTCCTCTACAGGTCGCATTTCTTAACCGATTCCCGTGAAATTTTGTGAGCAGGTACGAAAATTAAATGAAAGTTTTTTGTCGAGTCAATTTTTGGAAATTTAAAAAAACAAACTTTTTTCAATGATTTCTTATTTTTCTGCGGCCGTTTTTTCCTCTACAGGTCGCATTTCTCAAGCGATTCTCGTGAAATTTTGTGAGCAGGTTTTACGACTACATAGAATTTTTTGGTCGAGTAAATTTTCAAAAAATTTGAATTTTTTTTTTGTTTATGGTATGTTCTCCTCTACCAGTGGCGGAGCGTCCATACAACTCGATTCCCACCGGCTTACCTAATTTTCAGCCAGTGCAGTTCTTTTACTACGGCTCATGAAGTATAAGAAAGGCAAATTATTTCCGGCTTTCCTAAGAATATTTTTGACGCGCCGCCACTGTCCTCTACAGGTCGCATTTCTAAACCGATTCTCGTGAAATTTTGTGAGCAGATTCGGTAACTCCATAGAATTTTTTTATCGAGTCACTTTTTGGAAATTAAAAAAAAATAAATAAATTATCAATTATTTTGTGTTTCTCCGGCCGAATTTCGATTTGTTCTCCTCTAAGGCTCGCATTTCACAACCGATTCTTGTGAAGTATTGTGAGCAGGTTGTTTGATTACATAGAATATTTATTTATGTCTAGTAATTTAAAAAAAAATAAAAAAAATTCAATGGTTTGTCCTATTCTACAGCATTTCTCAACCGATTCTCGTGAAATTTTGTAAGCAGGTTCAATATCTAACATAGTTTTTCGAAATTAAAAAAAAACACACGAGGTCTACAGCTCACAGAGCCACTAGTCTTTAGACAAACAACGTGTTTGTCTATTTACATAGGATTCCGTACCCGAAGGGTCCAAACGGAACCCTATTGCTGTCACTCATGCGTCCGCCCGTTCGTCTGTCCGTCGTCTGTCACACAGGCTTACAGCCAAACGGTTAGCTACAGCCTTAAAATTTTCACAGTATAAGCATCTTATTGGTCCAAAGACATATCTACACATAGTCAAAACTTATTTTTAAATATTTTTAAGAGGGCTCCTATACGCTAAAGGCTGCTAAAGGGAGCCACGAAATTTTTGATCAAGCTTAATTTTGCGGTTGGTTAGGAAACCTAAATGTGCGGAGTGCGTACAAGTGCGGTTTTTTTCAAAACAATGAAATACTAAAATCTGAAAAGCAATCATCTTTAAGCTTACAAAATCTTTAGTTTGGTCACAGTCTTACTACATACAGTCTGCAAGCTCGGCTCTTTTTGGGCCAACGATGGGGGGTACGCGGGTGACCGGCGAGTGACGGCGTGGAAAAAAAGCGCAATCTCATTGCGCTTTATATTTTTAAGGGCTGTCAAGTTTGAGATTTTGATAAACGGAGTTCGAGAAAGGTTACATAGGTTAAAATTAATTTCAGTTCTTTTTTAGATATCTGTTGAATTTCGTAATAAATTGCTATCTGAAGAACTGGGAGGTGTTTAGATTTGAAACAATAGGACTATAAATGAAGAAAACCAATATGGTCGCCACTTTTTTTCAGATTCGTAATAAGTGGCCTCTCGGATGCTCAGATATAAATTTTGGACGAAATTGGACTGTAAATTAACAAAATCAATATGGCCGCCACTTTTTTCAAGTCTGACGTCAGATTCGTCCTAAATGACCTGTCGGACACTCAAATATATATTTTCAACTTAAAATAAATAAATAAAAATTCTATTTTTTTTAAACCTGACGTCAGATTCGTTTTAAGTGACGTCCCGGACGCTCAAATCAAATATAAATTTTGAACGAAATCAAACCGTAAACAACAAAATCAATGTGGCCGCTATTTATTTTCAAATCGGACCTCGGATTCGTAAAAAAACATCTCGGCCCACCAGGTATTCATTTTTAATTATGTCGTATCATAAACTAAAAGCTCCATTTATTAATGTAAGAAAATTGAGAGAAATAACTCCTTATTTTTTGTCAACCTTGAACAGTTACGTCACGCGGATGCGTACATTCGAAAGATGAATGAAGTTTGCATACTGGTTGTAGTTTAGTTCTTTATACTGTGGTTTGGTCGAAGAGTATGCCAAAGACATTTTCCGGGTCAGTAAATCCAAGGATTTCCCCGCAAGGATAACCCCGGGAAAGTAACGACGCATAAAGTCTCAAATAAATTTCTTGACGGTTTTCCCCCTGGCCTTTATTCCACCAACTTGAAAGAAGATAGCGTCTATTAAGGCGCTACACTGAGAAATTTAGAAACTTTGAAACGCTGTTCTGCCCAGACGAGGAAACAATAGGGACTGATTTTCAGATACATGATTCTTGACTATATGGTTGTGTTTCTGACAATAGCCGAAACATAATTGCTTAAAATATCCTCGATAGAAAAAAAAAACCAAAGTTGAGTCTACATTTTCCTTTTTTTACTCAGCCTACTAAAACAACGGATCATTAAAAGACACGATCAAGTTAATATGATGGTATTTACCTCATCTAAATTCTGTCAAGAGGAAATTTAATAAACCTGCACACAGTCAGTCATTTAACGAGATTTGTGTAAAAAAGCCATTCTCGAAGAGTGTTGCATCCCGTTTTGTCGTGAGCGAAAAACATTAGGGCGTCTCTTGCAATCGATATATCGCCTTAATAAAAATAAGCCATATTACAATAAGTTGTGAACACAACTTTTCACTTCAATTGGGAGAAGATAAATAAGCAAAGGTTTATCCACCCACAAAAAATAATAAATTCCACGGCCAAAATATAATTTCATTTGTCGCCATTTTTTTAAACAGCTTGACACAGATACAAGATCTTATTATACCATGTATTACCGGCAAGTTTCTCCGGCCGAATTTCGATTTGTTCTCCTCTAAGGGTCGCATTTCACAACCGGTTCTCGTGAAGTATTGTGAGCAGGTTGTTTGATTACATAGAATATTTATGTCGAGTAATTTAAAAAAAATCAATGGTCTGTCCTTCTCTACAGCGTTTCTCAACCGATCCCCATGAAATTTTGTAAGCAAGTTCTATTTAACATACCTACCATAGTATTTGGAAAAAAAAAAAAACACTCACAAGGTCTACAGTTCACAGAGCGACTAGTTTTAGTATATTTTTAATTGAAATCGAATACCCGTAGACTACCTATGCTCCAATGTTTTCCACCCATCCCCATAAAAAATATTTCATAAAATTTGGCTTAATATTCCTAAATATGTAAGTGCGGCGAATTTTACAATGACGACCAAGACAAACAAGTCCAACTTTCTCTCCATGTTCCAAAAACGTTGCATTTTTCCTTATAAAGCAACTCGTAATACAATATCATAATTTCGTCGTAAAGGCATTTTACGACTCCAACCAGCACAATTTTGCGAACAAGTCTGGCTCTCAATTCGAGACACAATATGTGTAGTGTGATTAAATTTCAATTTATTTCATGCATTTTTAGGGTTCCGTAACTCAAGAGGATATAGCTCTTGACAGTGGATAAAACGGAATCCTTATAGGATCCGGATCTGTTGTCCGTCTGTCTGTCTGTCGGTCAAGATCCTTTATCTCGGGAACCCGTGGAGGTATCGAGTTGAAATTTAAACCATTAATCAGGTCTACAGTCGCATGAAGCTGTGAATAAAATCAAACTTTTCAGTTAATTTAAAAAAAAAATATGCGGCCGTTTATGCCGCTAAAACGTAAATAAAACGTAATTAAAATTCATAGGGTACCATCCGTTGACCTAGAACTATGAAATTTGGCAGGTAATATCGCCTGATACTAAAAGTACAGAGAAAAGTCTGATAACTATAAAATTATAATTCAATCATAAAAGAAAATACTTAGTCTTTATAGTAACGTTTAAACAGCGAGACTCGATTCCTAAACTATCTATAATATGTACCCACAAATTTGTACGGAACCCTCGGTGGGTGAGTCCGAATCGCACTTTTCCGGTTTTTAGGGTTCCGTACCCAAAGAGTAAAACGGGACCCTATTACTAAGACTCCGCTGTCCGTCTGTCCGTCTGTCACCAGGCTGTATCTCAAGAACCGTGATAGACAGTTGAATTTTCACAGATGATGTATTTCTGTTGCCGCTATAACAACAAATACTAAAAAAACAGAATAGAGTAAATATTTAAGGGGGCTCTCATACAACAGACATGTTTTTTTTTGCCAAACCCTTCGTGCGCGAGCCCGACTCGCACTTGGCCGGTTTTTTCTTAGGTACGGTTAGCTCTCCGTTCGTGGTAAGCGAGCTCACGAAGCAAATTGAAAAGAAATTGGACATCGAACAGTTTGCTTCAAAATAACCCTCTTGCTAAGATAATAACGACTTTAATGTATAATGCTGCCATAATTAGTTTGCTTCACTTAAAACCCGGATCCTTCGTGAATTTTAATGCGTTATTAAGGAACGAAATGCGTTACTTGGTAACAAAAAAAAATCTCATTCATTCAATGAAATATTGAAGGAGCGCTCGTGGCCCAGCGATGAGCGGTTAGTTCATGGATGGGTGACTGCTTTGAGTGGTTATTGGTTGCTTTTATACTTTACCATAGTCTGTTTACTTTTGAGTAATTATGAATGAAACCATACTAAGATAATATCGTGGAAGTGCACGTCCACGGTAAAGTATAAAAGCGACCATTAACTGAGCGCTCCCGTGATTTGGAAGGCACGCTAAGCCGTTGATCCCGGCTGCTGTTCATGATAGCAGTCGTTAAGCCAAGTTAAGAGACCTTCGGGCGGCTTGAGAACTTCTAACAGTCAAGTTGCCCACTCACTTGACAAAGCCTAATCCCAATAAGGCCTAGTTTCCCCTGGGGGTTGGAAGGTCAGATGACAGTCGCTTTCGTAAAAACTAGTGCCTACGCCAAATCTTGGGATTAGGCAGCGGACCCCAGGCATCCTTCAGGATGCAACTATACTGGGATAATGCTAGGAGGATGACGATTCAATGAGATATTGACGTTATGTTTGTAATGGATCGGAACAGCGGCTCATCATGCAATTTCATAATTGAAGTTGCTGCCCACAGTTTATAGGTAGGTAGATACAAAGATTTAATTCGTTTGGTACAGTCAAGGGCATAGATATGTATACACTTTTGGACCTTATTTCAATGGAATAAGGTGAAAAAGTGTATACATATTGGTGCCCTTGACTGTACAGTCGACGCCATAGATAGATAGATACATTTACATTTTTGCACCTTATTGCAAAGGAATTAGTGCAAAAGTGTAAATGTATGTATTATCTATGGCGTCGACCCTACAGTCATATTCAGTCTGAGAAAACAAGGTCTGACAATCAGGATCGTGCCACGAAGACGAGTTGCCACTTTATAGTAACAAAACAAAAATGAAGGAAAGATTTTCTGCCGTCATCATGCAAAATAATTTATTTACGCATAACAGTTGTCATTTACTTGTTTAAGCACACAAAATAGGTCAAGTTAAGGCCGGATATTATCACTTTTGAGTTTTTAAAAACCATCTGAGACGTAGAATATAGTGTTTTAAAATCTAAAAAAAAATAGATGTTTTACATAAGGATCTTGTCTACTCAAAATCGCAGTCAGTTACATGGCCTGATGAATTTCACTAGATAGAAAAAAATCGCGAAATTACTCCTTCTTGGAATGTATTTTCAATACTACGGCTATATTACTGATATTTAACATTAAATTTTTGTACTTAATTAAAGATCCTAAATAGTTATAGACAAATTCGTTGGGTTTGCTTTGATAAAATGATAGGTTTAATGACTATAGCTGAATATTTACGAAACTACGCGCAGAGCTTGCGTAGAGAGCGGGATGGTTAATTGTACACTCACGCGTGTTAGAGCGGGACAATTGCGTTGGGGATACCTCCCCTTAAACATGAATGTACATAATAATGGAATAAAATACTCACAGGATACTAAGGGAAGGAAGGGAGGGAAGTATTTACTTCCCGACTCCCAAGACCGACTGGTATGCGTGCTGTGTTGCGTGTGTGATGCGTGCTCTGTGTTATGTAACACACCACTGGCAACACTGCTACTCACACATTTACCTAGCGTGTGCATTTCTTGTGTCACCCACACCGATGTACAATTGTACATACCGGATTGCCATACCTGGCGTAGTATATTATTGTACTATTAATTTATTAAAGATTTATTCAAACTTAAGACATATACATAAAGTACCTAGCACGAAACGATTTCCTAGAAACGACCTGCTCAAATACGATAAGGTCACGAGCAGTTTTTTTTGTATAAAGGCTGACCTCGAGTATTTGTGTGATACAAAAAACGGGATTAAATAACTTGTGGGCCTTAATAAGTAGCTTGTGATGCGTAATGTGAAGAGTAAACAATTACTTAAGTGCTTCCTAATAATAATATTATAAACGTGAAAGTTTGTGCGGATGAATGGATGGATGTATGGATGTACGTTCCGCTTAATCTCAAAAACTACTGGACGGATCTCTATGAAACTTACCAGTATTGTAGCTTAGACATCAGAATAGGACATAGGCTATAATTTATTTCAAAATTCATTCCCTTAGGGGGTGAAAAGGGGTGGTCATTTTGTATGAAGAACAAAATTATCTTTATGATAGAAACTTATAACTTACGCAATAGACTAAGCATTAAAATGGAAGGAAACCGTTTCCAGAGTTTTTCGAAATTCGACCTCTGAATGGGTGAAAAAGGGGTTGAAAGTTTGTATGGGGAGCAAATATTTTTTTAAACGAGAAACTTGAAACTTCGTTTGTGGACTTAACATTAAATTGTAAGATAACGAATTTCAGCAATTTCGGAAATTCATCATCTGAAGGGGTGAAAAGAGAGTTGAAACATTATATGGGCGTACTGAGTTTTTAAAAACTGAGTGACTATAATTGGCGGGTAGACTCTTAGTTAAAATATAAGAAAAGCTTTTTCGGGGTTTTTGAAAATTCATCCAAATTCATATGAATAAGGGGGTTGAATTTCTATATATGGAAAACGTGTAATATTCGAAGTGAAGGACTATAAATTTGGTTTATAGTAGGTAATTGAATAGTAGGTATATTAGGTAAAAGGTAAGCAGACCAAACATTAAAATACTGGACTACCCGTGCGACGCCGGGGCGGGCCGCTAGTTATATATATATTAACAAAGACTTGGCTTAAAGGACTCGCATCCAGGCCGTAATCGTAATAAAAAAATAATGATAATGTGAAGCGTAAGCTAAGGAGGGTTTGCAATATTGTATAGAAATTGGACTATCCGTGGTCCATGGTTAATACCACGACTTTGGTACAAGTAGTGTGTGTGTGCGGTGGGTGGTGAAAGTTTGTTTAGGGAGCAAATATTGTTTTTTACAAGAAAGAGGGTGAATTTTTAAAAAATGCTGAAATTGGTTGTTTTCAAGTTTTTTGTTTAAAAAAACTTGCTCCCTAACAAGTTACAACACCCTTTTCAGAAGGCGAATTTTGTAAACGCTGAAATTTTTTTTTTATAATTTAACTAGTTTTTGCCCGCGACTATGTTCGCGTGGAACTCGTTCATCGCGATAGAATTGGTACAGTAGAGGGCATAAATATGTATACATTTTTGGACCTTATTTCAATGGAATAAGGTAAAAAAGTGTATACATATTGGTGCCCTTGACTGTACGTAACGGGAGATCTATAATGTCTCCAGTCCATAATAATGACAACGATGTAAATATACAAAAGAGGCTTATTTATCAGTTTATCATACTTATTATAGGAACTTTTAAACTGGACCGCAATTAACTACGACTTTCTTTTTTCATTTATTCAACCAGAAATTGTAATTTACATTTTTTTACTGTTCTTAATCAGTATTTGAAGCCTTGGTAGGTTTTTGTAATAGCTGGCGAGATCGCAAATGTAACATAACGCTAGTTTTAATTATATGTACCTACTTATAATTAGGTACATATAATTTACGTAATGATTTATACCTGTTAACTGTCACTACTTAATAAGTACGCATTTAAGGCTATAATCCATATTTAATACTATTACATAAGGTATGTTGGGATAAGACCGGATCGGGACAAGATCGGATAATTAAATTTTCTACTAAACTAGAAGAGATTTTCGATTTGACAACACACCTGCCTACCCCATTTTTGTTACGCCCCACACCTTCAGCCGCGTTGATTTAAAGCGACAGGTTGTCTGTGACAGCGTGAAATATAAAATTAGTGTTTTTTTGTATTTTTGACAGGAAAAGACCGGATTATTTTTAATACGAACCATACGCGTAACAGCACAGAGTTCATTTTTCAACATAGTCCGATGTTAACCGTTTACGTCCGATGTTTTCCGATGAAAAAAAAATTCAAATACTGTCTTTAAACGTATGTTAAATAAAAACGGTTGCATATATAAGGAAATGAAAAATATTGGTTGAAAATATATTTCATACTTATTTATAACAATCGATAACAATTCAAGGAATCGATAGATAAGGTAGTCAAAAAAAAATCCGAGAGCTTACCAAAGTATCGAAATTTAGTCCGATCTTACCTCAACATACCTTACTAATACATATTATAGAAACGTAAGTGTGTCGGTCGGTCTATCTGTCTGTCTGTTGCCTCTTCCCGCTTAAACCGCTGAACCGATTTAGATGAAAATTGACACAGAGATAGTTTAAGTCCTTGGTAAGAACAAAGAAAACTTTTTATCCCGGAAATCATCCCTTAAGAGGGTGGAAGTGTGTATGGAAGAGCGATGACTAGGTGGGCACCTGATATAAAAATAGTAATTAAAATGTATCGCATTTGAACGAGTTTCGCGCGGACGAAATCGTGGGCAAAAACTAGTCGGCAATAATAATTATTATTATTTAAAGCCTAAGTGTCCCACTGCTGCGTAAAGGCCTCCCCCCTCTTGTTTCAATTATTACGGTTTCTACTGAATTCTCGACGGTGCTCAAAAATGTCTAAAAAATATGGCAACACAGTTCTGTTAAACAAAACAAAAAAAAAATTAAAATCCAATGTCTTTGCCCTAACATTCCGGAACTATGTTGACAACGGTAAATTATACTATGCACGTGTGCACCCGGACTTATGCGATAATATCACCCATTACGACATTGACTATGAGTATTGGACGAAACACGAAATGTCGTATGTAGCGAGGGTACCCAGCGAGATCGGACATTTTGTGTCAGCGAGGAATTGTGCGCGTAAACATTGACGTGCTTGCAAAAACAGTTGTATTTTATACATATAAAACTACACATGTTGTGCTGTTTCCTTTGTCTCTGGGATTGGTAATTAAACGATTGGTATTTTGATTGGTAACTTTGTGGGTAAAGCGCAATTGATTCAATGGATTGACGTTATTATCTTTTATCTAAAAGTATGTTTGAAAAGGCTTACTTTTTTAAATTCATTCATAATGTTTTAAATATAATTATGTAATATTATGTAACACTGTTATATATTACATATGTATGTGTTTACACTTTTTAACATAGTATCTTACAACAAAATACAAATTGTTGATGAATTCTCTTTCTTTTGCCTAATATTTTGTGTGTTCTACGATGCACAATTGAAGCAGACACTCACAATATCTTTGTACCTATGGCAAGAAAAGGTATAATATAGGCTATGCTAAATAAGCACCCATTTTAAGCGTCATTGAAATACTGTATTAAGGCTTGGTCACACAGCGTTGCGCGCCTGAACGTATGCTAACAGTAGCTCTAGTATAAGTTTTTTCGAAACATTAACTAATTCTAACGCGTTTGCGTTTTGTCTCAAAATGTATGAAAGTGGCATGAAAACGTGAACAGCGCCTCTGGTGGTTACTAGTGGAAACTAAAACAGCGAGTATAACATTTGTTTCTAACCGATGAACGCGCGTTTTTCAAACTCGGTGAGAGCGTTTTCATACATTTTGAGACAAAACGCAAACTCGTTCGAATTAGTTAATGTTTCGAAAAAACTTATACTAGAGCTACAGGTTAGCGACGTCACACAGGCTGCGCGACGCGTGCGGGACGGTTTCAATTTTCATACATTTTGGCGCGCAGCGGTGTGACCAAGCCTTTACGCATAACGTATTAAGAAGGTACTTAACGTGGGTGCCTGACTGAGTTTTGTGAGATGGAAATAAAATGTGGGATTTTTAGTCTCTGTTAACAAAATTATAAATCTTGGTAACATTCAATTCTAATACTCATTTATTACGTGCCTCTAATATATCAAAGTCGGCATTTTAATGTGGATTATGCAGTGGATTTATGGAGAAAATGGAGTAAAAAAGTCAGGGATTTTTTGCCAATGCATAAACACAACTTAATTTAATGCCTACTTTAATTCGTAAAAGATCACATGTAATTTTATTTCAGAGCCACTTTTAGCATTTGTTGGTTTTAAAAAACCGGCCAAGTGCGTGTCGGATCACGCACAACGAAGGGTTCCGTAGCGACACCTACTAGTCCACATAAAAAAACCTTTTTAATACCTTGAATCAAAAAAAGTCGTATCTTCATAGGGAAGTCACGGCACTTACGTCCTTTTGTTTGGAAAGGATAGTTTTTCAACGATAACTTAATAACCCTTAATCCCAGCTTGTTTAAACCAAAAACCGTTGAAAGTATTTGTAAATGTACACCAACTCAATTTTTTTTTAAATTTTTATCTTCATAGTTTGGAAATTAGAGGGGGGGGGGGACACATTTTGTACGACTTTCAGAGCGAATATCTCACCAAAGGTTCACTTAAATGGAAAACTTTTAAAGAGGTTATATCATTTTTAAGGCCTATCTAAATATATCCCTCACTTGCATTGAAAAAAAAAACATCCTCCGGTTACATGTAAACCCCCCTAAAAATATTTTTTTTTCTAATTTTTTCATAACATTTATGCAGCGGTTCATAGAATACATCTTCCTACCAAATTTCATAATTTAGGCATTCGTTGCGCAATCACCAAAAACGGATTGAACGGATTTAGAAATAGTTTAACTTTTATATCGCAAATCATTCTTGAATGCATGAAATTGGCATTGCAGTTGACATACGAGCTCACGTGAACGAATAAAATTTGTATCCAAAAAATACGTATACTTATTACGAAAAAAATATTGAAACATTCAAATAAATCACCAACGAATGAAGTGTGAAGTTACATTTATCGCGGAGTTTATAGTGCCCGCGCTGATAGAATGATCGCTATGACACTGACAGTGACATTTCTGATAGTGTTGTACACGTTTCGATGCTTCTATAGGATTTTGATCGTCGCCGCGTTGGTGAGCACACGTGCCCGGGGCGACGACGAGCAGAATCCATTTACCGTACAAAACCTTATCTACTGTCATGGCGTCGGCGTCGTTACCAAACAACGTCTTTGAACACGTGACGTTGGCGAAATCATCATAAATTTGATGGAAGTCATTTTTTAAAGAATTGAATTGATGCTTCTATATTTTTGTGGGTAGACATGTTTATTAATTTTATTATACGCACTTTTAACAATGCATATTTTATGCGCATCCAATTACAATGAAACGTTGTTTTAAATTTACACAGTTCCGTTACAATAAAATTGAAATATAAGACACGTTTTATTACTTTCACTTCAATTATCGACATCTGTTTGTCGACAACACCTCTTCCTTAGTCGATGCTGACCAACGATATAACTTTTGCAGTACGTCACTGTGTATATTCAGTTAAGCATATTTCTGGAAATAGGGGGCGATACAAGTTTCTTTCATATTGTTAGCATGTAAATGTTATAATTCTACATAAATTAATTGGCTACATTCCCAAAAGATGCCTATTAATATTTCGATGTGACAGCGACGCTGTTCCAAGGTTATAGAAATGAACTGTCACTGCCATACTATCAGCGCGGGCACAATAAATACAGCATCAAGCTTGGACGTCACATTCTATTAATTATTCACCATTCACTCAAATTCGCTATATATGACAAACGATAAACGATCCGTCTTACCCTCATCACTACAAATACAAACGTCATATGACAACTGTCAAATGGGAACAGATCGGTCACAATAAGCCTGTACACTGGTGTCATGATGCGCGGCAAGTGCGCCCGCTTGTCAAACACATTGCATTTCCATACATTCAAACAGACAAGCGCGTTCTACCTAAGCAGTTAAAGATAGGCGTCAGAAAACATGGCCCTGCCTGCCATACAGGCGCAATTTTTGATTTCACATACATATACATATACATATACCTAAGGGTAACATGAGAATACCAAAGTAAAAAGCACCCTAACTCACAGTTAACTGGTCAGTTAACTCTGAGTTACCCATACCCATATTACAACCTATTCGTGACCCTTATTACAACGCCCATAAAGTGCACGAATGGTCAGTTAACTGTGTTGGCGATTGTACAAATGAGGATATATATGCTCGTATGAGAAGCACTTATGGTAGCAACCAACGAAATGCAAGTTTTTACTTGAAATACATCAGAGCATTCGTGTGCTCAGAATAACGACAAAGCCCAAAACCTCACCCAAAACAGGTTATGAAGAATGGATGGTCGGTCAGTGACTGCATGCGTTGTTTTCGTGGTGACTAACACCCAACAGTGATATACAGTTATGCGATTTACAATTTTCACCACACCGCTGACGCCTTTAGTACCAGGTACAGATCTCGTACAGATGTAGTGCAAAATGATTTTCCTTCGTACTTTATCGGAAAAGTTCGTATTTATCGTGCTCTCTCAATTAGCTTCAGTACCCATCTTACAGCCGTAGGGGTAACTTTGACACTTTGTCATGACACTAATCAATAAAGTTCCATAATAATGGATATGAAAACGTCACTCATTTAATACAACCATTGATTGACAGTTCGGGTGCCATCGTATTCCGATTGAGATCCGAGTTTTCCCGAAAGAAAATCATTTTGCAATACATCTGTATAATATATCATATATACCTTGACATCAGGACTCGTAATATTTAACAAAACGTAATCAAAAGTCTGATGCTTTGGTTCGCTAAGGGTGAAGAAGCGTTGTAGAGACTACTACTCAATAAAACTGCAGAAAGGGTCTACTCCGAATATCGAAATCTTTGATTAAAGTAAATTTACTTTAATCAAAGATCGAAATCCGAAATTCGTATCGTGCCGTTCCCTTCATTCTCGTGTTATCTATATGTATATAAAAGGCAAGGGCAATGAAGTTCTGATTTCGATATTTGGAGTACAGGCCCAGGTTGATTTCGGGAACGTGATCGAAAATTATAGAACATAGTGGGGAGTTAAGAGGGCGCCGAGCATATTTAGCAAAAACAGCCTTCACCTCTCAATCTGTGGAGGTCACGATTCTCTACAAAAATATATAAAATATATGTAATTATTATCACAAAGAGTGTGTTTACAAGTTATCACTATTAGTAATCTATAATAAATTACACTTTAATAAATACAATACCGTAAAGTTGCACTAAAAATGAGAAGAACGCGTGTCGGCGTTTAGGCAAAATTGAATTGAAAAATCTATTATTTCGTTTCAAAATCACACTCAAACAAATCTCAAAAGTATTCACTATAAGTTATCACACTTTTCACATTTTTCCTCGCAAAGACCAATGAGAATATCAAACGTAAATCTAAACTTTAGTGACTTTTCCATACATTTTCCCTGCCACCATACTTTCGAAAAATCGACAGATGGGCATTGGCCCTCGGTGAGAGCAGACGCATGCTCCTTTTTTCGCTTTGACAGCTCTGTTTTTGACATTTTGCCCGTATACGAATACAATATGTATACCACACACAAAGATTGTATTAATTGAAGTAGGGTAAATAAATATTGACGTGTGGCGTTTTAAGAACCTTTTAACATGGAATTTTTGGTATTAGCCTTTTATTTTTTAGAGAACATACAGTGTTTGGTCCCGAAAGTTTACTTATGCGTTCAAATTATAATGTTTTTATTCCCGAAAACGCATTCTAGACGCTAAAAGGTTGCCGATGCGTTTCATTACAATGGAAATTAATTTCAATGAATGGTCACCCTGACGGAACATCTTTATAACGTAATGACATTTGTCACTTACTTCAAATGAAAATTTGTGTACATTTTTCTTTCTTTATATTTCAATAATTTTACGTATCTAATGTTGACATCGAACACCAAATACGCATACACACACGCCTCTCGACAGTTTGCCAACAACGCATACTTATCTACTGGCATTTTTTGGACATATCGCGCGTCGTCCCTATTAGCCTCGAGTACATCATGATGACGGGAAAGGTGGAGGATAGACGAACTCGGGCCAGCCAGGTGGATTGAAAAAATCTCCAAATTCGCCGGACTCCGAGAACACCAGGCGCTGCATGCAGCGCATCATCGGAACCACTGGCGAGCCATCTGCACTCCCCGCCAGAGACATAGCGGTCACGATCCTCTGCATTGAAGAACCCACTGATTGGATTGATTGGATTGGAATACTTATTGAAATTTGTGTGGATATTCACGCTTTCTCGTCAAATAGGAATACATTTAATGGCTAAATATATCTCAGATGTCGTGATATAACTTCAGGAATCGTGGATTATCAATCTGCAGTGTCACACAACAAAGAAAGTAATAAGCAGCAGAAGATTGTACTGTCGAAGCCGCATGGTCATACTAATTATAGAATTAAAATATAAAAGTGTTTTTTTTTATCTTAGTTACATCTCTAACGACGACGTATAATCTGAGTCTTATACAAAATGTATGTAGTCCTACTTATTTCTGCAGGTCTGTAAGTACGGTTTCTAATTTCTATTTGATTGTTTTTTTATGGTTTGAAATTATTTGGTTCACTGCTTTGATTTTGGATATACGGATATACGTACTTTAGTATATACATTGTAGTATTTGGATATACGTAAGTACGTCACACCGGGTAGAGTCAGTCCGACCCAGGTCGGGCCTAGTAGAGTTTAGTGAACCAGCGACAAAACTCCCAGTAAGTAGCTCGATTCCACTCACAACTCAGATTCGGTAGAAGCCGCGTAACCAATCTCACTGGAGCGCAAACTCTTAGAGTATCCCAGTGTTTAAACCTACCGCGTGGTCATGTCGGAGGTTTCCCCTCGATTTTCCCCAGGCCACTTTCCAACCGCGCACTCCTATCGATTTATTGGGCCCGACCTATAAGGCCACAACGAGGTTGAAAAAACAAAAAAAGTACGTCGCAATAATTGTTTGGACGTTACGTAAACGTAGTAAATAATAGTAAGATTGCAATTTCAATTGCGTATATTTCTAAGTATTATAACTGTTACATTACAGCATGTATGCAGCATGTACATGGATTTAGCTATACGCAACCATTGTCCAAGTAGTGTTAAAAGTTCAGTAAAATTCCACTAATTATTCTATTCAATTATCGTTCTTATAAGAAGGAACATGAGAGCTAATTTGTCATAACATAACTATGGACTCGTACATTCAACCATGCACACGAAAGCGCGTCCGGCCGGCCAAGTTCCAATTACAGATAGTGACAATGATTTACTAAATCCTACTTGATCATATTTGTCCTACTTATTTCATTATCATTAGGTTTTAAGAATACTTAACAAACTTATTTCAAAATACTGCCATTAATTTTCATTAAGTTTCATTACATAATATATATCGAAATAACACAACCGCATCTTCGCTTAAAACTCGCATTACCTATAAAAGCCGCTTTAGCTTAGTTGGTAGTGACCCTGCCTGCAGAAGGATTACACATTCTTAAGTTTTATTCACCATTTATTCAATTAAATATAATTTAACAACATAACAGCTTAAGCCATGGCATTGATACACTTAAATATAGGTATTTTAATCTATTTGTATATGAATAATTAGGAGCGTTTTACTAAAATCAAATCCCAATTTTCAGAAGTAAGGTTTTGGTGACAGATCAGAACTTGACTTTTATTTTTAAATTTTTGTCATGCCTTAATAAATCATCAAATATTGTAAAAAATCAAAACTTTGTATTCCTTACAGAAATTGACAGAGCATTGTCATTGTACAGTGGCAAGTTATGCCAATTTCGATTTCTCTAAGGAGTTTTTAACTCTGATTAACTGGTGGCAATACACAACCGAAAATACCTATTAAAAAAAATGTAAGTCAATGACCCGGGCCAACGAAATGAAGTAGTGTGTGTGAAATATGTATGTGTGAGTTACTGGGGAAAATAATTTAAAAAAATAGAAATTTGACAGGCGCTGATAATTTACCCTGCACGACGCAGTCTTAATATAATTGAATTAACGGAGGTGTGTGGGCTATAAGCCTGTGATGGAATGAAACTATGATATCTGTGTATTATTTCATTAAGTAATTGAAAATCGCAATTTTTGGAAATAGCAGACACAGATGTGTTTAGTAGATTTTAGTCTGGCCGACAAGCTTTTGGTTTTGCTCTTATATATCAATGGTTCATCACAATGATCATCACAAACTTGGTTTATTCATTGTTTCAGCTTTTATGAAACAAGTCTAGACAAAAACCAGAACTACCGGATTTGACACACGCTCTGAATGTATAAAGTTACTGGATTGATAAGGCGTTGAGAAGTTCTGGGGGAACAAAAAAAGTTCACATACATACATCATCATCATCATCATCAGCCTATATATGTCCCACTGCTGGGCACAGGCCTCCTCTCATAGATGAGAGGGATTGGACAGTAGTCCCCACGCTGGCCCCGAGCGAGTTGGGGACTTCACATACAACTTTGAATTTCTTCGCGGATGTATGCAGGTTTCCTCACGATGTTTTCCTTCACCGAAAAGCTAACGGTAAATATCAAGTGATATACATACATACATACATACATACATACATTAAATCTGAAAACATTACACACCTTTTTTTGGGCAGTCGTTTAAAAGACACAACTATCATAAGTTAAAATGATGGTATACAGGGCATCCCAAGGCGGTGGGACATCAAGGGAAAGTACCTTTTTTAATATCGTAGATAGGATATTTTGCTGAAAGAAGACTTTATGCTATTTTTAAAAGTTAGTAATTCTGCATTTAAAGATTTTTAAGAATTACTTGCTTCGTCTAGGAATCGAACCGACATAAATGTGAAAAAAATCACCCCTATTTTTATGATGCCAATCGAAAGAATGGAAAAAATATAATAATTCTTCTCAAGTAATTTAGTATTTTAAAACAAAGGAACAACCAGCCAGCCAGCTGTGGCTGAGACTGGTACCCATTGCCCAAATATTTTATTGTAAAAATGTATTTTAATTTTAATTGAATGTTTAGGTTTTTTTTTCTTAGAAAATATTTATGTTTAATTTTAAGTTTGTGGCAATAAAACATTTTTTTTTTTTTTTTTTTTTTTTTTTTTAACGTAAAATGTTTGAGTCAAATTTCAAGAAAATTGTTTATCGCCGAATTACGTTCGAAAAATAGCAAGTAAAACATTAAATCCTTAAATGCAGAATTACTAATTTAAAAAAATAACAAAGTCTTCTTTCAGGAAAATATCCTATCTACGATATTTAAGGTACTTCCCCTTGATGTCCCATAGTCTTGGGACACCCTGTATATAATTATTACCTAATTTAAAATCACTATACCGGGTGTACAATCCAAATGGGTCAGTATGGTGAAGTCGGAAACTATGAGAGATAGCGAGATCTGTCCTTAGGAACCATGACGTCGATTTTAGATTTAATAATAATTACATTCAAACTACGAGTATAAACAATAATTTATTCTAGTAAACAAGATTCCATTATTGTTGTACTTCTTGCGACTAGCAGAATTTATACACATTGATTTTGACCAGGTTCGATTCCCGGTTATGTATGAGAGTTAATAAAAAAGTTTGAATGTAATTATTATTAAATCTAAAATCGACGTCATGGTTCCTAAGAACAGATCTCGCTATCTCTCATAGTTTCCGACTTCACCATACTGACCCATTTGGATTGTACACCCTGTATAATAGAGTCTCCTTAGTGGACAGCCTGTTAACATCTGTGCCCGTGTCCGTTCACCGTATAATGGGATCCCTTGGCGCAACTGACCAAGGTTTTAAATGATGTCATGCTTTTATTTGTGATTCAAATTGCCTTGTAATCTGCTTAAAAACTCGTTTTACGCCACCTACGGCGATTTGAATCGCAATCGAAGTAAAGGCTGGAAATAGGGTTAGCACCGGCACCGGGTCACATATTCACGATCTTCATGATGAGGTATTTATGTTTATATCATCGTCGAATGTTATCATCATCATCATCATCATCATCATCTTAGTGTTATCCCAGTACAGTTGCATCCTGAGGGTTACCCGAGGTCTGCTACCTAATCCCAAAGTTTGGCGTAGGCACTAGTTTTACGGAAGCGACTTGGCAGTCGCTCTAGATCTAGATGGCTCTAACCCTCCAACCTTAGGGGAAACTAGAACTTATTGGGATCAGGCTTGTCATACGAGTGGGCAACTTGACAGTTAGACGTTCGCAAGCCGCCCGATGGCCTCTGACTTTGGCTTAACCACTGCTATTATAGACAGCAGCCGGAATCAACGGATTAACGTGCCGTCCAAAGCACGGGAGCGCTTAGTTAATAATCACTCAAAGCGGTCACCCATCCATGAACTAACCGCGGCTTGAGAACTTCAAACAATCACTTGACAAAGGCTAATCCCAATAAAGTCATAGTTTCCCCCTCGAGTTGGAAGGTCAGATGGCAGTCGCTTCCGTAAAAACTAGTGCCTACGCCAAATCTTGGGATTAGGTAGCGGAACCCAAGCATCCTTCAGGATGCAACTGTACTGGGATACCACTAGGAGGATGACGATATTCTTGTAAAACGTACTTTGTTTAGGTAGAAAATATGTAGGTAGGTAAAGCAATTGAGTTTGGTACCGCTTTTGTTGATCAACATCATAAGAAAATATAACGGGGATACCTATGAGAGGAAAATATTAAATAACTTTTCCTAACTAGAGCCTAAAAAGTGCACTTTTCGCACGCTTCGCGTGCGTAAATTTCACTTTTTAAGGCACTTGTTATGAAAAAAATTGTTCGAAACATGTGTAAAAACTTATTTTCAACTCAGGTGATTGTCACCCTCGTTTCACTCGGGCTCCAACTCTCACCTTCGTCGAAAATAACTTTTTTTTCACTTGTATCGAAATGTACTATAATATACTCGTATCGTTATATTTGTTTACGATCGGAATACAACCGGACTCTCTGCGGTCAGGTGCGGACATAAATCATATAATCATAAATCATTTATTTGCTAAAAACATGGTGGTTACAAATGTGGTACAAATTAATTATAGCAGTGTAGTCTCACATGTTTTGCCAGTTGTTGATGGCATGCACATATTAAAAAAATGGGAATATTGCAATTAAACAATGTCAATATTCTATTTTAATAGCTACGACCAATTTGGTTTCTTTTCTAAAAATCGTTAGTGGAGTAAAAACATTCAGTTAGTAGCTAGTCCGATAGATTATGCGTTCCTTAAGAGTTAACTTTTTAAATTCATTTTAGCATTAAATATTCTTATAGCCATCGGATAGCAACTATCATTGAAAACGGATGCGTCCGCATGAAATTACAATTTCCATTTAAAGTTTACTTTAATTGTAAATTCACATATTATTTTCCTGGATGCATAGCGGATAACGCTACGTTTAATTATAAAATAATATATTTTTTCTTCATTTTCTTATTGTTTTTTCCGAATAATATCATAATTATTGAAGAAAAACATCTTTAAATATATCATTTTAAACCCGAACTGCTCATTAACGGTATTTAAAATGTAATTTACTTGCGTAACAAAAAATGCATCGGTCATCCTTATCAGTTCTATTTATCACTTAATAATCTAATTTGGTCACCGATTGACATTAAGACTGCGTCGTGCAGGGTAAATTATCAGCGCCTGTCAAATTTCTATTTTTTTAAATTATTTTCCCCAGTAACTCACACATACATATTTCACACACACTACTTCATTTTGTTGGCCCGGGTCATTGACTTACATTTTTTTTAATAGGTATTTTCGGTTGTGTATTGCCACCAGTTAATCAGAGTTAAAAACTCCTTAGAGAAATCGAAATTGGCATAACTTGCCACTGTACAATGACAATGCTCTGTCAATTTCTGTAAGGAATACAAAGTTTTGATTTTTTACAATATTTGATGATTTATTAAGGCATGACAAAAATTTAAAAATAAAAGTCAAGTTCTGATCTGTCACCAAAACCTTACTTCTGAAAATTGGGATTTGATTTTAGTAAAACGCTCCTAATTATTCATATACAAATAGATTAAAATACCTATATTTAAGTGTATCAATGCCATGGCTTAAGCTGTTATGTTGTTAAATTATATTTAATTGAATAAATGGTGAATAAAACTTAAGAATGTGTAATCCTTCTGCAGGCAGGGTCACTACCAACTAAGCTAAAGCGGCTTTTATAGGTAATGCGAGTTTTAAGCGAAGATGCGGTTGTGTTATTTCGATATATATTATGTAATGAAACTTAATGAAAATTAATGGCAGTATTTTGAAATAAGTTTGTTAAGTATTCTTAAAACCTAATGATAATGAAATAAGTAGGACAAATATGATCAAGTAGGATTTAGTAAATCATTGTCACTATCTGTAATTGGAACTTGGCCGGCCGGACGCGCTTTCGTGTGCATGGTTGAATGTACGAGTCCATAGTTATGTTATGACAAATTAGCTCTCATGTTCCTTCTTATAAGAACGATAATTGAATAGAATAATTAGTGGAATTTTACTGAACTTTTAACACTACTTGGACAATGGTTGCGTATAGCTAAATCCATGTACATGCTGCATACATGCTGTAATGTAACAGTTATAATACTTAGAAATATACGCAATTGAAATTGCAATCTTACTATTATTTACTACGTTTACGTAACGTCCAAACAATTATTGCGACGTACTTTTTTTGTTTTTTCAACCTCGTTGTGGCCTTATAGGTCGGGCCCAATAAATCGATAGGAGTGCGCGGTTGGAAAGTGGCCTGGGGAAAATCGAGGGGAAACCTCCGACATGACCACGCGGTAGGTTTAAACACTGGGATACTCTAAGAGTTTGCGCTCCAGTGAGATTGGTTACGCGGCTTCTACCGAATCTGAGTTGTGAGTGGAATCGAGCTACTTACTGGGAGTTTTGTCGCTGGTTCACTAAACTCTACTAGGCCCGACCTGGGTCGGACTGACTCTACCCGGTGTGACGTACTTACGTATATCCAAATACTACAATGTATATACTAAAGTACGTATATCCGTATATCCAAAATCAAAGCAGTGAACCAAATAATTTCAAACCATAAAAAAACAATCAAATAGAAATTAGAAACCGTACTTACAGACCTGCAGAAATAAGTAGGACTACATACATTTTGTATAAGACTCAGATTATACGTCGTCGTTAGAGATGTAACTAAGATAAAAAAAAACACTTTTATATTTTAATTCTATAATTAGTATGACCATGCGGCTTCGACAGTACAATCTTCTGCTGCTTATTACTTTCTTTGTTGTGTGACACTGCAGATTGATAATCCACGATTCCTGAAGTTATATCACGACATCTGAGATATATTTAGCCATTAAATGTATTCCTATTTGACGAGAAAGCGTGAATATCCACACAAATTTCAATAAGTATTCCAATCCAATCAATCCAATCAGTGGGTTCTTCAATGCAGAGGATCGTGACCGCTATGTCTCTGGCGGGGAGTGCAGATGGCTCGCCAGTGGTTCCGATGATGCGCTGCATGCAGCGCCTGGTGTTCTCGGAGTCCGGCGAATTTGGAGATTTTTTCAATCCACCTGGCTGGCCCGAGTTCGTCTATCCTCCACCTTTCCCGTCATCATGATGTACTCGAGGCTAATAGGGACGACGCGCGATATGTCCAAAAAATGCCAGTAGATAAGTATGCGTTGTTGGCAAACTGTCGAGAGGCGTGTGTGTATGCGTATTTGGTGTTCGATGTCAACATTAGATACGTAAAATTATTGAAATATAAAGAAAGAAAAATGTACACAAATTTTCATTTGAAGTAAGTGACAAATGTCATTACGTTATAAAGATGTTCCGTCAGGGTGACCATTCATTGAAATTAATTTCCATTGTAATGAAACGCATCGGCAACCTTTTAGCGTCTAGAATGCGTTTTCGGGAATAAAAACATTATAATTTGAACGCATAAGTAAACTTTCGGGACCAAACACTGTATGTTCTCTAAAAAATAAAAGGCTAATACCAAAAATTCCATGTTAAAAGGTTCTTAAAACGCCACACGTCAATATTTATTTACCCTACTTCAATTAATACAATCTTTGTGTGTGGTATACATATTGTATTCGTATACGGGCAAAATGTCAAAAACAGAGCTGTCAAAGCGAAAAAAGGAGCATGCGTCTGCTCTCACCGAGGGCCAATGCCCATCTGTCGATTTTTCGAAAGTATGGTGGCAGGGAAAATGTATGGAAAAGTCACTAAAGTTTAGATTTACGTTTGATATTCTCATTGGTCTTTGCGAGGAAAAATGTGAAAAGTGTGATAACTTATAGTGAATACTTTTGAGATTTGTTTGAGTGTGATTTTGAAACGAAATAATAGATTTTTCAATTCAATTTTGCCTAAACGCCGACACGCGTTCTTCTCATTTTTAGTGCAACTTTACGGTATTGTATTTATTAAAGTGTAATTTATTATAGATTACTAATAGTGATAACTTGTAAACACACTCTTTGTGATAATAATTACATATATTTTATATATTTTTGTAGAGAATCGTGACCTCCACAGATTGAGAGGTGAAGGCTGTTTTTGCTAAATATGCTCGGCGCCCTCTTAAGTAATTGCTGTTAGTCATCAAACCTATATTTATATAGTGTGTTTGGAATAACGTAAATCAAATATTTTCGCAATCGCTTTACAAATAAATGACACGGTAAACAGAGTTAGGCCAGTAAAAAAAATCAGATAAGAGGTACGAGTAACCTTAAAGTAATTATTTTTAGAAGTGGAAATCTATAGGATTCATATGCTCAAAGGAGAACGGGCAAACTGTTGGCATCTTCCCACTTGACAATATCAAATTTTAAGGTCTATAAAAATTTTGTTTGGACTCTTAATCTTAAACCCCATTACGGCGTCTGCTTTTATATAATTTTATAAGATGATAGTTATTTAAGTTCCCAACACATATCATTAATATCTATTGAATAAATCATTCGACCGATGTACAGTCTTTTAATGTTACAGTTTTCAATCAGTAAGTATCATCACTATCAGGGTCAAAGTGTTCAATCTATGTCATCACGGTGTAGATGCTGCATGAAAATGGCTAATCGTTTATTTTCTTACACCTTGATGGAATCCACGGCATGTTTTTAGCCTTTTCGTATAAGGTGACTGCGGCTCCCAAATTTGAGTAGGTATTGTTCGTTCACTAGTGGAAACTCGATATTCGCACGCGCAAGGACTAACTTGCGAAATTTTAATAAAGCTTCGTGTTGTCGAAGCAAATAATTATTTCGGAATGACGTTCAGATTTCAGTAAAAATCCTCTGTAAAATAATACGTTGGTAATATGTCACAGCCGGATTGCATAATCCGCCGTTATAGGTACATAGCCTAGCCGTTTTACAAAACAGAGCCGTTTTGTAATATGGCGGGTTAACGATTAGCCAGATTGAATAAATGAATACGGCTGAATTAAAATCAATATACCTGACAATGTAACAACATGAATATTCGCCGCATATACAGCAGAGCCAATTACAGGATCTCACAGATAGCGCTAGAGTGTATGTATACACTTATTTTACATTCTCATCTTTTGGTTCATTGCATTAAACTAATAATATATTTTTTATTTGATAATGAATTCCTTAAATTGTATTTAAAAAGTTAGAATTATACGTTAGAACTAAATCGTTTCAACGGCTTTGACCAGATTTTACACTAACAATGTACTTATTTCGACCCAATCCATTTACTACTGTAGTTTAGGGTTTACTGTGTCTTCAGTGAACGTCAAGCGTCAAGCCTATTACAACATCTATCACTAATCGTGCCGCTCGATGCTCGATGAGTATGCGTTAAGGGGCTATACCTCTGGTAACCGCAGTATAATCGCCATCAGATATATCGAAGCGAACGAGGTGCTCACAAATATCTGAACGCTCCTTTATTGTCAAGGCTTTAGAGTGCATGTTCAGATATATTTGATGGCGACTGTACAAACGGGCAAGTGATATTGATGACGCTATTTCACTCTAACGTAGTTTAGCTTATGCTCTCAATAGCTTTTTTGACCGCGGCTGTAATAATCGTTAAATGGTACATGATGACACTTAGCGTTTTATACCATTTTATTAAGCGTTGATTAGGTAGGTATATTGCAAAAATGTATGCTTAAAGGATTCTAACGATACCTCACCTACAACAACTAACCTAAACGCAATACTTCACGACCAAAACAGACAATTATTCGTTTTTCCATACAATAATAAGTACGAGGCACGTAGTACCTATGTGACATCATAATGCACATAGAGGTAGTACCTATGCAAGTAATGCGCCCAGAAACATAAAGAAAATATTCGAATTGTTTTAATTAATTCCACGCTTGGAATTGGAATAATGGTCAAGTATTTGAAAGAATAATGACTATTTAATTTTAATTATCACACTGCTTGTATACTGTACGGGTAAAAAAACAACTAAATACCTTCAGTAAAGGGACAGTGTGATTAAACTAGGCAGGAGGCATAGAAATTAGAATGAAGTTTATTAGTGAGGATCTGACATCGCCCATCGTGATTCGTTTTTCATACAGGAAATAAATTCATAATTAAATCCTATTTAAATATACTTAAGTAGTTCATTTTTTATTTGTATTGTACATAAATGAATTTGTTTCTTTAATAAATCACTGGGTAGATAGTTACAAAAAAGGGCTACGACATCGACTACACATTAGAATATATTTTTTTTGGTTTTTTATGTCTGGCAGAGGGAAACAAAAATAGACAAATATTGTGTTTGATTAGATAGCAATTCCATATGTAGGTTATTAAATGTACTGAGTAAAGAGACATCGAAGGGCTGATATGACTGTCTCTTCACTTAATTATTTGGGGGTTACCTGGTTACCAACCAAAGGGTTACCTTACCAATAATATCAATGCCATGTATAACCAATTATATCAATGCAGCACTATGTTACCTATGCTTGTAACCCTATTGTAAGCTATACTTGTAACCCTATTGTTTTGGCTAACAACAACACAAGCGCAGCAGCGTTAATAAGTCCATCATTATGCATTGGTCATACAGCTACATCAAGGTTAAACGTAACGACCGACGGCATTCACAGGTTCACAGTGAAAAAGGAGGTCACAGGAAGGAATACAGCGAAGTCAATCCTTAATATACAGGTGCCAAATGACCAAGATGTTTTTTCATAAATACTTGGGTAAGCAATTGGCTTGGCTCATTAAAAAAACATCGCTTTCGTTTAGATTATAACTTATCCTAATCCTAATATACTAATATCCTAATCCTAATATCCTAATCCTAATTCCTAATTTCCTAATTCTTCCTAATAATATAAACGTCAAATAAACGTGAAAGTTTGTGCGGATGTATGGATGTACGTTCCGTTTAATCTCAAAAACTACTGTAGCTCTAGTATAAGTTTTTTCGAAAAATTAACTAATTCGAACGCGTTTGCGTTTTGTCTCAAAATGTATGAAAGTGGTTTGAAAACGTGAACAGCGCCTCTGGTGGTAACTAGTGGAAACTAAAACAGCGAGTAGGTATAACGTTTCTTGCTAACCGACGAACGTATTTCAATCTCGGTGAGAGCGTTTTCATACATTTTGAGACAAAACGCAAACGCGTTCGAATTAGTTAATGTTTCGAAAAAAACTTATACTAGAGCTACTGAACGGATCTCTATGAAACTTTCCAGTGTTGTAGCTTAGACATCAGGATAGGACATAGGCTATAATTTATTTCAAAATTCAAAAAATTAGTTAGCAAAACTAGACTATCCGTGCGAAGCCTGGGCGGGCTGCTAGTAAGATATAATTTGTAAGCTACAATCTATTGTGAAATGGGTTAATGGTTCGTAGTTTTAAAACCTAACAGTAATATTGACGACGATTAGAATTTGACGACCACTTTTTTAGCCTAGTTGGTAGTGATGCTGCCTACGAAGCTAGGGTTCCCGGGTTCGAAACCCGGCCAGGGCATTTATTTGTGTGATGCGCACGTAAATTAGTTTCTGAGTCTTGAATGTTTTCTATGTATTTAAGTAGTAATTAAGTATCTATTTAAGTATGTATATCGTAGCCTATAGTCACCACAAGCTTTCCTTAGTTTGAAACTAGTTACATTTCTGTAGGATTGTCTAGAAATACATATATATATTACTGTTGTTGAAAAAAGTACTCGGAAAATCACTAATATATATTAGTGGTTTTGCGAGTAGTTTTTCAACAATAGTAAGAATTTCTAATATATTATGTAATTATAAATTCTTACTTTTGTTGAAAAAACTAATCGGAAATCCACTAACTACAATAACAGATGACTTAATTAATTAAGGGTAGCATTTAACGAACCACCAAATTAGTTGCCGAATGATGCTCTAAAAAATTACATTGATTACCAAAAATACTAGATTCGCACCAAATTTTCAATTCGTTTTAAATATAAAGTGCAACTCAAAGAAGTAACATGTCGATAACCTATTAAATTAAATTATTACCAAATAAATTAGTCACTACCCAAAAATACTTAATGATCACCTAATTTCAAACACCAAATTTCATATAATTTACATCCAAATATTACAGGGCTCGTAATCCTATTAAAATTATTTACACCCAAATAATTCTTTCGATACCCAGAAATACTAGATGATCACCAAATTTCACGCGGCAATTGTTTTTTAACGCCCGACTCGCAAAGCAGTTCCAATCTAGTCTAACCTCATTGCTAGCACAATGATGCGGTTTTCCATACGGTCCGTCTCGCTCGCACGTCGCACCGCGTGCGAGCAAGACAGCGCTAAATGATTTTATTTTATAGAAGCTTCAAAATTTCTGTAACTTTAATGAGACACGTACATAACATAATTTAATTTAATATATTTTCAACAGTGCTTTCCTTACTGATCGCATACAGCTATTTGTTCTCAGATGTTTTTGCCTCTACTCTATTCGCTGATAATCGTCAATTTTTCTAGGTAGTAGTATTTTTCTATGATATCTATTTTTATTTCAAACTAGTGGACATTGGCACACTATTGACGGATCTCCGCTGGCGCGGAGCTCCTATTTTGAGTTGTTTTGGCCCTTCGGGCCGATGCAAAACTAACATAACCTAAACCTACCTATACCTATTTCTACCTATTATCTTCCTTTAATTTTTCCATGAAAGTCTATCTAAATTAATAAAGTAAACTCATTTTAGGACCTTTATCCATTTTCATAACAAACTAACAATTTAATAAATCAACAAAACTCATTTTCAAATAAAAGTTTTCAATCAAACGCGCTCACGTCAACGCATTAAAAAATTAATAATAAAACTTCTTGCAGTTTGTAAACCATCAGCAATAGGTAGTTTGAATGAAACAGCAATAGGTACCTTTCACTCTAACGACATATCAATAGGTTTTATGCTTCAGGCAATTCTTTGTATTTGATTGAGTGAGATAGCAGTATACGTGTTATTATTTCAAACAGCCACATTGCGCGTTGCTTTTTAAATTAATTTAGAATTTTACTTTCTAATTTATAACATTTTGGAAATGACTGTAATATTTATAGTGCTAAAAACAATTAATTTGTAACTGTTTACTAAAATGTAGCATGCGATGTGTATAATATTTGGATGTAATTCTAATGAAAAAAGGTGCATGAGATTAGGTGGTAGTTTAGTGTTTTTGGTGGTAACTACTTGACAATTTTTTTGATGCGATTATAAATTTATAGGAACGCAATAAGTAAAATAGGTGCAAGTGCTGCAAAAATAGGTAGAATTTTTTTGGTGACTCGGAATTGCTGATCGATAAATTTTTTTGAGTGTTCAACCTTATTTTAGGGTTCGAAAATTTGATGATATCAAAAGTTATTTAGGTGGTCATTTTATTTGTTCCCATTAATTAATGTACATACATAAATTAACGAACGATATCGCCACCATAATATTTTTGTCAATTACCAAAGACAATCGTATTTCAAAATGTTTGTGTACTTCACGATAGCGCTATTAGGACACCGTACCAAGCCCTTGATCCTTATCGGTTCCGCTCACCTCACCTGGGCTATTGCAAAACTAAATACTTACGCTAATATGAGTTCTTTGTACAGTCAAGGGCATAAATATGTATACACTTTTGTACCTTATTTCAATGGAATAAGGTGAAGAAGTGTATACAAAGTGGTGCCCTTGACTGTACCTACCTAAGCGCACTGCTAAGGTTTGGAATTCCCTGTCGGCATTTGTATTTCCGAGTTCATATAACTTGGACCTTTTTAAGGCACGAGTGAATAGGCATCTTCTGGGTGAGCTCACTTCACCGTCGGCCTCATCTTTGCCCCCTGGCTAGATGCTGGCCAAGCCAATAGCATTCCCATAAAAAAAAGAACTACTTATTTCAAATATAATAGAAACTATTTTTTTGTTTTTATTTTAAGATTCGCTGTGACGACGACGACGTAGTGATCTAGCAAACACTTTTAGCACCACCCGGGTCACGTGTAGCGTAGCGGTGGGTACGTTCCCTACGGACGTGGTGCAACTTCGACACCCCTTTGTCAAGTGAGTGGGAAACTTGATTGTTAGAAGTTTTCAAGCCGCCCGAAGGCCTCCAACTTGGTTAACAACTGCTGCCATCGACAAGAGCCGGGATCAACGGCTTAACGTGTCTTCCAAAGCACGGGAGCGCTCAGTTAGTAACCACTCAAAGCCGACATTGCGCCGCTGGGCCACGAGCGCTCAAATCTACAAACTTAATAAACTTAATAAAGATCGTCCTCGGCATCCTTTCAGTATTAGGAAACGAGGTTTGTGAGAGTAATGACAGGATGTGCCAGTGAATTTTGGTTGTAACCTGCTTACAGTTGGAAACAGTGTTGTTGTTAGGTACTTAAAAGCTTTGTTCAAACGGGTCTAACACATTTATGTATTTGCCTTTGTTACCGACGTTTCACCCGTTTTCTGAACAAATCTTTTAAGTATGTGTTCAAAGCGCGAGAGTTTTGAAATGTTATAGTGTTATTTAAGGGGAGGTATCCCCAACGCAAATGTCCCGCTCTAACACGCGTGAGTTTACAATTGACCATCCCGCTCTCTACGCAAGCTCTGCGCGCAGTTTTGTAAATATTTAGCTATAGTCATTAAGCCAATCATTTTATCAAAGCAAACCCTGCGAATTTGTCTATAACTATTTACGATCTTTAATTGAGTACAAAAATTAAATGTTAAATATCAGTAATATAGCCGTAGTATTGAAAAAAACATTCCAAAAAGGGGTAACTTCGCGATTTTTTTCTATCGAGTGAAATTCATCAGGTCATGTAACTGACTGCGATTTTGACTAGACAATATCCTTATGTAACACATATATTTTTTTTAGATTTTAAGACACTATATTCTGTCTCAGATGGTTTTTAAAAACTCAAAAGTGGTAATACACGGCCTTAATAAGAATGTCGGTTTATTGTTTATTGCGGTAGTCGCACCGCAGCGCTGGAGAGTAGCGACTAGCGAGTAGGTACTCACATAGTAATTCTACAAAACATAAAAAGTCATGGGACTATAAAGATTTGCTAAAAGATTTTTTTTAATAGCCCAAATGCAAATTGAAAGTTATATTAATAAAATTCTCATGTCGCAATTTCCCTTTTTTTCCATACAACGGTTATATGGAGCGTTTTTAGAGCTTTAATTGACAATATTTCATAATTTCCAAAAGTCTTAATTCGAAAAACATTTCGGTAAAAACGTGTGAAGTACACAAAAAACATTTTTTTAGATTTTTTTCTCCGTTAATTTTGGAAAAAATCGAACGGATCGGATTACTGTAAACCGAAAGTTGACGTCATCTTCCTCGCTTCCCCTTAGTACAGAGTACAGACAATCGCTGCTCAGGGGGCCGATTTTTGAGTGTCGAACGCTCGAATTTTCACTCGACATCTGTCAAAACACCATAGTTTTTTGACAGACTTCGACTTAAAAGTCGAGCGTTCGACACTCAAAAATCGGTCCCCTGGAGTGGCTCTGGATTCTTGTTGGGAAGATGACGTCATGTTTTACTTACGCCCTTTTGGAATGACCTACTTTTCAACGTGTTTTTTTGTATGAAATAATGAGTTAAATTGAAAAAGAAAAAATACGGGTGGCTTAAATTTTTACCTATTTTCTAACTAGTTCATAAAATGAAGTAGTTAAAAATATGAAAGGTTGTCAAGATTTGATCGGCTTTAAAAACTGGTTCGAATGGCATTAGGCCATCTGGCCAGTCTAACCAGGAAAACTAAGATTCCAGGATTATTGCCTCACGTTGTTTTAATGACGAATAATGAAGTTAAAATATAAAAACAAAAAGCCTCGTACAGTGTGCAGAGTTGCGGCTCTTTAAATAATCGAATTAATAGGCCGAGTTTTATTCATCGATTGAAATACGGGTAAAACGGGCTCTGAGTCACCGACGCGGTCATATTATATAATCAGTATTTTAACTTAATATAGGTATCGAAGAACTTTGTTTAACACCAACAGTAGTCTAATCACGTAACTTTCTGTACTGCCGTTAGAGCATATTTAATGTCATTTTTCGACATTAGCTCATACATTTATACGTCAAAATTGACATTAATTATGCTTTAACGGTTGTACATAACGTTACGTGATTACCCCGCGGTCTACAAACTTCTCAGTCGGTAAAAATAAAATATGGTTTAAATAATTTGAACTGAGCCGATGAATGGTTTAATAGACACAAAGGATACAATGCTTTTTATCTGTTTTAGTTCTCGTAACAACTAATCGGTTACTTTCATACATGCAATTTTTTCCATACCCCATTTTTAGGGTTCCGTAGCCAAAATGAAAAAAATTGAACTCTTTTATTATTTCATTACGTCCGTTTATCCCCGTCTTTCTTCATGATTAGTAGACACTGTAGCCTATGCACGCTTACGCCTCCAGAAGAATCACAAGCATGTTTTTGTTGCCGACCATTTTTTGACTTGAGGACTTGTGGACGTGGAATCAATTAGCACGTAGCTATGTAGCGTTGTGTTCCTGGAGATGAGTAAGGTTGCCAGAGCTCCCGAGGATGCACTGTGTTATGAACGAGGCTCCTAAATTTGTCCGTTCTGCTGTATACACAGAAAATCTTCAAACTTTATAAAGGGTCGGCAACGCGCACGTGACTCCTTTGGAGTTGCAAGCGTCTATACCATAGAGCCTATAGGCTCTATAGGCTGCGGTGTCCGCTTACCATCAGGTGGACCGTACACTTGTTTGCAAACCGTCGTTGTATAAAAAACCGCCACTTAAAGTACTGTTTTCTTATAAGTACTGTAAAATCCTTGGTCGAAATGTCAAGAACGAGACGTGCCAACTCACCGACTGCGAAGCCTATTGCAATAAGATTATAAACTCAACACAGCTTAAGTTTAAAACATGGAAACTTCCATTCTACCTTAGGCGACTTCCTCACTTAGCGGGGCGGGATCGATATGTGACATTTTCTTCTTTGACGTAAACTTACTGACGTCGCAAAGATTCTCGCTTGACGGACTACTGTCAGTATTACATTTGCGCAGTAGTAATATCATGCGCAGAAGTGGACCAGTACTGCCTTCGTATCGTCCCGCTACCGCGCATCCCGCGCCAGTCAGGAAGCACACATTTAAATGTAGGGGCGTAGTAAAAAGCGGTACTGAGTTGACTGACATTTGACAGTTTTCTCATATCGTACCGCCTCCGCGCCGACAAATCAGGAAGTCGCCTTAGGCTTAATTTTTGATTTAGGGGATAATTAGTAATTATAAGTTAGGTTAGACGTTAGTTAGTTGTTAGTTGGTAGTGGTTAATTGAATGTTAGTTGTGAGTTAGAAGGTTTAGTTAAGTTTTAGTTGTTTAGTTTGAAGTTTAGTTTATTATTACGTACCTATCGTATATTATATCTTTGATATAAAAGGATCCTACATATTTTTCACATTTTTGAATGAGGGAAAATTCAATTCAATTACCAATTTTTCTATCGTGCTGTTCTATTAAGGGCGAATCCCCAAATAAAAGTATCTGTGAGATAAATGCAAGCTCTTTCTTTTTCTTTCCTTTGACTTCAGAAGGAGACAGTCATAATTTTAACCGACGGATTATTTTATGGGGATTGAAAAATCGGCTCAAAAAGTTTCCTTGAATTCAACTCGATATTATTTTCAATTAATTATCCATCTAGTTTACCATATTTAGACAGACCACTAATGTTCATTAACTAAAACAAGTTTTTACTTCTTAAAGGTTTAATTCCGCAACCGACAGCAGACAGCAACTGCACGTTCCGCCGCACTCCAAATTGAAACGTAATCATAAGACTAAAAGTCCTAATTTAGAGTGAGTGGCGAGTGCTGTTGCGACACTTAGCTCTGCTCATTTCAAATTGAGCTTTTTATGAATACCATTATACTGTCTGCTGTCAGCTGCGGAATTAATCCTTAAGCGTTACAAACTATTTTATAGCAACACAGTGTTCATTTAAGTTAATTTAAACTTACACGAATTTCACACACTATTGGGGACTTTCTATTTTTTTTATCTAAGTATAACAAGAAAATTTACAAAATTGGCAAAAAAACACCATTAAACCACAGCCTGGTTTGTCTCGCTCGATGCAGTCCACGACAGCTATAAACGAGTGCTTAAGAGTGATACAAATTATCTAACTACTTAACTATACTTTAAAAATACATACGTATATCTATTATGCGCGGTACCGATCACATAAATAAAATTACAATGAGGTATTATAATAATTAATAAGAGTATTTTCCTTTTCCCGTTAAGTCCCGTTTTTCCAACAATAATTCATTAAAGGTTAACTATATGTTTTATCTACCTACAAGTAACCACTACTTTCTTACAATGATCTGAAACGTGGTTCACGACTAATCTAAGGCGACTTCCTGATTTGTCGGTGCGGAGGCAGTACGATATGACCAGGGGGGGGAAACTTAAAGAAAAGACCAATTTCGCGTGAATTTGGCGTAGAAAGTGCTGCCTCCTATTATATTTGATGTCGACATATTTTGTGTAATCCGTCTCAAGCAGGTTTCGTTTTCATTTCATCTATCCCAATACAATTAATCAAAGCTGAACGTGAAAAGAAACGTTACAATTTATCGAAAAATTAAATTTTCAACTCTATGGTCCCAGATTTTATAATACTCTATGGTCGTATGGTTGCCATGGTTATTTTTAAATATTGAAATAACACGTGTGTCAATAACGTGTCAACATATTGAAAATAAAATAATGCTAATTATAAAATTTTCTGCATTATACTTGTGAAAAGCAGTTAGTGATATAGATCTACAAAGTCAAGTTGATTTATCATTTTCTTAAAAGTGCTTTTTTATGAACTTTTCGGAAACGCCTTTTCCCAGATCGAATACGATGTGTTATCGGATACGCCGAGTTAAGTAAGTATTTTTTAATTCTTTATTTACTATCCTTTTTCACACCGATGCGATGTTATATTTATATTCCAATCAATTGATTTATTTAGGTAGGTAGTCTGTTTTGCCGGGTGGTTATGCAGCTCATACATAAATGAATATCAATGAAAACAGTTGGTTACTTAGCAATATAAACGTTTGAGTATTGAATTACGTGAGCTATACGATAAACGAATATGAAGCCCACTTTCTTCTTGTTGTTGTCTTTGAAATTTGAAATAGGTATAGTAGATAATTAGAAACATAATTTCAAAAATACATACATACTTCCTACACTTTCATCTCATTATTTAATGTTATGTTTTGCAGATGCATAGTGCATACAATCATGCCACGTCCTCATGCTGAGAAAAAGTCGGGACAGAGGTATTTTCAACATGGATGTCAATTGTTGGAGAAAACAACAATTATCCTGGGCCAATACATGAAATCAGGAAGATACAGCGTGCATCCATTTCAAGGTGAAAAAAATGGATACATCTTTTTGTAGACGATCGTAGGTACTTCACCAATTCGTTTACCAGTTAGTGATTGAAGAAGTTAAACAAATCGCTACAAGTTATAGGTAATCGTATTTAATCCTCCTTTTAATATACTATTCATAAATAAGTTAGTCAGAAATAAATAAATGATATTATATATACAACTTAATTTTATTAGTCTCCTGACTGGAATAGTACATTACTGCAGAGACCAGTAAGTAAGCCAGGATGGCACTTATGGTCGAGGCATGTATACTGCTTTTCTCAAAAATAAAACAAATTGTATAAATAGCGGTAAAAATCATATTTTTCGCCAATTCCACCTCGTTTGTTCTAAAACCGTGGGGTCGGACTAGCTTTGGTTTGTGCGGGCGCGGGCGCCCCCCGCCACCCGCCCCCGCCCCGCGGCACACCCCGCTGCTGCTGCGGGCGCTGGCAGGGAGGCGCCCGCGCCCGCAGCAGCAGCTAAACTTATGATATGTAATGGGATTTACATACTTACTTCCTGGACAGTAGGTGTTACTTCCTGGACACTTCTGGCAACTGACCAGGATGAGCCACTTTCGGATACTATCTTCACAGATGTTATGAGAACATTACATACTATTTTTGAGAAATAATTATTTGTGTACAAATCACTTAACCCTTTCAGTACGGCGTGATTATAATTTGTACTCAAATTGGACGAGTTAACTCGCCAATCCGAGAAAGATTTTTTATAGATAAAAGTAAACAATAAATTACTGTTCATGTACTATCTACCTACTGAGGCATCTTAACCTTCCCGTATAAACTTCCCCATTTTCATACTAAACAATGATAGTAAATTATGACTTCTGAAAAGAATAACATTATTACCATTATTCAATTTAAAAAGTGGGAAGTTGCCACGGGAAGTTTAAGATGTCACAGTGGGTGGATGGTACATGAACAATATTTAACGGATAATATTATGGGTGTGCACGCACACAGACACACGAAATTAGTCCACACCAAATCCGTGTGCGGCGCTTGTGCTCACGAGTATCCAAGTTTTCACGCGAGATGGCTCTCTTTACCTGATATATATTATTTGGATATGACAAAAGTGTCAAATGTCAGTGTCAGCTGTCAGTCGACTCGGTACCATTTTTTACTACGGCCCTATATTTTAATGAGTGCTTCCTGACTGGCGCGGGATGCGCGGTAGCGGGACGATGCGAAGGCGGTACTGCTCCCCTTCTGCGCATGATATTATCTACTACTGCGCAAAAGTATTACTGACAGTATTATGTCAAGTGAGAATCTTTGCGACGTCAGTAAGTTTACGTCAAAGAAGAAAATGACACATATCGATCCCGCCCCGCCAAGTCAGGAAGTCACCTAAAAGTTACTGATTTGCACACATCAAATTTCATTTCTTATTAGCGAATTTATTTTCGAGACATAACTTTTTATGGTGCTGTGACCTATATAAGTACGCAGTACTCTTTAAATAAATCCTTTCAACTGAATACGTCCATTTAAAAAGAAATAATAACAAACGTAACAAAGCGCAATAATTTGATCATATCAATTGACCACAAATACATCACTTCTGTAGGTATGCGAATAAAGACATAACAAGAACTGTTATGGGATAACAGACTTGTTTACGGTCATAAACGTGTACTGCAACTTCAACGGATCACGCGCTTAGAGATAAATGATAGTAACTACCTACTTACGCTTTTAGTTAGAGATAAATAATAGTAACTACCTACTTAATAAAAAAACGGCACTGACATTTACATTATTTATATTATAGTACGGTCGTCTTTACAAGGGGTTTTACAAAGGGTTTTGGCAAAAAAGGAAAGTCGTCTAAGAGTAAAGCTAAGAAGAGAAAATCTGAGAAAGAGGACAACAAAAAAGAAGAGGAATATGAGGTACTGAACCGGCTCTTAGGGCTTTATCACACTTGCGATTTGCGGGCGAGTTGAAAGTGAGGTTTTAGTCGTTTTAGAAGATTGTGGAATGTAGTTTTGTTTCTTTTTAAAAACAAAAGAATGTTTCCTTTAAGTAAAACGAGCTAACTTAATGATTTAAGAGGCTGAGAAGCAGAGAGCAAAACTTTGGTGCCGATGACAGACGTACGACGTCAAGCTAAATACAGAGTGTTGTTATCTAGTTAATAGTTCCTTAATCAAATAACAACTTATTAGCTTCTTTAGTTTACTGATATTGAAACTTTTTTAATTTTCTTGAAAAATGCATAAGCGGAAAATATGCAAACAGTGTGAGTATACCATCAGAAGCGAACCTAAGATGTAATTATTTACCAAAAAAATATCAAAAGATTTACGCTTCTATAAGGCAAGATAAAGGTAATTCCTATTATGACCAGTGCGACGCCAATTTTGTTAACTGGCGAGAGGTTCAAGAATTTGCCCTGAATGTACGTGTGAAATGTATATATCTACATATTAAGAAAAAAGTTCCTCATGCAGAGGAACATTTTGTTGTGTCGTTTTATTTACACGAGGAATAATATTTTTTGTTAGAATTACATTAGATTAGAATTAGTCATTACCCAATTAAAATGTTACCTGTATCGATTTTTAGCTTTGATTAGTTTGGGACTAGGTTGATTTGTGTAAGATTGTCCACAATATTTATTTATTTTATTTAATATTTACATTATTTTTTTGTGTAAATTACCAAGCATTTTTATATATATACATACATATATATATATATATTTATTTATTTATTTATTTAAGCGTATGGCATATAAGGTAATAAAACATTAACAGAATACATTATAAGCTAATCTTGAGACTGGTCAGCCATTTGATGGCCTCGTCGCCAAGGGTGATCAGGTCACCTGGAGGGCCACCGGTGTAGCGCGTTATGGGACAGTCCTCTATGATGTGCCGGATGGACTGTACATCGGCACCGCAAGCACATGCTGGAGATTCCACCCAGCCGCAGCGATGCTTAAAAAGGGCGCAACGGCCGTGGCCAGTACGGAGCCTGTTTATATTGCACCAGTGTCGCCTTGGGAGATCAGACCCTGTGATTAGGGAGCCTGGAATAATCTCAGAACCCAGTTTTCCTGTCTTCATTTTACTTTTCCAAAGCTTTGACCATTCTTGCTTCAGGTTGAATTGGTTGTCGAGCAGATCTCCAGCAATTCTATATGAAGCGTTCCTGGATTTCAGACGGTGGTTGGTAGGATTCAGAAATTCCGCGTGAATTGGGAGGCTGGGATTCTTTTGGATTTTGGCCACTTCCCGTAGCAGGGCGTCCTTCCTTCTTAAGTCCGGCGGAGGTATCCGGCACAGCACTGGCAGCCAGTGGCAAGGTGTGGATTGAAGTGTGCCCGAGGTAACGCGCATGACCTTGTTCAGTTCTACGTCTACCCTATCAGTATGGGCACTGCCTAGCCAGGCTGGTGCGCAGTATTCGGCCGTAGAATAAACTAGGGATAGGGCGGACGTACGTAGCACTTCGGCACTAGCTCCCCAGGAAGTTCCACTCAATCTCTGGACGATGTTGTTGCGGGTCTGGAGTTTGCGGGCTGTGTTGGTGAGGTGCTGTTTGAACGTCAGTGAACGGTCGAGGGTGACGCCGAGGTATTTAGGACAGAAATTGTGTCTCACTATTGAGCCTCTCAAACACACCTTTAGCTCGCGCTTAGCCAGGCGATTATGCAGATGGAAGCAGCTCACCTCTGTTTTGCTCGTGCTAGGTGTCAGTCGCCACGTTCTGAAAAACGTATCAAGCGCCTCCAAGTCTTTGGACAGCGTGGTTTCTAGGTTTTCAAAAACCTTTCCTTGTGTCACGAGACAGATATCGTCGGCGTAGATAAATTTCCTAGACGCAGTACTTGGCAGATCATGGATGTATAAGTTGAATAGGATGGGCGCCAACACGGACCCCTGGGGCAGGCCATTGCTGAGCTTCTTAACATCGCTAGCTTCTGTGCCCAGATGTACTTTGAAACGTCTCTGGGTAAGCATATTAGATATCAGGTTGGTGATCGCTAAGCTTGGGACGACGGACCGAAGCTTGAACAGTAAGCCCTCTCTCCAGACGGTGTCGTAAGCTGCAGTAAGATCGATGAAAACCGACCCAGACTTAAGCCCTTTTTGGAACCCGTTTTCGAGATGTGTAGTTAGAGCCAAGACCTGATCTGTGCAGCTACGTCCTGTTCTAAAGCCTGCCTGTTCAATCGGAACCACACGATCTATATATATATATATAATCATTATTAAGAATCATTGAGGTGTTACAATGTTGTTTTAAAACATCCTATATGCGGTTTAACGTCATAATGACGTCACCAGCACCAGAGTTTCGCTCTCTGCTGACAAGCCTTAATTTTGTTGAAATTGATGTTAGAAAAACTATATATATCCGTAGGTTACCAGATACAATTTCTTAATTTTCGGAACAACAGCTTTAAAATTTCGGAACATAAATCACCAATTTTTACTCTATGTCTACGTCAAAGATTGTTTGTTTGCATAGTACGTAGGTACGTAGGTATTTTATTAAGTGCTAACAGAGTGCGGAATAGGCAATTTTTGGTTTTTGGTACTGATTGTTGAAAATTCACTGGCTGATTGCCGTAAATTGGCTTCACTAAAATTGACATGACCAAATTTCAACGCTGAAAATCGGCACGTCTCGAAAAAGGCACAGCACAGCGATAAAGTACAGTCTTTATAAATTACATTCAGCCTCATAATTAGCTGGACGCTTTATCGCTGTCACCCGTTGGTAGTAATGACATTTAGGCAATACTAACCGGATTGTACTTTATCGCTGTGCCCTAACTCCATATGAACCCAAAAAATATAAATGTAAGACCTGGCCCCTATACCACAAAACTTTACAAGTCTACAATTTGACAAAATTGTACAATTTTCCATAGAAAAAGTTCACAAATTTGTCGGATTGTACGCTTGTAAAGTATTGTGGTACAGGCCCCTGTATGTAAAACCATGGATGCAATAAATGATGATTAAAAATAAAACCGATGTTTGAAAGCTAAAAAACTAAGGCTCTCTAACATAACACGTATCCTTTCATCTAAGTTTGTTACGTTTTATGTGCGTCGGCCGTGCGACTATGCGTGAACATGGTTCGAACAATAATGTCATTGTCCCGTGTCAACCGCTTTAGGGAGAATTTTCAACTCAGAGGTGTGTGGGAGCCGAGTTTGTTCGAAGTGGCAAGTAGTATAATTCTGTATTATTTAAAATGAGGCGTATACTCCACGCGGTCTGGTTAAAAGGTAATTTTTAAAGGATAGGACTTTGAAATTAAGCGAACAATGTTTTATTTAATACTTATTTGAATCTTTGGTATCTTACTAAAAATTTATTTTTTGTTTTTTTATGTGAACAATATTCTACTTATTGCGAGCACGATCCAGCGGCCGAGCGACACATTTTTTAAAAGAACGCCTTCGTTCGCCGGGAACGATTCTGAGACTGAAGTATAATCGATTAATGAAGTAGTTTTTAATAACGTGGCAGATTTTTCTCCTATGCTTTTGGCAGAGGGGTAAGTATATCAATGGCGGCTCCCGTCTTAAATGCTCTAAGGTATATAAGTATGTAGATGGATTATTCGAATATGATGTTATTTACTCTTTCTCTCTTTTTCTTGTTATTTGATGTTGTTTTGTCTGCTGGCACTCCCGAGTGCAACCCGTTGTTTTTTTATTGCATATTTTTTTACCTTTTTTATAGGAATGTAGGTATGTTATTTCGTCGCAAATGTGATGAAAAACATTGAGTGTATCACGGGTGGTAAGGGTTCAACTCAAGTCAATAAAAGCGTTCTATTAGCCTTTCGTTATACTATTCCCTCGCTAATTGTGTTAAAAACACCCTGGATACTGACACCGTATTTACTGTACATAATAATATTTATAATACCTACCGTGATTTCCATATCAAGCCCAATAACAATACCGCAAACAACTTTTCCTGGACAAAACTGGAAGTAATCGCTTTTACAAGGCAAAACAGCGGTTTCCTCTTTCTGTATATTACTCATTTGAGATAATGTCACCACATTACGTAGGTTCGTATTACTTTATGTAACGCAATAACCACAATTTCCGAAAGTAAGAAGCGAATTGGGTTGATCTAGTTACGCAGAAGTGTAAGGTTCGCAACCTGTCTCGCTCTCGATTCACCTTCAAATGACAACATTCGTAATAATGACTCTTAGCCTTGGCAATGGCAAACTCCGGTTTCCAGGCATCACCCTTATTACAAGGGTATAGGGTTCAATTTAAAATTCAAAGCTAGCATTCTGAATTAGCGGGCAAATCTGTAAGCTGTTTTATTTTTAATTTGGGGTTTATTGTTGTCGTCAAATTTTCCTTATTTGTTAGTTTACTGTGAGTGTTACATACGGCCATGCTTCTGCGCATCCCGCGCTAATCTTAAAAAAATAGTTTAAGACAATTCGCAAAAAATCGTAATGAAATGACCCATACAGGCTAGGAACAAACTCAACATTTGTTCTAAATATACAACCTTTGTCCCTAGGGTATACAACTATACTCTAAGGTTTGTATGAACAACTTTGTCATAGCGTAGTTGTGGTGGCATACTAAGACATCCAGGAGTATGCTTGCTGCCAGGGTTGATTTTCCATCAGATGATTGGGTTGGGTGGGTTGGGACAAAACTGGGGGTACCTAAACATAGATATATATATATAAAGTCATTGTATACGTACACAGCGGTATTCTATAATATCAACAGTCGTAAGTCACCAGGTGTGGAAAACTTTTAATGGCCGGGATAAATTAACTATAAACATTCACGTTAAAATAAAGATATTCCATGACCACCAGCCAGTGCGATCAGCGTCTAACGACAACAGGGTCGTCCTAATACAACGCGATGATCGCGCGATCGCGTACAGCAGGGTTCCGTGCAATACAATAATATTGCGCTAATTTAATACTAACAGGTTACCGACAAAATGAGTTAATCCGGGTGACATCCGTCTCGGTAAAATATAAAATACCGCATACGGAGTCCGCCCCGATAAATGCATGAATGTTCCAAATTTTGATGTAGCTCGCTATGTATAAAAATTCATATCGTCATAACTAATGATTATTTCGGAATATCAAACGATTTTAGATAAATGAATTACCAGTATTCCTTTGAAAGAATCGTGGATATATATATCAATTAAAAAGGTATAGTTAGTAGTTAGGTATATAGTATTTAATGTCTTACAAGAACGTTCAGAATATTAATAAGACATAAATGTCAAAAGCCAAAGTTAAATTTAACTTTGGCTAGTGCCTTACCGGAATGTCATTGATCCCGTGGAATAGGACGTGAGAGCCTACCGCGAACTGAAAACGAAGTAAGTACTTCACTCCCTCTCCGTCGCTCGAATGCAAGTGTGAAAGAGAGGCAGATCAATTTTACTTACTTTAGTTTAGTTCCCGAACACAGAAATATATCAAGATAGAAGAAAAGAGTGTATGTACAGTCAGCAGCAATGGTTGCTACGCGGGCGAGGTGTTCAAAATAATCTTCACACGCTCTTATTCCCTTATAATAAAGATGTGTGAAGATCATTGTGAGCACCTCGCCCGCGTAGCAACCATTGCTGCTGACTGTACCTCGCGTGCCGAACCGATGACACGGTGTCACCGTCAACTTCATCTGCTCCCGACCGTGGTTTGCGTGCGCCGTCAGGGTTTAAAAACAAAAATGGTTTGTTGCGCAGTTTTAGTTAATTGCAAAAACTTCACATCCAAAGTTAATCGAGTTAAAGCTGACGTTTCTTTTCATAGGCAAGTTAATCTCTTATTTAAAAGTTAATCTCTTAATAATTTTCACACCACCTGTTCGACACAGCAAAATTATATATCATGCGAACCTTACCGAAAGCAAATCATTATAGCCCTTGGCTTTAGCCGGGTAGTAATATTGTATTGAATTTCGTTATAACCCGCCGGGTAATAATATGATTTCACTTCTCGTAGTTCTTATTGTTATGTCATTAAAGTCTAATTTCGTGAAGTCTGCACGGCGGCTGGGAGGCGGCTGGGAAACGGCACAGCGGCGTTCCAAACAAAAAACTGCGCCGCCCCGAGGACGGGGATGCCGCTCCGAACAAATTTGAAAATCGAACGTATTCGTACTGGTCACCATAAGCTGAATGGAACAAATTTTGAAAATAAAAACAAAACACGCGAATGTAACAAGACGCTGCAGTATACTCGTAGGTACACAGTAAAATTTCAGATTGTATAAAAATCCATTGGTAGGTACTGTTAATGTTATAAGTGCGAAAGTGTGTCTGTCTGTTATCTTTTCACGCTAAAACCGGTTCCGACCGATTCATATGAAATATAGTATGGAAGTAGTGAGTCCCGGGGAAGGGCAGGATACTTTTTTATCTCGGAAATCATCCCTTAAGTAGGTTTGTATGGAAGAGCGTACTAGGTAAGAAATTGAAATTAAATTCTAGCAATTAAATTCTACACGGACAAAGTCACGGGCATACACTAGAAGATAGAATTCTAATAAAATGAGTGACGAACGTGATTGGGCTTTGAATTACTCTAAGTAAATTGATTCTGTCTCTAGCAGCCTTGGTTTTCTTATTGTCTCGCTAGAGGTGTGAAAAGTAGAGTATACTCATCGTGGATAAAACTGCTTTTGTCTTGGGCGCTTAAATCCCTCACTACACTCAGGACTCAGTCTTAATTCCCTCGCCCCTCGCTCCGCTCAGGAGTAAAATCTGGAGTCCTGCGTTACGTTCAGGGTTCAATATCGCGCCCGTGACATAAAATAGTGCTTTATCCCCTTGGTTTATTAATCTACTATTATAAACAAATATTTTCAATTTGAAGAGCTGTTACTAGAGCGCATTTCCATTACGGCTGACAGACTAATTTTTGTGTGCTGCGTTGTGTTGCAATTACTTATCTATAAAGTTTTAGCTTACCTAAGTATCAACTTAGAAATTGTTTAAGTAGGTACTATGTTATTCAATTTAATATAAAGAAAATATTTCAGTTTTCCAAAAGATCCAGCAATAAAAGACATGGATAGACGCGATAGGACGAACAAATTGGTTCCCTACGAAGCATAGCAAGATTTGTTCAATACACTTTGACAAAAGTGACTTTTTTAGTGAAACGGACAAGCCACGCAGATTGTCTAAAACGGCATTCCCAAAAATACATACTCGTATTCTTCAGAGGATTACAAAAACAGAGGTAATGAATGAAAAATATATCTTTATGTCTTTATAAAACATATGTTTTGCTTCGTCGTTGCGACTACAAATGATTGAGCAATAGTTATACATATTACTGCTGGGTATTTTATATGAGTAAACGTTTTATTTAGTACTCAATATTTATTACAGATCCTGAATATAGACCAACCTTCATCAAACCAAGCGTTAATTAGCCTTATTCAATTGCGCTTTTTCATTCTTCTGCCTATTAAATCTAGTGTAGTCGATAAAATAATCGATTCGCCAATATCGACATCCGCTGCGCAGCACCTTTGAATCGATTCAACGCACTTAGTAGTGTTTCACATCACTAAAGTGGTCTTGTGACGTCACAGTAGGTACGACGAAATCGGCACGGTTGGTTCTCATACAAATCGAGGTGCTTATTACGTCTAGTTTAATATTTGGTCTGTGGTTCCGAAAGTTAAGGATACCGTTTATTACCAGTTTGGAAACAATTACAAAATAACAGAATATGAATTCGGATATCCAATAGACTGAATTTAGCAACCTTTTGAGAACAATCTGGACGAATTAAAGGGGTTACCCCGAACAAAAAAGGTTCGTTTTAAACAAATTTAATGTGTATTATGTTCACAGTGGTGTTTAAATAAACATTTCCGTGGTTTCGTTTCAACATAATGGGGCCCTTAATTATTTCCGCGGTTATTTTACCATTTCCTGGGTGAAACAAGTTAAAACAGTAGGTCTGTATGCCATCATAAAACTTGGCATATTATTAGGATAGGATATCAGTTTTTAAATTCATGGACGTAGACTTAGGCATCATTTAGGTATTAATACTTCAAGTTTAAAGGTTTGTGAGGTTGTAGCTTTGTTAGTTAGTACGTTGTAAATAATCTCACGAACTATTCAACTGATTTCAATAAATATTTTATCTATATAATAGGACAGATGGACTTTCTGTATGGACATAGGCTATGATATAATTAGGATTAGATGTCCCGCGGCGTTCCTTGCATTGTTTGTAATATGCGGGCAGAGCCATCAATTGTAAAATACTTTCCTATTCCACCCAACAGACTGACGAACAGATGTAGTAATCAATAGAAAAATGCAAATAACTCAATAAATAGCAGATACGTCACTACATACAATACTCAAATGGAATTTTTTATTACGAGTAGGATCATTAATTATTGTTATTCTACGTAAATTTCCAATGTTATCATCTGCTTTTAACTAATTTATATTTTACCAGAGTGCAATTGAATACGAACCTTATGGCACATACCGAGAATTGGTATTACTATGTTCAATTGGGCACGTGCGCGAGAAAATGTCAGTAGCACGTGGAAGTCGGTAAATCAGGGACCAGTATTTCCAGAGTGCCAAGAGGCTGGTTCTTATTTATTTTTTATCATTTATTTCAGGCATCTGTGGCCCATAATACAAATAGCTTAAGACGATGTATCGATTGAAAGGGACACCCTTTGTTTTTCGCTCACGACAAAAAGGGATGCAATCCTCTCCGAGAATGGCTTTTTAGACAAATCTCGTTAAATATCTGACTGTGTGCAGGTTTATTAAATTTCCTCTTATCAGTACCTAGATGAGGTATAATACTATCATATTAACTTAATCGTATCTTTTAATAATGCGTTGTTTTAGTAGGCTGAGGAAAAAAAGGAAAATATAGACTCAACTTTGGATTTATTTTCTATCGAGAAAATTTTAAGCAATCATGTTTCGCTATTGTCAGTAGGTACCACAATCATATAGTCAAGAAACATATATCTGAAAATCAGCCCCTACTGTTTGCTAGTCTGGGCAGGACAGCGTTTCAAAGTCTCCAAATTTCTCAGTGTAGCGCCTTAAAGAGGAGGTAACATACAATGTCATTATATTTCCTTTCTTTTTAGGGTTCCGTACCAAAAAGGTAAAAAAGGAACCCTATTGGTTTCACTTTGTCTGTCTGTCTGTCACATCGCTAAATATCTCAGGAACTACTTATCCTATCGATTTGAAATTTGGAATAGTTATAAACAAGGGTAACCCAGATACATAGAAGATGGTTTTTTAAATTATTTTATTTTATTTTCTGTGAATAATGACAGATAAAAGGGGGTTCAAAATTTTAAAGTCTGGCAACTATGTCAAGTGGGGTATCATATGAAAGGGCTTGACTTGTACATTCTGAAACAATTTTTAGTTTTTTTTTTCGTTGGGGAAATTTCGATTTACGAGGGAAAATGTAAAAAAAAATACCATTCCGCCCCCCTTATCTCCGAAGTTTACAAAGAAAAAAATTTGAAATTATTACACAACATTAATATGCATGTATATTTTACAGGAAAATTATAGCCATAGCTCTATCAAGTTTTTCTTTTTTTAATCATCAAAAAACTCTTCTATACTAAGTTTGTAATTTAATCACCTTTGTATATATTTTTCTTTTATATTTAAATTTACAAAATTACGTTGAAAATACCTTCTTTCAAATAAAAAAACAATTATTGAAATCGGTTACTGTGATAAAGAATTATCCTTGAAAAACCAACATACGTACTAAGTTATTCAGTCGCGCAAATTAGTAACACAATGCGCCGATAGATGGTGCTGTCATGTTTTTTTATTTAAGATTGTTCCTGAATTAATGGGGTCGGGACGGGTACACAACTACATATACAAGAACTGTGTACGGAACCCTCGGTGCGCGAGTCGGACTCGCACTTGACCGGTTTTTTGTAAAGGTACGAGCACATTTTGAGCAGGTCAACACCCCGCCGACGTAATTGTAACAGATGGCTGCTGGTGGACGCGCCTTCAGCTCGTCTCTTTTTCTATCGAGCTCATTACAACGGTCAGTTTAGCGAGGCGGCATAGAAGGCCCACAATAAAACAATAATAAGATTATTTAGAGTTTTAGGTAGACGATATCGAGATTGGTGTGTAAGTGACGAAGTATGTAGCGTATTTGCATTATTTGCATTTGCGCCGCCCTTTTTTTGACGCAGAGGAAATGCATTTACGAATCCCCTGGGCCCGGGAAGGCCTATGGTGGGGGGTATGTGGGACTCGCCCTTCCAAAGGGAATACCCACTAAAACCTCTGCGGCGTTAACCCTCGCTGCTGACGAATTTTCGTTGCGGATTATGAATATTAGTTATGATATGTCTATTACGCTCTCTTTTGTAGAGATAAATACTCATTATTCTGGTACAGTAAAACCACCACTTTAAAATAACAAAAAATATATTTTATGTCACACCTGGCCAAAAAGTGGCCATTATCGCACGCTCCGCGCGCGAAAAAACCCACTTCCTGGCCAGGGGGTGACATAAAATTTTGTACTTACCACGGGCGATAATAAAGAAAGCCTCAGATCGCATATTTATCGCCCTTGCCTTCGGCTCGGGCGTAAAATACCTGCGACCTGAGACATTCTTTGTTTTATCGCCCTTGGTAAGTAATGTACTATTTCACTTCTCATGCTCGAAAAGTGTGTCATATTAGACTTGTGAAGCGGGGCTAAAGTAGTACATTTAAGCCCTAGGGAAAATATGTATACATATTCATGATTTACAAACCATTTTAATTTGACCAATCAAAATACTTCACCTATTAAATCCACCAATCACAGAACAGTAATTTGACAGATTAAAAATTATTTGGTAAAAATATCAACCAACCAGAACACAGCTGTACTAAAATCGACCAATCAGGAAAGACGTTTTTCAGTTCTCTAAAAATTAAGCGGTGTCTATGGTCAAAGCAATTACTCCTCTTAAAAGAAAAAAAAGCGCATGTTGCATCTCTTTCTTTAATATAGCAAAAGAAAGGGAGGCGAATACGCAAAGCGAACACGCATAGCGAGGCATGGTGCTGGCATTAGAAAAAAAAAACAAGCTGTCAAATTAGACATACGCCCGCCAAGAGTTAAATTATTCATTTAAGGTGGATAATTTGTGTTTATGTGATTTCTCGCAATCGAAGTGAAAAGTAGAGTGTATAACTCGGGCCAAAAAGCCATATTACCACTCGAACAATTTTCCCTGACTACGTTCGGGAAAATAACCATCTCGTGGTAATATGACTTACTTTAGACCCTTGTCAAACAATCTACTATTAAAATAGTGTTTTGACCCGATTGATAAGTTTTATTATTACTTCAAAGAAGATGAAAGAATATGCCAAACGATGAAAACCTTATCATGATATTTCAAAAAATTACGAAGTTAACTATAACTGTTTTCTTTTTGTCTGTGTAATGTCCCTATTTATGCTTACCTACGTCAGATGTGAGCGAAAACACACTGGAGGGCGTTCAGTTTAAGATTGGTTTTACTCTTCAGCGGTGTGCGAACAACCCAGAAAACTTAAGTAAACTTACAAAGGGAGGTTACCAAAGACAGCTATAAGTATAATTGTGTATATCATTTCTAAGGCTTGCAGTATTAGTACCGGATTAATAAGAAAGAAACCGGGATTTCCCGGGAAATTGCATTATTTTTCGCGCTTAAATGCGAGTGGGATAGCCCTGGCGTCTGGCCTACGTCACATCAGTAACGTAAGTGGCATTAACGAGGACAAATCGCCTATGTACCGGACAAGGAAGGCCACAGGGAAAGCCTCACATCGCATGCTGACTAATAATGACACAATTAAGATGTAAACATTGTACTTAAATGACGTTGAAATGATTCGATTCTAACGTGATACTTTCCGGTGAATCATATTAGAAAAACAACACAAATATATGTGAATGTTTAATGTTTAGATATTTAGTTTAATCCTAAGCAATAGCGGCTAAACGGTTTATGGTGAAACTTGGTTACACAACAAGTTTATAGCCGGGATTTATTATATGGGGTACTTTTTATTATACGGGGTACTTTTTATTATATGGGGTACTTTTTTATTATATGGGGTACTTTTTATTCCGAAAGTCATCCCTCAAAAACCTAGTAAGAGTAGGTACCTATAAATGACAGTTAGATCTAAGTTTGATACTTTACGTAAATATCTGGCTAGGATACGATTCTAGTAGTCTTTGTGAGAAAAGGTATATCGATTTACTTCCATGAAATATTTAAGTAGGTACACAGAAATAAAGGTGTTACTCAAATGCTAAATCAGACCCCAGTGTAAGATGGTAAAAGTAAGAAGTTTTATATTATTGTATGTATACCTATGTCACCGTCAGATTGTAAAAACCGTTAGATTATAATCTAACTAGCGAGATCGTAAACTGTCGAAAGATTGTAATCTACCGAATTATAAAGTTAGAAATTCCGTTACATTATATTCTCTTTATTTAATTCATTTGCATAAAAAATCATAAACGTCACCCATGTTAAAATAAATTATCATTATTTCCGAAAATCACATGTTCAGATTAATACATAATTGAATTGCATTTTTTTTAAAGGGCCGTGTTAAGTAGTTTCTTTTGTTATTGTATAATGGGTGTGTAATAAATTATAAAAACAAAATTTATAATTTAATTTAGCATAAGATTCAAAGATTCAAAGCGTTTATTGCCAGAACATAGTAAAAAAAACTGCATGCAATATTACAAATTCATCCCTACCCCATCTTCAGCAATTGTCAGCACATACGGCCCTTTTGTTACTACGAAACTGTTTTTCTATGCCCCGTCTAACCTATATCCTCAGAACATCTCCCACATGGAATTTCCAGAATGAAATTCACGACTTTGACCGTACTCTCAAAAAAGGACTAGAAAATATTTTAAACATCAGCTGCAATAGAACTCAGTGGATCCAGGCGACCCTCCCCGTCCGGTATGGTGGGCTGGGCATCCGACGCGCTGAGGACATCGGACTGATTGCTTTCCTCGCATCAGCTCACGCAACAAACAACCTTGTCACTCAGATACTCCCTTATGATGGTGACAATGTTGTTTGTCCGTTTTTAGAGGATGCACTCACAGCATGGTCAGTCCTTTGCCCAAACGGCGAATTGCCGGAAAACCTGAAATGCCAACGCCAATGGGACGAAATCCTTTGTAAAAGCAAACAGGAGACCCTCATGTTAAACGCGTCGGGTACAGACGTGGCTCGCCTCAAAGCTGCTATGACTCCCGAGTCAGGAGCCTGGCTGCACGCCCTACCCTCCCCACATCTTGGCACACTCCTCGACAATGAGTCCCTCAGGATAGGAGCAGCCCTTAGACTCGGGTGTCAAGTCTGCGAGCCTCACGTCTGTATTTGCGGAGCTGCAGTAGCGGCCAATGGTCATCATGGCCTAAGCTGCCAACGCGCCGCCGGAAGATTCCCGCGACACCACGCCATTAATGATATCGTACGGCGAGCCTTGGTCTCGGCAAATATTCCATGCGTCTTAGAGCCCCAGGGCCTAAACCGTACTGACGGCAAAAGACCGGACGGACTCACACTGGTTCCCTGGGTGAGAGGGCGCAGTCTACTATGGGATGCAACATGCGTCAGCACCTTTGCTCCCTCTCACCTAGCAAACACGACGCGTGCAGCTGGCGGCGCTGCTGAAACCGCCGCCAAACTCAAGCACGCCAAGTACAGCAATCTGGAGCCAGTATATGAGTTCGTCCCGGTTGCCGTGGAGACTGGTGGGCCCTGGTGCGCCGAGGCCAAAGCATTCGTTGCCGCTCTAGCTCGACGCCTAAGAGACCGTGGAGGCGATCCCCGCTCTGGTGAGTACCTGGTGCAAAGGATATCCCTCTCCATACAACGAGGCAACTCCGCCAATGTACTAGGAACCTTTGCGCCAGGTGGTAACAGAAGCGAGGAATCCCCCCAACTCGCTCATTGAAAAAATTGGCGGGATTTGAACCCAAGACCACGGCCTTTTTTAGCTTTAGGTAGTTATTTTAATTGTATAATAATTATATACTTTGTAATTCATTGTCATTTATTAAAATTTGTTTAACATACATTATTATTAATACGAGTCATTTATTTTGTCATCGGTTTTAATTATTATTATTTCTTATGGTTATATAAACAAACTGCATAATGATGATTAAAATAATGTCAAGGAACATAATGATAAATTGTCATAATTTTATGTTTCATAAAAACAAATAACATAATTTAGTACGGAATTATGCAATTCCTTGTTACTCGTATGTTATGCAGTTTAATCGCTATAGCAAATGTTGTAATTTTTTAACGTTATTTTTATGATAAAATCAGTTTTATGTTATGTGAGAATTATGTTTAATGAGACTATGATAACAGTTTGTATGTAAATGTTTATTATGAATTTCGTACGTATGGTGGATGAAATAATGCAAGTCTTTATGATGACTGAACCGCAGCGATTGTATATATTTCATTTTAAGTAGAAGAAATTCAAACATTCAGATTATTAATAAGGCAATAAAGTACCTATGAGTATTTATTTCGGAATATTCGCTGGCTCATTTATACAACATTAACTGGCGTTACTATTATACTCTTGAAATGTCCTCTGCATCACGATTAAGTGCCCAAGATGTGCCGTGTCCGCCGCTGGCTATCCTTGACCGTGTTATGAGCTGCACAAGAAATATCTAGTAGGCTGATGATATCTACGTAAAACTAATAAATATAGCCAAATTAATAAATATTTATACATAAAGGCTATAATTTAAGTTAGGTTTCCTATGTTATATGCCATTATAGGCCTTTACCCTAGAAGGGGTTCTTGCGTTATAAAAATTTAAGAATAACGTATACTGTATACAAACTCCCCATTTTTTTTAAGAATAACATATTATACAAACTAGAAATTTAATAACAATATTGATAGTTAAACCTAATATTGTTGACACTGCACTGACTAGCAAGAAATAAAAGGCTTTTTTATTTTTTTTATTCCTATGTTATTTGTGTTGTTGTTTTGTCTTTTTGGGTTTCGTATCCGAAGGACTATTGCTGTCACTCACGCATCCGTCCGTCGTCTGTCACACAGGTTTCCGGCCAAACGATTGGAGCTACAGTCTTAAAATTTGTACCATACAAATAGTCAAAACTTATTTTCAAAGACTTGGTGGACTCCCATACAGTTAAAGGGGGCGCGAAAACTAACCAACGTAATTTTGCGGTTGGTTCGGAAAACTTAATTTTGCGAAGTCTGACTCGCACTTGGCCGATTTTTATTTTTCTAATTTAATGTAAATATAAATAAAGGAAACAATATTAAACAAGTCCAACTAGACACATAGGGAACTCAATATAACACTTGTTTTTCTAGTAACCGGATGTTTCCAATTTTTTAATGTAAAAAACTCGATTAGTACGTACCTACTTATAAAAACCGGTACACGCTCTCCGGGCACACAATGCCGTTGCTTATTTTTTTTTGCCGGGAGAGGACGAGTAAAAAATAGTAAAATTATATCTATGTAATTTTTATGTATACTAACTCGGACCACGAAAAATAACTTTTCGTCTTTTTCACTAGTGTGAGATTAGATTACCAATAAACCAAACTTATGTTTGTAATTATTTAAAATACCTACCCGATATTTAATAAAACTGTAATTATATTTTGAACCTTATGCTTGGATGCTAAAGTTCCTTTTTGAACTTACTTGATACAATTCGACCAGTTAAAATGATTTTAAGTTAACGAAACTACTTGAAAAACATCAAACTTTAACCTACACAAGAGCATTCTATGGAAGTTCAATACAAAAGTGTATTAGGTATGCATTATTATTTTTGCTCGTGAGTGTATTTACGCTACTTATTTCAATTATTTTTAACAAACTTTATACCAACCGAGCGTTTTTGTCGTTTAATAGAAAAGTTGTTGATTTGACTAAGTAAAAGACCGTATTAACAAATTAGGTGCTTACCTACTTGATCGTTCAATGACTTACTTAATTAGGTTTACCGTTTTGGCATACTCGTACCTCGTACCTATACCTATTATCTACACTAGGTATATACTACTTACCAACCACAATCAGAAATTTGAAATGTACTTAAATAATCGCGACGTTGACCTTATAAAACAAAATCACTTAATCATACGTTGTTTTACCCTAAGCAGAATCTGTGTGAGAACACAAGATCAATGGGATTTTCATTGCATTATTTTGCAGCAGCAAGTGGCGTTTTATGTCGATTATCTATTGCCATATAATATTGGAGAAAACCATGATTCCAGTTGTTTCAACACTTGAACATACTAATTATAGCCCCAGTACCTACCAAAAGTGCCGAAATTATTCACGCTAAGTTTGTTTATACGTCAGCTTAATTGTTACCTGCAACAACACAGGTCTTGAGTGATTCTAGAATCATAGGAAAAAAAAAACAACTTAAAAATGTTTCCTTGCACCTAAAAGGGGACGGATACAAACTATAAAAAATAAAAATAACGCAAATGCGACACTGGATGTGCCTATTCGGTTTATTTGTCGTTTCAGTTTAAATTAACAATCTTTTCAACTAAATAACATAAAGTTAAGCGTACTGTATTTTTTTTGTAGTTTACTGTATATATATTAAATAAGACTTTAAATGAATTGAATTGTATTTGAAAAAGAATGACTTGACCAATATAACCGAATATGTCTGTATTTTTAACCTGTGTTTTGTGTATACTTAAAGTTTTTAAGTTGAAGTTAAGTAAGAGAATATTATAAAGCCTCAACTTTTGTGTTTACATCTCAATTCTTAAGCGATGTCAATCGCAATGGCAAAAATTATGCAACGACCGACATTTACCTTTGTTCATTAAGCCCTTTCAATACAGTACATCACTTTCGAAACGTACAAATTCGCGCACAACACTCACTACGTGTACACTTCACCACGGTTGTCACAACACTGCAAGATGTTTGCGAAACCTGCGTTGGCGCAAGTCCTTACCCAACTAGTTAGGCCTCCGTCAATTGTCAACCTCCCCCCTCAAACACCTAAATTCGACAACCAGAAAGAGGGAGGGAAAGGTCTTGGAAGCTGGTTGGTCATTTAATGAAGATTGGACATTATCTGCCCATATGCGAAGGCTTCTATTGACGTCTCATAGTTCACTGACTTTCTTAAGTGGTGGGGAATGATCTTATTTTAATAGGAAAAGGGAAAATGACGTACGTAGGTAGGACTTTTGTAGTGCATGCTGACGGAACTAGAGATGTTCCTGTACCTACGGTCCGGGGGGGGAACTTAAAGAAAAGACCAATTTCGCGTGAATTTGGCGTAGAAAGTGCTGCCTCCTATTATATTTGATGTCGACATATTTTGTGTAATCCGTCTCAAGCAGGTTTCGTTTTCATTTCATCTATCCCAATACAATTAATCAAAGCTGAACGTGAAAAGAAACGTTACAATTTATCATTGAAATATATGTTACACTAGAACAGACATTTCAAACACAAGACGTTGTCAGACTTGATTAAAGAATGAGCGCGCAACAGATGCGACATACAGTTTATCCTACCTACCTTATAGTGATTCACGACGTATGTACAATGGGAAAATTAATAGTTATTTTTGTAATGGTGCATCATGAAAAGCATTTAAAACAGCAGTGTGGATTTTACAATAAAAGCTAATTTTTTTACGCCAAATTATGTGCATTTCATACTTTTATACCACTATTAATCCTAAACTTTCTTCAAAATCATTATAGAGGTTTTATGGCATTGGTGTAGATATAATAATATAAAATATTTTAAACTGCAGCACAATATTTGATTTCATAATCTCTATTAACATTTCACGTCTCAATTGTCCCGTCTGCGTAATCGTTCTTTCGTTACTCTATGATTTCATGGCGGCCACATGACGCGTCGGCATGACTTAAAATTAATACAACAAATATTTTTATAGGCGAATTTAACGAATATCCAGTAATATTACTACTGAGTAGTCACTCCTTGACTTTTATTTGATTTTCCTGAATGGTTTGCGCTGTGCTCCAGTACACAGGTAAGCATATTTACCCGCACGCTTTTTTAACGTCATCCGTCCAACTATCACAGCCGTCTGGCACAGACTGAGTGCACTTGTGTCACTTGACCCTAACTCATGCGACAAGAAATCAAGTTGAGATGTCTGCTCTATTAGTATTACCTCAGTGCAATTTATCGTAAAATTAAATTTTCAACTCTATGGTCACAGATTTTATAATACTCTATGGTCGTATGGTTGCCATGGTTATTTTTAAATATTGAAATAACACGTGTGTCAATAACGTGTTAACATATTGAAAATAAAATAATGCTAATTATAAAATTTTCTGCATTATTCTTGTGAAAAGCAGTTAGTGATATAGATCTACAAAGTCAAGTTGATTTATCATTTTCTTAAAAGTGCTTTTTTATGAACTTTTCGGAAACGCCTTTTCCCAGATCGACTACGATGTGTTATCGGATACGCCGAGTTAAGTAAGTATTTTTTAATTCTTTATTTACTATCCTTTTTCACACCGATGCGATGTTATATTTATATTCCAATCAATTGATTTATTTAGGTAGGTAGTCTGTTTTGCCGGGTGGTTATGCTGCTCATACATAAATGAATATCAACGAAAACAGTTGGTTACTTAGCAATATAAACGTTTGAGTATTGAACTACGTGAGCTATACGATAAACGAATATGAAGCCCACTTTCTTCTTGTTGTTGTCTTTGAAATTTGAAATAGGTATAGTAGATAATTAGAAACATAATTTCAAAAATACATACATATACATACCTCCTACACTTTCATCTCATTATTTAATGTTATGTTTTGCAGGTGCATAGTGCATACAATCATGCCACGTCCTCATGCTGAGAAAAAGTCAGGACAGAGGTATTTTCAACATGGATGTCAATTGTTGGAGAAAACAACAATTATCCTGGGCCAATACATGAAATCAGGAAGATACAGCGTGCATCCATTTCAAGGTGAAAAAAATGGATACATCTTTTTGTAGACGATCGTACTTCACCAATTCGTTTACCAGTTAGTGATTGAAGAAGTTAAACAAATCGCTACAAGTTATAGGTAATCGTATTTAATCCTCCTTTTAATATACTATGCATAAATAAGTTAGTCAAAAATAAATAAATGATATTATATATACAACTTAATTTTATTAGTCTCCTGACTGCAATAATTATTTGTCTACAAATCACTTAACCCTTTCAGTACGGCGTGATTATAATTTGTACTCAAATTGGACGAGTTAACTCGCCAATCCGAGAAATATTTTTTTATAGATAAAAGTAAACAATAAAATACTGTTCATGTACTATCTACCTACTGTGGCATCTTAACCTTCCCGTATAAACTTCCCCATTTTCATACTAAAAAATGATAGTAAATTATGACTTCTGAAAAGAATAACTTTATTACCATTATTCAATTTAAAAATCGGAGGAGTTTAATTGAATTTAAGTATCGGAGGACTCCTCATCAACAATCTACGCTTTGCGGATGATACCACCATTATAGGCGCAAATGAAACAGAACTAGCCGTGCTTCTGCAGAGAGTTCAAACGGTGAGTGTGGAATATGGCCTTCAGATCAATCGTGCCAAGACCAAACTGATGTTTGTTGATCGAGCAGGGTTGCTACAACGAACGGGGGAGTTAGCTGACTTGGACATGGTGCAGAAATTTGTTTATCTTGGATCTCTAATAACTACGGATGGCGACTGCGAGAAAGAGGTGGTTAGAAGAGCCCAGATAGCAAAAACAGCAGTGAAGCGGCTAGAGAAGGTCTGGAGGAACAGGGGAGTCAGTAAGATGACAAAGGTCAAGCTGATGCGAACCCTGATCTTCTCGATATTCATGTATGCTTCGGAAACATGGACCCTCAAAGCTCGAATTCGGAGCAGAATCGATGCATTCGAAATGTGGTGCTGGCGTAAGATGTTGGGAATCCCTTGGACTGCACGCCGCACTAACGTTTCGATTCTCTCAGAATTACGAATTAAGTCTCGCCTATCCACAATCTGTATGCAACGACTACTCCAGTACTTCGGACACGTGGCCAGACGTGAGGCTGATAGCCTGGAAAAACTCATCGTTGTAGGACACGTGGAAGGAAAAAGAAGTCGAGGAAGATCGCCAACCCGTTGGACCGATGCTGTAAAAGAAATCTGCAAAGGAAATTTGCAGACGTCTATCCGGATGGCCGAGAACCGAGCGGCCTGGAGAGAAATAGTGCGGAAAGTGACGGCCTCACGTAGTCACGACCCTCAGTCATGAGGATGCGACCAAGAAGAAGAATTTAAAAAGTGGGAAGTTGCCACGGGAAGTTTAAGATGTCACAGTGGGTGGATGGCACATGAACAATATATAACGGATAACATTATGGATGTGTGTGTGCACGCACACAGACACACGAAATTAGTCCACACCAAATCCGTGTGCGGCGCTTGTGCTCACGAGTATCCAAGTTTTCACGCGAGATGGCTCTCTTTACCTGATAATATATATTATTATACTCTTTGCTACGGTCTAACGAGTTAAATTACGAACACCGCAGATCTTTCTGTTATACTACTTAGTTTTTGCCCGCGACTTCCACTCCCTATTTCGTCGCTTGGAGGGATGTTTTCGGGATAAAAAGTATCCTATATGTTTATCCCGGCTATAAACTCGTTGCATACCAAGTTTCATAATAACCCGTTTAGCCGATTTCGCGTAATTGAGTAACAAACATCCAAACAACAAATCAATTTTTATTACACGGAGAAAAAGGTCTAGTTTCCTTTAACTGAATATTGTAAATTTGACTTGACTTTTTTGTATTATGTGACAACTAGACTTTGATTATACAATAATAAAAAAAATTAGTTCTTTACAACATCATTTCTAGTTCCTCCCGTTTATCAAGTATCGTTACAAAGAAATTTTGTGTAGTATAAGTACAAAAGTGTTGCACAAGCTACATTCATATTTTCGCCTGTAGCAATTAGATGGTTACCGAAACGATATCAGATTTTTCGTGTACTAGAATATTCTAGTACTTATTAACAAAAATATGACTTGTTATAATAAAAAAGAAATCTGTCAACCATAGCCAAAACCCTTTGCCCTACACCAGAATCATAACTACTATAAATACAATCTGGTAGTATTGTTGTATAGTTTTTTCTCCGTGTAAGTGCCCCTGTGGCTTATTTGGAGAATAAATGTTTTGTTTGATTTTTAATTATATCGAATTTATAATTTTAATAGGATTTTTAAAGAATAAAATGTCCATTAAATATAGTAGTTAACAGTCTACGAGAGCAAGTGGTACTGAGGAGTGGCGAAGGTAAACGATTCAATAATTTATATAAAAAAGCTACTCCAATTTTATTCTATGCCATGTCACACTCTGGACTATGTTCAGCAGTAGACATCTTTCGGCTGATAATAATGTCGCACAAATGCACATTTTCACATATCCTAGCCAGTCTACCACATGATCTGCTTTCTGCAAACAATTGCAACGTTACTAGAATGACAAAATTGCTTCATGGGCCAAAGATATTTGAGGATTTCCGTCGTTTTCTCAAAGATCCCATAATTGACAACATTTCAAAATTTATAATGATGCCTAAATCGAAAACCATTTCGGTAAATATGCTACCTGAACGTAATAAAATAGTTTTTAAATCTTTTTCTTCGCTAGATTTGAAGAAAATCGCCAAAATAAAACCCACCGTATAAAACGGAAGGGTGACGTCATTCCTACGACTGTTAGGCGACTTCCTGATTTGTCGGTGCGGAGGCAGTACGATATGAGAAAACTGTCAAATGTCAGTGTCAGCTGTCAGTCGACTCGGTACCATTTTTTACTACGCCCCTATATTTAAATGAGTGCTTCCTGACTGGCGCGGGATGCGCGGTAGCGGGACGATGCGAAGGCGGTACTGCTCCGCTTCTGCGCATGATATTACTACTGCGCAAACGTAATACTGACAGTATTATGTCAAGTCAGAATCTTTGCGACGTCAGTAAGTTTACGTCAAAGAAGAAAATGTCACATATCGATCCCGACCCGCCAAGTCAGGAAGTCGCCTTAAGGAGCAATGCTGTCAAACATTGGTAATTCGTGAAAATTACGTCATAATTCACTTACGATTCGCTACTTTTAAATTAGATGTTTTTGAATGAAAATTAGGATTTCGGGAGATTTTTTTTTATTTCTCACATGGACCTTAAAATTTCATTTTCTATCGATCTAGGATATAAAATGGCCAACTTGAAAATTTGAAATGTTGTCAAGCCGTTCTTGCGCAATGCAAATACCTACTTGATTTAGGCACTGTAGAAAATACCGAAATCGCCATACGCGTGCCTATCAAATTTGTGGAATTCCCTCGATTCTTCCTAGATCCCATCATCAGACCTTCATTAAATTAATACGGGACCATATCGGAGGTACCTGCGCTCGAAGAAAAAAAAGAGTATTTATCTAATAGAAAATTATAATTGAGGGAAAATCAGATTTTGCGTTACCTCCCCAAATTTTCCTATTATAAATTGTTTTGCTTTCTAATTTATTAGAGTTTCAATATCATTCACTGGTTTTATGCACCATTATGATATACCTACAGCTGACAACACACAGTATACGGAGACAGAATTCTGATGTAGCAAAAATTAGCACTTAGGTATTTTTTTAAAACCTAATAATTTAGTGTAAGGCCTGAGTGGACGCTCGGGTTGGGCGTGCAGCGGGATGTGCATGTTAAACAATTGAAACTCATACTGGTGTCCTGCGTCGCCGCTGCACAAATATTATGCACGCTCGCCCGCCCCGCTGCACGCCCCGCCGAACGCCCCGCTCAGAGCGTCCACTCAGGCCTTACACTTAGACAAGATGAAATAAATCTCACAAAAGTTGGATTTCTGAACATAATTGTAATTCTATAGTTAATTCAATTACATTTAAGAATCACTTTTCGTTTTTACATTAATAAATAATCGGGATTTATCCCTAGACTTTACTTCTCGGGATTTATTCCTAGAAGTAAAGAAAGAAAATTAAATCACAAATATTTTAATGAAATTTATTAATGTAAATGTATTAATTGTGGCACTTTAAAAAATCTAATAATGTCCAATTATGTCAACCGGTTTCTCATTTTCTTGGAAGCTGTTTTGGTAAAACCTTTTGTGCTTTTTCGAGCACCCTATAAGTCGTAATTAATCGTAATAAAGGAGTTATAAAATGATCAAGGCGCTTAGAATACGTAGATTATACACCAAGGGGATAAAGCAAGGCAAAAACAGCTTTTTCCCCGAGGAGTATAATATACTTTTCTCACCTCTAGCGACAATAAAATAACCCAGGGTTCCAAGAGACATAATCAAATTGGCCAGTCAAAGCCAAATTACTTTCGTCACTTGACATTTCATTAGAAATTTATCTTCTACTAGCTTTTGTCCGCGACTTTGTCTGCATCAAAGTCGTTCGTCGCGTTAGAATTTAATTGTTATTCTTTTATTTCAGGCGCTTACCTAGTTATCGCTCTTCCATACAAACTTCCACATCCTTAAGGGATGGTTTTTGGGATAAAAAGTATCGTATGCCCTTCCCCGGAACTCAAACTACCTACTTCCATACTACGCACATTTCATCTGAATCGGTCTAGCGGTTTTAGCATGAAAAAATAACAGAACAGACAGACACACTCGGCTCCGTATACTGCAGCATCTTGTTACATTCGCGGCTTTTGTCTTTATTTTTAAAATGTGTTCCATTCAGCTTGTGGTGGCCAGTACGAATACGCTCGATTTTCGAATCAGTTCGGAGCGGCGGCCCCGTCCTCGGGTCCAGGCCGCCGGTGCCGTGTTTTGTTTCGAACGTCGCTGAGCTGTGCCGCCTCCCAGCCGCCGTGTGGGCTTCACGAAATTAGAACACAACAATAAGAATAGGGATGACGACACTATAAAAGAAAATCAATAAATCCAAATTTTCTACATAAAGGCTCAAATTCTCAATCAAATGGCGAAAAAAGTAATTAAAACAAATAAATAATTACGTAATTATAAGTCTTCGAAGTTTTAAGAGTGGATATGTTCTGTCCCTTTTCCGCAAAACGCACCTTTGTATTGAACGATCGTCATTTACTATGGCGGTACTTAAAAGTGACGTCACGGTTAGGTAGCACTTTCTCTCTCTAACTACGAACATTCTAACCGTTGTAGCTTCGTTATTTTTTGAGATATTTGAATAGGATTTTCACTATTTGGCATAGTTTTATGTCTTCTTTGTATTGAAGTAATAAATTTTTTTGAGTCGAGATCCCTATTACGAAAAGTGAAATCACATTGTTACCCGGCGGGTTATAATGAAATTCAGTAGGTACAACATTACAACCCGGCTAAAGCCAAGGGCTATAACGATTTGATTTCGATAAGGTTTGCATGATATATACGTTACAATAGATATTAATAATATTAAATTTAATTAGCTACGAATGTTGCGAGTACGGTATGTACGGAACCTTCTACGAAATCCGTTTTTTTTTGGAAATTTTCATTTACTCGTTGTACTTTTAGTGTCACCATCGAAATATTTGACCTTGCCGCAGATCGAACTCAGAACCACAGAGTGTAGGCAGATACATTACCAAGTCACCAACAGTTAACCCACCAAGCTGATCTCGTCAAGGTCACACAAGGTCATCACATCCAATTCAAAATGTTTTCCGCAAAAGTGAGTCTCAACACATTGGAATAAGGTGGTAGTAATCAAAGGTCAACTGGGAATAGAACAATACAATTGGCGCGAAGGCTTACATTACATAGACATGCCCTTTTCACAGTATATGTAATGTACACAGTAACACAAATACAACCGATTGCGACCTTTGAAAATGTGCTACGTGCACATTACAAATAAGACCGGTAAATTCATTTTCATTTTCATTGTCCGGGCCGGCCCGTTTCTAGTACAAGAAATCGACGTACGCGCGTCGGTCTATTGCGACTTCTGATTTGTCGTTGCGGAGGCAGTACGATATGAGAAAACTGTCAAATGTCAGTGTCAGCTGTCAGTCGATTCGGTACTATTTTTTACTGCGCCCCTATATTTAAACCTGTGATTTAAACGAGTTCTTCCTGACTGGCGCGGAATGCGCGGTAGCGGGACGATGCGAAGGCGGTACTGCTCCGCTTCTGCGCATGATATTTTACTACTGCGCAAAAGTAATACCTACTGACAGTATTCCGTCAAGTGAGAATCAGTAAATTTACGTCAAAGAAGAAAATATCACATACCTATCCTATCGATCCCACCCCGCCAAGTCAGGAAATCGCCTAACATATTTTATCTCGCGAAAGCGAGTAGGTACGACAGTTGTTGTGTGAGACTTAGGACTTATTTCCTAATTTTCTGTACAACGGTAAGATAAGAATTTGGGCAAGTCATCATTTTTTTTTTAACATCAATTAGAAAGCTGCCTGCGCGAGGGTCGAGAAAGCTGCCTGCGCGAGGGTCGTATATATTAAAATTTACCTACTCTTGATATGTCTACGTCAAAGATTGATAGTTTGTATATCGTGTTTCTAGTAAAATTTTGTTATTGGCAGAGTGCGGAAAAGGCATTTTTATTGGTTGATACTCCCTATATTGCTAAAAATTCGGTACCCTAAGTACACAATGAGCGCATCAACGATTTGTATAGATATGGCCACTGAACGGATGCTCCCGCTGTACGAATCATGTACCTGTTTCCACTTACCAAAGTTTCAACCATATTCATTTTTGGTCGCTTAGCAGACCGCGTGTGGAGGATATGCGTTAACTATTGCTAATAAAATGTTATAATTGGACGATAACAAAGTGCGTAAACATATTTCACCGGCGCTAAAACACTTTCAATTTTCACGTGAAACTTTCAGAATATGATTACTAACTTTAATTCTACCCATAATCGACTATGGTGATGTGTGTTATCCGGACTTAAATGAAGATCTTCTAAACAAGCTAGACCGCCTCCTGAATAACTGCATTCGTTTTGTCTTCTGCCTCCGTAAATACGATCACGTCTCCTCTTTCCGCCTTAAGCTTGGCTGGCTTCCCACCCGTCAACGTCGTAACATTCGCATGCTTTGCTCCCTTTTTTCCATTCTCAAGGACCCTAATTCTCCGGAATACCTGACAAGTTTCTTTCAGTACCAAGATGTCAATCGTCTCCGTCAGTTTCGCTCTTCAGGCAACCTTTCCCTCTCTATCCCACTTCGCCGAACCGGTTTCATGTCTTACTCGTTTACCATTCAAGTTGCTCGTCTCTGGAACGGTTTACCCGTTAAAATCAGGCAATCTCCGACCAAGATAGCGTTTAAAAATTCTCTCCGTAAGTTTTTCGCCGGCAGAACCGAATATTCCTAATGTTTCTGTTTAATAGTCTCGTCTGTATATATTATATTGTTAAATATTGCCATTTTTAACCATTAGTTCGCCTGACAAATCTACTAGATTTCGAGCCATCTAAGATTAAAAAAAAAAAAAAAAAAAACTTTATCTATGGCTAATGACCAGTCGAATTTGAGTCGTTGTATGGCAGCCAATATATTCGCATCGTGTCGATTGGCTTGCTACTATTTCTATCGAAAACCTCTAAATATTACGTGATAGTCGGTTCAACATCAGGCTTTCGCAAAACCAATAGTGTGTGGAGTTGAGAAGCCCTGAAGATCTGGTCAATTGGGTGGCGTGCGCCGCGCTGCATATCGGTGGAAGCCCTTGGGAAGGTATTTCTCACACCAGAGGTAAGTTGCAACGGTCCGACGGTTGGGAGTACGCTGTCCGAGGTGCCAACACCGTATTCTGCGCCCACAACTGCAGACAAGCCTGGTGAGTGCGCTATTTGATTGACCTAGGTCTTACTCCACACTAACGCAACTTTCACGTATTTCTAGATTTCGTCCATTTCGCGATACAGTCCTAAACATTTGGTCCTTCGAGCCGGATTTTGAAAAGGCGAGCCTGTGGATATTTAGTTTCGTTCGTATCGTTTTTGTAGTAAATCCAATACATTTTGGTGTAAAATTGTCGTTTCGTTTTTTCGTCCACCAAAATAGCGGGTAGACTAACAAACTTTCACATTCCACAGTTTCGATCTTTAAGTTAAATTACGTATTTAAACTTTAAATTTAGTAAGCGTAATTATTTAAATTGTGACGAATTAAATCGATTAGAAGTAAATTATAACGTTTTATAATAAACAATTATTAATTTGTCGTGTCGTATCGTATCGTAATACGTCATAACCATAGTTGTATCAAGTGACTTTGTTGGAAGCAATAATTGTGAATTGGAACGCACCTTGCCATAGATACCCATTGACAACTTTGACAAGTGACATTAGTTGATAACTTCAATAATCGGTCGAGTAATTGTTTTGATTGTTTTAATTTGTGTGTTTATTTCGTGTGATAATGGAAAATACGAATGAAACTTCTCAAGTAGCAGATAGGAATCGGGTCGGTCGTGACTACGCGTTCGCGCGAATGGAATATATCGCGAGTTCTGATTTAGCGGGATATTCTAAGGCAGACGTGAATAAAGTTGAAGATGAATTCCATTCGTATCAAATTGAATTATTATCGACGTTATCGAGTGGTGATAGGAAGAGTGAATTGCAAGTGTCATCACAATTTGAATTGATGGTGAAGGCGATTAAATTGCGTCTCACTACTCAAGAGGGAACTGAGCAAAAGCCTTCATTGGCAAATGCAAGTGCGAATGCTTATGCCCAGTTACCGCGTCTTGTGATTTCCCCGTTTAACGGGAAAATGGAAAACTGGGTATCGTTCATACAAATCTTTGATTCAGTTATCCACAAAAAGGAAAATATGTCTGCGGTGGAGAAGTTCCATTATCTAATGACTAGCGTGCAAGGTGAGGCATTTGGCTTAATAAAAAATTATCCTTTGTGTGATGAAAATTATTTGCTGGCTTATAATACATTAAAAAAACATTATGAACGGAAAAGGGTTATAGCTACAATGTTTTATGAAAAATTGTTGACCTGCGAGCCGATTAAATCAAAAAGTAGTTCAGAGTTGAATCGGGTTTGCCGGACTTACAAGGAAAATTTAGAAATTTTATCGAAATATCAGTTGCCTGATAAAAACTTTATGTTGTATCATTTGTTGTGGTCCAAGTTAGATGTCGCTACTAAAGAAGCCTTTGAGTTGCAGCTCGATTCACAGATTGATATCCCAAAATATGAGGATTTAATGTTGTTCATTGAAAAGCGTGGTCAGGCCTTAGAGAACTCTGCGAGTCGTTCAAACATTGTTGTCAACAAACCAGCAAATAAACCCAAATCTGCATTTGTCGTGCCACCTGTCAACAATTGTGTAATTTGTGCTATTTCGGGTCACAATTTGGAAAACTGTTCGGAGTTTTTGAAACTATCACCAATGGAGAGATTTAGTAGAGTAAAGGACAAACGGCTTTGTATTCTTTGTTGTCAGCCATCACATGGGGTAAAAAATTGTAAATCAACTGTCGTGTGTCCCACATGTAATGGCAGGCATCACAAATTGTTGCATTTTGAAAAAAGCAAGGATCCTGAGCCTGCGGTCTCGGACGTTCCAGTGACGTTGGCCGTTCCCAACTGTAATGCGAAAGCTCTGTTTTCGACAGCAGTTGTTTTAGTAAAAAACAATTATAGTAAATTTGTTAAAATTCGAATATTGTTAGATAGTGCAAGTGCTTGCAACTTCATGACTTTGGAGTGTGCCCGAAAGTTGGGATTGCCAATTACAAGGCATAATGGGCAATCGGTTAATGGTATTGGCCAAACGTCAACGGAAACTCTGGGATCGGTGTCGTGTGAAATAGTACCTTCAAATAGTGACCTCTCGTGTAAATTCTCGTTAGAAGCATTTGTTTTGTCGAAGATTTGCTCCGATATGCCAGCGGAACAAATTAATGTTGCCTCATGGAGACATATTAGGAATTTAGAGCTTGCTGATCCATCATTCTACATACCTGGGCCTATTGACATGCTGGTTAGTGTGAACATTCTCGCTGCAGCACTTAAACCTGGTGTGGTCAAGGGCAATCCAGGGCAGCCCATTGCTATTTGCACAGTTTTCGGATGGATTGTGATGGGTGAGTGTTCGATTGGTGTTGGTCCATCCCGTTCTCGTTCGGGTAGAAGCTCCAGTGCCGGCATAAAGGATTGCCTTCTCGTGTCGAGTCTTTCATTAGACAATAATATAAAGCGGTTCTGGGAACTGGAAAATGTGGAACCTCCTAAATCTGTCGTTCTTTCACAATCAGAATTGTCGTGTGAAAATCAAATGGAAGCTTCATATTGTCGCAACCCTGATGGTAGAATGGTAGTACCATTGACCTTCGCTGACCCTCAGGAGAAGCCCCAGTTTTCAGGGTCTCGAGAGATTGCCCTCAAGCGGCTTTTAAATTTAGAAAGAAAGTTTCGATTGAACTCTAGTTTTCGGACAGCATATGTCAAATTTATGGATGACTACCTAGAGTGTGGTCACATGGAGGAGGTGGATGCCCCTGATTCCTCTAAGGGCCATTTTTTTTATATCCCACACCATGGCCTCTTAAGACCTGATTCAGTTACGACTCCCCTGCGCACGGTGTTCGACGCGAGCGCCGAGGATGCTACCGGGATATCTTTGAATGCTACCTTGCTGCCCGGACCTAAACTACAAACAAACATATTTGACTTGTTGGTTCGATTTCGATGGCACGCCGTAGTATTTACTGGGGATATCAAGCAGATGTATCGCCAGTTTCTCGTCAATCGGCAGGATTGTGACTATCAGCGCATCTTATGGAGACCAGCACCTGAAGAACCCGTGAAGGATTATCGGTTGCTCAGGGTAACGTATGGAGTCTCATGCGCCCCATATCAAGCGTTGTGGTGCATGTCAAAGTTAGCGAAGGAATTCTCCTCTCGCGCCCCTCAAGGTGCCAGAGTGTTGGCCAGAGATGCATATGTCGACGACATAGTTTCTGGTGCGGACTCTATCGAAGGTGCTGTACGCCTGCGTGAAGAGTTGGTGGAGATTTTGTCGTCCGCCCAGCTTCACCTACGTAAATGGACTTCTAACAGCCCAGGATTCTTGGATAACTTGCCCGGGGAGGAGCTATACTCCGAGCAACTTCGGAACTTCGAGGATATTTATGACTTGTCGCTCAAAATTTTAGGTCTATCCTGGCTCCCTAAGGAAGACAACTTCACATTCAAAACACTTGAAAGTGACTGTCGCTACACGAAGCGATCGATCCTCTCGGACATTGCTCGTATTTTTGACCCTTTAGGTTTGTTATCGCCGGTTGTATTTTTTGCCAAGTACTTGATACAAATGCTGTGGGTTTCAGGCGTCGACTGGGATGGCGAAGTCCCTAGTAATATTGCTCAAGAGTGGCGTAAGTTTAAATCACAATTGTCGGATTTACGTTTGCTGTCCATTCCCCGTCGCATGATTGTCACCTTCGTGTCGCTGCAGCTGGTGGGCTACTGTGACGCTTCGGAGCGGGGTTATTGTGGTGTCATTTATTGTCGTGTCGTTCGAAATGACGGTTCTGTTGTCGTGCGTCTTTGTTGCGCAAAGTCGAAGGTAGCTCCCCTTCGTAAGTGTTCAGTGCCTCGGCTGGAGTTGTTGGCAGCTGTTTTGTTGTCAGACCTAATCGCTTCTTTCACGGCAGCCCTAAAAGACTTCCACCACTTTGATAATGTCTACGCATTTTCAGACTCCAGTGTCGCCTTGACCTGGATACGCTCATGCCCATCGAAGTGGAAAACCTTCGTTGCCAATAGGGTTGCACACATACAAGAACAAGTTCCTCCTGAATGCTGGCGCCACGTCTCAGGTTCGGAGAATCCAGCGGATTGCGGTTCCCGCGGTTTGTTGCCCGCGGAGTTAATTCAGAACCCGTTATGGTGGGCGGGTCCTTCCTGGCTGGCTCTTCCTCAAGAGTCTTGGCCACATCGAGAGATGTTCTTGGATGAGGTTGCCCTCAATGAACAGAAGATTTACAGTCTATTTACAGCTTCGAATGTCTCGTTCATTGACTCAATCTTAAATCGATTCTCGTCGTTGCAAAGGGTGATGCATGTCTTAGCTTATTGTTTTCGATACTTGTATAACTTGCAAAACCCCGCTGCAAAAAATACAAGCCCCAATTTGTCGTCTAGAGAAATTAATCACGTTTTACATTTCCTGGTGAAGCATGTCCAGGAGTGTGTTTTCGCTTCAGAGATTCGTTGTTTGTCGAAGGAGAAGTCGCTTCGCGCTGTGCCAAAGAGCATTCGCAAATTGTCGCCTTTCTTGGACCCAGCTGGTTGCTTAAGGGTGGGCGGTCGGCTCTCAAAAGGAAACTTGTCGTTCGATGTTAAACATCCGTTTTTGTTGCCTCGTGATCATAGGTTCACAACGCTGGTCATTGAGAGCTATCATAATCGGTTTATGCATCCAGGGCTACAAACGTTGCAAAACCTAATAGCTCAAGAATTTTGGATTCTATCGTCGAAACGGGCTATCAGGTCCGTGATTGCATCTTGCATGAAATGTTTTCGTGCTCATCCGACCGTGGCTGAGCCTCCTATGATGGGCAATTTGCCATCCTTTAGGATAAACCAAGTCAAACCCTTTTCGTCCTCGGCGGTGGACTACGCGGGCCCTTTTGACACTAGCCTCGGTCGTGGTCGCGGACTACGCACGTTCAAATCGTATGTTTGTGTGTTCGTGTGCACAGTTATAAAGGCAGTGCATTTAGAGCTCGTCTCTGAGCTTACGTCAGATGCTTATCTGGCTGCACTCCGCCGCTTCATCTCCCGTCGTGGTCGTTGCTCGAGACTCGTGTCGGACCAAGGAAGGAACTTCATTGGTGCCTCGAACATACTGCACAACCTCATGGCTAAAGCTTCGCGTGCGGAGCAAATTGATTTCGTTTTTAACCCCCCTGGCAGCCCACACTTTTCGGGTTTGGCTGAGGCTGGCGTAAAATCGGTGAAAACACATCTATCGCGAGTGGTAGGTTCGCAGCGCCTTACCTTCGAGGAGTTCTATACTGTCCTGACGCAGATAGAGTCCATGTTGAATTCGAGGCCTCTATCCCCCCTCAGCTCTGACGCCAATGATTTTTCAGTGTTGACTCCTGGCCATTTCCTCACAATGGAGCCGCTCACTATATTACCAGAGGATAATATAGTCGATGCAAAGTTAGGCCCCCTTCAAAGGTGGAAATTGTTACAAAAAATTCATCAAGATTTCTGGCGTAAGTGGCATTTAGAGTATTTACACACCTTGCAACAACGCCACAAATGGTTCGATAGCCAGAAAGGAATAGATGTCGGGACTCTTGTTCTCATTGTTAATGAGCAATGTAGTCCTATGAAATGGAAAATGGGTCGGGTGGTTGAACTTCATTCAGGGACTGACGGGATTTGTAGAGTCGTCACGGTTCGTACCGATTCTGGGGAACTTAAAAGACCGGTTGTCAAACTATGCCCTCTACCATTACAAAATTAAACTCTCGTTCGTATTATAGACTTTAGTTTTAGGCCAACCTAGATATAGATAAATATAAATGTAGTTTCTCTCTAGAGATTAAACTCTCAGCTATTGTAAACTCCCTCTTGAAAATACTCGTATTTTGGTGGGCGGAATGTTAAATATTGCCATTTTTAACCATTAGTTCGCCTGACAAATCTACTAGATTTCGAGCCATCTAAGATTAAAAAAAAAAAAAAAAAAAACTTTATCTATGGCTAATGACCAGTCGAATTTGAGTCGTTGTATGGCAGCCAATATATTCGCATCGTGTCGATTGGCTTGCTACTATTTCTATCGAAAACCTCTAAATATTACGTGATAGTCGGTTCAACATCAGGCTTTCGCAAAACCAATAGTGTGTGGAGTTGAGAAGCCCTGAAGATCTGGTCAATTGGGTGGCGTGCGCCGCGCTGCATATCGGTGGAAGCCCTTGGGAAGGTATTTCTCACACCAGAGGTAAGTTGCAACGGTCCGACGGTTGGGAGTACGCTGTCCGAGGTGCCAACACCGTATTCTGCGCCCACAACTGCAGACAAGCCTGGTGAGTGCGCTATTTGATTGACCTAGGTCTTACTCCACACTAACGCAACTTTCACGTATTTCTAGATTTCGTCCATTTCGCGATACAGTCCTAAACAATATAATATATGTATATATGTATATTAATATATGTATATTGTTAATATTTATATATTAGTATTAATATGTAGGATAATTAGAATATAAGTCAAAATTTTGAAGTTGCACCGCCCACAATCTCTCTGCTTCGCCCTAAGGTTGACTGGTAGAGAATGCTTATGGCATTAAGTCCGCCTTTTGTACCATAAGTTTTACTTTTGTGCAATAAAGATTAAATAAATAAATAAATAAATTACGTCACCACTGCAGACTAATTACTCGAGAGAAGATAAACGTCCCAGTCCTGACCAAATACTTGAGTGTCAATATTAACTCAATAACAACCTGTTTTAATTGGGAATGTGTCACAAACAACGAAGATATAAATACTAACGTAATTCACAGATTAGTACGTTTACCTTAAGGCGCAGGGGTGGGCAAGGCATTCTCCATACAAACTCTGTGCACGTTTTATTCGTAGGTTTTGGCACTAACGAACGTAATTTTTTTTTTGGATGTAAATATTAGATATGCGAAGAAAGTGATGTGGAAATTTTCAAATATTTAAAAAAATGAAAAAAGAAAAAAATTGACTATAATATTAATGAAAAATAAAATTACATCACGAAATAGCTAACAGAAAAATAAGCATACTGGCCAAAAATCATAACTTTAATGCAAACACAAACGGAGAAAATCCTGCACAAAGTTTGTATGGAGAGAGCTTGCGCTTGCCCTACCCCTCCTCTTAAGTAAGTAACTCGTCGAGACTTAACTACGAATATCGAAAAAAAAGGGTTAATTGCGTTTTACGATAATTTTTCTTACTTTGAATAATAGATGAAGGCTAACAAAAACAAATTATAAATAAAATAAAAAATGAGTACTTAGGAGTAGTAGTTAAGGAGATATTTCAAAAATAGTAAAAACCGGTTCCGAGCCCTGCTTAATAGGATTACAAATATTTCAATTCAGATACCGATCCAATTAAAGTTTATTTGCCTAAGTAGCTCGAAACGTTCTCGTTTGTTTTGTAATTTAGCAGTACCTACAGGAAAATGAAAGTGGTATTTAATTTTGTGTTGAGCCAGTAGCGCCTATGAACTAAAATAGGAAGGGATCAAAAATAAAGGCAAAATCGTTCAAACTTGGTGTCAAAATTCTATTAATTTACTCGAAGGCGCGAAAATCTCAGAGGCAGATTATTTATGCCCTAGTCATTTCATAAAATGAGTTAAAGCTTCGACATTTTCTTGTAAGCCTCTTTCATGGTTTAGTGAAAATAAAGACAATATTAGGCTGATATAATCACGTCACAATTTGATAGACGGTGGTAGACTTCATTTAAGAATTATGTCATCTCCAGCTGGTATTAACATCATCATCATATCAGCCGAAAGACGTCCACTGCTAGACATAAGTAGGCCTTTACTCTCATAGTTTGGTGAAAATGAAAATGAAAACTGAAAATGAAAAAGAAGAATGCATCACAATTTTGGCTCGCACGCTCGCATATATTCGCACCATACATATTTATGTTTTGCTCGTCGCTCACGATTGTTGATGAAATTGCCATGTGACAAAAATTAATTCAGGAAAAATAAGTTTTTTTGACAATCCCTACCAATAATATTATAAATGCGAAAGATCCAACGATACCACACACGATGGGGTTCCGCAGAAAAAAATTGCACCACCACTTTGGGGTAAATAAAATCATTAAAAAAAATCTTTTTTTATGATTATATTCTACCGTTTTGTCGGCGTCATTGATATGTATACTCATGCCAAATTACAGCTTTCTAGTACTAACGGTTACTGAGAAAAACGGGGGTCGGATGGACGGACGGACGGACGGACGGACATGGCGAAACTATAAGGGTTCCTTGTTTACTACGGAACCCTAAAGAGACTGGCCACATTTCCTCGCTGGATAGCGATACCTATCCGTTGACCGAACAAGTAGCGTGTTTTATGATTAGCCGTATTTTCTAACAATTTTAACATATAATATGTTAGGGTTGAAAGTTGATGTTCGCCGCCACGGGTTGTAATTGTGAATAATAGCGTGATCGCGAGGTGTGAAGTAGTATTCATTGTTGTTTCGGCCGTGACATGATTTAAGTACTCATAGCGATAAAATGTTAAGAGAAGTAGTAGTTACGCATATGGTATTTTTTTAAATACTAAGGCCAGCAAGTCATTCTGAAAACGTATGTTGAAATTTTATAAGTTATGTCAAATAAATATGCTGTTTAAAGCTTAAAACTCGTTACTACATTAAACCATGTAAGTGATTTATGTTCGCGGTCCACCTGATGGTAAGCGGGCACCGCAGCCTATAGACGCTCGCAACTCCAAAGGAGTCACAGTTACTTTAGTTGCGCCTTATGAAACTATCATAACAAAGTTGCCGAAAAAGATTGTCACCCATCTATACAAACCATACACTTGCGGTTCAAACAATTTCAGTGATATTGTCAATGCCTTCTATATAATAATGCCATTTTGTATCATTGACAGTGGCTGGAGTGAAGAAATTTACGTTAAAGAACGAATCAATGACAGTATATTTAAGCAGGCGCTAATCCGAAAAGCTGAATAAATAATCCAATCAAGTTCTTCATTTAATTTATTAATTTTCATAATTAACAATAATTCGCTTAGAACTTTAAATTAAAAAATAAAACGTCACATACATATTGTCTATAAAACATTTGAAAAGCAATATTTCCAACAAGGTTTAAGTTTCTTTGTAACTTCATCAGATATAAATATTTACCTACCTACTATAGAAGTCGTATTACATTATAAGGACGTCCAAGTATTATCACCATAGTCAGTAAACGGGGTTACAACCAGCAACAGTAAGTTACATATTGTTTAAAATAATCACTGGCTTCATATTAAGGTTTGCGAGATAGCCCGCTGACTGACGGGCAGACATCAGAGGAATAGTCGTAATAGTGTTCCGTTGGCACCCTTTGCATGTGGGACCCTAAAAGTCTGTGATAACTACCCTTGATGTACTTAACCAAACATACAGTTACATTAGACATAAAGTTAGGTAATTCATCTAATTTACTAGGTTATTAAAATCCCCTCATTTCAAAAAATATTTTAACATCAAAGACTAAAGAAGCGAATAACAAATTTAATACTGGTTTTGCACTTTCCATCATAGATTTTCTTTTGTTCTTTCTACGTAGCCCGCTAGCCGCACTTCACAAGCGTAAAGGCGCTATAAAACGCCATTTACATGGTGCAAAAAATGCATGCGATTTTCATTACATTGCAAAGTTTGATCGCTCTCCTCCTACCTCAGAGCCCTCAGCCCCGCAATGTCATCGACATGATTCAGCCTGTAATCGCCCACCGCACATAGAACCGATGAACGTTGGGGCCGAAAAGTTCTCGAGAGCCGACCACGGACCGGAAGGCGCAGCGTGGGTAGACCCCCTCACAAGGTGGACTGATGACCTGGTAAGTCATCAGTCCACCTTGTGCGGGAGTCCGCCGGATGCGGGTGGCGCAATAACGGCAATTGTGGCACTGTTTGGGGGGGGGCCTATGTCCAGCAGTGGACGTCTTTCGGCTGATATGATGATGAATCGCTCACTGCTGAGCATAGGCCTCTCTTCCAATGCGCCAGTCATCACGGTCCCTTGCTAGTGTCATCCAGTAGTAACCCAAAGTCTTTTTAATGTCGTCGACCCATCGAGCTGGTGGACGACCGACGCATCTTTTGCTTGAGGTTTGAAATAGCTTCTCCGACGTCACGCACCTTAGTGTGACGTAGGATTTCATCATTAATTTCCCATTCGGTCTTGTAGCTTAATGCCGAGCATGGCGCGCTCCATGGCTCTGTGCTCGGCAATATACTTAATGAAAATTGCAGGAAAGATCATGCAGTATAAATTGGCCTTTGGACGGGTCCAGTTGCGTCAGCCTCGCTGGATGCCAGCGCTGCGCTGGCGCGCGGTGCCTATTGGCGCAAGCAACTGGAGTCATCTAATAGCACCTTTATCATACAAATAAACTGTAACTGCTGCATGATCGCGTTTATGTTGGACATATAGCAATTGTTGAATTTAAACTTTCGTGAGTCATGTTAAAACTATATTACACTAAACGGTTAAAACTCACGTAACTGCTCCCCTGCCCCCGCCTTGTCAGCGCGCGCGTCACGAGCCTTGCGGCGGGCGACGGGAAGATCGTCAGTCTGCGTTGGGGATTCGTCGCGAACGCACTCAAACTGAAGAAGAACTCCCGGAGAGTTCGAAACATGTCGCCCGGTGTGACAATTGGCTACTTGACAGTTTTCGGAAATGTATTTTAAATTATACATAGGTTTATTTTATACCTGTAACAATTATCTTTTTCCCCCAAAGAGCTTAATTTCTTTCAAAAAATATATTTTTTCTTTAAGTAATTTGAATTTCGCGCGAAAACAGCCGAGCACGTGACTGTAAGTACTGTGACGTCGCACTTGATAAACAACTAAAGGTTTACTTCCGCAGCCGACATCAGACGGCAACTGCATGTTAAATTGCACCCTAAATTGTACAGTAACATATGCTGTTGCGACACTTCTCCGCTCATTTTAAATAGAGCTTTTTACGAATACCGTTACGGTTCAATTTGGAGTGCGGAGAAACATAACGTGCATTAAGTGCAGTTGCGGTCTGTTGCGGAATTAAACCTTAACTTTGAAATGTGACGTCACACGCGTTTCAGTTTTTGTAATCCACAGATAAAAAAACTCTTAATTTAATTTTAAAAATAAAATGTTTTAAATTAATTTTAAAGCACAAAACCTATTGTATGAGTATTGTAAACCTATAAGCTACTGTATCCAACACATTAATTATTTTATCTTTACAACTGTCAAATAGCGAATTAATACGTGAGTTTTAAGTATAGGTATAACAATTATCTCTCTCGCACTGATACTGCTTGTAAGGGACATAAGTAGTCGTAATCATACTAGCTAGGCTTGCCTTATTAGTATACAAACAGTATTTACAGAACACGCTACACAGCGATACAAAATAAATACTAAATAATGTACCTACATTTTCAAGATTTTGAACAACCAGTGAGATTTAATAATTACTTTTATTTTACAAAATAACTTTTTCAAAGTCTAAGTAACAAAGACAATAACTTTTATTTTATGACATAAAATTAGATAGGTACTTAAACAAGGACCGGGACCGGTTACCATTAGCTTAAAGCCCCATCAATTCTGTAAGCCTATTCGACGACTTACCCGAACGAAAGTGTAACCAAATTGATAAAGTTAATTCGGGTAAGCGCTTACCAACATTAAAAAATAGGGTTACCCTATGGAGAGTTGTTAGAACGCGTTCAAGCTATTTTAATCTCTGCGCGCAGAACATTCGGCTTATTATTGAAGCGAATGGCTACTGTAGAGTGTAGACAATATTTAAGTGCAGCATGTCAAAGCGCTTACGTCGTTGACCAAGAGGTAATCACTTGCCCGAATGCGCGAGAAAGAGACGGAAATAGGGTAACACTATTAAATGGCAAGCGGTAAATATTACAGCTATATACACCCTACTCGACTAGGAAACTACATTGGAAAGGGTAACCACGTTCGAAAGGGTATCCATAACAATAGGCTATCACAATGAAAGGGTAACCATATTATTTGGGTAATAATTTAATAGGGCTACCCTATGGAAGCGCTTAATCAAATGAAAGGGTTTTTCGGTCCCTGTACCAAAAATAATAACATCGTTGTGTCTATGAAATATGCGCTATTTGTATATAATTTATGTCAAGTTTTAGCTAGTCCCTTCCCCTTTCCGTTAGTGAACCACAGTTCTAGTTATAATTAATAGCGATGGAAATAAAACATTAGGTACTTTTATAATATTTCCATATAAATATATATCTTTACTTATATAGCTATCACAAGTTTTAAAGCTGAAGCCGTGCTACTTTAGGCACTTACTCATAAAATACGTTCGTGTATGGCGGTACCGTGTGCAGAAGACTGCCAGCTGTCAGTGTCAACTGTCATCCGAGTCAGTACCGCGTCTTTACTGCGCGCCTTCATTTATAATTGATATTTTTTGTGCTGCCCGGTATTTTAAACACTGTTATAGCTAATTCACGAAGGCGAATGTAATAGTTTCCTATTACTATAATGTTAAAGTCTAATTTCGTCAAATCCACTCGTCTTCCTTGCAACAGCTATATTGAATTTTGAATTTTAGAATTCGACCGACTCAAATAATCTTATTAAATGAGCGGTTTCTAACCTGACTAGCGTGGGATGCGTGGAAGCCAGGCGATACGAATACGTGATAAACGTTAAATAGAAATCTATAGTCTGTTCATTCTTATGTGGCCTATCATGTAAAGAAACTATTTTTGAAGACGTTACTATTGACAGTTATCCGTCAAGTGAGGAAATCTCGCGACGTTAGTAAGGTCACGTCAAAAAATAAAATACCTACATAGCACATACCGTTCCCGCCCCGCCAAGTCAGGAATTCGCTTTTGCTGATACAATTTCCTTACACATAAAGTCCAGTAAGTTATGAAAGTTAAACATATTCAAACGTTTCTGGTAACCAAGAAACAAGCAAAATACATGACAACATGATTCTTGGGTATGTATATATATTATATCATTTTCATTATCTGATTAATTTCAAATTAACTACTATGTAGTAATTTGAAATTAATTATTTAATCTTTAATTTTCGTATTTAAAATATAAAATAGTTTCATAATAACTCAATAAAAGCATTATTAACATCATACTTAATAAGAGAGCAATGGTTGACACAAAGGACCGGAACCGGTTACCATTAAAGGTTTATTGGATTGGGTATTTGATAGAATTGTTTTCAAAAACCCCATCAATTCGGTAAGCCTATTTATTAGACGACTTACCCCAACGAAAGTGTAACCAAATTGATAAAGTTAATTCGGGTAAGTGCTTCCCAACATTAAAACCCTCAATAGGGTTACCCTATGAAGAGTTGTTAGTACGCGTTCAAGCTATCCTAATCTCTGCGTGCAGAACATTCGGCTTATTATTGAAACGAATGGCTACTGTTAGGTTAAAATAAGCCACGGCGGCGGCGCGAGCGAGCCTACACAGTCCTACACCGACAAAAATATTATGATACATGTCAAAGCGCTTACGTTTACCACGTTGACCAAGAAGCTATTTTTTTATATATTATGCATGGCAAGTGTGCCCGAATGCGCGAGAAAGATACGGAAAAAGGGAACACTATTAAATAATAAACGGTAAATATTAAAGCTATATACACCCCATTCGACTAGAAAACCACATTGGAAAGGATTAACCTCGTTCAAAAGGGTATCCATAACAATAGGCTAATACAATGAAAGGGTAACCATTCATCTGGGTAATAATTTAATAGGGCTACCCTATGGAAGCGCTTAATCAAATGAAAGGGTTTTCACCGGAAAATGGACCGCCCTGGTTGACACTCACTTGGAATGTCACTATTTGCGACATGTTTCGGACTGCGATTGGAACCCTTTATCCCTCTAAGTGAGTGTCAACCGTTGCTTTCTCATTACGTGTAACGTGTGTGTCTCACGTTGGTGTAAAAATGTATGTACCATCATGTTTTAATCTGTTATAAGAAATGTTATAATTCCGTGATTGCATCGCAAGTAGCTCCAAAATATTTACAATATAAAATTTGTGCTATATTTTTGTACAGTTTACAATTACAATACCTAGGAAATATTTAAGATACCTACATCTAAATAGCCTACGGCTGAATATCACACTTGGTCTCGAAGCGACTAAGTTTTATATTATGTCTAATATACATATACAATGTATTTAATCTTTAAGTTTCTTTCCAAACATTTTCATACCGTAATTGGTACCTCCTAACTATATACATAGATATACATAGACCAGTCGCCCAACTATAAGCCAACTCGGATATTATTTAGATGCATATTATTATGGATGAACTAAAATATAGGCAATATAATTAAACAAATAAATAATCAATGATATTAATAAATACAGAAAAGGTATTATCGAAACGATTAAGTTTACTTTTGGTCCATAGCTCTGCTGTTCTTTTGGACTATAGTTGGGACCTTTTACGATTATGTAGGTAACTATATTTATGTGCGCGCGGAAAATCATACTTTCTGGCCAGGGGGTGGCATAAATTTAATGTTGTATAAGGTACGAGTGATCGGGTTCCGAGGCAAAATCTCAAATTGCTACAAGTCTTAATATTTATCGAGTTTCTTAAGTCGGGCACTACGAAAGCTGGGCACAAGCAATCACATTTCCACCAAGATGTCTTTATCGAAACACTTTGCAATACTACACAGAGGTATAATTAAATAAGTAAATGTACAATTATTTTACTGAACAGTGGGGTCACTTGAACAAAAAAAAAACATTAACAAAACTCTGTTAACTAAAACGTGTTTTATCCCTTTCTCACAAACGCAGATAAAGACAAACCCCCTTATTCATAAACGTCCATCAAACCTCTATTAGTTAACAAGCCGCTAAAGTTCGTTTGTCCTTATCTGTCACTCTGACATTTACGTTTGTGAGAAAGGGACAAACAACATTTTAGTTAGCAAAGGTTTGTTAAGTTTTATGAATAAGGGGGAAAGGATTTTTAACAGCATTTTAACTACATTAGGTTTGATGAGCGTTTATGAATAAGGTTTTTATTCCTTAAAGCGAGCCAAGAGGTCGCCAACAAGCCCCTTCGACAATCCGACGCGATGGGCGACCTTGGCCCGCACAGACTGATATTTCCAGCATTTCCTTTTGAACACGGTCCGTGCGGACCAAGGTCGCTCCGTCGTAGGGGCTGTCGGCGACCGTCTAGCACACAATTAAAATGCACGGAATGTGTTATGAAGAGGTCTTGGTCTTCAGCAGAAGAACCGGCCAGTACATGGTAACGAAAAGGAGGAACAGGGCGGGAAACACGACCCGGGATAGCTTATCGATCTCCCGCCACAGCACCCGCTCTTGACCCGTGTCTGCGTCTAACCATGCAACCTGAAAAAAAAACACGCGTTTATAGCTCGACCGGTTAAGTGAGACCGCGTGGAAGGGTAGCGGGAGAGAGAGACTCGCCGCCCGCTACTTTAAAGACTTTGCAAACGTTTTTAAGTGGTAAAAATTAGATATACTTAAACTTATACAAATACAAAAGCGTTTATTTTATCTTTTTTTTATTACAAATCAATCAATATATATTTCATTTATTATGTTTTCTTCACGCGATGTTGGGTTATTGCGAGGCTATGATTTTATTATCATTGGTCATACTTGTTTGTCTTGATATTCTTTTGCAAGGTTGCGACTCCGATACTGACCGACAAGACAACAGCCCTTTAAAAAAAATTGACAATGAAGCGACGACATTTGCACGCACCATTTATTGAAAAAAAAACGAAGACTGGCCGGAGGCTGCGCAGTATCGGGAAAGGTTGAGGTGGCGTACTCTCGTTTCGGAGGCTAAGATTCTCTTTAGGTCGCTGCGCCGTTAAAGATAATAAAATTTATTTAACCTGAAGTATGCTCTGTCGGCGTTCGACCCCAATGAGATGCGGGGTCGCAGAGGGCGCGGGGTGCACGGCGGGCGTCCCAGCGGGAGGTGACGTCGGCGACATCACGTCCACCTTGCGACACCGGACGCCGCTGCCCTCCCAGGCGGCCACCGTGCCGCACGAGCCCTTGTCGCCGTTGAGACGCTAAAACAGACATGTCAAGCCTGAAGGACCACGAAATCGAGCGGCGGCGGCAGCGGCAGTGACTTTCCTGATACATTGCGTGTTAACCCAACTAACCGCAGTGGGTTGCGCGTCTGGACCGAGCAATGAACAAGTAAAACGCTTGCCGCGTCGCAATTTGCGCAACGTCGTGGTCGGAACGTAACGTCCTTTGTCTACTAACACAAGGGCACACAGTACAGAAGTTTCTCTGTTAACAAATCCCCCGTTTAGGTATGCCAAACGTGCCTAAACGTGGCCATCTCTTTCTATCGCACGCAACGCGCTCTTTCGAGGCCCCGCCCTCAGCGCTAGGGTTACCACCAGCGAGAACCTATTTTAATATATGTTCTTTATTATTAGTAGTGCTGTTTACAATACAATTACGAATAGTACTTTTAAGGTTCCGTAGCCAAAACGGTGAAAACGGAGCCCGTCCGTCCGTTTTTTCGTCTGTATGTGACAGCCGACGTACTCGGAGACTAATAAGCACTACAAATAAGTACAATTAAAACATTTAGCAGGAAGGTGTGTTCTACTCGTATGAACCGCTACGTAAAAGTGATGTGAAATGACGAAAAAATATTAAAGTAGAGGGAGGGGGGGCACTCCATACATGTAACCAGGGGATACAAAGCGAATAGTCACACGACGTGTGAGCCGGCGGCCGCATGTACTTTGCGGGGCGCAATGACGTCACGGCACGGTAGTAAACCACTCCTGACAAGGGCTAATAAGTTGGAGCATAAACGGTCAGCAATGCTGATGTTAGTGCTAGATGGTACTTGTTCGTACCAATTTCCATTAAGATGAATGTATATGAAGCGACAAGTTTAACCGGCTCAGTTCATAGGACTCGCGTACAAGCCACGGAATAAAAAATGGAACCTATTTATCTTGTGTATGACCAGTGTCCATTTGATTGATATGACCGCAATTCACGCAAGATAAAAAAAAGCGCGCGGAATAAAAAGGTTAGTCACTTTTTCACCTTCACAGTGTAGAAATAAAGTCGAAAAGTGAAGAACATTTTCATACCGCGACAACATATGTAGGAATTTGCTCGTCAGGTAAAAAAACCTACGACTGGTATGATCCTCGGCATCGACTCTTGCGCCTTGTTCTTATTCATTTGATATTGTTTGTCGAGTACTTTCACCACCACGAACTCTCCCAATGCCGCGAACACAAACATCATGCACCCGGCCATCCACAAGTCCAATGCCTGAAAATATGATTTCATTGTTTAATAAATAGTGTAACCCGCGGCTTTATCCTTTAATCGAATGCATCCAATATAACATAATACGTTACGAAAACACAGGTGTTTAATGTGAGTTATAGAGGTAAATCTTGTACTCGTGCCAGGCGGTCGAAAACAAGCCCCTAAACCGGGTGACCTTGGTCCGCACGGACCATGTAGACAGTTGTTTCCAGCAAGATTTCCTTTGAAAACCGGTCTTTGCGGACCAAAGTCGCTGCGTCCTTTCACAGCTTCAAGGGTCCGCAAACCTGAGTTGGTTTTAATTTCAACTTGATACCTTCACGTGTTCCCGAGAAAAAGGGTGAAAGGGGTTCCCTTTTTATTTCTCGGGAACGCGTGAAGTGTACAGCTAAAGAAAATGTTTCAATAAGAATAATTTATATTCAGTGATTTTTAGGTACTTTAGTTACCTTCACATAAGCTACTGGAGGTATATCAGCTCGAAGACCAGTGAACATGGTCACCAGCGTCAGCATGCAGGTGACCAGCAAGGTTACACGGCCAGGGATGGCGTCCAGATCTAGCCAGAAGCTGAACCAAGACAGCATGACCACGAGGGAGGATGGAGCGAACGTCTGGATGAGGTGATGCCCAATCTGCCTCTCGAACCTGAAGTACACCACCAATCTGGAGTAATTACCTGCAAAACAACATGCTTCGATGAAATACTTCCTGTCTTTACAAATTTCCGATGCCGATACGTCTTTAAAAATTGTTATGATTCGATAGATGCCTGTTAGTTGTTTGCATCTACTCATTGTCATTATGTATGAATGGTGTTATTTTAGTCGAGGTTGTGCAATAAAGAGTATCAAGGTATCTTGATATCTTGATCAAATTTCTGCGATACTGAAAAAAGGCCAGGTCGGAAGTTCCCGCAACCGACGGTCTTGTATGAGGATATGTATGGGATACAAGGACCGTAGTACTTCGTGTTCTTTCGCCTACCCCAATGGGATACGGGCGTGAGTATTATGTATGTAAGTATTTCTTCAACCTTTGATGTTCAAACTGTGTTCTGTACGAATTTATTTAGAGTAACCAATTTTTGACTTCCATGTCTCTATAAAGTGGTAATAAACGAATAAAGTCTTACCATCCTTGTCAATCATGTAGCCATTGGTTTCCTCGAGCCGCAAAGGTTCCCCGATGTGGTACTGCAGTAGTTTCAGCTCTGGGTTGATTGTAACACCTGCTTCACTCCATCGGAATCTCACCTTCTGATTGCTGTACGAAACTGTAACGTAGATAAAAGAAATACGTATCCTCTAGCCGCCCACCAGACATAGAAAAATTGGCAATGAAATTTTATTCTCATGTGACGGAAATATAGAGTAGAGTTTGTAGAATTTAATGAAACAAAACAAATGCAACTCAACTGTGTTCTAAGTTCGAATCATACAAATTCCATTGAAGTGAATATTAGTATGGGGTTTACTAACCCCATAGCCTCCTGGGGTCAAAGTGATAATATTAGGATATTAATAATGTTTGGCTTAACGTTTTTTCTCTCTCTCAAATAATTCATTTCGCCTAACTTTTGAAACTGTTTATCTTTTAAGATTGTTATAAAACAAACCTAAACGGAAACTATATAGTGTAACTGAGCTATATGCGATGACTTTTTAAAAGTCTTGGAAAGTTTAACGGTTATGTCTATTGTAAAATGAAATTTATTGCTAAATGAAAAATTGGCGAAAAGTATTTTGCTCAAGAATATGAAACGACCACTGTGACAAAAATAAATCAATACCAGATATATATTTTTAATTGCATTGAGAGCGGGTTGTACTGAATGAAACTTATCAAAATTCCATACAACCTACTCTAGATAACCAGTATACTTGTCTAATCATGAGTAGATAGTAATTGGCTAAACTAAGGTTAACCTTATTCTTATGTCTTATAAAAATTAACGAACCTCTGCTATCTACAATAAATGATGTTTATGTCACACCTGGCCATAAAGCGGCCATTATCGCACGCTCCGCGCGCGAAAAAACCCACTTCCTGGCACAAAAACAACAACACAAAACACACACACACAAAAAAACATACAACACACACATAAAACTACACATAAACACAAAACACACACAAAAACACAAAACACACAAAAAACATACACACACACACACATACAAAAAAACACATAAAATAAACACATAGGTGACATAAAATTTTGTACTTAACACGGGCGGTAATAAAGAAAGCCTCAGATCGCATATTTATCGCCCTTGCCTTCGGCACGGGCGTTAAATACCTGCGATCTGAGACATTCTTTGTTTTACCGCCCTTGTTAAGTAATGTACTATTTATCCCTTTTTCAAAAACACATATTTCAGAGTGGAAGATCAATGAAGCCTTATATGGTTTTATACTTCTTAGAAGAATTTTATAACTAAAGCATGACCGGCAAACAAAACGCTTTTTTTAAATTCATTAAATTCTCCTTTGGAGCCAGTCTCTTGTTGTGGTTATTTCTCTTACAAGAAGAAAAGAAAATGAAGGAAAGTGGGATTAAACTAGCATAAAGAATAAGAAGATTAAAGAATAGAAAAGAGAAGAGAAACCAAACGCTATTTACTCACAGCTTTCGATATAAATCGGGCAGGACTGTATGTCCATGGGATAAAGTTGAAATTCCATCTGACAGGCTATGATGGCATGCATCCTTGCCGCGTAGCGCACCGTCTGGTTACGATACAGCGTCACGGAGGAAAATTTGTGCGTCAACTCTGCTATCTCTGCAAATTCACAATTAATATTATATTTATTGTTTTAAGTTTTTTCAAATGAAATACTGACCGAATTTGAATTACGGTGGTAGGTCAAGATTCATAGAACTGGTTACCCTGGGGGTTAAATAGTGCATCTGAGACATTTTTTGTTTTACCTAGGGTGCTAAAACAAAGAATGTCTCAGATGGCAGGTACCTATTTGACGGCCGAGCCGAAGGCAAGGGCGATAAATATACGATCTGAGGAACCTTCCACTCAATTGCTCAAAGGTAAGTTAAAAGAAATCCCTTGTAGGGATAAGTTCGACTTTGTACTTCAATCATATGTGACATGTACGTGTCTTAATATTATTGTGTACAATAAAGTGCTTACATACATCATATTCTTTAATTTCAGAACCCAATGTGAAATACTAAGTATTACAAATACGGGAGGCAACAGGCGACCCTAGCGCAGAGAATTGCAATCGCAATCCGGCGCGGAAACGCTGCCTGCGTGATGGGCACCCTAACTAGGGCCCAAAATTTTGATATGAATTAATTTTTAGCTTTAGTTATTGTGGTTAGTTTTTTTTAATATTCCATCTGTTTGTTAAATATAATATTTTATTTGGTTTGTCAATACGTAGGTACGTTTGCTTTGTTTGATAAATATATCATTAAATTAGACCAGCAACTTTTCCACCAACAGAGAAAGTTATGATTAGCTTACGTTTAATATGAATAAATACATTTTTTAATATTACAAACATTTATTCGTGATTTATTCCCTCAATACAAAAAATATATATATAAAAGAAAAACAAACGAAATAAATAGTACCTTAAAATATACCTAATTAAACGCTACAATAAAATAATAATAAAAAAGGGAAACCCTAACTAAAAAAAGAATATCCCGTCGAGCAGGTCTGCCAGGTGCCCAGAAAACTAAAAATGGCGTGCCCAAGCAGGCCCCTATACCACAAAACTTTACAAGTCTACAATTTGACAAAATTGTACAATTTTCCATAGAAAAAGTTCACAAATTTGTCGAATTGTACGCTTGTAAAGTATTGTGGTACAGGCCCCAGATCTCCCTCTTGGCAAACCATGCTTGAAAGAATAAAACTTTATCGCCAGAGAGTAATTTTGGAAATTCCCTTGACTTTTTTAGATAAAAAGCTTTACGTATAATAAAATATTTAATTAAGCTTCAAAGTAAAGTTTTTTTTTGTAATTAGGTAATACTATAAATGCGAATCCGTCTGCCTATTACCTTATCCCCCTTCTACCGCTAAACGGATTAAGATGGCATGGATTTGAGACCCCGGACGGAAATGACGTAAATTTATCGGAGGGCAAAGCGATAATTAAGCCTTACGCTTAAAATAATTCAATACGTAGCAATTATTTATCTAGGTAAGGCAATTACAAATTCTACGCGGACGAATTCACAGAAATTTAAGCTGCAAGACGGCCTGTAACTAGTAATACCCTATTTTAATATCAGATCTTCACCCAAAAACTAGTCAATGGAATTTTGGACCACCAAAATAAAATGTAATATACTTTCACATTTAAATCGGTACCTAATTAACTATATAAATTTTGTGTAAATAGGCATTTTTTTTTCTAAACCAATTGTTTTGGAAAAAAGGTACCAAAATGGGGTTAATTTCAAATCGTGGGGCTACATTTATAATGACTAAATTTTTTGGATTTTTTTAAATAACTTGGAACTTATTGAACACATCCGTCTAAAATAATTTCACTAGTAACACTGACAGTCCGGCCATCTTTTCACACAGCGTACACGCAGGAATAACTGATCAAAGTACATGAAAAAAAATCACGAATTAATGTCTAAAAATACGCTGATTTTGTGTTGTGGATAGGGGTTCTTTTGTATTCCGTTGATACAAAATGAGACATCAAAGTGACCCCATTTCAAGTATAGAGTTGATAGGGCACTATTTTTTTTTAACTACAGAACTATGGAAGATTTTTTTTAGTACCTAGTGTCTTTGTGGGATGCTGTTAATATATTATTTTTTTCATAGTTTTGGCTTTTAAACTGATGAAGTTATAAGGGTTACAAATTCAAAATTAATCAAAGTCACTCCATTTTACGTAGTTAATTTACTCATTGTAGACCAAAGATAGAAAAAGGGATGTACTACTATAACCATTTTGTTATATTTGCTAATTTTATTAATGCGCTGCCCGTCATCTTGGTCTCACTCATGGTACGAACGGAAGACCAGCGCTAGTTACCTCGCCAGCTACATGCTGAGATTGCTGAGTTGGTACCATTTCGTGGCATTATTTTTTGTTAATTATTGCATTAAGCAATAATGTAGCTAACGCAAGCTACTTAACTCAAAATCCAAATCAAATGCTGCTCGGAAACTTAACTTATGTTTCCTTTTTTTAAATTATTTGTTGTAGTTTTCCGATTTTTCTGTTTGTTATTTTAAGTACCTAAATTGTTTTTATGTAAACTATTCCATTTATCACTTAATACAAGCAAGCACGATCCCTTTAACATTCACAAATTCCAAGTCAAAAACTCAAGGCACTTAAAGTATGCCTATTACCTATTTAAACTGATTTCAAAACTAAGGAAAATAATTATTATAGATAAAGATGAACGCTATGCCTCTGAGAAAGACTCTGAGCAAGAGTAGAAGAGCAGTGGGACATTCTAGGCTCTTAAATAAAAAATAAATAAAAAAACCATAAAGAACAATAAGTAACATATGCGTATGACTTTTTAGCCTGAACTAAAATACCTACGTAAAAATACAAAAATGGTATTTTAGGTAAATATATTATGGTCTGATATTACGTATAATATCTATGTAACGCTACACCACAATTTTGCCTCTTATAAGTATACCTAAGTAAATTAAGTGATAAAAAGTGCACTCCTTAAATTAAATTTGATACTGGAAGAAAAACTGTGAAATCAAATTTTCTGAATGTCCACTAAGCGAAACGAGATGTAAACACATAATTAACTTACAGTTAAAATAAGGTACCTATAGTAACAGTAAGGTATGGTAAGAAGATTCATAGTAAATAATTAATATGAATCTTGTTACCATAGTAAACTCATGAAAAAAGGTAAAAACACGACTCTGTTCATTATTAAGATTTTTAGGTACTTACACTTAATTTTCCTTGTACTCATTTCCTTTTTCCTTTCACATTTCCTTTCACATTCTTAGTAGACTCTCAGTAAGTAATAAATTACAGAGTGGAAGCGCAATGTTCGTACAGGTGTAATATCATGTGACTCCGTACCTGATCTAATATAAAATGTGTAAGAGACTAAGAGCCATATTCATAAAAAAGGCCATATCTTGTTTTTTAATTAAATAATTTTATTAATTGAGGAACCATATTATTAAATTAAATATTTGATTCAAAATCGAGCACGCCTATAAATCTTGGCGTTGATGATAAATGTTCAATTATAGTAGATTACGAGGAATATTCATTCTGATATTACTTTTTATGAATAAGGCTTCTTACTAAAAGACGTGGTTTACAGCAATCTTATAAGTCAATGGACAATTTTGAATCGTGTTATTATAAAGTCCTTTTAAATAAACAACGTCCCTTATTTAGTGGTAAAAGTCTTTGCAATTTAACGTGACGCCATGTTTGTTAATTTCGCAATCATCAAAACGTTTTTTTTTTTAATTGGTGTAACAGAATTTACTGTTTTCCATTTCCAATCAAAGAATAAAAAACCGGCCAAGTGCGTGTCGGATCACGCACAACGAGAGCGTACCGACACCTACTAGTCCACATTTCAAAACACTATTTAATACCTTGAATCAAAAAAGGTCGTATCTTCATAGGGAAGTCACGGCACTTGCGTCCTTTTGTTTGGGCAAGACAGTTTTGAATGATAACTCAAAAATCCTTAATTCCATCTTGTTCAAACCAATTTTCGTTGAAAGTATTTATTATTGTACCTCAATTTTTTTCAGAATTTTAATCTTCATAGTTTGGAAATTAGAGGGGTTGACACATTTTGTACGAGCTAATATCTCACCAACGATTGACTTAAATGGAAAACTTTCTTAGTAACCTCTATATCATTTTTAAAGGCCTATCCAAAAATTGCTACACAACTACTTGCATTGAAAAAAAAATTCGTCCCCCGGTTACATGTATGGGGTGCTCCCCCCTAAAATATATATTTTTTCTTTATTTCACATCCCATTTATATAGCGGTACATAGAATACATCTTTCTACCAAATTTCATAATTGTAGTACTTATAGTCTCCGAGTAAACCGGCTGTGACATACGGACGGACAGACAGGCAGACATGACGAATCTATAAGGATTCTGTTTTTGCCATTCTGGCTACGGAACCCTAAAAAGTGTAATATGACGTTGCACAGTCAGTATTTAAATGTTTGAAAAAAAATTAAAACCATTTGTACTACATTTTATTGTATAGGTAATGGTTCGTGGAGCAAAATTTTAAACTTGTTATAATCCATTGCTTTTAATATTAATAGAAGATAAGAGCTCAAAACTTGTTGAACGTATTCAAATAAACGGCATTCAGTAGGTAGACTAATACGGAAACGGAAGTACACTGGAGATCCTCTGTCTGGTCTTAATATCATTATCATTAAGCGGAAACGCAGCCCAAGGGGTGAAAAATCTAGACGTTAATTTGTAGACTCGTAGATCAGGCAAATGACAGATAGAAGTATGGTTGAAATTCTTTTTGTTGAACGAACGGAATTTGTATTAAAATGTTATTGGATTTTGAACCTTATTGTTTGAACAGTAAATTAGCTTTTTGAAGGAATTGCTTTGGAGGAATTCGTTCAACTGTAATGATTTTAAGCATACAGGAGTAGACAAAATGATTTAATAAGTCTGCTTTATACAGTCGTATCTCACCCCTTCAAGTCAAGAAGTCGCCTAACCTAAGTGGTGCAATCGACCCTACGTCACAATTATATGAATTGTACTTGGAATAAACTCTGTCCTTATTTTGTCGATGTGAAGAATCTCACACGATTTCACGGCAAACACAGGCGTCACGCCAAAAGCACAAGAGAAGCAGTTTGTATGGTTTTAGAAACGGGACGATACAGTGTTTTCAATGTCTATAACTTAAGGGGCAACATTACCAGCCGACTGATGACGGCAGTGTATAGCTCCTCCTAAAATTTTACAAACCCCGTTAAATTTGTTTAATAATTTTGGATCTGATAGGTTGGGTTTACAGATTCCACCAGTATTTTATTAAAGGCATTCAATTGGGTGAAATTCCAATATTGTCAGTTTTAGAAAATGTACCTAACCGATTTGAGCTAGGTGTGGCTTTCACTGGAACTAAGTTAAGCTTACAATATTAAATAGAACACAGACAATACTTACCCTTCTCTTACCTATCATTACTTTATCCCCTTTTCAAAGTAACATCACAGTTAAATAGACAGATTTCTGTTATAGAAATGCCATTGAGCTTAGATATTTTTCTATTGTAAATGAATTATGGGAGACCGTTCAGAACAGTCTCATTTATATTATTGCATTTGACCACGTATAACTATGACAGCACGGTGCACAAGTCTACGTTATTAAGATTTTAATTTAATTATGCTATTATTAATAAATAATATAGGTAGAATAAATGAAGAAGTACCGCCAAGACCTTAATTCACCGACTTAATATTAAGAGCCATGGCATCTAGACACGCGTTAGCGTGTCAAGCCAAGTTCAAAAGAAGTCAACTGGCGACGCAGCGGCCGTGCGTTTTAAATGTAGGTATTACACGAACTATTTAGCGCCACTTTTGACTGAGTCCTACGAAATTCAAAATATATTAAATATAAACAAAAGAAATTTTTGGTTCATGTATTCAGACCCTTAGGGCTAACTAGAATCCCAAATTTCATGAATAGTTCAATCGGTAAAGATAAAAATATCTAAAAATTGTTTTTTTTTTCACTAACTGTAAACAACAACAACACAAAACAACAAACAACTTCTAATAAATAAATAAAATATATCAAACATATTACCTGTAACTTTCGAGTTTAGGAAGTACGGGTCAGGGTGCCAGAGGTTGTCAAAGAATTCCGGGGGCAGAGTCACATGGTCGTCACCCTCCTCGAAGATATCTTCTGGAAGCTGCAGCCGACTCTCCACCCATGTCTGTCTTATGAACATGTCCACTCTGAAACGTTTAGAAGTTACGATTATCTAGTGCAGGATTCGGAAAACTTTTTAACCAAGGAGCCAAATTCAGTAGACATATTAATTTTTGGGAACCTTAGAGTCGCAATTAAATGTATCAGGTTTTCACTATATTTTTGAGGAGACATCGAAGATCCGCAACTCGCCCTTCAGAGCAGAGCCGACCCCTGATTTTGTGTAAGGTAATTTAATCAGAGGATGAGGGTTCTTTTTTTTTAACCCCCATCGCGCTACGCAAAACAGGGGTGTTATAAGTTTAACATTTGTATAATATGTGTTTATTATGTATATGTGTCGTGAGTGTCGGTAGCTCCCTAAGGGATGAGCAGATTTGAGTGCGATTTTTTTATCAAAAGTTGATGGCGGAGATGGGTCTTCTATCTTTAATTTAGGAGGTTTTCACTGATTTTTACAGCTCAAGCAGGCTTCACACCGTCGACTGCACACCACCCTTTTTAAAAAAAAAAAAAGATTTTCCCGGCATTGAGCACTATACTCTAATAAATATTATCCCAAATTATTTCTAAAGGGTCTAGCAGGCTAAGCTAATAAGAGTGGCCCTCACGAGGGATTTGGTTATACTTTCAGGTGGACTAGTGGCTGGACCTAAGAACACTGTATGGTTAATATCAGGCTTCGATCTTCTTTTGTTTCAGATTTATTCACGAAAATGTTAAACAATCAATTTTTAAACTGCAATTATAGCTAAACCGGACAAGTGAGGATAACCAAATAAAATCAGAATTGAGGAGGATATAATGGGGTTACTAATGCATATTTTTACAGATCTTCATGTCCTTATACTTAGATGAAAAAAAAGCTGTTTATTTTTTCGCTTCATTTTTAGCCACTTCTCGAGGAGACACAACTACCAAAATTACGTGACAAGCCACAACTGTCAGCTACCTACCGTAAACGTTCAAAAACATTTTCAAATATCAATTTCAATTATTGTTGCTCAGAAAAATCTTTTGTCATAAATGATCTAGAAACTGTCTAGATTATTCTAATTTTTATGTTTTTATTTTACTTATTGACGATCTTTTTGTGAATTTGTTGTATTCTGTTTGACATAGATTACAGCAATTCAACTTTTTTTTAAATTATAATTGCATCAATAAATTGCTCTGAATAATTCGATTCAAACTATGTAATATAAAACTGACGATTTTAAAAGTGCTTGTTGCTAGGCCTATTTGAATAAAGAATATTTTGGGTTTGATCCTGCGCATAATACTTTCATTGTCATAACTGTACTACGAGTATGTCATACTTTTTTAAGCCATAATGTTGAATATCATACAATTATTAGTTCTTCTTCTTATCGAGTCGATGGCTAGATTGTGCAGGCCCAAAAGCCAGCAGCAATTTTTAGTCAATAATTATTTGTAGTCATAATAATTGCAATGCATAAATTTGTTTGGAACGAGTTAAAAGTTTTTTTTAAATAGTAAAATAACACAAAAACCTGGCTAAGGGCGAGCGAGCGAGCAAACCCTTCCGGAGCAACACCGACTCTGTTAGGTTAGGTTCAGAAGACTAATGCGGGACTTCCTGCCTTAGTTTTCTGGTGTTAGGTTTTTATGTGCCTTGAAAAATCATGCTTGCTTGCTCGTTTGCATGCATGCATGCGTGCTTGCTTGCTTACTTATAGGTATGCATGCATTCGTGCTTGCTTGCTTTTTAGTACAGTAAATTTTAGGGTACATCATAGTTATCTGAACCTGAGTATTTCCTTAACAAGAATTTGCCAACACAATATTTTGAGACAATGATAACGAACGGTGGATAGGATTCGCGATTGTTTTATGAGAACTGTGGGGCTAGCATAACATGCATCTCGTCTCTACTCGCTGTAACCACAATGGTTACAGTACCCGATTATTGTTTTATATACTTATTCATATTATTCAATACACATGCCTAAAAAAAATGTTCCCACGACAAGCTTTCTTTAAAATATAATAACGTAAACACTGTGGCAATAAATTTCATAGTTTATGTTTGGACTGAAGTGGTTAGGCTGAAGGACTTGATATACGTTTCTCACATTGCTAAGCTCGGCGTGTCCACTTGACAAAAATAGGGTTTTAAACACAAAAAGAGCCTATGTTAACCGTTGATAATATAACACTTACGCTCATTAGTTAAAATTATTAATAATTTGGAAGCCAGAATGACGTATCTTAATATGAAATATAAGGTAATTACTACATTTGAATATGCATGTAAATTCATGTTAGATATTGTTTTAAAAATTCATGGCAGTCGAGTTACGGGAGGCTTAGCGACAGGTCGAAAATCAGTCCGATAGAATCTCCTTTAAGATTAATTAAATAATTGATATTTATTTAAAATTATGTGTGCGCGTTCGCGGTTTTAATTATAAATTAGTGGTCCATTAATTCAGTTTTTATGTGTTATTTATACAAAGACATTCTGACTTTTGTAGTGAACAATTAAGTAGTTTTATTGTAGGGAAATACGTAGTTATAGTGAAAATTGACAATGAACGATATGTGTAATGACTCTAAGTGTTTAATTATTATTATTTTTAATTTATTAAGTGTAAATTATAATTGTTAATAGAGTCAGTGTAACAGGTAGTACAATAAAATTATTATGTATTACAAATGATAGGTATTAAGGTTGTTCCTTCATATTTTTAGGTCATCTCGACGGGCATTTCACTGATCTAGAGTTCTGCAAGCAGTTTAAAAAAATCGTTGTTGTTTTTCATGGCATCATACATTATTGGCTATGTTAGATCGTTTCTGCATATCAATTGAGCTGATGGAGCGTTCCAGAGAAGATTTATTAGGGACCACTAGGGTCAACATTAAATTCTTTATACACATTATATCTTTATTACGTCATGGAATGAAAGTGCATTTAAAATAGTAGTTTTATTTTCATGAACATTATTTTTAAATTAAACTTGCATGAATTAAGTGTTGACATTGCAAAGTACTTGATTTTCAGGAGAGAGTTATTAACACACACATCTAATATTTTTATTAACTCTTTTCAACATTTTGAGGGCGTTGCAGTGTCAAACATTTGATTGCTTTTGATCCTATTATTTGTGACAAGATAGTGAACTTACAACAAAAAACTATTACACACAACCATTGTATTCCATGGCATAGCCTGGTATAATGAGCACACTCTCTCGTACACACCACACACACACTAACACACACTAGCTGACACACCACATGATTAGTCAATTTGCATACACACATTTAGGTACACTCGGCAGAAGGTATCTTGGCTGACAATAGGTCCTGGGATTACTGGAGCTGAATCAGGCTCTTACCTAAAGAATCTGACGGGTCAGTTCTTTAGAAGTTAGGAGCCGTTACACTACACGTTAGGTACTCAAGCAAGGCCTGAGTCGTTCATATGTCTGTAACATAATCTCTGCATTCTCTGGGGCGTAATCTCTCGACATAAGCTAACCCCTGACGTCTGATGTCGTGTGTGAAGGCAGAGAGCTCTGCGTCGCATTTTAAGGAGTTTGCAGAACAGAGTGTGTTATAGCATATAAATGATATTCAGATTACCTTGTACATAATCGACAACAATCACTAACTTTGTCACAAATACCGCGGCTGCATGACGAATTAGGGAAGCGTAAATTCAGCAGCGCGTAAAGCTTAGCGTAACTTTAAATAAAATAAATAAACTAGTTATTTGGCATTCTGCGTAAAGTACTTTCTATTAAAAAAAATGTACGAGAGATTGATGAGGAATGAATAAATAGGAGGGATGGTTTGAACTGTGTAGTTAAGGGATAGATAGGTTGTTCATGACGGATTTGCTGGATGGTAGGGGGTGTAGGGTGTAGGGAGCCCCCTCAATGTCAAAGATATAACATAGGATTAGGTCCCCTTTTAAGACCTAAAGGTCTGAATTCCTAAGGTCCCCTTGTAGTCTGGTTTTACAGGTCGTCGTTGTTATGCATCGTGTTGGAGCATATATTATCATAGTATAATTTTAGTTAGTTTTAAGTGAAACATGTTTGTATTTTGTTTACTTATTAATAATAATTCACATATTGTAATTAATTAATTGAATCAATTATCTTTGTTCGAGCTGTTGCTGAATCGGGTGAGTCGCATGTTCACTTATGTAGTTAGATTATTATTGCCTTGATGAATGCAGATTATTCTGATTTAATTCTTCATTATTGTTTTATTGCGGATTAAATTAATCATTGTGGATTACTATGATTTTTATCACTTGATAAAAATTGCGGGCGATAAAATTTATCTTTGGTCATTATTTTGAAATATTGATTTTAAGTATCGACATTTATTTCAGACTTGTTTTATTAACGGCTTTTTTTATTAATTGCGTTAATTGTGTTTTTATTATAACACAATTTAAGAGTTATTATTTTAACGGTTTATTTTCATTATGATTTTAACACAACGTAAAGGGTCCTATTCGTATTGTTTGAACTAGACGATCACAAAATTTATTGATGGCCAATGTTTTCGATAACGTATTAAATTATATTTAATTTAGGTAGGGTCTGTTGAGTCTTTCTACAGTGGTGCCGTGGACCAGGATTCAAGTCATTAAAAATTAAATCAATTTTATTGACTTAATTACTTGATTACGAATCTGAGTTACCGTATACTTCATATGTTTTCATACTGGAGTTTGATATGAAAAATTTTATGAATGAGATTAGTAGTCTTTCTAAGATTAACAACAACTATTAATATAAATTAGGATTATGTTTTCATTTTGAGTAAAATGATAAATAAATCGCATCATTGCGTAGTATAATATCGATGCGAGGGCGTAACTTCAGTCACTTCATATTTCATTGTTTAACGGGAAAATCAAGATTAATAATGAAATTTATCAATGTTATTATCAGTCTTAGAAAAGTGAGGGCGCAGGTAATTGCTTAGTGCATATGCTAACAGAAATTTAGTTGATTCTTCTATTGAGATAGCCTCACAATTTTAGAATCGAAGATTATAAAATTGTATCGTCTATCTGAGGGCGCTCTGTAACCACAATGGTTACAGTACCCGATTATTGTTTTATATACTTATTCATATTATTCAATACACATGCCTAAAAAAATGTTCCCACGACAAGCTTTCTTTAAAATATAATAACGTAAACACTGTGGCAATAAATTTCATAGTTTATGTTTGGACTGAAGTGGTTAGGCTGAAGGACTTGATATACGTTTCTCACATTGCTAAGCTCGGCGTGTCCACTTGACAAAAATAGGGTTTTAAACACAAAAAGAGCCTATGTTAACCGTTGATAATATAACACTTACGCTCATTAGTTAAAATTATTAATAATTTGGAAGCCAGAATGACGTATCTTAATATGAAATATAAGGTAATTACTACATTTGAATATGCATGTAAATTCATGTTAGATATTGTTTTAAAAATTCATGGCAGTCGAGTTACGGGAGGCTTAGCGACAGGTCGAAAATCAGTCCGATAGAATCTCCTTTAAGATTAATTAAATAATTGATATTTATTTAAAATTATGTGTGCGCGTTCGCGGTTTTAATTATAAATTAGTGGTCCATTAATTCAGTTTTTATGTGTTATTTATACAAAGACATTCTGACTTTTGTAGTGAACAATTAAGTAGTTTTATTGTAGGGAAATACGTAGTTATAGTGAAAATTGACAATGAACGATATGTGTAATGACTCTAAGTGTTTAATTATTATTATTTTTAATTTATTAAGTGTAAATTATAATTGTTAATAGAGTCAGTGTAACAGGTAGTACAATAAAATTATTATGTATTACAAATGATAGGTATTAAGGTTGTTCCTTCATATTTTTAGGTCATCTCGACGGGCATTTCACTGATCTAGAGTTCTGCAAGCAGTTTAAAAAAATCGTTGTTGTTTTTCATGGCATCATACATTATTGGCTATGTTAGATCGTTTCTGCATATCAATTGAGCTGATGGAGCGTTCCAGAGAAGATTTATTAGGGACCACTAGGGTCAACATTAAATTCTTTATACACATTATATCTTTATTACGTCATGGAATGAAAGTGCATTTAAAATAGTAGTTTTATTTTCATGAACATTATTTTTAAATTAAACTTGCATGAATTAAGTGTTGACATTGCAAAGTACTTGATTTTCAGGAGAGAGTTATTAACACACACATCTAATATTTTTATTAACTCTTTTCAACATTTTGAGGGCGTTGCAGTGTCAAACATTTGATTGCTTTTGATCCTATTATTTGTGACAAGATAGTGAACTTACAACAAAAAACTATTACACACAACCATTGTATTCCATGGCATAGCCTGGTATAATGAGCACACTCTCTCGTACACACCACACACACACTAACACACACTAGCTGACACACCACATGATTAGTCAATTTGCATACACACATTTAGGTACACTCGGCAGAAGGTATCTTGGCTGACAATAGGTCCTGGGATTACTGGAGCTGAATCAGGCTCTTACCTAAAGAATCTGACGGGTCAGTTCTTTAGAAGTTAGGAGCCGTTACACTACACGTTAGGTACTCAAGCAAGGCCTGAGTCGTTCATATGTCTGTAACATAATCTCTGCATTGTGGTGTAGTCACACCCTAATAACTCAGCTGATCACAGCTGATACACATCTGATGGAAACTTAAGTAATATTAACCTTTGTACTTTTTCCCGGAAGTACTAAGGAATGCAAGAGACCTTGATATTGATTCCAAGAAGATAGTATTACCATATGTTCTATTTCGCATACCAAACTGTTAGTATAAAAGCAGTGTAATTGTTACTCAATAAATCAGTGTTAAATCAGTATTTCCTCGAGTCTCGTCTTATCATTATTACCCGTAACGCTCCACATCTCATGGCTACCCTGCCAGGCGGGCTGCCACAGGCAGCCCTGAATTAGTGAACAAGTGCCAGAACCTAGATACTGAGAGCAGGTCACTTCATCAGCGACCCTGCCAGAGCACCCCACATCTCATGGCGACCCTTTCAATGCCGAACAACTAAGTGGAGGGCGCCTCTCATGGCGACCCTTCCAGACGGTCTGCTCAAGGCAGCCCTGATATAGTCACCAACGTCAGCCGCTTCAGCACCGCATTGCCAACGTTATTAGAGGAAGAACCAAGTGTCAGTGCGGCTTTGTGCCGTACTGGCGGCGCACTGCGCCAGCCATCCAGCTCCACTACGCTACGCCAGCCAGTCAGATCCACTGCGCCAGCCAGCCAGCTCTACTGAAGCCGAACAAGCCAGAGCAGAGCGTCGCCAGCACCAGCCGCGCCGCCGCTCAACAGCCCAGCTGTTCAACAGCTGATACCGCACAGATGACTTCAGGTCCATAAAAGCCAGACAGCTGATCACCAGCTGACCATCAATCCACGTGAAGAAGTAATTAATTAAGGTATTTATAAAGCTTTTACTACAATGTAAGTAGTATGTTTAAAAAAAATATTTAACTATTGAGTGACGTAGATCTTTTTAAAGTAAAATTTTAATTAATAATAAAGAACGATAATAATTAATTTTATCAAATTGTTAAAAGAGTAATTTTTTTTTAAATCTAATAATGTGTAATCTTTATGGTATTAAACCAATTTATGTTATTAATAATTAAGTAAATAAGAAATAATGCCGCTTGATGACGAGGTGATAATATGATTAAGATTTACAAATCTAAAAATAGCAACCAACAGTCCACCTGTACAACAACATCTGGACTTCTCGAGTTACAATACGTTCACGATACACACAGACGTATCGAGTATAATATAGGATTAGTGTTATCAAAATAAAAATAGATTACCAGAATATAAAAATAAAATATTAAAATAATATACTAGAATGTTGAATAGTTTTAAAATAATGACAATAAGGATTCCAACTAGGACAGGTCTGATCAACCAAGAATAGTGGAAATTCTTAATAAGTCAAATAATTTACCTGAATTAAGTAAGTTTCAATAAACGAGATTATGACAAAATAATGAAACAGACTGTATTACCAGTCAGAATAATATAATTTTATAGGTACTCGCCATCCTTACTAATAGTGTGTCGAATCTAGTACTCAATCGCGTACGGAACGAGCTTTCCCAGCGAGAGAATTAGGTATGATTTGCAAGGCACAATAAATAAAAATGTATGCATATTGCATACTATATAATGACGACACCGCGTGTATTACGAGTATTAGCTACGAGTATAGCTCAATATATAAATAAATGTAAAACCGGGTACGGATCCCGAGTATGTAGTGTAATTAAAGGTGTCTCAAAAGTAAGTGATAACGATGATAGCGAGTCATAGAGTCATATTAAACGACTTTCATTTATTGCCAGGTTATTCAGGGATTCGAAGAATAATATGAATAGAATTGTTTTAAAGTAAAAAACCGATTGAGACCGTTTTCAGTGCTCATTAACTGAGTGCTCCCGTGCTTTGGAATGCACGTTAAGCCATTTATCCAACAGCTGCCTATGATAGCAGTTGTTAAGCCAAGTTAGAGGCTTCAGAATTTCTAACAGTCAACTTGCCCATTTAGTTACTTGACAAAAGCCTAATCGAAATAAGGTCTAGTTTCCCCTCAGGTTGGAACGTCAGATGGCAGTCGCTTCCGTAAAAACTAGTGCCTACGCCAAATCCTGAGATTACGAAGGAGGACGATTATGACTAGGATTAAATAAATATATAAATCGTGTCCCGCCGCAATCAGTGGTAAACCCGAGAGGTGCCATTGAGCGAGTAGGTAGATACATAATTATTAGCAAGGTACACCAGAAATACAAGGCAGGCAGCAAATCCTTGAAATCTTGAACATGATTCGATCGAGCATCAATCGTGCAAGTTCTTGGACACATAGTATAATGTAGTGTTAAAAGCACTGTCTGAAAGGTATATACCTACCTCTAAATGGTATTTACGCGCGCTTATGTATACAATTTATGTATAAAATCCTTGTATTACTGAGTTATAATTAAGGGTCGGCCGGCCATAAAATAATGCATGCCGTGTACCTTAGCAAGCTTAGCAAGCTTTGCAAGTTTAGCAAAAAGTGATGCTACATTGCACACTTTATGTCACAAGTAAAATACTAAGTGACAAATAAAAATACATATATATAATTATGACGTCTAAAAGAGAAAAATGAACTTGCAAGTCACAATGACTATTTTTGAATGGTATAAAAAATAATAATAATGACAAATATTGATGTGCACAAAATATTTGTTATTATGGTGACAAAATAAATACAAACAAGAGAAAAATAACGACATGATACAACGTCGTAAACACAAACTAATAATGGTAGCATAAATGTATACCATAATTTATGTCCTATTTAAAAAATACATGAAAATATATAACAAACAAACGTCGTCATCAAAGCGTGCATTTAATTCCAGTTATATTAGTATAGATAATGAAAATTTGTATCTTTAGATTTAGTTTAGTTTTAATTTATTTACTGTATCCATTTTAATAAATATTTCTCATTCTGTTTGAAAAAATATAATGTCAAAAAATAATATGAGATTTCTTTGATTTCTCGTAAATAATATAAATTTAGAAATAAGTTCATTTATATTTAGTTTTATTATTTTTCCATTACTTTTTCCGAATAAATGTATTACCTTATAGTACTATTAATAAGTGTATTAAAAAAAAAAAAAAAAAAAAACAATGTTTATTTAAAAATTGATATTACGATGCTAAAAGGATTATGTCGATCCATCTGATCGCATACCACCTACCATATAAGGAACGAGAAATGTAAACATTATAAGTAGAATTAAGAAACCATGTATACCATAGACTTAAGTTACTTTAAGAAACCATGTAAACCATAGACTTAAGTTTACTGAAGCCAAAAAATAGTAGTTATGTATTTTACTATTTTTTGTCTCAAAAAAACGGGGAAGCTGTGGTGTAGTCACACCCTAATAACTCAGCTGATCACAGCTGATACACATCTGATGGAAACTTAAGTAATATTAACCTTTGTACTTTTTCCCGGAAGTACTAAGGAATGCAAGAGACCTTGATATTGATTCCAAGAAGATAGTATTACCATATGTTCTATTTCGCATACCAAACTGTTAGTATAAAAGCAGTGTAATTGTTACTCAATAAATCAGTGTTAAATCAGTATTTCCTCGAGTCTCGTCTTATCATTATTACCCGTAACGCTCCACATCTCAGCATTCTCTGGGGCGTAATCTCTCGACATAAGCTAACCCCTGACGTCTGATGTCGTGTGTGAAGGCAGAGAGCTCTGCGTCGCATTTTAAGGAGTTTGCAGAACAGAGTGTGTTATAGCATATAAATGATATTCAGATTACCTTGTACATAATCGACAACAATCACTAACTTTGTCACAAATACCGCGGCTGCATGACGAATTAGGGAAGCGTAAATTCAGCAGCGCGTAAAGCTTAGCGTAACTTTAAATAAAATAAATAAACTAGTTATTTGGCATTCTGCGTAAAGTACTTTCTATTAAAAAAAATGTACGAGAGATTGATGAGGAATGAATAAATAGGAGGGATGGTTTGAACTGTGTAGTTAAGGGATAGATAGGTTGTTCATGACGGATTTGCTGGATGGTAGGGGGTGTAGGGTGTAGGGAGCCCCCTCAATGTCAAAGATATAACATAGGATTAGGTCCCCTTTTAAGACCTAAAGGTCTGAATTCCTAAGGTCCCCTTGTAGTCTGGTTTTACAGGTCGTCGTTGTTATGCATCGTGTTGGAGCATATATTATCATAGTATAATTTTAGTTAGTTTTAAGTGAAACATGTTTGTATTTTGTTTACTTATTAATAATAATTCACATATTGTAATTAATTAATTGAATCAATTATCTTTGTTCGAGCTGTTGCTGAATCGGGTGAGTCGCATGTTCACTTATGTAGTTAGATTATTATTGCCTTGATGAATGCAGATTATTCTGATTTAATTCTTCATTATTGTTTTATTGCGGATTAAATTAATCATTGTGGATTACTATGATTTTTATCACTTGATAAAAATTGCGGGCGATAAAATTTATCTTTGGTCATTATTTTGAAATATTGATTTTAAGTATCGACATTTATTTCAGACTTGTTTTATTAACGGCTTTTTTTATTAATTGCGTTAATTGTGTTTTTATTATAACACAATTTAAGAGTTATTATTTTAACGGTTTATTTTCATTATGATTTTAACACAACGTAAAGGGTCCTATTCGTATTGTTTGAACTAGACGATCACAAAATTTATTGATGGCCAATGTTTTCGATAACGTATTAAATTATATTTAATTTAGGTAGGGTCTGTTGAGTCTTTCTACATCGCGCGCGAGATAGGCTCCCTGTCACTGTCTGATTAATGCTGTCAAAAAGTGACAGGTAGCTTATCTCGCGCGCGAGTAGATACGGAATACATGTTGTGCTAGAGGGCCAGGATACTGTAACCCAGTAAGCTTGTCGCCTGAAAGTACGGGGTACCTAGTTTGCATTAAATCCGGTATTTCTGATTTTTGCAGACTTGTTTATGATGTTGGCCCAATGAATGAACCAAGTTTGTGACCTCCAGCGCCAAACGCAACTATCTCAAAAATCAAAAAAAAAAAAAATTACAACCCTAAAGTGCTAGGTCCTGATAGTACCCTATGCTCTTAAAGTAGACTGTCAAACGCGCGCTTTGTGGACGATTTTCTTTTGCTTAATGTCAATTTCCCATGGGCATAATGGCGCTTTCAATATTTTAAAAAGTTTAACGCAGCGGGAAACATTGTGTTTTGATACGATTATTAGTCCCAAGAGAGGAGTATAATAACTCTACCTAAGCAAGGAAGCGTTTTAACTTCTTGAATATGCGCAGATAAAACATAGGCACTTTCCGTGTTCGTTTTTCAAACAAAATATGACCCTTTCCGAGCTTGTTTGGAAAAAATATTATAAAAAAACTTGTGCATCCCACTCACTTGGGTCACGTGTGAAGAGTCAGAAGTTCAAAACAAATCTCTAACTAATTAATTTAGCATTAAATATAAAATTAGTTTCAAATATTAATCCGTTCACATAATACTTTGTATTTGTACAGTTCTTATAGCGTCCATATAGATTATACCATTACGAGTACATTGTGAGATAAAACAACATGTTGCCACTTTAGCGGTTATCCAAACGAAAACGACAATTAATTAGGTAACGAAACATTAGTAATTTCCATGTTATCACTAACGATCGATAAATTAGCAGTTTTCCATTGCCACTTTATAATTACAGCATGTGCAGATCGATGGCATTGATCAAGATCGATTACCCAATCGAGGTCAGCTGATATAGATACAGTTGAGTGTAAACAGATGTAGGTAGACACGTTTAAATACACCTTATTGCAGGGTAGAAAGGTAATTTTGTAGTCGACTGTACCTAAAAATTAACTGACCTCGATAGGGTAATCGATTTTGATCAATGCAATCGAATTTGGGAAAAATGTCTCCATTTAGCTGTATTGCAGAGTAAATGCATACATTTCGAACGAGCAATAGAACACAGTTGATAAGCCCTAACCTAAAATGCTTGTTCGAAAAACTACGCAATTACCCTAAAACTTATTGGTATCTATTACTTTCAATTTTATATTATATTTATTGTTAGCCATGTTGTCAATTATCACTAAAATCATAGCTTTGAGCGATGTTTGGGGAGAACTTTCGTGATAAAATCATTATTTTAAGAAGGCATTCGATACTCTTGAATCGAAAACCTTATTGAAGGCTATGAGCGAGTGTGGAGTGAGCGAGCCGCTGAACGTGAACGAATGGTTCCGCGACTAGGTATCTCACTTCACGCTCGTTCAAAGTTAGGGATGGGGACACCTATAGTCATGAGTGCAGAGTGGAGTGCGGGGTGCCTCAGGGCTCGGGCTGCGGCCCGGTCTGCTACTTGATGCACATCAACAGCTTGTGCGGTGTGCTGCAGCACTGCTCAGGGCACATGTTCGCAGACGACCTCTGTGCTCTGCGCGCGGATTTAGACATCGAGGACACCTTCCGCCTCGTACAGCAAGATATTGACGCGGTTGTTAAGTGGTCTCATGACAATGGGATAGTTCTCAATGCTGACAAAACCAAATTAATGTTAATCCACTCTCCGTATTTAATATTTAAGAATGTTCATCCGGACTTATATGCTCATACCTATCCCAGTTTTCATCACAATAAGTCCAACTGCACCTGTGAACCTATTTAAAAAGTGCAACTTATAACTTATCTTATCTTGGAATGAAAATAGACGAATACTTTACCTTGTCATATCACACCAATTTCATTTATGAGAAACTTAGAATTTTGTTAGGTAAATTTTATAATTTAAAATTTAGTTCCTATAAGTACACTAAGATGTTTGTATATAGCATTAGTAGAATCTATACTGGGTTATGCACTAGACAGTTATGGACTCAGAACAAAGACTAATATTGATAAATTAGAATCCATACATTTTAGATTTTTTAAATTACTTGTCAACGAAAAAATTAAAATCAAATATAAAGGTATTGTAACTATAAAAAACTCTATAAAATGTGTAAAATCTTACCAGTTAGTCTTAAACATAAGTATCTACTAGTTAGAAATAACCATAGCTGTCTTGAGCCTAACCCAGAGAATCCATTATTAAAACCTATCGCCCATACCCTACCCATAGTCCCAATACCAAATCTATTGTCACGGGCAAACTATTTGTTCCTAGAGTAAATAACTACTATGGAGACAGAACTTTAAAAACCCTATCCCATACCTACTCAATAGTTTGCCCGAAGCAATTAGGTGTGAACGAAATAGGAATAAGGTCGGGAGACTGCTGAGGAAGCATTATAGTAGAAATTATTTAAAACGTCCGACATTTTATAAAACTTGGGATTGGACTTTGAATCTTCACGCTTGGATAGTAAAGTCACTTTATGAACGGCCTAACTTGATATAACTCGGACAGTTCAAATAATTTTAAGTATAGCTAGACTCTGGGTAGTGCTTCCTTAGTAGGCTCTCGAACATATTACTCATAACATGTTATATTTAAAAAAAACTAAAGTGTAACCAAGAGACTGCCGATCCCACAGTCAAACTGTAACCACAGTTTTGTGGGGCGATGTATATTTCATGTACTTAACCTGTGTTTATTTAATAAATAATAATAATAATTTGTTTTCTTTCTTTCCACATCATCATTCGCTTGCCCTGTTCCCATTTACTTGGGGTCGTCGGCGCAGCATGTTTTTCTCTTCCATGCCTCTCTGTCGCTTGTCATCTCATTTCTCACATCCTTCCTCGCCATATCATTTCTCACGCAGTCCATCCATCTTTCCCTTGGTCTATCCGTTCTTTTATAACCCTCCACATTCATACTTAATACCTTTAGTGTCACATGACTTTTTTCCACATGTGAAAACAAAATAAAATGAGTGTTTTAATCATGTTTTATTCGATTCAGTAAAGTTAAATAAAGGTAAGTATTAATAGTAGATTGTATTACAAGGGAGCAAAATGCAATATTTCATCGAGGGCTAGCGTATTGAACCCAAAATTACCTAGATCCGAAAAAAGGTAGGGGGTATAAACTAAGTACACACTTTAAAGTGAAAATGCCCTATAAAGATTACTTTCGTCAAATCGACTCGCCTTCATGAATTGCATGAGCTAAGTATACCTACATACACCATACATATTACCGCAGCCATAATTTGCTTTGTAGTTATATGGCGTTATGTTATTTGTGTTACAGCTCCCAATGATGATCTATGTTGAGAGTGAGGTCAAAAAAGACCTCGTGGCTCTGTAAATTTAGCTTGTCATACTTTTATTTTTGTAGTTAAAGGTAATTAAATATCTTACGTATCTTTCGAATCGCTTTTCTTTAGTATCTTTCGAATCGCTAAACTTAAGTGGCAGTGGGCGGGGCACATTGCACGTAGAACCGATGGCCGCTGGGGCCGAAAGGTTCTCGAGTGGCGACCACGGACCGGAAGGCGCAGCGTGGGTAGACCCCCCACAAGGTGGACTGATGACCTGGTAAAGGTCGCGGGAGTCCGCTGGATGCAGGTGGCGCAAGACCGGTCATTGTGGCACTCTTTGGGGGAGGCCTATGTCCAGCAGTGGACGTCTTTCGGCTGATATGATGATGATGATGATGATGAAATACAGGTGTCAAAAATAGATTTAGGTTCACGTCTTTCCAAAAGTTAAGGGCTACAAAGCTTAAATTTAGATTGGGCTAGTAACCCGCATAAGCAGTGTCTCCGCTTCTATAAATCCATGTTATAAAAGCATAACTTACATGCTCATGAGCCGTTAAATATTAACCACAGGAGGGACGACTTTTGTTTCGTTTATGATCTAAAAAGGCAATTTATCTTTAAGTGCAACTTATCCCAAAAACCATCACTAATCTGATCTAAACCTTTTGTGAGAAAGAAATTACATCTCTGACCTACACTGTCCTTACAAAACCGGCCAAGTGCGTGTCGGGCCACGCGCAAGGTAGGGTTCCGTAGTCGTCCACCCGTTACATTATGTGGGCTAAAAAGTTCGCAAACTTATATTTACTATGTTTTTGACAGAATTAACAACATTATCTAAGGTATCAATGGAAATTGTATGAAAGTTTGCTTTTGCTGAAGTTCGACTATTACTCGTTAACTAGTAATGTCTACTTAGCTGTGATAGTTTTCCTTTTAAGTTCATCGTATATACTACTACCATGATTTTTTTCACATGCTTAGTAGCCACAGTTTAGCTGGCAGGGGGGGGGGGGGGGTTACTTGACCATAACAAAAATTATCACTTCAAAGCTTAATATCATGCCAACCAAGTCTTTAATCAAAAAATGCTTTTATAAACCTTATAATATTTTTAAGCTATCCAACGATACCCCACACGATGGGATTTGGAAGAAAAAATAATTGCTCCACCACTTTACATGTAGGGGAGGTCTCCTAAAATTTTTTTAAAGATTTTTTTTTCTACCGTTTACTTGGCGTTATTGATATGTATAAATACTCATGCCAAATTACAGCTTTCTAGTACTAACGGTTACTGAGAAAAACGGGGGACAGACGGACGGACGGACGGACGGACATGGCGAAACTATAAGGGTTCCTTGTTTACTACGGAACCCTAAAAAGGCCTCAACCTAAGTTAATCTCACGCAAGCTAGCAGATTTCTTTTGGAATAAAGAAAGAATTCGAATATTTCGAGAATGTATACTAAAATGTACGCTTTACATTTCGGTATAATAAATTTACTTCTTTCACTCAGCCTTTAATGGACGTAGAACGCTTGGTGTATGCAAATCGGCGCGTGATCAGAATTTGTAAATTACTCAGCAGAAACCAGCTTGAAAAGAGATAGTTGTAAGGACCTTTTAGTTGGGTATTCTTCAGTTGTCTTATTAGGTCTGTAATTCGGGCGTTTACCTTATAATACCTTATAAAACTTTTTTCAAATCAAAACTTACCTAAAGTCCATGTCTTCAACGTTTATTGAATTGACATCCACCACATAAATGCTGAACTCTACCATCACAGGATGGCCTTTGCGAGCAGGGGGCCGCACTTCTGTTAAAAGATTCCAAGTTTAATTACATAAATTTATGTGAGGCGTTTATACAAATTTGACCTTAATCTCACGCGGGAGAGTAGGAGTGTCAGTAAATATCGCGTATTTTTTTTTCCGCAAGTATTTGAAACTTGTAGGAGAACTGGGTTATAGGTATATTAATTTATGATTTTTAGTGGTTCCTATTCGAGTATTTTATTGTACGTATGATTTTCTAAGTACCTATGATTGAAACTAAACGTTTTACTAGTAGCCATTAAATACTCGTCTTCACTATGACGTATAAAAATAATAAACAAATGAGGTTTTTTGGTGAATCTAGCGCTATGTACAAAATAAATTATTAATTCACCTAACAATGCTTTTTATTCTTATATTAAATAAAGGGGGAAGAAGAGAGTCTAGCCAAATCGTATCATCTCATAGCCACATTTGACCAAGGTGAGTTATCGATAATTCGCCTAAATCACTCACGTAAATAATGAGCATCCCTCATGGTCTCCTTTGCAGCATTATGAGGGTGAACATTGAGAGTTATTGAATATCTAAAAATAGGTTTTTGATTTTACTAACGATACAGTAAAGATCAAAGTTAACCTACTAGATCAGTCGTGGAACGAAAATAGGTTTCGATGATATCAGAGTTTTTTCTTTTTTATATGTCGTTAGTGATTAGGTATCTAAAAAGTTAATTTTTTTTAGCTAGGAAATAAGGAAACTTTTTTTTGCCAAAATCTCTGTTAATATAGATTAGTAACCAAACCAGTGTTATACAAAACTTATATTTCATTCGCTGATACAGGTTACCTGAGCAGGTAGCATTTTGGTAAACGAAAATATGCGCAAAACTAATTTTAGTTTTATTTATTAGGAGATAAACAGAAACAGCCACGAAAATACAGCGTGTTGGTTAAATTACTTAGGTATTTAAAAAAAGTATCCAGCATAAAAAAAAAAACTGAATAGCCTCTAAAGCGATATCACTAACATGAAGCAATAGAAATAACCCAACATTACCTACTTCAGCTTACCCTACTGCCTAACAGGACGCGGTCGAGTTAATTTCAAAATCACCCCATGGGCTCACCTTCTATAACGGCATAATATAACGCATAACGTGCTAAATTAAAAAGGCGTGTTTTTTTTACCCCCCACGTATACTTAGATACGGCTTTTTAAATTAGCACGGTAGATTTCGTTTGATTTTACACCCCATAAATTTTATAACCCGTAACTATCCTCATCCTCATCCTCCTAGCGTTATCCCAGTACAGTTGCATCCTGAAGGATGCCTGGGGTCCGCTACCTAATCCCAAGATTTGGCGTAGGCATTAGCTAACCCGTAACTATATTATATGAAAATCGAGTAACTATTCGAGTAGTCAGTAGATTGTTTTCCGGACCACTGCGCACCTGTCTGCCTAATAATGCTGACAGTTTATCCTAGCAGCTATTTTCCTCTTTCGTCACTATATTTCTATGTAGCAAAGTAACATTTGGTTAGAAAACCTAAAAAATTAGCCTCAAGTCATTTATTTTTGTTTTTCTTGGTTTGTAGTATTGTACTGTAATTTTTTTTTTTCTTGTCTGAAATAAATAAATAAATAAATTTTCTTTAGGCACTGGTCCCACAGAGGGCGAGCAAGTGATTAGCTATCGAAACGGAACAAAAATGTAGAAGTAGAGTAAATTTATAGTTGATCGTTGGCTGTTCAGCACTGCCGGCGAGGATTAGTCTCTCTTCAATAGTTGATCTCTATGATAAAAGCGAGCATCGCTCAGCGGTACTCGCTGAGCGATACTAGATGGATCTCAGTGCACTTATTTGCTATGAATTCAAAACGATCATTTGCGCGATTTTTCATTAAATTACAAAGTAAAAGATTAGATAAATGTTTCGATTTGAATGAATTAATAAAATAGAATGTTTACCTTTCACATAGTTCTCTGGTAACACTACACGTGGTTTAAGCGTGTAGTTTCTTTTTGATACAACGTCATTGCACAGCCTGAAACAAGAAAGAAAAAATACTTTATTTCCAGTAAAACTTGAACAATATAGCCTTAAAGAAATCAGAACGTGGTTTGAATCATCGTTACAATTTTAAACTATTTTCTTTTTATTCTATGATGCCTAGAATCACTCATTTATTATTTTAATAATAACAGAAAAATGGCAGCCTCCAGGGCCTTTGCCTGAGTCAGTGGAGGGATAAATTAACTACAAATTCAGAAAGAAATAATATGTGACCGTCTCAAAGAAGGCGACGAGAATCTATCACTCATTTTGATCAAGTAATACATCACATGACAGATAATCTAAATAATAAATGACATATTAATAACTAATCTGCTATAATAATACGATAAATTAGACTAAAAGGAAAAATTATGGCTCCGAGCAGGTAATAAAAATACTGAAATATAATTTCCTCCTCCTCCTCAATCGGTCCATGACTGAGGATCGTGACTCTGCCGACGTAGCATAGCCACCACCACCACTACCACCACCAGGAGTTTCGGTCGGCTGCCTGATGGAGCGCTGCATTCACCGGCACATTGAGATACTCCAACACCTGGTTTAGCCAACGTTTGGGGCTCCGAGCTCCGGCCTCTATAGGTCTCTTGTGTAATTTAACGTAAATATAATTTACGTTAGCATAATATATAATAAACTAGTGGCTCTGTGAGCTGTAGACCTCGTGAGTGTTTTTTTGATTTCAAAAACTATGTTAGATATCGAACCTGTAGAGCAGGGGTCGGCAACCTTTTTGCACCCACGGGCCACATAGTAGCTAAAAAAATCTTCGCGGGCCGCAGATGATAATAATGATCACTGTCTGTTGATATCAACTCGAAACAAATTGGTACGTCGTACGCGACAGTAACGTAGTAAAAATTCGCACCCCTTTTTACGTGAAAAACGAGAAAGACGAAAAAACCGACTTTTCACAAAAAAACCAGCTAGTTTCCTTACCAAACCCAGATAATACGCATTTCAACCGCATCGTAATTTCGCGATTATATATCGCGATATAGAATAGCAGATATAGAAACTTTAAGGGGGGGACGGGTCATAAAGTCATAACACACCTAGATGAAAACGCGAGCGCGAAATTTTTCGAACACTGATGCAAATGCGGCAAATACTTCATACGCATCAAGTCATAACTCATCTAGATGAAAATGCGAGCGTAGCGAGCGCGAAATTTTTCGAACATTATGATGCAGGTGCGGAAACTACTTCATACGCATCAAGTTATGTAGATGTAAACGCGAGCGCGAAATTTTTCGAACACTGATTCAAACGCGGCAAATACTTCATACGCATCAAGTCATGACAATTCTCGTTGAAAACGCGAGCGTAGCGAGCGCGAAATTTTGCGAACATTATTATGCAGGTCTGGAAAATACTTCATACGCATCAAGTCATGTAGACGCAAACGCGAGCGCAGCGAGCGCGAAATTTTTCGAACATTATGATGCAGGTGTGGAAACTACTTCATACACATCAAGTTATGTAGATGTAAACGCGAGCGCGAAATTTTTCGAACACTGATTCAAACGCGGCAAATACTTCATACGCATCAAGTCATAACAAATCTCGTTGAAAACGCGAGCGTAGCGAGCGCGAAATTTTGCGAACATTATTATGAACAACTGGGTCCCAAAATGATACACTTGTGCTTACCAAAATAATCACTTTAATGTACAAATATACAATTTCTCATAGCTGGGGTCATGTTTCGCGGAAAAATCTTAACACCGCGATTCAGCGGGCGGAACAGCGACATCTTCTGACTAATTAAGTAAACATAAAATCATAAACATAAATAAACCAAACCTGCATAGTTCAAATGACACTTGACAGTTAGACATTCCGCCCACCAAGGACAATTATAACAAATTTCCTTAATTCCGCCCACCATGGCCTCACAATTTACATTGACACTTTAAGAACCGAAAAAAATCAACATGGTGGAACATCTTAATAAGTTGAAAACATATCTTACATTCACAAACAGAATCAAATCATACATAGTCTAACAACTTGAAACAATAAAATCAGAATAGACTAAGACAACAATGCAATGAAAAAATCATAACAATAATCCTAACACATTAAGTTTCTACTGGTAGGAAACAAAGTTTACCAATAGATCTTTTGATAATATTTCCCTTGCAACGTAAACTAACTACTCGGGTGATTCCATCCAGCCCTGGGTGCTTATCAGTAATAACGCCATACAACCATTTTGCTGGAGGCAAATCATCCTCCTTCACTAACACCACGCTACCTACAGCTGGCTCAGGCGTTTGGTGGGCCCACTTATAACGATGGTAAAACTGAGTCAGATATTCACTCGACCAACGCCGCCAAAAGTCTTGAACCATCTTCTGAGTTAACTGCCACCTTCTTAAGTTACCTATATTGGCAGTCTCGTAGTTAGCATCGGGAACTAACACTAGAGGCGCTCCAACGAGAAAATGTCCCGGAGTCAACGGGATTGGATGACCACTATTATTGCTACTGATCCTAGAGAGTGGCCTTGAGTTCAGGCAAGCTTCGATTTGCGCCAAGACTGTTGCCATTTCCTCGAACGTCAAGGTAGAGTTTCCGATCACTCGCCTAAGGTGGTGTTTTGTGGATTTGACTCCAGCCTCCCAGAGACCTCCAAAATTGGGAGAGTGTGGAGGAATCCAATGCCAGTTAGTGGAGTTCGTAGCAAGTTGATCAGCTATTTCAACAGCTACACTGGATCTTTCTTCGGCGTACAAATGTTTTAATTCACGAGCAGCTCCAACGAAATTCGTTCCATTGTCGCTCCACAAGTCAGCACAATGACCACGTCGTGCTGTGAAACGTTTGAAAGCCGCAAGAAAGCCTTGACTTGTCAGATCGCTGACAGCTTCGAGATGTATCGCTTTTGTAGCCATACAAATGAAAAGACAGATATATCCCTTGTAAGAGCGGTGGCCTCTTCCTTTAGATGCGCGCATGTTTATCGGGCTCGCGTAGTCAACGCCGCTCTGAAAAAACGGGCGATTGACAGTTCCACGGACTGATGGTAACTGTCCCATCAGTGGATGTCTAGATGCGGCAGCAAAGCGAACACATCTCACACACTTGCGAACGAAAAACTTGACTAGATTGGTTGCTCCAATTATAAAATATCTGCTTCTCAAATAATTGAGCATCAGTTGCGGATTCCCATGCAAAGTTTTTTCGTGAGCATTGTCGATGATTAGAGTCGTGAAGTGGCATTTTTGAGGAATAATGATTGGATGTTTCATTTGATCACTAATTCCTGCATGCTCCAATCTCCCACCAACTCTCAAGATGCCGTCTTCATCAATCATCGGACATAGCGAGGTAAGTTGACTTTTTTTACTAATTGTTTTGTTTTCTTTCAGGTTCTTCAACTCCTCTTTGAAATGATTTGCTTGTACTATCTTAATGCATGTCTTTAGACTATCTTGAATTTCACTACTTGATAGCCACAAACTAACATCTTCCTTTCTAGCGCATTTGGCAAATCGTTTGCAGAAAGCCAACACGCGAAGAAGTTTTCTAAGTTTAGAAAATCTTGAAATCAGCATTTCTTCAGCATCTTCAGTGAGATCGTAAGTATTTACAAGACATATCTTATTTTTCTTTTCTTCTAAGTTTGTATCTGTTATATTCAACCTTTTGTAGCTAATTTCTTTATTTTTCAGCCACAACGGACCTTCTCTCCAGAGCACTTCTTGTTCCAGATGCTGTGTACCCCTAGACGCGCAGTCTGCAGGATTTTCCTTTGATGAGACGTGGGACCACTGGTAAGGCTCTAATGTAGTTATAATTTCAGATACGCGATTGGCGACGAAAGTCTTCCATCTGTTTGGACGACAATTGAGCCACGAAAGCACAACAGTGGAGTCGGTCCAAGCATGGATGTTTGCTTTGTTAATACTCATAACGTCAGCCACTTCTACCAGCAGTTTTGTGAGCAGCACAGCACCACACAACTCCAAACGCGGTATCGAAATCTGTTTTATAGGTGCCACTTTTGTTTTAGACGTAATTAGTGACACATGTACATTTCCGTCCTTATCCACAATCCTCAGGTACACAACAGCAGCAAACGCATCACTAGAAGCGTCGCAGAATCCCTGAAGTTCCTTAATCACATCCGAACTAGCGTGATTCCATCTGGGCAGCTTGAATTCGGCAAGTTGATTTAAATTTTCCCTGTAATTTAGCCATTCTTTCAGTAATTGAGGTGGAACCTGATCATCCCATTCAATCCCTGAAAGCCACAATTTTTGGATGAAAATCTTGGCCACTATTATCACTGGTGCCAACCAACCAAGGGGGTCAAACAACCGTGATATATCAGAGATGACACTCCTCTTTGTTACAGGAACCTTGAGTGGAGGAAGCTGTACCGAATATTCGAACTCGTCATTTCTACGGTTCCAGATGAGTCCAAGGATTTTCATGACTGCATCTATTTTGAGTTCGAGATTTCCTTCCACTTCGACATTACCTTCATTCATGTGCCGCAGTAATTCTTCATTGTTGCTACTCCATTTCTGTAACTCAAATCCGCCCTTTTGCAACAGTTCACTCATTTCTTTATACACCTCTTTGCCTTCTTCCACAGACTCGCAACCTGTTAGCAAATCGTCGACATAGAAATGTTTAAGCACTTTATCAGCAGCTGCAGGGAACTGTCCACCTTCATCGTAGGCTACTTGCTGAAGAGCACGCACTGCGAGATAAGGTGCTGAGGCAGTCCCGAAAGTAACTCGTAGAAGTCTGAGGTGCTTCAACTTTTCTTCTGGGTTTTCACGCCATACGATGCGCTGAAAGTCTATATCGTCTTCATGCACCTTCACCTGTCTGTACATCTTAACGATGTCAGACACCAGACATATAGGATGGCAGCGCCAACGTAGAATCGTATGTCGTAGGACAGGTTGAAGAGTTGGGCCAACTAATAGATTTTGGTTTAATGAAACGCCATTAGTTCCTGGACACGACGCGTCAAATACAACCCGTACCTTAGAAGTGGTTTTGTCCTCGCGGATGACAGAATGATGTGGTAAGTAAACAGCATCTGGTTTACTTATTTGCTCAACAGGAACCGCTTCCATGTGTCCCAGGTCAAGGTACTCATTGATAACGTCTGAGTAGCGTTTCTTCATATGAGGGTCCTTGGCAAATCTCTTCTCCAACTGAATGAAGCGTCTGGTTGCAACTACTTCTGAATTGCCATACTTACAGCTGGGATCTGAATCACGAAAAGGCAGCTTCACAATGTATCTACCTGTGCTATCCCGTTCGGTGGTAGCAGCGAATAACTCTTCACATTGCTTCTCTTCCTCAGTATAGTGTTGCTTGGGATCTGTTGCAATGGTGTCAGCTTCGAGCTCCCAAAACTTTTTCAAAAGCTCGTTTTCATTGATTTGAACGTGGTTAACTCTAACACTGTTGCATAATTCCGAATCACCTGCGTGAATCGGCCCTGAAAGGATCCAGCCTAAGGAAGTTCGCTGAGCAATGGGTGCTCCCTGTGAAGGTTTAATAATACCCTCTAAGAGTATTTGAGAATAAATATCAGCTCCAAGGAGCATGTCAATTTTGCCCGGTACATTAAAAGTTGGATCTGCTAAATCCAATTGGTTTAACTCTGACCACAACTCAACGACGACTCTCTTTTCCGGGAGTACCGATGTGAGTTTGCCCAACACAAAAGCATGCACATTAACCTTAAAATCAGGGTCTAGGAGTGATGCAATGCTAACTTTCACAACCGACTTGGAGTCCACAGAGGAGCTCCCTTCACCACCTAATCCCGTGATTGTGCTTTTGTGGGGTATTTTCTTAAGTCCAAGTAATTGGACCGCAGACTCTGTTATAAACGAAGCCTCTGAACCTTGGTCGAGTAAACATCTGAGCGTTATGCCTGAACCTGTTTTCGACTGAGCTTGAACCAAAGCCGTTGCCAATAGGACTTGACTACGACTGGTCGAAAAACAAGTTGTTATATTGGTAGGCTCACCATGCGATGATGATGTAGCTGATGTTGCGCGTGCAACATTGTCTCTTTCAACCGATTGAATGGGTTTAGCTTGAGAATCGGTTGAGTTAGTGAACATTTTGGGGTGCAGTAAAGAATGATGTTTGCGTTTACAAATTCGGCATCTGGTGGATTGGCGACATGAATAAACGTTGTGACCTGAACCTAAACAATTGAAGCAGAAATTACCGGACTGGATGAAATCACGTCGAGCATCGACGTCGATCTTAGCAAAACCTTTACAATTACATAACTTGTGATTTTCGGAACAGTAGGCACAAGAAATCTCAGTAACATGAAGAACTTTGGGGTTACTGTTGAAGTGCACATTGGGTTTCTTTGGGATAAAGCTTGTCTTGGATGATTTGCCATCAAAACATTCTAATGCCCTGAATCGGGTTTCTAAAAACTCCTGAAGTTGTGTCAGGGTAGGCAAATCGTCAGAAGACTCACTGATCTTAAGTTCCCACTGCTTCCTAGTCTCATTGTCTAATTTGAGACACACAATGTGAATGACGATTATGTCCCATGTAGTTGTATCGATGCCTAAGTTCTTTAATCCATCTAAACACTCATTAGTAGTGTCCAGCAATTCTTTGAGCGCGTTCGCTGACTCCGTCGTAATGTTCTTCTGGCTCATGAAGCGTTTGAGAATGCAGTTTGACAGGAATTTCTTATTATTATAGCGTTTTCCTAATTTTTCCCAACATGTGCTATAATTGTCATGTGTGATCTGGACGTGACGCAGAAGCTGTTCAGCTTCGCCGACTAAGTAACCCTTTAGGTAGTGCAGTTTTTGGACGTCATCTAGGTCTTTGTTATTATGTATGAGAGACGTGAACAAATCTCTGAAGCTAGTCCACTCAGAATAATTGCCAGAAAACGTAGGAATCGAAATCTTCGGCAAACGTACCAGCTCTGACTTAGTCTCGACAGTGGTAGGCTCGCTGCTCTTTGAAGGATTCGCCAGATTACATTTCCTTAAAGCGGCCTTTAACTCCGACTTGTACTCCATGAACAACTCTTCAGCACTCGTATATGTGTCTTCAGTTACATAGGCGCTAGCATTTAATTGCGCTGCATCAGACTCGTGTATAATTCGAGTGTGAGTTGATGTAAACTGAACCCACAAAGCTTCCAAAGTCTCCAATCTAGTGCTGATATAGTCGGAAGTTAGGCGGTCCTTTGGCGATTTCTTAAAGTTAATTCTAGCTTTTTCAATCCGTGAATGCAAGTCCTGTTGAACTTTAATCCGAGCCTCCATGATGAATTTTCTAAGTGTTTGGGACTTAGCCAAATTTTAGCCGAAGTCAGTCGTAATTTTTCTAAGTGTTTCAAAGTTGCCGACTCTGGGTAAAATTGGGCGTGGATTCCCCGTCGTTCCAACTTTATTGAAATTATTCTAAGTCTCTAAATTTTGAGTTGAAATTATTCAAAGTCCAAATTTGATGAAATTTTTCTAAGTCCAAATTTGACAGTTGCACTACGTAATAATTAAATGTACTCACAGTTGTCACTTCACTACGTCACACACATACGCTCACGTAACCTGCTGCTCTTCTCTGCCGACGTCGTGCTGCGCCGGTGACGTCACGATGCGCTGCTCTCGTCACACGCTGCTCCGGAGCGCAGGCTCTTCTGCCTTGGCACCGCACCTTGGTAGCGATCCACTACCGTGCTGGTGGCCGTCGACCCGAAATATTCGCCGAATCCTTCAACCGAACTTATCCGGCTCGAAGGACCAATGAACAACTGGGTCCCAAAATGATACACTTGTGCTTACCAAAATAATCACTTTAATGTACAAATATACAATTTCTCATAGCTGGGGTCATGTTTCGCGGAAAAATCTTAACACCGCGATTCAGCGGGCGGAACAGCGACATCTTCTGACTAATTAAGTAAACATAAAATCATAAACATAAATAAACCAAACCTGCATAGTTCAAATGACACTTGACAGTTAGACAATTATGCATGTCTGGAAAATACTTCATACGCATCAAGTCATGTAGACGCAAACGCGAGCGCAGCGAGCGCGAAATTTTTTGAACATTAAGATGCAGGTGTGGAAAATACTTCATACTGTCTAACGCAAAGGCGGCGAAATTTTTGAAAAAAAATTTAAATAGATTTAACTGTAAAATATACTTACAAACACATATCTCGTCCTGACCAACTGTGAAAATATTCGTGGTTGGCGATACAGACGCTTTCACGTATGTTAAGAATTTCAAATTTTACCTTTACAAACAATAAAGCCAGGGGGCTCGCGGGCCGCACGGAAGGGGCTCGCGGGCCGCCAGTTGCCGACCGCTGCTGTAGATGAGGACAAACCATAGATTTTTTTTTAGATTACTCGACAAAAATATTCGATGTAATCAAAGAATTCAAATGTAATCAAATGCGACCCTTAGAGGTGAACATATCGAAATTCGGCCGCAGAAACACAAAATAATTGATAAAAAATTTGTTTTTTTAAATTTTGAAAAAGTGACTCGATAAAAAAATTCTATAGAATTACCGCACCTGCTCACAAAATTTCACGAAAATCGGTTGATAAATGCGACCTGTAGAGGAGAACAAACCAATGAATAAAATAAAAAAAAATTAAATTTACAAAAATTTACTTGCCCAAAAAATTCTATGTATTCATAAAACCTGCTCACAAAACTTCACGAGAATCGGTTGAGAAATGCGACCTATAGAGGAAAAAACGGCCGCAGAAAAATACGAAATCCTTGATACAAAGTTTATTTTTTCGAATTTCAAAAAAGTGACTCGACAAAAAAATTCTATATAGTTACCAAACCTGCTCGCAAATTTTCACGAAAATCGGTTGATAAATGCGACCTGTAGAGGAGATCAGCCAGCGACGTAAAAAAAAAACAACGGGTTGCACTCTGGGAGTGCCGGCAGAAGTGAAAACTCAATAAAGATAGTAAATGGGTCATTGTCAGATTTAGGTGCGCGCCTTTTCGGTGGACAGGATATGCCAAAAGTTAAGGGCTACAAAGCTTAATTTTCGATTGATCTGATAACCCGCATAATCTGTAATTCCGTGTCTATAAATCCATGTAATAAAAACGTAAATTACATGCACACAAGCCGTTAACTATTGTCCACCGAATGGACAACTTTTGTTTTTCCGACTGACAATGACCCAAATAACAAAGATATTCATATCGGTATCGGTATCGGTATCGGTATCCGTATCCGTACTCATACTCATGTTCATATTCATATTCGCATAATCAATTTACATATATACATAATATGTCCCGAGTATCATTGTCTTACGCATCCTGAGTTTAGCTGATATGACACCTCCTAACATCGCAATCACGATTACTAGGAGCGGTCAACTAGCTGGTCTTAGAATCTTAGAATCTGTCGCGAGTTCAACAAATTTTCCCCCAGTGCAAAAGTGCTCAGCGCCGCTAAAGAAGTTTTCACTTCAAAAATTGTAAGCAATACTACTACCTATTTCCCATTTTTATTTCTTTAGATTCGTTGAGTGTGCTCAGGAACTCCATGAGCTCATACCGCCTTCCCCCTTCTTCCATCAGATATCCAGACGACGTACGACTGGCTACTTTCATTACCTGGTCGAAATCATCTTTTTTTTAATAATGTGTACTGGTTTGGTATTCGAATGGCGTATGTAGGTACTTCCAAGTTCAAATAACCTGGACCTTTTTAAGGTACGAGTGAATCTTCTGGGTGAGCCCGCATCACCGTCGGTCTCATTTTCAATTAAAAAAAATATATATGACTGGTTAGAATTAGGCGTTTATTTAAGAAAATTTAATTTAGCTGTTTGCTCTAAGGAAGAACGAAGAACCCAACTTTGGTGTATTTTGAAAATAAATTTTATTTTTTAGGAAATATTATATTATTATTATCTATTCATTTAATGTGACTCGTTTACTTTATTTGTCTATTCTAACAGAATCGTGCTCTATCAAGGTCATAGGGGCCCCATTACCCTAATGTGCCCAGGGCCTCAAATTGGTTAAAAACGGCCCTGTGCGTTTCCGTTACTTTCACCCAGTGCCTTGAAAGCACAAACGCGTTCATAATATTTAGTGACTTTCGCCCTGTGCCTTAGTTCCTTAGACTTAGAATAGTCGGATGAACTTGCATCTACCATCTACCTACTGTGACATCTTAAACTTCCCGTGGCAATTTCCCACATTTTAAATTGAATAATTGTAATAAAGTTATTCTTTTCAGAAGTCATAATTTACTATATTTTTTTAGTATGACAATGGGGAAGTTTATACGGAAAGGTTAAGATGCCACAGTAGGTATATAGTACATGAACAGTATTTTATTGTTTACTTTTATCTATAAAAAATCTTTCTCGGATTGGCGTGTTAACTCGTCAAATTTGAGTACAAATTATAATCACGCCGTACTGAAAGGGTTACGTGATTTGTACACAAATAATTATTCCAGTCAGGAGACTAATAAAATTAAGTTGTATATATAATATCATTTATTTATTTTTGACTAACTTATTTATGAGTATAGTATATTAAAAGAAGGATTAAATACGATTACCTATAACTTGATAGCGATTTGTTTAACTTCTTCAATCACTAACTGGTAAACGAATTGGTGAAGTACAATCGTCTACAAAAAGATGTATCCATTTTTTTCACCTTGAAATGGATGCACGTTGTAGATATCTTCCTGATTTCATGTATTGGCCCAGGCTAAGTGTTGTTTTCTCCAACAATTGACATCCATGTTGAAAATACCTCTGTCCTGACTTTTTCTCAGCATGAGGACGTGGCACAATTGTATGCACTATGTACCTGCAAAACATAACATTTAATAATGAAATGAGAGCGTAGGAGATATGTGTGTATTTTTGAAATTATGTCCCTAATTATCTACTATACCTATTTCAAAGACAACACGAAGAAGAGTGGGCTTCATATTCGTTTATCGTATAGCTCACGTAGTTCAATACTCAAACGTTTATATTGCTAAGTAATCAACTGTTTTCGTTGATATTCATTTATGTATGAGCTGCATAACCACCCGGCAAAACAGACTACCTACCTAAATAAATCAATTGATTGGAATATAAATATAACATCGCATCGGTGTGAACAGGGATAGTAAATAATGAATTAAAAAATACTTACTTTACTCGGCGGCGTATCTGATAACTGCTTTTCACAAGAATAATGCAGAAAATCTTATAATTAATTAAGATTGTTTTATTTTCAATATGTTGACACGTTATTGACACACGTGTTATTTCAATATTTAAAAATAACCATGGCAACCATACGACCATAGAGTATTATAAAATCTGTGACCATAGAGTTGAAAATTAAATTTTTACGATAAATTGTAACGTTCCTTTTCACGTTCAGCTTTGATTAAGGCGAGGTTCTTCCATTGCAAATGTTCCGCTCTAACACGCGTGAGTTTGCATTGACCATCCCACTCTCTACGGAACTGTGCGCGTAATTTTCGTAAATTTTTAGTACATTTTTGGGTGAGAAAAATACATGGCTTACTATATTAACAATATTAATCCCGACATCCCTCATACCATCAAATACGTGTATTTTAGTATTATTTTCTACTCATCATGTTACCTAAGATTGAAATAAAATGAGTTTTATCTACACACATATCATAAATCCTCTAATATGCGTTCGGAAACCGTAGAAAATGACTCTCATTTCAACATTCAATGAATTTATGGCAATTTTTATATCTGTGGCTAAGGCTACAGCAGTAATATAATTTTTAATTTTAATCTCATATATGATGTTAAAATATAAAAACGTCAAACAAAACTGTCAAAATTTAAATGTCAAAGTGGACATGTCCCTATTCTAGTATCACTGAAAATTCAAATTCAGTCGATGCCAAATGTCAGCTCGATGTTTTTTTAGTATATTATATCGCACGAAATTTGAGCTAGAACGACATGATCACATCAGAATAGGGACTCTTTACTTTTTAAAATAACATTCAGGTATCGGTTGCCAGTTCTGATTTCGATATTTCCGCAACCGTGCAAAAAAGGTTGTATTAACACAATTATTGTATTTATTTACTACGGTTTCTGAACCCATCTTAGAGTAGTTATAACATGTGTGTAGATAAAGTAATGTATGCAACTGTACATAATTAGGCATTAAAACACTCGTGTGACACTCGCCTTCGGCTCGTTTCATAAAACACACTCATTATGTACCAGTTGCATAAACTACTATTAAGATAGAAAATAGAGGTATGTTTGGATTTTTTTTCTATCGAACAAAGTTTTGCAAATTGTGTAACGGACATCCGACGGCACTAGATAAAGGTCTCAAATATAACATCGTATTTTTTTTACATTTTTAATATGTAGTATTTCGAAATAAAACCGTTTACCAAATCAGATTTTTACTATAACCCGGCCTTAATTGTATTGGGAAAGATGAAATAAAAACGAAACCTGCTTGAGACGGATTACACAAAATTTGTCGACATCAAATATAATAGGAGGCAGCACTTTCTACGCCAAATTCACGCGAAACTGGTCTTTTCTTTAAGTTTCCTCCCCCTGTCCATCACTCTTGGCCATTAGGAATTTTGAAGTAAACTGTCACCGTATTTAGGGACAATAAGAACTACTTTCCATGAGAATTTATTTGAAATATGATCTTTACGGAAATCGGTCAGTCTGGCTATCCGATATTGGACTTTGGAAACGCTTTTTTAGGGACAATAAGAGCTACTTTCCATGAGAATTTATTTGAAATATGATCTTTATGGAATATCTTAGGATTGACTTAGAACAGTTAGAACCTTGGCTTTCTAAGAAGACCAGCTGGGGACCCCTCGTAACATAGCAATCACCATACTAGGAGGGGTCAACTAACCTGGTCATAGAATTTATCGCGAGTTTATACATTTTTCCCCAGTACAAAAGTGCTCAGCGCCGCTAAAGAAGTTTTCACTTCAAAAAATTTTAAAAATTTACAAAAATTTACTCTTCAAATAAATTATATGTAGTCATGGAACCTGCTCACAAAATTTCACGAGAATCGGTTGAGAAATGCGACCTGTACAGGAAAAAACGGCCGCAGAAAAACACGAAATCATTCATACAATGTTTGTTTTTTTGAATTTCCAAAAAGTGACTCGACAAAAAAATTCTATATAGTTACCGAACCTGCTCACTAAATTTCACGAAAATCGGTTGATAAATGCGACCTGTAGAGGAGGACATACAAAAATCCGGCCGGACATACTAAAGCATTTTTGTCGAAGCTAAAACAGAGACCTCGTTTTACTCGGTCAATAAATATTTGCGTATACATATATATATAATTTTCATCAGCAGTCGTTACTGCTTAATACAACAAAAAAGTTTCGACAACGTAAATTATCTGAGAAAATTTGGTTGTCAAATGAAAATCGGACAAAGAATAGTTCGGCGAAAAGGCACACCGTACGCGTATTATTATGTACCTGCAATAAGATGATATTTTAATAAAATTTTAATGAAATTGTTGGTTGCGAAATGGAGGCCCCGTTTTCAGGCCAAGGCGGCTTAATCGATTATGTGGTGTGCACGCCATGTCACTATTTTCAGATTCGTAATGCCCACTCAATCGATTTACCCTGTTATTTGTGTCCATCATTTCAGAAAATGTAAATATGTACAGTGTAGAGTGTACCTACATGAGCCCTGCTCTTTAATTATTAAAATAAGTAAACATACTGCCGTGGTGTGGGGTTGGAATACCACCACCTGTTTTAGGCTCTGGTTTATAAATATCTGTTTGTTCACACCAGAAAGCAACCGCAAAAAAAGTTCAACCAGTGGATTTTTTTTAACCTAACTGTGGCTTTTTAGGCCGGGCCCAATAAAGCGATAGGAGTGCGCAGTTGGAGAGTGGCCTGTAAAACATCCAAGGGAAACCTCCAACGTGACCGCGCGGGCGGTTTAAACCCTAAAATACAGAGTTTGCGCTCCAGTGAGATTGGTTGAGCGGCTTCAACCGAATCTGAGGTGTCAGTGGAAGCAGTCAGTGGCTAAAATGTATGAATAGTATAGCGGCAACATTGCGTTGTGATTGAGATGTGATCCGTATTATCCATTCGGTCAAAAACGCCAACTTGTGGCCTGAGCCAAATCTGAGTTATCTAACATGATAATTCAGCTCTACACTACGTTTTTCAGTGTGCGGAATCAAGAAAATCTCGCCAAAAGTATAATTTGTCTTGTTCCACAAATACGGGCAAACTTTCCGGAAATATTGCTGAGAATAGATATATTCGCAACGGCTCATAAGTAATTTTAAAATATAATAACATGTTCATGTGAAAGTAGCAATGACTAAAAGCTAAAGCTAAAGCTAAACCACACTTCGCCGTATTTGTGCAAATATTCGTGTTGCATCTCTTTCTATACTATCGCAAAAGAAAGGGAGGCCAATACGTAACGCGACACGCATAGCGAAGTATGGTGCCGGGGTATGATAGACATAAAGTTATTAGTTTGTTCAACATATTTCAGTACATTTGATACCTATGATTTTCTACCTTCCTTTGCCGACATTTAGTATTGTTAGAATTATTCTGTTTATACTACTTTTTTTTATTATTATTATTATCTCTTTATTTATTGTGTTTCTTAGGTTAGATTTTATAATATTTCTATAAAAAGTAAAATATAAAAATACACTTACAAAACATAAAAATATTATAAAAACCTAACCTAGGGTGCCGCCGGTAGCGGGGCAGGGCCTAAGCTACCGGTGGTCAGGGCGACAGAGAGAGGAACCTCCTGACTATCCGCGCCGTGTCCAGGAGTACCGCCTTCTGAATCTGACCCTTGACCCAGCCATCTAGCGAGAGTCTCTTGAGGTGTTGGTCGAGACTCTTCGCTATTAGACCGTTCGCAGAAACGACTATCGGGACAATGGTCGTTGAATCAACATCCCACATGGCGGTTATCTCATGGGCCAAGTCTAGGTACTTGCTGAGTTTGTCCTTCTCGGCCTTCACGAGGTTCTCGTCATGGGGGATGGTGATGTCAACGAGCACTGCCTGGCGTTTCAATCGATCTATCAGCACGATATCAGGCTTATTGGCTACAAAAGTCCTGTCCGTGATGACAGATCGATCCCAATAGAGCGTGGCACGACCATTTTCCAGAACTGGCGCAGGTGTGTACTTATAGTACGGCACTTCGACGTCCACAAGACCGTATAGAAGGGCAAGTTGCTGGTGAATGATCCTGGCTACAAGGTTATGTCTGTGCAAGTACTCGCCGTTAGCAAGATGACCACAACCGGAAATAATATGCCTGAGTGACTCTCCGGGACGGCGGCATGCCCGACAAATGTCGACCGTACCGTCCTTCAGGATATACCTCCGGTAGTTGTTCGTCATGATAACTTCGTCAGCAATTGCACAGACAAAACCTTCGGTTTCCCCGAAGAGATCCCCGAAACGTAGCCAGTTCACCGACGCGAGCAGGTCTACATCGGTTCCCGTAAGGGCCCTGTAGAACCTCCCGTGTAGCTCCTTACTCTTCCATACGGCCTTGCGGTCCTCGGTACTCATTACTTTAAGTCTGCGCCAGTTCTCTTTTGCCATGGAAAGCGGGGTGTAAGATGCGTCTACTGCAACTACGTCCCGATGCATCCCGCACTCGCTGTTTAGGAAATAATCCCTGAGACTGCACACCTCGCGGTTGTGGAGGTCTTTCGCGTTTAAAAAGCCGCGTCCTCCGCACTTCCGCGGGATGTACAGTCTCATAACAGATGAGCGCGGGTGTAGCATGCGGTGCGCAGTAAGCAGTACACGAACCCTACGGTCCAGGGCGTCCAGCTCGGTCTGAGTCCATCTTAGTATGCCAAAGGAGTATATGAGTAAGGGCATCACCCAGGCGTTGAAGGCGCGCACCTTGTTGCCGCCTGACAAAAAGCTATTATATACTTTTGTCAGGCGACAGAAGAAACGCTCCTTCACCGCCCGCTTTACGTCCTCACCCTCAATACCCAAAGACTGTGACTTATAGGTTTCTGCTTCGGAGAGAGATTTTATGGACATTGTCTCAGAAAGCTGTAAATTTGAAGAATTTACAACTTTCCCCCGCTGTACATGCATGACCGCACACTTATCGACTCCAAATTCCATTTTGATGGCGCTACTGAAAGCTTCTGTCGTTTTCAGTAGCGTCAACAGATCCGGTGTATTTGGAGCAAAAAGCTTAAGGTCATCCATGTAGAGCAGGTGAGAAATGACCTCACCCTCTCTCCGGAGCTGACAACCTAGCCCTGAATCCTTCAGCAAAGTGCTGAGCGGATTCAGAGCTAGGCAGAACCATAGGGGACTCAGACTGTCGCCCTGGAAGATACCTCGCTCAATCCTGATGGAGTCCCGCGGACTAGATGGGCCATCCCGTCCACCCGGTTGACGAAGGACTGTGATCCACTGCTCCATGCAAGCACTTAAGAAGGATCTTAAAGCTGCATCAACTTTATACAGCTCTAAGATCCTCCTCAGCCATGAATGGGGCACCGAATCATAGGCCTTCTTATAGTCAATCCAAGCGGCCGAGAGGGTCCCTCCATTCCGCCGGACTCGCTGGCAAATGGTCATGTCTATGAGGAGGAGCTCTTTAGTACCACGCGACCCAACCCTACATCTATATTATTATTATTATTAAAGCTTTTTATATTTCCACAATATTTGCATATATATAGTTTGTTATTTATATTGTTTGTAATTTATTCAGTTGTGGATCCCTTTCGGGTAAAAGCCTCCTCATCACAATTCCATTTATGTCTGTCTTGGGCTACTTGAATCCAGTTTGTTCCTGCTACTGAGTTGATGTCGTCTGTCCATTTCTTTTTTGGTCTACCTCTGTGTCTTTTTCCCACAGGACCATTCCATTTTGTAGATTCCAATGTCCACCTCTTCTCCTTATACCTAGATATATGTCCTGCCCATTTCCATTTCAAACGGAGAGCCTGCTGGAGAGCATCTGTCAGTTTAGTTTTCTTTCTAATGCTTTCACTCCTAATTTTTTGTATTTTCTTTATTTTTAATAGGCTTCTTTCCATTGCTCGCTGGCAGGTTGTGATTGCGTTTTTAACTTTATCTGTGAAGATCCAAGTTTGACTTCCATATGTCAGGGTAGGTAGGATGCAGGTGTCCATTACAATTTTCTTTAGCGGTAAGGAATAATTGCCCTTAAGAATTTCTTTTTGTGACCAGAACTTCTTCCATGAGATGTTAACACGCCTGGCTACTTCATCTTCGTTACAAGAGGAGCTGAATGATACTTGTTTCCCTAGGTATATGTATTTTTCTACATATTCAATTTCGTTGCCTGCCACTAGTATTGTTCTTCTCCGGCTGTTTGTCATTGCCTTCGTTTTAGTTGTGTTCATGTGCAGTCCCACTTTTTTACTCTCCTCGTCAAGGGTTACCATCATACTTTCGAGGTCGGTGGCGGATTCGGCGAAGAGTACAATATCGTCCGCAAAACGTAAGACGTAAGTGGGTAAGGTGTTGACCAAGTATTCTTATTCCTTTGTCTTTCCAATTTATGTTCCTGAAGACCTCTTCTAGTAGGGCTATAAATAGTTTAGGCGATAAAGGGTCTCCTTGTCTGACACCTTTTCCTATAGGTATCTCTTACCCTCTATTTTCCATCCTGACTCTGCTTGTACTCTGACTATATATGTTTTTTAGGATGTTTATATATGTATTATTTATTCTACATGTCTTGAGAGCTTGCCAAATTGAACTATGTGTTATGCTGTCGAATGCTTTTGAATACTTCTTATCTTTTATACTACTTAGAGGTGTCATTTAAATGCAAAAAACCGGCCAAGTGCGTGTCGGGACACGCGTAAGGTAGGGTTCCGTAGTCGGCTACCCATTACATTATGTGGACTAAAAAGTACGCAAACTTATATTTACTATGTTTTTGACAGAATTAACAACATTATCTATGGTATCAATGGAAATTGTTCGAAAGTTTGTTTCTGAAGTTCGACTAATTACTCGTTAACTAGTTATGTCTACTTAGCTGTGATAGTTTTCCTTTCAAATTCATCGTATATACTATTACCATGATTTTTTTCACATGCCTAGTAGCCACCGTTTAGCTGGCAGGGGGGGGGGGGGGGGACACACTTGACCATAACAAAAATTATTATTTCAAAGCTTAATATCACGTCAACCAATTCTTTAATCAAAAAATGCTTTTAGAAACCTTATAATATTTTTGAAAGAGATATCCAACGATACACCACACGATGGGGTTTGGAAGAAAAAAAAATGCACCACCACTTTACATGTGTACCCTAAAAAAAATTTTTTTTCAACATTTTATTCTACTGTTTTTTCGGCGTCATCGATATGTACACTCATGCCAAATTACAGTTTTCTAGTACTAACAGTTACTGAGAAAAACGGGGGACAGACGGACGGACGGACATGGCAAAACTATAAGGGTTCCTTGTTTACAACGGAATCCTAAAAAGGCGTGCTAATGTGCACACAGTGAAGTTACTTCAATAAAACTTTCAGCTTACTCATTTTTCACCATTAATAGCTTAAAAACACGCCATCGCGTAAAAATAAACACAATTTGAATATCCGCCTGACATGTAACTTATGTTAGATTCATATGTAATATTTACTATGATTGACACTAATAATTAACACTAATATTCAACATAATAAGTATCTTGCAATTAAATTGTCAATTACAAAATAAGTAGTGTAATTGTATTGTATTCATCCAAATCCCCGCCATCGCTAGCTGTCAACAGTGGCGCCATAGTTTTGGATACGGACCGTTAGTAACGGTCGGTGGTGGGGTGATGAGGCGAGGACACAGCTAGCGTTGACGGGGCAGGTCTTTCGATCTTTTACCGTCAAGGTGATAACTAAGCTAAGAGTTAGTTAGGCTCGTTAAATCATCCATCTGATTTGCAAAAGTGACTTCCAAATTGTAACGGTTAATGTTCGAAGTATAATAAACGTGTTCAAAGTGTATCCTGGCGTTTTCCTGAATCTCGGCGTCCCACAAGTCAGAAGAAGGGATTTAAAGAAGTTGTGAGTACTTCTTGAGGCGAACCCGTGTTGGAGCAGACTGATTAAAACGTAAGTAACAGTGACCGATTACTAATGTGTTGTTTATTCTTATTTTGTTTCGTGCATGATCTTAATTTGAAGAGTGTTGTGTATTGTGCGTTATGCTGAAAAGCATACTTTGAAAGGCGTGCAATTTAAATACTATTTAACGCTTAAATGAGTTTTGTATGCATGTACATGCACGGGCATAGTTAAAGTAAAAATCTGCTTAAAGGAGGTAGTTTCATTTTGAGTATTTTTTTTCTCCTTTTCTTCCGATCGTTCTTGAAATAGTGTGGCCTTAAGATTACTTGTACAATGCAACGGGGAAACACTCGTCGTCGCTAAATCGGACGTGTCCATTTAAACAGTTAGGCGCTTAAATATTTTCCGTTATTGTTGCCGACGGCTTTAATCATGTTTTATTGCTTGAAGCTAATTTCTTTCTTTGCTTTGTTGTAAATACACCTTACAATTAAGCCAGCGGTCGCAAAACTGGTTTAAAATTGGAGTCAAATAAAATAAAACACAATTTACTAATACAGGCTACTCAATTGTTTTGAAATTGCGTTTGTGTTAGGTATTCATAGTTTTTATCATGTCGGCTCTTTAGAACAGAGAATTGTGCTAGAAATTTTACGTTTTCAGGTGGATGGAGCCTCCAGTGGATGATCAGAGGTGGTCGCGTGTTCTAACGACACCACCATCAGATCAGCACCGGTCCCGCAGCAGGGCCAGACGCTATGGGAGCCGACCCCCTCGCTCTCGTAGTCGAAGCAACACCCGCGGGCGCCTACGCAGCCGGCGTGCCAGCACGCGCCGGCCGCGCAGTCGGAGCAGCCGACGGGGACGAGAACGGCGCAGCAGGCGCCGTTCACGCAGCGACGGCAGCAGCAGGCGTCGGACGCGCAGTCGGAGCAGTCACCGTGGTCGCGGCCGCCCAAGCAGGCCTCGATCGCGCAGCCGGCTTCTGCGCAGCGAGAGGCGCCAGGCTCACAGCAGAGCAACGGTCACGAGAACATCGCCAAAGGGTGAACAGCTTCAACACGCATCTGCATGTGAGTCTTCCAATTTAATCCCTCATTCCGTCGTAGGCAATAACGTTACTGTGTCACAACTAGTAGAGGCATTGCGTACCATTGGTGATAAAAGTTCACATGAAAAGTTATCAAATCATAACACAGTACCAGAGTTCGATCCTGCTTGTAAGGAGCAAACAATCGCTATATGGATACACAAAGTGAACGAGTGTGCGGTGATTTATAATTGGACCGACCGTCAAACAGTTCACTTTGCGTTACCAAAGCTCAAGGGTTTAGCACAAAAATGGTACGCTGGCCTCTCGACTGTTATGTTTTCGTGGCCTGAGTGGCAGGAGAAATTAAAACTTGCTTTTCCTAGCGATGATAATTATGGACAGTTACTCACGGCAATGCTTGCTAAACGTGCTAGGTTTAATGATTCCTTGGAGGAATATTTTTATGATAAAATAATGCTGCTGAATCGTTGCGAGATTAGTGGCAAAAGAGCTGTCGATTGTTTAGTATTCGGCATTGATGATCGTAGTGTTCGATTAGGAGCAGAGGCGGCACGTTTTGAAAGTCCAGATCAGTTGTTACCTTTTTTAAAGAGCGCTAAAAATAGTTCGTATGTTGATCGAAAAGTTCGAACTAGGGCAGACAGTAAGCAGGAGGTCGTACAGAAGAATACTATTACTGATAGGCCCATAAAATGTTTTAACTGCTTGCAGGACGGGCACTACAAGTCTCAGTGTCCTAAACCCGTAGTAAAGTGCAATAAATGTATGCGATTTGGCCATAGCACTGATGCTTGTAGAGCTAATAGCAGTAAAAATATTGATAACCTTAATAAGACATCGAAACCCGTCATGTGCGTACAATCATCGGAGACGAAATCTTCCAAATATTTTAAGCAGGCAATAGTAAATAAATCGGTCTGTAGATGCTTTGTTGATTTTGGTAGCACAGTCACTTTGATTAAGAAAACATTTGCTTCTGAACTATTAGAAAATTGGGAGAGTGATAGCAAATTGCCTAACTTGAAGGGGTTTGGTGATGCTCTTGTTAAGCCTTTAGGTAAATGTGAATTAGACATAGAGGTCGATGGTACTAAGGCGCGTGTAGAATGTCTTATAGTACCAGATAACGTCATGGAAGTACCTTTACTGGTTGGTCAGACATTTACGGAGCAACCACACATCGTAGTTGAGAAAGACAGCACCTCTTTGCGAATAGGTAGTTCAGATGACGGCTTAGACGGTAGAGTCAAATTAATTTGCACTTCTGACACGACCATTAACGGGTTAACGGCAGTTGAGTTTTCAACGGATCCCGCATATACAGGAGAGGTATATATCGATGGTAGCACACGATATCAGTCGGGTCGCGAACACTATATTGTCCAGGGATTGTTTTCCGTAAGTGAAGGCAGAGGTGTAGCTTTGGTAAAAGGTATGTCACCTAGCCCATTTGTTCTCAACAAAGGATCGTTGCTAGCTAGGTGTAAGCGTGCCGAGGAAAGCTCTCTTAGTGATAGTATGTTGGACAAAGTTATGCGCGTGAATTTAGCAGAACCACCACAAGCTATTACGTCAGATGACCTTAGTACAGATGGGACGCTGGATAATGAAACCGTCCATAGTTTAGTGACGTTACTTAACAAGTATCGTAATGCTTTTGCTTTTAACTTACAAGAGTTGGGTAAAACGGATATAGTCGAGATGAGCATACAACTAAAGGATAATGAACCTGTAGTCTACCGACCTTACAGACTGCCAATTAGCGAGAGAGAGAAAGTACGCGGTATGGTACAAGAACTTATCGACTGTGACATTATCCAGCCGTCAACATCTCCGTACGCGAGTCCAATAGTCCTGGTCAAGAAAAAACTGGCGATGTTAGGTTATGTGTAGACTACAGGGCGCTCAATAGGAAAACTGTTAAAGAAAACTTCCCTCTGCCCAGAATTGATGACCAACTCGATGAACTTTCGGGGTATAGTTTTTATACGACCCTTGATTTAGCTTCGGGCTATTACCAGATCGGGGTCAAAGAGGGCGATCGGGCAAAGACAGCTTTCGTAACGCCTGACGGGCAGTTCGAATTTAAACGTATGCCGTTTGGGCTCGTTAACGCGCCGTCAACATTCATGCGTATGATTCATTCTGTGTTGGGTACAGCTAACAACCACGTGGGCTGTAGCAGTCCTGTTAATCCCGGTAGTAAAGTAGCATCCGCTTATATGGACGATATTATAGTGCCGTCGAAAACTATCGACGAGGGCATGAATAAATTAGAATCGGTCTTACAGTTACTGGAACACGCAGGACTGACCCTCAAGCTCTCAAAGTGCTGTTTTTTCAGTAGAAGGGTAGACTACCTCGGTTTCGAACTAAGCTCAGAAGGAATCAAACCTGGGGCGCGTAAAGTGCAAGCAGTAGAGGATTTCCCTCAACCTCGCGACCAGCATGGTGTTAGACAATTTATAGGGCTGTGTAGTTTTTTTCGCCGATTTGTGAAAAATTTTGCCATCATTGCTAAGCCTCTAACCAGTTTACTTAAAAGAGATACGCCGTGGGTTTGGGGTGAATCACAGACGCGCGCGTTTAATACCCTTAAAAACGAGCTAATGCGTAAGCCTATTCTATCGTTGTATGATCCGAAAGCTGTTACTGAGGTACATACAGACGCCTGTAAAATTGGTGTTGCAGGGATATTGATGCAAAGGGATAGCAACGGGGCCCTTAAGCCAGTGGCTTATTTTAGCCGTCAAACCACTCTCGACGAGCAACATATGACATCATATGAACTCGAGACGTTAGCGGTTGTTGCAGCGTTATTGAGGTTTCGTGTTTATCTTATTGGTATCACATTTAGGATCTTCACTGATTGTAATTCACTACGGGCAACTTTTCTCAAGCGAGATTTAATTCCCAGGGTTGCTAGATGGTGGATTTACATGCAAGAGTTTGATTACAGTGTTGAGTATCGTCCGGGGAAGTCGATGGCGTATGTTGACGCGCTTAGTAGAAATCCACCATCTAACAGCAGTTTTACCGAGTCCGTTAATAAGATAGAAGTAGGGGAATCTGATTGGTTGAGTACTGTACAAAGTTCTGATTCGGAAATTCAACGGAAAATTAGTATACTGGCCGACCCAAAGTCAGGTGAAGTAGCAGACGTGGTACAGAACTACGTGGTGCGAAATAAGAAACTGTATCGTAAGACAGACGACGGAGAGAGATGGGTGGTGCCAAAAGGGGTGAGATGGCAAATTCTTAAACAGTGTCATGATGACATTGGTCATTTCGCGTTTGATAAAACCTACGCTAAAATCAAAGAAACGTACTGGTTCAGTAAGATGAAACGGTTCGTTCGTAAATACGTAGATTCATGCCTAGAGTGTACATATTCGAAAGAGTCTGGTAAGAAGAGACCATTACTGCACCCGATACCAAAAATTGACACCCCCTTTGGAACCATCCACATCGATCACGTCGGTCCGTTTGTAAAGAGCTCAAAAGGGAACACACACATTCTCGTTATAATCGACGCCTACACAAAGTTCATTGTTTTAAGGCCGGTGAAGAGTACGAAGACTTCTATTGTAATAGATCGCTTGCGTGAGTACTTTAGTATTTTTGGTGTACCAAAACGGATCATTTCAGACCGCGGATCCTGTTTCACAAGTGGTAAATTTAAAGCCTATATCGATGAACTGGGGACCAAACATGTACTTAATGCTGTAGCCACACCGCGAGCTAACGGACAGGTCGAGAGGTACAACCGGACGTTACTTGACGCACTAACAGCGAAATGTTTAGGCCAAGATGAGCGCAAATGGGATTTAAGTGTACCCGATGTACAATGGGGTCTAAATAACACCCATAACAAAGGGATCGGTACGACTCCGGCACAAGCGTTGTTTGGTACATCTTTAACAGGAACTACAGAGTCTAGGATTAAAGCCTACCTTGATAACGAACATATAGACCACGGTAGGACAGTAGACGAAGTAAGGGAAACCATTAACAAACACATCACAGATTACCAGGAGAAACAAAAGGTAGCTTATGATAAACGGGCTAGTATGCCGCCAAAATTTAATGTGGGTGATTTAGTGAGTGTAAAAAGGGAAATACCGTCTTCTGGCCAGAGTAGAAAACTTGTGCCAAAGTATCAAGGTCCGTACCGCGTTACAGCATGTTTAGGTAACGATCGATACCAGATAGAGGATACGCCACTAACAAAAAAATGCAATCGCAAGTATTCGGCTGTGATAGCCGTTGACAAATTGAAGCCATGGCTAAGCTTTAGCAGGGCGAACCTAGACTCCTCCCCTAGTAGTAGTGATGAAGGCGAAGCTATAGAGTGAGTAATTGTCCATAAATTTAAGGCGTAAGCGTGAAATGTATGTTTATGTGTCTAAATATGGCAGGCTCAAGGTAGAAGTGACTTGAACTGCGCGGTCATTGAGGTGGTTTCAAGGTAGTAGCGACTTGTACCACTAATGTGACGGTTAATTAAGTTTTATGTGATTTCCAGTTATGGCAGGCTCAAGGTAGAAGCGACTTGAACTGCGCCGTGATTGAGGTGGTTTCAAGGTAGTAGCGACTTGTACCACTAATGTCACGGTTATTTAAGTTTGATGTGATTTCCAGTTATGGCAGGCTCAAGGTAGAAGCGACTTGAACTGCGCCGTGATTGAGGTGGTTTCAAGGTAGTAGCGACTTGTACCACTAATGTCACGGTTATTTAAGTTTTTAATATGATGTACAGTTATGGCAGGCTCAAGGTAGAAGCGACTTGAACTGCGCTGTGGTTGAGGTGGTTTCAAGGTAGTAGCGACTTGTACCACTAATTTCATGGTTAGTTAAGTTTAATATGATGTGAATTAATGGCAGACTCAATGTAGAAGCGACTTGAACTGCGACGTGATTGATATGGTTTCAAGGTAGTAGCGACTTGTACCACTGATGTAATGGTTATTTAACGTTGTAGCGATTTTCAAGTAGAAGTGTACCTTGTATCATTGTTGTTATTAATGAATGAATTAGATTAAAGGAAAGGAGATAACATAGTCAATGTTTACTAATTCATTTTGTGGCATCAATGTAGAAGCGACTTGAGCCATGTACCTAATATCAAGTGCGTAGTATGTACTTACATATATGTGCATATTGTATAATTTAAACTTCATGGGTATTGGTGATATTGGTGGTCAATCACGTAATGCCTTTGAGAGATTCTGGTTTAATTGTTAAACTGACGAATGTATGTGCTAAATGTAACTTGTACACGGGGGCGTGTAAATTTTACGGATGGCCGAATTGTTAGATTCATATGTAATATTTACTATGATTGACACTAATAATTAACACTAATATTCAACATAATAAGTATCTTGCAATTAAATTGTCAATTACAAAATAAGTAGTGTAATTGTATTGTATTCATCCAAATCCCCGCCATCGCTAGCTGTCAACAGTGGCGCCATAGTTTTGGATACGGACCGTTAGTAACGGTCGGTGGTGGGGTGATGAGGCGAGGACACAGCTAGCGTTGACGGGGCAGGTCTTTCGATCTTTTACCGTCAAGGTGATAACTAAGCTAAGAGTTAGTTAGGCTCGTTAAATCATCCATCTGATTTGCAAAAGTGACTTCCAAATTGTAACGGTTAATGTTCGAAGTATAATAAACGTGTTCAAAGTGTATCCTGGCGTTTTCCTGAATCTCGGCGTCCCACACTTATTAATTTTCATTGACGTCATCATGCGATTGAAATTAATATTATGAACTGTATTGAAATTGTGTAAAGTTTTAAATTGATTGTTATCAAGAAAGACAGATAAATTCTTGTTTTCTTTTAGTAATAGTTAAGATTTCTTAACCTGGCTGTGGCTTTATAGGCCGGGTGCAATAAAGCGATAGGAGTGCGCGGTTGGAGAGTGGCCTGAGGTAAATTCAGGGGAAACCTCCGACACGACCACGCGGGTGGTTTCAAAAATGAAGTACTCTAAGGTGACTTCCTGATTTGTCGGTGCGGAGGCGGTACGATATGAGAAAACTGTCAAATGTCAGTGTCAACTGTCAGTCAACTCAGTACTAATTTTTACTGCGCCCCTACATTCAAATGAGTGCTTCCTGACTGGCGCGGGATGCGCGGTAGCGGGACGGTGCGAAGGCGGTACTGCTCCGCTTCTGCGCATGAAATTACTACTGCGCAAAAGTAATACTGACAGTGTTCCGTCAAGTGAGAATCTTTGCGCCGTCAGTAAATTTACGTCAGAGAAGAAAATGTCACATATCGATCCCGCCCCGCCAAGTCAGGAAATCGCCTAATATTACTACTGCGCAAATGTAATACTGACAGTATTCTGTCAAGTGGGAATCTTTGCGACGTCAGTAAGTTTACGTCAAAGAAGAAAATGTCACATATCGATTCCGCCCCGCCAAGTCAGGAAGTCGCCTAAGAATTGGCGCTCCGGTGAGATTCATTGAGAGAAAGAAAGAAAGAAAAACATTTATTCGTGGCACAAAATACAGTACAAATATAAACATAACACCACAATACAGAACATAGCCACGAAATGGCCCCAAATCAGAGAGGGTTCAACCGAATCTGAGGTGTCAGTGGAATCGAGCTAAACTGAACTAACTCACTAAACCTAGCAGTGGCGGCGCGTCAAAAATATTCTTAGGGAAGCCGGAAATACTTGGCTTTTCCTATTCTTCATGAGCTGTAGTAAAAGAACTGGACTGGCTGAAAATTAGGCAAGCCGGTGGGAATCGAGTTGTATGGACGCTCCGCCACTGAAACCTAGCCTAACTGAGAAGAAAGCAGCCCAGCAAGAAACTCAGGCCCACTGTCTCTACCCGGTATGCGGCAATACCGGGACGAATAGAGACTATATACTGTGTCTGTGTTGTCGCGATCGCGCGGTGGACGTCCCCGCCGGCGGGAAATAGTTAAGTAGTTATTTCGTTCGGATAAAGCCATTAATATTCAAGGACTGCTCAAGTGCTCCCATAATGACAGCACAATATTTTTTGTGTTAGTAATACTGATGTTCAAATTGAAATAAACCGTTGAATTCTTCTGCCTCGTTTTATCCTTTGATGATTATAAAAGAGCCCGGTCTGCGTTAAACTATGAAGAGTTTTATTTTACTTAAATCGTCGTATATTATAGTTTAAAAATCAGTGAAATAGTGTCCGACATAATCATCTGCGGTCATCATCATTAGCTTCTTTTTGTTAGGGTTCCGTACCCGAAGAGTCCAAACGGAAACATCTTGTCCGTCTGTCTGTCGTCAGTCACACAAGTTATACACCCAAAGCGTAGGAGATACAAACTTCAAATTTTCACATTAATAAGCATCTTGTTGACACACATTTTTTCAAAAAATATGATGACATGTTTGTAAGGGGCTCTCATATAGCTAAAGAAGGGCGGTAATGTGATGTGACTTACCCCATACATCGAGTAAGGTGTTGTTGTTAAGAGCTCCTTGAGTTTTTTTTAGTGCATCATTCGGCAATTAATTTGGTGGTTCAATAAATACTAACCTTTTAATAATTGATGAAAGTAAGTACACGACTTTCTTAAAGTGTCGATGACTGGTGCCAGTTACCTACTATCTTCACAGATGTAACGAGAACGTTTCATACTATAACCACAAAATAAAAAATATACAGAAGGTCCGTTCCCGCCGTTCTTGAAAATACATACCTAAACTTGCCCGACTCACAGGGTTGCTTCTGTATTGATTCTGAATTTTAAAAAGGAGTAGGTATAATAAAAATTCTTCAACATGACATTTAAATATGAACCAGCGTATCTTGGTAAAAAACCGGCCAAGTGCGAGTCGGACTACGCACATTTAGGGTTCCGAATCAACCTCAAAAATATGATTTATCAATATATTAGTATTTGTTGTAAAAATATACGTAATATTTCATAGGTCAATGAGAAGTCTAAAAATTCTTCGGAACAAATTTTGTGACAGACGACGGACGGACGGACGGACGGACGTCTAGGAGACACCAATAGGGTTCCGTTTTGACCCTTCGGGTACGGAACCCTAATAAATTGATGCGTGACCCGCTGCGAGTTGTAACTTGTGACCGGCGACGGTCGAGAGCGCCAACAAAGAATATAAGTACCTAATTAATTAGGTACCTACTTAACTAAACCATAGTAGTTCAAGTTCAAGTTCAAGTTCAAATTGTTTATTGCATTTCATGTGTACAGGGGGGTCTTATAAACTAAATACAGTCTCAACATGAACCCTGTGAGGGCATAGCAACACAAACTTAACTCTAAGCTTACTATCTAGGTACACGGTTTTAAGATATTTTATTAACAAATTGACAATTTTACAGGACCTTTTTCAAAATAAAAGTTATTGCTCATTTAAAAAATCTTTGACTGAGTAATATGCTTTGTTAGTTAAATAGCGTTTTAATTGAATTTTAAATCTATGAATATTCGTTTCTGTTTGTATTGTTTTTGGAATCTTATTAAATATTTTAGCTGCCATAGCGAGGGGACCCGACTGTACCATTTTCATATTTGAAGCAGGACGGGCTAGTCTGGTGTTGGGTCGTAAATTTGATGAGCGAGAGTACTGAGGGAAAAGGGACAAATTATTCTTAACAAAGGTGCATGCTTCTAAAATGTATATGGCTGGTAGGGTTAGTATTTTATGTTGAATAAAATATTGTTTACAACTTGTCATTTTGTTTATGTTTACAATTATCCTAAGGCACCGTTTTTGGAGGATGAATAGTTTATTTATATCAGGGCTATTTCCCCATAAGACTATGCCGTACTGCAGCCACGCATGTGCATAAGCATAGTAGGCACATAAAGCGGTTTTGACATCAGTACTCTTTTTTAACTCATACAAGGCATATATAAAGCGACTCATCTTCATGGATATGGCATTAATGTGATCTTTCCAGTTGATGGACGTGTCAATGTTTATACCCAGTAGCTGAAATTCACTAACGCATTCTAATTTTACACTTTGGAATGAATATTCTAAATTTAAATTACGTTTTTGGTAAGGTTTAAATTGCATAAGCTTCGTTTTAGTATAATTTATTTGTAAATTATGGTCATTTAGCCAGGTAACAATATTTAGAAGTGTTGAATCCAAAGTATTATTCAAATATAATTCGTTTTGGCAAGGTATGAGTAGCGATATATCGTCAGCGAAGAGTGTGCAAGAATGTTCTATGGTTCTAGGTAGATCATTAATATATATTAAAAATAAGATACAACCGAGAACACTTCCTTGCGGTATCGATTGGGCCATAATTGTTTTTCCTGATTGAATTTTTTGTATGCTACCTGAAATAGAGTTATGGTGTTCTACTTCTACGCATTGGATACGGCCTGTAAGGTATGAAACAAACCAGCGATGAACATTTCCTCTAATTCCTATTCCAAATAGCTTTTGTAATAATATATCGTATAAGACACGGTCATAAGCTTTGCTCATGTCCAAAAGTATACCTATAGCGTACTTCTTGTCATTTATTATATTTAATACTTTGTTTATATACTTAAAGACGGCTAATGTGGTTGATCGGCCTTTTCTGAACCCATTCTGCGAATCGTTAAATATATTAAACTTCTCGCAAAAGGAATATAAGCGATTGGACATGGCCGTTTCAAAAACTTTTGCGAATGTAGATAAAAGCGCTATTGGCCGGTAATTACTACAGTCAGTCTGATCACTCTTTTTATATACTGGTTTAATAATAGACATCTTTAATAAGTCTGGGAATATACCCTCATCAAAAGATTGATTAATAAGTATCGTTAAGGGCAGAGATAGTTCTTCAGCACATTTATTTATTAATAACGGTGGAAATTCATCCTGGCCTGAGCTCCTTTTATTTTTTAAGTTCTTAATTAATTTGTAGACTTCCTGAGTAGTTACAGGGCTAAGATACATTGAGTTTTCTGATGGAGCAATAACGGGTCGCCCGCTTGGTGCTTCCGAGCGGTCACTCACTGCTCCTACCGATGAAAAGAATTTTTTTTAGTACTTAAATACTGGCGTTTTACCAGCGAACGATAAGATGAATGTGTAATGGTTGATCGTCGTTATCAAAGCGGCTAGTTTCAAAAAATTACCTACCTACCTATGTATTGTAACTACCAAAATGAGAAAACCTTTTTATTTACCATTCAATATCGTTTGAAAATTTGAAGAAAGTGTAGGCACAGTTTTTTGTTGTATTTAAACAATAAAATACATTCCAACTGTAATAATATCGGTTATTCATTTTGACGTACGTGACACAAAGTACCTACGTAGCAGCGGGGACGTCAAGTAATCAACGCGCGCACAACTAGCACTCGCGACGCGACAGTGACAGTCGCGACTAAGTTCGTCCGAAATCAACCGAGAATGCCTGTAAATGTTACGTCTGTGTGCGTGCGGCGAAAATGGCACTTTGTACTGAGCGGACTCTCTGCTCGGGCGCGCGCCGCCGCTATTTACTTTGTGCTATTGGCAGGGTGCAAAGCGGGTGGAGGGGGTAGCCTAAACGATCACAGCGCTCACTACGGTTAAAATTTACATTTCGTTGTTGTAGACCGCGGGCCAGAAGGTTAAAATCGTCAGTCATTTCCTCTCGCACGAAAACTTGTACAGTGATTAAGATGAATAAAAAATTGCTGTGGACGTCTGCCACGATTCCGTTGGTGGGTTGAGGAGCAGCAGCCTCCCAAAGACGTAAAAAAAATTAAATTCAGTCATTTCCTCTCGACTGAAACTAGGTTTAAATGATAGTTAAGAAAATATCTTAACGAAAAAAAATCGTCTGCCACTTGTAGGGCGGTGGAATACCCGTCTGCCAAGCACGTGAACATGTAAAAAAAAAATTCAGTCATTTCCTCTCGCATGAAATACGACGACGACTTTCACGGCGAATATTTCACCAACGGTTGAATTAAATGGAAAAGTTTTTTAGAAACCCCTATATCATTTTTAAAGACCTATCCATAGATACCCCACACGCCGATGTACATTGTTTTTTTCTTTTCATCCCATACAATGTTTAGGCCCTTGGCAGACGGGTTTTCCACCGCGATACAAGTGGCAGACGAATTTATTTCTTCATAATAGGCCATAAACTATCATCTGACAAAATTTCATGCGAGAGGAAATGACTGAATTTAATTATTTTTTTACATGTTCACGTGCTTGGCAGACGGGTATTCCACCGCCCTACAAGTAGCAGACGATTTTTTTTCGTTAAGGTATTTTCTTAACTAAGTATCATTTAAACCTAGTTTCAGTCGAGAGGAAATGACTGAATTTAATTATTTTTTTTACGTCTTTGGGAGGCTGCTGCTTCTCAACCCACCAACGGAATCGTGGCAGACGTCCACAGTAATTTTTTATTCATCTTTCTTAACCACTCTATGTAGTTTTCATGCGAGAGGAGATTGGTAATCGTGACCTGTCGTTGGCCCGCGGTCTATTGACTTGAGCTGTCAAATCCATATTGCAGTAAAGATAAATTTAATATGGCTCTAGTAAAATGTGTTATTGTGAATTGTAAAAACACCACAGAATAGCGACTGTAAATTTTACCAGTTTTCAAGACCGTGGTGGAAACGAGACCAAAGAAATAAGTGGATAATTGCCGTAAGAAAAAAAAAGTAAGTCACCTAACCTGAAAACAACAATTTTAATGTTATTGGCAATAATGTTACAGACTACCATCGTCCAATATTGTCTAATATAGTAAAATAACACAAGATTTCATTATTTTTTTTCACAATATTTACTTATTTCTCGCTTGACAGCTATGACAAAGTGTCCATAATGGCCACCTGTCCGTGGCGCTGTCGTCGCGCACGGTCCCAATAACCCAAAACACAAGCCTTCTTGAGCATACTGGAGGACTAATTCGATGATGTTTCTCAAAAGAGGTTGCGGTACGCATACCAACCTACACCCTCCAGCGGTTTTTAAATTCATCAAGATTTTTTGGGCATGCCGTCGCCGTCAGTTTGAAAAGGAAAAGACATTTATTCGTGGCACAAATATAGTACAAATAAACATGACACCACAATACAGAACATAGCCATGAAATCACCAACACAGTCATTTGAGTTCTGTAACATTGTTTGGGACTAGGTTGATTTGTGTAAGATTGTTCACAAATATATATATTTTTTATTCTTAGAATTCTGATGAAAAACGTTGATATAGCCTCGTAACATAAACATTACCCGGATTATTCATACTAGACAGGGCGTTATACGGAGAGGTTACAGCTTTTTAGCATGTCCGCAGAAAATAATTATGAGTACGTATTCTATTTGTGTATTTAGGAATTTTAGGAGTTACGAGGTAATACTGCCCCTTTTGATCCTTCCACGGGAAACATAGGGGTTTGTCTATCTTCTGGTTCCTGTCTCCACTCAATTGCTCAAAGCTTAACTGGAAGAGATCCTTTTTAGGGATAAGGTCGCCTTTGTACCAAAATGTCCTAATTTGGTGGATATTTGCCTGATGTGCTATTTCATACAAAACCCTATCCTATGTAGTTAATGTTTAAATAAAAAAATACAGTAAAACAAAAAAAAGGTTGTCCATTTCTTTCAAATCTTGCGTACTTTTAGGGTCACGCTTTATTAAAAGAATATAAAAAAGCATTAAATTAGTTACTACAAGAAACTAAATTCAGCATTTTTGAAAATTCAACTTTTAAGGGGTGAAATGGCGGTTAAAATTATTATGGATTCTGTTTTTTTAATTGACACGTTATTTGCCCATTTTATTATATAGTTCACTTGAAGAGATCATAGAAAAAACTATGCTAGGTATTTTAGTTTGTTGTTCTTGTACTTGTTCGAATATTAAAGTCAACGAGTGGAAAAAAATAGGGCGCAGTCTAGATTGCCCCGCTGCACATTATACTAAATCCCTTCCGAAATTGACTATTTTAAAAGGGAACAAATAAAATGATCACCTAAATAACTTTTGATATCATCAAATTTTCAAACCCTAAAATAAGGTTGAACACTCAAAAAAATTTATCGATCAGCAATTCCGAGTCACCAAAAAAATTCTACCTATTTTTGCAGCACTTGCACCTATTTTACTTATTGCGTTCCTATAAATTTATAATCGCATCAAAAAAATTGTCAAGTACCACCAAAAACACTAAACTACCACCTAATCTCATGCACCTTTTTTCATTAGAATTACATCCAAATATTATATACATCGTATGCTACATTTTAATAAACAGTTACAAATTAATTGTTTTTAGCACTATAAATATTTCAGTTATTTCCAAAATGTTATAAATAAGAAAGTAAAATTTAAAATTAATTTAAAAAGCAACGCGCAATGTGGCTGTGTGAAATAATAACACGTATACTGCTATCTCACTCAATCAAATACAAAGAATTGTCTGAAGCATAAAACCTATTGATATGTCGTTAGAGTGAAAGGTACCTATTGCTGTTTCATTCTAACTACCTATTGCTGATGGTTTACAAACTGCAAGAAGTTTTTTTTTTTTTTTAATGCGTTGACGTGAGCGCGTTTGATTGAAACCTTTTATTTGAAAATGAGTTTTGTTGATTTATTAAATTGTTAGTTTGTTATGAAAATGGATAAAGGTCCTCAAATGAGTTTACTTTATTAATATAGATAGACTTTCATGGAAAAATTAAAGGAAGTTAATAGGTAGAAATAGGTATAGGTAGGTTTAGGTTATGTTAGTTTTGCATCGGCCCGAAGGGCCAAAACAACTCAAAATAGGAGCTCCGCGCCAGCGGAGATCCGTCAATACTGTTCCAATCTCCACTAGTTTGAAATTAAAATAGCTATTTTTATTTCAAACTTCAACTTCTTAAAATCATTTAGCGCTGTCTTGCTCGCACGCGGTGCGAGGTGCGAGCGAGACGGACCGTATGGAAAACCGCATCAGTGTGCTAGCAATGAGGTTAGACTAGATTGGAACTGCTTTGCACGTCGGACATTAAAAAACAATTGCCGCGTGAAATTTGGTGATCATGTAGTATTTCTGGGTATCGAAAGAATTATTTGGGTGTAAATAATTTTAATAGGATTACGAGCCCTGTAATATTTGGATGTAAATTATATGAAATTTGGTGTTTGAAATTAGGTGATCATTAAGTATTTTTGGGTAGTGACTAATTTATTTGGTAACAATTTAATTTATTAGGTTATCGACATGTTACTTCTTTGAGTTGCACTTTATATTTAAAAGGAGTTGAAAATTTGGTGCGAATCTAGTATTTTTGGTAATCAATGTAATTTTTTAGAGCATCATTCGGCAACTAATTTGGTGGTTCGTTAAATGCTACCCATTTTAAAATGTAAATTTGTCTTTAGAGCGCCCTTTTAGGATTGTGGTTTCTAGTCACGATCCTTATCATCCGCGCTTCCTAATGTAACCAAGTAAATAATAGGGACGTTGATCTTGCGTTGACCTACATGCCGCGCTCTGAAAACATCCTAATTGACAGCGAAATGTGAACATAAATGACGTTTCCTATCGACTGAATTGACACTAAAATGGGGGCCTATTTAAATTGTGTTTGATTTGAAAGATGTTCCGAAACTCATAGATTTATCATATATATGATGATTATCGTTGTTCGTTGTTGTGGCGTTGTTGTTCTGAAAAACGGCGTATCTAAATAATAATAAAAAGCAGATAAAAAAAAACATTCGAAGCTAGTTCCACGCGCCTGAAATATTACACATAGGTACCTAATACTAGTCCATTGCTTACCTTCCGCGGTAAAACAAAGAATGTCTCATATAGCAGGTATTTGCAGATTAATATTATGTGAACTGAGATCTGAGGCTTTATTTATTGCCGTCCGCGGTAAGTACAATATTGCATGTGTACGCGCACGCGTATGCGCACGTAGCGTGCAGCAATTGCTACTTTATGGCCTGGTATGAATAAATTCTAATTTTTCTATGAAAGTGAAGAATAGAAAAATTAAACCCCATAGGTGTTTTTTTTTTTAATTTGCCACTTTCATAGAAAAAATATCATTTCATTAACAGAACAAATTCAACACTTGAAAATGGTTAAACGGCCATATACAAAACCTGTAGAAAAATACACTTTCTATTCTGTTTAAAAAAATACACGGCGGGAAAGCAAAATTTGCGCGCCAAATCATACGCCATTAACGTCAACCAATATGATTGAAGAGTTACTTTTATTAGCGCCTTAATTTTACCGCCGCAGACCGCGCCAGTTTGTAACAGGCATTAAGATTTTGATGTTTTACGGTTATGTTTCTCAAACCTTAATTCCAATTTCGTTTAAATTTAAATCTAGCATTATAGAAATTGTAGGGTTCGTATTAATTAAACGGACTCCAGACAATATTAAAAGATTTAAAACATAATGAAATTAATGAAACCAAATGTACCGTACCCGTTTAATTCGATTTCCTGACTTGGCGGGGTGAGATCTATATGTGACATTTTCTTCTCTGACGTAAATTTACTGACGGCGCAAAGATTCTCACTTGACGGAACACTCAGTATTACTTTTGCGCAGTAGTAATATCATGCGCAGAAGCGGAGCAGTACCGCCTTCGCATCGTCCCGCTACCGCGCATCCCCCGCCAATCAGGAAGCATACATTTAAATATAGGGGCGCAGTAAAAAATGGTACCGAGTCGACTGACAGCTGACACTGACTTTTGACACTTTTCTCATATCGTACTGCCTCCGCACCGACAAATCAGGAAGTCGCCTTAATCGTTTCATTTGATATTAGACCTTATAGTATCGTAATTTTGATTCGTAATACGTAAAATAGGTAAAACCTAATAATGTTGATTTAAGCGACCGAGTAGTTTTCAGTGTTCAGCAGTAAAGGGCAAGCAATTAAACTGGTGAGACAGGAAGGTCGTGGCCGAGGCCAAGCCATGAATCAAGGCGATAAGCGGTGCTATTCATGACCTGTCTCGACTTACTTTCGCTCACTTCTAGTATAACTTGACACTGTTTGTTGAGTTACAATACAATAGTACAATCCCTCTCTGTCATAACTCGGCGATCACTGATTAGGGGCCGCATGGTCCGGCGTCCTTTTTTTTTGTAGGGGGAAAATCCTTTACCGACTAAAAACCCCCTGATTGTCCTCCTCAACCCATTTCGGACGGCTCTGGGCTCTCCCATGGAACTCTCCAGTACCGCCCTAGAGTCCACCTATGGGTCCACCTGGGTCCCGCCATGTTTTTATGGACGATCGCAGCCCCCAACTACGACCGTCTTCGGCCCCGAGGACCCTCTTTTAGTCGCCTTCTACGACAGGCATAGGATACCGTAGCCGTATTCTTATGCCCGGGCTACAGGGCGACGGTCCGGCGTCCTAGGCACACACTCACGGACCTGGACGACGTAATCACAGCGTCCATCGAATGATGGAACGCTGCGCTTACGGCGTCCAACTCAGACACGACGCCGTACACTTAGGCATCCCCGCCGGTGGGGACATCCACCGCGCGATCGCGACAACACAGATACATATAGTCCCTATTCGTCGCGGTACCGCTGCATAACGGATAGAGTCTTCTCACTAGGCTAGGTTTAGAGAACCAGCGACAAAACTGCCAGTAGCTCGATTCCACTGACACCTCATATTCGGTTGAAACAGCTCAACCAATCTAACTGGAGGGCAAACTTCTAGGTTTCCCCATCGCTTTATTGGGCCTTATATACAGGGTGTTTGGTCCATCGTTTGCCAAATTCAAAACACGGATAGGTATGCTTTCTTGATTTGCTATCTTTTCGTGCTTTTAAAATAATTTTTGAGCCCACGCTTTTTTTTCTGTAATGTTTTAAACATTTTTATCTACTCACATATCATAAATCCTCTAATATGCGTTCGGAAACCGTAGAAAATGACTCTCATTTCAACATTCAATGAATTTATGGCAATTTTCTTATCTGTGGCTAAGGCTACAGCAGTAATAAAATATTTCATTTTAATCTCATATATGATGTTAAAATATTACGTCAAACAAAACTGTCAAAATTTAAATGTCAAAGTTGACATGTCCCTATTCTAGTATCACTGAAAATTCAAATTCAGTCGATGCGAAATGTCAGCTCGATGTTTTTTTAGTATATATCGCACGAAATTTGAGCTAGAACGACATGATCACATCAGAATAAGGACTCTTTACTTTTTAAAATAACATTCAGGTATCTGTTGCCAGTTCTGATTTCGATATTTCCGCAACCGTGCAAAAAAGGTGGTATTAACACAATTATTGTATTTATTTACTACGGTTTCTGAACCCATCTTAGAGTAATTATAATATGTGTGTAGATAAAGTAATGTATGCAACTGTACATAATTAGGCATTAAAACACTCGTGTGACCTTAATATGAAACTCGCCTTCGGCTCGTTTCATAAAACACACTCGTGTTTTAATGCCCCTCATTATGTACCAGTTGCATAAACTACTATTTGAACAGACCTTAGTTGAAGTACTGTGTACACCCACAGTTTAGAAAAAAATATATCCGTCTAACTTTTTTTTTAAATTGGATCCTTAAGGAGACCGGGTTCCGCTTTGACACCTAACTCTAAGGTGTGGCACCTGGCACAGGTATTACTTTTACCTTCCTATATCCACTTAGAAAAACTAGACCTTATTGGAATTAAGTCGGTTATCCCACAATTCAAATTATTTATTTATCGTATGGCATTTATTTCGAACCGTGAGATCTTCGAGAAGACAGTACGGTTGCCAGTTTTTGTTGCACTTTTAGAACCACCCAGGGGTCACGTGCCTTCTAACAGTCAAGTTGCCCACTCACTTGACAAAGGGGGGTCGAAGTTGCACCACGTCCGTAGGGAAAGTACCCATCGCTACCCTACACAATTCAAATGTCAATGTATCTTGAAAAATCCAGTGGTGCGAACCGGGGTTTGGTCCCATGACCTCCACATTCGAAGTTGCTTGCCTTACACTGGCCTCAAGCGAGGAAATCGTTGTGAATATCAGATGAGATACCATCGTTGCACGGCTGTTTGCACACTGCAGTGGCCCTGGTTGAGTGCGTCATTCAAAGGCTCTGCAGGGGTTCTTGAAACTAATGGTTGTTTCGGGCTCATCTTTGCCCCCGGGCTAGATGCTGGCCAAGAGCAATCCCATTTTTAATTAAAAAAGGAAGGCAATGTAATGTACCTATAATGTTAAAAAAGCATTCAGTTAATTTGACAGATTCATTTTCAATCTACAAGGATAGGATCAAGAGATAACAGCGAAAAAAATAAGTGATTTTATAACATTGGGAATTGGTATAGTTGTGTTAAGACTCGTCTCTGGACTATAAATATGCCAGTCTGGCTACTGAGAGTCGTTGCGATTGGAAAGGGTGAGTCTTCTACACATGAAGTGCTGATGCATTGCATTTTTTTGCGAAATCTTAGTAATAGGATCCCGTTTTACCCTTTGGGTACGGAACCCTAAAAAAAGAAGGCCCAGCCACGTCTTCGATCAGTGAGTCATAGAGATGGTCACAAACAGCGTGCGCAGTGCGCACGCACGGCGCAAGTGGGACGCACGCATGGTAACATTCCGCTCGCGTCGCGCAGCCTGTGTGGGGTCCAGTGGCGTCGCTATTATTTACGTTCCGGTGCACAGCGTGTGCGCTACGCACACGACGCCTTATTTTTTTACTTGGCCCGGCCTATAAAGCCACAGGGTCAGTGATGAGTATGCCACACCGCTGCCGCTACCGTGATCCGTCCTTTACGGCGCTGCCACAATAATAATGTTCCGCATAGCCTAGCAGCGTTGCGTTGCGACACTTGCGACGTCGCATACGTAAGGAAGCTACGAACAATCCGATTGAAGCCGGAACTCCACTGCTGCGCACGGTCCGGCGTCCTAGGCACACACTTACGGATCCGGACGACGTAATCACAGTGTCCATCGAAAGAGAGAACTCAGACACGACACGATGCGTACACTTAGGCGTTCTCGCCGGCGGGGACGTCCACCGCGTGATCGCGACAACACAGACACATATAGTCCCTATTCGTCCCGGTACCGCCGCATACCGGATAGAGTCAGTCCGACCTAGGTCGAGCCGCGTGCACCGCAATGGGGAATGTTGGTACACGCTGCTGACCAGTCTACCCACGTGGGAGACACGTTTAGCGTGTGCGTGCATTGGTTGCTGTGGAAATGTTGACACACGCAGCTAGACCAATGGACCCACGTGGGTGACGTGTATAGCGTGTGCGTGCGTAGCGTGCGCAGCAGTGGGGCTCCGGCTTAAGGCCGTGTATTACCACTTTTGAGTTTTTAAAAACCATCTGAGACATAGGATATAGTGTCTTAATATCTAAAAAAAATATATGTGTTACATGAGGATCTTGTCTAGTCAAATTCGCAATCAGTTACATGATCTGATGAATTTCACTCGATAGAAAAAAATCGCGAAGTTACCCCTTTTTGGAATGTATTTTCAATACTACGGCTATATTACTGACATTTAACATTTAATTTTTGTACTCAATTAAAGATCGTAAATAGTTATAGACAAATTCGCAGGGTTTGCTTTGATAAAATGATTGGCTTAATGACTATAGCTAAATATTTACAAAACTGCGCGCAGAGCTTGCGTAGAGTGCGGGATAGTTAATTGTAAACTCACGCGTGTTAGAACGGGACAGTTGCGTTGGGGATACCTCCCCTTAAGTACGTCGTTTTTGCAATGCGACGTCGCAACGCAGTTGTGCGCTAGTCCAATGAGTTTATAGCCTCGGATTTTCACGACCAGTTTTTGGATAAATTTGTTAACGTAGCCGTATAATTTACGAATTACGCTCGTTTTTTCCCCTGTGTTTATTAAATATTCATATTAATAAATCCCTTAACAGTTTTTACTTGGATTTTGTAGGAAATACCCGTTTGCCTTTTTACACGGTAATTGTAGCACTATCTACTAATGGCTTGAAACACAAGATAAATTACCAATCTAAAGGTTTTCATCAAATAGAGTTAGTTCAAGGTCAGAGGTTAGGTAGCGTTAAAAGATTAAACGCGATAAGAGTTTAGGCCAGTGAGTAATTTTACCAACTCACGTAAATATATATATATATACATAATCGCTTGGTGATTTCCATCTTATTTGTAAAGTGTAATGGCTTAATGGCTGCTTTATTTTAAGGTAAAGGATACCTTTTTTCTTTTTTGTACGAGGGGAAAATCCGTTTTGTATACCTCCGAATCGCGGGGGCAGCGCGGAGCGCGGTGGTTATGTCGGACTAAGGCGACTTCCTGACTTGGCGGGGCGGGATCGATATGTGACAGTTTTTTCTTTGACGTAAACTTACTGATGTCGCAAAGATTCTCACTTGACATAATACTGTCAGTATTACGTATGCGCAGAAGCGGAGCAGTACCGCCTTCGCATCGTCCCGCTACCGCGCATCCCGCGCCAGTCAGGAAGCACTCATTTAAATGTAGGGGCGCAGTAAAAAATGGCACCGAGTCGACTGACAGCTGACACTGACATTTGACACTTTTCTCATATCGTACTGCCTCCGCACCGACAAATCAAGAAGTCGCCTAACGCTGATAAAAGCCCCCGTTAGTCCTCCTCAATTACTTAATGTTAATCCAGGCTGTAAACTCAGTTTCATAATATTCCGTTCAGCAATTTTTGCGGTACAAACATTCAAACATCGCATTAAAGTTTCGCATTTATAATATTATTAGTGGAATTTTTTAAAATTGCTCGCGAGGTTCTGGAGCCAATATAGCTATTTTAATTTAAGTATTTAGCCTTGAGGTAAGGCTCTTTACTGAAGAAAGAAAAGAAAAAATATTGTCAATCTTTGATTGTTTCCGGTGTCGCGGGTAACGATGCGAAATCTTATTGGAATTAAAAAAAAAATAGATGCAAGTAATTACTTATTTATGAAATTATGGATATCGAAAGGGATCCGCCATGATGATACGAAGTTCCATTACAAATATTTTAATTATAAACCGGCCACGTGTGTGGTGAGTGTCGGGCTTACATTTAGGGTTCCGCACCAATCCCAAAATTAAGTTGGTTTAAATAGGATCAATGTAAAATGTATAAACAAGAAATTCAGACCGGCGCAAATGGCGCAAATCTTCTTAAAAAAATGTGTCGCAACTGTTTATGGTGCGGAGTTACTCCAAATGATAGATTATGAAATAATAAAAACAATCTTGAAATAAGGCTGTTTGCAATAAGTATAACTTTTACTATATTTATTTATATTTTATTTATATTTCTAATATCTATCTAATCTAATAGTTCTTTCGAAAAAAACATCTACTTACCTACCTAGTTGTGCTTAATTGATGTAATCTGAACGGTTGAAATCCTGATAAAATCATTCCTCTTTATTAAGGTTCCGTACCTCAAAACGAAAACAAAGCAGCCAAGTGCGTGTCGGGTCATGCTCAGTGTAGGGTTCCGTGGTTGCCCGTGCATCACGTCACCGTTCATATTATTATGCGGAATTGTTGATGACGTGGTTTTTCGTTGTATATATATTTTTGCCCTTGACAGTACCGTCTACATAGTTTTGATGGTTTTTCTTTTAAATTCATTATATAAACTACAAACCTTACTGCTAACCCAGTACTAGCCACTGTTTAGCTGCTGGCAGGCGGAGCACTTGTCCATAGAAAAAACTAGCACTTTATCTTAATATTTATAAGACCAACAGATACTTGTTTGAAAGAAAAAAAATTGCACCACCACTTTACTTGTAGGGGGGCACAAATCCAAGATTTTATTCTACTTTTTTGTATAGTTGGGCCAAAATACAGCTTACATACAGCCAGTAACGGTTACTGATCTAATTGGAATAACTCGAGTGATTCTATAACAAAATATGAAGAAATAAAAATACTTTATTTTTGTTATCACGCTAACAGATTCTGGAATAAAAATAGGATAGTATAACCTTGCAATATTTTTGAAAGAGCTACTAGTATCCAAAGACACCCCATAGGGCGGGGTATTAAGGAAAAATATTTGCACCACCACTTTACGTCTAGGGGATGTACACTAAAGAATCTAAATTTTAAATTAACTTTAATAAAAAAGGATACAGCCATATATGCCGCAATAAATAACGATAGTTGTAGTAGAGTTTTGATTACTGTCATCTTTTTCAAAAAGGCTGAAAATGTACTTACCATATTAAAAAAAATAGTGTAGTTGGCCAAGAGACTAGTCTCATTTTGAGGGTCGAGGGTGAGTGACGCGTAGGAGGACATTCCAATGGTACCAGGGAATCTGAAAATAAGAGGAAAATTAGGTCTTATTTTTAATACAAAAACAACGCATAAAAGCATAAATAAATACAGCCCGCTCGCCGGTAAACACAGCCTATCGACAGCGCTTATGACTCCAGAAAAATATCAAGTGCGTTGCTGACCCTTTATCTTTTAGAGGATTTGTTGTATTGATAGTGAGATGAGATCCAAAGGTAGGTTCCCCATTCCCGACAGAGCTCATCCTCTGAAGCTCTGTTGACCTTACTCACTAACATGAATAAAAGATTTGTTTTCATTATTAAAACAAACTGTTACTACTGTAAAATACTCTCTTAGGTATACAGATACAGAGTAGAAGTTATTAAAGAAACTATGAATATTAAAATTAAAAAAAAAATGTGGTGGTGGTGTACAATAATAAATACTTTCATCAATTTTTGGTTTGAACAAGATGGGATTAAGGGTTTTTGAGTTATCGCTGAAAAACTGTCTTGTCCAAACAAAAGGACGTAAGTGCCTTGACTTCCCTATGAAGACACTACCTTTTTTAGGGTTCTGTAGTAAACAAGGAACCCTTATAGTTTCGCCATGTCCGTCCGTCCGTCTGTCTCCCGTTTTTCTCAGTAACCGTTAGTACTAGAAAGCTGTAATTTGGCATGACTATACATATCAATGACGCCGACAAAACGGTAGAATAAAATCATTAAAAAAAGATTATTTTAGGGTACCTCCCCTACATCACCTACATGTAAAGTGGTGGTGCATTTTTTCTTCTTCTAAACCCCATCATGTGGGGTATCGTTGGATAGCTCTTTCAAAAATATTATAGGGTTATAAAAATCATTTTTTGATTAAAGAATTGGTTAGCGTGATATTAAGCTTTGAAGTGATAATTTTTGTTATGGTCAAGTGTCCCCGGTCAAGTGTCCCCCCCCCCCCCCCCCTGCCAGTTAAACGGTGGCTACTAGGCACGTGAAAAAAACATGGTAGTAGTATATACGATGAATTTAAAAGGAAAACTATCACAGCTAAGTAGACATTACTAGTTAACGAGTATTAGTCGAACTTCAGAAATGTACTTTGCAAAAGCAAACTTTCGTACAATTTCCATTGATACCTTAGATAATGTTGTTAATTCTGTCTAAAACATAGTAAATACAAGTTTGCGAACTTTTTAATCCACATAATGTAACGGGTAGACGACTACGGAACCCTACCATGCGCGTGGCCCGACACGCGCTTGGCCGGTTTTTGATTCAAGGTATTGGATAGTGTTAGCTTATTGTAATTATTAATGATATTAAATATTTTTTAAATGTTGACTAGTAGGTGTCGATGTCGGTACGGAACCCTTCTTATGCATGATCCGACACGCACTTGGCCGGTTTTTATTTCCTTAATTTGTGTCAGATGCACTTTAGTTATTTCAATTAGTTCTCCATACCTAAACAAGTTAAAATTAATTAACAATAAATATTTTGCCATAACTAAGCAATCATTGTCGTATATACGTATTTAAAAAAAAATGTAGTCATTAGATTTTTTGGGTCATAAACACTTGAAAAAACAAAATGCTGTGGTCATAGTTAACGGCTAATGTGCATGTTTTTATCACATGGATTTATAGAAACGGAGACACTGCTTTTGCGGGGTACGTACTAGTCCAATCCAAAATTAAGCTTTGTGTAGCTTTTAACTTTTGATACGTCTACTCTACAGGAAAGACGCGAACCTGTTTATGACTCTTTCAGTTTCAGATACTTCGCACTTAATAACATTACGGTTACCTATTCAATATAATATTAAGTTTGTTTGGCTTTAGATAAGCCACATTTACCTAACCGAAATATGTTTCAAGGCTTCGATAATACTAAAATGTGAGGTATAATTTACGTCGAATTTCTCGGTTACGTAACCACACGCGATGGCATTGAATGTGTAACTACTGAAGCCTGTCGGAATCGTTTTTGAATATAATAACAGAAGCCACGAAACATCTATGAATCTTTATATTTGAACCTAACGTAAGAAGCGAGCCCGGGAACCAAAGTATGTGAGATTGAGGTACTTATGCGAGTCGGAATTAGGAACTCAGATTCAGATATTTTATTGGTAAAATGGTTTTTACAGGTCATTAATATCATACAATTACAAATACAAATGTCAGTGAAAAATTAACTAAAAATAAATAGACAAACACAATAATTAAAATCAATGGAACAGATATATCAAGTAGGTACAATAATACCTAAGTAATGAATAATCCTTACGTTAGTGGCAGCGAAAAACACTTTTCACATCACCTATTCGGATAAGGGCTTTTTCTTCCCTGCTAGGAGGGATCAAAATGGCACTTTTCTTGCCTGCTACGAGGGATCAAAGTGGCACTTTTCTGTAACGAGTAATTGTATTGTATCAATTTTGATAGTTAAGTATTGTATCGATTTTGATAAAATAAATGCACAACCATTGTTATTTCAGATCTTTTATTATTCTCAATAGGTGATGTGAAAAGCAGTATGTGTCACATGGAAGCAAAATTATTTCCACCTTGGGCGTTAATTCTTGAATCCTTCACTACGCTCAGGATTCAATTTACGCCCACGCCGTAAATATGTCATTTTGCTCCCTTGTGACACAATCTACTATTGTCAACTAGGTCCCTGGAGAAACTCGTCAACACTGTACTATGCTTGTTGCTCGAGGAGAACTTTCAATTTTTTGTTGAAAACAAGGTCGCTGTCGACCGACTTTATATCACTGACTATGACTGGACTAACTATGACTGGATAGGGAAGAGAGCTATCGGATGTGATGAAAAGACGACGAATAAATGTAGCTTTTCTGCAAGACACAGTGGTAGGGTTCGAAGGCTAGATAGATAGGGCAAAGATACAATTTCTACTACTGTGGGATCGACGTAAGCGTAATGGTGTCGGTATAGTACTGAACTTTAGCTTGAAACAGGGTGTGACAAATATAAATAGGAAAAGCGATAGAATAATTACCACGAAAGTAATGATTGAGAACGTGGTACTAAATTTCACAAACTGTGTGTATGCCCCTCAGAGTGGATGTGATGATGTAGTGAAAGATAAGTTTTGGGAAGACTTCGACTCAGTTATGATGGGGGATCCCTGAAAATGACATATGTGGAGATTTTAATGGACATGTGGGGAGAATGAATGTAGGTTATGAAAGGGTACATGGGGGGTTTGGGTGAAATTTATATTGTGGCACCATAATATATTTAGTCTGTATCAGTGAGAGTGTGTTCCCCGACCTGATGAAATACAGCAAAGTTAATCCATTATTTTAAATCAAGAAGCAAGGCGGAGCTTGGAAATTTTTGTCCTATTTCTATTTTATCGGTCCTCAGTAAGTTTGAAAAAATAATACTGAACCAATTGCTTCGTCATTTTAACAAGAACGATTTTTTTCACAATCAGCAATCCAATTCAAAAATCATTGTGCAGTTGATTAAGAGTGATCGTATCAAGCTTTAACGGGCACACAGCCTATTCACTGCAATATATCAGATTTTCTGCACCTTTAAACCTGCAAATAAATAGAAAGGTGCTGAATTTTTCGCTACATTTAATGCGGTGCTTAACTCCGATCTACTCCGATTGACTTTTTTTGAGAATTAAGTAGAGTAAGTAGTGGGTCCTAGGTCATAGACAGTTGAAGAAATGGTTAACTTGCCTACTTACATATGCATGTAAGTTGTCTTTCTTATCATATAGGTTTATTGGTAGCCAAGGTACTGTTAAACGGATTATAAGTTCGACCAATAATTAGACTTTATATACTAGCTTTTGCCCTCGACTTCGTCCGCATGCCATATTTATATATCGTATCTCAATACAAAGGGAAACCTTCCCCGGGATATAAACTATCCTATATGTGCTTCTTAGGGTCTCGAACGATCTAAATTATCATCACAAATGTTCAGCGGTTTAAGAGTAAAGAAGTAACAGACCGACACAGGTTACTTTCGCATTTATTAATATTATATTAGTATGGGTTTTGTCGCTCAATTTGATTTATTGTCAACACCAAAAAAAAACAGGCAGAGAAAATAATAATACACATAAAAATTATAAATAAAAAAATTGGCCCCATGTCCTCGGTCGGTGCTAGGTAGGGTTCCCAGAAGGCGACATTGCCACGCTGGATGGCAATGCTAATCCGCTGGGCGAAATAGTGGCCAGCCCTCTGGTTACCAGAAGCCTCTATAAGGCGCGTTGTGATGTTCTTATAGAGGTGCCGAGCACTTGGACCCCATGTCCCCAGGGTCTCAACCCCAAACGCCACGAACAAGTAGCTACTGCCGAAAGTACCTAGTAAATTTGCGACACTTGAGGTTTCCTGGTGAGGAGGCAGTTGCGCCAGCATCAACTTTGAAGCCTGAAATATGGAATGGCGCCAGGGTATCAGCAGTATCAGGCTATCTACACACTTTTAACTTTAGTTAGGTACTTTTAATACCGTAAAGATGCAGCAGTAAGTCCGTGTATGACCCTCGTCCTTTTGCAAGGAAAGCATTGTTGTGGGCGGTCAGTAGGGCAACGTGCCACGTATCGATCGAGAACGATCGATAGAGATTTATTATTAAACGCCAATCGCGGGGCAGTCTGTCATTGCCTAACTGCAAGATTACTACACAAATATATATATATATATATATATATATATATATACTAGCTTTTGCCCGCGACTTCGTCTGCGTGGAACTTGGTCATCGCATTAGAAAGTTACCTGATGAAGTTTTGAATTTACCTTTTCCAGCTCTTAAAAAGTACTTGAAAAAATCATTGATGTCGAAGGCTTATTACAAGGTTGAGGACTATCTAACAGACAGAAAAGCATGGCCCAAACCAGATACTTAAATAGAGTAAAGATTCATATATTGTGTATTTTTTAATTTTATCTAGTTGACGCAGTTCTTGCAAGAAAACATATCAAAAGATTTATAACTAAATTTATAGTCTAAAGGATTCAATTTTTTTTTTCCTAAATAGAATTTGACAATGCTAAGGTATACAGTTTCGAAATGTTTTCTTGCAGAATTACACACTGTACATAACTGGTTTTTTCCCTCATTTTATTCTTTGTTTTTGTGTTGCTTTATATAGATACTTAGATTTCTTGATCTTAAGTAGGTTAAGTATTATCATTTATCATTGTAATAAGCTTATTTTTGTGAGAAAATGGCTGACTGTCGAGTTTCTTTCGGCGTTTCTTCTCGGCAGTGGCCTCTGTGAAACGCTAGTAGGGTTTGACTTGTAAAAGTGCCATTGCGGCCTACTTACAGAATAAAGTTCATTTTATTCATTTTTTTATTCATTTTTTTTTTTATTGTTATTATTTTATTTCAGGCGCTAACCTAGTTATCTCTCTTCCATACCATCATCCACCCCCTTGCAGTATGGGGACAAGGAGATTATATACTAACGGTTACAAACCAGTTTTTGATAATAGTAGTTATTTACTAATACCAAAAAATTTGCCCCTGTAACAACTAAACTGTTTTAAGTAACCGTTAGTATATAACCTCCTTGTCTTGGGATTCACTAAAACTTACTAATAATTAGTATTTTTTTCGCTCAGTGTAGGGTTGCAGTTGTATCTAACCACTCCTCGCTTTCGTTCGTCATCGTACCTACACCGACCGGCCCTAGATAAGTAGTATGAAGACAAAAATAGTACATTACTACAGAGGCCGGGAAGTAAGGGGTTGCCGGCCGAGTACATATTAGACGGATAGTTACGAGGCTGGCAACCCCTTTTCACGCCGAGGTATGTATAGTGCTTTTCTCAAATATGCAATCAATAAATTAAAAAAGCTCCAAGAAATCAAACTTTAATTTCTACTGAAACTGAAAGTAAACTAGACTAAAATTAAACTGACACATATATTACTATTTATTTGTCGACTTCTAAACTTTATTAAAAGTAGAACTAGAAACAGGCATATAAAAGACGGCATAGAGTATCTACTCTGAAGTCTATACTTTGCACATGCTGTCCCTTTCACTCTCGCGTGACGCTACTATATACGAAGTACGGATTTCGAATGTCAGAGTACAACTACAAGCCCAGGTCGTATTCAGCCAATTCAACTAGTATTTTTCTGTTGGAAACGCTACGTTTTTGTGTGTGTCTTAAATAATTTGCGTTTTTCGGTGGAAAAATACACATGCGATTCAGTTAAAAAAATGAACGGCGGGAAAGCATTTAACTTTTTTAACGTTTCAATACTTTTAAGGTTAAGTTTATCAAATCTTAATTCAAATACGGTTTTATGATAACATCCGTCTCATTTCCGCTCGTCTTATTTTTGAGAAATTGTTTTATTTTTTTAATAATCGCAGTGGCAGAATATCTTAACGAACTAATGTGATGCTGAGTCACATGAAAGTGGAATGAAAATTAAAAAAGAGCATCAGGCCTGCAACTTTGTATGAAATTCCTTAGAAGGCCTCTCGTCTAGCCGCACCCGAAACGTGACACTTCGCAGCCTATTATAAGGAACATAACCTCAATATTTCATTGCATGTTTGAGAAATAGTACATTACTTACCAAGGGCGATAAAACAAAGAATGTCTCAGATCGCAGGTATTTTACGCCCGAGCCGAATGCAAGGGCGATAAATATGCGATCTGAGGCTTTCTTTATTATCGCCCGTGGTAAGTACAAAATTTTATGTCACCCCCTGGCCAGGAAGTGGGTTTTTTCGCGCGCGGAGCGTGCGTTAATGGCCAGTTTATGGCCAGGTGTGACATAAAAGCTATTATTTCATGCACTTAAATCTAACTTACTATTTTATGCATGAACCCCTCTCAGGTAATGGCCCTCCAGAGATTTCCATGTTTCTATATCTCTGGCTATTTTCAACCAGTTTAATCCAGCATTTTTTTAAATATCTTCCTCCCAACGTATATGGCCTACCTATGCCGTTTGCCTGAAGGACCGTTCCATGTACACTGAGCGAAAAAACTACAAAGTTTTTGTGAATCCGAGGACAACAAAATTATATACCTACTAACGGTTACAAACCGTTTTTAATATAATACAAATGAGTTTATAATAAGAAGGACAAATTTTTTGGTATTAGTAAATAACTACTATTATTACAAACTGGTTTGTAAACGTTAGTATATAATTTACTTGTCCTCGGATTCACAAAAACTTAGTATTTTTTTTCGCTCAGTGTACCTGCACTCTATCCACGGAAACGAGTTAGAGTTTTATGGCAGAGGTTCAAAAATTACATACAATGATATAGAATGACCCCATGTTATACATTTTATTAAAATGTGTCAAAAGCCCAATTGAGAGTTCCTGGACAAATTATTGAATGAGTAGATAAGATTCATTAACCTCAGCAAAAAAAAACAAAAAAAATGTAGTGGAACCAGCAACCACCAGTTAGCTTAGTAAATAATTTAGGGAATATGCACGGAACGTAACAAAATGCAGTCGCTGTCGTTGTAAAACCAACCTTATTCCGGAGGTCATAGTTTTAAAATTGAACTAGTGAGCTTCGTAAAGTGTCGTCGGAAATCCCCCAGAGACGAGTATCGTGTGGCGATATCGTTTGACACTTTACGTAAAGTGTATTTGTACGTATGTACCGACTACATGAGTACATTGCATGACTAGCTGTTTATTATATTACTTTTCACCTCACTAGCTCGGAAAGAACATTTTCACCTCACCCGCTCTGAAAGGCTTTCTTTAGGCGCTCGTTTGTTTTATGGGTCAAACGCATGCGTTGCCATATAAATCCATTCAACGCAATGCGTTTGACGCAACGTATTTATATATGGAAGGCATGCGTTTGACGCATAAAACAAACGAGCGCCTACTCTTTTCAAATCTGCGTGCAAAAGTCCACTTTACCCGCTAGCGTGGAAAGTGATTTTGAAATTCGAAAGTTACGCAGTTCCATATGAGTTCCAATTTTTTTCTATAAAGTGAAATGAGAGGTCATTCCTATGCGTTTAGATCATGATTATCATGTACCTAATGGCGCCATTTATAATTTAATTTTTTTGAAGTGAAAACTTCTTTAGCGGCGCTGAGCACTTTTTGTAAGGGGAAAAATGTTTAAACTCGGTATAGATCGACAGATCAGCTAGGTGACCCCCCTGAATATCGTGATTGCGATGTTAGGAGGGGTCATCTCAGCTGGTCTCCGAGCGACAGATCGACAGGCAGCCGACAGCATACGACCACTGCACGTACCGCCGCACTCCAAATTGAACCGATTACGGTTCAATTTGATACGATTTTTTGATTGTACTTTTGAACCACTCGCTTCGCTAGTGGCTCAATCTTACAATCCTTCGCTGGCTCGGCTCTCAATACAAACACTCGTGCCAAACAACAACATTGCAGCTTTGCAAATCTGCAATTTATCCACAAGTGGTTAAAGAATATTTGTAATCCGAACATGTAGTTACTTTTTTAAACCTAACATATAAAGGTCAGTCCAGCCAGACAGGACAATTTTCGGCCATCTTTTTAGGGTTCCGTACCAAAAAGGTAAAAAAGGAACCCATATGGTTTTACTTTGTCTGTCTGTCTGTCTGTCACATCGCTGAATATCTCAAGAACTACTTATGCTATCGATTTGAAATTTGGAATAGTTATAAACAAGGGAAACTCTGAAACGTGGAAGATGGTGGAAAATATTATATTTTATTTTCTGTGAATAATGACAGATAAAAGGGGGTAAAATTTTTTTAAAGTCTGGCAAACTATATCAAATGGGGTGTCATATGAAAGGGCTTGACTTGTACATTCTGAAACATGTTGAAAATACCTTCTTTCAAATAAAAAAAATTATTGAAATCGGTTGATGTGATAAAGCCTTGAAAAACCAACATACCTACTATATTATTCAGTTACTCAAATTAGCTACAAAATTCGCCGATAGATGTCGCTGTACCCATTGCTTCTTCGCGCTGTTAAGGCGATATATTGATAGAAAGAGACGCGCGTATGTTTTTCGTTCACGACAAAACGGGATGCAACACTCTCCGGGAATGTCTTTTTTAGACAAATCTCGATAAATATCTGACTGTGAGCAGGTTTATTAAATTTCCTCTTGGCAGAGTGTAGATGAGGTAAAATACCATCATATTAACTTATTCGTGTCTTTTAATAATGCGTTGTTTTAGTAGGCTGAGTAAAAAAAGGAAAATATATACTCAACTTTGGATTTCTTTTCTATCGGGAAAATGCTAAGCAATTCTGTTTTGGCTATTGTCAGTACCACAATCATATAGTCAAGAATTATATATCTGAAAATCTGTTTCCTCGTCTGGGCAGCACAGCGTTTCAAAGTTTCTAAATTTCTCAGTGTAGCGCCTTAAGAAGATTCTTCCTGAATTAATGGGATCGGACCGGGTACCAGACCTGTTGTGGTTTCATAGTCTGTGTTTGTAGTGGTCTTGGTTGGTCTTGGTAAAATCGGTCGTTGTGTATTATTCGTTCGTTGTTATTGTGTAAAGGGGAATTATTTAATTTAATGTAACCCGTATTATTTGACCGCGAGTGTATATCGTGTATTACTCGTGTGTGTACTCTTTATTACATCTTGTGTTGGATTGAATGGCATGCGATAATTGATAGTCTGTACATAACCCTTGGTGTACGAGTCGGACTCGCACTTGACCGGTTTATATATATATATACACGGCACCTAGCGACCGTTTCCGAGCATGTTTGCGTTCAAAAAGTTCACCTGGCTTTATAGGCCGGGCCCAATAAAGGGATAGGGGGGGAGGGGGGGGGGGGGGAAGTGCGCGCTTAGAGAGTGCCGTGGGGAAAATCCAGGGGCATCCTCCGAAACGACCACGCGGGCGGTTTAAGGCGCTACAACGAGAAATTTAGAAACGTTGAAATGCTGCTCTGCCCAGACGAGGAAACAATAGAGACTGATTTTTAGACATATATGATTCTTGAATATATTTTATTTATTTATTTGAATCAGGCAACAAGGCTCATATTTACATATACCTTACAGACTAACATACATATCTATAAAATACTTAAAAACTATGCACAAATAAACACACTACAACTTTACTGCGATGTGTTACGCAACTTCGAGGTGTCAGGTAACCGACCGCGAAAACGCGGGAACTTGACTCCCTTCGGCCAAAATTATTCCTTGGTGAAGGAATATAATTGTGTTTCTGACAATAGCCGAAATAAATGATTGCTTAAAATTTTCTCGATAGAACAAAAATCTAAAGTTGAGTTGAGTCTATATTTTCCTTTTTTTACTCAGCCTACTAAACCGTTCATATGATGGTATTTTACCTCATCTAAACTCTGGCAAGAGGAAATTTAATAAACCTGCATACAGTCAGATAGGTATTTAACGAGAATTGTCTAAAAAAGCCATTCTCGAAGAGTGTTTTGCATTCCGTTTTGTCGTAAGCGAAAAACATAAGAGCGTCTCTTTAAGAGTTTGCGCTCCAGTGAGATTGGTTGAGCAGATTCAGCCGAATTCTAGGTGTCAGTGGAATGACTGAGCATACATAAGTCGGTAATTTTACGTCGCGAATGAAACGCGCGCCAGCGTCCAGGTGACACACAATTGTCCAGTTGAGTTGTGCTCAATTGTTTCCGGGAAGCACGCTCGCTTCGGCATTCGCATATAATAGTCCAGACCCAGAGACGCAATTAAGAGCCTTGCAAGTTTTAAAGTTTTTTGATTACAAATTTTGACACCACCTGACCAGACCACCTGACCTGACCTGACCTGGTTGACTGACCTGGACCAGAACCGCTACGTCCAGAACGAAATGGAAAGGCATGGAAGAGGCATATGTCCAGCAGTGGACGAAAATATGCTGAAAGAGAGAGAGAGAGAAATTTTGACAAAAGTGTTGACATTACCAATGAAGTAATTAAAGGATACGATGATTTTATTGAAGATTTAGATAGCAACATAGCTCATTTTTGATTTTCATTAGTGGGGTGATTTTAAACGGATTTTAAACGAGAACCCGTCGTCTACCCGTCCCTGGGATCCCAGGGCAGATAACAAAAGAATGGGATTGTATATTTTTTTCGCCGGAAGAGGACGGCTTAGCAGTTTTAGCTCGAAAATGGTCGATTTGAAGTGATTTTGAAACAATATTTCTGAATGAAAAATACAAAGAATGCATTTAAAATTTTAGTCATTAGGTCGCAATAGTAGTCCTGAACTAATAGTAAAATTGAGAAAATATCAAGATATGTGTTTTATATGTGTGTGTGTTACTAATGTGTATTGTATATGTGTTTTATAATCTGAATTGTACAGTGCCTTGGTCTCGACTGTAATGCTGTATATGTTTTGTTTGCAATGTGTCAAATCAACAGAAAACGGCCTAAATAAATGGACGTTTTATTACTTTCTTAATTTTGTTGCTCGCTGATGTTCGCCTGAAATGTTTTCTTTGTCCACGCACGAAAACAAAAAATGGATCCTTATTTAAAAAAGTGGTCTTAAAATTGTTTCCAAGGGTGCAGTCCAATTAAGAATTGTTGTTAATTGGACAATTAACAAAGTTTAGAAACAGTAGCAAATTTTATGTAGAAAAAAATAGAATCGTTGGATTTATTTGACATACCTAGTAACTAATTATTTGGGAAAAATTCCCCTTTGTGCATACTATTTTACTATATTACTACTATTCTTAAAAAAAACAATCAACGACATTGTTAATGAGGTTAAAGTTTCTGATCACTTTTCACAATATTTAACTTAGTTTTAGGTCCCCGTCGGCCTTCCATTACACCTTTTTAGAGAAAATAAAAGATATGTACTCTGAGGCGTTGTAAAAGGGAAACTTTTTGATAGATTTGTGGAGCTATGGTTTCTCCGGTAGCTGTTGGCTAGGAGATATTGTTTGGTTATAGACAAATTCGCTTGCCTTTCTGTTCAGTTAAATCAAAACCTTATTAATAAGGTTTTGGGCCTTAACCTAATTAATAAGGCCTTATTAATAAGGTTTTGGTTTAACCGAACAGAAAGGCAAGCGAATTTGCCAATAACCAAACTGTTATTGTTAAACATTTTGAAAAATTTAGGTTCTGAGCATGATTTGAACATGCGGCATTATGGCATAATCGTTTGCAAAGTAGTTAACTAAACTAAGTGCAAACGATTTCAAACGGAACCTCTGGGTAAGTGTCGACAATTTTACCACCGTCGAGTTGTTTATTATTTATTGAAATAAATTTGAATGCGTAAGGAAAATTTAAAGGAAGGTCTTGTTGGTTCATGATATCTTGTTGTTTTATGTGAGTACATTTTTAAAAAACATTTGCAAAAGAAACAACTCGAAATAATAAAAAGAAATGTTCAAAAGCGAACGTATATATCTATCTCATCATCATCATCATCAGATACAGATACAGATAGAGGTCTACAGGCAGGAAAACAACAGGCAGTTGTATTGGTATAGAGCGATCTCTTTCAGACAACCTAAAGGTTAGCTGGAAAAGGTCCCTTAAAAGGATAAGTTGGCCTTTGTACAAATGTCTACTATTAAGTTTGTTTTTTCTTGTATGTACTTGATTTGTGCAATAAAGTGTTTACCATACTACTACAACCTTAGGGTGGACGAGGAGAAATAAAATACAAATTGAGTAGGTACCTACCTATGTGGTGCAGGAACTAAACGCAAATAATAAAAACGAATATAATAAAAGTCTAACACAAATGTTCTCACCACTCACCAGCAATATATTGATATATATATCATCATCAAACGCACAGCAAGCAATCCCCAGGAGCACTTCACTGGCACTAAGTCACTCAAACTTAAGAATTCGACAATATTTCATAAAAAAACATTATGAACTCTCTGACCGGTTATACCGCCTCTGTTTACAAATATATATCTGACACCAAAAACATTGAAAACATTTGAATGTGCACGAAGAAGTAAATATTAAGTGTATGATTTGTTTCACTTTTTTCGGTCACGAAAGTGAACAGTGTTAGGTATTTTTTGTTTAATTTGAAGTGCTAGTTGCGCATAGGGCGACTCTATGTTTTTAACTGAACCCCGTTGCAAACCTTGCGTGTTCGTACACCCACCGCCCGCCTTGGGAGAAGTGGCCAACCTTTTCGAATGACGATATTAAAATACAGTAAAGACTAATGTCTGAGCTACACTGTTTAAATCCATAGTTGTCAACCGTAGTTGAACGAAATATGACCTGCCATAGCTGTCGCAAAACCTCTTTATACAATATCTATGTTTCAAAGTTGATTAATATGGTCTAGTAGCAAAGTAAATATTGTATTAATTACTTGGTTGGTAGGATATTTTTAAAATGAAAAATATGATTAAACACGAGTACTTAGAGTAAAAATATTGAAGGCCAAATCCAAATGAAATGTTTTCGTCGCTAAAGTATTGGTTGCCGCGGCAACGTCTATAGCAAACACAGGGTATGTCAAATGTTATTCCTTTCTATAAATGAATTCCTAACTAGTTTTGGCATATATGGTAATTTTTTTTTTAATAATTTAATTGTGATATACGTATTTTCAAATCGAGATTTAATGTATACCCTCGCCGCAATTCCTCCTATTCAACGCTAGAAATATCGGGGACCTATAATCATATTTGCACCAGAAACGTCATTATTTGATTAGTCATTAGTAGCATTTCATTTTTATTCCTTCTGTTGTAAAAGTTTAGTGTAACTGCTAATGTTTCATTATGTAATAAATTTTGATGTCATTAAAGATATACATGTCACGATTTATGTTTTTTCGCTGCGTTGACTACCAAATGTTAGTTATTATTGTAAAAAGGAATTTAAAAACCTTAACAAGCATATTGACTAAAATATAGGATAAAAATGAGATAAATTTAAAAAGTATTAGCTCATACCTAAGAACACTTAAATATTTAATATAGTCAATAAAATTCCTTGAATATTGAAAGTTTATCTCTCAACTATAAAAAGTAGGTACTTAATAGTAAAATATAAAATGCTGTATATAGATACTCGTAATAGAAAGTAAAACGCTGTATATAAAGCTGTGTACAATAACTTAAAATGTATTAAAATTAAGCCTAAAAGTTATGAAACCCAATTACAATATTATAATACTACGGCGTCCAATAGGTCCGCCAGCGCACGGTGGTCCGGGCGCCTTAGTAAGGCGCTCATAATTCATTATTTAGAGAACCGCTTGATTTTTTTAATTGAAAATATTTTAAGGCACCTGTTATTTTAAGGATTATTAAATAGAAATACTATTTGGGGAATGCCACATGCAAATATATTAAAACAAAGCATAAAATATGTAAACAGTTATTTCAAAAAAATCAGCATAGTAAACTTAAGTTACTTATAAAGATTGTAAGTTACAATTGTTCTATTTTATTCAACTTCAACAATAATCTACATTAGTTCCTTAATCTATATTAGTAAGTACAATCAGCAAATCTCAATTTAGTTATAAATCACTTACACATCCATGATAATATCCGCAACAGGCTTCGTTAAGCTTAAATTCTTAATATACTCAAATTACATATTATAAACTCATTATGTTATATAATTCAATATGTAATATTATTTACTTATATTAGGAAGTACAATCTAATATACTTATAACATTAACAGATAGGAAAGTTTTCTTTTTTCTGGGCAATTGCCTCATTGAAGTGATGAATGGATCTGAGTTTAGTAGAAGTCTGTTCAAAAGGTCTGTGTTTGTGAAGACCCGTGACATTTTTCGGGCATGATTGAGCCTAAAAGCCTTTATATTTTTATTTGTCGATTCTGCAGCCTCTTCGGATAGCTCGCCAATATAAACTAAAGCGTTTTCTATTACTATAGCACCGTACAAGAGCACTTTATGCACGGATGAAGGTAGAGGATACCATGGGTATGCTGTAACGAGTTGCTTGGCCGTCTCTATGGCTTATCCATCAAACTTAGTTGTATTTATAATGTAGCCAGATAACATACACTCCAAAAGAACTCCATCTTTTCTTGGTCGGCCAGCAGCGGATGTAGCCTCCGATGATGATGATTCGTCGTCGGGAATATAATGTGGAGTATTTTCGTTTAATATGCATATTATTAGTAGATTCACACTTTCTCCCTCACTCAACCACTTTGAATGTTTATTCACATCGGTGTTTTTTTTTTCGAGAAGTAGTATTCCATAAAAGAGCAAGTCCTTTGCAAATATACTTGCTAACCGTCTCCAAATTAGCGGTATCTACGTTATCTGCATCCGGCACCATGTCTTTTAACTGCCGGTAACACTTGAAGGTACCTTTCTTTGTCTGAACCACTCGTAGACGGCCATAGTTCAAATATAAAACCCCTTGAAAAGGATCCGATGTACTGAACGTCAGAAAAATAAAAACAAAGTCAATAAACAAATTCATAAGATTTGCGTAGCGTTGCTACGCTTCGGCCTACGCAGACGTAGCAGGCTTCTATCTATACAATCCGCAAATTTTCGCAGACAATGGTTTATGGCCATTAATCTAGACACATTTGTTTTCTTAATTAATAAAAAAGTATCGTTAGATTTGATTGGGAACATAGTTAAAAGCTTAAGTAAACTATAATTATGTTATTTTATTTATATAAAATAGGCCGTGGCGTAGACCCGTGCTAAAATCTATATTTTTAATAAACATGTCAAATAAGTAAGATAAAACAAAACAACATACCTGAGTCTTGAAGCTCCATTGTTATTAATGGTCACTTTAATCACAATCTTCTAAAGATAGCCGCTAATGCGCGGTCACTTAGTTAGTCACTGATAAGGGTGCGCGTGAAAACGTAAGTTGTGTTCACTTTCGAGTTCCCTTAAGGAATGAAAAGAATTAGCTATCCGAAATTTATCTATAGTTAATTACAGTACGTTTATCGGCCAATGACATGACAGCATTCGATTTTTGAAAACGAACCATCATTTTTTTGAATTATGAATACGGGCCGGACCACCGTGCAGCGGCCTGATCCACATAACGAAGCTGCGTTACCACTCTGTATGGCGAGAAAAATATCTGCAAAACATAAACGCCGGATCTGGGATTGGAGTCCTTTAAGTAATATTTTTATATATTATTTATCAACCGCTGACCAGACCTGACTTCGTTCCGACTAAAGAAGGATTGTTAGTAATGAAGAAATGAGACGAAACCTTCCCTGTTCAGTACAATAAGACCATGTAATGATATGTAATGTAGGGTACCTAATTTAAACTTTAAACTTTTGACGACGTCCGCTTTAGCTTAGTTGGTAGTGACCCTGCCTACGAAGCTGGAGGTCCCGGGTTCGAATCCCGGCCGGGGCATTTATTTGTGTGATGAGCACGAATATTTGTTCGTGGGTCTTGGATGTTTTCTATGTATTTTAGTATTTATTTATCTATATAAGTATGTTTATCGTCGCTTAGTACCCATAGTACAAGCTTTGCTTAGTTTGGGACTAGGGTGATTTGTGTAAGATTGTCCACCAATATTTTTTTTTTGCGTTCATACAAACTTTGTGCTGGGGCACTGCGATGCGACGCGAGTAGAGAAAAATCCACCCTCCTCTTTCTTATTCACACAGTTAGAGGGAAATAGGGATCGCTGAGTCGGGCTAGATATATACAACTTGGCAGCAAGTTGTGCGCCCACCTGAGATTTACAAACAGAAAAAAAAACTATGACGCGCTTACACACACTTTCGGCAATTCTTTACTTATATACAGATTAATTATATCGTGACGCAATGAAAATTGTTCTAAACCTAATTGTGCTCAAATTTATGCTATACTCACCGGCAGAAAATTTGGCCCAAATTAGAAAAATGCATTTTTATGTATTAAACATTATTTAATTTTTTTCATTTTATAGTTTGAAATCACGAAATGTTTTTGAGCCAAATTTTCTGCCGGTGAGTGTAGATAGTAAAAAAGACCAAGAATCTATGAAGTCGTATAAAAGTTTTATATTTCACAAAAAAACTAACTCTGAGGTAGTAAATTAGAAATTATACACCTTTTATTTACTAATGAATAAAAATCACATTATAAGCTGAAATGAAAAAGATGTAATTTGACAGGAAAATCGCTAAGAAAAATAACAAATTATAATAAAGATTTTTTTTCAATCAAGTCAGTATTTTGCTAAAGACATTTGGCCGAAGTAACCTTAATTTAGAATATTCAGAATGAATTGAGTCCGTCGAAACGTAATATTTTCTGTTCTGATTAGATTTAACTGTTGACGACGCCTGTTATGACGAACGTCGACCAGTTAGTAACATGACATTCTACTGCGGCACTCAACGCCGGTTGGGGGCTTAAATACAGCCGATGACCTTGACTTAGAGATGGTTTAAAAGATACATATTCAAGACATATTTATATATTATACCACTAGAAGATGAAAAAAGTAAAAAAACACGACTGCATTAAAAAGATAAAAACAAGTTTCCTAATAAAGAACTCAAGGAAATATATTTTGTTTGCAGTCGGGGGACCTAATATTTTGGTTTTACTTGCACGAGTATGTATTAGGTCCCCCCGGCTGCAAACAAAATATATTTCCTTGAGTTCTTTATTAGGAAACTTGTTTTTATCTTTTTAATGCAGTCGTGTTTTAAATTTTTTTACACGACTGTGCCCAAAAAAAGGAATGTAATGTTTTGATAATTATTATTTTATTTCGAACTTTTTTGCTTTAAACACATACATTATATATATTTTTGGAATCGTCTCTTCAAACGCTTCATTTAGATACTTCACTTGCTAGGATAGAATTTTGTTTTTACTGAACACTCCAAATTGAGTCTACAGTCCACCATATTGTTTTTATTGCAACGTCACATATCCTATGTCACCCGGGAAGACGTAAGGATTCCAACGATACCTCACATGTACATCTAAATCATCTAAAAAATTCACATACATACCTGTACATACATACATGAAACCTGAAAACATTACACTCCTTTTTTTGGGCTGCAGTCGTGTAAAAAACGCTGCCAAGATACTGGATAAACTGGATTGTTATTTCCTTGCGTTTAATAAAAACTAATTGGTAAAATTCCATGTAATATAAAAGTTATGGGTAGGTAGTACTCGCCCATTTTTAACAAGCTTCAAATATTCTAGTTACTATTCAGTCATTCTTTTTGCATATGTCAATGTTTGCTAGATAATCAGTAAGAGATTCGTAAAAGTTAACTTTCAAATAGTACCTACTACTATAATACTACTGCCGATGCCAGTAACTTTCAATTCAAGTGTTCAAAATGAGAAAAACTGAACAAAAGTGTGACACACAATAACAAAAGATCCTATCTTCATAAGGTGGAAAGTCCGTGTTTAGAAAAAGCAGTTTTTTAGCGAAATCTCAAAATATCTTTTTGTAAATAATTTTCGTTCAGTGCTTTAATAATAAACACCATTTCCATGTTTATTTATATTATTTTTCATTTCAGGGTCCAAATTTTAATCATATAAATACTCGTACTTAATACTCGTTCAGTAGCGTAGCCAGAAGACGAATGCTTATTTATAACGAAAGTATAATATATAAGCATCCCATTTTCGTTTATTTGCGCAAATAAATATCAAATTAGGAATATTACATAACGGAACATATTTTGCGAAAAATGACGTTCGTTCTCTGATAATAAAAATAATGATAATAGAAATGAAAATAATCCTTTTGCATGTTGTATTTTATTTATCTTGACGCTAAGCTACTGTTTGTTAAACATGTCGATGTCGAGCGATATATACGACTTTAAAGACGTGAGTGACCCGCCCGTTTATTATATTTCAATAAGTAGGTATTGGTAAGTTGAATTTAGATGAAAATAATAAGGTGCTGCCAATGCCAGCCAGCACGTCACGTTCATCGCTGCTTTTGTAATTAGGCAAATAACACACATATTTGGCATGTTCGGCATACCGGCACGAAGCATGGGCATGTTTATTGTTCGCGCACATACCTAATTAATATTTTCGTAAATACCTACAGTGCAGTCATATAATGAATAGGGCCCAGCGAAATGTGGTGTCGGCATTACGAATCGCTCCTCTTTCTCATTATCCATGTAACCCTGTTGCATCACAATGCCGCGTTCATAAATGAATGATTTGAATGAATGAATGATTGGAATGAATGAATGATTTATTTATATATGTGGAGATTGGGTTACAATTGCAGTTACACTTGCAGCTCTCATAGTCTCACCAAACCCTACCTTTGCAGGCGTACATACATTTTTCGACATAAAAAACTAATTTTACAAATCCATTTTTTTAAACACAAACATGTCAAATTTAGATAAAGAAAAATACTACAATCATGTCAAATTTAAATAAGGGAAAATAATAATACAAACATGTCAGACTTTAATCAATACGCAGTACAGAAATTGGAGTTAAAAATTGTCATTCATAAATTCATTGATATTGTAATAACTTTTGCCAATAAGCCATTTCTTTACCGATTGCTGTTTCGTTTTTATTATAATGACTATTGTATTGCATTTGTAAATGCTTCTCGATTTCACATGCCATTTATGGTAAATTTTAGTGATACTAAGACTACTTTTAAGAGCTCATTGTACATGAAATTATGTGAAATAAATTATTTGATATTTGTGTCCGAACTTTACGAGTTCGTAATTGTTGTACTTCTGAAAATTGACATTTGTATTTGTGCACGAATACAAAGGCCTGCAGAATATACAAACAGCTGAAAGTAAGAATACCATTATCTCTAAAAAATGGCCGACATGATTATTATGATTCATCCCAAATATTGCTCTAACCAGAGACTAGGAATTATATAGACTGCCAATGCCTATACATTGTGGCGTAATTTTAAAATAATGGGCCTGCTGTAGCTAGTTTCACTATGGAGAGATCACTTTACCATTTAATTCGTATGCGATGCGACTAAGACCTCTGCTTAAAACATAGCGCCATCTGTTGGGAGCTTCTACGTTGTGTTCATAGATGGCGCTATGTTTTAAGCAGAGGTCTTAGTGGCATACGAATTAAATGGTAAAGTGATCTCTCCATAGTGAAACTAGCTACAGCAGGCCCATTATTTTAAAATTACGCCACAATGTATAGGCATTGGCAGTCTATATAATTCCTAGTCTCTGCTCTAACACACCGTTTTTGAGCAAGAAATACTTGGTCTCTGTCTGTACTGTTGCCCCACAAAACCAATCCATAGCGAAGAGTTGAGTCTACATAACCGTGATATGCAATGAGGGCAGCTCAATAACCGGAACCGCCGATCTTTGCGTAATTCAACATTGTTTTTTTTTTATCTAACACAGGGCATTGACCGAGTTTACAAATATACTATGCGCCCGCGCGGCCCACGTGACATACTAACGGCGACCAGCGAGCTAAGACCTCCCCTGCCCCGCTACGGTGAACCATCGAAGACCGCTTGCACGTTGCAGTATCAAACCACAGGGCCCTCAGTAAACTGGTAGCTAAAGATAGGGCGCGAAGAATGTAGGACCAATGTCACTTGGTTTAGTTAGACATAGATAATAACTTTTATTAGGAAATAGTTGTTTACGCCGTTTTTTCCTGCTCCTTATAAAAATTCCTTCGACATTTTTGTTTTTGCTCGGGCTAGTGGATTAAAGAGTAATTTTGCATCATTTCGAGACATACGACAGAATTTGTTGACAAATTCCATCGAAATTCATCATTAACCTACCATCCCAGCTTCTATACAATTGAGAGTAAACTTCTCCTAGTAGTCTTCGTTTCTGTGTACATCCGATATGACGGGAGCACGGACACACACTGGAGGCGCGTTCAGTTTAAGATTATTAGCTATACACGGCTCCTAACAGTCAAGCTTCACTTGACAAGCTAACCCAAAAAAAGATCTTTCAGGATGCAACTACCAGAATGCGTTATCCCAATAACGCTAATATTGATGTATACAAGCCACACGGCTCCTAATGCCTTGGTCACACGTACCGAGCAAAACGGGCGAGACAGTAAACTTCAGTGACCAAGGCGTTAAATTGGTTCGTATTTTTCAGTTCCCGGTCTCACGAGGCAAATACTATACTTTGAAATCGTCATTGTAATTCAAAATAAATATAAAATTTGAAAACGTAATCCCTGAATTAGTCTAAATCGAGTATAATGACGGTTTTCGCAAAAAAAAAAAAAAAAACTGTCTAGTCAGCAATACTTCACGGCCAAGGCAGTAGTGTACTATTATTGTATAATAAGAACTCGAACACGCATTGTTTGTTTAGTTCGGCCACCAACCGTGTCAGTTGTAAAGAAGCGGAATGACGAGACTAGTCATTTCGTCACGTATTTTAGTGCAATTAAATATTACAATTATTACTGTCCTTTTTTGTAACTAACAATATGCAAAATATCGATTTCGAGTGGTGACTCTCAAAAATAGCTCTTATTAGGTTCACGCGACAATAATCGTGACAATTTGCCGCGTGTGACTATTTTCTACCACTCGCTTTTGAATTCGAGCGCTCGAAACTCAAAAATCGGCCCCCAGGTTCGAAAATTAAAAGAAAGATTTTGTCGTGTCGAAATTAAAAAAAAGGTCAATTATTTCGTACGAGTAGGTATGTTTGTGCAGCCGAATCTCGGTTTGTTCTCCTCCACGTGTCGCATTTCACAACCAATTTTCGTGAAGTTTTGCGAGCAGGTTCTATGATTACTTAGATTTTTTTTGAGGATTAATTTTTGGATATTTTTAATTGTTTTCCAATGGGATGTCCTTTAAGTACATAATGCTTTTCTCGACCGATTCTCGTGTAATTTTTTGAGCAGACTCGATACGAAACAAACTAACAAACTAAACTATGGATCGTTTTGGTCTGCAATAAAGATGATTGATTGATTGATTGATACCTAATATAATTTTTGGAAATTTAAAAAAAAACACTCACGAGTTCTACAGCTCACAGAGCCACTAGTAATAATGAATATACCGCCATCCTTTTTAGGGTTTAGGGTTTAAACTTTCGTACAATTTCCATTGATACCTTAGATAATGTTGTTAATTCTGTCAAAAACATAGTGAATATAAGTTTGCGAACTTTTTAGTCCACATAATGTAACGGGTAGGCGACTACGGAACCCTACCTTGCGCGTGGCCCGAGACGCACTTGGCCGGTTTTTCTCTCCTCTCCTTCCTCATCTGAGGTTACAAGCGTCCGTAGGCCACGGTTCTGCTTACCATCAGACAGACTGTAAGTATGCTTGTGTGGCACCGTTGCGTTATTAAAACAACAATAAAAAAAATATCGCACTTATCTATTTTTTCACCCAATGTTTATCACGCGATATTGAAGCAGTACCTAGGTACTTAAATATTGATGCAAATAATTGAAGGAACATCAAATGAAGGAATATTGTCAGCCCAGTATTGTGATAATAATCACTGTTGAAATGGGGCCAATAATGTAACATAGCCAAGTTTACTATCCGCCAAGTTGCAGTCAAAAGTTAGTTCTAACTAAATCTCACTAGAAGTAGCTCATGTCATGTCATTGCCGTGTTGGTTAGCGTATTTGTAAGAATGAAGTAAACAGATGCCTTAAGTGACATCAGTACTTATTATGAGGTTGTAAGGCGTGTCGTCCACTTACTCCAAGTCAGGAGCAAAGACTATATTGAACATGAAATAAGTCAGGCGCTAGCTTACTCAATAGAATTAAAATTTGTCTACTAGAAAAGATAGTGAGGTCCAGTTCAGACATTAATTAAGGAGCGCTGAAAACGCCCCCTTAAAACGAATAGGTCTTCTATGTCCTGCTAATAGGACTTCTATGTCCCGTAATGGTTAAAAAAATATATATAAAAAACAAAGCAAACCACCAGTACTTGCCTGGTCATCTTGAAACCCACATTTAGTGTATGGTATAGAAAAAGGTTAAAAAAATTAAGACTATTTCCTGCTTGTCGGGGCGGGATGGTTATAGGTATTTTATTTTTTGACGTGAGCTTACTGATGTCTTAGAGATTTCCTCACTTGACGAGATACTGTCAGCATTGTTACGTTTGCATATTAGTAAATATCATGCACAAATAAAAATAAAAAGCGGCGCACTTCTGGCTTCGTATCGCCCCGCTTGCGTGAATCCCTCGCCAGTTACGAAGCACGCATTTAAATTTTAAATGTAGGAGCGGACTAAAAAGCGGTACTGACTACTGACTCGACTGACAGTTATTGATACTGACAGCTGACAGATTTTTCATATCGTACCCGCCACCGCACCGACAAATCGGGAAGTCGCATTAGATTCAAAATTGGCTGACATTCTATCACTACTAGGTACCAACAAATGACAATAATAACCCTCTCTAAAAACTGGTTCAAATGGCATCGTTACAAAAAAATAGTCGTGTAGCCTGTTTTCCACAATCTTATCGATTCTATGCTTCATTTTTAGCTTGAATAAAGTGGTTTGGTCATTCCATATTAATAAATACTTCATTTTTATAATTCTATCAAATAACAACTAACATAACAATTTATATAATAATATTACTGTATAAACTCATATAAAAAAGCACTTTTCTAAACCAATTATGGATTTGCAAGTCGCAATTACATCTCATAGATTCAATTTGTCAAGATGTCGCCGTTGCTACATCGTCGTCTTCATTTATATATATTTTTAAATGATACAGATGCATATCAAAGACACGTAATTGGATATTCAAATGTAATATCAATGTTGAAGCCAAATCATGTATCCCATTGGACAGCAGTCAATACCTATTCAAAGATGGAAACACCTCACAATCCACCGATCACCTCATAAAACACTCCTCAAAATTCACCAAGCCGAGATTTGATCACGAAATCATCTGTCATAACCTCAGGACCTCATTCAAAAAGAAACTAAGTACCATAACCTCTTTCTGCAAGCTCATCACGACCACAGTCAATAACCTAAAAAAGTTTAACGGTAAGTACCTATATAGTTCCTCACATCAGATTCTCCTCATCTATCATCATTTCATCTTATTGACGCCCTGAATCGCCATATCCTTTCAGAAACAATCGCCTAATCAAGTTTCGAGAATTAAACCGCCCGTACACTTCGCGGGAACTAAATTCAAATAGACATAGAATTAAAAAACCTAGGTATTCAAACAATAGCGTTACGTTAAGAGCGTATTCGCTGGAAACGCCGTGTTTCCGCGTTTTACCACGTATTCATAACAGAAAATCTCAAAAACGGTATAGTTTTTTGTAACACCGTTTACAGACCCGTGAAGAACAACTTATCGACTACGGGAGCTACAGTCAAAACATTTTTTACAAACATTTATTGAAGAAACTCGAGCACTTTTCTCACACTCGATTTCGAAATATTCGAAAACATGTCGTCATTCAAACCTGTTTATTCTGTAACCGATTGAAACTAAAATATGTAATACATACAGTTAGATGCACCGAAAGACGGTCTCTTTCGCCTACTGTCTGAAAATACACAATTTAAAATTTGGTTTAACTAAAAGAGCCACGGAAAACTCCATATTTTTGGCAAACTTCGCTGCATCATATTGTCACTTTAAAGCTAATAAAAAGGTTTTTAACTATGCTATTAGGGTAAAATAACTTCTATTCTACGATATTAAATAATAAAAAGTTACAAATAGGATATAAAAATATTAATTTTAATCGATTTAAAACAGACCTTTTTCTCATAGACTCGCTTGCTGTGACTCAGTACCGGCCCAGCGGCCGTCGGGGGAGGACGTATACATCGTTTTTTTTGTGGCTCTTCACAAAGCTACCGTAATTACTCTCAGGAAACCAATAAAACATGTGACCTCCGATTAGGCGTATTTATTAAGAACGACACAGTCAGATTATACTGGGGACTAATCGTCATCTAAATTGAGACAAGTTATGAATGGTACGCAACCGTCAATTGATTGTCGACTAACGACTTTGATACTTGGTTGATTTCATATATTTATTATTGTATTTGGACTTGAGTTTTTTGAACTATAATGCTTTATTTTGATAAGCAATTATGTATGAATATAGCCAGCTACCAGAACTAGTGGTACACCCTGGAAAGTAGCAATAGCAACTAGAAGTTAATAAAAGTATAATAACTATAATATGTGACTCATGGTAAATACAAAGTACAAATACAAATGCGTTTAATTTTCATACATATGAAACAATGTTTTTATAAACATGGTATATTATTGTGATATTTACGATTTATATTTGTTTTTGTGACTTGCCAGTGAAAAAATTTACCTAATCATATACACGTGGGAGTTATTAGTTATAGTTTCTCATCATTTATTTTTGTCATGGATGTACTGCCATCAATTGGTTTCGCTATATCATTTATAACACGGCTAATGATGAGATGTCACTATCGTGCCAAGGGATATGTCATCTGATCCTTTTCAATTTAGTCAGGTTACTATAGTTCCATCTTTTTCGATGATGACGTTTGATCTTAAAACTTCTTCTATGCGATTCTCTTTCTACGAAAAACAAATATTCATGGTAAGGCTGCATTTCCACACGCTGTGTGCGGTGTGATAGCTTCCGCTTCCACCAGTGCTATGCTATATGAACAAATGTATATAATTGATAGCTATCAAATATGTATAGTAACGTAGCATAAACATCTCTAGTGAAAAAGCAGCCTAAATATCCCTTTTAATACATGGTATTAATAGCAAATCTGGCGCAAATGAACAATGCTAGCTTGAAATTGAAATATGTGCTTGGAAATTCTTTTTTAACCTGGCTGTGCCCATTAAAGCGATAGGAGTGCGCTGTTTGAGGGTGTAGTTTTCGAGCGTAACCGGGAATCGAACCCGGTACGGTTGCGTCAGATGACGGGTGGAGCGAATGCGATTATTTATTACTTTTACTGAATGCAAAATGCGCAGCACAACTTTATAATACTTTAATTTACACTGAACACAATTTACAATAAACAACACTAAACATTTAGAAGAATAATTACTAAAATGTTATTTGGAAGAGAAATTAAGCAGCGAGAATTTAGAGAAGCGAAGCCGAAATACATGAATTAAATTTGCACAAAATTAAGCTAAAAAGCAAAGCAAAATAAATGAAGCTATATAATGCAAAGCGCGCGTGTGAGCTAGGCAAAATTACGAATCGCATTGAGCGGGCCGCGCCGGGCGAAATCCAAGTTGCTTACAGGTGCGGGGCGCGGGAGAGGCGCGCGCGCAGGCCGGTCGCAGAACAAAGGATCAGACGATGTGGTGGCGCGATTTGCGGTTGCCCAAGCTCATAAGCGGTAGCGATTTTATTCGCGTGTTGATCCGCCACAAGGGTGTCCTGGGAAAAGAGCAGAGGAAATCTCCGATACTACCACGCGGGCGGCTTAAACATAGAAATACTCTGAGAGTTTGCGCTCCAGTGAGCTTGGTTGAGCGGTTTCAACCGAATCTGAAGTGTGGCTTGGAGAAACATAGTGTAGACCGGGAATGAGTTACCATTACAAATACAGATAGTTAAAGAACCGGCCAAGTCATTGTCGGAATACGCACATTTAGGACCACGCAATCACGAATTAGAAAATTCAGATAAAATATGTCGACGAGTATCCGTACTTGGGCCAATAAGCTTCTTTCAGCCAAAGACAGGACAAGGAAGTTGAAAGACGGATCCAAAATGCTTGGAAGAGCTATTGGGCTTTGAAAGATTTACTGAAGGGAGGCCTTCCGGTAGCTCTGAAGCGGAGGCTCGTCGACATGTGCATTCTGCCTGTTCTAACCTACGGTGCACAAACATGGTCACTCACCGAGACCAAATTGAAGGTTTACCAACGGGCAATAGAGCGCAGCATGCTGGAAGTCAAACTGATCGACCGTGTTCGGAACTCTGTGCTGCGCTTCAAAACTGGTATTGCAGATGTTAGAGCTGGAGGATGTTGGAGCAAGACTGCCAGGCTGCAATGGAACTGGGCCGGCCACGTCTGCCGTATGCATCCACGGAGGTGGGCAAAATTAGCAACAGAGTGGGTTTCGCAATATGCTCGGAGACGACGTGGCAAGCCGAGGCGGAGGTGGCGGGATAACCTAGACACATTTCTAAACGACTGGCCCGAAACAGCTCAAAGCCGGAACGAGTGGAAGTCGAGGGGGGGGAGGCCTTTGCCCAGTAGTGGGACACCTTTATAGGCTTAGGAAAAAAAAGTAAACATTTCATCGCCAAATTTCAGGTTCATATGTGATTTATGTCCACAAAAATCACCTTTTTTCCTTTGATGTAATTTTTAACTTCCTATTCTTCATATACTTATTTTATTTTAATATACGATGTTTATCTACACATTAACGGTAGTTTTATCCTTTACCGTGGACTTTCACGGCACTTTAGTCGAGGGTCTTATGTTTAGATTAAAGTTTCTCCGAATTGAAATCATCATCATCATCAGCCTATCTACGTCCCACAGCTGGGCACTGGCCACCTTTCATAGATGACAGGGATTGGGCAGTAGTCCCCACGCTGGCCCAGAGCGGGTTGGGGACTTCAAATACAACTTTGAATTTCTTCGCGGATGTATGCAGGTTTCCTCACGATGTTTTCCTTCACCGAAAAGCTAACGGTAAATATCAAATGATATTCCGTGCATAAGCACCGAAAATCTCATTGGTACGAGCTGGGATTCGAACCCATGACCGCCGCTTGACAGCCGCATGCTTGAACCACTGGGCTACCGTAACTTGAACTAATAAATTGCTTGAAATTATAAAGCCGAATTGAAATACACACACAAGGGGCTCCTGCGGATGCTCTAAGGAAGCGTCCTTTTATATATTTGCTCCTGTTACTGGCTACACCTTGAATATCATTTCCGATTGAAGTTCTCTTGCTAACGGCAAGCATGCACTCGCGTAGGCATAACTTGGTAGCCAGGGTTACACACCTACCACTACAGACAGATCGATCAAAACGCTCGATGACATCATTATCCCCAATGGTGAGAACCTTGTAAAAGGCCGAGAAGGACATAGTTAGCAAGACTAAGATAGCCTTTCCACCAGAGCTATGCTATGCAGCTATGCTGCGAGGATGTTATAGTTTTCCGTTTAAACCAATGCTATGTTATGTGAACATATGATTGGTGGATATCAACGCATTCATAGCAATGACACAACTTTGATGGAAAGGCACCCTAAAACTTGAAAGCCGCCGCCATGTTCTTCACGTTGTCTCTTGAAAAGATTCGATCAAGACGCCTCAAGACACTCTCGTTAGATAGCTGGTCAAATACGAAGTATTGATGAATCATAGGTATAAGTAGGTAGGTACGAGTATATACTTATTTCATTGACTTGTATTTTCCTTCAATATTACAAAACGCATGTGGATGATTTTCCCACTAATTTATCTTCAACTGATTATATTTTCACATTCAATAGTAAGTCTAATACAAAAAAGATAATAATATGAATGTAGTTGTATATCCCTAAACACAACATTTTCGCTGCAAAAGTATCAAGGCTCATACACACACTATACGGCAACTTGTTACAGCATACGAAGATACATGACAGATATCATTGTATACCTTATTGCACTATATTAGGGTTTAAATTTAAATGAAAAGTTATGTGCGATAGTGTTGTTACGAACACATTGGAACGCACCGTGTACAGTGCTCGTTTGTGTGCAGCAAAAAACGTCAAAAAATACCTAGATTTGACTTGTGTCCGGCAACGAAAGCACTCTTAAGTATGCAGCATTCCCCTAAATATAGCAGCTGTTTATGAATAGCACAGCTATAAGTAACGCAAATGGACGATGAGCCTAAAAGATACGGATAATTTACAGCTCAAATTGATTAGACCTTGGATGAACACTGTAGTTGCTGTTTATTGGTAAGGAAGTTTGCATACCACGCGCTCTTTTGAGTGACAGGTGATAGATAAGATCTGCACTTAAACGCAGCTCGATAAAATTACATAGGTACACTGGTATGTACATGAATTTGCTACGGAACCTTAGTTAATCATAAACTCGTAAAATATTAAAACTCAGGTTCAGGTCAGGCTGGACTTTGTAGAGATTCGTTTGTCCAAAGGTCTGATAGTTTTCTTTTATATAAGTGCATATTTTACTAATGGATGTTTATACATAAAAACCGAGCCTCAGTCCTTGAACTTCACGTATGTAGGTATGCAATTCGTGGTAACTACGTTTGACGGGAAGCAGTAGATTGCCGTTGTAATTCAAAAGGTGCACGTTTGGTACCGAGGCTACTATTCATCATTTACCATAGACTAAGCGTGGGCTAGGTATACAGTAGAGCCATTTAAACTACAAGAGTAGCCAATGATAAAAACAACGGACCGATATATCGCAAAACAAACCTTTTTTGGATATTAACTTTTTTATGATAAAATCCCGGAAATTTGTTTTAACTACATGGATACCGTTAGATTATATTCCATCTAGCGAGATTGTAAACTGTAAAAAGATTGTAAATGTATTTTTTTTAATTTATTCCAGCAAGTCGAAGGAGCCCCGCTGCGTGGGTCTTCTATTTCCCCTATGGGGCCACAAAATAGCCTACGAACCTAACCTAAGTTGCAAGTTTTTTTAACTCATTATTTTGAAGGTAGACTACAATCTTTCGACAGTTTACAATCTCGCGAGTTCTCGCTAAATAGATTATACTCGTAATCTAACGGTATTTGCAATTTTATTTTTCGGTAGATTAAATTTTTGCTCTGGACATTCGACATTTCATCTTTCGACAGTTGACAATCTCGGTTTATAACCTAACAAGTAGTAGGGGAAGTAGTGTCACCCAATGTATGGGAGGTGCACATTTTGGTATCGGATGAATTCACTTGGCACAGATGTAATATACGTAAATCTAAGTGCCATCCACCACTCCCTGGGGGATAGTAAGGGGGGGGCGTTGAAAGTCCCATTTTTCGGTTTTTCATGAAAAACTCATAAACGGTGACCCGTAGCGAAAAATGTTCTTAGACATAAGTAATCTAAATAAAATTATCTACATAAAAGGTTCTATACACTTTGTCGCTAGGATTAATATTGAATGAGATTTTAAAGGGGGAATCTAAAATTATATGAAAATTTAAGTGGCTATTAATTCCTTTGTTTTTCAATATTTTAAAGAACAAAATACTATAATTATGCACTCAATGAGCTCTATTCATTGATACCCCACTCGATGGGGTGGGTTTTTTTTTCGCGCCCCCCTGTAGCTGTATGGGAGCACCCCTTAAAACAGGCAAAAATATTTTCCTACCCCCCAGGGGGTGGCGGATGGCTACCGGGCTAAATTAACTTAGATTTACCTATATTACATCTGTGCCAAACCCATAACAAAACGCACTAAACGGTTTTTACAATGTGATGCTGACTTACATAGATTCCACTTGGCATTGGCACTGTCTACGCATATTTTATCCCAGTTATGACGTAAACTGTGACAATGCCAGCTAGCGCCGGCCAATAAGGATGTGTCGTCCGAACCACCGCTCTTTAACTGCCAATTACGTTCGGTTAATCGCCCGAGTCACGCATCGCAGGCGTGGTGGGGGAATATTCGCGAATTAGAGTGGCTAATGAAAGTTGAGATTAGAAAATAGCGGTAAGGAAAATTACAACTTGAGACACATTATGTGACAAAACAATAATGATCCCCGTACAATACATTAAAATAAAATACAATACAAATTCTATAATAAAATTAAACATGTTGATATTAGACAACAGGCGGTCTTATCGCTAAAAAGCGATCTCTTCCAGACAACCTTTGGTTGGTGGAGACACAACAGAATTTTTTTACATAAGTAGGTGAAACAGAGATATTAAATGTAGTATAAACAACTGAACCATAAGAAAGACCCATTTTCCCCCCATTTTCCCATTTTTGACGACCGCTTTAGCTCAGTTGGTAGTGACCCTGCCTACGAAGCTGGAGGTCCCGGGTTCGAATCCCGGCCGGGGCATTTATTTGTGTGAATAGCACGAATACTTGTTCTTGGGTCTTGGATGTTTTCTATGTATTTAAGTATATATTTATCTATATAAGTATTTATATCGTCACTTAGTACCCATAGTACAAGCTTTGCTTAGTTTGGGACTAGGTTGATTTGTGTAAGATTGTCCACAAATATTTATTTATTTATTTATTTTATTTTCGTTCTACAGACTACAGTCGTACGGTCCACTTGATGTAAGTGGACACCGCAGTCTATCCGTTCCTAACACCAAAGCAGTCGTGCGGGCGTTGTCGACCCTTTATAAAATTTGAGGATTCACTGTGTTGACATTGACAGTAGAAGGGACACATTTAAGGTCCTTCGCTCTCAACACAGTGCTTCGTCAGAGATACATACTTGTATTAGTACATAATAGTAAATAATGTTATTAGGGCGTTGCCGAACCTTTATTGATTTGAGCATTAGTTATGCGTGGGTGTCGTAAGAGTCGACTATGGGAACCGGGTTGAAGAGTGTTTGTGGGCGACGGGCTAGCAACCTATCACTGCAATACTTATCACATTTTCTCCATCTTAAATTTTAATCTACGATTGCTAAAAGTGGCACTGGAATTAAATTTCATGTGCTTTGCCCACCCTTTTTGGGTACCAACACAGCTGGCGTGAGTTTATGAATGTATGTAATGCCAATACTGGTCTCGGGAGATCTGGGTGCCTCAGAGAGAATAAAATTTAAATGTATAATAACGCAAACGAAGTTGCGGGTACAGCTAGTCTTCAATAAAATACTTTGATGATAATTAACTTATTTACTCCACGATCTTCGCTTTACAAAATTCATTGACGCAATGATCGTTAAAAATGTCAAACTCCTCTTTTATACAACAGACGTTACAAACTTACAACCTAAAATCAATTAACGGAAGGCAATACAATTACTTTAAAAATTAAATAGGTATAATTAGCTAACACGGTTTATACATTTTGGCGATTTTCTTCAAATCTAGCGAAGAAAAAAAATCTAAAAACTATTTTATTACGTTAAGTACGAGTAGGTTAGCATATTTTACCGAAATTTCGATTTAGGCATCATTATTATTGAAATGTTGTCAATTTGTTGAACTGCAATTTTATACTAAGCAACGTCAATTTTTTTTGTAATTTCCTCCTTTTTAACCCCCGACGCAAAAAGAGGGGTGTTATAAGTTTAACGTGTCTGTCTGTGTATATGTGTATCTGTGTAGGTATCTGTCTGTGGTATCGTAGCGCCCAAACGGATGAACCGATTTTCGTTTAGTTTTTTTGTGTCATAGATAATTTTATCTCGAGTGTTCATGAAAATCTGTTCAGACGTTTGAAGATCATCAGATATAATGTCGGGGGGTTTTCAAAATTTTTAATTTTTCTTCTTTATTGTATTCATAAACTCTTACAGAAAGCATTTCGTCTACTTAAGCGGTACCTATTTTGTCAAAAAAATCTACCTCTGAACAACGGATTGTATTGGAGGTTAAAGCTGAAAAGCTATTTAATAGATGTTTTCTCGTTAACGGGGCTTTTAACTTTATCAAAAACTTGGAATTCTAGACACGAAATTCTGAAATCTTATTGTAAAGGAAATGAACGTTTGGTATAAAATTTAATAATCTGGTTTTATTACTTTAATCTCTTACAATCTTAAATCGACGTTTTCAATGATATTTGGCGGCCGACGATATATCCGGCTTCATTCAATGTTTTTTTTAGAACAATTTGCACGATTTTCTTATTTTTTTTAATAATATGCTCCTGCCTGTCTTTTGGACAGCGCTATCAGGGCCCATCTTATAAGCGGCTGCCTCAATAACTTTGTTACATGACACTATCTCATGCGGAAAGCATATTCGCCGTTATGTAGTGTGTGTAATCGCGTAGGTGTTTACCATATTTTAATGGAATGTGTCCGGAATAATGCTGCCAGGCGACATATTATATTTAGAGAATGTTCCATCGGATTTTGCAACACCTATTTGAGCAATCCAATATCAGATGACGTGGTTCTGAAGATTTTGGCCGCTGTAAAATATGGTCTAAAAGATAGATAAATGTACCCTATAATAGCTTTTTTAATTAAGGCATTTATCGAGCGATATATTCGAGAAAAAGTCCTCAATAAGTAAAAATATATATGTATATATATATATTATATACCGTGTGTTACCGGCAAGCGGGCTTTTCTTTAAAGGTCCTTATTAGTTAAAGAAGGCTCATCTATTTAGGCGATTCTCTGCATAATTAACACGTATTTTGACACTTTCTCAATGTTTTACTATCTAGACCAGGACTATTGCGATCTAATGACATACATTTTTAATGTATTTTGTGCCGTTTTCACAAGAAATATTGTTTCAAAAATCACTCCAAATCGACCATTTTCACAAGCTAAAAATTGCTTTTTTCCGCTGAAATACTAATACACACAATTAAATCAAAAAAGGGCAATGTTACTATCTAAAACTTTAATAAAGTAATCATATCCTATAATCAGTTTATTGGTTGGCCAAGCCATTTTTATATATTAAAAAAAATAAAATAATGCCGATGCAAGTCGGTGGAGATCTTGTTCTGTGGACTCCGGTGCTATTGACTAAAATATAACCGACTTGGTTTAACATTACATATCATTACTTTTTTGTTGTAGAAGAACTGTGTTGTGAGACTTGCATCTTTTTACATGTAATGTTTTTGATGGGATCTTATTAGGGCGTTTTCCAAAAAAAATATTTGGGTAAAATATCGCTGTCTCCTGACTTTGAAGTATTTTTTCTCCATTAAATATTGCATTAAACGGTAATCTTTGTATGAAAACATTGTAAAGCAACTTATTTTCTGCATCTTAATAGTAAGAAAACACCTTAAATCCTATTTAAAAGTATAATTTTGGTAAAAAAACCGAAGAAAAGTAGTGATTTTTTGGCTGTCTCACGTCTACCTTGCAAACTTTAGAGCGAAATATTTATATACCTGTCTCCTTCTAGCCCCGGGTATGGCTGTTGTGTGAAAAGATCATATAATCCAAAATGTATTTTAAACCTTATTTTGTAGTGCCTAAAGTAAAAAAAACGTTAAAATCGCAATTTATTGTTGTCCTTCAAAATTGACGAGGCGGAAAGTTCCGCCACGCTACGGCGTTTTTACCAAGATGCGAACATTAAACTACCAATAACCGCTGCGTTTTTACAAAATGGCAACATTAACATCCTAAAAATACTAGTTGTTTACCTTTTGAAATTAGTTTCGCGCGAAAAATGCTTCGAGATGGTAGTGCGTCACGGTACATCAAAAAATTTCTTCCACTGCGAACGGAGTATTTCTAAAGGTAAGAGATCACTTTTTTACTATAGGTTTGTCAATTATGATATATTGATAGCTCTAGTTTCTTACGTAAGCATTAGAATCGGATAATTTCCAGTGATTTTACTTATATTTCGTTTCAAATTCAATCCGGCATGCCTCCGTCACGTCCGCCACGTTACGAAACAAAAATCGTGACGTATGGAACGAAAATTCGTGGTTTACATGGCGCGGCGGCTGGTCTGACACACATTAATTAATCGCAGTTGTTGAGATATATATATATTATATATAGTTAAAACTAGCAGCAAAAAATAATAAGTACCTATGTTAAAAAAACAGGTTGTCATGTAATTATTTTATAAAGAATTAATTTTATTGAATACATAATTTTATTGTTCTTATAGTTTATTAGGTAGGTATCTTACTAGAATTGTATATACTAGTCTACTCGGCCTCGGTTCTAGGGTATTCCGACTTTGTGCGGTCATTTTATTTGCTATTAACTACTAGATACTTGTTAGGTTAGGTTACCGCACTCCATGTCTAAGGTGTTCATTTACTACGACATTAAATTTTTATGGGTTTATAAGGGGGGCTCCAATACAGCTAATAGGGGGGCGCGAAAAAAAAATGTTGCCGTCCCAATCGAGTGGGATATTGTTGAGTAGAGCTCGTTGAGTGCAAAAGTACAGTATTTTTTGTTTTTCGAAATATTGAAAAATAAAGGAATAATCCACCTATAAATAATTATATAATTTTACTTTCCCCCTTTAAAATCTCATTAAATATTAATCCTAGCGAAAAAGTTTATAGAACCTTTTTTGTAGATGATTTTATGTAGATTATTTATGCCTAAGAACGTTTTTTGCTATGGGCCACCGTTTATGAGTTTTTTTTATGAAAAACCGAAAAATAGGACTCAACGACCCGCCCTCCCTACCCCCCAGGAGCTGGCGGATGGCTACCGGGCTAAATTAGCTTAGACTTACATATATTACATCCGTGCCAAGTTAATTCATCCGATACCAAAATGTGCACCTACCATACATTGGGTGATAGGTCACACTACTTCCCGTACTTTAGTAGCATTTAATAGAAGTCTATTTTCCGGGCGCATGTAAACCTTTCACGTAGTTCCTAAACGTGACAATTGTTTCACTAACGTCACTTTGTCCTACTTTGGCTGTGCTAGATTTTGTAAGAATTTATATTAATTATTAAGGATAATGTCCAGTATTTAGATCTCATTTGTTAAACTAATATGTGCCAATTGTGATAAATATAACTTTTGTCAGTTTTTTACCACAGTTTCCATGCTAAGACAAAAGCTAAGCCGTGATGAAACCCAAACTTTATTGTTTTAGAAGACATTGCAAATGTGTTTGGTTTTTATAAGATTGTTATTGTGTTAGATTCCATTTAATAAATATAAGTTTGCAAATTACACCCTGAAGTTTATATAAAATGTACCTAAAGTTTGTAGCGTAATGGAACGTCACATTGGTAGTGATCAGGTTTAAATTCATTTATTGACGATATTTAACAATATATAGCAACAAAGTAATATTTTTCTTGAAATATAATAAAAGGAGAACCAAATAAAACCATTTTTATCAAAAAATATTTTTTTATTTGGGGGTGGAATTTTGGAAAACGCCCATTAACGAAGCCCCGTGCATTCAGAACACTATTAACATATCTGTCGCTGATTGCCGCTGGTGGTCGGGCTTTCAGCTCATCTCGTTTTACGTCTAAGTCTGTGCATCGAGGAGATTCAAAACTCTCCGTTGCCTTTTTCACATGAGATCTCCATACCTGGCGGTTGGCAGCCTGTTTCTCCCACTGGAATGGGTCAATGTCTCAGTTCTTCATGTAGCGCTGGAATCTAATATGCTTCTGAAATATAATATGCTACAAAATGATCTTGAAATGATCCGGCTACTAGCTAACTGAAAGATGTGACATAAAATTTGGTAAACTATCTATGCAAAAACCGGCCATGTACGAGTAGGACGCGCGCACGAAGGGTTCCGTATATACCATTACCGATCAAAACGGCAAAAAAATGATGTCTGTTGTATCGGATCCCCCTTAAATATTTATTTTATTCAGTTTTTTAGTATTTGTTGTTATAGCGGCAACAGAAATATTTATCTGTGAAAACTTCAACTGTCTAACTATCACGGTTCATGAGATACAGCCTGGTGACAGACGGGCAGACGGAAAGACGGACGGACAGCGGAGTCTTAGTAATAGGGTCCCGTTTTACCCTTTGGGTACGAAACCCTAAAAACGAACCTAAATCCAAACAAACAAATCAAACCCTTCAGCAATTCGAGAAATGCCCTGCAAAAGAATCGATCATGTAACATAATAAGATTATTCCGAAACCCTATTAGTTCAGAACCGAAGCCTGTCAGTTCAGTGTTCAACCGATCGCTCAACAAAATGGTTGATGGTGAGTTACTTATACGTTTTCATCTAAAATATAGAACCCACCGCTATCCTATAAGTGACCCCTGGGTGGTGCTAAAAGTGCAACAAAACTGGCAACCGTACTGTCTTCTCGAAGATCTCACGGTTCGAAATAATTTCCATACGATAAATATGTGGGATATTTAGGGATTGTTACTTATTGTGAAAATGTTTGGGAATATTTGGGATAAGCATTAACAGCATATTATAATGAATTTTAATTTCCGATCCGGCTGATAATGCACAATACGCAAAATGTAACTATCAACATATTTATACAGGGTGTTCGGCTCATGGGCCGTCAAAATTTTTTGGGGTGCTGTTTGGGTCATTTGCTACCTTTCCACTCTTGGACCCTGGGTCCTAAGACTGACGGTCATGGAATTACGATTTTTTAAAAGTTTTTTCCTAAATTATCCAAAATTTGATATTCGAATACTCATAACTTTTTTTGTGTATGCTTTTAAATGCGTAATTTATTTAAATGTCTTTCGTCTACGTACGTGTCCTTAAAAATGCTAATTTCTTGATACAAATAATACCACAAAATGAACACATGGGCCTTTTTAGTAAAAAATAAAACGAATTATCGAAAAATATCCGCTAATAAATTCAATTAAAAGAAAAGTAGCAGCTATTGAGAGCTTCATTTTCTTCATTTTATTTTAAAAAGTTTTTTGGTTTATGACGTTTCTAATGGTATGCTACAACATTCAATAAATTAAAAACAAAACACGCCAAAAAGTTTTTAGTCAGAAGGGGGAAGAAAACCGTGCTTAGAACAAAAGAACGGATGTTTGTAGAGTTGATTTGGACTTTTATTATTCGCCATCGCCACCTAGCCATATGCGGAGCTCGGCCTTCGGCCACACGTGGCCTTGCTGCTCACTTTCATGCCTTTGACCCTCAAGTTACTCAGGTTTCGCTTGTAAGAATTTTGGGTAGGGTTCAAGTGGACTCGGCCTTCCTTCGGGTCTCGGGCTCTCATCTCTCTAATGGGACGCTTCGGACTTTCGGCCCTACGCGGAGCTCGGCCTTCGGCCTCGCGTGCCTCGCCACTCGCCTTCGGCCCTCAGGTTCGCTTGTAAGAATGACACGGATATTGAGTATCCGCTTAGCCTAACCTAACCTAACCCAACATTCTTACAAGCGAAACCTGAGTAACGTGAGGATCCAAGGCATGAAAGTGAGCAGCAAGGCCACGTGTGGCCGAAGGCCGAGCTCCGCGTATAAGATAAGATAAGAATTCATTTATTCAAGTAGGATTCATTGAACCGCTTTCGCATCGTCGTCGTATGGCTAGAGGGCGAATAATAAAAGTCCAAATCAACCCTACAAACATCCGTTCTTATGTTAGATAAGTACGATTTTCTTCACCCTTTTGACTAAAAACTTATTTGGAGTAATTTTTTTAATTTATTGAATGTTGTAGCATACCGTTAGAAACATTATAAACCAAAGAACTTTTTGACATAAAATGAAACTCTCAATAGTTACTACTTTTTTTTAAATTGTATTTAGAAGTGGATGTTTTTACGAAAATTAGTTTTATTTTTTACTAAAAAGGCCCATGTGTTCATTTTGTGGTATTATTTGTATCAAGAAATTAGTATTTTTTAAGCACACGTACGTAGACGAAAGACATTTAAATAAATTACGCATTTAAAAGTATACACAAAAAAGTTATGGGTCTTTGAATGTCAAATTTTGGGTAATTAGGCGTCTAAGAACTAGATACTACAATAACGAGCGAAACTTTAGACGTCTTCCAAGGCAAACGGGTTCTGAATAAAAATGTTTTTTATCAAAAGGGAAAATAGAAGAGGGTCGTCTTTTTGCGTTATTTCATCCTACGCCAATATATTTTTATTTTACTATATCCTTGTAAACTAATTCCAGCTTTGTCTATGACAGCGGTCATATATAGTCTGATTGCTAACGTTGAACTCCTCCACTCATTTCAAGCTCGATACTGCATTATTTATGGACTATTTGCTAGGTTTTCTATACACCACGTTGGTGGAAAACAAACGTACGGCCCGCCTCATGGGAAGCGGTCACTGCAGCTTATGAACGCTAGCAACTCCAGGGGTGCAACCATGCGCGTTGCAGACCTTTAAAAATGTTTATCTACACACATATCATAAATCCTATAATATGCGTTCGGAAACCGTAGAAAATGACTCTCATTTCAACATTCAATGAATTTATGGCAATTTTCTTATCTGTGGCTAAGGCTACAGCAGTAATATAATTTTTCATTTTAATCTCATATATGATGTTAAAATATGAAACGTCAAACAAAACTGTCAAAATTTAAATGTCAAAGTTGACATGTCCCTATTCTAGTATCACTGAAAATTCAAATTCAGTCGATGCGAAATGTCAGCTCGATGTTTTTTTAGTATATATCGCACGAAATTTGAGCTAGAACGACATGATCACATCAGAATAGGGACTCTTTAGTTTTTAAAATAACATTCAGGTATCGGTTGCCAGTTCTGATTTCGATATTTCCGCAACCGTGCAAAAAAGGTTGTATTAACACAATTATTGTATTTATTTACTACGGTTTCTGAACCCATCTTAGAGTAGTTATAATATGTGTGTAGATAAAGTAATGTATGCAACTGTACATAATTAGGCATTAAAACACTCGTGTGACCTCACAACACACTCGTGTTTTAATGCCCCTCATTATGTACCAGTTGCATAAACTACTATTGTTTCACTTCTTGAAGAACCCCATATTATAGTCCCTCGGGAAAAACTCGGAATTGTAGTTTTCTTCAGTTGATGTAGGCCCAGGCTCCATTATAACATATAAAAGATAATTAAAAAATACAAAAGTGTATTTACACAATTTCGTTAAACTGGTTTGCCGACGCTGTTATAAATGTAGCGGATAAATGAAATTGCTCAAACTGATATTTTAGGAGCTAGTATATAATCTTTCGGTTTCAATGAACTTTGTTCAATAATTGTTTATTCCTAGTACATTTTATTAGTCTTACTGAATATTTTTATATTATTAGCGAATAATTTGAAACAGCAAAAATCTTAGTGATTTTGCTTTTCAATAGTCTGGCTAACGAAAGAGGAGACTAGTAAATTGCGTCAAATTTAAAAATTCTACGTGTTGCAGCACTATTTTACAGTCTGGGAAAATAATCATGATACTTGGGCAGCATTTTTCGTATTACATAAATCAGTACGTTTATACTATGAAATAACCAAGAACAAAATTAATGTAAAAATGTGTTTTAAATGTTCTGAGTTGAAAATGGAATGAATGTGAGCTATTTGACAGTTGTAAAGATAAAATAATTAATGTGTTGGATACAGTAGCTTATAGGTTTACAATACTCATACAATAGGTTTTTTGTTTAAAATTAATTGAAAACATAGTATTTTTGAAAAATAAATTAAGAGTTTTTTTATCTGTGGATTACAAAAACCGAAACGCGTGTGACATCACATTTCAAAGTTAAGGTTTAATTCCGCAACAGACCGCAACTGCACTTACTGCACGTTATGTTTCTCCGCACTCCAAATTGAACCGTAATGGTATTCGTAAAAAGCTATATTTAAAATGAGCGGAGAAGCAAAATAGGTTTCAAAATTTGTAGCAGTCTTTAATTATGTCCTATCCTAAAAGTCTCTTCTCATTTTTCTCATTTTTACCCATAACTATTTTTTTCTTAATAAATCCCGTTCCCTCAGTCATAGACCCCAGCGTGGTGAAAACAGGTGCTTACAAATACGAAGATGGAACCCGGTACGTGGGCGAATGGAACTCGAAGGGTCAGAAGCATGGCATGGGGCACCTTGTGCTTCCCGACGGAACGCGGTACGATGGGGCCCTGAGCGGTGGCCTGTGCTCCGGCCTCGGAGTTATGGCCTTCCCTGACGGTGCCAAGTAAGTTGGAGTTGGGTTGTTTCCAATGGTTGTTTCCTTTAAAATTAGGGGCTCTGGCTAGAAAAATCAAAGACATAAAAAATACGTATGTCAAAAAAAACTTCTGTGGGCATGTCAACGGTGAATGGTAAAAGCATGGCATAAGACACCTGGTGCTTTCCAACGGCACGCTATACGACGGGGCCCTGAGCGGCGGGCTGTGCTCCGGCCTCGCAGTCATGGCCTTCCCTGACGGTGCCAAGTGAGTAGCTGTTGGGCAGTTTCCTTAAAATTAGGGGCTACGGCTAGAAAAATCAAAGACATAAAAACATGTACGACAAAAAAGACATATCGGTGGGCATGCCAACCGTGAATTGTAATAAGCATGTGCTTTCCGACGGTAGGCGGTACCTACGATGGGGTTCTGAGCGGCGGCCTGAGCTCCTGCATCGAAGTCATGGCCTTCCATGGCCCTGCCAAGTTAGTTGCAGTTGAGTAGTTTCCTTAAAGTTAGGGGCTTTGACTAGAAAATCGAAGAAATAAACAATATGAAACTTGAGTGTGAAATACGTCTGTGTCAAAAATTAAATTTTTGATACAAGATTTTATTTAATAAGTGTACTTTTTTTCCACTGTCATCAACTACTCGTTGAGAGGCTCTAATATAATAAGCCCAAACACGACGAGTGTATCTTATCTAGTTTAGTAGTTGTTATACCTTCTGTCTGCATCATCAGATCAGCTCGGTGGTGCCATACTGTAGGTATTGTCACCAAACTATACATATATGTAAAATTTCAGCTCAATTGGATACCGGAAAATGTCTGAAAAAGAATTGCTAGAGGACAACTTACTTATTATACGAACATTATGAGCAGTGCAAACTGCAAGTTAAATAAAATGCTTCTAAAAAGTACTCTCTCATCTCTGAGAGCACGGCAACACTGAATCGTAAACACGAAATCGGCCCGGTGGCCGAGCCATGGACGCGGGCAAAATATACCTCTATAACATTTTTTTTATTAAATATACTTAAGGCACATTGACACCTCAATTAAGCTTGGGACTGGTCCGGCCCGGACACAACGGCCTACTGTGAATCCTCCTTAAATGTGATGTAAAACGTCGGATTAATTAAACGCGCGAGTATTCAACATTAAGGGGAGGTATCCCCAACGCAAATGTCCCGCTCTAACACGCGTGAGTTTATAATTAACCATCCCGCTCTCTACGCAAGCTCTGCGCGCAGTTTTGTAAATATTTAGCTATAGTCATTAAGCCAATCATTCTATCAAAGCAAACCCTGCTAATTTGTCTATAACTATTTACGATCTTTAATTGAGTACAAAAATAAAACGTTAAATATCAGTAATATAGCCGTAGTATTGAAAATACATTCCAAAAAGGGGTAACTTCGCGATTTTTTTCTATCGAGTGAAATTCATCAGGTCGTGTAACTGACTGCGATTTTGACTAGACAAGATCCTTATGTAACACATATATTTTTTTTAGATTTTAAGACACTATATTTTATGTCTCAGATGGTTTATAAAAACTCAAAAGTGGTAATACACGGCCTTAAAGGATGATTCACGCTAGACCGTTCCGTTCCGGGCCGGCCCGTTTTCTAGTACAAGAAATCGACGGCCGTCGCGCGTCCTGTATTAGAAAACGGGTCGGCCCGGACACGGAACGGTCTACTGTGAATCATCCTTAAACTCGCAGCTCCCTAATACCTCGATGCAAACATTGAAAATCAAATTTCAAGATTTAATTAAGCACAGTGTATGCCTTCGGCCTTCGGCCATTGCCATGAATATTATTTTTAATATTGGTGTTATATTTTAAGTAGTCAATACAAAACCGCCCGGGGTGCCAATCTATTTTAAGTGTATTTGATAAAGATTTGATACGAACAGACCGGTGAAGTTTGGCTTTGTAAAAAAGACAGCGGATTGTTGTTGTTCGCAACAACCTCATCTCAGCTTTCGCGAACCAGTGTAAAATTAGACCTCCGATTACCTACGCGATATAAGAGGATTGTGTAGCCAATTTTTTTCATACAAAAACGTGCTTGGTGGCGTGGTGCCCAACGTTTTCCACCCCCTAAACCTGAACCGATTTTCATTGTTTTGGAAATGATGTAAGTATCATTAAATACTAGGTTTATAGGTACAATTGAAAACATGAACCCTTAAAGTTTCGATTTTTTGACACGAAAACTTCGTCCTGGGTCTTTGTTATTATTTCATAAACTAGAAAGAATTACGAAAAAAGCAAAACGTGTAAACCTAGTTAAGGATGTGAGGACTCGATCAAGGCCAAAATTGTCTCATTTGATATAAGTTTAAGGGGTGGAAAACGTTGGCGCCCGAAGCACTAATTCTGCTTGAAATTACTACTGTCTCTATCGCACGCAAGAATATTCCGGAATGCCTGTTCTCGCTCGCAAGATAGGTACACAATAGTCTTAACACAAGCTATGGAGGTCCCGGCCGGGGCATTTATTTGTGTGACGAGCACGAATATTTGTTCTTGGGTCTTTGCTTAGTTTGGGACTAGGTTGATTTGTGTAAGATTGTCCACAAATATTTATTTATTCGCAGTTATCACACACTTATTAATCCGTCAAGATATAATAATTAAGGTTGAACGACACATTACACAGGACCGATGACACTAGGGCTACTAAATAATGAATCTCCTTTTGAAAATCAATATAATTAATAATTATACACAAGACGATATGCCTACGTAAGAATACAGAGACGTCACGTCATGGGTGAGACGAGAAGGAGATGGGTGAAAGAAAAATACTTGCCCCACCCAAGTTACTGAGATGTGGCCACGTGGACGATAATGATATGTGCTTTTTTTTCAGGTACGAAGGTGAATTTATGCAGGGCTGGTTTCACGGGCATGGAGTGTTCTGGCGTGCTGATGGTATGAAGTTCGAAGGCGAGTTCCGAGGAGGTCGGGTGTGGGGATTGGGTTAGTATTTCTAATCTATTGTGTTTAAAAAAATAAATTGCCCATCTCGCTCATATTTTGGAGCGGCCCAACAACCTCCACCTTCCAGAAAACCGTAGCCATAATAACACTACTTAAATAGTGAGTTTGCTCCTTAGGTATGTAGTATTTGTGTTCCTTGTAGTCAATAAGGTCGCCAGAAATCCCGAGAATGGTCTGAGAGTACCTGTATATTTGAGGGACCTGTACATTTTTGGTATGTCTCTAGATATCAATGAATGGTGGTTATTAAATGAACGCTCCCGTGTTTTGGAAGACACGTTAAGCCGTTGATGTCTATGATAGCAGCCTTATAGCAAGTTAGAGGCTTTCGGGTGGCTTGAGAGCTTCTAACAGTCAAGTCGCTCACTCACTTGACAAGCCCAATTTCATAAGGTCTTGTAGGTACCCTGGTAGGTCTTGTAGGCTTATGTTGGAAGGTAAGATGGCAGCCGCTTCCGTGAAAAATAATGCCTACGCCGAATCTTGGGTTTAGGTAGCGGACCCCAGATCCCTTAGGAGGCAATGGTACTCGGATAACGCTACGAGGCTACGAGGATGGTCACGTCTCTTAGATATCATCAAAACTAATACTCCAGTCAATAAAGGGTCTACAAAGCGCTTGTGATTCATCTGAAGTCGAAACCGTTCATAGGTTACGGTGACGACCAGGCAGGCCGTCAGGTTATTTGCCACCAGTATTATGAATAAACAATTCACTCTACTCCCTGCGAGGTAACCCGTGATACCCAAGCAACACATACCACTAACTACTATTAATACACCACCACTACCAACCATTATTTTCTAACGTCACATAATTAAATATAAATATTCAAAATAAATTATTTTCTTGGCGCTTTATTATTTTAATTAAAATCTTTACATATACATACACATTTTTAAGGATAACACAAACTTAATATGCATTCCTTGATAAGCTTGAGCGTATTCAGAATGTCTGCATACGGTTCGCATTTGGGGTATGCAAATAAGAAAATTTTTCCTCGTTCCGCTCTCAGAATAAGTGGCTTCCTATTCTTTTACGGCGTTATTCCCATGTAATATTTTATTCTTATTTTTATCATATTTTTCCACTCCACATCAACTCCCTGCTACGTCAAAGAGCGTCTTAAGTATGTTTGTTCTGTAAGATATTCCAGCAATATTATTTACTACCTACTATTCCGGCATCTACTTGATTTTATAACAGTCCTGTTATCTACTTGGCTTTGGAACAGATTACATCTGGCCCCTATACCACAAAACTTTACAAGTCTACAATTCGACATAATTGTAAAATTTTCCATAGAAAAATTTGACAAATTTGTCGAATTGTACGCTTGTAAAGTTTTGTGGTACAGGCCCCTGAACTTCAGGCGTGTTAAAACTTTAGGGCTAGTATTTAATGACACATACAATAAAACCTTAAGTATACTAACTAATCTAACAACCTAAAATAGCTTATTTCCAGGCTGTAATATAATTATACTAGATAGTGCAATTAATATTTTTGATGCACACTGTGCACACAATTTCTTGCATTTGTCATGAACTAAATCGGTACATCAAACACATATGTTAAAGGCGCTGGCAAGAGATATACACAACACATTTAGACAGACTAAAGATATACTGTTGCAACGAAATCACTACACACAGGAATCAAAACCAAGTAAGCAAAGTAAATGCCTCGAAAATCGTTCTACACATCTCTGGCAACTAAGGTCGTGGCGTGGTGGCCAATGTGGCCATCTTCACTCACCATTGCCCTGCAACGACAATTTACAGTTGGGCATCGCACACCTTAGCACCTAAGCCGAATCGAGAATATCGAGTAAGGTTGGACAAGGTGTGGTGTCGATAAAGAGTGCCACCACCCACTATTAATTTAATCGTTATCTCAGCACAATATACCTTCAATCGTACATTGTTACAGTCGCGGAGCGTCCATACAACTCGATTCCCACCGGCTTGCCTAATTTTCAGCCACACCAGTTCTTTCAGTACGGCTCATGAAGAATAAGAAAGGCAAAGTATTTCCGGCTTCCCTAAGAATATTTTTGACGCGCCGCCACTGCAGTGTTATTAATTTTCGGATGACGGGCTTCACGAACTTCCGAGTATAACCATGTTAAATACATAATTCATATTTGACATGAATAACAAAGTTAAAGTATAAACCATCTAAGATGTCATTAAGGAAAATAAGGTCGGAATTAAGTTTCACTTTGTAGGTCCTTCGTATTTTCGCTTAAATTAACTTCTGCCTATTGCCTATTTTGTTTTTGTAATAAGATTAACGCGCAGGAAATTTCCGTAAACAAGTTTTCAAGTTTCAAAAGCAATACATCACCGAAGTGAACGTTCAAATTTATGACTTCAAAGAATTCTCAACTGCAGGGACATAAAAACACCTGAAAATAAACATGCGGAAGGGGGGAGAAGAATTAGTTATGTGTATCAAGTAGCAAAACTAAAGAAATGTGTGTGAAGACGGCTCTGGGATGCCCATCCTAGATCCTTAATCCTGGATATAATCACGGTGCTATATTTTATAGTTATACTTCATATTTATTTTGTATCAATATTTGTATTATTTAGGGTATCAATTTTTAATGAATGATTTTATATAGGTATAATAATATAAAAGAAATGTGTTTCAATATAGGTGGCTTCATGTATTTGTTCCTGATTCGTGGATGTTATTCTCTTTTTTTAGTACATACCCATACAAGGTATGCTTAGTTTGGGACTAGGTTAATTTGTGTGAGCTTGTACATAAATAACTATTTATTTATTGACCGCTGGGCATTACTGTCACTGTACCCATACTCTGGTCAACTAATACCTAGTCTCAAAATGAGTAGCTGTATATTAGAAACGAGTATAAAGAACCCTAGTAGCTATTTTAAAGTCGCGACTAGCGTTTGTTTGCGACCACTTGAAGACGTTTTTTCAATTAAACATTTTTACAGGCCCTAAGGAAACAGTGGCTTATATACATTTTATTTGGTAAGTTGTTATTGAATGGAAATCCATTAAGAAATGAGTAAATATCCTTTCAACAACTCAACTTCAGCAAATCGGCACACCAAATTAACTGATAGCTAACCGACCTATCAACCCTTAAGTTACTTTACTGTTTCCAAGTTAGACACACACGAGTTAAGTGTAGACATGTTTTGTATAAAGAGGAAGACACACACGAGTTAAGTGTAGACATGTTTTGTATAAAGAGGAAGAGTGTTTAATTTACAACTACGGTGGCAAGAATACTTAATTACTGAGGTAGGTATGTACTTAGTACCTAGTAGGTTAGTTGGTTAGGATAGGTTAGGTTATTAGTAGGTACTTAGTTAGGATAGGGAGACACTTCACTTATGTGCCTTATCCTCTCGCAAAGTAACACAATAATCTACTTGATTAGTTATGAGCAGATGGGCTACTTATGAGCGGATGCCAACTAGGTAATTAGTTGTATCAACAAAGCCCTACAGGGAGGTGTTAATACCTATAGTGACGGATTTGCACTAAGGCCCAGTACGCCCAGGGAACGGCAGCCTGGATATTAGAGAACAGCCCATCGTGACGTGGGCGGCTGTCACTTACTTACTGAGTCTAGGGCGGCTAAAACTGCACATCTCTAACTAGGCAACCAGTGGCTTGCCTAGTTACAGAGCATTCAATCAGTTGATAAGATGAATTATAAAGGAACCAGAAATAAGTAACTGGTCCATTTCCTGATTATTATTTTCTCTGTGATTTGATCTATGTATCGATAACGAACTTCATTGGTTTTTCCGTAAATCTATTCAGGCTTGTTTTCAATTCCCTCAGGACTGGTGACTTTCAGTGACGGTAGCAACGGCTTCCCTCGCAACGAAGGATTTTTCCAAGATTGCAGACTGGTGCGACGCAAGCGCTGCCCCGAGGTCGTACAGCGGGCGCAGAAGGTCGCATATATGGCCCGAGCTCAGTGCCAACAGATGTAATACTTACGTTTAATCGTGTATGAAATTTTGAAGCGAATCAAACCGAGATGGCTACGACCACGAGGCCTACCGTGAAACGAAACCAAGATATCTCCTCCCGCCGGGGACGTCCACCGCGCGATCGCGACAATACAGACACATATTATACTCCTTATTCGTCCAGGTACCGGCGCATACCGGGTAGTCAGTCTGGCCCAGTTCAGGCCTAGCTGAGTTTCTTGCTGGACTCTTCACAGCTAGGCTAGTTTTAGTGAACCACCGACAAAACTCCTAGTAGCTCGATTCCACTGACACCTCAGATTCGGTTGAAGCCATGTCATCTGTCGCTTGGCAATTGTTACTCTACAACTTTTTTTTTTCATACTACGTCGGAGGCAAACAAGCTGACAGCCCACCTGATGGTAAGTGGTTACTGCCTACTACATATGTCACTGGCAATTGTCGACGTGGTGAAATAGGGGCCAGGCCACTCTCCAACCGCAATCCACAACTCCTATCGCTTTATTGCGCTCGGCATTTAAAACCGCAGTCAGGATAAAAAAAATCGATATTTATCTTTATCGATGTCGCTCGAAATTGCAAGTGCGAATGTGCAAATAGGTACTCTTGATTTCGGATCGCGGTAGGCCTGCAGTATAGGAATTTTGAGGGAATTATGTTTTTTTTTATCGTCCAAAAGTCAAATAGGTAAAAGGTATCAATAGAATGCTTAAGTAAAAATAAATAAAATACAGCAGGTATGATAACTATGTACTATAGTCAACATTGAATTTCTGGGCCACTTGTACGAATATAATAAGCTCCACGGCCGATTTCGGCCAAGGCGACTGCTATCATCTCCGTAATAATTGTCTTTGATGTGCTCGTATGTGGCTAACATAGCCGATCTTTTTTACAAATACGCGAGAACACTGTGGACATGTGAGCACACCATTTATATTAAGTAGGTAAGTATTATCATTATAAGACTTCAATTTTAAGGCCGTGTATTACCACTTTTGAGTTTTTAAAAACCATCTGAGACATAGAATATAGTGTCTTAAAGTCTATAAAGTCTAATAAAAAAAATATATGTGTTACATAAGGATCTTGTCTAGTCAAAATCGCAGTCAATTACATGATTTGATGAATTTCACTCGATAGAAAATAATCGCGAAGTTACCCCTTTTTGGAAAGTATTTTCAATACTACGGCTATATTACTGATATTGAACATTTAATTTTTGTACTCAATTAAAGATCGTAAATAGTTATAGACAAATTCGCAGGGTTTGCTTTGATAAAATGATTGGCTTAATAACTATAGCTAAATATTCACAAAACTGCGCGCAGAGCTTGCGTAGAGAGCGGGATGGTTAATTGTAAACTCACGCATGTTAGAGCGGGACAGTTGCGTTGGGGATACCTCCCCTTAACTTATACTTACTGTAAATCTGAACATTGTTCTGGTTATAACTTTTAATTGCGTAACTTTAGAACGACCGGTTAGATACCTATATCAAATTACTTTGTAAACTCAACAAAATATGATTATTTGTTAGCGCGAGTTCGATAAGACAAGACCCAATTACTTTGCAGGTACCTGTTGTTAAGAATTCGAAGTACATTACTTCATCAAGCATAAAACTACCTAAGAGTGTGACTGTAAAGTATTGGTAGCATAGCATAGGGTTAAAATCAAAATCCCTGTTGTCTAGTTCTTCTAGGGAATAAAACACCATGTAAATGAAACAGTGATAGTTACTTTAACCATTTTATACATAAGCAATAAATTATTCTAAAAATAACGATAACATAACCATAATTATATTGTACATCCGCCAGAGAGCTATTATTTGCTTATTCTCTTAAATAAATTATTTAAAACATATACTTTATTTCTCCGTATACACATTTAGTTTTGTTTTAGTTTTTTCTTGGCTATTGTCTCTTCGTCGTCCAGGCACTCGCCATATCTTACCTCCATGCATTTGCTTCCCTGTAACAATATAAGTTATTTTAGTGTTGTTCAGTGCGCTCGTCAGTGTCCGGAGCGCTCGTGGCAACTATTACTTATTCTGTGCTCGTGGCCCAGCGGCGCCTGTGTACCGTTTGCGGTATCTAAGGTTAAGGCGATGTATCGATTGAAAGAGACACCCTTTGTTTTTCGCTCACGACAAAACGGGATGCAATCCTCTCCGAGAATGGCTTTTTAGACAAATCTCGTTAAATATCTGACTGTGTGCAGGTTTATTAAAGTTCCTCTTGTCAGTACCTAGATGAGGTAAAATACCATCATATTAACTTAATCGTGTATTTTAATAATGCGTTGTTTTAGTAGGCTGAGGAAAAAAAGGAAAATATAGACTCAAATTTGGATTTATTTTCTATCGAGAAAATTTTAAGCAATCATGTTTCGCTATTGTCAGTACCACAATCATATAGCCAAGAAACATAGGTATATCTGAAAATCAGCCCCTACTGTTTGCTAGTCTGGGCAGGACAGCGTTTCAAAGTCTCCAAATTTCTCAGTGTAGCGCCTTAAGCAGCGTGGGCAGCGGTCAGGACTTGGATGGGTGACCGCTTTGAGTGGTTACTTAACTGAGCGCTCCCTTGCTTTGGAAGGCACGGTAAGCCGTTGATCCCGGCTGCTGCTGGCTTTGTTGTAATAGTGGGAATATTGAGTTTCTGTTAGGCCAGTCAAAGGAATCAGGTGAGGGGGGGGGGGGGGGGGGGTCGGTCCTGTCAGACTTGGATTTAATTTAATTTGCGTAATGTAATTTAATTTAATGTGATCAATTTTACATAATGTAGTTTTTTGTAAACCAATTAAAAGTTATGGACTTCTCGCCTGAAATTAACGTTTATTATTAAATTATTGTTATTTTGTCTGAGACCACTGGTGACACGAGAAGTAGTTGCTGAGCTGAACTACATACAGACGTCACATACGGGAATGAAAATCCCGTATAGAAAAAAACCGGCCAAGTGCGTGTCGGACCACGCACAACGAAGGGTTCCGTCCCGACACCTAGCAGTCCACTTTTAAAAACACTATTTAATACCTTGAATCAAAAAAGGTCGTATCTTCATAGGAGCCACGGAACTTACGTCCTTTTGTTTGGGCAAGACAGTTTTTCAGTGAAAACTCAAAAACCCTTAATCCCATCTTGTTCAAACTAAAATTCGTTGAAAGTATTTATTATTGCACACCACCTCAATTTTTTTCAGAATTTTAATCTTCATAGTTTGGAAATTAGAGGGGGGGGGACACATTTTGTACAACTTTGGAAGCTAATATCTCACCAACGATTGACTTAAATGGAAAACTTTCTTAGTAACCTCAATATTATTTTTAAATGCCTATCCAAAAATTCCCCTCACAACTACTTGCATTGAAAAAACTTTTTCATCCTCCTTCCATCATCCTTTCATTTTCCTATTTTCACACTACTTTTATGTAGCGGTTTATAGGATACATGTTTCTACCAAATTTCATAATTGTAGTATTATAGTCTCCGAGTAAATCGGCTGTGACACACGGACGGACAGACAGACAGACAGACCGAAACTATAAGGGTTCCGTTTTAGCCATTCTGGCTACGGAACCCTAAAAAGCGGTCTTTATGCCAAAAACATTTTAAGTTCTTTACTATTATACTGAACCTTCAAAAAGGATCAATTGATACGATTGATACTTCTTAAGGTTCCGTGTATCACATCACATCCACATAAAAAGACAAAGGACCGAAATCCGTATATAACCGCTAAAATTTAGGTGAAAACTCTTTGTAAATAATATATGTAAACTAAGAATAGACCCGTCAAAGTGAAAAGGGTCTCCGAAAAATCATCGCTCAACCCCTTATTTACACCGCAGTGAATGTATAAGATTTTATTTTCAGCCATACACCATCCAAAGAAAAACGACTTTATTCAACGGACAATAGGTACATTTAAGACCGCATTGCAAGTGTTAATATTAAACACGTTTCGCTTCATGTTTTTTCCGTAAGCAATCTACAGGTCTTCGTCCACATGGCATTGTTGTTTGTTTTTTTTTTCCGGTTGACAACAGATTAATTCTTCCACTTTTTGAATTAATAAGTATGAGATTTAATAAAAAATAGATACACGCTGTATAAAATTAACGGGTAGTTACGCAAGTAGTGTTCTTGCGTGTCTTATATAACCATAATTTCATTTAAATTGACCCACTTGTGAGTAAAAGTGAATCGACAAGCGAAAGTTAGTGAGATTCGGTCATCAAAACGACTTGCGTAATGCTTGTAGATTTTACAAATAAAATAATAAGGTAACGAATAGAATATAAATAATATTTAGTGGTATAGAACGTACCTATACTTAAAAATGACATAGAAATAATAAATGGCGTAAAATAAATAAATGGCGTAGTTTTAAAAAAGTATTTGACTTTGATAAATGTATATTTTTATTATTAATTAATTATGTGAGCCCCCTTTAGCGTCGTTACAATTATTTTTGTGTTAATTATTATCCTATCGTAAACCCAGTACAATTGCATCCTAAAGGATGTCGGGGTCCGCTACATAATCTCAAGATTAGGAAGTAGGGGAGAGGGGGGCTTGTCCTAACAAAATTCATACTTTTGCTCATAGCTCTTAAAATTTTAAACTTAACGTTAATGTTTTTTTACTTACGTGTCGGAAATTTATTCATCTTTTATATCTATATGGAAAATACCACACAGATTGCCTGGTTTCACATGTAGAACCCATTTTTTAAAAAAAGTCAGCGGTTAATATTTACCCCGTTTTTGGGGCAAATATTAACAATGAAGGGGTAAGAATTAACATAAGATAATGACGTTTAAAGTAATGACGTTTGTCAAAAATAAAACGATATTATTTTTTGTAATATATAATTAATTAATATTATATATAATTAACATGTTTTAATGCAATAAAGTAAAAAAATAGAGATCTTATATCAGATAAGTACTAATCAATCTTAGGTAGACAGGTGTTGTATTTTAATATCACAATTGACAATATTTCATAATTTCCAAAAGTCTTAATTCGAAAACCATTTCGGTAACAACGTGTGAAGTACAGAAAAAACATTTTTTTAGATTTTTTAACGGGTTAAAACTTGCCCCTTAATTTTGTTAAAACTAGCCTCATAGATGATTTCCAAACATAAAAAAATATTAAAAAATAACTATGCTTAAATTTAACAAAAACACTAGCACACGTAATAGCCCATTAAATAAGTATTCAACACACACTAATCCGTAATCATTGAACTTAATAATTAAGGCACAAATCAAAAAAATCACGACGTAAAAAAGTCCGTTACCTGTGTTTTTTTCACGCACGTGCCACAACTTCGCAACGCGACGGCCGGCGGGAGACTAACTGGTCGGGACTCGTTCGTTACCCTCGCCCAAAGTTATAACCTTGAAATTAGTACTCTGCCGTGTATAGTTTAGTCGCTAGAGGCTTGTTAATACCTACCCCCGTTAAAACAAGCCCCCCTCTCCCCTAGGCATTTTTACGAAAGCGACTGCCATTACTTTGACCATCCAACCCAAATAGGAGAAACTTTTAATTGTTTAGCAAAAAATATTGACAGCGCACCAAATAATTTCCCGAAAAAAGTAACATTTGCACATCATATATTCGGGTTTGGATGAACGATTAGTATTTTTTATAGCCGTGCAAATTAGTATTTTTAGGTGGTTAGTTTTTTTTATGCTTCTCAATAATTAGTCTGTAAACGTTAATAAATGTGTAAAGATAGCTAACCCTCGCAATATAGGCCTTCATGTAAAAGTTGCCGAAGAGAACGATGAAGGAGATCATGTAGAAGATGAGGACGTAATGCATCCAGAGAGGGAACTCGCAGCCCATGCGGATTCCGTTGATGCCCAGGACTAGAGCGGCGGTGAACTGGATCTGAAATTCAGACGGTTTTACAATAAGTAATTTATTATATATCATATCACACAAAATTACTCAAATAATCCGCCGCTTGCCGTTCCAGCTGCAAAAGTAGCACCATAGAGATTTTGCAACCTAAATATATTGGTTTATGTAAATTTATTTTTATGAAATAAACAGATTTAATTTTTTTTTTTTTTTTTTTAAGTGCCACAAAAGTGCCCATAACGCTACAGCGGCATTTCCACGCTTGATATCTATAGACGACTTTTGCACTAGGAATGCAATCGTTTATTTTTTATACAACAACGGTGGCTGAAAAAATTACGCTATCTTAGCCTGTGGGTGCTTGGGACTCCAGAAAAAGCTATTCACATCCACAATAAAGTCGAGGGTGTTCCCAAGAATAATTAATATGATAAAAATATTTTTTTAGAAAAACGAAAAAACCGACTTCAAGACTATACCTAAATGTACAAACATTAACAAAAATTTGAATATAATATAATATTTTAAGTTACTTTATAGCAAAAAGTATTACATGACTATCAATGTAATAATTTATATACTTATTTATATACAAATTCATAATTTATAATCAGTTATTTTTGGAGCCGGTGCCAGCCAAGGAGGATAGTTTTCTGATTTAGCCACAAACTTTCGACAGTCTCGGAGTCTGGCACCGACTCCAAAAATAACTGATTATAAATTGTGAATTTGTATATTTTTCCCTATATGTTTCCCTTGAAGTTTTGAGGATTCCCCTCAAATCCTCATGGATTCCATCATCATCAGATGTATGGATTTCATTACAATACTACGTATACAAAACCTATTTGGATTTTAGTAGTAGCTAATTGATGTGGCGTATTATTCTAATTTCTTTGGCATATTTTCTAATTTCTTTGGACCTATCCTAATTTCTTTGGCAATTAAATTTTGAAATTGCGAAATTTAATAAAAAATAGTAAAAATTAAAGGCGAAATACTATATTTGGCTAAAATCTTTTAAAAAATGCGTCATAGAAATGTAAAAAATTCAAGTGAAATTTGATATTCACCCACTTGTGCCTCGAAGAGGTCCAGGTTATATAAACTCGGAAATACAGATGCCGGCAGTAACTTACCAGTTGAAGAATTGTGAGATACTTCTTCCACCAGAGGAACTTGCTGACGGCAGGGCCGAAGACCGAAAGACCGTAGTATGTGTACATGAGAACGTGGATTGCACTGTTCACCATGGCTGGGAGGAAAGCTGAAATGAAAAATCTCAGTTTCAACATTTTATTTATTTTCAATAGAAAACTCCCATGAGTCTCAGACATATTGAAATATAATAAACGGGTCACTCACGTCTTTAACGTCGAATATCGCTCGACATGTGAGTGACCCGTTTATTAAATATTTCAATATTTTATTTATTTATTTATACTTTTAAAAAATAATAATTAATAGCAAAGAAAGAAATATTGGTTTATTCGAGACAAAACAACTCACAATTTTACACAGCCTAAGAAAAAAAAAGACAAATCGAGTATAATGTTGTGTTGTCATTGTCACGAAACGGTTCCGTCAAGTGAGAATCTTTCAGTACGTTTACGTCAAAGAAGAAAATGTCACATATCGATCCCGCAATGCCAAGTCAGGAAGTCGACTTACACAGCTTACACTACATAATTATAATATACGTTAGTATCTTCTAAGTAGTTTGTGAATATAATATCCAGATCTCATGCTAGCACCACACTTCGCCGTATTTGTGCAAATATTCGTTCTGCGTCTCTTTCTTTAATATTTCAAAAGAAAGGTAGGCGAATACGCAACGCGAACACGTAATTAGCGAAGTGTATGTAGTAGTGTGTGTGTAGTAGTGTATATATATACAGAGGGGCTACTACGAACATCGAAATTCGAACTTCGTATCGTGCCGTCCCCTTCACTCTCGTCTTAGAGACTATAAGAGTGAAAGAGAGTGCTCTATACGAAGTTCGAATTTCGATGTTCGAAGCCTGATATTTACAACGATTCGCCTTTTGTTTGTCCTCAAACAGTAATTCCGTAGTGTGATGATCAAAGCACCTAACATACGAGTACTTTTGATGTGTAAGGAGTCTTCATCAAAATCAAAGGTCTTCATTACATATGTTTGTTGTAGACTCAATATGATTGAAAGACTCAATGAAACCTACATACATGTGTGACAAGTCGATTTATGTTACGAATTTTCATTATATGTTCCTTATATATTTTAAGTACGGTCACGTGCATTAATTTAGGACCCATTTCGCAAACTTTTTCTTTGAATTTCTATACTGTTTGACAGTACTGTCAACCTTAAGGGTCCCAAATTAAAACTCGTGACTGTACCTAAGTATTTTATTTGTTTAAATATCTAAGTGATTTACTAATTTCAGATTTTTTTGGGATTGGTATGAATGTGAGTATAATTATTGTGGTATTGAGTAAGTATAGTCACTATTTTAATTTTTTTACCAAAGTGAAAATTGAAAAAAAAAAAGACAGTTTAAAGTCCGTATTTTGTAACGTAAGGTTTTTAAGTATCCGAGGGCTCTCTCGACTTATTTAGTTCACATGGAATTTCCGAAATATTTATTACGTAGCGACGTTAGCTACTTATGGTGGTTATAACCCTCATTCTTTCGTCGAGAAATAAGAAATAGGCCTCGGCCTCTCGGAACAAACTAAAGCGCGGACCACTTTAGACTACCAAGAACTTGCGAGCAATTTTCAATGAATTTTCATTACATTGCAGGGTTTTCTCGTATTCATCTTACCTAGGTAGCCCGCAGCCCGCAATGTAAAGAAACTTGCATGCAAGTCCTTGCTAATGAAAATCGGCCATAAAAATAGGACCGAATGGATGAAAAGAGGGGAGGCCTTTGCCAACAATGGGACACTCTAATAAGAGAAACGGTTGACATCCACTTGGAAAAGTCACTATTTGCGACATGTTTCGGATTGCAATTGGAGTCCTTCATCAGGTTGAGTGGTCCAAGTTTCCCACGTGAGTGGTGAGTGTCAACCGCTATTCTCTTATTACGTGTAACTATGACTCACATTAGTATAAAATATCTGGGCGACCGAGCTTTGCTCGGCGTTTTCCCTGGCATGAGACCTAGCTTGATCGATTGCTCGTCCCCGAAACCCCCCCACATACCAAATTTCATCAAAATCGTTAGAGCCATTACCGAGATCCCCGAAATACATAAATAAATATACAAGAATTGCTCGTTTAAAGATATAAGAATATCTGGGCGACCGAGCTTCGCTCGGCGTTTTCCCGTGCATGAGACCTAGCTAGATCGATTGCTCGTCCCCGAAAACCCCTACATACCAAATTTCATCAAAATCGTTAGAGCCGTTTCCGAGATCCCCGAAATTAATATATATAGATATAAATATATGAGTCAATTTCACCAAACGGGCATTTCTGTCAAATTCCCATGGAATTTTGAAATACCAATAATATATAGAAAATTTTATGCTGATAATTTGATAAAAAAATTAATAAACACAACTTTTCTTACGGGGTACTTATACATATAAAATTACGGAAGTTATTGCAATTTGAAAATTTGACCAGGGCACGGGAATTTATCTGTCCATGGGAATTGCCTTTTCTTAGAAAAAATTGTATTAAAATTATTATTTACCATCTAATTTATCAAGAATTATAAAGTTCAATTGTATCGAAGTTATTTAGCCTAATTTTACCAATCATGGGTTCAAGTTTCAACCGAGGAAATTTATATTAACCAAAAATCTATATTTTAAGTTAAATTTCTCTTTATACAAACACATAGCAACTTCTTTGTAGAAAATCATACAAGTATTAATATTTAAAACTATCACTAAATGCAGATGTACATATAGACGCTCTCAACTCCAAAAGCGTCACGGGTACGTTGCTGACCTTTTATAAAATTTGAGATGTCTGCTTACTTGTTTGCCACCGTCGTTGTATATAAAATGCGTATGTATCGATATATACCTACATGATTTTATGTACATAATGTTCATTGACTTTGTTTATTGATTCTTTTCAAATATTTAAGAAGCTAAGTGTAATTGTAGCAGTTGGCCTGTTTTTTTTAAATAAACGCATAAACTACAACTCTAATCGATATACTTAGTACAAATTATATTTATTTATGCATTTCATCCATAATTATTGTTATTAAATGCGGTTTATTAACAAAATAAGTGACCCTTCCCAATTCCCGTGCCCCAAAATCAGCTGTTTTGGGTAAACAAGCTATGGGAATTAGGACACGGGAATTGGAAATCGATATAAAAAAAATCATAAAAAAATCAAATCACATGTTAATAATATTTTAAGTTATCGTTCATATAGAGACACCAAAGTGCTTTATAATGCATACATATGTTAATGATTACTTATGTAAGAATTTGAATTTCTAAGGGCCACCGAAATTGCAAGCAAAAGCAAAAAAATTGTCGCCCACCCAGAAACCAAAGTACTTAGGTGGTTTACTCGAACTTAATGCGGTTTGCTATATATATTTTTTTTATATATAATAGCTGACATTTGAGAGCACATGTGAAGCAGGACGCGAAGCTGATCAAATGTAAACGATGGCTGCCAGGACCTTTGAATTTTGCCGACAAAATTTAACTCTCGCGCTCGGACGATTTTTAATCATCAATTACAAGTTATTCACCACAGTGAAGTGAATAGTGTCTGTGCTCAGTGATAGTAAATATAATCGAGTTAAAGTTTTTGACACGAAATTAGTGATTCTAATGTACAGTTTTTGATAGGAATTTTTGATTGATTCAAAAGTCGATGCCGGACAGGGCACGGAGTCTTAATTTGAGCATTTAGGTATTTTTTAATGTATTTTAAAAACAAATAAGTCAGTGAATTTGAGTGGACCTTAACGTGGAAACATGTATTCTTTATGAAAAAAAAATAAATGGTACGTATTATATCATGCTACACTACGATTTTCAGCTCGGACACAAAAAAAATCGAGTTTAGAAAATGACCCATATATAGATATATACAAGAATTGCTCGTTTAAAGATATCAGATTTATGTAGTGGGACACTCTATTAGGCTCTTAAAAAAGGATTCATCCTCCCACGCCTGAAGTTTTAAAACTAGCAATATTTTACAAGAAAATGTGACGGTATAGAAAAACTTCAGGCGTTTATCAATAGTCGTATTTTCTAAAGCAAAACATCTACAGAAGTTTTAACGAGTTCTAACATTGGAGAGGCAATAAAATGAAGTTTATACGGCAGTCTTTTCTAAAAAATTGTATGCTTCAGCTGTTCAAGTACCCAATTACGAGTCAGGTTTTCTTTTAAGAGTCTTTAGACTTTAAGCAAGTCTCATCAATAGTTGCCACGCTGTGACTAACTTTGGTACTTCTTTTGGGATATGTTTATTATTATAAAATGAATAAAAATAAATGAGCGTGACTCACGTGAGTCTTAGACTATTGAAATGTAATAAACGGGTCACTCACGTCATGTCACGTCGGATCAAATGTCAAGCGATATTCGACCTTAAAGATAGAGTAAAGTAACAATCGAACAATGAGTAAAGTGGCGTGCTAGTTGTACATTTCTGCTATAAAGTAGAAAAGTATTAAAAAGAGCAATGGCCGAAACATGTACAGCCACTTCCGTAAAATTGGATTTATTTTAAACTCTGTTAATAATTTATTATGCATTCTTTAAGCAAAACGTAAGGTGTATTTTTATTACAGCCACACTGCCGTTAAATGGGGATCGAAGTTGCACCCAGTAGACACCCCGCACGTCAATGTGCATTGAAACGTATTTAAAAAAATCACTTTTATGTAGCGGTTCATAGAAAAAAAAAAATTGTTCTTATATTCTTCAAGTGAATTGACTGTGACATAGGTACGGAAGGACGGACGGACATGACGAAATTTTGCCAGTTTGGTTACGGAACCCTAAAAATAACTTGTCAATTGCAATTTTAAAATGGATCCGAGAGTATTTGATTCTAATTTTTTGCATGATGATTTGATATTTTTTAGTATGAAATGGGAATCGTTGAACTCCTGAAGATAGAAAACCCTTATTGCATTTGTGAAGATATAATTTAATTCGTCGTTATTCAAATTAGCTTAAGGCGCTTTGAGAGGTCGAGAAGAATAAATTTGGTTAAGTCTTTTGCAATTGATTTACATTGTCATTAGATACTGAGCAGTTGCCGTACACGCACACGGTATAAATAAGTTGATAAGTCGAGTAGAAAAATTAAATACATTGGCAAGAACTTGCTTGCAGTTTTAATTAAATTGCGGGCTTCGGGCTACTGAGGTGAGACGGGTGTAATAAAACCCTGAAATGTAATGAAAATTGCAATAGGGACAAATGCTATACGTCCGACATACATATATGCAATCATCTTAGCCCCACTGGTCGCTAATCAAAAGAAGGTCCATGTAAAAGGTAAAATATTCTAAGTTTCAATACATTGCGGGATTCACAATGTAGTACTACTAAGTGCATCGAATGCAACCGTCACGTTTGCCGCAGCGTGTTTTGCTTGGCACCATAGTTGATGCCAAAAGAAGTGTCGGTAGGCCGATGCTGCGCCATAAGGACTGCGCCAAGCGAGACATGCACGCATTCAACATCCCGGTTCACAAATGAGAGGAGCTTGCCGAGGACAGGGACAAATGGCGCAAACTGGTGCTCGATGGGCGCAAAGTCCACGATAGAGTGTGGTTTGCGACTCTCGCAGACAAACGAGCCAAGGGACATCGACCGGAGACCTGTTCGCCACAGGCGAACTTTACTTGCCAGGGTTGCGGTCGGATATGCCGCTCTCGCATCGGCTTACACAGCCTCAAAAAACGTTGTCTACCTGCATGACACTGCTTGTATAGTCTGTAATAGACTCGAAGGCCATTGATTGATTGATTAACTAAGGGTAGGTGGGCATTTCTAAGAGCGTTTCAACCGACGTGACTTCGGTAGTCGCATTATTGGAGACATTACTGCAGAGCGGGAGACCGTATCATGCTGTAGTACTTATAGCAGGCGGGGTGGTCTATCATCCTTTTCAAAATGGACCACAGAAACCTACGGACATCGTAAATAATACGATCACCGCTCTGAGAAATGCGCAGTACCCTTACCATGAGTTTGCAATGTTTGCATTACCGTACTCGCTAGCGACTGCGTAAACGATTTAGCAGGTACGGACAAAAGTACAGCGCCTCTGGCGGTTACGCAATAGAACTAAGAATCCTCATACTAAATCGTTTACGCAGTCGCTAGCGAGTACGGTAATGCAAACATTGCAAACTCATGGTAAGGGTACAGGTACGTTTTTTGTGTTAACTTACTTGAACCACTAGGCACCCATTTGATCCCTATCCACCAGAAGCTGAACATTGTGGAGTGGTGGTACACATGCAAGAAGGTAAGCTGCTCATCTTTCTTCCTCAGAATAAAGAAGAATGTGTCACAGAATTCTAGAAGTTTGGAGAAGTAGTACCACCATACTGCATCTGCTATCTGGAAAAAAACGGAAATAAGTGTCATTGTATTGCTTTTTTTGTAACTGACTCTGGCTTTATAGGCCCAATAAAGCGATAGGAGTGCGTTGTAGGAAAGTGGCCTGGGGAAAATCCTCCGACACGACCACGCGGGCGGTTTAAACACTAGAATAGTCTAACAGTTTGCGCTCCAGTGAGATTGATTGAACGGTTTCAACCGAATCTGAGGATTCTGAGGTGTGTCAGTGCAATCGAGCTACTGGGAGTTTTGTCGCGGTTCACTAAACCTACGAGTAGCTGAGAATAATCCAGCAAGAAACTAAGCTAGGCGCGACCTGGGTCGGACTGACTACCCGGTATGCCGTGGTCAGTTTGTACTGTATATTACCACGATTTATATATCATGGAACAAAATGTAAAAGATATTTTTTCGGGTTAGTATCACTTCGTCTAAAACGAAACTGGTAGAAATAGCAACTCGTCTAAAACGCAGCTGGTCACTGCATCAAAACGCAGCTAAATACAACTCGCCTGAAAAGCAAATGGTCTAAAATACATGTCGGTCTAAAATATATGTATTTTAGACAATTTGTTTTTCAGGCGACTTGTATTTAGCTGCGTTTTGATGCAGTGACCAGCTGCGTTTTAGACGAGATGATACTAACCCATTTTTTCTAATAACTGGGGGTCTTGTACAAGTGGTACAATAGTAAATGACTTGTAAAGAGCTCCTGATGAGGCCGATAATACTAACAGAATAAACATTTTTTTTTTGTATAATTAGAATACTTACTTGTAATTCATCCGAGTCGTACTTTTGCCGGCATGGTTCACAGATATAACTGTATCTCAATCGGAAAGACGCTGTGAGCAACCTTACAGCTATGTACGCGTTTAGGCCCGCCATAGCCAAGTTGTAAGGCACCAGTAGCCAAGTAAGCTGGAAAGGCTGACGGTTCTTCATGAGTTTGGGTCCCGCCCACACTATGAACAGATACAGCATTGTGTAAAAAAATGTGGGCGCCGGGGAGTCAACCAGCGGCCATCCTTTTGTTCTGGTATCTGAAACAAAAGATGATATTTTTTTAGCAGAATTAAAAAAAGGAGGCGGTGCTCAATTCGACTGTTTTTGTATGTTTGGAATGCGTTTAATTTCGGCATTATATCAGTGGCGGTTTTTAGGGTTACGTAGTAAACAAGGAACCCTTATAAGTAGTTTCGCTATGTCCGTCCGTCCCCGGCCTTAGCACCTCGTAGTACTAGAAAACAGTAATTTAGCATGTGTATACATAATAATGACGGCGACAAAACGGTAGAATAAAATCTTGAGAACACCCCCCCCCACGTATAGTGGTAGTGCAATTTGTTTCTTACAAACCCCATCGTGTGGGGTGTCATTGGATAGTTTTTTTTATACATATTGTAAGGTTTCTACAATTTTGTTTATTCTGTATTTTCTTGGCGTTGGCTTTAAATGTATAAATTTTTGTTACGGTCAAGTGTGCCCTCCCCCTGTCAGCTAACCGGTGGCTACTAAGCTTTTGAAAAAAAAAACATGGTATTAATACACTCACCGGCAGAAAATTTGGCCCAAAAACTTTCGTGAATTCAAACTAATAAATTGAATAAATTAAATAATATATATGTGGACAATCTTACACAAATCAACCTAGTCCCAAACTAAGCAAAGCTTGTACTATGGGTACTAAGCGACGATATGCATACTTATATAGATAAATAGATACTTAAATACATAGAAAACATCCAAGACCCAAGAACAAATTCATGCTCATCACACAAATAAATGCCCCGGCCGGGATTCGAACCCCAGACCTCCAACTTCGTAGGCAGGGTCACTACCAACTAAGCTAAAGCGGTCGTCAAATAAATAATGTTTTATATATAAAAATGCTTTTTTGTAATTTGGGCCAAATTTTCTGCCGGTGAGTATATATTAACGTTACCTACCGGGTAATCGCCGAACTTAAGAAATGCACTTTGAAATAGCAAATTTTCGTACAATTTCCGTTGTTAGGTAGTTAAAGTTGGGAGCTCATGAGGACGTTTCAAGGTAAAACTCAGGTTACTTGGACTTAACTTTAATGATTAAAATATAAGATGAGTGAACAGCTTGAAGCTTAAACTGTAACTAACTTATTCTATGTAAGAACTATCTCATACACAGCGGTGGGCTTGATTCCCGGTACTCGCCACCTGTGCGCGGGCGCTCTGGGCATAACATCCTTACCGCAATGTCAGCGGTTATGCATTCACTGTAACTGGCCGGGAGGCCCGGGAGTCAACATACATAACTCTTCCCTCCGCAAGTTCAAAATCCTCAGTCGGACGATTTTGCGACTGATGATTTTGAAAACATAAAAGTTTCTTATATTTAGCAAAAATGGTTATACATGTGCCTAAAACTAGGATTATATATAGCCCCAATGTCCAGACACTGATACCTTTCACTTTCACTATGCTTTCATTACTACTTTCCACTATTTCACTATCACTTTTCTGTAACGCATATTGTATGAACTGCAAATCCGCCAGGTTAACTCCGTTCAAATTCAGAGGCTTCCTCTCTGGTAGCGGTGTCGGCATATCGATCTCTGGTAGGTTTATAATTGGTAATTTTGTTACTGGTACATCCTTCCCTTTTATTAAATGTTGGCTCAAAAAGATGTCTGTGATCCTTACTTCACAATTGTCTTCCAAGGTAAGTATGTAAGTGCCTCGGATCACGTGCTGAGTGACTCCTGTTTCGCAGAACCTCTTCAGTGTGAGGGGCTCTTTTGTAAAAATTAGCCATTGATTTAGTTGCAGGGTTTCTATTTTTAGCCCTTGTATGTTAGCAACCACAGGATGGCAAGAGCTGGTATTTGTGTTAAATTTCATCAAATCTGCTACGCAGCGGTCAGGGGTTAACGGGAGTATTTCATTTTCTTGGCAGAGGAAATAGCCTTCTTCAATCTCCATACACGGTGTAGCAACCGGCTCGGTTTTCGACCCTTTTACGAGGATATAAGGATGTACAGGTATGATAACGGTTATTTGGTTATGGATATTTACGGTTGGTAAGGGTAAGATTTTATAGTAGGAATAAGTTTCCTTTCGAATAACTGGAATGTCTAGCAAAAATGTTATTGTACTTCCTTTAGTGTAAGCTTTTAATTCTATACATTGTTCAAGTTTTAATAAGTTCTCTAAGTTAACAGGGTACACTAAAATGTTCTTTGATTCAATAGTTCTTAGCATAGTTAACAATTCATCGCTATCCACAATGGTTTGGTGTAGGGTTCTTAACTTACTAAATGTTATGGCTGTTTCTATTTCATCCAGGCGGACATACAGCGTCATAAAATTATGCAAAAACAAATTAAATGTAAGAATGATTTTGTTGACGGTCTGATTACTTGCAGTTTGGTTAAACATTTTTCTTAATTCCCATATTTCCTTGTCCAGCTGAATGAAGTTAGATCGAGAGGAATTGGTGGCATTTATGAATGAATCCGCCATTTTTCTAACCAAGGTGAACCTTTTGTTAGTTGCATCCTGGCTCGACTTTAATTCGTTTATCAATCTATCATACCTAAGGGCGTCTTGGTGATCTAGATTACCAGTTATAGCCTTAACTAAAGAGCCAAGGGGGTTTAGAATTCCACGTTTAACTCTACGCGATGGGAGTATTTGGACAAATTTTTTTTTTTTTTTTTTTTGTATTGTTATAGTCTTCACAAAGCAAATTTAAATCTAAAACCTTAACTATAGCCCATTTGTCGTATCTGATCGGAAGAATACCTCTGTCATTTTCCATTTGTTGAAGGAGGACCTGGCCCTGTGCCCCCTGGATCAGTACGTGGGTGGCAACCCTGCGGAAGACGTTTGATATCCTTAATTGGAGTTTTAGTTTTTCTGCCGCGAATTTCTATGGGTACAATGTTTCTAGCGACTTCGCCCTTAACTTTTGCTTTTTGGTAGCGAGGTACATTTCTACGTCTTACATTGACTCCTTTTACGAATACTGTATCTCCTTTTGTAACATCAAATTCGGCTTCGCCGCCCCGTTTTTTTCTAACTCTATCTTTTTGTTTCAAGAGGTATTGCGTTTTTTGATTTCTGTTCCAATCATATGTCAGTCTCTGATTAGGTTTTGTGTCGATGGCATTGTGAAGAATTGGTATGCTAATGGTGCCTACAAACTTTGCGGAGTGCACAGCATCTGTACTGGGTTTACTATGTTTCTCTAAAGCCGTTAAAGTGCTTGACGTAAATGAATGTTCTGCTTCCGTAACGGGATTATTCCATTCGTTTGGGTCGATGTTTACACTCATTGAACTTTGGTCAACAATGTCATCATTTTCTAAAGCCGCTAAGGTACTTGACGTATGTGAATGTGCTGTTTCCGTATCAGGTTTATTCCATTCGTTTGGATCGATGTTTACACTCATTGAACTTTGGTCAACAATGTCGTCATTCTCTAGTACAGATGGCATTCTTTCGCAAGGAGGTTTGTATATAATTGGTATGCTTGTATTCCGTGTGTGTAACATAAGATCTTTCATGTTCACTGTAGCGTCTAATTGTTGGAGTAAGTCAGAACCAATCAGTCCGTCATAACCTTGGGCGACATCATATACATAAAATTTGTGATATTCCGTACTTTTAAAGGTTTCTAGAAGTGGTATATATATAATTTCGTTATGCATGCTTCTTGCGTGGGTGCTGATCACCTCAAAGGGCTCTGTGTATTTAAATTCCGAAAAATAGCGATTGGCCAGTGTAGTATTTATGAAAGATCGGGTGCTTCCCGTGTCGACCATAAAGCGTGCACCGATTTCCGGTAACTCTATACACGGTAATTCCGAAATTTTGTCGCAATTTAATTTGATCACTAAGGCTTTGGGTTTTTCGAGGCCGTTAACTGTTTTTTCAGTTTCGATTACGTTTTGTTCATCATTCGCGTTTTCTTCAGGTATTTCTTCGATTTGAGTCGGTTCAACAGGCTCTTGTTCATAGTAATATTCGTTGTCTAAATACTGCGGGGTGTCACTGTAAAACAGGTTATCATTTTCGCATGGCACGACCAAGTTGTTCTGTCTAACTGTGCGCATGGTGACGTCAGAATTGTCAAGGGCTCTTGGGTTTGGCTGAACCCGTGGACCACCAAACCGAAAGCCTGGAGATGCTGTTTGTTGGTTGAAACCGTGATTGGGCAAAGGCCTGTAGCCTTGTTGAGCAGGAGTGCCAAATCTAAATCCATTATATTGTTGGGGTGCACCATACCCAAATACTTGATTAGAAGTAGGCCTAAAACCTAGCTGTGGCTGATTTGGGATACCAAATCTGAAACCCCGATTCGGCGTTGAATTGGGTTGGAAACCATTTGGTCTCGGTGTCGAATTTTGAGGAATGCCAAATCTAAAATTGTTTTGTTGAGGAACGCTAAAATAACGATTTTGTGGTGGTTGTTGGAAGGTCAGACGTGGCTGTGAGTTTTGCTGCTGTTGCACTGGACGCGTGCCGTTTTTAGAATTGTACTGGAGTTGAAAATTCACTTCCTCAGTTACCACACTTAACGCACTCTCCAAAGTGGAGCAACCCTTCAGACGCACTATCCTAAGCATGTGCTCGGGAAGGTTATACAAAAACGAGTTTAATGCGGTATTATTATATATTGTCGTCTTAGCATTTCGTAATTGTTCGTCGTCAGTTTCATTGACCTTAGCAAATAAAGTACTTCTTACGTGCTGAATTCTATTGCAAAAATCGGTGTAAGATTCTCCTTGTTTAATTTTTAAATTTTCTAATTCAATAGCAATACATTGCTCTGAACGAGGATCACCGAAATGTTGGCGTAATACACTTTTTAATTGATCCCATGACACCAAATCTCCTCGTTCACTCAGGAGGGTCGCAGCCCTACCAATAAGTCTGCTCGTTACAGCATGAAATACATATTCATCTTGAATAACATTTTCATCTACACCTCTAAATCTCTGAATTACATATTCAGCTTTACGGATGAATAAATCTAATTGTTTATTGTCACCCTCAAATCTAGGGATGATATCAATCATCTCTTTGGGAATTACTTGTAATTGTACTTGAGCCATTTTATTTTAATAAAATTTATGATCAATGTGAAATCACGAATTTCTATTTACTGGCTCAAAAAAAAAAACACAAATTTATTTATTATATTTTTTTTTTTTTTTTTTGAAAAATTAGCACAAAACACTTTTAGCACTTATTCCTATATCAGTTTCTTATAATTTACGCCACTCTATCGATGGAGAGCAGAGCACGATAACTTAAACACTATTTGCTAGAGTTTCCAGTGAAGTTTATCCGAAAATCTACTATTAACAACTACTACTAAACCTACTAGTAACACGAGTTTTCACCAGCTTTCAGGAAAAATCAGGAATAAGCAAGGAATGCAAAAAGGTCTACTCACAAACCGCCGATTGCCATGACTTCCGCCGCTGATGACACCTTTTATCACGTACCTCACGTTGTAATTCAATTAATGTCCACAATTTAACTTATTTATTTGGTTCGAAGATATTCGAGTTACGCGTGAGAACCAATAGTAGTGTCCTTTATCACGCGACGCGACTATACGCACTATTTTCACGAATATCCTTCAAGGCTGCGCCAGTTAAAGTTGGGAGCTCATGAGGACGTTTCAAGGTAAAACTCAGGTTACTTGGACTTAACTTTAATGATTAAAATATAAGATGAGTGAACAGCTTGAAGCTTAAACTGTAACTAACTTATTCTATGTAAGAACTATCTCATACACAGCGGTGGGCTTGATTCCCGGTACTCGCCACCTGTGCGCGGGCGCTCTGGGCATAACATCCTTACCGCAATGTCAGCGGTTATGCATTCACTGTAACTGGCCGGGAGGCCCGGGAGTCAACATACATAACTAGGTACCTTAGATAATGTTGTTAGTTGTGTCAGAAACATAAGTAGTAAATATAAGTTTGCGAACATTTAGGCCCTCATAATGTAACGGATGTACAACTACGGAACCCTACAGCGCGCGTGGCCCGAAACGTACTTGGACGGTTCTTAAACATTTATTTCTAAGTCACGCCCCTAAGGGCCGCGTGCATTATAATATTATTATGTATTTTATCTACACCCATACACAGTCAATATGTGTTCAGAAACCATACGTTATTGTTAGGTATGTTTTCAATGTACACCGCATCCACGCGAGTTTGCTAACAACAACGTACAACTTTAGAAGGGCAAATTTGCTTCCGCCGGCGCTAAGGTTGCACATCAAACACATTTAATAGGATATTATATACGGATATAGATAAACTAATATATGTAACTATACATAATTACGCCTTAAAACTCGTGTTATTTAGCCTCTCATTATGTAGCAGTTGCATAAAAACCACTATAATTTGCGTCCGTTGGACCTATATTGATATAGATAATAAATTATCCGTGTTTTAATGTTCTACTTTGAGTCGATTTACAGGATGTGATCTGAAATACAGAGAGATGCGGGTTGAGGGATAAGGTCCTATTCCTATGTATAATTGAAAATACGTAAGAGTATTGGTTGTACTTTCTTTCTCACGTTTCGTTTGAGTTGAGGGCATAAAATAACTATTTTCTGAATAGCGAGTTTGCAAAGTAGTATGTGCCTCTAGTTAGTAAACACAGCTGGAACAGAATGCCACTTGGAATTAAGCCCACCCTTAGTACATTTCTGTGTTTTATTGCAATAAAATTTAAATTCTAATAATAATATAATATAAAGGCGTAGGGATGTGACGACCCCATCGCCCACTGGTTTTCCAGTGCAATCAGTCAACGTAAGGCAGCCTGTGGCGGGCTGTTAGGGAGTAGCGACCCTACGTACCTGAGTGCTCCTGGGGGTGGCCTGTGGGTCGATGGTACAGGCCCCTCCGACTCTGGCTTGCCTTAACCGACCGTCCAGAGTGGAGTCGCAAGAGCTGTCGCTCGAGGGTGGATGTGGTCACCTAAGTGGCGAGTTGGCTATATGTTTAAAGTCCAGTGCCACCTCCCTCTCTGACCGGTGTTGCCCTTAGGCCATTTTATAATGTCGCTATTTTATGGGGGCCCATCTAGCAGAGAGCGAGTCACCGTCTGCCGGAAATAAAAATCTGAGACAGTTTTATTAGGCAGGCGTCCGTTGTCTCACCCAATAGCCCAGCCATTAGTCCATCAGATTCACCCAATAGCCCAGTTCATTTAGACTCCATCAATCAGCAATAGTTCCTATACACCCTGGCGGGTGCTGTCTCTGTGTGCGTCCCATGATACGGGCAGGGACAGCATCCGCTCAGTGTATCCCTTGCATTTCATTAAATTGTCAAAAGGGCCTCTACGTGTTGGCTATGTGGTACTCGTTGGCACTTCGGTGCCTCGGTACTTCGGCTCCGCGCACGCCTCCCAAAGGTCCGGGACACCATTGTCCCGTGAACGGGAAAGATATAATATTATAAACGTGAAAGTTTGTGCGGATTTATGGATGTATGCTTTGCGTGTAGACTCGCAGTTAAATGAAAGTCCCAGGAAAGGACATAGGATAGTTTTTATCCCGGAAAATTTGTATGGAAGTTTGTATGGAAGAGAGATAACTAGGTAAGCGTCTGAAATAAAAGAATAGCAATAACATTCTGACGCGATGACAGAGTTATACGCAGACGAAGTCGCGGGCAAACGCTAGGTAATAATAAGAATCTCTTGAATACCTCGCTACACTTGGGCTACTGTAGAATCTTTCGCATCACTCAGCATTCAGTATACCGCCCTATTTCATTTTGCTCACTTGAGACATAATCTAGTATGAAGACTGTAGAACATTTAAGTAACTCAAACTTTACACCCCAATAAAGTACTCGTAGCTAGGAATTTCAGGGATAAAGTGAAAACATGACTTGAACAATATTACGTTAGGGTAGTCCCTATAGTTTAGAAATTCTCAAGTGCTTGCATTTACCGACTTGCGTAGGTAACTTTTATTTATACTGGTAAGTTGGTACACATGTATAGCCTCTGACTACACCTACGATTTTTTTTAAATCACTGCCAGGTGACGTGAGCCAGTCATAATAGATTACTAAAACGTTTTAATTTTTGAAGCTGAGCTTTATGCTCCAGATAATATAGTTCAGTATAGACATTTTTGGCGTTTGTCACAGTACAGAATTGTTGATAAAATATACAGGTTAGCCAAAATCGGATATACTGAGAGGTATTTAACAGCCCTAGCAGCTGGGATTACCCTCGGGTAATCCCAGCTGCTAGGGCTGTTAAATACCTCTCAGTATATCCGATTTTCGGTGGAGTAAAAATCGAATAGGTAGGTATGGTAGGTTTTGCAGTTACAAAAAAGAAAGGTAGGGCACAGCAAAATGTTATTATCTATTGCTCGAATTTGCAGCTGCCCAACTGGGGAAGTACCTCCGCCTTGCAGAAGACCACAGCCATAAAAACGTTATTACTATACAAGCATTTAAAAATTAGTGTTGTGTTCCTGGAGGTGAGCAACGTTGCCAGAGCTCCGGAGGATGCACTTTGTGGAGGGCGAGGGACCTTTTGTCCATTCTGCTGTCAACACAGTGAATGATCAAATTTCATAAAGGGTCGGCAACGCGCACGTGACTCTTTTGGAGGTGCGGGCGTCTATATGGCTACGGTGTCCGCTTACCATCAGGTGGACCGTACGCTTGTTTGCCACCGTCGTAGTATTTAAAAACGATGAAACTATCTCGAACGTCTCGATCTCTAGTCACATTCGATAATCGTTTATATAAAAAGCTATTTTTTATCAGACCGCAAAACAGTATCAAGTTATGCAGTTACATAAAACATCACACCACTTTTATGACACAGAAATTAGCGGTATTAAGAGACCTGCTTATTCGTGAGTATACGTCATTCTGGTTTTAAAATTGGCTAGTGAAAGTGGTCATTAGACACAGCTTCCGTTTGCGTAATCACGAGAACTGCATCGCGCTATATCATACTTTGTTAATGTCGTATCTTAACTCAAATATAATAATATACTTCTTGTCGTAAAATTTTGAGAAAAAAGGAGGAAATTTTGGGAAATTACTGATTCCTAATTATAAAATATATAACTACATATAATATTAGTAAGTGCTGTTAACTTGCATGCATGTCACCACTTTTTAAGGGAAAAGGCAAACGAGAAGACATTGATTGCTACAGGCCCGTATCCATCATACCGGCAGTAGCAAAGGTGCTGGAAAACGGGCTAAGCTCACGCCTAACCGATTTTCTCGCCGCAACCGGCGCCCTGTCCTCGCGACAATATGCCTACCGAGCGGGTCGCTCAACGAGCGCGATGGCGCGCGAGCTGGTGCGCCGGGTGATGGACGCTCGCGAGCGCGGCCTGCAGGTCGCGGTGCTGTGCTGCGACTTGTCGAAGGCGTTCGATGTCGCCGACCACGGCGTGCTTGCTCTGAAACTGCGCCACTATGGCATTGACGGTAAAGCGCACGCCCTCGTCACAAATATCCTAGATGGCAGGTCGCAGGTAGTGGTGAGCGGTGGAGGGAAGGTAAGGTCAGATCCGATGTCAACTGCATTGGGAGTGGCGCAGGGGTCGTCGGTGTCTAATATACTCTTCTCGCTGCTTCTCAACGACCTGCCAGAGGCGGTACCAGCAGGAGAGATATTTATGTACGCCGATGACGTTGCCGCTATAGTATGCGCGCCCGACATCGAAAAACTCGAGCAACGGCTGAATGACGCGACATGTCAGGTGTCGCAATATTTCCGGTGCAATGGCTTGGCTCTGAATCTTACAAAAACCCATTTCCTCCACTTCCACCTAGGCGGGAAGCCTCCACGGAGTCTAAACGCTTTTGTAGATGACACCAAAATAGACCAAGTCCAAAACACAACGTTTCTCGGTTTCGAGTTGGACAGGGGGCTTCAGTGGGCATCGCACATCAAGAAAGTGTGTACCAAGCTCGGGAGCGCTTTCTTCGCGCTACGTCGGCTGGCGAGAGTGGTGCCCAGGGATGTGGTACGCTCTTGTTATTTCGCCACTGTACACTCGCTCCTACAATATGGTGTAGAGCTGTGGGGCCGCGCTGCCGAATGGGAGCGTGTCTTTCGCATGCAGAAGAGAGCCATCAGAGCGATTGTACAGGTAGGCCAAAGAGATTCTGCGCGACCGCACTTCAAGTCACTTGGAATACTCACATTACCTTCAGTGGTGATATTCCAGGTGGCTATGTATGTGCGATGTCACTTACACGAATATCCGAGAGGTGCCGACGTCCACGGTCGCAACCTGCGCAATGCCAACAGACTCATCGGAGTGAAGCATAAGCTGGCGAAATCTGCCAAACTCACTCACGTGATGGGGCCCGTAGTGTACAACCGCCTGCCGGCTCACGTCACTGACGCGCCGTCGCTGACCGCCTTTAAATCGCGTCTTAAACGCTGGCTTATCGAGCACACTTTTTATAGCTTTGTTGAATTCACTAAGTATAAGCATAGTACTTAGGTTAGTTTTTGACATTTTATTATTATTATTAGTGTGAAATTGTACCTGCATTATTCTACATTTTTATTCTTGACATTGATTTTGCTTTATTTTATTATTCTGACATTGTATTAATTTCCGACATTATTCTATCCTACATGTAGTAGGCATAATGTATTTATTTATTTTTTCTAACTTTACAAAGATTGTAACTTTTGTAACTATAAAATTGACATGTAATACGATATTATGAATAAATGATGATTATGATTATGATTATTATTATGATTACAGATCATTGTGTTTGTCAAGTGTCAACAACTGTCAAGTCTCAGTTAGCATGTTCAATGAACTTGAAATCTTATTTGTATTGGTCATGCTTTTTTGAAGGTGCTGCCGACTCTCTTGTTAGGTCGGGATTCGTTAAGGTACTTACTTATATATATTTTATATATATATATTCAAGGTTTACCAACGATTGTTGAAAACAGCACATTTAAAGTTTATTTAAGCGAAGTGGATATTGTGTTCAATCACTTATAGGTAAACACCACGTGCGAAACAGTTTAGAATGAAAACAGCTAACAAAAATTACTTATTAACTAGGTATACATTTAAGGACAGTTGATACAAATTTACCGAGGGTGTCCTAGTGGATATCGACCACGTCACTACAAATATTACAAATGTTGCATAGTAGCATATCGGAGAGTTACTACCTGACACTGATGTTCTAAGCGGTGGGCACAGAGGAGTAATGGGATTACGGGGATATAAAAAAAATTAGCTTTGCTAATAACTGAGAATTTGTGTAAGAAAAATGCGTCTAAGATCGTCCGCCGGGCTTCCAATGAGTCCATATTGAAATGCAGCAGCTGTCGTTGGTAGGATACAGATCTCTTAGCTACTACACCTGATTGGTAAGCTAAATGCCGAGTGAATCGCTTTTGTATCCGTTCTAGTCGTAAGCAAGGAGTAGCATAATGAGGCCGCCATACAACGCTACAGTACTCTAGTGTGCTTCGTGTGTAATTAGTATTTTTGAGGTACTGCGGTTAAATGATTTACCGCTTCGTATGATAAAGCAAGAAACATTTTCGAATAAATGACATGTGGGGAATAAATGACAACTTCCTGTCGAAGAGCAAACCAAGGTCGCGAGTGCTTTCAACTTCATCTAATTTGACACCATCTATGTTGTATTGTGACTGTATCACGTTGTGTTTTCGGGTAAACTTTATATGGAAGCATTTCTTTATGTTTATGCATACGGTTATAATTACACGGCAATATCTTCAGCTGAGTTAATAATGCGTGCGAACTTTAAGTCATCTGCATACATGCACTGCATGAAAAATGGAAGCAATCAGTAATATCATTAATGAATAAATTAAAGAGACTTGGGCCTAAATGCGATCCCTACGGTACGCCAGAAGTGATGTTCCGATAACCAGATTGATTGCCATTGATCACCACATAGAACCTTCAGACAAATTCGATTGCATTGCAACCATTGTAGCAAGGAACCTAATATCCCGTATGCCGAGAGCTTGTACACAAGAATCGCGTGAGAAAATTTATCAAAGGCTTTACTGAAGTCCGTATATTATTACATCAGTCTGTTTTCAGTTGTTCCGTAAATGTTACTAGGTGTGTGCATGTTGATCTACATAGATTGCTGATGCTAGATTGATCATGCTGATGATCAGTCAGATAGAGTTTCAATTTCCTTAACGTACGGAAAAACCAAAGATTCTAAGATTTTTGCAAAGCCAGTACTGTGACACATTCTCAAAATAAGCACATAATCATCATCATCATCCTCCTAGCGTTATCCCAGTACAGTTGCATCCTGAAGGATGCCTGGGGTCCGCTACCTAATCCCAAGATTTGGCGTAGGCACTAGTTTTTACGAAAGCGACTGCCATCTGTCCTTCCAACCCCGAGGGGAAACTAGACCTTATTGGGATTAGGTTTTGTCAAGTGAGTGGGCAACTTGATTGTTAGAAGTTTTCAAGCCGCCCGAAGGCCTCCAACTTGGCTTAACGACTGCTGCCATAAACAGCAACCGGGATCAACGGCTTAACGTGCCTTCCAAAGCACGGGAGCGCTCAGTTAGTATTAAATAAATAAATAAATAAAATAAATATTTGTGGACAATCTTACACAAATCAACCTAGTCCCAAGCTAAGCAAAGCTTGTACTATGGGTACTAAGCGACGATATACATACTTATATAGATAAATATATACTTAAATACATAGAAAACATCCAAGACCCAAGAACAAGTATTCGTGCTCATCACACAAATAAATGCCCCGGCCGGGATTCGAACCCGGGACCTCCAGCTTCGTAGGCAGGGTCACTACCAACTAAGCTAAAGCGGTCGTCAACCACCACCACCACTACCACCACCACCACTCAAAGCGGTCACCCATCCAAGTCCTGACCGCTGCCCACGTTGCTTAACCTTAGATACCGCAAGCGGTACGCAGGCGCCGCTGGGCCACGAGCGCTCCTAAAATAAGCACATAATAAGCATGATGCTTATAAGCATGCCTTTGAGCTGTACCTACACATTTGCTTGGAATAAGCATGCCACTACCATGCTCATTAAGCAAGCGCGTCCGCTCTTGCTAATCTTGCTATTACCATTCCCCCTTTCACCCGCACTTAAGGTAGCATGCTCAAAGATAGCACAGGCTGCTATTTATTAGCATGCTATTAAAAATCATACGAGCACGTCGTAGATACACATGCTAACAGCCTAACAGGTAGCATTTGCTCAATATAGTAGCGTAGCATGCTTTCGTGAGTTTCGTGCTAATTTCGGGCATGTATATTAGTACTTTTAGGGACCAAAATGTCCATGGAAAATGGAAATTGATAATTTATTTCAAACGTAACGAAACGTGCTCACATTAATTTAATTCTGTGAATGAGCGTGTGATATTCTTAAATGTTTGCGTTTCTTTTGTCGAGTAGAAACGGGTAAATTCCAATAAATTATTTGGCATAGTATATTTATACGCATAATCTTGTATCACTTACCTAAGATAACACATCTTAGTCATGGTAATTTAGTGACCTGAACTTTTAAGTTTGTAAAATTTTACAAAGTATACGGAATAAAGGTTAGGAGACTGTTAAGCAAACAAGTCTTATTAACTAGTGTTACGGTATATATAATAGTCTTTATTTAACATATCTTCCCGAAGATTTCACGGTTCGAAAACAATTGCCATACGATAAATAAATAATAAACGTAATCAATCATCGAGGTCAAGGAACGGTACGCGCGGTCATAATTGTGTGGGTGACCAAATCTTTTGTAGGTTTTTTTCACTTCTACTAATTTGTACAGTAGAGATAAATCTGAAAAAAGCCGTATATTAGTACGGAGCCCTCAGTGGGCGCTCACTTGTCCGGTTTTTTTTTTTGATAGATTTTCCTCTTATATTTTCAGGTCTTTTATCCACGCTCGCTCATACAGTGTGGGGCGTTCAACTGTAGAAGTTATTCTTCGCTTAAAATATACCGTCCAATTTTCAGGGTTTCAGGGTTCTTCTAGTGTTTACCTGTGTGTTCATGTTTTTTATTTATTTTGCTTTTATTCACTTCAACGATTTTTTATGCTTTTCGATTGTGATAATTATTTTTTATTGGAAAGCAGATAACTGCTCGGTAGTTCCATGTAAATTTATGATATCCATCGGATATTGCGACATCGGATTTTTTTTTAGTAAATCACCTAAGAAACCTCAAAAGTGACGGTAATGGTAATAATGACCTGAGATAACCTATGGAACCGCCGCATCGGTCTAGCTTTTCGTTTTTTATAATAAATGTAATAAGCAGGTTTATTAAATTTTCTCTTGTCAGAGTATAGACGAGGTAAAATACCATCATATTAACCTAATTGTGTCTTTTAATAATGCGTTATTTTAGTAGGCTGAGTAAAAAAAGGAAAATACAGACTCAACTTTAGATTTCTTTTCTATCGAGAAAAATGTTAAGCAATCATGTTTTGGCTATTGTCAGTACCACAGTCATATAGCCAAGAATCATATATCTAAAAATGAATCCCTATTGTTTCCTCGTCTGGACAGAACAGCGTTTCAAAGGTTCTAAATTTCTCGTTGTAGCGCCTTAAGCTTCGAGAACCCATACTTACTTAAAATATTTGTTAACACGGGCCTGACGCGATATTTATTCTTTGCCTTTATATTTCCGACGATTTACCTAATCATTAAATTTTGCCTCAAACTGAATTATAACTTCGTGCCGACCGAAGTACAACAGAATGTATATGCCATTTCAATTAAAAAATATAAGTTTAAAAAACCAAAAGAACTTACCTGACAATGAAAGCGTCCACAGATAATAATCATATGTATCTTTTAAAACACTCTGCGTTGAATTTAATATTACTGTCGTCATTTTTTGATTTTATCTGTAACAAAAAAAACAGACGTTAAACATAGAAATACAAGAAAACCTGCATTTTTTATCAAACAGTTCTTCATAAATCATACTGAGTTCTATGCGATTAGCGAAGTATAATGTAAATAATGTAGTACTTTGCGATTCAAACAATATTAGAAATGGATTTGCAAGCTATAGTGCGAGTCCTACACGAAGGCCTGTGAGGGGCACAGCCCAATCCAATCCGTCAGTACATTGGCGCATATACTAGTATGAGTTTCGCTGTTTACGCACTATAGCAATTTTGGATTGCTAGCCTGAAATCAATCCATTTAAAAATATATATATACGTGAGCGTGTGCTTAATTATTGTTCCGAAGAATTTATTAAGTTTCCATTGACCTATGAACTTGAAATTTGGTGATAATGTTTATTATTACGTATATTTTATTAACAAATACTAATATACTGATAAATCATATTTTTTCTTTAAAATTTCTTTATTTTACCTATTAAAACCAATTTAATTTTGCGGTGGTTTGAAACCCTAAAATGTGCGAAGTCCGACACGCACTTAGTCGTTTTTTTACGTCAATTGTCGTCGTATTAATAATGTTAACAGTGTTTCTTTGTCGGAATCCATATACTTAAGTGGACACTGATTTTATTATGTTACCAAACTTTCAAATTTTATCCTCTATCGTGCCAAATATTAAACATAGTGTGTTGCGGCGTGGTTGCAGCGTTGTCAGGGCAGGGACGCTGACTGTGCGGGCCTGAAGAGACTCTGACCATTTTGAAAGACGTTAGAGACGTCACGTTGTCGCTGCGTGGGCGCTGGTGAGACGCTGCGCGAAAGTTGACTGAATTTTAATTTTTATTTACGTCATTGGGAGGCTGCTGCCTGCTGCTCCTCAAGCCACCAACGGAATGGTGGCAGACGTCCACAGTAATTTTTATACATCTTTCTTAACCACTGTACAAGTTTTCATGCTAGAGGAAGTTGGTCATCGTGGCCTGGTGCTGGCCCGCGGTCTAGTAGTGTCTGGTCTCTCTCTGAGTCGGTGAGCCATTGTAGGATGACGTTTAGGTAATTATTTTCTTCTGAATATTTTTTTCGAAATTTATGATGTGCAATTTTTATTATAATACCTACATAGCTATATTGCTTCTTTCCTAAAGTGACTTCATTAATCTAGGAATTTGTAAAGTCTTTGTCCCTTAGAAAATCTGTTGCGAGCATCAAAGTTTCTTAATATTGAACTGAGCCTAATTCTTCAAATACTATCATCAAAGTGCCGGTAAGTATTACTTTAAAGTGGGTACGATAATATATTAATTATGAATTAACTTTCAAAGGGCTAACTCAAATACTAACTTACTCTTGAGTCGAGCCTCTCTTAGACTCGGAAGTCATTTTAATTAAATATTCCTTTGACAAAATCATTTCTATAGAGCTGGTCATGAGAAGATAAATCTTGCTTTAACATATATTTTCATAGGAATCGTAAGTGAAGAACTTTAAAAGTGACAGACTGAATCATTAATTCGTGAATGACGTCATGGTCCCTGCTGGTAAATCAACAATGTTTCGTAGATGCCATATGCTTATGCATCTGCAAAGTTCTTCATGGCTTTAAAAAAATATCTCATTGATTTATGTCCTTATAGTTTAAAAGAATATTATAACCGATTATAATTACAGCCTCAAAAATTTTTGTTTATCCCTAAATTTTCATTCACTTCACATTCACAAGTGTATAAATACTTACAATGTTTAGGTTAGTCTTTATCTTTAGTTCATAAATATGTTGCTACACCCTACTAGGGTCCATGTTTGTACTGGCTAGCTTCACTAGCTTGTAAGAACACCTTGTAAAATACCATGGTTGCAACAAATAAATGAAATGAAGTTCTGAGAGATGGAAAATAGTATTGACTTCACTGGAACTACTAACATAGCGATGTCGCAGGAAAATTTCTGCTTACAATTCTTTGCCCCCCTGGCTAGATGCTGGGCAAGAGCAATCCCATTTTTAATGAAAAAAAAATACTGAAGTATATACTGTATGTATGTTTTATAATTATAACTGTGACGGAGACGGAGTTTTTTTAAACTCCGTCTAGGTTAGGTAAGGCTAGGTAGCGCTAGGTTGGTCATTGGCGGAAATTATCCCAAGATGCTGCCGGCGTTTTCCCGCTACACAGCAATTAAGCCTTTGTTCGAGACATGCGCAGCTCTGGGATTAAAAGTAGGTATTAAAACATTAATTAGTTTTGTTTGTTTTAAACTTTGGACGTTCACACGATTCTTTAGAAAGCCCTCAAGTTTAAATCCACTGTAGCTCTGGTATAAGTTTTTTCGAAACATTAACTAATTCGAACGCGTTTGCGTTTTGTCTCAAAATGTATGAAAGTGGTATGAAAACGTGAACAGCGCCTCTGGTAGTCACTAGTGGAAACTAAAACAGCGAGTATAACATTTGTTGCTAACCGATGAACGCGCGTATTTAAAACTCGGTGAGAGCGTTTTCATACATTTTGAGACAAAACGCAAACGCGTTCGAATTAGTTAATGTTTCGAAAAAACTTATAGGTACTAGAGCTACTGATTGTAAAACAGAAGTCGATAACTACCAAAAGTAGGTTGAAATATTCAATACGCAACCTACAATTTAAGGAAGGATTTCGGCAATGCCGGATTTCTCCGAACAGGTTTGCACGCACTTTATCATTGATTAACTTTTTAACCGCTATCGTGACGGAAGAGTTGTACAGTTGTTGAAAACAAAAACTCGATTTTTATGAATTGCTTTCACGTCCTTTCCCTATAATAGTTTTTTGGTGGTATATTGTGTTGTTCAATATAGTATTCAACCATAAAAAATCCTTATGTTCATTTATTTTTTAATTGTAAATATATGTGATGAGAAATAATATGGCGCTGACATAGTGTGCCCACTTGATTAACTGTTGCCTCAACGATCCTTTAGCATTCATGACAATCATGACTGTTTAAGATTCCGATGTACAGTGCGTGTTTTCCATGTGAACTTGTTGCTGAAAATATCCCTTTTTTTTCAAATTCATAATCAAACTATTTTTTTTTTAACTAACTAGAGTAAACTTTTAAAAGGTATTACGTTCGATGTTCGTTCATTTGGTTCATATGGAGGACATACGCTTTAAATATAACAGTCGGGTAAGTCGAATTGAGACCCTCGTCCCTTTCAAAATAATATTGTAACACAATATTTATTGTATCACCAGAATAATCACTGCATATATTTTTCACAAGACCAAAATTGTCTGCTGAAGTTATATTAAGCCGTCCTCTCCCGGCGAAAAAAATATACAATGCCATTCTTTTGTTATCTGCCCTGGGACCCCAGGGACGGGTAGACGACGGGCAAGGCAACACGGTGCCATTGCCTCATGGGATCCGTTAGCATCCAACAGTTCAGAGAAAACACTTTCCAACGGAAAGTATTAAAAAGGTAGGTAATAATGTAAATATTCAATCATTTCAAGTTGGTTGAAAATGACAACCTGTTAAACAATCGTTTCGTTTTTTTTTACATATTTTATTTGGATCACGCCATCATACTACTCCTTTCTTGCTAACGGGATAAACAACCATGAATAATTCCTATTATATATATATTGTATTAATTATACATAAGTACCCGAAAAAAATTGTGGACAATCTTATTACACGAATCAACCTAGTCCCATACTAAGCAACGCTTGTACTATGGATACTAAGCGACGATATACATACTTATATAGATAAATAGATACTTAAATACATAGAAAACATCCAAGACCCAAGAAAAATATTCGTGCCCATCACACAAATAAATGCCCTGGCCGGGATTCGAACCCGGGACCTCCAGCTTCGTAGGCAGGGTCACTATCAACTAATCTAAAGCGGTCGCCAAATAAAATATATTTGTCTTACATTATAGAAAAGATTTATTTGAACTGTCTAAAACTGACCACAGCCTATATCTTATGGCAACATTAAAGCGGTCATCTATTGTACCGTCACTTCCTCTCTCGATGGTCATTCACAGAAGTGAAAGTGACAGCGAGACGAAAAATACATAGATACGTTTGTTTGAAAGAGAAAGCTTATGTCCTATAACACGTACCGTTCTTTGAGAAGAGTTTCCGTATTGAGCGTGGCCGTTGGGTAGCGTCAGCACAGCAATAATAAAATTGTATACTTTGTTGGTAGAAAACGGGCGGGGCCCCTGAAGGTAAGTTTATTTTACAACAAATGAAGCTTATATACTAATATTTTAACTTTCAACTCGATTAATTCTGACATCATTTATGAGTAGAGTATATCGTTGCATCAAAACTTAACTACTTCGAGTAGTGCAATGTAGCTCATTTCTTAAATGTTAGTCCATTAACTGACGGCGGTCAAATGCCCGTAATGACCCATTTACGTGTAATTAAATTACTTTCTTACTATTTTGTTGCAATATTTTAGTCAGCATTTCACTAAAAGCTTGTATGTGTAGGTTAAAGTTTTTGGTTTTATATTGTTAAAATATTATAATATGCCATTCAAGTATTCACCTCATCTTTGCCCTCCGGCTAGATGCTGGCCAATAGCAATCCCATTGTTAAAAAAACCCTATAAAATATATACATAGGAAATGACTACTGACGATCGCTTAATGAGAAAATACTTACAAGGTACTTTCCCAAAAGAATCGGCAAAAGAAAATAAAGAATTAAAAATATTGTTCATGCGAACTGTACAGTGATGCGTAAGTTTCGTACCATTGACAGAATAGAGAAAGCAAAGAATAACATCAAAAATAGGTACATGTCTTTTGCTTGTGTCGAAATGTAAGTACTGTTACGTTTTTTGTTTAAGCAAAAACTAGTTATACATGGATGTAGCACACATTATTATTCTCTATGATAACCATCAATTATACGCACATAATAATATATATTTTTTGTATAATGCTTTTTAATTTTTGTATGTATTTATATAGTTTGTTTTTTATAAACCTGTTGTAAAATAAATTGTCTTAAGAAATTGAAGTAATAAAGAAAAAAATAACAATATTATAGTATGTTTTGTAAATATTGTTTTATATTTTACTTTTTATGAAAATATTGTACAAATCTAACCCATGTAGAAAAATAAATACTGAGAATAATAATAATAAAGTTATTTGCAGAAAAAGGGTATGGATTACCTACAGTCATAGGTTAAAATAAGAAAAAACCGGCCAAGTGCGTGTCGGACCACGCACAATGAAGAGTTCGGTACCGTACCGACACCCTCGTCCACATTTAAAACCGCCATCCGATACTCAGAAAAGGTCGTATCTTCATAGGGAACCCACAACACTTACGTCCTAATGTTTGGGCAAGACAGTTTTTCAGTAATAACTCAAACACCATTAGACCAATCTCTTTCTAAACCAAAATCATTGGAATTATTTATTAATGTTCACCACCTCAAGTTTTTCTAAATTTTTAACTTCATATATTGGAGATTAGAGAGGGAAGGGGGCACACTTTTTACGACTTTGACACCTAATATTTCACCAACGGATGACTTAAGTGGAAAAGTTTTTTTAGAAACCCCCATTAACATTTTAAGTGCCAAGTCTTGGAATAAGATGCTAAAACGGACCCCAGAGTTAATAAAAGAAAAGAAAAATGAAAGATCGCAAGGAGGATGATGATGTGCACTTTAAAGATTTTGTGCTCGGTACATGTCCCAATATTATGCAGAATTCGCCCCACTCAGCTCTTATCTCACAAACGCGGGTTAGCTATAGTAGTATTTATGACACATACGAACACAAACACAATGTGAACACAACATAGCTCCTACGCTGTCGCACACAAAAGGCAATGTGCATGTATTGCCTCAACACACAACCATGGCTCACCCGCGATCGTAAGATAAAAGTACTGAAACTGAAACTTCAATGTGCTCTTTACTTGATAATAATGATATCCCTATTTTCGGAGTCTTTATTACAACTTAATTCACTATAAAAGACGAGTATTACGAGTAGTCTGTAAAGTTATGGAATGCTTTACCGTCTCCATTTAGGCAGCGCAGGTCAATAGCGTCGCTGAAGGCAAATTTGACAAAGTTGTGGCTCTCTGAGTTTTCGGTTAAGGTTTTTGCGGTTATAATTTTATTTTATTTATTAATACAATACAATACAATACAAATACTCTTTATTGCACACCTCAATAAATAGAACTATTACAGAGTATGTATATTTAAATCTAGAGGTAAACAACAGGCGGTCTTATCATATTAATATTAGCCTTTAGATCTGAATTGGTGGTGTTTGAGTTGAATGGTATTGTTTTTTCTTCTTTTCTTTGTTTCACAAAATGTCACGCAATTCAGTGTGCCGTAAAGCATAGGCCTCCTCCAATTGTCTCCACTGGGTTCTGTCCCATGCAACTCTTGTCCAACGTGGTCCCAAGGTAAGCCTGATATCGTCTTCCCATCTCTTTCTTCATCTTAAAGAGATGGGAAGACGATATTTTATTTATTAATATAGTATAACTTATATATTGTATAAATATATATTTATTTACGCGGTATATTTCGATTTCATATTTCTTCGAGAAATTTTAGTTACATTTAGTCACACAATTTCTCATTTTCTCAAAGGTTAGCTGGTAGCTGGTCTTCAAACGCTTCATTTTAATACGTCACTTGCTAGGATAGAAAATATTTTTTTTACGGAACACTCAAAATGGAGTCTACAGTCCGCCATATTGTTTTTATTGCAACGTCACATATCCTGTCACCCGGGGTGGCGTAAGGATTCCAACGATACCTCACACATCTAAATCGATTAAGGCGTTGAGAAGTTCGGGGGGAACAAAAAAATTTACTTACATACATACACACATACATGAAACCTGAAAACATTAGGGCCTTTTCACACTTGCAAGCGATTTGCCAGCGATTTCTATACAAAACTCGAACGCGACGATCTCGTTCGAATTTGTATAGAAATCGCTGGCAAATCGCTCAAGTGTGAAAAGGCCCTTACACTCCTTTTTTTTGGCAGTCGTTTAAAAAATAGTTACCACCTAAGGCCATCAGAGGTGCAGCTTGCGTTGCCTTACAAAATGAGACTACACGCAAACGCGTATGTTGTGTTTTGTTTCGAAAAAAGTCATACTAGAGGTACAAACAAACTGTCCACCACCATCATAAATAGCCTTAAAAAAATTAACGGTACATTGTTTGACCCACAGTTCCACCAATCATAGACCTCAATTTACAATTCGACACATTATAGAATCATACATAGATTAGAAATCATTCATTACTTAAATCTTAAATAGGCATAGTGAATTCAGCCGCCCGTATCCTTGGCGGGGACTGTTTTCTAATACTACAGGACTAAAAAAAACTAGAAGTACAAAACCGTTTTTATCGAAAGTTAATTGGTCATCATTCTCTTGTACCAATATTTAATGAGACAACACTGACGAAAAAAAACAGCTGATTACTGTTTTTAATATATATTCGGCCTTAAGACACTTGGTCACAATAAAATACAAAAGTGTTAACTTATATATTTGAAATTAACCGTACCATTTACTTATAGGTATTTAAATATTTTCATAACCGGCACTGAGTCAAGTAGGTACTAATCAACTAATCTATATCAAACAGGATTTAAAAAAAAACACAAATTACAAGCTATTATTTTAAAGGGGTTCCTTGCGAACTATTATTAGTTCAGCCATTAATGTTTTATCATTAAATCTGACGACAAACAGATGTTTTGTGATATGTATCCCTATATTCACTTATCTTATCCACATAATGATGGAAACATAGACGGGACATGAGCAATAAAATAAAAAAAGTTGCAGTTTGAGTTAGTTGAGGATCCACTCCTATTGTAACACCATCAAAACTTAGTTCTGTATGGTCCTGTCATATTATTTGTAAAAATATTTGTGGAAAGAAGCAGAAATAAATTGAAATACTACGTTGCTGATCCCATATTTTTGGCCAGTGCAAAAAAAGTTAACTGAATATTGCAAATCTGTGGTAAGGTAGACTTTCCAATAACGAAGCCATGCTTTTTAGCGTCCGTCCGTCCGTCTGGCTGTACCAAGCAATAGTTAAACAGTTGAAATTTTCACAGATGATGTATTTCTGTTGCCGCTATAACAAAAAAGACTAAAAAACAGAATAACATAAATATTTAAGGGGACTCGCATACACAGCCGTTTTTATAGATAATGGTACGGAACCCTTCGTGCGCGAGTCCGACTCGCACTTGACCGTTTTTTTTATAAAATCTCAACAGTTCTTTTTCATGGTTTACAGCTGAATAATATTCTTTAGTAATAGTGACTATACTAAACCCTAGAATGTAATACTCTGTACTTATTAGTTACTACTAACATATATGAATAGACCCACATTCTGAAAATGTAAGATGAATTCAATAAGTTTCACGCAATCTGAAAATATCTAAACTCACCTTCAAATATCCTAACTGTTATCGAAAAACTCACTTCACTTTTCAAATTTTAAATTTGGAACACTCGCGCAGCGTCCGCTGCGAGCTCCTCTGCGTGACTGCGCGCGAGACGGCTGCGGCAAGAAAAATCAAAACTTCCTGCCAGCATCTTTTACTCTTCAAAATTCGTAGGCATCAATCAAATATAATTACTACTTGTGCAAATAAACATGAGATCTCTAGTAGTAACATCAAACGTAACTACGCGTCAAAAATCTTTATTGTAAGGGTAAGTATAAGACCTCTTCATATGCATCGTTACTTTTGATGCTGACTGCACTGGAAGATGTAAATGACACCTTAAAAAACTTTTTTTAATACATAAGCGGACCCGAGGCATCCTTCAGGATGCAACTGTACTGGGATAACGCTAGCAGCAGGATGATGACATCATTGCCGTGGCCGGGTAGGAGGTATTTGCTGGTAGGACGAAATTGCGAGTTAATAACTCCTAAAAGCGGTCACCCATCCATGAACTGACCTGGGCCGACAGCGCTCCTAAGGAAATTATCGTCGCCGGTGGTGCCGAGCCTTGTGTGTACAACCTTTAGATATACTGCTTCACTTAATTTTGGGATTTACGAGAGCCGGATTTACATTAGAGACTACAACTATGTATAAAGGCCGAAAGTCCGATTCCACTCTCACATAGAATCAAAACATGCGCAGATATATATGTTATTAATTCAATATTGATAGACAAACCGCTCACTAATTACCGTTTGATCATGAGGTGATATTGAAGTGCCTCTTCTTCTTTGAAGTTTCTCATCAATAAGGATCAGTTACCCGGTTGTCTAAATACCATTTTCTAGGCTTTCAACACTGTAATTGACATTCGCTTCGCGATTACTCGCTTGCTACTATTTGAAGGACCTGTCTGAATTGCTGGAATCTTCTCAGCTAGGCTGGGTTATATATTATAATCATACTCATAATCAGAGCTTTATTCGTGATACCAACACACAAAACATAGTATTATAAAAAACAAAGGAAATAGGAACTGCCGTGTCACGAAATGGACCCAACTCAGCATAATGCTGGCTTAGCAGCCAGCGCTGATCTTCCGTAGGCCCCATTAAGTGAAGAAACGGTAGGTAGCACATACCTACAACAAACAATAGGTAGATACAACAGTCACAGTATAGGCAATCACACAGTAATAGATTTAAATAATAACATTAATAACACTAAAACCAACATTTAGTTCGCAATAAAACAAAATAATTATGATTATTTAACTTAACAGAAAAGTAAAAACGTAAATAATTGGCTACGTCTTTACGTGGCTTAATTTTGCGCAAACTATGAACGCAGCCCTTATCGCTGCTACTAGCGCCAGCGGCGAATGACAGAAACAGCAACGTCAGAATGAATAACAGCGGAATAACAAGTCAAAAGAGTGCATTTGCTATATTTACATGGTTTTAACTAAAATAGTGCACATAAAACTTATCCTAAGATGACATTCTAACAAAGGGAAATACTTACATGGCAATGCAAGTATTTCCCTACGGTATTTTAGGGTTCCGTTGGTACCCAAAAGGTAAAACGGGACCCTATTACTAAGACTCCGCTGTCCGTCCGTCTGTTCGTCCGTCTGTCCGTCTGTCACAAGGCTGTATCTCATGAACCGTGATAGTTGAACTACACAGTTAAAATTTTCACAGATGATATATTTCTGTTGCCGCTATAACAACAAATACTAAAAATAAAATAAATATTTAAGGGGGGCTCCTAAAAAAAGAGACATAAAAAACTTTGCTCGTTGCCTTCATCAGGTGCTGGGTCTCAAAATGTATGGCAAAACTAAAATCCGACTCGTACTTGACCAAAATTCTACTTGATATTATTTAACGTTATTATTTATAAATAATGGTACGGAACGGAACCCTTCGTGCGCGAGTCCGACTCGCACTTGGCCGGTTTTTTATCATACGCTACGCTACAGTTGTTCAAGCTACGGCTGTCAAGCGGCGGTCGTGGGTTCGAATCCCAGCTCGTACCAATGAGTTTTTCGGAACTTAAGCCGGCCGCACATTGCACACGTTTTAGTCGGGGTCGTTCGCACGAGTATATTTCGTACGAAAACGTGTCCAATGTGCGACGGGCCTTATGTACGGAATATCATTTGATATTTACCGTTAGCTTTTCGGAGAAAGAAAACATCGTGAGGAAACCTGCATACATCCGCGAAGAAATTCAAAGTTGTATGTGAAGTCCCCAACCCGCTCTGGGCCAGCGTAGGGACTACTGCCCAATCCCTCTCATCTATGAGAGGAGGCCTGTGCCCAGCAGTGGGACGTATATACTCGTAAGCTGATGATGAGTCTAGGTTTAGTGAAAAGTATGAAAAACTAATTTTGGATTCTTTTGATAGTACATACTTTCGTATTTTTCCCGTGGAGTAAATTCGGTACATCGCTTCTAGTTTGGTAGAAATTTGGGTTTTTCAACTTTATCCCATTTTCGAAGTTACCACAATTCACCTTTCCAGTATTTTTGTTAGTCTCAAGTAATATATAAGACAAACCTAAATAACCTACTCCCGAGTTTTACAATAACAAACGCGTTAAATTTATTTAAGCGCTCTCGTCTTTAACCAACATTGTTCAAACATCCGTCGAAGGTACTTGAAACTTTAGTAAAGCTTAAGCAAATCTATCAATATTTTGTTAAACCGGTAAAACTTTCGCACTTATATTAATGTACAAACACATTTTTTTTTATTAACTGATCACACTGACATACCCATCGAAATATTAATGATTACTTAATTTATATATAATTTTTAGTAATTTCCTGATTGGTCGATTTTAGTACAGCTACTCGTATATTCTGGTTGGTTGATACCTACCCAATACCAATTTTTTTAATCAGTCAAATTACTGTTCTGATTGGTGGATTTAATAGGTGAAGTGTTGTTTTGTAAATCATGATATGTATACATATTTTCCCTAGGACTTAAATGTACTACTTTACCCCGCTTCACAAGTCTAATATGACACACTTTTCGAGCATTTGAGAAGTGAAAAATTTTTTCCCGTCGCCAAACGCTGTGGAAAATAATAATGATCATTAAACCACTTGGGCGTGTCATCTCCACACCTCGCTCGTAACGCGTCATTATGACACAGTTTACTGTAATATAAAGTGCGACACTGATCACCTAGGTACTGACTATCGCCACTTGCTATGCAGACAAAAGTTCGCAATGAATGGTGAAAGTTGCTTGTCGGCTCAGTCCGGATGGCTCTTAGGAGAATAAGGCTGGTCGCATATTGGACGCGTTTTCGTACGAAATATACTCGTGCGAACACGCACGAAGTGTATGTGTGTGCGTTTTGTTCTCTGTATCAAATAATTACTTAGTTAATATTATTTTAGTTTATCTTGTAACGTTCAAACACAATGTATACTTAAAATTATTTAAACTGTCCGAGTTTTACCAAATTAGTCCATTCAAAAAGCGACTTTACTGTAAAAGCAAGAAGATTCACAATCTAATGGCAGTTTTCTAAAAAAGTCGGACATCTTAAATAATTTCATCTATATTTATTGTTTATGAATAAATGAATTGAATTGAATTGAAGCCGCGCGAACAATCCCGACCTTGAAAGTACTACGGGAATGCGCTCACTGGATGCGACTACGACCAATTCGTATCCAGTGACCGCGCTTCCGTAGTAATTTCAAGGTAGGGATCGTTCGCGTGGCTTCGTGCGTGTTCGCACGAGTTTAACTTCGTACGAAAACGTGTCCAATGTGCCACCAGCCTAATATTTTCAATGCGCACCAAGATAAACATTTGATAGAGACAGAGCTATAGTATTCGCATTCCAGTACGAATGACACTTGCCTTTGGTAATGTATATAGGTCCAAATTGTCAAAGCCCCGAATATCCGTATACCGCTGTAAGTATTATCTTATATCTTTAAACGAGCAATTCTTGTATATCTTATATCTTTAAACGAGCAATTCTTGTATATTTATTTATTTATTTATTTACTTATTTATTTATTTATTTCAGGAATCTCGGAAAGGACTCTAACGATTTTGATGAAATTTGGTATGTGGGGGTTTTCGGGGACGAGCAATCGATCTAGCTAGGTTCATGCCCGGAAAAACGCAGAGCAAAGCTCGGCCGCCCAGATATTTTTATTAAAATGGTGAAATAAGATAATAATTTATCTTTACCGTTACGTGAGTTCGTAATAATTAGGTATTTTTGTCGTTCTACGAGTACCATATGCGAAAAGCAACTGTATCTTGTTCCAAATTTCAAGTATATCAAGATATTAGGGTGTATTTCAAGATATTATGTCTTCATTATGTCGTTGTTTCAAGACATTATGTCTTGAAATACACCCGATTTGTACAAAAAATGTGATATCATTAATTCTAAACGGAAAATAAAGTTCAATGTTTATATAAATGACATAGTAAAATGCACTGTACAAATAGGCCGACTTTGAAAATATTCAATACAGCCTGTGGTCTCCCGGAGAAAAAAGCAAAGAATAGGATTCTTTTGTTATGATCTCTTACATCGGCGACACCGGGTGGAGTCATACGTAGCTATGTTCACGAGTAGTCTGTAGGTGAATATTTTTGTGCAAAGAAACGCATATATTTAGAAAATGTTTACTTTCACTATACTTCATTATTGTCTGGTGGGAATAAACGCTCATAAATTAAACATTGTGCTATTAATAAGTAACGTACGTGAAACCTAGCGCTCAAGATGAAGCAAGAAACTTAAAACTTTTGTTGTAGAAGAACTGTGATGCGAGACTTGCATCTTTTTAACATGTAATGTTTTTGATGGGATTTATTATACAAATACGACATAAGTATGGGCATATTTACGTTTTGAATTTTTATTTACATTTACGTTTTGAATTTTTATTATTAAAACTAAAACTTAATAATGAATATAAAAAGTAATAACTATATAATAGGCGATAAGACCACCTATTGCCTGCCTCTACTTTATTAAGCCTAATGTTCTGCGCCCGTAGCACATGTTGCGCTCGAGAGTATATCGACTTATCTCGAGCTAAGCGTCTTTTTCTGATTGGCGCTGTTAGAAAGTGACGGATAGCTCGAGATACGCCGACATACTCTCGAGCGCAACACGTGCTAGGCCTACTGTACTGCGTTTTTAGGGGTGTCATACGGTATTAGTATTGTATTATATTGAAATCCTTTGACCAAGGAGACTCAATTACATCTCCGCATGTGTATTTCTTTATTGTATTTTGCCTACGGAGACTCTTAAGGCTGACTGATAGAATAAATTGTACTTGACTGTGGGACTCTATTCGCTTCTAATAAGCGTGAAAGAAGCCTGGAAATCATAGCAAGCAAATACAGTGGTAAAATATTGCTCGTGAATCTCTTGGTGTGAGATAATTCTCTACCTTCAATTTCAATTTCAATTTATTCAATAATTGCAACATTTGCAACCATGGTGTTACAAGTTCTTATTTATAGATTAGTAGGTACATCATGGACCCTGTTAGGGTGTAGCAATTTATACGTATCTGAATCTAGTCTAATCTATTCCAATTATTATTTATGATAGCTGTTTAACAATTTCAATAAGTTAGGTAGGTTAAGGAGTTATATAAATATTATGTAATAGGCAAATGGGTCGTTTAAAAAAAATATATAATATACCTACATAGGGCTTTAATTATATACTTATATATGTTGTATGGCTAACTTTCGTTACTCAAAGGACGCGATCGTAATTTTTATTTTTCTATGAATCAAAATTAAATAAAAGAATAAAATAAATATTGCGTAATTTGTAATAAACACTATGCGATTAAAAATATACCTACTAAAATATTCTAACATAATTAATTACCTAAGACTCTCTTTATCTCTCTCTTTGTAATTTTTTAATTATTTTTTTCTCTTCACCAATTTAAATAAAATTCAATGACATGCATATTTGCATATTGAGAGCCAAAATATTGTACGCCAAATTCTGGCAGATTGTAATGTAACTAAATATTAACCCTACCACCAGTTTATAACCACTCACACTCAAACAATAAATAATTTGTATTTGTATTTGTATTGTATTTTTACTATGGCATGTCAGATTCATAATAAAAATAATTATTTTATGTCACACCTGGCCATAAAGTGGCCATTATCGCACACTCCGCGCGCGAAAAAACCCACTTCCTGGCCAGGGGGTGACATAAAATTTTGTACTTACCACGGGCGATAATAAAGAAAGCCTCAGATCGCATATTTATCGCCCTTGCCTTCGGCTCGGGCGTAAAATACCTGCGATCTGAGACATTCTTTGTTTTATCGCCCTTGGTAAGTAATGTACTATTATTAGTTTGGTTAATTTTATTAAAATAATTCGATTAAAATAAATAGGTTATGCTGCATCGAATTGGATATCTTTAAAAAAGTCGTCACTAGAATATGTATGTATGTAAGCACTTACTTGGAACCCTTCCACAGGGCTCCGATCTCGGGGGCCTTTTTTAAATTAGTTATAATATTATTTTAGTTCCTATGTTGATATATTTTGTGTTGTGCTGAATAAAAATATACAGCACTTTATTGTACAATAACAGGTTTAATACAGTACCTACATTACACACATACACACATTATTATTACTATTCTATACATATATGTGTATAGAATAATAGCATTTTTGAATTAATATCCGTTTTATTCAAGTGCCCCAATGTATAGGTAGGTAATTTGTTGTATATTTTAGTGCTGTTTTAGTGTAATTGATCACAAAATTAAACTTAGGAACATCACTCTTGAATCCATTACATCTATATAATAATAATCGCTTTAGCTTAGTTACCATGCCTACGAAGCTGGAGGTCCCGGAGGAGGATTATATTTCGTACGTGAAAAAGACTTATTAAAATACGAAATATAATTTGGCTCCGTATCATAACTAGTCGCGCAATTAGCGCACAGAACGTAGAAAGAGGATCCTATAGAAGGGGGGTTAGCGAATGTCCAACAGGGACGGAGATAATTTGACAGTTGTTTCTGGGGACATAAGTAAGTTTTTATTGAGAATCTTCGAAATAAACTCCTAATAAATGTTAGCAGGCAACAAATTGATCTTGTGACATATTAAGTTACACTTATGATTAAAACGTCTTAGTTATTCAGTCATTGTAAAAATGATATTTACCCACGACGAAACTTTTAATCTGTTATTTTTAACATTCGAGCCGGTTTAGTTTACCCAACATTATGGGTAACATATTTTTTTATACTGTGGCCACTGGTTCATCGATGACATTTCGGTGACAACGGCCGGTGACAAATAATCGGTTCCTTATACGCGATGAGGGACAGGAGATATGTCATTTTATCTCGCTCCCACGTGTGTTATTGTCTATGCTTACATCTCCTTCACACACCTTTGTATGTGTGTATCACCAGCTCCATCTTATACTTGTTTCATGGCACAGAAATATAAAAATAAAAATAAAAAAAATAAAATTCGTTTATTTAAAAGTAAAAGAACACAACATAAATTAGCCCATGGTCCCACACTAGGCACAGCCTGTATCGTGGTGACCGTTTGAATAAAATTACCAGTACAGAGCTTGTTCGGGTTGATATCCTACATTAATTATTAATTATTATAAAACAAATAGAAATATACATGTGTTTATGTGCGTGTGTGTGTGTGTGTGTGTGTGTGTGTGCAGTGAGTGTATGGGTGTGCGACCGACAATCAATTAAAGTAAATCTAAACTACATTTTTAATGACTTGTTCAGTTTCAGAGTAATTAAGGCTATTTAACCAGGTGAATAATGGTGAATATAAAATATAAAGTGACAGATGCTTTATCTTGCTTGTCGTTTATCCCTGACCGCCGACCCCCAGGTTTTTAGGGTTCCGTACCTAAAGGGTAAAACGGGACCCTATTACTAAGACGCCGCTGTCCGTCTGTCTGTCACCAGGCTGTATCTCATGAACCGTGATAGTAAGACAATTGAAATTTTCACAGATGATGTATTTCGGTTGCCGCTATAACAACAAATATTAAATACCAGAATAAAATAAATATTTAAGGGGGCTCCCATACAATAAACGTGATTTTTTGCCTTTTTTATAGATAGGTAATGGTACGGACGGAACCCTTCGTGCGCGAGTCCGACTCGTACTTGGCCGGTTTTTTAAACTAGCTTTTCGGTGAAGAAAACCTTCGCGAGGAAACCGCTCTAATCCCACTAAAGTTTAAGGTCTAATGCCACTAAAATCTAGTTTTCCCTCTGGGTTGGAAGCTCAGATGCCCTTCAATTTCGTAAAACTAGAGCCTACGCCGATCTAAGGATTGGGTGCCAAGGCGGACCTTTTCATAATTATGTCAATCAATAAGTACCCAATATGATTTGAATGGTTTTCTTGATATATAAAATAAGACTTCTTCTTCTTTAAAAATGGCTTTCCATCAAATTCATGATGATTTCGCCAATCAATACGTCTTGTTCAGTGACGTTGTTCGGTAACGACGCCATGACAGTAGGCAACTGGTTTTGTACGGTAGTGGATTTTGCTCGTCGTCGCTCCGGGCACGTGTGTTCACTAACGCGGCGACGACCAAAATCCAAAATAAGACTTAATTTTAATCCAGAGAACACCTGAAAGCGCCTTTAAATTTGATTACAAACTTTGTCTGTAGGTGTCAAAAGTTGCTCTGAATTTAGCTTCAGGCGTTAAAATGCAAAATTAATTAATTGCCGTAAACTGAGGTTATTCTTCTTTCCACCAGCCAAGTAAAATTGAGTAATAGTTTAAAATAAAATAATCAGTGAAATAAAATTAAAGATTTTTTAAAATTGTTTGGGGTTACTTTGACAGCGCAAATGATACATTTTGATATAAAACCGACGTTGCTGCCAATAATGCGGGGCAGCTGGGGCCGCGAAGAGCGATTATCGTGCTGTGATTTACCGATTCAATGACACATGTCAGTGTCAATATGTATGGCTACCGGCCGCGAGGGATGTGACACGTATAAGTGTACATTGACAATAGTATCGATGAATCGAATTGCAAATAGGTAGGTTAGGTGACTGTAAGTGCTATGGAATGACCATTTTCGATGTGTTTTTTATTGTTCATAAGAAATAAGACACAGATTATATGCTTATAGAAATGACTAGGTTTACAATAGACTAAATTACACTGAAATATTACTTTTGAATTTCTTGTATTTTTAGTATGGGTGAGCGGACGTTTAGCAGCAGAAATAAATTCTGCATCCTCGAATTATACGAAAACGACATCAAACTTGATATAGTTGCTACATGTATGCAGATATAATCAGATCCCTATAAGCTTTACTTAGAGTGAGGCGCGCTGGAGGCACTTTTTCCCCTCTGCCCTGCCCTCCTGCTGGGGGGGACCTCGTGGCAACCGGGCTTAATACGGTATTAAACCCCTAGTCAAATCAGCAACTTTTTATTAAATGTCAAAAACGATTTGTTAATATGAAGTTTGTAGGGAAATACTGTCTTAGTGACGTCACTAAGACAGTGTGAGTAGGTTTGTTCAAATCAGCGTCCTTTTTAAATATTTATGCTTATAAAATCTTTCAATTAGCTAAAATAAATTAACAATTGATGTTTTTCGAGTATTTTCGTTAGATCTTTTATTAGTCAAGTAAAAAATAAATTATTTTTACCTTAGTTTAATACCATATTACTTCAGATCGCCCCCAGGAACATCTGTTTCAAGCGGTTTGCTTTCCCTCAAACATGCAAGGTGGTGGACCTAGGATCTCGCACTAATTGCAATACTTGTTATCCGCCACGTAGGATTTTAAAATCGTTGTTGTGTTCGTAATCAGCGACCCGATAACCATAGAAACAATACCTACCCGTTGTTGATTTTCAGACTTTGGGACTACATTTCCCCCTTTTAAGGGTTGAATTCTCAAAAAAACCTGAAACATTTGTTTACTCATTTATCATTAGGAGTACTCCTGTGAAGTTTCGAATAAAATAGTCTAACTAATCTTGTTTCCCCATACAAACTTTGACCCCCGTTTCACGCCTTAGGGTATGAATTTTGATTGTTTTTCTTAGTGCGCCCCTAGACCTTATAAGCAAATTGTATTCTTGGAATAAATAAATAAATAAGGAACCTACTTGTCAAATTTGGAATCTCTAGAACCAGCGGTTTGGGTTATGCGTTGATATGTCAATATGTCAGGCAGTCAGTTTCTTCTTTTACCGAACCGACCGATACCGACCCGACATAGAGAGGAACGGCGAGTACTGGCGGTCCGTTGTAATATGCTGGCTCGTAGGTTCACACGATGTAGCGACAGTGTAAAAATTATACTTTTCAAGGCATTCTGCCAGTCTTTCTACTCGTGTGCCCTATGGGTTAGCTATACACAGAGAGCCATCAATACTAGAATAATAATAATCATACTTAGAGTGCAATATAATAATGCGTTCAGAATGCTGATGGGTCTGCCTCGCTATTGCAGTGCGTCCGGCATGTTCGCGGCGGCGGGCGTGCCGGGATTTCACGCAATTCTACGCACCAGAATGGCCTCCCTCATGAGCAGGGTGCGAGGCAGCACCAACAGCATCCTGAGTACGCTTGCTGAACGGGTGGACTCCCCGATATTGCGGCATTGGGATGACGCACACGCTTCGGCGCATGCCCCTGCTCGCCGATATTAAATGTTATGTTTAGTTTTTTTTTTAAGTATTACTAACACTATTATGTATTATGTATGTGCATGCTCTTAAAGTACTTCTCTAAACTTACATACTTGGTTCTCATATTATTTAAGCCGCTACTTTTTGGTAAATTGCTCATGTGTCTAACTCCCACGATACAGGCATAGCCTAGTGTAGGGGTTGCCGGCTGAATGTCATAAGCGTTAAAAAGTGTTTTTGGTTAATAAATAATTTTTACTTTTTTTACTATTTTTAAGTTTATTTGTACTAACCAATTATGGATGATAACTCCGAAATAAATGATTTTTATTTATTTATTTATTTTTACATATTTAGAAATGTTCATGTCCACAATATTGACTTTCATAATCGATGCCATTTCCGTAATTAACGTCACAAAATCCTATAAAAACGACACCCATATTGATATTTAGACATTCAACCCCATCGCACCCATCCTCCAGAACAGGATGAATGTATCTCGTAAATCCCCAATAACAAGACACTAGTATTGCGTAGTAACTGGGTCATTAAGCTTTGTAGCCTTTAACTTTTGATATGTCCACCGAAAAGCCGTGCACCTAAATCTAACAATGACCCAACTATGTCCTTAATTGATTGAATCTGGCATTATTTTGCGGATATCCATGATAAATCTAACAATATTCCAAATAGTAACGGAATATTACTAGATTTATTATGTCCTTGCAATTATATGAACAGACCGGACTCCACAACCGCAGTACTTTGCGCGTCTCCAACCAATTCGTTCCTTACTGTCAAGTATGTAATGCGAGAGAGACAAATGTTATATGTCCGACATATAAGCGATCATCTTAACCCCGCGGATAAAACCTTGCCGCGTCGCAATCGCGCAAAGTCGTGGCCTGGATGTAAGAGGCAGGTCTATAGTAGCAGGCTCACGCAACTAGGGACAAAAACAAGCAATTACTTGATACTGATACTTGGCATTGACATCAATTTCCTCAGAACGATTCCATCTGACAAGTCTTTCGTCATAGCTGATGACTATTGAAATAGAGAAACAGACCAATGATTAATGTAGGTACGGAAAAATGAGGATCTGTACAGTTTTTTTTAATAATTATATTAAATTATTCAGTCAATAAAAAATTGGTTTACAATTTTATTAGTTAGAGAGATAGTTAATTTACAAAAAAAAAGAAATAAATGCCGAGTTTCGGTAATAAAAGAAGTGATATCCTAACTGGAAAACAAAGTATTTCTCTTCATATTATAATTAAACGGACTCGCAAATCTCGTCGTTTTAAACAAGTACTCAGCCTGCAATCCTTTCCGGCCACGACAATAATGTACTAAATTTATGACTTTACAGATGGACGTCAGCCGCACGAGACCCACCAGCAGCAGACGCCGTCGCGGGCCGCCAGGCCGAAGGCTCGCTCGGCAATAACATCAGATCAGCAGCATTTGCCGTCGCCAGAAGACGAAATGTAGCAGCTTCGCAGCCTATTATAACGAACGTAAGGTCAATATTTCATTGCATGTTTCAGAAAATGTTTTTTTTTACTCATTACCAGTTAATTGCATGTTTAAGAAAACTTTATTTTTCTTAGCTTCCTAACTAAAAATTCCATGTCAACATATTTTTGGGCCACCCTGTATAGGCGCGCACCCGTGCTCGGTAGCTCTAGTATAAGTTTTTTCGAAACATTAACTAATTCGAACGCGTTTGCGTTTTGTCTCAAAATGTATGAAAACGCTCTCACCGAGTTTGAAATACGCGCGTTCATCGGTTAGCAACAAATGTATACTCGCTGTTTTAGTTTCCACTAGTGACCACTGGAGCCACTGTTCACGTTTTCATACCAATTTCATACATTTTGAGACAAAACGCAAACGCGTTCGAATTAGTTAATGTTTCGAAAAAACTTATACTAGAGCTACGGACTTTGCAGCACAGGCACGAGCACGAGTTCGGCCTCGGAGTATCTCAGTAAATATGGGTTACACATGAAAGAGGATTTAATATATGGATGTAGTTTTAGATAAACTAGTGTATACAACTGTGCATAATTAGGCCATAAACACTCGTGTGATTTTATTATGAAACTCGTATCCGGCTCGTTTCATGAAACCACGCTCGTGTTTTAATTGAACGCCTCTTATTATGTAGCCGTTTCATAAACGAATATTGCAATATTTATCTGCTATGATGGAGTAATTTGTCACAGCAGGTAAACATTGAGGTTGGACAAAACATTGAGTAGATTTGAAACATGCGTGTCGCATTACAAGTTGATTGCAATTGAGGGCGTGCAATGAAAAATATCGCGTTCTTTGAAACGTCTTTCTGAACAAAACAGGGAGCAATAAGGACTTATTTTCTGATAGGTATATGGGTCATAAAGAGATTTATGTTCGCGTCTTTCCTGTGGCCATATTAAAAGTTAAGGGCTACAAAACTTAATTTTGGATTAGAGTAGTAACCCGCATAAACAGCGTCTCCTTTTCTATTAGTTATTAACAATCATATCTATATAAAAGCATAACTTACATGCACATAAGCTGCTGTTAACTATTGACCACAGAAATGACGACTTTTGTTTTTACAGGTCTTTATGACCCATACTGTGCGCACACATATCGTGTCGAACATATTATTTACACCTAAATATTATATTATTCTGTCAGGAGTGTCATAGGTAAACTAGAGACAACATGTAGGTCATATTTATTTCTCTTCGGGGTGTATTGGCCAAAATGTCAAAAGGTCCAAGCGTACATAATTACAGTTATAGGTTGTACTGTTATCAGTACCAAATATCCCGTTTCTTACAGTTTGTATATTATCTTTTTTACCAACATAACGCCAACAACAACAACATTATCGAAATGTTTATTTAGCATGAAATCTTATATATTTGACGAGCAATTCTTGTATATTTATTTATTTACTTATTTATATATTTATTTCGGGGATCTCGGAAACTGCCCTAACGATTTTGATGAAATTTGGTATGTTGGTGAAATCGTAATTTTTTGTACAGAGTTAAGGACTTAATTATGACTAAATTTTAATTGAGTCATGTGTGTAACGAAAATTACCTGTATAAAGTGTATGACTAATTTTCGTTACACACTTGACTCAATTAAAATTTAGTCATAATTAAGTCCTTAACTATGTACAAAAAATTACGATTTAACCCATGTGGGGGTTATCAGGGACGAGCAATCGATCTAGCTAGGTCTCATGCCCCGGAAAACGCCGAGCAAAGCTCGGCCACCCAGATATTAACTGTTAATGAAAGAAACATTTACCTCTTCTCACCACTATAAAAACGTGAACGTGGCGTCCTTGGTGATATAAATTGTTTTCATTTAAAATGGAATTATGCCGCGTGCTGTTAAGATTAAAATCTGCTTGACATAGTTTTGTTTAACTGAATAGAGAGCGCTGGTAAAAAAATACTCGAGCTGTTGAAACTCTGGTACAGATACTCGTACTTACGCCCTTATTCTAGTCGGACACAGGGCAAACTGTAAGCTGATTTCTCAGTATTTATTTCAAGTTTAGTTTTACTGTGTTAGCACTGGAACCCGCACTTATTTAATGCGCCAGAGTGATTTGTGTTTACAGTGAAATGGTTCGTTTTATATTTATTGTGTTTTTATACTACAACTGTTAGCATCATATTTTTGTAATGTCTGCTACAGCAGGAGTTGTGGGTTCGATTCCCGGTTAAAACATAAAAGTTACATCTGGTAGATTACGGAATTTGGAATTTCATTTATTTACGAATAGCTTTTGCCCGCGACTACGTCCGCTTAGAACTCGGTCATCGCGTTAGAATTTAATTTTTATTTGAATTTAAACTTTCGTGAGACTTTATTTTACTACACATGTCGCCCGAAGTGACAATTAATACGTGAGTTTTAACCGTTTAGTAAAATAAAGTTAATTTTTATTATTTTATTTCAGGCGCTTACGCCTAGTAATCGCCCTTCCATACAATTTTCCACTCCCTCAAGGGATGATTTCCATACCAAAGAGGTGACTGACAGACAGACACACTTTGGCAATTAGAATAGATATTACGTTATTTATAAGAAATACATGCTTATGACTGACCCTTTCAATCGGTACATACATAGGCTGTCGTCTAATTTAATTTAATTTAATTTATATATTTATTTCGGAGTAGGTACATCCATATATGTTAGTAACACATAAAAAAAGATACACAACACAAAGTAATTAATTAATTCTTATTATCTAATTTGTTAGTTGGTAGGTATAGGCCACAAAAAACTGTCACTTTTGGCAACTTATTTGAGGCCTATTAGACTGTGTCCAGTGCCACAAAATTGGACTGTCATACGCACAGAACAATAAAAAGGTAACCTATTTAATGTTCTATGGTCATACGCTTCCGCAACTGCGCTCAGGAGGCTGTTGGTGCTGCCGCGAACACGCCGCATCAGGGATGCCACTCGCTTACGCATGCTGCTAATGCTAATGCTGCATCGAAACAAACCAAGCTGTGGTTTAACGGTGCTGTTTAGCATTTTTTTATGTTCTCATGTTTTACGTTAGTAAATAATAATAATAAAACACAGGAAAACGTGCCTTAAACGTGTTTAACAGTGATAATAAGTAATCAGTATATTGTCACGCTTTCAACATTGTATTACTACGTAAAGTAATAAGAGATACGTGTTATTTTATACATGTATCGTGTGCTATTATTTATTTTCCTCAAATATGCTCAGAAAGTCGTATTTTGTTTGAAAAACGAACCAGGGGGCCGATTTTTGAGTTTCGAACGCTCGATTTTTCACTCGACATCTGTCAAAACATCATAGTTTTATGACAGATCTCGAGTGAAATGTCGAGCGTTCGACACTCAAATATCGCCCCCTGGGAAGTGCCTATTCTTTATGTGCGCAAATTGAAAAAGTTAACAGTCTTTCCTGCCTATGCAGAATAGGGTGGGCCGATTTTCAAAATTTTGGAATTTCGTAATGTGATAGTATACATACGCTGTATGATTTTTCGTAGATTAGGGAAAAAATAATAAAAAAAAATTTGGCATATACTTTTAGCCCTCTACCGACGATGAAATGTCAGAAAATTCAAAAATTTAAATAGTATATATCTTATATTTTAAATTTATTTAATCTTTATTATTAATTAAATAACATCTTTTGGTATCAATTATACTTGTTTTTGGTTATTATTTATTATCAGAAGATTTTTTTTTGTGACCCACTTAGACGACGTAAATGGGGTTTTTCAAAAAAGGCTTTTTTATCTATTAAATAATATCCAAATTGATGCTTAAGTCATTCGTCAGAGCTGTCGTGGATTAAACACGTTACATAAAGCATAAAAATGATAATGATTAAAGCAAAAATATGGCCAAAATTACGTGGCAACATGCCCGGAAAAGTGCGAAATAGGACCTTTGACCGTCTATTTAAACCATTAAAAAGTTATATATTTTCAATCAAACCCTGCTTTATTTTAATATTAACATTCGTACTATTGTTTGAGATTATATTTGAAAAATACGTAGTACGATTTTTTTATAATACAGTACATCGGTCGTTTAATGGTATTTTTTTTAATTACAAAAAATTTGGGATATTTTTAATATTGATTATATTAAAACAGAAATAAATAATAGTGATGATTTCTATTATATTAACATTCGTCTTTAATTCAGGGATCGGAACCGGTTTCCAAATACCGGTATTATTTTGTTCCTAAACCGGTTTGATTTCGTTCTTACGTAATACCGGTTTATCAAAATACCTGTTAGTGAAAGAACGAATTATTTCGGTTATCAGTATTCTAGGAGAACGGAATTTTAACGTTCCGTGGAACTTTATTAAACCGGTTTAAAATGTCACGACTGTCACTTTCTTACTTTTGAAGGCGTTGTCGTCAGGTATTACCTAAATACCATCACCCGCGGGCCCCGCGGCGCGTGTGCTCTTATAATATTTAGATTAGAAGCTAATTTATATGATGCCGCCGGAACGGAAGACAGCCACTGGAACTTCCTAACGGAAAGTGCTACGGTAGTCGAGATTAAGCTCGTTTGTTTTGTTGTCTTGAGTACTTACCACTGGACCTGATGTCAAGGGTCTGATGATGCAGCCGGAAGAGAGTCACTGGAACTGCCTAACGGAAAGTGATAAAGTAGTCGAGTTTGGGCTTGTTCGTTTTGTTGTCTTGAGTACTTACCACTGGACCTGATGTCGAGGATCTGATGATGCAGCCGGAAGAGAGTCACTGGAACTGCCTAACGGAAAGTGATAAAGTAGTCGAGTTTGGGCTTGTTCGTTTTGTTGTCTTGAGTACTTACCACTGGACCTGATGTCGAGGATCTGATGATGCAGCCGGAAGAGAGTCACTGGAACTGCCTAACGGAAAGTGATAAAGTAGTCGAGTTTGGGCTTGTTTGTTTTGTTGTCCTGAGTACTTACCACTGGACCGATGTCGAGGGTCTGATGATGCAGCCGGAAGAGAGGCACTGGAACTGCCTAACGGAAAGTGATAAAGTAGTCGAGTTTGGGCTTGTTTGTTTTGTTGTCTTGAGTACTTACCACTGGACCTGATGTCGAGGATCTGATGATGCAGCCGGAAGAGAGTCACTGGAACTGCCTAACGTAAAGTGATAAAGTGGTCGAGTTTGGGCTTGTTTGTTTTGTTGTCTTGAGTACTTTTACCACTGGACCGATGTCGAGGGTCTGATGATGCAGCCGGAAGAGAAGCACTGGAACTGCCTAACGGAAAGTGATAAAGTAGTCGAGTTTGGACTTGTTTGTTTTGTTGTCTTGAGTACTTACCACTGGACCTGATGTCGAGGGTCTGATGATGCAGCCGGAAGAGAGCCACAGGAACTGCCTAACAGAAAGTGATAAAGTAGTCGAGTTTGGGCTTGTTTGTTTTATTGTCTTAAGTACTTAACACTGGACCTAATGTCGAGGGTCTGATCATGCAGCCGGAAGAGAGTCGCTGGAACTGCCTAACGGAAAGTGATAAAGTAGTCTAGTTTGGACTTGTTCGTTTTGTTGTCTTGAGTACTTACCACTGGACCTGATGTCGAGGATCTGATGATGCAGCCGGAAGAGAGTCACTGGAACTGCCTAACGGAAAGTGATAAAGTAGTCGAGTTTGGGCTTGTTTGTTTTGTTGTCTTGAGTACTTACCACTGGACCGATGTCGAGGGTCTGATGATGCAGCCGGAAGAGAGGCACTGGAACTGTAGTCGAGTTTGAGCTTGTTTGTTTTGTTGTCTTGAGTACTTACCTCTGGACCTGATGTCGAGGGTCTGATGATGCAGCCGGAAGAGAGCCACAGGAACTACCTAACGGAAAGTGATAAAGTAGTCAAGTTTGGGCTTGTTTGTTTTATTGTCTTACGTACTTACCACTGGACCTAATGTCGAGGGTCTGATCATGCAGCCGGAAGAGAGTCGCTGGAACTGCCTAACGGAAAGTGATAAAGTAGTCGAGTTTGGGCTTATTTGTTTTGTTGTCTTGAGTACTTACCACTGGACCTGATGTCGAGGGTCTGCTGATGCAGCCGGAAGAGAGGCACTGGAACTGCCTAACCGAAAGTGATAAAGTAGTCGAGTTTGGGCTTGTTTGATTTCTTATCTTGAGTACTTATAACTGGATTTGATGTTGAGGGTCTGATGATGCAGCCGGAAGAGAGCCACTGGAACTGCCTAACGGAAAGTGATAAAGTAGTCGAGTATGGGCTTGTTTGTTTTGTTGTCTTTAGTACTTAGCACTAGACCTGATGTTGAGGGTCTGATGATGCAGCCGGAAGAGAGCCACCGGAACTGCCAAACGGAAAGTGCTACGGTAGTCGAGTTTGGGCTTGTTTGTTTTGTTATCTTAAGCACTTACCACTGGACCTGATGTTGAGGGTTCAGTTCCGTCAGTTTGGCAGTTCCGGAGGCTCTCTTCCGGCTACATCATCAGACCCTCGACATCAGGTCTAGTGCCAAGTACTCAAGATAACAAAACAAACAAGCCCAAACTCGACTACTTTATCACATTCCGTTAGGCAGTTCCAGTGCCTTTCTTCCGGCTGCATCATCAGACCCTCGACATCAGATCTAGTGGTAAGTACTCAAGAAAACAAAACATACAAGCCCAAACTCGACTAGTTAATCACTTTCTGTTAGACAGTTCCAGTGCCTCTCTTCCAGCTGCATCATCAGACCCTCGATATCAGGTCTAGTGGTAAGTACTCAAGACAACAAAACAAACAAGCCCAAACTCGACAATCGTAGCACTTACCGTTAGGCAGTTCCAGTGCCTCTCTTCCGACTGCATCATCAGACCCTCGACATCAGGTCCAGTGGTAAGTACTCGAGACAACAAAACAAACAAGCCCAAACTTGACTACCGTAGCACTGTCCTTTAGGCAGTTCCAGTGGCTCTCTTCCGGCAGCATCATCAGACCCTCTACATTAGGTCCAGTGGTATGTACCCAAGACAACAAAACAAACAAGCCCAAACTCGATTACTTTATCACTTTCCGTTAGGCAGTTCCAGTGCCTCTCTTCCGGCTGCATCATCAGACCCTCGACATCAGGTCCAGGGGTAAGTACTCAAGACAACAAAAAAAACAAGCCCAAACTCGACTACTTTATCACTTTCCGTTGGGCAGTTCCAGTGGCTCTTCTGGCTGCATCATCAGACCCTCGACATCAGGTCCATTGGTAAGTACTTAAAACAACAAAACAAACAAGGCCAAACTCGATTACTTTATCACTTTCCGTTAGGCAGTTCCAGTACCTCTCTTCCGATTGCATCATCAGACCCTCGACATCAGGTCCAGTGGTACTCAAGACAACAAAACAAACAAGCCCAAACTCGACTACTTTATCACTTTCCGTTAGGCAGTTTTAGTGGCTCTCTTCTGGCTGCATCATCAGACCCTCGACATCAGGTCCAATGGTAAGTACTAAGACAACAAAACAAACAAGCCCAAACTCGACTACTTTATCACTTTCCGTTAGGCAGTTCCAGTACCTCTCTTCCGATTGCATCATCAGACCCTCGACATCAGGTCCAGTGGTAAGCTGGTAAGTACTCAAGACAACAAAACAAACAAGCCCAAACTCGACTACCGTAGCACTGTCCTTTAAGCAGTTCCAGTGGCTCTCTTCCGGCAGGATCATCAGACCCTCGACATTAGGTCCAGTGGTATGTACCCAAGACAACAAAACAAACAAGCCCAAACTCGACTACTTTATCACTTTCCGTTAGGCAGTTCCAGTGCCTCTCTTCCGGCTGCATCATCAGACCCTCGACATCAGGTCCAGGGGTAAGTACTCAAGACAACAAAACAAACAAGCCCAAACTCGACTACTTTATCACTTTCCGTTAGGCAGTTCCAGTGGCTCTCTTCTGGCTGCATCATCAGACCCTCGACATCAGGTCCATTGGTAAGTACTCAAGACAACAAAACAAACAAGCCCAAACTCGACTACTTTATCACTTTCTGTTAGGCAGTTCCAGTGCCTCTCTTCCGGCTGCATCATCAGACCCTCGACATCAGGTCCAGTGGTAAGTACTCAAGACAACAAAACAAACAAGCCCAAACTCGACTACTTTATCACTTTCCGTTAGGCAGTTCCAGTGCCTCTCTTCCGGCTGCATCATCAGACCCTCGACATCAGGTCCAGAGGTAAGTACTCAAGACAACAAAACAAACAAGCCTAAACTCGACTACTTTATCACTTTCCGTTAGACAGTTCCAGTACCTCTCTTCCGACTGCATCATCAGACCCTCGACATTAGGTCCAGTGGTATGTACCCAAGACAACAAAACAAACAAGCCCAAACTCGATTACTTTATCACTTTCCGTTAGGCAGTTCCAGTGCCTCTCTTTCGGCTGCATCATCAGACCCTCGACATCAGGTCCAGTGTTAAGTACTCAAGACAACAAAACAAACAAGCCCTAACTCGTCTACTTTATCACTTTCCGTTAGGCAGTTCCAGTGCCTCTTTTCCGGCTGCATCATCAGACCCTCGACATCAGGTCCAGAGGTAAGTACTCAAGACAACAAAACAAACAAGCCTAAACTCGACTACTTTATCACTTTCCGTTAGACAGTTCCAGTACCTCTCTTCCGACTGCATCATCAGACCCTCGACATTAGGTCCAGTGGTATGTACCCAAGACAACAAAACAAACAAGCCCAAACTCGATTACTTTATCACTTTCCGTTAGGCAGTTCCAGAGGCTCTCTTCTGGCTGCATCATCAGACCCTCGACATCAGGTCCAGGGGTAAGGTACTCAAGATAACAAAACAAACAAGCCCAAACTCGACTACTTTATCACTTTCCGTTAGGCAGTTCCAGAGGCTCTCTTCTGGCTGCATCATCAGACCCTCGACATCAGGTCCATTGGTAAGTACTCAAGACAACAAAACAAACAAGCCCAAACTCGACTACTTTATCACTTTCCGTTAGGCAGTTCCAGTGCCTCTCTTCCGGCTGCATCATCAGACCCTCGACATCAGGTCCAGTGGTAAAATTTAATATAAAATTATAAATTAGCTTTTAAATAAATTGTAAGCGCACTCCCGCTGCGGATAATAGTAACCCTTGGCGGCCTCTGTCAAAAATTCGAGTTAAGACTGGTTGTCTCCGTCGAAAACCGGTTAATTTCGTTCCACGGAAACGAAATTGGGCCCAGAACAGTTCTTTCACTAACCGGTTTTGAGTGCCGAAAACCAGAAACAAGAACGAAACCAGAAACGCTATTCATTTCGGTTTGGGATCAATGGCCGAAACCGGTTTGAAAATAATACCGGTATCCGATCCCTGCTTTAATTTACAAAAATAAACGGGCTAAATACTAGTAATATTATACCTTTAAATAATTATCAAATATTACCCTAACTTAAAATTTTTGGCACCTGGTAGAGGGCTAAAAATAGTATACATTTTTAAATTTGATATTATCACCATAATCTACTTATTAAACTGCAACTTTTTATTCCTATTACACTTCGAATTTGGAACTTTTATTTTTTCCCATACAACAACGGCCCACCCTAATGCAGAATTATACCAAAATGTGCGTTAAACTTTTAAAAATACTGTTAGCGCCGTATATGACTATGGGAAATGTACATTCAGCCAGAGAAAACCGCCCAACCGCGCGTTTGACAGTGTGTGTGCTTCTTTATTAAATTTTCTATTATTGCTTCTCATTGTCCACGATTAGAAAAAAAAAGTTTAGAAAGTAACAAATTTATTTAATTTAGTAACTAAATTAACTGATATAAATTAACTGGACATAGTGATAAATACTGTTTTACAAATGAAATAGCGTTACGGTAGCCCAGTGGTTCAAGCATGCGGCTGTCAAGCGGCGGTCGTGGGTTCGAATCCCAGCTCGTACCAACGAGTTTTTCGGAACTTATGTACGGAATATGATTTGATATTTACCGTTAGCTTTTCGGTGAAGGAAAACATCGTGAGGAAACCTGCATACATCCGCGAAGAAATTCAAAGTTGTATGTGAAAACCCCAACTCGCTCTGGGCCAGCGTGGGGACTACTGCCCAATCCCTCTCATCTTATGAGAGGAGGCCTGTGCCCAGCAGTGGGACATATATAGGCTGATGATGATGATGATGATGAAATGAAATAGCTATTTCAAATCAACACAACATTGACAGTAACACCTGTATATATGTACCATATGTTTTTGGTGAATAAACTTCTTCATTCTTCTTCTTCTTCTTCATTCAACTAAGGCGACTTCCTGACTTGGCGGGGCGGGATCGATATGTGACAATTTCTTCTTTGACGTAAACTTACTGACGTCGCAGGACGTCGCAAATTTCTAACTTGACATAATACTGTCAGTATTACGTTTGCGCAGGAGTAATATCATGTGCAGAAGCGGAGCAGTACCGCCTTCGCATCGTCCCGCTACCGCGCATCCCGCGCCAGTCAGGAAGCACTCATTTAAATGTAGGGGCGTAGTAAAAAATGGTATCGCGTCAACTTACAGCTGACACTGACATTTGACACTTTTCTCATATCGTACTGCCTCTGCACCGACAAATCAGGAAGTCGCCTAAATGAGTTATTCTTACATTAAAAACCAAGTTCGAGTGTAAAAGGCAGTGTACAAACAATGTCGCCATTGAAAGAAGTCGTCGAAATAGTGCTATAGCTAAATCAAAGTCAACATATCACCGTATTTAGGTACGTCAAATTTTTATGCAACGATGGTGGCAAACAAGCGTACAGTCAACCTAATGGTAAGTGCACTGCCTATTATAGACGCTCGTAACTCCAAAGCAGAACTATATTTGTGTTATTTCCTCGCATTATGAGAAGCGATTTTTTTATGAGAAGCGATTTTTTTTCTTGTGTAAATATATTTTTTTTAATTTTATTTATAAAAGTAAACATAAGAAAATTACAAAAATGGCTAAACAACACCGTTAACCAAGCTGTGGTTGGTTTGTCACACCAATCGATAAGTCTTTTCACATGTGACACGCCAATCGATAGGTCTTTGAAAATTAGTGTAAGGTTTCTCAAAAACAATTTCGATAGGTACGAGTATAGTGGCTGGACTTAGTTTGTTGCAAACGTAGTACATGTTGTCGTCGAAATGTGCACAATTTACGAGTTTTCGAACATTAAGTGGAATAAGTCCCAAAACTTTGCAGTTTTCCGCGAGTTGCTCATGCTCAGCAAGCTCCAGCTTTTCGCCGGTGCAAGTTTGGATACAAACTACCTTAGCTGATCTAAGAGTCCGTTCACACGGCATCAAGTTTTGTCGGATCTACTAACTATCGGATCCTGTAAAACCGGATAGTGTATTCACATGTCCGCCCGGTTTTATAAGTACATCCGAGCTCCGATCCGCACCGGATCTTGGCAGGATTCTTGATCCGAGCTCGTGTGAAATAATGCAAGTATTGGAATACTGTTGCCACTAAACCGATTTGTAGTCGCAAAATCGGACGACACATTTTGCAGGATAAGTTTCATTGCCGGATTCTGCAACCGTACGCTTGTGTGAACGCATGCATTGAAATACTATTGCGAGTTAATCGGATCCTATCCTATCGGGTCGGAAAAACAGTACCCGCAAAAAATCGGATGTCTCCGTGTGAACGAGCTCTAAGTATACAGCATATTAAAAATGCTGAACTACATCATTCTTTGGAAATTTGATGTCAAAATCTACAGGCCTATGGGTCATGTCGGTCGCTACACCTACTTCTTCCACATTAACCCCGTTTTCTCGAACTCAGGGGTGAATCGGACTCATTACAAAATTGATAATATTCACTTTAGAACATCCCAGCAGAAATATATAATTATATTTATACTAAAATCTAGTCTTACTTAGTTGATATCTTACCTCTACAATAAATTGGGCCTCGAATAGATCCTTGACTTGAAATTGTCTGGCGTGAGGGGGATTGCAAATACCTAGATATCAGTGGCGGCGCGTCAAAAATATTCTTAGGCAAGCCGGAAATAATTGGCCTTTCTTATTCTTCATTAGTCGTAGTAAAAGAACTGGACTGGCTGAAAATAAGGCAAGCCGGTGGGAATCGAGTTGTATGGACGCGCCGCCACTGCTAGATATGTAATATTATAAAAAAATTACTATGTAATAATGAAAAGTCTAAAACGGGTATAATATAAAACAAAAATAAAATTTTCACAACAAACTATCGAAAATAATTAGGTTACATCATGACTTGATAAATAAACAGGTTTTGACATTCACAGTAGTTTAATTACTAACGCAATTCGTCTTGCTTAAGTACAAGACTAATTGGTACAAATGATGTATTGTCAAGCAAATCGCTTAGGTATTTTCAAAATGCTCAAACAATATTAAATACGTGATAAATTGATTTCATTGAAATTGAAACAATGCCATTGCTTCAAAGTCGAACTCAATAGCCAACTTATTTTACTTTTTCTAAAAATATTGATCATGTTTTAGCGTTCCGTACCCGAAGGGTCAAAACGGAACCATATTGCTGTCACTCACGCGTCCGTTTGTCCGTCCATGGTCTGTCACACAGGTTTATAGCCAAACGGTTGAAGTTATAGTCGTAATATTTTCACATCTTGGTGGCATCTTGGTGGCCCAAAGTCATACAAATCGTCAAAACAGATTTTTCAGCTAAAGGGGGCGCGAAAACCAACAAACTTAATTTTGCGGTTGGTTTAAAACCCTAAATGTGCGAAGTCTGACTCGCACTTGGCCGGTTTTTCTTGTTGTGAAATGCTTATAGAACCGCTGCTCGACCCACGGGGCCCGCAGCTGACGTGGCGGGGCCTCATGATACAGTCCAGTTCATAAATATTATACGCACAATCCCAAAGGTTCTACAATAACTAAGCCACCTTATGCACTTGAAAATAAAGTCTAACGTCGTATTCACATATTTTTGCCCACTTTGTCAGTATAAGTACTGTCAGCTGCAAAGAAACCTGAACCCCTGCATATAAACTCCCAAAAATCATGAAATAGGTACCTAAGCATTTTACGAGTTATCCTGAGATATAATAATAATAGCCTGAGAAGAATTTGGAGCCAAATTTTCGGTTCGTTTGTAGTTTTCGGGGTTCGGAAAACGAAATTGCGGATGTCGATCGAAAACCACTTGTACAATATTCTACGTATACATAGTATAACTATATAATATTATTCTCGAAATCACACATTCTAATGTGTCGTTTTAGTATGTGTGAAGCTACGGTAGCCCAGTGGTTCAAGCATGCGGCTGTCAAGCGGCGGTCGTGGGTTAGAATCCCAGCTCGTACCAATGAGTTTTTCGGAACTTATGTACGGAATATCATTTGATATTTACCGTTAGCTTTTCGGTGAAGGAAAACATCGTGAGGAAACCTGCATACATCCGCGAAGAAATTCAAAGTTGTATGTGAAGTCCCCAACTCGCTCTGGGCCAGCGTGGGGACTACTGCCCAATCCCTCTCATCTAGGAGGAGGCCTGTGCCCAGCAGTGGGACATATATATGCAGATGATGATGATGATGATGATGAATATGTCGTTTGTCTACTCCCAGCGTTCGAGATGCAATGAGTGCTCAGTAATAGTTCAGTAGCGATCGAGATGGTTTTATCACAAATTTTTCGACATTTGGTCTGCTGTTTACATTACAGCAGCACAAAATTAAACGTGTTTACGAAAAATAAAAACGTTTATAGAAGAGCAAACCTTATTAAATATGTTTGAATACGTTCAGTGGTGAAATGGCGACCGGCGGAAAATTCACAGCTTACAAATATTGAAAGTAGTCTTTTCAAGTGCTTTGAATCAAAGCTGTCAATTCAAAACAGTATTCATGCAGTTCATCTATTACGTAAGTACCTATATAAAAGATATGTTTGATGTGTTAAATCACCATATTATATAAAACAAATGCGGAAACACGTCATGCCAACATAACGAGCGCTATAGAGATGTGACGAAATCGATTTCTCTTCCTCTTTGTCGCACCAATATCGGCAGCCATGCGTTTCTTTATAGAATGATTGCATCATACTTATAGTGGCATCAAGTCCAACATAGACATTTTCTTCTGTTGTCTCCTTAGCCTCTCAAAACCAAGCTTAAAGCTCTTTTTAAATTACTCAATTGTACCTATTTTAATTCTTCTTATTTTTTTCTTTTCCGGTTTCATACATTTCTTATACTTTTGTTTTGTTATCCTTACTCACTAAATTCAATAAAATTATAAACTGGTATATTTATAATCATCTTGTAAAAGCTTCACGCGTACTATATGCAAGATGTAAATTTCGACTTTAAAAAAATCGATATCGTTAGGTAAATGATGACCAGTGACTTGGTGGGTTCCACATAAATAATGGATGTACTTAATAAATATTTGTGGACAATTTTACACAAATCAACCTGGCCCCAAACTAAGCAAAGCTTAAATAGCTTTTTGTACGTACGACGATTCGTTTAATGTATGTACTTCTTAATTGGAATGTAAAGCTCGGTCTACATTTTAACAATCTTATACTTAGGTACCATAAGTTCGGGATTATGATAACCTAGTTATCGATAGCTTACTGCCAACACTACTATGTAAGTAACACAAAACGATTGAATTACAAATAAAGATTCTAATTTTGTTTACATGTAATCTGTATACATAGGAAAAAATATTTCTAATTCATTGCTTAGGTACCAGTCGTGGTCCAAAGGAAACCTTGTCAATGATGATGCTTGTGAAAGATGTCCTTTTTCTTATAAATTGTTTCGATTGGTACGAAGTCCACAAATAACAAACACAGTTCCTTTGATGTTTCGCCTATGGCACGGTGAAAATAAACACTGCCTTTTTACGACAATAATTGGACATAAACTTCAAATGATAGCGTAATTACAATTATATCAAAGCGACAATCGACATTTGAAGTGAGAACGGGGTAGTACATTGTTATCAAGGATTTTCAATGCAATTTGAGACGTTGGTGCCGTTTCTGAAGTTGTAATAACTTCACGGTGGATGTCGCTACGAGCTTCCCTAATAATGCTTAATTATAAGAGTATAATGATTGAAAAATTCACCACCACAAGGGATACCTCGGTAGCTCAGTTGGTTAAGACTTAAGAGCAATGGACCGATTCCAGAGGTTTTGGGTTCAAATCCCACCTGTGGCGTATAATTTTTCAATTTTCACATTGTTTTAAAATTTAGCTTTCTACCATTTTCAACCAACAAATAACAGCACACACGAGTAAAATATGGCGATCAATAAGATCACAGGTGACATTGACATCTGACTGAGATGGATTAACTGAGGGAGCTCCGCCATTATTATGCCAAAATTTATACCAACTGTGATTATTTTCCTAATTGCGCGAGCCTGGCACTGAGAGCGACACTTGACAATATAACAAAAACTATAACTTAATATCACATCAGCCTGATATCACGCAAACGGGTTACTGAATCAAATAAAAACCTGAATCAAATCCATAGAAATTCGGCGTGTTCAAATATATGTACTTATACTCAATGCCCAATCACTGCTTTCTAGTACTAACGGTTACTGGAGTTACTTAAGCCCCGGACGGACGGACATGGCGAAAATATAAGGGTTAGTTTACTACGGAACCCTAAAACCGGAACGTTTATTATAATTTGGTGACATTTTCCAATAAACATTGCGTCCGGGATCATCTCGAATAGACATCAGCTGAAACGGCCTGAGAAATTGGCCTCCTGGTTATAGAAACATTGCTTGGTAGTCCGCTATTAGAAGCATAGCTTGGTAGTCCGCTATTAGAAGCATAGAGTATATAGGTGATTCACACCATGCACGTGTGTGGTCATCTAGTAGTAAACTGTCTAACTTGTCGGTGCGGAGGCGTTACAGATACGCGGCAATAAGGCTGCGTTTCCACCAGAGATGTGCGAGGATGTGTCTTCATAAATTTGACACCTCGCTCGGCGCGTTGCGAGGTGTCAAATGTATGAAAACGCATCCTCACACATCTCTGGAGGAGCCACCCCCTTTATTTCATTTATTTCATATTTGCATACATGTTGTTACATACAGATGGTAATTTTATGGTTGAGATACAAACATGTTACCCCTGTCGGGTGTTGCAAGTCAGAAAGATATCAACTATAAATACTTATAAAATAATGTAATATAATACAGTCATTATAGTATATGTACAAATTAAATAATAATTAAAAATATATACAATGGAATTATGTCAAAATTAATTTATTCTAGCATACATTATATTACAAAACTAAAAAATTAAATTGCATTGCCTTAAATTTAATCGAATTACAATAGTTAAAATGAAATAACAATAAATAGAATATAATTACATTAAATAAAAATTCTAGGTATGTTGTAATTATTCTATCCTTTCCTTTCTATTCTTTTCTTTCTTTCTTTTCTTTCTTTCTTTCTTTTCTTTCCTTTCTTTTCCTTTTTCTACCTTTTTAAAAATTCGTCAACAGTGTAATAAGCTTTAATTGCTAGAAATGCCTTCAACTTTAGGTACTGCGAATGATTTGTACGCGTCTAAGGCTTTAATATCGTCCGGGATGTGGTTATATAGTTTATTATCCTAATCTGACACAATACGAGGGACCACAAAGGTATTCCGCTGAGGAATTGTGAGAAAAATAGAAAAACCCTCCCGTTTGGGCGTCCGGCGCTCACTTGGCCCATTTCATTATTCTGGAGGCTTAGTTCACCCACGCTCCGCGCACTTCGTTTTAGCAATTAGGTTCGGCGACCTCCTCCATAATAAGACCTGCTTTCAAAGGGTTCACGTCCTCTTTACACTTGTTAACATGTTTCCTTCCGCATTACTAAATCTCATTTATGGCACGGTGATACACTTGACGAGGTGAGAGAAAATAGAAGTATATTTACATAGATATTTACTGCTAGTTGTTTGCACCTACTTGTTTTGTAACAACACGTTTACTTAGGGGTTCTTACGCATTGATTCGCCCAGGTTGAGGTGAAACGTTATAGGGAGAGCGCAAACTACTAGAATAGCACTAACTATTAACCCTTTACCGGTTAGGCGTTTAAAAGTGATATTTTGTGAGCTGTCAAAGTCGTAAAAAGTGTGTCCCTGCCGCTCTAATTTCCAAAGTATAAAGTTTATTTTTTTAAATGAGATGGTGTTCGTTTATAAATACTTTCAACAATTTTTGGTTTGAATAAAATACATCTAATGGTTTTCGTTTTCGGGACACTAAATAGGCTATTGAAAAAAAAATGGTTTTCGTATTTTGAGTTATCGCTGAAAAAACTGTAGTGGTTTTAAATGTGGACTAGTAGGTTTCGGTACGGAACCCTTCATTGTGCGTGGCCCGACAAGCACTTGGCCGGTTTTTGTTTCATAAGAATGGGATTTCTTTATGGCCAGTATATACCCAGGGGGCAAAGATGAGGCCGACGTTGAAGCGAGCTCACCCAGAAGATTCACCTATTGATTTCCTATTCAGTAGTGCCAAAGTTACTAGGTAAAAAATAATAATTATAAGAAAGTAGAAAAATAGATTTTAAAAATGCGTGAGGGAGAATACTAAAGGGGTTACCATTATGCCTAATTATTATGTGAATGTCGTGAAGCGGAACCGGCAACTTTTTGCATTTGAGATTTTAAATTATTTGTTACCTACATTAACATACGAGTTTAATGAAACCAGACCGTACTAAGTACATAAGTCTTGTCTGAGTTTTATTAAATATGAAAACACGAATGGTAACAAAATCCTCTGTAATTTAATTTTTCAATTTTGACACTAAAAATAAAATGGTTGTAACCTTACCTCAGCCTTAATCAGGCAATATAAAATGCTACAACGTTTTAGCTGTGATTATGAATGTTACGATGAAAGTTCGATCAGTTGTTCTCTTTGAGCATCGTGTAACTTTAAGCGAATTTAAAAGCCATTGCCGAAGAGATTTGCATCTCGTTTTCTCGTGGGCGGAAGACAAACGTGTCTTCTGCGTGGTTTACTTGCCGGGGCGGGATCAGTATGTTATACTCGTACTTTGGCTAATTTTTGATGCAGAATAAGATTTTTTATGTCCGCAATAAAAATATGGAGTGATAAGCGTATGGACGGTGCTAATCTTAATCATCCTTAAAACTTACCTAGGTACAAACATCCTCTTATCTGTTTATCATGCACAAAAAAGGACGAGCTTGCGAGTCCGTTTATAATACGAAGCTTGCAATTGCCATTCCAATCGAGTCTACTATAGTGCTTTTCTCATAATTTGGGGAAACAAGACGAAATTTGGATTAAGATTTGATAAACATGACCTTAAAACGTCAAAAACATCATTCAAGAATCACAAATTTATTTTTACACCTAAAAACGTAAATTATTTGAGACACATACAAAAACGTTGCGTTTCCAAACGAAAAATACGAGTTGGATTGGCTGAATACGACCAATGCCATTACGTCAGTGAACGAATATAAACATGGAAGCAGCCTCTGAGAACTTTGGCGTTGAATTTATCGGGACACTTAGCACACAAACACAAATACACACACATTTAAATACGACGTTACGTATATACAGAGATATAATACGGAAAACGATAACAAAATAATAGTTATCTCTTTTACACTAATTGTAAACACTTGCGCGTGACTGAAATGGTTGTATAGACAATAACTGCCAATCAGCAACTTAATCCGCCAATGAGCTTCTTGCTGCAGGCGCTAGCAGCAGGCCGTACGCCACGGATCTGTGCCGTCACGAATCATATTTGATAGATGTCAATGAGATTCATGGATAGGTTATTGCAACAGATTTTAGACAGTCAAATAATTAATCAATATTTTAATTTTCGGCACGTTGAAAGAAAACAAAATAAATAGGTTAACAGTATTGTTATAAAATTGCTGATTAATTTGTATTATTTATACTTTAACACTCCGTTTTTTCGACCGTTTGTCTATATTATAATAATACATTATTAATAAATTAATAATAAATCCATATCTCAACCACTTCCAGACATCTGACTGAGTTATTCCACGGGATAAAGCTATATTATGTCCTTCCTAGGGTCTCGAATATCTCCATACCAACATTTATCACAATCGGTTCAGCTGTCTAAGCGTGAAGAGGTAGGTAATAGATAGTGAAACAGAGTACTTTCGCATTTATAATAATTAGTATGGATGTGTACAGCCGGGCAGTGCGTACCCATTTACTCATGTTCACGTACAGTCAGCAACGTTTACGTCGATGCAAATAGAGGGGCTATATCTGAATACACCTTTACGTATGAGTGGCAGAGGAAGTAGATTGCACAGGGATATGTGCGACATTACAGGCTCGGTGAAATAAAATATTGTCTATTATTATTATTATTATTTCAATTTAACAATTGTTTAATACAATAAATTGTCGCTTGGCCGCATTCGTTATTACCTAAATATTCCTTGCGCGTTCTTAATATTAAGTGCTATGACTCTCCCATTTCTCCTTCTACTTTGTGCTTGACTCTTATGTGCTTGTGCTAATTATAAGTGCTTGAAATACTTGAAACATTTAGTGCACAAAGGACTGGGTTGTTTACATTCTGCATCGCCGTGTACCTATTCCCTCAAGTAAGTGCGTGAATTAAGACCTTACACAATCTAGCCACGAATACTTTGATGCATTCCATAAAAAATGTACTTACTTCATTTGGCATAATATCATCCCTATACAAAATATTGATCATAATATTTTTTTAAGGTTTTACTAACGTTATCGATTTACTTACAAGTGGAAAGTGATTCCCTTGTCTTTGTTACGATCCGTATGATTCCTGCACCACTTCACAACACATGAAGGCATCTTACATTGTAAAAATCCTTGATTTTTTCATTGCGTTTCGACATCCGCCATTCACTAGGATGACAGTTGAACTAAATTCGTGCCGGGCCTAGTTATTAAGGACCTGCCCCACTGGGGTTAGTTTGCGTTGCGTCAAAATTTAGCAGGCAGAATGCTTCTATGTTTATATTCGTTCACTGCATTACGTGCCTCAAACGAAGTTTTCCGTCTCTGTCACACTTACGTACAGACCTGCAAGTGCGACTGAGATGGAAAATTTCGTTTGAGCTTCACGGTAGCCACCCTATTTCTACTTTTAAAGCTGGGAACTCGAGAAATAAAGGAATTTATATTTAACATTCCAGGCGGTCTACAATGTTTATTATTGTTTTAATTTGGATCTGACCTTCAAACTATATACTACCTTTCAATTGTTAGTGAGTACCTAATTTTCAGTTTGCGAGGCATTTTTGAGAAATTACAGTTACATCTATTTAATGTAAGTTTGACACATTAGGTACCTACTCAATTGACTATCATCACTCCGCAACAATTTCAAAATAGTAAGTACTTTTGTTTGATCTGTGACAATAAATCATACTGATTGATCCTTCCAACGATAAATTCTTATCAGATAAAGATAAATATTACGAAACTTTACTGCTTTTGAGCCATGTTATGGTATTTTTGCGTTTTTATTAATGTAATTGAAAACGAACGATTCAGTTTTGCTACTTTTTCGTTTCAGGATTATCTATGAAGATTCTAATACGCGTAATTTCACCCTGGATTCGGATATCTATAAATCTTTGGCATCCTTTTTCGAACCGCCACTCCACCTATTAGATTAAGAGCTGACAGCAAAAATAATAATTTCATCTGATGAAATCGTTTATATTGGTCCCTAGTATCACTTGGTAATGTCTCTTGCCTTCTGCATAAGATGCAGTTTAATTTTGCTAAGCCTTTGATTAACAGACTTTTACAAGAAACGCAATATTGAAGAGCATTTTGCTCATGAACTGTTAGATTTATCAATAAAGTGATAAGAAACAAAGTTGTAGATAAATTTATGCTGAACATTTCTCCCATACAAAGTTTTAGTGTAGCACTAAGCATTTTTGAGTTCTAAAAAACATACGAATTTTTGAAAACTAAAATAGCCGCCGTTTTGAAATTTTTGCATGGATAGTTGGCCTCGCTCAGTATTACTTACAAATAGCCTATAAGGAATAGATTCCATCATGAGGCCATACTTTATCATACAAATACAAATACAAATACAAATAACATTTATTTCCAAAAATGGTACAAATCATGTTTGTGAAGTCCCTGACTTCTGAGCTAGGCAGTTGCCTGTGTTACAGAGGTCAGTGTCCTCTCCCAGTATTATGTTCAAACATTACATTTTTGACTTACTTTTAAGTTATTATAATTATTATATATCTAGCTTTTAAAGTATAAGTGTGTGTGTGTGTATGTGTGTGAGTGTAAGAGTGTACATGTGTATGTGTATATTTTACAGTTTATATTAAAATACTTTCAGTCTGTTCATAATCTAGGGACAACAGCCAAGTTTTGAGTTTTATCTTACATTCATGAGCCGGCAGGGGGTATACAAAAACATTTTTATTTATTTTGTTGTATAAGTGAATAGACATGAACCTTTGCTGCCTTCTGGTAGAAGCCAATCTGCATTTAAGTGGTAAGCATACATGAGTCAGTACACGCTTGTCTGAAAACTTATTTTTATCGTAGGGTGTGAGTTTGTGTTGCTTGATCACTATCAACAATATGTATAGTTGGCGGACTGAGAGCAATTGGCAATGTTTATATAACAAATATGTTGAAAATCTATATGGTCTAAAGGTCATTACTTTTAGCAGGGATCGCTGTGCCCTCTCCAATTTTATCATGTGTCATGACATGTAACTCCCGTGATCTATTTTTATGGGGATTCACACCTACTATAAGTGATTTTAAAACATTTGGAATTAATAGTTTACTCTATCTACGATTACATAAACCTACATTTATATCTGTAGATATCTCTGGGTATCTCTTAAGTTGATATTGTGATGAATACAGATTTTCTCAGTAGTCGATGCATTATCGAATTCAAGATAAGATCTTTAAGTACCTACCTATCGCAATCAGAAAAATACTTAGGGCTCCTTCATAATATGAGCAAATCTTCATATACATATAGGATCTTTCATTCAATCTGCGAGTCTTCTTCTTTATTAATGAAGGTTAGCTTTTTAAATTTATCTTTGTTACGTGCCAATCTGAACAATTGCTCATTCAATCTGCAAGTACATTCACCCTAAAGGAAAACTATTGAGGATCTTGAAACATGCCGCCCGCCCTTAATGACAATTTTATTAGTTACGTAAATGTAAGGCATCTAAGTATTTACTCATTCAGAAATAAAGTCCCTATAAGTTGTTACTGATACGCATGTCAGAGAGGACGAAATCAACACCCGTATCCAGAACACCTTGCGCTGCAGTGCTGCTCTTCACAAAGTGTTGGCGTCCAAGCTCCTAAGCAAACGAGCTAAGCTTCGGATATATAAGACCGTGATCCGCCCCATCTTAATGTATGGGTGTGAAGCCTGGACGCTGACACTTAAGGAGGAGCACAGCTTGTTAGTAGCAGAACGTAAGGTGTTCCGAAAAATCCTGGAACCAGTTAAAAGAGACGATGGGAGTTGGAGGATCCTTAAAAATGCCGAAATAGAAGAGCTGGTAGCCGAACCAAACATTATAGGTGAGTCCAAAGCACATCGTCTTCGCTGGCTTGGCCACCTAGAGAGGATGGGAGAAGATCGACAGGTGAAGAGAGCATACTTGGGCCGACCGACCGGACGACGTCCTGTGTCGCCCCAAGTATCGCTGGAGGGATGTGGTAGAAGTGGACCTGCGTGAGCTCGGAGCTGGTACAAGCTGGCGAGAAATTGCGCAGGATCGGGAAAAGGGGCGTGCTCTTGTGTCGGAGGCCAAGACTCATTTTGGGTCGTTGTGCCAGCCCAGTTAGTTAGTTAGTTGTTTATAAGTAGTGGAGTGAAGGAACCGTTTAGGAGGATGAATGGATGATGTGAAAGGGTGCGGCAATCTAATGAAACATTTCGTAATATTAGATAAGGTGGTTGGACCTCTTTCAGGCACGAGTGAATAGATTAAAGCGACCCTTACTTGGCGGGGCGGGGTGGGATCGATATGTGACATTTTCTTCTTTGACGTACCTAAACTTTCTTGAGATTGAAATTGAATTGAGATACCAGTAATTACGATACAATACAAATACAGTCTGTTGCACACCTCAACACAAACTGATTAGTTTTTAAAGTAGAGGTAAACATACCTGATTAACACAATATATTATTTTACATTTTGTATAGTAGTAGTAATCATTATTCATCCTTAGTTGGCCTCAACATAAACTCTCTGAGATTGTAACAAGCCAGTTACTGACATCGCAAAGATTCTCACTTGACGGAATACTATCAGTAGGTATAGTTCGGACATAACTCTAAGGCTAAATAATTCTGTCAAACGAACGCAATCGAAACTAGACTTAGAGTAGGCAGTACTGTCATCGCATCGCCCCGCTCCCGCGCATCCCGCGCATCCCGCGCCAGTCAGGAAGCACTCATTTAAATGTAGGGTAGTAAAAAGCGGTACTGAGTCGACTGACAATTGACTAGATCTGTCATTAGGCTACCGCCTACGCACCGACAGTATATCAGGAAGTCGCCTAAATGTAGGCGCGCAGTCAAGAATCAGTACTGACTTACTGACTTGACTGACAGTTTATTAGTCAGTATAGTTACAATAGTCAACATAGATATTTTTTTCCAAATCCTTAATTTTGTTTTAAGTATAGTTTAGAAGTTAATTTGTATGTTTATGTAGTTATGGCAAAACTTCAATATAAATTAATTGTTAGGTACTGGTCGAGTGGTCGCCCAAGATACAGACTTTGCCTAGTTTGGGTACCCCTGTTCAAATTCAAACGTTGCCAACCTTAATGTCGCTGTATGCATACCCTATCTCCAGATGTACGATATGATGCTCTGTAATTTCTGTGTGTGTGCAGAATAAAGATGTTTATTATTCTTATTTATTATTATTATTAGTTGACACTGATAGCTGACATCAGATCTCTCTAATATCGAACCGCTTTCGCATGACGATCGTCAGGAAAACGCCAACAATACACCTATTTGTTTTGGCATGCGTAATTTAAGCTTTCCCAATATACTTACCCATCAAATTCCAATTCCCGTCTCCATCTAAATGCCAGTTCAAGGGTTCCTTGAACTTTATATATTATAGAATTATATATATATATATATATATATATATATAAAAGGACTAGAAGTTATTTAATACCTAGAATATTTAATTCAATCTTTCCAGAAGCCGAATGCACTAGTAATTACGTGTTCAGAAAAAGGTTAAAAAAGTTGCTAGTAGATGCTATTTTAACATAATAAATAGATTCGAAATATATAAGTACAATATAGAAAAGAAATATAATATAATTTCACTAGTTATTAAGGTACAATGGTGTTATTAAATAGAGTGCAATAACTCGCCAATAAACATTTTGTTTAGCGAAACGAATTGAAAAACAAATGTACCATTACTTTAATGGTATAAATTAAACAAATAATGGGCCATTTCCTAAAGAGGAACCTCTTCCTTGATAAGTAATAAAGCACTCTCAGCTCACTTCAATTCCTTTATTTAATAGGTACTTACTAAATTAGTTTTTGCACGCGATTAGTTCCTCCGCGTGGAACTCGATAATCGCGATGGTATATTTTAATTGCTACTTTATTGTATCAGGCGTTTACCTAGTCATCGTTCTTTCATACAAACTTTCACTCCCTCAAGGGATGATTTCCGGGATATAAATTATCCTATGTTCTTCCCCGTGACTCAAACTGTCTTACCAAATTTCATCTAAATCGGTTCAGCGGTTTAAGCGTGAAGAGGTTACAGACAGACACACTTTCGCATTTATAATATTAGTATGGATACATATATTAAAAATATAATAACATATTACATTATTTACACAGCACAGACTCAAGTGTAATGCTTTGTGAAAACTAACTTTGAGTGATTCATGACAGGATTCATGAACATCATAATATGCGCACACATAGATAGAAGGCCTATAATAATCCAAATATTTCACAAAACTTCAAACAATACCTACACACAGCCGCCCATCGCCACGCCCTTATTAAACATCTACTTGATTATATACTCCGGGAAGTTGGTCATATTAGGCCTGAAAGATTAAATTGCAAACACCGAAAGACGTGAAACTAAACTTGAAAGGAATATATGATTGTAATAAGTCTACTTCAGCACTGTTTCAAAAAAATAAATGTGTTGAGCGAACAATGCGGATGTAGGTAAAACATGTTTAACCCTCTGTTTATATTCGATGAAAACGTATAAATTGTAATTGTAACTCAAGACGGAACCTTAATATACACAGTCAAGCTCGCCCTTAATTTTTATCAGCTGTTTTGCAACGGTAGCAACAAAACGTTTTTCTTATTCAGTTACTTTGAAGATACCGTGTCAAAATTCAGACGTGTGCACATGTGTAGGTATCATAGCGGTTGAGGAAACAGGTACTCGTACTTACCAATTGTTTGCTTATCTTTTTTCCTGCACGTGTCTCAGCATTTTCTGATAATTTTCCTGTCGTGATTGCTTGCAATACGTATGTCTCAAGTGTGATCATATACTTACATTTTGAATGTTTCGCTTTTTTAAATCGGGGATCTGTCGAATAAAAGAGGTAAATATTATATCAGCCAAGGTTAGGGTTCAATTTTCGCTCATGAACTTTAAAAAAACCGATGGCTAATTCATTTATATCCAACATTTAACGTTTAATATTTGCTGTATTTGATAAAGATTAAATATTTATTTACTTAAAATATAAATTATCCATTATCCAATACATAAATAATGTATATTGGATGTTTTGGATGCAATAAATAAATAAAATAAATATTTGTGGACAATCTTACACAAATTAACCTAGTCCCAAACTAAGCATAGCTTGTACTATGGGTACTAAGCGACGATATACATACTTATATAGATAAATAAATACTTAAATACACAGAAAACATCCAAGACCCAAGAACAAATATTCGTGCTCATCACACAAATAAATGCCCCGGCCGGGATTCGAACCCGGGACCTCCAGATTCGTAGGCAGGGTCACTACCAACTAAGCTAAAGCGGTCGTCAATGCTTATACTACAGGTACTATATATATTATAGACTTATAGATCATATAATACATAAATAGATCAACTCTGTATCAGCCTATCTGTGTCTACAATAAACATGATTCTGATTCTGATAGAAAACATTACTCAGGAACAAATATTCGTGCTCATCATACAAATAAATGTCCTGACCGGGATTCGAACAGGACAACAAGAACAAAGTGGTTGTCAACACCCACAACACTATTTACATACTCATACGATGGCCACGGGAAGAGAGGAGGCGGTGTTATTGCACATATTCACCTCATCCGAGGACAGAAAAAAAATCGTAATAAAATTGTTGTATAAAAATAAAACATAAAAATAATAGTCATATCTGTACGGGGATTTTTTAGGGTTCCGTAGTAAACAAGGAACCCTTATAGTTTCGCCATGTCCGTCCGTCCGTCCGTCCGTCCGTCCGTCCGACCCCCGTTTTTCTCAGTAACCGTTAGTACTAGAAAGCTGTAATTTGGCATGAGTATAGATATTGATGACGCCGACAAAACGGTAGAATAAAATCTTGAAAAAAAATTTTTTTTAGGGTACCTCCCCTACATGTAAATTGGTGGTGCAATTTTTTTTTCTTCCAAACCCCATCGTATGGGGTATCGTTGGATAGCTCTTTTAAAAATATTATAAGGTTTCTAAGAGTATTTTTTGATTTAAGAATCGGTTGGCGTGATATTAAGCTTTGAAGTGATAATTTTCGTTATGGTCAAGTGTCCCCCCCCCCCCTGCCAGCTAAACGGTGGCACCTAGGCATGTGAAAAAAATCATGGTAGTAGGATATACGATGAATTTAAAAGGAAAACTATCACAGCTAAGTAGACATAACTAGTTAACGAGTAATAGTCGAACTTCAGAAATGTACTTTGCAAAAGCAAACTTTAGAACAATTTCCATTGATACCTTAGATAATGTTGTTAATTCTGTCAAAAACATAGTAAATATAAGTTTGCGAACTTTTTAGTCCACATAATGTAACGGGTGGATGACTACGGAACCCTACCTTGCGCGTGGCCCGACACGCACTTGGCCGGTTTTTTTTTTAAATTACAAATTTGTTTACACGGCATGACAGTATTACACCAATACACCGAGAAACTAAACTAATTAATAATGCAACATATCATATACAAGTACTAATATTCCTATCATCCATCAACTCGCAGAACGTCAGACATTCGCAGCACACAGATACCCATCTCCAATATCTCCATGCAAACAAGTCACATTCAGGTTCTGCTATCAAGAGCGCATTAAGCAGTGTAAGAGCGCGGGGTATAGGAGAGTTTCTGTGCGACACCGTGCGGGCCGCCGGAGCCGGAACCGCCAACAGCGGGCGCACACGCGGTCTCAAGCTAACCTTAGGAATATCTGGGACGTATAAATTTACAACTAAATATTGTCAATACATTTAAATAAACCGTTATATTTTTCAGACTGACCACCAATATGGACAAAGCAGTTGAAGAAGCGAACTTCAGTTCGGCGTAAGTAATCATTCTTTAATCACATTTTACTAAAACTCGACTGGTATAAAATAAAGACATCAACAAAACCAACATTGCTTGATGTAATCTTTTTCATGCCAGTTACAGGTGTCTCAAGGGTATAAATAATATTGGCAGGTTTGGGTTTACAAGAGATCTCACCACTTTTTACTGCAATGCGATGTACTCATGTACTCGTAGTAGGCTTGGTGACTTTTTACAATAAATATTTTTGATTGGGTTTAGATTTCTTCTGGTATTTGGATTTGTAATTAGTTCGGAACTCCTGATTCAATGGTATCACACATTATTCTAATTCTGTCTGATACGTTATTTAAGTTCGCAACCATTATAAATTATAACACTACTAACTTATTTATTTTCTTTCCCCATGGAGTGGAGAATTGTTGTATACCTTATGCGTATTTTCACTGAAATACATGGATCACTAAACACTTTGTATCCCGTATTTATTTCCGGACTTAGAGGCACAAGAGTAAGTAAGAGGTAACCTCCTGTCGCATTTACCTATAGTCCTATACAAATGGTGGTTGTAGAGTTTGTTCCCAGAAGAAATACGTTTCCTCGATCAATCTTGGAAGGGATTATAATAACTCATAATCATAACATAAGCCTGCGGCAGTGGCCTAATGTTAATGGAAAAGGTATGAGCATGAGCACTGAATGAATGTTGAAAGGGTCTATTCAGTGTATTTAACTACACTTTTTGGATACAAACCAAAATTACATTTACGCGTCGCGTAAGCTGCAATCTAATTGCAAATTTTATTCATAAAACAGCTTTATTAAGCATTTTAATACACTAAAATCAAATTCAAACATTCAAATTGAACTAATTCCAATACTTATCCCATTTTCCAATAACCTTTAATCATTGAAGTTCCTTTTCAATTTATACATCTGTAGTTGAAAAGCAACTTTATTTTTTACCCGGTAAAGTCGCTCTTGTAACGATACAAAATATTTGATTTCAGAAAGCAATGGATTAAAATTGACGTGTCTTTATTTTGTGACAGGGCGGATTTAACAAAAAACTCAGGATTTCAATCGTCGTTAAGCATTGCTTCGTGTGATGAAAAAAACGAGAAGCCATACAACCCGTTTGAGCATCGACAGCTGACGCATCCTAATTCGTAAGTGTCATTCCGAGACATGAGTATTCAAGGACTATTGACAAGAAGTTTAGATATAGTACGGGAAGTAGTGTCACCCAATGTACGGGAGGTGCACATCTTGGTATCGGATGAATTTATTTGGCACAGATGTAATATAGGTAAATCTAAGTTAATTTAGCCCGGTAGCCATCCGCCACCCCCTGGGGACAGGAAGAAGGGGCGTTGGAAGTTGGTAGTCCCATTTTTCGGTTTTTCATGAAAAACTCATAAACGGTGAACCATAGCAAAAAGGGGGAGTGGAAAATACCTTGTTTCGCAGACAGAAGTTTCATAAATTTATTGTTTCGCAGAATTTTCATTTCATAGAAAACATTTTTTTACAAAAGGGTCGCAGTTCTAACCTAACCTAACCCACTTTTCTGGTAGATCTAATTGGGCTCTACACAATGGCATTTAAGTTGTACCTAAAAAGTTAGGGTTTCAGAAAAAATAAACTTTCTATGTAACGAAAATTCTGTGAAACAACTCATTCTATGAAACTTTTTATTTTTTTTTTTTAATTTCCAAGTTTCTATCTTATCTCCATACAAACTTTCCACCCCTATAAAATTAAAGATGGCCGACGGAGGAGCTGGTTCCTATCAAAAACATAAAGCTATGGACCTAACTAGACCCTGGAAAAAATTTGGTGCTTTTGTCCAGCGTGTCCACATATCACGTGAAACTGCCTCACTAATTGGAATCCGTAGTAAACATACTACGGAACAATACCTAAACAGATATTTTTTTTGTCGGAGTGTAATTTAAAAATTTCCTATAGGATTCTTATGTTTCAATAATAAATTAAATACCCCTAAGGATGGTTCACCGTTCCGTGTCCGTCCTTCTAATACAGAAGGCACGACGGCCGTCGATTTCTTGTACTAGAAAACGGGCCGGCCCGGACACGGAACGGTCAAGCGTGAATCATCCTTTAATGCGTAAACGCAGTACTTCACGACTAAAACAACAATTTACTTATTTTTGCATAAGTAGAACGATTCCTATCCAATCCAGGAACTCGTAACATTATATTCTGTGTCAATTAGTATCAACTGTTACCTCTCGCTAGCGATGTCTGATTTTGCCTTTTGTTGTACCATACTTAATGGAAAAAAATAACCGATTCACATTATACAAAAACTTTACACTCCTTTATTTAGGCAGTCGTGTAAAATTACAACGATGGGCATTTCTCAGAGCGTTTCAAGTTGAAACTTTCAACTGCCGCGACTTCGGTGGTGGAAGACATCACTGCAGAGGTGTAGAGCGGAAGACCATATCGGGCTATAGTTTAGCAGTAGGGGAGCGCTATCATTCTTTTCAAAATGGTCCACAGAGACATCGTAAATAATACGACCACCGAAGGCACGGCAGTTGAAATACTTTGAGAAATGCCCCGATGCTAACAAAATGTTCGGTTTTGAATTAAGTTGTGTCATGTTATATTTCAGTACAATTGGCTCAATAATTCACTTGCTGAAAGCATGCCTGGGATCTGGCATTTTGGCTATGCCGGCAGCCTTTAAGAATGCGGGCATTATACCGGGTTCCATAGGAACAATCCTGTGTGGACTCCTCTGCACACACACTGTATCTATATTGGTAAGTCATATAAGCGAACCAAGCGCTTTTCATCATCTTTTATAAGGCACACTCCTGAGGTTTGGAATTCCCTGCCGGTATCTCTATTTCCGAGTTCATATAACCTCTTTAAGGCACGAGTGAATAGGCATTTTCTGGGTGAGCTCGCTTCATCGTCAGCCTTATCTTTGCCCCCTTTCTAGATGCAGGCCAAAAGCAATCCCATTTTTAATTAAAAAAAAAAGATTTTTCGGCGGATCTAATTAATAGACTCTACACCATTGGTGACGAAGTGGGCTGGCCAATATTTCGCTCAAAGAATAATAGTACCTTACCTATAATGAAAGGAATTAAAACAGGAGTGTGGTTTTATAAAACGAGCCGAAGGGCAGTGTCATATTAATATAACACTGAGTGTTTTAAGGCTTAATTATGTACAGTTGCATACATTACTTCATATCTACACACATATTATAAATACTCTAAGATGGGTTCAGAAGCCGAAGGCAAATGACCTGAATTACTACCGGTGCTATCAGTAACATATTTTGAGGTGCTAATCTAATATACTAATTGAAATCAGAAGTACCTAAATAAAAAGAAAGATAGAACATATTTATTTATTTCAAGCTGACCCGGAGAACTTCGTAACGCTTTTACAGTCAATGAATGTTGTGTCTTTCAACTCTTTCAAGTTTCAGCTAAACATAGGATAAACGTGACAAGATGCCTAAATAATGCTCAATAGCTCGTTTTTATACAATGTGATTCAGTAAATTAAGGAAAACTTGGCGGAAATAATTCGTGTATAAGCAGATTTTGGCATAGTTGTAGGGAAAGATGTCCTTAACAATATACCTACTAAAAATCCTGACGGATGGGGGTGGAGATAACGGGTAGAAGGGGGTGAAAAGGTCATTTTTTTTTAGTTTTTCTTAAAAAACTCGTAAACGGTGGCCCGTAGCAAAAAATATTCTTAGACATGAATAATCTACAAAAAAAATCTCTATACAACAATAAAGGTCCTACGCACTTTTTCGCTAGGATGAATATTTAATGAGACTTTAAAGGAGGGAAAGTTAATTATAAGTGTCCTCGTGGGTGAGTCTCATTCCTTTGTTTCTCAATATTCTTAAAAACAATAAAAAAAAACAGTATTTATGGACTCAACGAGTTCTAAATAACGATACTCCACTCGATGCGGTAGGTCAATATTTTTTTTTTCGCGCCCCCGTTTAGCTGTATGGGAGCCCCCCCCCCCCCCTTATAAACGTTTAAACATATTTTTTGACGATGTAAGTAGATGTGGGTCAACACGATGCTTAAACTGTGGCAATTTGAAGCCATCCATTTAGTTTTTGAGGGTGGCTTCAGAAAAAGATCGTTATGGTTTTAATTGGAGAGAAGAATATATAACATAATTGCAAAATAAAAGCCTATTGCATTGTTAACAAAGGTCAAAATAAAATAACCCATGACTGTATATGTCAGGCAACTCAGATAATAGACGTACGTCAATTTGTGCACCTCTTACACGCCGTTAGAAAAGTCAACCCTAGCGATAATTAGATCTCACAGAAACTTTTGTCAAAACTGGTAGACCACTTCCTTGGCCGACTGTACATAGAGAGGTACAGATTGAAAGTTGCGGGCATTTCCGCTCGACGACAGTGACTCAACAACAAGAACTGAATTATAATTTATAACTTGGTTTAGGAGTTATTTAACCAGTAAATGCTTCCGACACAAAATTTCCGATGCGATGTTTAGTTGTTTACCTTACCGAACATCAAATGGTATTTCGTATTTATTAGTTCAGTGTACACTACCCACCGAAACGCTAATTAATAAATACGAAATACTATATTTTGATATTCGCATCATATTCTAATACTAAGTAAAAGTATGCTTGAATTTTATTAAGTATTTTTACCAAATATTTGATTTATACTAGGTACACTGAATTCAGTGTTCTTTAGTTTATCTGTTCAAAAGAATTCGATTAACGATTCGATAGGTAGGTATTACCTTTGAGAAAGCTTTATCTAAGTCTTTTGTAATTCATTGCTTAGTAACGGTTGTCATTTATTTAATTAAGGAAGATTGTTTTCTGTTACTAAGAAAACAATCTTCTGTACCTAATTCAATAAGTCGACGGTAAAAAAAATCGCGAAAGATAGAACAACATGGAGAGCTACGGTGAAACAAGTTACCGGCGATTGCCGTCACGACCCTCAGTCATGAGGAATCGAGGAAGAAAAAAACTGAAGAAGCGTGTTTTCTGGATAAAACATTTCTCCTTTATGGTTTAGTTTGGTAAAGCAACGAATATCAAAAGCATTTCAAAACTAGTCAGATACTCGTATACCTTTCTGAAAGAAAAGTAACAATTCTGTCGTTCCCAACGTATGTTTTAGTATTATAATTGATAGAGCAGGAACAGAATTGGAAAAGGCGTCTCTAAACAATGCAAGCGGCAAGTCATGTAACAGTTGGGGTGACAACGTTATCAGAGGGTTTGGACCCTGCAGAATACGGATCTGCCTGTCGCCATCTCGAAATTTGAGCCGGAAGTACGGTATACCGGAAAAGGTGCAGCCCATACAAAAAATTTCGTAGTACATTTAGTAAATGTGTCGTTTTCAAGTAAAAGGTACCACATCGTCGTTTACCATAAGGACGCTCTGACAGGTTATTCGTATAGAGAAGCAAACATGTTTCGGCATTATGGTAAGCGACAATGTGGTACCTTTTACTTGAGAACGACACAAATTGTTGCTCTGGTACTCTAAAAGAGGTCCGATTGATATGGTTTTTTGGTATGTTGTGAAGGACAATATTAGCCATGGTAACCTAAAAATTTCGGCCCTCCAGCTCCATAACTTTGGCCGCCATCTTGGAAATAGTGTCATTTTTTTCAGTTCTTTGCTTTTACTGTCGTCAAAGTTCATTCCAGTGCTAAACATAGTTCTACAATATTGTAGAATACAAAATTTGCTAAAACTTTTGGGTACAAAGATTTTTTCCATGACCCCTAGGGACGAAGATATGACAGGATATATCATTAAAAATTGCCACTTTTTTCTAGTTTTCCGTTCATGTTTACATTTTAAGTGCATTTTAGCACTAACTATAGTTCGGCAATATTGTAGATCACAAAATTTGCTACAACTTTTGTATTGAAATATTTTTTCCACGACCATTAGGAAAGAAGATATGAAGTCATCTATGGAGTAGCACCGTTGAAATTTGCTACTTTTGCAGTTTTCTTCTCATATTTAGGTTTGAGTGCATTTAATCGCAATCTGTAGGGGATCTATGATGGTCGAGTGATAGCGGGATAGACGACAAGATAAAGCATCTGTCACTTTCCGATCTATACCACTTCAATCCCTCAGAAGACAAAATCGTCTGTTTCCACGATACCTAGAAGATCGTAGGTACTTTGAATTTGCATATAATTTTGTCTTCTATATAATATTGCTGACCGAGAAATACACTAAAACGAAAATATGTGAAGAAAACTAGAAAAGTAGTAAATATCGACGGTAGTACCCCATAGGTGACATCGTATCTTCTTTCCTGATGATCGTGGAAAAAATATTTCAATACAAAAGTTGTAGCCAATTTTGTAATCTACAATATTGCTGAACTATAGTTAACGCTAAAATGCACTTTAAACGTAAACATGAGAGGAAAACTAGAAAAAAGTGGTAATTTATAATGATATCTCCTGTCATATCTTCGTCCCTAGGGGTCATGGAAAAAATCTTTGTACCCAAAAGTTTCAGCAAATTTTGTGTTTTACAATATTGCCAAACCATGTTTAGCACTAAAATGAACTATAACGACAGTACAAGCAAAAAACTGAAACAAGTGACAGATTTTCCAAGATGGCGGAGAAAGACGTGGAACTGGAGTGTCAAAAATTTCGGGATACGATGACAAATATTGTTATTTACGGCATATCAAAAATCCATAACAATTGGACCATAGTTAGGGTACCGGAACAACGATTTACCAAATGTACAACGAAAAAATTTGTATGGGCTGCACCTTTTCCGATATAACATTCTTCCGGCTCAAATTTGGGGATGGAGACAGGCAGATCCGTATTCTGCAGGGTCTAAACCCTCTGATTACGTTGTCACCCCAACTGTTACACGATTTGCTTCTTGTATTCTACTTCTTCAAAAATGGGCCTACTCTATGACAACATTTCAATAATGATGCCTTAATCGAAAATCATTTCGGTAAATCTTATATCTTTAAACAAGCAATTCTTGTTTATATCTGTATATATATTTCTATATATCTATATTTCTATATTTCCGGGATCTCGGAAACGGCTCTAACGATTTTGATGAAATTTGGTATTTGGGGGTTTTTGGGGACGAGCAATCGATCTAGCTAGGTCTCATGCCCGGGAAAACGCCGAGCAAAGCTCGGCCGCCCAGATCTTATGGTACCTAAACGTAATAAAATAATTTTTAGATTTGTTGTTCGCTAGATAAGAAGAAAATCGCCAAAATGTATAAAACGGAAGGGTGACGTAATTCCTACGACTGTTAAGGAGCAATGCTCTCAAACATTGGTAATTCGTAAAAATTACGTCATAATTCACTTACGATTCGCTACTTTTAAATTAGATATTTTTGAATGAAAATTAGGAGTTCGGGAGAAATAAAACACCGGTCAAATGCGTGTCGGGCCACGCGCCAGGTAGGGTTCCGTAGTCGTCCCATTATGTGGGCACCCGTTACATTATGTGGACTAAAAAGTTCGCAAACTTATATTTACTATGTTTTTGGCAGAATTAACAACATTACTCGTATCTAAGGTATCAATGGAAATTGTACGAAAGTTTGCTTTCGCAAAGTACATTTCTTGAGCTCGACTATTACTCGTTAACTAATACACTACTACCATGATTTTTTTCACACTAGTATCCACCGTTTAGCTGGCAGGGGGGGGGGGACACTTGACCATAACAAAAATTATCACTTCAAAGCTTAATATCACGCCAACCAATTTTTGAATAAAAAAAATTATCTTGGAAACCTTATAATATTTTTAAAAGACCTATCCAACGATAGGCCACACGATGCGGTTTGGAAGAAAAAAAAATTGCACCACCACTTTACATGTAGGGGAGGTACCCTAAAAAATTTTTTTTCTACATTTTATTCTACCGATGAGTCGGCGTCATCAATATCTATACTCATACCAAATTACAGCTTTCTAGTACTAACGGTTACTGAGATAAACGGGGGACAGACGGACGGACGGACATGGCAAAACTATAAGGGTTCCTTGTTTACTACGGAACCCTAAAAAACACGTGGACCTTAAAATTTCATTTTCTATCTATTTGAAATGTTGTCTATTAATATAAAAACAAAGTGTTAGACAAATATGTTAGGAGTAGTGTTCAACAGAACTGTCAACTCAACTTCTTCCCAATACCTATCAACCCGCTGCACGCTGGGGCATTTTTTTAAAATATAATGTTACCTTTCTTTTGGTTCAAGCTATAAACCATTTTTACACAAATTGATTAAAATTAATATCAACAAACACATGTCAAAATGACAATATTTTCTTAATGTTTCAGGTAAAAACATCACAAGAAGTATGTGTGGATGCCAAAAAACCGTCTATGAGTTATGCCGAAACGTGTGGCGCGGCATTCACGCATGGACCTAAGAGGCTACGGTCATATGGTAACTTTGTCCAGTAAGTTGGATGGTTTTATTACCGTGTTTGTCAAAAAATATACTTACGAGAAGCGGATGTTCATCACGTTTGAAGTATTGAATACGAACTTAATGAATAGAAAAAAAGAAAGAAACATTTATTCGTAGCCACGGAAGACACAATATTACAAAAAACACAAAATAAGAAAAACATAGGTACACAAAAGCACATTTGTGTGTCCCCACGGCAGAAACGAAACGAACGGGTGAAACGGACACTGGCTCAGCATTATGCTGTGAGGTGTTAGACACCTACAGCGCTGATTTTCAGCCAGTACCGTGGGTGACTCACGGACCGGCATACGATATATATGATAGCAAGAAATAAAATAAAATTAACAAAAAACAATAGAACTAAAAATTAAAAAGGTTTGTTTTTCGGCTGCTGTGCTGGATTAGAAATAAAAAATGACTATATTGGGCTAGGGCGGTTTGCAACTTTCCGAAGTTTCCTGTGAATTTCACTTATGTTAGGGAAATTGCAGTATACATTTTGGATCAAGTTTCTAAGCCGTCTGTTTTCATGCTCATTTTTATTCGTACTTTGTTGTTAGCTTACATTTCTGAACCGTGAAAGCTCATAACTTGTCAGTTGACTAATCGAAGTAATTATGACGGAAATATTTCAGAAACTAAAGTGAAATTTATCAAACCACGTCTCCTTCAGTACGACCAAGGCTCGGAAACCGATTTCGGCTTCATACAATTAAGGCGATATATCGATTGAAAGAGACACCGTTTGTTTTTCGCTCACGACAAAACGGGATGCAACCCTCTCCGAGAATGGCTATTTAGACAAATCTCGTTAAATATCTGACTGTGTGCAGGTTTATTAAATTTCCTCTTGTCAGTACCTAGATGAGGTAAAATGCCATCATATTAACTTAATCGTGTCTTTTAATAATGCGTTGTTTTAGTAGGCTGAGTAAGAAAGGAAAATATAGACTCAACTTTGGATTTATTTTCTATCGAGAAAATTTTAAGCAATCATGTTTCGTTATTGTCAGTACCACAATCATATAGTCAAGAATCATATATCTGAAAATCAGCCCCTACTGTTTGCTAGTCTGGGCAGGACAGCGTTTCAAAGACTCCAAATTTCTCAGTGTAGAGCCTTAACCGGTTAAAAATTTCGGTTAATTGCGTTTTACGATATTTTTGGTACTTTAAATCATTTATTTCATCTAGACGACGACTAACAAAAACAAATTTCTAAATAATCCTAATTAACAATTACTTAATTGTCAATTTAACCTGTTCGCGTTCAATATGTTTGATCCCAAGTTCGCGCGAGTAAAATTCGCGCGAACTTGCGATAATCGCGTAGTCGCGTTGTGTTAGGACGATCCGTAATTGATGGATGTTTGCCAGTGTTCGGAAATCGTCGTAAACAGCTAATTGTCTCTTTCCAAAGCCCGACGTGCAATTTAATAATATTGCCGAGTACTGTACATGATATGTATATTTCTAAACGCTTAGGAATGAGCTGTTACTTCACTTTATGTATAGAAAAAAGTTGGAACACATGGAACTGCGTAACGTTCGAATTTCAAAATCACTTTCCACGCTGGCGTGGAAAGTGGACTTTTGCACGCAGATTTGAAACAATAAAGAAAGCTTTCGAAAGATAAGGGTTTTTCAAATAAAAAATCTGATTTATCAATATATTAGTATTTATTGGCATAACATAGGTACGTAACGGAGTGGCGACCACGTACCGGACGACCCAGTGTTGGAAAGCCCCCCACGAGGTGGGCTGATGACCTGGTTAAGGTCGTGGGGGTCCGCTGAATGCGGGCAGCCCATGACCGCTCGTTGTGGCGCTCTCTGGGGGAGGCCTATGTCCAGCAGTGGACGTCTTTCGCCTGTATATGATGATGATGATGATGATGATGATATATATACGTAATAATTAACATTGTTTCAAGTTCATAGGTCAATGGGAAGTTAAAAATATCTTCGGAACAAAATTTTGGGACTCACGCGTTCGTCGTCGTCGCCGTAATGGAACCCTATTCCTGTCACTACAGGAATAGGATTCCGTTTGTACCCCAAAAAAAAGAAACATGTTGAACATTAACTTGTTGGAGTCTGGTGTTACAAAATAATTAGTAGACTATTATTAAAAATACTTGTCCTGCTGTTTAATTTTTCTTCAATGTTGTTCTCTAAATCAAATTATTAAAATTTGATCGTATATATTACACAATTCGAAAATATTTATATAAATAATATGATTCGTTATAAAGTGTAACACTTGTTACTTTAATTTTAGGCAGTTGGTAGACTTCTCAGTGATGCTGACATATGTGAGTGTCCTGTGTGTTTATGTGGTGTTCATCGGATCTTCGTTTAAAGAGGTAATTATTTTATGAAATAAAATATGGAGTAAGTTTCTGACAGCCAAATCGGTACGGACTTCCTTTTTGTATGATAAGGCATAGGTATATTTAACTAACGAACCTTAAAAAGCCTGTCACACACTGCAGTGGCCTGCGGTGGCGGTGGCGGCCAGTAAAGTTGTAGACTATGACTATCCAAACATTCATTCAGACACACGCGGCCTTGACTGTCATAGTCTCAACTTGCCGCCACCGCAGGCCGCTCCAGTGTGGCACGCTTAAATCGAACTTTGAATCATTAAATTAAAAATAATGAAAACCCCAACATGATACATAACCAATAGAATCATCTCCACCAATAAGGTTTCGGTTTAAAATAAACCGCAAAGCGGTTCATCCGACACTCATTTTAAACTCAGTTAACGCTAATTTGCGTTCTGCGTCAGGATTTAAAAAGGAGTTTTATGCACTTAAATTGAAAATAATCTATACATACTTACTTCGATATATACTTACTTAGATATGTATACTTACACGTATACTTACTTAGATAGCTACTACTATTTTAAAAACTGGAAAAGTGCGTTTCGTGCCATGCGCCTAATACGGTTCCGTTATTTTTCCACCAGTTTCATTACTCTGTTTCGCACAAATTACTTATTTACTATGTTATTGGCACAATAAACAACAGTAATCAATGGTAATTATACGACAGTTCGACCATCATAATATTATATAAAAGTTTATACGCAAATGGGTTCCTGGTTCCTGACTTAATATTCTCCGTTTATTTCAGCAAAATTGTCAGCTTATCTTTAATATTCTTCATTGCAGGTCCTAGACGTTCTACTGCCAGATTTACAACTATCAATACAGACATATTGCATACTGACTTTAATACCTCTGGTACTACTATGTCAAATCAGAAACCTTAAATACCTGGTCCCGTTTTCTGCTCTGGCAAACATTCTCATCGTCATAGTATTTGGCATCACAATGTACTATATGTTCACGGACTTGCCCCCAATCAGTGAAAGAGAAATGGTTGCTGAAGTTTCACAATGGCCTCTCTTCTTTAGGTAAGTTTTATGTATGTTTTTATACTTATAGTAGTTTCTCGCGGCTTCGCCCGCGTACTAAACGTATTTTGTTTTGGTAGTCATTTCGATGGTAACGGTTTGCGTTGATATGTCAGCCAGTCAGTTTCTTCTTTTACATATTTAGAAATGTTCATATTAACAATATTAAATTTTAAAATCGATGCCATTTTCGTAATTGGCGTCCGAAAAAACCATAAAAACGACACTCATATTGATATTTAGACATTTCAACCCCATTTCACCCCGACAGGGTGGGCTCACTTATTGTTAGGAGTAAAATAGTCTGACTAATCTTGTTTCTTCATACAAATTATGGACCTCCATTTCACCCCCTTAGGGGATGAATTTTGAAAAATCCTTCCTGAGTGCACCTCTAGACCTTATAAAAAATCTACTTGCCAAATTTATTTGTGTGATGAGCACGAATATTTTGTTCTTGGGTCTTGGATGTTTTCTATGTATTTAAGTATTTATTTATCTATATAAGTATGTATATCGTCGCTTAGTACCCATAGTACAAGCTTTGCTTAGTTTGGGACTAGGTTGATTTGTGTAAGATTGTCCACAAATATTAATTTATTTTATTTATATTATTTTTGAAGTGAAATCTTCTTTAGCGGCGCTGAGCACTTTTTTTGATGTGGGGAAATTGTTAAACTCGCGACGATTCATAAGACCAGCTGAGTTGACCCCTCCTACTATCGTGATTGCGATGTTAAGAGGGGTCAACTCAGCTGGTCACGTAGCTGTTTACGATTCGATGGACCAGCTAGGTTGACCCATCCTAGTATCGTGATTGGGATGTTAGGAGGGGTCAACTCAGCTGGACTTTAAACACCAACTTGAGGAATGAAGTTTCCACTTACTGGCATTTCCACTAAGTCCAATATCGGATAGCCAGACTGACCGATTTCCGTAAAGATCATATTTCAAATAAATTCTCATGGAAAGTAGTTCTTATTGTCCCTAAATACGGTGACAGTTCACGTCAAAATAGTGGTCAAGCGTGATGGTCAAAGTACAAATAATTTTGAATCGACTTTGTAATCGATGCTTGGTTTCCGATTTCAGTTTAACTGTGCAGAAAATTATAATTAAATCCAAAAAATACCTGCATGTGAAATGATAATTCATCTTTGTGTTAATTTGATAAATTATAAATAACGTTTTATGCACTCAAAAACAGCACATTAAGGCATTTTGACGGAGCTCTTCACACGCCGGGAACGATTCTGAGACTGAAGTTATAATCGATTAATGAAGTAGTTTTTAATAACGTGGCAGATCTTTCTCCTATGCTTTTGGCAGAGGGGTAAGTATATCAATGGCAGCTCCCGTCTTAAATGCTCTAAGGTATATAGATGGATTATTCGAATATGAATATCTTTGTTATTTACTTTCTTTATCATGTCATTGAGTTTTCACTTCTGCTGGCACTCCCGGAGTGCAACCCGTTGTTTTTAGCTTTAACTTTACCCAAGGGGCTGACACGCTTTGATAGAGAAAGATAGTCTTATTGCGATTCCTATAAGAGGAAATAGAAAAGAGTGGCATGTTTTGTCCCTATCACCGACCGAACATTTTTTTTTTCAGTACTGTCGTTTTCGCTATGGAAGGAATTGGAGTCGTCATGCCAGTGGAGAATGAAATGGCCAAACCGCAGCATTTCCTCGGATGCCCAGGTGTTTTGAACTTTTCCATGGTGGTTGTAATAATTTTGTACGGTATCTTCGGATTCTTCGGATATTTACAATTTGGCGATAATGTGAAAGGCAGCGTCACTCTAAATTTGCCAGAGGGAGACATGTAAGTACCTACCTACTTGTCGAGGCGAGGGTAGCGAATTCAATATCTCCGACATAATATAAGTTAAGTATTTGTAATATGGGCTTCAGAAGTTCAGATGCCTGTATATGATGATTATTATTAGTATTTATACTACTAGTTAGGCATGATTAAAGTTACTTCTCATCGCATACTTATTTATATATAGATAACATACTGTAAATAACCAGATAATGAGTATTTATCGCATGTTTCCAGGATCGCACAAGGAACTAAGTTGTTAATGGCCATAGTTATATATTTTTCGTTCCCAATACAATTTTATGTGCCAATGGAGATAATTACAAGGATGCTTAATAAGCGCCAATCAAAGAAATTCGAAAATGTTATCCAAGTCAGCATCAGGACCATCCTTGTTATAATTGCAGGTAAAATTTTCAAACATTGAAGTTATTGATTGAATCAGGCTTTGCGGAATTCCATGGTAAATATAACAATATTCCTTTGCTATTCCACTGAAACAACCTGTAGGTCTGTAGGTGTGTCAGTAATAATGAGATGCACCCACTTGCTTATTTTCATTAACCGCATGCAAAAATAGCAAAGGGATATTGTTAGATTTAACATTGAAGTGGAAAATGTGAGAGACTGAGTAAGATTTATTGTGTCATAGGCATTTGATAAACAAACTCCATTGACGAACAGGCTATGTGGCCAAGCGGCTATGGCCGACGGTGCACGGTGGCGGAGGCGGAAAAACTCATAGTCGCCTGCGAGACCGCGCGTCATGGAGCGCAGCTTAAAGCAAAGTTTATGGTCATCAGATGGCTCGAGAATATTGAGCATTCATGCGCCCGCTAACTAGGAGAATTCCTAATTCAAATATTGTCTATTTTCCTGTCCGGATTGGAAGGTCAGGAGAGTTCACAAAAACTAGTATACATAATCGCCCATTAAAGAGATAAGGAAAGGACCTTGGGCTCCATTACGGCGTAATCAGAAGAACTTCATGATTTGACAACACTTAAAAGTGACTTTTGTGTAGGCATACTATGTAATAAACCAATTGTACGGTCAAACTTTGTACAAATGGGTGAAAGCAACAATGAGGTTCACAGAGAATACAATATAACTAGATTATTTTACAAAGTCGTTTTGTTACTGCCCTAATTAATAAATTTTAGTCATTAATACTAAAGTTTAAGCCGGTAAGGTAAGGTTAAGTACTGGTGACTGGGATAACGGCCGGATAACAAAAGATTGTTTGTTTTGTTTTTTTTTTTTTTCACTGGGAGAGAACGGGTTCCCTGGCATTACTGGCAAGGCAAAAGGTTATGTTTTACACCTTCATTACCCTTTGTTATCCCTACAAAATTTTAGTTATCCCTACAAAACCAATTTGTAGTTGTTACAAAAAACTTGTTGCCGTGCCGTTAAGTGAAATATTGTAACCCTAACTAAAATTTAGTAAAGATTTTTTCTCAGTGTTATGAGTTCGACTAAATGGTGAAATCTTTTTGTACAGTTGGTGTGGCCGCAGCATTCCCAAATTTGGAATTAGTAATAAGCTTCGTTGGCGCCATTTTTTTCTCCACCCTTGGTTTCTTGATCCCCGCCATCGTGGAAACCGTCTACCGCTGGGACCGAAACACCGGTAGATTCAACTACATCATCTATAAGAACATCATTATAGCAATCGCTGCTATCCTCGCTCTTGTTTCTGGAGCCTATGTATCTGTTGTTGGTATGATCGATGAATTTATTGTAGGTCATATTGACATTGATAATGTCATTGAGAATAGCACAACTACGGGAACGTGGTAAGGTAAATGGTCTTTGTAATATATTTTTAATGATTGTGAATGAAGTCTTATAATGGAGTGTAATGTTGTAAATATGACTATTCTGTTGAACAACCAAAGGCTTATGACATGTATTATTAATTTGAAATGAGTCAATGATTTGTACACCTCCCGCATGACATCATTAGCGAGATTGCGCGGTGTATTAAACATTATTGTGATACTTATTATAATACCCTAGAAATGATTTTTTGTGACTGGTATTATATAGGATTCCGTTAGCACCCTTTGAGTACGGAACGCTAAAAATCAATTAAAATATTATAAATGTTAAGAATAAATAATTTTAAGGTAGGTAACTAAACGTATATCCATCGTATATCAATGCTATACCTTAACCCAGGGTGAGGATTTTGCTCGTCGCCGCGTTGGTGAGCGCACGCGCCCGGAGCGACGACGAGCGGAATCCACTACCGTACACTGTCTTTGTTGCCTACTGTCATGGCGTCGTTACCGAACAACGTCTTTGAATACGTGGTCAAATCATCATAAAGATGGAAAGCCATTTTTTTAAGAAGTAAAAAGTAACACAGGGGTTTTTTAGTAACCCAGCCAACCTTTTAGCAACCAAGTCACATACTTAGTAGCTAAGAAACTTGTTGCGGGCCGCACTTGTTAGAATTTGTGACTATCAGGCAAAAGTTTCCACATTTTCGACTGTTAATAAGGAGACTCGCAGGCCGCATGCCGCAAGTAAGGGGCTCACACTCTCACAGGCCGCTTGTTGCCGACCGCTGCTTAACCCTTCGTATACCATGGTCCCGGATCTGTGCCGATGCGTTAGAGTCGTTTGTTAAAATCCCATAGTCACTAATTCATTAACAAAAGGTTGACAAGGAAAGGGTTAGTTCCAATAATTGATTTCCTGTTTTTAAATACCTCTTTTATTATGAAATTAAAACTGAAGGTGGCAATTAGAAATTTAATCTTAATCTAAATCTATTTATAATCATTAATAATGTATGTAAGTTATTAACGAAAGAAACAATTGATTTATATTTAATACTTACATTTGGGAGCAAAGTTCTATTGTAAATTAGGTATTTAGTAGATGTCTATGAACAATGAATAAATTATTTAATGTATTATATGATACTTAAGTAAGTGGAAACTAATTAAATGCATTATGAGACAACGCAGCGTAATGGTATAAGTTTATTAGACCATCGTAATTATAAGTAATATGGGTAAAATGCAATAAGTACATTAATATATTTAAAATTAAATTAAAATTCTTTGATATTGTTAGGTAAGAAAGAAGGATTGTCGTAATTGGTGTTAAAATAAATTATTGTTAAATAAAAAAATACCTGTATTTTGATTATGTATGAATCCTATGAGTACTACTAAATGATAAGCAACCTACATAGTATTAAATTATTAAAATTTGTATGATTTTGTATATTTTAATTTGTAATTGAGTTCTCGAAAGTGGCCTAACGATTTTAATAAAACTTTATAATATAATGACTTACGGGATGAATGGGAAGTAACACGTATATTTTACTGAGCGTCAACGTAGCGTAACGATATCTAGTAAGAATCGATTCAAAGTTACTAACTGAGATCTAAACATCCGATTTCGTTCAATTAATTCATTACAAAAATCGATTACAAGCATAATTCGTCATAATATGAAATAAATATTACATTTGGCGAATAATGAAAATATTTTTATTTTAAACAGAATAAAATAAAACGAACTGAGGATTACGTTTTCACAAACCATATTTGCCACCGCCGTCCCCCCCGCGAGGTACAGTACGAAGTATCTCGTTTACACTAATATATTTAGCCCTGGATTTCTCGTCTAAGCGAACTTGGATAGGGCCATCGGGGAAGAATCGGCTCGAGAAAGTCACCTCTCCCTCCCCGCAGAACAGCTCTATCGAGCTCGCGTCAACGAAAATTCGCCATTTCAGCTGCCTTCCTGAGGGTTTCCATTCCGTGCGACGAATACCATCCTTTCCTCCACGATTGAGTGTTACTTGGCCTTTGGCTGCATTGTAAGAAAGAGTCACACGCACCTTTCCGGATTCTATATATAATTTAAGGTCCTTTGAACGATCAGCTCGAATATTAATTTCCCCGGCTTTGTTTTTCAGAGTATAAATTCTTGAGCTTTTACCGCGCGCGTTTACTGGGATTACTCTGCGACTTACAGCTTTAGATATTTCTTCTACTGGCTTTTGAATTATAGTACCGGAAGAAGAAAGCGCCAGTTCTCTAGGCAAGGTCATATAGCCAGTGAAGCCATCATAGCGTTCCGGGTAATTCTCTTCCCACATATCCAGCCACGCAATTACAATTCGGCGCCCACGGTTGTCCAAAATGGACTGTGTAGCATAAAAATCGTGACCGTGGTCTAGTTCCTTGAAATCAGATGTTGGAGTGAATTTGAGAGTTTCATAGTCAAAATCGCCTACAATATAACCCGTTTGAAACAGGTTCTTGTACTTATCCCCCTGGGGTGCGAGACCTTGAGGTGAAAACATGAGTACATATTTACCGTCAAGCTCGAAGAAATCTGGGCATTCCCACATGTAGCCGAGAGTGCCATTTGTATCAATCACTGAAACTTCGTTCCAAGTAATCAAGTCGCTTGAAGAATAAATTAGAGCGCGGCCCAAGCTGTCGTTGTTATAAGAATTCCCCAAGACCATGTAGTATGTGTCCCCGTATTTCCAAACTTTGGGGTCACGGAAACTTGGCTGGCGATCTGTGCCATTAATTATTGGATTACCTTCGTATTTAGTTACAGTGACTCCGTCTGTACTGGTTGCCAGAGCTTGGCGATTTGCTGCGGGAGACAGAATATTTCCGGTGTAGAATAAATACATAGTATCATTTTCAACGAAAGCGCTCCCAGAAAATACCCCTCCCACATCGTACCACTGATCTGGGTACATGGCAATCGGTAGGTGTTCCCAATTGACAAGGTCAGGGCTCTTAGCGTGGCCCCAGTGAACAACTGTGGATGTGAAGCTACTGTTAGGGTTGTACTGATAGAAGAGATGGTACTCGTCGTTGAAGATGCAGAATCCATTGGGGTCGTTCATCCATCCGTAAGGTGGAGCCAAATGGTAGCGCGGATAGTATCGATCTTTCACCTGCAGTCCATCAGCTTCAGCTTCGAGTGTCCCAACATAAGAGACAATTGTAAACAAGATGATCTTCTTCACAAGTGTAGCAGTCGCCATTTTGAGGCCGTGTGGGTTACTTCAATCATGCTGCAACTTTTATAGTCAAAGCAATCCACGTCAATTATAAATTACACAAATGTTGGGTTCTTAGTTATTTGCCTGAGTTTTATAACTTCAATGGAAAAATTTGGCGATTTAAACAGATGAGTAAATAATAAATTTGTTTAAGGAACGTATTAATTACCTAACTGTTAATTTATTGATTCCCGACAAATTTTATGTAGGTATGACTTGGCAATATTTTAATATATTGTATGACTAGCTTTTGCTCGTGATTACGTCCGTGTTCCACTCCCTAATTATTCCCCTTGGGATATGAGTTCAAAATAAATATATTTTTCAACATATCTGCGCGTAATGTGGCTCTTTTTACTTCGCTTTTAGGCTCATAATCCAGGATATTGCACACGCGTGCTGTCATTTTATTACGTAACTTGCGCTATATAATATTTTTATCCCAATTATTATACATCGCAGCAAGTTGTAAGGAAATTGCGCATTCTTCAATTATACAGCTTTTTTAAAACGTCGGCCAATGGATTCTTGCGCGGCTAAAACAATGAAAGGTATGGTGATTCTTCCTAAATATAAATCTAAGTGAATTCGTATTTAGAACGCATGTATATATTTATTTTTATTATGTAGTGGCTGTCTGGAGACTCAGCTAGTCGCGCATTAGTGCACAGACAAAATAAAAAGTTACCGCACGTGTCATCAATGTTTTCAAATGTTCAAACTGATTTTATCTACACCCATTATATCACAAATCCTCTAAAATGTGCTCAGAAACCGCAGGCAATCAATGTACTCGTACTTATGAAAATTTTCTTACCTGTGGTGAAGGTTACCATCAGCAGTAATATACTTAATATTCATTACTATTATATGTTTTACAAAAATAAATGAATGAATGAATGAATAAATTCCTATCATTAGAATCCGTCTGCGGCATATACATTAAGGGGAGGTATCCCCAACGCAACTGTCCCGCTCTAACATGCGTGAGTTTACAATTAACCATCCCGCTCTCTACGCAAGCTCTGCGCGCACTTTTGTAAATATTTAGCTATAGTCATCAAGCCAGTCATTTTATCAAAGCAAACCCTGCGAAAATGTCTATAACTATTTACGATCTTTAATTGAGTACAAAAATTAAATGTTATATATCAGTAATATAGCCGTAGTATTGAAAAAACATTCCAAAAAGGGGTAACTTCGCGATTTTTTTCTATCGAGTGAAATTCATCAGGTCATGTAACTGACTGCGATTTTGACTAGACAATATCCTTATGTAACACATATATTTTTTTTTAGATTTTAAGACACTATATTCTATGTCTCAGATGGTTTTTAAAAACTCAAAAGTGGTAATACACGGCCTTAACTCCATGCCACCGGAAATAAGCAGGCTGCCTAATGAATAGTTCTTTTAAAACCATGCACCCGTGGTTGAATGGATGTTTTTATACTTTTCCTTGGACGTGCACGTCCACGATAAACTCAATGGTTTCATTCATAAATAGACTTTAGAGTAATTATGAATGAAACCGTGATGACGTGCATGTCCACGGTAAAGTATAAAAGTGACCAATAAAAAGTGCTTCTACACAATCAAATAATTCTTGCTAAACCGTTCTTGTAGATTTAATAGATATTAATTGACTATGATTCATAATAGTAGTTTATGCAACTGGTACATAATGAGGGGCATTAAAATACGAGTGTGTTTTATGAAACGAGCCGAAGGCGAGTTTCATAATAAGGTCACACGAGTGTTTTAATGCCTAATTATGTACAGTTGCATACATTACTTTATCTACACACATATTATAACTATTCTAAGATGGGTTCAGAAACCGTAGTAAATAAATACAATAATTGTGTTAGTACAACCTTTTTTGCACGGTTGCGGAAATATCGAAATCAGAACTGGCAACCGATACCTACCTGAATGTTATTTTAAAAAGTAAAGAGTCCCTATTCTGATGTTATCATGTCGTTCTAGCTCAAATTTCGTGCGATATATACTAAAAAAAAACGAGCTGACATTTCGCATCGACTGAATTTGAATTTTCAGAGATACTATAACAGGGACCTGTCAACTTTGACATTTAAATTTTGACAGTTTTGTTTGACGTTTAATATTTGAGATTGACATCATATATGAGATTAAAATGAAAAATTATATTACTGCTGTAGCCTTAGCCACAGATAAGAAAATTGCCATAAATTCATTGAATGTTGAAATGAGAGCCATTTTCTACGGTTTCCGAACGCATATTAGAGGATTTATGATATGTGTGTAGATAAAATATTTGGTTCGCAAACAAAATGAATTTCCTTGTGTTCTTTAATTTTTAACTTGTTGCTTCCTGATACTTGGCTTAGATTACTATTTTCCTTATGTAATAATGTATCCGTAACCGTACCACGAGCTACGGAACTACGTACCTACAACATCCTTATGAGATGTGACACGTGACATGGATTTTGATGGTATCATTTTTTTCGAAGATCCCTAATAATGAAACATGATTAGGACTTGAATAAAATAAATATATAATAAATATAATAATATAATAAATAATAAATACACAATTGTGGACAATCATACACAAATCAACCTAGTCCCAAACTAAGCAAATCTTGTACTATGGGTACTAAGCGACGATATACATACTTATATAGATAAATAAATACTTAAATACATAGAAAACATCCAAGATCCAAGAACAAATATTCGTGCTCATCACACAAATAAATGCCCCGGCCGGGATTCGAACCCGGGACCTCCAGCTTCGTAGGTCACTAACCAACTAAGCTAAAGCGGTCGTCAAAATATATATATTTAAGGACAATCTTACACAAATTGACCTAGTCCCCAACTAAGCCAACCTTGTAATATGGGTAATAAGCGACGACATACAGACGTATGTATATTGTTTTGAAAAAATGACACCTCGCCGAGTTTCTTACGCCGGTTCTTCTCGAGGCAGAGGATTATTTTATGAACCGTTGGCAGTTTTTTGACATTCATAGGTGCATGTAATATGCCTAAATTTAAAGAATAATTCCAGATTAGATGACGAAAAGTTCTAATAGAGAGTTCTAATTCTGTATGAGAGCTTTTCGTAATCTAATCTGGAACGAAGTGTACCGGTGTGGTTCATACAGCTGAGCACCAACATGGAGGGTTTCGTCATTTCTTTTGCAATTAATTTAAGTACTCATACGGTTTCGGCATTGCGATACATCTCGTAGTCGTCATCATCATCATCAGCTGAAAGACGTCCACTGCTGGACCTATGGTTATGGTTCATCATCATCATCATCATATCAGCCGAAAGACGTCCACTGCTGGACATAGGCCTCCCCCAAAGAGTGCCACAATGACCGGTCTTGCGCCACCCGCATCCAGCGGACTCCCGCGACCTTTACCAGGTCATCAGTCCACCTTGTGGGGGGTCTACCCACGCTGCGCCTTCCGGTCCGTGGTCGCCACTCGAGAACCTTTCGGCCCCAACGGCCATCGGTTCTACGTGCAATGTGCCCCGCCCACTGCCACTTAAGTTTAGCGATTCGAAAGGCTATATCGGTTACTTTGGTTCTGCTACGGATGGCCTCATTTCTGATGCGATCACGCAGAGAAACTCCCAGCTATGGTTATGGTTATGGACTCCTTTTTCCGCACTTAGTCCGTGTATGTCGGGCCATTGTGCGTGGTTTGTTTGCTAGCTAGGGGTCTAGACAGCCTAACTCCGACCAGAAGCGCAGGATCCTCCTGGTGTCACCACAGACTTCGCGGAGTGACCTCGGTGCGTTGAGGATTTGAGTCCGTTGTGTAGCTACACCTTCGCATTCCAGGATGACGTGGGGGGCTGTTTCATCGGCCGACAGGCTGTTAAACCTGCGTCTCCGGGCAATGTGGCATGCCCACTGCCGCTTAAGCTCGTTGTTGTGTTAGGTCGCATTTGCTCCCCCCGCCGCCTTAGTGGACCGGGTAGTAGGGTCGGGGGACCCTAACCATTCATTAACTCCACGGGAATGAAGCGCCTCGAAATATCGTTCCGGTGTGCTCTGCTTGGCCAAAGTTGAATTCTAAGCGATGTCGTCGGACAATCAATAATCACTGGGAGTTAAGTGGGTAGACTGGGCCTTCTGCCCAGGAGTCCAACACATTCGTCCGGTTCCTCTTCGTACGGGCGGACGGAGCATAAACTAATTCCCCCAATGCAAAAAATTAAGGTAGAATTATAAAATAAGTGATTAAAACTATAAGTAGAGTACCTTAGTACGTGTCTCCTCCATTAAAGACCTCGGTGTGGTCTTCGATACGCGGCTTACTTTCCATTCGCACATATTATCACTTGCTGAAAGCTGCTATCGAAGTTTTGGTTTTTTTATTCGTAACCTTCGTGAATTTCAAGATCCCGATCCCGGGACCATTAGGCTTGTTTATAATGCCCTTGTTAGAAGCAGGCTTGAGGCTTCGTGAATCGTTTGGCACCCTTACGAATCGACGTATGCTCTATTACTAGAGAAAGTTCAGAAAGCGTTCCTACGGTTTCTTTATAAGAAAACTTTCGGGTACTACCCATTCCTGTAACCAACCAAATACCTATTAGGAACCTTAGGCTATAATTCGTTAGAGGTGAGGCGTAACTACAATTTGTTGGTTACTGCGTGTCGGATCATACGTGGAGTATCAGACTGTCCAGAGCTGGTCAGCCACGTCGTGCGACTTTATGCCCCGGATATCCCAAGGATAACGCTTAGGGCACGGCGACGCGATTTGTTGGCGGTGCCGGCAGCGCGCACTGTGTCACGCAGGAATTCGCCACTGCTTCGCGCTCTCTTACAACTCAATACGCTTTTAGCATCAGCACCGGAGTGCGACATATTTGCGTGGCGATGGATGTATGTGTGCTATGTATGTGAGGAGATGGATACTCGGCAATCTACTATGCCTATGTAATTTATATGTACTTTGTGTTAATGTTTGTGCTATCGTTCATGACGCATTGGTTTTTGTACTGTAATGTCATGTTAACAATGTTTTAAATAAATAAATAGCTAACGCATTAATCATTAAACGATAATTTCTACATGATTACCAATTAAATATAATCTCTTCTTCTTCTGCTATACGAATTCCGCCCCTGATGACAAAAGTCATGAATCTCGTGATACCAGAATTTAAACGAGGATTAGGAAGAACCACGGAAGTACTGAATCAAATAAATAAATAAAAAGCCTTTTAAATGTTTTTCTTCTTCTTCTTCTTCTAAATGCACATTTGACGCATAATATTCATAGTTAAGGTTGTTTTTACAGGATCACAACTTACAAGCCGCCTACTTATTCAACGGGAAATTTTACAAGATTCCCGTTTAAATATAATCTCTTCTTCATGTTTGATATTTGCTATGCGAATTCCGCCCCTGATGACAAAACTCATGAATCTTATGATACCAGAAGTGGAACGATGATTAGGAAAAACTAAATCAAAATAATAAATAAAAGCCGTTTTTGTTAAATAGTGTATTACAATCCATTTCTAATCTAATTTCCAATAAATTAATTAATATGACTGTTACATTTGACGCATAATATTCATAGTTAGTGTTTTCACAGGATCACAACATACTAGCCGCCTATACAAGCATGCCATCTGTCATCGCCATGACCCCCGTGAGGTACAGTACGAAGTATCTCGTGTACACTAATATGCTCAGCCCTGGATTGCTGTCCTAAGCGAACTTGGATAGGGCCATCGGGGAAGAATCGGCTCGAGAAAGTCACCTCCCCCTCCCCGCAGAACAACTCTATCGAGCTCGCATCAACGAAAATTCGCCATTTCAGCTGTCCTGAGGGCTTCCATTCCGTGCGACGAACACCATCATTTCCTCCACGGTTGAGTGTTACCTGACTGTTGGCTGCACTGTAAGAAAGAATCACACGCACCGATCCGGATTCGATATATAATTTAAGGTCATTCGAACTATCAGCACGAACATTAATTTCCCCAGCTTTGTTTTTCAAAGTATACGTTCTTGAGCTTCCACCGTGCGCTTTTCCTGGGATTAGTCTGCGACCTGTAGCTCGCGACATTTCTTCTACTGGCTTTTGAATTATTATACCAGAAGAAGAGAGTGTCAGTTCTCTAGGCAAGGTCATCAAACCAGTGAAGCCATCGTAACGCTCCGGGTAATTCTGGTCCCACATATCAAACCACGCAATTACTATTCGGCGCCCACGGTTGTCCAACACGGTCTGTGTAGCATAAACATCGTGACCGTGGTCTAGTTCCTGGAAATCGGATGTGGGAGTGAATTTGAGAGTTGAATAGTCAAAATCGCCAAGGATGTAACCCGTTTGATACAAGTTTTTGTACTTATCCCCTTGGGCTGCGACACCTTGAGGAGAAAACAGGAGTACATATTTACCGCCAAGCTCGAAGAAATCTGGACATTCCCACATGTAGCCGAGGGTACCGTTTGATTGGTCGATCACAGAAACCTCGTTCCAAATAATCCTGTCACTTGAAGAGTAAAGTAGAACGCGGCCCAGGCTGTCATTATTATAAGAATTCCCCAAGACCATGTAGTAGGTCTCCCCGTGTTTCCAAACTTTGGGGTCACGGAAATTTGGCTGGCGATCAGTGCCGTTAATAATTGGGTTTGCTTCGTATTTAGTTACAGTGACTCCATCCGTACTGGTTGCCAGAGCTTGGCGATTTGCCGCAGGAGAAATAACATTTCCGGTGTAGAATAAATACATAGTATCATTTTCCACTAAAGCGCTCCCAGAAAATACTCCTCCCGCATCGTACCACTGATCCGGGTACATGGCAATCGGTAGGTGTTCCCAAGTGACAAGGTCGGGGCTCTTAGCGTGGCCCCAGTGAACAAGTGTGGATGTCAAGCTGCTGTTAGGGTTGTGCTGATAGAAGAGATGGTACTCGTTGTTGAAGACGCAGAATCCATTGGGGTCGTTCATCCATCCATAGGGCGGAGCCAAATGGTAGCGCGGATAATACCGGTCTTGTACTTCCTGCGCACTTGCAGTGATAATCTGCGTAACTATTGAAATTAGAATTATCTTTAAAAATGTACCCGCCATTATGATCAAGCGCAGGCGGATTGCGCATTACTCAGATAAGAATGACTCGCTTCCGCCACGGCAGCTATTATATACTTGTTTTGTCGTGTCTCATCTCATTCTAATTCCTGTGGATGTGAAATGTATGTATTTTCCTTTAGCATGCAAACATTTAGTTCTCCATTTGAAGGGAAATGCGTTGCTAATGCTAAAATAAACAGATATAGTGTAATTATTTTTCAATGTGGTACAATATTTTCACCAAGTAATTAATATGCAAATATTGCAAATGATACTATACTTAATCCCAATTTGTAGTCTTTAAGGCTATTTTATAAAGGTTGTGGCTTCGTCGGCTCCTTATTATTTTTGTGTTAGATTGTATTTAGTAATACCCATATGTTCTCTTTCCCTCGAATATTTATTTAGTATCATTCATGTTAACATATACCTTTTTACTGCCTAATTTTAGGGCTGTAAGTAGTCTACAAGGTTTACTTTTTTTTTCTTGTAATACCTACATATCAGCCTTTTTATATTCTTATTTGGTGTTCAGTAAAAAAGTGTTTTTGTTTTTGAAAATGAGTTTGTTTTGTTTGTTATTTCTTTTTCTGTGCATAATTCACAGGCGTATTGTCATCTTCGATTTTTTTCTGTTCAACTCATTCGCTCAAAGGCTAACTGGAAGAGATCCCTTAAAGCGATATGCCCGCCTTTGTACTTCGTCTATTATTGTTGTATTTGTCTCTTTGTCGGGTTTTATTGTACAATAAAGCAATACATACATACACACATACATACAATTTATACCTATGAACTTACAGTTTGAGTAAAAAGCGTCGTCATGACCGATCACGTCTGCCGGTCATGACAATTATTTGAAGGCCACTGTCCTTTGTCTTCCGTATGCCAAATAATGAAGACAATGTTAGTAATATTATTATATTATTCGCTAATTTATCACGGCATATTAATCCATACTATCCATCCATACATTATAAATGCGAAAGTGTGTCTGTCTGTTAAGTACCTCTTCGCGTTCAAACCGCTGAATCGATTTAGATGAAATTTGGTATGGAGATAGTTTGAGTCCCGGGGAGGGATATGGGACACCTTTTATTCCGAACAAATCCCTTCCCTAATCAGCCCTTAAGGGGGTGGAAGTTTGTATGGAAGAGCGATGACTTGGTAAGCGCCTGATATAAAAAATAGCAATTACCTAAATTCTAACGTGATGTACGAATTCGACACAGACGAAGTTGCGGGCAAAAGCTAGTGAGAAAATAAATGAGTGATGTTTTCTTTCATAGATAAACGTTTCATAGAATATATCGTTTCGCAGAATATAAATTTCATAGAAGTTGTTTTTTTTTAATCCAATTACTTTTTAGGTACCTCTAAAATTCCATTGTGTAGAACCCAATTAGATCTACCAAAAAAGTAGGTAAGGTTAGTTTAGAATGAAGGCTCTACGAAACAATACATTTAATGAACTATTTTTCTCCAAAATAACATACAACCAGCCTTAACGATGTGCCAAAAATTTGTTCCTCATCCAAGACACGCTTAGTGATAAGATAACACAAAACAAATACCATCCAAACCACATACCATGAAATAATGTGCGCTTTTGTCGAACCTTTGTAAGTAAATCAATCAATATTTAAATTTTGAGGTTAAATAAAAAAAAGCGCCCAAGTGCGAGTCGGACTCGCTCACGAAGAGTTCCGTACCATTAGGTATTTATAAAAACGGCAAAAAATCACGTTTGTTGTATGGGAGCTCCCTTTAATATTTATTTTATTTTGCTTTTAAGTATTTATTGTTATAGCGGCTGTCTAACTATCACGGTTCATGAGATACATCCTGGTGACAGACGGACAGACAGACGGATGTACAGCAGAGTCTTAGTAATAGGGTCCCGTTTTACCCTTTGGGTACGGAACCCTAAAAAGGTGATTTAAAAAATATTTACATATAAAGAGAGTACGTTTTTTTTACCTGATTTAAATTTTACACTACGAGTAGCACGGTCATAGCAAATGTCAAATACCATGTGTCTTCATTACTAGGATGGGGTGGATTGATAGGATGTGTTTCGATATATTTGACAGCTTTCGCTGTTACAAACTGTATGATACTGACTGTACAAGGCCTTGTGTTTCGATATGAATGCTGTTCGCATTCAAATGAGAGTAGCATTCAAATTCTGCTTTTGTTACAAAATTGTGTGCAGAGTTGTTATTTCCGCTACGATTTCCTCATCACGACCGATATCGCCCAGTAGCTCTAGTACCTATAAGTTTTTTCGAAACATTAACTAATTCGAACGCGTTTGCGTTTTGTCTCAAAATGTATGAAAGTGGTATGAAAACGTGAGCAGCACCTCTGGTGGTCACTAGTGGAAACTAAAACAGCGAGTATAACATTTGTTGCTAACCGATGAACGCGCGTATTTCAAACTCGGTGAGAGCGTTTTCATACATTTTGAGACAAAACGCAAACGTGTTCGAATTAGTTAATGTTTCGAAAAAACTTATACTAGAGCTACAGCTATGCTATTCATTAGTGATCGTCAGCATAAAAAATATAAAAACCGGCCATGTGCGAGTCGGACTTGTGCACGAAGGGTTCCGTACCATTATCTATAATAAAAAACGGCAAAAAATCTGTCTGTTGTATGGCCCACTTAAATATTTATTTTATTCTGTTTTTTTAGTATTTGTTGTTATAGCGACAACAGAAATACATCATCTGTGAGAATTTCAACTGTCTGACTATCACGGTTCATGAGATATACAGCCTGGTGACAGACGGACGACGGACAGAAGAAACATTGAAAATTAAGAATGTCAATTGAATAATCATTTTACGGGAAAATGTTCGGTTCGGGCGCTTCGCCGGCCGCTACTGCGGCACGCTCGCTTCGCTCGCTCGGCTCGCGCGCTGTAGGGTTACAGTTCTACCTAACTACTCCTCCTCGCTTCGCTCGTCGTCGTACCTACTCAGACCTGCCTTAGGGTAAAATATGTAAAAGTCGAGAGTAGAGGTGATGATTGTTATAATATCGTTTTTGAACTGTATCTAGGGCAGGTCGGTGTAGGTACGACGACGAGCGAAGCGAGGAGGAGTGGTTCGGTAGAACTGCAACCTTAAAGCGCGCGAGCCAGAAACGAACTTTTTTCTAAATAATTTAACTTGTATAGAACAAAGAATTATACCATGTTATGGTTATAATAAAACAGTGTTAAAACTAGATGATAGAGTAAGTAAGCACTACATCATCATCATCATTTTCAGCCTGTAATCGCCCACTGCTGAGCATACCTCTCTTCGAGTACGCCACTCGTCCCGGTCTTGAGCCAGTAAGCACTTAGCTAGGCTATAATAGTGTAGGTATTTTGACTGTAGGTATTTCGACTGTAGGTATTATGACTGTAGGTTTAATGACACATAGGCATATTGAAAATAGGTATTTCATACAAAGGTATTCTGATAGTAGTTATTTCAAGTTTAGGTTAATCGTTCAATAGGTATTTCGTCCAATAGGTATTATGAAAATAGGTTAAACAAGTGATAGGTATTTTAAAAAATAGGTATTTCGTACATAGGTATTATGACAATATGTATATCAATTTTAGGTATGTTAATATGTAACCGTTGATGTTTTATATGTACTTATCACATGTATCTATAATAAACATATATATCGTTGGCTTAGTACTTTCAGACTAGATCGATGAGTGTAAGATTGTCCCCAAACACATTTTTTAATTTATTTGTAAAGATGAGCGTTTCTAACGGGATCCTTATAATTGGGGTGAATATCTTTTGTGAAAGATTTTTTTGACCAAAGTTTATCTGGTTTCTCAAAACTCCGACGACATCAGAAGCTTCTGAACTTACACTTTTTAACAGCCGGCAAATAAGATAACCGTAAAGGCTGGCGTCCACTAGGCTCGCCGAGCCGAGTCCAATCGAATCGAAATAATTCGCCTTCATACATTAACTATGAAAGTGCGTCCATTCGGTCGATTCGATTCGGCTCTGCGTCAATCGACGCACTTTCATTTTTACAATACAAGCGAAAATAGTTCAACTCAATATTCAAAGGAAGCGATTCTCATCGTGTCATCCTCCTAGCATTATCCCAGTGCAGTTGCATCCTAAAAGATGCCTGGAGTCCGCTACCTAATCCCAAGGTTTGACGTAGGCACAAGTTTTTAAGGAAGCGACTGACCTTCCAACCCGAGCGGAAACTAGACCTTATTTTGATTAGGCCTTTACAAGTGAGTGGGCAACTTGACTGTTAGAAACTCTCAAGCCGTCTAAAGGCCTCTAACTTGGCTTAACGACTGCTATCATAGACAACAGCCGGGATCAACGGCTTAACGTGCCTCCCAAAGCACGGGAATCTTAGTTAATCCTTAACCACTCACAGCGGTCACCCATCCAAGAACTGACCTGAAGCTCTAGTATAATTTTTTTCGAAACATTAACTAATTCGAACGCGTTTGCGTTTTGTCTCAAAATGTATGAAAGTGGTATGAAAACTTGAACAGCGCCTTTGGTGGTCACTAGTGGAAACTAAAACAGCGAGTATAAAATTTGTTGCTAACCGATGAACGCGCGTATTTCAAATCAAACTCGGTGAGAGCGTTTTCATACATTTTGAGACAAAACGCAAACGCGTTCGAATTAGTTAATGTTTCGAAAAAACTTATACTAGAGCTACTGGGCCGACTTTTCTTAACCTCGCATACCGCCGCTGGGCCGCTCCAAAGCAAGCGATTGTATCGAGAGTTTTATCTAAAGCGCGCTGAACAGTCTATTCAGCATTTTTTATGAATAAGACCGTGTGATTCGCGCATGCGCTCTGTAAAGCTCGCTATCTTTCTTTTGAGTCTCGTAAGCTCAGTTAGCGGACGGTTTTCACAGACACAACTCTACCTGATAACTTTCACGAAAAGTTTCGCGAGTTTAGTGAACCTGAAATAAGTGTAGGATGAGTGAAAATTTAAAGTGTGCGTAGTAGTGTAAATAAATGCGTAATAATTGCTTTCGGCTTATTAAGTTTGTGTTTAAAGTAATAAACTAACCTAGTGTACTTTGGAAAGTTGTGAACGATTATGTGGATCTATTTGTCAAAAAAGTAAGTACCTAGTATAAAAAATAAGTTCTTAGGCTGCAATCTGCTTCTGCTTGCAGGAATCTGATTATTGTGAGGATTGGAAACCTCCGAATTTCTCTCAGAAATGACTTCTATGCATAATTTTCATTGCTTAGGAATATAGGTATTTATCTTGAATTAAAATTTAAATGTTATTTCCGTTATTTTGTTGTTTATTATTTCATTGCAATGTTTTATCCTTTGCAGTAATTCTTATAGGTCTACGGTCTGACTTCTTCTATTGTAAAAGGCCACGAAAGGAGGCCACTGCACTAGACTAGGTAGGCTAGGTAGGTAGGTGGGTAAGATGTTTAGCGTGAGGAAATGTTATAATTATTTAATTTCAATTTAAGGCGATATATCGATTGAAAGAGACACCCTTTGTGTTTCGCTCACGACAAAACGGGATGCAGCCCTCTCCGAGAATGGCTTTTTAGACAAATCTCGTTAAATATGTGACTGTGTGCAGGTTTATTAAATTTCCTCTTGTCAGTGCCTAGATGAGGTAAAATACCATCATATTAACTTAATCGTGTCTTTTAATAATGCGTTGTTTTAGTAGGCTGAGGAAAAAAAGGAAAATATAGACTCAACTTTGGATTTCTTTCTATCGAGAAAATTTTAAGCAATCATGTTTCGCTATTGTCAGTACTACAATCATATAGTCAAGAATCATATATCTGAAAATCTGCCCCTACTGTTTGCTAGTCTGGGCAGGACAGCGTTTCAAAGTCTCCAAATTTCTCAGTGTAGCGCCTTTGGCGTTTTAATCCACTTCATGTTGGATATATTTAATATTAAATTCTATTCGCATTTAGTCTACTAAAAAGTGTAAAAACTAAACTTTAATTTACCATTATTTGAAAGCAAGTTGCCCTAAAAGTGGACCTAAATCTATTAAAAATATCGGATTGATAGAGATCTTGTATGAATCTGATCTTTCTTGTGCAAATTTTCCTTGACTTTACATTCTTTTTTGTCGGTCTAGTATTGTCAATTGTTTTTCTGAGTTAATTGTAAATACCCTTTTACTATGAATAATCAAAAGCTTTAAATAAAAATATATTTAAAATAACGCAGCAAATGGTCTAAGCAATATATGTATATCGAAATCGTCGGAAATTAAGGAGTACATACTGTATAATCGACTTCAAACACAACCTTTTAAGTGAATTCACTTGACTTAAATGGAAAAGTTTATAGAAAGCCCTAGGTATATAATTTTTAAAGGCCTATCTATAGATACCCCACACGCCTATGTGCATTGAATATTTATTATCATCCCCTACAATCTTCAGGGCACTGACTGACGGGTTTTCCACCGCTGGACCACTGGCAGACGATTTTTATTCGTTAAAGTTGTGTTTTAACCATCATTTAAAACCAGTTTCATTCGAGAGGTAATGACTGAATTTTAATATTTTTTTTACGTGTTTGGGAGGCTGCTGCTCCTGAACCCACCAACGGAATCGTGGCTGACGATAACGTCCACAGTAATTTTTAATACGTCTTCCTTAACCACTGTACAAGTTTTCGTGCAATAGAAAATGACTGACGATTTAAGCGCCTGGCCCACGGTCTAAAGGTAGGTCCTACAGTAGCTCTAGTATAAGTTTTTTCGAAACATTAACTAATTCGACCGCGTTTGCGTTTTGTCTCAAAATGTATAAAAACGCTCACACCGAATTTGAAATACGCGCGTTCATCGGTTAGCAACAAATGTTATACTCGCTGTTTTAGTTTCCACTGGTGACCACCAGAGGCGCTGTTCACGTTTTTATACCACTTTAATACATTTGGAGACAAAACGCAAACGCGTTCGAATTCGTTAATGTTTTGAAAAAACTTATACCAGTAGCTCTAGTATAAGTTTTTTCGAAACATTAACGAATTCGAACGCGTTTGCGTTTTGTCTCAAAATGTATAAAAGTGGTATGAAAACTATGAAAACGTGAACAGCGCCTCTGGTGGTCACTAGTGGAAACTAAAACAGCGAGTATAACATTTGTTGCTAACCGAAAAACGCGCGTATTTCAAACTCGGTGAGAGCGTTTTCATACATTTTGAGACAAAACGCAAACGCGTTCGAATTAGTTAATGTTTCGAAAAAACTTATACTAGAGCTACGGAGCTACAGAAAGGGTTTCATGTATTTCGTAATAGTATCCTACATTACTAAAATGTTAGGAACTATAAACATGCACCCTCGTCAGTAGTAGGTAATATACCGAAGCCTGTACCCTTACCATGAGTTTGCAATGTTTGCATTACCGTACTCGCTAGCGACTACGTAAACGATTTAGTATGGCGATTCTTAGTTCTATTGCGTAACCGCCAGAGGCGCTGTACTTTTGTCCATACTAAATCGTTCGCTAGCAAGTACGGTAATGCAAACATTGCAAACTCCTGGTAAGAGGAAGACTTTATTAAATTGTAAATCTTGGGTGTCATTGTATCTACTTGTATGGTCTTTTCTAATTTTTGGTAAATAAATAATTTTGAATTTTGAACTAGTCGAACAGCCACCTGATATCAATCGGATAGGCATACATACGAATGCATTTTCGCCCAAGCTGAAACGCAGACACTTCGCTCGCGCTCGCGTGTCATCAGTTTCTTTACTTGAACTTGGCTTGATACGCTGCGTGTCCTGATACATCGTGTATTTCTTTCTTTGCGATTATTTCGTTATATATATGTTATTGCCATCGTAAATTCGCAGAAACTAAATACCTACTAATTTAGGTATACAGGGTGTTTGGCACATGGTTGGACAAATTAAAATAGCGAAGAGGTGGGGCCATATACCACTTACTTAGCCCTATAAATCTGGCCTAGGCGCCAAGGTTTAGCAAAAAAAAATCCTTTAAGAGGCCTTTAACGTGTCCACTTGCGCCACTCGCAAATAAAATATTTAGTGATCATTAAAAAATAAATTAAATAACTTAACAACAGACATTAATACTCGTAGTTTTTGGAAAAAAAAATACTTCAGGACTATAGCGATTCTCGAATTCCGTTGCTTACCTTCCAGCGGAGTAATCGCGTAACAAACATACAACAAAAGCATACAGGCGAATTGAAGACCTCTTCCTTTTTTTGAAGTCGGTTAAAAAAGGGGGAGTGCTATGTACTGTATTTTGTATTTATGTACCTTTTCAATACATCAAACTAGTTATTACGTTACGGATTTGTCAATCTATGCGTAACAAGTTAAAACAGTCGTTTTATTTTTGAGCTCATTCACAGTATTAATAAAATATTTTTGCACGCAGGTAAAAAGGATGGCGGCAACATACGCCACTTTCGTCAACGTCAGTCAGTACGTCATCGATCGTCAACAGTCAAACGCGACGTCATTGGTTGTCCACAACGTCACGCGCAACGTCACGAACGCCTACGAATGGCGTTTCATCCTGCCACCATACTTTTTCATCTTCATACTATCCATATCTGGAAACTGTATGGTGATCGCAACACTGGCTAGTAATAAGAGGATGAGGACAGTCACGAACGTTTATCTGCTGAATTTGGTAAGTTTTTAAGGGTCCTTATCAGTTAAAAATGCTTATCTATTAAGGCCATTTTCTGTTCAGTTGACTCTTTCTTGACATTTTGTCAATGTTACTATCTAGAACGGGACTATTGCGACCTAATGACATAAATTATAAAAGTATTTTTGGAGTTTACAAAAAGACATTATTTCAAACATTACTCCAAACCAAATCGACCGTTTTCGAGCTATAAAAACTGTTTTATTCCGCTAAAATTCTACGACACACAATTAATTAAAATAGAGCTATGTTACTATCTAAAACTTAAAAACATGATACCCTTTATTTACTTTATTGATATTACTGGGGGCACGGCAGTGCCCCCGCCAAGTCGAGCAAAAAGGTGCACGGCCTTAAATCCTTTTCTCGAAGCCATTCAGGCCATTTTCAACATCCAGTAATTTTGTCCTAGCTAAAGCTAGAACCCTGAATTTTCAGTAACATGTTTGGCGTGATATGGGTTAGACATATTCTCAATAACATTAAATTTGAACTTTTATATTAAGAACTATTGCCCGTCAAAGTTCCTTAGTTTTGTCACTGACATACTGACAAATCATCCAAAGTCTAAGGTACTTCTAGCATACCCACAAGCTCCAAATTTAAACATAAGTAGCTTTTAGCCCATTAATTGCTAGAAAATCCAAAAATATTGCAATCTCTGTTACGTATCTGAGATATACAAATAACATAAGTTTGTAATCCTATACAAAATACATGCGATTACAAAGTTACTTTTGCAGTTTGAATGTTCGTTTCAAGAACCCGAAGAGAAAAACAAAGAAGAACTGCCTACAAAAAGAGATGAGATCCCATCAAAAACATTACATGTAAAAATACGCAAGTCTCGCAACACAGTTATTTTACAACAAAAAAGTAATGATATGTAATGTTAAACCAAGTCGGTTATATTTTAGTCAATAGTACCGGAGGGGTGTCCACAGAACAAGATTTCCACCGACTTGCATCGGCATTACTTTATTTTTTAAATATATAGAATGACTTGGCCATCTACACTACTTGGCAGGGCTACATAATGGCAAAAGAATAATCGTCAGCTGATTAAAATATTCCTAATTAACAATCATTATTTTCTATTAACTATGAAGTCGCCTGTTTGGCGTAGGCCTCCCCCAGCGTTCTCCATGTTTCTCTATCTCGAGCTAGGCGCACCCATATGGCCCCACAGCGCTGTCTAAATATGTCTGCCCATCGTTTCTTTGGTCTACCTCTTTTTCTCTTGCCAGTCCGTGGTGTCCATTCTATGACTTTTCTCGTCCATCTATTATCCTTCAATCTGCAAGTATGTCCAGCCCACTTCCAGTTCAGACTTCTTACTCTCTCTACAATGTCGGTAACTCTCGTCTTTTCCCTAATATCAGTATTTCTTACTCTATCGACTATTTTAATTCCTAGCATACTCCGTTCCATTTTTCTCTGCTGTATAGCCAGCTTTGATTCGTCCTTTTTTCGCAATGACCATGTCTGGCACCCGTATGTTAGGCACGGTAGAATTGTTACTTCGTATAGTTTTCTTTTAATATGTATCGATAAGTTTTTATTTTTCATAACTTTACATAGGCTCCAGTATTTTTTCCATTAAAGGGCGACCCGGCGATTTATGTCATTATCCGTTTGGTCTTCGAATGAAATAAACTGGCCCAGATATATGTATTCTTTCACATACTCTATCGCTTCTTCATCTACATATATCGCTTTCTCAGCACCATTAGACATTATTTTTATTTTTGAAATATTCATTGACAACCCCACTTTTTTACTCTCCTGGGCCAGATCTTGTAAAAAAAATTCTAACTGGACATGGCTATCTGCAAAAATAATGATATCGTTTATAATGTAAAATCGGACGTTCCGTTTAATCCATTATAGACTGAGTTTTTTTGTGGTGTCAGATTCTTGTGATTTTTTTATACGTGGTTGATTAGAAAATACTTGATAATATCTGAATAGATATTAAAAAATTGATTTACCCTTCAGTTATTAAAAAAAACTCTGGTACCATATAGTACCCCTAGTATCTTACGTAGGTTGAGGATTGAAATAAGTATGGGATGCGTATGATATCGTGTATGGGTTTTATTTTATTATATACTTCAGGCTATATAGGATATTCATATAAATATTAGTAGTTAAAAATGTAAATGATCTTGGTTTATTTTTGTAATTTTCAAACAGCAACATCATTTGAAGTATGTAATTACAAGCAGCACATACTTAATCCCACATACAATTTTGTGAACTCCAATTTCCTCCGGACCTTGCCGTTTTCATACGCACATCTTCGACACTTTTGCTAAGGGATGTTGAGGTGACCTTGGCTATCATACCTGACTAGGTTTTGCATCAGTTGGAAAAAAGTTACGTGAGAAAGCTCACGGCATGAGCGACGTGGGCGTGAGATTTTTAGAATACCACTTCGCAAGGAGCGTTAAGTATCCTACTACACTGAGATTATTAATCAGCGCACCGGGGACTTCCTCTTCCGAATGTTCATTGGAAATAATTGAAGGCTCTGGAGCCTCAATATAAACACACTGAGGCTCGAGGTCTTCATAGTCCTCCAAAACCCAAGTTCATTATGTAAACCACTAGGTACTAAATATGTTTTGCTAGTATTGAATCTGAAACAACTTACCGAATTATATTAAATTACATTATAAAATGTATAAATATTTGATATACTGTGATTTATTATGCTTTTATCAAATAAAACTACATAACTAACAAAAAAATCTGAAACAAATGAAGACACGGGAAGCGACTAGCGGTCCCGTACGGTACCAGCAGATTTAACACGCGATATTTACAAGATTATACGTCTACTGCACTATTCTAAATAAAGGATACAATAGCAACACATCTATATTAATAGTACATTACTTACCAAGGGCGATAAAACAAAGAATGTCTCAGACCGCAGGTTAATATGCGATCTGAGGCTTTCTTTATTAATCGCCCGTGGTAAGTAGGTACAAAATTTTATGTCACCCCCTGGCCAGGAAGTGGGTTTTTTCGCGCGCGGAGCGTGCGATAATGGCCACTTTATGGCCAGGTGTGACATAAAAACTATTATAATAATATTGGTTATCTAACTGTTAATAAACTAAATATTACAACTTTCATGAACGGCGCGTAATTTTTTCCGCGAAATTATCGATGCACCTAGTTTAGCCATCAATCACACTCATTTGAAGTGTATAAGGTTTGTTTCTGCTAAACTATTGGCAACTTTGTTTCTTCTAGATCCCATTACACCAATGAGAACATGTTTTACGTGCATCGTTTTTGCTAATCAAGCCAATATAAAACACACGAATAAATGGTACCATACGGTACCGCTAGGCTATAATGGGTTTTAATCTCAAAAACTACTGAACGAATCTCTATGAAACTTTCCAGTGTTGTAGCTTAAACATCAGAATAGGACATAGGACATAGGCTATAATTTATTTCAAAATTCATCCCTAAAGGGGGTTAAAAGGGGGTGGTCATTTTGAATGGGGAACAAAATTATTTTTAAGATAGAAACATAAAACTTCCCTAAAAGACTAAGCATCAAAATTAAAGAAAACTGTTTTCAGCGTTTTTTGAAATTCGCCCTCTAAAGGGGTGAAATGGGGGTTGAAAGTTTGTATGGGGAGCAATTTTTTTATAAAAGGAGGAGCTTGAAACTTCGTTTGTAGACCTAGAGTTAAATACTAAGAAAACTAATTTCAGCGTTTTTTGAAATTCACTCTCTAAATGGGTGAAAAGGGGGTTAAAACATTGATTGGGCAAACCGAATTTTTAAAATGAGTGACTTCATAGTCACTTGGGGAGACTCTCAGTTAAAATATATAAGATAAGTGATTTGAGCGTTTTTGAAAATTCATCCCTTAAGGGTGTAAAAAAGGGGGTTGAATGTTTGTATGGAGAACGAGTAATATTCGAAGCGACGGACAAGAGAAATGTCGTCTGTAGTAATAGAGTAGGATCATTTTTGAAGAAGTAGAATGCAAGAAGCAACTCATGTAACAGTTGGGGTGACAACGTTATCAGAGGGTTTAGAACCTGCAGAATACGGATCTGCCTGTCGCCATCCCCAAATATGAGCCGGAAGAATGTTATATCGGAAAAGGTGCAGCTCATACACATTTTTTCGTTGTACATTTGGTAAATCGTTGTTCCGGTACTCTAACTATGGTCCGATTGTAATGGGTTTTTGACATGCCGTAAAGAACAATATTTGTCATCGTATCCCGAAATTTTGACCCTCCAGCTCCATGTCTTTCTCCGCCATCTTGGAAAATCTGACACTTTTTTCAGTTTTTTGCGTTTTAGTGCATTTTAGCTCAATTTGTCGGTCAGCAATATTACAGAAGGAAGACAAAATTATATGCAAATTCAAAGTACCTACGATCTTCCTAGGTATCGTGGAAATAGACGATTTTGTCTTCTGAGGGATTGAAGTGGTATAGATCGGAAAGTGACAGATGCTTTATCTTGTCGTATCATAGATCCCCTACAGATTGCTATTAATTGCACTCAAACCTAGATATGGGAAGAAAACTGGAAAAGTAGCAAATTTCGACGGTGGTACTCCATAGATGACTTCATATCTTCTTTCCTAATAGTCGTGGAAAAAATATTTCAATACAAAAGTTGTAGCAAATTTTGTGATCTACAATATTGCTGAACTATAGTTAGCGCTAAAATGTACTTAAAATGTAAACATGAGAGGAAAACTAGAAAAAAGTGGCAATTTTTAATGATATCTCCTGTCATATCTTCGTCCCTAGGGGTCATAGAAAAAATCTTTGTTGCCAAAAGTTTTAGTAAATTTTGTGTTTTACAATATTGCCAAACTATGTTTAGCACTAAAATGAACTATAACGACGGTACAAGCACAAAACTGAAAAAAGTGACAGATTTTCCAAGATGGCGGAGAAAGACATGGAGCTGGAGGGCCAAAAATTTTAGGTTACCATGATTAATATTGTCCTTTACAACATACCAAAAAACCATATCAATCGGACCTCTTTAAGAGTACCAGAGCAACGATTTACTAAATGCGATACTACTGCGATTTTTTTTGTATGGGCTGCACCTTCTCCGGTATACCGTACTTCAAATCAACAAATTTCTAGATGGCGACAGGCAGATCCGTATTCTGCAGGGTTCAAACCCTCTGATAACGTTGTCACCCCAACTTTTACATGATTTGCCGCTTGCATTGTTTAGAGACGCCTTTCCAATTCTGTTCCTGCTCTATAATATAGTCGATAAGTAGATCAAAACATTAGGTAGCAAAACTAGACTATCCGTGCGAAGCCGGGGCGGGCCGCTAGTGTATTATAACTTCAACGGAAAAATTCGGCGACACAAACAGGTGGGTAAATAATAAATTTGTATAAGAATCTATTATTTTCCCACCTGTTCATTTATTTATTCTCGACAAACTTCATCTAGGCATGACTAAGAAATATTTTTATGTACACCTATTGCATCACTAGCTTTTGCCCGTAACTACGTCCGCGTGTAAGTACACGCGGACACGGTAGGGAGTGGAAGTTTAGTCCACTCCCTAATTACCTTGGGATATGAATTCTGAAATAAAATATATTTTATGTAGGTTTTAATACTAGGTATTTATCCGTGGGTGAATCACTTACCTTAATTGTTTCAAACATTGCCATTTCAGGTGGGCTGTGTCCGGCAGTGGGATGAAAACGTTTTTTTTTAAGTTTTTTGAAGAGTCACGTCGATACTGTAATATAAAAACTAATGTTGTGTTCAGACCAATTTGGGGATTACGCAATATTCAGTCTTGTCTTCCCCTTTTACCCATTACTTACTTTGTCAAGTATTTATATTTATGAAATAAGTAAATTTGTCAAATGTAATCATTAATCGCTCTTCGATAACCCTTAATTCGATAATGGGAAAAATACTAGACATTCTAAAAACAAAATTCTACATCAAAAACTACAACACCGGGTTGCTTTTTAAGCAGTGTTAGGAAATTTAATGATATTTATATTTCATAATAAAAATATTTAAGGTCCACAGAAACGCTATTCTGTGGTCAGTGGTCGCCAAAGTTCAGAGAAGGCAAGGAGCTTTGCAAGGGTGGCCAATCAATTTTATTTCTTAATTTTCTATGGGAACGTTGTGAGTTATTTTAGTGTGTTTTTCAGTTAGAATTAAGGAATATATTTATCCATTATTGACATAAATAGAACGTATTATTTAAGTGTATGATGTCTGCAAAGTACAATGTACACTATTTTTCCCATTGTCAACTTTCCGCACAAAAATGTACAAACATTTTTTCGTTGCATTTTTAGTTTTATGGCTCTATTCACATTGATATGTCATTTAATGGTTATAAATACATTGTTATTTAACATTGTTTTATAGCCAGACATGATTTTACGAATATTTCCAAAGTTTGGATCCAATTTACTCCAAGGTAGGGACCAACTTTACAGTGAAAATAAATAAGTTTATATTATTATATTCGTAATCTGATGCTGACTTAGTCTAGGGCCATAATAATGTACTCACCATTGTGCCTGACAACGAATAATACTTTTTTTTCTACGTTATATAAGTTAAAAGGAACGTGATTGCATAATAGTATTAAAATTAAGTTTATATGTAAACGCTGCGCATAATCCTGGTTGTTTTAGTGCACATACATTTATTTTGACTTGCGATTGTGATTTTAATTTAAATTAACACTCAGTTTCGTCTAAATACATATTTAAACAAAAAAAACTACAAAAATGAAACTACATGCTTGACAATGTCCAAAATACTGTACGCATAAAGTATGAAAAGAATTTGGTAAACTTCTCTGCTAAGTTGGCAATGTCCAACATACTTGACAAATGTTTTTTCTGAAACTATGATCAACCGATTTTTTAACTTATTTTTCCAGTATTTAGAAGCACCTAAATATCTATAAAAACCATCATTTCAACTAAATTTCGATTTTTTTTGTCCTTGTCGAATTAAGGGTTAAATATAATAGAAACAATAGAACACTGACTCATTTTCTCCTCTCTATGCCTGATCCTAGACTTTAATTATATAAAAAAACTGTATAACACTTTAAACTCTCGCGCTTTGTAAACATACTTAAAAGGTTTAAACAACAACAATTAGAAACAAAGTGGACGGGTAGTGAACATTTTTCGAGTCTACCCCTCACATTTTTGTTAACTTTTGTAGGGTAGTCAAATGTTGTGTACCTACCCATATCTCCGTTGACAACTTGCTGAGACGACAGTCATATCCGCGACCACGGCCGGTGAAACCCGTGTCAAAACGTCGGTAAAAAAGGTAAATACATAAATATCGCGTTAGACCCGTTAAAACAAACCTTTTAAGTAAAAAAACTGTTATTATTATGGCATCGTTAGTGTTCGATGCTGGTATTAATTATATACCATAATTATATACATTGAAATATTTAATATAGAACTAGTTAGATCTTTTGTAATATATTCATGTTAATATTTGAAAATTATTAACCTTGACAATTTAAATTCCATTGAATTCATAGATTCGCATGCCCGAATTCCGGCTGAATATGTACTATCGAACCAACTGAATCGTGAACCACTGTGGAACCTTGTCACAAAAAGTATCATAATGATTTCCTTGTAAGGCAGTACGATGTCACTATGACATTTTCTGTGACAAGCATAGATATAGTATATACTCTGTAGTTATAGATGCGCCAACAAGCGACCGGGGCTATGTCTTTCTCATATTATGACGTCAAAATATGGCGATAGATCTAGATCTACGTACCCTATTAAAATATGATCAAGGGCAACATTGAAGCTTAATAAACTATGCACTAACCTGTAATATATAACTGTGACGAGAAAATTTTATCAAAGTTACCCACATTTCAAGGTTGTGCATATTATCTCGACTGGGTTATTACTCGATGCTTTTACGATACTCACGGGCCCAAACAAAATGCAGTATCATCCTCCTAGCATATTCCCGTTTGAACTCTAAGTAAACCGGGGTCCGCTTTACCACCTAATTCCAATATTTGGCGTAGAAACTAGTGATACGAAAACAACTGCCATCCGAGCTTCCAACACAAAGGGAAAACTAGATCTTGCTGGGATTTGACCGGTTTCACCGACAAGCCAAACAAATATGTGTAGTGTACAGTGGAAAATACATATAGAAAATATAGACTCAACTTTGGTTTTTCTCAATCATGTTTCGCTATTGTCACAACCACAATCATATAGTCAAGATTCATATGTGAAAATCAGTCCCTATTGTTTCCTCGTCTGGGCAGAACAGCGTTTCAAAGAACGCGATATTTCTCGTTGTAGCGCCTTAAGAACCTTATTTTAAGCGCCCCCAAAATAACCCCCGCCGCGCTCCATGCATATTTCATTTACAAAATGCAAATGTGAGTTTTGCAGATTATTTTTAGGGGAAATAAGATATCTACGTTGATAACACAGGTCGATCTGACTTGACATGTTGAATTCTAATATGATATGAATGTGTCTCTCATCCATAGATGATTAAATTTTCTGTCTTAGCGGGGTGGGATCGGTATGCGGTAGGTAATTTGTTTTTGATATGAGTTTACCGATATCGCACAGTGTTTCTCGCTTGACGCGATACCTATTGTTACATTTGCACAGTAGTAATCACACTGCTTTCGCGCATCCCGCTCCGCGGCGTCAGTAAAGAAGCGGTACCAAAGAATAAGTAACTGGCGGTACTGACTGAGCACTGACTCGGACTGACAGTTGACAGTTTTCTGATAACTCTGACAAATCAAGAAGTCGCCTATGAACGTGTAGATCAAGAGCTGACAGCAAAATTAATAAGTGATTTTATAACATTTGGAATTGGTATAGGTAGTTGTGTTAAAGCTTATCTCTGGACTAAATATGCCAGTCTGGCTACTGAGAGCCGTTACGATTGGAAGGGGTGGGTCTCCTACACATGAAGTGCTGATGCATTGCATCCCCCCCCCCCCCTTCCTATCGCACTTTAAAGTCTCGCGCTTTGTATTTCTAAACATACTTAAACAAACCTTATAAGTACACCTATACCAATATTCCAAATGTTATAAAATCACTTATTATTTTTGCTGTCAGCTCGTAATCTAGTGTCAAAAGGAGTGCGCGAAGGGGAGGGTACTCGTTCTCTTAATTAAACCAAACCACGGTCATGGTACACACGAAAGTTTGGAATTTCCGGTAGATGTGCGAGAAATTCGAATGGCGGGAGTTAACTCCCAGTGAAAAAAACAAAACAAAACATTCTTTTGTTATCCGACCGGGGATCCCCAGTCACCGGTAGCCGCGATACCTCCGCTCCGCGAGGTCTATTTTTTTACCACAAATTCACTTAAAAATTGGAGTTATTGTATTGAAATATATTATGTATATTGTATTCATTAATTAATGAAAGTATATATTGCTTTTGTACCAATTTATGAATTTATATTGAGACAATTTCAGGCAATCGTGTTTCTGCTATATCACGTCAGAGAATCAATCATTATTATATGTTTAGCCGAATATCATACCTATAATTTGCTTTCGGTAAGGTTTGCATGCAACGAAAACTGTGACTAATGTATCAAGAAAGTCACTCTATGCAAACAACCAAAACATAGAATACGTCGACGATTATCTACCTGGGACAAAGTATAAGTTTCAAAGATAGGACAGGAAAAGAAATCTTAAGGCGAATATCCCTTAGTTGGAATAAATATTGGGCGCTTAAAGGCATACTTAAGGGCAACTTTCCACTACACATCAAAATGAAAGTGATGGGCTCTAACGTTTTACCCACTCTGACATACGGCTGTCAAACCTGGGTCCCAAATGCGGAACACAAAGCGAAGATTAGATCCTTTCAATGAACCGCCGAGAAAAGCATGATCGGCATCAAACTAACAGACCGGCTACTACTTTTTGTAGCCACATCAGATCCCAAACAAAAATCATCGACGCCCTGGAAATGATTGCTAAGCTCAAATGAAATTGGGCATGAACACTTGAAAAAACAAAAGTCGTCCCTCCTGTGGTCAATAGTTAACGGCTTATAAGTATGTATTTTATGATTTTATTACATGGATTTATAGGACTGGAGACGCCGTTTATGCACGTTACAAGAACAATCCAAAATTAAGCTTTGTAGCCCTTAACTTTTGATATGTCCATAGGAAAGACGCGAACCGAAATCTGTTTATGACCCAAATGGGTTGGTCATGTCGCCAGATTAAACGAGAAAAGATGGAGCCAACTTGTACTTAAGGCCGTGTATTACCACTTTTGAGTTTTTAAATACCATCTGAGACATAGAATATAGTGTCTTAAAATCAGAAAAAAAAATATGTGTTACATAAGGATCTTGTCTAGTCAAAATCGCAGTCAGTTACATGATCTGGGGGCCGATTTTTAAGAGTCGAACGCTCGAATTTTCACTCGAATTCCGTCAAAAAACTATGACGTTTTGACAGATGTCGAGTGAAAAGTCGACCGTTCGACACTCAAAAATCGGTCCTATGAATTTCACTCGATAGAAAAAAATCGCGAAGTTACCCCTTTTTGGAATGTATTTTCAATACTACGGCTATATTACTGATATTTAACATTTAATTTTTGTACTCAATTAAATATCGTAAATAGTTATAGACAAATTCGCAGGGTTTGCTTTGATAAAATAATAATGACTATAGCTAAAAATATTCACAAAACTGCGCGCAGAGCTTGCGTAGAGAGCGGGATGGTTAATTGTAAACTCACGCGTGTTAGAGCGGGACAGTTGCGTTGGGGATACCTCCCCTTAACTGGTGCTACATGGAAATGGCAAAAGAGAGCGGGGACGATCCGCCCGCCGATGGAGTAACGACGTTGTGGCAGTAGCCGGGAACCTCTGGGTGCGCCAGGCCCAGAACAGAGAACACTGGCACTAATGGGAGGAGGCCTTCGGCGAGAAATGGATGGTTCCCACATAGAAATTACAATTAAACTTAGATATCTACATACTTAGATTTTAATTTTTCATTCTATTTACTGTCCTAGTTCGTAAGTATTGGGAAATAAAGGCATTTTTTATTTTATTTTATTTTATTTAAAGTTTGCGTGATATAATTGGGCATTGTCGAGCAGGTGGTGTGAAAAACTATACACTCATTCCAACATGACTTTAATGACAACGGTGCAAGAACGTACTAAACGATTCTTTTGTGACTTTGACTGATGCGTTTCCAAGTCACACTCTTAAACGGTATGGCTATAAGTATTAAACTACATTTTTGCGCAGGCAATCTCGGATTTTCTGCTGGGAGTCTTCTGCCTCCCATTCACACTCGTCGGGCAGATCTACCGGAGATTCCTCTTTGGGGCTGTCATGTGCAAGCTAATACCCTTCCTGCAAGGTGAGTTCCAACCTGCAACGTATTAGAAAAGTAAAACAAGAATGGCACTCATTCGTACTTGGCGCAGCCCAACTGAACATGACATGAGATGGCGCTGCCCAACTGAACATGACATGAGATGGCGCAGCCCAACTGAACATGACATGAGATGGCGCTGCCCAACTGAACATGACATGAGATGGCGCTGCCCAACTGAACATGACATGAGATGGCGCAGCCCAACTGAACATGACATGAGATGGCGCTGCCCAACTGAACATGACATGAGATGGCGCTGCCCAACTGAACATGACATGAGATGGCGCAGCCCAACTGAACATGACATGAGATGGCGCTGCCCAACTGAACATGACATGAGATGGCGCTGCCCAACTGAACATGACATGTTAAACATTTAATGAGGATTATTTTTGCCTTTTACACCTTTTTCGTATTTGTAATAGTTTTCGAAAAAACTGAACAGACCGGAAAACGGGACACATTTGACGGCGGCGGGGGGGGGGGGGGGGCGTTATTATTCAAAACATTATTAATATATTTAACTTCCCCATACATTGATTACACAGAATGACCGTACTATGACATAGCGTATCCTTGCTAAGAATGTGTGACCACGGTCCCTAGCTCCCTATAGGTTAGCTCCCCTGCGACAAAATTTTAGAGGATGCTCCTGGGTGGTCAGGCCTTCAATTTGTCATTCGTCAACTTTGTGTCTTGGTATGAATGAAAAGAAAAGTTTTGTATTTAAAAAATCTCCCTATATAAAAGTTAAACTAGTTAAGTTAGTTATCTTAAAAACAGAAAACAATGTGTAGAACTCACCCGAATTGTTGGCAAGGATAAGATGGTCTACAAGCCTAACCTGTTTGACGTTCCACAAGGTAGCATCCTGGGACCATTGTTATTTTTGCTGTATTGGAAGCTTTCAGTACCTATTGGAATGGATTTTGATGACGATAACCATTTTTATATCCAACCATTCCAAATCCCATTAAAACATCGACGATATTGATCGATATCACCTGAGTAGGGTAAACTTTGCCTATTCCGTGATAAAACGGTAATTGGATGAAAAAGTCAACTTTGTATTGGTTTATTTATTTCGTATTTTAACAGAACACAAACCGGTCCTTTGTTCACAGTATAGTGAAAGAAGATCCTTTCTGTTATGAATATTCTACGAGATACAGCAAATTTTCTGAACCTCGTCAACTCGCGTAAAACCGTGATAAATTAACCTAAGAGTTGTAATTATCAGGAAAAGTTGTTGGCGACGGTTCTTTTAAATATAATATTATTATGATAATACATATTTATAAATAAAACCTTTATTGCAGAAAAAAACAGAAAGTTTATCACTTTAATTATTAATTTTACTTTTAACAATCTTTATTTTAGTAGAAGAATATAACCGGAGCCATTTCAGAACGCAACCTTTAAAAAATTAGTGCGTTTTTTTTTCGTTTTTACTTTAAATGTGTCTTGCGCTAACAGACATTCATTAATAATCAGTGTTGAATATTATAAAAATATCTGGAAAACATTAGTGATGAAGGGTGTATTTAGACTTAGAAAACAGTGCGTCTTAGTGAACACGCGAGCTGGCTCGAGTGAGAAGAGTACCTACTTAAAAAGTGTTATTGTCTCATTCTTGCGCTAGAGATATTGTTCAAATAACTAAAATACGTAGGTAAGTGAAATCTGTGACACTGACATAGGCTGTATTTTAAAAACAATACAACTAATTTTTAGTGTGCATGTGAATTAGTTCGCGCGATTATGTACCAAAAGCCTGCCGCGCCTAAACTCGAGTCGCGCGCTTACGTTCGTCTTGTGCTGGCTTAGCTGAGGAGTTCAGACAAGCAGGAGATTCCTAATCAATGCTGAATTAAATCTGCCTGATTTATCACGAGACACGTACGTAAAAGCCTATGATAAGCCGTAAATTATGTTATTAAAGTTTAATATGTTCTCGCCGCTGAGGTGAAAAGTTGTATGTATCACACGAGAGCAAAGATATTTGCATCTCGTGTCTTTGAGTCCCTCGCTACGCTCAAGATTCTAATTTTGAATCACTCGCTACGCTCGTGATTCAATTATAGAATCTTTCGCTTCCTCGGGACTCAACATCAACACTCGCAGCAAAAATCTACTTTGCTCTCTTGTCGAACAAATAACTATTGTTAATTACGTTATAACGGAATTAAACTAGCTAAACATTTTTTTTTATCTTAGAATTATTTTTTTAATTAATGTAATTATTTATCTTAGAATTGTGATGATCTGTCAGTGTGTCAGTGACAAAACTTAGGAATTTTGAGGGCCAATAGTTCTTAAAATAAAAGTTCAAATTGAATGTTATTGAGAACATACCTTACCCATATTACGCCCAACATGTTACTGTTAAGTCAGGGTTCTAGCTTTAGCTAGGACAAAATTACAGGATGTTGAAAACGGCCTGAATGGCTTTGAGAAAAGGATGGTTCGGCCGTGCCTCTTTTGTTTTGCTCGACTACGACTTGGCGGTGGCACTGCCATGTTCGAGATTGAGTCCTACACAATGGCATTGTAACTGTTAATGGTTTCCGAATAAAAACCTTTCTATGAAACGAAAAATTCTGCGAAACAATACATTCTATGAAACATTTTTCTGCAAGACGGTGTGCAAATAATATATACCTATCGTTGTTAGTTCATTAGTTTCACAGTCTGTCGTCATGACTCTCCTTAGTTCCCGTGGCTTATTTAATTTGGCACCGAATTTTGTATTAATTTAACTATAACTCTGCAATTTTAGAGGTTAAGTTATGCGTGAGACAAAATACCGGTAATATTTTGCGAAGCGAATAGTAGACAACAAATTGTGTCGGAAGCTAAGAGACTTTGGGTTGGTGAGCCATCCATTGTTATTAGTTTGGTTAGTTTAAATTGCGAATAATAGCCGTGGTTATTAATAACGCGACCTTCCTAGAAACTTATTAAATTTATGTTGTTTATAAACTATGAGGGATAAACTAGTATAGTTAAAACTAGTTCAAAACCGGTCAAGTGCGTGTCGAATTTCACACATTTAGGGTTCAGAAAAACAAAAAAATAATGACAACAGGAAAATTAAAAATGAGGGAATTTCAAAGAAAAACTTGATTCATCTTTAAATTGGTATTTTTTTGGTAAAATATAACGTAATCATTATCATTATCACCAATTTCAAGTTAAAAAAATTCTTCAAAACATTTTGTAAAAAAAACTGTATTTGATCGCTTCGCAATCCTTTTATTTCCAATATTTATTAAAACAAGAAGATAGTAGTTTATGTAACTGGTACATAATGAGAGGCATTATGGCAAGTGTGTTTTATGAGACGAGCCGAAGGCGAGTTTCATAATAAGATCACACGACTGTTTTAATGCCTAATTATGTACAGTTGCATACATTACTTTATCTACATCTACATCCATATAGTAAATCCTCTTTAATAAGTTCAAAAACCTTAGATAAGACCCCGCTTTATAATATACAGGAAGCTTCCCGGGGCTGAGCGTGCGCGGAGGAATAATGTCGTTACGAGATCACGTACAACCTTAACGCCACAGTTGCGCGCCGCCGCCGCCGGCAGCGGTGCCCTCTTTTTTTGGGCAGTCGTGTAAAAATAGCAGATTGTTTGCAAACAAACTTAAAACGCTATTAAGCTCAGTAACCCTTAGTACCGTACCAGCAAGCTGTAATTTGGCATGAGCATACATATCAATGAATGACGCCGTCAAAACGGTAGAATAAAAACTTGAAAAAATAAATTGTTTTTACCTCCCCAAACGCATAAATTTTACCAAAAAGTCGGTTGAGAAGTGCAACCTGTAGAGGAGAAAAGCAAGAAATCTGGGAATCCGCCGGCCATAGGAAATCATTTATGCCCAAGCTAAAACTGTGACATTCGTTTCACTCTTTCAATAACCGAACCGAACATTCATTTTTAGGGTTCTGTGCCGCAAAAGGAAAAAGCGGAACCCTTATAGGATTACTTCGTTGTCCTTCCGTCTTTCGGTCTGTCTGTTTGTCTCTCTTTCAAGACCCTCTCGGGAACGCGTGGAAGTATTTTTCCTTAAGATGGATTCGCTGTATGTAATTTGATACATTTTTGAGATGTGAGAAAATGAACGTATTTTTTCTTCATAATATACATCGATACCAAAATTACTCAAACAGGCTCAAAGCACGATAACATTGTTAGGGACATAACAAAGCTTCGGATATATTATTTGGTTAGTTAGCTTCAGAACCTTAGGTACCTAAAAATCACCTTTTTACCAAACTGTGAGGAGGGTGCGCCCTAAAGGCGCGATCACACCGCTTGCTGCTTAACGGTGCGTTAACGCCACTGCGTCGATCTCGTCACTACGAGAGGGACAGGCTTATGAACGGCGCGCGCTAGCTTACACCATAACGCGTATGCGATTTATTTTTATTTTTCGGTTTATATAAAAACTTTAAGGTATTTCATAAAAGCCAATGAGCATTATTGAAGTGTTTGTTTAGATGAATCTACATGGAAAACTAGGTGCCGTTTGACTGTAAAATGCGAATCTCTGTTTAAACAGAAGGTCTTTTTAATGAGTAAAATGTTGTTACAAAAGTTATCCAATCATGTAAATCAATGAGTAAAATAAAGCTAAAGATATGATGGATTATGTGAGTTAATTTCGCTTTCGTATGTTCGCTTTTCTTTAATGCAGCCAATATTTTCAATTCGTCGTCTTAAAAACGTCACGCATGAGGCACGCCACTGCGATTCCGTACCGCCGTCGTTTGAGCAGTGGCGTGGATGCAGCTTTATACATAGAGTTGTAAAAATATGTTATTGTTGCAGCGGTGTCAGTGTCAGTGGACGTGTGGACGCTAGTAGCGATATCCCTGGAGAGGTACTTCGCGATCTGCCGACCCCTGAAATCCCGCAAATGGCAGACACAGTGCCATGCGTACAAGATGGTAGCCATGGTCTGGCTCTTATCTACCACTCTCAACTCGCCCATACTCATTGTCTCAACGCTTCAACCGATGAAAGGGAATGGTAAGAATTTATTTTTTTATCCCTAAATTAGGTGTTGGCAAACATTGGTCCATGTTTTATTGGGCTCAACGCAACGTTACAGTAAATAAGGGCGCGGCCACAACACTGCGTTGCGATGTCGCATGCGTAAGTACGTCGTTAAATGAGATTAAATAGTAACCATCCTCATTCGAAGCATTTTTTCCTTGTGAGTTCGTTTGTAGGGCAAACTTGCCTAATTCCGTGATAAAACGGTAATTGGATGAAAAGGTCAACTTTGTATTTTATGACGCGAGCGGGAGCGGGCATACATTTTGGCGCGCAGAGCAGCGTCCCGCTTGCGTCGCGCAAGCGGTGTGACCACAGAAATATATCAAGATAGAAGGAAAGAGTTCGGCAATTTGTAGGGAGACCGAGCGTGTAACATTTTGCGTAGGTACTTTGACGTCACGAGCGTAATTTAGTGATGAGAAACATAAGCCGCGCGAAAACGATTCAAAAGGATCGATTAGAAGTATTAGAACTCGGCACCGATTCTATGCATCGATTTAAAATATCGATAAGAACCGACAGAGGAAATGATTATTATTTTCGACAGAAGAAATGTTTTTTTGACAGAGGAAATGAGTAAGCTCAGAATTTAAATCGAAAAATATAAATGTAGGTAGGTACCTACCTAATAACCAATAAATTGCGTTACATTTTAGTAATTTGTACATATTAGCCGCTCCAGTTATTAACTAAGTACCTATAAACGTGTACCATTTTCAGGGTTCCGTACCCTAAGGGTAAAACGGGGCCATATTACTAAGACTCCGCTGTCCGTCCGTTTGTCACCAGACTGTATCTCATGAAAAGTGATAGACAGTTGAAATTTTCACAGATGATGTTTTTCTGATGCCGCTATAACAACAAATGCATATTAATTTAATATGCATAAGAATAAAATAAATATTTAAGGGGGCTCCCATACAAAAGATATAATTTTTATTGCCGTTTTTATAGATAATGGTACGGAACCCTTCGTGCGCGAGTCTGACCCGCACTTGGCCGGTTTTTTTATATATTCTTTGTTACAGACCATGGAAAAATCAAAGAAGTCCCGCGAAGAAATATTAGAAGCTAAGAGGAAAGCGATTAATAATATTTGTTTTGCACTACGTACATTATAAGTATAGCTGCATAATAATATAAGAACGTAATTATTATTTCGTCTGTTTTCAAATTCAATTTTAATAATCGAGTAAGAAAATCGCAGTGCACAGCACTATACTTTAGTTTTGACAGAAAAAATGACTATCGACCTTGAACGTGACTCGACAGTTTGAATAGCTTATTTTTACATTGCTGGTTTTGAACGCACGCCAAGTCTGGCTCGTCAAATTAAAGCCGCAATGGAAAGCTAGCGTTGACACACAATCGCCCGCTACCGTTATGATGAAAATAATAAAATATTTAGTTTTTTAATTATTAACAGATATTTAAGGACAAATTGTACTTACCAATGAAAGGAAATACCTCGATTAACAGCTCCAACTTTCTTGTAAGTGTTTGAACAATTAATTATTGCGCAACGAACCATTTTGTTTTTAAAACCTGGCGTCGCACGCATAACGCGATCGGGAGCACACTGAAGTTTGCGGCGAGCAGTTGTGTCTCCGGGACGTAATTTCGCCACGCGAGGTACATACACTCGTTCCTTCTATCTTGATATATTTCTGTGGGTGTGACCAAGCCTCTAAGCAGTCGACCTATAACAAAAACCGGCTAAGTGCATGTGGGATCGTTCTAATACGAGTACAACGCGACTACCTACGCGATCATCGCAAGTTCGTGCGGGTTTTACTCACGCGACCGCGCGTTCAAACATATTGAACGCGAACAGATGTCCCAATTGGCCATCGCGCGCTTGTCAATTTGTTCGCAATCAATCGCGTTGTATTAGGACGATCCCTGTCGGACTTCGCACATTTAGGGTTTAGACTCAACCGCAAAATTAAGTTAGTATTGGGAATATAAGGAAAAATCAAAGAAAAAATTCATAGTATTTGCTGGTCAAATATACCAAAATTTCAAGTTTAACAGTTCAAAGGTCGATGGGAAGCTAAAAAATTCTTCGGAACCAAATTTTGTGACAGTCGACGGTCGGACGGACGGATGCGTGAGCGACAGCAAAGCAATAGGGTTACGCCTGTACCTTTCGGGTACGGAACCCTAAAACTGATATTTATACTGAAAATTAGCTAAAAGTTGGTATTGGTCTGCAGCCTACAAATGCCGGGAGGTCTGGCCGACGCTCGAACTGGAACGAGCATTCAACCTGGGCCTTGATGCTGCGCTCCTCCTTATACCGATCTTCGTCATGTCTTTCGCGTACTCGCTCATCGTCTCCAAGCTATGGAGGGGCATGCAACATGAGATCCAACACAATTTCAACTGGCAGCGACAGTGTAAGTACCTACTTTATTATTCTAAAGCCTCTATTATATTACCAATTGGATGTAGTTATTCATAAACGACCCAACCCACACGATGTTAAATTTTAAATCCAAACCTTTTTGCTAAACAAATGGGTTACATATTAAAATACCTGTTAGGTTTAAGATAGGGGGTATTGAGAGAAATGAACGCCCGCCGGCTGCGACCGGCGTCGGTACTCGTCAGTCGGAATATAGCGTCTCGATAAACGTCCGTGTATCATTTCGGCGCCCTTTTTCCCTCCAAAATAACAGTGGCGACGGAACGATTTCGAACTTTACGCGTGTGTCAGTGATTTTTTTTAAGTACAGTGTTAATGGCCAAAATGTCTGTGGGATTTTTGAGCGTGTTTAATCACGAAGTGCAGGAGTGGTTATTATATAAGGGTCGCCTGGAACAGTGGTTTCTAGCTAATGATATTAATGAGGACACGGACAAATCGGGTGCAAAACGTCGGGCCATTTTGTTGAGCAGCTTAGCGGAGCCGACGTACCGACTCGTGTCGAACCTCGCGCTCCCCACGGAGGTGGGATCGCTAGGTTATGTCGAAGTGACGCAACTTTTCGACGGCCATTTTAAAACGAAAAAGTGTGGTTTCGCAGAACGTTTTAAATTTCATAGCGCCGTGCAATTTTCGGGCGAGACGTTAGCGGATTGGGCGGCACGTGTTCGCGGTCTGTCGATGCATTGCAATTTCGTGGCGGCCAGCCTGGAGGAGTCGCTGAGAGACCGGTTCGTGTTAGGCATGGCGGGCGGTCCAGAGCGGGACCGGCTATTTAGCGAGCCTATGGAGGGTCTCACGCTGACGAAGGCGCTGCAGTTGGCGGAAGGCATCCGCTGCGCCAGAGAAGGCGCGCAGCAGGCGGCGACCAGTGGAGCGGCGGCGGCCGCGGCCGCGCCCGGGCCGCTCCTCGACGTGCACAAGCTATCGGCACGGGCGCCGGCCCCGCCGCCGCGCGCCGTGCGGCAGTATGGGGTTCCGCAGGTCAGCACCGCGCGGGACCAGAAGATTGCAGGGCAGTGTTCGGCGTGCGGATTCTTTGGTCATGACGTCAAAAAGTGCCGATTTAAGAACGCGATGTGTAGATCTTGCGGGGTCAAAGGTCATTTAATGCGCGTCTGTAACGCAAAAAATAGGCCGGCTGATCAGCACTTCTTGCAATGTTGCTCGGATGAAGGCGATGACGGTAAGCGATTAGTTTTTAATATTCGTTCTCAGCGAGGGGAACCGATGCGGGAGTCGGTTGTGGTGGACGATGTACAGTTAACGTTTGAGGTGGACACAGGTTCCGCGGTTACGGCTTTTTCTGAATCCGTGTATTTGAAACATTTTTCGGCCCACCCTTTACAAACTAGCTCAAAAGTACTTCGTAGTTACAATGGTAGCACCATTGATTTCGTTGGCACTATAACCTTGCCGTTTGCGTACAAAGGCCGGACCGAGTCACTGGAAGTTTTTATAGTAAGGGCGGGAGGACCCCCGTTACTTGGGAGAGATTTTATTGCGAAATTCAACTTGCAAATGTGTGCTTCTGTAAATAGCTGTAATTTAGAAAACGAATGTGATAAAATTGTAGCAAAGTATTCACATTTGTTTTCGGAAGATCTGGGTTGCTGCAAGGATATGGAAGTGAAATTACATCTGAAACCGGATGCAATTCCGGTTTTCACGAAAGCTAGACCTGTGCCTTTTGCCATTCGGCCCAAATTAGAATTAGAATTAAACCGTTTATTGGACTTGGGTATCATTGAACCGGTTTCATTCTCTGATTTCGCGAGCCCCATTGTCCCCGTTCTAAAGCGTGACGGTTCCATTAGATTGTGCGCGGACTACTCGGCTACCCTCAACAAACAGCTGGTTATTGAAAAATACCCACTGCCGCGGATTGACGAGCTGTTTTCGAAACTTCATGGGGGTCAACAATTTACGAAGTTAGATTTGTCCGGTGCCTACAATCAAATTAAACTGCATCCCGATTCCCAACCATTGACATGCATTAACACACATAAGGGGTTGTATATGTATAAAAGATTAGTCTTTGGTCTTTCCAGCGCACCCTGTATATTTCAGCGAACCTTAGAGAAGATCCTGTCAGGTGTAGATGGAGTTTTGCAGTTCCTCGATGACATTTTAGTAACGGGGAAAACTAGAGAAGAGCACATTGCTAGACTGCAAGAAGTATTTAAGCGGCTTGAGAACGCGGGCTTAGTGTTAAAAAAGGAAAAATGTAGTTTTTTCCAGGATTCTGTATCCTACTTGGGGTTTGTTATCGATAGGCATGGATTACACAAGTCCCCAGAGAAAATAAATGCAATCTTAGATGCAAAAGAACCAAGTAATATAACAGAATTAAAATCCTTTTTAGGGTTGGTGAATTACTACAGAACTTTTATAAAAAACGCGTCCACAATTTTGCATCCCCTACATTTACTGTTACGAAAAAAAGTCAAATGGCAATGGCAACAGGCACAGCGGGAAGCGTTTTCAGCGATTAAAAGTGCACTGTCATCAGACAACACGTTAGCGCATTTCAACCCAGATGCACGAATAGTTCTGACAGTGGACGCGTCACCTTTTGGGTTAGGTGCCATTTTGTCACAAATCGGTGACAATGGAGTGGAACAACCGATATCGTTTATGTCTAGGAGCTTAAATGCAGCAGAAAAACGATACAGCCAGATTCAAAAAGAGGCAACGGCTATTATTTTCGGCGTTCGCAAATATCATCAATATTTATATGGCAGGGCGACTCCGTTTACTTTGCGAACAGATCATAAACCCCTCTTATCGATTTTTAACCCCGCCAAAGGCATACCCGAAGTGTCCGCTAATAGGCTTCAGCGGTACGCATTATTTTTGTCTGCCTATAATTACACAATAGAATTCGTAAGTAGTGCGCACAACGCGGCAGATTTCCTTAGTCGCTCCATGGCGCCTACGTCATCATTGCAGTGCGAGCAGCACCGCAGCGGTGAAGCGGTAGGTGAAACAGATTCGGACCTCGCTACATATGTTCACTTTGTAGTGGAAACCGGTTCGGTGCCGGCTTCCGTACGTGACGTCCGCCTCGCTACAGAGAAAGATGTTGTGTTATCACAGGTTGTTAATTTCACGATACACGGGTGGCCAAATAAAATAGAGGATAAATCGATTAAACCGTATTTTGACTGTAGGTATGAACTTTCAGTGGAAAATGGCTGTTTGATGAGAGGTAGCAGATTAGTTGTTCCCCAAAGCCTTTGTGGCCAGGTGATTACGGATTTACATCGGGGTCATTTAGGGGTGGCTAAAATGAAAGCGGCAGCGCGTGAACGGTTCTGGTGGCCTGAACAGGCCGTAACTGTGGAGCGCGCGGTCGCCGCGTGCCCGGTGTGTACGCAGCTGCGCCCCACCCCGCGCCGCGCCCCGCTCACTCCTTGGGAGTTTCCTCCAGATTTTTTTTATAGAGTACATCTCGATTTTGCTGGACCAATCAATAACAACATGTATTTGATAGCAGTTGACGCGTACTCAAAATGGGTGGAGGTTTTTGACGTGAGCGGCGGTTACGGTTCGGCAGTAGTCATAAATTGTTTGTGTGAATTAATGTCAAGGTTCGGATTGATACATACAATTTGTACGGATAACGGGACGTCCTTCACGTCAACCGAGTTTGCAGCTTTTTGCAGCAGTAATGGTATCTCCCACGTAACAATTCCTCCATACAATCCAGCTAGTAACGGCCAAGCCGAATCTTATGTAAAAATATTTAAAAAAGGGTTAAAAGCAATCATTTTAAGTGGCGTGTCAAAAAAGGATTTAAAAATGAAAATACACGAGTTCCTGTTCCATTACCGAAATTCTAAACATTCGTCCACGAACCGTTCTCCTGCGGAGGTTTTGTTTGGTAGGAAATTACGCTGTAGACTTGATTTATTGAACCCGTTATCGCTACCATCATCCGACGCAGCTTTGTCTGAAACGGTGCGGCAACACCAGTGTTCGCAGATGCGACATTACCATGGGAATAGGAATATCACTTTTAACTTAAATGACTTAGTGTTAATTAAAGTGTACCAAGGACAAAAGGCGTTTTGGGTTAGAGCCCGTGTAAAGACACAACTGGGGAAAGCGACGTATTTACTACAAAGTGAGCATACGGAACGTCTTATAAAAAGACATAAAAACCAGATGTATAAGGTTACGGGGGAGGAAGACGATGATGTAGTAAGCCAAACCAATCCTGGCCACATCACTGTCACCCGGCAGAGGGAGGAAGGCCCGGTTGGGATGATGCCAGCGGTGGCTTTAGCGACACCGGTGCCCACTACTACGGTTCCAGAGTCAGCAGCACCTGGGGAGGAGACAGAGACCTCAGATGCGCCGTTAGAATTAGCGGCTCCGCTCGTCCCGGATTTGCCCGTGACACCTGCCACACCCGATGTCCTAGAGGTGCCAGATCAGACAGCCTCGACTTCAGAGACAGCGAAGTCTACCGTAAGGGCCCCTGAACCTGATGAATGGGCTGATTGCTCAGAATCGGAGGACCCTAGTACAAGTGCACAAGAGCCGGCGAGGGTGCCGCAAGACGATGCGCCAACGGCTAAACCCAAACGCCCCCGGAAAGTGGTTAATTATAAACAGTTCTATTAAATTACTTGACTGTGCGTAGTCAAAAAACTATTGGTGGAGGGATGTTAGGTTTAAGATAGGGGGTATTGAGAGAAATGAACGCCCGCCGGCTGCGACCGGCGTCGGTACTCGTCAGTCGGAATATAGCGTCTCGATAAACGTCCGTGTATCATTTCGGCGCCCTTTTTCCCTCCAAAATAACCAATAAATAAATTACCAATAACCAAAATAACCAATTAATAATAAATAAATTGATATACCTATTGTCAAAATACCTATGTACGAAATACCTATTTTTAAAATACCTAACAGTTATTTAACCTACAGTTTAAATGACCGAAGTTTGAAATACCTACGTTCAAAAAACCTATTTAACAAAATACCTACTGTTCAAAATCCCTAACGGATGAAATACCTAATGGACGATTCGCCTAAGTTTAATATACCTACGGTCAAAATACCTACACTCAAAATACCTACAGTCAAAATACCTACGGTACATTATCGCGACAGGTTTTTAAAAATGGGTTTTTAGGGTTCCGTAGCCAGAATGGCTAAAACGGAACCCTTATAGTTTCTGTCTGTCTGTCTGTCCGTATGTCACAGCCGATTCACTCGGAGACTATAAGTACTACAATTATGAAATTTAGTGGGAAGATGTATCCTATTAACCGCTACATAAAAGTAATGTGAAAAAAGAAAATTACCAATGTAGAAACAGCTCGCCTAGTTTATCATAGCTATTTTCATAGTGTTATGTCGTATGGTATCTTGGTTTGGGGTAAAGCAGCTGATATACAGACAATTTTTGTGTTACAAAAAAGAGCCATTCGCTCCATATATAACCTAGGCTCACGTGAATCTTTAAGAGAACTCTTTAAAGAAATCAACATTTTAACTGTAGCGTCCCAGTACATCTATGAGAATATTGTTTATGTCCTTAAGAACATAGACTCCTTCTGTAAAAATTCTGATATACATAATTTTAATACTAGAAATAAAAATAAAATTGCCACTAAAAAATTTCGTGTCCGTAAAGTATACAAATCTTTTGTAGGTCAATGTGTCCGTTTTTATAATAAGTTACCTGATGAAGTTTTGAATTTACCTTTTCCAGCTCTTAAAAAGTACTTGAAAAAATCATTGATGTCGAAGGCTTATTACAAGGCTGAGGACTATCTAACAGACAGAAAAGCATGGCCCAAACCAGATACTTAAATAGAGTAAAGATTCATATATTGTGTATTTTTTTAATTTTATCTAGTTGACGCAGTTCTTGCAAGAAAACATATCAAAAGATTTATAACTAAATTTATAGTCTAAAGGATTCAATTTTTTTTTCCTAAATAGAATTTGACAATGCTAAGGTATACAGTTTCGAAATGTTTTCTTGCAGAATTACACACTGTACATAACTGGTTTTTTTCCTCATTTTATTCTTTGTTTTTGTGTTGCTTTATATAGATACTTAGATTTCTTGATCTTAAGTAGGTTAAGTATTATCATTTATCATTGTAATAAGCTTATTTTTGTGAGAAAATGGCTGACTGTCGAGTTTCTTTCGGCGTTTCTTCTCGGCAGTGGCCTCTGTGAAACGCTAGTAGGGTTTGACTTGTAAAAGTGCCATTGCGGCCTACTTACAGAATAAAGTTCATTTTATTCATTTTTTTTATTCATTTTATTCATTTTAAAAAAAAAATTTAGGGGGGCACCCCATACATGTAACCGTGGGATGCATTTTTTTTTTTCATTGCAAGTAGTTGTGAGGGGTATTTTTGGATAGGCCTTTAAAAATAATATCGAGGTTAATAAGAAAGCTTTCCATTTAAGTCAATCGGTGGTGAGATATCAGCTTCCAAAGTTGTACAAAATGTGTACCTCCCCTCTCATTTCCAAACTATGAAGTATAAAGATTAAAATTCTGAAAAAAATTTAGGTGGTGTGTAATAATAAATACTTTCAACGAATTTTGGTTTGAACAAGATGGGATTGGGTCTTTGAGTTTTCACTGAAAAACTGTCTTCCCCAAACGAAAGGACGTAAGTGCTGTGGCTTCCCTATGAAGATACGACCTTTTTTTGATTCAAGGTATTAAATAGTGTTTTGAAATGTGGACTAGTAGGTTGCGGTACGGAACCCTCGTTGTGCGTGATCCGACACGCACGTGGCCGGTTTTTTTTAATAATTTAACTTGTATATAATAACAGTAAACACTTAGCTTGGCTTTAGTACTGTAGGTATTTCGACTGTAGGTGTTTCGACTGTAGGTATTACGACCGTAGGTTTAATGACATATAGGTATTTCGTACATAGGTATTTTGATAGTAGTTATTTCAAGTTTAGGTTAATCGTTCAATAGGTATTTCGTCCAATAGGTTTTATGAAAATAGGTCAAATAAGTCATAGGTATTTTGAAAATAGGTATATAAATTTTAGGTATTTTAATATGTAACCAACAAATGCCATGGTGATCTCTTGTGGGTTGGATCGTTTTTGCATAACTACATTCAATTTCTTAACTTACTGCACGATTGTAACTCTTTTACATTTTTGGGTAGAAGTAGGCGGGGCGAATCAACGGCGAGTGCGTGGCCTGGCGCACCCCGGAAACAAAAGACGGCCACTTTGCCGGCCTAGGCTTCAATGTTGTATGAAATTTCGTTATGGGCCGCTCGATCCGCCGCACCCGAAACTTGATAATTCTCAGCCTTTTATTACAAACATAACGTCAATATTCATTGCATGTTTGAGAAATATTTACATATTTGTGGTAATACTGAAAGAATAAGCATTCGTAAGTAATACAGTATATTGTATTGAATTTCCATACGTAGTTTTTAGTCGTTTAATTTTATCTCAAGTGTGTTGTTAGTGTTGGATTGCAGACTTGAAATTCAACTGTTTTGTTGCAGTATCGGAAAAATCTAATGGAAACGAGACCCTCGTCACTGCCACGCGAATATTAGGTGCTCGATCTACCGAACTCTGCTACAAGAACAACTGGCCAGTTAAAAAGAAGGCATGTGATATTTATTTAAGAATTTCCTACTGCTGGGCAAAGGCCTTCCGCTTGCTCTTCCACGAGTCCCGGTTTCGATCCTTCTCCGACCATCCTTTCTCAAAGGCATCGAGTTTCGTCTCCCCATATCGCAGTCGCGTCGCGGCCTGCCGGATTAGGTTCTGTGGGAAATTTATATATGCAAATATTGTGCACGAAGTGACATTATTAAGGCCGCGTATTATCACTTTTGAGTTTTTAAAAACCATCTGAGACATAGAATATAGTGTCTTAAAATCTAAAAAAAATATATGTGTTACATAAGGATCTTGTCTAGCAAAAATCGCAGTCAGTTACATGACCTGATGAATTTCACTCGATAGAAAAAAATCGCGAAGTTACCCCTTTTTGGAATGTATTTTCAATACTACGGCTATATTACTGATATTTAACATTTAATTTTTGTACTCAATTAAAGATCGTAAATAGTTATAGACAAATTCGCAGGGTTTGCTTTGATAAAATGATTGGCTTAATGACTATAGCTAAATATTTACAAAACTGCGCGCAGAGCTTGCGTAGAGAGCGGGATGGTTAATTATAAACTCACGCATGTTAGAGCGGGACATTTGCGTTGGGGATACCACCCCTTAATAAGCTAAAACCCCATGTAGAAACCACCAGAATCGCTTCCATACAAACAAAATCAGACACATGCCTGGTCCGGCGAGCCATTCTTTCGAAGACCGTGTTTGATGACCTCTAGGATCCCAGGACTGCACTTCCAATGGTTTTCTCAACACTATATACGTGTCACAGCTATCTCCAACTACGTACTGGCACAGTTCAATCCACGATGAAATCATGATTCACCAATATTTCCGACCGTAAAAGCGCAGCGCGAAAATTCATTTTTTCGCCATGTTTGATAGACTGAATAAGTTTCTTCTTTTCGACGCCATCGCCAGGAGCGCTGCCGTCGCGTGTCGCTAGGAATATTAGGAATGCGCTAATTCGATTTGTATGAAAAAACGATTCAAGCTTTTTTTGCCTAAACAAATATATATACTGAACAAGCGGGGGATGCGTAATTGCGTATTAGGACGTGTAAAAATGAGAAGTGTGAAGAATAACGGTGGATGGTACCCAAATTTTTTGTTGTGCAATTTGCGTTCCTTTGTGAATAATTGCGAGAAACCCGAAACTCATTTGTAAAGCCCGGCGTAGTCCGTAAGAGTAGGTATAACAATTCAGTGCCATATTTTTTGTGTGTCATACTTTAAACATTTTTATTCAAAAGAAAATTGTAAGGGCGCGGACTCGACGCCGGCAGTGAGCGTGATCAAAATGTATGGGCTTGAATGAAACTATCCAGCACAGATGCTGGACAACAGCGGCGCTGGTCGCCCCGCTTGCCGCGCCATTGGTCGCTGGCACGCTGGCGTCGAGTCCGCGGCCTAATAAATGTAGTATCCATGTTCTATAGATTGAGATCGTACATTCATCCTCCGATCGTAGATCGTCGTTCCATCCTTGTTAGCACATTTATTAGTAGTTTGCTAAGCCGCAGTTTTCTAACAAAACAAAATTGTGCGCATCGGGTTACAAGCATGAATTTTCTACCACATGATATAGAGGCTCTCCCCAACTGAAAATAAGGCGAAACACTATCTATGGACGACAGGGGACGATTCTGTCTTTCATCTACATCTGAAAATAATTACCGCAGAACACTCGATCTGTGGTAGAAATTTCATGCTTATAACCCGATGCGCACAATTCTGCGGCTTAACAACTCTAGGTATTAATAAGTAATTTTTAATAATATTTATTGAAAACCGTATTGCTAGTGGTTACATAGTCCTTAGCGCCTGAACTAGGTGATCCTGTATCTTAAACAAAGAGAAAAAGTAATATTTAGTCCAATTTGTGTACATGACGTGGCGGAGCATCCATACAACTCGATTCCCACCGGCTTGCCTAATATTCAGCCAGTCCACTTCTTTAACTACGGCTCATGATGATTAGGAAAGGCTAATTATTTCCGGCTTCCCTAAGAATATTTTTGACGCGCCACTGGTACATGATGTACTATATCAGGGGTCGGCAACCTTTTAGCACCCACGGGCCACATAGTACCTAGCTAAAAAATCTTCTCGGGCCGCAGAAGATAATAATGATCACTGTCTGTTGATATCAACTCGAAACAAATTGGTACGCCATACGCGGCAGTAACGTAGTACAAATTCGCACCCTTTTCACTTTAAAAAGGAGAAAGACGAAAAGAATCGACTTTTCACAGACAAACCAGAAAGTTTCCTTACCATAACCAGATAATTCGCATTTCAACCGCATCGTAATTTCGCGATTCATTCGATCAATGCAAGCATGCAGATATACAAACTTTAAGGGGGGCTCATAAAGTCATAACACACCTAGATGAAAATGCGAGCGCGAAATTTTTCAAACACTGATGCAAATGCGGCAAAAACTTCATACGCATCAAGTCATAACACATGCGAGCGCGAAATATTTCTAACATTATGATGTAGATGCGGAAAATACTTCATACGCGTAAGCATCAAGTCATGTAGATGTAAAAGCAAGCGCGAAATTTTTCGAACACTATGATGCAAATGCGACAAACACTTCATACGCATCAAGTAATAACACATCTCGTTGAAAACGCGAGCGCAGCGAGCGCGAAATTTTGCGAATATTATGATCCAGGTCTGGAAAATACTTCATACGCATCAAGTCATGAATTCAAAAATTCGCGCGAAATTTTTTGAACATTGAGATGTAGGTGTGGAAAATACTTCATACTGTCTAACGCCTATACAAACAATAAAGCCTGGGAGGCTCGGGGGCCGCACGGAAGGGGCTCACGGGCCGCCTGTTGCCGACCGCTGTACTATATCGTCGGACAAAAAGTATTTCTCCAACCTAATATAAAATAAACAAATTGAGAAACCTCATTCCTTGTACTGACGGTTAAATTAAAATTAAGTACAACGCACAGAGGCAGAAAAATTAGATTCTCCAATATAATATAATTTCGCTCAAGCAAATCTTACCTACTTCATTTGGGCTATATTATACGACTTTGATAGCCGTTCTCTGTTTATTAGAATGTCGTAAAACAGCAACAAAAGAGCAATAAGAGCGAACGTAGCGGCATTTTTATGTAATGTCGTGTATGTGACATTAATCGCCAACGTTTTTAGGGATCCGTTGAGCCCTTCGGCCCTGGTCTCCTATAAACGCCATCGGCCGCTTACAGCGTCACGCCGTACGCTGCGTCACAATGCTTACTGTAGAGATGTACTGTTAGGCCCTGACAGACCTGTGAGAACATAACAGTACATATCTATAGTAAGCATTGCACATTGTGACGCAGCGTACGGCGTGACGCTGTAAGCGGCCGATGGCGTTTATAGGAGACCAGTAGCTCTAGTATAAGTTTTTTCGAAACATTAACTAATTCGAACGCGTTTGCGTTTGGTCTCAAAATGTATGAAAGTGGTATGAAAACGTGAACAGCGCTTCTGGTGGTCACTAGTGGAAACTAAAACGGCGAGTATAACATTTGTTGCTAACCGATGAACGCGCGTATTTCAAACTCGGTGAGCTCGGTGAGAGCGTTTTCATACATTTTGAGACAAAACGCAAACGCGTTCGAATTAGTTAATGTTTCGAAAAAACTTATACTAGAGCTACAGTGCCTTAGACATTGAGAGTTGAGACGTACAGTCAGCAGCAATGGTTGCTACGCGGGCGAGGTGTTCAAAATGATCTTCACACGCTCTTATTCCCTTATAATAAAGATGTGTGAAGATCATTTTGAGCACCTCGCCCGCGTAGCAACCATTGCTGCTGACTGTACGTCAGTGTGTTAAATGAGTTGATTTCACATCAATGAGGTAAACAACTGGTAAAGAATAACTAAATGCCCGTTGCGTGATGACTTGTAAAGTAGGTACCTATACAAACGGAAAAATCTTTTTAACTGAACTCGAAGAACTATAAAATATTATATTGCTAATGATGCCATGGGGTGCGGCAGAACCCTCGCCAATCGGTCCTTAACAAACAAATACCGTACTTACCGCACCTTTTCTCGAAGATACTCAAGATATTTTCGGCCCTCTCTAACTTTTTTGTGGAGAAAGCTAGCCCTTTTTCAATGAAAAGGAGGAAGTGGTATAGGTACATATTCCCAAATTAATTCAATTTGGAGCTGTGGTATACTTAAAATTCCTTAAGTTCGTCACTGGCACACACACCTTTCGATGAATTCAGTACCTACTCCGAGCAAAATACAGAAGAGAAGAAGCTTTAAACATTTAGTCTTTAAGTATTTTGCCTATAACCTGCATCAAAACTGAAAAAATCTCATTCTTATTTTCTAGTTTAATGTAAGCATTTTATTGTACACAAAAACAGGTTAAAACAATATGTACATTGTACATGACACATAATATTAAAGCACAAAAGCGAACTTAACCTAAAATACGCAATGCAAAATGACTTGCAGTTCGTGCAATATTTTGGCCATATATTACGTAAATGGATACCTACGTGGATCGTGAGATTTAATTTACTTATGACTCATACCTGTGCTAACTCAGGGCACGTTCTAGGGATTTGATATCGATAAAAAGAGGTCGATATATACATAAAATACATGTGTTCATTGAAAATTCTGCTTACGACACCATCAAAAAAGTAGTCGGTCAGTAACAGAAAATTTCAATAACCAACATGAATGAAAAATCAGCTTTGATTCATTATAAATATTTTAATATTTAAAAGAATGCTCTTGACCACTACCTATGGACTTTGAGAGAACATTTAGTAATTTAAAGTAGATATTTTAAATATTAATTGTGTATTATAACTATTTTAAAATAAACAAATAAATACACGTTTTAATTTGTTTTTGTTTTTATTTAAACGTTTTATTTATGTTTGAATCACATTAAGATATTGACAGTAACATCGATACATTTTTTATCGATAAAATATTTTGCTACATCACTTTATTTTAGGTGCCCCGAGTTAGCACCAGGGATCGGATACCGGTATTATTTTCAAACCGGTTTCGGCCATTGATCCCAAACCGAAATGAATAGCGTTTCTGGTTTCGTTCTTGTTTCTGGTTTTCGGCACTCAAAACCGGTTAGTGAAAGAACTGTTCTGGGCCCAATTTCGTTTCCGTGGAACGAAATTAACCGGTTTTCGACGGAGACAACCAGTCTTAACTCGAATTTTTGACAGAGGCCGCCAAGGGTTACTATTATCCGCAGCGGGAGTGCGCTTACAATTTATTTAAAAGCTAATTTATAATTTTATATTAAATTTTACCACTGGACCTGATGTCGAGGGTCTGATGATGCAGCCGGAAGAGAGGCACTGGAACTGCCTAACGGAAAGTGATAAAGTAGTCGAGTTTGGGCTTGTTTGTTTTGTTGTCTTGAGTACTTACCAATGGACCTGATGTCGAGGGTCTGATGATGCAGCCAGAAGAGAGCCTCTGGAACTGCCTAACGGAAAGTGATAAAGTAGTCGAGTTTGGGCTTGTTTGTTTTGTTATCTTGAGTACCTTACCCCTGGACCTGATGTCGAGGGTCTGATGATGCAGCCAGAAGAGAGCCTCTGGAACTGCCTAACGGAAAGTGATAAAGTAATCGAGTTTGGGCTTGTTTGTTTTGTTGTCTTGGGTACATACCACTGGACCTAATGTCGAGGGTCTGATGATGCAGTCGGAAGAGAGGTACTGGAACTGTCTAACGGAAAGTGATAAAGTAGTCGAGTTTAGGCTTGTTTGTTTTGTTGTCTTGAGTACTTACCTCTGGACCTGATGTCGAGGGTCTGATGATGCAGCCGGAAAAGAGGCACTGGAACTGCCTAACGGAAAGTGATAAAGTAGACGAGTTAGGGCTTGTTTGTTTTGTTGTCTTGAGTACTTAACACTGGACCTGATGTCGAGGGTCTGATGATGCAGCCGAAAGAGAGGCACTGGAACTGCCTAACGGAAAGTGATAAAGTAATCGAGTTTGGGCTTGTTTGTTTTGTTGTCTTGGGTACATACCACTGGACCTAATGTCGAGGGTCTGATGATGCAGTCGGAAGAGAGGTACTGGAACTGTCTAACGGAAAGTGATAAAGTAGTCGAGTTTAGGCTTGTTTGTTTTGTTGTCTTGAGTACTTACCTCTGGACCTGATGTCGAGGGTCTGATGATGCAGCCGGAAGAGAGGCACTGGAACTGCCTAACGGAAAGTGATAAAGTAGTCGAGTTTGGGCTTGTTTGTTTTGTTGTCTTGAGTACTTACCACTGGACCTGATGTCGAGGGTCTGATGATGCAGCCGGAAGAGAGGCACTGGAACTGCCTAACAGAAAGTGATAAAGTAGTCGAGTTTGGGCTTGTTTGTTTTGTTGTCTTGAGTACTTACCAATGGACCTGATGTCGAGGGTCTGATGATGCAGCCAGAAGAGAGCCACTGGAACTGCCTAACGGAAAGTGATAAAGTAGTCGAGTTTGGGCTTGTTTGTTTTGTTGTCTTGAGTACTTACCCCTGGACCTGATGTCGAGGGTCTGATGATGCAGCCGGAAGAGAGGCACTGGAACTGCCTAACGGAAAGTGATAAAGTAGTCGAGTTTGGGCTTGTTTGTTTTGTTGTCTTGGGTACATACCACTGGACCTAATGTCGAGGGTCTGATGATCCTGCCGGAAGAGAGCCACTGGAACTGCTTAAAGGACAGTGCTACGGTAGTCGAGTTTGGGCTTGTTTGTTTTGTTGTCTTGAGTACTTACCACTAGATATGAGCGCCGCGCCGCCGCGCCGCCGCCGCCGGCGAAAATCCCACGCCGCCGCCGCCGATACAGGGCGATCGGCGCGCCGATCTATGTCTCGCGCGCGTTTCAGATACTGTGTAGCCTATCTTTTACACACTTTTATCATCGATCGGCAAACTAGTTTGGAATTTGATAGCTTACGGTTATATAGGGTTATTTATTTTAGGGTACAGTACCAAAAATGCATAAAAGGATCCTTAATGAGCGATTCTAGCCGTCTGTTCGTCAGATTGCTAAATATTAAATTTCAGAAACTATTTCTGTTATCGATTTGAAATTTGGAATACCTACTTGTAAAATAGCCTATGTGTAGTATTTGTGTTATAATTATCAAAGTAAAATATCACATACTATCGCAATTATTCTTTATTTTATTTTAAATACGTTTGCTTTGCATTTGACCACAAATTACCTGATGGTAAGTGATATTGTGGTCTAGAATGGAATGCGCTTACCTAGAAAAAAACAATTCACTCTCGCCTTGAGGACCATAATAATATAGGTTCAAGGAGAATTACGGTAAGGAGTTCCATAGCTTGGCCGTTTTCATAATAAAAATGAAAGCAAAGCGTTTCGTGCGCGAGTTTTCGGAACTGCCACCATAAAACGGTGTCGCTTTGAAGGGGCGGGAGGTATTATGTGATTCCTCAGCAGACTCTGCGAAATTTGGTGTGTGTGTGTGGTGTACGCTAGAAGATCCCCAGTGGACCGATTTTGACGAAAGCCGTATTGTCGGTCACTGAGGAGTTCATTGATTCTAGGTATGCCCAAGAGCCTGCTGTTCAGGACACTCTCCATAATCTTGCAGTGAACGAATGTGACCGAAATGGGCCTGTGGTTAGTACGCGACTACTGTGTATTAAATAATCTTCAATGCCGTTGAAATTTGCTTGGCTTAGTGAAGAACTTGCTTGTTTCTTACACGGTACGATGTGTTCAAGGTTCACCAAAAGATGGGAATAATGCAGCGCCTAGTGTTTGTGATAAATCCTAGAAGTATATAATATGCGAGTGTGTTTGCGTTAGAAACACCATGTTCCGTAAGCATCCAAGAGTTTATCCAAGAGGCAGAATTGTCATGTTTACATACTGGTATCATAGTTTAGAGCTTTGTCATGTGACTGGACCACCTTGACACGAAGTTTCCCGCAGGTACAGACTTGCTGTTTTCATTGGCACTTAGATGTTACATACAGCAGAGCGTAATCGACTAGGACGGGATAAAATGGATAGCATCGATATAAATCAAATAAATAGGCGTGTTTGTCATCCTGACAGTAAAAATGACGTTGACAGGCGTGTCCGGCATCAAATACGTAAAAAAATCGTATTCAACGCCTATATGTAGGATTTTTGTTTTGAACCTAAGGTTTTTTCAAGGTCACGCCGCCGACGCCGCCGCCGCCGATCAATTTTAATCGGCGCGCCGCCGCCGGCCAATTGCTCATCGGCGCTCATATCTACTTACCACTGGACCTGATGTCGAGGGTCTGATGATGCAATCGGAAGAGAGGTACTGGAACTGCCTAACGGAAAGTGATAAAGTAGTCGAGTTTGGGCTTGTTTGTTTTGTTGTCTTAGTACTTACCATTGGACCTGATGTCGAGGGTCTGATGATGCAGCCAGAAGAGAGCCACTAAAACTGCCTAACGGAAAGTGATAAAGTAGTCGAGTTTGGGCTTGTTTGTTTTGTTGTCTTGAGTACCACTGGACCTGATGTCGAGGGTCTGATGATGCAATCGGAAGAGAGGTACTGGAACTGCCTAACGGAAAGTGATAAAGTAATCGAGTTTGGCCTTGTTTGTTTTGTTGTTTTAAGTACTTACCAATGGACCTGATGTCGAGGGTCTGATGATGCAGCCAGAAGAGCCACTGGAACTGCCCAACGGAAAGTGATAAAGTAGTCGAGTTTGGGCTTGTTTTTTTTGTTGTCTTGAGTACTTACCCCTGGACCTGATGTCGAGGGTCTGATGATGCAGCCGGAAGAGAGGCACTGGAACTGCCTAACGGAAAGTGATAAAGTAATCGAGTTTGGGCTTGTTTGTTTTGTTGTCTTGGGTACATACCACTGGACCTAATGTAGAGGGTCTGATGATGCTGCCGGAAGAGAGCCACTGGAACTGCCTAAAGGACAGTGCTACGGTAGTCAAGTTTGGGCTTGTTTGTTTTGTTGTCTCGAGTACTTACCACTGGACCTGATGTCGAGGGTCTGATGATGCAGTCGGAAGAGAGGCACTGGAACTGCCTAACGGTAAGTGCTACGATTGTCGAGTTTGGGCTTGTTTGTTTTGTTGTCTTGAGTACTTACCACTAGACCTGATATCGAGGGTCTGATGATGCAGCTGGAAGAGAGGCACTGGAACTGTCTAACAGAAAGTGATTAACTAGTCGAGTTTGGGCTTGTATGTTTTGTTTTCTTGAGTACTTACCACTAGATCTGATGTCGAGGGTCTGATGATGCAGCCGGAAGAAAGGCACTGGAACTGCCTAACGGAATGTGATAAAGTAGTCGAGTTTGGGCTTGTTTGTTTTGTTATCTTGAGTACTTGGCACTAGACCTGATGTCGAGGGTCTGATGATGTAGCCGGAAGAGAGCCTCCGGAACTGCCAAACTGACGGAACTGAACCCTCAACATCAGGTCCAGTGGTAAGTGCTTAAGATAACAAAACAAACAAGCCCAAACTCGACTACCGTAGCACTTTCCGTTTGGCAGTTCCGGTGGCTCTCTTCCGGCTGCATCATCAGACCCTCAACATCAGGTCTAGTGCTAAGTACTAAAGACAACAAAACAAACAAGCCCATACTCGACTACTTTATCACTTTCCGTTAGGCAGTTCCAGTGGCTCTCTTCCGGCTGCATCATCAGACCCTCAACATCAAATCCAGTTATAAGTACTCAAGATAAGAAATCAAACAAGCCCAAACTCGACTACTTTATCACTTTCGGTTAGGCAGTTCCAGTGCCTCTCTTCCGGCTGCATCAGCAGACCCTCGACATCAGGTCCAGTGGTAAGTACTCAAGACAACAAAACAAATAAGCCCAAACTCGACTACTTTATCACTTTCCGTTAGGCAGTTCCAGCGACTCTCTTCCGGCTGCATGATCAGACCCTCGACATTAGGTCCAGTGGTAAGTACGTAAGACAATAAAACAAACAAGCCCAAACTTGACTACTTTATCACTTTCCGTTAGGTAGTTCCTGTGGCTCTCTTCCGGCTGCATCATCAGACCCTCGACATCAGGTCCAGAGGTAAGTACTCAAGACAACAAAACAAACAAGCTCAAACTCGACTACAGTTCCAGTGCCTCTCTTCCGGCTGCATCATCAGACCCTCGACATCGGTCCAGTGGTAAGTACTCAAGACAACAAAACAAACAAGCCCAAACTCGACTACTTTATCACTTTCCGTTAGGCAGTTCCAGTGACTCTCTTCCGGCTGCATCATCAGATCCTCGACATCAGGTCCAGTGGTAAGTACTCAAGACAACAAAACGAACAAGTCCAAACTAGACTACTTTATCACTTTCCGTTAGGCAGTTCCAGCGACTCTCTTCCGGCTGCATGATCAGACCCTCGACATTAGGTCCAGTGTTAAGTACTTAAGACAATAAAACAAACAAGCCCAAACTCGACTACTTTATCACTTTCTGTTAGGCAGTTCCTGTGGCTCTCTTCCGGCTGCATCATCAGACCCTCGACATCAGGTCCAGTGGTAAGTACTCAAGACAACAAAACAAACAAGTCCAAACTCGACTACTTTATCACTTTCCGTTAGGCAGTTCCAGTGCTTCTCTTCCGGCTGCATCATCAGACCCTCGACATCGGTCCAGTGGTAAAAGTACTCAAGACAACAAAACAAACAAGCCCAAACTCGACCACTTTATCACTTTACGTTAGGCAGTTCCAGTGACTCTCTTCCGGCTGCATCATCAGATCCTCGACATCAGGTCCAGTGGTAAGTACTCAAGACAACAAAACAAACAAGCCCAAACTCGACTACTTTATCACTTTCCGTTAGGCAGTTCCAGTGCCTCTCTTCCGGCTGCATCATCAGACCCTCGACATCGGTCCAGTGGTAAGTACTCAGGACAACAAAACAAACAAGCCCAAACTCGACTACTTTATCACTTTCCGTTAGGCAGTTCCAGTGACTCTCTTCCGGCTGCATCATCAGATCCTCGACATCAGGTCCAGTGGTAAGTACTCAAGACAACAAAACGAACAAGCCCAAACTCGACTACTTTATCACTTTCCGTTAGGCAGTTCCAGTGACTCTCTTCCGGCTGCATCATCAGATCCTCGACATCAGGTCCAGTGGTAAGTACTCAAGACAACAAAACGAACAAGCCCAAACTCGACTACTTTATCACTTTCCGTTAGGCAGTTCCAGTGACTCTCTTCCGGCTGCATCATCAGACCCTTGACATCAGGTCCAGTGGTAAGTACTCAAGACAACAAAACAAACGAGCTTAATCTCGACTACCGTAGCACTTTCCGTTAGGAAGTTCCAGTGGCTGTCTTCCGTTCCGGCGGCATCATATAAATTAGCTTCTAATCTAAATATTATAAGAGCACACGCGCCGCGGGGCCCGCGGGTGATGGTATTTAGGTAATACCTGACGACAACGCCTTCAAAAGTAAGAAAGTGACAGTCGTGACATTTTAAACCGGTTTAATAAAGTTCCACGGAACGTTAAAATTCCGTTCTCCTAGAATACTGATAACCGAAATAATTCGTTCTTTCACTAACAGGTATTTTGATAAACCGGTATTACGTAAGAACGAAATCAAACCGGTTTAGGAACAAAATAATACCGGTATTTGGAAACCGGTTCCGATCCCTGGTTAGCACAGATATTCTTATGACACAGAATTGTAGATAGAATGGTATTACATAATATACGTGTGAATGTGTGCGACTATATAGCCATGCAGGTACACAATTAGATACTCTCTATCTAGGAAATTGTATGTTTGTCATTTTTGGGCTCTACAGAATGGAAATAAAGTCCAAAACTAGCGAACATTCAGTTTCCTCGTCTGTGTCGTTAGCTTACGCCATGGGTTACCCTACTTCAGCAAGGGTTTAATAACATCGTTAAATATAAGAGCACTTCATTGGCGTCGAAACGACTAGATACATTTTATAGCTGTACCAAGGTCTCGGAGAAACAATACTTATTGGGCTGGTTTTTAAATATATACTAACTTCTGCATGGTACCACCTGGTACGCGTATAAATTGAAAATTAGGAGCCATACTGCACGCATACTTCTACCTGAAGCAATTTAGGCTATTCGTTGTTTGCCAGTAGTTAACTACTGTTTACATGTCAACTCAAATTATTTGCATGATTATACGTTAGGAATAGTTACCTCTCCATGTCATATCAATAGAGGTAAACAACAGGTGTCATGTTGACCGATTTTGATTCTTTTTTTCCAAATAGGGATGACGACACTATAAAAGAAAATCAATAAATCCAAATTTTCTAGATAAAGGCTCAAATTCTCAACCAAATGGCGAAAAAAGTGATTCAAAAAAATAAAAAATTACGTAATTATAAGTCTTCAAAGTTTTAAGAGTGGGTATGTTCTGTCCCTTTTCCGCAAAACGCACCTTTGTATTGAACGATCGTCATTTACTATGGCGCTACTTAACAGTGACGTCACGGTTAGGTAGCACTTTCTCTCTCTAACTACGAACATTCTAACCGTTGTAGCTTCGTTATTTTTTGAGATATTTGAATAGTATTTTCACTATTTGGCATAGTTTTATGTCTTCTTTCTATTGAAATAATAAAAAAAATTGAGTCGACATCCCTATTGATGGCCCCATATACCTACACCTAAACTTTATTTTACTAAACGGTTAAAACTCACGTATTAATTGTCACTTCGGGCGACATGTTCGAAACATGTCGCCCGAAGTGACAATTAATACGTGAGTTTTAACCGTTTAGTAAAATAAAGTTATAACATGTCTCACGAAAGTTTAAATTCAAGTACACCTAAACTAAAATAAATGCCATACCATAATTTATTATATTTGTAATAAGTGGGAATCTCTTACAGAGTGCAGAGTCAGACATCAAGGAGCCTAAAACGTGCAACACACAAGGAATGGAATTGGACTTTAGGCACGTGGTCCGGTCTACCCACACAGACAAAAGCATCGAGGCCAAACGAAAAGTAATCATGACATAATATTTATTTGTATATATTTATGTATTTTTTAATGAGATGTATTTTTTCTTTTCTCAAGTCTTAAATTACTCAACTTTCTGACACTTGGTTTCCTGCTTTCCACCAGTCCAATTCGGACCACGTAAATATAAACAACGTTCTGCGCACATAGCAACCGAAATTATGACTGCATATATTGTCTATCTCTATCGCTCTTGCTATTAGGCGGATATAGACGAAACTACGATGGTCGATGTTCGCGAATCGCGCTTACCTATTTTCTGTTGCCATTCTGTTCTTACTTTTTATTTATTGTATGTTAGGTGTTGCGGTGTTGCAACACAATACAATTAAATCTATCATACCATTTAAGCATTATGAGTAATTTAAGTGAATAAAATACATAAAAACCTAGTAAAAGATAATAATATGGAAGCGCAAATCGCTTATGAAACCATTGATTTTTTCTCGCAAAATGAATTGTATAATGCTGTATGATATTCGTGTTAAAATTTAGGCGTTTTCCCAACTCATATCGCTATAACACTCACTTCGTTCGTGTTTTAAGATCACCGACACTCGTTGAGAAAAAGCTTATGTATGATATTATATATTTCGCGCACGACGAAATAGGTATCAGACTACAGTCAGATATTTCTGTATAAAATTTTATTAAATTTCCTCTCGATAGCGTTTAGATGAGGTAATGAAATATCATCTTATTAACTTAATTGTGCCGTTTCTCTTTCTTTGTGACGTTTATATTTTCAATGTTTCACTTTGAAAATTATAATTTCGTTTCCGGACGCATCCGCTTGAAAACAATTAAATTAATAATTGTGTCGTTTAATAATGTTATTGTTTTCGTACTTATTCTGCATAAAAAAAAGTAGGGACTCAATTTTGGATTATTTTTCTATATACAAAATTGTACCGCGAGATCACGGTTCATTTGTAATTGTTCTCGTATCAAACAATTGAAAATTTGATCGTGGTAACTTACGACCTTAAATTTACACGAATCTAAAACAATTTTACAAAATAATTTGATTTGTGAAAAAGAGACGAATCATATATCTGAAAATCCCTCGTCTGGACAGAACAGCGTTACAAAAAAAGCGATATTTTTGCTTACATTCAGCGTCGACGACACGATATCGGTATCTCCGTTCGTAGACAATTTTCGCTACAAAGCAGAAAACCGGCCAAGTGCGCGTGGGACATCGCACATTTAGGGTTCCGAACCAACCGTAAAATTAAGGGTTTTAATAATTAAAATTTCAAATAAGTATTCTATTTTATCAATATATTAGTATGTTCGGTAAAATATACGTAATAATAAAAATTTACACCAAATTTCAAGTCCATAAGTCAATGGGAAGTTACAACAATCTTCGGAACAAATTTTTGTGAGAAAAGTCGGACGGACGGGCGCGTGAGAGACAGCAATTGGGTTCCGTTTGCACACTTCGGGTACGGAACCCTAAAAACCATGTCATCGGCTACGAACGTAGCGCGTAGCACTCGTCGGCAATGAATTGTGTTAAACCTAAATTTGGATGGGTGACCGCAGTGTTTAAACCGCCCGCGTGGTCGTGTCAGAGGTTTCCCCTGGACTTTCCCCAGGCCACCCTCCAACCGCGCACTCTTATCCCTTTAATGGGCCCAGCCTATAAATCCATTTAACATAAAGCCACAATGAGGTTGAAAAAAAGAAAAATAAAAGGTGACCGCTTTGAGTGGTTATAACTGGGCGCATCCGTGCTTTTAAGGCACTTTAAAGCCGTTGATCCCGGCTGCTGCCTATGATAGCAGTCGTTAAGCCAAGTTAGAGATTAGCCAAGTTAGATTCCGTTAGATCGTCCCAAAATCTGCTTCTCACTGTCCCGTCCTCCTCTTCAAATTTTTATAACTGTTCTTTCACATTTCCAGCTTGGCACTTTGGAACGCTCTTCCCGTAGAAATAAGGCGTGCCAAATCCATTGCTTCTTTCAAGACACATCTAAAAGAATTCTATCTGTCCCTCCCACGATTCTTTTATCTTACTTTGTGGTTCTTTCAACTCTATGGCTGTTATTGTAGTTATATATTAATATATATATATATGTATTTGTATTGTATTGCATTGTATTGTATTGTATTGTTAGAGGCTTTCGGGTGGCTTGAGAATTTCTAATACACTTGACAAGCCCAATCCTAAGTAATTCTAGTTTCCCCTCGGTTTGAAAGGTCAGTCGTTTCCGTAAAAAATAGTGCCTACGCCGAAATCTTAGGTAGCAGACCCCGTATTACTACGTACGTACCTACAGTTTGCCAACGGGGCCGTATAATTTAGGCTTCGGCATCTGTCAGTCTGTCAGTCCCAATACATTGTAGTCTTTGTCATGAAACAATTTGAAATAAATATTTCTCGTCAGGAAACTGTTTATAAAATATTGCTACTGTATACATAACCTGTATGTATCCAATATGTCAAAGGCAAATCCAATTATTGAATAATACAAATAACAAAAACTAAGATTTGGAATGAAACAAGCAACCCGGGGCGCCGTTCACGAAGTCAAGATGCTTTCAATGAACGGTTCTTTATCTTCCAGATATTCATTTATTCTATAATAACCCTTCTTTAGCAGAGCATCTTTTATGTAGGTATGCTTTAAATAGTATACAAGGAAGGGCATTTTGTTATAAAAAGTAACGCAGTTTCCCATGAACGATTTTCTTGCCTTCTGGAGACGAAACTTTGGCACTAGATACTTATTTATGTTTATTTCGTTTGTTTAAACTGTGGACATCAGACTGCTTCTTGAAGGTTTTTATTTTTTATTGCGTGTACATTATCACATCTTGTATGTACTGTGAAGCTACTATGAGAATGCCAATGGTTTTAAATCGTTCTCTTAATGATTCACGAGAGCCCAGGTTGTATATGGACCGGATTGCCCTCTTTTGAAGAACAAAAATCTTTTCAATATCAGCAGCTGCTGCTTTGCCCCAAATCAATATCCCGTACGACATGGTACTATGGAAATAACTGAAATAAACCAGGCGAGCTGTCAGTCACGTCAGTGAACTGTCTTATTCTTCTTACTGCGTAATGCGTCTGTAGTACTATAATTATATTGTTTTTTTATTCGATATTATTATTTAAATTGACATTGATTTGAATCTGTTCTGTGTATAACCAATACTGTTATTCTTTATTAAACGAAGCTAAATATATTTAGCTATATATTTTGTATATACGCTGCAAATTGTAAGCTATTATAAATATTATTTTTGTAAAACGATCACTATATGACTAGAAGTATAAACAAAATTGTGTTGTATTATATGAAACTTGTATAATGAGGTATAATAAACTAAACTAAGCTGCATAGCTCAGCCTATTCGCCAAAATAGCTATTACCGTACTACCCATTACCAGCGCTACAGTGTCAACAACTAATAAAAAATATGTAATGCAAAAAGTACCTACGTGGAAATAATTGCTAATAGGCCATATTAATATCAGTTTCCATTAAAGCCCGCATGCCGGTAACGCACTGTATATTTTTTTGGGATTTTGTACTGTCCTTTGGACTTTAACCGATGTGTACCTACAGTCGACCAATAAAGCGGTATACCACTTTTCGACTCTATTATGTACCTTAAAGTCCAAAAGTGGTAGAGAACTTTCTTTGCTGACTGTACAGTAAGGAGTATTTTTATTGTATAATATATCTTCGTTTATACCATTTCTGATGATTTGCACTTCTTTTTTCAGGTAATTAGAATGTTATTCGTTATAATATTGGAATTTTTCATCTGTTGGACGCCATTACACGTGATAAACACAGTAAGTAACTACCTAAAAATATACATAACTCTTATAATTAAGCCAGGAATAATACTTTAATTATAACTAAATTATACTTGCAACAAAGCCACTAATAATTATAGAATTACGATTAATAAAGGGCTTGTGGCGCAGCACTACAGGCTTCCCACATCCCTTCGGACGGCGCGTCAACGTCAATCCGTTATATTTGATTTTCCTGTCGCGACCCGCTTATGATCGAATTTATTGTAAAATATTTAATTCATTGTATATATACATAAAACTCGCCATCATTCTAATTTCGTGTATCATTCCTCTACAATTTGTATAGCACCAACCGCGGTGCTAAATTGGTGACTTACGACGTTCAAGTTAAAAAATGTCAGAAAATTCTCAAAAATCCGGTGATGATGAAATCTATTTGGAAGCTAATCCAGCGGTAGATCGAGTGGCAGTGCGATTACCACCATTCTGGGCAGAAGACGCCGAAATATGGTTCGCTCAAGTCGAGGCGCAATTTGAAATTTCTGGTATTACGACGGATTCTACCAAATACTTTCAAGTAATACGTGAGTTAGACCCAAAAACAGCTCGCGAAGTACGGGACATCATTACGAAGCCCCCAAAAGATGGGAAATATGAAAAACTAAAAAAAGAACTCATAAAAAGACTGTCAACGTCACAAGAAAACAAAAGACGTCAGTTGCTGCAATTTGAAGAGCTCGGAGACAGGAAACCAAGCCAATTTCTCCGTCATCTTCGAGGATTAGCTGGCGACAGTGTCACTGACGATTTTCTACGAAGTTTGTGGTCTAGTCGTCTACCTACGCAAGTACAAGCAATCATAGCTTCGCAAACGACGGCTTCGTTGGACGACATCGCAGTTCTCGCAGACCAAATTATCGACGTGACACCGTGTTCATCTTTCAGCCAGGTCGCAAGCATGAGCTCGTTCGAAGACATGCTTAAGAAGATGGAGCAATCTATTACGGCGCGCATCCAAAGTGAAATGACGCAGCAGATAGCTCAGCTCAGCGTTCGTGACAGCAGTGCTCATCGACGTTTCAACAGGAACAGGTCTCGCAGTCGCAGCAGATCCAAGTCACAGGGTCGGTATCAATCTGTCAAAGCAGGTATGTGCTGGTATCATAGCCATTTTAATACAAATGCACGAAAATGCATTCCGCCGTGCAACTTTCAAGCGGAAAACTAGAACGACAGTCTGTTGCGGCGGCTGATGACTGTCGCACCTCTACCAGCCGCCTATTTATCACAGACAGAGTAACTAAAATTCAATATCTTATAGATACCGGATCGGATCTCTGCGTCCTGCCGCGAAAATTTATGCCCAAGTGCAAGTCGCCAGACAGCTACTCCCTCACAGCTGCCAATGGTTCTATCATACATACCTATGGCATACTCAAGCAAAAGTTAGACCTGGGATTGCGCAGGGATTTCACTTGGAACTTTGTCGTTGCAAATGTAGACAAGCCAATAATTGGTGCCGATTTCCTTGCTCATTATGGCCTTGTTATCGATTGCAGAAACAGGAGACTTGTCGACAGCTTAACAACCCTGACAACCACTGGACAGCTCAAGCACTGCAACCAAACCAGCGTAAAGGCAATATCCGGTAACAGTGAGTTCCACCGCTTGCTAGCAGAATATCCCAGTTTAACCAAACCGACTGGACTGCCACGAGAGGTAAAACATTCCACTGTTCACTATATCCGGACTACTCCAGGACCACCAGTATTTTGTAGACCTCGTCGTTTAGCTCCAGACCGACTCAAGATTGCTAAGGAGCAGTTTGAAGAAATGGTTCGCGATGGCGTAGCACGACGATCGGATTCGCCATGGGCATCGGCGCTGCACCTGGTGCCAAAGAAAGGAAATGGATGGCGGCCATGCGGAGATTACCGTGCGCTCAACGCGCGCACCATCCCTGACAGATATCCCGTACGCCACATTGAAGACTACGCTCACCGTCTTGCAGGTAGCAAAATTTTTACTAAAATAGATTTGGTCAAAGCCTACAACCAAATTCCTGTGTATGCAGAAGATATTTGCAAGACTGCTGTGACATGTCCATTCGGGATGTTCGAATTCCCCTTTATGCCTTTCGGTCTTCGTAACGCTGCGCAGACCTTCCAGAGATTCCTGGATGAGGTGCTCCGAGATCTAGACTTCGTCTACTCCTACATTGATGACGTACTCATTTACTCCGAAGATGCCGAACAGCACTTAGAACATCTACGGCAAGTGTTTGACAGGTTTCAAGAGTACGGCATGCTCATCAATGAGTCCAAGTGTGCTTTTGGTCAGAAAGAGGTCACATTCCTTGGATTTACCATCACTGAAGAGGGCACACGTCCTATCGACGACAAGGTAAAAACTGTACAGGAATTTCCCCCGCCGAAGACAGTCGGTGGCTTACGCAGGTTTCTCGGCATGCTGAACTTCTACAGGAGATTTGTACCTCACGCTGCCGAAGACCAAGCCCCTCTTCACGACATGTTATCAGGACCTAGGATTAAAAGTTCGACACCACTGATTTGGACGGAACAACAATTGACTTCATTTCAAAATTGTAAGTCTAGTCTAGCAAATTCAACATTACTGACACACCCTATAATAGACGCTCCACTCGCTCTCGTGACCGATGCTTCAAGCGCGGCCTTGGGCGGAGTGCTACAGCAGCTGGTGCACGGACAATGGCAACCACTAGCTTTCTTCTCTAAGAAAATGACACCGCAGCAGACGCAGTACAGCGCATACGATCGCGAATTGCTCGCTATCTATGAGAGTGTCAAGCATTTCCGGTACATGGTCGAAGGTCGAGATTTCGTGGTATATACTGACCATAAACCCATTACTTTCGCCTTTCAGCAAAAGGACAGGAAATGTTCTCCGAGACAATTTAACTACCTTGATTACATTTCGCAGTTTACGAGCGACATCAGGCACATCTCGGGGAAAGAAAACATTACCGCTGACACACTCTCCCGTATCGAAGCTATCGCCGTGCCACCAGATTTCGAAGCTATCGCGCAAGCTCAGCAGGAAGATCCGGAATTGCAGGAGCTTATCACCCAGCGATCTTCATCACTTAGACTGGAGAAAGTACCCGTGCCAGGTACCAATGTTTACTTATATTGCGACATTTCTCAAGCAAGGCCCCGTCCGTTCATTGTTAAAGAACATCGGCGGAAAATATTCAACGCAATCCACGGCATGAGCCATCCAGGTACGAGGTCCACTACTAAACTAGTAACTCAGAGGTTCGTATGGCCTTCCGTACGCAAAGATTGCGGTACCTGGGTGCGAGCGTGCGCATCTTGTCAGCGTGCTAAGGTTCAACGCCATACAGTTTCTCCCCTTGCTAATTTCAAGCTACCAAGTGAAAGGTTCAGCCATGTACACATTGATCTGGTCGGCCCATTGCCACCTTCATCAGAGTATCGCTATCTCTTCACAGCCATAGACAGGTATACACGCTGGCCAGAAGCTAAGCCACTGTCTGACATTACGGCTGATACAGTAGCCCATGCATTTTATGACACATGGATATCTCGCTTCGGTTGTCCGCAAACTGTAACAACTGACCAGGGACGCCAATTTACCTCACGTATGTTTAAGGTCTTGGCAGAGCTTTGTGGTGCACAGCTGCGACACACGACGGCTTACCATCCTCAGGCTAACTCTATGGTCGAGCGGCTACATCGAAGTTTAAAGGCGGCCATCATGGCCCACAATAGCACGAAGTGGACAGACGTGCTACCAATCGTCCTCCTCGGCATAAGAAGTTCGTGGAAGGAAGATTTGCAATGCTCCGCTGCAGAAATGGTGTACGGTGAGCCTCTACGCATCCCCGGTGAGTTCTTCCATTCTCATAACTCACACACGCTGCAGCCTAATGACTTTGTCACACAGTTGAAACACCAGATGTCACAACTTAGACCTGTCCCCGCATCAAGGCACGGAAACAAATCAGTTTTTGTTCATAAAGACCTCAGTTCATGCACCCATGTTTTCCTAAGAAAGGATGCACTGCGTGGATCACTAGAACCGCCATACACTGGCCCATTTCGCGTGCTTAATAGGACAGACAAGACCGTCACTGTTGAATTATTACGAGGACCAGTGACAGTCTCCATTGACCGCGTCAAGCCTGCCTACATGCAGAATGACACAGCTTTATCTACGGGCTCCTCTAAGCCCCCAGCTGTTGTCCAGGCTAGAACCACTCGGTCTGGCCGAAAAGTAACTTTTCCTCTCCATTTACAGGACTTTGAGGCAGGACTTTGATTCTCCCAGGGGGGTCCTGTGGCGCAGCACTACAGGCTTCCCACATCCCTTCGGACGGCGCGTCAACGTCAATCCGTTATATTTGATTTTCCTGTCGCGACCCGCTTATGATCGAATTTATTGTAAAATATTTAATTCATTGTATATATACATAAAACTCGCCATCATTCTAATTTCGTGTATCATTCCTCTACAATTTGTATAGCACCAACCGCGGTGCTAAAGGCTGTTGCAAGCGCCATTATCATGGATTAACTGCCCTAGTAACCCGCTAAGCCCGGGACCTCCAGCTTCGTAGGCAGGGTCACTACCAACTAAGCTAAAGTGATCGTATTATTTGACCATGTGAGCTTGAAACCACTAATAATAGTTTTCATTAAATTAAATTATTTTTGTTTTAGATTTACCTATTCTACCCGGAAGAATTGTACCAGTACATAGGTTCCAAAGGCATCATTTCCTTACAGCTGCTGGCCTATTGCTCTTCCTTCTGTAACCCCATCACCTACTGCTTTATGAATAGGAGATTTCGTCAGGCTTTCATCTGCCTGATTAAGAACTGCAGATTATTTCAGTGAGTAACCTTTTTTTTATCACGCAGGTATGTGGCAGTAGTGAGTAGATAATACAACAAGAACGTAAAACGAGCCATTTTTAAGCTCGAATTTTACACTCTGCTTTTTATTTCAAGGAGTCACGTGTAGGGTAGTAGTGGGCACTTTCTCTACGGACGTGGTGCAACTTCGACTCCCCTTTGTCAAGTGAGTGGGCAACTTGACTGTTAGAAGTTCTCAAGCCGCCTGAAGGTTGGCCACGAACGCTCCGAACGGTAGAACAAAATCTTGAAAAAACATTAACATTAACACATTCGCTGCGGCAGCGGCAAAACCAAACTTACTGCCGGTGCTATACGGGTATGCTTGCCGTATGAGGATTGCCAAGTTTGCGGCACGACCTCCATTTTCCCGAATCATGTCCTGACTTTAAAGGTCCCCAAAGACATGGAAATTTATTAATTTGAATAAATAACCAGTCGCTCCGGGATCTGTGTAATAGTCTCAAAAATATAGATGTTCTCCAATTTTTTTATTTTTTTTTTCAAATTAAATTAAAAGTTAAAGAGCATTAAAATCAATAAAAGTTCTACTATTAGCCGATCAAATTTATAGTATGAAGCCAAGTTTACAAAAAGTCGCCTCCTTCACTATTTTCGTCGAGTTTACTACTGACATATCCATTGAAAATTCTATTTTAATTAGGTAACCATCGTGACCAAGGATGTTGAGACATAATAATAATGTGTGAAAATTTTAGAAGTTTTGTAAATGGATTCGTCAGCATGGACGAATGATTTCCTTATTCAAAATTTGAGATCAGTACACGTGCCTTAACATACAATGCATTACAGGGGCTGCTTCGCTAAGGAAGCAGAGTGCAAGCAGGCCACGCCTCAACCTTCGAGCCAGGATGCCACTGCTTGCATCATAAGGGGCAGCCAGACTGGCCGTTCAGGTATGTAAAGTCCCACTTAAGTACAAGTCATTTGCAAAGTATGAAATCAGCCGCACATCAAACTTATATGGGCTTATCCCGAAATCACGCGAGGTTCCAAGGGGGGGGGTTACGAAAACCTCACTACTGATCACGTTGGGGGCGGGGGGGTACAAGGAAACCTCACGTGTATTTTTTTACTGCACCTACAATACCGAGAAATGATATCTGTAATGTAGCATTTTCTTAAAAAATAGAAGAAATTACACAATCACGTTTTCATAACGCATATACCTACCAAAATAAGCACAAGATCAAGTAATGTACCTACTTCATTTTCTTTAAAAAAATCATAGGTGGTGATAAATTCAAAAAATACACGTGAGGTTTCGTGGGGGTGGGGGGGGTGGTCCAAAACCTCACCAAAGATCACCAAGGCTCCCGCCTTCCCGGGGGGTCTAAAAGTGGCCCAAAAAACCTCGCGTGATTTCTGGATAAGCCCTATGCCATACGATTAAATAATAATTCACGATAAAGTATTGCATATTTCTCGTGTAACCTTTTAGCTACAATATTTAGCGACAAAACGTTATATTCCAATTTCTAATTCATTTACATACAATACAAATACTTTACTACACACTACACAGCACATTCTTCATAGAGGATGCTTGAAAGAGGAAATCGGTCATTCTACTAGCGTTTCACCCGCTTCAATTTACCGCGACCCCACTTGTCGAAGTTTCTGGTGATTTCGGAGGCATTTATATATGTAGTAGAGATCCCGGACTAACATGTTGCCTCCCGGCGAAAAACACAAATAATAACATATAGTTTTGTTATGCCCCCGGAGGTCCTCGAACTCAGGAGATGATAACTTAAAACGTCATCAAACTGAACTGAAAATTCAAAACATGGGTTCAAGGTAAAATTTGTCCTTACAGACCGGGAACTGTCCATGGTCAAATATATGAAGTTGTCTTTGTTACAGAGCTGGAAGGCCTGGAGGGGGAGGAATGCGTTTAGCAGCGGCTCCTTGGCCAATTCTTCGAGCGGCAACCATCCGGCGCTGCCCGCGCCCGCCGTCGTCTCAAGGCCCATCACGCAGGTAATTTCCTTTTATCTACACCCACATAGTCATTAATGTGTTTCAGCCGGCGTGCGCAATGTTTTTTTTCCGTGGGTGGAGGAAATCCTCCTTGGATACTGCCGGCCCGGTTCCGTTCCGGCCGCATGCCCGACTCAACTGGGAATCGGCCCTGTCGCCTACGGACTAAAACCTCCACCCTGTGTAGTGTAAGATGTTGCCGGAGACGCACCGCTATCGGCATACGCTTTGTCTCCGGGTTTGTCAGTGTGTTGTGATGTGTGATCCGGGAGTGTGTATGGGTATTGTGTGGGTGAGTCATTGCAAAAGTGTTATTAGTGTGTGTGAAGTGTACCTAGCTGGTGGAAAGGGAAACTAAAAAATCGGCGAGGGTAAGAGGATGGGGTGCGCAATGTTTGAGGAGACCGCGCGTGATGCAACTGTACATAATTAGGCATTAAAACACACGTGTTTCTCGCCTTCGGCTCGTTTATAATATGTTGGCATTTAAGGGGTGTCGGCAAGATCCTAAAAAAGGTATGATCACTGGGGGAAAGTATGGGGAGTAAAATAACTTGTTGCTTTAACGTGACGTTTAAACTGTCATACTTATTTCCCAAACGGGTGAAAGTGACAAAAGTACCAGTCTCCAGCTACTACATATATGTATACATAGTACCAAAATAAACAAAACTTGTACTATCGGTACTAGGCGACGATATGCACATGTCCTTATATCGATAAATAGATGCTTACCTACGTCGAAAATATCCACGACTTATTGTCCCCCGCGGATATGAAGTCAATCCTGACACATTGCGCAACTATGAAGTTTCTGAATAATGACAATGTCGACCATAGGAAAAAAATACATATTTACTTATTGCGTGTGACAGAATAGTGAGTGGCAATAATATCACAGACAATATATCGATACACGTTAAGAAGTTCGTATAGCCAAAAATATTGTTTATGATTTATGATGATGTCCATCAATGTAAATAAAACGTATTACTTAATTGTAAAATTAGTTATATTAGTAATATTCTCCTTCAGTTAATTATAAATATTAATAAATAAATGCGTTTGTTTCTTTATTACTAACCTCTAGGAATGGAACTCTTTTTACCTAGAGAAAACTTTTTGAATTTGAATGCAAAGTTATTTATTATTTACCATATTTCCTGTCAATAAATTCAATGAAACGTCAATAGGTATGATAACTTGTACGCTTCCAAAGGTTGATAATTTTGAGTGTGCTAAACTTGTGCATGTTTTTGGCTATTAATACCTAGTGCCACCCCCCATCTCACCCATTGACCAAGGGGCAGATTGAAGCAAGGGCTTGTTAACTTAGAATTTGAAATGCTTACTATTTGGACTTGTTAAAATACTGAAACGATCGAAGAAATTCGTTCTTAACAGTCAGTCTCGTGAGCTTATCATACGTGTTCGTGACTATTTTGAACGAGAAGCTCAAAACGGCGGACCGATATTGCCCGTGACATCGGTGTTGGATCGAGTTGCAGATGCTCTCGATATCAGCAAAAAAACTATTATAAAAATCACGAAAGAAAAATTGGGTGAGACTGGCATGGAAGATAATGTTCTACATTCTCCCAACAAGAGAAAAAGAGTGAAGCTTGCCGATGGATATACTTTTGACGTTGACGCCATCCGTGCTTCGGAAAGTGATACATAATAAAGTAAATAGTATAAATATTATCTCTACCTAGATGATTTTTTTTCACTTTCCTTCATATACATCTAATAAATATTTTTTTATTAGTTAGTAGAGAACTGCATTCGACTTAACTCACACTTGACTCGAATTTTATCGATACGTACAATGATCGAACGTGTAACAACCCTAGAAGCATGTCTCAGGATTGACTTCATAGCCGCGGGGGACTGTAGTAACAAATATTCGTGCTCATTCCATTCTCATTCACACAAATAAATACCCTAACCGGGATTTGAACCCGGGATATCCAGTTTCGATACAATAATAATATAATTGTTAATAACATTATTTTTTCTCGCCAGGTAATAGAAACAGGAGAAGAGGACAGTCAATTTCTGTATCGCATCACCTGGGCTCGCAACGGTCAGGCAAAGGGCAGCGCTATATCACAGCCTCGCTATGAATGAATCAGCCAATCAAAACTAGTAAACTTAGTGTGAGAAAAAAGGAACAAACAACCATATATACGGACGTTAAATACCTAATATCAGAAAAGATGTGCGCTGTGCGGTCGTCTGTGCTATGAACCCATACAAATTCAAACCACCTACTACATTCATCATCTTCCTCTGGTTATCCTGAAGGATGTCCGGGTTCCACAACCTAATCCCAAGATTTGGCGTAGATACCGGCTACAAGATAAAATATTTCCTTACTGGATCTAACCCGGGCGCCAGACATAGCTTCAAAGATTTGCACACATCTTTGAAGACTTTGCCAACACACATTGACGCAATCGTTAATTGGCCAGACATGCTTTGCAAACATTTTAACGCTTTGATGTGTCCAAAAACCGACACCGCATGGCAAAGTGCAAACCTTTGTTCAAACTTTGAACACAGAGTCAAATTCCTTTACCACACATAGCATTCAAACGTGTGTTCAATTCAAACATTTGAGGCTATGTCTAGCGCCGGTTTTAGACAGTTTTTACACCAATAAATATAAAACATGCATATATAGGGTAAGTTGAAAATATAAATAAAAAACCAAGATGTATGATATTAAAGCCACCAATGTAAATAACAAACTAAAAATTACAGTTAATCTACCTAGGTACCTTCAGTTTGACACGACACCTAATCAAATAGTTGGACTGCTATTATTGTACTTTTTAAGCCAACAGCTCAATAGATACTAAGAAATCGTAGAGTAATGGATTTTAAGATGCTGGTTATAACGAATTAACGATTGACATTGTTAGGTTTCTGAATAACTTTATTAACTATTTGTTTCCGTATTTTAAGCGTTATGGATGAAGTTATACTTTAATGTATACGAATGTTATTCTCATTGTTAAGATTTACAACTATAAACTTGATGTATTTTGATGTGATGACAGAAAAATAATGAGCCTGAATATTTTCGAGAAAAGCATGGTACGCCCCTTTTGTTTTGCTGGACTTGGCGAGGGCACTGCCGTGCGTGTAATGAACAATTTCAATAATTAGAGCTTATAAGTAAATAATAAAAATAGCCTATAAGTTATTGAATGTAGGTATGTACCTACGTAATTCACAATCACGATTATAGTGAATAAGAATAAAACTGATGTATAGTCAAGTGCAAAAATATGGGTGCATACAACTTACTCAAAAGTATGTCCCATAGCTCTTTCTTATGTCGTTGAATTAAGGTTTTGGTAAATATTTATGAGAGGATTCATTCGATACATATTTTTGTACTTGACTGTACCTACCTACCCTGCGTACCTACCTATGGAAATAAGAAGCATGAAAAAAAAAGTGTCGTCAAAGTAAAGGTCTCTACTACCATGCTACTACCCCAACCCCATCTAAAACCCCGCTTATCGTTAACTGTTCATATTGTCATGTTCACTTATTTTAAGTTTTTAACAAAATAAATGTAATATCGATAACAGTAGGGACTGGACTAGTATTGGCAATTTAAATGTATGTGTTTTTTAATTTATTTAGAGGAATTGTTGTTGATGTTTAAACTATAAACTTGATGTATTCTGAGGTATTGATATAAGAATCGAAAATACAAAATAAACGATGTCAATCATTCTGTAGCTTCTTAACAAGTAATAAAAATAGCCTAAGATAAATATGATTGCTTGACTGATTGTTTGATTGATTTTTTCACTTTGTGGTGTACAATAAAGTATATTTATTATAATTATTATTGCTTGTACAACCTAATTCACGCACACAATTTTTAGTGGAAAAGAATAATTTGGATGTACCTACCTTGACATATGGAAAAACTGAAAGTAAAAATAATAAATACCCACCTTAGCGTGTAACGTTAAAATCACTAAGATAAACACTTGAAAAAAGAAAAAAAAGACAATTTAATGAATAAGTTCAACGAATCAATTTTCTCTGTTACATTTATATTTTAACAGCTGTAATAATACCATGGTTCGCAATAAATAAATAATAAATAAATAAAAAGTATATACGGTACTTACTGTTACGTGTTCCCCAATATGAAACCCCGTGTGTTGTTTACTATTAATGTTGTCACGTCCACTTGTAGATATAAAATACTTGAATTAATGCTAAATTAAAAAATAATACTAAAAAAATACTTTCCGTTAATGCTCGTGTAAGGCAAGGCCATACAAACTCTTTGCAAGTCTTATTTAGTCGGTTTTGGCACTCCCGCGTATATTTTTGCTTGTTAATATTGGATATACGAAGATTATCAAGAAAAAAATAAAAAAATAAAAAAATACAAAATATAAAAAAATATTTTAGAAAATTCCTGAGATTCTGGCTAACAGAAAAATAAGCAAACTGTCCAAAAATCATAAGTGTAATGCATACACAAGCAAATAAAAACTTGCACAAAGTTTGTATGGAGAGTGCTTGCCTTAAAAGGGCGGAATTGTTGCTGACTATTTTTTTATTTAAGTACGGGGAATTGAATGTTATATGTGTATAATGGAATTGGTACTTTTAGCTGGTTGTGTAAGGTGCTGGCTGGCGTTCAAATGTAGTTTGAATTGCTTTGGAATGGCAAACATAAAGTAATTCACTTATCTACTATGGCAAATGAGTTGACGTACTTATATAGACAAATAAGTAAGCAAGTAATGTAATTTTGATTAAAGAAAATGGTTATTTAGCTTTATTAACTTTTATATTTAATCTATTGGTCTATCAAAACTTTGGAAAATGCAAATAAATTTGATGTCATACAAATAAATTTGGTAATATTATTATGTTGATTTATTTTACCTATTTAGGTAAAGGTAATATTTTTTACAATCGTTACATAAATGAGAGCTATTGAAGTCAAGTGCCGCGTTTAGGCTGGGTTTTTACTTGCCGGGCTCCACGTCTCAATGACCTTGAGCGATTGGCCCCCACCACACCGCGCACCCCTCTCCGTACTTACGTAAAAGCGCTGTCTGCCATTTCAAACTTACTACTAGGTGCTACTAGGAATAACTAAATAAATTGGCGTCCACCCCGCACTATCACAATTAGAAAACAGCGTCTATGTCCCAATTTTGATTAGGTACGTCATTGCCACCCTGGGGGAGGCGCGGGCGGCGGTATATTGTAAAGCTGGTCCTTACCTCCACTTTTTAAGCACATTTAAGAGAATTTACTATTATGGGTGTAGATAAAGTTTCATGTTGCTAAATTGAACTGAAAAGTATTCGATTAAATTTAAAATGCATTAACCTTAATATTATGTGTAGATATAAATTGGCTGCCCAGACCAATAAGATGTTGATGAATTTAGTTATGCATTAGTGGGTTGTTAAACTTGTTTACTACGATTGGATCGTAAAAAACTAGGTGAGGGTCAAGTTCAGAACTTTAAGCGATACAATAGAATATAATTAAATTTTCATTTAAAAATGCACATAATATGCTTGTAGAATATACCTGGCAAGTCATGAAAGACGTCGGCAGGATTCTGCAGAACTAACTGATTTAGGAGTGAGAGTTACAAAGTCAAATATCGTTTAACAAGTTTTAAATTTAATAGGTTTTTTTACATAACCTTTAGCGGCCCACCGAAAATGAAATTTTAATCTCCTGTAGCAAGAAATAGAGTACAGTTTGCTTTGTTTGCAACTCTGTTAAAATTTCAAAAGATATGTATTGCATTGGAGCGATCTTGTCCTAGTATTATCACTTTGAACCTCAGAGAGGATAACATTATATTATCCTTCGTAATTAATACCCAACTGGACGCTTTTAAACTTTATCGTGGACGGCCGTGGACACTGTATTAGCAATTTCCGGAAGCCTATCATAAATTCTATATTATTATCCAAAATGTCGATGTTAGCGATACCTCGCTCCGTTAACGTTTGTTTTCATGGGTTTTTACGAGTCCAATTTAAATCTGGAGACTTTATTTTTTTACTGTTTGTTTTGCAGTTTAAATGTTAAATTACATAAAGTTGTGGCAGGATTAAAAAAAACCAACCTTGCACTATTTTAGGAAATATGACGTTATTTTACCGACCCGTATTCTTAGTCACTGAGTGTATAGTTGATTACGTACGAGTAACTCAGGCACAGTAGCCCCTTGCGGCCCGCGAGCCTCCAATGACAACCGAAAATGTTGTACCTACATTTTGCGTTATAGTATAGAGCCATAAATTATTAACACGAGCGACCCGCGACCATTTTGTTAGCTACTAATTATTACCCTTAGGCTGCTAAAAGGTTGCCGACCCCTGACGCAACTTGTTAAAACTTACGTTAGGTAGATCTAGTTTTCTTTTTTAGTAGGAATGCAAAATAACATTTAGGCGACTTCCTGATTTGTCGGTGCGGAGGCAGTACGATATGAAAAAAGTGTCTAATGTCAGTGTCAGCTGTCAGTCGAATCGGTACCATTTTTTACTGCGCCCCTATATTTAAATGGAGCGACGACAAGCGGAATCCACTACCGTACACTGTCTTTGTTGCCTACTGGCATGGCGTCGTTACCGAACAACGTCTTTGAACACGTGGTTGGCAAAATCATCATAAATGTGATGGAAAGCCATTATTTTTTTTTTAAATTGCTGCTTTTTTTTGGTATGCTATTACTACTGCGCAAAAGTAATACTGACAGTGTTCCGTCGAGTGCGAATCCGTCAGTAAATTTACGTCAAAGAAGAAAATGTCACATATCGATCCCACCCCGCCAAGTCAGGAAATCGCCTTAGAGCTACACACGCTCGAAGTTATAAGCAATCAATCACCGTAATCAGTAATCACCCCTCTGTTCTGCTGGCTTTACTTTTTATTTAGATTCACATCTAAATATTTTTGCAACTTTTCTCAATTAGCGTTTTAAATAATAGCACGTAAAATTAGTTTTATTTTCACACATTTTTCATGAAAATATAAAGCATCTAGACACGCGGCAGCGTGTCAAGCCAAAGTTCAAAAAAGAACTGGCGACGCAGCGGCCGTGTGTTATATTACAGTAACCATTTGGTGGCACTTTTGACCCCTACTGAACTCAAAATCTATTGAACGGACACATATGAAATTTGGTACATTTATTAAGATCCTCAAGGCTAACCAGATTCCCGAATTTCATGAATAAAGCTCAATCTGTTATTAAGATACAAACATCTAAAAATAGGATTTTTTCAGAATGGATATTGGGGAAGGAATTATTCCTTGCCAAATTTCAACTTGCTAGGTCACCTGGAAGTAGGTTAGGTCTTTGATTATAATAATCGAGCTGGGTAAATGTATGATTACGAACCTGAGAAACATAACCAGTGATTTTGTACGATTTGTAATATTTTCCAAATATTTTTTTTTATTTACACACTAAGCGCCTATTGATTTTGTACTGGCAAAAACGTATAAATGTTATTTGAATTTGAATAGTACAGTCAGTACTGCGCAAAATTTCTGAACAAAAAGTAATGATATCCTATCAAAACATAAATGTGAAATGAGAGCCAAGTTCAATATTAAGAATATGCGTCGTTATTGACTTCGCCAACAAAAGAATTGGGTGCCAAGTTTTGCGTAGAAAATCCGGAAACTTGAGATGTAATTCAAAGTAATAAGAATGTATTGGAGTAAGCTGTGGTTACCTATAATTAGATAAGCATCAGCCCCTAATGTAAACTAGATATAAGAGCATGTTTGATGTATTATCTGTTGGTAATCCTTAATAAATAATAAATAAATAATAAATAAGGTCAAGATTTTGACTTTGCTAGTTTTTACGAACAAACCAAAGTTTAGAAAAAATACCATAGACAAATATAATATAGCATGTACTTGTACGCAAAAACCAGCCAATGTCAATATTACACTCTGGAGCCTGGAGGAGAATTTGTTCTTAGGCAATTGCTAAACTACCACCTCTTCGAGCTATATTTATATTTCATTTTTATAAACTTAAGTCATAAACGACTAATTTGTAGAGCCGGCTCAAAAATACCTTTCAATTGATACCACGTTACACGATAGGTTTCAGAACAAAAAAATCTTTCTTTTTTTCTTTTTTCGTCCAACTGATCAAATTGATTCATAATATGGCCTAAGCATCAATCGTGCCGATTTTCATGCTTTTAACACCATTTACAGCATTTTACATATGCAGCCCTAGTGTACCGCTAGGACTACTAGGAGATGGCGTTCATTTTAAGATAAGAAGAGACGGGTTTGGTTTGACTCTAGTTGTTGTTGAGAAACATGACACGTTTAAAATATAAAGAATAAGTATCGCTGCGTGTTTGCAAATAGCGTCTAGACTATAAAGTGGGTCTGTCATTAATTACCTGTTTACGTAGGGTGGCAACAATTAAGATACTTACTCGTACTCGTTACTCCTGCTAGCAAGATCTCGATCATGTTGAACCATATATGGCCCTAACCGGCAATAATAATAATAATAGTTTATTTATCTATTTAACATAAACAAACAAATTTTTCTTCCCCGGGTGACTATTTTTTTTCTGCATTATTTTTCCTAATTTCACGTCACTTTTATGTAGCGGTTCATAGAATACATCTTACTACCAAATTTCATAATTTTAGTACTTATAGTCTCCGAGTAAATCAGCTATGGGGTCTATATTGATATCCCTAAAATTTTTTGTCCTATTTTTGTATGCCAACATGTTGTTTGTCCTAGTGATTATTTGTCCTAACGTTTATAGCCCTAATAAAGAGTCACCTAATACATTTTCTCCGAAAATTATTTATCCTACTGGCTTATTACCTAATATTTAGTTCCCCTAATGACGATTGACCCAGTGTCATTTATCCTAACACTCAGTAGCCCTAAAAAATGCAGTCGGACTCCGCCTTAGCTCCGGCGCTGCGGGAAGACCAGCCCTTCCGCCCTTGCGTGCCAAAGCACGGTCGCACGTGCTCCGCTCCGCAGCTTCGGCTTGCTGGCCTCAGCCGCTCCGCTTCGCACGGCTCTCGCGCTTTGTCACGGCGGGCGAGGGCTGCTCCTCCTCCGCGCCTTCGGGTTTTTATATACACTCTAGGGGTAGAGCAGACAAAGACCAACTGGATAGTGGGGTGCTCCTACCAATCGCTCGGATCTGGTACCAATATTATGGATTGAAAAATTGTCTTTTGTAGCCCAAAGTAGGTTAATCGATATTATGGTAAATAATTTTAGGACTCTTAATCATTATGGCATAAATGCTTAGGACTAATATGCTTTAGGATAAATAATACGTTATGGAACATGAATGTTAGGACAAATAAACGTTAAGACAAAGTCCAATAGGGCAAAACTGTTATGGCATGTGACTTTAGGACAATCGTTCGTAGGAATTCAGACGGTCCGCCCAGCTATGGCATACTTACGGACGGATGTGGTACAGACATGACGAATTTATCCGTTTTAGCCATTCTGGCTACGGAACCCTAAAAAGGCGAATGCTATGTACTGTATTTTGTACTTAAGTACCTTTTGAATGCTTCATCATAATCCTTTCAGCCGTTTTGTGATTCGTGATTGATTAACAAACATCTAAACATCCAAACTTCCGTATTCACAATATTAGTAGGATTTATAATTAGGGTTTTTTTCCGTAGCTACACTATTACATCGTGAGTCCTGAATCCTGACGATTACTGAGCGATCTAAATGAGGTGTTTTGTAGCAATTAGAACGGATTATTAATTTCCTTGCTTAGGCTTACAGTTAATTCCACGACAGCGCGCTTACTTAAACTTGTTAAACGTTCCAAAATTCCCGGGATTTTCTTGACTTTACTTACGTACAAGCCAGTCACTAGGGCTGTCCCACGCCGTCTGAACATCATAAACAAAGGATCCGCCACTGTACTCAAACTCGAAAGATGATGAATAAAAACCTTAGGATTGATGATTAAGGCGGTTCCATGAGCCAGATATGCGAAAATACCCCAAGAATTATCCCATTTATCTCAGAATCATTGATATTTGTAGACGTGGGAAAAATATATATTATTCTTGATTATATTATCTTTAATAACACAGCTTTCGATACACGATTTACAACACTTCGCTCGATACAATTAATTCCCAAAGTAACCTCCAATTTGATTCCTTTTTCCAACTTTACTTGTTTTTTTACTATGTGACACTATGAAACATAAAAAGGAGAAAAATCACTTATAACTAAAATAGTAATTTGACAGCTTCCGAATTTCGATAATTTGAGGCAATATTTTTAAATAAATAAAAATCTACAAATTCTACCGTAACAAGATATGCGGCCGGCAAGCTCTATCTCTGTTACCCTTTCGAAATGTGACAGTGACGGCTGAGCGCTCGATGTTCGATTTCATCTGGGTACATAAACGGCCTTGTTTACGTAGCATGGTCACCCTTGTAGCCAGTAATCCGTGTGGAGTGGAGAGCTCTCAGTAGATAGCGGCCATTCTTTGCCTTCAATCGCTTGTAACAAACGAAATGTGAAAACCCAATCGTAACGGAATTAAAGTGCTGTTGTGTGATTTGTGAGTGCAAAAATGGATTTAAACGAATTGAGGTAAGGTTGATTTTCAAATGGTAAAAATTGCCTTAAGCATACCGTTTCACCGCTTAGGAATGATTTAAACTCCAATTTTGTATATCACGCACAACACAACCAGGGTGATTCCAACTTTAAATACATACATTACGGTTCAATTTAGGAAACTCGTGAGTGTATTCATTTTAGGTTTAAACGTGTTTAATTACATTTTACTAATGTCAAAGCAAATTACGCAAAGTCTAGGACGATTTAGATAAATGACATTTCACAGCACAATGCATCCATTAATTTAAAATAGAGACCCTCGTAAGTTCGTTATTGTAGAGTTTTGTTTTAAAATGTAATTGCTATAAATACGGTTTAACTTACGAATAAAACGAATAAAAAAAGCAGCGAGTTGTATCCGGTAGGTATACAACCGTAGTTCATACGCTGTCTACCTATTTATTTTCGTCACTTAAATAAAATAGCAATCAATAAAAAAAAACCAGCCAAGTGCGTGTCGGATCACGCACAACGAAGGGTTCCGTACCGACACCTGGCAGTCCACTTTTAAAAACACTATGTTTAATACCTTGAATCAAAAAAGGTCGTATCTTCATAGGGAAGTTACATCCTTTTGTTTGGGCAAGACAGTTTTTCAGTGAACCCTTAATCCCATCTTGTTCAAACCAAAATTCGTTGAAAGTATTTATTACTAGCTTTTGCCCGCGACTTCGTCTGCGTAGAACTCGCGTCATCGCGTTAGAATGTTATTTCATTCTTCTATTTCATGCGCTTACCTAGTTATCTCTCTTCCATTCTAACTTAAACCCCGTTAAGGGATGATTTCCGGGATAAAAGTATCCTATGTCCTTCCCTAGGACTCAAACTATATCCATAACAAATTCCATCTAAATCGGTTGAGCATTTTAAGAGGAAACAGGCAGACAGAGTTACTTTCGCATTTATAACCCGCCCCAGTTTCGCACGGGTAGTCCAGTTTTAAATTTATTTATCTAAGCTTTTGCCCGCGACTTCATTCGCGTGAATATCCATTATCCATATAAACTTCTACACCGTATTTCGCCGGGTTGTCTCGCCAAACATTGCGCACGCCGGCTCAATGCGCCCACATGAAACATGATAGAGGACTAAATATATGTTATTAACTTATTATAGATGTAGATGAAAACGCTCGCGAGCGAAGTGAGCGCGAAACTTTTCGGATATTCTGATACGGGTGTGGAAAATACTTCATACGCATCAAGTAATGAAGATGAAAACGCGAGCGCAGCGAGCGCGAATTCTTTCAAACATTACGATGTAGGTGCGGAAAATACTTCATACGCATCAAATAGTGTAGATGAAAACGCGAGCGCAGCGAGCGCGAAATGTTTCGAACATTGATGCAGGTGTGGAAAAGACTTCATACGCACCAAGTAATGAAGATAAAAACGCGAGCGTAGTGAGTGCGAAATGTTTTGAACATTATGATGCAGGTGCGGGAAATACTAATCAAGTAATGTAGATGAAAACGCGAGCGCAGCGAGCGCGAAATTTTTCGAACATTCTGATGCAGGCGCGGAAAAGACTTCATACGCATCAACTATAATGTAGACGAAAACGCGAGCGTACGGCGCGACAAAAATTTTTGAACGTTATGATGTAAGTGCGGAAAATGCTCATCAAGTAATGTAGAAGAAAACGCGAACGCAGCGAGCGCGAATTTTTCGAACATTATGATGCAGGTGCGGAAAATACTTTACACTCATCAAGTAATGTGTATGAAAACGCGAGCGCAGCGAGCTCGAAATATTTCGAACATTATGATGCCGGTGCGGAAAATAATTCATACGCACAAAGTCATGCAGATGAAAACGCGAGCATAGCGAACGCGAAATTTCTACGAACATTATGATGTAGGTGCGGAAAATACTCATCAAGTAATGTAGATGAAAACGCGAGCGCAGCGAGCGCGAAATTTTTCGAACATTCTGATGCAGGCGCGGAAAAGACTTCATACGCATCAACTATAATGTAGATGAAAACGCGAGCGTACGGCGCGCGAAAAATTTTTGAACGTTATGATGTAAGTGCGGAAAATGCTCATCAAGTAATGTAGAAGAAAACGCGAGCGCAGCGAGCGCGAAATTTTTCGAACATTATGATGCAGGTGCGGAAAATACTTCACACTCATCGAGTAATGTGTATGAAAACGCGAGCGCAGCGAGCGCGTAATATTTCGAACATTGTGATGCCGGTGCGGTAAATAATTCATACGCATCAAGTCATGCAGATGAAAACGCAAGCATAGCGAACGCGAAATTTTTACGAACATTATGATGCAGGTGCGAAAAAGACTTCAAACGCATCTGTAATTTAGATGAAAAAGCGATCGTAGCGGGCGCTAAAGTTTAGTAAAGTGCGGAAAATAGTTCATACTCATGAAGTTATGTAGATGAAAACGCGAGCGCAGCGAGCGCGAAATTTTTCGAACATTATTATGCAGGTGCGGAAAATACTTCATACGCATCAAGAAATGAAGATGAGATCGCGAGCGTAGTGAGCGCGAAATGTTTCGAATATTATGATGCTGGTGCGGAAAAGACTTAATAAGCATCAACTATAATGCAGATGAAAACGCGAGTGTAGGGCGCGCGAGAATTATCGAACATTATGATGTAGGTGCGGAAAATGCTCATCAAGTAATGTAGATGAAAACGCGAGCGCAGCGAGCGCGAAATTTTTCAAACATTATGATGCAGGTGCGGAAAATACTTCACACTCATTAAGTAATGTATATGAAACGCGAGCGCAGCGAGCGCGAAATGATTCGAACATTCTGATGCAGGTGCGGAAAAGATATCATTCGCATTAACTATAATGTAGATGAAAACGCGAGCGTACGGCGCGCGAAAATTTTCGAACATTATGATGCAGGTGCGGGAAATACTTCATTCTCATGAAGTTATGCACATGAAAACGCGAGCGCAGCGAGCGCGAAATTTTTCGAACGTTATGATGCAGTTACGGAAAATAATTCCTACGCGTCAAGTAATGTAGATAAAAAAGCTAGTGCGAAATGATTCGAACATTATGATGCAGGTACAGAAAATACTTCATACGCATCAAGCAATGTAGATGAAAACGCGCAGCAGCGAGCGCGAAATATTGAACAAAAAAAATTTGTTGACCTATTAAGTGGCTTTGTAAAGAGGTAGTTGAATAGATATTTTTTTTGTTCATAAATTATTGGAATTTACGAAATTTTGTTCCGATGAATTTAAAATTTGGTAATAATGATTGTTATTACGTATTTTTTACCAACAAATACTAATATATTGATAAATTAGATTTTTTTCTTTGAAATTTCCTTAATTTTTCCTATAAAAACCAACTTAACTTTGCGGTCGGTTCGGAACCCTAAATGTGCGAAGTCCGACTCGCACTTGGCCGTTTTTTTTTGCTTTCCAATCCGCCTGTTCGAATTTGGTCATACTTGATGTTTATTGTTACGTAGGTATGTATGTTTTAAAAACGAATACCAATATACTCTAAATTTATGTCTGTTACGCGCTGAACGTATTTTATACATTTTGCTGACGGAAAACGCAACTAATCGGCACCTCGAAGAACCTCAAAGATGAAACTCATATCGATTATTAAGAAAAGTAAATAAGTAAATGTCCGCCATCTTCAATTTGAAAATGGATAAGTATCATTCTTGTAATGAGCACCTCAAAAAACAATATTTTATACAAAAATGCGCATACTTAATATATAGGTAGTACATGTCGCAAGTGCTACCATGCAACCGAGAGCCCGCCGCTCTGCGTAGGTAAAGTACCCTCCATCGAAAACAAAAAAAAACCGAGGTTGCGTAGTAAGGTTTGTGAATATTGATAGCGACTGACTGACCAACATAATTAGATCTCTCATTTCAAACAGTTAATATGGTTTGAGGGACTTTTGTATTTTTGTCTATAGCCTTGAGAGGCAGAGGTATTGTTATTTCACCCTCCATTTTTTCAAATACTATCTGTTTATTATACAATGTTTGAATGAGGTTCAATTTACTTTGCGTCCATGTATATACTTACCAACTTTCAAGCCTGTAAATCATGAACTGAAAGACTTCTCATACAAAGTTTAACCCCTCTTTTCACCCCCTTTCATCCCTAACCTGTATGATTTTTATAGCCTATAACCTGGCCGAAGATCCAATAAACATATTAGTGAAGGCTGTATTAAAATCCATTCGCTAGTTTTCGCGTGATAGTTAGACATATAAACAGACAGACAAACAGACAAACAGACAAACAGACAAACAGACAAACAGACAAACAGACATGAATTCTAAAAACAGTTGAAACGTGTTCTGTTATCGATTCTTAGACCCCTCCATCGATTTTTTTACTAATATCTTCAATGTACAGATTTTCGACCCTCTTCTGCTTTATTATATGTATAGATTGTACACCACCTCAATTTTTTTCAGAATTTTAAGCTTCATAGTTTGGAAATTAGAGGGGGGGGGGACACATTTTGTACGATTTTGGTAGCGAATATCTCACTAACGATTGACTTAAATGGAAAACTTTCTTAGTAACCTCGATATTATTTTTAAACGCCTATCCAAAAACATCCCTCACAACTACTTGCATTGAAAAAAAAATTTCATCCCCCCTTACATGTATGGAGTGAGATTTTTTTTCCTAATTTCACATTTCTTTTATGTAGCGGTTCATAGAATACATCTTCCTGCCTAATTTCATAATTGTAGTACTTATACTCTTCGAGTAAATCGGCTGTGACATACGGACAGACAGACAGACAGACAGACATACCGAAACTATAAGGGTTCCGTTTTAGCCATTATGGCTACGGAACCCTAACAACCGGGAACGTGGAACTAATTTAAAACGTTGAATTTATATTTATTTATTGTATTAACATACAAATATTTTATGACTACATATTGTAATAATTTTATTTAAATCTCATTTAACTCCCTTTTAGTTCCGGTTATCCACACTCCACACTACACTACTAAATCTAACAAGTTTTATACTAAACTATGTGCAATTGACAACATTTCATATTTTTAACTACTTTATTTTATGAACTAGTTAGAAAATAAGTAAAAGTTTAAGCCACCCGTATTTTTTCTTTTTCAATTTAACTCATTATTTCATAAAAAAAACACGTTGAAAAGTAGGTCATTCCAAAAGGGCGTAAGTAAAATATGACGTCATCTTCCCAACACGAATCCAGAGCCACTCCAGAGCAGCGATTGTCTGTGTCTGTACTCTGTACTAAGGTCTCCCTGAATACAGCGAGGAAGATGACGTCAACTTTCGGTTTACAGTAATTTGCGATTTTTTCCAAAATTAACGGATAAAAAAATCTAAAAAAATGTTTTTTGTGTACTTCACACGTTTTTACCGAAATGGTTTTCGAATTAAGACTTTTGGAAATTATGAAATATTGTCAATTGGGCCTTGGCCTTACTATTCTGAACAAGCCAGCCTTGGACGTGGGCCTACTGCTAAATCAGTTTCGCGCCTGAGTCAGCCCGATTCACAGGCTCCCGCCAAAGCATACTAAGTACGACACTCCCCGCCATGCTTAAACTTAAAATCTAGATACCTGCCATAAGTGTTAAAAAAAAAAAAAAGTTAGCCTGTGCCCAAATGTTCACAAAACCGGCTTGTGAACATTTGGTGTGCGGAGAACGCGCTATGGTTCTTCGGCGCCTCAAGAACGTTCATCTAACAACGGAACGCTGTTTTCATAATTTCCAATCTATTAACAGGAGATTTACAGCAACCGCTTCATTCCTGGGGGCCGATTTTTGAGTGTCGAACGCTCGACTTTTCACTCGACATCAGATCTCTTAAAACATCATAGTTTTTTGACAGATCTCGAGTGAAAAGTCGAGCGTTCGACGGCCCCCTGAGCTGAAGAGGCGTCTAAAAGACTTCTAACAGGTCACAAAGCCTGATGTTCCCTGTACACCCCGATCATGGCACCACGGGACATTACAATCAAACCTCGACTTGTAATGTATACGATTATTATTTTGTGGATCTCTATCACTGGCATAGTTTGGCATAGTTGTAGGTTAAGGTGTTTTAAACAACATACTAAAAAAAACTGATCGTTGGGGTAAGGTGCCTTTTTCAGTTTTTCGTTAAAAAAAATGGCACGTAGCAAAAACTGTTCTTGTACATAAGTAATCTTCATAAAAATGTCTACAAAACAGATGCTATACACTTTTTAGCTGGCATTAATTATAAATGGCTTTTCATTCCTTTGTTCTCCATTTTTTTTAAACAAAACACGGTATTTGTGTACTTAACGAGCTCTAAACAGCGGCTCCCCGCTTGATGGGGTAGGTAAAAATTCAATTGGTCAGCATCTTACCAGCTGCTATTAAAGCTCTAACAAAGAAAATAATATCTACATAATTACCGCAATTAATATGACACTGAGAATAAACAAGGCACAATTTGTAGGTAATAATAGTAGATTATACACCAAGGGGATAAAACACTGTTTTATGTCACGGGTGCGATATTGAATCCCGAAAGTAACGAAGGACTCCAAATTTTACTCCCGAGCGGAGCGAGGGAGTAATGACTTAATTCCTGAGCGAAGCGAAGGAATTAAGACTGAGTCCTGAGTGTAGTGAGGGATTTAAGCGCTCCCAAGACAAAAACAGCTTTATCCCCGAGGAGTATACTCTACTTTTCTCACCTCTTGCGAGGCAATAAAAAAAACAAGGCTACTAAAAACAGAATTAAATCAGTCAATCGCAGCTAGTATCTATTTTAATAGAATCTGTTTTACTCCGTATAATTAAGCGTCTTGTAACTCACGCGGATCTTGTTTTTGGTATTTAATACATAGTACATATCGACGACTGCTTGCATTCATTTGTGTGGTGAGCACAAGTATTTTGTTCCTGAATCTTAGATGTTTTCTATGTATTTTAAGTATATATTTATCTTTATAGGTATATGTATATCGTCGACTAGTACCCATAGTACAATCTTTGATTAGTTTGGGACTAGGTAGATTTGTGTAAGAATGTCCACACCTATGTAAGTATGTATTTATTTACATTGCTGCAACTGCTGCGAAGGGAGGAAGGCCAGCCCTAGCTACGTCCGAGGCACGGATATTACATAGTGATTTTATTTAAAAATGTAATTAAATATGAAAATAATGTATAAGAAAACTCCAAAATGTAATTCTACAAATATCCAGTACTAAAACCACGCGCTTGACGCGCTACAGGCGGCGGCCGACGACGCAGTCTTTTGTTTCGAACACGACGTTCCAAACAAAACACGGAGCTGGTGTGCCGCCTCCTCGCCGCTTAGTGGACTTCACGACATTAGACTTTAATGACAGAACTATAAGAACTATAAAAAGTGAAATCACATTATTACCCGGCGGGTTATAATGAGATTCAGTACGATATTACTACCCGGCTTAAGCCAAGGGTTATAATGATTTGCTTTCGGTAAGGTTTGCATGATATATAATTGGGCATTGACGAGCAGGTGGTGTGAAAAAAAATATATATAGCGCCAAGGTTGTTCTTTTGTGGTGCAAATTTTGTTCAAGTTCTTACTTACCGCAATTTTTATCCGATTATCATTTTGTTTAAATAATTAGGGATCTACTTAGAGTAGGTACAGTCAACATTAAAAATTATATAGACCAAATTACTTTAGTGGCAAGGACGCAATGCGTGCGGATATGTTTTTTACTTTGAGAACGTGCATAATATACTTGTCTTATCTTATGCCTTTGACTGTGCCTCATGGTCTAAGAAAACGAGGTCTGACAATCCGGATGGTAAGCGAGCAGCGCAGCATATAGACGCTCGCAACTGCAAGGGAGTTACGTGTGCGTTGCCAACCCTCTTATAACGTTTGAGGATTCACTGTGTTGACAGAAGAAGGGACAAATTTAGGTCCCTTACTCTCACAGTACATCCTCGGGAGCTCTGGCAACCTAGTAAATAATGTTAAATATAGTAAATAATGTTATTATACATCATCATCATCCTCCTAGCGTTATCCCAGTACAATTGCATCCTGAAGGATGCCTGAGGATGTTATTATACATGTTCATTCTTTTTTTTTTATTTTTTTTTTTTGATATTTTACTGTATTATAAACTAGCTTTTGCCCGCGACTTCGTCTGCGTAGAACTCGCGTCATCGCGTTAGAATGTTATTTCATTCTTCTATTTCATGCGCTTACCTAGTTATCTCTCTTCCATTCTAACTTAAACCCCGTTAAGGGATGATTTCCGGGATAAAAGTATCCTATGTCCTTCCCTAGGACTCAAACTATATCCATAACAAATTCCATCTAAATCGGTTGAGCATTTTAAGAGGAAACAGGCAGACAGAGTTACTTTCGCATTTATAACCCGCCCCAGTTTCGCACGGGTAGTCCAGTTTTAAATTTATTTATCTAAGCTTTTGCCCGCGACTTCATTCGCGTGAATATCCATTATCCATATAAACTTCTACACCGTATTTCGCCGGGTTGTCTCGCCAAACATTGCGCACGCCGGCTCAATGCGCCCACATGAAACATGATAGAGGACTAAATATATGTTATTAACTTATTATAGATGTAGATGAAAACGCTCGCGAGCGAAGTGAGCGCGAAACTTTTCGGATATTCTGATACGGGTGTGGAAAATACTTCATACGCATCAAGTAATGAAGATGAAAACGCGAGCGCAGCGAGCGCGAATTCTTTCAAACATTACGATGTAGGTGCGGAAAATACTTCATACGCATCAAATAGTGTAGATGAAAACGCGAGCGCAGCGAGCGCGAAATGTTTCGAACATTGATGCAGGTGTGGAAAAGACTTCATACGCACCAAGTAATGAAGATAAAAACGCGAGCGTAGTGAGTGCGAAATGTTTTGAACATTATGATGCAGGTGCGGGAAATACTAATCAAGTAATGTAGATGAAAACGCGAGCGCAGCGAGCGCGAAATTTTTCGAACATTCTGATGCAGGCGCGGAAAAGACTTCATACGCATCAACTATAATGTAGACGAAAACGCGAGCGTACGGCGCGACAAAAATTTTTGAACGTTATGATGTAAGTGCGGAAAATGCTCATCAAGTAATGTAGAAGAAAACGCGAACGCAGCGAGCGCGAATTTTTCGAACATTATGATGCAGGTGCGGAAAATACTTTACACTCATCAAGTAATGTGTATGAAAACGCGAGCGCAGCGAGCTCGAAATATTTCGAACATTATGATGCCGGTGCGGAAAATAATTCATACGCACAAAGTCATGCAGATGAAAACGCGAGCATAGCGAACGCGAAATTTCTACGAACATTATGATGTAGGTGCGGAAAATACTCATCAAGTAATGTAGATGAAAACGCGAGCGCAGCGAGCGCGAAATTTTTCGAACATTCTGATGCAGGCGCGGAAAAGACTTCATACGCATCAACTATAATGTAGATGAAAACGCGAGCGTACGGCGCGCGAAAAATTTTTGAACGTTATGATGTAAGTGCGGAAAATGCTCATCAAGTAATGTAGAAGAAAACGCGAGCGCAGCGAGCGCGAAATTTTTCGAACATTATGATGCAGGTGCGGAAAATACTTCACACTCATCGAGTAATGTGTATGAAAACGCGAGCGCAGCGAGCGCGTAATATTTCGAACATTGTGATGCCGGTGCGGTAAATAATTCATACGCATCAAGTCATGCAGATGAAAACGCAAGCATAGCGAACGCGAAATTTTTACGAACATTATGATGCAGGTGCGAAAAAGACTTCAAACGCATCTGTAATTTAGATGAAAAAGCGATCGTAGCGGGCGCTAAAGTTTAGTAAAGTGCGGAAAATAGTTCATACTCATGAAGTTATGTAGATGAAAACGCGAGCGCAGCGAGCGCGAAATTTTTCGAACATTATTATGCAGGTGCGGAAAATACTTCATACGCATCAAGAAATGAAGATGAGATCGCGAGCGTAGTGAGCGCGAAATGTTTCGAATATTATGATGCTGGTGCGGAAAAGACTTAATAAGCATCAACTATAATGCAGATGAAAACGCGAGTGTAGGGCGCGCGAGAATTATCGAACATTATGATGTAGGTGCGGAAAATGCTCATCAAGTAATGTAGATGAAAACGCGAGCGCAGCGAGCGCGAAATTTTTCAAACATTATGATGCAGGTGCGGAAAATACTTCACACTCATTAAGTAATGTATATGAAACGCGAGCGCAGCGAGCGCGAAATGATTCGAACATTCTGATGCAGGTGCGGAAAAGATATCATTCGCATTAACTATAATGTAGATGAAAACGCGAGCGTACGGCGCGCGAAAATTTTCGAACATTATGATGCAGGTGCGGGAAATACTTCATTCTCATGAAGTTATGCACATGAAAACGCGAGCGCAGCGAGCGCGAAATTTTTCGAACGTTATGATGCAGTTACGGAAAATAATTCCTACGCGTCAAGTAATGTAGATAAAAAAGCTAGTGCGAAATGATTCGAACATTATGATGCAGGTACAGAAAATACTTCATACGCATCAAGCAATGTAGATGAAAACGCGCAGCAGCGAGCGCGAAATATTGAACAAAAAAAATTTGTTGACCTATTAAGTGGCTTTGTAAAGAGGTAGTTGAATAGATATTTTTTTTGTTCATAAATTATTGGAATTTACGAAATTTTGTTCCGATGAATTTAAAATTTGGTAATAATGATTGTTATTACGTATTTTTTACCAACAAATACTAATATATTGATAAATTAGATTTTTTTCTTTGAAATTTCCTTAATTTTTCCTATAAAAACCAACTTAACTTTGCGGTCGGTTCGGAACCCTAAATGTGCGAAGTCCGACTCGCACTTGGCCGTTTTTTTTTGCTTTCCAATCCGCCTGTTCGAATTTGGTCATACTTGATGTTTATTGTTACGTAGGTATGTATGTTTTAAAAACGAATACCAATATACTCTAAATTTATGTCTGTTACGCGCTGAACGTATTTTATACATTTTGCTGACGGAAAACGCAACTAATCGGCACCTCGAAGAACCTCAAAGATGAAACTCATATCGATTATTAAGAAAAGTAAATAAGTAAATGTCCGCCATCTTCAATTTGAAAATGGATAAGTATCATTCTTGTAATGAGCACCTCAAAAAACAATATTTTATACAAAAATGCGCATACTTAATATATAGGTAGTACATGTCGCAAGTGCTACCATGCAACCGAGAGCCCGCCGCTCTGCGTAGGTAAAGTACCCTCCATCGAAAACAAAAAAAAACCGAGGTTGCGTAGTAAGGTTTGTGAATATTGATAGCGACTGACTGACCAACATAATTAGATCTCTCATTTCAAACAGTTAATATGGTTTGAGGGACTTTTGTATTTTTGTCTATAGCCTTGAGAGGCAGAGGTATTGTTATTTCACCCTCCATTTTTTCAAATACTATCTGTTTATTATACAATGTTTGAATGAGGTTCAATTTACTTTGCGTCCATGTATATACTTACCAACTTTCAAGCCTGTAAATCATGAACTGAAAGACTTCTCATACAAAGTTTAACCCCTCTTTTCACCCCCTTTCATCCCTAACCTGTATGATTTTTATAGCCTATAACCTGGCCGAAGATCCAATAAACATATTAGTGAAGGCTGTATTAAAATCCATTCGCTAGTTTTCGCGTGATAGTTAGACATATAAACAGACAGACAAACAGACAAACAGACAAACAGACAAACAGACAAACAGACAAACAGACATGAATTCTAAAAACAGTTGAAACGTGTTCTGTTATCGATTCTTAGACCCCTCCATCGATTTTTTTACTAATATCTTCAATGTACAGATTTTCGACCCTCTTCTGCTTTATTATATGTATAGATATAAACTTAATTTACTTAATTTTCACATGCCTATCGGGGCTTATCATATTAAGGAAACTCTTGAAGTGACCTCAACACCCTGTCACCTAATTGTAATGTAACCATATGTTTATGTGAATAAACGACATTCATTCATTCATTCATTCATATAGCTGTGGTCTTCTGCAAGGCGGAGGTACTTCTCCAGTTGAGCTGCTCCAAATTCGAGCAAGATGACATTTTGCTGTGACCACTAATTTGTGCAAAATTTTCCTAACATCTATCCATATATGTATACCTACCTATAAAAACATCGCCAATCGGCTGGTACTGTTGCGAGTACATATTACTTCTATCTTAAATTAATTTGTTAGCCGCCTTGCAGTTGACGAGCGTAAAATGTTGACGAACGATGATATCCGTTGGCCGTCATTCAAGTGTACATGTGTTTTTGTTCAACGATCTTTGCTATGCGAATGACGACCTGTTACACACCTCACCACTGTTATTGTGTAATACTATTGGTTATTATTTATGGAGTAAAGGATACTTAAAGCGAGCCAAGAGACATGCGAAACGACAGAGACGGTGTGACATCAGTGCTACCATGAGTTGCAATGTTTGCATGACCGTACTCGCTAGCGACTGCGTATGCCGATTTCTAGTTCTATTTCTTAAGACTGCACCGAGCAAATTTCTGAATAATTGCGATGGTTGGATCACTTGCTGTATTATTATTACTAAAGCTTGAATTCTGTAATTCCTATATATGATATTTAAGGATACACTCTACACGTCATGTGTTTCAGAAACACAATTACTTATAGTTTTCTTCATAAAAATTCAATCCAAAGTTAGCTCTACTAAAGGAAATAAACGCAAACTACAACGTTAATACTTTATGAAAGGTCTTCAATTTTTGAATAGTAACAAAACTACATGTTATCTAGGTCGTATGTGTTTAACATTTGCAAAATGTGGAGATTTTTTTAACAATGCAAAGGAAATTTCGAAAATTTGACCGGTCGCCGTAGTTTTCTTGCCGGCAGATGGGCTCCGGCCCTCAATGGGAGCAGACGTATGCTGCTTTTCTCAGTTTGACATCTCATAAAAACACGCTTTTTGACAGCTTGCTCGTATACAAATACAAAATGTATACCACACACAAAGATTGCATTAATTGAAGTAGGGTAAATAAATGTTGACGTGTGGCTATTGAAGATTCTTTTAACATGGAATTTTTAGTATTAGCCATTCGTTATAACATAAAAATGCAATCTTTGGTCCCCAATGTATACTAATGCAACTAAATTATAATGATTTCCTTTACGAAAAGGCATTTTAAACGTAAAAAGGTTACCGATGTATTTCAGTTCAAAGTAATTTACTTTTTATAAATTGGCCACCCAGAACGGAACGTTATGACATTTATGTCACTCATCATATTTCAAATTAAAATTTGTAAACAAATTGTATTTTTATATTTCAATAATTTAACGAATCTAATGTTATATTTTATGTGTATATGTACGGCGCTTTCACGTCAAACAATGATTACCTAAATATATCGCAGAATCTGCATAAACAAAACATATCCCAGAATCTGTACAAACAGGCACAATTATTATGGTGCTTTGAACAGAAGTTTATAAAATATCAGCGTTATACCAAGAAACAGATCTAGAGTGCTCTCTTGCAGCGGGAGCAGAAGAAAGAATATCAGAGTTTCTTCGCCAGTTTGAGTGATGTGGATTTAAATTGTGTATTGTCTAAGCCGCCTGGTCATAATATAATTATACCTAGAATGAAATAATAAACCTATGTTTCATTTATAAATAATAAACCAAGTAGTTGTTGGGGATGTGGTGACAATGACGATGTCTAACAAACAAATATGCAGGAATTACTTATAATATTAAACTGCGCTAGTTTCTATCTAAAGCTTTCATGCGTTGGAAATCCCGTTGCTTTGATTTTGTACAAGTAAGTACTTATGTCGCATCGCAATAATTGTCTCGACGTTATATTAAACGAATAGGAAATAATAATAATTGCTATTTATTATTGATGAAAATAGACGCAATGTTAACCATTATTGAACCTTATCTCGTTGCAATAAGGTTCACGGATGTTCAGTTAAGTGTCATCGACGGCACGACTGTATAAAAGTTAATTTGTCAGAGCTGATACAGTAGTGGTCCGGCCAAGTTCCACAATTGCAGAATGTTACAATGACTTTCTTGATGATATTTGTTATATCATTAGGTTTTATAGTGCTTGTCATTCACGATAACGACGATGCGCAGGGAATGTCATACTATTCTATGCGCAATTCTGCGGATTGGGTTACGACGGGAGGTCGTGAATAACAAGAACTACCTATAAGGTTAGGTACTAGTTCCTCAAATACAAAGTTGATTCACAATATTGCTGCAGTTATCCCGTGCCGTATAAATAGTTTCAGTAGTTATTATATATATTGTAATAAAGCTAGCGCTTCTTCTCTTAAAACTTGCATTAAATCAGTGTCCATTTTAGAGTTAACCAACTGATAAACAGAAAATAATCAATTTATGAAAATAACCTATTTAAGGTACAACATATACTCGTATCATGAAAATCACCAATTAAACTCTCAAAATAAGTACCTAAGTCATAAACATAAAACAGTCATAACATGCACGAACCGATTAGGAAAATTCTTTCTCTGTTTTAAGTTGTATAAAAATGAGTCTGTGAGGAAAGGGCAAAACAAAATACATTTTACAAAACAGGGGTTTGACAAGTTTTATTTTATAAACAAGGAACTGAGTATTTTACTACCACAAATTCCAAATTCAAGACATTTTCAGATACAACTAATACTTGAGTTTTGGTTACAGATCAGAACTTGACGATTTTTGTTACACTTCTCTTATGCACCAAGAAACCTTTAAATATTCAAAATCTATATTGTCATAAGTTGACATAAACATGGGTCAATGACCCGACCCAGCAAAATGTGGTAGTGTGCGTGAATAATGCATGTGTGGGTTAATTGGGTAAATTATTAAAAAAATTGAAATTTGACAGGCGCTGAGAATTTACCCCGCACGATAGGCCCTTAACCGCCAGAGGCGTTTTACTTTTGTCCATTCCATACTAAATCGTTTACGCAGTCGCTACCGACTCTACCGTGTACGGTCATGCAAACATTGCAAACTCATGGTAAGGGCACTGTTCGCCACGGGCAAACTTCACCTGCCAGACTTGCGGTTTGTTTGCGGTCGGTATGCCGCTCCCGCATTGACTGTCACGAGTCACGATCACTAAAGATTAATGATTTATGACATGTTTGCACTAATTGAGCAGAAACGTTTAATGACTAATTTTTTTCATTGTTTGCTTATTTATATAAGACGTTGTCCATAATAAAGTTACTTCTCCTTTAAAAAAAAGACTAAACTAATAAGACTATTTAATCACGTAAGTTTCTTTCAAAATTAAGCAGACATATTGAATTATTTTTTTACAAACATAATTGGTATTCGTGATTAGTGATTACATCATCATTATTATTATTTTTACCCTCACTGGCCTGGACTTTATATTATGCCATGCCAAATAAAGCGGAGTGCATGGTTCGCGAGTAATCCTGAGGAAAATCCAGGAAAACCTCCGACACTCTAAGATTTTGCGCTGCAGTGAGAATGGTTTAGCGGCTTCTGTTCAGCCGAACCTGAGGTGTGAATGGAATCGAGCTACTGGGTGTTTTGTCGCTGGTTCACTAAAGCTAGCCTAGCTGAGAAGAGTCCAGCAAGAAACTCAGCCTTTTTTATTCTAAATAGGTTCGCGCTTGTCCACAAATCACCTGATGGTAAGCGATATTGTGGTCTAGGGTGCAACACCGATTCACTCTCGCCTTGAAGACCTCGCTCGCCTCGCTCAATTTATTTTTAGCTATAAAGATTCCTTTTTAACAATAATTAAACATAACACCTGGTTGTAGATCAGAACTTGCCAGTTTTGATGCAGTTGATTGTCTCAATAAATCATAGAATATGGCAGTAGGTACAGTCAACCAATTTGATTTCTGGGCCACTTTGTACCTTGTCACAGTGAAAATCAATATGAAAGCCGCTAGAGATCTTATAGTACTGTCACTGTGACAAAGTAAAAAGTGGCCCAGAAATCAAATTGGTTGACCGTACACATAATAATAATTATATGTTACAGTATGAATCCCATAATAAAACGCGTCGCATTCTTATCGCGGCGTTTAGCACCGATCAAGCAAACGAGAGATAATTATCACGACGTTGATCTATCTTTATTAGGTTGGATCTTCACACAGAATGTGTGTGTGTGGTTTCTTATTGATATTTTTATCTTGTTCCGACAGACACGAATTCCTTTCAGGGTCTTGACTAAAACTGTTATTTATTTTGTCGTTTATGAACCTTACTATATACTAAGAAGTGGCTCTGTGAGCAGTAGACCTCGTGTTTTTTTTATTTATTTCCAATACGGAAATCCAAAACGGAGATCGGTATCAAAACTCTTACCTTACTCGCTAGCGACTGCGTAAACGATTAAGACCACGTTATTCGAAATCATAGTATTTTTCATTCAATTTTAAACCATTAAATACTCACTTTATTGATGGGATATTTAGATATGTTATAGTTTAAGAGTCGGTCTAGTGTATTTTAAGGCTGAAAACACGATATTTGAAACTTCGCTCGATGATCTCACATCGCAAAAACAGGTAAATTTTGATCTTATTGTGAGTCGTATATAAAATATATCCAACTCAGACTCGAGTAAAATATATCAATAGATAGGAAACGATGTGAAGAAGTACATTTTACGGCTAATTTTTTTTTAAATGTTTTTATATTTAACAAAACTCAAAAATATCAGAAAAGCAAACTGCGCGCTTCATTTTAGTAGACAGATGGCCGTTGGGCCTCGAGCTGGACGGACGTCTGTCGCACTTTTTGCAGTTTGACATTTATAAAAATCGCATATTTAATACCAGTAACTAGATGATATTAACATTTTCAGGGTAAATTACTGGTGAGTCATATCGACGAATAAACATTTAAAATAGTTTTCCTGGTACTTTTACAATTCGAGATAGTGGAAAACATAAAATGTGGCTAATAAAGCTTATCATTATATCATTTTTTTCCTTTTTAAACCCTCTCTTATTACAAAAGGTTTCATTGAGTATTTTTAGAATGTGGAATTTTTTTCCATTATACGGGTCACACTCCTTCATATAGCATATTGTATATTTTATGTCTATGTGTGAGTATATTCATAGCGCCTGACACATAGTTTGACATCTGACATTAGCAAATTAAATTCAAGCTTGGTATTTCAAATACAACATTTTAAATTATTAAATATATTGAGCTTCGTATTGTAACAAAATAAATATGCCCAAACGGACCGTAATCCTGTCAAAGTTTTGACGCTATTCGACTTCAATTTGCTCTGCAGTTCAATGTAAAGCAGAATGACATCAGTATTACGATGAAAGTGATATTATTGCATTGTGTAATTATTCCAATATATCAACGTAAACGATAAAAAAAGAATAATACAAATTTAAATGAAAAGATGCCTCGGATAATATCTGAAATAGAAAGGGCCCAAAGCTCTGAGGAGTTCTGGCCGCTTACGGCTAGTATGTGGGGGAGGATATCTGGTGACGGCGTCGCGGTCTCAGATCTATGATCAGCGGCTTCGGTGAACTTCACTTCATAGCCACATCATGCGCAAATGTTTACGTAAATTTACTGGACGAAGTGATGCTGCAAATTGTTCTACTGACTTTCCTGACTTTATTCAAGATAATTGCCCCATACAGCACGGGTCACTTGGGAATGGTTTACTCTACAGCTACATCCAGGCATAAATGTAATGATGTAATATGTAATGCCATCGCCTGAAATTCGAACCCGATTGAGAATCTTTGGGGTTTAATGGTTCAACAGTGGGATCATCACCATGAAAGAACCAAAGAAGCAATTCAAGCAATAGATACTGCAATGAAATATGGGAGGAAATGCGGGGAACTGACATAATTATCAACGTCTTCTCAGCTTATTGAGAGACAGGCTACAAACTGTTGTAGACGCACTGTGGTTGCACGCATTATAATCCCTCAGTCTTATGTTTTATGTTTATAATAAATTATATAATAAATCTTGAATTTTATTTAAGATGGATTTATGAACCGTACTGTCTTCTCGAAGATCTCACGGTTCGAAATAAAGGCCATACGATAAATAAAGAATAAATATCTGGGCGGCCAAGCTTTGCTCGGCGTTTTCCCGTGCATGAGACCTAGCTAGATCGATTGCTCGTCCCCGAAAACCCCCACATACCAATTTCGTCAAAATCGTTAGAGCCGTTTCCGAGATCCCCGAAATAAATATATAAATAAATAAATAAATATACAAGAATTGCTCGTTTAAAGATATAAGAATATCTGGGCGACCGAGCTTCGCTCGGCGTTTTCCTAGGCATGAGACCTACCTAGATCGATTGCTCGTCCCCGAAAACCCCCACATACCAAATTTCATCAAAATCGTTAGAGCCGTTTCCGAGATCCCCGAAATAAATATATAAATAGACATATAAATAAATAAATATACAAGAATTGCTCGTTTAAAGATATAAGATAAAGAACTAATAAATAAAGTTGTAAGCTTTTATTAGCAGGGCAAAATATTTATGTTGAATCTTTTTCTAAATAAAATAAAAAAAGTACAAAATATTTATTTACCAAAATAACGCTCAATAATTATGTATGCTCTAAAAATTACAAAAAAAAACACTTGCTCTTGCCTGAGATTCGAACCTGCGACCTGTGCTTTAGAGAGCAAGCGATTACTAATTACACCACAATGTACTTGGCTTAGTGGTTGAAATTAAGCTACTTATTTGTGGCTTTCAACTTTGACTTTTTGTGTCGAGTCGTGATAAAATTTAGCCCTTATTTAGTTAAGTGAAATCTGTCAAAACTGCGCAACAGAGACAGAGATATGCAATGACAAGTCTACACTCTTTTGCGTGAATGTCATAACAATCTGTTCTAAATTTAAATGGTTGACAACCTAATTATCACGTGCGCCACTCTGGCTTATTCTGGTTAATTTGACAAAGAAGGTCTGTCACATATTCAAATTCTAAGTTACAGCAATCATTAAAAAAAACGAGGTCAGTGACCTGTCACACTAAAGTGAGATAGTGTGTGTAAAATGTAATTGTGTTTGTTACTGGGGAGAATTACGATAATGTTGCGCCGCCTAGCGGATTTTTTGTGTCGCGTTTGTAGTTTCGCTGCAATAAGAAAGCCTTAAGTACCTATGCTGATTCTTAGTTCTATTGAGTAACCGCCAGAGGCGCTGTACGTTTGTCCATACTAAATCGTTTACGCACTCGCTAGCGGGTACGCGTACGGTAATGCAAACATTGCAAACTCATGGTAAGGGCACAGCTCACAAAATTTCACGAGAATCGGTTTAGAAATGCGACATGTAGAGGAGAACAAACCATTGACAAAATAATAATAATTTAAAATTTACAAAATTTTACTCGTCAAAAAAATTATATGTAGTCATGTAACCTGCTTACAAAATTTCACGACAATTGGTTGAGAAATGCAACCTGTAGAGGAAAAAACGGCCGCAGAAAAATACAAAATCATTGATACAAAGTATTTTTTTTTATTTCCAAAAAGTGACTCGACAAAAAAATTCTATATAGTTACCGAACCTGCTCACAAAATTTCAGTCAGTCATGATGCTCTGCCTATTTCCCGAACACATCAGAGGATAATGTACTAATCTCAAGGATAGCACGCCGCATTTTTCCGGTTTCAAGATTGTTTTCTCTGAAATCGCATGACGAAAATCGCACCATTTTACTAATCTGGAAAAAATACGAAGTATACTCGTAACTACCTATATCAAATACGAGCAAATATTTATATTATCATAGATCCTAAGAAATATGACGACTATACTGACGCTGTTTGACGATTTTCCTTTCTGCTGCTGCTGATGGTCCCGGGGTCGAATCCCGGTCCGGGCATTTGTGTGTTGAGCACGAATATTTGTTCCTGACTCTTGGATGTTGTCTAGTATGTATTGAAACATTTATTTATCTTCGTAGGCTAGGCATGTATATGTATATCAAAGCCCAAATAGCATTAAATAAATATTGCACTAGCTTTGATTTGATTGCCATGCGCTAATGTGCATTCCATAATTCCATAACCTAGACTTTCATTGAAAGTTTACTTTTTCGTTATAAAAGGCAAGTCAGCACGTAATGTATCGCAACAACCAAAACCAACCAACCAACTACGAAAAAACGAAATCCGTTAAAAAAACACCGTTTCCTTCTCAGTGTGGTGTACACAGTACATACTGCTCCAAAAATTTAAAAATAGTACATTTTATGTCACCCCCTGGCCAAGAAGTGGGGTTTTCCGCGTGCGGTATAAATGCTAACCAATGTACGTACGTACTAACGTATGCTGCCGATAGTCGTCCACCCGTCTGTCCGTGTTAGTTAGCACAGAATTTCAATTTCAATTTATTTATTTTGCAACCATGTACATACAATAGACACATCATGCAACTTAATGCTAGGGACAAGACTACAAGTACGTACAAGGACCCTGTTAGGGCGCAGCAAATACTTAAGTAATAGTTTTAATTTGAGTAATTAATTACAATTTATAATATTGTCTACACTATACAATTCATAATAAACGCTGAAGGATACATAGATACTAATAAACCGATTATTAGGCGGAAACACTTAGTAGACGTCAATTTATTAAAAATGGTTTAAAATATGTGTATAATTACTAATAATTCAGCTACTAAAGATAATTTCATTGAAAATAATAAAAATAGTTTGGTAAAAACAATTCTGATAAAATTAATTGCAACATTAATTTCATGATACAATTTGATAAACGAATAAAGTTTCAAATGTTAAAAATAATTATATAAAATTAAGTTGGTAAAAGTAATAATAATTAATTGGCAATAATCTAAATATTTGTATATAAATTAAAAATTCTTTAAAATACTAGACTAGAAATAATTCGGCTGAAGATAGACAATTAGTAATAATAAATAATTAGCCCTAATCTTAATAATTGTATATAATTCAATAATTCGTTAAAATCTTTAGACTAGAGATAATTTGACTGGGGATAGACCCACGGTATTTATTTTTAAATGAATTTACTGTAGAGGATTTAGATATTCTCTAACAGAATAATACGCTTTTTCTATTAAATATATTTTAAGGTTTTTTATAAATAATTTATGGTTTTTCTCGTCTTTAATCTCGCATGGCAAATTATTATAAAGCCTTACTGACATTGAGTACGGTCCATTGCTATGTAATTTTAATTTTGAAGAAATTTGTACTAAATTATTTTTAAAACGAGATTCATAACGACGAGGCATATCTCCGAACGTAGAATAAAGTTCTGGGTGATTTCTTACGAATTTACATGCCTCGAGTATGTATATCGACGGGAGGGTTAATATTCGCAGATTTTGGAAGTGAGGTTTGCAGGTATCAGTTTGCTTTATATTTGTTATTATTCTTACACACTTTTTTTGTAAAACGAATATTTCTTGCGAGTTTGTGCTATTGCCCCACAAAGTTAAGAAAGGCGGGTGGCTCCGATCTAGACGTTTAACAGGCCCCATACTGGGCCAACGACGTCAAAATTCTTAGTATGACCCTCGACAGAAAACCTTCTTTCCGTAGCCACATCCTGAAGGGTACGCAACCGTGCGTTATTCGGGCTAAGAAGGCTTTGGGCCGATGATTAACAAGTTTAGTAAAATGTCACGTAGAAATAAGCTGTCACTTTACAAAACGTGTCCATGTCCATCATGCCTTACGCAAGTGTAGTTTTCGGCTCACACGTCTATGACATCGCTCAAGCCGCTTCCGGTCATTCAGAATTCTTTTCTCCGTAGGGCAACACCAGACTGCCAGACGTTATTTTGACAACGCTCCCCATCCCCCATCATAGGAATCCGTTTGTTAGGAAGGCTGTCGGCTACGTTCTGCCCCCCCTCTTCAAACTTCAAACTTCAAACTTCTTTGTTTCTCTATCGTAACTCGGCGAGCACTGATTACTAGTGTACGTATAATAATAATGTCAGTTGAAATAAATGGATGCTATTAATGTAACTCTGAATCTGCAATTACCAGAAAGCGCAGTATTAACTACGTCATGTAATTGTTTGAAAAACTTTTCCGTGAAATGTAGGTATGGAAGAATCAGAAACTGTTTGTTAAAAATTCTTGAACCAGTTTTTCTTCCAATAAAATCAGATATCTTCTATCTCGACTATTTAAGGTTGTTCGTTGTCAATAAAATTGAGCGTTAGTTTTAAGCCAGTTAATTAGTAGTTATTTAATTGTTAGAGAACCGCTCACTCTGCCTAAATAACCCCATTAACAGGATTAGTCAGGCAGAGTGAGCCGAGGTTGGGCAGTGTTTTAATTACATAGTAATTAAATACGTATTTAATTAACAAATGAATACGTATTTTGTGTTTATACGTATTTCATATGCCACACAGAGAAGTATTTTGTATTCCATTCACAATGTATTTTGCATTTGAAATAATTTTAATTCGAAGATTGTTTTTATCAAAAATTATTAATATCATATCCTGTAAATTTCATTCTTGAATAGAATCATTAATAGTTATAAGACCGGCCAAGTGCGTGTCGCACTTCGCAGATTTAGGGTTCCGAACCAACCGCAAAACTTAGTTGGTTTTAATAGGAAAAACAAGGAAACTTCTACAAAAAAAATGTGGTTTAAGTATCAATATTTTAGGATTTTTTGATAAAATACATGTAATAGTAAACACAAACCAAATTTCAAGCTCATAAACTAATGGAAAGTTAAAAATTCTTCGGGACAACATTTTGCAAAAATAGCTGACTTTGGTGGCTTAACGAGCTCTAAAGAAACAACAATACTGCACTCGATGAGGATGGTTAAAAAAATAAATTGCGCCTCCATTAGCTCTATGGGCCCCTCAAAACATTAAAAAATAAGTTTTGACAATTTCTATCGCTTTGGGTCAACAAGAAGAAGTAAGTACTGTGAAAATTTGAAGACTTTAGCTTAGCTGTAAAACCTGTGTGACCTCGTTTGGATTTAGATCCCTCGGTTACGGAACCCTAAAAACGAAACAATTCAAATCAAGTACCTACGATCGCACGCCTGTTATTGACCAATATTAAATGGGTAATCGATCAGAGAAATCCATTCCGTATAGGGTTACCAAATGTCCCGCATTTTTCGGGCAGTCCCTATTTACAGCTTTGATATTACGTATTTGGTCATGTACAGCATTATCTATCAGGGAATATGCATGCGGAGTGAATAGTAATAAGATGACACTATATAGACAGAAAATCATCAAATTATCACAAAAAAAATTAAATTCATAAATTTGACAAATATATTAAAAAGTTATGATACTTGAAAGTTTCGTAAAATTATGTAATTTTTTTTATTGACTAAATGTAAATTAAAAACCACCATCAGGATTCTTATGAGAAAGTAAATACAAAATTGTATGACAACTATGTACCTAAACGCAATATTTCTCGACGAAAAGAACAAATTACTCGTTTTTCCATACAGCCGTAGTACGAGGCGCATAGTATTTGACGTCACAAAACACGCCCAATTAGTATGATGGAGCGTTTTTGGGGCTCGTCCGTTGCGCTCTATTTTGAAACCCATTTTTGCGTTTTGTGTTGTTATAAGTGTAGTTGTTCATTAGAAACATGTTTTCCTCTCCAAAAACTGGTTCGAATGGAGTCATGAAAAAAGATGCCTATTGTCAAAGCTGAAACTAATTCGGGACAGACATTGTCCTGAATTCTTACTATTCTTAGAAATCAGGACTTACCAAAACCCCAAATTTAATATTAGTCGCTATATTGTCCCGAAAATTAGGATGTCAGATCTGGCCCTATTTCTCGAACGTTACAAGCCTTGTATTACAAGTGTGTATCCATGGTAACGCTTGTATATCCATATAAAATACAATCGTTACCGTAGATACACACTTGTAATACAAGGCTTGTAACGTTCGAGAAATAGGCCCCGGTAACTTTAATTTCCGCGTTTGTTATCAATGGGCGAGTGCGAATTATAGAGCTCTGTGGGGCTAGCATAACATGCATCTCGTCTCTACTCGCGCGCGAGATAGGCTACCTGTCACTGTCTGATTAATGCTGTCAAAAAGTGATAGGTAGCTTATCTCGCGCGCGAGTAGATACGGAATGCATGTTGTGCTAGAGGGGCTGGCGAAATGATTTACGACGCCATCGACGAAGCATTGATTTTGGCCCTATTAATAGCCGCCGCACTGTGGGCTGAGATTTGGCTTTCATTGACATAGAAACCAAATTCACATGTTTACGGTTTTTATGATTAAAATCGATTTGAATCTGTATTGTTATACCACCTATTTAATTTTAGCCAAGTTGGTTTGAAAAAATCTGAGCTAAGTATGTTTTTTTTTTTTTCAAAAAGTTTGTATGGAGCCGACACTAAAAATCAAGATATCTCAGGAACTGCAACCGTAATAATCTCGCAGACAGTTATAGAAGGAATTATTTGTGATTTTTGGCATACCACATATTTTCACCATGACTGCAGATTTTTTTTTAAATCATTTAAGGTTTGTATGGAAAAAAGACAAAACTCAAATTCATTATTTGACACTTTTTTGATGCAATGGGCGATTTGACTCCTAAAATTTCGATTTATGATTTTTTTCAAAAAAGATGTACATGGAGCAAGAATGAAAAGTCCAAATATCTTAAGAACCACTAAAGTAACCGTAATATCCTCGCAGACAAGGAATTATTTGTGATTTTATGGTATACTTCATATAATCACCACGACGCAAAATCTCAGCCCACAGTGGGCCGGGATGTGCTACTGACTCGGACTTTGTTCATTTATTACTAGATTTTTCACGCGACTTCGTCAGCGCAGTTACATTCAGTTTGACACTAATATATTGTGTGTATAGGTTCTCGAGTGGCGACCACGGACCGGAAGGCGCAGCGTGGGTAGACCCCCCACAAGGTGGACTGATGACCTGGTAAAGGTCGCGGGAGTCCGCTGGATGCGGGTGGCGCAGGACCGGTCATTGTGGCACTCTTTGGGGGAGGCCTATGTCCAGCAGTGGACGTCTTTCGGCTGATATGATGATGATGATGATGATGATATTGTGTTAAACCATTGGGCAGTCTACTTTAATTTTTTGTATGTAATAGAAACTCTATTAGGTACATTTAGTGTTAAAAAGTAAAATATTCAATGGAATAAAAGCATAATTCGCTATTTCACATTTTTTATGGTGCCATTCGAACCAGTTTTCATAGACGATCGACGGAAGACGGTCTCAAGGAACCAATTAAATTAGACCGCAATAAAAGGCAAAAATTAGGGACGAACCTAGCTCGACGGTAGCGGCCCTCAAAAATAATACAAATTGGCACGGGCTAATGACGTCACACGCTCAACACCAACCGTTGTATGTATATGGGAAAATAAGTATTTTGCCGTTTTAGTCGTGAAATAATGCGTTTTAGGTACATAGTTGCCGTACATTTTTATAAATATTTTTACATAAGCATTCTATTGATACCTTTTATTTTACTTGATGACGTTAAAAAAACATGATTTGCCGAATTTCCATAGTAATAGTATTATTTTTTTGTAAAAGGTAATAATTTTCAATTAATTGTGTTATTTTGATGGTTTACTTACTATCCATAAAGTGAAACCATGTTATATGTGTCAAATACCCAATTGACATAATGATGCTCTTTTATTCCAGTAATTACCCTGTACTAGCTTTTACCCGCGACTTCGTCAGTGCAGAACTCGTTATCGCCGTAGAGAAATGATTGCTATGAAATTATTTTAGGCGCAAGCTTAATATTGCTCTCGGATACACAGTTCCACCCCCTTTTTTATTTTACACGCGACGGAACGGAGAAGGTATATGCGTTTAGGATGAGAGGTTGTTTGTTTGTGTGTGCTCATCATCTCCCCTAAGAATATTTTCGACGCGCCGCCATTGGTGCACATCAATGTCTCGAAAACGGCTTGACCGATTTAGATACGTTTTCTGCAATAGGTTTGTAGTTCAGTCGGGATGGTTACGATGATAATTCGCCAGGGGGCGCTGCAGTAAACATTTTTCACTTGCTAAAGTGCGTTAGAGCCCATTTTCTCCGGAACTGCTCGGCCAGCGCTTACAATTTCGATAGGACTTGGTGAGGAGTACCTAGTACACGCACTTGAACTCTGAGGATCTGATGATGGAGCAGAAAAGCATATAGGGTACTGTGCAGAGGTATATTATCTTTTTGTTTGTTTTCAGTGTCTTTTCTTTATCTTGTCAGATATTTTTGTCACTTTGAGATTATTTATAAGTAATATGATTTTTGACTACACTGTACTTCTGGTAATTTATCTATTGAATAAACTAATGTTATTTCACAAATTTCAAAATAAAGTAAAAATTTAAAAATGTATGCTCCAAGCAACTTTGAGCCTAGTTACAACTTTTTGGCATACGCAATTCAATAAAGATTTTCCCTGTAATTTAATATCTTTAGGTTAGCAGCGTTACTGCTTAATACTAAAATTGAATGTTATTTTCTTGTTTCAGCGAATCCCAGACCCGGTCCACAGTGACGCTGGCGCGAGGGGACCAGTTATCAACCGACAGCAAATACGATCCGTTCGAACACAGAAACGTCACCCACCCTACCTCGTGAGTAAACTGGCCAATAAAAGATGCCGGCCTTACGAGGGCTTAATTCCTTTGTACCTCATCAGTCATCATGTTTGAACTGTATTAATAAATTTGTGGCGTCGCTAGGCAACCGTCAAATCTGACATGCTCTGCAACGCGCTATCGAAGTTTCTTAAGTCAGTTGCGTATATAGAACTTCCAACCAACTCTCATTGGACTTCGGTCCCTGAGAGATCTCTCTATTGTCGTTTCTTCCTGTGTCTCCTATCTATTGTATATTTGTATATAGTTTGTAGATATCCCTCTTTCCTGTATATATTCAACTCTGTATATTATACCTTATAGGAGATTCCATTTCTATTCTACATTGGTGACCTCCGTCAGTGGACATTAAGCGCAACCTGAAGATCCTGACGCCGCCCCACAAATTCCTTAATGGGAGAAAGAGATAAAGTACCAAAGTCCAACAGGGGTCGGCAATTAGTTTAAAGTGGGGTCCGAATATGTCAGAAAAAAAATTCAAGGTCCAAAAAAAACTTTTAATTAAATCAATATGCATGCAGCATATTTAACATTATTATTCAAGGGTCCGTGGTTCGACCTTCCGCGGTCCCCGCGGTCCGTCCTTTGCCGATCCTCCAAAGTGTCAGGCTACTTAATGAGGCCGACTGTACTGTCGCATTCTAATTTAATTTCAATGTATCATGAGCTCGCTTTCATCCAGTACGTGAACAGACGAGTAATTTTGACTAATACTTATTTCATACAATCATTTTTAATTTAAACAATGATTGGTGCATAAGAGTAGGTATTACTTTGGTGGTATTTATTAGATACTAGCTGTACCCGCAACTTCGAATGCGTTAATAATATCATTTCATATTTACCGTTAGATAGATATTTATATATCTCTGCTATAACCCCATACCACATTTATTTTAATTTATTATTACTTTTATTATCTGTCTCTATCAAAAATCTTTAACTCCAGTCAATACTCACTATATGGTACCTACTACTGCTAGAGCATACAATATAAATACAAATATTCTATATTGTTTACCAAAAATAAATAAAATATAATTATGTACTGAAAAACGAAACGTACACAGATAATCACAATATTACTGTAGCAAATTCATACAAACATTAGGTTTTTACTTTTTTGGTTACTTATAGAACAGTTCATGTTTGCAGGTAATAAAAAGGTACCAGGAATGGTGTCATTTGGTGTCATCATTTTGACAAATGAGAATGACGTTACGTCAAGACTTACACTGACAGCAATATCAGAGATGATCATTTAAAGAAATATGACTTTATATCGGATTTTGATCGTCGCCGCGTTGTTGGTGAGCACACGTGCCCGGGGCGACGACGGGCAGAATCCATTTACCGTACAAAACCTTATCTACTGTCATGGCGTCGTTACCGAACAACGACATTGGCGAAATCACCATAAATTTGATGAAAGCCATTTTTTAAAGAATTGAATTGAAATTGAACTTTATATCACCGTAGGTACTGTCTTCTCGAAGATCTCACGGTTCGAAATAAATGCCATACGGTAAATAAATAATAATATCACAAAGGTCGCATATTTCGAATAATTAATTAACTACCGCGGGCGGACACAAACTACCCTGACTTTTGGCGGGGATAAAAGTATACATGTGTGCCAAAAACTGTTTAAATCGATGCAGCGGATTCTTAGATTACCCTGGAGGAAAAACTCCGGAAAATGATGCTGGCTGGAATTTTAGAGATTTATTATATTATAGATGATATTATTGCGACGGGGGATATAACAGTTTCGTTGCCATAGGAATCAAGGCCGAAAGGGATTTGAAATTCGCTGGGTATGGATAAGTGGTATAGCTTACGTACGGCAGCAGCGCGGCGTATTGTGATTAGGGTTTTGTGTTTACCTAGGTATATCAATATCTCTAAAGCGGCTTGATGGAAATAGGTACAGCGGTGTGTTTTATAGAGGGGTTTATTAATAAGCAATCAATTCAAAGACAATGAATATTCAGAGTTTAAATACGAATGGAAATCTCAAAAGAGCGCCTCCTGAGCGCCTGCTACAAATCCGTCGGGGGCTGCCACCATTATCTGGTGATTTTATTGTGTTTCAACTGTGATAAATCAGTGAAATTGAAACCTGTGGGTTGACGGCGAAAAAAACACAACAAAACAATGTTTTTGTTTACTTGACTTGTTTTCGAGTCACCGGTCGACATGAGGTTAAATAAGATTATAGTACATTACTTAACAAGGGCGGCAAAGCAAAGAATGTCTCAGATCGCAGGTATTTGACGCCCGAGCCGAAGGCAAGGGCGATAAATATGCGATCTGAGGCTTTCTTTATTACCGCCCGTGTTAAGTACAAATTTTATGTCACCCCCTGGCCAGGAAGTGGGATTTCCCGCGCGCGGAGCGTGCGGTAATTGCCGCTTTATGGCCAGGTGTGACATAATAGTACATTACACCACACCTTGCCAAAAAGCGCGTTTTTCTGCACGCTGAGCGATCAGAAAAACCCACTTTTTGGCCAAGTGGTGACGTAAAATTGTGTACAAAACACGGGTCGTAAAACAGAAAGCCCTCTCTCGCATATTTGAGACCCTCGCCTGCGGCTCGGGCCCCAAACATCTGCGATATCGGCCTTTCTTTGTTTTACAACCCTTGTATCGTAAATAACTATTACTTAACAAGGGCGGTAAAACAAAGGATGTCTCAGATCGCAGGTATTTGACGCCCGAGCCGAAGGCAAGGGCGATAAATATGCGATCTGGGGCTTTCTTTATTACCGGCCGTGTTAAGTACAAAATTTTATGTCACCCCCTGGCCAGGAAGTGGGATTTCCCGCGCGCGGAGCGTGCGGTAATTGCCACTTTATGGCCAGGTGTGGCATAAAGTATATAATAGAATTACATACAGAATGGCCACGAAGTTGGATATCTTCGGGCGGTTTGAGAACTTCTAACCGTCAAGTTGCCCACTCACTTGACAAAGCCTAATCCCAATTAGGTCTAGTTTCCCCTCGGGGTTGGAAGGTCAGATGGCAGTCGCTTACGTAAAAGCTAGTGCCTACGCCAAATCTTGGGATTAGTTAGCGGACCCCAGGCATCCTTCAGGATGCAACTGTACTGGGATAACGCTAGGAGGATGATGACAGAATGGCCACGAACCCCCCGCACCGAGGTCAGTTACCTCGTCCCTGAGAGACCCGCCGATCTCTGGTGTCGATCGGGTGCCGTCGCGCCTCGCGATTTGTCCGCGCCACGCGCTACGTACCCGCGGCTTTAGACAAAACTGCTGACAGTCCCATGAAAAAAATGTTAATTGAATCGAAGTTGCCAGGGTCGAAAAAAATAGTTCCGTTTCTAGACTTTGTTGCCAAATTATACAGGGGTTTGCGTAGAAAAATTAAATTGGATGTCAGGACCATCGCACATTTACCGCTGACTAGACAATTTTATCCGCTGAATGTGAAATAAAGAGAATTTTAATTAGAACCACGTACCTACAATTCAAATTAGATACACTCCATTAAGTTTTGCTTAGTTTCCAAGCGCTCTGATATAGAAACGAGTGAGGTGAGAGGTGACAGGTGAGGACGAGGCATTTAGTAAATCGCGTAGCAGGAGTGGAAGACCTTGTTTTCTTAGACCATGAGACAAGACGAAGTAAAATCCTACAACTGGATATAAAATTAAACATGTTGATTAAGAAATTTTAGAAATAAAGGAAAAATTGAAAAACTTAGGCACCGAGCAGGATTCGAACCTGCGACCTCCCGGCACTCGCGGCCAGTCGCTCTAGCCAACTGAGCTATAGGTGCGATTGCTACCCGGCTTGACGGCCCGGTTAGTGCCGTAATGAAGCCTGAGTCTTCTGGTAGATGTCGCTGTACGCCTCCCTTAAGGCGTTGTATAAATGAAGGAAGGATTGACAAATTTCAAGCCGGGTAGCAATCGCACCTATAGCTCAGTTGGCTAGAGCGACTGGCCGCGAGTGCCGGGAGGTCGCAGGTTCGAATCCTGCTCGGTGCCTAAGTTTTTCAATTTTTCCTTTATTTCTAAAACTTCTAAAAAAAAAATGAATAAAATGGACTTTATTCTGTAAGTAGGCCGCAATGGCACTTTTACAAGTCAAACCCTACTAGTTTGCGTTAGCAGCGTTACTACTGCTTAATACAAAATTAATGTTGATTAAGAATTATTTGTCTCAACAAAATTCTTATGTAAAAAAAAGTCTCGATTCCGATTGGCTTAGTACCTACTTACTGGGAGATTTAAAAACCTTCCCGGTTCTAATTTTGCATTGCATGCCGTATAAATTCAATACTGATTAAATGCGGTTATACAATCTGACAACCCACTGGAGTTGTCAGATTTAATACATTTAACGTCTATTTCTGACTGTATTGAAGCTACGTGGCACATGGCGTGGGTATTAATTTACATACTAGAGCTCTTTAATTAGATAATTGTATTTGGGTCATAAACAGGTTTAGGTTCGCGTTTTCCTGTGGACATTTGGAGAAATTTGGAGACTTTGAAACGCTGTCCTGCCCAGACTAGCCAACAGTAGGGGCTGATTTTCAGATATATGATTCTTGACTATATGATTGTGGTACTGACAATAGCGAAACATGATTGCTTAAAATTTTCTCGATAGAAAATAAATCCAAAGTCGAGTCTATATTTTCCTTTTTTTCCTCAGCCTACTAAAACAACGCATTATTAAAAGACACGATTAAGTTAATATGATGGTATTTTACCTCATCTAGGTACCGACAAGAGGAAATTTAATAAACCTGCACACGGTCAGATATTTAACGAGATTTGTCTAAAAAGCCATTCTCGGAGAGGGTTGCATCCCGTTTTGTCGTGAGCGAAAAAGAAAGGGTGTCTCTTTCAATCGATATATCGCCTTAAGGGATACAAAGCTTTAATTTTGGATCGGTCTAGTAACCCGCATAAACGGCGTCTCCGGTTCTATAAATCCATGTAATAAAATCATAACTCACATGCTCATAAGCCGTTAACTATTGACCACAGGAGAGACGACTTTTGTTTCTGCAAGTGTTTATGACCCATTTTCCGATCGGATCTGGAGTAAATGATCTTTAGAATTGAGTTTTAGTTTTCCACCGCTCTTTAAAGTGCTGTCGATCTCTTTGGTCACGTGTTATATAGAGGGTGGATTTTCTTTTTGGGTCAGTCAGTGAAGGCAGCTACCTGATCCCGTGCTGCTACGCCAAAATGATCTTAGAAGAGCTTCCCTTGAGTTCAAATTAATGAAGATTGGCGTTAACAGATTTTGAAAAAAAACATACAGGGTGCGAGGTTTATGCCAATCGATCCTATTTCTGCCCAAGATCAAAGCTTTGTATGGGACCAAAAAAATCCGGCTAGAAAACCACAAATCAGGAAAATCTTTTCCATTAGTCTTAGCGGTACGCCAAAAAATGCTGCAAATGGTGTTAAAAGCATGAAAATCGGTAGGTACGAGTGATCTTTAGGTCATAAGTATGAATCAAGAGGAAGGAAGAGGAGTTATGACGATGAATTGTACGGTGACTTGGTGATATTTACTGTAATGCTGTACCTCCCACCCTTTCTTTCATTTTTTGTTTAACAATAAAAATTCGTTGTTCTCTCGTACAGTACTCCATTTCTAATAACCCTAAACTGTCAGCTGTCAAATTGTTGTATCTTTTAAACGGAAACGTACTGAACGTTTCCGTACAAAAGGAGACGAATTCAAACCTTGTGTAAATTTAAGGTCACCCTAAGAAATGTAGGTAAGCTCTAAGCTGACCTTTTCCATATTTGCAAACCAAAAAACTTACATCATGTACAACGCACAAATTAAACGGTAAGCCAAAGTTCAACTTAGAATTCTGGTATGCAAGTATGCTAATATGTAGGTAGGCAAGCTCCAAGCTGACCTTTTCAATATTTGCAAACCAAATTACGAGTACTCCCATTTTCCGTAGGTATCTTATTATTCACTTCAGTGAGCATAGGATAGCGAAATCCGTATTTCACCGAAAAAAACTAGGGTTTTCGCGTAAAAGAGGATTTTTTACGCTATCATGCTGATGTGACTATTCTAATTCTTGTTATCCTTTTCACCGCCATTACTTGATATAAAGTCAGGACATTAGGTGCCCAACACGCCAATAACTTCATATCGAGTCGATCAAGCAAGCAAGCGAATACGTGCTATCAACTAATGTTCATTTTCAGTCTTTTGCTAATTCGTATTAGATTAGGTATTACCTACTTTGCCGTGTGAGGCACAATCTACAGAATCTACTGTGGCGGTGAATAGGGCTTTAATTAAACTTTCTAAAACCGTGTTTCTTTTCAGAACAGCGGGCGCTTTCTTCCATTTACTGAAGTCCTCTCTTGGATCAGGGCTGCTCGCGATGCCAGCTGCCTTCAAACACATCGGCATCATCCCCGGCTGTTTTGGTACAGCCCTAGTCGCACTCATTGCTACGCATTGCGTCCACATATTAGTAAGAATGTAACTGTTTTTTTGAAGTGAAAGCTTCTTTAGTGGCGCTGAGCACTTTTGGTGATGGAGGAAAATTGTTAAACTCGCGACGATTTGTAAGACCAGGAGTTGACCTCTCCTAGTATCGTGATTGTGATGTTAGGAGGGGTCCACTCAGCTGGTCTTACGATTTGTAAGACCAGGAGTTGACCCCTCCTAGTGTCGTGGTAACGATGTTGGGAGGGGTCAACTTGGCTGGTCATTGTAAACTATTGTGGACACCATTCGAATAATCCATCTACATATATATATTGATGTTCTTAATATCAGATAATTCATGCAATGTATATATGTATGTATGTATTATGTAAGCACTTTATTGTACACAAAACAGGTTAAAATTAAAACATGTAGATGGATTATTCGAATATGAATATGAGTATGAATATGAGTATGAATATGAGTATGAATATGAGTATGAATATGAGTATGAATATAAGTATGAATATGAATGTAAATGTGAATATGAACATGAATATCTTTGTTATTTACTTTCTTTATCATGTCATTGAGTTTTCACTTCTGGCGGCACTCCCGCGGGGTAATCACGTGACGATATGTACTACCGTTGGTACGTATATTATAATGTCAGTTTTAGTATGGGATTTGATATTTAAATCTATCGTACTAACGGTCGAAAACGTTACGTGATTACCGCGCCGGAGTGCAACCCGTTTTTTTTTTATCTGTCTGTGGCTTTATAGGCCGGGCCCAATAAAGCAGTAGGAGTGCGCAGTTGGAGAGTGACCTGCGGAAAATCCAGGGGAAACCTCCGACACGACCACGCGCGAATATTCAAGAGTTTGCGCTTCAGTGAGAATGGTTGAGCGGATTCAACCAAGTTTGCGGTGTCAGTGGAATCGAGCTACTGAGATTTTGTCGCTGGCTCACACCTATTAGCCTAGCTGAGAAGATAATGTAACTGAGTGTCCTCTCGTACAGTCAGTTTCCATAAATAAATGAAATAAATAAATGAAATAAATGAACTTTATTCTGTAAGTAGGCCGCAATGGCACTTTTACAAGTCAAACCCTACTAGCGTTTCACAGAGGCCACTGCCGAGAAGAAACGCCGAAAGAAACTCGACAGTCAGCCATTTTCTCACAAAAATATGCTTATTACAATGATAATACTTAACCTACTTAAGATCAAGAAATCTAAGACACATAGAATTCAAAATTCAGAATTCAAACATTTATTCTGCAAATAGGCCACAAGGGCACATCACATGTCATAATGTTAATGTATAATTTAAAAAATGTCTTACAATATAAGCATATGATAAATTTTTTATGAGAAAATATTAATTTACAATTTAAGAAATATATCAATAAGAATTTAATACATTTTTCATGTCAAAATATTAATTATCTATTACAAACATTACAATAATAGTAAAATTGAGAGATGTATAAGGTCTCAGTCTGAATAACAAAAGTTAATATAATATCTCAAAGATGTAAATGGTCTCTGGGCGTCAAAATATTCTTAGTAATGACTATTATAACGTGCTTTGAGATGTACATGGTCTCAAAGCGTCAAAATAAAAATAATAAGTTTTAAATATAAAAGGAAAAAAAAACAATTTAATATAGAGGTCTCTCTCAGAGTCAATGTCAACAAAAACTAATCCATAACAGGGTGATGTCTCTCGTCAATCTCCAAGAGAAGACACTAGTATTAAAGTAGTTACTATGTCCTTCAAGCATGAACGACCGGACTCCACAAACAGCACCCGATCACGAGTATGACGCGTATCTCAGCCATCGTCTCCCTCGACCATCTGTTAGGGAAGGTGGCGACCCGATCAACGACGCCACCGTAAGCAAAGTCCTTTAAGCGAGCATGACATTCAAGCTGGCGGACATTGATGATAGCAAAGATTAAAGCGACTTTTCGGCGAGAAACAGCATCATGTTAAATAGAACGTAACGGAACTAGTATACAAGTACAAGGCTTACAATTTACGCTAAGATAAACATAGGTGTATTAAATCTAACAATATTAAACTACAACTGGCTTAAAAGCATTTTTGTCATTTAAGAAATCGTTGACAGTATAATGCGCTTGGTTTAGCAAATAACGTTTAACATAAGACTTAAATTTAGTGTTTGGCAAGTTAACTGTTTCGATAGGTATTTTGTTATAAAATCGTATACAGTTCCCCACAAACGACGTGCTAACCTTTCGGAGACGACTGGCCTTCACTACAATCTTGTGTTTACTTCTAGTGTTGTAGTCGTGGATATCACTGTTAAGCTTGAATTCATGTAAATTTTTCCGTACATACATAATATTTTCAAAAATGTATTGGCATGCTACAGTAAGAATGTTTGCCTCTTTAAATTTATCTCTTAGCGATTCTCTGGTTTTTAGTCCGTAGATGGAGCGTACAGCTCGTTTCTGTAGCACGAAGATGGTCTGGATGTCGGCCGCTTTTCCCCACAACAGGATTCCGTAAGACATAACACTATGGAAGTAACTATAGTACACCAGCCTGGCCGTTTCAACGTTAGTTAGCTGTCTAATACGTCTAACTGCATAGGCGGCAGAACTAAGTTTCCCAGCCAGAGTGGCAATATGCGCATGCCATTGCAGTTTTGAATCTAAGGTCATGCCCAAGAACACAGTATTGTCTTCAAATTCCAATTCATCATCCTTTAGTTTGATCTTCGAATTGCTTATTTGCTTGACATTAGGTAAAGTGAATTTGATACACTTAGTTTTCTTAGAATTAAGTAGTAAATTATTTGCTGTAAACCAGTTCACAACAGTAATTAGTGCCTCATTAATAACACCATAGTTTTTCTCTTTCCGTCCTACTTTGAAGATAAGTGACGTATCATCTGCAAATAGCACTATATCATGTTTATGTTGCACCAGGTTTGGTAAGTCATTGATGTAAACTAGGAATAGAAATGGACCCAGAATCGAGCCTTGGGGAACTCCAAGCGCAACGGTCGTCCCCGCAGATTGAGTTCCATTAATGACTACCCGTTGAGTTCTCTCCGACAGATACGATGATACAAGGTCAAGGGCACCATTTTTTATCCCATAATGTCTTAATTTTCTCAATAAGTTCTCGTGATCAACGCAATCAAATGCTTTTGATAGATCACAGAACACTCCAATAGCATCTTGAGCCTCTTCCCAGGCATCAAAAATATGTTTGATTAGTACCACCCCGGCATCGGTGGTAGAACGACCTCTAGTGAATCCGAACTGATTGCTATTGAGCAGTTCATTGCGATTAAAATGGGACAAAAGCTGATTAAGAATAAGTTTCTCAAAAACTTTGCTTAGTGCCGGTAGTATTGAAATTGGCCTGAAGTTGGTAGGGTCAGTTTTTGTTCCCGACTTAAACAGCGGGATAATTTTACTGTGCTTCATTAGGTCAGGAAAAACACCGCAGTCAATACATTTATTGAAAATATCAGCTAGGAAAGGTGCGATGGATTCTACAATGGAATGTAATACTTTCACTGAAAGGCCCCAGAGATCTTCCGTCTTCTTTAAATTTAATGACTTAAAAGTTTTTATTAATGTTATGGGAGATACATAAGTGAAGGTAAAGATTTCTGTACATTCCATTACATTTGCTTTCAAAAATGATTCAGCGACATCTGGTGATGAGTTTAAAGCCTTCGTAGTCTCGATGGGCATGTTAGAAAAGAACCGCTCAAAATGATCCGCTACTTCGCAGTCGGAACTTATCAGAGTATCATCGATTCGTAGGCTGTAGTGAGGATCTTTCTTCTTACTTTTCCCAGTTTCAGTGTTGATAACTTGCCATACAGTTTTAATCTTATCACTGGAGTTCTGGATCTTCTTTGACAAGTAATCGACTTTAGCGGCGACACACATTAGTTTGAAAGATTTCGAATAGTTCTTAACATACTCTAGAAATTCCGGCCTTTTATCAGTAGTCCTAGAATCGTATAATTCATAGAGTCGGCGTCTTCTCTCGTGAATATCTGGGGTAGCCCAGTCGTATACCTACTATACTCGTATACATACCTACCCGAAGCCTTAATTTGCCCACATCCAGCCTAGGCTATGGGCCAGCTAGCCAAATTTTAGAAAACGGTATAATTTGGGGGTACCAAGTTTCCTTATTACAGTAGTTAGACAGGCTTATTATGATGTGAAAAAACCATGATTGCCATCTCAAAGTAGTAGCTAATAGAAATGGCGGCCAATCCAAGATGGCGGATGTCGAGTTTTAAAAATCAATTAAAAACTCGAGAACTATTTGTCCGATTTTGTTACTGTTTTTTTTAAACGAAGGATCCACATGTCTGCTTTAAATTGTGTTATATGAATTGTTTCGATAAAGTCAAGCATTCATTAGTAATTAAAAGAAATATAGATTTTTCTATTTTTTTTTTTTACTTAATTTTTATTTAAAGATGTTTTTACGGAATATCTTGTATATTACAAAAAAAATCCTCAGACAAAATATGTAGTGTAATAAATTACCTTTAATTTCATGTATTACATGTATGGATCAGAGGCTAAAAACACATGCAAAACATGAATATGTGTTTACTTCCGTTGAAATCTATCGTTAACTAAATAACTGCATATAAAATAAACAGCTTCAAATACATTGTTTTCAATCAAATTAATCGTAAATTAGTAGGGGTGTATGGAATAATCTAATGTTTACCGATGTTCTTGTGATTTTTAGCATTACAGATACTTACACGCGACACTGTCGTGACGTCGACAACGCTTCTTTGTATGAAAGTGCTACGTCATCAGCCTGCTGATGCGACAGTGTCACGTGCTACAAAATCCTTCCTACCCTCAGTAGCCGTAATCATGCTGAACTTCACAAGAAAACTGAAAATGTTTCGATATTTCCATTCATCATCATCATCTTATTCAGCCTGTAATCGCCCACTGCTGAGCATAGGCCTGTCTTCTAGTACGCCACTCATCCCGGTCCCTTGCTCATCTCATCCAGGAGTAACTCGCAGTCTTTTTAATGTCATCGACCCTTCGTGCTGATGGACGACCGACGCTTTTTTTTGCCTGTAAGTGGCCACCAATCTGTTAGAGTTTTTGTCCACCTGCCATCACTCTGTCTGGCAACATGTCCTGCCCAACTCCACTTGGGGTTTGAAATGACTTCTCCGCCGCGACGCCATTCACGCGGATTTCATAATTCCTCACTCGGTCTTGTAGCTTTGCCGAGCATGGGCCGCTCCATGGCTCTCTGTGCTACCCGCGTACTTGCACAGCCTTATTTGTGAGCAACCATGTCTCGGCACCATACGCCATGGTGGGCAGGACACAATTATTATAGAGACGAGTTTTCAGGTAAGTAAGTAATTTTTTATTTGTAAACATAGGTTACAGAATGGTGGTGTAAGAGGTACAGAGTGGCACTATGTTTCCCCGGTAGGCATACAAATTTAAATTTAATCTAACATTACAATTCATAATTATTAAATAAAAGTATGATTTACAGGCTGTAATTACAATCAGTAAGTCCCAGAAATACAATAAATTACAATTAATATGTCCCAGAAATACAATGAATTGCAATTAATATGTCCCATAAATACAATGAATTCGTAATAAAATACTATAATTAAAAGTCAAATTAAACAATGTAACATTAAAGAATTCAATTAGATATGTTGTCCGTTAAAAGACACTGCGGAACGTGAACAGATTTGAGGATGGAGACGAACCTGCATTGTTGCCGAACTGTACAGCTCCTGAAGCACCTCGATATATCGAGCATCGATTGAGCAGCGTTGGAGAGAGTCAAACACGGCCCAGCGCTCTACACTGTCGAAGGCCTTCTCGTAATCGACGATATTTCCATTAACACTTATTAAATAGGATTCCGATTAGTGATGATGTCGTCCCAGACGTGTTCGTCGACATCCTGGAAAAAAATATTTAAGGCCTAAGGCCCGGTAGCTTTACGCGCATGGGCTCGAACGTGACTCGCGAACCGAATTTGGTTTTGAAAATACGGTCGTATGAAGTACAGTGAAGCTGTCCGCTACTGTTATAGGTATATTGATAGGAGGGTTTAGGCCGTGACTTACGGAGCTGGCGTTTGGCGTCTAGATCTTCAAGACGAGAGCGTTCGAAGGTAAAATTGTCTCATCCACGACTTGAGCGCTTCATGGACAACGACCTGAAGTTAGTCTGGTGGAAGATCGTAGCTAGACATCACAAGATGACATCCCAGCCAGACAACAGCCTGTACGAGATTAGAACAGCTGTTTAAAAGCTCAAAAACAAAAGGGCACCCAGGCAAAACCGACCCTTACGGCCGTTTGAGAACTCCAAAGACATGGAACACAGACGAGGTGGTGCTGTTCTTCAAGAAGAGTTACAACACCCTAGGTACTGAAGAAATACCGACCCGCACGCACGCACGCACGAAAGGTCTTGAGTGGCGGCAACGGAAGGCACAGCGCGAGAAGACCCCCCACAAGGTGGGCTACTAATGACCTGGTAAAGGTCGGGGAGCCCGCTAGATGTGTGTGGCGCAGGAGAACGCCTTTTTCTCTCTCTTTGGGGGAGGCCTATGTGGCTGTGGATGTCTTTCGGCTGATATGATAATGAAATAACACCGTCGATAGATTGTCCATCTTTACGAGGGTGCGCTTTACTAAATAGTCCTATCTCGCCACATATTACACACATAACAATCTAGTTTAGTTTGGCACATATTTTCACTGATGAAATTTTTATTTAAACCGAATACTAGTTTTTACCTAAATCATAACAATTCAAAATTAATAGATTCGATAAGTTGCGCGCCGGATTGCGACCATTTGGAGGAGTTGAGGAACTGAAAGGACAATTTTCAATAATTACCAAATAAAATGCATACTGCTGAAATATATAAGGTCTGTAAAACTCTTTAATTGAAAAAACTTCGGGTGGTGGTCACAAAATGACGCTAACGACGATGATGAGTAGGTAATTGCTAAAATTAAAACATATTTTTTACGCGCTACAACTTCTATCTGAAGCTTTTTGTTCCGTATGTAGCCATTTTAGTCAAATATTTCAACAGAAGTAAACTCAAATTCGTGTTTATTTGTATTTCTAGCCATCCGACCCAAACATGTTTGGCATCACATTAAAGATAATTTAATACACTACCTTGCGACATTTAAAGCTTTTTTGTAATGTGCGAAATATTTTGTAAAAAGCTTGATTTAAAAAAAAAAGTATCAGAAAAAAGGAAAAAAAAAAACAATATTTTCTTAATTACTAAATAACATTTGACTTTACCGACACAATATGTTTACAAAATTTCAAGCACACATATAGAGCTATGGTTTCAAAAAAAGAGCAATGAAATCGGCCGAATAATTTTTGAGTTATGATTGATTTTGTAAAACTCAATATCCGCCATCTTGGATTGGCGGCCATTTTTGTTAGCTACCATTTTGAGATGGCAATCATGGTTTTTTAACATCATAATAAACCTATCTAACTCCTGTAAAAAGGAAACTTAGTACCCCCAAATTATACCGATTTCTTAGGTGGCCCATGGACTAGCCATGGGACATCATTTTTGAGTAATTTGAATGCTTCTACAGACCTAGAAAGTATATTGAGATTGAGAAGAAACAGGTCTAGGTTTCCTCGCGATGTTTTACTTCACCGAAGACCGAAGAGCTAAATGTTGAAATGAGTAATATCAAATGATATTTCGTACATGAGTTTTTTTATACGTGGTACTAAGAAAGTAGTTGACAAAGAATGAAAATCATGTATATAGCCGTCCGCTACCGTGACTGGGATCCCCGGCCCGCGCGGTAATCACGTAACGTTTTCGACCGTTAGTACGATAGATTTAAATGTCAAATCCCATACTAAAACTGACATTAAATATACTGTACCAACGGTAGTACATATCGTTACGTGATTACCCGTATCGTTTTGTTTTTTTCGTTGGGAGAGGACGGGTTAAATCATTATGTTCATCATCAGACTTTAAAAATCCTCCAGACACAAGTCTCCTCTCTCATAGATGAGAGGGAAGATCCAGTAAATCAAATCGATATGCACTAAAACCTAGATAATAGGCAAGATGCAATATTTTCGTTATTGCTTTAATTTGAAACAATTGCATATGCATGTAGAATAGACCACGAGTATATTAAAAAAATAAAATACTATGATTTATAGACTTAAATTGCTGTTACAAACTGACAATTTAAACTTTCACGCCTAAACGGATCTACAGTTCCTGTGACGTCACTCGTGTTATGACATTGACAACCAAAGAGAATATATATAATCTGTATGGCTAGCACATGCTGGCAACCTCAGTTTGTCGGCTATCCGTCTTTTTTGATAGGTGCTGTTAGAAAGTGACGGATAGCTCGAGATAAGCCGACAAACTGACGTCACCATGATGTGCTAGCCATACAGATTACATCTATTCTCTTTGGTTGTCAATATCATAACAGGTGTGACGTCACCAGGCGCTGATTGCCGTTTTAAGACACGTTCCGTTTCACGTTAATTCAAATCGAAATTATTGTTTGAAATTAGTATATAATAAAGTAAAAACGTTTCAGTAGCTATTATTTTATGTTTTTTCACCATTTTGGTCACAAAACAATGGTAAATATTATAATTGCATCTTCCCTATTGATCCAATATATTTTTTTAAGGTGTATACGTCTCGAGCACTGTGTGAAGAGAGCCGAGTGGCTTCACTCAGCTACGCCGAGACGTGTGAAAAAGCTTTTAAACATGGACCGAAAAAGATAAGAAGATTTTCTCCGCATATAAGGTGAGAAAATAGTTTACTATTTACTTAATGGACTGTAGGTGGACGTGGGCTGTCAGCTTAAGATACTTAACTGTACAATGACACTTCTAAAGCTCGAAGTAATTATACTCTATTTATAGTGTTCACTATACCCGTACGATTTATAAATCAGACTTCAGTAAGTAAATTAAAGGAGCGACTTCCAGATTATAATATATAACGTAATGTTTTGAATGAGCAATTCTCATTATGATATCGGATTAAGAATGCCATAATCAATAAAACCATCCCTAATGAATGCCAAAATAAATAATAGATAAATAAGAGCCCACATATACTTTGTCATTGTTTATCGACATAGATCTCAACATCTAAGTATATAGTGATTAAATATCTGTCCTTTCAGTATATTAATCTTGAACTATTTTCCTCCAGTCAGTTTTAATAATTAACATTGTATTTGCATGCATCTAATTGTTCAAAGCAAATAAATATTTGAATATTTGAATTTGAGTTCCAATGGCACATGGGCATCAACTACACCACGAGCTGCTATCGACATTATTAACCCCGCAAAAGTGGCCCTCATGTTTATTTTTCATTTGTCACCGACTTACAAATGCGTATTCTGAGAATCTGGCATTCTGCGATTTTGGCATGCTGCGATTCAGACATTATGCGAATCTGGCATTTTGCGATTCTGGCAGGCTGCGGTTCTGGCAATCTGTGATTCTGGTAATCTGTGATTCTGGCGGCAATCTGCTATTCTGGAATAAAGCATCAAAACCGCAAGGGTAAGGGATGTTTATTAAAATCTGTTCGTATGGATAGTGTGTCAAGTTTCTATGGGATAACAGCTGCCGGCGCCATATCTAACATTGATTGATCTGAAGAATTGAATGATTGAAAATTATGCTCACTACAATGTGTTTCGCCCCTTTCTCACAAACATGAATGTTAAAGTGACAGATAAAGACAAAGTGACAGAGAAAGGCATTTTAGCTAAAATTGGTTTGATGATCGTTTATGCTAATGAATAAGGCCTAAGTTTTGTCGTATAAATTGAAAATTAGCTGTCATTTTGACATCATAAGATGGGAACGCTTTATTACACAAAAATACATAATATAGAAAAGAAACAAAACAAGAACTTACTAATTATTGTACTTAAACCTAACCTAAACTAAATACCTAAACTGTAAGGGCATACTTCGCCTATGTCGCTGCCACTGGGCAGGGTTCCCATATAGAGTAGGCCCATTTTTGAAGAAGTAGAATACAAGAAGCAAATCGTGTAACAGTTGGGGTGACAACGTAATCAGAGGGTTTAGACCCTGCAGAATACGGATCTGCCTGTCTCCATCCCCAAATTTGAGCCGGAAGAATGTTATATCGGAAAAGGTGCAGCCCATACAAATTTTTTCGTTGTACATTTGGTAAATCGTTGTTCCGGTACCCTAACTATGGTCCAATTGTTATGGATTTTTGATATGCCGTAAATAACAATATTTGTCATCGTATCCCGAAATTTTTGACACTCCAGCTCCACGTCTTTCTCCGCCATCTTGGAAAATCTGTCACTTTTTTCAGTTTTTTGCTTGTACTGTCGTTATAGTTCATTTTAGTGCTAAACATGGTTTGGCAATATTGTAAAACACAAAATTTGCTGAAACTTTTGGGTACAAAGATTTTTTCCATGACCCCTAGGGACGAAGATATGACAGGAGATATCATTATAAATTACCACTTTTTTCTAGTTTTCCTCTCATGTTTACGTTTAAAGTGCATTTTAGCGTTAACTATAGTTCAACAATATTGTAGATTACAAAATTGGCTACAACTTTTGTATTGAAATATTTTTTCCACGATCATCAGGAAAGAAGATACGATGTCACCTATGGGGTACTACCGTCGATATTTACTACTTTTCCAGTTTTCTTCACATATTTTCGTTTTAGTGAATTTCTCGGTCAGCAATATTATAGAAGACAAAATTATATGCAAATTCAAAGTACCTACGATCTTCTAGGTATCGTGGAAACAGACGATTTTGTCTTCTGAGGGATTGAAGTGGTATAGATCGGAAAGTGACAGATGCTTTATCTTGTCGTCTATCCCGCTATCACTCGACCATCATAGATCCCCTACAGATTGCGATTAAATGCACTCAAACCTAAATATGAGAAGAATACTGCAAAAGTAGCAAATTTCAACGGTGCTACTCCATAGATGACTTCATATCCTCTTTCCTAATGGTCGTGGAAAAAATATTTCAATACAAAAGTTGTAGCAAATTTCGTGATCTACAATATTGCTGAACTATAGTTAGTGCTAAAATGCACTTAAAATTTAAACATGAACGGAAAACTAGAAAAGAGTGGCAATTTTTAATGATATATCCTGTCATATCTTCGTCCCTAGGGGTCATGGAAAAAATCTTTGTACGCAAAAGTTTTAGCAAATTTTGTATTCTACAATATTGTAGAACTATGTTTAGCACTGGAATGAACTTTGACGACAGTAAAAGAAAAGAACTGAAAAAAATGACACTATTTCCAAGATGGCGGCCAAAGTTATGGAGCTGGAGGGCCGAAATTTTTAGGTTACCATGGCTAATATTGTCCTTCACAACATACCAAAAAACCATATCAATCGGACCTCTTTTAGAGTACCAGAGCAACAATTTACTAAATGTACTACGAATTTTTTTGTATGGGCTGCACCTTTTCCGGTATACCGTACTTCCGGCTCAAATTTCGAGATGGCGACAAGCAGATCCGTATTCTGCAGGGTCCAAACCCTCTGATAACGTTGTCACCCCAACTGTTACATGACTTGCCGCTTGCATTGTTTAGAGACGCCTTTTCCAATTCTGTTCCTACTCTAATAAGGGTGGCCGCGTTGCCTCGCTGAAAGGCAATGCTGATTCGCTGAGCGAGGAACGAGCCAGCCCTACGGTCACCTGAGGACTGGATAAGCAAATAACTTAATCTTTTGAAAAATTTAATTGCATCCGGTCCCCACGGACCCAGGGTCTCCATTATTAAATAATAAGATTGTAGATTGTAGGTACATTGTGCTGGAATGGGAATGACAGATACCGTAACCGCACGCAAGCAATTTATTATAAAAGCATTACAGTCGGTATATTTAGCACTAATACTTCAAAAGATAATAAAATAAATGGATATAAATTCGAACCGTAATAACTACAATCGGCTAGCCGCAAAGCTCAAATTATCAGCAGATTCATGAAATATAATTATTAACATTCACTAAGTAAACAATAACTATGAACAATGATAAATAACCTTATAATAAGTAAACTAAACTAAATATGAAAATAAGACATAACTAAAAGCCCTAGCCTAGTCAAACAAACCCAAAGACATCGCGCTATCTAAACTGATTGTGTAGGTATCCCAGAATCGTCTAATTTTCATAAAATTTACCATTATAACGAGAAGAGACTTTTCTCAATCATACTCGGAAATTTATGTGTTAATATCACGAAATGAAGACATGAAGTATCTTGTTTATGGCTCCCTAACATTACTTCTTGGCCTTAAGAGGCCTTACAAGTTTTAATTTTTTTTGATTTCAAATATTAACAAAAGTATTGATAATACCAATAGAGTTATTGTAGGATACGATGATTTTATTAAAGTTTTAGATAGTAACATTGCCCTTTTGTGATTTTATTGTGTGTAGTAGAATTTAAGCGGGAAAAAGCAGTTTTTAGCTCTAAAATGGTCGATTTGGAGTGATGTTTGAAACAAAATTTCTTAATAAAAAATACAAGAAATACATTTTAAATTTAGATCATTAGGTCGCAATAGTCCTGTTCTAGATAGTAACATTGATAAAATGTTAAGAAACTTGTCAATTACACGGAAAATGGGCTAAATAAATGAGCATTTTTTACCTTATAAGGACTCTTAAGCTGGGAAACGGATGGCGCCATAAAAAATTTAGTGATTAGTCCAATAGCGAATTCACCACCCAAGCTGGTATAGCCTGCTTCTTCTGTGGGTGTGGGTGTGGGTCGTGTACTGATTAACACTGATGTTTAAATACAGTCTTCACGGAGTAATTGTCATCACGGCGCATTATATGTCCGTTAATAATATAAGTTTATATTGTGTTACCATTTTTTTTTATTACAGACACTTTGCAGACTATGCGATGGCGGGGGTTTGTTTGGGAGGCACGAGTGTGTACGTCATCTTCATAGCTTCCTCGCTCAAAGACGTGAGTAAAATGTAATACCACAGTAGTCCACAAATCGAATACTAATAACACGGAATATTTTTTTATTCCGTGACTAATAAAGTAAAATTTAAATACTTGTCAGATACACAATAATCTATACGGGAAAAATGTTATTTGGCAGAAAAAACTCGGGGAACTCGGGGTTTGATAAAAATAATTAATGAAAGGCTTAATGCCTATTAAAAGGGATATTTGCATTGTGAAATGTGATGTGTAAGATTTTGCTGTTCACACTGAATCAAAACTTATATCATCATATTTCTAGTAAACTATTGTATGTTCGTAGTTTTAAGTAATTTCATGTTGTTATTTATGTTTTTTTATAACATAATATTTCTATAGTAAACTACTAGTAGTACCTATATAATATTACGAAATATGAATCTATCAATACAATACAAATACTCTTTATTGCACAGCTCAATTAAGTGATTAAAGGACATAACGTAGTGGCACCAGTAATGGACCTGGCTCCAGTAATGGACGCAAAAATCTTTCACGGTCGAAATTAAGCAACGGAAAAGTATTATAGTCATGGCAACACTTTAAGCATAAAGAATAGGCTTCTATGTATCACATTGACAAATGACATACACCTCGGTCATTTTGTTTAAAAATGACGCGGCGGCAAAAAGTGTGCTCCGGCATTATTCACGAATAACCTAAGTTTCTTACAGAAATAACTAAGGAAGTAGGTTTACGTTTTTGATTGTAAACTTTATTTTCTCTAAACAATATTATTTTGATATGATTTCGTGAGCAGCGTTACATATTTAACAATACTTTTTTAAAGTGTTTATTGCATTAGAATCTAATTTGAATGATTTAGAGAGGATGTACATTACTGGTTCCTGTTTTTTGTTAATCTCCAATTATGGACAATTTTTCCATGATTGGTTTTCATACTGAATTCTGGTTACCCAATTATGGACACCCAATGTTGGACGGATTTATTGGCGAGGTAAATGTTTGAAAAATGCCACCCAGTTTTATTATAATAGTAGTTTATCGACACAAATATCATAATCCTCTAAAATGCGTTCAGAAACCGTAGGCAAATGACCTTCATTTTAACATTAATGTACTTATGAAAATTTTCTTACCTGTGGTGAAGTTTACCAGCAGTAATATAATATTCATTATAATGTCCTATTTAGTACTATGATGATTTTTTTTAATTTGGAACAGGAAAATTAAAATTCAGTCGATACGAAAGGTCAGCTCGATATAGGTTATTTTTTTTGGGATAAGAATTCAGGGAGAAGGATTTCAAAATTGTTTTTTGTAATGATTTATTCAATTTATGTATTTTACATTTATTTTAAATTTTAAGAAAAAAAAATATTTTTTTCGAAAAATCGTCATTATACTCGATTTCGACTGATTCGGGGATGAGGATTTCAAATTTTATATTAATTTTGAATTTACAGTGAAAAAAAAATTTTTTTGCGAAAAATCGTCATTATACTAGTTTTCGACTAATTCGGGGATAAGGATTTCAAATTTTATATTAATTTTGAATTTTAAGAAAAAAAAAATTCCCAAAAAATCCCTATTAAGAAAAAAAAACTCGCCTTCGGCTCGTTTCATAATAGGGTCACACGAGTGTTTTAATGCCTAATTATGTACAGTTGCATACATTACTTTATCTACTACACACATATTATAAGTACTCTAAGATGTGTTCAGAAGCCGAAAGCAAATGACCTGCATTGCTTACCAGTGCTACCGGTAACATATTTATAGATGCTCTAAATAGATATCAAATTTGAACTCCTTATCCCTGAATTAGTCGAAATCGAGTAAATTGACGATATTTGAAAAAAAAATTACTTAAAATTCAAAATAAGTCTAAAGTTTGAAATCCTTATCCCTGAATTAGTCGAAATCGAGTAAACTGACGATATTTGGAAAAAAAAATGTTTTACTTAAAATTCAACATTAATATAAAACTTGAAATCCTTAACCCCGAATTACTCGAAATCGAGTATAATGACGATTTTTCGTAAAAAAATTGTTTTTTACTTTATGTTCAAAATAAATGTAAAATTTGAAATCCTTATCCCCGAATTAGTCGGAATCGAGTATAATGACGATATTTCGAACAAAAAAAAATTTTTTTAACTTGAAATTCAAAATTAATATAAAATTTGAAATCCTCATCCCCGAATTAGTCGTAATCGAGTATAATGACGATTTTTCGTAAAAAAAATTTACTTAAAATTCTAAAGAAATGTAAAATTTGAATTCCTTATCCATGAATCCTTATCCCGAAAAAAAAATACATTATTGCCGTGGCCAGGGAAAAAAGCAATTGCAGGCTGAGTATTTGTTTAAACAGACGAGCTTGCGAGTCCGTTTAATTATAATACGAACCCTGCAATTGCCATTCCGGCCGAGGCTAATGTGTACTTTTCTCAAAAATGGAGGAAATACGACAAAATTTGGATAAATATTTGATAAACATAACCTTAAAACGTCAAAAACATCATGCTCAATAAAAAATACACAGCGGGATGTTTATTTTTTTAACAGAATCGCAAGTGTATTGTTTTACCGAAATACGCAAATTATTCAAGACATAAAAAGACGTCGCGTTTCCAACAGACAAATACGAGCTGAATTGGCTGAATACGACCTGTGCCTCCTTTTATATGACAGTTTCTACTTTTTTTAAAAGTTTGGAATTCAACAAATAAAGGAATTTATATGTGAAATTGCAGGCGGTCTACAATGTTTTTAAACCTTAAAGTGTCCATGATTGGGTGTCCATAATTGGATTTTGTCTGTCCATCATAGGATTTTCGAAGATTTTCGACTTTTTCAGATTTGGAGCAATTTTCTCGGAACTTACAAGTTTATCCAAAACTTTTGTATGTTTATTATAATTAGTGATAATTAAGCTACATTTTCTTTGAAATAACTAACATCAAACTTATAAAATAAGAGAGTTATAGCCAAAAGATGTCGACAGAGTTCTTAAGCCGTCCATAATTGGTGCCATTACGTTAGTACATTACAAAAACAATAAGTATAGGGAAACAACAGGCGGTCTTATTACTAAAGAGCGATTTCGATTCGATTTGTTGGTTGAACGCGAAGCGAACCGACGCGGCGGCGGCGCCGCCGCTTCGGTTCGCTCACGTAGGACACTTCAATTTATCGAACATAAACAAATTCACAGTGTAAATACGTACACATGCAAATGAAGACAGCAACGTCAGCAACACATTATTGGATTGGATACATAAACTTCCAATCGTCATGAAGGCCGTGTAATGAAAAATATCGTGCTTTTTGAAATGCCGTTCTGATCAGATTACGAAACAAGAACGACTGATTTTCTATCTGATATACGAGTATGAATCTTCTTTAGGGTTCCGTAGTAAACAAGGAACCCTTATAGTTTCGCCATGTCCGTCCGTCCGTCCGTCCGTCCGTCCGTCCATCCGTCCGTCCGTCCGTCCGTCCGTCCGTCCGACCCCCGTTTTTCTCAGTAACCGTTAGTGCTAGAAAGCTGTAATTTGGCATGAGTATACATATCAATGAAGCCGACAAAACGGTACAATAAAATCTTTAAAAAAAATTTTTTTTAGGGTACTTCCCCTACATGTAAAGTGGTGGTGCAATTTTTTTTCTGGCAAACCCCATCGTGTGGGGTATCGTTGGATAGCTCTTTTAAAAATATTATAAGGTTTCTAAAAGCATTTTTTGATTAAAGAATTGGTTAGCGTGATATTAAGCTTTGAAGTGATAATTTTTGCTATGGTCAAGTGTCCCCCCCCCCTCTGCCAGCTAAACGGTGGCTACTAGACAAGTGAAAAAAATCATGGTAGTAGTATATACGATGAATTTAAAAGGAAAACTATCACAGCTAAGTAGACATTACTAGTTAACGAGTAATAGTCGAACTTCAGAAATGTACTTTGCAAAAGCAAACTTTCGTACAATTTCCATTGATACCTTAGATAATGTTGTTAATTCTTTCAAAAACATAGTAAATATAAGTTTTCGAACTTTTTAGTCCATATAATGTAACGGGTGGACGACTACGGAACCCTACCTTGCGCGTGGCCCGACACGCACTTGGCCGGTTTTTAATTCTAGATAAAAATAGGTAACGGGCATGCGTAATGTAGGGTTTCTACAATATAGCTATAGCGGAAAGGGTTCCGTAGTTATCCAATGTGCGGGACATTGCGCGGTTTTTTGTCCTTTGTGTTGCCTCCTCGTTTCCGAATTCAATTTTTCATATTTCAGACGACTGTGTTCTCTCTCTTTGCAGATATGCGACCACTTCTACCCAACTCATGTCTACTCTGTCAAAGCATATTGCGGTTTCATCCTACTCCCTTTCATAATCACCACCCAGATTAGACATCTCAAGTTCCTAGTACCGTTCTCCGTTCTGGCAAACCTCTGCCTTCTGTTGACCTTCATCATCACATGTTACTACACGTTTGAGGGGATACCGAGCGTGGGTCCAGAGAAATTGGCAGTTGGAGTAGCAGAATGGCCCATGTTTTTAAGGTGAGGTAGGGATACTAGGGATATGGTTAACAATTGTATTAGCAGGGCGACTCACTCACGTGACATTATCGCGCCGCTCAAAGGTCCCCCGCCGGGTGACTTTCAATGCGATAGAAAGTGACGTAGCGAGTGATGCGCGTGCGATAGACGGAGATGGCCAAGCGTAGGCACGTTTGGCTTGCCTCGCGGGGATTTGTTAACAGTGAGGGTTTCTGTCCGTAGTACTATTACTTATTCTGTGGTATTAGTACTCCTGTGCGTAAACGCGGTCTCACTTTATTATTCCCGCAAATGCTGTAGTCATAGCACGTGTTGCGCTCGACAGTATGTCGGCGTATCTCGAGCTATCCGTCACTTTCTAACAGCGTCAATCAGAAAAAGACGCGTAGCTCGAGATAAGTCGAGATACTCTCGAGCGCAACATGTGCTACGGACGCTGGGAAAGAGAATTAGGTAAACGTCCCAATGATTAACACTTTAATACCTATAGTTAACAGCTATTTAAACTGTTCACCACTATTAATATGACATAATTAAAAGTACCTAACTTGTTTAATTGTAGTCTTGTTTTCTTTCGTATTTTTTGGTGAATCATAAAGATTTTTTGTATTGTATTGTATCGTACCTATGTAGTATTTGGGTCAGTGTCGAGCACTGGAATATTTATCTTAATTCCATGCTGAGTGTGTAACAGATGGCATAGTGTTATAAAATAACGTAGGGTGCTTAGCTAATTGTATTGTACCTAATCAAGAGACTCAAATGAAATATTTAAGTGCGGCAATATTGCTTTTTTGTTATTAATGTTATTGTATGTTATACACATAAGTTTATTTCTTAATTCATATAGCGCATAAATAAATTAAATTATATAGTAAAGTTAAAAGTATAAATTGTAGAGTGTATAGCCTGGCAAAAAGGAGTAGAAATTAATAGGGGCGCCACTGTCGCTTATATGGCAACACGAATAGTAAGACACGAATATCATGATACTTTATTTTCAACTAAAACATTTTTAGTAAAATCGTAATAAAGAAATACGTTAATCTTATACATTTACTAGTAACTAAAGTGAGAAAAGACTATTCATTAGCCAGGTGAAATGTAAACTCGATGACAAAAAAAATTGAGAAAACTTTATTTGTGCATGTATTTATTAAGATATTTTTACAGAGATTTGCCCGAATTAACATGTACAATTGTAATTATCACTTGTTTGCTATGCACTAGATGTTTCACTATGAAACGAAATTCATCAAATATATCGCAAGTACCAAGTTTATTATAAAAGGTTTAGTTTACATACGTAATCATACCCTTCAAAATCTTGCTACTATCCCGGACGCAATTTCATCCATAAATCGTGATTGTACCTTTATAAAAATATATATAATTAGTAGTACCATCAATAATTCAACAGTTCATAGTACATAGAAATGATTTTCAGCTCGTAATTTCAGCACTTTTTGAATAAACACTGTCCCGTTTCGACAAAATATTTCTCGCCTCAAATTCAGCAAGACATCGCTTAAACATTATATAAATAAGTTCACGGGTGGAACTACGTATTATTGTATCCGTTATCTGGTGATTTTATTGTCTTTTAACTGTGATAAATCAGCGAAATTGATTAAAATAGGAATTGTAAACAAGACGTGTCAATTACGTGACAACAGCATGACATATTTGACAATTTAATCGAAGTTGCCAGTGTCGAAAAAATATAGTTCCGTTTCTAGACTATTTTGCCAGGCTATACATGTTGTAAGTAATATTTCGTTCTAATATAATAAATAACGAGGCTTTTATAAACCGCCCAAGAATTCGGATACCTCTATGTGAAATTGTGAAGGTTATATTATTACCCAACTTTTCGAACGAGTCAGGGCATATCAGCTGTCATTTTCCTTTCTACAGAAAATGATATATCTACGAGTAGATCTACTTCGCAATTCAACCTTCAATTAACTGACTGACAGACCGTACCTTACAAATCGTGTCAAAAACGTGCAGAATCGCAAGCGTATCGTGTGAGAATGCCAGACACGGCAGATAATCGAGGGTTCTGGCCGTAACCACCGAATATTCGTTTAGGTCCTCTATGAAACAAAACCGTATTTCAAGTTTGTAACAAATAGGTCAATGGGGAGTTCAAAGGAAATGGTCCTTATAGATATCAATAGATACAGTCTTTTTAACCGTACGCTTTTGATTGGCATTCGACAGAGCTCCTTTTCAAAACGTGTTCTCCTACGTACTAGGGAATGCAAACCGGTTTTAATTTTAACCGTTTGATTGTATATGGAACCTTTTTCGTACTGGCCGCTTGGCGACCTGCTAGGAAAATAATAAAAACAAATGACGATTTTTTCGTGTTGGAAGTGCAAACGATATATGGTATAAAATAGAGTTTCGCTACCTATAGATGTTATGAATTTTATTATAACGAAAAGTGAATCGTAATTTGTGTTTGTAAATTTAAATTTAGCTCAGTGATTTTAAGTGTGTTACGTTATTTACCTACTGCACCGTGTTACAAGTTGGTCTTCGAGCTGGATCGCGATAAACAGTACCAATGTATTCGCACACAAAATGCGCGTCGCACAAAATGTCATCGCAAAAAGCTAATAACGAGACTGCCATTGTGTAATATAGAACAAAAACTAAATGAAACCGTAGTTTTGATTACGGACACTAGATACAAAGAAATCGCCGGGCTCGGTAAAGTCCGAACATTCGCAGGCACAATCGTCGGCATCATCTTCAATATTCGCACGTCGTCGGAGGCAAATAGAATTGCAGGGAACGGAAGCGAAAATGCAGTTGCAAATGGAAATTATAGATAAAAAGCTAGCTTTGGAGTTAGCTGAACTTGAGGAGGAACAAAGATACGGTCCACGAGTTCGAAGTAAGTTAAGTCGTGCCAGTAGTCGCAGTCGCGTACAGAATAAATTTATAATTAAGGCCTATGTCAAATAAATAGAACTTATTTGACATCCTTAATTATAAATTTACCTAATTGAAATCGGGAGTTTGTTAAACCTATTGTTATTAGAATATTGTGATTGATTTGACTATTGTGTGCCCTTACAGGTTGTCGTGAAATGACTTATAATTATTATTGTCACCTTATTATGTATGCATGACATTACAATGAATAAATGAAAAATGAAATGAATTGGATAGATCAGAGTCAGCAGGATTTGGAGTCCCTGCCCGCCCACGAGCATGGTGTGAACACGGGCGAGGTAATACACGCACTGAAGGTATATACGCTCCAATTGTTAGCCTGCGCCGTGAAAGATCTCGCCGCCGCTTCAAGTTATGCCACGCACAAAGTAACAGCGCGCAACTGTTAAGCCGACTTAGCACGCCGAAGGATTTACCTACATATTCAAGAGACCCTTTGAATGGCTGCAATTTAAACAGGCATATATTCAATCCACCCAGCTTTATAATTTCACACCTGAAGAAAACTTATGGCGTCTACGAAAATGCCTGCAAGGTCCCGCAAAAAAGAAGGTAGCGGCTCTCCTGGTCAGTGCGATGTCGCCCGACATAGTTTTGTCTACGTTAGAGTTGCAGTAGTACGTACGGTAAAGCCGATATAATAATAGCAAGGCTCTTGTTGGATCTAAAGCGATTACATCCCATGTCACAAGAATATCGTAAGGATATTGTCACATTTTCAATCAAAATTCAAAACTTTGTTGGCGCTATAAAGTCACTAAATAGAGACCGTTATCTGAATGGGTCTGATATAACTGCAACAATAATAAGTAAAAAAATGCCTACCTACTGTTTTACTTTCCAAGTGGGTCGATTACAGTTATTTAGAAGACGAAAACACGTCTAAACTGCCAATGTTATGGGAATTTTTACACAAAGAAACAGTCAAAGTGTCGTCTTCTGATAAAAATCTTTTGAATAAATTGAATAATATAATGATATTTTCAATAGGGTATTAAACTAAGGTAAAAATAAATTACTTTTTACTTGACTAATAAAAGATCTAACGAAAATACTCGAAAAACATCAATTATTAATGATGATTTTTTTATTAATGATGGTGAAAACTATGAAGTGATTGATAATATTAAGGGGAGGTATCCCCAACGCAAATGTCCCGCTCTAACACGCGTGAGTTTACAATTGACCATCCCGCTCTCTACGCAAGCTCTGCGCGCAGTTTTGTAAATATTTAGCTATAGTCATTAAGCCAATCATTTTATCAAAGCAAACCCTGCGAATTTGTCTATAACTATTTACGATCTTTAATTGAGTACAAAAATTAAATGTTAAATATCAGTAATATAGCCGTAGTATTTAAAAAACATTCCAAAAAGGGGTAACTTCGCGATTTTTTTCTATCGAGTGAAATTCATCAGGTCATGTAACTGACTGCGATTTTGACTAGACAATATCGTTATGTAACACATATATTTTTTTTAGATTTTAAGACACTATATTCTATGTCTCAGATGGTTTTTAAAAACTCAAAAGTGGTAATACACGGCCTTAATCGACATCTTATTTATCGATATCAAATCCCTAGAACGTGCCCCCATTTAGCACACGTTCGCTATTACAAATGTACTTAGTACAAATCATTAAGGAGATCTGAGTCGTGACGTCGTTACTTTAGAAAATTAGACTATTTGCGATGTCATTTTGGAATTATGATAGTTCCAGATTGAGTCAAAATATATTACAGTACTTGCTCGTAGCAAAGTGGTGACGATAATAGGACGTCCCGTGTCTAGTGCCGCTGCTTGCACAGCTGCAAATTGATAGCCATTTAGGCGCTGGCTCGACGTAAATTGGCTTCACTCAGTATTATACAAGAACTATTTATCTACACACATATCATAAATCCTCTAATATGCGTTCGGAAACCGTAGAAAATGACTCTCATTTCAACATTCAATTAATTTATGGCAATTTTCTTATCTGTGGCTAAGGCTACAGCAGTAATATAATTTTCATTTTAATCTCATATTCATATATGATGTTAAAATATTAAACGTCAAACAAAACTGTCAAAATTTAAATGTCAAAGTTGACATGTCCCTATTCTAGTATCACTGAAAATTCAAATTCAGTCGATGCGAAATGTCAGCTCGATGTTTTTTTAGTAGTACTCGTATATCGCACGAAATTTGAGCTAGAACGACATGATCACATCAGAATAGGGACTCTTTACTTTTTAAAATAACATTCAGTTATCGGTTGCCAGTTCTGGCGAGTTTCATAAACACACTCGTGTTTTAATGCCCCTCATTATGTACCAGTTGCATAAACTACTATTATATGTGCGTATGTAAGCACTTTATTGTACATAAACCAGGTTTAAACAATATGTATACATGTCACATAATATTAAAGTACAAAGGTGAACTTATCCCTATGAGGGATCTCTCTTAACCCCTAAGCTATTTGATTTGGTAAAGCGAAAAATATACGTTAATATGAATTATGTAACATTTTAAATATTCATTATAAATAGAAAAGTTTGCTGTGTCCAAAATAAAATTTGAATAATTCGGTTCGATAAAAAAAAGTGGAGTTACGTCTGAAAATCATTTTTAAACAGTTCTATGGCTTTATTTTTTTTACTTAGGTGATCATAATTAATGACACAATTACATTACGGTCATACTAAGAAGTTTGCCGTTTTTTGTATACATGTAGTGTGTTTTCTTATGGTATCAATTTATATATTACAGGAAACACAATAAAAATAGAATATAATAATATAACAATTACCCCTTATTTTATTTATTTTTAAGTTATTTAGGAATAATTTTAGTTATATTTCGATTTCTTATTATTATAATCACAAGTTTTTTTGTTTTATTTACCTACCTACCTAAAACACGTCGCGACTGTCGCAAGCGAAAATCACGGCATATCGAGCTTCCATAGATAGCGAGCGAACAAGACTTTGAATAAAGCGGGTATTACACTGTCCTGAATTCAGGACACTTAGAAGGGTTCCGACCTATACGTTAGAGCGAGATGCTTCAACTCCCCTCCACTAGTTAGGACGCCTGGTTCAGGACAGTTTTAGGACGCGCTTTAGTCTAGTCATACGTAACAACGAATTGAATCGGAAAATCGGGCATGTCAGGATCCATTAACAACCCAAATTTAGAACTTGAATTACGAGAAACAAACCTCATTAAAAGCACAGAATAAAGTAATATTAGTAAAAGCATCATCAAATCAAGCCATACAAAAGTTGCTGTATTATTATAGTCCTCAACACGCGAAGAAGCTTTCAAAAGACCATCAACTCATAAACACAATGAAAACTATAAACGTACCTAATCATATATATAACTATGGTTATAGTATAGGAATGATATAGTCTCGGTATGGGCTTTAGTTATAAGATAGGAAAACACATAAAATAGGGAAGTAGAAATAATAAAACTGTACTATAGTTTCATTTAATAATACCTACTCATAAGAAACATAAAACGTACATATGAAACAATTGAAATAGGAACTTAATAGAACGCTAATCTAATTAAACATAATAAAATATAACATCAAAAAACGTCCCCTAGGTTATAATTATTGTATTGTATTTTATTTTAAATGATATCCAAATATTAAAAGAATTAAATATTTTTAGGGGCGTATTTAACAAACAACCCTTATAATTTTGCCGCGTCTGTCTTTCCAGCTGTCAGGCTGTCAACGACTAGTTTAAAAAAGTCTTTATACTAATTAGTAATGGCATGAATATCTTCTTTGGTGGTTCTCAATCTTGTTTTAGTGGGATTGACACTTAGCAATATTTAGCGCTTTCAGGCCCTACGACGAGAAATGCCTGTTCTGCCCAGATGAAGAAATAATAGGGATTAATTTTCAGATAAGGTATGTTGGAGTAACATCGGACAAATTTTCGACACTTTGGTAAGCCCTCGGGATTTCAATTTTTTGGCCCTACTTATCTAACGATTCCTTGAATTGTTATCGTTAGTTATAAATAAGTATGACATATATTTTCAATACATACCTATTTTTAATTCCCTCATATATGCAACCGCTTTTATTTAATACATGTCTAAAGTAAGTAAAGGATCGGATAAAACACAAAACCCACAATAATGAACGAGACATCGAAATTTGCCATATTAGGCTAAATCAGTGGTTCTTAACCGGTGCACCGCGGACCACTGGTGGTCCCTGGAAGCAACCGAAGTGGTCCGCGAATCCATCAAAAAAATATTGAATAAGTTATAACGAATCAACAAAACAATGTGTCGCGCGAGTTGCGCTATGAGGGAGCCGAGCCGAAAATAGGAGGTGGTCCACGACAAAACAAAAAAAAAAGTGAAATGGTCCCTCATCACTAAAAGGTTAAGAACCACTGGGCTAAATAATCTGGTATTCGATCCCTGCAATGTTATTTTACGAGCCTGTACAATGTTTCAGCTTACCTCAGGCGTATCAATAGATCAGACCTCGGATTACATTGTTATTACGAGTCCTGTCGTCAATATAGTGTAGGTAATGTAGAGTATGTAGAGATGCGCCGAATACGGGCTTCACCGAATTATTCGGGTCAAGGTAACCTTTACCCGTTGTTCTAATACAAACTAATTGAATGGTAAAAAATTTGTGAATTATCAAAGCAAAATATTGACAATAAATTAAGGGGATTCTTCGATTCGCTCAACCCCCGTGAAAATGGTTTTTTTAGACAAATCTCGATAAAAATCTGAATCTGTGAAGTTTTATTAAATTTCTTCTTGACAGAGTTTAGATGAGGTAAAATTAACATCATATTAACTTAACCGTGTCTTTTAATGATGCATTGTTTTAGTAGGCTGAGTAAAAAAAGGAAAATAAAGCCCCAACTTTTTCTTCTATTGTCAGAAACACAATCATATAGTCAATAATCATACATCTAAACATCAATCCCTATTGTTTCCTCTTCTGGGCAGAACAGCGCTTCAAATAACGCGATATTTCTCGTTGTAGGGCCTTAAATAACAAAAATAATGGTTTTTGAATATTAATTTCACAAGGCGGTAACTATTACATTCTTTTAACTTGTAACAAAAACCTTTCAAAATAGTTCGGTAAATATTCGGCAGCTTAACCGAATAATTCGACCGAATACCGAATATTGAAAAACATGCCAAATATATCGAATACCGATTTTTTTTATTTTTTTTATTTAGGCAATGTAACAAAATGTAAATTATTTGAAACATATTTATAATAGCTTCATGAAAACAGTATTAAATTGACATTTCAATGACAACCAAGCACAACATGCTAAATAACAAATTATAAATAATTCAGAATCTTCGGCGCATCCCAAATGAGGATTAGCAATCAATTTTCCTCAGGCGACCCAATATTATGTTAGACCTCCGATTACGTGTTGTTATTACGAGGCCCAACGTCAAGATATAGGGGGCGAGCGGTGATGTGAACACGCCACTCGTGTTTACCTATTTATTTATAGATTAAATATTTACAAAAAGGAAACGCTATGTGCTGTATTTTGCATTAAGTACCGTTTGAATACATCTAACTAGTTTTTACGTGGATTCGTCGATCCATGAGTTCATAAATCTAGCAACGTAAAAACTAGTTTGATATATTCAAATAGTGCTTAAGTACAAAATACAGTACATAGAATTCCCCTTTTGGCGCTAGTGAACCTGTTCAATCGCTCTTAAATATCATAGCTTCTTCGCGGTAGTTCTCGGTAAATGTCGCTACGAGCCTCCAGCTTAATTAGCAAAGTGTTATGATTGAAAGATTCCTCGCCACAAGGGATACCCACTGTTAGCTCAGTTGAATAAGGCGTGAGAGCGGGCAAGCTCTCTCCATTCAAACTTTGTGCAAGTTTTTCTTCGCTTGTGTTTACATCACACTTATGATTTTTGGACAGTGTATGCTTATTTTTATGTTAGGCAGACACCGGCAAAAAAATATATATTTTTAATTATATTTTTTTTTATTTTTTTTTCTTGACATTCTTCGTATATCCAATATTACCAAGCAAAAAATATATATATTCGAGAGTGCCAAAACAGGCAAATAAAACTTGCACAGAGTTTGTACGGAGAATGCCTTGCCCTACCCAGCGCCTTAAGGGCAATAGACGGATTCCAGAGGTCGTGGGTTCAAAATTTAAACGTCAATTTATTTTTTTTACTTTGAATGTTAGGATAGCTTCTATTAGGTCACCTTGCTTTCAGCACAGCCATTTTCGCCATGGAGGGGATCAACGTTGTGATGCCGATCGAGAACGAAATGGCGAATCCGAAGTACTTCCTCGGATGCCCCGGGGTGCTGAACGTGACCATGGTATTTGTGGCCGTGCTATACGGCGTGATCGGACTCTTCGGCTTCATGAAATATGGAGACGAGGCCCAAGGAAGCGTCACTCTCAATCTGCCACAGGATGAAATGTAAGTTTTGGGTTGAAAGTATTTCATCATCATTATCATCATAGTCAGCCGAAAGACGTCCACTGCTGGACATAGGCCTCCCCCAGACAGTGCCACAGCGATCGGTCATGAAAGTATTTATATTTTAAAAATGGTTATACTAAATCGTTTTTTCGCTTCTTGCCGAAGTTGTGTTTGGCGCTCGAGGTCACAAATTTGGATTATTTATTGGTCCAACATCGTAAACAAGTCTGCAAAAAATTAGAACTACCGGGTTTGACGCAAAGTTCCCCGTACTTTCAGGCGACAAGGTTACTGGATTATGAGAAACCCGCAAAACTAAAACTTTATTAAATAGGCTTACAAGTTATAACATTAAAACATTTTACCACCGATTTCATTAGGGATTTTCCTCCGCACTTTACGCCTTTTACTGGCTAATAACTAGTGTAATTATTTAACTTATAACTACATTAGACCGACGCCGATTTAATTGATGAAAATACCCCAGGGATCGAGTTCTGCTCGGCTTTGTTCATGTTTGCCAAAGAAAACTACTTTTCCCGGGCATATTTACTAGTAGCTAGTTCGATTTTTACCCTGGTAAACCCCTATAACGTGATTTTCATTAAAATCGTTGGAACTTTCGAGAGCTAAATTACAAATAAATTCTGCGCGACTAATAGAAATTGTTCATAATAATTATTGGAATACTAGCTACCTAGGTTTAGGCACATAAATACTGATTACCTACGCCAGCTATTCCAGCCTCGAACTAAATTGGCGCTCGAACAAAGTGAAAGCAAATTATATCTCAAATATATAACAATTAACAAGCCTCGGTCGGCCTTAATTGTTATTAAGACCGAATTACCTGGTGTCATAATTCCGCAGTGTCTCAAGACGAGAGTATTTGACCAGTGATGACGACGACGGAAACGTGGTCGCTCACCATGGGCCTCATAAGAAGGCTCAAACTCACTCATAGGGCAATGGACGGCTATTCTGGAAGTTTCTCTGCGTGATCGCATCAGATATGAGGCCATCCGTAGCAGAACCAAAGTAACCGATATAGCCTTTCGAATCGCTTAAGTGGGAGTGGGCGGGGCAAATTACACGTAGAACCGATGGCCGTTTGGGCCGAAAGGTTCTCGAGTGGCGACCACGGACCGGAAGGCGCAGCGTGGGTAGACCCCCCACAAGGTGGACTGAAGACCTGTGGCGCAGTACCGGTCATTGTGGCACTCTTTGGGGGAGGCCTATGTCCAGCAGTGGACGTCTTTCGGCTGATGATGATGACATGGTGTAACTTGCATGCAATTTTGATTAAATATATGGCGGGCTGCAGACTACCGAGGTAAGACGCGGACGATTGATCCTCGCGATGAAATAGAAAATGCATACGAATTCTTGCACCGTGTAAATGGGTCTTTATTATAGATGGACCGTCTTAAGGCAAGGCAGTCCCACTGCAAACGTCCTGCTCTACTCTAACACGCGTGAGTTTACAATTAACCATCCCGCTCTCTACGAAATTCTGCGCGTAGTTTTCGTGAATATTTAGTACATTTTGATTGATTTAATTGGAATACCGGATCATTTATCAAAAATCTATCCGGTTATTTTGTTAGAAGAATAAAAAACATATCACTGCCGTTGACAATTTTTACGAAATAATCAGCATGAAAGTTTATTTTTGCGATGATATTTAGATTTTTTTTCAGAGTTACCAAAGCATTTTTCAATATTTTGTTCGGTTATTTTTCTTTTTCAATCTACAGTAATGTTCGTGTTGTGTAATTCTACATTATTTCTTCACACCCTAACCTCAAACTTTAATATTTTCGTCGATTCATGAGGCCTGGCCTTAATGCCCCAAATTGAAATTATTTAATTTAAAAAAATAAAATGACATGTATTAGTCTTTAAGGTATTTGTATTATGGGCCACAGGTGCCTGAAATAAATGATTAAATAAATAAATAAACAAATAATTTAAATGTTGTCAAGCGGGATGCGTCCGCTAACGAAATTAATAATTTACAAGTGAAAAATTTAAACATAATACGTTAGCGGACGCATCCAACATTTAAATTAACTATGGGCACAAAGTAAATAGCGGCGGCGCGCGCCGGAGCAGAGAGTCCGCTCAGTACAATGTGCCATTTTCGCCGCACGCACACAGACGTAACATTTACAGGCATTCTCGGTTGATTTCGGACGAGCTTAGTCGCGACTGTCACTGTCGCGTCGCGAGTGCTAGTTGTGCGCGCGTTGATCACTTGACGTCCCCGCCGCTACGTAGGTACTTTGTGTCACGTACGTCAAAATGAATAACCGATATTATTACAGTTGGAATGTATTTTATTGTTTAAATACAACAAAAAACTGTGCCTACACTTTCTTCAAATTTTCAAACGATATTGAAAGGTAAATAAAACGGTTTTCTCATTTTGGTAGTTACAATACATAGGTAGGTAGGTAATTTTTTGAAACTAGTCGCTTTGATAACGACGATCAACCATTACACATTCATCTTATCGTTCGCTGGTAAAACGCCAGTATTTAAGTACTATGGTTTAGTTAAGTAGGTACCTAATTAATTAGGTACCTACTTATATTCTTTGTTGGCGCTCTCGACCGCCGCCGGTCACAAGTCACAACTCGCAGCGGGTCACGCATCAATTTATTAGGGTTCCGTACCCGAAGGGTCAAAACGGAACCCTATTGGTGTCGCCCAGACGTCCGTCCGTCCGTCCGTCGTCTGTCACAAAATTAGTTCCGAAGAATTTTGAGACTTCTCATTGACCTATGAACTTGAAATTTGGTGACAATGTTCAATATTACGTATATTTTAACAACAAATACTAATATATTGATAAATCATATTTTTGAGGTTGATTCGGAACCCTAAATGTGCGAAGTCCGACTCGCACTTGGCCGGTTTTTTACCAAGATACGCTGGTTCATATTTAAATGTCATGTTGAAGAATTTTTATTATACCTACTCCTTTTTAAAATTCAGAATCAATACAGAAGCAACCCTGTGAGTCGGGCAAGTTTAGGTATGTATTTTCAAGAACGGCGGGAACGGACCTTCTGTATATTTTTTATTTTGTGCTATGGGGTAGCACATTACATACAGCTAATTAAAAAATCTCGTGCCAAAAAATAGGCCACTCGACAAGCCTTTATGAGAGTTCTCGCCAAGGTAATTCTCAAGTGTTATGAAGCGGTAAAACTAAGTGTCGCGTAAACTTTACGCCGGTCGTTAATATAGTGTCGTTGGAGCCGTTTATTACAATATCATTTATATTTCATACTTACACTGAAAATAGAAGAAAATAGGTCGTCGTTTAACATTTTAAACTCTTGCACACAAACGGGGTCTAACGTTACTAACGTGACGCCAGCACCACACTTCGCTACGTGTAGGTGCAAAAATACAGGTTCACTAACTTAATTAGGTATCCACTAATAAAATATTTACAAGAACCTACTTAAGATACCTGACACCTCGACGTTGCGTAACACATCGCAGTAAAGTTGTAGTGTGTTTATTTGTGCTAGTTTTTAAGTATTTTTATAGATATACTGTATGTTAACTCATAACTCATAACTCATAACTTTATTGCTCTCATGTTGGTATACAGCAGGTCTTACATAAGCTATTTAATACATGTACAACATGACACCCTGTAAGGGTATTGCAAGTTCTTCTTAGTCTAAAGGTAATCTTATAAAATCACAATATAACATCACAGTTTACAAGCATCGAGATCCAAGGTAACTTATTCTAACTATACTTATGATATTTATTTACATTAAAATAATCTTGCAGGGAGTAGAAACAGTTGGTTATTAAATAAGTTTTTAACTTTTTAATAAATATATTGTATTTGAGTTCGTTTGCTATTTCTTTAGGCAGACTATTGTAAATACGTATGGTTGTCATATGGGGGCTTTTATTACTCATTTGTAAGTTGCTAGTTGGGAGGGCTATTTTATTTTCATTTCTTAAATTTAGAGTGTTGGTGTGACGATCTTTGGCTTTTGAGTATAAATCTTGATGTTTCCGTACAAATTTACAGACTTCTAAAATATACAGGGAGGGTAGTGTTAATATATTAAGTTTTTTGAAGTGGGGTCTGCAGGAATCGAAATTTTTAATATTTGAGAGTATTCGTATGCACCGTTTTTGTATTACGAATAAATCGGTTATATCCGTACTGTTACCCCATAATATTATACCATAATATTATAATATTATATGCTCTTTATTTATTTTGAGTCTTAGGTTGGGTTTTTACAATATTGTTATAAAAAGTAAAATATAAAAATACACTTACAAAACAAAAATATTATAAAAACCTAACCTAATATTATATTATTATTATTATTAGTTAGTCTGTAAGGTATATGTAAATATGGGCCTTGTTGCCTGATTCAAATAAATAAATAAATAACGTATATAACAATAAAACAAGTTGAATATAAAACTAAAACTAAACAAGTTGAATATAAAACTAAAACCACTTAACTAAATAAAAGAATTTCTCCTTTTCCTAGAAAGAAAAAAAGCAAAAAGTTTAGACGTATCTACCTATGCCAAAATCACGACCCGAGATTCGAACTCTCGGCACATTTGCAACCTCCATCAAGGTCGCCTATATTTCCTGTCGCTGAAACCACTTCACTAGGAGATTTAATAAATCTGCACACAGTCAGATATTTATCGAGATTTGTCTAAAAATCCATTCCCGAAGTGTTGCATCCAGTTTTCTCGTGAACGAAAAACATACGCGCGTCTCTTTCAATCAATATACTTACCGCCTTACGGACTAAAGCTACTGTAGCTCTAGTATAAGTTTTTTCGAAACATTAACTAATTCGAACGCGTTTGCGTTTTGTCTCAAAATGTATGAAAACGCTCTCACCGAGTTTTAAATACGCGCGTTCATTGGTTAGCAACAAATGTTATACTCGCTGTTTTAGTTTCCACTAGTGACCACCAGAGGCGCTGTTCACGTTTTCATGCCACTTTCATACATTAGTTAATGTTTCGAAAAAACTTATACTAGAGCTACTGAATACTGGCATCGTTAAGGAGGGATCATTAACTAAATTTATAGGCGCGCCTGTAGGTACACTTTGTCAAATAATGTGTTTCTGAGTACCTAACGCTATTGTAACGTACCTAATGTATGTCCTCTACGAATCATGCATCCCATATAGACTTACGAAAGTGTAAGTAACACGAACATCGTATAGAAAACTTACACCCTGAGTTAATTAATCGTGAATTGAAATCAATTTAAACTAATAGATCAAGACCTGTACTGAAAGCAAAAAAAATAAGTTATTATATAAGATAACATTTCGAATTGGTATAGTTGTGTTAAGGCTTGTCTCTGGGCTATAAATATGCCAGTCTGGCTATTAAGAGCCTGCTTAACGTCGCTATTTTCTTGTAAGTAGTTACCTAACATATTAACTTATTTAGCGCTCATTTAGGGTTTTATTTACGGCTTTTGCAATGGCAACTCGCTCCAGGCTGTCGCCGAATACCGAAGAAGATTCCCGGCTCGACGTATACCGCACCATTCCGCGGATGTCCATAGACAGTTTCATGAAGTAGGGCTTGGAAAAATTCACAGGGAAAGGGCGATAAATCTAGATTTACGAATAGAAAATCAAATTATGAATCTGATAACAGAAGATCCAACGTTGTCATCAAGAGAAGTCGCACGAATAGTAAATTTAAATCACAGATTGGTATTACCTACACCTTTGGAAAAGGTACGGTCTGCATCCTTTTCATTACAGGAAGGTACAGGGATCAATAATAGACGATGTGCATGTATAACTTAACTAACACACTACTATGGCTCACCCCCGCTCGCGAGATAAAAGTATTATATGGATTATTGAATCTATTTATACGAGTACATATTTAACCGAATCAAAATATTAAAATCCCCAAGGATTATAGTAAAAAATCGCTGTGATGTTATACTAATCTGGATGAATGGGCTAGATCAGCGGCCGTTAACTTTATTTTCAACCGACAATTTGGTACCAGGTAGGTATATACCTTTTGGCTGATGAAGTCATAAATTAATTAACATATGCGGCCCGCAACAATTTCGTTAGCTAAGTACTATACTCGTATGGTCCTTGACTGCTAAATGGTTACCGACCACTGGTCTAGAATTAAGGACTTCTTACCGAAATGGGAGTGCTCAGTTTGTAACACTCAAACGCTCATCCATCCAAGATTTGACCACGGCCGACGTTACTTCACCTCGTATGCCTATCAAATTGCACGCGGTACGCGGGCGCGGCTGGGCCACGAACGTCACCCTTCAAAAACCAAAAAAAAAACAATTCCCAAAACCTAGAAGAACGAAGAGATAAACCGTGAAGATAAAAGAATCAGCTCTGACTATTTGCGGATTGCGGAATCGGCATCGGTACAAAATAAAATGTGACTCAAACTCTTCTAATTAAGTACGCCTAAGTTCAAAACCCACCCAACCCGAATAATTCGTCAGTTTTACACTAATTGAAATTTATAATTCCGTGCGGGCGGTTCCGGAGCGGAGCGGACAATAAATTACTTACAATTAAAAACTCATCATTTGTCGGGGCCCTTTCCAGTAGGTACGACCAAAAGAATTGACCACTGCCTACGACGCTGGAGGTCCCGGGATCGAATCCCGGTCAGGGCTTTTATTTGTGTGATGAGCACGAATGTTTGTTCCTGAGTATTGGATAGTTTATGTATTTAAGTGTCCACATGTATAAGTATGTATTTCGTCGCCTAGTAGCCATAGTAGGCAAGCTTTGCTTATTTTAAGACGAGCTCGATTTATACTATTATTTAATTTTTTAGTTGACTGTACGTGAAATTCACACCCGAAGATATGTGCGTTACAGAGAGTTCAATCTTTCATTCTGTCATAGCCGTGACACCACACGAACGATTCATGGCGGTTCGAGTAAGTGATTGCGATTGTATTGCGTATTGACAGAACGTATCGTCATCATGGAGAGATGTATACCTGTTTTACCATTGAAAATGGTTATCAGATGCAAATCTCCTGAGGCGTATTTCTGGCCTTCGAGGATTTAGGGAGGATCGAGATGGGAATAATACCATGTTGAGGAATTTACCGAGACACGTGTGAGCGTTTAAATTTTGAAAATTAGAAGGTAACTTTTTTGGAATTTTTAGAAATGTATAAAAAGTTGGGTGTTTGAGGGGTGTTTGTTTACTATATTGTAAATATTGTTTATTTCGAAAACAAAACCGACTTAAGAAAAAATGAAAAAAGGGTCCTAGGGTGTAGTTTAGCTACAAAATGGTGAATTTTTTTTGAAAATCGGTTTATAATTGTAACCTGTAGGTGGTCCCTTTAGATTGGGTATTGTAGAAAAACGAGTATTTCCGTATATAAAAAGTGATGTAGCTTCTATGATTATTGACCGATGGTCATAGTGATGGTATTAAAAGATGCACATGCAGGCGTGAAGTGCATTCGAGTTGGAATTTTGAAATTCGGTTATAGAAGATTACACACCAAGGGGATAAAACACTGTTTTAAGTCACGGGCGCGATATTGAATCCTGAACGGATCGACGGACTCCAGATTATACCGGTAATGAGTTAATTCCCGAGCGTAACGAGGGAATTAACACTGAGTCCTGAGTGTAGTGAACATTTTTAAAAAAGAGATTTTTATTTTTTTAAGAATCCTCAAAAGCTGGAGTGATTATTGACAGATCGTCATGGTAATGGTCTTAAAAGATTCGGAAGCATACGAGAAGTGCATTCGAGTTGTAATTTTGAAAATCCTACTTACAATACAATACAAATTATATATTCTTTATTGTTCACCAAAACCTACCTACCTACTTATAATTCCTTATTATTCAGCTTAAAGAGTTATTCAAGATAAAAAGAAATATTTTCGTAAATATTTGTATTCATTTTCAATGCTCCGATTCTTGCGGGACTGCGAAATCTGTGAATTTTTTTTTAGCAATAGAAAGAATGACCCGTGTCATTTTACGAGGTTTTTTATCAGGCACGTTCTGCGGCAAAAGTGTCAACTAACCTCAATAAGTATTAAAACCGTTTTCATGCTTACATTATATATTTTTATTTAAAGATACGTAAATATGACTTAATTTTTATTAATTTAATTAATTCTAACATTAATTTCTCCACCGCAAATGAATAGGTATCCCTTGTTCTTCTTCATTTACTTTTAACCAGCAATATCATTCAAATTACTATATTCATATCTTTATTATATTCAATCTCAGTTTATCATCTTTCTCATCCAAAAAACAATTTATTAATTTGACGCCAATAATACAATAATACTTCCAATTTATTCAATCTCAAAGTAATTTAGTTCTTACTCACAGTTTAATCTTCTTTTCGTTTGTACCAACAAACCGTTGCTATATTTATAAAGTCAACAAATTGGTTGCTACGCTTTATCTTTGCGGCTTATCTTTCTAAATTATTTCCAAAAAAACACTTTTAAATAACCTGAGTTTAATACTCCTATTAAGCGCCCATAACCTGAGAAGAAACTCAGGGGGCTTTGGCAGTATATATTTATTGATTATTTAGGGAGATACACATGGTTTTTATATCACATTTTGAATAAACATTTTATATTAAAATACCAACGACATTTTGTATTGAACACTATAACTCAACTGATTGACAATAGAACATTATAAATTATAAACAAGCTTTGACATTTTTGACATGCGCAATTGATTAAACCTAAATATTGAATTCTTGATGGCCAATGAGTTTTGAAGCTACAGTCCCCGGCGGCTATGAAGTCAATCCTGAGACATGCTTCTAGGGTATCGATAAAATTCGAGTCAATTGTGAGTTAAGTCGAATGCAGCTCTACTAACTGTAATAAAAAAAGATTTATCAGATGTATATGAAGGAAAGTGAAAAAAAACATCTAGATAGAGATAATATTTATATTCTTTACTTTATTATGTATCACTTTCCGAAGCACGGATGGCGTCAACGTCAAAATTATCTACATCGGTAATCGGTAAGCTTCGCTCTTTTTCTCTTGTTGGGAGAATGTAGAACATTATCTTCCATGCCAGTCTCACCCAATTTTTCTTTCGTGATTTTTATAATAGTTTTTTTGCTCATATCGAGAGCATCTGCAACTCGATCCAACACCGATGTCACGGGTAGGTAATATCGGTCCGCCGTTTTGAGCTTCTCGTTCAAAATAGTCACGAACACGTATGATAAGCTCACGAGACTGACTGTTAAAAACGAATTTCTTTGATCGTTTCGGCATTTTAACAAGTCCAAATAGTAAGCATTTCAAATTCCAAGTTAACAAGCCCTTGCTTCAATCTGCTCCTTGGTCAATGGGTGAGATGGGGATGCGATGGCACTAGGTATTAATAGCCAAAAACATGCACAAGTTTAGCAGCACAATCAAAATTATCAACCTTTGGAAGCGTACAAGGCAATACCTACTTAAAATAGTTTTATCATAATTGACGTTTCATTGAATTTATTGACAGGAAATACGGTAAATAATAAATAACTTTGCATTCAAATTCAAAAAGTTTTCTCTAAGTAAAAAGAGTTCCATTCCTAGAGGTTAGTAATAAAGAAACAAACGCATTTATTTATTAATATTTATAATTAACTGGAGAATATTACTAATATTACAATTAAGTAATACGTTTTATTTACATCATCATAAATCATAAACAATATTTTTGGCTATACGAACTTCTTAACGTGTATCGATATATTGTCTGTGATATTATTGCCACTCACTATTCTGTCACACGCAATAAGTAAATATGTATTTTTTTCCTATGGTTGACATTGTCATTATTCAGAAACTTCATAGTTGCGCAATGTGTCAGGATTTACTTCGTATCCGCGGGGGACAATAATCAAATCTCATTTCAACACGGATCGTTGTCAGTTGCAAAATAGTAGTTTATGCAACTGGTACATAATGAGGGGCATTAAAACTCGAGTGTGTTTTGTCACACGAGTGTTTTAATGCCTAATTATGTACAGTTGCATACATTACTTTATCTACACACATATTATAACTACTCTAAGATGGGTTCAGAAACCGTTGTCAATTAATACAATAATTGTGTTAATACAACCTTTTTTGCACGGTTGCGGAAATATCGAAATCAGAACTGGCAACCGATACCTGAATGTTATTTTAAAAAGTAAAGAGTCCCTATTCTGATGTGATCATGTCGTTCTAGCTCAAATTTCGTGCGATATATACTAAAAAAACATCGAGCTGACATTTCGCATCGACTGAATTTGAATTTTCAGTGATACTAGAATAGGGACATGTCAACTTTGATATTTAAATTTTGACAGTTTTGTTTGACGTTTTTATATTTTAACATCATATATGAGATTAAAATTAAAAATTATATTACTGCTGTAGCCTTAGCCACAGATAAGAAAATTGCCATAAATTCGTTGAATGTTGAAATGAGAGTCATTTTCTACGGTTTCCGAACGCATATTAGAGGATTTATGATATGTGTGTAGATAAACAAATGTTGTCCGTCCATTTGTCATTAGTTAACGGCTTATGTGCTACATACAGTTATGTTTTTATTACAGTCACAGTCATAGAGATTAGAGATGTACCGACTATGGATTTTGCCGACTAGCCGACTAATTTACCTAGTCAGTGCTGAGGATGTAATACTATAAATGTCGCCGGATTCGGCTTTCCCGACTAGTCGATACATCAAAATTATTTAATTAGTTGATGATAAAAATATAAAGTTCCTATTTTAAAGATGAATGTTTGGTGTATTTAAGAGAGATACTTAAAAATATGAAACTTTAGGTAATAAATATTGGTAGTTTTATTATTATTTTACAGTAAATCATGAAGAGCCGAATAGTCGGCCTCTTTTGCAGACTATAAATGTGGCCGGACGGATAGTCGGCTTTCCAGGCTAGTCGACGACTAGTCGGTACATCTCTAGTTTATAGTTCCGGATACACAGTTTATGCGGGTTATTAGACCAATCCAAAATTAAACTTTGTAGTGCTTAACTTTTGATAAATCCAGTCCACAGAAAAGACGCGCATCTAAATCTGACAATGATCCATTCCCTTACAGTTTGGCGATGATAGCGAAGATTTTAGTAGCTGTGGCTGTATTCTTCACCTACTGCCTGCAAATGTACGCGCCCCTGGATATACTGTGGGCACGGATGCAAAGCCACATATCTACGAACTACCACAATCTCGGACAAGTCTTGCTCAGAACGCTTTGTGTTGCCCTAACAGGTAGCCCCTGCCAATTTTTTTGTATTTTTGTTAAATTTGACGACCGCTTTAGCTTAGTTGGTAGTCACCCTGCCTGCGAAGAATTTATTCGTGTGATGAGCACGAACATTTGTTCCTGGGTCTTGGATGTTTTCTATGTATTTAAGTATCTATTTATCTATATAAGTATGTATATCGTCGCTTAGTAAAGTACCCACAGTACAAGCTTTGCTTAGTTTGGGACTAGGTTGATTTGTGTAAGATTGTCCACATTTTTTTTTTCAGTTACCCTAGCCGTCGCAGTGCCCGACTTGGAGCTCCTGATAGGCCTGGTCGGCGCCATTTTCTTCTCGACCCTCGGCCTCCTGATTCCAGTGGTGGTGGAAACCGCCCACCGATGGGATCGCGACCTGGGCCCATACCTTTGTGTGCTGTGGAAGAATGTAGTATTATTGTTGTTTTACTGTATAGTGTTAGTGTCTGGTTGTTACGCGTCAATTACTGCCATTGCTGCTCGGTTTTCATAGGACTGTTATTTAGATTAGGTTAGGTTAAGTAGGTAGCAGTGGCGGAGCGTCCATACAACTCGATTCCCACCGGCTTGCCTAATTTCCAGCCAGTCCAGTTCTTTTACTACGGCTCATGAAGAATAGGACAAGCCAAGTATTTCCGGCTTCCCTAAGAATATTTTTGACGCGCCGCCACTGGTAGGTAGGTACAGTAAAATGAGACAAAATTGGCTCTTAGCTTGGCTAGATTATTTTAAAAGATATCATATGTATATGTATCTAGATTTATATGTATAGGTAAGTAGTAGGACATTATAAATATCATGTTATAAGGCATCAAAATATTATTTAAAGTAAATGTATGGCATTTGTGTCTATTACAGACTATAAACAGTGTATTCACTTTAAAATAGTAGCAAATTATACCTGTTAGGGTAACTGTGCTCCAAAATGAAAAATCAGCATGGAGGAAAACTCACCCCGTTGTATTCTGCTCCATGCAAATGGTTTCTTTTAATGGGTATATATTAGGGTTTGCTCCCGGGAAATACCGGTACCGAAAATACCGGGATTTCCCGGTTTTTTGAACCAAGGTAGGAACCGGTACTACGAAATCGAATTCCCGGTATTTTCGGGATTTTCGGGATTTTCGGGAAATGTAATTTGCAGCTTAAATTTAATACGCTAATCTATAAATGATAAGAGATATATCGATAAAATAACGCAAGCGATGTTTATAAACGGAAACATCGCTCTAAGCAGCCAATTCACGACCACGGCTGGCCATTACTCCGTCCCGCTTATACAAATTCATCAGCCCCGTCACCTAACCAGTCCTCCACCCGCATACTTACCCCAACGTGCGTGTTCATTGTTCTACAGCTATACTATTAGTAGGTAGTCGCCCAACTAGCACCCAACCAGCACGCTAGCGTTAAGAATACCTGTATATCATTCTTGTATCGGTTCTGTAACATATGTATACATATATAGGTGCTACACAGCTGATCTCGCGGTCAGTGCACCCGCGGGTAGTTTATATTATAATCATTATTTTCATGTCATGTTTGATGGTAGTTGTAAAACTCTCTTCCGAAATATATCCTGAATACGTTAGACGTGCCGCTGCATTATTTGTTCCCTAAATCCCAGTTTTCCAGTGGTACAGCCAGGAAATACTCCCATATACGTCAGGTTCCATATGAGTGTTAACACATGCCTGTATAAAGATGTTAGAGTATGCTATAACATCGTTATAACCCCGAAACAGGCCCACGCGATACAACAGGTAAAGATTACAGAACGCCTGTAGAGCAGTGATCTTTATACCCGTAGTGTTAACCAACCCTCGACAACAGCAATAATACCGATGAAGCGTTAGCTGAGAGTGAATTAACACTCTTGTGCAGGTACTATTACAGGTACAGCAAGATTGTTAATTCACCCTCAGCTAACACTTCCACCGGTATCACTGTGGTTGTATTGGGTTGGTTTTGGTTACCTGTTGGTTTTGGTGTTTGTGAAGTGTAAACAATCTGCCCTCGTAATTTTACGGTTATTTTATACGCTTTTTGAGATGCAAATACCTTTAGTCAAGAATATTGTACAGGATTTGTCTTCATTCATAACAATGTAACATAACGGTGTAATAATTACACTTACTTTATTCTGGACAAACTCTGTACTACAACCTTAAGTTGTACAAGACACTCCACGGCAGCAATGATTATGACAGACTATTGATTCAATTAAAGTTAAAATAATAATGAACAAATTGTAAGCATTTAGTAAACTCTTTGATATAATTTTGAGTCCTTTTTATAAAACGCTAAGATAAAATAAGCAAATTCATTGTGATTTATATAATTAATATGTATTTTGATAACAAAACACGTGTATTTTCTTTTTGCATCCCTGATATTATTATCATATTGTCCAAGGTATTAGGCTAAAACTACTCACGTCTCAAAACCACCACAAGTAATTTCCCGAAAGTACCGAAAATACCGGGAAATCCCGGTTCCTCTACCGGCCAGTACCGAAAATCCCGGGACTGATAAATGGTACCGGTTCTGCATTCCCTAGTATATATCAATACCAATCGCGGAAAGATACCTTCGCTATGACCTCATGAGGACGCCCAGGGGACGTCTCCAAGGGACGCCTCGAGTCCAGGGATGGACACCGACCCGGTATTTAAAAAAACCCGGAAATAGTCCAATATTTTGAATTAGGTATTAGACTTTTATGCAGACTTTTTCGTATGTCTTTTGTAGTGTTCGTGACTACGTAAATCACAGATACACACAGGGGTGTACAGGAGTAGAAAAAAAGAACAAAATAATACCGGTATATTTATATCCACGGATAAAATACCGGTATCCGAGTTATCCGACCCCTGCGTGTAGTGTGTACAAATCCATTAATTTTACGTAATCACCATATTTTAAATCCCGCTCGTTTCCGCATTTCTGTAGCATACTAATTCACATTATTTTTAAATGTCACTGGGGATTATAAATATAAGGTACAGAGATTTTACCTAACCCCTAAAGCTTTAATGGTGAGTGAGTACTCTCATTGCAATTCTACTCGTTTTCTCGCTCGTAGCAGTGCGTATTATAAATAAATGATAATTGATAAATAATGATGTTTGTTTTAATATTCTGTGTATATAGGCATAGTAATTATTGTGATTTAAACACAGCGCAAAAGAATTTGCGTTAAATTTAATGAACACCATGAAAGCTTTAGGGGTTAGCTAAAATCTCTGCTCGCTGCTCGCTGGCGGATGGTACCCAGTGCCTTTGTACACCATAAAGGCACCACTACACACACAGACACACAGCCAAACAGGCACGCGGATACACGGAAACACGGGTACGTATAAAGCAAGAATAAATCAAAATATATCTCAAATCAATTATATATTTCATTTACTTACAACGTCAACAATAAATAATTAAATTAATTATTATTTTATAATTAGTTATATATACGTAACTATAGTCTACGTTACATGTAATATATGCAAGTGATATTTATGTTCACACAATCAGACATTAACTTACATTTAGGAATGAGAAAAATACTGATAAGTAAGGCTTTAACGACAATAACAAAATACAGAAATGATACATACCTAATAAGTTATAGGTACCATGTGTTACCGGCAAGCGGGCTTTTCTTTAAGTTGGGTATTTAAACCTATTTTATTAACCGAAGTAACCGAACCATGCGCTTAATTTTAATATTAAACCAAAATTTTGACTTCACTTAATTTCTAACAAAATTTTAATTGCTAGCAATTTAGGTACAGTAAAGTAAATTGACAACTCAATACAAATGACACCCCTTATAATGTGGCTGTTTACTATTACGTTATTTTAAGCAGGGCACTTGACCTACATTGTACCTACATTGAAGGTGCACCATTAGGAAATTTAATATTCCAGTTAATTCACATAATTATGTTTTGCTAATAATATACATGGAAATAATTGCTAATGGAACATATTATTATCAGCTTCAGTAAATGCCCGCTTGCCGGTAGCGCACTGTGGGTATAATTAATTATATAATTTAGCTTCCACAATCTCCATGAAATATGACAGCTGTGTGTCGGTATTCATAATCTGTTCTAAGCAGAGGCGGCGTTCCATCAGAGCTGTTGCAGCTACGTTGATATCCACCAATCATATTCATTGGTTCACAGCATAGCTCTGGTGGAAACGGAAAGCTATCACATCCTCGCCTCATCCTCTGCCTTAATGGCGTAGATGGACATTAACTCGTTAATCCATTAATTAACGAAGTTAACAAAGTGCTTAACGGATTAACTTTTAAGTTAACTCCAAAAATTGTTAACAGACTCATTAACTTCCATTAACTTTCCATAAGTCCTACTCGCCAATAAACTAGGTATTTTACTTTGCCACTAACACTTTCAGACTAGTACGTCCATCGGGTGATGAAAATCCGTGGCCTATTTGTGTGAAATTGGGATATCGTTAAGTGACGCTTATAGATGAATATGCCGTTATGGTTATAGACATTCCTTCCATAACCCATACCAATATTTATTATAAGTAAAAAGTTAGTAACGCAAAATGCAAACTCAGTAAAGAGTTAACGGATTAACGATTAACGTTAACTTCCATTAAATCTTTCAAAAAGTATCGCTTTAACGTTTAACGCAGGTAACTTTACTATTATCGGATTAACGAAGTTAACTATTTGATTAAGGGTGCCCACCTCTGCTTAATGTCTTAATATTATACTCACCAGCAGAAAATTTGGCCCAAGTTAGAAAAATGCATTTTTATATATTAAAGATTATTTAATTTATTCAATTTATAGTTTGAAATTACGAAAAGTTTTTGAGCCAAATTTTCTGCCGGTGAGTGTAGTACAGGTAATGAACAAAGTTACATATTTGATTTCTCAGTGTCGCAGATCGACGACTTATAAACTGACTAAGGTAGGTATGCGGACTGCACAGGCTTTGTCTATTTTACTTGGCAATGGTCCCTTAATAACTACATTATACGCTTTGTATGTAATACAGACAGACAAATGCACCACCGTGATAAGTGCGCATTTCTTAAAATAGTTGTAATCTTTGTCTACATAAAGACCAGGGACTCCTAAGGGTCTGGTCCCTAAGGGTTGTCTGGTCTTTATTAAAGAGTCATTGTTAACCTCGAATGAGGGATCAGTCGTACTTTTCATCCCTCATTTCAGGGCAACAATTACCTTCTTCCTCATATTAGGTGTGAAAAGCAGTATGTGCCACCGGTAGCAACATTATTTTACGACATTTCATGTTTTTAGCAGCGGGCTTGATAGGCGGTGTGAAAAGCAATACGTGTAAAAATTATTTCCGTCTTGGGCGTAAACACATGAAACCCTCGCTACGCTCAAGATTCCACTTTAGAACTCCTCATCATTTTCAGGATTCTATTATATATCTTTCGCTTCATTCAGGATTCAATATGTGATAATTCTTTTTGTCCTAAATAGCTTGCCCAATGAAGTTATAAACCAATTAGAGGACAAACTCCATAAGGCCAAATATATAGTTAAAAAATATTTATGCAAAATTAACACTCACTTATGTAAGAATTGAGTAATAGATTAAGAAAACCCTAGCTTAGCTGATAATCTTAAAAATTTAGAGATTGTGCTAAGTTTTTTCTTTCCAAATATTTTTAAATGAATTTGTTAATGAAAATATACAATTTATTTATTTTTTAACCGCCCTCGCCGTAAATTCTATATTTATTTTTCTCCCTTGAGACACAATCTACTATTTTTTATCTTCTTTGTTTATACGACGGTGGCACACAAGCCTACGACCTACCTAATGGTAAGCAGAGACCGTAGCCTATGGACACTTGCAAAAAATCCAGAAGAATCACTCATGCGTTGCCGACGCTTTTTGACTTGAGGATTCGTTGTGTTAAGAGCTAGAGACATGTAAGAATATAATATACAAATATTACAACATCTTTTAGTTTCTTGCATGGATGTCGATATACGAGTATGTATATGTGCACGTTCACAGGCGCGCTTATCCCAGTTGAGCACTTACCCCTACTTTAATTACTTGTGGAAATATTATGAACTCGAGAATGAATTAGCAATGAAAAAACAGCATGGAATTCGTAGGTAGTCGATTATATATATTTATGGGGTATTTCCACCTGTTAGCTCTAATTTTTTGCACTGGTAACAGTATCTACGTGTCTGCATCACAAGTAGCGACACATATGAAGGCGTCAAAAGTCTTTATTACAAAGGATGATATCCTCATATGTCAAGCTACTTTTTATGCTGACTGTACCTACCAATAATTACTGGGATATATTTGAGAAAAGCTTTATTAGCCTCGGCGTCTTATTAATTAAACGGACTCGCAAGCTCGTCTGTTTAAAACTTAATAGGTACTCAGCCGGCAACTACTTCCTTCCCGGCCTCGACAATAATAAAAATAAAATAAATATTTGTGGACTATCTTACACAAATCAACCTAGTCCCAAACTAAGCAAAGCTTGTACTATGGGTACTAAGCGACGATATACATACTTATATAGATAATACTTAAATACATAGAAAACATCCAAGACCCAAGAACAAATATTCGTGCTCATCACACAAATAAATGCCCCGGCCGGGATTCGAACCCGGGACCTCCAGCGGATAAATCAGCGGGATAATGTACTATTATTAACTGTTGGTGGCCGATTTTTGAGTGTCGAACGCTCGACTTTTCACTCGACATCTGTCAAAACATCATAGTTTTTTGACAGATCTCGAGTGTAAAGTCGAGCGTTCGACACTCAAAAATCGGTCCCCTGGTTGTGTTCAATCATTTTTTGCCACCACCCAGTACCAGATGAGAAGAAAACCCAGCTGTTATCGTGGTAACAAATTGGTCGTAACAAGTGGAAAACCCATTAACCCTTTTACCGCCATAGTCGTATATCAAATAAAGTGACAATGTAAATGACAGCTTCGTGATATATTGACAAAGTTGAAAATTGCGAGTTGAAAATTTTGACATTCGGCGAAGGTTAAATTTAGAGGATCACCATATCAATTTTTTTTTAATTATATACACTAACCTATTCAAAAAATTGTATGAGCTAAGTATCCTAGTCTTGAAAATAAAGTATGAAAATATGTATTTGGGAATGTAACATGTATAGGTTAAAAATACTTGAAATTATTTCAGTTGGCCGAGTTGCGTCAAAATAATTCGTTCAAAATGGTATTTTACCATTCAAACAAGAAGGTTCAATATCGAATATCATTTTATATATGGTTATTGACACCAAATTAAAAAATCCATAATTTTGATATTTCTATATGAAAATTATAATCAAATGGTGAAACAGCCTAAGCCTAACAGTTCAAAGTTTTAGGATGGGGCATCTTCTGTCCCTTTTGCACAAAACATACATTGGTATAGAGAACAATCGTCATTTACTTGTGACGTACAGCTCTTTCTCTCCCTCTCTCTAACTAGCTACCTAGCTACATTAAAATTATTATAACTTCATATTTTTTTTAGATATTATGATAGGATTTTCATCATTCGGCATATTTTTTGGTCTGTTTTTTTTGACGTAATAAATAGTAATAATTGAGTCAATAACCCTATTTCGGCCAAAATAAAGAATTTCAACCTTACGACTATTTGGCAATTTGACGTTAAGGTATGACTTTGACTTAGATAACTGTGAATTGAGGATCTGTTTTGTAATATGGTGGTTACTTTAGCTGTCTTAAAGCCAAAAGTGTACACACACACACACAGCACACACACAATAACACAGCAGCATTCCTAAAAGAAATTTCCCACTTTTTTAAAACCACAGTAACAAATATGCGGATCATAGTCTTTGGAAGCTTGCAACTCCGAAGGAGTCACAAATGCATACAACGCGCATAAGCAGTCAATGCAGTAGGAGTAGATGGTACTTTTGTTTTTAAATATTGTCAAATTTACATGAAAATTCCATATTCATAACATAGCTTAAATTAAATTCTGTTCGTAAGTAGTTAAATAAAAATGTTTTGTGAAATCGAAAATCCTTACGAGTTTAAAAAACACGCGTCACGACTTACACTGATATGACATATGACACACTTAAACTTAATATAATTTGAAAGATCAACTTCGGACTAGAATAGGTTGAGATTTTTTAACAATAATAGATCTATACCTAACACATCTTTTTTTATTTTATATTATACATGCGATATGAACTACTCATACACTATATCTTAAGATATCACATAAGCAAACAAATATTATACATTTAGGCCTGAAAATACGAAAGACAACCTGTAAATTAGAATTTTACTTGTTAATTAATATTTTTTTAGGGCTTATTTACATAGGTTCGGTGGTCGAGGAGACAACAAAATGTAAAACAGTCCCTATCCCTATTTGGATAGGTTGTATTGTAAATGTAAATAACACAACCTATGCAAATAACGTGACTTGGCAAATCAAACTATCCTTCCGTATCACGCGGCCAATGGCGTGATACTACAGTATTATGCAATTGGCTAATTCAGCTCTTCGAGGTTCCCAGAAACTGATATTTTTACTAAATTTGACTCTGGTTAAAAAGTTGCCGACCTCTGGGCTAATTAGCAGTCACGTGGCTTGGTTTGTTTACATTTAGTTCAATACCTATCCAAATGGAGTATAGTCATATAATATAACGTAAAGAATGAGGGCTACCGCGTATGGATTCGCCGCTAGAGGCGCTAGTGTGACGTCAGTCCTCCGAAATGTCAAATTTCATAGTTTGTGGGTGGGTTACGCGGGTTTATGGCAAATTAGATTAATATGGTGACTATTTTGCAATTTCCAAGATTGATAATGGCAAATATGAGTTACGGATCAACGAATTTCAGTTCTTTGCGACAATTTTATTGCTCGTAAACTTATGTCATACTTTTTTCCGAACAAAACGGGACTGCGCTACAATACGGGATATTCGATAAAAATATTTACGTTGCGGTTTTAATGTATGAAATACGATTTCAACGTGTATTTGGTTTTTACGCCCATAGTAACCAATAACAAACTTAGAAAGCAGGACTGAGAGCACAGTGGCGCCAACTGGTGAGCGCAAAAACGGTAGCCCTCATTGGATATTCATAACTTGTCATTGGCTATAATCAGTGCAAAGACACATTACAATATAAAATAATAATAAAACGAATTGGATTCTTCCCAAACTATCCCAACATACAAGTTTTAATTGTTATTAAAGCTAAGCAAAAATAATCCTATGACTAGCTATCAGACTTCAAAATTTAAATATTGTACTTATGCAGTTAGCTGCCTTCATATCTTTATCTTTAACTATTATATAGAGTGCCCCAAGACTATGCGACATCAATGGAAAGTGCCTTAAATATCGTAGATAGGATATTTTGCTGAAAGAAGACATTATTGTAATTTAAAAAACAATTTAAACTGCATTCATAGATTTTTAAATAATATGTACATGATCGAACCGGGAATCGAACCCGCTACACGGGAAAAAAAATACCCTGTAGTTTATCATACCGATCGAAAGGCTTCATCATAAGGATTATTTTTTGCTAAATAACATTGCGTCAGAAATAAAAGGAAGACCATGAATTTTAACAACACATTTTTTTTTCTCGTGCGGCGTTTTCGATTCCCCTTTCAATCATGTAATAATTATTTAAAAACCTATGGATGCAGTTTAAATTGTTTTTTAAATAAAAAATAATGTCTTCTTTTAGTAAAATCTGCCATCTACAATATTCAAGGTACTTTCCCTTGATGTCCTATAGTCTCGGGACGCCCTGTATATTGGAATATAAAAATGTCTCTTATACAAATGCTCAGTAAATTCTAAAGTGAAGATGAAATAAATGAAGGCATGAGAGAGCAAGATATTAATATTTAAGGATCAGACAAGGATGGACTCATATCTCTTTAGTTTTATGGCTAACAATTATAGCTAAGGGCTTTGGTAATTCAAGTCATTTGGGTGCATTTCAATATAAATACTATGAACAACGAGAAATCATGCTTATTATATACCTAAGTATATATTTTTTACACTTGATTTACCAGAGGAAATCTTTTTTCTCTATCTTTTATGACAAATGGATTTCCGCTTGTATCACAAGTTGCTATGCAACACCAACACCTACCAACGTAATTAATATTAATTGATACATATCTGGCCCTGCATTCTCACAAAATCGTAGGTCAAGTACAGTCAAGTGCAAAAATATGTATCGAATGAATCCTCTCATAAATATGTACCAAAACCTTAATTCACCGACATAAGAGCTATGGGACATCTTTTTGTAAGTTGTATGCACCCATATTTTTGCACTTAACTGTACGTTATTTGTCACTAAAAATACACTTTAACACAATGTAGTCCAAAATATAAACGCGTGCCTTTTGAGATGGTGAGAAAATATATACACGGACAAAGTGATCAAAAATATGTAAACACGAGTTTACAGTTAAAATCATACGTTTGTTATGATATTCTAAGACGAACATGTAGGTATAACTTGAAATCATTTCTGTTGAACGAATTGCACCAAAGCAATTCCTTCAAAAAGCTACGTTACCGTTCAAACAATAAGGTTCAAAATCCAATAACATTTTAATGGAAATACGTTCAACGAAAAGAATTTCAACCACAATTAATGATCTCAACCGCACAATCAACAAACAGAACGCTATTGACATAACAGGTTAACCATTTAACCGCCGTCGTGATATATTAGACAAAAAGACAGTGTAAATAACACCTTCATGATATCATGATATATTATATTGACAGAGTTGAAAATTGCAAGTAAAATTTTTTTTAGGATTCCGTTGACCCTAAAATACTTTATGTCACACCTGGCCATAAAGTGGGAATTACCGCGCGGTCCGCGCGCGGATAACCCAACTTCCTGACCAGGGGGTGACATAAAATTTTGTTCTTGCCACGGGCGGTAGTAAAAAAAGCCTCAGATCGCATATTTATTGCTTTGCCGTCGGCTCGGGCGTCAAATACCTGCGAGCTGATACATTCTTTATTTACCGCCCTTTACTATTGTTTAATTGTTTATTAACCCTTTGACCGCCAAGAACCTATAAAGTGGTTGTGTGTCGTCGTGCCCACCACGCCAAAAACCACTTAAAACGTCAGAATGAAGGTGTACTTTGATCATGAATAAAATCATTTATGAACTGTTTTTATTGGTTTAGACATTACACCAATTCAACAGTGCTTGGCGTAGTGGGCACGACGACACACTATCGCTTTGGCGGTCACAGGGTTAATTCCCATTGACCTTGACTAATAACTATGGTGCGCGCCATCTACGAAGGCGCGCCCCTCCACAGCCCAAGCCGTACAACTGCGCACAGATTGGTATGAGATTCGCTGTGGAGTGGCGCATCATCGTGGATGGCGCGCACTATGACTAGTTATCTAAGTTGATCACCCGATGCTCTGCAAGGAGTGCTTGAACTGCAGCAGCTTACTCAGGTTGGCGTAGACCAAGTCCGGCGGGTCGGAGATGACGAAGTACACCAGTCCGAGGATCGATAGAACCGCGCGCCAGATCGAGAAGTGTGTCCACGTGTGGTAGAACGAGGGGATCGTTGGCTGGGGAAAATAACATCATTAGACCCTGGACATTTGTCGCAATGACGTCACAAAAGAGTAGTATGGGCACAGAATACTATAATAGTATTACATACAGAATGGCCAGGAACCCCCCGCGCCGAGGTCAGTTACCTCGTCCCTGAGACCTGCCTGGTGTCGATCGGGTAATTAAAGGTAACAACATACATACAAAAAAGAGGGAATGTTTGTTGCTCTGCGTTGATTGCGTGAAGAAAGTAAGAGAGTGCGACGTATCTTGGATGGTGAAATGAAAAGTTATACGTGCGTGCGTTAATTAGTATACGTGCTTATTCCTGTAATGAAAATTGGCGAGTCAGATAGTACATGATTCCAAGATAGGGGTAGTGGGAACAAAATATATCATGACATAGAGTTACGTAGCCGCATAGTGACGCAATATATGAGCTTCCACTAATCGTTCATAGATGGGTATCGTCCGGAACAGGGAACAATATACAATTATACATACAAAAATAATTGATGGAATCAGGTGTAAATAGCTTCGCGGAATTCAATGAGGTTTTAACGTTTTAACATTGTTTATTTTCCTGTAATGGCGAGCTATAGGCTAGGAAAACATCCAAGACTTACAAAATATTCATGATTATCACAAATATTTATCAAAAAAGCACACATCGTTATAATTTTCCCCTTCTGAGATCTGAACCTGGGGCCGTCAACTTCGCAGGAATGGTTACGTATTAGGCCGATCGTCGAATGATATTATAACATCACTACTATTTTAGCAGTCTAATGAATAAACATTTTTTTTTATCAACACTATCTATGGCCTGAAAGTAACTCACCGTGGTAACGTTCCCCTTATTGTTTGCGACGATTGGCGCGTATTGGTGGACCATGAGATCATGCGCGTAGCCCACACGAACGGGCCATGTATCACCAACAAAGGTAACTCACCGTGGTAACGTTCCTCGTATAGTTTGCGACCATTGGCGCGTATTGGTGGACCATGCGATCGTCGTACATGCGCGTAGCCCACACGAACGCGCCATATTATATTGTATCATCAAGTTTATAGCCTGAAGATAACACCGTGGTATCGTTCCCCGTATATTTTGTGACTATGGGCGCGTACTGGTAGACCATGAGATCGTCGTATATGCCCGTAGCCCACACGAACGGGCCATGTATAGTACCACCAACACTGTGGCTTATAACTTGAAGGTAACTCACCGTGGTAACGTTCCCCGTATATGACCATAGACGCGTAATGGTAAACCATGAGATCGTCGTACATGCGCGCAGCCGTACGCACAAGCAAACACGCCATGTATAGTATCACCAAAACTATAGCTTATGACTTGAAGGTAACTCACCGTGGTTACGTTCCCCGTATAGTTTGCGACCATGGGCGCGTATTGGTAGACCATAAGATCGTCGTACATGCGCGCAGCCGTACACACGAGCAAACAGGCCATGTATAGTATCACCAGCACTATGGGCTGGAAATATGGCTGCAGACCTCGGCTGAGATCTAAACTTGTCACGTCTAGCCTGCAAGTAGAAAACAGATTTTTCACACCTGCTATTCAGAAAAGAGTTATTGCTGCCCTCGAATGAGGTATCGAAGTCGTACTTTTTTTCCTTCATTTGAAGGCAACAATGACTCTCGTCCTCATAAAAGGTGTGAAAAGCAGTAGGTGCCATTAGGTAGTAAAATTATTTGTAAGACATTTCATGTTTTTAGCAGCGGGCCTCATAAGCGGTGTGAAAAGCAGTATGTGTCACGCGACTGTAGCAAAATTGTTTCCGTCTTGGGCGGAAACACTTGAAACCCTCGCTATGCTCGGAATTTTTATATTAATTATATTTTATATTATTTTTTAAATATATAATTTTGCTCCCTTGAGACACAATCTACTATATATAGTGTTAAAGTAGAGTTGATAGAGTTCATAAATATGTACGTTTATGTAGTACAATTATATCAGCACAACTTACCTATCAAGCACAGATATTAAACACAGCACACAAAGGAAGTAGTACGTCGCAACGTATGGCATAGTGACGACCGCGTGGAAGGAGAGATGTCCCGCGTCCATACTGTCCGAATAGCTTATAAGAAGTAAGTGCATAAGCGAGACGCCACCGAGCACACCGTGGCAAGCGTACGCGCAACTACGCCAGGCCTTCTGGACCGTTAACGCCACGTCAAGCGGCGTCAGGTCGCCCAGTCTGGAAATTTAAATAAAGAATGTTAACAAAAATCATTTTTACTTCTATTTATTTCAATCTGTATAGAAGTCCAGCCACGCCAGACCAGCCATCCCAGTACCCAGACTAACTAGACTAAACATCAAAATAATATTACTTCTACGGAGCGCGACGGTCGTAATCGTAATACAAATTTGAATAAGAAATTTGAACAGAGAGAGATACATGTTAGACATTAACGAGTAGTCGCTATCCGAACCTATCGAAGCGGAGGCATGAGACTCCACAATATTCGCATTAATACACAATAGGGAACATGCATTGTTTCATTGAACTAGCCTATCTTAAAGATTAACGGAGTAGGTAAAGATACTAATCACGGAAAACTTAAAATATGCACAAATAATTTATTTAATTAAAATCTAAAACCAACATTTCAAATTTCGCGCGTAAACGCTCACTGCCTTGACATGACGTCACTAGTGCAAATTTCAAACTTTCATGGCGCATGAAAATCATTTTCATCACAGAAAGAATACATTTTCAGTTTCAGTGATTGAAATGTCGGTATTAGATTTTAATTAAATATAATAAATCATTAATAATTAATATTTTTAAATTTTATAGATAGTTTTGAATGTTTTCCTCTGAAGTTAGTGAAGTGACTGACACGAGTGACGTCACTGCGCGTTTTAAATTACGTTTCAATTTACGTAACTTTAAATTAAAATATTTCGCAATAAAATAATAATTTCAGAATATGTCTTTCAGTAATACACTTGTAATCGCTACCATTACTAGATTACTGATATAATTTCTCGGTGTAATCTCAATGCATGTTCCCAATCACCGCTGATAGTAGTCGCTTCGCGTAGGCCAAGCCGATCAACGTGTTCGCTCTTATTGCATAGACATAAAGCTTTTTTTGACCGGCTCATACCTACCGACTCCGCGTCGATAGATTTGGGGAGACCCTAACAGAAACTGTCCATACAGAAGTATTCCTCTTGCTTGCTATGTAAATATAAATAGTTCATTACTCTCTTACTGTCACAACGAATCCTCAAATCAGTAAAGGGTCGGCAACGCTTCAAAGTCGTGAGCGTCCATAGGCTACGGTGTCTACGTACTATCAGGCAGGCCATGTGCTTGTGGTATATGAAAGTAATACAATGCATATTTGATGTATGCACAGAAGGTTGGAACAGGCCCATATTAACAGTGGCGTGCAGTCCATAAAGACAAAAAGACATTGCCTACCCTGACATTGTGACAGTCATTTATATTTATCTAGGCTTTATAATCAATGTTCAATGGATAAGTTTAATCACAAAACCATAAATTAACGTTAACGCCATGTATTGACTCTTCAAAGTAAAATTTCTGTTATTCCAACGCGATGCGGACTAATACATTATCACGCTGCACTAGCGCCGCCGTGCCGCCCTCTGCGGTGAAGGCAGAAACTATTTCTGCCTAGATTAGGCTACATTTATCTATGTGTGGGTGTGTAGCGACGCGGATTCACTGTAGTGTACACCTCTATAGCACGAGGCATACAGCAGCAAAACTCGCGCACACAAACGCACGGGTAGACAGTGCCTCATCCCGAGCGCCTACGACGAGCGAGATTATACGGCTGTTTGAAAAAGTTGCATTGGTCAAATAATTTGTGGAAAAAACGATAAATACGGTAACCATTTCGTTTTTTCCGGATATATTTGAATGACAAAGTTTGTTTACTTTTCTTCTTGGTCGCCATTGTTTGCATAAATAAAAATGTAATTGTTTGTTTGTTGTGTTGAGTGTTAGTGTTCGGTTCAAAGTGTGAAGTGATAGATTATGTTGGCAAAATGGATAATTTTCATTGTGAAAGTATGGTGTGTGCGTGCTAATAATAAAAGATAATACGTTTCAAAACTTTCTTTCCTTATACAAGTAGATTACGCAATGCAATAATTTTGGTAAGTCAATACTCATAGCTCAATTTTTTTTGCCTACCCTGTCAAAAAACTCTGTGCACGCCACTGCATATTAAATAGGGTTATGTCGCTTTATTACAGTATTCCTATAGCCACTATTCTAGGTTATATCATCACTTGTAATATAGCAATTGGCTATTTATTAGTATTTAACAGTAACAATAGTTTACTGTAACAATAACGCGTATTGCTTGTATAAGCATAACCTAAAATGTATATAAAGATAGGAAGATATTTAATAAAGGAATTCATTCATTATACTACAACCACTCGTGACCATCACCTCTACTCTCCCCCGTACCTTATAATAGTTCATGGCGACCCAGCCATAGGAACCACAAAGGAGCTTCTAGAACGCAGTCAGATCAAGAACGAATTAAATAAATAAATCAGGAAAAACGAAGAGGAAACGAAAAAAGAAGATCCAATTTTAAAACTATTTGAATAACGAAGATTATTTTATGAAGCAAGAAGAATGAAGTTAAAGAAGATTTCAATGAACAATAAACGTATAGTTAAAGAAGAACAAAAGTTATTTTGAAGAACGTGAAGAAAGAAGAAATCAAGCAAGAACATAGAAGAGCGTTGTCCAGGGTTATCCCGGCTCGCAGATTCAAGAGGTGTCCAGGGTTATCCCGGCCCATGTTCGAGGGAGTCCAGGGTTATCCCGGCCCGGATACAACAGCAGCCGACGCAGCCGTCACGATGGAGAACCACGGACGAGTTGCCGCCACCACAGCATCCAGGACGAGCGAGAGGATGACGAAACCAGGACGCGCAGGACAGGTCACGTAATAGTGACGTATATTTTTTAAATAATTTTACTGAATTCGTATTTTTTTTTAAAGTAATTTGTCTCTTTTAAGATTAATTAATATGAAAAGGTTGTCGCTGAAAATTTTGCATTCCATTTTCGTGTTTCATAATAGTTAAATATGTCTAAAATCATAATTTTTTTAATAAATCTAGTGTCACTAAGTATTTAATAAAGTTAGCCTACATAATTTTATATTTCGCAATACAATACGAGTAGCGCGTGCCATCCGGGGTCAGCGCGCTAAACGCGTCAGCAAAAAACTATTACTAGGTCGCGCGTGTACACCGATTTAAAGTAACTTTAATATTCAAGTAAATGAAATTTGATACTCAAACTTAGGAAATTTTACATCAATAGAGTTAACAATTATACTTTAACTGATTATTAGACTGATCACCTGATAATTTAGTGAGAGTTTAATCGATTATTTGCAGTTATCTTTTCTTCTCTGCAGGAAGATTAAGATTTATTAAGACCAGAAATTTATTTAGTTACAATTACAGAAATAGCTTTGAACAATAATTTAATATTTTTTCAGTACTTACGTATGGTAAGGTAAATAAGTAGTTGAGTTGAAAGGAAGTTTAGTTAGAGCACATGTCCTTTAACTTGATCATGACGAGATCAACCGTAATCCTTCGTGAAAGTTCTTGGAGACTTATAATGTCTTAATGTATTAGTGACTCTAAGTACAGGCAGCCGAAGAGGTATAGGCCTGATATGCCGATATTGTTTAAGGGTGACCATGCCCTTGGGTAGCCATTCCCGTGTATGTTGTTGAGATGAAGGTGCGCAAAGATGCGTAGCCAGTTGAGTCTTTTTGTAGGGTGACCATGCCCTGGGTAACCATTCCCGTTTATTTTATTAGGAGCTGAAGACTCCAACGGCATTAGATTATTAATGAGATGTACCGATACCAATACCGTAATGATAATACAATACGCTAATAAATAAATATTGAGATAGATAAAAAGTAGAAGAATCGCGTATATTAGAATTTCTAATATTCTATATATATTCTAGAAAGTCAAAGATTTATTTTCATTATAATTACTAAACATTATAATCAACTCTTGAGTACATAAAATCATAAATAATTAATTTTCGTACTTGTACCTACAGTGACACTAGACCAGACTTAACACAGGAGAACCAGTTTTTTATTTTTATTTTGAATCATCATCATCAGCCTATATACGTCCCTTTGCTGGGCACAGGCCTCCTCTCATAGATGAGAGGGATTAGGCAGTAGTCCCCACGCTGGCCCAGAGCGGGTTGGGGACTTCACATACAACTTTGAATTTCTTCGCGGATGTATGCAGGTTTCCTCACGATGTTTTCCTTCACCGAAAAGCTAACGGTAAATATCAAATGATATTCCGTACATAAGTTCCGAAAAACTCATTGGTACGAGCTGGGATTCGAACCCACGACCGCCGCTTGACAGCCGCATGCTTGAACCACTGGGCTACCGTAGCTTATTTTGAATAGTTATGTTAAATTAAGTATTTACCTAATATAATTTCATACTTATAGCAGTTCTCCAAGTTTATTTTCAAATTGTAAGCAAGTAACATGCGTTATTTTTTTCTCTGCCACCCCGGGGGTGAAGGGAACTTTCGGGGGAGGTGTAATATAGCAATTGGCTATTTATTAGTATTTAACAGTAACAATAGTTTACTGTAACAATAACGCGTATTGCTTGTATAAGCATAACCTAAAATGTATATAAAGATAGGAAGATATTTAATAAAGGAATTCATTCATTATACGACATCAACGCGAGTCTATCACATCTACCATCTCCCCGCATACCTTATAATAGTTCACACTCATTAGGCCTGCAGTATGCCAAACTTCAATACTTTCAAACTTGTACAATTTCATTACAAGTCAATGGATGTGGAGATCTTATAAATTGATCATTATTAGGGGTGTGTGTGTTTGTTCGCCATCCACGAAGGCGCGCCCCATGCCGTACAACTGCGCACAGATTAGTATGAGATTCGCTGTGGAGGGGCGCGTCGTCGTGCATGGCGCGCACTATAAAGATTTTAATGCCGTTTTCAGCAATGTGGTAGAAGTATGCGATATTTCTACCAACTAACTCAGAAATGCCCCAAAATACTACCGCCAATTCGTAAAAAACGTGTCAACGAAAGTGAGCCGGTTGAAATATTCCACAAACCTCAAGTATTTATCTTCATTTCTGGACTGCTGTGATTCCAAGATCCTATCCCTGGACACGGCTCTGAAGGTCCCTCCACCTTGTAAGTAAATCTTCTCCGGTCTACGGGACCCGAACGGGTTGAGCCTTTCATCATTGGGTGATGTCAAAGGTGAGGGTGATGAGAAGGGATTGTCTATGTATTGCTCGTGGCTCGGCATGCTGGATTCAAGCGTTTCCAGCATTGCTGATAAGTCTGTTGGCCGAGCTGGAAATATTTTTAACACTTCAGTTTCCTACTGCAGTAGAGAGCTAGGCTGGGTTGCACCAAACTGTCTGTAATCGTAAGCAGTGTTCGTCAAAATCTGATTGTATCGAAAGTTTGACAAATTTCTATGGGATGACAGCTGCCGGCGCCTTATTTAACGATGATCGGTCTGTATTCGTACATTAGTGCAACTGGCACTTAATGTTAGTGCTGATGTACGGTATGTATGATGGTTAAGGCAAGGCAGTCCTACTGCAAACGTCGCGCTCTAACACGCGCGAGTGTACAATTAACCTCTCTACAGAACTCTGCGTGTAGTTTTCGTGAATATTTAGTACATATTGATTGATTTTTGGAATACTGGGGAAATAATCATCATGAAAGTTTATTTTAACAATGATATTTAGGATTTTTTCACCGAGTCTTTACCAACTAAGTTATTAAGTAAGCATTATTAAGTTATTATTGTAAAACTTCAATGTCGGGCTGACAGGGTGAACCCCATAATTCTATGCTGTAAGTCCATATCGGTTTGATGATACATTTTGTAGATCAATACTTTGGTTTTCCAAGCTTTGTTTTGTCTGTCTCCCTATAAGCCAATAGGTATGCACATGCAATGATGATAGTAATTTGAATATGTACTCATAAATATTCTTACCTGGTTTACTTGCACTTTTACTCTTAGTGCCAGTTTTGAACACCCTAGGGCTGACATCACTACCATTGGCATTGGTATCCTGTCTCTCATCCCTAACTTTCCGTCTCGTTTTCCGAGACTTGTGGTCTTTTGATGATCCATTATTGTTTTCAACATCATTCGCTTCAATGTCCAGTTCACCGCTTAGTGTTACAACTTCATCTTTGTTGTATTCTTTTAGATAATCATCAACCTGTAAAAGATAGAAAGTAATTTGATAACTAGCAATCAAGTAATATAGCTCTTCATCATTTTACACTGTGAAATAGTAAGTAAAATTATTGTTAAAATAGTGCCAGTGCAGTGTAAATGGAATTGTTCAAATTGCAATTCTATTTATCTAACATAGTTTAGTAATTATAAGTATGAAGACACCAGATATGTTTGCTTTTATTCCATTACTAGTTATTGCCTGCGACTTCATCCGCATGGAACTCGTGTAACGCAAAAGAATTTTTAAGTTGTACCTAATTGCTATTTAATAATAATAAAGACATTTATTCAACTAAGTTGCATTGGTACATGACATGATATAAATCCCGCATAGAATTATGGTTAATTATTTATTTATATCAGGCGCTTACCTAGACATTGCTTATAATATTATTAGTATGAAAGTATGGATGTATTAACTTTGCTAATAATTTAAAGCACTAAATAGTAAATTAATATTTCAGTGTTTTTTTTTTTGTGATTAATCACCGGTATGACCAAAGATCGGAGAAAGAGACCAAAGAAAGGGTTATCAACCATAACAATTATGAAGTATGTGAAATAAACTATTTGTATATTAAGTTTCTATTCTAGTTTGGTCACAGAAATATATCAAGATAGAAGGAACGAGTGTATGTACCTCGCGTGGCGAAATTACGTCCCGGAGACACAACTGCTCGCCGCAAACTTCAGTGTGCTCCCGATCGCGTTATGCGTGCGACGCCAGGTTTTAAAAACAAAATGGTTCGTTGCGCAATAATTAATTGTTCAAACACTTCCAAGAAAGTTGGAGCTGTTAATCGAGGTATTTCCTTTCATTGGTAAGTACAATTTGTCCTTAAATATCTGTTAATAATTAAAAAACGAAATATTTTATTATTTTCATCATAACGGTAGCGGGCGATTGTGTGTCAACGCTAGCTTTCCATTGCGGCTTTAATTTGACGAGCCAGACTTGGCGTGCGTTCAAATCCGGCAATGTAAAAATAAGCTATTCAAACTGTCGAGTCACGTTCAAGGTCGATAGTCATTTTTTCTGTCAAAACTAAAGAATAGTGCTGTGCACTGCGATTTTCTTACTCGATTATTAAAATTGAATTTGAAAACAGAAGAAATAATAATTACGTTCTTATATTATTATGCAGCTATATAATGTACCTAGTGCAAAACAAATATTATTAATCGCTTTCCTCTTAGCTTCTAATATTTCTTCGCGGGACGTCTTTGATTTTTCCATGGTCTGTAACAAAGAATATATAAAAAACCGGCCAAGTGCGGGTCAGACTCGCGCACGAAGGGTTCCGTACCATTATCTATAAAAACGGCAATAAAAATTATATCTTTTGTATGGGAGCCCCCTTAAATATTTATTTTATTCTTATGCATATTAAATTAATATGCATTTGTTGTTATAGCGGCATCAGAAAAACATCATCTGTGAAAATTTCAACTGTCTATCACTTTTCATGAGATACAGTCTGGTGACAAACGTACGGACAGCGGAGTCTTAGTAATATGGTCCCGTTTTACCCTTAGGGTACGGAACCCTGAAAATGGTACACGTTTATAGGTACTTAGTTAATAACTGGAGCGGCTAATATGTACAAATTATTAAAATGTAACGCAATTTATTGGTTATTAGGTAGGTACCTACCTACATTTATATTTTTCGATTTAAATTCTGAGCTTACTCATTTCCTCTGTCTAAACATTTCTTCTGTCGAAAAAAAAAATCATTTCCTCTGTCGGTTTTCTTATCGATATTTTAAATCGATGCATAGAATCGGTGCCGAGTTCTAATACTTCTAATCGATCCTTTTGAATCGTTTTCGCGCGGCTTATGTTTCTCATCACTAAATTACGCTCGTGACGTCAAAGTACCTACGCAAAATGTTACACGCTCGGTCTCCCTACAAATTGCCGAACTCTTTCCTTCTATCTTGATATATTTCTGTGAGTTTGGTTATAGCAAAGACCCATAGTAAAAGTTACCTTTTCCAATGCACTGAGACTTGATCCAGGTACTTCAAAATCATGCAAATCTCTATCTCTATGCTTCGATGAGTGCCGTTTCTTCTTTCTATAAGACGGACTCCTTTTCTCTCTATGCCCACTTGACGGTCTGGACAATGTCTTCATATACTTCTCATCCAACCCATTTGGATCATGAGAGTAAAATACAAACGAGGGATTCTTATCGGACTTCTTAATTTCCTTTTCGACAAAGCCCAGAATACCTTGCTTGATTTGGTCATGTATGGGCAGCTCTATGTCTAGCGATTCCTGTTCAGATTTGATCCAGCTGTCGCGTTTAGACTTGTCTGTTGTTTGTTCGTCGGCAGTAGGCGCTTCAACTGCTTCTGGAGGCTCTGTATGTCCATTAGAGAGTTTTCGGGACCCGGATCGACTCCGTGGTCGCGACTTACTTTTATGCTTTGGGGAAGGCGATCGAGCTGCGGAATGAACTTCAACTATCTCCTCCCTCACATCCACACTCTTTCCAGGCTTCATTTTGTACCAACTCTCATTAAAACCTACGCAAGACTGATCCGCAAAGTAATGCTATCTAAAGAACTCAAGACTTATAAACAAACACTTCCACTTCTTAAATTACGTTTAGGAATCACTACATTAATTGAAAGACAATTCTTTTTGGTCTTTATTTATTCTAAGATAGATTATCGTTAAAAGAAAACAAAAAACGAAACAAAGCGTATCTAAATGTCAAATGTCATGTCAATCCTCTATGACGTCAGTGTGACGTCATGTCTACTGTGCTTTGCGTTCCATTCAACGCAAGTAACATGCTGTTTAATCTTCTTTTATCTGCTAAATAAAGTATTTGATGAATGATTGCCTAGGCACGCACAAGCGACTTTATCTCAGCAACTTTCATTTGTCTCTGTCCCATAGACCACCCCATAGACTTAATGAGTAAATCAAAATCCCATCAAAAACATTACATGTAAAAAGATGCAAGTCTCGCAACACAGTTCTTCTAAAACAAAAAAGTAATGATATGTAATGTTAAACCAAGTCGGTTATATTTTATTCAATAGCACCGGAGGGGTGTCCACAGAACAAGATTTCCACCGACTTGCATCGGCATTATTTTATTATTTTAAATATATAGAATGACTTGGCCATCGCACGGCTACATAATGGCAAAAGAACAATAATCGTTTCTAATCAGGGTCACCAGGTGTCGCGACGGAGGTCGCGATGTAGCCTATATTCCCTGATGAAAACACAATCTGACAACCTCCTTACTAAAGATTGACTTACTTTAATTTGTTTATGGTAAGATATTTAAAGTTTCTGTCATTTGAATTCTAAATTATGAAAGCAATGTTTCACATAAAAATCAGTGCGAAAATACAGTAATTACAAAGATAAAGTTGACTGAAGAGCTGATGCTGGTATAATGAATTTAACCTTAACGGAAGACATCGGTGCTGACCGGGTCGCTGAATTTGGAGCTAAGTAGTAGCCCATAAAAGATTGTAGTGTAGAACCAATATGACTTGTGTATAGCATGGACAGACCTTGTAGCTAATAAAGTAAAGAGGTGCCTCGAGGGGGTTTGAAATCATATGTTGAGCTCTACAATAAAGTACACGTGTCCCTCGAGGTTTTAGTGCAGCTCCTGGTTGAGCACGAATGGTGGTGGTAACGGGCAGTAGGCCCCTTCTCGTAAGTGGCATGTTCCCAGGGATGGATGTTACACCACGCCGGTACGTGAAGTACAAAGAATCCTCTAGTATCCATGCGCATGTGAAGTAAAGTATCTTGGTGATGATGAGTTTGGCTTGGCCTATGATGTGGTCGAACCCTGGGTCGATGTTGAGATTTCGTAGTAACAAGGTCTGTACATTGAGTTTCTGATGAACCCAAGAAGCGGTTTATTCTTAAGGACGACTGAGGTCCAGATTTAGCTTTGTAAGGGCATAGTGACATTGAAGTCATAAGAACCTTTTAAAACAGGTGGTGAATGTGATGACCACCGCAGCTTCATGGTCACATCTTGTACATCAGCAGACGAGTTGAAGTCTATCACCACAGATTCCATTATGAGGTATGAGATATGTTTATTACCATAACTTACACACTTACATACATATAATATACCAAGTACCTAACAATAATGCGAAGCAGATGCTCAAGTACATTGTGTTACAAGTGATAATAGATCAACTCTGTTTAATAATGCAATTCAGGCAAATAACCCTTTTGTACGCCAACGGATTTCCCCACGGTGGCTACAAAAATTGGTAGAGATGCTTGCTGGGATATTGACGGCATTTTGGGGAAGATGTCGTTAGTATCGCTGGTTTTATTCAAAAACATAAATATTAAAATGTTTATTTTCTACATGAGTATCACAATGGAACTAAAATCTTGTGATAAAACGAAGTGTGTTGGTTTGGTTTAACATAACTCATATTATGCAATCGAATAATAAATGCGACCAATGTCTTGTGTTGCCATCTATGGGTGAATAATAGAAACGACACAATCGTGTTACTATGAAGTAAGCAAAATGCTTTAAATGCACCACCATGGTTCGAATAGCAGAATATATTTAATACAATATCTGTGTCCAGTATTGAATGTACAAGGTGGCTAATTACAATATTCTTACCGACTAATTATATGAGAATGTACTAGATTCCGATAGTATTTGAGAACTTAAGTCAATACTAAGAAATGCTATTAAGAAAATAAGATAATTAATAATTACCAATTACGTAAAACGATCTACTAGTCTATTAGACATAAAAAGGAAAGATATGGGAAGTCAGTTTGTGTCTCATCAGCCCCGGTAGCATGATAGTCTATACCGTCACGTTATATGACCAAAATGTATGAAAACGTCACATAAAACATTACGGTATAAATAAGCGATCTTAGCCTCTCAGGAGGAAGGAGAATGAAGTTAATCTATGAAAATATACACGATATAATAACATGTGGAAGCGAATCCTCAGATTTTATAAGGTTTGGCAACGCGTATGTGATTCCTTTGGAGTTGCGAGCTTCTGTAGGCTGCAGTGTCCGCTTACAATTAGGTGGACCATATGCTTGTTTGCCACTGCCGTAGCACAAGTAAAAATAATAATTTGATTAAGAATTAATCTTTAAATGTTTTCTAATATTCATGGAAATGTGACCCGTGTTGGTTCAGATAATGTAAACATACCTTAAGGTTTCAGTATGACAAGATACAAATTCTATTAAGATTGACAGAGAAGGACATATCTCTTTGAACCTTTCTGTCTAAATACCTCTATGAGGTTGTATTAAAACTTTTATAAAAGTAATAAGAACTCAAACTCAAAATCGATTCCTTTTATATTGAAATTGAAACATTAACTTAATTTCACAAATTTCACAATGCTTTTCAATTTGTCCATGAGAGTATCACATTGAAATATCCACATATGATTTGTGAAGTGACAGAATGTTGATAAATTTTACCTTCGTAAAAGTGAAATAAAGTGATACAAGTAGGTGCAATAAAATACTAAGCGGCTATATCAAGAATATTAGAATAATTTGCCGAAAGAAGGGTGAGTGTTATGATTTTCAATTACCGCACGTCGCAATGGCGTATTTATGTTCGTATAACAAATATTTAGAATTACCGCGTAAGTTTGTGTTGAGTGACGTATTTTGAGTTAAAGTTCAAATTTGCGAGAAATTATTAGACAATATTAAATAAGTGTGGGTCAAACATATTACCTACTAATACTTAATTAATGCATTTGTTGCACAAGATCCTAAGTCTTTTGTGTATTTCTTGGTTGTAACATAGGCTCATTGATTTTGGATGAAATTTCGACGTACGCAATGGTTATTTAACGACGCGGTCATGATTTACGTCGCACAGCGAATTATCAAAATTGTTGGAGAAAAATGACAACATTTCGCATTTCATTTTACCCTCGCGGCTTGAAGCAAAAATCCATTTAGAGATGTGAACTTACTGAGCTATATAGAAATAGTAAGAAAATACGTTTATTTAACATCAACATCATAATAACATTAAATAGTGGATTTTTATATCTGATAGTTCTAGAAAAATTGCATATACTAAATATGAAGCCATTACTAAGTTGAATAAGAATAATCAATGACTTGACTTATGTATTCTATTTAAACAATAAAACCTGTATGTGGATACGACATTGACAATTATGACATCGACACAGAAGACACTTGTTAGTTGTGAGTGTCAAGTGAAGTAATCGAGTTTAAATCTTTCGAACGTCTCCGTCTCTATCTCATTACCTTCGAGCGATAGAGAAAGAAACTTAAGAATTTCGATCTTTGGGTGGTCAGGATAGACCCCCTAAAATTTGTCACTGTCACTGACGCAGGTGACACAGATACAGTATAACTTTTTAACTTATAGTTCAATATTTGTCCAGAGTGCAAATATTATTCATACCAAATACGTACATACGCCCTTTTTAGAACGTGGCAGTTGACTGTTCAAGTTAAATAAGTGGGATTTAATGAAAATATACTGAACAGGAAAGATACGTAACTCCTAACCTTCGAGTACTGTTAAATACCTAAATAAAATAGAAGGGTTAGCAAAATGAAGTATTGACAATTCTTTCTTCAGGTGTATGAAATGAGTACTTACTATGATAAGATCAATTAGTTCCGAGACCTTTTATACAAACTAAAAGTTCAAATGCATATTACCTACATACCGTGTTATGCTTTGATAGATTACGCTAGAATCGAATTAGATGCACTTGACGGATCTCTCATTTTCTATAGAATAGGTACACGTATTCAGAACGTATTGTTCATGAAATCTTATTTGTATTATAAATAATGTTTATTATTACACAGTACGCATCTTATTGCTACAAGGGTCAATTTTATTTGGAACTATACTTTACATATTTGAACTGCTAGGAAGTATTTTATAAAAATATTTGTTATCAGACATTATGGAAAGATCAATTAGTATTGAATGAAGAATACATTATATATACAAATAAATTGCACAATATCTCACTTAATTGTCAACTATAAGGAAAAGGATAATAAAACATGGAATGGTTTCTAGGTATCTTTCAGGAAACATGGAAGATATTTTATTGAAACGTTTAACAACATTTACGACCAATCCATAGGTCACTGGTTCAGATCCGGTTCGAAGGACCATTAATGTGCGAGTACCTGCTAACTCTCACATTTACTTGATAGGATTCTTGATAATTGTTTAGAACACGAAAGACGATTTCTTGATTTAATCTTGATTTATTTATCTTGATAGGTGTGCACACTTATGAATAGCGAACGTAAAGTGAGGTGAATTGACTTATTTGCTAATTACGAAATATTATACAAAGCAAATGCTGATGGTGCAATGACGCACGCGGGAACGCGCCATGTAATTGTACAATAATATCGTTAGCTAGTAGCGCCAAACTTTGAATTCATGTCGTTTTGGAGCAATGACCAATTAGAACTGAGTGCAGTTGCTGCGTCAAAGTTGCAATCCTTACTTAATCGGTCAACACTGATCTTTATCAGTATTTCAACATATTTACAACATCCAACGCAGATTCTAATCTACTACTTTACTACTCGAAGGAGAAAAAGCTTTGGCAGAGCTGATCGCAATAATACAACTAGAGAAGGAACCCAAGCCAATGGGAACTGTTTCCACTAGTAATCGAAGTAAGCTGCCAGAGCTACAACTGCAAACTTTCAATTTCTTATTCTTAATTCGAATATCGGTTAGAGATGTTTACGAGACGTCGATATATTTTTGCACATGAAACAGCTGCTTTGATTTGGACTCCTCTAGCTAACGAATCAGTTATATTAAGGGTGTCAAATTCAGATTCAGATCTTTTATTTGCTATAAGTACATGTACATGCAAACACATTCATCAAATTAAATTAAAATAAAAATACTCTTTGGAAAGCGAAGTTAAGAATATGATTAACAATCTTGAGACTGTCAACAAAAACTATAAGATAGCCGTGTATACGCTTAAGGAAGATTTGGTAGACACGTACAGATTGTGGAAGCTAAGCCACACTTTACAAAATGAAACATGCAATGAAGTTTGAACATTGTCGGAGAACTTTGGACGACTTTGAAAGACATCTTCGTATTTTATAGTCCTTAGGGATGACGTCAATCATAACTACCTACGTATTCTGATTATGGAAAGTTTTCTGAAGATATTATTTATGAAATGAAGTTAAAGCTTAATTCCGATTCTAACAGAGTAATGAGAAAACAACTTAACATTGTATTATCCACCAGTGAAGATACAAAGGGGCACCAAGGTTTACCAAACCAATATCTAAATTTATTAGAAATGAAAGGATTTTCCAGTGGAACAGACCTGGTCCTAGTACTTCTGCTTTCGCCGGAACCTTTGCACCAAGGAAGTGAATATGAACAACGTAAATTACGGTGTATATTGTGTCAAGATAATCATTATAATGACCAATGCACAGTGTATAAAACATAGGAGGATGGAGAAAAGATATTAGGTAACAAATGCTACCTATGTTTTCAGACTGTACATTTAGCTTCAACATGTCATTGACATATTACATACGTATTGTAAGTCTAAATTTAAAGGTCATAATAGAGCTTTAGGCCCAGAAATATTCGTATCCGAAGAAAATATGAAACTTGTTAATGTTTTACCGCTTTATCAGGTGACAAACTATATACTTATAAATAGATATATAAGTTGGTACTCTTTGGTTCTGTTATCTAACAACGTTGAAGAAACAATGCATTTGTGTATAAACTTTAAGCTTTTTAAAATATTTCGATTAACACACGTGATAGAGTTCTAGTTCCAAAGAATTTGTGGAACATATACCTGACACATGTTAAGATGTGGTAGTAAAGATTTTAAGTTTGAATTAAGATTTGAACAAGGATACTTTTCAATTAAAAGTGAAAAACAATAACAAAGTAAACTCTAGAAGAGGTGTGTGTGTTGATGACAATAGTTTTAATTGATGATCTATGCTTCTTACCTGATCTATGATTCTTTGCAATTCTTACCTGCTAAATTACTACTTCAATATTTGTGAAAGACAAACGCAAATAGGATGATCGTCTACCAGAGACAGTCACAGACAAATGGAAAACCATTCTAGAAAGTTTCAAGTCAATTAAAATTATATGCTTACCGAGAAATATACGCGTCAAAACAAGATTGCGAAATTCACGCATGCCTATATACCTACTACAGTGAACAGTGAACTAGGTGAAATTGTTATTGGCAAATCGAGATTAACCCTATAAGGGACCTAGATAGCCGAATAATTCTAAGCTTTCTTATCGATAGTAGACTGATCCATTACGTTTCTAAATGTCTACAAATGGAATAATTTGACAAATACTATGGACTGATAGTCAAATACTAATTTGGTATAACTCAAATAAACTGGAACCGTTCGTATTACGAAGGATTGAAGAAATCAAAGTATGTTACGTCGAATTTGAATCTCGATAATGAAGTAACTAGATGGTTCAATTTTAATGAGTAGTAGCAGTAGTAATAAACACACTATTGTACAAATCAAGTACTTACAAGGAAAAACAAACTTAATAGTAGACATATGTACAAAGGCGAACTTATCCCTTTAAGGGATCTCTACAACCAACCTTTGAGAAAAATGTGAAGACATTTTATATGGCAAACATACTGAACAACATGTACAAGTGACAAAATTGTGTGACTAATTGTAACTAAAATTTCCCGAAGAATTATGGAATCGAAATATAACGGAATAAATATGTAATAATTTTTTGTTCAAATATACCGTAACATTATTAATTTCTAAAGTCAATAACAAGTCATATCAATAGAATCTTACTACTTAACTAGTATACAATTGACACAAACATGTCTAGTTAAATAACCCGCCCCGGATCATACCGGGTGAAAATAAATACACGTAATATAATAAATACATAAATACATATGAGTATTTACAACGATGGTTGAATGGCCTAGTTTTTTATTACAAAATCTAACCGGCTGACCAAGTTTATCCTGTGAGTTATACTTCCCTTTTGGCGGGGGAAGGTCTTCTGAATGAATCTTTACAAACGTGGTTCCATTCAGAAGATGTTGAAGATTCACACCATGAGAGGGAATGACTTCCATTAGATAAAGAGAATGTACAACCTGAAGTGTCATCTTTCAGATAATATTCCTGAACCAGTAGTTATAGAGATAAATAAATAAATATTTGGGGACAATCTTACACAAATCAACCTAGTCCCAACCCAAACTAAGCAAAGCTTGTACTGTGAGTAGGTACGATGCGACGATACACATATAGAGATGAGAAAAAACCTCTGAAGTACAAGAACTTAGAAGTCTTTAAAGACAGTTCTTCTCGGATGAAATAAATGGTAAAATAACTCTTGTTCGAAATTTAAGATCTTTCTCAGAGGGAGTTAGACATAAAATATGATTGTCGACTGACGTATACCTGTCATATGAATCCAATGATTTTTCCGAATTGTGATTTCACTTAAAACGTCAAAAGAAGACGCTTGAAGATAATTTTCGTATTGGGGTACTTACTTCACATTCTCAACTTAGTACCTATGTCGACGCTTTGGATACCTTATGGTCTGAACACAAGTACAAAATATTATATGCAAATTCCACAATGTCGGAAGCATGATGTGGGACAAAATATCTTACTATGTACTCCTACATTACCGTCAGAAAGAGTAAAGATGAATAATGTTACACACATGTGAGAACTAATTAAATCGATTTTATGCTAGTAAAGGACAAGAAAAACATGGATTTGTTTATCCATATGTTTGGTGTTTCGAGTTATTCATATTGAAGTGGTTAACGAAGAATGTTCACTTGCATCTCGACAATTCATCACCACAAGAGCGTCATACTCTAAAATTGTTGGATAAAACTCTTGAATTCAATTCTACTACATTTATACAAGGGTGAAAACGTGGTGATATTATCATTAACAAATATAAGGGTATGTTCATCGATCGATAAAAACTTCACAAAACAGATTTCACGTTATATCCATCATCTGTTATTGATTCTAGAAATAGATTGTTAAACAAACTACACTGGAAGGAAAGTGGTTCTATGCGATTCCTATGTGGATACATGGTTCCACCGTAAACTGATAACATAGATACAGCCGATAACAGGGATGCAATAACTGATTATATAGATGTGACTGATAACGTTAATTACATCAATGAAACTGATCGGATGGACGAGACATATAGTAGTTTACGTTAAAGTAGAGCGCAGGAAAATTAGATAAAGTCGTAAATATTACATTTGGGGAAGTCGAACAGTACGAAGACGAATTTATACAAATTGCTACTGGGGAAGAGAGACATAAGATGACTCTAGCGGTCCAAGACTTGGTAAAATTAAAGTATAGACCTGCCACTTGATGACTAGAATAATTATCAAACTCTACCTCGCCTTGTTGGGAGTGTCGCGACGGAGGTCGCGATGTAGCCTATATTCCCTGATGAAAACACAATCTGACAACCTCCTTACTAAAGATTGACTTACTTTAATTTGTTTATGGTAAGATATTTAAAGTTTCTGTCATTTGAATTCTAAATTATGAAAGCAATGTTTCACATAAAAATCAGTGCGAAAATACAGTAATTACAAAGATAAAGTTGACTGAAGAGCTGATGCTGGTATAATGAATTTAACCTTAACGGAAGACATCGGTGCTGACCGGGTCGCTGAATTTGGAGCTAAGTAGTAGCCCATAAAAGATTGTAGTGTAGAACCAATATGACTTGTGTATAGCATGGACAGACCTTGTAGCTAATAAAGTAAAGAGGTGCCTCGAGGGGGTTTGAAATCATATGTTGAGCTCTACAATAAAGTACACGTGTCCCTCGAGGTTTTAGTGCAGCTCCTGGTTGAGCACGAATGGTGGTGGTAACGGGCAGTAGGCCCCTTCTCGTAAGTGGCATGTTCCCAGGGATGGATGTTACACCACGCCGGTACGTGAAGTACAAAGAATCCTCTAGTATCCATGCGCATGTGAAGTAAAGTATCTTGGTGATGATGAGTTTGGCTTGGCCTATGATGTGGTCGAACCCTGGGTCGATGTTGAGATTTCGTAGTAACAAGGTCTGTACATTGAGTTTCTGATGAACCCAAGAAGCGGTTTATTCTTAAGGACGACTGAGGTCCAGATTTAGCTTTGTAAGGGCATAGTGACATTGAAGTCATAAGAACCTTTTAAAACAGGTGGTGAATGTGATGACCACCGCAGCTTCATGGTCACATCTTGTACATCAGCAGACGAGTTGAAGTCTATCACCACAGATTCCATTATGAGGTATGAGATATGTTTATTACCATAACTTACACACTTACATACATATAATATACCAAGTACCTAACAATAATGCGAAGCAGATGCTCAAGTACATTGTGTTACAAGTGATAATAGATCAACTCTGTTTAATAATGCAATTCAGGCAAATAACCCTTTTGTACGCCAACGGATTTCCCCACGGTGGCTACACCAGGTACTCCAGATTTTATAGTTTTCCCTTTATGTGGCCATTAAACCCTAACTCTGTACCAAATTTCAGCTTATGGTTTCAGTTTATGGGAAGTACTAGTTCTATTTTTATGATTATGAGTGAGTGAGTGAGTGTCATAAATGCGAAACTTTGCTTTCGCTTAACTTCGGAACTAAATAACCTACAGACTTGACATTTTGGATTTTAAGTATGTGATTATAGCTTACTTGATGAAGAAAATTTCTGCGTTCTGGTCTTATCCAGATTCCAGAGGTTCTCAAATAGGGGCCTGAAAATACGGCGAAATGGTTCGAGTAAAGGATGGTACGGCAGTGTTTGCTTCGCTCTCGACTTGGCGGGGGCACTGCCGTGCCCCCAGATTTATTTACAAGAAAATATGTACAAGAATACAACAATAACTATATAACACAAAACACATTATATATAAACAAAAAAAAACACAAAACACGAACACGATATACTCATATAATCCACTCCTTGAGTAAAAGCTTAGTAATAAGTTATCGTGCGCGCATAGGCTTAGAATAAGAGGTTTTACCTAGTTAATTAATACTGTTTAGGAAGTAAGTACCTACCTAAAATGTTATACGGGATTCATACAATGGGCCATGACGCAGTTATGCGTTAAAGGGAGAAAGACATATTTTCATAACATTCCACGTTGGGCCATCATGGCCCATTATGTGGCTCCAGCAAAATGTTTTCGAACCGTCCACAATTGTCAGTGTCAGTTTCAATAGTTTCATTGACTTGAATTTAAATTATACCATACAAGTATACTGACCGCCTGGATTATTATAGTATTTTTATTATTGTAAATGGTACAATTTTATACTCTTCTAAATTTCTATAGTGCTCCGTACCAGACAAGGTCCAACGGAACACTTATGCCAATACTTGATGTCTGTGTTTCTTTCCGTCTGTCACGTCACGGGCAGTTTTTATTTCAATATAATTATTTTTGGATACTGCGGTGCAAGGTAAGTAATTTATACTATTTTGCGCACGAGTAGAACGTATTAGTTGCATAGGGGTTATATTTAATAAACTAGTTTCACTAAAATAATTAACCACTATTTAGAAGGAGACTATAAAGTAAAGTACTTAAACAAACTCGATCTCTGACAGCAATGAAATAATAGCAAAAACTCGAAATATTACATGAAGTTTTGGTTCGAATGTCCATTGACGGCTATGTTTCATCTTCCAAAACTCCCCAAGTCAGGACCTTCTAGAGCCGCCGCTATCTTGGAAAATGTACTCCATCCGTCAGTTATTCGCATTTTGTGCGAAATAAGTGTGCCCTATTAAAAAAAATGGTCAAGGGCATAATTAAAGCTTGTTAAATTCTGCATTAATATGTAGTATATAACTGTAATTTATTTATTTATTTATTTATTTATTTTTAATACACATATAAGCTTACAGTATAATACCAAATCGCTTACACGGCAAAATATTACAAATTTAGAAACACAAAAACACTAAATTTATCAACAAGGACAGAGAAACAACATAGAGAAAATTTATGAGAATTGTAACACAGTTTAGGTACTATCATTCATTTAGTTGAGCAAAGTTTAAGGCAGACACAGTGGCTTTCAAAAACTTGCTCAATCTGTCAGCAAAAATGTCAGCATCCGGAACCTGAATCAGTACATTATTTATGAGTGAGATGGCCCGGCAAGTGGGCGCGTTTGCGGCGTATAGTGAGGGCTTTATAGGACATCAATGTATGGGAACCAATATTTTTTTCATTAAAGCATGAGGCTTGGCACACTTGTTACTTAGGTGGACTAGAGTTGAAAACGCCCGGGAGACAAGGTCGGACGCGATGCTGGTGGGGAGGGGGAGGGGGGGAACTTTCGCTCCGGCCCGCGTTCTTTCAGTCCTCATATTATCTTATTTATAGAGACTAGGGCATGTTTGGTATCATTTTCGGATAAATTGAGGATGGCCGATCGTTTTCTGGGACATAAATAACATATTTTCATAGAAAAAAAATGAAATACAGGCAAAAGTTTTAAAAAGTCAAGTTAAAAAAAAATCTTTCTGCACCGATTACGTGAAAACTAGCAACAACTTTGGCATGAAAAAAATACCTTTAAATAGCCACATTTATGTAGATTCTGAAAACATATCATTTGTTAGACCAATATAAAACACAACTTAGTAAAAAAAAAAGAAAACAGGTGACCCGTCAAAATTTTACTTCATGTTCGTTCCGATCCCCGTTCTTTCAGTACTCATATTATCTTCTTTATCGAGACTAGGGCATGTTTGGTAACGTTTTCGGATAAATTGAGGATGACCAATCATTTTCTGGGACATAAATAACATATTTTCATAGAAAAAATATGAAATACAGGTAGAAGTTCTAAAAAGTAAAGTTAAAAAAAATCTGTCTACATCGATAACGTGAAAACAGGCAACAATTCGGGCATAAAAAAAATATGTTTAAATAGCCACATTTATGTAGATTCCAAAAATATACCACTTGTTAGACCAATATAAAACACAACTTAGTAAAAAAAAGAAAACAGGTGACCCGTCAAAATTTTATTTCATAACAAAAACGGACCTCTAAAGCAAATTTTATAATTTTTTGAAAATGTAACACAACTATAGCATAATTGTATACTAAGTAGTTTGTAGCTGTGTTTACGTTGGTTAGCATGTAAGTTACACTTTAAATTGTGAATAATCTAACCGTTTGATCATTTCAATAGACTGGTCACTGGTTCAAAATAAAACTAACTAGTTACAGATCTAATCCTTAATGTTACTCGTTATTATTCATAGTACTCGTGAAATACGTATACATATAATATTTTTGTATAACATTTGTCGTCACAAGCACACATTTATGTACTTCAATTTTTGTTGGAGACACCTGCATCTAGCAGCGCATTTTTTTTTTGCATTTGCACCGAATCATTTCCAAGCAGGCTTCGGCAGCTACTGGCAAGCTAGTCCATATAGATTCCCATCTGTGATTTACTTTCGTCCATCCCCAATCAGATGGACTGGGGATATTTAGGATCGGTAACATTTGATCCCATATATGAACTGCTTGCAAAACCGCCCGCAGGAAATGTTGGTGCAGTGCAGCATTGGATAGTGGAATATGTTCTAACTGGCGATCTTTTTTTGTGAACAGCTGCTTACGGCATTCGTTTACTGTCTAAACTGAGCTGGATCTGAAACAATAATCTTAAATATGCACAACCACCCTCTAAATGACTGATGGTTTTATGAAAAAAGTAAATATTACCTATCATAAATGACGACAAAAAACTTTTCCACAGTGGCCATTGCATCTTGTGTCTTGTGTCGTATGCTGCCAGGAAACCTTCTGTGACATTAGGGAACGTATCCAGGCTTACAAGCACTCTTTTTGCTTTTCCGTTGAAAAAAGAAACTGTGTCACGACCTGTGAAGGCATGGAACAGAGGGAGCACTTTTGTTTTTTGAGGCCCTGTGAAAGAAAATATATTTGAATAATTGTAACCAGTCATAACGTACACAATTATGACTGTTTTTTACCGAACGCGTTACCTATTTCTTGACAGAAAAGGTACTGCTGGTGTTTCCCAGTACCAGTGTGTACCCACAGTACCTCTAGCTCAGGTGTTTGTAGAACACTTGCGACAGCTAAAAGTGCTCCCCTGTCCCTTCACAGGTTGTAACACAGTTTCGTTTTTCAACGGAAAAGGAAAAAAGAGTGCTTTCGAAACCTGGAATACATTCCTTAATGTCACAGAGGTTTCCTGGCAGCATACGATGGCAGAATTAAAGATGCAATGGCGATTGTTGAAAAGTTTGTTGTCGTCATGTATGATAAGTAATATTTACTTTTTTCATAAAACCATGAGTCACTTCGAGGGTGGTTGTGCATATTTAAGATTATTGTTTCAGATCCAGCTAAGTTTCGACAGTAAACGAACGCCGTAAGCAGCTGTTCACAAAAAAAGATCGCCAGTTAGAACATATTCCACTATCCAATGCTGCACTGCACCAACATTTCCTGCGGGTGGTTTTGCAAGCAGTTAATATATGGGGTCAAATGTTACCGATCCAAAATATCCCCAGTCCATCTGATTGGGGATGGACGAAAGTAAATCACAGATGGGAACCTATATGGACTAGCTTGCCAGTAGCTGCCGAAGTCTGCCTGGAAATGATTTGGTGCAAATGCAAAAAAATGCGCTGCTAGATGCAGGTGTCTCCAACAAAAATTGAAGTACATAAATGTGTGCTTGTGACGACAAATGTTATACAAAAATATTATACGTATACGTATTTCACGAGTACTATGAATAATAACGAGTAACATTAAGGATTAGATCTGTAACTTGTTAGTTTTATTTTGAACCAGTGACCAGTCTATTGAAATGATCAAACGGTTAGATTATTCACAATTTAAAGTGTAACTTACATGCTAACCAACGTAAACACAGCTACAAACTACTTAGTATACAATTATGCTATAGTTGTGTTACATTTTCAAAGAATTATAAAATTTGCTTTAGAGATCCGTTTTTGTTATGAAGTAAAATTTTGACGGGTCACCTGTTTTCTTTTTTTTACTAAGTTGTGTTTTTTATTGGTCTAACAAGTGGTATATTTTTGGAATCTACATAAATGTGGCTATTTAAACATATTTTTTTCATGCCCGAATTGTTGCCTGTTTTCACGTTATCGATGTAGACAGATTTTTTTTAACTTTACTTTTTAGAACTTCTACCTGTATTTCATATTTTTTCTATGAAAATATGTTATTTATGTCCCAGAAAATGATTGGTCATCCTCAATTTTTCCGAAAACATTACCAAACATGCCCTAGTCTCGATAAAGAAGATAATATGAGTACTGAAAGAACGGGGATCGGAACGAACATGAAGTAAAATTTTGACGGGTCACCTGTTTTCTTTTTTTTTACTAAGTTGTGTTTTATATTGGTCTAACAAATGATATGTTTTCAGAATCTACATAAATGTGGCTATTTAAAGGTATTTTTTTCATGCCAAAGTTGTTGCTAGTTTTCACGTAATCGGTGCAGAAAGATTTTTTTTTTAACTTGACTTTTTAAAACTTTTGCCTGTATTTCATTTTTTTTCTATGAAAATATGTTATTTATGTCCCAGAAAACGATCGGCCATCCTCAATTTATCCGAAAATGATACCAAACATGCCCTAGTCTCTATAAATAAGATAATATGAGGACTGAAAGAACGCGGGCCGGAGCGAAAGTTCCCCCCCTCCCCCTCCCCACCAGCATCGCGTCCGACCTTGTCTCCCGGGCGTTTTCAACTCTAGTCCACCTAAGTAACAAGTGTGCCAAGCCTCATGCTTTAATGAAAAAAATATTGGTGTTGTCCTATAAAGCCCTAACTAGTACGCCGTGCGTGTTACAGGATTTGCCAGTAGGCGTCGACGTCGCCGCGCGGGCCGCGCACCGCCAAAACTAGCACTCATCGGACAGTAGCTTGGCGGCGGAACCGCTAGCCCTACTCGACTTAGGACGTCTGGATTGTCGATGGCTCCGTGAAGCAGGGAGTAGTAATGAGCTACAAGAAGTAACTTTCGCCTAAGTTCCAAGGTGTCTAGGCCTACCATTCCCAAGACAAAACTCGAAGGGTAGAGATAAGGATAATATCCGTATGATCTTTTGTAAACAAATCTAGCGAATTTACGTTGCACTCTCTCAAGCATAAGGTTGTATTTTTCTTCGCGCGGGTCCCATACAACAGCGCCATACTCTAACCGGCTTCGAATATACGCATAGTAAAGAGTCAACGCTACTCTAGGACTTGAGAATTGGGAGGCCAACTGTGACGAGAAAACGTCTTCGTGGAGAAAAATCCATCCACATGTGAGATTTCCCGTTTTTAGGGTTCCGTACGCGAAGGGTCCAAGCCAAGGGGAGCCCTATTGCTGTCACTCACGCGTCCGTCCTTCCGTCTGTCACAGTCACACAGGTTTACAGCCAAACGGCTGGAGCTATAAGTAGTACCTAGTGTTCAAATTTTCACAGTATCTTGTCAGCCCAAACGCAACGTATTGAAAATCGCACGCAAGTTCTTGCATTCCGTAAATGGGCCTTTACTCAAGTACGGCTAATCCAAAATAAGGATAGGTAATGGTTTAAATGTTCGTTAAGTAGGTACTGTACTGATATTTTGCTGCCACTTCCAAGTCAAGATGCTTGATGGATTCCAGCACTTGTAGTGGCTAGTGGGGTTAGATTTCTCCTAATTCTGATTACGTGTTGGTGCATATTGAGTTTAAGAAAATACAACATGGCGGGCGGGGTGTGAGAAGACGGCAAGTCTGAAACCATAACTTTGCTTCTAGCACTTAAACTATCGGGTGGATTTCAATAAACGTGACGGCAGTAGACAGCCCTGGAACACGCCAGTGCTATACATACATTATAAATTAAATATAATTGATGAGAGACGTAGGAAGGCATTATTTAAAACATTATAATTTCATGACTAAAATAGATTTTAGGGTCTAAGTAAATGGTTTTGCTATTTTGACCGAGTTAAAAATACATTTTTATTAATCCCTCCTGCTGTTATTTGAAAGTTATAGGGTTCAACATGTGGTAAAACTTAGATAAATCGGTGAATCACACACGACAATTGATTTTCTAGTGGGTTTGATTCTAAGACTTAAACCAATCAAACCCACTAGAAAATTTATTAAAATCTTAGACAAAGATATACTTAGTTACAAATTGATAATAATCCAGATATTGCCATTAAGATTCATTCGATATAATCTAAAACATTCCTTCTGTCATCATCATCGACATTTCTTTTATGTGCTAATTCTGCAATAAAAGCTATCAAAGCGAAAACCATACCACTGATAAGAATGCCAAATGGGATGGTTAGATCCTCAAGTTTTAAAGAAATTTTAACTAATTGTTGTAATGTGTCTTCGCCTGATCCCTGGTCGCGCGGAAGGCGATGGAAGTCTTTGGAGGCATGGACAAAACCGTGCTCGGGCAATCGAAGCGTCATTACGTTGAACGACTCGAGCAATGGAAATCCACGTTTGAAAAATAATCCATAAAGATTGTTGTAAACACTCTCCTTCATAAGATGTATTCGGTCTTTATCCTTCACATTATTTCTTATCCACCAAAGATACTGAAAATACATAGTCACTGTGTATTTATCCTTAGTTTTTGCTACTTCGTCCATAGCCAACTCACTCGTCTCACAATGAACCTTTTCTATATTTTCTTCGTTTATAATGGGCACTTGACCGGAATTTTTCAAAAATAATACTATATCCAATGGAATACATGGTGTAAAATTGTACTCGTACAGGGAAAAATATTGGTCTAACTGTGGCTTTTCCAAGGGGTAGGTAGTAAAACTGGTCAGCCTTGTTTGGTAGAAACAGCTAATTAAAAAAGTAAACCATAGCCAATGTATAATCAAGACGTTCTTGAAAAGTTTTTGTCTCGGGGCTAATGTGACATTCTGAGTAGCATTTCCAAAAAGATTGAGAAACTCATACATAGTGTCATGTGTATTTCGGGTGATACATACATTTCCAAAATCGGAAAGTAAAACTGCACATAAAACCAATATGAGCAATAACAGTAACCAAACGTTAGCATGGAATATCATGTATACTATCTTCCATCTTTCTATTACATCGGCGGTATGAGTTGAGGGAACGTACATATCCTCATATGCTAAATGGACAAACAGATAATCAAAGAAATATTTTCGTCTATTATTAACACTTAGTCCACCAAACAGCAAGTCGACCTCATTCTCGTACAGTTGTTCTATCATTCCACTCACGGTGAAATTATCTGAAATATTTCCAATGTCTACAGTTTCTGGCAAGCACGTGTAATTTAGGGATATATTTTTTGCTTCTAATACCAGTTCAACGAGGAATCGCTCAATGCCGCGAACTAGACTATTTTCTGGGTCAGGATTACAAAAAACTAAAGGAGGATAATTGCGAGTTCCCACATTTAATGTGCAGTTGTCTAAAACGGGTTTGTCTAATTCGCGCAGTTTTTTCAATACATCGAATTCTCTGGCATTTCGACAATCACATAGCTTGATAGAATTGTTGTAGTCTCGGCCACAGCGGCCCTCAGCATACGGCAAATACGTATAAATTGATGCAATTTCGTTTAGGTCATTCATTATTACAAGCACGCGTGTTGAATGATATTCCCATAATATCTTGAATACTGCTACAACACCATCTATTGGCTTGAATTTCATTATTACGATGAATAGAGCTTCAGGTTGGCGATACCAATCTCTGTCTAGGTAATCAATGAGATCCTCAAATTCACCAACATGTTCGGCAAATATGACGTAAATTGCAGGCGTCACTTTCACTGACACGTAAAAATCTTTTACAAACACTTTAACATTATTAAGTGAATGAATCTGGAGAAGCAAGCCATTCGATAAGCCTTCAGTATTAACGACTGCTATTGTTGACCCGAATGGCGTTTTGGAAGCTAGTATATCTACTATGCAATTCTCCATTAGACTGTCTGGCGTTTCATTGATATTAAAATTTTCGGTGCTTAGCACAGTCCACACCTGTCCTAAAATCCAAATTAAAATGAATCCACAAAGTCTGCCCATTGGTCTCGTCATGTCCGAGTGTTGAATAAAACGGTTGTGTACTCTACAAATGACTGACTAAGCAATAAAGCAACATTTATGGCTCTTTAGATTTTCAGTTGGATATGCCCTTATATGTAGTGATGTCAGCCTTGAATGTTTACGAGCGATGTTAGATTAACAAGGTACTGTACCCACTTCACTTTGGTTGATTAATTGCATTTTAAGTATCAGGAAATGTGAGTTTATTATATTATCTATATTTCGCTTGCTCAATTAAAATAAATAAATAAATATTTGTGGACAATCTTACACAAATCAACCTAGTACCAAACTAAGCAAAGCTTGTACTATGGGTACTAAGCGACGATATACATATATAGATAAATAGATACTTATATACAGAGAAAACATCCAAGACCCAAGAATAAATATTCGTGCTACTCACACAAATAAATGCCCAGGCCCGGATTCCGGCAATATAACTAGTTTATTAACTACTTGTACTTATTGTCTTTTCGTAACGCCGGTATCATTGGGTACAGTCGGCCAAGAAAGTGGTCTCCCAGTTTTTACAAAAGTTTCTGTGAGATCTAATTATCGCTAGGGTTGTTTCTAAGTGTAAGAGTTGTACAAATTGACGTACGTTTATTATCTGAGATGGCTGACATATAAAGTCTTGGATCATTTTATTATGACCTTTGTTATCAATGCAATAGGCTATTATTTTGCAAAATGTTATATATCCTTCTGTTCAATTAAAACAATTACGATCTTTTTCAAGAAAATATTTTTGCAACTGAAAAAGAAAGTATCACTGATCAGTGACAAGTATTATTGTCAACGTAATATTCTACAATCGTTATATATTATTCTAATTTCTTGATTTCCTACTGCATGCTGTAATGCCTCGTAATGTAACAAGAGCCGAACGAGCTAATAATAAAGCACTTCATAACGAGGGCTTCAATAATAGTGAGATTTGTAGACATCTAAACTTGCACATGGCATGATGTAAAAACATGTACCTAATAAATGAAAGGAGCAATTGTCACTGTCATAATATTACTGCAAGGGGAAATCGACCTTGTTGTTTCATGACGTTCAAATGAACCTCGACCGCTCGACCTGTACGCTGATGACAGAGCACAGTCAAGGAGAGGATCTGTCCGATGCGCGGGATAGCAGGGATAAGACCGAAATTATATTCTTCATATTTTGAATTTTAAGTGAAAAAAAATACAAAAAATCGTCATTATGCTCGATTTTGACTAATTCGGGGTTAAGGGTTTCAAATTTTATATTTATTTTAAATTTTAATTTTATTTTTTTTGCGAAAAATCGTCACTTTACCTACTCGATTTCGACTAATTTAGAGCCAAGGATTTCAAATTTTATATCTATTTTGAATTTTTTGCGAAAAATCGTCATTATAGTCGTTTTCGACTAATTCAGGGATAAGATTTTCAAATTTTATATTTATTTTTTGAATTTTAAGTATTTGTTTATTTCCATTCGCCTTTGGCTCGTTTCATAAAACACACTCGTGTTTTAATGCCCCTCATTATGTATAGTTGACGAAATATAAGCTGCACCGATTTCTCGAACAACTTGTAAGTATGGCGAATCGGTGCAGCTTATATTTCGTCAAACATACCAGTTGCATAAAACTACTATTAAGTAACCGACTTTAAATATAAGCGCGTCCTAACTCATAAAAAAAAATCAAATTGGCAGAAACTTACCATCTACACTACACGGCCATTAATTTGTAGTAATATTTGAAGCTAAAGGTTAATTATGATAGTTATAATGAATTAAATTTTAAACAAATGGAAATAAACAAATTTTATACTTTTGTTTGCGATACTTTTCAATGCTTTCAATAAATTATAAGGATTATTTTGTTCAGTATAAAGTTGTTTAATTACCCTACAGATCCGCTTTCACTATTAACGTCAAGCAATAGTGCCCGCCAAATTGGTCCATACACAAACGATTTTAAAATGGTTTCAATAGAATTTGACTGATTCAGACAATGTTTTTGCATGTTTGGATTGTTGAAGCAGAGCAGAGTGTTGAACTCGAGTGAAACCACCCATTTCAGCCTTGAATTATTGGCCAAAATTCCGTCTGTAATAGGGACTGAATAGGGTAGCTTTGTGGCTAGAGTTTGAACACCGTAATTTCCAAGTTTTAAAGCTCACGATGGCAACATTTCATGGCAAATCTTTTATCACAACCTAATTTAACTAAAATTAGCTTTCCTAATCAGCAACATTGTCTATAACAAGCAAAACGAAAAATTCAACAAGAACCTCTCATTAGCGTTTCAACATCAGCTATTACTGCTAACTAATGGATTGTCTAACACCTTGTAAGCAGACATCTCAATATGAAATCATTTGCGGGATGACTGTTCAACGCTTACACAATATCAAACGTTAATTTTGGAGCCTTTCAATAAATAGCAAATCTTATTTCCGGCGTGCAAGGATGATTTTCGTTTAAAGCAATGCACTGTATTCGTATATCCACGAAAGCATCTGATTTGCCCCCTCTTGGAGGCCGTCCTCCCCTCCCGGCGAAAGGCACTTTCACTCGGCGGAATTCGACTGTTTGTGACTGTGACGTCATCATTTGCGCAACTTGATGCAACTTGAGCCAGATTGTATGCATTTTGCGGTTTTTAGAGCAGTTTCATAACTTTTCTTCTTATTTTTAACAGTAATAGTCGCCTAAGATAATGTCCCTAAAGTCAAGCTGCAGTTTTCAAGTTTCAGGAGAATACACGATATGGGGATTTTTTTTTGGAATTATAATTTTCCGTTTTCCGATGTTACAGGGATATTTTATTGATAAAATTTGTCAAATCTAGCACGATATAACTAAGTGTTTAATCATTGACACACATACATTATAATATCTTGGTAAAATTGTTGTTCACGACGGTACCTACATGTTTGGTAGGTTTTAAATGTAATTGTAGATAAGCGTTTCCAAAGCGATGTTATCATCACAATAAAATTGATATACATTATATCAATACATGGTTATATATTTACTAAGCTCTCTTAATCTCTTATCAGCTAAGGGGTTTATCAGGATAAACAAAATAAATTAAAGATTTAAGTATATGATAATTGAAATTTATTATCCACGATAGTATTATCTACATTAGTTTGGTCCAATTAAGTTAGATATTTATAATTTTAAGTCGACACTAACTGCGTCTTTTCTTTCTAAAACTAAAATCTCTGCAATGCACTATTTTACCCAACACCGTATGAGAAATCCACATTTTTCGAATTTTCGGCGGGTGATGAAATATATCACAATTTACAAATTTTGTCCCCAATAAATCCTTATCTATTTGGCACAAAATTTTAATTTCAATCGGTACCCAAAATTATCCAATTCACCGCCTAAACATAAAACAATGACATTACTTGTCATGATTGTCACGAATCGTTCGATACACAATAATTACGTTGTCTGCGATAAAACAACCTACATTAATTAAAACGTGAAAGTACTCTTTACATAAATTAATAATGTAGGTATAAAAATTACAAAAATCTTACACATACAACTTAAATATTTACACGACGATTAAACTAAAAGTTCATAGAACGTACACGAGCTATATCATAGATATATGGGATAAACATTACCAGCTTTCGACGAGCGCGACCGTGTCACAACGGGCACGTGGATCGTGCTCATTTAATCGCTGGTAAAAAAAACTTAGCTTAACGCACACAGCTATTTCCCGTCCGATAGAATTCCGAAGAAAATTACCTTTCTCGAATTTTATGGAGGGAGTAAAACATGGCCTAATAACTCTGTCTCGGGATTACGTACCGCCGAGAACGAGCGTTCGGGCTGAGACTGCGCGGGACTTGCTGGCGCAAGGCTGTGAGTCTCCGTGACGACCGCATTACCACGGCTCTAGCACACCTTATTTACAATAAATATTTACAAATAACTTAGCCTAAATGCCGACAGAGTCGCTTTACAAACAGTAGGGATGGCAGAACTGGTAAACGAGCCTCTGGCTTCGCTCAGTCTTCTTCATAATTCCCTTCTTGTAGTACTGGCGGATGCTTCTCGAGAGCTTATCGTAGTTCATAGCCGGTCGGTTTTTTCTCTTGCCCCACAGCCTGGCTACTCGTACGGAGTCCTCAATCTTGAATACTCCGTTACCTGTGAACGATACGTGAATTAAACATGAGAGTAATGTTAATCAGGTAAATTAAGATTCAGCTTAGTTTTGGGGGGTTGAACTGACTGATTACACTTTCATGTTTCCCTTTTTCGTTCCCACCGGCTACCGTACTTTAACAGACTTGTTCATTGCCATATCAACTTCCTCAGATACCAGTTACCTTTTAACAAATCGATCGTGATGCAAAGCCGAAAAACTCGTCAGAATCGTTCTACAAAGGAATTTTAAACAAAACAATGTCTGTACCTCATAGTCGAGTCACGACAAAGACTCAACCTTTGCTTTAAAGACATTTTATCAAGTACCAGATGGCAAGTAAGCGGCCGGATCACCTTGAGGTCCGAGAATGTCGTTGCTCCAATGAATTAAGCTCTGGCAATCGTAAATGTAACTAGAATACTAAAGCGCAAAAGTACCTACTTCATATCGCATTTACTTCAGAAATTAGCTTAGCTACGAGTAATACGTGATAAATGATATTTACGCACGTAATGACTGCATTTCCATGAGCCAATGATAATACATTATTGTATTTATTTTACCTATTAAGTGTTATCTGGTTAACGTTGGTGCCGCACCAAACAAAGGAACACGTTCGTTGTCTTGTAAAATGTTTGCTACTTACTAAACATCCAACCGAATAAATTATTGATCTAAAGTAGATGTATTGAATAGAAATAAATCAGGCACATTCTTATTGGATATATAATATTTCGTAAACCAGTATAATTTTTATACTGGTTTACGAAATATTATCCATACTAGAGATTTAACTGGTTTAATGTCTAAGTACTAGAGACACACGGCGTTCTATACAAGACAGCTTTGGCAATGAATAATGAATAACACGAACAGGTTGGCAACTGGCAACGCATACAAATCAGAACGCGATGCTGATTACATTAATTAGCTTGTTTCTAAGAAAAGTGGAATGTATAAACATCTATTTATGTTAGTGATTATATTATCAGAACTCGATAAATTCAGACGTCACTGGCCAACCGGCCATATTGCTACTCGTACATCTTTGTAGCATATAAATATGTAATTACATTTAAGGTGACATTGACTAGTACGAGTAGGTACCTACTGTAGAATTTCACAATATTTTTTGTCCTTAAATCATAGTGATAGTGAAAAGTAGCGATAAAAGAGCGTTACAAGATTAAGATAAATATATAATTAAATCTAAACAATTAAGTATTGTTTTTGATTGAAACACCTGTGTCTAGAATATAGTCATGAGATATCGAAATGGAAATTTTCAAATGTAGCGTATTTTTATGATGTTGCTGCTACATTCAAGATGTCTTTTTTAAAAGACTTCCAGAAAATAAGAAACTATCCAGAAAAAAAGACTTAGCTTGTGTTTGAATAAAATTGTACCTAAAAAAATATCTTATACTGTAAACCATAGTGAAAAGAAAAACGTGTCGAAGAATCTAGTTTTCCAATTTAAAGTATGGCACCTAAGCATTATTTTTCATCGACTATCGGAAAATACAAGAATTTTTGTGGAACAAATCGTTCGATTTTCGGAATTTCACGCGATTTTTCGATTACCGCCCACGCGGTTGGGCCGCCGCGCCGGTACCAGCGCTGTGATATGAAAATTCCTTTTCGTCATTACGTACAGACCCCTGTAGTATCGCCATACTGGTACAAATGGTTCGAAATTTTGTGTCATTATCCGGGGAGATGACATGTTAATGGCGAGAAAGCAAAATACTAACTTCGATCGAGCCATCGTATCGCGGAGCCGTGGACATGGGGTGAGGCGAGCAGCTCCTTTAAGAACTGCCAGAGGTGTATGTGCGTGCTGCCGGTCTTGGCCTTCGCGCCTACGGTGGCGACGTTCGCTGACTCCGAATCCTCATCTGTGAACAAAATATTGTGTTAGACTGGCGGTAATTTAGACGTCCGTAATACCAACTTGGGCATTAACAAGTAGCAACCTGAACAAATTACAAGTATGCCAAAGATCAATGGAAAGAAGTATGATAGGGGTGAAATTGAAGGATAAAATCCGAAACGAAACTATAAGAAGTAAAACGGGGGTGGAAGATGTATGTATGTAGCTGTTAAAGTGAAAACACTCAAATGGAGATGGACAGTGCACGTCACATAGTAAGGAGTAAGGAATAAGGAGCAGTGGGGGAAAATAATAATATGGTGGTATCCTAGAGATAAAACGAGGAAAAGAGGTCGACAAAAGAGATGGGAAGACGAAATAATAAAAGTCACAGGAAGAGAAGACAATGGACATGGCTAGCGAGAGACAAAGATAGATGAAAAAGGATGGAGCACGCCTTTGCCAAACGGCAAACAGACAAAACTGATGCTGTTGAAAGGGTGTTATTGTAATTTTAATGTATTGTATACTTACTTATCTCTATTATTATTGTTATATTATTATTAATACCAACTTATTTTTTATTAATAATGGGATTGCTCTTGGCCATGAAAGCCATCTAGCCAAGGGGGTAAAGATGAGTATTCATACGATGTATGTACAATCATCCTAGACGCGTCTAAATGCTGGTCATAGGCCTTTTCTTACAGAAGTACTAATAAATTCAATGAATACTGAAATCACTCTTTCGAAAATGTTGACACGGAAGCCCAAAATATCATAAACATAAAACTAGAGTAAAATTAGGAATCGGTAGAAAATGTGAAAAGGATAATGAGCAACTACATCGTTAAAGTGACAAATTCATATAAACATATAATTGGGGAGAGGTACCGCAGAACACGTAGATAACCATTATTATGTAGACTACAATTATGAAATACTGCAAATGTCTTTTAGTAAGCTGACAATGAATCACTACTTCGAGAGTCATGCATTTCTGCCCTTCCGGTACCAACGCATTGATTTTCGAATGTTTCTCATATGAGTCATAATTATCTATGAATGTCTTGTCGTCATCTCTAAGAAATCTTCTATTTTATTTCCAAACCCAAATATTGTACTTTAAATTGTTGTCCAAAATGGAAAGATCTAATCGGGCCGTAAGATATAGCCCTATTACTTATTGACCATTAATGCCTATGGGTTAAGCTTTTATCTTTACCAAACTCTTTTTCGGTTAAACCAAAATCCTTAAGTATCCATCTATCAAATAATGTGTGGTTTGGTGCTACAACTATTAAAAGTAAGTTAAGCTTCACGAAATCGGTGTTAATAATGAATAATAATAACATTCATGTTTGCGTAGCGTCTACCAGCTCAGACCAGTTATTTTTTCAGCATAATTCTTTAATATTTACAAGATTTGCTAATACTCATAGCCGCGTACTAGTAGCCAACCTACTGGGAGCATACGTGCTCTGAATGCATACTAAACAGGCATTAAACATAAGCATAAGTATTATATTCGACAATTTAGGACCATTAAGGCTATAATAGGACGGGTGGTAGCCTGGTGATGGACGTAGTGGGTTCTAGGAATAGTGTAGTAAGATCTAATGGCTTCCTAGACTCGGCGGGGCCAGCGCCGCAGCGCAAGCGCATCTGATCGCTCGTAATTTTATTATGAAGAAACTGGTTGTAATAGGTACAGATTTTTACTGCACCATAAAAGAGAAAAATATTGCACATGGCATAGATATTTTACAATTATAGTATAGGTATATATATTAAAGCAATTAACTTAAACAAGATTATGATATTTTTATTGGTAATGTGCACTTATCCCGCTGATACACTTGGCCCGGATTATAACGCTTTATCAAATTTAGCGAGTTACATTTTGATTACCAATCTTAGGATCAGTGAAATCGGCCTCTAGATTTGATAGTGGAATACGAATTTACGAGCGAAGTTATTTTAGTTTCATGTGAAATTATCTAATTCCGCTATTCCCTGACCTTCGAGAATCGTAAACGGACAAGTTTATCGGAAAGCACTTTACGACATCAGTAAATGTAAATTTAAATTAGAAACCTATTGAACTGAACCCCATGAAACCGATACCTCCCTTTTAATCTAGGACTGAGTATAAAATTTATAAGAAGGAAATGTTTATTTACGTACGAATTAAACTTACAACATTTAATGTTGTAAGTTTAATTCGTAAATGAACATTTCCTTCTTCAGATACACAAAATTATTCGTCTTGTAAATCGTATCTTGCTGTCGTTGTATCGTGTTTTAAATGACGGAAGGTTTAACAGCTAGAAACAAATGACTATAACGGTATGAGAAATATGATAAAACTACGATTTCTTCTACAAATTCTCAACGTAGGTATTTTAACCAACCGTACTGAAAATAACTTATTTTTCTGGTGCGCTCTCTTTTAACCCTTTAAAATTCTCGGCAATATAAAAATCACTACAGTATTTATAACGTCAGTCAAGTGCGACCTTGTAAGGCCAGTGCTACTTGAACAAAGTGGGTCGACGGGAAACACAAAAAGCCGACTTGACGTATAAGGGTTAACTCAGGATGACTGACCAGTGATAGCTGATTGATGTTTAACTGTAGTGAATGACGAGAACCGTTCGGCCGTCATTATATTTCCACATCTAATGAAAATTCTATAGAGCGTATATTAATAAGGTTTTTGGGGCAAAAATCAATAGATGAAGTTACAACTATGGATTGTATTATAGGTACGAGTAAGTTATAAAAATAACGCGACCTAGTCTTAATTTCTTTTTTTAATTTAACATGTTTAATAATTGTAACCATAGGCATCTGTCTTATACCTAAGTTACGTGAACAAAGCTAAATAGTTTATTATAATAATATTAGCATAAGCCAGCAGCAATCCGGTAGACTGTGGAATGTTTAGCGACTATACAAATTCTTGATCATACCTTAATTCGTAGTATTAAGATAGAGTTTTGAATGAGCTTTGAATTTTGTACAAAATACAAAGGCTCTTTAAGTAGTTGTCGACCTCGATATAAGTAGGAGTGGTGTATCGCATCCTAAAAGGAGTCCGATTGTGAACACATTTTAAACAGACTACTTATTAAAACTAAGACGATTCCAATTTTGTTCCAACTACGACAGTTTCATGGATTGTCATTAAAAATTTAAGAGACTGCTTCGATTCTTGTAATGATACTTTTTAAAGGTATGAGACACGTTTATATTTTCCACGCAGAAGAGAACGAGATGCACATTTTTTTGACAAACAAACCGTTTTTAAATATATTTTGGGTCTATAAGTAACGTCTACATGAACCTAAATTAGAATTTAAATTAGTTTTCCGTTACGTTCTGTACCTATATTATTCTCCCTTTATCGGCAATGGTAATCGATTGTTCTATTTCTGCAGATGTATCGATTGCTTCACTTATGGAGGTACAACTGATCCGACCAGATACTTAATTGTGGGCAGCTATTTCCTGTGCCACTACATTATCAGTGTTTTTATTAACGGTCGCCTGATACCATCCATTCCCCAGTTCTTCTCAATGTCGTACAATTGTAAATTGTGGTATGACTGGGGATATTTAGAAGTCCATCAATATTTTGCATGATACTCGTATGGGACAGTAGACGTATTAGTCGGATTTAGTTTTAAAGAACCAAGTGTTAGATCGCACATGCGTACGGGCACAATATCAGGAACCTAATTTTGATAGTTATTTTTAATGTTTTGATACCTCCTTTTACCATTTAATAATTTTTAATATTGTATTCTTTTTATTTTAAGATAACATGCGTTATTTTTTAATTCATACAAAACGAATGGTTAGGTATTTTAAAATATAGTCGTAATTCAAAATACATTCACGATCATTTGGATAGGTAATGTAATTGAATAGATAAAACAACCATAAAATTTCATTGACTTAGATCAGATGAACTCAGTCATATAAAGTTTAGGCGAAAAAATAACGACAGTGTTTTCATTTTGTTTCAAAAGTTAATTTCCGGTCTGTGATAAAAAAGTACTTTATAGTCTCTTCGTAAAGCAGCGAGTTTAAAGCCTACAGTGCAACCCAGTCATATATCATTGGGTCGTTTGTCTCCAGCCTCCGTCGTATGTGGGCCGGCCATAACAGAAAAGTACAGCTTAGACTAACTAGCAGAGAGACCTGTGGGGCTAGCACAGCTGTCACCGCGACGCGACGCGAGCAGAGAAAGATCAACCCTCCTCTTTCTAATTCACACAGTTCGAGCGAGGCCAGGTTAGCCAGGTTAGCCAGGTATCGCTAAGTCGCGCGAGATACGACTTGGCAGCAAGTTGTGCTAGTTCACCTAGCACTCAAACGTTCGAGTACATATAGCAGAAGCGCTATAGAACGTTAATCAATCCTCGAAAAACGTCCAACATATTTTTTTTATACCTACCACCTTGTTGGCAAACTAGCTGACGGCCCTAATGGCAAATTGTTACTGTCGCCTATAGACGCAACACCAGAGGTGTCACTCACGCGTTGGCGACCCGTAAGAAACCTATTCACGCCTTTTTTGAAGATTCCACAACCTAAAGGTTCTCGGTATATTATAGTAATTTTATCTAACGAGCGCGCGTTGGCCATTGTTGTAGTTGTGACACAATACGAACACATAGATAACGTCACGTCAACTCATAGCTCCTACGCTCGCACACATAGACAATGTGCATGTATTAGCTCAACACACAACCATGGGCACCACCACCTGCGCTCGTGAGATAAAAGTACTCTATAAGGTTCCTGCCACTGCCTGTTACATTCTGCCTATGTTATGAACAATGCATAAAAGTGGTCCTAGTCGCGTAGCTACTGTAGCTAGGGTGTCAGTGGCGTGCTGATGGCCTCATTGGTGAGGCTTAAGCTGGGTTACACCAAACCGTCTGTAATCGTAAGCGGTGTTCGTCAAATCTGATTGTATGGAAAGTTTGACAAGTTTCTATGGGATGAGAGCAGCCGGCGCCATATTAGACGATGACCGGTCTGTGTTCGTACGTTGGTGCAACTGGCACTTAGTATATCTATGGTTACGGGGGGTCCCTCATCGATAAGTGGGAAGAGAGCCATCCGCTCCACCCGACTTGACTTCGCAAATCTGATTGTATGGAAAGTTTGACAAGTTTCTATGGGATGACAGCAGCCGGCGCCATATTAGACGATGACCGGTCTGTGTTCGTACGTTGGTGCAACTGGCACTTAGTATATCTATGGTTACGGGGGGTCCCTCATCGATAAGTGGGAAGAGAGCCATCCGCTCCACCCGACTTGACTTCGCTAGTTATATTTTGTGATCTCAAATTCACCATCCAACTCGCTGTTTCAGTAGTCTGTGGCATTTCTAACGGTTGATCACAATGCACGCGAAGCGCCTGATGCATTGCCGTGCCACATCGCATTCGATACCAGAAAGACCGTTGGCTACTTTTTCCACTTTTTATACAATTCACGACCCGTTTTGCGCGAGTCAGTTGTAGAGTAAACAGCGTACTGGTTGTTTATCTACACTAAAAAACGTACAAATCGAGAGTTTGGTTTATTAACATTAGTGTAAGGCTAGTATACTATACTATACATGATCACAGTAGAGCAAAAATATTCTTTAGCTGGATTACGTCCTATTAGTTAACGTAAAAAAGGTAATGTTTCTAAGATACCCATATATATAATGTATAAATAACCAAGATATCATGGGCATAGGTACGTCCACCTCATATGTTCCTGTATAAATACTTTTTTTATTCAAATGTTTTGGTTTTAACGCTTAATTTATATTAAATAGCTACTCATAACTTATACCACTACTATAAGTTTTTGGGTTCACCGAGTATAATATTAGGCATGAAAAGAAACATGCATTCAGAAGGGAAAGAACTAATGTATATACCATAATATGTTCTGTGAATAAACTTTCATTCATTCATTCAAAGGCATTCAATTGTGCTCGAATGGATTCATTGGATATGTATGAGCGGGGTGCGGGTGATTATTATGTAGAAGTAGAACAGCCAGAGAGAATTAACCCCTGCTGGAAGATTCCATGCATGCGCAGCCAATCAGGTGAATAATAGTAATTATTTAATTTACCTTTGGGGGTCGGTAACCAAGGGCCACGTAGTAGCTTACTAAATTGGCGCGTGCCGCACATGTTACCTAATAATTTGTGACTATATCAGACAAAAGGTAGGTACCACACTGTCGGTAGCCAATAATAATCGCAGGCCGCCTGTTGCCGACCGCTGATTTACCTGATTGATGAGCGTAATATCTAATCAATTTTGTTGGGGGTGACTGCATCGCTATAATTGTCTTTGGTGATGGATGATAGGACTTTGGACAATCACATGACTAACAAGGTGCCGTTATCAATGTGGCAGGTGTTGTTTATTATCGAACTCTTTTTTATGTCACCGCTCAAATTATTAAAACTTAACTATCTACTAATACTTAAGTGTGTATTTTGTTATGTTAACTTTCCTTATACTTAAGTACTTAATTTACATTGCTCATATTATTGTGTCCATCTTGTGAGCGAATACCTCGGAGGAATCACTGATTCCCGAGTCACAGGTTTTAACCTAGTTCGGGAAACAGAGGCTCACCCTCGGTAAACTTGTCACAAACCTAAACACATGTTTCTTGTTGTTAATATAGAAATGTAACGTTAGGTTTTAAAGCAATAAAGATATATTAAAGTGTGTGAGTATTTATCCTATATATGACGACGCCTGTTGCTGATTCATGGTTGTATCCACCTGACGAAGCCTGCGTAGCGGATTTGGATTTATCTATGTCTTACTTCTCTATATTTGGTTAATAAATGATTTTTTCTTAAGTACCTACTCCATGTCACTTTACTTTCATTACTTTAACGACATAACCCAACTAACCTTCAGAACAAGCTACAAATAAAAAGTACATTTGGTGTCTTAATAGCCGTGGACATCTTTAAAACCATATCCTTTAAAAAGGTTTCAAAAGGCTTGATTGTCTATGTTCGTTTTCGACTTTTTTACGACAAATATTAGTAAGTTGCTACATCCATCGCTATAGACTATAGAGATTAACACATCACCCGCCATTTACCGGCAAGGTAACAAGATCGGTGAGGTGTGATGATCCTGTTGAAGACATGTGACATGTGTGTGTGATGTGTGAGACATGTGATGTACAGTCGAAGAACTTCTCCAGGAAGATAGTTACCTTCGCTCATATCGTCAGCTGACGGGACAGGCGCGGGCGCCGGCGAGGGCTGTGGTTCGGTCCACTGCGTCGCCCTCCAGGCCTCATGCCGAGCGGCCTTCCAGATCTCCAGCTGCGCGTACAGTGTGCTGCCCGCCTGTAACAAAGCAACATTCATCATCATCATCGTCATCATATCAGCCGAAAGACGTCCACTGCTGGACATAGGCCTCCCCCAAAGAGTGCCACAATGACCGGTCCTGCGCCGCATCCAGCGAACTCCCGCGACCTTTACCAGGTCATCACTCCACCTTGTGAGGGGTCTACCCACGCTGCCCTTCCGGAAGGAACATTGATAATTCAAATCACATAGTTCTGTCATGTTACATCATTACGGCTGGAAACAGTGCTCGACCGACGGTCAGCGCGTATGGTCGGTCGGCTGACGGTGAGCATCGCTCTGAACGCTCGCATGCTTTCATACAGCGATAGCTACGCCCGACCGACGGTACGCGCCAGTACGCGCTGACCGTCGGTCGAGCGCTGTTTCTAGCCTACAGGATTTTTTGGAGCATCGGTCGCCTATCAGATCGATGTGAGTTACTCTTAATTAAGGACTCAAGAAATACCAGGACGAGTAGGCGTAGCGAATATTGATTAGTGATTACAAATTGAAAATGATGTCGATAATTTGTAATGATGCGGATTTTAGCCTTAGTATTTCTATAATAAATATTACGCTGCCGACTTTTACGTGTCATGCTGCTTTAGAAAGTAGTAACATCAAATAAAATCTTACTATAGATGAAATCAAAGGTGTTTTAATGATGAATAAAAGCGATATCACCGGAGAATCCGGAGATCGGTCGAATTTGTTGAAGTGACATCACAACACAACCATGTCTCAATATTTTCGATGTCAATAGCGACAAGACATACAGCCGAATATAGCTTCTGCATTTTCTCTTGAGCTTGTGCAGTGAGCCGTAGCAAAGGCTGCATTGTCAATAGTTCATTTGAATGCGTGTACGTGCGTGTGTTTACTGACTGCATTCGCAAAAGCTTCATTCATGAGTTGCAAAGGTCACTGATCTTTATGGATCATAATCACTCAAACACTAATGTACCTAGGGTACGTTAGGAGTGTTAGGACCAAACGGGAAAAGACTATTAGTTTTTTAACAGTCTATAGATAGGTAGTATTCTTGTAAAGACAAACGATTAGCTACTACAAATAAATAATGACAGGATTAAACGAACTTACCTGAAGTGAAGTTCTATCCTGATTATATGAAGTATTCAGTCCATATGAATTATTATGGTTCGCGTAGTTACCATACTGAATACGAAATATAATAGACGTATCTACGTCAATTTGTGCAACTCTTACACTCCGTTATAAAGTCAACCCTAGCGATAAATAGATCTCACAGACCCTTTTGTCAAAACTGGTAGACCACTTTCTTGGCCGACTGTACCTACTGTATAAATTGTTAACGTTGCCTTAATTTAACGCAATTGCGTTGTAGTTAATAATTTTAAATATCTGGATTAAACAGGACACACGTATGTCGTCTACATAATTAGTTACTCTTACCTATAATGTTTAATGCATATGTTATTAGTTGCATACACCATGTATTTTAAACGCATAAAATAAAAGTTACGACCTTGAAAGTGCATTTTAGGGCTTATAAAACATCGGCAAATAAGTGAGGTTAGTTGCCTCGACTTTCTTCACTGGAGAAAGTCCGCGTTACGGGCTCGCTTGAGCGAGTACTAGCTACTTGACGATTAGTTGCCTCTTTCAAGTCACATGCCTGCCGATTGGCCAAGTTATGTAATTATTTGGGTGAGTTCACTTGCCTATTCTATTTAGTGACACCTGTTAGACAGCGTCGTGCTTTCTTTAAAGTTTTTTATCGGTTTAGTAATGGATTTTTGTGTGCTGATATGATAATGAATGATATTATTAAATACTTATCAGCAGTATATCACTTGTACAATAGGTACTTGTGTTTTTTGTGGTGAATTTTTAAACGCAATATTTCTTATCTACGAAACTGCAAAGCACACAAAGCAAATCTACAACGCAAATTCCCACCAAAATATAAAATGATCGAGTACATTTTGACGTGGAAGAGGCAAGCTAATCAGGGAAAAGGAATGATTAACTTGTATTAACTTAAGTATATTAAGACTGAATTAATAAAAGAACAACGCGCTAAAAAATTAGGAAATAGCACCACAAACTGAACTCATGAACTTCGGAAACTACAGCAACTGAAGCACTATTAACCTACCACTTCACAAGTTCACGTATTCATCAACTCTTTTCCTCATTGCATATCAACAATCGCAGCTTTAACACCACATCGTAATCACTTGCATAACGCCCGGTTCCCTTAACGGATTTCCTTAACTAGTGACGTAATGAAACCGGGACAATTCAATTTCAACACCAGCCTGACCTGGGTCTCTTAATGGCAAGTTACGTACAAAAATACTGCCAACCTTTTATTATAAACGACTAATTAGTTGACTAATGAGTTGTTATTGATGGTAACGGTAAGTGACGACAGGGAATGGATATGTCAACAAGAGGACGTTCGACTACACTTAGCCCTTCGCACACCTTCACACTGGCGTCCCACACCCATGCACCCACGATCATACTAGGAACAACAGAACGTTCTATGCGGTCGTGACCGAGCGAGATGTCAAAGTTATGAATTTCTAGCAGTCAAACATCGGTTTTGTTAGACAGATAACCTTGTGTACGTTAGTATTATTCTCATTGATTCGGCAAATGAAACAGGGAAGGTGAAATAAATTCACCGTTCAGATTCCGAGCACACTCAAGTGGTACTTGAACTGCAATATTTTTCCGAAAGTCGATAATAACTAACAAAATAACTAAAATAAGTGAGAATGTTCAGCAGGTTAATGATGATGTCACAAAAAAATGTGTTGGAAGAATTCTTTACTGTAACTAGACGCCAATTTAATAGCATGTAACGTGTCCGAGAAACCAATGTCAAATTTAGAGCACATGTCATAACCCGAGCAGCAAGAAATGATGTAAGCTTGCAAAAAATATTAGGAAGCGATTACTTACATTCAGGTGATGATCTATAGAGCACATTTTTATGATGCGCTGTGGCACGAATTGAGACGTTTTTTACGGTTCCGTAGTAAACAAGAAACCTCTATAGTTTCGCCATGTCCGTCCGTCCGTCTGTCCCCCGCTTTTCTCAGTAACGGTTAGTACTAGAAAGCTGTAATTTGGCATAAGTATCAAGGATGCCGACAAAACGGTAGAATAAACTTTTGATTTTTTTTTCTTTAGTGTAGCTTCCCTACATGTAAATTGTAAAGTGGTGGTGCAAATTTGTTTTCTTTCAAAACCCATCGTGTGGGGTGTTGTTGGATAGCTCTTTCAAAAATATTTTAAGGTTTCTAAAGCATTTTTGATTCAAGAATCCATTGGCGTAATATTAAGTTTTAAAGTGATTTTTTTTGTTTGTAATGGTAAAGTAAAATGCGAATTCTTGTTTCGTTTAATATTATGTAAAATGTATTTTGTGTTACCTATTAAAATTTTGTTGTTATTTCTAAAGAAAGAAAATGATCATGAAAAATTACGAGACTTAAGTTAAATTTAAAAAAACTATATTTATATGTACAATATGTACATGCCTAAAAATCAATAAAACCATGAACATGACTGTTACCATTGCGCCCTGACCTGCTAGGAGATATTTTAAGGAGATTCATTATTTCGTCAACATTATAAGGAGTAAAACAACAAGTTTGTATGTCAACTAGATTAAATACAATGTTAATTGAATAAAACCTTCTAAAATACTCAAATAGATAATGTAATGTTAATAGAGGGACGTGAAAGTTTAAAATAAACCGGCTAGTTCTCTTGTTAAAAACAGGAATGCATACAAAAATGTACGTGTGTGTATGTGTGTAATGTGTGTGATACCTACCTCTGTAGCGGTAGATTATAAATATTATAATAATATTGATGAAATTAACATGAATACCTAACTTGATTAAAATAATTATCATTTTAGACTTTAGACTCACCCCACGACACTCCCTCGCTCGCCGAGGTCAACTGATTAGCAACACCCAAATATTTTCACATTTACATTGTAACATCGTTATAATTTACGCAATAAAAGGAATGCAAAAACATTTAAATAATGGCACAAAACATACTAATTCATGCATATATGCGTAAAACAATATTTTTATGAAAATGCGTTATTCGAATATTCGTCTTTTACAAAAAGCCGCAAAATTATCAGTGGAAATTTTATTATAGTGATTATACGAGAGATTATTGATAACTGAAAAAAGACAAAGGACTTTAATTGTTTAAATTTTTTAATTTTCGTACTACCTTATCGATGTTATAGATTGCGTAAGAAAGCAACTGCCGCGTGCTAAGATCAATTACCTGAGGTGCTCTCTGGTTGAATTCGTCTTCAGTGAGTGCCATCAGTGTAGGGCCCTCCATTGAGAAGTACTCTGTCGGTACCATCGGCAAGTTGAACGTTTGAAGAGTGAACACCACCCACGACTTCACGTTTTCTGTGCTCCAGAGCATTGGATCTGTTTAAAGGAAACTTTTATTAGAATAGATGATTTAAAAAAAAAACTTTATTTCTAATAATTTAGCATAGATTTTGATTTAGATCTTAATATTAAATATTTTGCGTGGCCTCGTTTAGATTAGACAGAATGAGTTGCTCACGCATTTTTGATTCAATAAATTATGATATGAAAAGCATCAGCCTGGTGCCAGATACTGTCTTGAGTTCGGCACAATATATACTGAAAAAAAAAAAAACTACTAGTGGCCAACAAGCAAACACCAAGTCAAACTTGATGAGATTTTCTTAGATGATCGAATATTAAATGGGCATCCATTTGCATTTAAAGAATAGGCTGAGAACTCATCGCTTGACATCATCTCCCATATTGGATTCAGTTAATCGATTAGGCCTTATTTTTCTATTTTTTTCTTTAGTCTATAATTGATTTCAAAAGACTCCCAGTTAATTATCTAGTCGGTCATAGTATCTATTACACAGTTGACAGCTTACGTAATCGTTCAGTTCTCAGAAAACATATTTATAATCTCTATGTGCTTAGGCGCATGGCTGCTACGTGGAAAAACATTTTTTGCCTCAAACAGAGTGACGTCATTGATGACCGTCTAACATGTTGGTTGCATTGGAGCGTAATTTTCATACCATACATACTTACGTGATTCAGTTTTGTATGAGCGTAGTATAACTAGTTAAGACATTACTTCTATAAAAGTTCTAAAGGTGAAATAGTAGGTTTGTGACTAATACTATATGGTACTTAAGTTTAAATTCAAATAAATATTATAGTATACGTAATGTAATAACTAATGTATTAATTAAACAAAATGTATTAACTGATAATCAACATGAACGATGTTATGAATAAATTTTCATTTTAATTTTTCATTTTACTCACCTGGTGAGATTCCCAATACATTGCACGTGTTGTCGACATCTCTCTTTGACTGTTCGATAGCCATGCAAAGGACTCTGTCTATATCTGGAGTGACCAGTGTGTCTTCTGTGCCTGCCCCTCCACTGCTTTCTTCCATTTTTACACTTCCCAACTCTATAGGAATGGGCTTCAGATTAAACCTCTTCTGAAACGATGTGTCCTCAAGAACTGATCTTAAGAGGATATGATCTTTAGGCTCTTCGACTTCGATTTTAGGTGTGATGTAAGTCTGTTGAATATTTTCTTGAGAGATCTGATTTTCTTTTAACAGTTCTTCAATGTCAATGTACTCATCATGTTGTGGAACTGGTGATGAGTAGTGATTGGTGCTACCATATGAGGCACACGACCCTGAAGGTGAAAGAGGGTAGGGCGATGCGAACCCGGGGACCGATAGTCTGTTGGGTTCTTCTTTGATGTATACGTTCGGTGAGTAAGAGAGAGAGCTGTAAGGTGAAGGCGGTTGTAGTGCTACTGCGGGAATGGATCCCTCGTCTGAAGATGGGGAGGGTGTGGGGTATCCTTCGAAGTCATAAAGTCGTTCCAAGAAGCCGTTGTCCTCTGGATAGGGGGGAGGGGGCTTGGTGTGTGTGGAGGGGGAGTGGAGCATGGGTTCTGGGGGTGAGGCAGCACCGAGGTAGCGTAGCAGGTGCTGCAGGTCGGCGGGAGAGGCGGGCACGGCACGCTCGCCCTGCGTCGCCGACGGCGGGCTCAGGCCTGACCGCGGGACTGTCTGTGGCATCTGAGGACAAAGAAATACTCCGTTTATGACTATTCTCTAAAAAACCCCGTAAAATACATCACTCGTATGCAAAAAAAGCTCATCCATCAAATAAATATTTTTCATTTAATGGATTAAAACCAGCCTTGTCAACCGATTATTGTGTACAAGTCTCGACATCTTAACCTGATATGGAAACAAAAACCCAAAAAAAGTACTAGAAAGTTAGAGATAAACTTTTTTTTCAAACACGTGGCAATATATTCGGAAAATAACGTATCAATTAGTTTAATTTTAGAATCGGCCGCATACATTTTATCTATTAACTGACCAATAGATCGATAGCTGATATTATCTCACTAACGTTTTGTACAATATAAAAACGATTAGACCCTCATAGTGAATACCAGAGCCTATTATCGTCATTATATCGTCATATATGAGATCATCGTGGATCGACGTCAAACTCTGAGGTATGGCCAGATGCTGTAAAGAAAACACGACGAACTAAAAATATATTCAGATTGGCTTGATAGTTTATATTTACCTACTTAATGATCCAATGCTAAACTACAAATGCCTAAATGTTGCCGGATTTAGATGAATATTTTGTAACTCTTAGTTTTGTCTAAAACTGGCATACACTGAGAAAACAGATAACTAGATTTTACAAAGTCGTTTTGTTACAGCTCTAATTACTAAGTCTTAGTCATTAATACTAATGTCTAGCTGGCATTACTATGCAAAGCTATGTTTTACACCAACCTTTTGTTATCCCTAGAAATCCAACTTTTGTTTTTACTAACAAAATATTGTCGTGCCGTTAAAATTATGTAAAACTAACTAAAATTTAACGATATTAAGTAAAGTTTTTTTCTCAGTGTAAATAAACAATGTATCATCGTTCGAATCTAAATAAAACTTATCAATATCTGGTTTACCAAAATCATTGACTACTCCTGTATCCAAGACACACAAAACCACAAAGGTGGTTCAACAAAATCAATTAATAAAAAAACATATATAACATATTCTAGTCACAAAAAGTATAACATCTTAATAATTAGCTACTAAAGGTTGTCTTTATTGCAAACTTTGACTTGCTTTCTACCTCTATTGTATTAAATTACAACTTACTTTAAGTAATGACAAACAAAGACCCATTCTATACGACACTGGCACCATAACTGACTGATGCGACATATTCTTCGTGAAAATTGTTGGTCGTCACACCGGTCGGTTCAGGAAAACGACTTCCTTGCATTTTCATTACTTTTTTATGCTATCGCATTGTATTAATATTTCTCACGACAACTAGCTTCGATTGTTTGCTGATCCGTGGGAAAAATTTACTAGAAGTGTATGTTTATAGTGAATAACTAAGAATATGGATTCGCCTACCTTATCTGGTATGAATAAACAGTCCTGCATATCATGTTTTGTAACAATTGCAATAAAAAACTAGATTAGAAAATCTCACGCAAATGACCAATAGACAATAGTTATTCAAAGAGTTCATATTTATACGTACACTATTCAGTCATTCTGATAGACAACAATCATCTCTATCTTCAACTAAATATAAGGTTGATGATCTCAAATCATTAAATGATTATTTGCCAATGGATTTCCGACATGACTTTGCAGGAGATCATATTTTTTATGGAAATTCAATTTTTTTTAGTCTGTTTATGTGTCGCACCCCCACTACCAACGCGTCCAAATCGTCCCGCCATCGCCATTTCATCTTATTGTCGTAAATATTGCTTTTGTGTTCCTGTCTAAATGGAGGTGTGCGATAAAAATAATACACTTATTCAATTTGCATACGCAGAACATACGTGTTGTCTAATCAGACACTGAGATTTCATATTTTTTTAACTTGAAAAATCCGGAGTTATTTGCTTTTTAATATTATGTCTCACTATTCATAAGACCGCCTATTATCTACCTCTCCTGTCATATCTCGCTATCGCTACGTTATGTTTCTGAACAGTTTTGTATTTTTATTGAGGTGTGCAATAAAGAATATTTGTATTGTATTCTATTGTATTATTAGAACACACTGTGTCATTTAACTACCTATCAAATTCTGAAATTAGTTTATATCAATTCTAGACATAGATACGTAACTACTTGCATGCTAATTTCTTAAATTATTAACTGACATTCCAAGCAACCGGAATCGAAGCTAAAGTCCATCAATCCTACTTGTTATGTAATGACCACTGCTGCACTGTGTGTTGAATTATTTTATGAGTTTTACTTTTATGCTTTTAATTGTAAGAATACAAGGCGAAACTAAAGTTCAAATACTATTTGTATTTTAAGATATAATAATTTAGGGATCCCATTATTTTGAAAAACTTAGCTACTCGTGGCTGGTGGCTGGTGGTGGCTTGAGGTGTGCAATAAAGAGTATTTGTATTGTATTGTATTGTACTGGACTGGACCTCTGTTAGTCAATATTTATAACAACTTATTGCCTCTGTCGAAACACACATATCATAGTTATATTAAACAAGTAAACAAACATTACGTAATGTATATTACCAGTATATTTTAAAGAAATACAGCTTCGGTGCTGTGGTAAGTACAGTCAGGGAATTAGAATGTCAGTCACTTTTGGACTCTATTTCTATTGTAGTACAATCCAAAAGTGCCTAACTTTCAATATCCTTGACTGTACATAGTAATACACTTACCTACGTTCAATAAATACAAAATCGTGGATTAATAGAGGTGTGTCTGTGTTTTGTCGCCAACAGAGTGCTTGTGAAGTAGGATTAAAAAAAACAAATGATAGACAGACGAATAGTGCGTGAAGAGATCGGTGAATTAATAGTCCGGCGCCGGCGACGCGGAAACGATGTTGAAACATTGTTTAGATAGTGCATATACATATATAATAAGAGATTATCCATAGGTAAAGCGAAGCGAGGTGGAACGGTAATTTTATATATCGATAATTCAGATAGATTGTTTTAATGATCAAATCTCTAAATGGGTTGTTGCTTTAAGCCGCTATGATAAAGTGAAATGTTGTCAATTGTAAAATGATAAAGTGAAATGCTATTTAAACTCGTCGTCCAAGTCCTAGTCCTAACTAAGATTACGGATTAGAGTATAACTTTGAGCAAGTGAAACTAGACAGATATGCTCCTTTAAATGTAATAAGTTTACACCATATTTACACATGTATAGGATGGGTAAAATGCCTTAGCCTTACTAAAAGGAACCGAATTTTCACTTTTCTTTTTATTATTCATTTAGGCGTTACTTTACTTTCGGTAAACGTAAAGAAAAGTATCAAAAGAAGTCAAATTTGGTAACCTTTTTGGCCAACCAATACTACTAAATTTGGAGATCTGTTGACCTAAAAACGTTTTCTTAAATTTTAACACGATGTCTGAAGCTTAAACTTTGTAATAAATTGTCTGTTCTTTTGCTTAAAAGCAATAAAAGAACCGTGAGCTTTGCCCCCAAAAAAAAGTCTGAATTCAAAGTGTATTTCTACAACTTCCATTCACTATGAGGAACATCATCTATGAGTTTTCATACTTTATCCTTACTAAGAAAACGTCAGCATTCATTCTTCCTGACATGGGACTTGTGAAGTTTAAACGTGCCTTTTGGTCTTGACAATGCACCTCTTATACCTACTATCGGAAATTCGGCATATAACGGCAGTAAATTAAGCCCAACGATTTTTAACGCCATGAAGCTACGGAGTACCTACGGTTGCAATTCAATACCGACTGCAGCATCCATAAAAAATATCGCATGTGATTTATAACTTCGTGTGTAAAGTAGTGCTACAACGCCGTAACCAGTAGCTGGTGAATTACCTTTTTCGAGGTACAAATCGACGTAGTACTCTATCACGCCATAAATTGCGTTAAGGAGTAATGAACACATGATTTTTTCCATGTTGAACATATAAACCTCAATAGGCTTTGTGATCACACACCCCACTGCTACAGACTGATAAATAAAATCGTGAGATTTTTTAAATAGGAAACAAATGAAGCCGGCAGTACGGCTGCTCTTATTAATGATGACGTCACGGCATTGTATCGACAGAGGCGTGCATGCCTTTTGATACCATTTTAACAAGGCCTTGAGATTTTCACACGACCGACACTAATACAAATGTACCTTAACCAGTATACCTGCTACTCTAATATAATCTTTACTAAATTCGGTTTAAAATTCAAATCCGCTTCCGCGTCTTACAAGAATGGTTATTACTCTTGTCTGAACGCCTGCGTGACATAAAGGCCATTATATTAAACTCAAAGCTCTATTGCACACAAAATCTTTGCATAAACCAACAATAAAGTACGCTCGTCTTGTTTCAAGATGTCAGGGACAGATAAACTAAATTGCCCATTATTTAAACGTGCAAGATTTTTTAAATTGTGACCCAAACGGGACTCGGAATATCTTTATCGTTAAGTCTTACCTAACAGGTAATGTAAACTCACTTGGTATTGCCAACTTTCCTCCATAAGTCACTTTTAACTAAACAACACTCACACAGTCAGTCAGCGGACATTTGAGGTTAGATCGCCGGCCGGTATGCTGAAGCCCGATAACAAAACACGATCCGCTCGACGCCTCTGTTTAACTTGGTTCCATTGACAGAACAAATGCGCACGGAAGGCTTGAAGAGTCACTGAACAGTAGTTAGTTTCGAATAAAATCAAACTAGTGTTTGTTAATGGTGTCGTCCATGTCTCTGCGTGTGCGCGGCGAGTAGATCACACGGGCACTGAGAGCCGCCCGCGCAGCGCTCGAGCCTCAATGGGCGTCTACGTCACCGCGGGAAGTACGCTGCCGCCAATAAAACCATAATAGAACACTCGGAACTAACGTCATATGCAACTAATTACATTTTGATTGGATAGATGTTTCCGTGGGTCTGGCGTAAGTTACGCTACTGTTCCGTTTAATTTAAAGTCATTGTCACCATGATCGATTACAAAAATAAATGCAAGGCCTTCAATTCAAACGCAGTAGAACCTAAACTCTAAAGAATGAGTCCTCGAGGCCTATATAGGAAGGACTATGAAAGAAAATGTTCATAAGAATTCATCACGTTAGCAATAAAACATAACACAAAACATTATAACCTAACACAACCTGTGTCCTAACAAGGCTTCTAAAAAATCTGCTAAAAAACAGGAATCCACATCGTATTATCAACATCAACTTAACATATGTATAATTAATTATAGTCTTGTACCTAACAATTCGTTCGAGCATTTCGACGAGATAGCTACTTCGTTGCTAACTATTTTTGTAGAACGGGTGAACAGGCAATAATTTGAGACCTAGTATGATTGTGCATTAATTATCTTTAATTATATCTTTCTACGTCAATGGATGGATGCAAGGGATGAATGAACTCCATCGTAGCAAGTAATGAATGAACCGGAATCCCGGTTCCGTAGTAAACGTACCGGCCCCTAAAGCCTCGGTGCTACAATGACGCAACCGCAGCCTTCCGGACTTCATTCATACTCTAATAATAGACTTCGGCTCAACAAAAACTACGGTAGTATGAACATGAACAGCCCTAGGTAATGAAGGCCATCATTAGCCCTAAGATGTCCACTTTACTTATTTCTCATCATCCTTTTCAGCCTGTACTTCGCCTATTGTTGAGCATAGGACTTCACTGTTCCTCCTTCTAAAGAAAGAGATGAGGCGAGAACTGTGTTGCCAAAGGCTGTCACTACATTGTATGTTCATTGTACATTTGCAATGGCTTGCATTATAGTGTTCTTACTTGAAACTCCACAAATAATAACAACACTTCTATACCCACTTTAGTTTACTCTTTGATATTACTTACGCACATTGTTTACATACACACGCCCAGAATGCAAGACGTGAATAATTTGTGTGGGAAAATGATTATGTACCTTAATTAGATGCTCGTATTACTCATTTTCTATAAGAAACCGTATATCATCAAAGTGTTTATAGATTGCGAGGAAAATACCAAATAAATCTCAGAAGTAATTATATGACTGTCTGATGTACATATGTATTTATCCTTGTCAATATCGTTTATTTATGTATCTATACTTGTGCTTAGTAAAGTATTTGTATGTGTATGTATGTTTTATATATGTTGTCTTTTTGTACCTTGTACTCGTTGCCCAATTTCGTCTGCCTTTGTTTATTTCTTCTCTCATTTGCTGAAAGGTTAACTGGATCTTTCCGTGGTATGTACATACCACTTCCTTTTGTATTGTTTATCTGTTGTTGTGTACAATAAAGAGTTTTACTACTACTACTCCTACCGTGGTTAAAGAAAAATAGTAACAGACTATTAATTGAATTATAGAAAATTGAAAACACTAAAGACGTTCACATTGGAAATACAAGTTACAAAATTTATAGATCACAGCTATAAGTAATGCAGACACTAATGTCACAGATTTATTCTAATGTAATGTATTGGTATTTTCGTTATCGATCGCCTTCATCTAAATTACTGAATTACTCGATTCACCCACAGGTTTTAAGTTGCAACTGGTTTTATGTAACTGATTTCAGTTTCATTTTCTTTTCGACTGCATTTCAGTTTATGCAAACGACATCAACGCGCGACTGGTTATTTCGTTTGTTGCGGTAATACAATCCTGGGATCATCTATCCCATAGGCCACATCCGAATCAAATTTAAATTACAATCAGCCCATGAAAATGTTGAGCATACTTAGAACCTTGTCACATCGAAATCTAAGAAATATTTAGACTGAAACGTCATAAAATTTGAAACCTCTTTAATTTGACAAAGTACTAAAGTGCTCAACATTTTCGTTGGCCCACTGTACATGAGAAACTAGATTGGACAATTGAGACACTAAACAGGCAAATAACCCTTTTTTTTTCTTGACGCAGAGGAAATGCATTTACGCATCCCCCCCGGCCCGGGGAAGGCCCATGGTGGGGGGTATGTGAGACTCGCCCTTCCGCAGGGGAAGGGAATACCCACTAAAACTTCTGCGGCGTTGACCCTCGCTGCCGTTTAATGGGGGGCATCGTGGGGTCGCTGTCATTCTACCGTGATGCCCCCCCGAGGCAAATAACCCTAGCAAAACACAAAAAGTAAGAAAAGTTCAGCCATAATAACTGGAGATTTATAGCATGCAAATTAATTTCAACCCATTCAATTTATTGTGTGTTGGCTACGGCTATGTATAGGAATATCTCATTCTATAGGGTCAATTTTAAAAACATACAATTTTGAACTTTATTTTCCAAACCTAAGTTCCGATAGGTATTTGTAGGTATTTATAGATGTGAAATACAAACTATTGCACAGCCATTCTCATAATATGCAAATACGGTCTATTCTAGTACCGGGCATTATGCAAGTGGGTTTGTCAGTGAGTCAACGTGTGAAGTCTCGTACAAAAACCCATTTATACGTTACAATATTCGAAGAAACCGCCAATCGTCGTGATTCAATTTCTACTTTAAATGCGTTACCTTACTTACATTAAACTATCGGAATTAATAATTTTACAGTGACACATACAATTTGATTGATACATGATTATACATTATATGCATCTCTAGCATTAAGTATACCATCTACTATCTACAGTTTGACAAAAAAAGTGTAGAAACGGAACTAATATTTTTCGACCCTGGCAACTTAGATAAAATTGTCAATTTTGGCATGTACGATGTACGGGGTAGATGAACTGTCACCAGTGTTGTTTATTTATTTTTATGTAATAAATAAATATCTGAGCGACCGAGATTGCTCGGCGTTTTCCCGGGCATGAGACCTAGCTAGATCAATTGCTCGTCCACGAAAACCCCCACATACCAAATTTCATTAAAATCGTTAGAGCTGTTTCCGAGATCTCCGAAATATATATATATATATATAAATATATATATATATATATATATACACAAGAAATGCGCGTTTAAAGATATAAGATTTCGCTGATTTATTCATATTCATTTATTGGTATTAATCATACACTGTCATTATACAAGAGAATTTATATTTCATCAGGCTGTTACGAAACTACTCATTTTTTTAGTAGAAAATTTATTTATTTTATTTTTATTTTATTGATAAAAAATGAAGTATCATGATCTTTTGGTCATACTATTCGTGTTGTCATATCTGCGACAGTGACATCCCTATTATTTTCTACCCTTTTTTGCCAGACTGTAGTTATTTATACCTAGAGCCTCTATCGCGATGTGAAATTTGATATGACAGCTGTGAAAGAGATGTATTATTTCATATGTAACTGCATTACACCTGTATTACCAAAGGAGCAGGCAGAGAATACAAAATATGTTTTTCCGTGCCACATAGTTACTATTTATATATCGTCGGTTGATAACTAAAAGTCAGTAAGCAACAAACACCTAGGTACTTTAATAAAACTCGTATCTCATCTGTGACTCTTCTCAGCTGGGCTAGGTTTAGTGAACCAGCGACAAAACTCCAAGTAGCTCGATTCCATTCACAGCTCAGATTCGGTTAAAGTCGCTCAATCTCACTGGAGCGCAACTCTTAAGAGTGAGAGAGTGAGATTCCAGCAGTGTTTAAGCCCGCCCGCGGGATCGTGTCGGAGGAGGTTTCCTAAGGATTTTCCCAGGCTACTCTCCAATCGCGCATTCCTATTGCTTTATAGGGCCCGGCCTATAGAGCCACAGTAAAGTTCAAAAAAACCGGCCAAGTGCGTGTCGGGCCACGCACAATGGAGGGTTCCGTAGTTGTCCACCCGTTACATTATGTGGACTAAAGTTTGCGAACTTATATTTACAACGTTTTTGACAGAATTAAAATAAATAAATTATTATTTTTAAATATTTGTGGACAATCTTACACAAATCAACCTAGTCCCAAACTAAGCAAAGCTTGTACTATGGGTACTAAGCGACGATATACATACTTATATAGATAAATAAATACTTAAATACATAGAAAACATCCAAGACCCAAGAACAAATATTCGTGCTCATCACACAAATAAATGCCCCGGCCGGGATTCGAACCCGCGCGGGACCTCCAGCTTCGTAGGCAGGGTACTACCAACTAAGCTAAAGCGGTCGTCAATTAACAACATTATCTAAGGTATCAATGGAAATTGTACGAAAGTTTGCTTTTGCAAAGTACATTTCTTAACTAGTACTGTCTACGTAGCTGTGCAGTGTTTTCCTTTTAAATTCATCGTATATACTACTACCATGATTTTTTTCACATGCCTTAGTAGTCACCGGTTAACTGGCAGGGGTGGGGTACACTTGACAATAACAAAAATGATCACTTACTTCCAAGCTTAATATCACGGCAACCAATTCTTGAATCAAAAAATGCTTATAGAAACCTTAATTAACATTAATATTTTTGAGAGAGCTATCCCACGACATACCATACGATGGGGTTTTGAAGAAAAAAAATTGGGCCACCACTTTACATGTAGGGGAGGTACTCTAAAGATTTAATTTTTCAAGATTTTATACTACCATTTTGTCGGAGTCATTGATATGTATACTCATGCCAAATTACAGCTTTCTAGTACTAACGGTTACTGAGAAAAGCGGGGGACAGACGGACGGACGGACGGAAGGACATGGCGAAACTATAAGGGTTCCTTGTTTACTACGGAACCCTAACAAATATCAGCTGTGTTTCAGTATCTCAGATAAGAAGTTTTTAAAACTACGAATAATGCCAGATTTGGTAGGGAGTTTCGGTTGACAAACGAAGATATACGGGTACCTAAACAGAAACTTTTGTTTCACTGTCGATGTTCCGATTTTAAGGAATGCCTTGCTATTTAACGGAGCGTTCCACGCTAATTAAATATAGAGACGATACAGTTACATTTACATATCTATGCATATATTATTAATTCATTATTCTGAGATGTTTATGTCCAATGCGATGACATCAAACATTAAAGTTTGAAAAACTGGTCGCCATTTCTACCAACCGTAATATCTGATGTCAGCTCGAGGACGATGACGCATTTCAAATACTTTATCAATTATATTTTTATCATTTTGGAAAATTACACGATGATAGAATCAATACCTAATCAAAGGAATGCGAAGGTACAAAGTACAAGATATATGAATATGAACCATGAACCTAGAACAGGTTCCCAGCTGTTCCCGGGGCTCTGTCTTTTCCAAATGCGAGCTATGGAACACGCCATTTTAGTCCATACGAGACGAACATACCCAGAATCATTGAGAAATTTTGCGTGTCAATTGGTATTTTCCCTATTTAAATATTACGTGTTAAATAGCACCACATGGCTACACCTTTTTTCCCGTTGTAGTTTTGTAAGAGTCGAAAATGGAAATAAGGTTGAAATTTATTATAACGTTGTATGCAATCCGCTAATATCCGTTCACTGCAATATCAGATATCACATTTTCTCCATATTTAAAACCGTACCGTACCGTAAAATAAGTACTAAAATATAAATTAATGTGCTGTTTTTCCATCTCTGGAAAAAAGGCGTGAGTTAAGGCATATAAAATTGTTGTTTTTCTCACCGGTGAACATTCGCCACAATATCTATATCTCCCGGCACTGTAATCCCAGCAAGGCACCATTTTGAAAGGCAAGACGCGCGCTCCTGACTACTTATCACAAATAAATGTATTTTTACCACTGTACGACCTTATTTATTCAAAGATATCGAGCTGTTATCAGGGAGCAAGTTCGTGGGTTTATCAGTATACTTCTAATCGCTTCTACGCCTTATAAGGTAACAATTTTTAAGATTATACAAGCATTTACTGGGCGTGCCGATCATCTATTATCGAATTTAGATCAATGCCCTTATCCATAAACACCTGTTTCAGTTAAATTGGTGGTTATGGTTATATTCGTTTGTCCTTCTTTATCAAGGCACTTTAACTTTTTATGTTTGTAACTTAGAGATAAAATATCTTAACTACCAACTAGTAACAATGGTTTATTCAATTTTATGGATAGGGAGGTAAGTTTTCAGTTCCCAATAGTATACAGTAATCGGACGTACGATTATGGAATGTGCCGAATTTCAGGCATTTCAATTTCCCAAGCCCTTAATTTAACCGTCAGGAACTGAAAAAATGTTTTAGAACCTGACCCCACGAATGACGAAGGGTAGGTATAAACTATATTTTACTAAACGGTTAACACTCACGTAATAATTGTCACTCCGGGCGACAGGTTTCGAACTTTACGGTAGTTCTCTTCAGGATGACTGCGAGTTTGTAACGAGGGTAGGTATAAAAGTAGAGATGGGCCGACAAGCCGACTAATCGGCGCTGAGGTCGGACAGTCGGCTTTCCCGACTAGTCGGCGACTTAATCGGTACATCTCTAGTCAAAATTATTAAATGTCGCTGGATAGTCCGCTTTAACGACTAGTCGGTACATCTCTATACCTAGATACCTACCCCGTTTTTTTTAGATTTGAATTTTAACGGTCAGTTACGCCAACAATTCTTCGTTTCCCCTAGACATCAGAGGATATTATTGTAGTAATTTCACTTATTTCAGTGGCTTATCAGTTATCACGTCTCAAAGATAGCACGCCGCATATTTTCCCGTTTCAAGATTGTTTTCCCTGAAATCGCATGACGACAATCGCACGACTTTTCTAATCTGAAAAAAAAACAAGGTATATATAAAAAGCAAACGCGCTTCAGCTCAGTCTGCGTGGCCGTCCCCATGTGCATGTTAAAAACGCACTTAATGGATACCATAATACAGGTAGGTGTATCTATATTGCGGGCTAAATCTAGCATACTGACTAGTAATTGCTAATTAAGAGGGCTGTGGAGAAAAATTTTTCCATATAAAAGCGTGCTTCGGGCGCCAACGTTTTCCACCCCCTAAACCTGAACCGATTTGCGTGATTTTTGGAAATGATGCAAGTATTATTATATAATAGGATTAGACGTTTTGATTTTTTTGAAATATTGCATACAATTGAAAACATAAACCCTAAAAGTTTCGATTTTTTGACACGAAAACTGAGTCCTGCATTTTTGTTATTATTTCATTTTTTATTTTATTTTTTATTTATAAACCTAGTTAAGGATGTGAGGAATCGATCAAGGCCAAAATTGTCTCACTTGATAAAGGTTTAAGGGGTGGAAAACGTTGGCTTGAAATTACTACTGTCTCTATCGCACGCAAGAATATTCCGGAATGCCTGTTCTCGCTCGCACGATAGGTTCACAATAGTCTTAAGCTTAAGTCTAAATAACACACAGGAAAAATTATGCCGTAGTACATTAGACTCTACTTTCATAATACCGCATCATTAGTACCTACTCTACTCTTCTTGGGTCGTATTTCTATAGTGAACATATACGATTAGGTCCTTTTTGATGTAGCACTCGAGAATACCTATTTAATGTGTATGTTTACTAGTGTTGTCCACATTTGAGATAACTTGAGACCTTTATTTGTTTACTTTATTTTACGACTATGTTGTACGGTCCGTCCTTAGATAATGAAAGATAGCTGTCGCATGTGCAAATATAAATAAGTAATTGCTAATTGGATGTAATCAGATTGTTTTTTTATTAATATGCGTAGAATATAATCATAATTGGATGCAACTGAAGTGTAAACTAAAGAAGTATGAGTAATATAGACGACGTGTCACGTCATCCATCACTATGAATCTTGCTGCGGGTGCACATAAGAAGATGAATCGTAATCACGATCACGACTGTTACAATTTAGCGATACAATTATACCGGGTGTGGCCTGTAACAGGAGCAAATATTTAAAAGGACGCTTCCTTAGAGCATCTGCAGGCAGTAGCTGCAGACACTGTTTATGCGGGTTACTAGACCAATCCAAAATTAAGCTTTGTAGCCCTTAACTTTACTAGTACTCTAGACTGGACAGATTCTAGACTGGGCATTTCACTAATTAAACGCACAACCCATCCCATTGCGAAAAGTTTGAAAAGAAATATTAAGCGACATTGGAAGTCATCTCACATTTCAATAATAAGCATACATTATGTTCGTATTTTCCTACTTATTTCGGTGTCAGGGCCAGCATATGAATATGCAAACGTTAAGCTGAATCACCTGTGTGTGTACTCATAGTAAAGTTGAAAGATTGTTGACTTTCCTTGACTTCATTCATGCTGAGTTCTTAATGATTAGAAAATTAAGTTTTTGTATTATTAAGCTTCAACATGTAAAGGCATTACCATATTTACCAATGGCATCAGTAAGTTATTAATGTTTCTTAAATGAAATTAGTGTTTAAGAAAAAAACATTATTTCTAGTTAAAAGTATTGATTTTAGTCCTCAAAGCTCATATCACGCTTTCCCGCTAAAATATTCTCCACTGATTATTTCATTACTTCTGGAACTGGAACTGGAGCGATCATTTTGTTTTATTTGGAATTCACGCATTTATGCTGAAAGTTAGCATGGCACGGCTATCTATAACGCAGGTATAACACATTCTAATTGGCAACCCTGATAGCCATTGCACATATTTTTGAATGTTTTATTGTAAGTAAGCATCGACATTATTTCACTGCTTGTCACATTTGGCCGCACATAAATATACTTCTAGATTGCCATTTTCGCCTGCTCCTCCATCCATAACCAACCATAGCTTTCTGTCTGAAATTAAAAGGTGTGCATAAATGTCGTTTAGGGATCTATCACACATAACGTATTGTTTCGAAAATGATTTGTTATTAGATGGTCAGTTTGGCGTTTTAGATTTTTACTATACGATCCAAATAACATTAAGTACTGCAAAAATCTCCACCTTGACTTGCGTTACTCGCCATCTTGACAATGTTGCTAGAGTCTGGCTACTGAAATATTACATAATTTTTTAAAACAAAGAAATATCTGTCAACAATATTTGGTTAGCCAGACTCTATTTTCTAACATTTTTCCGTGCCATTGACATTTTTACTCTTTAAATGATTAAAAGTTAAGGGGTCGGTTTGATAAAGATCCGTTACACCTTATGTCGGTATGGTCTTAAAAAAATTGCCGATTTACCAAAAAAAAAATCTGACATTTGGTCTAACGGAAGGATGATCTAACACTCACCCTCAAAGACCGCATTAAACAAAATCCAAATTGTACGATATATATGGCTTCCCTATGAGCAATATTGTAGGTGTTAAGTACCTAGGTAAGATATGTTTTCTAAGGTTGTACTTTGTTTCGCAGAATTTTCATTTCATAGAAAACATATGTTTTCTAAAGGATCGCAGTTCTGACCTACTTTTCTGGTAGACCTAATTAGGTTTTACACGATGGCATTTTAGGTATACCTAAAACTTAACGGTTTCTAAAAAAAGTTTATATTAACCATCTGCAAAACAAGGGCCGTTTTCTAAAGCGGCTCAACTTTTTGCACTGTATACGAGTAAAAGCTCATCCTCGAACCGAATTGATAGAATTCATTTTCCTAAATTATACAACTTAATTTAATAGTTTATTAGAGTGGGCTCTAATCTTTGTTTAAATATGACATCACTTTGTGTCTTGTAAGTAATACATTTGTAGTAATACATTTGTATTACATACCTATGTTTGTCCCGAAATAAGTTGGAATCTGGATAATCTGGATTTTAGTGTACGGATAGTCATGTCATGAATACAAACGTCTACAATGTACAATGATTGTGACTACTATTAATACGTGATTACAGTAATCCGGGCTGGCAGAACCGGTTGCCCAAGGCTTGGGTTTTGCCCGCGCTGTTGCTAACAACCTTTTTGTGCTCCGGGCGATTTGAGACACTGTATTACGACGTTGGGCAGTCATGCCGACTCGGAATGACTTTAAATTTAGCATAAATAAAAAAACTTGATTGAGTTTTTGTTAAAATGATACATTTAATGACAGTGACACACATCCATTATAGATACATTTAGTTATTGTTTAGTTTTAATCTTATATTTTGTTTCTTACATTTATAGATTCTGTTGAATAAATATAGACCAATAAGTGATGTCAGTAGTTAAAAAAGAAACTACATATATTACTAGTGAATAGTCGTTAGTACGTAAATATATACAGGCGTTTTGATAACTCTTAAGAAGTGGAAATTCATCTGACGCTACATGCACACAAATTCCTCAAGTTAGCGAGAAATTAGCATCATACGGCCTTTGTTAAATGTAATCGAATTTCCATCAGCGTTTGACGTAAAGCCTTTCAAAATGCATATAACTACATAACAGTACGTAATAACCCTTATAATTAAATTAAATCGCAAGGACGCGTGCCCACGCGCAGCCTGTGACGCAGGTTTCCCTTTCGCCGAGGCGATTGGTTCAATTAATACGCGGCCACTCGACATGAATATATTAATTCACAACGCTTAGTGCGCGAGGTAGCTGCCTTTTGATCGCTTTGTTCAGTGTAGCCAACTTAGCATATTTTCAACTTATTTATTAGTACAATTTTCGTTTAGGTAGCATAGTTTTTAGCACATTTTTCTCAGGTCATGTCATTTGTTGCAAAATATATATGTATTCGTTGAACAATGAACTTGATTTGATTTTTAGTGTGCATTATGTAATGTAAATTGATGTCTTAATATTATCACAAAAAAACTTGAGATTGTTTTTGCAACGATATATAAATTGAATGATTAATTCGATTAGTAAGTTGTGGTTACCTATAATTAGATAAGCATCAGCCCCTAATGTAAACTAGATATAAGAGCATGTTTGATGTATTATCTGTTGTTAATAAATAAATAAATAAATAAATTAAAAGTTTTACCAGAATTTCGTACATAGTTTTAGCACTAAAAGAAATTTCGAGTTGGCAACACTTTGTTTAATTTAGTTTAAGTTGTTTGTACTAAACAGTCGCCGTTAATCGCCATATAAACGTAGCTAGTTTGCAAACCACGCCACAATAGATATATTTTTTGGTTGAAATTACTTATAGCTTGGTCTGATAATTTGATACCTATACATGTTTATTATTTCACGAATAAATAATGTTATTGTTTTGTACTTTTATTGAAGTGTAAAATAAAGAGTATTTGTATTGTATTGATGTATCTGACGCCCTTGAACGAGGCAGGGTTATTCTGTTCTTTATATGTACGTACAAGTACGCAACTTATTCCTCAAGTCTCATTGAGGCCCGTTCACGTGCACGAAGTCGCATACACTTGTCAGAATGTATGGAAATCGAAAGCGTTTAGGGGGGATTCTTCGATTCAGCTCAACCACGCCCCCCGTGAAAGAGACGCTATTATGTTATTCGCTCACGACAAAAGGAATGCAACACTCTTCGGGAATGGCTTTTTTAGACAAATCTCGATAAATATCTGACTGTGTGCAGTTTTATTAAATTTTCTTTTGACTGGATTTAGATGAGGTAAAATACCATCATAATTAACTTAATCGTGTCTTTTAATAATGCGTTGTTTTAGTAGGCTGAGTAACAAAATAAAAATAAAGACTTTGGATTTTTTTCCGCAAAAATTTTAAGCAATCCTGTTTCGGCTATTAACAAGTCAAGAATCACATATCTAAAAATCAATCCATATTGTTGCCTCGTCTGGGCAGAACAGCGTTTCAAAGAACGCGATTTTTCTCGTTGTAGGGTCTTAACAAGAGCGTCTGGCGTACCTAAAATAGCTCATTTCCACGTTCCCAAAAAGCACGTTCCCATCATCATCATCATATACGTCCCAGCCGCTGCACGCTGCTGGGGTAGGCCTCCTCTCATGAGATGAGGGGACTTCACATTCAAAGATACGTTATCCCAAAGGTTAAAACATATCTGAACATCCTTAGGCCCATAACTCCCATAAGCCCATAACTATTAAGTTTTGTTAAAATATTTTCGATCACTTTGTTCGTGCACAGCACATAGGTATTTTCGAACTCGACGTCTTTAAAGTGACATACTTAAGGTAAAAATCCAATATTTAACCGCATCTTATAAGAGACATGTGAATCAAATTTGGTTGGTGTTAATTGCCACCAAAAAGCGACCCAGCACGTACAATATGTCAACTAATTAATATTGTAGAAGACGCGTGCATGACCGTTTTCGTTTCCTATCAGATTTTGATGGTAACATAAAATTATTAAGGAAAACAAAAGTTGCTGGCTCCTTCTGTATAAATTTAGGAAAACAAAGTGGCCCCTCCTCCCATCCAAACAAATTGAGAGTAAACGCAAACGCCACGTTTGTGTTTTGTTTCGAGAAAAGATACTAGAGTTAGGTACTGGATAGTACAAAGTTCCCAGCTAACCATTTCGTGAAGGTATCCTTTCGAATTTTACAAAGCCAGTGCTGAATGAAGTTAAATTTTTCGTTTCTACTCTGTTCTAAGAGTTAATCTTCTATGGAACTGATCAGGGTTTTTCGTTCTTTTTGGCCAAGAGAGCCTTTATTACGCCGATTTTTTTCCAAATTAACTTAAATGAAAGAAAGTTTTTTTTTCGTTTTACAGGTCAGTTTAAGCATAGACCAGTATAATGTTCAAGTTAATTCAGAAATCTATAGATTGTACTCGTATTAACAGATATTACAGTAGGCACTAGATTAATGTGTTATTGGATCTATCAATGTTTAAAGGTTAGTATTGCACGCATTGACGTAAAGCCGATGCAAAGTCCATTTTGGATATTGATTTAAACTAAAACTAAAGCGAAGTAAAAATATTACATATAAAGAGAGTAATTAGTGTATACTACAATTTAATTAAAGAAGACATAAAATAAAACATTAGTTTAGTATTACAAATTACAATCAAATATAAAGATTAGCTATCCTGAGGTTATCTAAGGATAGCTAATCTTTATATTTGATTGTAACCTCAGGATAGCAACAAGTTGGAAAAAATACTGGTCGTTAAAAGAAATTATGAAGTCTAATGATTTAAGCATGTCAATAAAAATAAGAACATTTAATGCCTGCTTATTACCTTGCCTGACCTACGGCTGTGAAACCTGGACGCTCACGAAAGCACTTAGAGAGAAACTAGCCGTAGCACAAAGAGCTATGGAGAGAAGTATGACTGGTTACAAAAGACAGGACAGGATAAGAAACACCGAACTAACGAATATTACAAAACTCAACGATGTACTAGAACGTATTGACCAACAGAAGTGGAGATGGGCAGGACACATGATGCGTGATACGACAGGGAAGTGGAGTAAGAGAGTCACGGAACGAGGAAGACAGCACACCAGGTGTGAAGACGAAATCAAATTAACAGCTGGAGCTAACTGGAGAAGGGTTACCCAGGACAGGCAATGGAGGTCGTTGGAGGAGACCTATGCCAACCGGCACGCCGAACTAAGAGATATTTTGTGAATGTGCACTTTATGAACTCTTAGTACGGAATAAAGGGCTTATTATTATTATTATTATAAAGATTAGCTAAGTGATAGCATTAATTGCAATTACTTTCTCGGGAATAAACAGTTTTATTTTTTTCTTAAAATTAGTTAATGGACGGAAACTACTCAGGTATGTATATCATTTTACAGAATTATACCTTAAAAACTTTAATTATATCCTAATCATCCTATTAATTGGAACTGTGTAATTGAACAGCTATCACTCTATTTTTAAACGAACAAGTAGGTAAATACAGCCTTTAGCATATAGATAAGCTTATATATTATATAGCTGTAGGTAGAGGAAAATGTCTTGTTTTGAATAAAATAAAGTGTCTTGCTTGCGTGTGATTAATTTCAGGGTATCATCAAACGTAAACATGTGTTGCACCAATCCTATTAGTACCCCACGTTTATGCAGAAAAGTTTAAAATACTTTCACACGGTGAAAATATTCAGAATAACAACAGCTTGAATAATTACCGTTGTTATCCAACTTCATGTAGATTGAATGATTTGCGCAATATTGTTCTGACTACGAAATTGTTTGTGAGCTACGGACCAACGTCATGAAGACCATTTCTCAATCGGGTAGTCCGCCGCCCATAACATAAGCGAATTCTCTCACATTTTCCTGTTGCGACTTGCTTTGCTTGTCGGCTTTCGCAACAGTATGATTCAGAATGGCGATGAGAAAAAGATTCGCCATGCAATGACGAAAGTCAATAACGGTATACTATTACCCAAAATTAGATTGGTTTGGTAAGTTGAACATTTTTTACAATCCTAACAAGAATGAAAAATCGAAAGATTACACCGCTAGATGCGCTTGCACAGCAGTGGGTTTGGTGGAAAATTGGCCACAAATTTGATGACATTTATTTACCTATGGTGCCTACCTATTGCCTAAGTATTTACGAAATTATAAAACTCACGAAGTAATGTTATGAAAGAGTCAGTTTTATTTAAAATGCCTTTTTTAGATGTTAGAAAGTTTTGATTCCACAGCATAAAACCTTTCTTAAAAGCGCTTTAGGTCTTTGAAGTCGTTCATTAATACCCAACGAGCGTAGTCGTTGGACCACTTGCAGGGAACACCTTGTGGCCTCGTAATAAAGCTCATATTGGCACTACTTAATGAGTGAATCACGTAACACCGGCCATTCGTCCTCGACCTAAAAAGACAAAAGTGAAAATCGGACCGCAAACAACAACACTACTCTTGCAGTTCTAAGAAATTATGAAAAACTTGATCTTTTGCAATTCAAAGCAATTAGTGAGTCACATGCAAGAGGTAAATAACTTGAATCTTAGGTGAAATATTTCGAAATTGTTACAAAAGGTATGAAAATCGAATAACATGATACAAAAAAAACTACAAACAAATCCCACACATCAGTCCTTGTGGGACACCGAATGCCCCGTTTTCCACGACATAAGTCACTTATGAAATATCTCAAGCATTTCACTGGTCTCTGTTCATCTCTCTAAACGAAAGAGGTACTATCTTTGCAAAATGTGTGAAATCTTCCGCCTTTCTTGAGCTACTGAAGACGAAGTGGGCTACTCTGTGCGCATTACAATTTGCTCGGAATCTCAATGACAACCTGGAAAGTAGTCACTTTGAAGGTTTTTTTAATAACTAGGGAAAGTTCTGCTGCATTTAGAGTACTTGCCATTTTTCGAAACGAGTTAGAGGTCCATTTCTATTTAGTATGTTGTAATGGCTATTTATTTCGTCTGCCCAAAAAGTTAAAGTTGTTCAAAAGGTGGGCAGACGAAATAGAAGAAATGGCTGGAAAGACGAAGACCTGGACTAGATTAGCGTACAACAGGGATGAATGGAAGAAAATGGGGGAGGCCTTTGCCCGAAGGCACACAGAATCGGTTACCGTGAATAAGAAAAAAAAGAAGAAGATACAATACAAATATTTCCGAATTTATACTCTAATCGTCGCATCTCAGAAGGATATTATGATCGGTACACAAATGTCTGGTAACTACATATTTCATGTTATTTATTGATAAAAAGTACAACATTTTACATTGCCGTTCATTTTTTACATTTTTACTGACACATCGGCTTAAGACGGAAATAACCAGGTTTTTAAGGTGTTGTCACAGTAAAGGGCTTTATAAAAAGAGTTCACAAATTTGACACAGTTTTTACCTGAAAACCAGTGGAGCAGAATCGTAGCTAATCGGACAAAATGCGCAAAACAAGAGTTTCTGGGCCTGGCTGGATACTGGATTAGATATTACAATTTTTTTTAGTTCGTGTAAAGTTTTTATAAAGAACTCCAATTGTTGGAAAGTTATTTTTAGTAATGACAAGTACTTTAGGTATAAATATTATTTAATCTTTTAATAAAAATGAGATAAGTACACCGTAAAAAAATAAGTAAAATTAAATAAGTACTGTTGAAAGTTTCTAGAAAATGTATGATTAATCGCTATGAATGAAGCAACAGGTAGGTTTTGTTTCTTTTTAACGAGTCTCAAATTGTCATTTAATTGACAAACCCAGTGTACTGCACGTTAAGTAAGTAGATAAGTACCTATTGTGTCAGTACAAAAAATAAACAAAAACGTTACCAACCTGTAATTTAGTTACTATACCTATTATATTTAAAAGCATATAAAGCAGCAATTATAAAACCAAATCGGACTTTATTATAAAAGCAGAACAGGTTATTTTAATACAATTATCGAGTTTTTATCTACATGCGTATGAATCGGTAAGCGACACGTCTGGTGTATTTAAATAACTCGTATACTAGTGAAAATAAAGTCCATTTTTACGCTTCAAATTTCAAGGCGAATAGTACCTGCACTAAAGTGACCCATAACGAAAAGGAAATAAGGTAGGTTTTATACTCGTTCTTCGAAGTTCGAACGACCTTCATGTGATTACTTCCGAGAGCTTTAAGCTCAAAGCTGTTCATAAACCCGATCACTATCTTTAACATTACTACGCAAATCGAATTTTTACTGCAACATAATGTAGGTACAGTCAGCGTCATGGCGTAGTGGAACTCGTTCATCGCGAATTCGCGATAGAATTTAATTGCATTTTTTTTTATATCAGGCGCTTAACTTCCTAGTTATCGCTCGTCCATACAAACTTCCACTTCCTTAAGGGATGATTTCCGAGATAAAAAGTATCCTATGTCCTCCCCGGGACTCTTAATATCTCCATGCCAAATTTTATCTAAATCGGTTCAGCGGGTTAGGCGTGAAGAGGTAAGTAACAGACAGACAGATAGACAGACATACACACTTTCGCATTTATAATATTAGTATGGATGTAAATATCTTCACACAAATATATTCCCTGACCGTAATTCGAACTACGAATTAAAAATTAACTGCCACAAAATAATCAATCATAGGCTGTAATCAGAAAAGCCTTTGTCCGCACGATCGGCGCCGTCGATTGTCGGAAATGATTAGTGATTTGATCTCGACATTTGCTGTAGCTATTGTTCTAGAGGCATAATACGCGTTAAAAGCCTACAGGGTTGTTAGACAGCTAGTTGATTATAGTGACTACAATTACTGGATAGTGAAGGCTGCAATTCGCAAAACTATCCACATAGGTAGATATATTCCTCGTAATTTTTTAATCAAAGTGAAAATTGAAAAATTCAACACCACAGGTAGGACCCCTGTGGTATTGAATTTTTCAATTTCCACTTTGATTTAAAAAATGAGATTTTCGCTAGCGGACGCATCCGCTTAACAAACATTTATATTCTTCGTTCCAGTTTAGATGGCGAAAATGCACTTAACGTGGGACGGGAACGTACAACTTCTTTTGTTGCTAATTATGAAAGGAAAAGATAACAAAGAGGTCATACAACTAACCAAACGACTAATCGATCCGGCACGTGTACTGTAAATTGTAATGTACAAGCATATTTTCGCCTTCCAAACTGGAACTACCTTTAAAGAAAATTCTTGTTTGCGGTACTACTTTTCCCACCGTCAAATCAGTTTTCTTTGGAAATGATTTGTGCTAAATAGATAGATACTTATTACTTGGTACGTATTTACCATCAATTAATAGGTAATTAATATAACGGCGATTAAAGTTTTCTCCCGTTTAATACCACAAAAACTTGTTTAATAACTGTTAATGTCTATTAAAATATAATTATATAAATTTAATCGTAGTTAAACAGCAACTATTATTATAACATTCTACCTAAATTGATTTTAAAACTTTCCGTTAAGTCGCGTCACAGTATCCATTGTCCAACCTTTGAACAAAGCTTTAGGTAGGTACTAGCTTTTCACAGCGTGACCACTTTAATCGGCATTTCTACTAAAAGGGTAGTTAGAAAACTACTGAAATCTACCAAATTTATTTAACTATCAACTGGAAGACTATACTAGACTAACCAAATCAAGCCTGTAGCTAGCCTGTAGCTCTAGTATAAGTTTTTTCGAAACATTAATAGTTTTCATACCACTTTCATACATTTTGAGACAAAACGAAAACGCGTTCGAATTAGTTAATGTTTCGAAAAAACTTATACTAGAGCTACTGTATAAGTTTTATCGAAACATTAACTAATTCGAACGCGTTTGCGTTTTGTCTCAAAATGTATGAATGAAATCGCTCTCACCGAGTTTGAAATACGCGCGTTCATCGGTTAGCAACAAATGTTATACTCGCTGTTTTAGTTTCCACTAGTGACCACCAGAAGCGCTGTTCACGTTTTCATACCACTTTCATACATTTTGAGACAAAACGCAAATGCGTTCGAATTAGTTAATGTTTCGAAAAAACTTATACTAGAGCTACTGTTTGTGTACCTATAAATCGCATAGTTTGCATAATACATTCGTCCCATGCTAGTGAGTGCAAGAGGGAAAATGACGGTAAAAAATCGTGGAGCCTTTTCATCACACAAATTGAACCTACTTAAGGCGAGAGGTAGGGCAAGGCATTCGCCATACAAACATTGTGATGACCACAGACACCGCTTAGTCTTTAGAGAACTGAAAAACGTCTTTCCTGATTGGTCGATTTTAGTACAGCTGTATTCTGATTGGTTGATATTAGTTTTTTTATCTGTCAAATTACTGTTCTGTGATTGGCGGATTTAATAGGTGAAGTATTTTGATTGGTCAAATTAAAATGTTTGGAAATCATTATGTATACATATTTTCCCTAGGGTTTAAATGTACTACTTTAGCCCCGCTTCACATCACAAGTCTAATATGACACACTTTTCGAGCATGAGAAGTGAAAAATACTATAATTTCAAAAGAATAAATAAACCTTTAGGTTATGGGCTACAGAAAAATAAGCATACGGACCAAAAATCATAACTGTAGTCCAAACAAAAATGAAGAAAACTTGCACAAAGTTTGTATGGAGAGAGCTTTCCCTCCCTACTCCTCGCCTTAAATTTAAGGTGTTCATTACATTGACTTACTCAGATACAGACTTGTTTTACAGTCTTTAATGTATGTACTCCTTTAATCAGGGTTCTTCGCATAGCGTGGTTCTAATTCTTCGATTAAGCGAGAAATCGTCTAATCTAGTTAATAACAACACGTCTGGGTGATCGTGTGTAGCGGCTTTAACAATCACGTGCAATGAAGTTACGACCTTATCACGCACTGAAGTTAGTTAGCGTGAAGTTAGTGAAGTTAAGCGCATTTTTATGCGCAATTATGAAGCCCCGATTTTCCATTTTCTTTATTAATTGTATCGTAGGTAGGTATGTTTAACATAGAACTTCTTCAATTCGATAGTTTAATACGTACCTAATAGGTACATCATGATTTGATTAACATGATGTGTACTTTTTATGTAGAATTTTCACATCACACTTCAGCTCTATTTCCCCTTACTCATGGGTATATCAGAACTAGAGCTGGAGTTCTACATAAAAGTACCTATCTACTACGTATACGTTTTGATAGCTGGTAGCTGATGAATGATGAGAACTTTGTTCCTTCTTACTGATATGCATAATATCGGTACAACTAAGTGTAAACAAGTCAGTTTTTACGATAGCAACAGTTACATCATCAACTTTAATCGTGTAGTAACGAGTAAATATATATTTTTTTATTAGTCGACAGTCGATTTTTTACAAGTTGTTTAATCTGTAATAGACAAATCGTTTTTATTATAATTTAAGGCGCTACACTGAGAAATTTAGAAACTTTGAAACGCTGTCCTGCCCAGATTAGCAAACAGTAGGGGCTGTTTTTAAGATATATGATTCTTGACTATATGATTGTGGTACTGATAATAGCCGAAACATAATTGCTTACAATTTTCTCGATAGAAAAGAAATCCAAAGTTGAGTCTATATTTTCCTTTTTTTACTCAGCCTACTAAAACAACGCATTATTAAGATGATAAAATTAAGTTAATATGATGGTATTTTACCTCATCTAGGTACTGACAAGAGGAAATTTAATAAATCTGCACACAGTCAGATATTTATCGAGATTTGTCTAAAAAAGCCATTCCCGGAGAGTGTTGCATCCCATTTTGTCGTAAACGAAAAACATACGGGCGTCTCTTTCAATCAATATATCGCCTTAAGCAACTACTTAACAGTGACCACTTGACCAGCTCAGAAACCCATCAGCTAACCATTAAAGTACATTTGCCCAGTTTTTCTTTAGGTATCTTATTATCTCCGTCGTAGGATGGCCGTAGGTCATTGTGAGCTTCAAGAATAAAAATACACACAAAAAGTTCAAACAAATAGTTAGGAGAGTTGACTTCACACAAAAACCCCGTGAAGGGGCACCTAAAATGTTGCTAATGCACGAATGCCTAGAATGTAAGGACGTTTTTAGACTGAGACGTGTGCGCTTAAAAATCCACATTTATTTACATTTAATCAAGGCATTCACAACACCACCGCAACGGGAGAGGCGCGCAATGAATATTTACAAAGCGCTTCGCTTCCCCGTGTTTTATATTATGAAAAACTGTTCACGTCTTATGCAAATACGTCGAGCGTTGAGCGAAAACTAGAAAGTTGACGCACACACGCACGCGACGCGTGTGTAAACCGGCTAGGTTTCATAATTTTACGCACATTAATACAACATTTTACACCCACGACCACGGATTTATATCAACCAATTAAGTTTAATAATAGGAAAACATTAGAACAACTTACCGTGTCCGTTTCTTCAGAAAAACTCGACTCCCACAACATGTTTGCGTCGAACAGTTCAGAGCACTTGAGAAAAACGCAAATCACAAGTTTCTATTTTTGTTGTAAACAAATATCAGTCCATTCTCTGGGGTGTTGACGTATCCCGTGACGTTATAGGCGAGTTGAGGGTACTATGTGAGTTTGAACCGCGCGCGACTGTTACCGAGGCGGCTTCGAGACGCTGTGTGCGCCCGCGCTGCCGCCGAGCGCGCACGAGGCCCCCCGAACGCCCCCGAAGCCGCGCGACCGAGCCGACCTACTTTGTGGAAACGCCCGTCAAGTGGTCGAGCGGCGATTTTTTTTCCATTTTCCAATGAAATACAATACCTACTCACAGCCTTATTTATACCTTAAGACCAAGTATTATTATTGTGTAAATAGTGTAGCATACACTTTATAGTCGCTGCCTCTTCTCTATAGCCACGTTCTCTCATAGGTCGATCTTGAATACCTACCGTCCTAGTCAGCGGGGAATGTTGACATTTACCGGCGTTGGAACTTAAATGTCAGTATGCATTATTATGTCTGCTGAATTTGATAATAAACATGAGCATAAAATGTGATTTATTTTATTGCAGCAGAAAGATCCATAATGTTATTATTACTGCGATAGACATTTGGAATTTAAATTATTTACCTATATTTTTCTTACCACACCTTTTTTCGTGTCGAAAACCTGCGAAACAGGTCGATCGGGCGATGGCTGAATTGTGTGGTACCACTGGTACCTACCTACTGTCTGCAAACTTAAAAACTCCACTGCACTCATGTGCATGTATCCAAGATACTAAGTTCGGATAAACTTGAGGTAGTTAAGTAAGTTAGGTTACATTAAGCTTAGAATATTTGTACTCCTCTTTTAGGATAGATGCACCCAACTATTTTTACTGAATGTACCTTTTTAAGGCATTCGATTGCGTAAATGATGGATCGTTCATATTTGAACCAAAGAATTACGGCCTGTCTGACAATGCCTCAAGTCGTACGTTTTTTTTATCTCAAAAATAAGACAAAAAAGCTGTATTTTAGTTGCGGAGTTCCTCAGGGACCTATCTTTGCCATTTCTATTTTAGGGGGGAAATTTGGCAACGTGTTTCCCTTAAAATTTTGATGCACATATATGAAAGCTTGCCAAGTTTCGTGCTTTCTGCCAGATGGGACCGTATTTCGAGCTAACAAGCCGTACTATCCAGACACACTTAATAATAATTGTACACTTTCATATTCAATCACTGCATTCAATACTTTAGATTATCAATGAATACTTATGATCAAATGTGTGTGCGTCAATTGTCTCCCCCTTAAATCGATAAAAACTAGCAAAAAAAGTACCTACCTAATCAAATGAACCTAATCAGATTTAAAAATGTGTCCTTCACAATAATAATAACTCAAGGAACTATTGATATCATATCTCCCTGGTTCTCAGAAGTTTGTACTGAGATTTTTTACAGTGACCACATGTTCATACCTAAAACTTAAAACATATTGCCCAAGCCCCAGCAGTGCGTCAAACACCACGTCATTGATTGAACACAATTCGCTACGCGATAACTATGACGGGTTAGGCAACCCCTACTACGATTTATCATGTATGTAGGGTTTATTACTAGGTATAACCTACAACAGAAAATGTACTAATGAAAGAAAAAGTACCTGAACGTCGTTTAGTATCCTGTATCAGACTTTCAAAGAAAAGGCTCAAGAAAATAAGTGTATACCTGACCTTTTGTTCTACCACTGTATCCCTGTTTCTTTGTTTTTCTTTTGTATGTGCTGCTTTATTATGAGAGGTGTGCAATAAAGAGTATTTGTATTGTATTGTATACCTACATTACCTACTTAAGGTAAACTTCGCAATGGTCTATTTACCTTAATACCTAGTGGAAGGCGGAGAAAAAGTAGATAATGGAAAATTGGGAAGCAAACCTTGTTCCTATATTTGCCACGCGCGCGCGTAGATGTTGTTGGGCGCATGGGCGCGCTGCGTACTCCTTCTACCCACAGACTTCTACCTCTTCTGTCCCAGGGCTTATGATCGGCGATAGATTCTCGCTGATTTTTGTGCTTGTCCATTCGCGGTAATAATTTAATCGAAGGGAGTGTGTGCTCGACCCGACGCGCACAGTAGAGGCAGGAACGTCATCGTTTTTGTTTTCCTACCCAGTCAGGTATGATAGAGGGTAGATTTGCGTTAATAGTGATGGGATGAATCACACATTTACCGCCTAGGTAGGTGACAGGTTGACACACTATCGTTCACCTCTGTCACTATGACATAGGATTGAAAGTGCCGAGTATCGGGTCGGTGTCCATTGTCCAGACAACGGCAGGGACCTTCACTTCACTCTTTAAAAATGGCTTACCATCAAATTTATGATGATTTCGCCAATCAATACTTGTTCAAAGACGTTGTTCGGTAACGACGCCATGACAGTAGGCAACTGGTTTTGGACAGTAGTGAATTCAGCCCGTCGTCACGAAGAGCATGTGTGTTCACCAACGCGGCGACTAGCAAAATCCGACAGGGACCTTACATGGAAATTGCTCCGCCGACAAGAGCCTAGTTCTGAAATCTATGACGATGATATTTTATTACAGTATTTCAATTAGCGGAAAAAAGGTCACCCCAGAACAACTTGGCGGCGTTTCCTGGATCAATAGTTGGATGGGGATGAACTGGAAAGAAGTTGCCCAAGACCGAAGCAAATGGAGAGGACGGGATAAAGAAGAAGATTTCATTTTCTGTAACTCTTTCAATTCAAAAAACTACAGAAGAAATTTGAATGAAAACTTTTTTTAGACAACGACGGTGGCAAACAATCCTACGGTCCATCTGATGGTAATTGGACAGTTGGACACCTCAGCGTATAGACGCCCGCAACTCCATAGCAGTCACGTGCACGTGCCGACCCTTTTTTTAGGGTTCCGTAGTAAACAAGGAACCCTTATAGTTTCGCCATGTCCGTCCGTCCGTCCGACCCCCGTTTTTCTCAGTAACCGTTAGTACTAGAAAGCTGTAATTTGGCATGAGTATACATATCAATGACGCCGACAAAACGGTAGAATAAAATCTTTAAAAAAAAATTTTTTTAGGGTACCTCCCCTACATGTAAAGTGGTGGTGCAATTTTTTTTTCTGCCAAACCCCATCGTGTGGGGTATCGTTGGATAGCTCTTTTAAAAATATTGTTAGGTTTTTAAAAGCATTTTTTGATTAAAGAACTACTGGCTACTAGGCATGTGAAAAAAATCAAGGTAGTAGTATATACGATGAATTTAAAAGGAAAACTATCACAGCTAAGTAGACATTACTAGTTAACGAGTAATAGTCGAACTTCAGAAATGTACTTTGCAAAAGGAAACTTTCGTACAATTTCCATTGATACCTTAGATAATGTTGTTAATTCTGTCAAAAACATAGTAAATATAAGTTTGCGAACTTTTTAGTCCATATAATGTAACGGGTAGACGACTACGGAACCCTACCTTGCGCGTGGCCCGACACGCACTTGGCCGGTTTTTTTTTAAATTTGAGGATTCACTGATGGTACTTTCTTGTACTTACCTAAATAAAAATCTATTTAGTAAGGTAGAAGGTAAAAAAAATAATGATTTTACTATGTGATTAATAGACCGGCTTTTCAGAATCGGCTGTCATTTCAGTACCTGACATGGCAGGCTTTTCAGAATCGGTTGTCATTTCAATACCTGAAATGGCAGGTTTTTCAGAATCGTTTGTCATTTCAGTACCTGACATGGCAGACTTTTCAGAATCGGTTGTATTTCAGTACATGACATGGCAGGCTTTTCAGAATCGGTGGTCATTTCAGTACCTGACATAGCAGGCTTTTCAGAACGGATGATCATTTTAGTAAGTAACTACGACGATTTTCATAAAACTTCTCTTGGATTTTTCTACGCTTTTCATGTAACACAACACATACAAATAACACAAGTATGCATGGGTAAAATTGAATGAAATCGTTTAATGGTTTCTTATAGATTTTGAGGTGCTGATTATATTATGTTTTAATATATTTGACACCTCGCTCGGCGCGTATGCGAGGTGTCAAATGTATGAGAACGCATCCTCGCACATCTCTGGTGGAAACGCAGCCTAACGGAAAAATGGATAGGGAGAGGTATATCTATTGTTTATCTTACCCTCACAGAAACTCCTATCATATAATACCAGTTTAGTCGCAAGAAGCTCTAGTTTAAAGACTGAGTTCCGTGAGAATTTTCGTTCAATTACACAACCATTTAAAAGTGAATTCACGTAGTAGCTGCATTAAACTCGAATATATCCGCTCAGATATCCTGTACTACGAAAGGCTTCAAGGAAAAGCCCGCAATAATGAATTATTTATATTTTACCTTATATTATATGCTACATAATAGTAGTTTATGCAACTGGTACATAATGAGGGGCATTAAAACACGAGTGTGTTTTATGAAACGAGCCGAAGGCGAGTTTCATAATAAGGTCACACGAGTGTTTTAATGCCTAATTATGTACAGTTGCATACATTACTTTATCTACACACATATTATAATTACTCTAAGATGGGTTCAGAAACCGTAGTAAATAAATACAATAATTGTGTTAATACAACCTTTTTTGCACGGTTGCGGAAATATCGAAATCAGAACTGGCAACAGATACCTGAATGTTATTTTAAAAAGTAAAGAGTCCTTATTCTGATGTGATCATGTCGTTCTAGCTCAAATTTCGTGCGATATATACTAAAAAAACATAGAGCTGACATTTCGCATTTGAATGACTGACTGACTGACTGACTGACTGAATTTGAATTTTCAGTGATACTAGAATAGGGACATGTCAACTTTGACATTTAAATTTTGACAGTTTTGTTTGACGTAATATTTTAACATCATATATGAGATTAAAATGAAATATTTTATTACTGCTGTAGCCTTAGCCACAGATAAGAAAATTGCCATAAATTCATTGAATGTTGAAATGAGAGTCATTTTCTACGGTTTCCGAACGCATATTAGAGGATTTATGATATGTGTGTAGATAAACAATATTAACTTCGCCGTTGGAAAACAATGGAACAAGCTTATCGATTGAAAGAGACGCCATTATGCTTTTCGCTCACGACAAAACGGGATGCAACCCTCTCCGAGAATGGCTTTTTAGACATATCTCCTTAAATATCTGACTGTGTACAGGTTTATTAAATTTCCTCTTGACAGAGTTTAGATGAGGTAAAATACCATCATATTAACTTTATCGTGTCTTTTAATAATGCGTTGTTTTAGTAGGTTGAGTAAAAAAAGGAAAATATAGACTCAACTTTGGGTTTTTTTATCGAGAAAATTTTAAGCAATCATGTTTTGGCTATTGTCTAGTCAAGAATCATATATCTGAAAATCAGCCCCTACTGTTTGCTAGACTGGGCAGGACGTTTCAAAGTTTCAAAATTTCTCGTTGTAGCGCCTTAAATTGCACTATTTTCATATATATAATATATGTCTGTTATAACAATAGTGGTTTTGTCAAGCGCTAGGTAATGTTTCCAGGCCTAGATTTGTAGCACAAAATAAAAAATATACAGAAGGTCCGTTCCCGCCGTTCTTGAAAATACATACCTAAACTTGCCCGACTCACAGGGTTGCTTCAGTATTAGTGGCCTCGGTAAGAGGACTTATACGGCATTTCGTGAACAAAAGATTTCCTGTATCAGGGTAGGTCCTTTAGGACCCAGAGATGGATTTTCGAAGTAGAGCCCTCGAATTTTTTTATGTCAAATTTTTGAGGGGGGGGTGAGTCCAGGTTAATCTTGATATCTGCGCCAGTTAAGCTACTGGGTCAAGTTGGGTGTCAATTTCGAGTAAATCAAGGATGCTAAATTCATTTCTGGAATTATTTTTGTACCATTCCATACAAAATTTTCGAAACATAACAAAAAATAGGTAATTTTTCATTCATACTGAAAACAGAAAAATGGCCATAACTTTAAAAAACACCTACACATTTTGGAAAAAAAATAGGTCTTCAGAAAACCCTGTTAATATCATATTTAAAAATATATATTTCAAAAATATACCTACTGTGGAAGTATTACAAAAATTAAAAATTAAAAGATAGAACAAAAAATCAAATTTATTAAAAAACATAGTTTGTGATCTTGGAATCATAGTGGTGGGTTTATTAACTCAATAAAAACATATTTCATGTCAATTCACGTCTTAAAATATTAAAAAAACAATGAAATATATAAATTTCGCCCTAAAATTTCACGTTAAAATTTATCAAATTTTAGAGAGCCGCCCTGCTTCGTACGAGTTAACGATTTACAAAAAGTCTTAGCTTATATTATTAAGGACTAATGTAGGTTTCTATTACAGAAAGAATTTTTAAAATCGTTTGATTACTTCTAAAGATAGGCCCCTACAAACGATAGTACAAATTCGAACTCCATGAATTATATGGATAACGGCTAAATTAAAAAAAAATGCCAACTAACATTAACGGATCCTGTCCAAAATAATATTGGATCACCCTAAAAGTAAAGCCTTATTATTAATAATAAAAAAAATATGTTGGTCCACCTTGTAAGTAATAATTAGCATTCATATACCGCGGAGACACCTTTGTAAATTGAAGAGTGTCCATTTTCTCATGGATCCCATTATCAGATCTTGACCAAATTTAAAAGAAAACATCATTGAGGCAGCCCCTTCCAAACCAAAAAAAAAAACGCGAAATCGGTCTTAAACTAGCAAGGATATTTGTGAACATATCTAAAAAATATTGACAGTCGAACACAGGACCTCATCTTTTTTGAAGTTAGTTATGATTTTTTTAACCCAGGACCAGTATAAACTGATAAAGACGTTGTACTCTCCTTCTTCGGCCTCCTCGACGTCATCTTTGCTGAAACCCCTGGTTCACACTGGACACACATTTAAAACCATCAGTAATCGAATTTGCGACTACCCACAGGTCATGAAGCAGCGTGCATGGCATTCATTCTCGCTTTCAAGGACAGTGGCCTCTGCAGCTGTTCTTGCAGCTAAGTTCTTGTGCCGCATTCCAGATTCTGTGTTGGATTGTCCATACGGGCTGCCACTGTTCCTCCTTTTATCCACTCGTCTGTTAGGGAGGGTATATATTGTGTGTCATTTATTTATTTAAAGTTTGTCCCCACAAGTGACCTGCTTGATAGGCTGCCCTAAGCGCATGCATACTGAAACTAAAATCCATAAAATATTACAGTGTAATTTTTATACAAATACAAATACAAATGCGTTTATTTTCCCTTTAAATTACAATGGTGTATTTTTATCACAGTCATCGTTTTAAAACCTGAAAATAACTTAGAGAAACTATCATTGTTATTAGTCAGACACGTCGGTATAGTCAGGTAAGATTTTCTATTAGTTATTTTTACTCTTAAAAGTGGAAAATATTTCAATTCGGTGACTGTACCCAGTAGCTAGTAACGTATTTCGGTACTTACCGATCCGCCTGCGCAGCCGTCTTGCGACCCATGATATTTTTTTCTGTCATAATTTTGTAGGCAGAGCTATATTGATATTTATATATTTAGAATCTGCATAAAACGAGCTTTCTTATAGTATTTATTTCATTATTTAAATCAACTTTTTACATCAAATATCAGAGCGCTGAATCAAAAAGTAAAAATTAAAAATGTACAAATTTGCGATTTTAGTCAGAAAATTGTTCCAAATACAAATGTACGATCAGAAATGATGTCGGTTTATTCCTTTTATACGAAAACGATACCAAACTTGCCTTAGTAGATATAAGAAAGGAGTCAGCTTAGTTTGAAATGTACAGGTCGGCTGCTATGTTTGGACCCCCCCCATTTCTTACCACGTGAAAAATCCGGGGGGCTCTACTTCGTAAATGCATCTTTAGACTATAGATATCAATCCTGCCAAAGGAAATCTTTTGTTCATTAAACGCCGTATTTTCCCTTTTTTTGTTCCGTACAGATGCCACTATATTGATTCTGAATTATAAAAAGGGGTTTTTTTTTTTTTTTAATACTGTGTTTTAAGAAAACAGTCCCCGCGAAGGATACGGGCGGCTGAATTCACGATTCCTATGAATTATTTATTGAACGATTTCTAATATATGTGTGATTCTATTCATGTGAGGAAATGAGGTTGATGAGATCGATGCAATGGTGGGTGAACTGTGGGTCGAACTATGTTCCGTTAAACTTTTTAAGACTGTTTATGATGGTGGTGGAAAGCTTGCAAAATGAGACTATTGTGGTTTCTTTTCTAATGAGGTCTTGCAAATTGTATGGTTCAATTTGTAGATTATGACAGGTGAGTTCGTGGTTGAGTCTGGGGTTGTTGAATTTTGGGCACTGTTTCAGAAGGTGATCTATTGTTTGTGAGCTGCTGTCGTCACATGGGCACCGGTCGTCGGCGGTAATTTTGAAACGGTGCAAGTAGGATTTGTGGTAGCCGTGTCCGGTGAGAATTTGAGTGAGATGGAAGGTTATGTTCGTCTTATTTCGGAAATCTTGGATATGCTGTAATGTTGGTAGCCAGTTTTTCAGATGAGCTCCGGTGGTGGAGGATAGGCAGTGGTTGCTGCATAATTCTTCGGTTTCTGATTTGCACAGGCGTTTGATATGGGAGATGGGGTATAGATCAAAGTCGGGTGTCGTGGGGAGTGTGGCGGCGATTTTAGCTTCTCTGTCTGCTTCTTCGTTTCCAGGGATCCCTATGTGTGCTTTAATCCAGCAGAATTCTATTGTTCCTGTCTGTTTGATTTTATGGATTAGGTGATGAATTTTGTTTACTGTATAGTTCGTGCTGCTTCTGTTGGATATTTCTTGCAGTGCGGACATGGAATCTGAGAAGATGGTTACGTTGTTAAGGGAAAGTTGAATGCACGACTCGCAAGCAGCTTCTATCGCTACGCATTCGGCCTGAAAGACGGAGCAGCATTTGTGTAGTTTCTTCCGTTCTATTGTGCGTCTGCCGTCCGGATGGTGTATGACAAAGGCTGCTCCGACTGCTCCATCATGCTTGCTTCCATCAGTATAGATTCGATGCTTGTCTAATGCTTCGTAGGATTCGTGATCAGCAGTGTTTTGAATTTTAATTATGTTTATCGAAATTCTTTCAGACGGGTGTAACAGTTTGGCGGGAGATATCCTTTTATCCAAATTGAAGTCTGTAGATACATGTTTATTAAGTCCGGTGCGCTTTGATTTATCTATTTCAGCAACTTCTTTTATTTTAAGGTGGAGTGGAGTGAGATCTGCTAAGGCGATGGAGGAATCAGTGGGTAGCCTGCGGAAGCCTCGTACAATTTTAATTGCGAATCTTCTTTGGAGCCTCAAAAATGAGTTAATCACTTTTTTATATTTCAGTGCACTACTCCAGACTTCAGCGGCATACGTTACAATGGACTCAATTACTTGTTTATATATGATAGCGACATTTTCAGAATGAATTCCCCAAGTAGGCCGAATGATTTGACAGAGTTTTCCGAATATTTTTTGAGATTTTTTAATAATGTAGTTAGAGTGATCGATAAATTTAAAATTTGGGTCGATTACAACTCCGAGAAGTTTGAGGTTGGTCGAAAATATGAGCGGGGTGTTGTCCATTATTATGATACTGGTTTTGGCTTTTGGAGTGCAGGTGATCATTTGCGTCTTCTGTGGTCCGAATTTGAGGTAGTTGGTGATGCCCCAGTTGTAGATGTTCTGTAGAATGGTGTTAGCGTTATACTGTAGCTCGTTATTGTTTTTAGCGGTACAAATAAGGAGGACGTCGTCAGCATAAGCTTGCATAAAATTACCGTCTGGAAGATTCATGTCTAGTAGGTTATCCATGATCAGATTCCACATGATTGGTCCTAGTACTGAGCCCTGTACACATCCTCGATTTTGTGTTTTATTGGCTGTAGCATCGGCATAATTTAGCAGTATTTGTCGGTCTTGCACGTAGCTTTGCAGAACCTTATATATATTTGCCGGGCATTGAATATGCTGCAGTCTGCTAAAAATTGCATGGTCGAAAGCACCTTGAATGTCCAGGGATATCGCAATAACCAACTTCTTTTGACTTTTTGCAAGTTTCATAGTTTCGATTGCATTTATAATTGCGTCAGTAGTAGTCATTTGCTCTTTGAATCCGTATTGGTTGGGATTTGCGGTTTTATTAATGTGCATGTGGTGCGTTAATCTCTTGGCTATAAGTTTTTCGAATATTTTTCCAAAAACGTTAAGCAGGCCTATGGGTCTGTATGATGCAGTGTCGGCATAGTCGGATTTATTCGGTTTTGGGATGGTTTTAATGAAGGCGATTTTCCAGTAATTGGGGAAGTAACATATCTTGAGACATCGATTTAAGAGGTGCGTGAAAAGTAATGGGTAGGTATTGATGAAGTGGTAGCATATATCTGGGGTGAGATGATCAATCCCCGGTGCCTTTTTAGTGTACATCGATTTGCTCACTTCGATAACTTCCGCTGAGGTAAAGTCGCATTCATTGTTGAAGTTAAGAGGTAAACTGGTATTTCCTCTGAGGTTCCTTTGTTGAGTGTTATCGTTTTGAGGGTTGTCTTCAGGGAAGAACTTATTCATAAAAAGGGGTAAGTATAATAAAAATTCTTCAACATGACATTTAAATATGAACCAGCGTATCTTGGTAAAAAACTGGCCAAGTGCGAGTCGGACTTCGCACATTTAGGGTGCCGAATCAACCTCAAAAATATGATTTATCAATATATTAGTATTTTCACACCACCTGCTCGTCAATGCCCAATTATATATCATGCAAACCTTACCGAAAGCAAATCATTATAACCCTTGGCTTAAGCCGGGTAGTAATATCGTACTGAATCTCATTATAACCCGCCGGGTAATAATGTGATTTCACTTTTCATAGTTCTTATAGTTCTGTCATTAAAGTCTAATGTCGTGAAGTCCACTAAGCGGCGAGGACGCGGCACACCAGCTCCGTGTTTTGTTTGGAACGTCGTCGTCGTGTTCGAAACAAAAGACTGCGTCGTCGGCCGCCGCCTGTAGCGCGTCAAGCGCGTGGTTTTAGTACAATATTTGTAGAATTACATTTTGGAGTTTACATTATTCTCATATTTTATTACATTTTTAAATAAAATCACTTTGTAATATCGTGCCTCGCACGTAGCTAGGGCTGGCCTTCCTCCCTTCGCAGCAGTTGCAGTAATGTAAATAAATACATACTTACATATTTGTGGACAGTCTTACACAAATCTACCTAGTCCCAACCAAACTAATCAAAGCTTGTACTATGGGTACTAGTCGACGATATACATATACCTATAAAGATAAATATATACTTAAAATACATAGAAAACAAATATGATTCAGAAACAAAATACTTGTGCTCTCAACACAAATGAATGCAAGAAGTCGTCGATGTACCTAGACCTACTAGGTATTAAATACCAAAAACAAGATCCGCGTGGGTTACAAGACGCTTAATTATACGGACTAAAACAGATTCTATTAAAATAGATACTAAAATTTGCTGCGATTTTTTTATTGCCTCGCAAGAGGTGAGAAAAGTAGAGTATACTCCTCGGGGATAAAGCTGTTTTTGTCTTGGGAGCGCTTAAATCCCTCACTACACTCAGGACTCAGTCTTAATTCCCTCGCTTCGCTCAGGAATTAAGTCATTACTCCCTCGCTCCGCTCGGGAGTAAAATTTGGAGTCCTTCGTTACGTTCGGGATTCAATATCGCACCCGTGACATAAAACAGTGTTTTATCCCCTTGGTGTATAATCTACTATTGTTGTTAAAATATACGTAATATTGAACATTTTCACCAAATTATAAGTTCATAGGTCAATGAGAAGTCTAAAAATTCTTCGGAACAAATTTTGTGACAGACGACGGACGGACGGACGGACGTCTGGGCGACACCAATAGGGTTCCGTATTGACCCTTCGGGTACGGAACCCTAATAAATTGATGCGTGACCCGCTGCGAGTTGTGACTTGTGACCGGCGGCGGTCGAGAGCGCCAACAAAGAATATAAGTACCTAATTAATTAGGTACCTTCTTAACTAAACCATAGTACTTAAATACTGTCGTTTTACCAGCGATCGATAAGATGAATGTGTAAAGGTTGATTGTCGTTATCAAAGCGACTAGTTTCAAAAAATTACCTACCTACCTGTATTGTAACTACCAAAACGAGAAAACCGTTTTATTTACCTTTCAATATCGTTTAAAAATTTGAAGAAAGTGTAGGCACAGTTTTTTGTTGTATTTAAACAATAAAATACATTCCAACTGTAATAATATCGGTTATTCATTTTGACGTACGTGACACAAAGTACCTACGTAGCGGCGGGGACGTCAAGTGATCTACGCGCGCACAACTAGCACTCGCGATGCGATAGTGACAGTCGCGACTAAGCTCGTCCGAAATCAACCGAGAATGCCTGTAAATGTTACGTCTGTGTGCGTGCGGCGAAAATGGCACTTTGTACTGAGCGGACTCTCTGCTCCGGCGCGCGCCGCCGCTATTTACTTTGTGTTTGTAGTGTCGTAGGTAGCAATTACCTTAATGATATATGAAAGTTATTTCAGAATTAAATTGGAGGTGATTAAGATGGAGTAGGTAGGTATCGAATAACAACATATTCTGAGGTCTCGTATCGCGAGGTTATTTTTATGGAAATCATCGTTAAAAAAAGTAAAGGTAGGTAACTCTTAAAGTCGAAGCCATGTGAGTCCTGGATGTTTTCCATGTATTTAAGTATCTATTTATCTATACGAGTTTGAGTATGTATATCGTCGCCTAAGGTCAAGTCCATAATTCGGCGGAGTAAACTGGCAGATGAGATGTTGCCAGGAGTAGACAAAAAAAAATAGTGACGGTATATAACGATAAGAATATGTCGATAACTATAAAGTAACTAACTATATACCTTCTTATTCACGAACAAAAATGTGCCAGCATTTTTCGGAATATTAAAATCGATATACTATTCGATAGGAAGTTTTTTCGATCAAGATTTAAGTCCTACTACTTTAATACCTAATTTAATAAATGTAATAGTTTCTACTTTTCGGAACTAAAGGCTCATTAAGTTGACAAAAGTAAAATAAATATGAAAAAATCATAAAATTTACAAATCATTTTAATTGTTCAAATTGAGAGCATTTTAGATTGAGAGAAACACTACTAATTTCGATTTTCGATGATCTCGGCAAGCACCAAGGGGTGCCCGATAAATAGGTCCGTAAGATCCGTACGTCTAATGAGGACTTAAATAATATCGATATGAACAGCACTGGCCGTACTGTGGCAACATTTGTGCATTTTGACTTGTCAAACAACTCCGCCGAATGGTGGACCAGAGTTTAATAGTACGCATGCATAGGTAGTACAAGCTTTGTTTAAAAGCCTTATCACACTACCCTATCGGTAGGGCCCTAACTGGGGGAGGGGAGTAAAAGCATCTCACTCATTAGAGCGAGATAGTTTATTAATTATATAAATTGTTCAAAATAAATGTAAAAACAATAATTTAGTTTATAGTTTTAAGTGAGAGCGGAGTGACCGCGCACATAATCTAAACCATAGAGATTTTGCCACCTAAAAGAAGTTTATGTAAATTTATTTTTTATGAAATAAACAGATTAAAAAAAATATATTAAACTCCCCTCCCCGAGTTAGGGCCCTACCGATAGGGTAGTGTGTAAAGGCTTTAAGGTTGATTTGTGTAAGGTTTCCATAAATATGTATTTATTTTTATTTTATTATTTTAAATATAGGTAGGCTCAACTCGCCCGAGAGCTCTATTGCACGAGAGTGTACAGCGGGTAAGTATTACACTGTTCGCGTGTTCGCGAATTAAGTAAAAACTTGTTGTAGTGTTAATAGGCTGGGTTGCACCAAACCGTCTGTAATCGTAACCGGTGTTCGCCAAATCTGATTGTATGGAAAGTTTGACAAGTTTCTATGGGATGACAGCTGCCGGGGCCATATTTGACGATGACCGGTCTGTGTTCGTACGTTGGTGCAACTGACACGATTACAGACGGTTTGGTGCAACCCAGCCTTAGTGCCAGTTGCACCAACGTACGAACACAGACCGGTCATCGTCAAATATGGCGCCGGCAGCTGTCATCCCATAGAAACTTGTCAAACTTTCCATACAATCAGATTTGACGAACACCGGTTACGATTACAGACGGTTTGGTGCAACCCAGCTTTAAATACCAATCTGTCTCTTATTCCTTGATTTTCTATCCTAACACCGTTAGGTTATCAGGACTTTTATAACTTGTGAAATTTTCAATATAATAATCCAAGAAATATTTTTAGTAAATCTGATTAAAAGATAAAATTGACTACACATACACAGCACAGTAACCGTACTGTTTGTGGCTTACCTGCCTAACTACTTACATAAAGTTACAAATGTTACTCGGACCCCCAATATAATTATTATAATAATTTGCCACTGCCCACTGGATTCAATGAAAAATTATGATTTTTGCTGCATTTATTCTAACGTATTACCAATTTAACTGCAGGCGCAAATATGAAGTTAATGTCTGTCTGTAAGTAGGTACATTAACTTGTTAAGGGGCAAACTTCTACGACCTTTAAAAATTGATTGAAGCTAAGCTTGCGGTTAATTTCGTTTACGTATTTTTGTATTGTATTGTAAGGTAGGTATTTATTCAAGTGGTTAAAGGTCAACAGAATGTGCATTATATTGGAAATCTTTTGAAATATTGAACATGTGGCACTCCGCGGCTTTTCTTAAGGATAGGCATTAAATTCCTAGGTACAACTGCAGCACCTTCGGTGACAAGTGAGAACTGATCGTCGATTTTTGTCATTGCCTTCAAGATCATTCGTTAAAGTCATCATTGATCATGCTTGAGTAAATAAACGAAATAAATAATGTAAATATTCTTGGGAAGACCCGACGAAGGACCCTTAAGAAGTCCTCATTGAGGGTAATATTATAAGTAATAAAAATAAGTGATGCTTATTCCACACGCCCGGAGGCGTCGCGGGCGAACGTACCTAGCAGATATTACCCTAGTCTTTTAACTACTTTTACAGTTTTCTACTGGTTTGGGAACTTGTTCCTAACTAGCATAATTTGACCCATAGATTGGTAATACGTATGCGTAATCAGAGATCACAATATAATTGGTAAGCGGACTGCTGGGCTGAGCATAACTTTGTGAATCACGATGTTGACAGTGAAGAATTTTGCATTTTCCACCCATCCCTGCCGTGCTCTTAATGAATGCAAATCAGTGCCCCAGATGGTCATAGGTAGGTACGACTGTAATATTACTCAAATTGGAATTAAGTAACTATAACTTAATTCGACACTAGAACAGTAGCTCTAGTATAAGTTTTTTCGAAACAGCGCCTCTGGTTGTCACAAAACTAGAACTGCGCGACGCGAAATGGGACTTTTTCCCTTAAACACAGGGAAAGGCCAATTGAAGATAGTCCATTTCATATTCCTTTCGGAGCTATTTTATCCGAATATTATTTACTTTTTTTTTGTTGAGAAAACTAGGATTCTTTAGCGAACATTTCAACGGTCAGACGGGTGGAAGACTATCGCAATGATTTTTTTCCGGATTGACTTGGATACGCCAATATAATTAAACCAACGACCTAGGTCAGTGATTGCTTCCTGGAGGTATCACCGAATGAAAGCTTATTTGCAATTTATGAGTCCTAAAGTGCACGGCATCGTCCGCGAACAACCCCAGGTGCACTATTTAGGGTGCCTGGGAATGTCCTTCGTGAATAACGAATAAAGAGTTGGAGCGAGCAGGGAGCCTTGCGGGACTCCGGGCGGAATGCGGTGGGGATCTGGGTATATTCAACTCATCTAGGTACCTACGCTATAAATTGTAACTTGTTCGAATTCTCAGGTTCATAATCAACAATTTTGTAGTAAATATTTGAATCTAAAAATGTTCAAATTCAATGTTGACCTCAAGGGGCTTATCGTCATAGTGCTTACCCTAAAACTATTATGGATTTTAAATCTTAAGTGGTTTTTATGTAGGGCTTGCTACGACATAACTCGGCAAACACTAATATAGTGCGTATCATCCACGAATGCGCGCTCCTCCACAGCCCATTCTGTACAGTTGCGCATATATACCTATACGTTAGTAAGAGATACGCTGTGGAGGGGCGCGTGGTCGTGGTTGACACGCACTATACTTACTTAATCTTAAATATCTATGTGAAATAGAAATCTGAAACAGTTTGCTCATCTCATACACAGAAAAATAACTAGTTAAAAAACTAGCTAATTATAATAAAATGGAATCAATTTATTCAACAAAGTTCCACGCAAAAAACGGCTCGTGTAAGGAAGTGAATAAACCTGTCGCACAACACTAATTATTTTATTACCCTATTAAATCAGGTAAGTACCTATATTATTCAGATAAAAAAATAATTAAAATTAGGTATTAGACAAAAAAGTGATTTGTGATTACAACTTAATACTTACATACAGACCGTTATAAGTTTACTTTTTGATTTAATAAATATATATAAAAGCTATTAAGTACTTATTAGATTCTAGAGGACAAAAAATTGTTTACCGGCGGCGCTTGATACGACAGCCATTGTCGTATTTAATACATCCTTAATATCAAAACGACTTAAATGAATTCAAGTTTTATTGTACGATGGTTCTTATGGGTTAGAAGGTATTAGTCAAGGTAAGGTCACAAAAAGTTGTCGATTAAAATAAAAGCTATTTTTAGACCCTATGTCTATGTCTACTGCTCCACTACACACACCTCTACGTGCCTCTACGTTATTGATGTAGGTATGTTGATTTTTTGTAGGAGGACGTATAAATTTATCGTAACCACCATAAGAGATATCAGATATGGGAGCATCCCTATTGCGGGTAGTTACCATAAACCCCCAACCATGAAAGAAAGAGATATAAGCATAGACAATAACATTCATGGGAGCGAGATACAATGACATATCGCCTGCCTGCCTCATCACGTATAAGGCCAAAATTTGTCATCGTCACCGAAACTTCATGGATGAATGCCATTGCTGCCACCACATATAACACCGCTAAAGATGATATAGTCACTGTCGTCATAATAGTACCTAAGTACCTATAGATAATTTATGTATCATAACTAAAAATGACTGTTTTATTATAATAAATGTGACAGAGTTAGACATACAAAAAGATCTTGTTAATCCATTTAATTACAAGAAAATATATACATGAATACAACAATAACTTGAATAAAATTAAAGCTAACTTGAATATAAACTGGTTTTTTGACGAAATCATTATTATTTAGTTATTTTTTAATCAGATCAGATTTATGATCAGGAGATGGAAGGAAGGGTCGGAAGGGGGCGACCAAGGCGAGGGTATCTTGATCAGATATCTGCAATACTGAAAAAAGGCCAGGTCAGAAGTTCCCGCAACCGACGAGCCTGTATGAGGAGATGTATGGATATGATTGAAGCAAGAGATGTATGTAAGGACCGTAGTACTTGGCGTTCTTTGGTCTCTGCCTACCCCATTGGGATACGGGCGTGAGTATATGTATGTATGTATTTTTTAATGAAATTACCTAAATAATGAAACGCGCATAAAATGCACGGGATTAGATTTTTAATACCTACCTATTGGTACATCAGAACGTTACTCGTATGCCGTTGAAGTTCAGGGTAGCGCTGTTTCCAAAAAACTCTAAGGCCAAATTTTGTTGAACAAACGCAAGCAAAAAACGACTAAGATATCTCTGATTGTAAGGTAAATTCTTGCTTGCCTTCATTTGACAGCACTTTGCCTTACAGTTTTGAACGTAATATGCTAGAATAGACGGATAATTTCAGTGAGCCGTTGAAAAGTTGAGAACTGCATAAACACACACGCGCCACACGCACATACATACACGCCGGTCGGGTGCTGGGCCTTTACGTCTGCGACAACCTTAAGAAGCAGTAAGGGGTGCGATTCCACCGAGGCGAAACGAAACGAAGTCGTACAGCATTGACCACTCAAATTAATCCATTATGTTGGTTCGATTTCCATACAAAACGAAATTAGTTTGTCACGTGACATCTATTTTTTTTTCAAATTATTCTAGTTTATACAAGTTTATTCTAGGAAAGGGGGTATTTCGCGCAAATGGAAAGCCAATTTATGAAAGTTTGTTACATAAGTTTCTTAAAATATCACGCCGTTAGCCTGCGAATGTCAAAATACGTTTTGTATGGAAATCGCCCCACCTTAAATCGAAAGCAGAGGAGCTGAATTTATTTTATTGTCCATTATTATTATATTTTATTGTGGGCGGTTATTGTCCCACAATAATATGGATGGTCGCTCGAAAAAAAAAGGATTGGTCAATTCTGTATTACGCGCTCCGCTCCGCCTTAGTGGGAAAAAAACTTCATTCTTCAAGATTTTTGACAGCTACATCTCTAGGTATCCTCTAGGAAATAATTAAAACCAGTATATTAATTAGATACTAATTTATTATTAAGTTAGTTAACTTTACGTATCTTATAATGATGATTGCTTTATAAAAGTAATCAGGGCGTAACTTAAATTATTTTCCCTTTATTGTATATTTGGAGTATGTTTTGGTGGGATCATATGGTTCCCATCTGGATGCTGGGAATATATGCTTGTTTCTTTCGTACCAGGATCTGAAAAAAGAAAAATATTATTTACATTTGGAAATACCTAATTTTCCCATTAATTTTTCTAAAGGACCCCGGGGTGCGCATTGCTACCTAGTCCGAAGATTTGGCGTAGGCACTAGCTTACCGAAAGCGACTTCCATCTGAATTTTCAACCTAGAGGGAAAACTAATTTTTTTTGTTCCTTCACGATGTTTTTCTTTGCCGAAATATTTTATACATAAGTTTCGCACTTGTACAGTCGCGGAATGAAAAGGTTGACCAGTTTTCAAATACACTCGCGGACAAAGAAAGTATTTTAGGAAATATGATGGTTCTTTACCGACCCGTATGGTCGGTAAAAAACCATTATATTTCCTAAAATACTGCGACGTTGTAAGTTTTCTTAACCATGTGAATATATTTATTTAATTTTACATTTATACTGCAAAAGTAACAGCCAAAAAAAGCAATGTTTCCAGGTTTAAATCGGACTCGTAAAAATCCATGAAAAAAACAACGTTAACGGAGCGAGATATCGCGAAAATCATCATTTTTGGACATTGATATTTTTATGATAGGATCCCGGAAATTCCTAATACAGATGGGCAATACGAAGAATAGTATATTATGTAAATAAAACTAGTGTAGAATATTTCACAAAACGGGGGTCCGAAATTTTTGACCGCCAGTGTACGTTCATTTACGCGTTGCAAGCACAAGCACATGCATAATTGCATGTATTTCAATACACATGTTACCTTTTTAAACTACATAACAGACAAGACTGTATTAAAAATTATATTACACTGTTTGACAACAAAGTTCAAATTTACTAAGACCAATGTTATTATCTGCCAGTGGCTGCGCGTCAAAAATATTCTTAGGGAAGCCGGAAATAGTTTGCTTTTCTTATTCTTCATGAGCCGTACTAAAAGAACTGGTGTGGCTGAAAATTGCCGGCTTGCCTGAATGGAGTTGTACGGACGCTCCGCCACTGTTATCTGCCATTACGTTCTGTCAAGTTTGATAAACCTAATGATTACCTATATCCTCTTCGCTTATAATGATTAAAACAATAAATATTAATTAAAGTGCCTATCAACGTCATCAATACTATTTCTTCACTTTCATTATGACGGAATGTGTCATACTCGGTCGATAATGCAGATACTGATATAGTCCATACACTGGTCTAAGGCCGAACAATCATAAAGATAAGCTAATTAGTACTACAAAGGAGTTCACTATTACAAAAGAGCAAGGTGATTTCTTACACACAGCATAAGCTAACGTAATAGTTCGCACTAAAGTTCAATGTGAAATGACACCAATAAAAATTGTACTACAACTACAAAAAAACATTACGACGGTAGTTGTTGAGATAATCTCTGTTTACGGAACACAGCAGGTATTTTAAGCTTTAAAGTAACTATGCGTAGGTCCCAATTCAAAAGTTCGTGTTACGACTTGTGACTATTCGAAATAACAAGTGCTATTGTTGCTTCAAGTTTTATGGCTATTTAGCCTTACACGGCTGTACAAACTATGACTTATACTGAGCAAGCAAAACAGACCTTAAGGTGGTGAACCTTTTCATTCGGTGACTGTACCTACATTCAAGCTACAGAGAGGGAGATTATTTGTTTACGATTCCAATTTTAGGTTATTTATTTATTTATCGTATGGCATTTATTTTGAACCGTGAGATCTTCGAGAAGGCAGTACGGTTGCCAGTTTTTGTTGCAATTTTAGCACCACCCAGGGGTCACGTGTAGGGTAGCGGTGGATACTTTCCCTACGGACGTGGTGCAAATTCGACCCCCCTTTGTCGAGTGGGCAACTTGACTGTTAGAAGTTCTCAAACTTGGCTTAACGACTGTTGTAATAGACAGCAGCAGCCGGGATCAACGGCTTAACGTGCCTTCCAAAGCACGGAAGCGCTCAGTTAGTAACCACTCATAGCGGTCACCCATCCATGTACTGACCCCGCCCGACATTGCTTTTTTTGTTTTAATTTATTTATATTTAAAAATAAAAAACAATACACCATTAATTAAGACGCGCACAGAAACCTGTTTAAGGTTTATGCGTGACGCGAATGTATCGCACCGCTCACAACAACAGTATAGGTATAGTAGAAATTATTTAAAATGTCCGACATTTTATAAAACTTGTCATTGGACTTTGAATCTTCACGGTTGCACAGTAAAGTCGCTTTTTGAACGGCCTAATTTGATACAACTCGGACAGTTCAAATAATTAACCTTGCATACCGGTTGCGGCACGCAGGCGCCGCTGGGCCACGAGCGCTCCCTCCATTAAATTTTAGGTTATATACTCACCTCAGAAGTACTTTGCCAGCATGAGAGTCTTGTTTCTCTTGCGTGGCGTCGTTCACCAGTCTCACGTCATCCGATGCATCGAACTGGAAGAGAGGTCCACTCTTCCCTCTGGCCTGAAAATAGATGTCAATTTAAGGCTGGGTTGCACCAAACCGTCTGTAATCGTAAGCGGTGTTCGTCAAATCTGATTGTATGGAAAGTTTGACAAGTTTCTATGGGATGACAGCTGCCGGCGCCATATTTGACGACGACCGGTCTGTGTTCGTACGTTGGTGCAACTGGCACTTAATCTATTCTTCTTTCAACCGCCGAACGTCAAAGTAGTTACTCGCAATTCGCAATCAAGAAGTTTAGATACATCCTGGAGGTTGCGTGACGAACATTCGTTTGAAGCTAGAAAATATGGCCTCACTGTTATATTACATCTCTTTTATTAGATCCATCTTATATTAGAATGAAAGAGATGCAATATAACGTGACGTCATTCAAGGCCATATTTTCTAGCTTCAGACGAATGTTCGGCACATAACCTCCAGAATGTATCTAAACTTCTTGTTCGCAATCTTCAACTTTGTCACGAAGCTGTCATTTACATTGTCACTTTTCATCGTCTTCGTTGTCTGATATATACGACTGTGGCGGTTAAAGGGTTAAAACATTCATGATCAAAATTACAGTACAAATTTGCATTTGCAAGAATTTCTACCCTGATCGTTAATGGGTTACAATAATCATTACAACGCTCCAACAACGCTATAGATAGTAGGTAATAAAATTACAATTAGGTTTACCTCCTAAAAAGAATCGTCACCCATCCCATCGCATACGAAACGATAACATACGAAACGGTAACGATAATATATGGCAGATATAATTTATGACTGTATTGACACGGTTCAAGGTTAGAATATAAACAAATGTTTTTCTGTTAAGCAGTAAAAGGGAAAACACACACAGGAAAGAAGTGGCCTTAGCATGGAAGTCGATAAACGTCAGCTGCTAGCCCACTGCCCAGTGAAGTTCAATGTCACTGTGTGGGCGCGACGCCAATATAATTACGCGCGAGTGACAGAGACAATAAATGATGGATCAATGTACGAAATTCTTTCCATTCGTCGCGCGCGCTTTATATAAGTATGTAGTGTTGTGTTCCTGGAGGTGAGCAAGGTTGAAAGAGCTCCCAAGGATGCACCGTGTTAAGAGCGAGGGATCTAAATTCATTAAAATGAGGGAAAAAAATAGATCTGTCAATGTCAACACAGTGAATCCTCAAATTTTATAAAGGGTCGGCAGCGCGTACGTAACTCCATTTCAGTTGCGAGCGTCTATCAGGCTGCGGTGTCCGCTTACCATCAGGTGGGCCGTACGCTTGTTTGCCAGTTTTGCCACCGACAACGTAAAAAAAAAAAGAAATACCTTAGTGACGATGAAATCGTAGAATGTGTAATGGTGTGGCAAGATGAGGTCCTCCTTCACGTACATAAGCTGGTCCGCGGACACTGTCTTCAGCTCACTGAACTCCGGCCTCAGCGTGTCTAAGCATCGTTGTAGGAATTGGTATATTGAGTTGCCTGAAATGAGCATAATAAACAAAGTCATAACAAAGTCGTCACTAACAATGTTTGAACTGTTTTAGAACTTCATTCATGAAAATTAAAAAAAAATGTAACATATTTTTTAGACGCGCCATCTACGCGCGTTCCCCTATTGCCATCTAATCTAATCATGGTGTTCGCGTTTAAAAAACGCGTTGTGCATAGGCCCTCATTGGGTTTTTTCTTTGCAAATTGCCATAAGCTCAACACACAACTGCTACTAAAATCCATATTGTATTCCCAAAAGGAGTAGAGCATGCAGCAGATGAAATTCAATTTCAGTGTCACTTCTAGTAATTCTATCCACAAGGTTCCCAAACAAGCAAGGTTAATAAAATCAAACAGAAATCCTACAGTTACAGATACGAGTAAAGTTACACTTATAATAACTGTGTGCTTCATTTTGAATAACCATTTCTACGAAAGCATTCTCCTGGATGATATTAGTCTGAAACCTTTTTTGAGTGTTACCCATTGGGGATTTTGGGTGTCTGTGTGGTAGTGGTACATAAAGAAATATAAAGTAGTTATAAATTATAATACCTTTCTTCAAAGTAACATTCCGCCTATGCCCCGAGCCGTCCCAGTAGCTGAAAGTAACAGTGATGGGCTCGTCCTTGAGACTGGCTTGAGTCATCACCCACTCCAGCCGGAGTTCCTCCCGCAGCTTGAGGTCAGCTTCCTCTCTCTCTCTGTCTGGTAGGAATGACGTGTCCACGTCTGGGTTCTTGCGAATTTTCTTTAAATGCTAAAATATTAATTTAGAGCCCTAATTAGTTCAAAAAATAGAAACACTATTTAGGCTAGTTTCTTTTTTTATGTCGTCTATCTCGTAATGGTTATTGCTACCTTGTGTCATAGATTAGATCATTAGACATACCATGTTTTTTCGATTTCCCATTAACAAATATTGTTTTACAAAATCACTCCAAAAAAGCATAAAAGGCTCCGTTACTATCTAAAACTTCAATTAAAAGATTATTATACTTTAATGAGCAATAAGTTTATTGGAATTATCAATGCTTTTGTCACAATTTGAGTTCAAAACTTTTTCCTTAAAGCTATTTGAGTATAGGAGATTTGGCATGCTAGGATTAGTTGATGAAATATAAGCTGCACCGATTCCTTGAACAATCCACTCCATGTCAAAGATCCTGTGATATGTAGGTATGCTTATGGGAAAGGATAACTTATGGGAATCAGTGTGGTGTCTGTTTGTGTAGGGTTGCATTGCAAGACATAGGTTGTGCTACTCTAACTCAACAAATCTGACAATCTTCAAATGAAGTCAGTAAGTATACTCACCGGTTCTTCCTTCTCCCTCCAACCTTTTTCCTCACTCTCTATCTTCACACTGCTGGCTTCATCGTCATCGTCATCTTCCTCTTCCTCATCACTCATGGCAAATGAGAGCGCCTGGATCTGTCAACAAAGACTAGTTCAATTAGGACTCGTGGGGGCAACTCAGCAGAATGACAGCGACCCCACTATGCCCCCCATTAAACGGCCGCGAGGGTTAACGCCGCAGAGGTTTTAGTGGGTATTCCCTTCCCCTGTGGGTATTCCCTACCCCCCACCATGGGTCTTCCCAGGCCCGGCGGGATGCGTAAATGCATTTCCTCTGCATCAAAAAAAAAAAGTTCAATTAGGACTGATTGCATGAGTGAATTAACTTCTAGAAATTATGTAAAGAAAAACCATCAATATTTCGAAGTGCAAGGATCACATGCAATTTTTTTTAATTTAAGAACACAAACAGTCACATCGATATATCTGAATTGACAATCTTGGCTACATTGCAGGATTTGATAGATTGATTGAACTCATCATACAGCACTTTTATCACACAAGCTCGGGTTAGCCATAGTTGTAAATTTCTAATTGTTATTTGACCTTCTTATGATGATTTTCAGTGATAGCAAATAATCTGCACTAAGTATCTTTGTCTCTCTCTCCTAATATATGGGTTAAAGAAGACAGAGAATCAAATCAAATAAAAAGTCAGAAAGTCAAATGCCCTATGGAGTATGGTCTGATAAGATCGTTTTAAAGTGCACTCAACATGTGTACACATAGAATTGATGCATATCTCTGACACCATTAATATTCACAGGTTAATAAGTAGTATAAATGACACCCGAGTTCACAATTGCACAACCACCTAATTTTGGGGAAAATGTTATTGTAATTAGTATGTTAGTGCACACACTAAATTGCACAATTATTTTCCCATTTTTTTATTAGTATGATTGTGAACTATGGGGTCATATCCCAGTTACACACATCCTCAGTAACCTCAGTTCTACGCCAAATGCGAATAAGACCTAAAATAAAAAGGAAAAATATTAAGATAGAAACCTGTCGTTTTTGTTTATTTTTCTGTGCCTGTTTAGCTTCAATCTCTTTCTGCCTCTCTTTCTCCTTCTCGGCTTTCTTCTGAGCTAATTTTTTCTCCCTTTCACGCACTATATGCTCCTGTTTAGCTTTCATTTCATCGAGAGTCACCAGACCAATGGTGGAGCTCTTCAATTGTTGTTCAACAGCATCATAATGTGTTGCGAATTTGTTTTCAATGTTGTCTATTTTGAGGTCTTCTTCGATTTTCTTCTTACGTAGCTCTATTTCTTGCTGCGCTTTTTCTCGCTTCTTCATGAGGTGCATGGCTCTGCCAGCCTCGGAAGCAGCTCCTTTGTAGTGTGCCATGGCTGTATTTTATGGTTTTCTAAACCTATATCACTTCACCAATAACGCTCACGAGGTCTACGCTGATTGCTATTTTGCGGAAATACAATAAAAGTATGTTTAATATGTGTAGAGTGACTGCAATTTAACAAGAATAACAAGCAAGCAATCGAATCGAAGTTTGGAGAAAACAAAGAAAACAAAGAGAATATAAATCACTACGGAGAAAACACTATGTAATATGTATGTCAATGTCACTCACCACCGTCTGTCACCTGTCATGTCACAGATAAAGTTATATTTTTAGGTGTGTGCTGATAATATCTCGTATGAACTATATTATATCCGACTTAATATAGAAAGTGAAAGAAATTTAGACTTTTTTGGTGTTGTTTTATAATATTTACTTTGCCTCCGCGACAGTACGACTTTCTCTATCACACTTTTATTAGTGTGACACAGACGTACATTGCGGGGACAAAAATGTCTCGTGCGCGCATAGCCTTAAACCACAGACTTACCAGACGAGACACGCAAACCACGTGCTCGTGATCAAGCGAGACGGCCATATACAAATCTCGGTAAGTGCGACAGAGAGATATGGAGTATCTGCTGTCTTTGTCACCGTGCTACTTTTTTTTGTCTGGCCCAAGGGCCTGACACGCTTTGTAAGAGAAAGATAGCCTTATTGCGATTCCTATGAGAGGAAGTAGAAAAAAGTGCGATGTTTTGTCCTTATCACCGACCGGACATTTTTTCATGGTCGGGTAAAAGTAATCTGTCATTAGTGTCAAGAAGATTGCAAAACAAAGTGGCAATATTTTGCAGTGCAATTTATAAGTGGAAAATTAATGATGAATTTGGTTTAAATGAATAATAATTTACCAATCATCAGATCCGTAGTGTTTGGTTGTTCAGTGCAAACATGGTGGGGTGTTCAGTGTTTGGCTGTAAAAGCAATTTCGACCGAAAAAAGGCGGATGTTACATTCCATGCGTAAGTACATTTTCTTTGAATTTTGGACCCGTGTTTATTTCTAAAATCTCACCGGAACCAAATTACTGAGCTAAATCATTAGTTATATCATGAGACAATAGATGAAATAGGAAAAATATGTGAATTAATTAAAAAATAACCTCCAAACATTTGACATACAAACCGGTCAAATCGCGTAGTAGAAATCTACCATAGAAGCCAGCTTAGCATTGATGTCCCACCATTCAGTCGGTTTATAATTCGATTTCGGGATACCAACAAATAATAAAAAAAACCCCTAAAGATTACCCCACGTTTCGGGAATTTCAAGTAATTTGATTTTTTCAGTTTTTCAACAGAGGATGAATCCCGAAAAATTGGATTTCAGGACTGAGGGAACAGGAAATTAAATTGGGTAAAATAATCTATAACTGCTTTTTACATATTTGTTTATTTATTGAAAAATAAAGTTATAAATGTAATATATTATTGTAAATAAATTACCTGTTCTAAATTGAAGTTTATTCTTTTATTCCAACAACTACATAATTTATCTGTGAAAGACAAAAAGGGGCATGGAAATAGTAAGCACTATCTGGTTACATTACTTACTACTTTCATCGTCTAGAGACATAAACATTTAGCATGGTTCTTTGGGTGACGTGATGACCAGCAAGTCAAGCGGCGAGCAGGAAGGCCAGCGACCAGCGGCGAGCGGCGAGAACAAAATGTATAGATTTGGATCAGTGAAATCGCCGTTTGATGCAACGGTGATAACCGGTGACTATGTATTTATAGGTAAGATTATCCCAAAAAAAGTGGCCGGTCGAGATCACTTATTTTACGATATCGCCTACGATGTTGTGTAAATTTAGTTAGTGAGTCAAAATGGCGACTTAGTCACTATGGAATTTGATCACTTGTAACTAAGTACTATCCGACTAAATTTTTGGGGTAATTTTTTGCAACCATGGTATCCCCATATTTTGACGTCATAATATGAGAAAGACATAGCCCCGGTCGCTTGTTGGCGCATCTATAACTACAGAGTATATACTATATCTATGGTCTGGCCCAACTTCAGTTTTGACACTAGTTGGGCCAGACAGAGCCGCCATCTTGCCGCCATTCATCAATTTAGGGATACCAGCTAATATGATTTAAAAATAACCTGATTATCGGGTAATTTAGGATTACATGAAAAATGTTAATTTGTGATGATATAAATAAAATACTTATTATACTTCTAGACTTGGGTGAATTGTATTATCTATATAATAAACATAAGCCGTTTTATTCTGGACTACAAGGTCTATAGGATGTCCCGTAGTTCAGAGTGCCTCTTGGCATAGGCCTCCTCTATTCTTTTTCTATATACTCATCATCCTCCTTAGCGTTATCCCAGTACAGTTGCATCCTGAAGGATGCCTGGGGTCCGCTACCTAATCACAAGATTTGGCGTTGGCACTAGTTTTTACGAAAGCGACTGCCATCTGACCTTCCAACCCCGAGGGGAAACTAGACCTTATTGGGATTAGGCTTTGTCAAGTGAGTGGGCAACTTGACTGTTAGAAGTTCTCAAACCGCCCGAAGGCCTCCAACTCGGCTTAACGACTGCTGCCATAGACAGCAACCGGGATCAACGGCTTAACGTGCCTTCCAAAGCACGGGAGCGCTCAGTTAGTAACCACTCAAAGCGGTCACCCATCCAAGTCCTGACCGCTGCCCACGTTGCTTAACCTTAGCAAGCGCAAGCGGTTCGCAAGCGCCGCTGGGCCACGAGCGCTCCATTCTTTTTCTATATACTCATTATTTAATATTATATAGCAGTTAATATTGTGAAAAAAAAATTCACTAGGTAGTAGGTATTCTTACTAAATGGACGTTCGTTTAAATTCTATTCTACAGAAATGTTTCTCGTTCTGTTCCATCATGTTTATTAGGTAGGGGGTGAATTAGGTATTACTTATTTATTTACTTCGTGCACATTTTCCTTTTAAGTGTAGATGTATTAGTGAAAACTTTGCTGGTTTATGATCTACTTAACTGTAATAGCTGTATGTATGATTGGTGCTGTTTGTTTTGCTTTCCTTAATCAAGCAAAAATAAATATTTTTCCGTCTTTCATAATCATTCCGATATTTTATTATTAAATTAATGTTTATTAAAAAGTGACTATAATGAATCGCATTATACAAAATAAACAGAAGCAATGGGGTAATTTTAGCGACATGGTCACCCCACGGCAGCCATCTTGCTTTATTGCCGTCCCTCATGGTGGCACACGTATTTCGACTCTTTAGCAGGAGGGGCTTACTACCGTGACGTCATCGCGCCGCGCAAAGTACATGCGGCCGCCGGCTCACACATTGTGTGACTATTCAATGGCTGCGGAGCAGCGTTACGGATCGCACGCGCACGCGCTTGTACGATCATAAAAAATAATTCTTTTCGTGTAGTTTCGTGTTAAATAATAATGTCAAAACCACAGCATTATTGTATTGCAGGTTGCACCAATTATAATAAGAACGTAGACGTAAGAACGGTCATTGAGTTTGGTATTTACCAACGGTTGACATAAAAGAAAACGAAAATGAAAACGTTGGTTCTAAGAAACCTCATTTATTTTTTAAAGTGATGCCTGTAAAAATTATATAAAACTTTGTATCCCCTGGTTACATGTATGGAGTGCCCCCTCCCCCTACTTTAATATTTTTTCGTCATTTCACATCACTTTTACGTAGCGGTTCATACGAGTAGAACACATCTTCCTGCTAAATGTTTTAATTGTAAAAATTTGTAGTGCTTATAGTCTCCGAGTACATCGGCTGTCACATACAGACGAAAAGACGGACGGACGGGTTCCGTTTTCACCATTTTGGCTACGGAACCTTAAAAGTACTATTCGTAATTGTATTGTAAACAACACTACTAATAATAAAGTACATATATTAAAATAGGTTCTCGCTGGTGGTAACCCTAGCGCTGAGGGCGGGGCCTCGAAAGAGCGCGTTGCATGCGATAGAAAGAGATGGCCACGTTTAGGCACGTTTGGCATACCTAAACGGGGAATTTGTTAGCAGAGAAACTTCTGTACTTGTACTATTACTTATTCTGTGTCTTTAGTATATTTATCCTCTAAGCCTTAAACTATTCCAGTATTTGGTTTGAACGCGGAAATACTGCGCGACCTTGCATTATCTGTATTTAGTGCATTCAATGCTGCCAGGTCTACAACAAATCAGTAGACCTATAATTTTTGAGATTTAGTAGGTTGAAATAAAAAACATAATATGCCATATTATGGCAAACTGATTTAGTTTTTATTAATGTAGATTTTCCGTTAAACCACGTTACTCTATGACCTCTATGTCCTGCAGATTAATGAAATATTGTTTTCTGGTATTATTAATGTGTCGTCCGGTCCTGGTACCGTCGCATACCAGGTAGAGTCAATCCGACCCAGGTCGGGCCCGGGCCTAGCTGAGTTTCTTGCTGGACTCTTCCCACTTCCCAGCTAGGCTAGGTTTCGTGAATCTATAGGGAATGCTTATTATTTTTCTTGTAATCAACAAAAAATACCGCGACTATTGAGCTCTATTACATTAGAATACGACAAAAAATCGTGAATATCGACCCAGGCTATTATTTATCAAAGACAAGCCTGAAAAAAATTGCATTTGCTTGCACACGTTTAGCACCTGAAATATAACTTCTTCTTTCTTTAAAAATGGCTTTCCATTAAATTTATGATGATTTCGCTAATCAATACTGGTTCAGTGACGTTGTTCCGTAACGACGCCATAATAGTAGGCAACTGGTTTTGTACGGTAGTGGATTCTGCTCGTCGTCGCTCCGGGCACCAACGCGGCGACGACCAAAATCCTATAATTTCTTCGCATTCATTCAATCTGTTCTGGCAACACTGCGAGTTTACGCAACTGTCAATCAATGCTGTCATCCAATCCATCCAGTGAAAAACAAAAAAAACGTGCGCGGTAAAATTTTGCTTGCCTGCGCCGGTACAATTGTGTACGTGAAATTACAGTTAATTACGAAAAATGGATGAAACTATATTATTTCCCTCTCCAAACTGGTTTCAAGTGTCAGGTTTAGCGGTTAGCAGCGACGGCTGGCTAGCTTACGGCGGTCCAAGTAAAAGTCTGTGTGTCTTGAAGCCTTTGGCGGCTGATGCGAAAGGTGTGGTAGAAGGCGAGAGATTCACAGCTCACGTTCTAAATAGAGCTCATCCTGACAAGTAAGAAATTGCCGTTAGATAATTTGCATGTAGACGGTCCTGGTTGGCAGTTTGTCGCATGATGCAGGACTGTTAGTGCTGTAACTCTACAAAACCAAGGTCAAATAAAATTATAATGTATCCTTTCTACTACCCAAAGTTTGTCTAGAATAGATTCTTAAGGGATAAGATTACCTATTGTCTGCCATTTATTAAGGTAATCTAAGTTTGTTTTTTTGTGTAGGTACTCTTTTTATTTTTTTAAACAAAAAAAATATTTGTATTGTCATTCTGTTCCCCATTTCACTCTATCCTCTAACTTCGTGCCTCTCGCAGTTTGCAGCCAAGAATCCTCGTGTATCAATATTGAGTATCATAATATAAACATGAGAGTTTATTGTTATTTTTTGTCCAGGATTGTAAGTGTAGATATATCACCGGAATGGCCAGAGAAGCGCTTAGTGTTGACTGGGAGTGCCAACGGCTCAGTGAAGCAATGGAGCGTGGAAGAAGTGAACCAGGGGTTAAAATTCAAATCCACACTCAGCCATGACATCCATACCCATGAGAAAGAGGTATTGTTTTTCATTCATATTATAGTCCCAAAACTGAACTATATATTCAGTGCAGATACTCGATTCAATATGTTTTGTCAGTGTGATTACACAATTAAGCCGTCCGCTACTGGTGACTGGGATCCCCACCAGATAACAAAAGAATGTTTTTTTTTTGTTTGCTGGGAGAGGCTATATTGTTAGATGAGATTAAATGAACAATCTACCCTCATAAAATTAAATAATTAATAAATTCTACTATATGCTTCATTCTTTATTTAACTCTTAGATAAGTTATAAATATAAGAATACAATGACCATATTATTATTCCTTGATGGAATAATATGGTTCCCCTGTGTGGTGCCAGGTTAGAATTGCACTACCTGCTATCTTCCCATGGGTGTCATAAGAGTTGACGATGGGAACCGGGTTGAAGTGTTTGTGGACGAAGGGCCAGCAACCTATCACTGCCATATCACATTTTCCCATCTATAAACCTACAATTGCTAAAAGTGGCACTGGAATTAAATTTCATGTGGCGTGCCTACCCCTTTCGGGAATACAGGTGTGAGTTTATGTATGTATTATTCCTTGATGAGGATGGGATTATTGTATCAAATAGGTTCACAGTATCACAGCATGATACGCGATCATCCAATACTCATATCAAATCATATTTTCACAGGATATAGTAGGTGTAGCATACAGCAATGAAATATATGCCGTAACAGTGGGTGGCTTCGGTAACATAGTGAAATGGGACCTGAATTCCAATGTGGTGAAGACATATAGCAACTTGGTGAAGACCTTCAAGCCAACTTGCATGGCCTGCTCTCACCATGTGACCCTCAATGTGGCCATCGGCACAAAACAGGGAGTTCTGTTTGTTGTGGATTTAAGTGGTGAGAGGATTTGATAAGTTTTGGGAAATATATCACTTTCAGTTGGGCGAGTATGTACTCCAAAATTCGAAATCCGAACTTCGTGTAATGCAGTCTCTTTCAATCATATAGTGTAGAACACAAGAGTTCTAGGGACGGCATGATACAAAGTTCGGAAAACCTTCAGTGTCTGTCTCGATGACGAGCCAAGCAAAGTTTGCGAACTTTAATATCGTGAATTTATAACTCGACTATCTATCACCCACTTAGCCCGCGTACTTACTCGCACGTCTAGAGTGGAAGATTCCACATAACGGGTGATAGTATTGACACTAGTTTAATGTTATGCCAAACTTACTTAATTTTTTGGCCTGAAATTACTTAGTGAACTGATTTCCTTGCTTGAAATGATTAATTTGGCAATCAAATATTATGTTCATTCTGCCATAGGTTGCCAAATTAATGGTAGATAACCATAAAAAATGTTTATAGGTGCTGGTAATATACTATACAAAGTTCGCAGCCAAGATGATGAAATCATGAATGTTAGCTGGTGTCCCCAATATGAAGTCCAAGTTGAGAAATCCCTGGATGAATCCAAAAGGACTGGTGTCACTCAAAACCCTACCAGCTCCAAACCAAAAAAGTTCAGTGCCTCGGATAGAATGGCAAAAATCAGACAGCAAACAGACCCAGAAGATAAGAACACTTCAGGTATCAAAAAAGACCTCCCAGAGGACAGTTTTGAGGACTTTGAAGTTGTTCCTGAAGATGATATGTTTGATATATATAAGGACCATGAGGCTGATGAGTTTGGGCATAAGAAATATGAACCAGAGGACATTTTTGTCAAAATTATGGAACCAGCAAAAGAAGATGACTATTTGGCCGAATGCCAGAAGCTTAAGGATGCTATACTGAAGAAGAAGAACGAACCAGAACCTTCCATAGAGTCTTTAGTTGAGGCACTAGACAAGGCTGATATAAGTAGTGAGCAGCATGAAGAACAACCTAGTGGAAGTCAGACCAGTGATGTTAGTCAAACAGAGCCCAGTAGGAAAGAGGAGACTCAAGAGTCTAATGCTGTGTCTAGTGTTCACATGCATAAACATCTTCTAGCAACAATTGGAAAAAATGGGTAATTCTTTTCGGTTTCACTTATAATTGATAACATTGTGGACTGCAAGGGAAAGGCTTATTTGGAAGCCTTCTGGGCTGCATCAGTCCAACACACTCGATTTTTCTTTTCAAATCTCCGAGGATTATTTGTTTCTTTGAGCTTGCCTAGGTGAACGCATGATATGTCCAAAAACGTAAATATCTAAAAGCTTCTTAAATTTTTCAGTGGCATCCGCATCTGGTCGAAGACAGGAAAGCTGGTAGCGAGCTGCGCGCTATCCGCTGGGAAGCCCCAAGGCCGGCACAGAAGTGCGTGGGCCACACTCACATGGTGCCAGCCCGAGCTTCTACTCATAGCCGATGGGAAAAATCAGCTGCTGGAATGCAACCCGCTTAGACCTGACTGGTGAGTGTCTGTCATCTAACAAGCCCGGTAATTACCGGCCACATGTTATTGTTATGTATTATTAAGAGTATTACGGGTAACGGCCTTCACTAGTTTTTTTTAATACAACGGCGGTCGCAATCAAGCGTACGGTCTACCTGATGGAGGCAGACACCGCAGCCTATGGACGCTCGCACCTCCAAAGGAGTCACGTGCGTGTTGCCGACCCTTTATACAATTTCAGGATTCACTTTTTACAACATACCGTTCCGTCGCCATATTCCATCTCGGCTCACTCTCACACATTTATCCACCCTTTCCACTCTTTCCTTATTATGTCCCCATTCACGCTGATGTACACAAGTATTAACGTAAAACTTATATCCATTTATGAGGAATTTGTGCATTAAGTTGCTCTGATATTATTTCAGCCATAGAACGGACAACTGAGTTGCCAGCATTTTACTCAAAGATATTAATAACTTTGATTAATTTTCTTCCCAGCAAGAACAAGCTAGTTACAAAGCTGGTCCACTCGCTACACAAAAGAGGTCTACACTGCGTAGCTACGAACGCTTGGCGGCAGACAGAGGCACCAGTCGCTTGGAGCGTATCGCAGGATCGCTCACTCGTCCGCTTATGTCTCCGCGACCGCTCTACAGCCGTCTACAGTACGTGTGGCGGTTTCATCTATAACGTGCAGACGTGCCCTTACGACGCATCTAAGTAAGTATATTTTCGTCATTTTCCACACATAAGTAGGTAAGTGCATTATTAAGCTGGTCCACTCGCTACACAAAAGAGGTCTACACTGCGTAGCTACGAACGCTTGGCGGCAGACAGAAGCACCAGTCGCTTGGAGCGTGTCGCAGGATCGCTCGCTCGTCCGCTTATGTCTCCGCGACCGCTCTACAGCCGTCTACAGTACGTGCGGCGGTTTCATCTATAACGTGCAGACGTGCCCTTACGACGCATCTAAGTAAGTATATTTTCGTCATTTTCCACACATAAGTAGGTAAGTGCATTATTAAGCTGGTCCACTCGCTACACAAAAGAGGTCTACACTGCGTAGCTACTGACGCTTGGCGGCATACAGAAGCACCAGTCGCTTGGAGCGTGTCGCAGGATCGCTCGCTCGTCCGTTTATGTCTCCGCGACCGCTCTACAGCCGTCTACAGTACGTGCGGCGGTTTCATCTATAACGTGCAGACGTGTCCTTCATCATCACGACGCATCTAAGTAAGTACAATATCACATAAGTAGGTAAGGATCTTATTAATCACTCCACTGCTGCGGTGTCCACCGAATGCCAGCAACATCAAACAGCGTATAGTACCTACTTTTATCTCAGGAACGTGGGTGAGCCATGGTTGTGTGTTGCACATTGTCTATGTGTACGTCAGTGTTGGAGCTATGAGTTCACCTTGGCTATGTGTTCCACAACTACAGATGTAGTGCAAAATGATTTTCCTTCGTACATTATCGGAAAAGTTCGTATTTATCGTGCTCTCTCAATTAGCATTCAGTACGTAGGGGTAAGTTTGACACTTAGACATTTGACACTAAACAATAAAGTTCCATAATAATGGATATTAAAACGTCACTCATTTAATACAATCAATGATTGACAGTTCGGTTGCCATTGTATATCCGATTGAGATCCGAGTTTTCCCGAAAGAAAATCATTTTGCAATACATCTGTACAAATGGCTAAGGCTGCGTTTCCACCAGAGATGTGCGTGCTCGGCGCGTTGCGAGGTGTCAAATGTATGAAAACGCATCCTCGCACATCTCTGGTGGAATCGCAGCCTAAACCGCGCTCGTGAGATAATTAGTACATTACTTAACAAGGGCGGTAAAACAAAGAATGTCTCAGATCGCAGGTATTTGACGCCCGAGCCGAAGGCAGGGGCGATAAATATGCGATCTGAGGCTTTATTTATTACCGCCCGTGTTAAGTACAAAATTTTATGTCACCCTCTGGCCAGGAAGTGGGATTTCCCGCGCGCGGAGCGTGCGGTAATTGCCGCTTTATGGCCAGGTGTAACATAATAGTACTTTATGTCACACCTGGCCATAAAGCGGCAATTACCGCACGCTTCGCGCGCGGGAAATCCCACTTCCTGGCCAGGGGGTGGCATAAAATTTTGTACTTAACACGGGCGGTAATAAAGAAAGCCTCAGATCGCATATTTATCGCCCTTGCCTTCGGCTCGGGCGTCAAATACCTGCGATCTGAGACATTCTTTGTTTTACCGCCCTTGTTAAGTAATGTACTATTAGCTACAGTAGAGTTACTACAGCTTACCCAATGTTCACAGGGTGGCAGTGAGCGTAGGCGACGGCGCGGTTCGTGTGTGGACGGCGGAGGAGTCCGAGCATGCCGAGGGGAAGCTAGCGGCTGGCCGCGTTGTGTCTTACTGGCAGCACGTGCAAGGCAAAGTGCTGACGGTTGCCTGGCATCCTACCAAGGAGAATCTGCTTGCTTTCGGGACTGCCGAGTCGAGGGTAAGTTTTTTAAGACAATTTAAAAACTTCTTCTCTTCTCAGTCGTAACTTGTCAGAGTGGTCGTGGCTGTTTGGATGCTGTACAGTCAAGGGCATCAATATGTATACATATTTTCACCTTATTCCATTGTAATAAAGTCCAAAAAGATGTATATATATTTATGCCCTCGACTGTCGAGGGTAAGTTTTTTAAGACAATTTAAAAACTTCTTCTCTTCTCAGTCGTAACTTGTCAGAGTGGTCGTGGCTGTTTGGATGCTGTACAGTCAAGGGCATCAATATGTATACATATTTTCACCTTATTCCATTGTAATAAAGTCCAAAAAGATGTATATATATTTATGCCCTCGACTGTCGAGGGTAAGTTTTTTAAGACAATTTAAAAACTTCTTCTCTTCTCAGTCGTAACTTGTCAGAGTGGTCGTGGCTGTTTGGATGCTGTACAGTCAAGGGCATCAATATGTATACATATTTTCACCTTATTCCATTGTAATAAAGTCCAAAAAGATGTATATATATTTATGCCCTCGACTGTCGAGGGTAAGTTTTTTAAGACAATTTAAAAACTTCTTCTCTTCTCAGTCGTAACTTGTTAGAGTGGTCGTGGCTGTTTGGATGCTGTACAGTCAAGTGCATCAATATGTATACATATTTTCACCTTATTCCATTGTAATAAAGTCCAAAAATATGTATATATATTTATGCCCTCGACTGTCGAGGGTAAGTTTTTTAAGACAATTTAAAAACTTCTTCTCTTCTCAGTCGTAACTTGTCAGAGTGGTCGTGGCTGTTTGGATGCTGTACAGTCAAGGGCATCAATATGTATACATATTTTCACCTTATTCCATTGTAATAAAGTCCAAAAACATGTATATATATTTATGCCCTCGACTGTACACGGTTGATCTTCACTTCTGGATTTGTTTTTGTATTGGATTTGTTTTTGGGATTTAAAAACTTACGCACCTGCTATTCAGAAAAGAGTAATTTTTGCCCTCGTATGAGTGATCAAAGTCGTAATTTTCCTCGCTCATTTGAGGGCAACAATTACTCTTTTCTTCATAGAAGGTGTGAAAAGCAGTATATGCCACTTTGTAGCAAAATTATTTCCGTTTTGGGCCTAATCACTTAAATCCTTCGCTATGCTCAAGATTCAACATCTTGTACTTACCACGGGCGGTTCTAAATAAAGCCTCAGATGGCAGATATTTAACGCCCAAGCTGAACGCAAGGACTTTCTTTGTTTCATCGTCCTAGGTTAGTAATGTGCTATTTAAGACACTTGTTTGGTATAAACGTGTGAACGAGCTTATCGAACATTTGCCGCTTACCGAAGCTTTGGCCTGACCTTGCTCACTTCTAGGAACACAACACTACATACTTGTATAGTATAGTAAATCATGTTATTATGGCTGTCGTCTTCTGCAAGGCGGAGGTACTTCCCCAGTTGGGCTGCTCCAAATTCGAGCAAGAGATGACATTATGCTGTGCCCTACCTCTCTCTTTTGTGGACATTTTCTTCGAAGTCATTGAGGGATTGTTTAGCTGTTTTGTATTCCAGACTATTAATGAATGTACTTACGCACTTGTGATTGAAAATTGTGTATAACTATAATTAGGTGGGACTAATCGAAGCGGGTCCCACGGAGCGCCCGGCCCGCGCGCTCGCGTCGGGCCTGGCGGGCGGCGTGTACGCGCTGTGCTGGGGCGACGGCCGGCTGTACGCGGCCGCGCGCGGCGACCTCGTGCAGTACACCGTCGATCGCGACGAACGTGAGTGCTCAAGCTGTAGTGTTTCTATAGTTAGGTGGGTCCTATGGACCGTTGTCGAACCGTGAGTTGTGATCAAGCTATAGTATTTTCTCAAAAATGGCCGGCAAAGTGAACGTTCCTTGCTACATTGTGGAAGGTAAAGTGTACACTCGCAAGGTCGTCCGTTTAAAACTACCCTCCCGGCCTCGACAATATTTTCTATTATATCAGGCAGCTCGCTTGCCTTTCCTAACTTAAATCCGGGCACACCTCTGACACGCGAAGGAACGTAAGCGCTGTGGGTAAGTATGTGTGCGTGCGCTGTCGGTACACGCGTCAATTGTTTGCGCGGGTGCGTAGCGGGTGGCGCGGACGAATCGCGAGGCGCGACGGCACCCGATCAACACCAGGCGGGTCCCTCAAGGACGAGGTAACTGACCTCGGTGCGGGGGGTTCGGGGCCATTCTGTATGTAGTACTATACAGGGTGTCCAGTAATTAATGGACAACCTTCTAACCACTGATAGAGCTCCTCAAGCTGGTCCAGAAAATGGACATTCAGGTTTGGTAAAAGTCCCTTGGTTTTCGAGATAATCGAACTTTTCTATTTTCTTAATATTTGGTACCTTGTTTCACTTTAATGGTCGTTGAGGCCATAAATAAAGAGATTTTCTCGTTCCGTTTGGTTTTAAATATTCTGTAATAGTGCTGCTAACAGATGGCTAGTAGAAAATTATGGTAGACAGGACTCATTTTTAAAAATTTGGCTCTGATCTGTAACATTACATTTGGGCCTACAATTTTCAACAAGTTTGCTCGTTCGTGGTGAACAAAAATTGTATGGGGGCCAGGGCGGCCAACTTTCTTAAAACTAGTCTATCTTACACTGATTCTAAACTGGTATCACACTTGCTATTTACGTCTTTACAAATGAAGATATTGCTAATAATATTAATTAAAGAGTGAATTTTACCAAAGTCCCCTATACTATTGACACTTAACTCAGTTAATTGAATTAGTCCCATCGTGTACAAACCATGTCTCTTATTAAAAATAATTACCATTTACTAGTACTTACTGCGAAACAATGAGTTGCTGACTATTTATTTGGCTACTAATAATAGGTACCTACTTATCTGCAAGAGAGTTTCCTTAACTCACACAGTTTACATACCTAGCTCGTAATTAGAAGAGGAAAATACACATTCAATGCGACAGGATCTTCTGTTAAATTTTTTTTTTTTACTTTCTTATCATCCTCCTCTTAGCGTTATCCCGGTACAGTTGCATCCTGAAGGAAGCCCGGGGTTCGCTACCTAATCCCAAGATTAGGCGTAGGCACTAGGTTTGACGCAAGTGACTCCCATTTGCAACCATAAGAGAAACTAGACCTTACTGGGATTAGGCTTTGTCAAGTGAGTGGGCAACTTGAATGTTAGAAGTTATCAAGCCGCCCGAAGACCCCTAACTTGGCTCAACGATTACTATCATAGACAGCAGCCAGGATCAACGGCTCAACGTGCCTTCCAAGGCTGTAAAATACCTACTCAAAGCGGTCACCCATCCAAGAGTTGACCTGGGCAAAAGATGGTTAACTTCGCACACCACGCATTAAGGATGATTCACGCTAGACCGTTCCGTGTCCAGGTCGGCCCGTTTTCTAGTACAAGAAATCGACGGCTGTCGCGCGTCTTGTATTAGAAAACGGGCCGGCCCGGACACGGAACGGTCTACTGTGAATCATCCTTTAACGGGCGCCGCTAGGCCAAGAACGCTTTCCTTATACCTCTCTTAAAAAATCTCATAATTTTATTTGATAAGCAGAGGTCTCTCTTACAGTAGTGAATAGCTGCATTGTGAAGGACTCGCATAAAAAGAATTCGAACCTGTTGTCGTGAAATTCGATTTCATATTTAAACTAGCTTTTTGCCCGCGACTTATAGTCCTCGCGGAACTCGCTTAGATCGTGTCTCCATACACAATCACACCTCCCAAGAGTTATAGGAACTATGTCCTTTCCAGGTTCTTAAACTATCTCCATACAAAATTTCATCAGAATCGGTTTAGCGGTTTAAGCCTGATGACGTAACAGACAAACAGACTTTCTTACTTCTGCATTTACAATACTAACTTTTGCCCGCAACTATCAAACTATCGCCATAACAACTTTCATCTAAATTGGTGCAGAGTTTTAAGCTTGAAGAAGTAACAGACAGACAGATACACTTTTGAGCTTACAATATTAAGTATGTACCTACATACGGATTTTTATGGATGGCAGCCAGCAATGGTCACGAGCAGTCTGAGGCGCGTCCAATAATATCTACTGTGTTAATTAACATTAGTAGGGTGTTTTGATAAAATTCTGTCTTAATGAATATTAATAGCAATATCATCATTTGTAAGAATGTAAGTAGCATGTGTTATACCATTTTAGAATCAGTGTAAGATAGACTAGTTTTAAGAAAGTTGGCCGCCCTGGTCTCCATACAATTTTTGTTCACCACGAACGAGCAAACTTGTTGAAAGTTGTGGAGCCAAATGTAATGTTACAGATCAGAGCCTAATTTTTAAAAATGAGTCCTGGCTACCATAATATTCTAATAGCCATCTGTTAGCAGCACTATTACAGAATATTTAGCAGCAAACGGAACGAGAAAATCACTTTATTTATGGCCTCAACGGCCATTAAAGTGAAACAAGGTACCAATTATTAAGAAAATAGAAAAGTTCGATTATCTCGAAAACCAAGGCACTTTTACAAAACCTGAATGTCCATTTTCTGGACCAGCTTGAGGTGCTCTATCAGTGGTTAGAAGGTTGTCCATTAATTACTGGACACCCTGTATAGTATTCCTTGACCCGGGTGTAATGATGTGCGTACCTGTGTTGCAGCTGCGACGCCAGTGCCAGTGGTGGTGGAGGGCGCGGCGTGGGCGGTGAGCGCGGTGCGCGCGCGGGGCGCGGGGGCGGGGGCGGGGGCGGGGCTGCTGGCCGCCGGCAGCGAGGCGGGCGGGGTCGCCGTGCTGAGGGGACAGCGGGTGCTGGCGGCCGCCTTCCCCGCCAGGTATACATGTCCAACATTTTATAAAATTGTCATTAGACTTTGAACCTTCTGGGTTGTGTAACAAAGTCGCTTTTCGAATGGACTAATTTGCTACGACTCGGCCAGTTCAAATCATTTAAGTATGAGATAGCCAGCAGACAAGGGTGGCGGCGTAATCGGTACCTCGAGTATAAGTTTTATCGAAACAAAACACAAACGAACGCTTTTGCGTTTAGTCTCATTTTGTAAGGCAACGCGAGCAGCGCCTCCGGTGGCCTTAGGTGGTTAATATTTTTTCACGTATAAATTAAAACTAAACGCAAACGTGTTTGTTTTGTTTCGAAAACTTAATACTAATAATAATAAAAACTTATACTAGAAGTACAGGGGGCCGATTTTTGAGTGTCGTTGAGTGAGTGACGCTCGACTTTTCACTCGAGATCTGTCAAAAAACGGTGATGTTTTGACAGATGTGAAAAGTCGAACGTTCGACACTCAAAAATCGCCCCCCAGACCCGGATTATGGTCGCAGTTATTGCGTGATAAACGACAAGATAATCTGTCACTTTCTGTCGTGTAGTATCAGAAAGTGACAGATGCTTTATCTTGTCGTCTAGCACGCGATAAACGTGACCAACATACACCCCCAGAACTCTTCTCATACTTTTTGTCCCGAAAATCATTTCCCGCAGGGATTAAATAGGGAGTGCAACTTTACGCGGAGGTGTCAAGGGCAGAAACTAGTCGAATACATAGCGCATCTGTAATACTATGATTTAGATTTCAATTAGTACACACATTATAAATTACATTAATGTCAATTTAAAAGAATTGAATGTCATTAAGGCGCCTGTAGAGGCAAGGTCTTCTCCATACAAACTCTGTGCAAGTTTTATTCGTCGGTTTTGGCACTACCGCACATAATTTTTTTTTTGGTGGTTAATATTGGATATACGAAGAATGTTAAGCAAAAAATTAAAAATTTCAAAAAAATGAAAATTAAAAAAATCCAAAAAAAAAGATGTTTTTTCTTGAGGGTCTGGCTAACAGAAAAATAAGCATACTGACCAAAAATCATAAGTGTAATGCAAACACAAGCAAAGAAAAACTTGCACAAAGTTTGTATGGAGAGTGCTTGCCTTTACAGGGGCCTTAAATTTTTGTTTTTCTGCAGTAAAATGATCCACACGATCGAATGGCACCCGCAACAGACCTCGTCCTCCAACGAAGAGTCTCAATACAAGAACTTGCTAGCGGTGTGCTCCCAGGACAAGTCCAATACTGTTATAATAATGCAGTTTGATGAAAAGGAAGGTAAGGACCGAGTCTCCTCATATATAATAGAAGCTGTACATAAAAATTGACGTAAAATGCACCATATACAGTACCAACTTTCTTCAATTAATACACTATTTTTGTCTGTTTTATCTTATAGCACTTTATGTTACAAAACTTAATCGCTTAATGCTTGTTGTGAATGTCTGAAGATTGTGTTAAAGTACCGCTTATTTAAAAATGTTACCGCGTAATTTTCCGAATTTTCGATGTTAATTAGCTTTTTCTTATTTAAGTAATAGTACATTACTACAGAGGCGGGAAGTAACGTAAGTAAGTCAGTCACGCCGAGGTATGTATAGTGCTTTTCTCAAACATGCAATGAAATAAATTAAAAAAGCTCCGAGAAATCAAACTTTAATTTCTACAGAAACTGAAAGTAAACTAGATAAAAATTAAACTGACACATATATTACTATTTATTTGTCGACTTCTAAACTTTATTAAAAGTAGAAACAGGCATATACGTAAAAGACTGCACAGAGTGTCTACTCCGAAATCTATATCAATCAATCAATCAATCATTTTATTCAGAACAATAAATATTGTGTTGAACATTACATTGAGGTGTAGGTAAAAAGTAAAAACATAACACTTAATAATTATTAAAAACAATAAATCTACAAAACTCATCTAACACTAAAAGTCCATATTATCAAATCAATAATTCCAAAAATTAAATAAAATTTAAAATTCCATAAAACAATAAAATATAAATGTCATTCTAAAAAATAGGTATCAACTTAAAATTTACCATTGTCAAATCTTAACAGTCCACAAAATAAATAAAAAAAAAAAAAAAAAAAAAAAGCAATAAAAACAAACAGAAGAAAAGTCAGTTAAACAATCCAATAATAATAAAATCCAAATTAATATAAGGTAAAAAAAAAAAAAAAAAAAATTCAAAATACAATAAAATATAAACGTCATTAAAAAATGTATATAAGTAAAATTTTCCAGTTTCAATTGTCGACAAAAAAAAAAAGAAATAAAAAAAAAAAACCATATTTTTTTAAAATAAATCATTGTTATTCAGCTACAAACTCATCTAGGGAATAGTATGTCTTTTCCAAAAGATATTCTTTAAGTCTTGTATTAAAAATTTTACTATTAGTAAAGGATTTGAACTCTGTAGGCAGCTTGTTGTACAGGGACACAGCCTGATAGCTCGCGGCATGTTTCACAATGTTTAGCCGTGGGACTATGCTGCCTTTTAAATCCTTTCGTCTTGATGCCAGCCTGCTCTCTCTCTCACTCGTGCTCTCAAATTTGTTCAAATGCTTCACAAGATTTGTTAACAGTACGAGTATGTAGAGGCACGGAACAGTAAGGACTTTAAGCCTTTTAAAATGATCCCTGCAAGATTCTCTTTGAGGTATGCGAACAATGGTTCTAATAGCTCTTTTTTGTAGTACAAATGCTGCATTAATATTATACTTATAACTACATCCCCACAGTTTAATGCTGTAGCGCAACTTTGCTTCCACGCACATGCCGTCCCTTTCACTCTCGCGTGAAAGGGACGCCAACGAAGTACGGATTTCGAATTTCAGAGTACATGCCCGGTCGTATTCAGCCAATTCAACTAGTATTTTTCTGTTAGAAACGCTACGTTTTTGTATGTTTCTTAAATAATTTGCGTTTTTCGGAGGAAAAATACACTTGCGATTCTGTTAAAAAAATTAACGGCGGGAAAGCATGAACTTTTTGACGTTTCAAATTTTCAATACTTTTGAGGTTATGTTTATCAAATCTTATTCAAATTCCGTCTTATTATATCCGTCTCATTCCTGTTCCGTCTTATTTTTGAGAAATTGTATTTTTTTTAATTACCGTAGTGGCAGAATGTCTTAACGAACTAAAAATCAATTATTGCTTATAGTTTTCTTCATGGCTGAACGCCGTGATGCTGAGTCACATGAATGTGGAATGGAAATTAAAAAAGAGCATCTTGCAGGCCTAGGCCTGCAACTTTGTATGAAATTCCTTTAAAGGCCTCTCGTCTAGTCGCACCCGAAATGTGACACTTCGCAGCCTATAATAAGGAACATAACCTCAATATTTCATTGCATGTTTGAGAAAAAGTTTATTATTGGGAACATGCATTGAGATTACATCGACAAAGTATATCAGTAACTCAGTAATGATAGCGATTACAAGTGTATTACTGGAATGTTTATTCTGATATTATTATTTTATTGCGAAATATCTTAATTTAAAGTTACGTAAATTGAAACGTAATTTAAAACGCGCAGTGACGTCGCTCCCGCCAGTCACTTCAGTAACTTCGGTTGAAAACATTGAATCTACCTATCTAGTCTACCTATAAAATGGAAAAATATTTATTATGAATGATTTCCCTAAATGAAACCGAAAATGTATTCTTTCTGTGATGAAAATGATTTTCATGCGCCATTTCAAGTTGGAAATGTCGGTTTTTGATTTTAATTAAATAAATTATTTGTACATATTTTAAGTTTTCCGTGTTTGGTATTTGTACCTACTCCGTTAATCTTTAATATAGGCTAGTTCAATAAAACAATGTATGTTCGCTATTGTCAATTCATTGTGATATTTTGATGGTTTACTATCCATAAAGTGACACCATGTTACACATTTTAACACATGACATGTGTCAAATACCCAATTCTACCGCAGCAGGAACGAGGGGAGTAATGTGTTTACATACTCACTTCGCTTTCAAGTTTCGGCAATGGCAGACGTCGCCGGTCCACGGACACACTGCCGGTCCTTTGACTTCCGCACAAAAGTGTCGTGTTTACACACTCGTCCTGCCTACTTCCTTGCTCACGTCGGTTGAATGTAAACGTAGCATTAAACCTATCACACACTGCAGCGGCCCGCGGTGGCGGCCAGTTGACAGTATGAAAATCCAGGCCGCTTGTGTCTGGATGAATGTTAGTAAAGTCAAAGTCATAGGCCGCTGCAGTGTGTGGCACGCTTTATGATTAACGTACATCACTTGCATCATAATGTGCTATTGTTGTATCAGAGGGCGCGTCCCTGGTCGTATGGAAGACGCTGTCGGGGCACTCGGGCGCCGTGCTGCAGGCGGCGTGGAGCCCGCACCTCGAGCCGCGCCTGCTCACCACCTCGCACGACGGCACCGTCAGGGTGAGTGGCCACACTAGAGTAGCGAACATTCTGGATGTTGTATCAGAGGGCGCGGCCCTGCTCGCGTGGAACACGCTGGCGGGGCACTCGGGCGCCGTGCTGCAGGCGGCGTGGAGCCCGCACCTCGAGCCGCGCCTGCTCACCACCTCGCACGACGGCACCGTCAGGGTGAGTGGCCACACTAGAGTAGCGAACATTCTGGATGTTGTATCAGAGGGCGCGGCCCTGCTCGCGTGGAACACGCTGGCGGGGCACTCGGGCGCCGTGCTGCAGGCGGCGTGGAGCCCGCACCTCGAGCCGCGCCTGCTCACCACCTCGCACGACGGCACCGTCAGGGTGAGTGGCCACACTAGAGTAGCGAACATTCTGGATGTTGTATCAGAGGGCGCGGCCCTGCTCGCGTGGAACACGCTGGCGGGGCACTCGGGCGCCGTGCTGCAGGCGGCGTGGAGCCCGCACCTCGAGCCGCGCCTGCTCACCACCTCGCACGACGGCACCGTCAGGGTGAGTGGCCACACTAGAGTAGCGAACATTCTGGATGTTGTATCAGAGGGCGCGGCCCTGCTCGCGTGGAACACGCTGGCGGGGCACTCGGGCGCCGTGCTGCAGGCGGCGTGGAGCCCGCACCTCGAGCCGCGCCTGCTCACCACCTCGCACGACGGCACCGTCAGGGTGAGTGGCCACACTAGAGTAGCGAACATTCTGGATGTTGTATCAGAGGGCGCGGCCCTGCTCGCGTGGAACACGCTGGCGGGGCACTCGGGCGCCGTGCTGCAGGCGGCGTGGAGCCCGCACCTCGAGCCGCGCCTGCTCACCACCTCGCACGACGGCACCGTCAGGGTGAGTGGCCACACTAGAGTAGCGAACATTCTGGATGTTGTATCAGAGGGCGCGGCCCTGCTCGCGTGGAACACGCTGGCGGGGCACTCGGGCGCCGTGCTGCAGGCGGCGTGGAGCCCGCACCTCGAGCCGCGCCTGCTCACCACCTCGCACGACGGCACCGTCAGGGTGAGTGGCCACACTAGAGTAGCGAACATTCTGGATGTTGTATCAGAGGGCGCGGCCCTGCTCGCGTGGAACACGCTGGCGGGGCACTCGGGCGCCGTGCTGCAGGCGGCGTGGAGCCCGCACCTCGAGCCGCGCCTGCTCACCACCTCGCACGACGGCACCGTCAGGGTGAGTGGCCACACTAGAGTAGCGAACATTCTGGATGTTGTATCAGAGGGCGCGGCCCTGCTCGCGTGGAACACGCTGGCGGGGCACTCGGGCGCCGTGCTGCAGGCGGCGTGGAGCCCGCACCTCGAGCCGCGCCTGCTCACCACCTCGCACGACGGCACCGTCAGGGTGAGTGGCCACACTAGAGTAGCGAACATTCTGGATGTTGTATCAGAGGGCGCGGCCCTGCTCGCGTGGAACACGCTGGCGGGGCACTCGGGCGCCGTGCTGCAGGCGGCGTGGAGCCCGCACCTCGAGCCGCGCCTGCTCACCACCTCGCACGACGGCACCGTCAGGGTGAGTGGCCACACTAGAGTAGCGAACATTCTGGATGTTGTATCAGAGGGCGCGGCCCTGCTCGTGTGGAAGACGCTGGCGGGGCACTCGGGCGCCGTGCTGCAGGCGGCGTGGAGCCCGCACCTCGAGCCGCGCCTGCTCACCACCTCGCACGACGGCACCGTCAGGGTGAGTGGCCACACTAGAGTAGCGAACATTCTGGATGTTGTATCAGAGGGCGCGGCCCTGCTCGCGTGGAACACGCTGGCGGGGCACTCGGGCGCCGTGCTGCAGGCGGCGTGGAGCCCGCACCTCGAGCCGCGCCTGCTCACCACCTCGCACGACGGCACCGTCAGGGTGAGTGGCCACACTAGAGTAGCGAACATTCTGGATGTTGTATCAGAGGGCGCGGCCCTGCTCGCGTGGAACACGCTGGCGGGGCACTCGGGCGCCGTGCTGCAGGCGGCGTGGAGCCCGCACCTCGAGCCGCGCCTGCTCACCACCTCGCACGACGGCACCGTCAGGGTGAGTGGCCACACTAGAGTAGCGAACATTCTGGATGTTGTATCAGAGGGCGCGTCCCTGCTCGTGTGGAAGACGCTGGCGGGGCACTCGGGCGCCGTGCTTTTTACTTGATGCTTGTATACTATCCACCTTATTCATAAAACTTAACAAACCTCTGCTAACTAAAATATTGTTTGTCCCTTTCCCACAAACGAACCTTAGCGGCTTGTTAACTAATAGAGGTTTGATGGACGTTTATGAATAAGGGGGTATGTATCAATGTTTGAACCTCCCGAGTCTACATGTATAACCTAGTCGTGTTGAGCAGGTATGGGACGTGAGCTCGGGCACGTGCTTGTCCATATTCCCCGGACACGGCGGCACGACGCTGGGCGCGGCGTGGGCGGCGCACCCGGCGCTGCCGCACGCCGTGCTGTCGGGCGGCGCCGACTGCTGCCTGCGGCTGTGGGACACGAGGGACCATCCCGCACAGGCCTACGTCGGTACGTCTACACTCCACGCCAAATAGCAGATTGTTGACTAAGGGTTGAAAGCCACCCAATTCAGACGAGATATTTTGACGCTCGAACGAAGTGAGAGCTGCCAATAGTTCGAGACTGAAATTGGTAGTACCGCCCGAGTTAAACACTCTGCTTTTCATTTCGAATACGTGGAAACTAAAAAAAAATGCCCAATATGCACATTTACACACACACTTTGTAAATCAGTTTTAACCTAAAATCACTTTTTTATCTGCCGCAAACTATTTATATGACTTTGTTTCTCTGTGACACACAGACCGATTGGCAGGCGATTATTATGCGGACCGAGCGCGTCAGAGTGTACAGAAATTTATATTGTTTTACCGTACTTCAGAAATGTGTTTTAAAAAGGAATTGATTCAAGCTGAGTGTATTTACAAAATAACTATAGAATTTTACTAAAGCGATTCAAACAGTAGGTAGTTTTCATTCAAATGTAATGTTTTGATTCAAATACCCTTCCTTTAATTTTACATTCCATCATTCAATGGGATGTACAATTTTAAAGGACAACAGAAGATACTTTGTACACTCAAGGAAGCTAGGTAACTTGATTTTCTAACAAAACTTCATTGTTTCCCAACAGAAACGAAAGAGGATGCACCAAAGAAGGACAAAAAGAAGAAGAAGGAGAAAGAACGAAAAGCCGAAGCCAAAGAAATCGACGAGGAAGCAGATACAGAAGACACTAGCGTCGCGGCCACACAAAACTCCAAACTGAAGATCTCGAAGAAATTCCTACTCCCAACGATCACTAAACAGATGCAAAAGCCGAAGACCAGTGGCGCGAGGAAAATGCTCCATAAGTTTATGGTGAAGAAACAGTTGGAGGCAGAAATAGAGCAACGCGAGGAGTTTGATCTAGATTATATCAAGATGTTCGGCACGTCGAAGGAGGTGAATGACGTCTTCGATATGGAGAGTAAGTTATTTATTTTTATCTACATCTATATCGTAAATCCTCTATATTGTGTTCAGGTACGATTAGGAAATGGCCACCATTACAACACTAAATACATAATTTCATCAAGCGATTTCGTAATGAAATTGCCTGTAAGGTAATATTATATTATGTAACAGGTGTGTGATTACAATAGTACATTACTTACCAAGGGCGATAAAACAAAGAATGTCTCAGATCGCAGGTATTTTACGCCCGAGCCGAAGGCAAGGGCGATAAATATGCGATCTGAGGCTTTCTTTATTATCGCCCGTGGTAAGTACAAAATTTTATGTCACCCCCTGGCCAGGAAGTGGGTTTTTTCGCGCGCGGAGCGTGCGATAATGGCCACTTTATGGCCAGGTGTGACATAATAGTACATTATTGCCGTGGCCGGGAAGGGAGCAATTGCAGGCTGAGTATTTGTTTAAACGGACGAGCTTGCGAGTCCGTTTAATTATAATACGAAGCCTGCAATTGCCATTCCGGCCGAGGCTAATATAGTGCTTTTCTCAAAAATGGGGAAAATACGACAAAAATTTAATTAAGATTTGATAAACATAACCTTAAAACGTCAAAAACATCATGTTTTCCCGCCGTTTAATTTTTTTTAACAGAATCGCAAGTGTATTTTTCCACCGAAAAACGCAAATTATTCGAGACACATAAAAAAACGTCGCGTTTTCAACAGAAAAATACGAGCTGAATTGGCTGAATACGACCTGTGCCTCCTTTTATATGACAGTTTCTACATTTTAAAAAGTTTATAACTCGACAAATAAAGGAATTTATATGTGACATTGCAGGCCATATATGTGGCCTGCAATGTTTTTTACTTTTTAATTTGGATCTGACCTTAAACTATACACTTTACCTTTCAATCTGTAGCCACTAAAGTCCAGTTTGCGGGCCATTTTTGAGAAAAATACATTAACGCGCACCACTTCTGTATTGAACAGGAAGCATTGCGTTTCAAGCAATCGTTCCTGAACACTTTAAATATTAATCCTAGCGAAAAAGTGTATATAACCTTTTTTGTAGATAATTTTATGTAGATCACTTATGCCTAAGAACACTTATTGCTATGTGTCACCGTTTACGAGTTTTATACGCGGCGGGGGCAGGTGCGGGGACTTTTGATATGTTAACCTCCTAACTAGCCCAAACAAAGTTACCAAGTCAAAAATTGTGTTCCAAGCATTTCCCTCTATACCTTCAAAATGACAGTACTATAGGGTAAGCTGTAGTAATGTTGGCCTCCCAATAATTGGCCTCTTGAATGATAATTCAATGTATTAAGCGTCATCCTTCAATACAAGGTAGAAAATAAATTAAATATGTAATTTCTTCTATGTTTACTACACTCTAATATGTAGTAGAAAGTTTTCAAACTTGACAGGTAGAACACTTGAAAAAAAAAGGGGTTGAAGAGGCCAATGACTGGAGGAGGGGCCAACATTACTACAGCTTATCCTAAATTGTTTAATTTGGTAACAGTGGAGCAGCACCTGAAAGGTGGCAACACTGAATCGTGGCTGGTGCTGTGCGTGCTGCGCGGCCACATCGACGCGGCGCTCCGGCTCGCGGCCGAGCGCGACGCGCTGTGCCCGTACCTGCTCACTCTCGCGCCCGGCGTCTCCTCCAAGTAAGTCACGGTCACAGAATAGTATAATAGTGTTACATACAGAGTAACCAAACCAAAGTAACTGACATAGCCCGAAGAATTGCTTAACTTAAGTGGCAATGGGCAGGCCACATTGCCCGGAGAACCGATGGCCGGTGGGGCCAGCGAGTTCTCGAGGGGCGACCACGTACCTGACGATGCAGCGTTGGAAGCCTCCCCCCACGAGGTGGGCTTATGACCTGGTTAAGGTCGCGAGGGTCCGCTGGATGCGGGCAGCCCATGACCGCTCGTTGTGGCGCTCTCTGGGCGAGGCCTATGACCAGCAGTGGACGTCTTTCGGCTGACTGTAATGATGATGATTACATACGGAATTGACACGAATCGCCCCGCACCTAAGTCAGTTACCTCGCCCCTGCGCGGCGTTTTAGTTGCGACTCATTCCTGTGCGCAACGCAGTGACATGACACGTACACATTGACGCGTGTACCGACAGCGCACGCACACATCTTTACCGACACCGCTGACGTTCCTAAGAGTGTCACACGTGCGAAGTAAAATACGGTTGCAGCGCGGCTACTTGGGCATGGGCCCAAGTAGCCGCGCTGCCATACCACCAGGTATGGACCATACCAGGTATGGACCTGGTCACTCTTGCGCCCGGAGTCTCCTCTGCCCACTGCGCGGAATCGACCTGCAGTATTGTACCAGTATATCTGAAAGACTTCAAGTTTATGATTGGCCCGCGGCAGGTATTGTATAATTTATTGTTGTAACATGAAACTGTCCAAATATTTGTTCATCATTATCATCATATCAGCCGAAAGACGTCGACTGCTGGACATGCCTCCCCCAGAGAGTGCCACAATAACTGGTCCCGCGCCCACCCGCATCCATTGGACGCCCGCGACCTATACCAGGGGCCCTCTTGCAAAATGAACTATAACTAATATTACAAGCGGAAGTCTCTTTTCAACCGCTTTCATTCGAAAGAGACTTCCGCTTCGAATATTAGTTACAAGTCATTATGCAATAGGCCCCAGGTTATCAATAAATAAATAAATCAGTCCACCCGTCAATTGTTTGTTACAAGTCTAAAATCAAAATTGCTTGGTTCCAGATACTGGAAGGACGTGTCCAAACTGTACTTGGCTCAAATTGATCGGCTCGTTGCTAACGGAGAGGAAGATAAGCTAGTTGGTAAGTGTAGACTGGACAATTTTTTATCACCTGAGTTTACGTTAAGGATATCGGCATCTAGTGGTCATCTTGTAGTTCTCGTTGGCTCTCGAAGCAACTTATATCTTCGTCTTGGGAGTCGACATATTTCCAAGTCTTAAGTACACTTGTGTTGTCCAAATGGCTAGCACTGAAAAAAATTATGTCACGTGATATTCTAGTTTATTTTTAGTTCATAATTTTTTCGACATTCTCAAACTTTGAATGGATTTATCTCGGAAACTATTGAGTCTACAGAGACAATTCTAGTCTCATATAATAGCAAATTCAGTCTACTTTAAGAACAATATCTGGGTGGCCGAGCTTTGCTCGGCGTTTTCCCCGGGCATGAGACCTAGCTAGATCGATTGCTCGTCCCCGAAAACCCCCACATACCAAATTTCATCAAAATCGTTAAGCCGTTTCCGAGATCCCCGAAATAAATAAACATATATATAAATAAATAAATATACAAGAATTGCTCGTTTAAAGATATAAGATAAGATAAAGTTACTATCAGGAACTAGCACCTAAGGGTTGTAATCTTTTTTTTTCGATTTTTGAGATAGTTGCCTTTGGCGCTAGAGGTCACAAACTTGGTATATTCATTGAGCCAACATCATAAACAAGTCTGCAAAAAATCAGAACTACCGGATTTGACGCACGCTCTGAATGTATAAAATTACTGGATAGTAAATTGAATTGAATGAAAAACTACTACCATCCAGATAGCAATGATTTATTTTATATTGTAGATCAACAGATTTTTAAGTTGACAGATACTATGATATTGACCATTAACAAACACCCTCGCTCCCTGAACAGTTAGACGGTCGCCGTAAACGAATGTGTTTCCTTTGTACCAGTGAGCCGTCACTACGGCGGGCCGGTGTACCGCAAGGTGCTGACGCTGCTCAGTCTGCAAGACGTAGTGGGCGCGGTGAACACCCTGGTCGACAACAAACTGTACAAGGAGGCGTACCTACTGTGCCGGATCAGGTATTATTATCGATATACAAAATACTAGATGGGAATAATAGATGGGAAGCGGAATCGCGGGGGGCAGTTTCTACGATACAAAGACGTTTTCAAACGCCATCTCAAAGCCTGCGATATTCCTGCTGAGCGCTGGGAGGAGCTTGCATCGACGAGACCGGAATGGCGTAATCGAGTCCGAAAAGGTGTTGCTTCGTTTGAAGACGCTCGACTCAAACACCTGGACCATAAGCGTCATCTACGGAAGACCCGACCTAAGCCCTCATATTCTTACACCTGTAATGATCAGGGGCAGTTATACTGCACACAGTGTGACCGAATATTTGCATCGAAGTTCGGTTTTGCGAGCCACATCCGTGCTCATCAGAGAAAGTTGTAAGGGTCGCCGTTGTCGGACACGTCAAGGAGGACTATATATACAAAATACTGGTAGTTTATTTCACCAATAACAATGCATAGTCTAATGCCTGTGCGTCTTCTATAAATGTACTTCGGTGAGTGTGCTCAGGAGCTCCATGAGCTCATACCGCCTTCCCCCTTCTTCCATCGGATATCCAGACGTACGGCTGGTTACCATCCTTACCTGGTTGAAATTCCTTGTACTCGAACCAACCGTTTTGCATCATCTTTTGTAATGTGACCTGCTAAGGTTTGGAGTTCCCTGCTGGCGTCTGTATTTCCGAGTTCATTAACCTGGACCTCTTTAGTACTGACAGGCGGCTTTCACTCTGTCAGTTCGCCGCGCCGCTGCAAGTACATTCAGTGGCGAATTGCTACCGGACGGTCGCGTCGTCTCGTCATTCGCTTGGTGTGGTCAATATTTGTTATTTACCTATTATAATTTGGGTTTGTTAGTTGGCGATTTGTTAACAGTGCAACTTCTGTACGTAGTACTATTACTTATTCTGCGGTACTGACCCCCACACTAGGCAGTGTAAACATTTCAGTTATTTGATAGGATCTGTGTAATATTGAAAACAGTCAACGTTTTAAGACACGGAACCTTGTTGCAACGAGATAAGGTATATCAATGGTTAGTTAACTGTGATGCTGATAGTATACTAAATAGTGTGACACCACCAGTAATGGACACTTCAATCCTAATTCAAAGATAATACGGTTTTAAATGTATTGTTGTATAAAAATGAATAACTCTTATTTTACATAAAAGTAAATATGTATCATTGGGCCCTGTCCATTACCGGTGGCGTCATCCCAGCCTAGTGGAACTTCGACAGCGATGTTTTTTTACACGACTGCCCAAAAAAAGAAGTGTAATGTTTTTTCGGCAATTTGTGTTTGTTCGATATTAACGACTGTTTCTAGATACATGGACACGATCGCTGAGGAAGTGCTGGAAGCCTGGGCCAAGAACTGCTTCCATTCTGGTGTGCTCGACATGGCCGCTGTATGGTGAGGATTGTTAATTACTATTCATCACAAATATAACTCTTTCACTGCCAAGAACCCGCCTAGTACATTTTCTGAGATGCCAGACAGCCCGTTAGCGCCCTCTGAGGTGTCCTATCGCTATAGGTATACTAAAATCATTTGTTGAAATTCCTTCAAAAAGCTACTTTACCTTTCAAACAATAAGGTTCAAAATCCAATAACATTGTAATAGAAATACGTTCAACAAAAAGAATTTCAACCATAGGTCGCTACATCGTTTTGTGGGGTACATTCAAGATGTAAGACTGGCATTGATAGTGTGAAGTCTGATAAGTCTGCCCAAAGCGCAGCAACGAGCACGCAGACCGCCTAGTCGTGAACAAGCACAAACTCGCCAAAACAGAACGTTGTGTGTACCATGCGGGACCTAGTGTTTTTAACCGTCTGTCCAAAGACAATAAATGCAGTTTCCGCCCCTATGTTCGATGGTAGACTAAAAAAATGGCTCCACGAACAAATGTTTTATGATTATAGTGAATTTTTAACCGACCACAGACATTGTAATCGGTAATATTAATGTATTATTTCTCTAAATTGACATTTGTTATATTCATCGTAATAATTATCCATTGTTAGATTATAATGTATTCAATTGATCCAATTATTTTGATATAAAAAGATTTTATTGCTTACAAATAATCAATATATTAATAAGTGTTCCGACGAGGAACAGATGTAGAATTAATTTTACTTTCTTAATTTTCTTTAATAGGATTATGGTGATTTCTTATTGCATACAAGACAACACGATTGGTAAAGAATGAATTTTCCTTGTATCAGTTTTCTGAGCTGGCAACCTTACGGCTGTCTCAAAGCCTTTCCTTCCGGGGCACAGTAACGCCCCCTGGTGTGATAAAAAAAACTCTCTACGCGCCATACGATTCAGATGGCCGCTCCGCGCTAATTCGCGAATTAAAAATATTATACGTGAATCTCCCGTCGAATTATCTCAGCATTCGAAACCTGGACAGTCCTACAATCAGTGCCTATGTGTGAAAATGTTGGAGAAACAGACTGAGTGGTGTTAAGCTGCATATCCCAGAAACCACGTGGACGTGCTCGAAAGTGCTGCTGGATATCTGTAAGTTAGCCATTCAGATAAACTGCCTCAACATAATTTTTTGATCCGTTCGATCCGGATTATTCTTTACCAGGTTGTTGTTGTCTTGTATTTAGTGTTTTGCGGTATTACGTACCCATTTCTAACACGTTCGTAATTCAAATTCACATTGTCATATATCCGCCATCTTTGTCTTCGCAAAATGGCACCAAATCCGAGCGATGGCAATAATGAAGTCGATACGTCGTGTATTACACAAGACATCTTTGAAAGAGATTTAATTCTCGACGAATTAAATAGAACATTACAATTCGCAGCGACAAACATCGAACAATTTCGTTCTAGAACAAAAGATTTAACCGTGCACCAGCGAAAGTTTACCAAACTACAAACTAAAATTGAAAAAGCATTAATTAAATCGCAATCGTTCAATAAAGAAGCGAATATTAAGATTCGTAACGATTTCAATGATGCGTATTACGCGATAGTTACGCATTTAAATAATTTAAAGGAGGTAGATGAACAAAAGCGGCGCGCCAGCCGAGTACTTGTCCCTCACGACGTGTTGACCGCCGATCGTCGTAATCTACCAAAATTGTCACTTCCCGAATATCACGGCGACCCGACGGGTTGGCCTGCGTTTTTCGATTTATTTCAATCGCTGGTACACCACAACAATGCCTACACGGACGTAGAGAAATTTAGGTATTTACTTCTTTCGGTTAAAAACGAACCACACAATTTAATTAAATCGATTCCTATAACGGAAGACAACTATACAGTTGCGTTAGGTATACTGAAATCACGTTATGACAACAAACGCATAATTGCAACACAGCACCTGGATCGCTTGTTTGACATTGAAACTTGCTCCGGCCGGTCAGCTGTGGCGATAAGAAATCTATTGAATGTTTACTATGAAAACACAAAAGCGCTAGAAGTAATGGATTTTCCTGTTAGCCAATGGGACTTCGTACTCTTAAATTTACTATTGCGTAAAATTCCAATCAATACACGTAAGGAATACGAACGCTCATTGACTAATCCAGGTGAAATACCTAAAGTAAATACTTTGATTACGTTCCTAGAACGCGAACTGTCGGCCGAACAAATGATCACCGTAAACAATACACAGTCCACGAAAAATAATTCCTTAACTAATAAAAGTAATGCATTTATGGGTCAAGGTCAAACAAACTCCAAGCGGGTTTTTGCTGCAAGTGTAGCTCCAGACCAAAGTCGACTTTATGTCCATGCAAATAAGGCTCGATCTTGCTTGAAGTGCAAAGGTGGTCACAATTTAAACAAATGTTTAGAATTCTTGGATCTGTTCCCGCAAGATAGATTCTCATTTGTACAAACTAAAAACGCATGTTGCAATTGTTTGTGTCCCGGACACGACGTAAACAGTTGTAAGTCGAACTTTAGGTGTCAGAAATGTAATAAAAAACACCATAGTTTAATACATTTATCTACGACCGCCAATTCATTACCGGTTATAAGTGAAGTTGAGAAACCTGTTCCTGCCTCGCTCGCTCCTACGGAGCAGCCAGATAGTTGTGGAATAGTTCAACATTCTTACGCAACTAACGCGCAAAACTTAGATAAACCGAACAGTACGGTGTTATTATCGACTGTTTTAGTTGATATTTGTTTAGGAGGCAATACCTATGCCACAATACGTTGTCTAGCGGACAGTGGTTCTCAAGCATCACTTATATCGGAGTCGTGTGTTCAACGTTTGAATTTGCCGCGACGGCAATCGAGCACTCCGATATTAGGTATTGGGGATGCGGAACCGGTGGTACCAAGAGGTACAGTTTCTTGTACTATTACGCCTAAGGGCAAACAACAGCCGGTTATTCCAGTTGAAGCATTTATTTTGCCTAAATTAATGCCTAAAATGCCTAGTGCTCCACTAGCGCCGGCCGAATGGCCGCATTTACAGGGACTAACCTTGGCGGACCCTGAATTTCATAAACCTCAACCTGTTGAAATGTTGCTAGGTGCGGATATCCTATCCCATATTTTACGTGATGGCGTAGTCACGGGTAAACCCGGCACGCCCATCGCAATGAACAGTGTTTTCGGTTATTTACTATTAGGTAAATTGACTTCTAATGCGAATGTTTCGGCTCCACTCCACACATGTTTTAGCTCGTTTGACAACGACAATCTTCAAACATTCTGGGAGCTGGAGTCAGTTCCAGAGATGCGGAGTTACGCTCCCGATGAGAAGTTATGCGAGGCCTTTTTTCAAAAGACTCAAACACGTGATGAGACAGGGCGATACGTGGTCGCTCTGCCGTTCAAGCCCGACGCACCGCCCCTCGGCGAGTCTCGGCAAATTGCTCTAGCACGATTCCATAAAATGGAATACCGTCTAGAACGTAACCCCCGGTTGAAAGCGGATTACCACGCGTGCCTCCAAGAGTACGTGGATCTCAACCACATGGAGCTCGCGGACGATAACCCCCCCGCTGGCGCGAGTTACTACATCCCTTGGCATTCCGTCGAGAAAATTTCGAGCGAAACTACCAGGACTCGTATTGTCTTCGATGCTGGGTGCCGTTCTACGAGTGGTTACTCGCTAAATGATACCTTATTGACAGGTCCTAAGTTACACTTAGACATCGTCGACGTGCTTCTGAAATTTCGAGTGCATGACATTGCATTTTGTTCCGATATCAAGCAGATGTATCGCAATATTCTTGTGCGTGAATGTGATAGAGATTTTCAACGCATCCTTTGGCGTCAGTCGCCCGAGGAACCACTTCGTGACTATAGACTTCGGACTGTCACCTTTGGAATTTCAAGCAGCCCTTACCTCGCTTTACGCACGATTAAACAGCTAGCCCATGACGAGGCTAAGCATTTTCCGCTAGCAGCACCAGTGCTGTTGACAGACGTCTTTGTTGACGACATTGTCACCGGTGCCAGCACCGTAGAGGCAGCCCTAGCTCTGCAGCAGGAGCTAATAGGTATTTGCGCAACAGCAGGGTTCGAGTTGCGTAAGTGGCAGAGCAATTCGCCAGCGATTCTCGCTGCAACGCGGCCGCCGGATTCTCACGGTGAGCGGCGTGAACCTGTCCACTTTGCTGAAATGGAAAACGATAAAGGGGTCAAAGTCCTTGGACTTCAATGGAATCCGGGATCCGACTCGTTTAGTTTCGAAGTACGAAGTACTTCTACGGTTTGTACGAAGCGTGCTATCCTCTCGGAAATTGCAAAAATATACGACCCGCTCGGGTTATTATCTCCGGTAACCTTGTTTGCCAAACATTTGATCCAAAGGCTGTGGTTGGCTAACATTTCGTGGGACGCCCACCCACCTATTGATGTAGTAAATTCATGGAGAAATTTCGTCAACGAGCTTCCGCTCTTGACACAAGTGTCGTTTCCGCGTCACATTTTTAACACTGAGGACTTTGATTCAATACAAATTCACGGATTTGCAGATGCGAGCCAAATTGCGTATTCTGGATGTGTTTACATACGTTTCACTGACAAAAACGGTAAAGTTCAAACTTACTTGGTCATAGCAAAAACGCGCGTCGCGCCCTTGCGTGTTTGTCTTACCATACCGAGATTAGAATTGATGGCATGTCTAATCCTATCTAAGTTAATCGAAAAGGTAATGCATATTTACAGTGATCGTATTCGCCCCGACCAAGTGTATGCGTGGTCCGATAGCTCCGTCGCGCTGGCATGGCTCCAGTCATCCCCGCACGAATGGAAAACATTTGTCTCGAACCGCACCAGTGAGATTCTGTCCCGCGTTCCTGCGAGCTGCTGGCGTCACGTTTCGTCGGCTGATAACAGTGCCGACCCGGCATCACGTGGCCTACTCCCCGCAGCGCTGGTACACAACGACTTGTGGTACCATGGTCCTGCATGGCTCCAACATAGTCAAGACTCCTGGCCGGTCCGAAACCCCGTATTAAATACATCGGAAGAAAAACGCAATAAAACCGAATCCGTAATTAATAATTGCGCATGTGTATCCACAATACCTACTTGCTCGGATGACAGCCTTATCACGCGATTTTCATCGCTAGGTAAATTAGTTCGCGTCACAGCTCTAATTTTTCGTTTTTATAACAAATGTAAAAAACGTGTACATTCGTTTCCTGAGTACATCACCGTACCAGAATATAATTTTGCATTGAATCGACTGATCCTAATTACGCAACAAAATGTTTTTAACGAGGACATCAAACACATTTTGTCAAATCAATTACCTTCCTTACGTTTGCGGCGTCTCGCGCCTATTTTAGATAATGACGGATTACTTCGCGTCGGCGGACGCATTCATAAATCGTTTTTACCTTACGAGTCCAAACATCAATTGATTTTACCTAAACGACACCCGTTAACCAATCTTATTATTGATGACGCTCATGTCAAAGAGCTTCATGCCGGCCCGCAATGCGTGCAAAACTCGCTCTTACAGCGATATTGGATTATATCAGGTCGCGACATTGTGCGTCTTCGAGTACATCGTTGCATACCTTGTTTCCGGGCACGCCCGACCCGCGTGCAGCCTAGAATGGGTGCCCTTCCCGCCGTTCGCTTACGTCCCGCGCGCGTATTTCTTAAATCATCGTGTGATTTTTGTGGGCCATTCTACGTTCGCGCAAATAAGGTGCGCAACGCAAAAATAATAAAATGTTATGTGGCAGTTTTCGTATGTATGAGCGTTAAGGCCGTACATCTTGAACTCGTTTCCGAACTTTCGACAGAAGGTTTTTTAGCGGCTTTACGACGTTTCACGTCCCGACGCGGCTATTGTACAGATATCTATACGGATTGTGGGCGCAATTTTGTGGGATGTAATAATTACCTCAAAGATTTGTATGCGTTTTTACGTAACGATTCGGTAATGAGCGCTCTCAATCAACAAACTTTAAAACAAGGATTAACTTGGCATTTTCAGCCACCTTATGCTAGTCATTTCGGTGGACTATTCGAGGCGGCAGTTAAAAGTTTTAAAACGCATTTTTATCGAGTTGTAGGTACTCGAACGCAAACCTATGATGAGATGCACACACTCACGTGTCAAATCGAGGCTGTTTTAAATTCACGCCCGCTTTGCGTGCTAAGTTCGGACGCATCCTCCCCCCTCCCCCTTAGTCCGGCTCACTTTCTGATCGGTGAACCTTTAACGGCTTTGCCCGACGTCTCTTTAACGGATGAGAACCCTAATCGTCTTACTCGTTGGCGCTGGATACAACAAGCTGTCCAACACTTCTGGTCCAGGTGGAGTAAAGAATATTTACACCAACTTCAACAGAGTACTAAGTGGTTTAAAGACCGCGGTTCTGCTATCCGTGAAGGCACTGTTGTGGTGGTTTGTGATGACCATCTACCACCGTTGCAGTGGAAACTTGCGCGTATTCACGCGTTGCATTCTGGCTCCGACCAAGTCACTCGCGTGGTGACTTTGAAAAGTGGGGATACACTTTACAAACGACCGGTGGTCAAAGTATGTCCCTTACCTTTAGAATAATTACATGGTATCGTTACGAGCCTTAATATTTTAGCAAATAAGTTAGGTATAATTCTAGTTTACATTGTTATGTTAAACTTTCGCATGGTTGCTTTTAAAAGACACTACGTGCTTTTAAGGTGAGCGGCATGTTCCGACGAGGAACAGATGTAGAATTAATTTTACTTTCTTAATTTTCTTTAATAGGATTATGGTGATTTCTTATTGCATACAAGACAACACGATTGGTAAAGAATGAATTTTCCTTGTATCAGTTTTCTGAGCTGGCAACCTTACGGCTGTCTCAAAGCCTTTCCTTCCGGGGCACAGTAACGCCCCCTGGTGTGATAAAAAAAACTCTCTACGCGCCATACGATTCAGATGGCCGCTCCGCGCTAATTCGCGAATTAAAAATATTATACGTGAATCTCCCGTCGAATTATCTCAGCATTCGAAACCTGGACAGTCCTACAATCAGTGCCTATGTGTGAAAATGTTGGAGAAACAGACTGAGTGGTGTTAAGCTGCATATCCCAGAAACCACGTGGACGTGCTCGAAAGTGCTGCTGGATATCTGTAAGTTAGCCATTCAGATAAACTGCCTCAACAATAAGTAATAGTAGATTGTTTGACAAGGGTCTAAAGTAAGCCATATTAGCACGAGATGATTATTTTCCCGAACGTAGAGAGGGAAAATTGTTCGAGTGGTAATATGGCTTTTAGGCCCGAGTTATACACTCTACTTTTCACTTCGATTGCGAGAAAACACATAAACACCAATTATCCATCTTAAATGAATAATTTAACTCTTGGCGGGTGTATGTCTAATTTGACGGCATGTTTTTTTTTTCTAAGGCCAGCACCATATGCCTCGCTATGCGTGTTTGCTTTGCGTATTCGCATCCCTTTCTTTTGCTATATTAAAGAAAGAGATGAACTATGCGCTTTTTTTTTCTTTTAAGAGGAGTAATTGCTTTGACCATAGACACCGCTTAATCTTTAAAGAACTGAAAAACGTCTTTCCTGATTGGTCGATTTTAGTACAGCTGTGTTCTGGTTGGTTGATATTTTTACCAAATATGTTTTAATCTGTCAAATTACTTTCCTGTGATTGGTGGATTTAATCGGTGAAGTATTTTGATTGGTCAAATTAAAATGTTTTGTAAATCATAAATATGTATACATATTTTCCCTAGGGCTTAAATGTACTACTTTAGCCCCGCTTCACAAGTCTAATATGACACACTTTTAGAGCATGAGAAGTGAAAAATGTATTTATTGTACAGTCAGCAACAGAGAAAATGGACCCCCTCGTGCACCACCTTTTCTCTGTTGCTGACTGTACATGATGCATAATGAATGACCTGTAACAATTGTTATAAATAAATAATTTCATTTCATTTCATATGTATCTCCAGGGGCCTATTGCATAATAAATTACAACTAATATTACAAGCGGTAGTCTCGTTTCAACCCCTTTCATTCGAAAGAGACTTCCGCTTGTAATATTAGTTGTAATTTATTATGCAATAGGCCCCTGGTTAACGGGACATAACAATAACAATTTGTAGATTGACTCATAAATATTATCTTGTTTCCAGTCACCTCGCGCTAGGCAATCTACTAGAAGCGGCAACAGTCCTCAGCAAGTGTACTGACGCGGACAACATGAGTCTAGCCGCGGAGGTGGCCAGAGCCGCGGGCCAGACTATACTCGCCGACAACATTATAGAAAGGACGCCTCTAGCCAATGAAGCGGTCACGACAGCACTAGATCAGTTGCCGTCAAGAATAGAGCTGCTTTTGAGGGAAAGCGGGAGAGATGAGACGTGTGATAGCAATGTTAACGGCACGCATGGTTAATCTTTTCATAATCTTTTTTGATGCACATTTATTCCAGTATCATTTCAGCCCAGTGATCGATATCAGCACTGGAATGCCATTGGAATAATGGGAACCGGCACTGGAATATACCCATATATCTGGGTCATAAACTGAATTTAGGTTCGCGTCTTTCCTGTGGACCAGGGCTCGGAAACCGGTTAGTTTTTCAAACCGTTATCATGTACCTGCGGCAAAACCTTTTTATTTCGGTTTAGATACAAATACCGGTTTATTTAAACCGGTTTAAGAAAATAATTTCAACTATACCTAGCTATCGTAATACCTACAGACGGTGATCCCCGCCGCGCCTCTCGTCGAATAAACCGGTTAATGTAGTTCTTAAAACGTTCGCGTTCTCAAGAAAAGTTCGGAGCTAAACCGAAATAAACCGGTTTAAGAGTCGTTTCAAAAAATTTGTAGTAGTAGTAGTAGTAAACACTTTATTGCACAAATCAAGTACATACAAGGAAAACAAACTTAATGGTAGATATTTGTACAAAGGCGAACTTATCCCTTTAAGGGATCTCTTCCAGCTAACCTTGATTGATGTAGTAACCCGCATAAACCGTGTCGCCGTTTCTATAAATCCATGTAATAAAAGCATAACTTACATTCTCATAAGCAGTTAACTATTGACCATAGCTGGGGCGACTTTTGTTTTTCGAAGTGATTATGACCCACCCATCCCATTGGAGGTTCACAGTTCAAATTATTCCAGTGCTGGTTTCGATCACTGGACTGGAATAAATGTGAACCGGGCATTACACACATAACAAACATGACACAGATGCCGTAGCTTGTGTCACCGTCACCCACACTACTAACCGATGCACCGGATTGCCAGACGTGGCGCAATATATAATTGTATCATGGGTTTTACCAATGAGTTGAAGTGTTTCTCCGTGTCTATCAGACGCATCAGTTATGTTGTTATTGTATATTTTGAAGTTAAATTGTAACTTTTAGCTTTGTGAGACGCCCGCACTGAAGTATTGTCTATCCGTCTATTCGTATATAATGGTTAGGATGTACAATCGAGGAATTTGAATGTTGTCACTTTGTAAATATATTCCAAAAGTGACATACATACTGTACTTGAACGGATAAGTAAGCTGGTGTTTCCAAATATTGATCTCCAGCCTCCAGTATTTTTCATTTCTATATATGTTGTCATTATTTTATATGCTAAGGACAGGCCTTACGCGCGATTTGGGGCAGGAAAGTTGGCACCATTGGTATGTACGAACACAAGTTAGAGAAATTTGAACCTTTTAAACAGGCTAGTAAGGCGCGCTCCGATCCCGGCCGTCAGTTCTAAATGTTCGGAGGTTTATCCATACTTTTAAAATCATTGATTGTTGTAAACAACATGTATATTGTTAGTTTTAACGTTGATGAGCTTATGTACTCCCATGTTTAATTTTAGGGGTATATTTTATTGTGTAAGAATGTTTCTGAATAAAGTTAAATAAAAATATTCTGGGCGTCTTTTATTTCCGACTGAACATTTATTAACTTTTTCAGCGCTCTTTGACAAACGGTGTCACTCGCACGCCATTTCATGGGAATGTGAAACAAAGTTTTACCCTATAGAAATGCATGTAGGTTGATATCGCATTTGACGCAGTGACGGATATATACGTCGTTGACGTTGAACCGATCATCCGCTTATATACGTCGTTGGCGTCGGAAAGGTAAATTTACAGCTTAGCATATCTCTAACGGACTCACCTTTTCCTAAACGTAGACCCCGAATAGGTACGAAGGAAATAAAACGAAATAATCAACATAAATCGTTTATTAATTACAAATATCTGTTAATGAATAATTGAAATGCAATTATTGTGCGACACATAAGAATAATTATTAAAAACATTCACTGCATTTAATATACGTTTGTTCGTAGGGCACGCCCTCTGCACTGAATTCAAAAATACTTATACAATATTAGTAGTATAGACCGATTTTCCATTGCTGGCACAAATGGACTGAACGTGTTAAAATGGCGGAATTAGATATCAGCGTTGTGCGTTTGTTAATAAAATAGTCTACATAAATAAAACTGTTAGTGAGGGCATTTCACTCAAAATAAAATAAATTACCATTCCTCATATCATATAACATGCACTAGGTAAATTGTTAATTGAACAAAATAAAATCGATGCCAATCGCACATTCATCTGTTTGATTTGTTTCTTTCAATCCAATCGTGCCAGTTGTGCAAATGTACAAATGGAGATATCACATTTTGTGCATGTCAAGCGCTGGGTAATAATGGTATAATCATTATTCTTGTTAAAACCCATGGCTCATTTAAAATACGCCAATACATAAACAATAAAACGACTGAGAAATTGGCTTCCAGAGCGATTATCAAGTTAATAACACAGTCAATATTACTATAGGCACATCAAAAATTAAGTACACTACAATATAATACTAAGTATTGTACCATTAAAATACAGGTCAACGGACTAAACACTAAATAATACCTACAATGGCACCGATTCGTTCTAGACAAGTGTCGTTCAGTCAAAACACTGACAAATTAACTAGTTTTCAAATTGCTTACGTATACATTATGTTATGATACCTCTAAGTGTAAGGCCTGAGTTACCTAGTGTAAGGCCTGAGTTACCTAGTGTAAGGCCTAACTCGGAGGGAAGCGTTCGGCGGGGCGTGCAGCGGGACGAGCGAGCGTGCATACTGTCGGTGCAGCGGCGTGGCGGCTCAAGACACCAGTATGAGTTTCAATTGTTTAACATGCACGCCCCGCTGCACGCCCGACTCGAGCGTCCACTCAGGCCTTACACTAAGGCCAGTATAAAACAACTTCACTTTACACAGTTACAGGCGAAATCATCAAGAAATTATAAATGGAAAGATAAAATAGATTAGATGGCTTAGCAATCGCTCTAAGTGACGGGCTCATCTCATCATACCCAAGCAATTTGAAAATCAATAGACGCGCAAAGTCGAACTAAAATTCAACAAAAATTTACAATTGGGGCACAAATATGTTAGATTTGGTCTTCCGTAGAGGCTACGAGACGTATAGTCAAGGAAATCAAAACACCTTTCCATTTTGCGCTCTTGTTAAAACCACAATAAGGCTGGAAGCAATGCTCGACCGACGGTCAGTGCGTACCGTCGGTCGGGCGCCGACCGACGTATATATATCTATGCAAGTCTATGGCTGGAAACAGAGCACGACCGACGGTCAGTACGTATGGTCAGTCGGCTGACGGTGAGTATCGCTCTGAACGCACGTATGCTTTCATACAGCGATAGCTACGTCGGTCGGTGCCCGACCGACGGTACGCACTGACCGTCGGTCGAGCACTGTTTCCAGCCTAAAGGATAAAAAAAGAAACGTGTACATTTTACCGACGAGTACGGTGACAAAGGGAGACCAACGTCCGGATAAATTACTTTGACACTGATATTATGCTTTTATCCATTACATAGACGTCTAAAAATGTTATGCTTGTTGTAGACACTATTACATTCGAGTTAAAATAGAATATCCAATGGAATATAATCAAATGTCAGTGTCAAATTGAAAGTATATCGTACTGTAATAAGCTCCTATAGTCACAAATTTCAAATTTGCACGTCTATTACCTAGTTCAGTGTCAAATCAATCACAGTAGGTAGGTCAACAGCAACATATCAATCTGTGCGTTGCAAAAATGCTTCTGGAATGTCATTTGTAGCATTCAGTCTTCACAATGTAATGGCCGCGGGGAAGGGTAGTGGGAGGCCGAGACGTCGCCCGCTACCCGTCCACTACCCTTTGACGTATAGTGCTTGTCATTCACGAAGGCGCGCCCCTCCACAACTCAATACGTACATTTGCGCATAGATAAGTATGAGATTCACTACACGCACACGCGTGGATGACACGCACTATATCTCCTCTCACCCCTGTCCCTTGCAAACAAGCAATGAGGGCTGCCGCGTATTAATTCGCCGCTAGAGGCGCTAGTGTGATGTCAGTCCTCCGAAATGTCAATTTTCATAGTTTGTGGGTGGATTTTGCGGGTTTATTTGTAATTAGATTAATGTGGTGACTATTTTGAATTATCTGAGATTGATAATGGCTAATATGAGTTAAGGGGTCAACGAATTTCAGTGCTTTGTGACAATTTTATCGTTCGTAAACTTATGTCATACTTTTTTCCGAACAAAACGGGACTGCGCTATGATATGGAACGCTCGATAAAAATGTTTACGGTGCGGTTTTGTATGAAATACGATTTCAATGTAAATTTGATTTTTACGCCCATAATAATCAATAACAAACTTTGACAGCTGGACTGAGAGCGCAGTGGCGCCAACTGGTGAGCACAAAAACGGTAGCCCTCATTACTGGCGCGGTCTAAGTTAACGATCGTTGTGTTAACGTTCTCACAATGACAATTATAATAAATATTTTACGAGAACGGCTAATATATGGTATTGGTAGGGATCTGGAGCGCTGAGCTCGCCTTATTATTGTTGTTGATGGAGTTACCAGCACGCCAAGGATAAAGTAGCCCGGCAACGATCAATTCCAGCCGTCAATTCTACGTGATTGTTAATTAATATTGATTCTGACGGTCGTGATTGAAGTCATTGTCAATGCCATTTACGTGATCGAACAGCAGTGCAGGTTAAAAACATTGTCATGCCGATTAAACCTCGTCAATCGCTCTTTATGTAACTTTATGTTGCATTAATCGTGGCCAGGCTACAAGTTACGTTATGTCTAATATATAACCACTTTCCTCGTTTTATAATACGATTTAGATTCGTCTTTCACATTATTCACTTTTCTAAATATGCAAAATCTTTTATTTAGGTGAGTCATTCATCTTAACGTTTGTAGTAAACATACATTTGTACTAGGTTCTTAACTCGTAACATAAAGCACGCAATTTTTAGTCTTTAAATACTTAGAAGTGAAAAGATGAAATGAACACAACCATCCGTAATAATACCGACCTTACAGTCTAAGCACTAGGATTCAATTTGTAATGACAGTCTTTGTATTTGTTCGGTCAAATTCAATTGTTTCAACCATACCGAACCTAAAAACTGAATAATGGTTTCTTTACGTGTCAGCCGATTATAATACAGCTATGCTACATTATAAGTATTAAATAATATGTCATGCACATAATATCAATCAAAACTTCTCAATTTAGCTGGTTTCACTGAAATTCAAAATTGAACTTATCAAAATTATTCTACAGGAAAATAGTAATTTTCTGCACGAAAAACGCAACAACCGAGTATCATTATGTTTGTGACCAAAACGTTAATTACGACGAGACTCTACGCCTAAAATAAAAGCCCACTGACCGGCAAGTTTGTTTGCCTTTTGCAAATACATGAAACTGCCAGTGAAACGCAACTGGTCAATTAATTCTTTTCACTTTGCTGTACTTGCCAGAAAGATGTAAACACATTTTATTCGTCCGATAATAATAATTCCCACAAATTGATCGTTCTTTTGCAGAAGCTATTTTTGATGGAAAACGCTACCAACCGTGTTCAATTAAGTTTCAATTTCCTTTGAGAGTATATATATTGTTTTCTGCATAACAACTAACAATTTTGGATGGCTGTCCAGCAATTAGTTTAAAGAGGCAACGAGTCCCGTCGTACCGAACAAAAAAAAGGCGTCTTAGACGCTAATTATAAAATAGTAACAATTATCTTTGAATCATCGTAGGCAATAATAGTAGTTATAATTACAATACTAAGCACCATAATCAGTGGTTATAGGCTCCTAGACTATCCGATATCAGCTGGATCGTCGTTTTCTCTATTAGACTCTGAGAGGGGTTTCCCTCGCTTTTTGCAGATGGTTATCAACTTGGCATTCATCCTTTTCAGTTTCTGATTTTCCTTCATCACTTCGGTTAAATGTTGATTCTGGAAATGCAAATGGAAAATTCAAGATGACAACGCTTTACGTCGAATTAGACAAAAAAGGAATAAAGACTTAACCTGGGGCAAGAAGTTTAGATACATACTGGAGGTTGCGTGCCGAACATTCGTTTGAAGCTAGAAAATATGACCTTGAATGTTTAGGCATACTTAAAATCATTTGAACTGGCAGAGTTGTATCAAATTAGTCCATTCAAAAAGCTACTTTACTATACCAGCCTGAAGGTTAAATGTGTAATGTCAATTTTATAAAAGGTTGGACATGTTATACTGACCTGCACAATGGCGCTGCCGGTGGCCACATACACGGGCGGCATCAGCGGGGCCGTCCGCAGCTGCATCTCCAGCGCTTGCTTCTGTCGCGACACGGCCTCCAGCGCCTGCGATCACAAATTTAAGCGCTCAGCACGGTATTTCCTAAAGGTAATGTATAAAGGGGTAGTTACTTGCTTTTTACGAATGCTCGTTTTACAACTCTAAAGCCGACTATCCGGCCACATTTATAGTCGGCAAAAGAGACCGAATATTCGGCACTTAATCATCATAATATCAGCCGAAAGACGTCCACTGCTGGACATGGGCCTCCCCCAAATTAATACGTTTTAATGATCAACTGCAAAATAAAATAAAAAAACCCTAGCCATATTATCTTCAAATTACATATTTTAACCATTTTTCATAAATACAATAAACAATCATCTTCTAGAAATAGGAACTTTTTATTTTGATAGACAAGGTAATTAAATAATTTTGACTCAAAACAATGAACGCATAACGATTGGCGTGACTAGCGAACCGAAACGAACGTTCCCGATTGCACCCGAACTTAGCCGAAATCAATGATCGGCGTTGCCGACTAATCGGCCACCTCGGCTCCGATTAGTCGGCAAAATCCATAGTCCGCCCATCCCTACTATATACGCCTTTATTTACATATTTATCAGTTTATTTCAGACAAAATCCATAGAATTGATAGTAACATTTGTTCACTTATATTTCTAGATTAGTAATAATAAATTAATTAATTGACGAAATACATTTAAATTATTTGACACTAAAAATGGGAGTCCTGTCCCCCATATGAATAATGTTCCAGTGTTTTACAACTGGGCAGTCAACTTTCTCCAGTATGCTATTCAGGAGGCTGTTGGCACTATACCTCACTATGCGCTTTATATAGATTAGAATTAGAAAATGTAAAAATTACATGGTTAGTAGTAAACACTACATCGTACCACCTCCACAACTTACCATTTTCAGTTGTATAATTTCGTTGTTTTGTAATGATTCGTTGATTAGCTTTGAGTTTTCGCTGTCCTGTAAATCTGTAAAACAAAAATAAGTATTCATTCAGGCCTCCCTAGTCATACTAAAATGTATAATCACTTTGAAACAAACTCAACTACAGTAGAATCCGGATACAGCGACCGTCAAGGGACCGGCGATATTACGTCGCACTAACAGGACGTCGTACAAAACGGACTGATTTTCTTTGAAAATGTTTGGTATGAATCCTAACGTCGGTGGGGTCTACCTTATTTCCTATAAAATCAATAGTTATAAAATCATGATCTATAACAACGAATTCTATAAAATCATTTAGTATAATGATTCATTTACTATAAATGTCATTTTGTATAACATTCAAATGGTATAATTCCAAAATCTTTAAAACTCATTAAATATAATATTCAAAATCTAGAAATTCAGTTGATATATTATTCATTGCCTATAATCATCATTGTGTATAACATTCAAAATCCAGAAAATCGGTTGATATATTATTTATTGTCTATAATCATCATTGTATATAACATTTAAAATCTAGAAACTCAGTTGATATATCATTCATTGTCTATAATCATCATTGTATATAACATTCAGAATCTAGAAAGTCAATTGATATATTGTTTATTAACTATAAATAATATTTGTTTGACCTCGATATAATATAGGTAGAACAGTTACAAGTTATAATGATTATTAGTCAAATTTTAAAGTCTGATGACGCGCCAGCCCGTCGCGGGGTGCCTATTCCGCTCTGAGGGATGCAAGTGAACCCTAACCTAACCGAACCGTAACAGTACCTATTTAACAGATGTGTACACATTTGAAATCAGATGACGCGCCAGCGTGTCGACGGCACCCCGCTCACGGGGTGCCTATTCCGCTCTGAGGGATGCAAGTGAACCCTAACCTAACCGAACTTTAACAGTACCTATTAAACAGATGTGTACACATTTGAAAGTCAGATGACGCGCCAGCGTGTCGACGGCACCCCGCTCACGCGGGGTGCCTTTTCCGCTCTGAGGGATGCAAGTGAACCCTAACCTAACCGAACCGTAACAGTACCTATTTAACAGATGTGTACACATTTGAAATCAGATGAAGCGCCAGCGTGTCGACGGCATCCCGCTCACGCGGGGTGCCTATTCCGCTCTGAGGGATGCAGGCGAACCCTAACCTAACCGAACTTTAACAGCACCTATTTAACAGACATGTACACATTTGACAGTCTGATGACGCGCCAGCGTGTCGACGGCACTCCGCTCATGCGGGGTGCCTATTCTACTCTGAAGGATGCAAGTGAACCCTAACCTAACCGAACTTAAAAAGTACCTATTTAACAGATGTGTACACATTTGAAAGTCAGATGACGCGCCAGCGTGTCGACGGCACCCCGCTCACGCGGGGTGCCTATTCCGCTCTGAGGGATGCAAGTGAACCCTAACCTAACCAAACTTTAACAGCGCCTATTTAACAGACGTGTACACATTTGACAGTCTGATGACGCGCCAGCGTGTCGACGGTACCCCCCGTGAAGTTTAGACTATCTAACATTTATAACAAATTAACATTATAGCAAGCAATTATTATAGAATTTAAATTTATAACAGGTGAATATTAGAGTAATAGTACATTACTTACCAAGGGCGATAAAACAAAGAATGTCTCAGATCGCAGGTATTTTACGCCCGAGCCGAAGGCAAGGGCGATAAATACCTGCGATCTGAGGCTTTCTTTATTATCGCCCGTGGTAAGTACAAAATTTTATGTCGCCCCCTGGCCAGGAAGTGGGTTTTTTCGCGCGCGGAGCGTGCGATAATGGCCACTTTATGGCCAGGTGTGACATAAAAGATAATTATAGAATATGAAATTTATATATAATGAGTTTAGACTATTTAACATTTATAAGAAAATAAACATTATAGCAAGCAACTATTATAGAATTTGAATTTATAACAGGTGAATATTAGAGTAAAAGATAATTATAGAATATGAAATTTATATATAATAAGTTTAGACTATTTAACATTTATAGTAAATGAACATTATAACAAGCAACTAATATAGAATTTGAATTTATAGCTGGTGAATTAATATAGCAAATGAATTTAGAGTATGTGTAGTTATAGCCATTAATTTTATAGGAAATGAGGGGATACCACGTCGGTGATTTAGCAGTCGTTAAAAGCGGTCATATGTTATAAGCGGAGTCGTTATAAGCGGATTCTACTGTATTTAACTTTTTTTTTCTAAGCCTACAAGGTGTCCCACTGCTGGGCAAAGGTCCCTCTTGACTTCCACTCGTCCTGGCTTTGAGTTGTTTCGGGCCAGTCGTTTAGAAATGTGTCCAAGTCATCCCGCCACCTCCGCCTCGGCCAGCCACGTCGTCTCCGAGCATCTTGCGGCACCCACATTTAATTTTAGGATAACTTATTAATTATATAGCTCAAGACCACACCTCTGACACGCGAAGGAACGTAAGCGCTGTGGGTAAGTATGTGTGCGTGCGCTGTCTGTTTGCGGGGGTGCGTAGCGCGTGGCGCGGACGAATCGCGAGGCGCGACGGCACCCGATCGACACCAGGCGGGTCTCTCGGGGACGAGGTAACTGACCTCGGTGCGGGGTGTTCGTATCCGTTCTGTATGTAATACTATAGGGATGTTGACTAAAAAAAAAATATTACTTCAATAGAAAGAAGACATAAAACTATGCCAAATAGTGAAAATCCTATTCAAATATCTCATAAAATAACGAAGCTACAACGGTTAGAATCTTCGTAGTTAGAGAGAGAAAGTGCTACCTAACCGTGACGTCACTGTTGAGTAGCGCCATAGTAAATGACGATCGTTCAATACAAAGGTGCGTTTTGCGGAAAAGGGACAGAACATACCCACTCTTAAAACTTTGAACACTTATAATTACGTAATTGACAACATTTCATATTTTTAACTACTTTATTTTATGAACTAGTTAGAAAATAGGTAAAAATTTAAGCCACCCGTATTTTTTCTTTTTCAATTTAACTCATTATTTCATACAAAAAAAACACGTTGAAAAGTAGGTCATTCCAAAAGGGCGTAAGTAAAATATGACGTCATCTTCCCAACAAGAATCCATAGCCACTCCAGGAGCAGCGATTGTCTGTACTCTGTACTAAGGTCTCCCTGAATACAGCGAGGAAGATGACGTCAACTTTCGGTTTACAGCGATTTTTTTCCAAAATTAAAGGAGAAAAAAATCAAAAAAAATGTTTTTTGTGTACTTCACACGTTTTTACCGAAATGGTTTTCGAATTAAGACTTTTGGAAATTATGAAATATTGTAATTTTTTTTTTATTACTTTTTTTGCCGTTTGATTGAGAATTTGAGCCTTTATGTAGAAAATTTGGATTTATTGATTTTCTTTTATAGTGTCGTCATCCCTATTATACTATTCTATGTCAAGGCTGACCTCCGACAGTTTCCGTGGAAGCGTCCCTGCTCTGTACTGCAGAGTCCCGATTCTGGTCGTGCATGCTTTGCCTCTTCTTGCGTACGGACTGGAGCTTACTGCCGGCTTCCTTGTTTTGAATCGCTTCTAGTTTGGCCTGAAGAAAAATAGTAGATTGTGTCACAAGGGAGCAAAATGACATATTTACGGCGTGGGCGTAACTTGAATCCTGAACGAAGAGAAGGATTATATAATAGAATCCTGAGCGTAGCGAGGGATTCTAAAATAGAATCCTGAGCGTAGTGAGGGATTCAAGAATTAACGCCCAAGGTGGAAATAATTTTGCTTCCATGTGACACATACTGCTTTTCACATCACCTATTGAGGATAATGAAAGATCTGAAATAACAATGATTGTGCATTTATTTTATCATAATCGATACTAATAACTTATTACTCGTTACAGAAAAGTGCCACTTTGATCCCTCCTAGCAGGGAAGAAAAGTGCCATTTTGATCCCTCCTAGCAGGGAAGAAAAAGCCCTTATCCGAATAGGTGATGTGAAAACATACATTTATGTCCTACTACACTAGCATGTGGACTAAGGCTGGGTTGCACCAAACCGTCTGTAATCGTAAGCGGTGTTCGTCAAATCTGATTGTATGGAAAGTTTGACAAGTTTCTATGGGATGACAGCTGCCAGCGCCATATTTGACGATGACCGGTCTGTGTTCGTATGTTGGTGCAACTGGCACTAAGTAAACAATATCAGGGCGGCCGAGCTTTGGTCGGTCTTTTCCCGGGCATGACACCAAATTTCATCAAAATCGTTAGAGCCGTTTCCGAGATTCCTGAAATAAATAAATAAATATATCTTATCTTATATTGGTATGTGGGGGTTTTCGGGGACGAGCAATCGATCTAGCTAGGTCTCATGCCCGGGAAAACGCCGAGCAAAGCTCGGCCGCCCAGATATTTTTATCTTTAAACGAGCAATTCTTGTGGAGCGGTCGTGGCCCAGCGGCGCCTGCGTACCGCTTGTGGTATCTAAGGTTAAGCAACGTGGGCAGCGGTCAGGACTTGGATGAGTGACCGCTTTGAGTGGTTACTAACTGAGCGCTCCCGTGCTTTGGAAGGCACGTTAAGCCGTTGATCCCGGTTGCTGTCTATGGCAGCAGTCGTTAAGCCAAGTTGGAGGCCTTCGGGCGGCTTGAGAACTTCTAACAGTCAAGTTGCCCACTCACTTGACAAAGCCTAATCCCAATAAGGTCTGGTTTCCCCTCGGGGTTGGAAGGTCAGATGGCAGTCACTTCCGTAAAAACTAGTGCCTACGCCAAATCTTGGGATTAGGTAGCGGACCCCAGGCATCCTTCAGGATGCAACTGTACTGTACTGGGATAACGCTAGGAGGAGGATGATGATGAAACGAGCAATTCTTGTATATTTATTTATTTCGAGGATCTCGGAAACGGCTCTAACGATTTCGATGAAATTTAAATGTTGTCAAGCGGATGCGTCCACTATAATATTCACATTATAATTTTCTACAAGAAAAAATATTATGCCAAATACCCTCATTTGGCTTTTTTTTTTGTTGCCCACCTCAAGAGCCTCCTTAGCCTCCTTCAGCCGACACAGCTGTTCGTCTCTCTCCCGCAGGTACTCGCCGCACGTGTCGCACTCTTCGTCCAACTCCTTGCACCGTTCTTTGCACTCCTCCAGCTCACGCTTGCACGTCTCTAGTTCAAGTTTGGTGGCTTCCAGTTCCCTGTTTCAAAAATAAATTGTTAGGTTAACATGGGCCTTGACTTGTATTCTCGTTAGTTTTTTTTTGTCGTTTTTTTTTTCAATATGTACATAAAACAGACAGTAATCAAAATGTTCAGAAAAATACATAGAAGAGACACGCATGACCAGATTACAGTCCAAAAATATATGTACACATCATTAGAGAAAAAAGAAAAACTGTTTGAATTACAAAGAAACTGATAGCAAAAGGCAAACAAACACTAGCGCAGCGCACTGCACTGTTATTGAAGTGGTCTAATTATTTGTGGCTGAATATACTTTTTTTTTTCACTTCAGTATGGCTAGCACGTGATGGCAACGTCAGTTTGTCGGCTTATCTCGAGCTATCCGTCACTTTCTAACAGCACCTATCAAAAAAAGACGCATAGCTCGAGGTAAGACGACAAACTGACGTTGCCATCATGTGCTAGCCATACTGGGGGTCGCGATAGCGAAAGATTCCACAATAGAATTTTGAGCGTAGCCAGACTAGCGAGGGATTCACGTGTTTACGCTCAAGCCGACAAGATAAAGCATCTGTCACTTTCTGATACCTGGTATTTTTTTCTCATTTATCATTTAATAACACACATAACCAATATTCAAATAAACCGCAATAGTGACACTGACGTGTTGACATTCTGTCATTTAAATAAGAAAGAAAATAAGTAAGTAAGAAGCAGAAAAACCAACGAATTTTAACGGCAATTTAACTAAAATAGGTTTGTCGAACGATTATGAATAAGGGGGTTACCCCCGTATGCATAAAACTTAACAAACCACTGCTAAAATGTATTTTGTCACTGTCTCCAAGCACATATGTCAAAGTGACAGATAAGGACAAACGAAGTTTAGCGGCTATTTAGCTAAAATATTTGTAATATATTGACAAGATATTTGACGTCTTTCGAATAGATATAAATTGAATATAAGATTAAATAATTACAAATTAGCAACAATAAAAAAAACTTAAACTAAATATTTACAAAGTATAAAATTAAAACTACAAATAATAAATTTGGCTGAGATCGCCGTCAATGGGCAGTGTGCCCAGAAGGCTGGCTGCATTGCCACGTTGGATGGCAATGCTTATTCGCTGAGCGAAATATTGGCCAGCCTTCTGGTCACCGGATGTGTCTACCAGGCGCGCCGACAAATCTTTAAAGAGTTGGCGCGCACCTGGACCCCACGGCCCCAGCGTTTCGACCCCAAACGCCTCAAATATGTATCCAGCTAGCTAAAATAGGTTTTATGGACGTTTATGAATAAGGGCATAGCCTTTAACCCCCTATTTATAAAACTTAAAAAACTTCGGCTAACTAAAATGTTTTTTGTCTTTTTCTCATAAAAGTAACGTTCGCATCGCGCAGCCTGTGTGGCGTCGCTAACCTGTCAGCATACGTTCCGGCGCGCAGCGCTCGCGTCGCGCGGACGTCGCGCAACGCTGTGTGACCAAGCCTTTATGAATAAGGGGGTAAGAGTGTAGATTGTATGAAGTAACTGACTGTAGGTTGGCCTTGTTGGTGTGTGCGCGCTCGTTCGCCTTGCGCGCCTTGGCGAGCGCGGCCTTGAGCTCGCCGTTCTTGTACCGGAGCTCGTCCACGGTCCGCTGCAGCGTTTTGTTCCGCTCCACCTCGCGGTCGAACGACATACGGTCAACCACCACTGAGTGGAGGTTCGCCCAATCTGTATACAAATAGGTAGACCAAACATTTATTTGATTCCTACAAACACACAATAAATACGAAAACAAAAAAGAAAACACAAGAAAGCAGAAATACACCAGAATACACAGTGCGAGGAAAAAAAACGGGTTGCACTCCGGGAGTGCCGTCAGAAGTGCAAATTCAATGACATGATAAAGAAAGTAAATAACAAAGATATTCATATTCATATTCGAACATACATATAATAATATCTGGGCGGCCGAGCTTCGCTCGGCGTTTTCCCGGGCATGAGACCTAGCTAGATCGATTGCTCGTCCCCGAAAACCCCCACATACCAAATTTCATCAAACTCGTTAGAGCCGTTTCAGAGAACCCCGAAATAAATATACAAGAATTGCTCGTTTAAAGATATAAGATATACTCTGTAGTTAAAGATGCGCCATCGAGCGACCGGGGCTGTCTTTCTCATACAAAATTTGTACTACGCAATTTGGCCGGTTTGTATGTCCAATGTATTGCTTATGGAAGTTTGACTTTGCCTATAACCCGACCATGAAAAAATGTTCGGTCGGTGATAGGGACAAAACATGCCAGTCTTTTCTATTTCCTCTTATAGGGGTCGCAATAAGACTATCTTTCTCTAGCAAAGCGTGTCAGCCCCTTGAATTCGAATAATCCATCTACAACTATTTTGACGTGAACTGTCACCGTATTAAGGGACAATAAGAACTACTTTCCATGTGATTCTATTTGAAATATGATCTTTACGGAAATCGGTCAGTGTGGCTATCCGATATTGGACTTAGTTGAACCGTAAATGTATGCGTAAAAAGCTCAATTTGAAACGAACCGACAAGTGTCGCAACGACACATGCCGCTCACTCTAAATTGGCACTTTTAGTCTTATGATTACGGTTCAATTTGGAGTGCAGTTGTCGTATTGCAAGATCAGCTACGTGACCAGCTGAGTTGGCCCCTCCTAACATTGCAATCACGATACTAGGAGGGGTCAACTAGCTGGTCTTACGCATCGTCCCGAGTTTAACAATTTTCCCCCAGCACAAAAAGTGCTCAGCGCCGCTAAAGAAGTTTTCACTTCAAAAACCATTTACCTGCGTCTGTATTGACAGAAGCGTTTGCGAAACTCCGCTGAGCATCCTTCTGACCTCGGATCATACTGGCATTTTGTAGCTTCTCGTTCAATTTTGCAATTTGTTGCTGCAAAAAATACATAATTCTTTATACAGGATAGCCCAAACCTAGACGTCAAAATTTTTTTTAGATTCCTCACGTCGTGGGCTGTCGGAATATACCCCATGTATGTTAGCCGATTCTTGTTAGTTTTCGAGTTATGAATTTTTAAACAAATAATATTTATTTATTTATTATTTATTTATCTATGAAATATAAATCATCTAGTTAGATCTGTACTTGTTCTCACCTGTAAGTCTTTATTCTCGACTTTAAGGCGCATGCATTGTTCGTCCCTTTCACGCAGATACTCTGCGCAAGTCTCGCACTCTTCGTCTACTTCTCGATACCTCTCTTTAAGTTCTTCTAATTCTTGTTCGCAGAGCCGGAGGCGATCCTTCAGCGATGCTAGTTCACTGTGAAGATACAAATGTCAACTGTTTGTGGTATTTTTTATAGAAAATATCGAAATCGACAAATAAGTGTTACAAATATTACAACAACTTACATCCATGCAGGATAATAATAATATTTATAGATTAAAATTTGAAATATTTGTAGATTCCGATATAATTTATGAAGGCGGGCGGCTCGTTGCACACTTGTCCCGACTACTTTATATCAATAGTAAATTAAACAAGGAATTAACCAACGTGTTTAAAAATTGCGATTAACCTGTCATGATCGCCGCTGTTCATCTTGGTTATTTCGTCTAACGCCTTCAGGTGTTCTAAAAAAAGATATCATGGTTAATATATCATAAAATAGTTGCAGTTTTCTATTTAATTTTAATAAACTAGTGGAAAGTATACACGAAACGTGTACCGTGAGCTCTTAAGGGCCCCATATACGGAACGATTCGTCGTACGATCAAATCTGAAAGGATACCGTGACGATACATCGCTCGAAGCTTGCCGCTCACACACGAAACGATTGGTCGTTGCGATCGATCATTTACTTGTTTGAAACTGGACGACAAAGACGTGCTATCACAGAAATCCGAATAATTAATTACGGGCCATCTTTTAAAATGGAAAATGAGCTAATTTTCTATGCCTACTTCGCGGTAAATTCGTAGTCAGACTGAGACAAAAAATCGAATCGCCGATCGCAAAGATCCATGCACAGACGATTAATCCTTACGATATTCAAGATTGCCTGGGTTTTTGTTGCGATTCCGATGTCGTCAGCGAGTAAATCGCCAACGATCTTAACTACAGATCTGTCGTTTCGATCAGTCTGAACCGACGGATCGTAACGATTAATCGTTTCGTATATGGGACCCTTGGGCCGTGAGGTAATATTACATTACTTAACAAGGGCGGTAAAACAAAGAATGTCTCAGATCGCAGGTATTTGACGCCGGAGCCGAAGGCAAGGGCGATAAATATGCGATCTGAGGCTTTCTTTTTTACCGCCCGTGTTAAGTAATGTACTATTACCTCACGGCCCAAGGGTCCCATATACGAAACGATTCATCGTTACGATCCGTCGGTTCAGACACAAACATTTTATGACACCCCATGGCCAGAAAGTGGGATTTCCCGCGCGCGGAGCGTGCGGTAATTGTCATTTTATGGCCAGGTGTGGCATAATGTATATTTATGTCACACCTGGCCATAAAGGGGCAATTACCGCACGCTCCGCGCGCGGGAAATCCCACTTCCTGGCCAGGGGGTGACATAAAATTTTGTACTTAACACGGGCGGTAATAAAGAAAGCCTCAGATCGCATATTTATCGCCCTTGCCTTCGGCTCGGGCGTCAAATACCTGCGATCTGAGACATTCTTTGTTTTACCGCCCTTGTTAAGTAATGTACTATTATAAAATCGAACCTTGTGAGCCATGCGTGGAACGATGCTGGTCGTAAAGGCTCTGCCTGCGCTGTCTTCGCGACATCGCGCTACTGGGCCGCGAGGATTCTTCACTCTGGAACATTCCACACTCAATATTTTAGTCTTTTTAGAATGTAATGGCCTCAATGGAATCATCATGACGACCTCTTTAGCTTAGTTGGTAGTGAACCTGCCTACGAAGCTGGAGGTCCCGGGTTCGAATCCCGGTCGGGGCATTTATTTGTGAGTAAGCATGAATATTTTGTTCTTGGGTCTTGGATGTTTTCTATGTATTTAAGTATTTATTTTTCTATATAAGTATGTATATCGTCGCTTAGTACCCGTAGTACAAGCTTTGCTTAGTTTGGGACTAGGTTGATTTGTGTAAGATTGTCCACAAATATTTATTTATTTATTTATCATCATCATCGGCCTTACGTCCCACTGCTGGGCACAGGCCTCCTCTCATAGATGAGAGGCATTGGGCAGTAGTCGCCACGCTGGCACAGAGCGGGTTGGGGACTTCGCGTACAACTTTGAATTTCTTCGCGGATGTATGCAGGTTTCCCCACGATGTTTTCCTTCACCGAAAAGCTAACGGTAAATATCAAATGATATCCTGTATAGGTACGTAAGTTCCGAAAAACTCATTCGTACGAGCTGGGATTCGAACCCACGACCGCCGCTTGACAATCGCATGCTTGAACCACTGGGCTACCGTAGCTCCATAAAAATCAATGCCCAATGGAATAAAAATACTTTCACTCAATTGCTCAATTGCTTGTTAATTTATGCACCACCTACTACTCTGTTTTATACTTCTTTACTCCACTACCCAAAGGTTGTCTGGAAGAGATCGCTCTTTAGCGATAAGACCGCCTTTTGTTCTACCTCTGTATCCCTGTTTCTTTGTTTTTCTTTTGTATGTGTGCTTATGTGAGGTGTGCAATAAAGAGTATTTGTATTGTATTGTATTGCTCAAAGGTTAGCTGGAAGAGATCCCTTATAGGGATAAGTTCGCCTTTGTACTTCAATCTTTTGTGACATGTACGTGTTTTAACTTGTTATTGTGTGCAATAAAGTGCTTATAGTAATGTATACATACATACATAAAGTGATATAAAAAATATACATACATATCGGCGCCGTTGACTGTACATTCTGCTACTGCTTTGCTTTATTAGGAATAAAGAGCATTTCTAATGGGACTACAGATAGGCCACTTACCTCTTCGTGACGAGATTGGAAGCTGTCAGATCTGCAAAATAAATATAACATAAATATCTCGCTTTGAATCGGATTGTTATAATTGGGTCGTTCAGTTGAAAAAACAAAAGTTGTCCATTCGGTGGTTCGGTGGTCATTTAACGGCTTATGAGCATGTAAGTTATGTTTTTATCACATGGATTTATAGTAACGGAATCACAGATTATTCGGGCTACTAGATCAAGCCAAAATTAAGCCTTGTAGCCCTTAACTTTTGATATGTCCACCGAAAAGACGCGCACCTAAATCTGACAATGACCCAATTATAAAATTGTCACTGGCACAACTGGTGACCCAACTATTTTAAAATAAAATTTGTATGGAGCGTCTGATAACGCAAATAGGGATGTTGACTCAAAATTTATTAATACTCCATACGAAAGAATACATATTAACTATGCCAAAAAGTGAAAATCCTATTCAAATATCTCAAAAAATAACAAAACTACAACCGTTAGAATGTTTTTAGTTAGAGAGAGAAAACGCTACAGGTCAGTGACGTCACTGACCTCGAGCGCCATAGTAAATGACGATTGTTCAATACAACGGGGCGTTTTGCGGAAAAGGGACAGAAAATGCCCCCTCCTAAAACTTTGAAGACTTATAATTATGTAATTATTTATTCTTTTGGATTACTTTTTTCACTATTTGATAGAGAATTAGATCCTTTTTCGAGAAAATTCGGACTCATTGATTTTCTTATTTGGTGTCAACATCCCTATTATTCATTTATTTACAATAGTAAAATTTATCGTACAAAAGCGGGCGGAATTATAAATTTAAAAATTGGGAAAAAATTTAACGCTATCTACGCTTCTATAAGGCGTTATAAGAGGGAAATGGTTGAAAGATTTGGCGATCGAGCATGATTCTTCCGATAGCTCAGTTGGCTAGAGCAATAGGGATGATGACACTACAAAAAGGCTCAAATTCTCAATCAAATGGCGAAAAAAGTAATTAAAAAAAATAAATAATTACGTAATTATAAGTCTTAAGTTTTAAGAGTGGGTATTTTCTGTCGCTTTTCCGCAAAACGCACCTTTGTATTGAACGATCGTCACTTACTATGGCGCTACTCAACAGTGACGTCACTGTTGAGTAGCACTTTCTCTCTAACTACGAAGATTCTAACCGTTGTAGCTTCGTTATTTTTTGAGATATTTGAATATTCTTCAATTTGAAATTTATATTAACTTAAATAATGTTCTCGATTTTTTTTTCACAAGTTCGGCAGAGACTTACCTCCGGTTCCTGGCAGGAGTGCTCCTGTTGGAGTGGTCGTCTACATCCATAAACATGTCGTCAGCCTTCTCTTGTGTACTGAAGTATGCTTCCATTTTCTTGTGGTCTGAAATATTACTGAACGTATTAGTCTAACCCAATAGAGCGCTCGTGGCCCAGCGGCGCCGGGTACCGCTTGCGGTATCTAAGGTTAAGCAACGTGGGCAGCGGTCAGTACTTGGATGGGTGACCGCTATGAGTGGTTACTAACTGAGCGCTCCCGTGCTTTGAAAGGCACTTTAAGCCGTTGATCCCGGTTGCTGTCTATGGCAGCAGTCGTTAAGCCAAGTTGGAGGCCTTCGGGCGGTTTGAGAACTTCTAACAGTCAAGTTGCCCACTCACTTGACAAAGCCTAACCCCAATAAGGTCTAGTTTCCCCTCGGGGTTGGAAGGTCAGATGGCAGTCGCTTCCGTAAAAACTAGTGCCTACGCCAAATCTTGGGATTAGGTAGCGGACCCCAGGCATCCTTCAGGATGCAACTGTACTGGGATAACGCTAGGAGGATGATGATGTATTAGTCTAGCCCAATTATTAATGAAACTTAAAAAACCTCTGCTAAGTGAAATATGTGTTGTCCTTTTCCTTTTCGGAATCCGAATTCTCGTAGCATTTTTGATCTGTCATAGGGACTTCTCGTTTATCGACTTCCGATTATACATATGTATATATATATATATAACTGTTAATTTTTCATTGCTTTCATTGCAAATCTCTATTTAACATTTTCAGCCACAAGTTATCTAAAAGATATCGCTCTTTAACGATAAGACCGCCTGTTGTCTACCTCTACTTTTAATCTTCTTTGATATGTTGTGTTGTGCTCTATAATGTATCGTCAAAATATGTATATCGGAAGTCGATAAACGAGAAGTCCCTATGACAGCTCAAAAATGCTACGAAAATTCCGATGACCGGTAATCATTTACCTGGTTCGAGTTTGTCATCGAAGGCCCGCTTGGAGTCGAGCAGGCTCTGTCTTCGGCGCGCATCTCCCGTGCCTCCGAGCGATCTCCGCACTGTGCCACTCGCGATACTCTCCAATTCGGATACTCGTCGCTGGAGAAGAGATCAACGTAATTAGGCTATGGTTGAAATTCTTTTTGTTGAACGTATTTGTATTAAAATGTTATTGGATTTTGAACCTTATCGTTTGAACAGTAAAATAGCTTTTCGAACAATTCGTTCAACTGTAATGATTTTAAGTACAGATGTGCAAGTTGCGGAAAGTTTCCACAAAGTTGGAAAAGTTCTTGGAAATTTCTTGAGAATTTCATAGAAATATAAGAAATTTCCATTTTACATTTCGGAAAGTTTCAAACCCCATACAAAAATGTGAGAAATTTCAGAAACTTACCCATGTGGAAAAATTCGCAATTTTGGAAAGTTTCCGACGGCACATCAGTAATTTTAAGTATACTTGACTATTTTTTTATGATGCTATTCATTCGGAATGTTTATAATAATAAAAATTAATAAATTATAGTCTTACAATACCAATAAATCAAACACTCGCAAAACTTCACGCTTCAGTTTATTCTATTTTAAACATTTTTAAACGTATAAATGGACGCTGTTCGACCATAGAAAAGTGGTGACGTCACACAATTCTAGAAAAGTGGTGACGTCACACAATTCTAACTCTTAAAACTTAATAATAACAAAGCATTTTTGACATTTTATATAAAGTAGTTGATTTTACTATAAATAAATAAATGAATAAATGAACTTTATTCTGTAAGTAGGCCGCAATGGCACTTTTACAAGTCAAACCCTACTACCGTTTCACAGAGGCCACTGCCGAGAAGAAACGCCGAAAGAAACTCGATCTATCAGTTAACATCCCTATTCAAACTAGTTTTTAGAGAAAATTGACTAACTACAATAATATACTGACGAACAAAAATAACAGGTACTTTGTATGGAAGCTCCATAGAAAGTGTACCCGTTATTTTTGCTCGTCGGTATAGTAGGGTGGCCAATTGGAAGAATAATAGCAACTTCCGTAGGACTGAAAAGGTTTATACCGACGAGTGGTATCGTTGGAATCAGCATTGTTTACTGACTACCAAAATGCATGTTGTCATTTCTTAAAGTGGTGAAATGAATTTTTATGACGTCATAAGTTTTTGTTAAGTTTCCCTAAATATTGTTAAGAGCCGCATGAAACTAGTATTTCTCGTGTTTGATCCGACTCCCACGATACAGGCTGTGCCTAGTGTGGAAGTCATTGTTTGTCATTTTTGTTAAACTGTATTTTTTGGTAAATAAAATAAATTGAAAATAAATTGATTGATTTGATGTATATATGAAAATAAACAATTTTTCTTCAAGAACCTATCGAAAGAGCTCCATGAGCTGATTCCAAAAATATACCACACCTTTAGATTACGGCCCGGGGTGTCGTAAAAAATAAAGATCCCCACGTCTCATCTCTTATGGTGGGTTTGAATCAAGTGATACACATGACGGCATCTGTCATATTGTAAATGAAAAACGTGTATTTAGGTTATTGAAATAAGCGACCAAGTAAGCATTACATAATGCTTCTGTCCGGTGTTGCAATCTTCCAATACAAGAAGTAGAATTTATAAACTAACCTCTAGAGACTCTTTCGCTCCTCTCAACTCCTCGGCTTCTTGTTGACACTTGTTCCTGTCGTCGGTCAGCTGAGCGAGTTCCTTTTGTAGCGATTCACATTTCTGTGACCACTCCTTCACTTCACTTTCTTTGATGTCTGATGAACCCCTATTCTCCTTTTCTTGCTTTAGTCTGAAATATGTGTTTTATATTGGATAGTATTTATCAGTAACGCCCTTATTCATTGAACTTAACAAGACTGATAATTAAAAAGTATTTATCATCACACTTGCTCGTAAAGTGTGTTATTGCACGCGTGCGTATAAAGCAGTTATAGCCGATTTACCTCCCGCGGGAGTTATGGAATTTTATAACTCCCGTGGGAGTTATGAGTTTGTGTGTGATCTGATTGGTTTAAAAAAATCTAGTTGGCCGCGCGCCACAAGAATATTGCTCTGTGATTGGTTGCGCGTTGCGCTCCTCTCGCAGTGATACTGGAGGTGAAGTTGTCAAGTTCGTCAATTTTTGATTGGTGTGGTTGTATGAAACATGGAGTTAGTTATTTCCTCGCAAAAGTGATGAAAAACATTGTGTGTATCACGGGAGGTAAGGGTTATTACAAACTCAAGTCAATAATTAAGCCCTCCGCCCTCGGCGTCGGGCTTCTATGACTTTCGTTAATAATAACCTGCTTACCTCCCTAAATGCACAATGTACTATTGTCTCTCGCTCACAAACGTCCAACATCACAGATGAAGACAAAAAAATTGTAAAATAATTTAAGAACATATTCGGCGCCGCAAAGGCAATTATCCATACAAAATTGTGCTTTCAATTAATGGGATTCATGAAACTTATAAGGGCATAATTAATTGTTTTGTAAATATTTGACCGATTTTTTTACTCTTTCTATAGATATCAACCCCTAGTCCATAGAAATTGATTGATCAAATTAAATCATACAGTGTGATAACTATTTCTTCTAGAACTACTGTTGTTTGTGAATGATTGACATATAGTTATTATAAGAAAAATATTACCTGGTAATTATTTTGCACTGTATCTCGGCGGTCTTTTCATGGGTTTTAATATTCAGCTTCAATTGAGAGCATAGTTCATTTGCTTCCTCAAACTGTTTCTTCACTGCAACATTCTGTTCTAGCAGCGACTTTGCTTCGGCCTTCAAGCTCTCGATGACCCCCATGCTCTCTTTCACAGATTGATTCAATGTTAGAATCTCAGCGGTTAATTTGTCCAGTTCAGTTTTATTTTTCTTTACAGTGTCATCGGCTTGAGCTAATTGTACAGCGTTCTCTTCGCTTTCCTTAGTTATCATTTCATTAACAGATTTAAGTTGTTTGTTTTCATGTTCCAAGCTGTTGATAGACTCCATGAGTTCCGCAATCTTTTCTTTAGTTTGAGTATCGTCACTAATTCGTTCGTTATTCTGGGTCTGTATTGTTTGCAGTAAACTGTCCTTTTCATTTACAGTTGCCCTTAAGATATCTAGTTCTTGCGTCATGTTTTCTATAATCTTGGCATTAGCCTCGTTTTCTTCAGACTTTCTCTTATATACTTCATCAAGTTGATCATGTAACGACTTCAGTGTTTCTAGAGCTTCGGTTTTAATCAGTAACTCATTTGTGGCATTTTTGCAGAGTACGCGCAATTGATCGGCTTCCGATTTTAAGGATTCTAGTTCTTGGTCTTTTTCTTCTAATACGGTCTTAGATTTGGTTATTTCAAGGGCAAGACTGTGCTTTTCTTGCAATGCTAAGTCACTATGATTGGACTGATCTATAAACTTCTCAATTAAAATCGACATTTGTTTGTCTACCGGCCAATTTGCGTCAATATCATTATGGGTTAAAGCGTTAAGTTCAATAAGTTTCTGACAGCCATTGCTAATTATTATGCTTAAATCCTTTTCCCTTTGAACAATATCCCGAGTAACGGCACTTGTGATTTCATGGACTTTTTCCTTTTGCGCTTTGAGGAGATTGTATTCTTTCTCCTTTTCACTTAGCTGGGTTTTCATTTGATTGAGATTGTTAGTAACATCTTTAAGTTCAGAAGTCAGAAGCTCCATATGCCCCTGTAGCTCCGAGTACCGGTCCATTATTTCTACTAAGTCATTCTTATGTTTATTGACTACTTTGTCTATAAGGTTCTCAAATAAATTTATACTTGATAAATCGAAATCATTATCCAAAATTCTTAATATATTGTTTTTGAACATTGTAACTAATACTGTGTTTTTATCTGCATCATTCTTACAGATTTCTTCATTCATGTCATGCATGTTGTTCCTTAGTTGACGTAATGTGTTAGCTATACCATCAATGCGATTGTCTTTTTGCTTTATTTCTTCATTTATTCTAGAATACTCGGAAGTCACCTCATTAATTTTTTCATTTAATTGTTTTCTAGATTCTTCAAAATCTTTTAACTTGTTGACTAGGTTCTCGACTTCGTTCCCATGTTTTGCAACTAGATTATTATAAAACATCTTCATGACCTCGATTATTCTAATTTCTTCACTAAAATTGTTTTCAGCACCAGTTATCTCAATGTAATAATTGAAACAATCTGCTTTATCAAGGGCATAGATATCAACCGATTTTTCTTCTGGTATTTCAGTGACTAAATTAAATTTATTTGGCTTCGGACTAGCTACATGTAATTCTTCAGTGAATGCGAACACATTAGATTCGCCCATGCTGTCATCTAGGTCCATGTCATGAGACATAGACAATTCACCACGTTCGAGATGATTTTTAATGGTCGCTACGTCTTCTGAAATAGTTCTGCAGTCTTCTCTGCCCGCCAGAAGTTCGTTTTGAAGCGTTGATAACTTATTGCAGCGGGAAGAACTTTCAGAATCACTACGACTTCTGTTTAAAACAGACTTGGCCGTCGTTGGACTATCATGAACACTGGAATTTTGTGCACATCGAAAACATGCTACTGTATTGCCTTTGATCAATTCTTCTAAATCAGCACATTTAACATTTAGTGCCTTATTGTTATCTTTCAAAGTATCTAATTCTTTTCTAAGATCGTCAGTTTCATCTATGCTTTCCATTATTTGTGTCGACAGCTGATCATTTTCCTCTTGCAGCTTAATAAATTCTTCATGTTTAGCGGATAGCTTTTTTGTCAACTGGTCTATTAGGGTAGATTGTTTACTATTATCTTTTTCTAATGCACTAAATTTTAATACGAAGTGATCATTGGCCAATATCTCATCTTTAAGAGCGTTACATTGTTTCTCTAGCTCTGATTTTTGGAGTTGGACTTGAATCAATTCTTTAGTAAGTTTGTTTATGTCTTCGGTTAAGTTTTCATGACCCGGAGGAACGTTGCCATTCATACAATACTCGCACCATTTACCAGGTTCCGTACCATTATTCACAGTCTTCTCTTGTGTGATGTCATTGGAGCTGATATTTAATTTCATGGGGCTGTTTTGAGCATCTATTTTACATATATCAGGTTTTATAGTTTCCGAAAGTTTCCCGATCTTTTCATGGAGAGTAATATTTTCTCCTTTCAATGTTGTTAACTTTTCAGTTAGTTTTTCATTTTCAACAATGAGAATTTGTAATTGTGTGTGTAGGATATTAGGATCTATTGTTTCAATAACGTCCGTATTAATTTCGGTTTCTAAATAAATTTGTGTGCCGTCTAAACAGGTTTGGTCTTGCGCCAGCAAAGTGTTATCAACAGACGCGGTAGTGACATTAGTATCAAGCATCAGAAGATCACCATCTAAAGTAGATTCATCTTTGAACGCCGAGCTATTTCTATCTAGAACTTCCGGCAGTGAGTATCTTTTGATGTTGGCTTCCAGCCTGTTTGCCAAAGCAGTATTTTTCAATATCGAGCTAAGCTCCTGCAACGACTTTCTAAATCCTGGCAGGTCTCTCTGGCAGACATTAAATATCCTGTTATTGTGATGCTGTAGAACTTTAACCTGAGACTTGAGAAGCTTGTTTTCAGCATATGTTGTAGCAGTTAATGTTGAGAGATTAGTTTTGTGACTAGATATTTTCTTTTGCAATTCATGTGCAGGTTCCACTAGTAACTTAAGTTCTCTGCGGATTTCGTCGTGCTCTATTAGTAGATCTATATTAACGGACTGAAGGTGATCAACTTTAGCCTTTAATTCCAAATTTTCATCTAAAACTATTTCTTTTTCAGTTAATAATCTGTTACAATCACAAGAAACAACGCATGTTTGAGTTTCAGCACTTGCAGTAGCAATATTGGTAATAGAACTAGAAGATTCCAGTTCAGATTCGCTTGGCTGAATAGCGTCTATGATTCTGTTACAGCATAAAGTCAACAGACTTTGCGGTGAGTAATTTCCGGGCTCTACTGTTAAATTACTTAACGATTTACGAATTGTCTGTCTCTGGTCATTCTCTGAAGGAGCAAATTCATACCCTAAGCTATATGGTTCGTTAATTTTAATTGATAGAGACCTTTTCGTAGAGGTCTGTGATTGTGATTCAAGATCGCTGTTGCTGATCTGTATTTCCAATAATTGTTGCTTCATGGCCTGCTCTAACGCGGAGAAATTGTTTTTCCATTCCTTAATTTGGGATTCCAAATTTTCTATTGTTAATAGTTTTTCGTGTAACTCGTCTTGAAGTTGCCTCAGAATCTCATCACTCTTTAGCAGATCGTCGGCAATTTTTTTGTTGTCCGTCTTTATTTGTTCTAATTCAGAAGTCAAACCACTATTTTCATTTTGTGTATGAGATAGTTGATTACTTATTTGATGATTTTGTTCTTTTAGTATATCAAGTAGTTTGATGGTTCCTTTAATTTCTTCACTATTATTGATTTCGTTGGAAGATTTTAATGCGTTTGTGGCTTTGTCCAAAATTTTAATTATATTACTGTAAACATTGGAATGAATACTTTTTTCTAATCGGTGTTCGTCATTTTGATCGTCTAGTTTCTCCAATAAACTAACAGCGGCGTCATATACATTTTCTAAATGTTCATCCTGATTACTAATAGTTTCTTCTAGTGTTTTAGAAAGTCTTTGTAGCTCTACATTATTTTCATCTAATAGGCTTTCTTTTTTACTCAAATCGAGTTTTAGACCCTCAATTTCGGCGCTTTTAGCATGCAATATTTCATCAAATTCAGCCTGATTACTTTTAACTAGGGACTGCAGATCTAAAATTTCATTTCTAGACGACGCCTCTTGTTGTACGACTTTCTCCAATTGCAAACGTAGGTTATTTGCTTCATCTTTGATTGAAGTTATAATTTTATCCTTTTCAAGTATTTCATGCTTCAACATGTCATGACTCTCAGTAGCTAGTTGCAATTTTGAATCTAGATCAGTATTTCGTTCGTTCAATTTGGATAATTCCTTTAGGGTTTCTTCAAGATCTTTGTTTAGTGATATGACTTGATGATATAGGTTTTCTTTCTCGCTCTCAGCTTTGTCCTTATCTTGAATTAAACACAACACCTGAGATTTAAGTATCTCAATTTCCTTCTGCAGAGTATTATTATTAATTACTGCTTCTTCTTTTTGGGACACAATAACCGTCGCAATATTTTCTACGGAGCTTAATTTGCCACAGAGCTCATCGAAACTACACGCATCATCGATTAACTCCTCTTGTTCACTCGCGTCAGTAGTACATGTTGATAGGATCTGTTGTATGTTTTTAAATGTTGAGTTCCATTTGCATAGGAAATCTTGAGCTTCTGTTTGCTCGCTGCTAAGAGTACTTATAAGACTATCTTTGGTTGATATTTCACTTTTTAATTCGCCTATAAGATTGTCTTTGCTAATAACTTCATGCTGCAATTCAAGTAATGCATCTTTTTCTTTCTGTATTTTGGTTAAGTTTTCCTTAAATTCGTACAATTGTGTCAACACCTTGTCATGATTCTCGTTAAATTCAAGTAATTGAGCTGCGTATTCTTTATTTTCTTTCTCCAAATCTAGAACACGTTTTTCTAGTTCACAGCTTTGTTTTTCAGCATTTAAAATTTTACCGGAGAGGTCATTAGTATTTTTCTTCAAATCCGCGTTTTCTTCAATTAATTGATTTATTACATCCATGTTTTCCTGTATTTTTTCTTTGGACTTTTCTATCTCCCCGACGAGCACAACAACCTGCTGTTCCTTTTCTTCAAGTTGTTTTGCCAATAACTCCGTATCCGGGGATGGCGTTGCAGTAGTCTGGTTTGACTTTAATTGCTCTATCTCTTTGTTACGCGACTCTATAGCGTTTTTTAATGAATGAACAATATTTCTCATATTTTCATTATTAGCTATGAATTTCTCTTCATTGTCAATCATTTTTTCAAGAGAAGTGTCGTTAACACTGATATGAACATCATTATAGTCTTTATCAACAAGTTTAGATTGCAGTTCTTTGATAAGGATGCTATACGATTGGATGTCATTATTAGCCGACTCTAAGTTTTGTTTTTGGGAGTTAATAGTAGAATTCAATGTTTCTATGGATGACTTAAGAAGACCATTTTCGTCTTCAGTATATTTTAACAAGCTATTTGTTTTCTTGGCTTGCTCACGTAACTCCGTGCACGCACATTCGAGCGATTCGTTAATTAGTTTTTGTTGTAAAAGATCACTTTCTAATTTAACAATGGCTTCGTTTTTGGCTGAGACGTCCGTGCGCATTTCTTCAACCAGCCGTTGTAGCTGACCAGCCGGCTCGTTGTTCGATGAATCTATACTACTATCATTGTCACTGACCAAAGATATGTCTTTGGACATGTCCATAAAATTGCCTAAATCTTTTTCAAACGTTCTAGACAATGATTTACCTGAAACTTAAGAATAACTGATAGAATCAAGAGAAATTCCCAAAAAGTAACAAAGCATGTATAATTTTCAATCGATACTTACTACTTCCTTTAACTTTTTTGTTATTTGTTTGTTCATTTATTAGGGATAGCAGCTCGTCTTCTCTCAATTTGGCTTTTGTTTTAAGGGTTTCGTAACTGACTTCCAAATCAGTCAATTTAGTATTGTACTCTTTACATTGAGCTTCTAGTTCGACCTGCAATGTTTTAATAATGAAAGACGATTCAATTATGTATACTTATAGTCCTTCATCCGCATTCGGCGACAGCGACTGTGTCTTTATTTGGGAATATAAAAACCCTATAATCTAATAATAAACCAAATATAGTAGGCACCTTAGCAGATGAAAATGTTTGAACTTCCCGTTTAGACTGTTCTATCTTATCTTTCAATAGCTCCACCTCTGAGTCTCTCTCTGTATTCATAGCGCTAAGTGACTTAATTTCGTCTTCCAATTTGGCTATTCTATTGGTACTTTGCTCTAATTTTTCGATGTATTCAACCTATAAAAATATTTTATTTCAATATTATATTATATTGCCACAATCATAAGTATTATAAAGTTTTAATTAATATAATATGGATACTCACTACTTCTGGATTGTACATTTTTTCTCGTTTTGTCAACTCAACAATATCCTTAAGATCTTTTTCAGCCGTCTTCGCTTTCTTCCTTAGCACACAAGGTGGAGTTTTCGATGCATCTATTTTAATAAAAGTTTTGTTAATTGGTAACTAATAAAAAAAATTATAATACTGATAAAAGCGATAAATAATTTATTACTTACTGTAGCATTTGTGGTATGGCGAACAGTGTGAAGTGTTAGACGCGTTGTCTTCGTCACTGTCTGTAAAAAAAGTAATAACTGTTAACTAAGTAGGTACAAAATATTGGTACCTACCTGGAACTTTATTTTTACACAACGGCGGTGGCAAACAAGCGTATGTGACCTGATGGTAAGTGAAAAAAAAAAACAGCCTGTAGACGCCTGCAACGCCAAAGCAGTCGCGTGCGCGTTGCCGATCTTTTAAAGAAGTTGAGGACTCACTGTCTTAAGAGGCCTTACAAGTTTTAAAATATTTTGATCAATAATTTTGACAAAAGTATTGATAATACCAATAAAGTGATTAAAGGATACGATGATTTTATTAAAGTTTTAGATAGTAACATTGCCCTTTTTCGATTTTATTGTATGTAGTAGAATTCAAGCGGAAAAAATATGTTTTTAGCTCGAAAATGGTCGATTTAGAGTGATATTTGAATCAATATTTCTTAATGAAAAACCCAAAAAATACATTTAAAATGTATGTCACTACGTCGCAATCAATAGTCCTGTTCTAAATAGTAACATTGATAAAACGTCAAAAAACGTGTTAATTAAATAGAAAATCGCCTAAATAGATGAGCCTTTTTAAACTAATAAGGACCCTTAACAGCAGAATGGACAAATTTAGGTCCCTTCGTCACCTCCAGGAACATAAAACTACAAACCTAAACTCAGAAAATACTCATAAAAGCTATAAATGTGTAACTATATTTATCACGTTATTTTCACCTGTCAATGTCAACTTATCAGTTTATTCAAGGAACGCTCGTAGCCTAGCGGCGCCCGCGTATAGCGTGCGGCATGTGATGTTAAGCAATGTCGGCCGGGGTCAGTTCTTGGATGGGTGACCGCTTTGAGAGGTTGTTAACTGAGCGCTCCCGTGCTTTAGAAGGCACGTTAAGCCGTTGATCCCGAGCAGTCGTTAAGCTAAGTGAGAAGCCTTCGGGCGGCTTGAGAACTTCTATCTATGGCAAACGAAGTTGCTCCACGTCTGTAGGGAGTACCCACCGCCTCACTACACGTGACCCCTGGGTGGTGCTAAAAGTGCAACAAACTGGCAATGGCAACCCTACTTGTCTTCTCTAAAGTTCCACGGTTTGAAATAATTGCCATATGATATATAAATAAATCAGTTTATTGCAGTTATCAATACTTTTCTTATAATTTGAGTGCCAAAACTTGCAACATTCGTAAGGACTCCTAAGACATTTTTAAGGCCGAGTAAATAAGATGGGGAGTTCCTTTGGCACCCTTTGGGTGCGGAACCCTAGAACGAAATGTCAGTCAGTATACTCACCAAGGTCTATAATTTCGTCATTGAAGTTTACTTTCTTGTCTTTCGGGGGTGGCGTTACCATGGCCCTCTCCTCTGATACAGACGGCAGTTGGCTCGGTCTTTGGATCGGCTGGAATTCTCTTGGGGTAGGGAAGGCTAGGGGGCTGCAAATATGTTCACAAAAGGATCAATATCAACAATTTACACAGAAAGTAAAAAAAATATAGTTTGAATGAGAAAAAAATATGAGAGTTCACCCATCACCGGTATAGCACTTAATTTCATTATCAACTTATCGTATAACGAAAGCAGGCAAAAAAAACAACTAAGTATAGCACTTTTATATACGATACGAACACATAAACAACGTGAACTCATAGCTCCTACGCTGACGCACACATAGACAATGTGCATGTATAGCTCAGCACACAATCATGGCTCACCCGCGCTACTGAGAGAAAAGTAATCTGAGACGTTCTGAACGAAAGGGAATTTATTGCTTGCGTCTTTTAGACAGATTTTAGTCATAGTTTCGTTCCTACTTTAAACACTTGCTTGGTACGGTCACGCGCATTAATTTATGACCCATTTCGCAAACTTTTTCTTTGACTTTCTATACAGTTTGACAGGACTGTCAACCTTAAGTGGGTCCGAAATTAAAACTCGTGACTGTACCAAATAAAGCGTCGATCATAACAAAAACACATAAATTAATTGTAACTTTTGTCTGCACTGTCGTTGCAGCATTCTCCATTCTATTCTATTTTGGGCCTTTGTCTCTACACTACCCCACCCAAAAAAATGTAATTTTAAATACGAAGACAAACAAATGGCGACGACTCACTTGTACTTCAAGCTCGGCGTACAGAACTTCTGCACGGCAGTTTCTTCGTGTTCGTCGACCGAGCGAAACGAAGTAGTCGATATGGTCATCCGTCTTGGCGCGCACCAAGTTTTCCTCCTAGCGCCGCCCATATCGATGCTGCCCTGACCGAAACCGTTCAATATCATCTTCTGTAGGTTCTCTATCTGTTTCATTAGGAGGCGGTTGTCTTGCTGGAATGTTACAAATACATTTTGTTTTTTTCTTGAAGTCCGATGTTTGTGGACAATTTTAAACAAATCGATCGAGTCCCAAACTAAGCAATGGTTGTACTGTGGGTACTAGGTGACGATATACATACTTAAATACAGAGAAAACATCCAAGACCCAGGAAGAAATATTCGTGCTCATCACCCAAAAAATAAATGGCCTGACTGGGATTCGAAACCGGGATCTCTTTCGGGTTCTTTCTAATGAAAGGGGTTGAAGACACTTCCGCTTGTAATGCCCGCAGTACACATTGGGCCAGCCCGTTGGGCCAACGTATAGACTCGCTTGGCTGGTGTCAGTTTTCGTGCACATATCAAAGGATCATGGCGCGCTTCGTTCACACGTTGGCGTCTTGGCCCAACTGCTGGCCCAATACGTTCGCCCAATGTGTACTGCGGGCTTAATATAGGTTACAAGTCATTATGCAATCCCTGATAAGAAATGGTAAGGAAACTTACTTCAATATGATGTTTGACGGCCAGTTCAGATTGCAACTTAGACAGTTGCTTGGTCAAATCCTGTAATTTAGTAGCGTCGGTCGCCACAGCGTTCACTTCCGGTTTGTTCTTGATTGCTTTAGCTCTGTTCGCGAATCTGAAACATTTAATAGGTGTGTAGATAATATGAGCATTCATCTCGGTAAAATTATTTCTGTACATAACCATTGGAACCGGGTTGAAGGCTGGTTTTCCACTAGAGCTAGCTAGAGAAATCCACGAATCACATTCATTCCCCCCTCGCTTCGCTGCCCCCCTCACCGCGCTGCCGCTCCCCGCGCCCACTGTCGATATATCGCATTTGCGGCTATTACACTGTCCTGAATCAGGCGTCCTAACTAGTGGAGGGGAGTTGAAGCCTCTCGCTCTAACGTATAGGTCCGAAACCCTTCTAAGTGTCCTGAATTCAGGATAGTGTAATACTCGCTATAGCTCGAGCTGCGCATCTTCCTCGCGGCTGCGCATCTTCATAGCGCATCTAGCTCGCGCAGCTACATAGCGTAGCTTTAGTGGAAACGGCCGCATAGCTCGTAGCGCATCCTCGCAGCATAGCTCTAGTGGAAAACCAGCTGAAGAGTCTTGTGGGCAATGGCCTAGCCTAACCTAACCTATCACTGCAATATAACGCAATTTTAAACCTGCAATTTACAAAGGTAGCATTTACATTATATTTCATGTGCTCTGTCTACCCCTTTTGGGAATATAGGCGTGAGTTTATGTATGTACAGTCGAGTTCGTATTTAGTAGCGGAAATCATATCGAAAAATAAGTATGTTCCCAAAGTTTCTAAAATATCTGGGCTCTTAACAGTAAATTAGTGCTCACACATTTCTGATCCTGCACATGCACATATTTTCGAACTCCACAGTATGTGTGTAAGTACTTACTGTAATGTTGAAATGGTTTCTTCAACGGCGGCGGGCGTGACCGCGCAAATAATACTAGTCTTGGCGTTGCCGCCGAGCGAGTTCTGAAGTATCCGGGTCAGCTTGCTGTCTCGGTAGTTCGCGTGTCTGCAATAGGGTAAAGGGTAATATAGGGTAGTAGGGTAGAGCAGTGTTTCTTAACCTGTGGTCCGCGGACCCCTGGGGATCCGCAAGTTTATGTACGGGAGTCCGCATAGCAGTCACCTATGAACCAACATCACCAACCACATACCACTGTAAAAAGGCATTTACATCTCCTGTATTTAAACAAACACAAACAGATTACAAGTGGAATCCTATTTGAGATTGCAACTTAGTAGTAACAATTTAGTTGCGAAGAAGCAGCACCAACTTTAACATTAATGTATATTTTTATGGATTAATCTTTTGCTAAATTAAATTGTCTGTAATGTGCTTTTTTAGGGTTCCATAGTAAACAAGGAACCCTTATAGTTTCGCCATGTCCGTCCGTCTGTCCCCCGTTTTTCTCAGTAACCGTTAGTACTAGAAAGCTGTAATTTCGCATGAGTATACATATCAATGACGCCGACAAAACGGTAGAATAAAATCTTAAAAAAAAATTTTTTTTAGTGTACTTCTCCTACATGTAAAGTGGTGGTGCGATTTTTTTTTCTTCCAAACCCCATCGCGTGGGTTATCGTTGGATAGCTCTTTCAAAAATATGATAAGGTTTCTAAAAGCATTTTTTGATTAAGGAATTGGTTGACGTGATATTAAGCTTTGAACTCTTTGAAGTGATAATTTTTGTTTTGGTCAAGTGTCCTCCCCCTGCCAGCTAAACGGTGGCTACTAGGGATGTAAAAAAAATCATGGTAGTAGTATATATGATGAATTTAAAAGGAAAACTATCACAGCTTAGTAGATATTACTACTATTACTTAACGAGTAATAGTCGAACTTCAGAAATGTACTTTGCAAAAGCAAACTTTCGTACAATTTCCATTGATACCTTAGAAAATGTTGTTAATTCTGTCAAAATCATAGTAAATATAAGTTTGCGAACTTTTTAGTCCACATAATGTAACGGGTGGACGACTACGGAAGTACGGAACCCTACCTTGCGCGTGGCCCGACACGCACTTGTTATTAGTAAGGGATCCTTGGATTTGTGCTTGCTTTTCTAGGGGTCCGTGGATAGAAAAAACCGGCCAAGTGCGTGTCGGGCCACGCGCAAGGTAGGGTTCCGTAGTCGTCCACCCGTTACATTATATGGACTAAAAAGTTCGCAAACTTATATTTACTATGTTTTTGAAAGAATTAACAACATTATTTAAGGTATCAATGGAAATTGTACGAAAGTTTGCTTTTGCAAAGTACATTTCTGAAGTTCGACTATTACTCGTTAACTAGTAATGTCTACTTAGCTGTGATAGTTTTCCTTTTAAATTCATCGTATATACTACTACCATGATTTTTTTCACATGCCTAGTAGCCACCGTTTAGCTGGCAGGGGGGGGGGGGGGACACTTGACCATAGCAAAAATTATCACTTCAAAGCTTAATATCACGCTAACCAATTCTTTAATCAAATCTTTTAGAAACCTTCTAATATTTTTGAAAGAGCTATCCAACGATACCCCACACGATGAGGTTTGGCAGAAGAAAAAATTGCACCACCACTTTACATGTAGGGGAGGTACCCTAAAAAATTTTTTTTTAAAGATTTTATTCTACCGTTTTGTCGGCGTTATTGATATGTATACTCATGCCAAATTACAGCTTTCTAGCACTAACGGTTACTGAGAAAAACGGGGGTCGGACGGACGGACGGACGGATGGACGGACGGACGGACATGGCGAAACTATAAGGGTTCCTTGTTTACTACGGAACCCTAAAAAGGTTAAGGACCGCTGGGGCAGGGTATCATGATGCCAATCCAGTTTTATATTACAGCCTCTAGCCGCCCACCATACAAGAAAAATGTTATCTTATGTGACAGAAAATAGAATAGAGTTTGTTTTGTTTTGGCATTGAATAAAACAAAACAAATGCAACTCTGTTCCAAGTTCGAAAGATACAAATTGCATTGAAGTGAATATGTCCTAGTATTTTATCACTTTGAATCCCAGGAGATCAGATTAACAAAATTTTGTAGTTAGAACACAAAATACAAAAGTGAGCGTCAAAGTACAGCATGACTGCCGAGTCATGAAAACGTCCCATACTTATTGACAGCAAAATGTGATGTTATATATGGGCCACGTACATTGTATGGATAAAACGAGTAATTTGATGTTTGGGAAATATTACGTTTAGACTTAAAATAAAGTTGTTGATGTGCGTGCCTTCCTTGAACCACTTGCCGTTGGCGCCAGTTTGCCCGGCCCACTCTGCCAAGTTCAGCTGTAACACGTTCACGTCTCTATACGTACTTGTTGGGCCCCTCTGAAAGCTGCTTGATGACCAGAGCGAGCACAGACAGTGATTTGTTGATGTGCGTTCCTTCCTTGAACCGCTTGCCGGTGGCGCCAGTTTGCCCGGCCCACTCTGCCAAGTTCAGTTGTAACACGTTCACGTCTCTATACGTACTTGTTGGGTCCCTCTGAAAGCTGCTTGATGACCAGAGCGAGCACAGACAGTGATTTGTTGATGTGCGTTCCTTCCTTGAACCGCTTGCCGGTGGCGCCAGTCTGCCCGGCCCGCTCCGAGCCGGCCAAGTCTACCAAGTTCAGTTGTGACACGTTCACGCAGCCAGCTATCTCCTCGCCATCCGTGTGCTCCCGAGATTCTATGGTCTGTGAAATTATAATGCATAACTTCAATTCCTTTGTGGCAATAGTTAAAACAGGCCATCTATGGACCTTTACCAAAAAATAATTGTTGCCGAAGAGAGTCAAGTTCGGGCGTTTCCGCGGTACTAGACCTGACATTACGAAGTTGTGCAACACGTCAGTTTAATTGTGATTTTTATATAGATATTGTATGTTAGTCAAGCCTGTAAGGTATATATTATGATGATATGTAAATATGGGCTTTTGTTATCTGAATCAAATAAGCTAGGTATAAGTCGCCGGCACGAAAGTAGAAAGGATATGGCGCCATTCGGGCAGATTCACGTAGCACGCTCGTTGCCCCGTTGGTATACGAGGGCCCGCCCTGACTATATCTATTCATTTTTTCTTCTTGTTCCATTGACATAAGGTCCAAATATGTATACATATTTATGTCCTCGACTGTATAGTTCGTACACAACTGTAAGGCCAAGTGCTGTCAAATTAACGCAAGCAAAAATGTACCTAACAGCCAGAGCTCTGAGTCGAGTTTTGCTTGCGATCGTTTAACAGAATTTGGCCTTAAGAGTTTTGTACGAACTATACATGTTTTATATACTTACAATCTGGAATATTGAATGAGACCTGCTACTTTCTTCATTCATGTTTGTAGCACCAGTTTGTCGGTTAGCTTCACCCTGTAATAAAAAATATAATTCTATGAACATATTCATATGTATCACACAAATAGAGATTTCAGCCAAATTCTAACTGTTGGTTGCTAGCTTTCTGGGCAGAATCACTGCCCAGAAACTACAAACTAGGCAAATAGCTGTATAACCCAACTCCATCCAATCCAACCCAAACTTACACATATCAATCTAATATAATCATATTCACTTTCAGTATCTGTTTTATGATAATTTCTGCACCACCCACTGCATAATTAATGTTCATTTTTTCCGCTACCCAAAGGTTGTCTGGAAGAGATCGCTCTTTAGCGACAAGGCCGCCTGTTGTCTACCTTTACCTACATGTTGCTGTATTGTTTCTATATGTAACTGATCCATTTGTGTGAGGTGTACAATAAACAGTATTTGTATTGTATTGTATTGTATTAGAAGAGAATGGAGGTGGAATCAGGCATAACTGACACTGTGATATAAAATGAAACAAAATTATATACAGACATATACAATGCACATAATCAGGAATCACTCAGTAGCCGCTGACATAATATAGCTGCAACCTCTCAGATTCTCTGTACCTCTAGTATAAGTTTTTAGAAACAAAACACAAACGAATTTGTTTGTGTTTAGTCTTAATTCTAAGGCAAAAAAAAATTTCCCACCTAAGGACACCGGAGGCGCTGCTCGCATTGCCCTATAAAATGAGACTAAACGCAAACGGGTTTGTTCGTTTTGTTTCGAAAAAACTTATACTAGATGTTCTGTTGCACATTAATAAATAATAATAATAAAGACATTTATTCAACTAAGACATACATCTACACACACACAACACACACTAACACTATATCTTATTCATACCTCTCGCATGATTTCCAGCACTTCTTCCGGAGAAGAGGTGAATTTCTCTGTGGTCTCCACCTTAATACCCTGCAGTGTCTCACGGATCTTGATCTTGTCATTATCACAATTTAAAAGGTCTTTTAGGGTTTCATTGTAAATTTCGATGTAGGATACTCTGAAAATGTTAGGGCATGGCATTACATAGTATTTAGTCAAAACTTCTTACCAATAACATGATTAGTTTTATAAGTTCCATTTCTACAGTTGGAGTTTAGCATTGCTGCCTAACAATGTTGTAATTAAATTACTAATTGAATTACATAATAAGTCAATTACTAGTAATTAAATAGTAATAATTCAATTACTAAATTTCTTTGTTACCTTTTTTCTTGGAGACAAGTTGAGTCTAAAGCAAAATAAGCAGCATGCTATACACAGAAGACTATTTATTCAATTAGTAATTACTTTTGTAAATTTAACTAATTTAAGCTTATTTAGTTTCAGATTTTAGTTTAGTTTTATTTAGGATTCATATTTAATTTTAATTGTAAATTTACATAACTTAGTTTACTTTTATAAATTAATAAAATAATAGTACATTACTTAACAAGGGTAAAACAAAGAATGTCTCAGATCGCAGGTATTTGACGCCTTAAATATGCGATCTGAGGCTTTCTTTATTACTGCCCGTGTTAAGTACAAAATTTTATGTCACCCCTTGGCCAGGAAGTGGGATTTCCCGCGCGCGGAGCGTGCGGTAATTGCCGCTTTATGGCCAGGTGTGACATAAAATATAAGATCAACCATGATAACATAATATGACATAAAATAGCTAGCAGCATATCTATCTTTATCTTTATCTAAGCAATAAGGGTTAGGACAAGAAGAACATTATTGTAGTATTATTAACTGTAGAAAAGTATACATTAGAAACAAATAATACTCATTTTAAAGTTGTCCACTACCAGTAACTGGGATTCCCGGAAGGATAACAAGAGTGTTTTGTTTTTTTGTTTTTTTTTACTGGAAGAGGATAGGTTAATATATTACCTTACTAAGAAGTCTCTGTCCGGTATAAGTTTGATCTGGTCAAACAGATTCAGTACAGCCAGCTGAATAATGCCCGGGGAGTTTTCAGTCCCGGACATGGTATATGTTTTGCCTGAAGATGTTTGCCCATAGGCAAATATAGTTCCATTGAAGCCAGCAATCGCTGCCTCCACAATTGGCTTAGCAACATCTTGGTACACGTCTGAGGTCTTGGTCGATACGTCATATACTTTATCTGCAAAAATTACCCACGCTTTACGTGACGTACTGCTGCCTCATTAGAATTACAATAGAACCTTTAAAGTCAAGGTAACCCCAAATAGTCACTCACCAAATGTAAATTGTACTCCTGATTCTTTCCCGTTAGCGTCTAGCTGGTACAACGTATTGTTTATCACTTTCCATTGGTACGAAAGCTTGTCCTCTAATTCGCGAGAAATCAGCGGCCTAACTTTGACAACAACTTTTATATTGTCACTCATTTCTATTCGATATTACACACATTTACAAAGAATCATGCTCCTAAAGACGAAAACGCAACTTCCATAATCGCATGGTATAATTCTGCAAGAGTCAGCAAAGCGTTTCAAATTTTTATTGTATTGCGATATATAAACAGACCGTCACCAAAATAACCGACAATAAGAAAATTTTAAATAAAAAAATCGGTCACTTCGCTACACTCGTTGAATTTTATGTTTGTTTAGATGCCTGATTTATAAGCATAATTGTATTTACAGCAAAATTGTATGAAAATGTAGTAAATTGATATGATAAAGACGTTATCAGGATCAATTATTTGTAAACACGATGCATTTATTACATTTTAAGTAGTATGAATATTAGTTTAACCAATAAATATGAATAAAACAAATCTAGTCAACTGAGTAGTTTTCTCCGAACCTAAACAAGAATAAAAAAAACTACAATTCTCTATGGGTGGTGTATGGAACTGTTCAAGATAACTTAAAATCCGCTGAGAACAACGATTACACTATTAGCAAAACAGTTACATGTGTCAATAATACGACAGTTGTCACTGTCAGTGTCAGTGTCACGCCATTCACGCCAAAACGTCAAAATTACGATAAATGCACATGTGCGCCGCGGTGTTAATTTAACTTCTTTACATAGAGCATTCAATAAAAATGCAGCATGACGATGTAAGTGAATATTCTTTCGTATAATATTTAATACGAAGCGTATGCTGTGTAAGTAATGATTCTCATACTTTAATGAATGTTTATAGGTTGTTTGGGCCATCATCAACAAGACGCATTGCTCCCACAAAGTAACGTAAGTAACCACCTGAATACTATTTCCTGTATTACTTATATCAACTTATTAACTGATAATACTAATATTAATACAAAAAATTTCAGAACATTAACGCAACATTTCTGCCGAAATGAATATAACCTCACTGGTTTGTGTAGTAGGGCTTCCTGCCCTCTTGCCAACAGCAAATATGCCACGATTAGAGAAGAAAATGGTATCATTTACTTGTATATGAAGACTGCGGAAAGGTAACTTGTTTCTTATTCTATATCATTTGTTTATTTAAAAAAAGTAAACTGACTACAACAATATAATTAGTTATTACACTTATGACAATGCTGCTTCTATCAAACAAACCTATCTCAAACTTTAGCCCTGTGATGCTTCAACTGAAATATCAGCAGAACAAATTTTGACGACCACTTTAGCTTAGTGGGTAGTGACCCTGCTTACGAAACTGGAAGTCCCGGGTTCGAATCCCGGCCAGGGCATTTATTTGTCTGATGAGCACGAATATTTGTTCTTGGGTCTTGGATGTTTTCTATGTATTTAAGTATCTATTTATCTATATAAGTGCAGTAGAATCTGGATACAGCGACCGTCAAGGGACCACCGATATTATGTCGCTCTAACAGGACGTCGTACAAAATGAACTGATCTTCTTTAAAAATGTTTGGTATGAATACTAATGTCGGTGATTTAACAGTCGTTAAAAGCGGTCAAATGTCATAAGCGGAATCATTATAAGCGGATTCTACTGTATGTATATTGTTGCTTACAAATAGTACAAGCGTTGCTTAGTCTGGGACTAAGTTGATTAGTGTAAGATTGTCCACAAATATTTATTTATTTAAAAAATATTTAATTATGTAAGACAAATGAGAAACAAACCACCCCAGTCTGAATCGGAGTCTCTTAGTACAATCTTTGTGTAGTCTGGGACTATCATAGGCTGTAAGATTGTCCCAAATATTAATAGCATTCCTTTATAATATAAGCTTTTATTTAACAACTAAATATTTTCATTTTTAAAATTTTATAACTTTTATAAGACATACGTTATACGTTATACATTATAGACTACGGTAGCCCAGTGGTTCAAGCATGCGGCTGTCAAGCGGCGGTCGTGGGTTCGAATCCCAGCTCGTACCAATGAGTTTTTCGGAACTTATGTACGGAATATCATTTGATATTTACCGTTAGCTTTTCGGTGAAGGAAAACATCGTGAGGAAACCTGCATACATCCGCGAAGAAATTCAAAGTTGTATGTGAAGTCCCCAACCCGCTCTGGGCCAGCGTGGGGACTACTGCCCAATCCCTCTGATCTATGAGAGGAGGCCTGTGCCCAGCAGTGGGACGTATATAGGCTGATGATGATAAGACATCAACATTGTCGTCTTGCCTGCTGGCATAGGCCTCCTCAAAAGATTTCCACTCTCTTCTATCCATAGTCTTCCTTCTCCAAACATTTCCTGCTACTATTTGAGGTCATCCTCCCACCTTCGAACCTGTCTACCTCTTTTTCGCTTTCCCTCTCTTGGATACCATTCTGACACTTGTTTTGCCCACTTATCTTGCTGGTCTCTAAATATGTGTCCTGCCCATCTCCACTTAAGCCCTTAATAGCATTCCTTTACCCAGATCTATATGCGGATCCGCCTGCTGTATAAGCAGGCTTATAGTAGAAATTATTTAAAATGTTCGGCATTTTATAAAACTTTGAATCCTCACACTTGGACAGTAAAGTCGCTTTTTTGGCCTAATTTGATACAACTCGGACAGTTCAAATAATTTTAAGTATAGCAATTAGGCTAAAGTGATTATCAAATGGAAATTAATTATTGATTCCAGAGTGATGTTCCCAGCCAAGCAATGGGAAAAGGTGAAACTGTCCCGGAATTTTGAGAAGGCTATCCACCAGATAAATGAGAACCTCCTTTACTGGCCGGGATTCATAAAGGCCAAGTGCAAACAGAGATTTGTGAAAATAACACAATATCTTATTCGGATGAGGAAACTCAAACTTAGAAGAGTGTATGTTGCTTCAATTTAATTTTATTCTATCTAATTAACAAATAAATTTACATATTTAGGTACCGTAAAATAGGGTGACTTTGATTAATTTTGAAATTGATATGGTTATAAGTTCCTCAGTTTTAAAGCAAAAAAATATGAAAAACATTTATCAGCATCTCACAAAGTTTATTTTGGACTACTAAGGAACCAAGTTATCCACAACACAAAATCAGCGTATTTTTAGACACTACTTCGTGATTTTTTTACAGTATAAAAAAAGGCTGTTTATTTTTGTGTACTTTATTAAAGGTACATTTTGAAAGAGAACTTAGCAAAATCTCTGTTATTTAAAGATTATCTGTTAGGATAAAGTTTTTTAAATCTACAGTTCACTTATTTTACGCATCTGGTAATAGTATATTATATTGTGTTTGTAATAATTAGTAAATTGTCGATATCTTTATTTCTGTAATTAACCACAAAAATATTTATACATACTTAATTATCTATACTTTCAGTAAGGAAATAGTACCTATACAACGCAAGATAGAAAGAAGGGAACGGAGACGAGAGGAGAAGGCTCTGGTAGCGGCGAGAATAGACAATGCCATAGAGAAACAGCTGCTGGAGAGACTTAAGAAGGGCACTGTGAGTATTTCCTCAAAACTAAAACAAGACTTGTTAGCAATTACCTTAACCCTTTGACCCCCAAAGCGATAGTGTGTCGTCGTGCCCAGTACGCCAAGCACTGTTTTTTTGGTGTAATGTCTAAACCAATAAAAACAAATTAAAACTGTTCATGAATGATTTTTTTCATGATCAAAGTACACCTTCACTCCGACCTTTTAAGTGGTTGTTGGCGTGGTGGGCACGACGACACACAACCACTTTATAGGTTCTGGGCGGTCAAAGGGTTAATTGGATGCCACAAGGGCGACGCCGACAGGGCCGGCCTAAACGGAGATGACGGGATGAAGTCATGACGCGTTCCTCGCCAATTGGCCGGAAGAAACACTGGCACGGGAGAGGACTTTGCCCAGCAGTGGAACACTCGTGTAGGCTACAGTGGCGGCGCGTCAAAAATATTCTTAGGGAAGCCGGAATTAATTTCCCTTTCTTATTCTTCATGAGCAGTAGTAAACGAACTGGACTGGCTGAAAATTAGGCAAGCCGGTGGGAATCGAGTTATATGGACGCTCCGCCACTGGTAGGCTAACAAAAAATAGTCTTCAAAACCAAGGGTCGCGAATCACAGGTGGAAAAACATCTGTAAATAATAATTGATAGAAGTAATTGGCCATATATAAACTAGTGTCTACGCCAAATCTTGGGATTAGGTAGCGGACCCCAAGCATCCATCAGGATGCAACTGTACTAGGATAACGCTAGGAGGATGATGAATTGGCCATATCAAGGGGTAATACCAATCCAGCACTTAAAATAGACGACGTCGAGATGCGGAAACCTTAAAATAACATATATTGATTTCAAAAACGTATATATAAAAATCATGTATAGTAAAAATATATTTACTTATTTCAGTACAACGACATATACAACTTCCCGCAAATGGCGTTCGACGCCGCTCTGAAGGCGGAGGAGGTGTCCAGCGAGAGCGAGAGGGAAGACGAGCGAGACGACGAGGAAGAACGAGAGGTGGAGATGGAACCGGAGTTGGAGCGAGAACTGCAGGCTGCTGAGGCTGACGAGTTCGTGGAGGGTGACAGTGACATGGACAGTGATGAGGTGAGTCGGAAAGAAAAACTATCATCCACTTAGACCAGGGGTTGGCAACCTTCCAGCAGCCAAGGGCCACGTAGTAGCTGACAAAATTGTCGCTGGCCGCACATGTTATATCTTTAAACGAGCAATTCTTGTATATTTATTTATTTATTTTTTTCATCTCTCCTGTTCGGAAAGTTCGATTTTCATGAGTAGATAGCCGGGTTGAAAATCGCTTTTCCAACCCTAGGTGGAAGGATTTTTTTTTAAATTTCCATACAGCCGCGGCTGTTCGCCAGCCGCGCTTGGGCGCTGCGCGTGGAGCCAGCGGGGGCGCGCGGCCCGGGAGGGGGGCGGGGCGCGGCGCGGCGGCGCCAGCTGCTGGTGGCTGCAGCGCGTGTTTTTTATTAGTGAATCCTTAGAATATCATTTACTATTACTTTTATTATTCATTTATTTTCCCCATAGTCGAAATGAAAAGTAGAGTGTTTAACTCGGGTGAAAGCACCCATTCCTCCCTTGAATTATTGGCGCTCTCACTTCGTTCGAGCGCCAAAATATCTCGGGTGGAATGGGTCACTTTCAACCCTTGGTTAACAATCTACTATTTATACTTCGACGGTGGCAAACATGTATATGGTCCACCTGATTTATTTCGGGGATCTCGGAAACTGCTCTAACGATTTTGATGAAATTTGGTATGTGGGGGTTTTCGGGGACGAGCAATCGATCTAGCTAGGTCTCATGCCCCGAAAAACGCCGAGCAAAGCTCGGCCGCCCAGATATTGTTAATAATTTGTGACTCCATCAGACAAAAGTTACCACAATGTCGGTTGCCAATGTCAATAAGGAGGCTCGCGGAGGCGCGCTTTCCAACCGCTGAGCTAGACCATAGCCGTGTTCCAAATCACGCCAACAACGATCACAGCGTTTACAGTGCTGACGGCCGGGCATGTTGTGTTTACTGTCATATATCAAACGTCAACTTGACGTTTGGTTTAAGGTGCTGACGCCTGGGAGTGTGACATTGATATAAGATCTCTAGCGACTTTCATATAGATTTTCACTGTGACAATACTTCGTACACAACTGTAAGGCCAAGTGCTGTCAAATTAACGCAAGCAAAAATCTACCTAACAGTCAGAGCTCTAAGTCGAGTTTTGCTTGCGTTCGTTTGACAGAATTTGGCCTTAGAGTTTTGTACGAACTATACGAAGTTGCCCAAAAATCAAATTGATTGATGTCAGTGCATTAATAAATTGTTTTGTTTACGAATTCAGGAAAGTGACTCGGGGCATAAAGAAGATGCTGACGTTGGAAGCGACTTTGAATCAGAGACTTCTGATATTGAGGTGAGTACTGATGATAACGTGTTGGTAACATTGAGGGCGCTTTGTACCGTCACTTTTGACTGATAGAGCAGTGTAGCTGTAGATAGTAGAGTTATGAAAAGTAAAAAAAATGTGATAGAGGTAGGTACCTAATTTTTATTTCCTGTTTCCTATTTAATTAGGGTTTGGAAAGTGTTGGTATTGTGTTCAAAAAATCATGTGTGCAGTGTAACTTTTTTTTGTTATAATATTGATTCTGACTTTTAAAAAAAATCCCAATTTCCCCATGTTTTTTAACTGTTTAAAATAGTAGATTGTGTCACAAGGGAGCAAAATGACATATTTACGGCGTGGGCGTAAATTGAATCCTGAACGAAGCGAAGGATTATATAATAGAATCCCGAGCGTAGCGAGGGATTCTAAAATAGAATCCTGAGTGTAGTGAGGGATTCAAGAAATTAACGCCCAAGGTGGAAATAATTTTGCTTCCATGTGACACATACTGCTTTTCACATCACCTATTGAGGATAATGAAACATCTGAAATAACAATGGTTGTGCATTTATTTTATCAAAATGGATACAATAACTTATAACATGTTACAGAAAAGTGCCACTTTGATCCCTCCTAGCAGGGAAGAAAAGTACCACTTTGATCCCTCCTAGCAGGGAAGAAAAAGCCCTTATCCGAATAGGTGATGTGAAAAGTACATTTTCACTGCATAAAACTCGTTAGCGCTACCTGCCTCACAAAGTTGAAATAAGTAATTTTAGAATCGTTTCAGCATTCACAGTTTCAGTTTCATTTTCAAATTATACATATAAACCTTCCTCTTGAATCACTCTATCTATTACAAAAAACCGCATCAAAATCCGTTGCGTAGTTTTAAAGATCTAAGCATACAATGGGACAGACAGCAGGAAGTGACTTTGTTTTATACTTACTATGTAGTGAAGTATTGTATTTATAACTGGCAATGTTTTCAGGACGTGGCTGAGAAGTTAGTGGCTAGGAAGAAGCCTCGTGTGGAGATAGAATACGAAACTGAAGTGCCTAGTGTGTCCAAGAAGAAAATAAAACACTGATGTATTTTTATGTGTCTTTTATTTAATAATACTTACATACCTTGTTCCTATTTACCACGTACCTACCGACCAATAGATTAGATTAGATTCTTAATTTTGTGATAAAAAATTGCATTATAAAGCATGTCAAAATTACAAGAATTATTATAATAATATCTGGGCGGCCGAGCTTTGCTCGGCGTTTTCCCGGGCATGAGACCTAGCTAGATCGATTGCTCGTCCCCGAAAACCCCCACATACCAAATTTCATCAAAATCGTTAGAGTCGTTTCCGAGATCCCCGAAATAAATATATAAATAAATATACAAGAATTGCTCGTTTAAAGATATAAGATAAGATAAGTAACTAGTTAACTAAGCGACGACTCAGGCCGGATTTCATAAAGATCTGTTAGACATGGCGTTGGTAAGTTATGTTGAAACAATGTACTGAGTTAAGTAGGTAGGGTAGGTACCAAAATTTAATTAGGTGAATGGATTTTTATAACCTCGGGGCGCTCGTGGCCCAGCGGCGCCTGCGTACCGCTTGCGGTATCTAAGGTTAAGCAACGTGGGTAGCGGTCAGGACTTGGATGGGTGACCGCTTTGAGTGGTGACTAACTGAGCGCTCCCGTGCTTTGGAAGGCACGTTAAGCCGTTGATCCCGGTTGCTGTCTATGGCAGCAGTCGTTAAGCCAAGTTGGAGGCCTTCGGGCGGTTTGAGAACTTCTAACAGTCAAGTTGCCCACTCACTTGACAAAGCCTAACCCCAATAAGGTCTAGTTTCCCCTCGGGGTTGGAAGGTCAGATGGCAGTCGCTTCCGTAAAAACTAGTACCTACGCCAAATCTTGGGATTAGGTAGCGGACCCCAGGCATCCTTCAGGATGCAACTGTACTGGGATAACGCTAGGAGGATGATGAATGGATTTTTATAACCTCTGGGTCTAAAGGTTGTTGCAGACATAAGGGCTCGGCACCCGACAGGCGCCGTCCCAGCTCGACCCGGTCAGAATTCTTTGTTAGAAACTTCATACTGCAACGCACACTTATCCACTCCGTAACGGCATCGCCACAGCTCGGGATCATCTATCGGTGGATGGACATCTCGCCGTCGCAGAAAATGGCTGAAGCTAGGAGAAAACCGTTAAAGGAAAAACCCGGCCAAGTGCGTGTCGGGCCACGCGCAAGGTAGGGTTCCGTAGTCGTCCTTCCGTACTCGTCGTAGAAACCTTATAATATTTATATATTAGGAAGTCCCCTAAAAAAAAAGTTATAATATTAGGATGTAGCCTAAAAAATTTTTTTTTTAGATTTTATTCTACCGTTTTGTCGCGGCGTCATTGATATGTATATACTCATGCCAAATTACAGCTTTCTAGTACTAACGGTTACCTACTGAGAAAAACGGGGATCGGACGTCCGGACGGACGGACGGACGGACATGGCGAAACTATAAGGGTTCCTTGTTTACTACGGAACCCTAAAAAAGAGGAAAAAGAGGTGTGCTTGGTCCAATTCACCCCGCTCTCCCCGCGCACAGGGGACGAATCTAACTATATAATCTCCACATCTGAAAATAATCACCGCGGAATACTTTGTCTATGGTACAAATTCCATGCTTGTAACCCAATGCGCACAAAAATGTTAGTAATCTGCCCTTTAGGGGAGATAGAAGGGGAAAAAAGTTTGTCAACGCGTCGCGTCGTTTCCCTTAAAATTTTGATGCACATATATGAAAGCAGCATGCATGCCAAGTTTCGTGCTTTCTGCCAGATGGGACTAGTTATTTCACATATTTTCGAGCTAACAAGCCGTACTAATATATCTGCAACCATTTTTGTGACAAATCATTACTTTTTTCAAAATGTGAAGGACAAAGTCACCAGATTTTACGGTAGTAGGTAAGTATATAAAATATACACATAGTTAATAGGTAGGTATGGGTGGTTTTTTTTGGGTCAGTGAGGCAGAACAGTTACCGGATCCCGTGTTGCTACGTGAAAATGGTCTTGGAAGACCTTCCCTCGATTTCAAATTATAATGAAGATTGGCGTTTTCAGATTTTGGAAAAAATATACAGAGTGCGAGAAAAATGAAATTTTTGACAAACTTTTTTTGATGCCAATCGATCCCATTTCTATATAGGATCAAAAGTTTGTATGGATGTATGGTTTTTTTTCCTAAAAAAATTTTTCCCGCTAGAAAATCGAGGAAAACTTATCGCGGGGGTCCGCGAATAAACTGGAAAACACTGGCGTATGGTATTACCCAGTGAATTCACAGTCACAATTTCGACGTAGAAAAGTAAACAACGTAATAATGTTTAACATCTTTTCGAACAGTCATGTCCGCATCGCATTTGTCTCGCGGAAGCACACGCTACAAGAATCTGTGTTATTTGTACCCATAACTTGTGTTATGAGCGCGTTTTGTTCTCATACGTATTGTTTACGGTTAGTATGCTCCGTAATAAAATATCCGGCCAGCCTTGACATTATTTGCCTCCGTATTGTTGGGATTCGTTGATTTATTTTAATCCGCGATAAGTAATCTGGAGGCTGGCGTGACTGCGTTGTTGTTGTCTCACACTTACATACTCACTTGACAGTAGGTAATGGACTAATGCTATATGTCCGACATATAAACGATCACCTTAACCCCTCTGGAACATAACACCACGTACCTATACAAACTTAGTTCGTAAAAAGCTCTAAGGCCAAATTTTGTCAAACGAACGCAAGCAAAACTCGACTTAGAGCTATGAGCCTTACAGTTGTGTACGAACTATACCTAAAGCACACCTGTGACACGCGAAGGAACGTAAGCGCTGTGGGTAAGTAAGTATGTTTGCGTGCGTTGTCGGTTTACGCGTCAATTGTTTGCGACTTTGCGCGGGTGCGTAGCGTGTGGCGCGGACGAATCGCGAGGCGCGACGGCACCAGAAAGATCGACACCAGGCGGGTCTCTCAGGGACGAGGTAACTTACCTCGGTGCATGCGGTTCGTGGCCATTCTGCATGTAATACTATTATACTATTCTGTGCCTAAAGTACAAGTAGTGATGGTGCTATTATGACTGTCTTCTGTAAGGTGGAGGTACTTCCCCAGTTAGCCTGCTCCGAATGTTAAGCGTGATGACGTTTCGTTCCTACCCCTCTCAATCGCTGGGCGATCGATCTCTAGGCGAATTTCATAATACTTACATTGTCATATTCCTGAACGCGACTGAGCACTTAGTTGAAATTTTAATGAGAAGCGATTTTCAATTGAATAGAATGCCTTCGGAGGCTGAAGTTGGCTCCGGCTTAATTATACTCATCAGTTAATTAAGAAAGTTATGTCCCTTGGAATCTTTGCTTCGATTCGCTTCTGTATCCCTCAGGGACTACTTATATTGAAAGCTGCTCAATAGGTGGTCTAATTACGTACCGTCTGCTGCGAATAGGTACCTAATTTAAGGAGTTTTATTTTACGAGGCTATTGGTCGCTTTTATACTTTACCTAACGTGGACGTGCACGTCCACGGCACGATTTATCCTCACGATAAAACAGGGGACCGAAAATGTATGAAATTGTATGCAGACGCTTTTGTTCTACCGTGGACGTTAACGGCATGCCATTAGACGTCCACGATATGCCGAAGGCTCGCTGTCTTCCCCACGATATCGTCACGATAATGCGCTGTTGTGCGTGAAGATACGAAAATGACGATTAGAATAATATTACCTACAACTAGGGCTGCCAGCCTGCCATCCGTCCGGGTTTTCCCGGATTTGTCCTAGTTTGGAGGCCGCCCGGGAGCCGTCCGGGGATAACCCGGACACTTTTCATGTAAGGAAGCACCTCATTGAATTTAAAGGTCTTGTTTTTTAAAAATATTATTTTCGGACTCGTCCGGGGAAAAATGCGATTTACGCCAAATGTCCGGGTTTTTTAAAATCTTTGTCCGGGTTTGGCGAAATTCGAGATGGCAGCCCTACCTACAACGCACAGTGGAACGAAATGACTAAGAAATGGACATTCGCATTTTTTTAAAACCCTATTTTAAAAAATGCTTTTCGGTTGAAAATAATGTAAGGAATAAAAAATGTTATATAAAATTTTTCAAAATAAAATCTGTTTATTTTTTATGAAACTGAAAAATAGGTATTTTATTATAAGAAAACCGTTACCGATCCCGCTTTCTAACCTTTAGAATATTATTCTCCAACTTAAAAACAGTAGAAAATAGTAAACAGCTTATTTCGGTAGACGGTGCCCGTTTTTTTTTATAGCTCAGTCAAAAGTCAGTAAAGAACAACATTTTTCTTAGTGTTTTATTTTTTTATTTTCAATAGTTTAACGGTATATTAATGATAATTTAGTAAAAATACGAGATATTTTTGACATTTGGACGATTTTTTTAAAATTATGGTTTAAAAAAAAATCGAATGTCCATTTTTGTAGTCCTTTCGTTCCACTGTGCAACGTCTTTATTGTAAAATTAGGAAATATAATATACATTATACATCGCATAAGTAGGAGTAAGTCACGGAGTAAGTAACTTGAAGATAATGTTTAGATTGGGGCATAAATAAAGAATAAAAAAAAAAACAACAATCAAACCAACATTTTAATAAAACACATTAATTACTTTATAAAGCAAGCGTAAGCCATCGTTTAAAAATATTTATTTCTTTCATTACCATTAATACCATTCCAAAGAAACAAAAGGAATGGTGGAAGGGAGAATTCGAAAAATTCCTTATTGTAAAAACACCCACTTTCGAGTTGTTTAAAATTAATGAAGTTCTACCTTTTGTTCACACCTGTTAATGAAGAAAGTTGTTTTAATAAGTAATGCTTTTATCTCTAAGAGAGCCCAATTTATTAACTTAATATTATAATAATAGCTGTCTCTGTATTGCGTTGGAATTTCACTAATTGCACTTTGAACATTTGCTAACAGTAAGAAAATACAGGCCTATGAGTAATTTAGGTTATTTAGGTAACATAAGTACTTAGTTACTGACTTCATTAGAAACCATTTGTATACCCTTATTCTATACAATTTGATTAATCAGAAAATGATGTTTAATAGCAAAGGCGTAGGTACCTCCTATAGAATTCGCAGTGCCTGATCTACACATCACCTCAGGACTCATGCCATGATTTCGATCGCTGCGGCATAATGCCAAATGGCGCTCTGCTATCTGGCTTTATAGTTTTATTAATATACAACGAGTTTTTAATATCGGAGACGTTGCGGCTGCAACACTTCACGTTGATTTCCTTTTTGATGATACAACAATCATCTGCAAAGATGCAGCGCGCAGGGGCAAATGATGAGGTAACCTTACTTATATCTTATATAAGTGATTGTAAAAATGTTTTACCCCTATCGCCACAAAAACAACAGCCCTCTAAAAGAATAGGGCAAACTTACTACCTACTTTTAAAGCGTCGATTGCCATATCTACGTATATTACGTAGGTACCAAATTTCAGATTTCTATGTCACCGCTTGACACCCTTTTAACCGATGGACGGACATCGAGTGATCGACTGATCGCATAAATGTTCTGTTGGACCAGTTTTTGACACTAAAAAAACATTGTAGGTACCACCGTTCGTCGAAATATAATGGAAATACGATTGGTAGGTAAGCAGGTAAATGGAATGAAACGAAAGCCTTATAGTTTATGTTTGCTCAGTTGCGTACCGCCAGCTATTTATAGAGAAAATAGTGACCCCCTTGCCAGTAGCGGAAATCCCGGGAAATTTTGGGTGTCAACCAGGACGGGGTTTGGTGTGCTCGTGGCTTACCAGGCCTCTAGCTCCTCTGATACAAACTTCTATGCAAAGTCGCATACCGCATAACTTGTTAACTGAGGACACCATTATTTTAAATAAGTCTTCGTGGATTGAAGGAATCAGCTATATCATTCGTAGTCGCGAGTGGTGCGTAAATGCCAGTCATGATTATATTTTGTCTTAACGACTCCTGAATACTGTGGTAATTGTATCACGACCGGAATTCCGAAGACTTGACAAGAAAATTTCATTGGCAGTCCGTGAAAATTAAGTTTGTTCGCCGACTTGCCTGACGCATAAATGTTTTCTGAATAAATATTTGATTGCCCATTCAATTATTAACGGAGTTGTTCTTTGCTTTCTGAGCGTGACCAAATTATAAACGTGGCTGATTCTAGTGAAATTAATTAAATCAGCAAATAATTAAATAATTTTCGCCCAGCGTGAGTGTTCAGCACTAACGAATTCGTGCGAAATATTTTTACAAGCCAGAATAGGAATATTTACAGCTCTTGAAAAATAAACGTAGTACCTACGCCTACTTTTCTTGATTGGTTGTATCAGTTTTTAGTCTGTCGATTACATAGTCATTATTAATATTAAAATCACAATGCTGTCAATAATGTCAATATTACCGGGATTTCAAAATTACTTGAATTTGCATGAATTAGTTTCAATTTTCACGTGACTACATTTTTAATTTATTATTATGCGATATTGCCCATTATCAGAAGTATATCGCGTGACAATAATGAGTACTATAGAATATAACTAAGTACTTATACGATATTGTATTAGTACATTACTTACCAAGGGCGATAAAACAAAGAATGTCTCAGATCGCAGGTATTTTACGCCCGAGCCGAAGGCAAGGGCGATAAATATGCGATCTGAGGCTTTCTTTATTATCGCCCGTGGTAAGTACAAAATTTTATGTCACCCCCTGGCCAGGAAGTGGGGTTTTTCGCGCGCGGAGCGTGCGATAATGGCCACTTTATGGCCAGGTGTGACATAAAGTACTTATACGATATTGTATAAGTATTTAGTTATATAATTATCTAAGACCAATAATTTGAAATCCAAAACAGTGCATCTTTCTATTTTAAGAATTATGGAATATTGCTAAGAAATAAAGAAAAGATGTTTTATTAACGAAGATGCTCGCGTTCTACAAGTAAGTAAGTAAGTAAGAATGTAAACAAAAATGCGTAGCGCCGTTATTACAGAAACCTTTATAATACAACTTCGAGCATTTTCCTTTTCGAAAGTCGACGCGTGTTTCATTATTTCTAACCATGGTCGATTTCTTCCATAAAAGGCTGCATTTCAAGCGGAAATTGAGTAGACCTTTTCACAAAGGTGCCTAATGGTCGCTTTTATATTTTACTGTGGACGTGCATAAACTCTATGGTTTCATTCATAAAAACTTTAGATTAATTATGAATGAAACCATAGAGTTTATCGTGGACGTGCACGTCCACAATAAAGTATAAAAGCGACCAATGAAAGAAACAAACATTACGTTACGAGTACGACGGTCTTCAAGAGGCATAATGCTATTCTGCGCGTTATCTCCAACGCAATTCCCCCCGGCCGACCCTCACACTTTGCCACATTTTAATTTGCCCCGGAATATGATGAGGGTAGAACACGTATATCTTGTACGGGATTCTTGGAGCACAGACAATTTTATTTACAGAAGTTGGATGATGAATAGACGGGCTTCGAGGATCGGCCTGGCGATGCATCGATTCGTGTGAACACAGTGTGAACTAAGTACCGGGTAAGAGATACGTTTATGTCTTCGGTACACGAGAAAACGAGATGCAACACTCATCGGAAATGACTGTTGGGCAAGTTTTGACAAATATGCGAAGTTTTATTCACTTTTCCTCCCATAAAATAGTAGGTGCCACCATTAACTTTATTCAGACCTTTCATTATATTTTTTCCATCTATAAACTTTTAAGCAATTATTTTTTGGCTATACTTCGAGAGCAAGTTAGTGTTATTGTGACTGCGTTCTTCTGTAAGGGGAGGTACTTACTTTCCCAGTATAGCATAGACTGCTCCAAATACGAGTGAGTTTGTATCAAGTGTACAATAAATTGATGATTATTTTCCGCATCAAAATTGAGAAATGTGATCCAGTAATGCAGGCCCATAGAAGTCTAAATTCTGCTTAGGTACTTATTTAGCCATGTGCCCAAGTGATCCCTTGTCTACAGACCGCAGCGACCTTTTTGGCCTGCGGTCCGCTCCACTCCTATTTTACAAGCGACTGGACACATTTTTCTAGTTCGTTATACTTCTGATAGGAATTTCGATAACCAGATTTGATAAATACTCGTTAGGCGACTTTTCAATATAGGCTGTAAATGTGTTATAGATGCTGAAAACCTAGCGCTGAAAATGTTTTTATATACCAATATGAAACAGTTTCCAATTCAATGCGCAAGTGACGTAGAGCTCCTTGAAATGAGCACAGTTGCCAAACTGTCCACATTAAAGTGGCTTGAACGTGATCCTATTATTATAACTACCGTCGTTGATTGTTATCGGCAGAGTTAACTGAAACCAACATTATACTATAGCAACCCTCACTCGCTGTAGCTACGTACAGTCAACCAATTTGATTCCTGGGCCACTTCGTACCTTGTCACAGTAAAAATTAATATGAAAGCCGCTAGAGATCTCATGTTAATGTCACTGTGACAGGGTAAGAAGCGGCCCAGAGATCAAATTGGTTGACCGTCCATACCTACGGCTACTTCTACTCTCCCGACAGCATACTGACGTCGCCTAGATTTCATATACGGTAAACTAAGTTTACTGTCTGTATAACATTTGCGTAGTAGTAGGTATTATACTGCGCAGTGCGAACTGTTCGAACCGACTATATTGTACCTTTACTAGTACTCATCGAGCTACTTTGAGAATCCCTTTGATACATCAAGCACTTGTCAAGTCTCTGTCCCTACTCAAACGACTAAGAAAAAATATTCTGAAGGATTGGCAAGGAGATTACTGGTTATCTATTGAGTTTATAATTATATAGGTATGTTGCGTCATTGGTCGTTTTATTCGGCTGAAAGACTCCTATTAAAAGTAACTAAGGTGTATTTTGATGAAAAACTACCTATTTACTATTATAGCTTTTTTACTGTTCTGTTTTTCATAACTGATCCAGTATTCCAAAAATCTATTAAAATGTACTAAATATTTACGAAAACTACGTGCAGAGTTCCGTAGAAAGCGGGATGGTTAATTTCAAACTCACCCACGGAAAAAAAAGCTTTTACGAATACCGTTCCAGTTACATATTTCACAGCTAAACCCTAATTTAAAATTCTTGATTAAACACAAAAAGCATAATGTTATTCCGCTACGCATAATTATACATTAATATTACGGGTATATTGAGATGTAAATTAGAGCAGTTTCATTAAGTCCGCTCATAAATTAGACGGTAATGTGTATCGTAATCATAACCCAGCGATGTTAACACAGGTTGCTTTTATGTACGAATAATGGGAATGATGAGTGCCAAGTACCTACGTAGGTACAGTCAGCGTCATATAGTACGTAGCAGCCAAAGTGTCCAAATCCAAATACTTCGGCACACCATACAAAATATATGATGTACCGAACTATTTGGCCACTTTGGCTGCTACATACTATATGACGCTGACGGTACATTTAATTTCGTGCCTAGATATCGCAATCGAGTCATTCACGTCAAGTACTTTTTACCACCTTGTACAGAAAATTATTTACATTCAGAAGTTCCAATTTAGCATGTGATTAAGACTTAAAGGTTTTAGTTTATATTATAAACTAGCGACCCGCCCCGGCTTCGCACGGGTGCAAATGATTCACTCTTGAATCACACTATTACAAAAAACCGCATCAAAATCCGTTGCGTAGTTTTAAAGATCTAAGCATATAACAGGACAGACAGCAGCAAGCGACTTTGTTTTATACTATGTAGTGATTTTTCTTGATAGATCTATACATTACAAAAGAAACCTGTTGTTCTAATTTCTAGTTTCTAGCTACATTTTATCCTTAAAAATCACACATTGCCCATGTGAACTTTCAACCCTTGCTTAAACCATTTAGGGGATGATTTAAAAAAATGCCATAATCAATGTTTTTCACTATTAAGAGCTTGTGACCGAAGTTTTGAACTTCTTACTTCAAAAACTACATTTTTCTCATACAAAATTTCATCCCTTTTTTGAACCCCTTAGGGGATGAATTTTTATATAAACCCAATATCATTTATCTTGTTTTTTAATAAGAAACCTTTGTACACAGTTTCAAGCCCATAAGTTTCCAAATGAACGATTTCCATACAACGGTTCAACCCCTGTTTCACCCCCTTAGGGGTTGAATTTCGAAAAATCCTTTCTTAGTACACGTCTACGTACTCTAAAGAATATATGTCCCAAATGTCATGGTTATATCATCAGCGGCTTAGGCTGTGCGCTGTCTGCATTTAGGCCCATTGTGCGAGAGTATTGGACGAGGTGGGGAAACTTCTAGAGAAGATCTTGGCTGATCGCCTCGTCCGACATCTTGAGGAAGTAGGACCGAACCTCTCCAATGTCCAATTTGGTTTTCGGGCAGGCCGCTCAACTGTTGACGCGATAGATTACCTCAAAGTTCTCTCCAAAGAAGCTACGGATGGTGGAGATGTGATGCTGGCGGTCTCACTTGACGTTAAAAATGCTTTCAACAGTCTCCCATTTGAAACACTCAGAGAAGCACTTCGATATTTTAAAGTGCCTTTCTACCTGAGGAGACTGTTGGAAAACTACTTGGAGGATCGCTACGTTGCATGGGAAGACGGAAACGGATCGTTGCTCCTTCGAAAGGTCGAACTTGGTGTCCCACAGGGATCTGTTTTAGGTCCCACATTGTGGAACGTTGGTTTTGACTGGCTCTTGCGAGGCCCAGTCCTACCGGGCATGAGTGTACTTGCTTACGCCGATGACACTCTTATCGCATGCCGTGGTCGCAGCTATGATGAGGCCGCCAGAAGAGCCACGGTTGGGACATCTCTATTGATTGACCGAATTAATCAGCTGGGTCTCAAGGTGTCCCTTCCAAAAACCGAAGCCCTTCTATTTCATGGTGCAAGAAGAGGCCCTCCCCGCAATGCCGGAATAACGGTTAACGGGCAGATTGTGGCTGTAAAAAGCCACATGAAGTATCTGGGGCTAGTTCTAGATGGACGGTGGCACTTCGGAGCACACTTTACCAATCTTGCTCCGAAGTTAATTTCAACAGCCGCCGCCCTCAGCCGACTGCTCCCTAACATCGGTGAGCCCAATGCTACGTGTAGGCTCCTCTACTCCAGGGTCATACGGAGCATGGCTTTATATGGGGCCCCCATATGGATCGACGCTCTCTCTGCTACAAACAAGACCCTACTCCGCAGACCTCAGAGGGCAATCTCGATAAGGGCCGCACGAGGATATCGCTCTATATCCTTTTCAGCGGCAACGATCTTGGCTGCAGACCCTCCTTGGGATCTTCAAACAAGTGCTCGCTGAGGTTCACCGACATAGGGCTGCAAAAAGAGCGGCAGGAGAGTTTCCCGATCGGCAGGAGTTGGAACGCGTTCGTACATTGGCCCGGAACGAATCGCTCCGCCAGTGGAAAGAGGAGTTGGGGTCTGCGGACTACGGATTGGTGACGGTGGGGGCTATACTGCCTCATTTAGAGCGCTGGGCTGATAGGCGGCACGGAACTTTGACGTTCCACATGGTGCAGATGCTTACTAACCATGGATGTTTTGGTAAGTATCTGCATCGTATAGGGCGGGAATCCTCCCCTTGCTGTCATGAGTGTGGTGCGCCCGTGGATACGGCGCGTCACACTCTAGAAGAGTGTACTGCTTTCGGACCTCAGCGGGCTGCCTTACAAGCAGTAATAGGACCCGACCTCTCGTTGTCAAGTGTTGTTGATGCCATGCTTGACAGCAAGGAGGCATGGAAGGCGATGGCCTCCTTCTGTCAACACGCTATGTCTCAGAAGGAGGCCGCGGAGCGGGAACGCGAGAATAATCCTCTCGCGGATCCGCTACGCCGGCGACGGGCTGGAGGCAGAGCCAGGCGCTAAGCGCATTTACTGCCTCCACCGTAGTGGGATCGTGCGGGGATCAGGGGATACCTTGCAAAGAAGATCCCACAGAATTCAATGCGCCCGTTCCACTGGCGCGTAAAGGTTTGCGGCCCATTGCCCTGGGCTGCCCGCCGGGACGCACGCGGTCGAATGCCAATAGTGATCCTGCGGCGTCCCACTTATCTAGGCGTAGCCGGCATTCGTTGGGGTTTTAGACGGTAGTCCAAGGTGTATGCCGCGGTTAGTCCGTCATACCCGCCCTGGTCCCCCAACCAGGCGGGATGCGTAAATGCATTTCCCCAACGTTAAAAAAAAAGGCTGTGCGCTGTCTGTCAATAGTTGTCTAAGTAACGCAAGAGTTTTATAATATGTATAGATAGATGAGGAAGACAGATAATTTTGCTAGACATGTACTTATCTACGAAACGCTAGCGTATTTCGTATAAGTCTAGACTTATCCATTTTTAATAAGGCGAAATATGTACAGTGTACACAATATCTTTGACTAGGTACGACTGATATTTTTTTGTAACGAAGCGGCTAATTTATGTCTAACCAAATGAACACCTCGTGGTCGAATGGTGAACCGCATTTAGGATGAACTAAAAACGCGGTAAATTGTAACACGCTCCGCAAAATGCGTGTTAATTAAAACTATTTAGCATAAAATGAAATCGCCGTGCGGTTAATTAAATAACGCACCCAGGGGGTCAATACAATATATGACATATGAGCCTTACGTTTGGCGTTACAATTTGTGAATATAATGGTTTACGTTTACAATTAGCTTACAATACAGTAGAGACTAGTTAATCGGCAACCCCGTTCATCTGGTGATTCTTGCATGTGGAAGTGTGCCTGTGCCTATAACCCGACCTTGAAAAAAATTGTTATTGTTATAGTAAAAATTGTTATAGTAATAATATGTATAGAAGTGCTTAATTTTAGAATGTAAGTAAAATTGCAGTGCCCTAGCAGGGTATCATGTACCTACTTATAATTATATTTTAACATCCACTGTACAATGAACATGATTATTGCAATAAATGAAATGAAATGAAATGAAATGAAATGCTCGGTCGGTGATAGAGACAAAACAACTCTTTTTAACCCCCGACGCAAAAAGAGGGGTGTTATAAGTTTAACGTGTCTGTCTGTGTATATCTGTATCTGTGTATCTGTCTGTGGTATCGTAGCGCCCAAACGGATAAACCGATTTTCGTTTAGTTTTTTTTTGTGTCATAGATAATTTTATCCCGACTGTTCTTAGTCATATTTCATGAAAATCTGTTCAGCCGTTTGAAGATCATCAGCCAGTCGGGGTTTTTTTTTTAATTTTAATTTTATTTATTTTCTCTTATACCTAGGTATTGCAATAACGCTATCTTTCTGTAGCATGTCAAGGCCCTTGGGTGCACCACTTTAAAACGCCTCTTTTTTGCGAGTTAAGGTTGATCAAGGTAGCGTTTCTGGCTGCATCGACTACTAGGAAAGTGCCACCTCTTAATACGCAGCTATTATGTTATCCTCTTTGGAAACAGTCTCTCAAAACGAACGCGAATTTCAATTTAGAATGCGAAATGGCAAGCCAGGTTGCCCTCTTAAAAAATGAAATATGGTAATTTGTTTTGAACGCCATAGTTAAACATTAAAAAAATATCTTTACTGTAATTGGGTAATTCTCTGGACCAATTCGACGAAAAATAATATCACTTCAGTTTGTAGCGTTGTCTGTCAGATACAATAATTTGCATAAAACCTACATTATATAGTGAATAAATTATGTAGTACTATGATTGATGTATGATGGAACCCAAGTTGACGTCATATATCTCGATTTCAGGAAAGCCTTTGATACAGTTGATAATGACGCTCTTTTGCTGAAGCTTAGGGATATTGGACTTAATTACAAACTACTCACGTTCTTCGCGGATTATTTAAGAGACAGGTCGCAATTTGTTAAGTACGGGCCGTTTGTATCGTCCCCCTATCACACCCGTTCTGTAGTGAGCCAGGGGTCAAGTCTCGGGCCTTTGCTTTTTCTAATAATGGTAAACGACCTTGTGAGCAACCTCCAGTACGCCAAAGGCCTATTATATGCAGACGACCTCATACTGGCGATGGAAATTGAGCGGGAGTCCGACTGCTTACTTCTTCAGCAGGACCTAGACCGAGTTTATCGCTGGAGCATCGCGAACAAACTTCACTTCAATAACAGCAAATGCCAAATAATGACATTTACCAGATGTCAAGGCCCTACCATATATAACTATGTAATGGAAGGTCAAGTTTTAAGTAGAGTCGACTCTGTTAAAGATCTGGGAATGAAGTTTGATCGCGAGCTGACATTCCGCGAGCATATAACCAGTCTCGCAAAAGAATCGTATCGGAGGTTAGGCTTCGTGACGAGAAACGTTAGGGACTTCCACAACTCCGGCGCCATCAAGCTCCTCTATACGGCTCTAATCCGCAGCAAACTCGAGGCTAGTGCCTGTGTTTGGAGTCCAAGTGAGGCCAAGTACAAGCTTATGTTGGAAAAAGTACAAAAAGCTTTTCTCCGCTTTTTGTACAAAAAGCTGTATAGGTACACCCATACATGTACCCGAATAAGTTTTTGCTTGGCGTCCTGGGCTTCAATTCCCTCGAAGTACGTAGACTGTTTTATCGTGCCTCCGAACAAATCTCGTCGGCGCACGTATATCCAGCTGTCGGACGGCACAGCCCCGCGCGCGACCGCCGCGCGCCGCCACGCACCGCTCTGCGACATGGTCGCGACGCTCAATGGTCTCCTGCGTTCTGACCCAGAATTGGATATTTTTGTAGATAGCCTACCAAGGCTCACGTCCAGATGCCTCTCTTATTATGAGAATGTATAGTGAGAATGAAAGTTTATTCTTATATGCCTAAGACTCTATGTAATTAATTCATATTTAATCTCATTACAAGTGTAATTGGTTGTTACCGTTCTTGTTAATAAATAAATGATACATATAACCAACATGACATCATTCATACATGATTAAACATCACTAATAAAAGCGAAAAAACAAACGAATATACCTAAGCTCAACACATTGTACCCTTACAAATTATCTCAAATCAGAAAACACGATAAAAATAAGGCAGCCATTTTGTATAACAGCATCAGCGGTGTCGTAATCCATTACGGGCATTGTGTTCGCAGTACAATGCGCGCATCGCAGCGTGCCATCACGGCACGTCGGCGCGGACGAGTAATGCACCGTGCGGGGCGCCTAGAAATATTACGCTTCTGTGACTGGCCGTTGTTTCCATGTTGGCATTAGATTTTAGAAGTGAAAACTTCTTTAGCGGCGCTGACTGAGCACTTTTTGTGATGGAGAAAAATGCTTAAACTCGCGACAGAGTTGTAAGGTCTTAATATAGTAGACGGAAGTACGCCTAGGACGCTCTACGACCAGCTCAGTTGACCCCTCCTAATATCGTAAGCGTAAGACGGACACGTAAGGAGGTCTCAATATAGTGGACGCAAGTACGCCTAGGACGTTTTACGACCAGCTAAGTTGACCCCTCCTAATATCGTAAGCGTAAGACGGACATGTGACCTGAATACAAATAAGTACTAACAAATGATTTTATCCTCCTCTTTTTCTACCGGGTGAAAATGTATGCCTGCGCCTGCTGTTTCGTTTAGGCGGCGCAGGGTGCTTGCGCGGATGTGCGTGTGTGTTTGGTTTTCACTTCTGCCGGCACTCCCGGAGTGCAACCTGTTGTTTTTTTTAATTTAAGAATAAGCGTCACTGTGCGCTTTTCATACGGTTTTTTAGGTTAGTTTAAACCACTTAAACTCATCTTGGCGCGCGGCTTTATAAGGTCCTAACAAATAAGATAGGTATATACCGGTACCAACACTTTTAGAGATTTCATAATTACGTCAAGACTTTAACGCTCGTTTAATACGACATTTAAGTATGCTATACTTAATTTCTTGAATAAACTGTGAACTGACGGCTAGAGCGCATCAGAAATCATCACGTCAAATAAACCTGTCTTTATTTTTATTTTGGTCCTATGATAGCTAACGTGTGTCAGCTCGAGCGCGCACTTTGATATTATTTTTAGTGTCCGACCGAAATATGCTAAGCTAGCCTAATGTAGCAGTGATTAGAGCGCCACGCCCCCGCCATGTCATGTCAGCCACATCGCTCTAATGTTAAATTCACTCGCTCCTTTGACACACCCTCTCTGTGTTAAGGTATGTTACTTGTGCTGATATAATTGATTTAGATTGGTATTTGGTTCGGAATGCTGGCCTTTCAAAAAGCAACAATCCGACCAACTTCACGTGGCTGAAATGCGAATGCTTAGGTGGTCCGGCGGAGTCGCACTCCTGGATAAAATGCCAAATCGCTACATCAGGGGCACATTCAAAATAAGACCCGTATAGGACAAATTAATGGAGACACGACTCCGATGGTATGGTCATGTCATGAGAAGGCCGGAAGATGACACGACTCAAAAAGTGCTAGAGCATATGACAGTACCGAAGAAGCTTGGACGACCCCGACTTATGTACCTCTACATGGATGTTGGTAGTTAATAAGGACTTAAAAATAAGGATATAGACCCATCGCCGACCTAGAACAGATATAACTGGAGACAATTGATTAGGAGAGCCCGGGCTGAAAGCCTCTTCTAATTCGTACAAAATAAGCAAAAATTTTGAATGTTAAATGTTTAGTTTAACAGTTTTAGTAATATGTATATTATCTCTCTGTAACTTTTATTATCCATCTACCTATATCTATACATCTATAATTCCTAAAATAATCTCTAAAATTCCAGCCAGTATCATAAGAAAGGCTTTTCTGTCCAGGGTAATCTCAGGATCCGCTGCATCGATTTAAACTATTTTTGGTATACATGTTGTCACGAAACGTCGCCTCCCAATTGCTTGAGAGGCGAAGTTACCGAGTAGTTTGGGTTAGAGTTAAAGGAAGAAAATTCAGGGTCAAGGTAAGTTGATTTATTTGTCTCTAACTAGAACCTAGAACATCATCATAACACTTACAAAAGGAAATTTAAAGGAACGGCGAGTATGAAGGAAACGTTAGCGGTGGCGGAGGTTAACAAAGGTGTTAACGTGGCGGTTAAAAGTGGCGTTAGTGATGGCCGGCGTTCGGGGCCGCAGAACACTGTAGCAGAGGCGGCTAGGGGCCGCGGAGCACCGTAGCGGAGGCGGCTAGGGGCCGCGGAGCACTGTAGCAAAGGCGGCTAGGGGCCGCGGAGCAGGACAGCAGAGGCGGCTAGAGGCCGTGGAGCAACAAACGTGGCAAGGAGCCGCGAGCACCGTAGTAGAAGAGGCTCAGGGTCTCTGAGCACCATAGCCGTAGTGGTTCAGTTCAGCAGCGTAGTGAAGATGGCTCAGCGCCTCAGATCGATGTGGTAAAGTCACCCAATACAAAGCCTCGAGGTAGCGTGGTAAAGGTGGCCCAGGGCCACGGAACAGCGTAGCAGGGGTTTTAAGGCTCCCAATTACTTTGCGCGAGGTCTTCTTGAGGTGCGGGGCCTGGCTTGGCCCCGCACAGACCAATGTCGTAGTTGACTTGTTGAAGTCTAGACGAGAACTGCCGTTGTTTGGCTTTGTACGTCTTTTATATCCGTCCGTTCCGTTGTTCTAGAATATCTAGTTCCAAATTTACAATTTCGAAATTATGAACTACCAGCAACCTATTTTGACTCGAAAGTAAGTTAAACCTCGCCTTAAAACGCGATTGACAAGTTACGTTTCTATGACAATGTTACACTGCTGAAATGTAAATAAATATGTCAAACAATCAGATTAGTAAGAAAATTGCAAATTAAGCTATAAATATAAACAGAGAATGAGCTGAATTAACTATTGGTAAGTAGGAGACACGTTTTAACGCGTCCCGTAGCCCGAGAAATATAGGAAATTACAATTTTCATACTTAACAACAATGTTTCACGTTACAGCTTGTTACAAACGGAATCCGAATGCATATTCTTATGGAAAACGGAAGTAATAGAGGAGGTACGAAATACTACGACCAGGACCCGTCGTTACAGCACAAGTCCATAGGCATATTTTTAAGGAAAATGCCCGTAATAGAAGGGGAACGAAGTACTGGAATCCAGGATTCGAGACCAAGCATGTTTCATCATGTATGCTACATTACCCCAAAAACCAGGGAAAAAAAAACTTTTTCGTAGTCTAGTGAAGGAAAAGTTTTTTTTTTTTTAATATCGTACAGCTATATTAATGGGTGTGCAGAATGGGATGAAGTGCAAAAAATGAAGAAATAAAAATAAAGGAATTCCCGTCCTTGCATACAACTCTTTCACACCATACAGACAAACCTTCATACATCTCTGACATGGGTAAGGGGATGTGGTTCACATTCTATGACGCACACTCCTTAGGAAAACCTTTCCATGACCTAAGGCTTATTTTTAGGGAGTAGTCAGCCGCTCCACTAGAAAGAAAAAGGATGATTAAAACGACCTAAGGCTTATTTAACGAGTTAGTCTACCGCTCAACTATATACAGGCCTAGTCGGTTTAGAGCCGACTAGAGAAGTGTTGGTTTAGAGCCAACAAGTTTGTGGTAGGGGTAGGCCTACCACAAGTAGAGATTTGACCATAAGGCTTATTTTTACAGAGTTGGACGACCGCTCTGGAGTTATGGTTGGTTTAGAGCCAACCATAAGAATTAAAAAAGAATACAAAAGATGAAGATAAGAAGACGCAAAGCGAGTAATCGCACACGCGGCATAGTAGATGCCTAAAAAAAAAAAAGTTAATGTGATAAATGAGATAATGAGACATGAAGATGATTGCAGCACACCTCGGTCGCAGGTTGGGGTCAGAAGAGCAATTTTGTTACTTAATTTAGAGCTGTAAAGAGTAGAATATTGTAAGCTTAGATATAAAAATATGCTAGTATAAAAATTAATATAAGAATAAGTGTAACAAAGATATATAAGTATTTGCTATAAAAGAAAAAGACGTGCCATGATGATGTTCTTAGTTTGTAGAATAAGAAGTTAAAAACTGTAGGTAGTAATTTCGAATACGTAAGATGCCAATCGAGTAAACTATTTATAGACTGCTATGTTGTCTTTTTTTTTTTGAATTTTGGAGTGAGACAAATACAAAACCCGTTGGGCGCCAAAAACTGTCACGAAACGTCGCCTCCCAATTGCTTGAGAGGCGAAGTTACCGAGTAGTTTGGGTTAGAGTTAAAGGAAGAAAATTCAGGGTCGAGGTAAGTTGATTTATTTGTCTCTAACTAGAACCTAGAACATCATCATAACACTTACAAAAGGAAATTTAAAGGAACGGCGAGTATGAAGGAAACGTTAGCGGTGGCGGAGGTTAACAAAGGTGTTAACGTGGCGGTTAAAAGTGGCGTTAGTGATGGCCGGCGTTCGGGGCCGCAGAACACTGTAGCAGAGGCGGCTAGGGGCCGCGGAGCACCGTAGCGGAGGCGGCTAGGGGCCGCGGAGCACTGTAGCAAAGGCGGCTAGGGGCCGCGGAGCAGGACAGCAGAGGCGGCTAGAGGCCGTGGAGCAACAAACGTGGCAAGGAGCCGCGAGCACCGTAGTAGAAGAGGCTCAGGGTCTCTGAGCACCATAGCCGTAGTGGTTCAGTTCAGCAGCGTAGTGAAGATGGCTCAGCGCCTCAGATCGATGTGGTAAAGTCACCCAATACAAAGCCTCGAGGTAGCGTGGTAAAGGTGGCCCAGGGCCACGGAACAGCGTAGCAGGGGTTTTAAGGCTCCCAATTACTTTGCGCGAGGTCTTCTTGAGGTGCGGGGCCTGGCTTGGCCCCGCACAGACCAATGTCGTAGTTGACTTGTTGAAGTCTAGACGAGAACTGCCGTTGTTTGGCTTTGTACGTCTTTTATATCCGTCCGTTCCGTTGTTCTAGAATATCTAGTTCCAAATTTACAATTTCGAAATTATGAACTACCAGCAACCTATTTTGACTCGAAAGTAAGTTAAACCTCGCCTTAAAACGCGATTGACAAGTTACGTTTCTATGACAATGTTACACTGCTGAAATGTAAATAAATATGTCAAACAATCAGATTAGTAAGAAAATTGCAAATTAAGCTATAAATATAAACAGAGAATGAGCTGAATTAACTATTGGTAAGTAGGAGACACGTTTTAACGCGTCCCGTAGCCCGAGAAATATAGGAAATTACAATTTTCATACTTAACAACAATGTTTCACGTTACAGCTTGTTACAAACGGAATCCGAATGCATATTCTTATGGAAAACGGAAGTAATAGAGGAGGTACGAAATACTACGACCAGGACCCGTCGTTACAGCACAAGTCCATAGGCATATTTTTAAGGAAAATGCCCGTAATAGAAGGGGAACGAAGTACTGGAATCCAGGATTCGAGACCAAGCATGTTTCATCATGTATGCTACATTACCCCAAAAACCAGGGAAAAAAAAACTTTTTCGTAGTCTAGTGAAGGAAAAGTTTTTTTTTTTTTAATATCGTACAGCTATATTAATGGGTGTGCAGAATGGGATGAAGTGCAAAAAATGAAGAAATAAAAATAAAGGAATTCCCGTCCTTGCATACAACTCTTTCACACCATACAGACAAACCTTCATACATCTCTGACATGGGTAAGGGGATGTGGTTCACATTCTATGACGCACACTCCTTAGGAAAACCTTTCCATGACCTAAGGCTTATTTTTAGGGAGTAGTCAGCCGCTCCACTAGAAAGAAAAAGGATGATTAAAACGACCTAAGGCTTATTTAACGAGTTAGTCTACCGCTCAACTATATACAGGCCTAGTCGGTTTAGAGCCGACTAGAGAAGTGTTGGTTTAGAGCCAACAAGTTTGTGGTAGGGGTAGGCCTACCACAAGTAGAGATTTGACCATAAGGCTTATTTTTACAGAGTTGGACGACCGCTCTGGAGTTATGGTTGGTTTAGAGCCAACCATAAGAATTAAAAAAGAATACAAAAGATGAAGATAAGAAGACGCAAAGCGAGTAATCGCACACGCGGCATAGTAGATGCCTAAAAAAAAAAAAGTTAATGTGATAAATGAGATAATGAGACATGAAGATGATTGCAGCACACCTCGGTCGCAGGTTGGGGTCAGAAGAGCAATTTTGTTACTTAATTTAGAGCTGTAAAGAGTAGAATATTGTAAGCTTAGATATAAAAATATGCTAGTATAAAAATTAATATAAGAATAAGTGTAACAAAGATATATAAGTATTTGCTATAAAAGAAAAAGACGTGCCATGATGATGTTCTTAGTTTGTAGAATAAGAAGTTAAAAACTGTAGGTAGTAATTTCGAATACGTAAGATGCCAATCGAGTAAACTATTTATAGACTGCTATGTTGTCTTTTTTTTTTTGAATTTTGGAGTGAGACAAATACAAAACCCGTTGGGCGCCAAAAACTGTCACGAAACGTCGCCTCCCAATTGCTTGAGAGGCGAAGTTACCGAGTAGTTTGGGTTAGAGTTAAAGGAAGAAAATTCAGGGTCGAGGTAAGTTGATTTATTTGTCTCTAACTAGAACCTAGAACATCATCATAACACTTACAAAAGGAAATTTAAAGGAACGGCGAGTATGAAGGAAACGTTAGCGGTGGCGGAGGTTAACAAAGGTGTTAACGTGGCGGTTAAAAGTGGCGTTAGTGATGGCCGGCGTTCGGGGCCGCAGAACACTGTAGCAGAGGCGGCTAGGGGCCGCGGAGCACCGTAGCGGAGGCGGCTAGGGGCCGCGGAGCACTGTAGCAAAGGCGGCTAGGGGCCGCGGAGCAGGACAGCAGAGGCGGCTAGAGGCCGTGGAGCAACAAACGTGGCAAGGAGCCGCGAGCACCGTAGTAGAAGAGGCTCAGGGTCTCTGAGCACCATAGCCGTAGTGGTTCAGTTCAGCAGCGTAGTGAAGATGGCTCAGCGCCTCAGATCGATGTGGTAAAGTCACCCAATACAAAGCCTCGAGGTAGCGTGGTAAAGGTGGCCCAGGGCCACGGAACAGCGTAGCAGGGGTTTTAAGGCTCCCAATTACTTTGCGCGAGGTCTTCTTGAGGTGCGGGGCCTGGCTTGGCCCCGCACAGACCAATGTCGTAGTTGACTTGTTGAAGTCTAGACGAGAACTGCCGTTGTTTGGCTTTGTACGTCTTTTATATCCGTCCGTTCCGTTGTTCTAGAATATCTAGTTCCAAATTTACAATTTCGAAATTATGAACTACCAGCAACCTATTTTGACTCGAAAGTAAGTTAAACCTCGCCTTAAAACGCGATTGACAAGTTACGTTTCTATGACAATGTTACACTGCTGAAATGTAAATAAATATGTCAAACAATCAGATTAGTAAGAAAATTGCAAATTAAGCTATAAATATAAACAGAGAATGAGCTGAATTAACTATTGGTAAGTAGGAGACACGTTTTAACGCGTCCCGTAGCCCGAGAAATATAGGAAATTACAATTTTCATACTTAACAACAATGTTTCACGTTACAGCTTGTTACAAACGGAATCCGAATGCATATTCTTATGGAAAACGGAAGTAATAGAGGAGGTACGAAATACTACGACCAGGACCCGTCGTTACAGCACAAGTCCATAGGCATATTTTTAAGGAAAATGCCCGTAATAGAAGGGGAACGAAGTACTGGAATCCAGGATTCGAGACCAAGCATGTTTCATCATGTATGCTACATTACCCCAAAAACCAGGGAAAAAAAAACTTTTTCGTAGTCTAGTGAAGGAAAAGTTTTTTTTTTTTTAATATCGTACAGCTATATTAATGGGTGTGCAGAATGGGATGAAGTGCAAAAAATGAAGAAATAAAAATAAAGGAATTCCCGTCCTTGCATACAACTCTTTCACACCATACAGACAAACCTTCATACATCTCTGACATGGGTAAGGGGATGTGGTTCACATTCTATGACGCACACTCCTTAGGAAAACCTTTCCATGACCTAAGGCTTATTTTTAGGGAGTAGTCAGCCGCTCCACTAGAAAGAAAAAGGATGATTAAAACGACCTAAGGCTTATTTAACGAGTTAGTCTACCGCTCAACTATATACAGGCCTAGTCGGTTTAGAGCCGACTAGAGAAGTGTTGGTTTAGAGCCAACAAGTTTGTGGTAGGGGTAGGCCTACCACAAGTAGAGATTTGACCATAAGGCTTATTTTTACAGAGTTGGACGACCGCTCTGGAGTTATGGTTGGTTTAGAGCCAACCATAAGAATTAAAAAAGAATACAAAAGATGAAGATAAGAAGACGCAAAGCGAGTAATCGCACACGCGGCATAGTAGATGCCTAAAAAAAAAAAAGTTAATGTGATAAATGAGATAATGAGACATGAAGATGATTGCAGCACACCTCGGTCGCAGGTTGGGGTCAGAAGAGCAATTTTGTTACTTAATTTAGAGCTGTAAAGAGTAGAATATTGTAAGCTTAGATATAAAAATATGCTAGTATAAAAATTAATATAAGAATAAGTGTAACAAAGATATATAAGTATTTGCTATAAAAGAAAAAGACGTGCCATGATGATGTTCTTAGTTTGTAGAATAAGAAGTTAAAAACTGTAGGTAGTAATTTCGAATACGTAAGATGCCAATCGAGTAAACTATTTATAGACTGCTATGTTGTCTTTTTTTTTTTGAATTTTGGAGTGAGACAAATACAAAACCCGTTGGGCGCCAAAAACTGTCACGAAACGTCGCCTCCCAATTGCTTGAGAGGCGAAGTTACCGAGTAGTTTGGGTTAGAGTTAAAGGAAGAAAATTCAGGGTCGAGGTAAGTTGATTTATTTGTCTCTAACTAGAACCTAGAACATCATCATAACACTTACAAAAGGAAATTTAAAGGAACGGCGAGTATGAAGGAAACGTTAGCGGTGGCGGAGGTTAACAAAGGTGTTAACGTGGCGGTTAAAAGTGGCGTTAGTGATGGCCGGCGTTCGGGGCCGCAGAACACTGTAGCAGAGGCGGCTAGGGGCCGCGGAGCACCGTAGCGGAGGCGGCTAGGGGCCGCGGAGCACTGTAGCAAAGGCGGCTAGGGGCCGCGGAGCAGGACAGCAGAGGCGGCTAGAGGCCGTGGAGCAACAAACGTGGCAAGGAGCCGCGAGCACCGTAGTAGAAGAGGCTCAGGGTCTCTGAGCACCATAGCCGTAGTGGTTCAGTTCAGCAGCGTAGTGAAGATGGCTCAGCGCCTCAGATCGATGTGGTAAAGTCACCCAATACAAAGCCTCGAGGTAGCGTGGTAAAGGTGGCCCAGGGCCACGGAACAGCGTAGCAGGGGTTTTAAGGCTCCCAATTACTTTGCGCGAGGTCTTCTTGAGGTGCGGGGCCTGGCTTGGCCCCGCACAGACCAATGTCGTAGTTGACTTGTTGAAGTCTAGACGAGAACTGCCGTTGTTTGGCTTTGTACGTCTTTTATATCCGTCCGTTCCGTTGTTCTAGAATATCTAGTTCCAAATTTACAATTTCGAAATTATGAACTACCAGCAACCTATTTTGACTCGAAAGTAAGTTAAACCTCGCCTTAAAACGCGATTGACAAGTTACGTTTCTATGACAATGTTACACTGCTGAAATGTAAATAAATATGTCAAACAATCAGATTAGTAAGAAAATTGCAAATTAAGCTATAAATATAAACAGAGAATGAGCTGAATTAACTATTGGTAAGTAGGAGACACGTTTTAACGCGTCCCGTAGCCCGAGAAATATAGGAAATTACAATTTTCATACTTAACAACAATGTTTCACGTTACAGCTTGTTACAAACGGAATCCGAATGCATATTCTTATGGAAAACGGAAGTAATAGAGGAGGTACGAAATACTACGACCAGGACCCGTCGTTACAGCACAAGTCCATAGGCATATTTTTAAGGAAAATGCCCGTAATAGAAGGGGAACGAAGTACTGGAATCCAGGATTCGAGACCAAGCATGTTTCATCATGTATGCTACATTACCCCAAAAACCAGGGAAAAAAAAACTTTTTCGTAGTCTAGTGAAGGAAAAGTTTTTTTTTTTTTAATATCGTACAGCTATATTAATGGGTGTGCAGAATGGGATGAAGTGCAAAAAATGAAGAAATAAAAATAAAGGAATTCCCGTCCTTGCATACAACTCTTTCACACCATACAGACAAACCTTCATACATCTCTGACATGGGTAAGGGGATGTGGTTCACATTCTATGACGCACACTCCTTAGGAAAACCTTTCCATGACCTAAGGCTTATTTTTAGGGAGTAGTCAGCCGCTCCACTAGAAAGAAAAAGGATGATTAAAACGACCTAAGGCTTATTTAACGAGTTAGTCTACCGCTCAACTATATACAGGCCTAGTCGGTTTAGAGCCGACTAGAGAAGTGTTGGTTTAGAGCCAACAAGTTTGTGGTAGGGGTAGGCCTACCACAAGTAGAGATTTGACCATAAGGCTTATTTTTACAGAGTTGGACGACCGCTCTGGAGTTATGGTTGGTTTAGAGCCAACCATAAGAATTAAAAAAGAATACAAAAGATGAAGATAAGAAGACGCAAAGCGAGTAATCGCACACGCGGCATAGTAGATGCCTAAAAAAAAAAAAGTTAATGTGATAAATGAGATAATGAGACATGAAGATGATTGCAGCACACCTCGGTCGCAGGTTGGGGTCAGAAGAGCAATTTTGTTACTTAATTTAGAGCTGTAAAGAGTAGAATATTGTAAGCTTAGATATAAAAATATGCTAGTATAAAAATTAATATAAGAATAAGTGTAACAAAGATATATAAGTATTTGCTATAAAAGAAAAAGACGTGCCATGATGATGTTCTTAGTTTGTAGAATAAGAAGTTAAAAACTGTAGGTAGTAATTTCGAATACGTAAGATGCCAATCGAGTAAACTATTTATAGACTGCTATGTTGTCTTTTTTTTTTTGAATTTTGGAGTGAGACAAATACAAAACCCGTTGGGCGCCAAAAACTGTCACGAAACGTCGCCTCCCAATTGCTTGAGAGGCGAAGTTACCGAGTAGTTTGGGTTAGAGTTAAAGGAAGAAAATTCAGGGTCGAGGTAAGTTGATTTATTTGTCTCTAACTAGAACCTAGAACATCATCATAACACTTACAAAAGGAAATTTAAAGGAACGGCGAGTATGAAGGAAACGTTAGCGGTGGCGGAGGTTAACAAAGGTGTTAACGTGGCGGTTAAAAGTGGCGTTAGTGATGGCCGGCGTTCGGGGCCGCAGAACACTGTAGCAGAGGCGGCTAGGGGCCGCGGAGCACCGTAGCGGAGGCGGCTAGGGGCCGCGGAGCACTGTAGCAAAGGCGGCTAGGGGCCGCGGAGCAGGACAGCAGAGGCGGCTAGAGGCCGTGGAGCAACAAACGTGGCAAGGAGCCGCGAGCACCGTAGTAGAAGAGGCTCAGGGTCTCTGAGCACCATAGCCGTAGTGGTTCAGTTCAGCAGCGTAGTGAAGATGGCTCAGCGCCTCAGATCGATGTGGTAAAGTCACCCAATACAAAGCCTCGAGGTAGCGTGGTAAAGGTGGCCCAGGGCCACGGAACAGCGTAGCAGGGGTTTTAAGGCTCCCAATTACTTTGCGCGAGGTCTTCTTGAGGTGCGGGGCCTGGCTTGGCCCCGCACAGACCAATGTCGTAGTTGACTTGTTGAAGTCTAGACGAGAACTGCCGTTGTTTGGCTTTGTACGTCTTTTATATCCGTCCGTTCCGTTGTTCTAGAATATCTAGTTCCAAATTTACAATTTCGAAATTATGAACTACCAGCAACCTATTTTGACTCGAAAGTAAGTTAAACCTCGCCTTAAAACGCGATTGACAAGTTACGTTTCTATGACAATGTTACACTGCTGAAATGTAAATAAATATGTCAAACAATCAGATTAGTAAGAAAATTGCAAATTAAGCTATAAATATAAACAGAGAATGAGCTGAATTAACTATTGGTAAGTAGGAGACACGTTTTAACGCGTCCCGTAGCCCGAGAAATATAGGAAATTACAATTTTCATACTTAACAACAATGTTTCACGTTACAGCTTGTTACAAACGGAATCCGAATGCATATTCTTATGGAAAACGGAAGTAATAGAGGAGGTACGAAATACTACGACCAGGACCCGTCGTTACAGCACAAGTCCATAGGCATATTTTTAAGGAAAATGCCCGTAATAGAAGGGGAACGAAGTACTGGAATCCAGGATTCGAGACCAAGCATGTTTCCACAAATACAAGGTATGCTACATTACCCCAAAAACCAGGGAAAAAAAAACTTTTTCGTAGTCTAGTGAAGGAAAAGTTTTTTTTTTTTTAATATCGTACAGCTATATTAATGGGTGTGCAGAATGGGATGAAGTGCAAAAAATGAAGAAATAAAAATAAAGGAATTCCCGTCCTTGCATACAACTCTTTCACACCATACAGACAAACCTTCATACATCTCTGACATGGGTAAGGGGATGTGGTTCACATTCTATGACGCACACTCCTTAGGAAAACCTTTCCATGACCTAAGGCTTATTTTTAGGGAGTAGTCAGCCGCTCCACTAGAAAGAAAAAGGATGATTAAAACGACCTAAGGCTTATTTAACGAGTTAGTCTACCGCTCAACTATATACAGGCCTAGTCGGTTTAGAGCCGACTAGAGAAGTGTTGGTTTAGAGCCAACAAGTTTGTGGTAGGGGTAGGCCTACCACAAGTAGAGATTTGACCATAAGGCTTATTTTTACAGAGTTGGACGACCGCTCTGGAGTTATGGTTGGTTTAGAGCCAACCATAAGAATTAAAAAAGAATACAAAAGATGAAGATAAGAAGACGCAAAGCGAGTAATCGCACACGCGGCATAGTAGATGCCTAAAAAAAAAAAAAGTTAATGTGATAAATGAGATAATGAGACATGAAGATGATTGCAGCACACCTCGGTCGCAGGTTGGGGTCAGAAGAGCAATTTTGTTACTTAATTTAGAGCTGTAAAGAGTAGAATATTGTAAGCTTAGATATAAAAATATGCTAGTATAAAAATTAATATAAGAATAAGTGTAACAAAGATATATAAGTATTTGCTATAAAAGAAAAAGACGTGCCATGATGATGTTCTTAGTTTGTAGAATAAGAAGTTAAAAACTGTAGGTAGTAATTTCGAATACGTAAGATGCCAATCGAGTAAACTATTTATAGACTGCTATGTTGTCTTTTTTTTTTGAATTTTGGAGTGAGACAAATACAAAACCCGTTGGGCGCCAAAAACTGTCACGAAACGTCGCCTCCCAATTGCTTGAGAGGCGAAGTTACCGAGTAGTTTGGGTTAGAGTTAAAGGAAGAAAATTCAGGGTCGAGGTAAGTTGATTTATTTGTCTCTAACTAGAACCTAGAACATCATCATAACACTTACAAAAGGAAATTTAAAGGAACGGCGAGTATGAAGGAAACGTTAGCGGTGGCGGAGGTTAACAAAGGTGTTAACGTGGCGGTTAAAAGTGGCGTTAGTGATGGCCGGCGTTCGGGGCCGCAGAACACTGTAGCAGAGGCGGCTAGGGGCCGCGGAGCACCGTAGCGGAGGCGGCTAGGGGCCGCGGAGCACTGTAGCAAAGGCGGCTAGGGGCCGCGGAGCAGGACAGCAGAGGCGGCTAGAGGCCGTGGAGCAACAAACGTGGCAAGGAGCCGCGAGCACCGTAGTAGAAGAGGCTCAGGGTCTCTGAGCACCATAGCCGTAGTGGTTCAGTTCAGCAGCGTAGTGAAGATGGCTCAGCGCCTCAGATCGATGTGGTAAAGTCACCCAATACAAAGCCTCGAGGTAGCGTGGTAAAGGTGGCCCAGGGCCACGGAACAGCGTAGCAGGGGTTTTAAGGCTCCCAATTACTTTGCGCGAGGTCTTCTTGAGGTGCGGGGCCTGGCTTGGCCCCGCACAGACCAATGTCGTAGTTGACTTGTTGAAGTCTAGACGAGAACTGCCGTTGTTTGGCTTTGTACGTCTTTTATATCCGTCCATTCCGTTGTTCTAGAATATCTAGTTCCAAATTTACAATTTCGAAATTATGAACTACCAGCAACCTATTTTGACTCGAAAGTAAGTTAAACCTCGCCTTAAAACGCGATTGACAAGTTACGTTTCTATGACAATGTTACACTGCTGAAATGTAAATAAATATGTCAAACAATCAGATTAGTAAGAAAATTGCAAATTAAGCTATAAATATAAACAGAGAATGAGCTGAATTAACTATTGGTAAGTAGGAGACACGTTTTAACGCGTCCCGTAGCCCGAGAAATATAGGAAATTACAATTTTCATACTTAACAACAATGTTTCACGTTACAGCTTGTTACAAACGGAATCCGAATGCATATTCTTATGGAAAACGGAAGTAATAGAGGAGGTACGAAATACTACGACCAGGACCCGTCGTTACAGCACAAGTCCATAGGCATATTTTTAAGGAAAATGCCCGTAATAGAAGGGGAACGAAGTACTGGAATCCAGGATTCGAGACCAAGCATGTTTCCACAAATACAAGGTATGCTACAATGTATATTTTTATCCTCGCCAAAACTTAGGATACTTTTTATTCAAATGCAATAGTTAATCTTTTTTTCGAAATATGTGACCTCCTTGGATTTTAATTCATTTTTCATCGCTGCCATATCGGTCACTGTCTATGAAGTTAACGCAAGTCAACGCAACTTAAAAACTGTTAAAATGGGGTTCGCTATTCGCTCGAATGGAAGGAGGTAATGAAAGACAAGTACTTACACATAACAACAAAGAGCAAACTGTTCAACACCTGCATTCTACCAGTCTTAGCCTACGGAAGTGAAACATGGTCCTTAACAAAAAACACACTTGACAAGCTCTCCGTATGCCAACGTGCCATGGAAAGAAGTATGATGGGAGCCAACAGAAGGGACAGAATAAGGAACTCTATCATCAGAAATAAGACCAAGGTCCAGGATGTAACCTTAAAAATAAGAAGGCAAAAATGGAAGTGGGCTGGACACTTGATAAGGGGTAGAGAGAAATGGAGTAAAATTGTCACCCAGTGGTACCCAAGAGACGGGAAAAGGAAGAGAGGAAGACCACAGAAGCGTTGGGAAGATGATATCAGACAGGTAGCGGGAAAGACTTGGGGAAGAGTGGCTATAGAAAGAAAAGAGTGGAGAAGATTGGAGGAGGCCTTTGCCGCCCGGCAAACGGACACCCAGAAATGGAAAAAAAACGATATATACGACTTATTTGGATAAGACCGTAACATACTGTCCGATGGAAAGGCTATAATAATAATAATAAATAATAATAATTCGCTCGAATAATACATTGCCTAATTATTATCAGAATACTTTTGAAATAAAAAGAAAACGAATTGGTTTATTGCTATAAATAACTTATTGAAGACTGAATGTTATCGAAAAATAGGCTTGGTTGCTGTTCTCGCAGGTTCGACATGCAGCATAGTGACACCCTGGTGCTTGCCCTATAGATCCTGCCGGTTGGGAGTACTCGCTGCTAAAAGGTTCTCTTGGCGGTCTACTACATATTTATAAATCAAATTGTTCGAGAAAAACCTAATATCAACGTTGGCCCTAAATCGTCGTTTGTAAATAAGCAGAACTCAGCAGGTTACTTTACTGCCAAGCATGTCAAAGGGTCTTTGACCAAGTTTGGCCTAACAAGAGCTAGCAGCAAGCTATACTAGAAAGAGCTCACAGAAGAAAAAATCACTATAATGGCTGAGGTCCGTATCAAGTCGATGTAAAGGCAAGCTTCGTGCTATCAAGTAAGGTTCATTTTCAGTCTTTTGCTACGAAGACTGGCGTGTGAGGCACAACTTACAGAATCTACTGTGGTGGTGAATAGGTTAAGAATCTTATTCCTTCCCACAACAAGTACTCGTTCATTAATGGAATAAACCACTTTATCATGGACGCAAGGATATTTTGTTGTTCCCAGCTTTGACTGTATAATGGAGCAGTAAGCAAATTTCAATATTTTAATATTTATAAGCTATTCGTTTGTTATTGGGCCCGTCTCTACCGCAGCGTGTTTCATGAGATTTGCTCTTAATACACATTGCTTATGAACATTGGGTGATTATCAAAATACGAGGTCGATACGTAAATTCTCGGATACCAGGAAGAGCGAAATATTGCGAGCATGAAAAGAGGAGAGCTTTATTTCTGAGCATGATTGGTTTTGAGTTTTGTTATATTTTAATTAAAACTTAATTTTGGTATGGGGTGGTGCAGTTACTGGCGATTTTAATGTAATTTGAAACTAGGGTGTCGATTAAGAAGCCTCCAAAGATTGACTTTTCGAGGTATAGGTGTACTGTTTTTAACTGAGACCGCGTCAGTGACGGGAGATCGGCAAAAGGGGCATAACTTATTTATAAATACGCGGCGAGACCTTTTATTTATAAAACTAGCTTCTGCCCGCGACTTCATCCGCGTAAATTTCCACTGCCTATTTCATCCCTTCGGGGTATGATTTTCGGCATATTGCGTAAATTTCTTTATGTTAATCCAGTTCCAGGCTAATAAACTCGTTGTATTCTGAGTTTCATCATAATCGGTTCAGTCGTTTTTGCGCCATTGAGTATTGAACTGTCACTCAGAAGTTACGCCGTTTAGATTAGATGTTTGGATATGTTTGTACATTATTAGGGTGTACATATAAGACAAATCACGTTCTCTCTCCGGTATTACGTAATCAGCTTAATTTAGTCGTGGACTGTAATTAATTGCCACGACCGCGTAATATCGTAGTTTGATGACTGATATTACGCTATAAGTCAAAAGGGGTTAATTAGGGATAAGCCTCAGACAGCGTGTTCCCGGCTGTGAGGGAGTCCGGGGTTCGAGAGGGTTCAGGTTCGAATATTGGCGAAGGAAATACACTCAAGAATCACTGTAAACTGCAAGCCGCTGTGGATGAATAAAACGCGAAGGATTATCAATTATATGTACACTTTATAAGACAGGACATACAAAAAGGCAGAGAGCTATTTACATTTTTAGCAACAAGAACTATTTACATTGTATTTACCAAAGCGAGAGAAAAATCAATAATGAAAACAAAACACTCGCGCTGATCTGGTTGGCCGCGTTGCCAGCTCGCCAGTCAGCGCGCGTGGACCCCTAGAAGCTCCGATCCCGCCGTTCTTGAAAATACATACCTAAACTTGCCCGACTCACTAGGGTTGCTTCTGTATTGATTCTGAATTTTAAAAAGGAGTAGGTAATAGTTATAACTTTACAGACATTCCGACATCGATTCGTCGCGACTAAGCTCTGTCCGAGACTGTCCGAGAATGCCTGTAAATGTAATGTCTGTGTGCGTGCGGCGAAAATGGCACTTTGTACTGAGCGAACTCTCTGCTCCGGCGCGCGCCGCCGCTATTTACTTTGTGATTGAGGTTAGTGAGCACGTCATTTCATTTCATTTCATTTATTCAAGCCATAAATTGTTATTTACAATTTTACCCATAGGGTGTAGCTATAATAATTTTACACAATAAGTACATAATAATTATAATAGTCAAAATGGTAGATAATAATAACATCATGTCAAAAAATAAAATTAAAAATACCATCAGAAACAAATTGTCCACAAATTATAAATCAATATTACATTATAAATCATTAACAATAATAATAAATTAATATACATCAATATTCATATTCAATTGTCAAGATTAGCAATGTTATTAAAAAATTCATTAAGATTATACGGACATGAGGCAATCAGGTACTTCTGTAATGCTAGCAAAAATTTATTGTAAGTCAGGGTCTTCATCTTAAGTGGCAAAGCATTATAATCCTTAGCAGCTACAAATCTAGGACATCGCTTGTAGCCGCTCATTTTAGCAACAGGAGCACGTACATCGCATGAGAATAATATGTTTAGTCTGTCACTTTTAAAGTCCGTTTTTGCGGGAAATTTGTCCTGGTGCCGTCTTACTAGCTTACATAGTTCAATGACGTAAAGTGATGTTAGTGTTGGTATTTCCAATTTTTTGAAAAATGGTCTACAAGACACACGATTTGACTTAACACCAGCCAAAATACGCACACACCGCTTTTGCAACCTGAACAGTCGAATTACGTCTGAACATCCACCCCAAATCGCTAAGCCATAGAGGATATGGGACTGGATAAAGGCATAGTAAGATTGTATTACCGCTGTTTTTGTCGATGTCCTTGCTAAGATTCTTAAAGCAAACGTGAAACTACTGAGTTTGCTAACAAGATAATCAACATGTTTCTTCCAGTCTTGCTTACTATCGACATTTATCCCAAGAAACTTTGTGTCATCTACTACTTCGACACTACCACCATTTAATTTAATATTATCAATAACAACTTTACCTGTCCTTAGATTCCGGACATGTACTAACTTCGTTTTATTGATGTTAGTGGTTAAGTTCATGCCTGAAAGCCAATAAACTATCGTTTCGAGGGTATTTGTAATCAAGTTACTGAGGTTTGCAGTGTCATTACGCCTAAATCTAATGAGTACTGTGACATCGTCAGCAAACATTATTAACTTATGAGGTAACAACTTGGGTAAGAAATTTATATATAAGAGGAACAGGATGGGTCCCAAAATGCTTCCTTGGGGTACCCCATGCTCCAAACGTGAATTCTTAGATCTATGTTCGACTATAGAGTGTGTCTTGTGGTCTAATGAAGTAACTACAACGCATTGTTCTCGTTCTTTAAGGTATGATTCAAACCACTTGTTGCCTAAACCGCGGACACCATATCGATTTAACACCTCTAACATAATATCATAATTTACACAGTCAAACGCCTTTGATAAGTCTAACATGATTGCTATGACATTTTCTTGTTGATTTAGGGCTTCAGAAATAAAGTCTGTCATTTCAAATAAGGCGTCAGATGTTGAAATTCCTTTTTGAAAACCAAATTGCTCCAGTGCAATGATTTTACGGGAAGCCAGGTATGTACAAAGCCGATTGGCCATTATTTTTTCATAAATTTTAGAGAGTATCGTCAGAAGAGCTATCGGTCTATAGTTGCTGACATCGAGTTTACTTCCTTGCTTGTGGAGAGGCTTTATATTAGCTAATTTTAATCTTGAAGGAAAAATTCCATCAGACAGAGATAAGTTGACAAGGAATAACAGCGGCTCTAAAATTTGGCAAGCAATCCACTTTATTACTTTTGTTGATATACCATCAACACCACAAGATTTCTTGTTTTTAAGACTCAAGATAATTTTTAACAGTTCATCTTTACTTACAGGGGTAACAAACATAGTAGTGGGCTCAAAGGGTGGCCAACAATGGGTAGGTATACAAAGTGTATATAGTGCGGGCCATCCACGACGACGCGCCCCTCCACAGCGAATATCATACTAATCTGTGCGCAAGTTGTACGGCTTGGGCTGTGGAGGGCCGCGCCTTCGTAGATGGCGCGCACTATACATTATTTTTGCTATTGAGTGTAGTTGTACGAAAGGGACTGCCATCTGGCCTTCCAACCCAGCGGGAAACTAGACCTTGTTGGGATAGGTACATAAAGTGCCAATAAGGTGTAATTTCCGTAACAACTCAATTAGAAATTGTCCTTATATTAACATCGTAAACTGATTTTGCTTGGGACCGGGACACATAGTTTGGTCAAAACTTTGAAAACACCTATTGGTATAGGGTGTATTCAGGATGGACATGTGTGGCCGACTGCAAAAGAGAACGATGCTAAAAGATAAAACGGGATAGGTAACTAGTACAGTTCGACTCTTTAGGACTCTTTGTAGGCACTCGAAATTATTTTGGCTACAATGTCAAGCAATTCATAACCATACAACCATACCTATAGGTATGTAAAACGTTTGTCAAAGATATGACACCAACCTGGATAGACAAAAGAGGGCAAAAAGGAGAGATAACTTTCTTACGAAGGGGTTATTATGCATATAGGCACCAAAATGCAAATGCTATGAGATCATCATTAGAAGATTTCCATTTCAAAATCTTCAATTTCAATACACAATCTGAAGGTGATATTTATTTTCACTAACCTTAGCGTACGATTGTACGTACTTTGTCGACACGATCTTCTACAAAACACTAACCTTATAAATAAAAGATACTGCTAAATTCTTTACTCATAGTCTAAGTGTCTAAAATAACCAATCTAAATATTACTCGCTTTGAGATATCATCAAATCAATTGATAACTTGACCACAAATCCTAACGCTCAATACTACAAATTACAAAATAGAACCTTATCTTATTTCAAAAAGATTTAAAATTAAAGCCAAAGCCGAAACGTGTTTGGATGCTATGAAGTATTTCCCTCGCTACTGATCCGATTATTTTTTCAACCTCGTACGTTACAGAACTAAAAAAGTATAAAAGTAAATTCTATTTCTAGCACATAAAGTTGACTTTACATAATTCCTTTATATTTGAGGTTATAAAAGGAAACGGTAGATATGAGTTGGTAAAACGCTTGGCGCGCAACTCCGAGGCAGTTATCTTCGCTCGTAAACAAAAGATTGTCGATGATTTAGGAGCACGGGGTGTCGCTGCCTCCCTAAACTCTAAACGTACGTATTATTTATACAGCTTAGCAATCAATAAAGTGACTTAATTTGCACGTAATAAATAAATAAGGGGCGGAATTTCGATATTTTTACTGTGATAATTTGATGGTTATCTATCCATATAGCCACACTATGTTATAAATTATACCCTATTGTCATCTTAAATCGGTTCAGCGGCTGATGCGTGAAAACCTAACAGACTGATAGATAATGACTTTCGCATTTATTTAATGTTAGTATGGAATACACAGATAAGAATAAGAACAAATGTTTCAAAGGCTTACTCAAATCCGAATCGAAACCCAAAAGATTAAGGGGAGGTATCCCCATTGCAAATGTCCCGCTTTAACAAGTGAGTTTGCAATTAAGGCGCTACACTGAGAATTTGAGAAACTTTGAAACGCTGTTCTGCCCATACGAGGAAACAATAGGGACTGATTTTCAGATATATAATTCTTGACTATATGATTGGGGTACTGACAATAGCCGAAACATAATTGCTTACAATTTTCTCGATAGAAAAGAAATCCAAAGTTGAGTCTATATTTTCCTTTTTTTACTCAGCCTACTAAAACAACATATTATTAAAAGACACGATTAAGTTAATATGATGGTATTTTACCTTGTCTAGTTACTGACAAGAGGAAATTTAATAAATCTGCACAAAGTCAGATATTTATCGAGATTTGTCTAAAAATGCCATTCCCGGAGAGTGTTGCATCCCGTTTTGTCGTGAACGAAAAACATACGCGCGTCTCTTTCAATCAATATATCGCATGAACCATCCCGCTTTGTACCTACGGAAGTTCGGCGCGTAGTTTTTGTAAATATTTAACATAGCCATTAAACCAATCATTTTATCAAAGCATCCATACGATTTTTTTGATTTTTCTTAAACGAGTCCAGAAATTAAATGTATATGGCATAAGTAATATAGCCATAATATGGAAAAAACATTCCAAAAAGGGGTAACTTTGCGATTTTTTTCTATCGAGTGAAATTCATCAGTTCTTGTAATTGAATACGATTTTGACTAGACAAGAGACATATTTTTTTTTAATTTAAGGCACTATATTCTATGTCTCAGATGGTTTAAAAAAACTCAAAAGTGGTAATACCCAGCCTTAATTACGTAATCGCGCAATCGCCGAAGGGCTCAATATCGACTCAACAACTATACTAATTATCTAAACCAAACACTAGAAGATAAAAGTATGATCAAAGAGATTATAAATGCTTATCAAAACTGAGCCAAGATCAAAGAACCCCAACTTTTCATAACATCGCTCAAAGAAAATTAAGTTGAACGGAAAAGTAGGGAAGCTAATAATATTAAAATAAATTTAGATTGTGCCGAATAGGAATTTTACTCTTTCATAATTTATATTTTTTATGTCGAAAATGATTTGAATTAGAAGGTACTAAATTCGTTTACTAAAGTTGTTTTTCTGGATTTAGTTGCACCACCTTTCTGCATTACCTGGAGGTTGACTGGTAGAGAATGCCTCATGGCATTAAGTCCGCCTTTTGTTCGTTAAGATTGTGCAATAGAGATTAAATAAATAAATTCATAATACCTCATGTAGGTATTGTGTGACATGCATGCTCCTTGAATTAGGTACCACACCGAAGCGCATCATTCACAAATAATGTGCCTTTTGACTTGTACTGATACTGATATATTATAATTGTGAGCGCGTTCACAGTGAAAATTTTTGCGCCTGACTGTCGGTAGGTTACCAAATGCCAATGTAATTTGACGGAGAAAAATGTGTCTTTCTCAGTTTCGCCCCTGCTCTCTAGAAGGCAATTCATAAAAGCTTAACCACCGATTCGCTGTAAGCAAGCCAGCCTATATCTCGCCTCCGATTATGTGTAAGTTATTTCAAAGCAAGGGTTCTAAACTTGCACAGTGGTTGAGATCAAGAGTAGAAAATATTTTGTGAATGTATAAGCTGTAAAGAATGCAGGACGAATTCTTCTGGATGTATAAATTCAATTATCTACTTACTTCGATAGGGAGGTACATTATTTTTGCTTTGAGTCCATTCTGAAGCTGCTACTTTTATAACGTACGTCTTACAAAAATACGTCGGAAAGGCTATATTAGTTTATTTTTAGACATTTGTGGAAATGCGGTACGGTAGTAATTTTGATTAAAACTGAAACAGTTTTCTTTCATTTAAATGCTCAGTCTATTAGCGATTTTTGAAGTTTCTATCTAAAAAATAATTTTGTTCCACACACAAACGTTCCACCCCTAATAAATTTAAGATGGCCGATGGAGGAGTTGGCTTCTATCACAAAACCTAAAGCTATACACCCTGAATATAAATTGGAGCTTTTGTCCAGCGTGTCCACATTTACGACAATTTTTTCCAGCAATCTGCGGCTACAGTATTTTAACCGGTTTCAAGGGATATATTTTCTCATTCGTATTACTTATTAATACATTATTAGGTACCATACAAATAATTTATTGCACACTTCAAAAAGAACACAGTACTGAAAATTAAATAGGCTTAATAGTAATTACACCACTAAGCTAATTAAGCTAAGTGTTTTGTTGTTAGTTGTGTAAGCTATTTGTTTCAACAGTCACTATCAAATAATATCTTTACCCTTCATAAGCTCAATAGCAAATAAATTTACGTAAACGCCTTGAAGATGAAGTCGTGTTCAGATATTGTGAACACCTCCCCGTTCCGATAAATATGATGACTTTAATTGTAATAGAGTTGGTTTCTTTTCACAAAGTCGCGTAGCGTGACTTGAGGCAATATTTTTCTGCTTTTATTACCAGTATACAGCAAAACTACTACGATTACCGTAGTTATCATTTTGTGTACTATCTTTATTCATTGCGAGCGAATCTTTTACAACTTAGTTTAACATCGCATGCTTCTGTTTAGTGTAGCCTAAAGCGTTGCCGTTGTAACGTGCCTGCGGCCTGCGGTAGAGTACTTATAACGTTTTACCCTTTACGTTTACGCGTTATGTTTTTTTTAAATAAACACTCCTCTCTTCTATTGCCGATATTAAACTGTATGACGCATTCTTTGTTTCTTGCTTAGAATTGGTATAGTAGGTATGAGCTGAAGGTTGTCGCCTTTATGTCTATAAAGGCTCGGCACCCGACCGGCGCTGCCCCAGCTTCGGTTAGTATTCTTTGTTAGAAACTATACTGCAAGTACTGCAACGCACACTTAGCGAATTTCCTGACTTAGCGGGGCGGGATCGATATGTGACATTTTCTTCTTTGACGTAACTGACGTCGCAAAGATTCTCACTCGACGGAACACTGTCAGTATTACTTTTGCGCAGTAGTAATATCATGCGCAGAAGCGGAGCAGTATACCGCCTTTGCATGGTCCCGCTTCCGCGCATCCCGCGCCAGTCAGGAAGGACTCTTTTAAATGTAAGGGCGCAGTAAAAAACGGTACCGAGTCGACTGCCAGCTGACACTGACATTTGACACTTTTCTCATATCGTACTGCCTCCGCACCGACAAATCAGGAAGTCGCCTCATCCACTCCGTAACGGCATCGCCCCAGTTCGGGACCACCTATCGGTGGATGGAGAGCTCGCCATCGCAGGGGGGACGCCGCGCTTGCAGCTCGCTGCCGGCGAGAGGCGAGACGGCGGCGAGAGGAGCGCGCGTGGTCGCCGCGCTTTTGGGTAAGTAAACCCGGTTTAATAGCACCGCAATGGATTCAAGCGATGAGCTTTACGTCTAAGGCATCGTTTTATATCGAGGTTTTCATCTATTTCAGTCGTTGGTTGAGGCGGTACTGTGGACGCCCATTCTAACTTCCAAAAGTGCCTATTCTAACATTTTATACAGGATATAAACGATTTGTATTAATTTATTCTAATGAGTCCAACCGTAGCCAACCCTGAAACGTAAAAGCATCAACACATGAAAACTTTCACATTCACAATATTAGTTGAATATCTATCTGCCAAATATAATACAGAGAATTAGAATTATAATAAAAAAAAACTGCAATAAGAAAAACCCGGGAAATCCTATAAGTTTCCTATTAAGAAAGCATCGGGCACTACAAACCTAAGCAAACACAATCACCTCCGGCCGCCTTCAATAACATTACACAAACACGGACCGTCCTGTGACGACGGCGCCACAGAGTGATTAAGGCTTCTACCATCTATTTCACAGGGAAGTTCTATTGATGTTCGTTGCTTCCGATTTTAGTAACATTCCATCCACGCGCGTCGAGCTGGCGTACGAACGAGCGCGCGATTGTAAAAATGCGAATGAGAAAGCGGTTTAAACGAACCCAAGCTCAGTTTAAATCCACCAAATAAAACTATATATCTTTAATATAGTTATGTGTTTAAAATATAGCTTTAAGTAAATAACTACTAAGTCTATATACCTAGTTACAATTGTGAAATTTGCCTAAAATATTGTATGAACAAAAAATCTATTAAAATTACCTGTGGTAAATAAAAATAAAGAAAAACTTATGTAGTTTTTGTCCTTAAAAAGCACTTTAATTCTCAACACGAAAATACTTGCTAACTTCAAAAGATATCGATAAACTGAAATCTATTACGAAAAGCGCAAACATTCATTCGTTCACCGCAGCATCACTGGAACTTTTGCAGATGAAAAATTCTTTTTCAATTTCTCAGCTAGGAAATTGAAAACGAAAAATTAAATTCACTCCTTTGAAAATAAACCGCATTATGGTACAACCAAACGGCGGTGTGCACCTTAACTGGAAAATATTTGTTCTAGCAGCGGTTACCGAGCTCCGAATGAAGCAAGCTGTAGACCACAGACTGTTTTTATAGAAATCTTCCCTTTTATTATCTACTGTGCCCGGAAAACGTGTTGAATTGAGGAAAAATTCTGTTATTTTTATTTATTTATTCGTCTGGCAATTTTTTGGAACCGTGAGATGACAGTGCCAAGAACTCATTAGGAACTAATACCGTCAAAATGTATTAATAATAAAAATATGTGCATTTTTCTTTTTACATTTGGACATATTTTACATAATGATTAGACACGATTTTACACACAAAGAACTAATTTAAAAGACAATGAAAAGTTTATCTCATAATTAATTGTACGAACACATCTTCTTTTTATAGGTAGAGGTTTCTAAAAAAACATTTTCACTTCTCATGCTCGAAAAGTGTGTCAACGGAAAATATGTATACATATTTATAATTTACAAAACATTTTACTTTGACCAATCAAAATACTTCACCGATTAAATCCACTAATCACAGAAAAGTAATTTGACAGATTAAAAAATATTTGGTAAAAATATCAACCAACCAGAACACAGCTGTACTAAAATCGACCAATCAGGAAAGACGTTTTCCAATTCTCTAAAGATTAAGCGGTGTCTATGGTCAAAGCAATTACTCATCTTAAAAGAAAAAAAAAAGGGCATGATGGATCTCTTTCTTTAATATAGCAAAATAAAGGGAGGCGAATACGCTAAGCAAACACGCATAGCGAGGCATTTATGGTGCTGGCCGTAGAAAAAAAACATGCTGTCAAATTAGACATACGTCCGCCAAGAGTTAAATTATTCATTTAAGATGGATAATTTGTGTTTATGTGTTTTCTCGTAATCGAAGTGAAAAGTAGAGTGTATAACTCGGGTCTAAAAGCTATATTATCAATCGAACAATTTTCTTTCGACACATCATAACCATCTCGTGGTAATATGGCTTACTTTAGACCCTTGTCAAACAATCTACTATTATGTTACACCTGGCCGTAAAGTGGCAATTACCGCACGTTCAGCGGGCGGAAAATCCCACTTCCTGGCTAGGAGGTGACACAAAATTTTGTACTTACCACGGCCGGTAATAAAGAAAGCCTCAGATCGCATGTTAATCGCCCTTGCTATCGGCTCGGACGTCAAATACCTGCGATCTGAGCAAAGAGTAAAGTAAGTATTAATAGGTAGATCTGAGAATTTTTTTGTTTAACCGCCCTTGTACTATTTCATTAGCTGTCAAAGTCGTGAAAAGTGTGTGAGTTGGGGAAGAAAATTTCCAAATTATGAAGTTTCAAATCAATGCAAAATATTTTCTACAAGATAGGAGAGGATAGTTATCGTTGAAAAACAGTAAAAAAAGGATGCAAGTGCCGTAAGTCTCCTATGAACATATTATCTTTTTTAATTCAATGTATTGGACAGTCTCTTAAATATGGACTAGTAGGTGCCGGTAGGGAACCCTTCATTGTGCGTGACCTAGCACGCGCTTGGCCGGTTTTTTTCAATTTACGCAGTAGTAGCCTCGTAAAACAAACGTTAGAGTTTAAGTATAAAAGTTTGCCTGGACTGGATCTGATAACAGGTCTGATTTATGCCCAGAGAGATTTCGTGGATATAAAAATGGAATTTTACGAGTACCTACGTCGCAGAACATCCCGGTCTGCTATTTGATTATAATAACCTTTAAAGTTGGCGAGATTATGATTGATTTAGGTTCTAATCCGGGTTACCTTTCAAGCTAATATACAACCAAACGAAACTACAAACCAAAACAATACATCGCAATTTTAAATAGAAAACTCCCGTGTATCTCAGCGCCCGTAGTACAGTATGTTGCACTCGAGAGTATCTCGACTTATCTCGAGCTACGCGTCTTTTTCTGATTGGCGCTGTTAGAAAGTGACGGATAGCTTGAGATACGCCGACATGCTCTCGAGAGCAACACGTGCTAGGCCTACAGATATATATATATATATATATATATATATATATATTGAAATGTCATAAACCGGTCACTCACGTCTATAATTTCCCGCCTGGAGAACTGTTTTGAATACTACGTCTGTGGCAAGTGTAACTTTAACATGTGATGTTGATTCTCGCCTCCCCGACAACATGTTAATTCTCACCAACACCGGGCAACCGAGTGGGCCGCGCGCTCGCGCGGATCACTTATTGGTCCGAAACATGTCGAGCGCTATTCGACGGTAAAGATGTGAGTGACCCGTTTATTATATTTCGATAAATCACTACTTCTTTTTTATTTTATTCCATTTGTTAAATATGTGACAATTATTACATATACTCGTACATACACAAAAATGAATGTAAGGTTTCAAAGGAAAAAATATATAAAGAGAGGTACCTACCTACAACAGATTAATAAAATTGCTCCGAAAGTCTCACTCCCACCTCTCTAACTTCCGAACCGTGGAATTCGCTATTAAGATACGATTTTTTTAATTCACTAAAATAGGATAGTGGTTTTAAATGTAGACTAGAATTAATAATACCTATCTACCCTTCATTTTGGGTAGTTCAACATGCACTTAGTTGGGTACGGTTTTTTGCATAAGCAATATTGTAATACAATAGTTATTAAATTGGATTTGATACCTACTTTTTACGACTTGTATTTCTTAGTCATATTAGATAACATTAATACCAGCAAGAAATTATACAAGAGGTGAAGCGAATATAATCTCATTCCTTCGAAGTCGTAGAAATTCAGACGAAGGCGTTTTGCCGCTGAGATTAATTTGTAAAGAAACTCCCCTAATGGAATGTACTTTCGTAAATTTCCTGACTACGTCATTTCGGAGTAGGTATCTATTTAGACACTCCGAATCAAAGGAGTGCAAAAGCATGCAAAACTTACAAAATTATAACCTACAAAATCGTCATGATATTCCCTCGATATTTAATTCTTACGAGTAACGTAATTATTTACAATTACCTATACCAAGATATCATTATTTGCTTCTTAGAATAACTTGGAAGAAAGATTCAGACAAATTAGCATTTATTAATTACTATCTTTTGCCTGTGACTATGTCCGCGTAGAACTCGTTCTACCTCTTAAAATTTAATTGCTATTCTTTTATTTCAGGCGGTTACTTAGTAATCGCCCTTCCATACTAAACACCCTTTAAGGGATGATTATCGGGATAAAAACTATTATATGTCCATACCAAATTTCATCTAAATCGGTACAGCGGTTTAAGCGTGAAGAGGTAACAAACAAACAGTCAGACAAACACCCTATCGCATTTATAATATTAGTACGGATTACCTAGCTGAGTCCTCTTAATTCTAGCGTTATCCCATTTGCATCTTAAGGAGCCAGGGATCCGCTTGTGACCTAATCCTATGTTAGTGTGTATCGGTGTAAGAACTAGATTTTGCGGAGACGATTGCCACCTTCAAGCTTGTGGAGTAGGTATAAAGGAGGGGGTAATGAGGGCTACCACACATGAATTCGCCACTAGATGCGCTAGTCCCAGGGGGCCGATTTTTGAGTGTCGAACGCTCGACTTTTCACTCGAGATCTGTCAAAAAACTATGATGATTTGACAGATGTCGAGTATAATGTCGAGCGTTCGACACTCAAAAATCGGCCTCCTGGTCTCCGAAATGTCGAATTTCACTGTTTGTGTGTGGGTTACGTGGGTTTATTTCTAATTAGTTTTTGCGAGTATATTGAAGTGATTGGATATCTTGACTGTTATATAGGGACACCATTTAAGTAAGACGATTATTGCGCGGCGCGCGGCGTAAGAGTGAAATCGTCAAAGGGTAGCGGATGGGAGGTAACTGACCAGGTCCCCCGTCCGCTATCGCTAGGAACTGAAAAACTGATGCCTAGATGTTAGTCAAGTCAACCCGAAGACTTGTATGTACGCAAGTATAACTTTGTAGCAGAATACCTATGACTGTTCAATATCATGAATGAATAGGTATCAACTTACATTATTATCCATCCAAATTTCAGAAAACTTTGCAGAAAATCAGCCCTACCAGCTTTAATGCCAGGCGGCCCTAGAATTTCAAAGGAGAGAAAATGAAATCAGTTTAATGCGTCTTCCAGAGATTTATAATTGTCCTAAAAAACCTTTCCTTAATGCAGTGCCGAGGGGCGGTGAATAATTACGTAGCAATTTTTCCCCTTCTAATTGCTAAGTCGATTACCTGACATTCCGCCAAAATGGCACGTCGTGACTCTTTTCAAGTATTGGATAGTAAAAATCCGTGTAACGCTGGTACTTATGCCTCACTGATCGGACGTTCGGGAGATCCTCGTTCGACTATTGCATTCCAAGAAGGCCACTTAGTTCTTGGAGATACCGGGTGATTTTTGTTGCTGAATAAAATGAGGAAAAGTTACTCAATCAAACGGTCGTCTATTTAAGATTATTTAACACGTGAATTGACATGTATCTTGATTTAAAGACGGCTTAAATATCGGCCTATAAAATATCATACAATTTTGTATGTATTTATGAGTGTTTTAATTCAGAAATATCGTTTCAAACATACTAGTTATTTTAGCTCATGAGCGTGGATTAACCATAGCTGTAGTTGTGACACATACGAACACATAAACAACGTGAACTCATTAGCTCCTGCGACGCTGAGGCATAAAAACCTATATAGACGAATGTATAGCTCAACACACAACCAAGCCTGAAATAAATAAATAATAATAATAATAATAAATAACAACCATGGCTCACCCGCGCTCGTGAGATAAAAGTACCTACTGTAAACAAAATTTCATCCCAATAACAGACTCAATGCATGTATCTTGATTTAAAGATGCATGTAATTAATATGCCTACATTAACGAATAAAGAACTTCAATTTTTACTTTGACTTTGGAGATTTCAAAGCGCAGGCAAAGTTTGATTTTACTTTACTACAAATTCAGCCATCTCATTAAGTATAATATAACTCAAGTAATGTGATTGGAATCCCTTACTTGGTTGGGTCTAAGAAAGTATATTTAATTCATTAGTGATAAATAAACGACTGTGCCTCGTTCGCCCAAGGAAAATCCAAAAGAATCCGATCAAAAGAAGTTACGTTACGATCATAACGACACAACTAATCAGGAGGAAGGGTCAAAGACAATTAAGTTATTTCGTGTGTATAAAATGAACGTACAAGGCAAGTATAGACTTAAATTCTGACGCAGGAATGTAGGTATGTTTACAATGTTTTGCTCACAATTCAGTTAAAGAGAAAACACAAACAATTAGGCCAAATGGGCCTGTCATAAAAACGTTCGTATTGTTTACGAAAAACAGAACAAACAGTTGTCAGATATAAGCTATTCGTCGATATAAATCAGTTGGTAATCTTGTTTGCCATCGAAATCGCGGCTAACCACTTGCTTGCTTTGTATTTTGAGTTGAACTCTATTCCCTAGAAAATAAGGATGCCTGGCAACCAGAGTTGCCAAAAGCAAGTGAGTGGGAAAATATTTTGAATGGATTGAACGGAACGGAATGTCTTTAATGCGATTCTTCTTTATGGTGATTTAACCAAGTTTTGTGGTCATTAGGAGGAATTGAGAAATATGGTTGATTGTATGTCACATGTCACATCTGACTATAAAGTGGGAATTGCCGCACGCCACAAATCCCACTTCTTGGCCAGGGGGTGACATAAAATGTTGTACTTACCAGGGGCGGAAATCCTCTGATCGCATATTTATTGCCCTTGCCTTCGGCTTGGGCGTCAAATACCTGCGATATGAGACATTCCTTACTTTACCGCCTATAGGGCACGGAAGGAACCACCATGTTCTACTGTCCATCCTATGCAACTGTGTAAACTCACCTTCCTACTATTTTATTAGAGGTCTGAGCCGCAAACCGCGTACGTTAGCGGTTGATTAACTACGTTGTCTTGGCAACAATTAGCGGTGCCTGGCCTTCGAAGACAGCCCGCGACCGCAGCAGCTGTAGACTTCGCAAACGTGTGGTCTCGGGTTCCGGGTTTTGATCAACATTTGCTACAATTAGGCTATTGATTTTGGTAAATTGGAGTAAATACGTAAAACGTAACTTTGTTGGAATGTCGCTCCCGTTTTCAGAGATTGGTATCAAGATACTGGGATGTCAATATTATCATTTTTGCTTCAATACGTACCAAGTCGCCTTTCGGACTGAATGAACAAACGTTCAAACTTCGGCTCGTACTTCGGGTTTTTCAAAATCAACCAAATCAACTCTTGAGATTAGGTGCCAAATTGGAATCCAAGCTCCTTTGGATACAACGTCTTATAATGCTACCCTTACCTTACCTACTCTTCCGCGCGGTGCCAGTTAAGCCGTCTGCTACGGGTGACTGCTGGGATCCCCGGCCAGATAACGAAAGAATGTTTTGTTTTGTTTTTTTTTCGCTGGGAGAGGACGGGGCGGTCGACCTATATCTCCTTAGGTACTCCTAAGTTAGTGGTTTAATATCCCGTAATATTACACATCAATGACAAAGTTTCATAGAATGTAATTCGCGGAATTTTATAAAAAGTTTTTTCTAAGAAACCGTATTTTTTTCAGGTATAACTAAAGTGATTGTAGAACCCATTAGGTCTACAAGAAAGTTTATGTTTCGCAGAATTTTCGTTCCACAGAAGTAAATCCACAAAGTGTCACAAGTTTCTGTGAAACGAAAATTCTGCGAAACTAAACTCGGTGAGACGTTTGCCTGCAAAACAATTGTAAACCTCTAGTTGTTTACCTACCATTTCTTCTAGAACTTAATTAATTAAAGTCAAATTAAAAGTTACTTACTCAGTCTAAACGAACAGTTCTCTGTGTAGCTAGACGAGAAGTTATGTCGTAGGTAGGTACAGTCACATCAAAAGTAGCTTGGCATTTGAAAGAGGTCAGAAGTTCCTATTCCCTTGTAATAAATACTTGTGACGTTTTCACATGCCAAGCTACTTTTGATGCTGACTGTTAGAGGTGGGTGATAAATAACTTCACGATGAAAAAATCACGGTGATCCGCCGTTAAAAAGTAACAGTGTGACTTGTCACGAAGTAACAACGTTACAAAATAACGTTGTTACTTAGCGACGATATCACTGGAACAGTGTGTAAGCGACGCGTCGCCTCGTGCCTCGTGAAGTCGTGACCGCTGCTGTTACTAACTGTGACTGTGACTGCGGTGCGCTGTCACAGAGTAACATCAGTTGTTACGAAAATATCAGTAACTGTCGGGAACGATCGACACGCAAATGTCGTGACACGAAATAACCGAAGTGACAAAGTCACGGTGATTTTTCAATGTGATTTTTTTGGAACGGGAATAACAATAACGGTGATCGAAAAGTAACGCTTTTCCATGTCTACTGACTGTACTCACTATCGAAACAACTTAATCGTGACCCAACGTGGAACCTTGTCACAGAAAGTATAATGATTTTCCTTGTCAGGCAGTACGAGATGTCACAAGTTTCTGTGACAAGGTTTTACGGTGGGTCACGATTCAGTTGGCTCGATAGTACATTCTGTTATTTTTATTACCTACATATACCTAGGTGTATATAGTTTAATTGTGGTTTAATTCCATTGATAGCTAATACTTATCATTAGCTATGGATATCGATTGTATAGGTACTCTGAGCGATTTCGCCTAATAGAAAAAGTTACTTAATATCTGCCATAAATTTGCCTGAAAGTTTCTCGCTAGTCGCGACCTAGAACTAAATAACCCTGGCAATATAAGAGTAACTATTATTGGGAGGGGTTTTTAGGCACTTAAATCAAGCATTCCAATTAAATCTCAATGTGTTTTGCGTATCAAGATAATGTGCCAGAACACATTCGTTCCGACATACAATTGAACCACACATATTGATATTTACACAATTGAAGCGATCTTCTACTGTAAGTAGACTAGATAGGCTAGGCGAGTATTTCATGTAATATTCAGGTAATTTGACATTAAACAAAGTCCTCTAGAGCAAACAAGGGATTGGCTTTGCAAAACCAGGCCAAATCGTGGATTTATTTACTTAGGTATTTAATCTTTATTGCACAAAAGTATAACTTATGGTACAAAAGGCGGACTTAATGCGATAAGCCTCCCAAACCAAAGCCTGCCAAGCCTAATTCCTCTTATTCGAACCAAGCGCTTTGCATCATCTTTTATAATGCGCATTTCTAAGGTTTGGAATTCTCTGCCGGCGTTTGTATTTCCGAGTTCATATAACCTAGACCTTTTTAAGGCACGAGTGAATAGACATCTTCTGGATGAGCTCGCTTCATCGTCGGCCTCATCTCTGGCCAAGAGCAATCCCATTTTTAATAATAATAAATAATAAAAGCATTCTCTACCAGAGAAATTGTGGGCGGTGCAACTTCAAATTTAAAAACATACTTATAAATATGTACATACTAGCTTTTGCCCGCGACTTCGTCTGCGTAGAACTCGGTCCATAATCAACTTCTATACCGTATTTCGTCGCCGGGTACTGCGGGCCGGGCAATCTCACTAAACATTGCGCACGCCGGCTCAACGCGCCCGCATGAAACACATGACAGAGGATTTAATATATGGATGTAGATCAAGTAACGTAGATAAAAATTAATATGATGCAGGTGCGGAAATAACTTCATACGCATTAAGTATGGAAACGAAAATGCGAGTGTAGCGAGCGCGAAATGTTTCGAAAATTATGATGCAGGTGCGGAAGAGACTTCATACGCCTCAAGTAATGTAGGTAGATGAAAACGCGAGCGTAGCGAGCACGAAATATTTCGAACATTACGATGAAGGTGTGGAAAATACTTCATACGTATCAACTTGATCAAGTAGCGTAGATGAAATAATTTCGAACGTTATGACGCAAGTCCGGAAAAGACTTCATACGTATTAAGTAAAAGATGAAAAAAAAAGAAAACGCGAGCATAGCATGCGTGAATTGTTTCGAACATTATGATGCAGGTGCGGAAAATTCCATCAAGTAATGTAGCACGAATTTAAATAATTTTTAATCATTTGCAAGCCTGCTTACAGGTTAGATAGACTGTAGTACTATATCTAGGTATTTTAAAGTAGGTAACAAATTTGAAAACTATCTTAGCAAATAAATATTTCTAAGTGCTAAAGTATTTCAATTTTATTTTATACGCAATTTATAGTACCTACTAATTGCTCTAAGTGTAACAGACATCCGAACTAAATCTGTCATAATAAAGGTTGACACACACATAGTTAAAGCTCGGCACCAGACCGGCGCGGCCTCACCTCACCGTTAACCCAACGCAAGCACGGAACAGCATCGTGCCTCAGCAGCGCCGAGGTGGCCGCGTGGCGGTGCCGCGCTTGCCGCGAGGTGTCCACGGTTGAAGGCTTTTTACGTTTGAATTAGGCCGTTTCGCCTGCGTCTGTTCACCATGGCTGGTGGTCCTGTCCCGAGCTGGGGCGATGCCGTTACGTAGTGGATAATGGCTGGAGCACACCGCTGCATCCGCACTCATCTGGTTTGCCAAAACCTTAACTGTGCGTTGCAGTATGAAGTTTCTAACAAAGAATTGGGGCGGCGCCGGTCTGGTACCGAGCCTTTATGTGTGCGACAACCTTAATTATTATATTTTATTGAGCCTATAATGTCCCACTGCTGGGCAAAGGCCTCCCCCCTCTTTTACCATTCCTCGCGGTCTTTTGCAATATCTGGCCAATCTTTTAAAAAGGAGTCCAAATTATCACGCCACCACCGGCGTGGTCTACCGCGTCTCCGTTTTGAGTCGTGGGGCAACCACTCGGTGGTCTTTTTGGCCCACAGCCCATTCGGCATCCGGTAGACGGGTCCAGGCCAGTCCCACTTTAATTGGGTTGTTTTCCGAGCTACGTCAACTATTTGAGTTTTGGAGCGCAGTGTGGTGTTCCGGATTCGATCCACCAATTTCACACCTAATATGCTGCGTTCCATGGCTCGCTGGCAAACCCCAAGTATGGACTTCTGGGCTTCTGTCAAAGACCAAGTTTGTGTACCGTAGGTGAGAACTGGAAGTATGCTCATGTCCATGAGCCTACGTTTAAGTAACAGAGGTAGGTCGCCTTTCATTGGGTGTTTCATGGACAATCTTAATAGCTCATCATAATCAAGTGGTGGCGATATTACTCAGTTTATAACTACAGTGGAAAGAATAAATAAATCATATCTAAATCATGCAAATACCTACTTTATCTTGCCACTTTAAGACTCAAATTAGTAAATTGTGCAAGTGTAGTTCTTCATTAACTTCCTTCAACTTTAACGAATGGCATCTGTATACTGACCATACTGACCAAGGGGCTGACACGCTTTGCTAGAGAAAGATAGTCTTATTGCGATTCCTATAAGAGGAAATAGAAAAGAGTGGCATGTTTTGTCCCTATCACCGACTGAACATTTTTTCATGGTCGGGTTATAGGCAAAATTCAAACTTCCATAAGCAATACATTGGACATGCAAACCGGCCAAATTTAGAAAATTAGCAAGTATGAGAAAGACATAGCCCCGGTCGCTCGTTGGCGCATCTATAACAAAAGAGTTTATATTGTATCTATGATCTGTATATTGACACACGTCTCTGACATGTCAAACGTCAAATAATATCGAAACATTAACAACTGTCTGGACTCACCTCACCATACGTCCCAATTGTATCTTGAACCTGAGGTTCGTGAAAACTATAAGCATGTTCGGAGGTCAGGCTTACACTGGTTCTGCCGAGACGAATTTTCGTGGGCATTGTAAATACCTAATATGGATCCGGTTCATAGATTCAACTTCCACCCCCGAATTTATCCGTTTGAGGGATCACTTCCAGGATAAAAAGTATCCTATGTCCTTCCCCGGGTCTCAAACTATCTCCATACCAAATTTCATCTAAATCTGTTTAGCGGTTTAAGCGTGAAGAGGTAACAGACAGACAGACAGACAGACAGACAGACAGACAGAGAGACACACTTTCGCTTTTATAATATTAAGTATGGATTAATCAGTGGCGGCACGTCAAAAATATTCTTAAGGGAAACCGGAAATAATTTGCCTTTCTTATTCTTCATGAGCTGAAAAGGAACTGGACTGGCTGAAAATTAGACAAGCCGGTGGGAATCGAGTTGTATGGACGCTCCGCCACTGATTAATCCAATAATACATAATTAAATTATGGATTCTATTTACGATATAGTGTGTTACGGACTTTTCTTTAAGTTGGGTATAGGTAGTTTCTTAACCTAACCATCGACTTCACTTAATTTCTTACAATATATGATTTCCTCTTTACGTGCACGGTTGCAATTGACAATAAGGAAAATCCCATTTTAATGCCGTTTTTAAGCTACAAATTCCTTGAAAGAATAATCATGAAATAGCTCAGCTCGGATGCTAGTCATTATCAAGACAGAGCATTCGAGGGATTCTGAGTGAGCGAGGCATGGAGGATTACCGCTTTATCTTTTGTTTTCTGCCAGTTACCCTTGGCTAATAAAAAGTCTTCAATTACGTTAATAATGTTTTCACGCCACTGCACACTGGTCGGAAATATGGCTATAGATGGCGGGAATTGGGGCGTCAAAATTGTCAATAGTAGTAGACTCATGAACAGGACAACTATGAACCTAAACCACACCTAAACCGCTACAACAATGTTACATTGTTGTAGCGGTTATAGTAGTGCTATCGTCCAATCGGAACACGCCCGTACTTCATATGACACAAAATCAACCAACACAACTCGTAAAAATTAGGTATTTTTTAGTGTCGCCGACTATGTTACGAAAGAGAAGTTTATTAATAGGCGTTTTTAAATTTTTTGCAAACCGCATTGAACATTTATTTCCTTAAGAACGTACTAGAAAAGAAAAAGTAGACGGGAGATTTTAAGGTTATTGATAGGCGTTTTTAAGACTTTTATGCGCTTTGAAAGGTTTGCACTGAACATTTACTACATAAAAACGTGAATTATCTAATAACACACTGGCCATTAAGATCGTACCTACTGGAAAAAAATTATGGCGGGAGATTGTGAAAAAGTTATTGACTTATTGTGTTGCTACAGTTTCTGTATAACCACTAACTATAAAAATGGATTTTATTTCCTCGCAGTAGTCGTGAAAAGCACTATGTTAAGCCTCGGCTGAAAGTGCAATAGATGGACTATTACTTTCGAGGGCCTCCGCTGCGCGTCGGCCCTCGAACTAACTCTTCCATTTATTGCTTACTTTCTAGCCTCTACAACAATGTACTATTGTGTTGAGGGAGCGCGCGAAGACGCGATGTGCGTGCGTGAAATAAGTACCTTTAACTTTCACAATATATTTATTCCATGCAATATTATTTCATACCATTCATTTATTTTTTATTTGACAATCGCTTGAGCTTAGTTGATAGTGAATAGTGACCCTGCCTACGAAGCTGGAGCTCCCGGGTTCGAATCCCGGCCGAGGCATTTGTGTGATGAGCACGAATATTTGTTCTTGAGTCTTGGATGTTTTCTATGTATATCGTCGCTTAGTACCCATAGTACAAGCTTTGCTTAGTTTGGGACTAGGTTGATTTTTGTAAGATTGTCCACAAATATTTATATATTTTTTTTATACAATCTCCAGTGTCTTAATTGTATCTTGTTAATAATAATTAAATATCCTAAAATGCGACGCCATGCGACAAATGCGTCAACGTTCAGAGTATTGGATAGTGGTATTAAATGTGGTCTACTATAGCTCTAGTATAAGTTTTCTCGAAAGATTAACTAATTCGAACGCGTTTGCGTTTTGTCTCAAAATGTATGAAAGTGGTATGCAAACGTGAACAGCGCCTCTGGTGGTCACTAGTGGAAACTCAAACAGCGAGTATAACATTTGTTGCTAACCGATGAACGCGCGTATTTCAAACTCGGTGAGAGCGTTTTCATACATTTTGAGACAAAACGCAAACGCGTTCGAATTAGTTAATGTTTCGAAATAACTTATACTAGAGCTATAGTAACGTACTACTACTAGTTACTCGTACCGTACTAGGCCGTTTTTATTTGTATAATTTGCCTGTATAAATAGGTGGACGCGACGATATCATTCTCATGAATTTTGATTCTCGATCTCATGCACGACTAAAATTTGATAACATGCGACAGATCCAATACGATAAATATTTACAATTACAAACAGCCACAAAATTGTTCGGTGAACGTACGTAGAAGTGAGGATAACCGTTCGAATTTAACGCATAGTAGACACGTTAAAAACAAAAGCGAGCGACACTGCCAGAGTAATTAGATTCCAAAAGAGTGAGCGCGGAAAAAACGCATACGGGACAAAAAAGGAAAAATAGGATTCACCGTACTTGGCTGGGGCGGAAGCCCGTTTTGTACCTGTAGTATTTGGTATCAAAGGTCCTTTAGTGAAGTACAGTGGGCGATGTTGTTTAGGATTACATAGAATGTACTCGTACCATGCACTTTGAAAGCAATTTTCGTAAAAAGACTAAATAATGTGCGAAACAGTAACGCCGATGTTGTACAGGCACATTTACAACTAGTGGGTTATAAAAGAGCTCTCGAATGATTTATTTAAAAAAAAAATCTAAAAGGCTAACCAAAGAAAATACACCAAAAGTTTTTAGCGCCACTTTTAGCAATGCCGGTTTAAAGACATGGAAAGTTATAATATCGCTGGGTTAGGATTCGAGCCCATCGCTTTCAAGACCCTTCAACCTTATGCCTGTTTGTCGACTCTTAGGACCCCCGACGGGAAAAAGGAGGTGTTATTCTAACCCGATGTCGCCACATTGGGGAACTTTCCATTGGCAAGAAAATACACTGTAATAATGTTTAATTAATTATGTATTAGGTAGTGTGGGTATTGTATACCCGTATCTTTAAATACGTAGGTACGAGTATGTCTATGCCCATATCTTTAAATATGTATATTTCTAGCCGTCTTTTCTATGTGAGTAATGTCTAATTTACCGCAGTTGTAAAATAAGGATTAAGTAATAAGTTGTTAATTTCCCGTTGATATATCTTTAGCTTCAACAAATGAATTACCTACTAAAATTTGTGAGCCCCAAGCCTTCATTAAAACTGGATTACCAAGATTATCTCACACCGAAAGCAGTCAGACTAACTACCTCTAACATTAGATGATATAGGTCGTCTCAATACTAATCTTGTTCTATCTGTGTAGAAATGTCCCATACCTATGCGTCAAGTGTACAAAATCAAATTTACAGTTGGCGAGAGCGCAGTGGGTACACGTTGGGTAGAAGGGGGGTGTTTTGTAGGTGCAAATGTATGATTGTAGAGTTATGTATTCCGTTACACAGTATATCACGGGCACATAATGTATACTGTTGACAAGCCTGACGCGAAGGCGACTCTATTACTCAGGGCCTTGGGATTTATGAACCGAATAATACTGAGTCGAGATATTGGATACGTGATGGCGGTGTTAATATAATAGATTGTGTTTTTGTATGTAAATCTTGGAAGATGGACAGTGTACTGTTTGATGCTGTGTACAATTAAATAAAAAAATAGCAATAATACTCGTATCTATACAGGGTGAATCATAAGTCGTGAACAGAAATATGAAAATATGATCCTATCAATGATTCTGGACCACTTTTACTATGACACCAACTTTGTGTGTGGAAAAAAATATGCTTTTTTATATTATTTCGATTAGGCGACTGATGACCTTTTTCTATGAAACCGCAGATTTATTTTGGCACAGACAAAGTTGGTCCCATGGTAAAAGTGTATTAGAATCATATTTTTATATTTCTGTTCACGACTTATTACATAATATATTCACCCTGTCATTGACGTGCCCGGATATTCATTTGCCTATCTTATGTCGCCACCTCTCTTCGCTATGCGTGTTCGCGTTGCGTATTCGCCTCTCTTTCTTTTGCGATATTAAAGAAAGAGATGCATCACGAATATTTGGCCAAATACGGCGAAGTGAGGTGCCGGCCTCAGCACTGTAGAAACGAGCACTGCTTAGGCTTAAAATTAAAATGTGTCGAATGAAGTAGTTGGTAGGGTACATCAACCGTTCAGTGCATTTCATCTCGATATAATTTGGGTAAACGAGGTACCGATATGACTCCGCCGAGAGATATTGTCAAAACTGCCTTTGTTTGAATTACTTTTGTTTTGTTGTAAATTATTGGTAAACTTCCTTAACAGAACTGAATTTACTGTCCTATCCTCGTCGCCAAGTAATACATAATTATGTAAGGTAAATATATGACCTTTTTTCGCCTTTACGGTGGCAAACAAACGTAGGTACGGTCCACGGTCCACCTGATGGTAAGCGTACAGCGTAGCGTATGCCGACCGATCCGACGCTCGCAACTCCAAAGGAGTCATGTGCGCGTTGCCGACCCTTTAAAAATTTAAGGATTCATTGTGTTGACAGCAGAAGAGACAAATTTACTAAAAAACATCATCCTCCTAGCGTTATCCCAGTACAGTTGCATCCTGAAGGATGCCTGGGGTCCGCTACCTAATCTCAAGATTTGGCGTAGGCACTAGTTTTTACGAAAGCGACTGCCATCTGACCTTCCAACCCCGAGGGGAAACTAAACCTTATTGGGATTAGGCTTTGTCAAGTGAGTGGGCAACTTGACTGTTAGAAGTTCTCAAGCCGCCCGAAGGCCTCCAACTTGGCTTAACGACTGCTGCCATAGACAGCAACCGGGATCAACGGCTTAACGTGCCTTCCAAAGCACGGGAGCGCTCAGTTAGTAACCACTCAAAGCAGTCACCCATCCAAGTCCTGACCGCTGCCCACGTTGCTTAACCTTAGATACCGCAAGCGGTACGCAGGCGCCGCGGGGCCACGAGCGCTCAAAATTACTAAAAAATATTTATGTCAAAAGATAAAGTGTCCACCAAATGGTGTCTCATAATTTTTCAGACGTAGGTACTATTTGAAGGTTAAAAACACATTAAAAGCTGGATTCGGTTACCGGATGCGAAAGTTCACACAAATGTGTTCCTAGGGGGCGAAGACGGCTGCGAATGTGTTGAGGCAGTGCACTATATCGCGGTCCCTCCTGCATCCTGCACACACGGTGTACCGAGGCACTCGGCGGCGGAAGTTGATGCAAATACTGCACGGGATGGCATTATGCAACGCCATTACACACGGTTCAAAGCCGGGGAGCGCACAAAACTTGGATACAGCGTATATTTTGGCGGCTGTGTGTGGTTGGTAGTGACCCTTACGAAGCTGGTGGTAAGTTCGGACCGGGTAGAACATTTATTTGTGTTATTATTCATGTGTCTGGATTGCTTTTATTTGGAGTAAAACAATTTTTAGTATGAATGGTTCTCCACTTTGTGTCTGCTCACATCTGATGTAAAATATTTTTTACTGCGCACCTACATTTAAATGAGTGCTTAGTTAATTGCGTGGATCCGCAAAATATCCGCAATACTCGGCAAATAATCAATCAATCAATCATCTTTATTACAGACCAAAACGATCCATAGTTTGTTAGCATGTCTTACATAACTACTTATATACTAGGGTTAGGGTGACTAAAAGATAAACATGTAAATACACACTACACATTATACTCGATTTCGACTTATCCCTCGACACTGGGTAATCCTACGTGCAGTTTGTTCCAGTGTCTCGGTATTGGTGAATCCAGTTTACCAACAAACGTTTTCAGGATGCTATTTTCGCTGCCATTCAGTCTCCGCATTAGCGACGCCGACCTATTGCGTATGATCGCGGAATAATATTGACAATATACCGATAAGTAAGGAAATCTAGGCGCTGTCAGTAAGCTGTCGGAAAAGTTCAAAATACCTCATACAAGTTGCCCTTAAGTCAGGAAATAGACTTATGATCTTGTGATTATTTGTGTGGCAGCCGCTTGAGTGAGACTTAGCAAGGAATACAGTACATGCAGCCCTGTTCCAATATTGACGCCACACACAGGTAATTGAAGTTGGATGGCTTCACATACAATTCACAGAGGTGTTGTAGTGACGCAACGGCAAGACGTCTAAGGCGACTTCCTGACTTGGCGGGGCGGGATCGATATGTGACATTTTCTTCTTTGACGTAAATTTACTGACGGCGCAAAGATTCTCACTTGACGGAACACTGTCAGTTATACTTTTGCGCAGTAGTAATAGCATGCGCAGAAGCGGAGCAGTACCGCCTTCGCATCGTCCCGCAACCGCGCATCCCGCGCCAGTCAGGAAGCACTCATTTAAATGTAGTGGCGCAGTAATAAATGGTACTGAGTCGACTGACAGCTGACATTGACATTTGACACTTTTTTCATATCGTACTGCCTCCGCACCGACAAATCAAGAAGTCGCCTAAAAATGGTAATTTCTATAATACTGGGTTGAGCAGTGACGTATGTGGCATTGTAGCTTGACAAATCACTTAAAGTAACTACATCTTAGACATATATATTGATTTCCAATTTGATTGCCATTTTTATTAATATTTTTACAAGCTTTTATTTAACTTGCACTGTTCGTATGCATGTAAGTATGTACTCGTAAGTTGTCTTGATTTTATTTTAAACATGTTAACATGACGGAACGAAACTATCTGCGTTTATTTACAGGAATACAAATGATTGCTAATATCTGATGGTACTTTTTTACCATTACTTAATTGAATGGGACTTACTTTTATAGGTACTATAACTTAATATTTAAATTAATACATGTAGCTCAATAGAAGCTTTTATACTTTGGACGTGTCTGTCTATGGTCTATTTATGAATAAAACCATAGAGTTTACCGTAGACGTGCACGTTGGTCTTCTACATTTTAATTTAAATTATAGTGGGCTGTACACAATAACATCTTGCTTGGTCTACAGCGACACTACATATGTATCTGTCTGTCTGCTATTTCTTCATCAAACTATATCGGCTATTTTTCATAACTTCAAACTGAGGCCTTAAATTCAAAATGTTTCAAAATATTTATTCTGCAAGTAGGCCTCAAGGACTCTTTTACATGTCTGAGTTTTTTTTTTTTTTTTTTTTATGTATGACTGAACAGCGATTGGCCTTAGTCTCACCTGACGCCTGAGTTTTACGGATGCATAGCAAAATGTGCAGGTCGCAATACGTGCACTGATGTAAATCGCAGAAGGTGCAGATCGTAAAACGAGCTGTAGCTCTAGTATAAGTTTTTTCGAAACATTAACTAATTCGAACGCGTTTGCGTTTTGTCTCAAAATGTATGAAAACGATCTCACCGAGTTTGAAATACGCGCGTTCATCGGTTAGCAACATATGTTATACTGGCTGTTTTAGTTTCCACTAGTGACCACCAGAGGCGCTGTTCACATTTTCATACCACTTTCATACATTTTGAGACAAAACGCAAACGCGTTCGAATTAGTTAATGTTTCGAAAAAACTTATACTAGAGCTACTGGTCGGTGTAGAAGTTCTCCAAATATCAAGTAAACACCTGTCACGAAACAATTTGAGATACATATTTCTTAAAGTGTTAAAATGTTTGGATTTCAAATTATGCCAAAATTTATTATAATAACAATGAACTGATTAAAGGATACGATGATTTTATTAAAAATTTAGAAAATAACACAGCTATTTATTATTTTATGGTGTGTAGTAGTAGTAGTTTATAGTGTGTTATTTTATGGTGTCTAACCCATCTTAGAGTAGTTATAATATGTGTGTAGATAAAGTAATGTATGCAACTGTACATAATTAGGCATTAAAACACTCGTGTGACCCTATTATGAAACTCGCCTTCGGCTCGTTTCATAAAACACACTCGTGTTTTAATGCCCCTCATTATGTACCAGTTGCATAAACTACTATTTCCGCATAAGTCCTACTACACACCATAAAATAATAAATAGCTGTGTTATTTTCTAAATTTTTAATAAAATCATCGTATCAGTTCATTGTTATTATAATAAATTTTGGCATAATTTGAAATCCAAACATTTTAACATAAATCCTCTAATATGCTTTCGGAAACCGTAGAAAATGACTCTCATTTCAACATTCAATTAATTTATGGCAATTTTCTTATTTGTGGCTAAGGCTACAGCAGTATTGTAATTTCATTTTAATCTCATATATGATGTTAAAATATTAAACGTCAAAAAAAACTATCAAAATTTAAATGTCAAAGTTGACATGTCCCTATTCTAGTATCACTGAAAATTCAAATTCAATCGATGCGAAATGTCAACTCGGTTTTTTTAGTATATATCGCACGAAATTTGAGCTAGTACGACATGATCACATCAGAATAGGGACTCTTTACTTTTTTAAATAACATTCAGGTATCGGTTGCCAGTTCTGATTTCGATATTTCCGCAACCGTGCAAAAAAGGTTGTATTACCTAACACAATTATTGTATTTATTAACTACGGTTTCTGAACCCATCTTAGAGTAGTTATAATATGTTTGTAGATAAAGTAATGTATGCAACTGTACATAATTAGGCATTATTACACTCGTGTTTTAATGCCCCTCGTTATGTACCAGTTGCATAAACTACTATTTACTATGCATTGTGCGAGAAAATATAAAAGTTAATTTCAAATATATAGGTTATAACTAGCTTTTGCCCGCGACTTCGTCTGCGTAGAACTCGGTCCATATCAACTTCTATACCGTATTTCGCCGTCACCAGGTACTGCGGGCCGGGCAATCTCACTAAACATCGCGCACGCCGGCTCAACGCGCCCGCATGAAACACATGACAGAGGATTTAATATATGGATGTAGATCAAGTAACGTAGATGAAAATTAATATGATGCAGGTGCGGAAAAAACTTCATACGCATCAAGTATGGAAACGAAAACGCGAGTGTAGCGAGCGCGAAATGTTTTGAAAATTATGATGCAGGTGCGGAAGAGACTTCATACGCCTCAAGTGTAGGTAGATGAAAACGCGAGCGTAGCGAGCACGAAATATTTCGAACATTACGATGAAGGTGTGGAAAATACTTCATACGTATCAAGTAGCGTAGATGAAATAATTTCGAACGTTATGACGCAAGTGCGGAAAAGACTTCATACGCATTAAGAAAAAGATGAAAAAAAGACGAAAACGCGAGCATAGCGTGAAATGTTTCGAACATTATGATGCAGGTGCTGAAAATTCCATCAAGTAATGTAGCACGAATGTAAATAATTTTTAATCATTTGCAAGCCTGCTTACAGGTTAGATAGACTGGTAGTACCATATCTGGTATTTTTAAGTAACAACTTTGAAAGCTATCTTAGCAAATAAATATTTCTAAGTGCCAAAGTATTTCAAATTTATTTGATTTTATACGCAATTTATAGTACCTATTAATTGCTCTAAGAGTAACAGACATTCGAACTAAATCTGTCATAATAAAGGTTGACACACACATAGTTAAAGCTCGGCACCAGACCGGTGCGGCCTCTCCTCACCGTATAGTAAACCCAACGCAAGCACGGAACCGCATCGTGCCTCAGCAGCGCCGAGGTGGCCGCGGGGCGGTGCCGCGCTTGCCGCGAGGTGTCCACTGGTTGAGGGCTTTTTACGTTTGAAGTAGGCCGTTTCGCCTGCGCCTGTTCACCATGGCTGGGGGTCCTGTCCCGAGCTGGGGCGATGCCGTTACGTAGTGGATAATGGTTGGAGCACACCGCTGCATCCGCACTCATCTGGTTTGCCAAAACCTTAACTGTGCGTTGCAGTATGAAGTTTCTAACAAAGAATTGGGGCGGCGCCGGTCTGGTGCCGAGCCTTTATGTGTGCCACAACCTTAATTATTATATTTTATTGAGCCTAAAATGTCCCACTGCTGGGCAAAGGCCTCCCCCCTCTTTTTCCATTCCTCGCGGTCTTGTCTATCTGCCCCTCCTTTTTAAAGAGTCCAAATTATCACCCCACCACCGGCGTGGTCTACCGCGTCTCCGTTTTGAGTCGTAGGGCATCCACTCTGTGGTCTTTTTGGCCCACAGCTCATTCGGCATCCGGTATACGTGTCCAGCCCAGTCCCACTTTAATTGGGTTGTTTTCCGAGCTACGTCAACTATTTGAGTTTTGGAGCGCAGTGTGGTGTGTGGTGTTCCGGATTCGATCCACCAATTTTACACCTAATATGCTGCGCTCCATGGCTCGCTGGCAAACCCCGAGTATGGACTTCTGGGCTTCTGTCAAAGACCAAGTTTGTGCACCGTAGGTGAGAACTGGAAGTATGCACATGTCCATGAGCCTACGTTTAAGTGAAAGAGGTAGGTCGCCTTTCATTGGGTGTTTCATGAAACACCCAATGAAAGGTGAATTGGTGAATTGGTCCATGGACCAATAGCTCTTCAAGGCGTTTACTGTCCTCCTATCAACCTCTTTTTCTTGTCTTTGTCGACAATCTTAATAGCTCATCATAATCAAATGGTGGCGAAATTACTCAGTTTATAGCTACGGTGGAAAGAATAAATAAATCATATATAAATCATGCAAATACCTACTTTATCTTGCCACTTTAAGACTCAAATTAGTAAATTGTGCAAGTGTAGTTCTTCATTAGCTTCCTTCAACTTTAACGAATGGCATCTGTATACTGACCAAGGGGCTGACACGCTTTGCTAGAGAAAGAGAGTCTTATTGCGATTCCTATAAGAGAAAATAGAAAAGAGTGGCATGTTTTGTCCCCATCACCGACCGAACATTTTTTCATGGTCGGGTTATAGGCAAAATGCAAACCTTCATAAGCAATACATTGGACATGCAAACCGACCAAATTGCGTAGTACAAACTATGTATGAAAATTAGCAAGTGTGAGAAAGACATAGCACCGCACCGGTCGCTCGTTGGCGCATCTATAACTAAAGAGTTTCTATTATATCTATGATCTGTATATTGACACTTGACACACGTCTCTGACATGTCAAACGTCAAATAATATCGTAACATTTACAAATGTCTAGACTCACCTCACCATACGTCCCAATTGTATCTTGAACCTGAGATTCGTGAAAACTGTAAGCACGTTCGGAGGTCAGGCTTACACTGGTTCCGCCGAGACGAATTTTCGTGGGCATTGTAAATACCTAACATGGATCCGGTTCATAGATTCAACTTCCACCCCCGAATTTATCAGTTTGAGGGATTATTTCCAGGATAAAAAGTATCCTATGTCCTTCCCCGGGTCTCAAACTATCTCCATACCAAATTTCATCTAAATCTGTTCAGCGGTTTGAGCGTGAAGAGGTAACAGACAGACAGACAGACAGACAGACAGACACACTTTCGCATTTATAATATTAGTATGGATTTACCTTGCTCGATATATTATTTATGAATTATCAGCATCTTCATGTAACAACTTCTTGACATAGAGTGCTATTTATTTTCGACATAAAACCATCGTAAGATCATTTTATTAACACAAAAACTTTTAAAAGTGCATCGCAAAATTCATCACAAGTACGAGTATATAGGTTTTTAATTTGGATTAAGCGGCCAAGGAACCTTTGTTGGCATTTTTTGTGCTTCTTGAAAACTATTTTCTGGAGTTACATTTGTTCTGATTCGTCACTTCACTCGACATTTTTATCAAAAACTAGGTAAACAAGAAATTAGTACTTGAAATGAACAATGGCGGCATTTTTCTAAAAACATGCGCGCTCAACACCTGTACTGTGTACATTTGTTTTTAAAATGCTAAGTAGGCAATGGCTTAATGCGCATTCAGCCACGCATTTACCTCGAGTGAAAATTATCAATTTATTTATAGGTAATAAGTAAAATCTAAAATGATAAATGATACGTTTAAGAAGTATTAATATTTATGTACCTGTTTATAAGAACGGTAGTCTATAATTGATTAATTTGTAAAATGTTTTTCAAATAATTAAAACTCTTTGCGTCGAGCTGAAGACAGAGTTAAAAAATTTAAAAAAATTGAAAAGTAAAAAGCACTAGTGCGCAAAAGTAGCACTTTCCGGACAGTTTGACTGCTTAGAAAAGGTACTTTTCAAGCACATGCATTGTAAAAACTATTTTTAGCTTGAAAATGGTGGATTTAAGGGTGAGTAAAAAAATCAATAAATCCATGTTACAAAAATGTATAACAATGTACAATAGGTCGCAATAGTCCTGTTCTAGATAGTATCACTGAGAAAACGTCAAGATACGCGACAACCCAAACAGAAAATAGCCTAAATATGTACATGAGCGTTTCTGATAAGGACTCTTTAACTGCCAGTCTCTGTTACGTAAGAAGATCTGTAAAGATGTCTATGCTAGCTTTACAGTACCTACATTATGCAATTTGGTTAACCTTTGAGGTTGGCCCTCCGCTCCGCCTTAGAAACGTAACAATTTGTATGCAGACGTGAGCTAATATTGATGCCCTATCGGATCTGTACCTAGTTGGACGGTTTCACAAACGTTTAAGATATTGGATGAGGTGAAGACGTTGTGTAAACTTACAGGGAGTGAAGATCATGAATGTTTTGCATTAATTACCTTTGGCCAGTTTATTTCCTCGAGTGTTGACAGTCCCCCGTTGCCTTCCCTGTGTAGTATCGCTTCCCTTTGTGGTGTGACCGTGTGAGTAGTAGCATTCTCTTTTCATCCGCAATATCACATTTTACCCCTAGGATTACGTACAAGAAGCAATAAAATAGTTATTTACGATACAAGTTCGGAAAATAAGCATTCCGAACATGTATCGTACAACGTTTTATAATGCATTCTGCGAGGAAATAAAAAAATCGAAACGATAAATACTTTTAAAATTATAATAAAATTTTGTACTTAACACGGGCGTCAAATACCTGCGATCTGAGATATTCTTTGTTTTACCGCCCTTGTTAAGTAATGTATGTACTATTGCGTCGGGCTGACGACAGAGTTAAAATAAAAAAAGAGTAAAAAGCACAAGGGCGGAAAAGTGGTACTTTCCGCACAGTTTGGTTGCTTAGAGCACGCACTTTTCGAGCACATGCATTACACGATACATTAATTTTTATGTACTCTGCCTACTCTTTGGGAAACAAAATGGGTATGTAATTTTCCCAGATCTTTATCTGATAGGTCAATTTTCATTCATTCTAACGCCTACAACATTTCTAATCCAAAAACCAAACGAACGCCTGTAGGTACACAGCAGACAGAAACTTAGACTTTACTTAACAAGCCTTCTCAGTAGTACACTCGGGGATTTTAATTGTTGAGCCATTTAGAGCTCACTTTATACTAGACCCTTCATAGCAGCTATGAAGGTCTAGTATTAACTGAGCTCCATATGGCTCAACAATTAAAGTCCCCGAGTGTACCACCGCCGCCGATGTATTTAATGAGCACTTTAAGAGAAACCTTTGAACAGAGTGTGTATAAATTAATATTAGATAGCTGGCTTCGGTGAAAAACGTTGCCGCGTTAATGTTTTTAATATTCATGAAAGTTATTTTATCGAGGTCGCTAGTTTCGCCCTGATATATACCTATATTTAAAAGTGTGGACAAAATGTAGATTTACTGACAGGATTGTTGAGTATGCAGCATTATAAAATGTGCACAAAAATGAATCTCAGATTGTTAAGCGACTTCCTGATTTGTCGGTGCGGAAGCAGTACGATATGAGAAAAGTGTCAAATGTCAGTGTCAGCTGTCAGTCGACGCGATACCATTTTTTACTACGCCCCTACATTTTAATGAGTTCTTCCTGACTGGCGCGGGATGCGCGGTAGTGGGACGATGCGAAGGCGGTACTGCTTCGCTTCTGCGCATGATATTACTACTGCGCAAACGTAATACTGACAGTATTATATCAAGTGGGAATCTTTGCGACGTCAGTAAGTTTACGACAAAGAAGAAAATGTCACATATCGATCCCGTTCGCCAAGTCAGGAAGTCGCCTAAGGCGATATCGTACTGCCTCCGCACCGACAAATCAGGAAGTCGCCTAAAGGGGAGGTCTTTCGATTGCAAATATCCCGCTCTAACATGCGTGAGTTTGCAATTAACCGTCCCGCCCTCTACGGAAGCTCTGCGCGTAGTTTTCGTAAATATTTAAACAACCAATCAATCATTTTATCAAAGCTTACGAATTTGTCTATAACCATTTAGTGTCTTTAATTGAGTCCAAAAACTAACTGGGTAACTTTGCGTTTTTTTCTATCGAGTGCAATTCATCAGGTCTTGTAACTGAACACGATTTTGCCTAGACAAGATCCTTATCTAACACATATACATTTTTTTATAATTACGTCACTATATTCCATTTCTTAGATTTTGTTGTGGACAATCTTATAAATAGCGTCAACAATCTTAAACAAATCAAACTCAAATCAATATGGTTTAAAAAAAATCAAAAGTGGAAGTACCTATCCTTAACTAAATATTGTACAGTAGCAGTACCTTAACTAAATATTGTATATATGTATAATGAAACTTGCTAATGAATTATATTGCTAAACTTGCCGACATCGCGGGACTGCGAATCGGTTCGAATCATCTTAAACGATATTCAGCCTTAAAGCCTGAGTGACACATTTCATTATAACTAATTTAATATTTCGGTCATTCTACGTAGCGTTTCAACCGTTCCAATTACCGTGACCCCACTATTGTGGGATTTTTTAATGATTTCGGTGGCTTTTATTTTACACGGTGTTCGCGAGTTACCCGACAAATTATAACCATGCATTTCTGAGAATATAAGGAATAAAAAAAGTTAATCAACCTTGGTGAAAATACGGCAAAAAAAACAATTTTTGTCTTTAAAACATGAAGTAATGTCGCATCAGTAAAACTTTCTCTCCAAGATATTTTCCCGGAAATGTTTAGTTCCGGGAGTAATTACGGTCGTTTTCATAATTATCTCAATTTCTTATGTTGTGACTTGGTTACATTAGCGGCAATGTCACAATCGAAAGAACTTTTTTTACAAACTTACGACATAAAATTAAGTGTAAAATTAGACCCGATCCAGCGATCAGTTGGTCGGGTTACTCAGGCCCCCGGTGTACTAAGAAATAACTTAAAACGTCATCACGATGACTGAAATGAAAACTGGATAGAACGTTCAACAAACGGGGTGACGGCAATGTGGATGGTTCAAAACGCTCGTAGAATGACCGATTTATTTCCGAAACTTGTGAGAGTTTTCTATATCAATTGTAACTCTATGGTGCTTACAGAATATTACCTCTATATGGTACTTACAGAATATTACCTCTATGATGTTTAATCCGATTCCCCACATAATTCGGAAATTCAAAGCGAAACCTTTTAGACGTACTTTAAGAGGCTGTCAAGACCTAATCTTGTTGAAATTGATGTTATTTAAGCAGTTTTTTAAGAAAAACTATTTGTTCTAGCACTTCAAAAAATATATATGTTAATATTCATCATACTTCAAAGACTGTGTACGGACTCGGTACATAATTGGACGAAATCGGCTCGATAGAAAATAATTGCTAAGATTGGTCTTAAATTCTTCATTAAACGGTTCTATGTCTTTATTTTTATTACGTATGGGTCTGCAATTAAAAACATAAAGTCAACATATTCATACTAAAACCGCTAACGAGCCATATTTCACAAATAATCCACACTTTTTTTATTTCAATATTATTGTAGTGTTTATTTACTATTCTACGCGCAGAGCTTCCGTAAAGAGCGGGATGGTTAATTGGAAACTCACGCGTGTTAGAGCGGGACTTTTTCTAGGTGTTGTCAACCCCTTAATGCATGGATCCTTCCAAAGAGTTCTTCCTTAAGTAAGTGGTTATTAATAGACTTCAATAATTATTTTTTATACAGTAAAGGAGGGGGTTCTCTGTACGTTGTCGTGTTTTTTTTACATGTTTAGCAATAATTATTTACCATGTCGTCCAATTTTGATGATATGGTGCGAATCTGGTCATAGGAGCCAGGAGGAATCGAGAGTAATCCTCAAATGTGAAGGGCACGCATATGGTGCTTTCGGTATTTTCTTGCAACAAAATTAATCCGTTAAGTGTCAATGTGACAAAATAAGCATAGAGTTCCAACAATATTACATTTAAAACTACCAGTTCAAGTTCAAATACTTATTATAGTATGCCTCAACGGCTCTTTTGCAAGTTGTAGTTATACAGATAAATTCTTTAAGTCTTCTTTAAGTGATATTTAATAATATTAACACAAAAAAAAATATCGCCAAGAGAATTTTAGTCTCTGGGTCCATTACATTACAATAAAATAACCAATAACAACAAAAGACGGCGACGTTTAAATTCCTCAAAGAGTTCAACAACGCATTGACTATCCATTGTATTATCTTTAGTCTATCAAGTTAATAAACCAATAATACCAAGGAACAGTCCTAGAGATGTCTGAAAAGCGTTTGAGATTTCCTTTCGCCAGACAGCCTTTGTGGTTACACTAGCAATCCAGTCTAACCCTAACCGTAAACATTATTATGGCTCCGATGCCACTATTACCATGCAAATGGGAATTCTACGCTTGTTACACAGATCAGAATATAAAGCGTGTGTATTATGTAATACGTGGACACTGGTGTTATTGCTAGATTTGTAGTTTAACGAGAGTTTGATTCGGCCGTCTTTGGATAACCTTTGACCTCTGCATTGCGCACTGCGTAACACGACAGGGTTACGGCACCCAATCACAGTAAATATGTATACAGGTTAGGTATAATAAAAGCAAAGAGCAGCAGTCGGCGTAGTTATTTGGGCGTAATCCAATCACTTGAATCCCTCATTACGCTCAAGATTCTACTTGTAGGATTTTACGATTTACTCAGGATTCAATATACTGCCCTCGCTATAAATATAGTATTATCGTTTTGCGCCAGAGACACAATCTACTATTTCAAATACGCTTGAGTAAAAGTGCTTTATCTTGTCCCATTAAATTCACTGCTGCCTTACCAAGGCTATAAACTCAGTGGTGACATTGTTTGCTTGTCTAGATGAACACAATCACATTAACGCATGCAGTTGAGTGTACATGTAACACACATTAATAACACTAGGGCGTGGTGCAATATGCAATCAGGACCGGGATCAGGCCGGTTAATTGAGGTCCTTCGCATTAACAGATATAGCAGAAAGGGAATGCTATACATTGGACAATGTCGCCGTTAGGTAAGTCACAGAGTTGTGCCAGAGCCGAGTTTGGCCGAAGCGGCAAGGAACAGGCCTGGAACAGGCTTGCTAGTATTATCAATAAAAACCTAACAAAGTTAATTTTCATACAACATCGCGATATCAATATTACTGCAATTCGATATACATGGCACTGTAATTCCATAATATAATAATCAATTATATTTATACACTTTTACATTATTATGTTGTACCTTGTAACCATTTATATAGGTACGTGATAAGTGGAATATCTGATAGTTTGCATAAACCGACCTTAGTTTGATTGAGCTTAGTTGCGGCTAAACTAAACAATGAATTGTTGGCAGTTTGTAATCAATATGTATTTAGCTACTGTTTTAATGGTTGCTTTAGCTACTGCTACACCTTTAGATGATGTTGCTGGCGATTGGAGTGGTAAGCATTCCAGAATGATATTATTAACAAATACATTCAGTTGGACACCTAAATATCCAATAATATCCACCTATTTTTCACCTCTTTTAATTCGACAGAGGATTGAAAGTATGAGTATAGGGGCAGTGACAAGCAAAGGGACTTTTATATTAAGTCCATTATGAATTATATAACAAGTAGGCAAGCCTAAAAAACAAGTCTGCTAATATAGCTTACACTATAATAAATGAATTTAAGCGATGATGAAACATCTAATAATTCTTGTGGAATAAATTAACACTCAAATATAGATAAACTCTTAGGGCCAATTTTTCAATCCCTAAATTATCTGTCAGATATATGTTAGCTCTTTCTTTTTCTTTCATTTGACTTCAGAAAAAGCCAGTCTTAATTTTTATCGACGGATAATTTCATGTTGGGATTGAAAAAACGACCCTTAAAAAGATACACTTTGACCTATTTTTTATGCAACCGTCTAATAAAACAGTCGGTTTTTCATCCATTAAAAGAACAATGTACAGTAGAATCCGGATACAGCGACCGTCAAGGGACCGGCGATATTACGTCGCACTAAAAGGACGTCGCGTCGTACATAACGGACTGATTTTCTTTGAAAATGTTTGGTATTGAATCCTAACGTCAGGTGATTTAGCAGTCGTTAAAAATGTTATAAGCGCAGTATTTATAAGCGGATTCTACTGTACCTACTTACTAATAGGACTTGGACATTTGGAGGTTTTTGAAATACATCCTTTTGGAAGATTTGTATGATTTCGTGGTTCACGTATTCACGTATCCTATATATACGTCCGTAGCTTCGTAAGTGTACCAAGTGAAGTTATTTACGATGAAAACATTAGAGCTGGTTGCACCCAACTTACCTTAAATATGGACCCCACAGCTGTCATCTCGTAGAAATTTGTCGAACAGTCCTAACAATCAGATTTTAAGGAACACCGCTTAAGATTACAGTCTGGTGAAAACCGGGTTACGAAAATCGGTTAGCTGAAGCCTGAAAGTGGAAAAGCAGCCTAACGAATATCACTATGTACTGTTACAGGGTCATATATCCATCGACTATCATCACCACAGTCTCAATGCGAGTTCTTCGAGTGTTTCAAACATTGCCAGAAAGTACAGAAGACTGGAGGACACTGTGTCTTCGGAACGGGATGTGTTTGTGATAGACAACAAATGGATTATGCGACATTTTTTAGAACTGGCCGACGTTAATCTGAAGACAGCCTAACTAGCCGTCACGGATATCAAATCATCCAAAAGACCATAAATACAAAAATGTTGACGTTAGAATTCCATTCTGGTAAAAATTCGGAGTGCGTTTGCCAAACAACTTTGATTATTCTGTTCTATTATTTTATCTAAATGGTGCAATCATTTTCCGCTTGTAAATAAATTAGCGTATCGAGTAACATTACAAAATCGTGTTCGAGTTTCTGGAAACGTATCGAGTGACCTTTATATAAAGTACCTGCGTTATGTTGGACCAGCGAGCCCACACGCTTACTTGTGCTACGTGATCAATTGGCGTTGACATCCCGCCCTTTTGTCGAGGAAACAATAAGCGCGAATGTCTCGAGATAGATCCGCAGATAATTCGCCGGGGCTTTTGTCCGGGCGTTGGACGAATTGAAAAACCGAGGTTTATTTTGATCGTAGTGTGGCCCTCTATTTCAGCTCAGATTTTGCTGGCTTTGCCTAACGAGGGTAAAAGGTTACTCGACGTTACTGCAAAGCAAACGATTCCTCCGTGCATTGTCCTTGAACTACCAACACAGGCACTAATTCCGTATGCAAAGTCCTTTCCATCCCATTATAACCTTTAAGAATTCGTGTTCTTAAAGTATCTAGAATCTGCTGTCGGTACCTATACTATAGCCTAAGAGCGGTACGGTTGCGCTGTATGAATTTTGAACATTAATTCATAACAGCTACTTTTTTTGCTCCAAAAAATTTGTTAAAGCAATTAGATTAGGTATTCTTTAAGAAAACACGTAGTCCACCAACGTGACTGTAGAAAATATTAAAAAATAATCTATAAAAAATCCTTAAAAATCGGGCGAAAATGGTATAAGCATTTACTTACTTTATGACATACTATATATATTTATATTCTTTGTGATACATGAAAAATCAACCGATTTTTGTTAAGGCAACCTCGTAATATAATAATTTTTAATACAGAAATATATAAAATTCAATTACGGCTATGGTATATAAGCTAACATTACAGTTATGGTTTATATATATCTTTCTTATATGTATTAACCCTTTTTATACTGAAGCTACCCAAAATATCTGGAGCTTTATTTTCTTTGAAAAAGTCTTGTGAAATTAATATATCAGCCAAACTCACTACGTTGACTTTTCATGAAGGCCACATTGAAGAAGGTGTAATGCTAATGAACCCTATAAATACCTATTAAGTGATTTCAAATGCATCTTCATTAATAGTAGGCGCGAGAGGGGAATACGCGGGGTGAGCGGAGGTGTGCAGCACAGCGAGAGGCGCGCGGGTGGGTGACAAGCAAGTGTGTGTGTAGGTACTTTACTTTTATCGGCGGCTTCGGTGCGGCCCTAAGCTTAATGTTCTATTAGGTATATGTAAATAGTGTAATTTAAACAACTTATTATTAGGTTCAATAGTAGCTATGAAGTATGAATTAAAAGTTAAAACTAAGTCATTTAATAACTTTAAATTTTGTATAATAATCTGACATCTAAAACGACTCAAAACCGCCAAAATGATTTTCAAATAGATATAATTTATCGATTAAGAAATCACGGACTTTGTGTACAACCTAACCTACACGCCTATAATAAAAGTCCGCTCATCCGGTGCATTCGTAGGTGTAGGTAGGTACTGAACAACTACGCTGTCGGCCGGACGGTAGGTATATTGAGACCATATATTCGTGACTCGTACTTTGCACACACTTTATTAACAGTACAGTTGAAGACATAAATTAGGTATACATAAAAAGTAGAACATGTATACGTATCGACATAAATTCTTAGAAAGATGATGCCACGCAAAATTATGCCTTATAGGGACGCTTAGAAGTAGGTATTCGTTACTTCGCACGCCGCGCAGGTCGAAGCCCTTCGCGATCTTGAATTACATATACGGCTCGGTGTTGCGTAAATAAGTATGTCTTGATTCAACCAACAAGTAAATAGGATGACAAATGTATTCGTTTTTTAAAATATTACACCGTGATAATTATTTTATATAAGTAGTATAGAATAGATACGCGGCAAACGTCACCAACCAGAGATAATAAGGGCTACAGGCGGGTGACCGTAACAAGGAAAGTTAACTAGGTGTTTTAAAAATTTTCGTCTCCCAAAGGGTTGAAAATAGGGGTTAAATATTGTATGGGGATCAATTTTTTTTAAATAGTCAAAACTGGTTTGTTCGTTTCTGCAGTCATTTGTGTCAGTACATTTCAACGCACAGCCCAAACCGCTGGTTCTAGAGATTCCTTATATGGTCTAGGGGTGCACTAAGGAAGTAATTTTCAAAATTCGTCCCCTAAGGGGATAAAATGGGGGTCCAAAGTTTGTATGGGGAAACAAGATTAGTCAGACTATTTTATTCAAAACTTCACAGGAGTACTCCTAACAAAATAAGTAAACACGTGTCTCCAGTTTTTTGAAAATTCAACCCCTAAAAGGGGGAAATGGGGTGACAAAGTGTGAAAATCGACAATGGGTATTGTTTCTGTGGTTTATCGGGTCGCTAATTACGAAAACTACAATGATTTTAAAATCCAACGTCGCGGACATGAAATACCATCCCCCCTGTCGGGGTGAAATGGGGTTGAAATTGAAATAACTAAATATCAATATGGGTGTAGTTTTATGTTTTTTTTTTCAATTCAATTCATTTATTTACCATAAACACAATTAAATTTGGTTTACACTGAATTTTCGGACGTCATATACGAAAACGGTATCGATTTTAAGATGTAATATTGTGGAAATGAACATTCTTTATCTAAATATATAAAAAAAGAAACTGACTGACTGACTGACATATCAACGCATAGCCCAAATCGCTGGTTTTAGAGATTTCAAATTTGGCACGTAGGTTCCTCATAAGGTACGGTATAGGTAAGGTATAGCTAGGGGTACACTAAGGAAGGATTTTTCAAAATTCATCCTCTAAGGGGGTGAAATGGGGGTCCAAAGTTTGTATGGGGAAACAAGATTAGTCAGACTATTTTATTCGAAACTTCTCAGGAGTACTCCTAACAATAAATAAGTAACCACGTGTTTCCAGTTTTTTGAAAATTCAACCCCTAAAAGGAGGAAATCGGGTGACAAAGTGTGAACATGACAATGGGAATTGTTTCTGTGGTTTATCAGGGCGCTGATTACGAAAACTACAATGATTTTAAAATCCAACGTGGCGGACATAACATACCATTTCCCCTGTCGGGGTGAAATGGGGTTGAAATTGAAATAACTAAATATCAATATGGGTGTAGTTTTATGTTTTTTTTTTCGGACTTCAATTACGAAAACGGTATCGATTTTAATATTCTTTATCTAAATGAACATTCTTTATCTAAATATATAAAAACCAGGCCAAGTGCGTGTCGGGCCACGCGCAAGGTAGGGTTCCGTAGTCGTCCACCCGTTACATTATGGGTTACATATTAAAATACCTAAAATTGATATACCTATTGTCAAAATACCTATGTACGAAATACCTATTTTTTAAAATACCTATTGGTTATTTAACCTATTTTCATAATACCTATTGGACGAAATACCTATTGAACGATTAACCTAAACTTGAAATCACTACTATCAGTATACCTATGTACGAAATACCTATTTTTAAAATACCTATATGTCGAAATACCTACAGTCGAAATACCTAACTGTCGAAATGCCTACGGTTGAAATACCTACAGTTGAAATACCTACAGTACCAAAGCTTAACTAAGGGTTTAGGTACTGTTATTAATGTTTATTTATCACATTTGATTAAAAATATTGGTTACCCTAATGAGGGTACTTCTCTGTTTTTAGACGACTGTTATCTATTTAGTCGGGCAGTAGGTACACAAATTGCGGACGGAACGACAGTGCGCGTGGAAGTGATGTGTAATTATTTATAATGTCAAAATATTACGTACAGTTAAATTATTTTAAAAAACCAGCCAAGTGCGAGTCGGACTTCGCACATTTAGGGTTCCGAACCGACCGCAAAGTTAAGTCGGTTTTTATAGGAAAAATAAGGAAATTTCAAGGAAAAAATCTAATTAATCAATATATTAGTATTTGTTGGTAAAATGTACGTAATAACAAACATTATTACCAAATTTTAAGTTTATAGGTGTTTGGGAAATTAAAAAATTCTTCGGTACAAAATTTCGTTAAAAAAGCTGACTTTGGTGGCTTCTCATACCTTTGTTTTCCAATATTTTTTTAATTAAATATATAGTAAGTATCTACTCAATGAGCTCTAAATAACCATACCCCACTCGATAGGGTAGGATATATTTTTTTTCGCGCCCCCCTTTAGCTGTATGGGGTCCCCCTTAAAAACATTTAAAAATAAGTTTTGACTATTTGTATGGCTTCGAGCCAATAAGATGCTTATACTGTGTAAATTTGAAGCTTGTAGCTCCAACCGTTTGGCTGTAAAACCTGTGTGACAGACGACGGACGGACGGACGGACGGACGTCTGGGCGTCACCAATAGGGTTCCGTTTTGACCCTTCGGGTACGGAACCCTAAAAAGTTCAATTCTGGCGCTTCGCCGGCCGCTGCCGCGGCACGCTCGCTTCGCTCGCTCGGCTCGCGCTGTAGGGTTGCAGTTCTACCTAACCACTCCTCCTCGCTTCGCTCGTCGTCGTACCTACACCGACTTGCCTTAGAAACAGGTAAAAAATAATATTATGACAATCTCCACCTCTATTCTCGACTTCTACATATTATACTCTAAACCAGGTCGGTGTAGGTACGACGACGAGCGAAGCGAGGAGGAGTGGTTAGGTAGAACTGCAACCCTACAGCGCGCGAGCCGAGCGAGCGAAGCGAGCGTGCCGCGGGAGCGGCCGGCGAAGCGCCAGAACCGAATATTTTCCCGTAAAATTATTATTCTACTGACATTCTTGATTTTTGTTTTGATGTTTCTTACGTTGAATAAAACTACTTTTCAAAAACCAACTTTTTAAAACCTGTCGCGATAATGTACTGTAGGTATTTTGACTGTAGGTATATCAAACTTAGGCGAATCGTCCCTTAGGTATTTCATCCGGTAGGGATTTTGAACAGTAGGTATTTCGTTCAATAGGTTTTTTGAACGTAGGTATTTCAATCTTCGGTCATTTAAACTGTAGGTTAAATAAGTGATAGGTATTTTAAAAATAGGTATTTCGTACATAGGTATTATGACAATAGGTATATCGATTTTAGGTATTTTAATATGTAACCACATTATGTGGACTAAAAACTTTGCAAACTTATATTTGCTATATTTTTGACAGAATTAACAACATTATCTAAGGTATCAATGGAAATTGTACGAAAGTTTGCTTTTGCAAAGTACATTTCTGAAGTTCGACTATTACTCGTTAACTAGTAATGTCTACTTAGCTGTGATATTTTTTCTTTTAAATTCATCATATATACTACTACCACGATTTTATTCACATGCCTAGTAGCCACCGTTTAACTGGCAGGGGTGGGGGGGGGGGACATTTGACCATAACAAAAATTATCACTTCAAAGCTTAATATCACGCTTAACATTTCTTTAATCAAAAATGCTTATAGAAACCTTATAATATTTTTAAAAGAGCTATCTAACAATACCCCACACGATGGGGTTTGGCAGAAAAAAAAATTTCACCACCACTACGTATATGGGAGGAAACCTAAAAATTTTTTTTTTTAAGATTTTGTTCCACAGCTTTCTAGTACTAACGGTTACTGAGAAAAACGGGGGTCGGTCGGACGGACGGACGGACGGACGGACATGGCGAAACTATAAGGGTTCCTTGTTCACTACGGAACCCTAAAAAAAGAAACTGACTGACTGACTTATCAATTAACAGCCCAAATCGCTGGTTCTAGAGATTCCAAATTTGGCACGTAGGTTCCTTATAAGGTGTAGCTAGGGGTACACTAAGGAAGGATTTTTCAAAATTCATCCTCTAAGGGGTGAAATGGGGGTCCAAAGTTTGTATGGGGAAACAAGATTAGTCAGACTATTTTATTCGAAACTTCACTGGAGTACTCCTAACAATAAATAAGTAAACACTCGTGTTCCCGGTTTTTTGAAAATTCAACCCCTAAAAGGAGGAAATCGGGTGAAAAAGTGTGAAAGCCGTACCGTACTATTAAAGATATATACCACACTAGCTTTTTCCCGCGGCTTCGCCCGCGTACTAAACGTAACTTTAAACAGATACCATCAGGTGGACCGTACGCTTGTTTGCCACCGTCGAAGTATAAAAAAAAAAAAAAAAAAAAAACAGCCGACAAAAAAAGATGATTTCAGTTTGAATTTGACCCAACCAGAGGTATGTATTTGTCCGCGATTATCACGCGTTTTGCTGAACCGATTTAGGTGCGGGTCGGAAAACTATTTGTTACGTTCTGGAGGTTTCGGTATACGAATTTTTATGCCGCCATCGACTTACTACTACTAAGAGATTATAATTACTACTCTTGAATAAAAGTACATATCTGTCTCCCTTAAAAGAAGGAAATGTGGTCTCAAAGTCTGAAAATCAATATGGGTATTATTTTCAGACTTTGTGACCACATTTCCTCCTTTTAAGGGTTGAATTCTCAAAAACCTGAAAAACTTGTCTACTCATTAACTAATCTTGTTTTCCCATACAAATTTTTACATCGTTTCACCCCTTCGGGTGTTAATTTTGAAAAATATTTTCATAGTGCGCCCCTAGACCTTATAAGGAACCTACTTGCCAAATTTGGAATATAATCTAGAACCAGCGGTTTGGGCTGTGCGTTGATCCGTCAGTCTGTGGTAGTCAGTCAGTTTCTTCTTTAACATATTTAGAAATGTTCATGTCCACAATATTAAATCTTAAAATCGATGCCATTTTCGTAATTAACGTTCCAAAAAACCATGAAAACGACACCCATATTGATATGTAGACATTTCAACCCCATTTCACCCCGACTGGGGAAATTGGTATTTCACGTCCGCCACGTTGGATATTAAAATCATTGTTGTTTTCGTAATCAGCGACCCGATAAACCATAGAAATAATACCCACTGTCGATTTTCAGACTTTGACACCCCATTTCCCTCTTTTAGGGGTTGAATTTTCAAAAAACCTGAAACACGTCTTCACTCATTTATTGTTAGGAGTACCCCTGTGAAGTTTCGAATAAAATAATCAAACTAATCTTGTTTCTCCATACAAACTTTGGAGCCCCATTTTACCCCCTTAGGGGGTGAATTTTGAAAAATCCTTCGTTATTGCACCCCTAGACCTTATAAGGAACCTACGTGCCAAATTTGGAATCTCTAGAACCAGCGGTTTGGGCTGAGCGTTGATATGTCCATCAATCAGTCAGTCAGTTTCTTCTTTTATATATTTAGAAGAAGAAGATTATACGTAAACATCATATACTACGCAAATAAACAAAATTTCCTACGCCGCAAACAAATGTTACATAGTTACTCAAACTCAATATCATTTTAAAGGTAATGAGTGAGTAGGTAAATAATAATAAAATGTCGCACTGGGCCGAGCGGCGGCCTCAAGCACGCGTGTTTTAAGTTTTAACCTGCCTACTCAATCCCTACATTCTCATCTCAGATAATCCTTAACAATAAGTCAATAAAGTCCAAATCCGATTGCAAACGTATGCTGTACATTAACGAATATAAACTAGTGGCTCTGTGAGCTGTAGACCTCGTGAGTGTTTTTTTTATTTCCAAAACTATGTTAGATATCGAACCTGTAGAGCAGGGGTCGGCAACCTTTTTGCACCCACGGGCCACATAGTAGCTAAAAAAATCTTCGCGGGCCGCAGATGATAATAATGATCACTGTCTGTTGATATCAACTCGAAACAAATTGGTACGTCGTACGTACGCGACAGTAACGTAGTAAAAATTCGCACCCCTTTTTACGTGAAAAACGAGAAAGACGAAAAAACCGACTTTTCACAGATAAACCAGCTAGTTTCCTTACCAAACCCAGATAATTCGCATTTCAACCGCATCGTAATTTCGCGATTATATATCGCGATATAGAATAGCAGATATAGAAACTTTAAGGGGGGGACGGGTCATAAAGTCATAACACACCTAGATGAAAACGCGAGGGCGAAATTTTTCGAACACTGATGCAAATGCGGCAAATACTTCATACGCATCAAGTCATAACACATCTAGATGAAAATGCGAGCGCAGCGAGCGCGAAATTTTTCGAACATTATGATGCAGGTGCAGGTGCGGAAACTACTTCATACGCATCAAGTTATGTAGATGTAAACGCAAGCGCGAAATTTTTCGAACTCTGATTCAAACGCGGCAAATACTTCATACGCATCAAGTCATGACAAATCTCGTTGAAAACGCGAGCGTAGCGTGCGCGAAATTTTGCGAACATTATTATGCAGGTCTGGAAAATACTTCATACGCATCAATCAAGTCATGTAGACGCAAAACGCGAGCGCAGCGAGCGCGAAATTTTTTGAACATTAAGATGCAGGTGTGGAAAATACTTCATACTGTCTAACGCAAACGCGGCGAGCGCGAAATTTTTGAAAAAAAATTTAGATAGATTTAACTGTAAAATATACTTACAAACACATATCTCGTCCTGACCAACTGTGAAAATATTCGTGGTTGGCGATACAGACGCTTTCACGTATGTTAAGAATTTCAAATTTTACCTTTACAAACAATAAAGCCAGGGAGGCTTACGGGCCGGGCCTGTTGCCGACCGCTGCTGTAGAGGAGGACAAACCATTGATTTTTTTTTTAGATTACTCGACAAAAATATTCGATGTAATCAAAGAACGTGCTCACAATACTTCACGAGAATCTGTTGTGAAATGCGACCCTTAGAGGTGAACATATCGCAATTCGGCCGCAGAAACACAAAATAATTGATAAAAAAATTGTTTTTTTAAATTTTGAAAAAGTGACTCGATAAAAAAATTCTATAGAATTACCGCACCTGCTCACAAAATTTCACGAAAATCGGTTGATAAATGCGACCTGTAGAGGAGAACAAACCAATGAATAAAATAAAAAAAAATTAAATTTACAAAAATTTACTTGCCCAAAAAATTCTATGTAATCATAAAACCTGCTCACAAAACTTCACGAGAATCGGTTGAGAAATGCGACCTATAGAGAAAAAAACGGCAACAGAAAAATACGAAATCATTGATACAAAGTTTGTTTTTTCGAATTTCAAAAAAGTGACTCGACAAAAAAATTCTATATAGTTACCAAACCTGCTCGCAAAATTTCACGAAAATCGGTTGATAAATGCGACCTGTAGAGGAGATCAGCCAACGACGTAAAAAAAAATTTTTTAAATTTACAAAAATTTACTCTACAAATAAATTATATGTAGTCATGGAACCTGCTCACAAAATTTCACGAGAATCGGTTGAGAAATGCGACCTGTACAGGAAAAAACGGCCGCAGAAAAACACGAAATCATTGATACAATGTTTGTTTTTTTGAATTTCCAAAAAGTGCCTCGACAAAAAAATTCTATATAGTTACCGAACCTGCTCACAAAATTTCACGAAAATCGGTTAATAAATGCGACCTGTAGAGAAGGACATACAAAAATCCGGCCGGACATACGAAAGCATTTTTGTCGAAGCTAAAACAGAGACCTCGTTTTACTCGGTCAATAATATTCGCTTGATTCATATTCCGTTGATATTCTGAGCTTTAAAGCCAACGGTAAAATTGCAATCACGGACTTTGTATTTGTATTTAGGCACCGTCATCAATGCATTCGTTATTCATATTAAAGTCATAGTAAGTAATAATAATAAACAGACATCGGAGCGAGGCGGCGGGGGCCGGCCGCACGCGCCGCGCGCTTGTTTCGACATGGCTACTTCCATCTCGTTGTGCGTTCTAAAATAATCCCTGATAGTAAGGCAATAAAGTCCAAATCAGATTGCACGTGTGTGCTGTAATTAAGCAAATCAACGAAAACAAATAACATATGGGGTTCATTCCTATTCCATTGACATTCTCAGGGCTTAAATTAAAAGTCCACGGAAAAATTGGAACTGATATATTTTTTCTACTAATGTTAAATACGCGATTTGTAAAAAACTATTTACCAAATATTTAAATAGTTTCATTTTCAATGATAATTCTGAGAAACAGTCCTTGTCTTTCATGTGTTGGTATAAAAAGCTTATATATAATTTTCTTTTTAATAAGTTTCAGAAAAACTGAAAATACCTGTTTGATTAAATTTCTCTCATTTCCCGTTGCATATATGTTTCGATTCGGATCGTAAGCATCAAAACAGACCTAAAGATAGAAGCATTCTCAATAAAACTACTTATACCATATTTGCTGTGAAAAATCAACAGTTTTTGGGCACCATTTTTTTTATCCAACTTCCGGTGGTAGATTCGCAAATTTTAAAAATATTGATTCTTAAAATCACTTAAAAGAACCGTATAAAAAAAATTAGCCTGTTAGAGAATTTTTTCCAAAAAAAACGTATCTTTCTCAGGCTACTATTCGAATCCGAATATCACCTGCTAGCATATTTCGTTACTGATTTCATGAAATCTTAGGAAAAACTTTATACATAAAATCCGAGCGGCTCCGGTACACCTATCTACATACTTTATATTATATTTAACCGTAATACATACCTAATGATAAACAAAATAAATTCAGTCAAATAAAAAAAAACTGCTTGTTCATACATTTCGATTAGTCGATTGAAGACCCTTTCCTATGAAACAGCAGTTTTTTTTCGCCCGTACAAGGTAGGTCCCATAGTAAAAGTGGTTCAGGATCATGGATATAATCATATTTTGCTATTTTGTATCACGACTTGACACCCAGTATATATATACATATATATTATTATGTATTAAATATATATGATTATTATTATGTATTGTATTATTTGGTAGTTCGTAGTATATTAGGTAGTTTGTAGATATATATATATATAGACTTTTTACACGTGTTAGTTTGTCTATCTTCTGGTTCCTGTTTCCACTCAATTGCTCAAAGGTTAGCTGGAAGAGATCCCTTTTAGGGATAAGTTCGCCTTTGTACCAAAATGTCCTAATTTGTTTGTATTTTTATGTGTTTTTTTGTGTACAATAAAGTTATTAAGTACATACATACATACTTTCTTGACCTACCTACTCGCACCCTCATCACATCCCTAGTATTTTTCCGCACCGTCGCAGCAAAAGGTAAGGAAATACCTGTTATATAGAAGTTCAAAGCCAAACTCGGTTGAGACGTTACGTGCAATTTCGCAGGAAATAAACTAAATTTTCTAGGAAATAAAACGTTAACGCGGCACCGACTCGAGACAAACTAATTCTTGAATATTTGCCAAGCCGTGTTTTGCTGACCTTATACCGAATCCCCTGGGCGCAAGACCCTTCTGACTCAAAACGTGAAAAGCCGAGGAGGTTCCCGATTGAGTTACGGCCTTGTTCAAAATACAGGAGCAATTGCACGCTCGCGTTTGTTACATTGTATGGCCAAAGTTGGGTTTCACTTTATGATACCGTTTGTTATTGATGTGGCTTGTTAAGTAAAATGTCGGGTAACCCATTGGGATAGCTGAAATAGTTGCTGCTTCGGGAAACAGACGTGCTGGTGATGAGTTGATGTCTATTTATTTGCGAATTATAACATAATACTCGTATAGGCTATTTAAATCAACTTTAATACATATTTTAAGTCGATATTGGCCATTAAAAGATATCTAAAGTTATCTGAACCCTAGTGAATTACTTAATGTGTCAAAATTAGACTAGGAGATCTGTCACTTTTAGTAAGGAAAATGGCATATAGTTACTTAGTAATTAACTCCTCTGAACTCTCGTCTATTGTATTTTAAGTAAAATGTACCATAATTAACTAAATATTCTTAATATTTATGAATCACAAAGAAATTGAATAAAAATATAATTGACAGAAACTTTGTCAAATAACATTAGGGCTTAAAATAACAAATTATTGATATAATTAGCAAAATCTACATAAAAATTACAAACAAATTAAATCAGAATACAAACGACAAAAACTTTGTCCCAACATAATGAATGTGGAGCGTTCATTTAATTTTTCATTCAATGTTTAGATTTGTCAGAAAAATGCTGAGTAAGTGCGGCGCGGACAACAAAACATGATTGATGGTAGTTATTTGCCCACCAGTGACGGGTATTTTCCCTCTAATTGCACTCTATTAAAATCTTTTCACGATTTTGAATATAAATTGTATGATCTGTATTTTTCCCTCCTTGCACAAATGCAAATGGATCTCATGCCTATGATCCAATAGGATTTCAGCGTAGAATTTTTGTCGCTATGCTCCCATGGTATCAGGTGATTTGTGGTCAAGCGCAACCATATTAAAAAAAAAACATGTTTGTATAGTGCGCGCCATCCACGAAGGCGCGCCCCTCCACAGCCCAAGCCGTACAACTGCGCACAGATTGGTATGAGATTCGCTTTGGAGGGGCGCGTCGTCGTGGACCAACCGCGCACTCCTATCACACTATTGGGCCCGGCATATACACACACAGTCACACTGAAAAAAGTTTGTTAAATGAAACTGCACTTTCGTCTCATCTATAACTTAAAAAAGTGATTACATAACTAGGGCAATATCTTACAAAACTAGTTAAGTTTTATTTCTTATAGACAAACCAGATTGTTAAATCAAATTAACTTTAATAACGCCTTATCAAATTATGGTTATTGATTAAATAAGCGAAACAGTTCGGTTAAATATTTATTTAAGTGAGGTTAAAAATCGTCGGAGATGTCATTAACAAACTCAAGTGGAGTTGGGCAGGGCACATTGCTAGGCAGAGTGATGGCAGGTGGACCAAAAAAGTGTCAGACTGGTGGCCAATTCATGGCAAAAGGAGCGTCGGTCGTCCACCGGCTACATGGGTCGATGACATTAGGAAGATCGCGGGTCACTCTTGGATAAGACTGGCTCAAGACCGGGACGAGTGGCGTACTCGAAGAGAGGCCTATGCTCAGCAGTGAGCGATTACAGGCTGAAAATATGATGATGATAATAATGAGGTTAAAAATAGTACATTATGGCCGTGGCCGGGAAGGGAGCAATTGCAGGCTGAGTATTTGTTTAAACGGACGAGCTTGCGAGTCCGTTTAATTATAATACGAAGCCTGCAATTGCCATTCCGGCCGAGGCTAATACAGTGCTTTTCTCAAAAATGGGGGAAATACGACAAAAAAATAATTAAGATTTGATAAACATAACCTTAAAACGTCAAAAACATCATGCTTTCCCGCCGTTTATTTTTTAACAGAATCGCAAGTGTATTTTTCCACCGAAAAATGCAAATTATTCGAGACACAAAAAAACGTCGCGTTTCTAACAGAAAAATACGAGCTGAATTGGCTGAATACGACCTGTGCCTCCTTTTATATGTCAGTTTCTACTTTTTAAAAAGTTCATAACTCGACAAATATAGTACATTACTTAACAAGGGCGGTAAAACAAAGAATGTCTCAGATCGCAGGTATTTGACGCCCGAGCCGAAGGCAAGGGCGATAAATATGCGATCTGAGGCTTTCTTTATTACCGCCCGTGTTAAGTACAAAATTTTATGTCACCCCCTGGCCAGGAAGAGGGATTTCCCGCGCGCGGAGCGTGCGGTAATTGCCGCTTTATGGCCAGGTGTGACATAAAAGGAATTTATATGTGACATTGCAGGCGGCCTGCAATGTTTTTTACTTTTTAATTTGGATCTGACCTTAAACTATACACTTTACCTTCCAATATGTAGCGACTAAAGTCCAGTTTGCGGGCCATTTTTGAGAAAATATCCTTTTCACCTCAGCGGCTCGAACACGGCTGTTTTGCTGCTTGAAACCAGTGGCCAAAATGCAATTTTGCTGCGAGCGTGGATCAAAGTAGCTTTTTAATTTTTGGTCCACGAATGCCAAGATCTGCCACTTCGTAGTTCGAAGTATATTACGAATTCGATATATTTGACCTTCAATCGCTCTGTCCCTTTCAATTCGTTATATTAAAAAAGAGAGGGCCCACATAGGTCGATTCTTAATTTGATATTCAAATTCTCTAATCGACTCAAATCGACTCCCAAAAACGCGCTAAATAAGTAACGTAAAAACACGTTCGAAAACTCATAAATTAACCTAAGAGTTATAATTATCAGGAAGTTGTTGGCAACGGTTCTTTTAAATATAATATTATAATGATAATACATATTTATAAATAAAACCTTTAGTGCAGAAAAAAACAGAAAGTTTATCACTTTAATTATTAATTTTACTTTTAACAATGTTTATTTTAGTAGAATAATAAAACCGGAGCCATTTCAGAACGCACCCTTTAAAAAAATTGTGCGATTTTTTTTAGTTTTTACTTTTATCCTGTCTTGCGCTAAAAGACATTAATTAATAATCTTAATCAGCCTTGAATATTATAAAAATATCTACAAAACAATATAGTGATGAAGGGTGTATTTAGACTTAAAAAACAGTGCGTCTTAGTGTACACGCGAGCTGACCCGAGTGAGAAGAGTACCTACTTAAAAAGTGTTATTGTCTCATTCTTGCGCTACAGATATTGTTCAAATAACTAAAATACGTAGGTAAGTGAAATCTGTGACACTGACATAGGCTGTATTTTAACAACAATACAACTAATTTTTAGTGTGCATACATGTGAATTAGTTCGCGCGATTATGTACCTAAAGTCCGCCGCGCCTAAACTCGTGTCGCGCGCTTGCGTTCGTCTTGTGCTGGCTTAGCTGAGGAGTTAAGACAAGCAGGAGATTCCTAATCAATGCTGAATTAAATCTGCCTGATTTATCACGAGACACGCACGTAAAAGCCTATGATAAGCCGTAAATGATGTTATTAAAGTTTAATATGTTCTCGCCGCTGAGGTGAAAAGTTGTATGTATCACGCGAGAGCAAAGATATTTGCATCTCGTGTCTTTGAGTCCCTCGCTACGCTCAAGATTCTAATTTTGAATCACTCGCTACGCTCGTGATTCAATTATAGAATCTTTCGCTTGCTCGGGACTCAACATCAACACTCGCAGCAAAAATCTACTTTGCTCTCTTGTTGAACAAATAACTATTAGATGTGCTGGCTAGAATTAGTGACGCAGTATAATTTAGCAAGCTGACTAACAGCATAATTTGTGACCGGCGCAGCGGCCGAGTTCATGCTCCAGCCTATTAATTATCGGTTTTACGAATTATGACTGTGCCCTCGAGTTGCAATATTGCCAGCTGTGAACATGAACACATTATGAGTAGGTATTTATGCAGGATGAATTATAATATAAGTCGTGAACAGAAATGTGAAAATATGAATCTATCAATGATTCTGACCCACTTTTACAACAGGGCCAACTTGGTATGTGAAAAAAAAAATCTGCTTTAATACATTTCGATTTGGCGACTAATGACCTTCGCTGTGTCCTAATGACGGTTCAGCGGTTTAAGCGTGAAGAGACATACTTTCAGCAGGTAGACATACTTTCGCATGTATAATATTAGTAGGGATTGATTCCAACTTACAGTGAACACTGAACAGTATCCGGCGGCGCCACGATTCCTTTTTATTCATTGACTAAAATAATCTGGGATATCTTTTATTTCTAGTCCCTGTTATTTATTTTGAAAGACAGACATAAAATTGGCGATACCGAAAATGTAACGGTAACTGTTAACTAGTAATAGTACATAATTATAACCATTTATCGTGGAAAATAGCACAATCCTACACGAAGTAGGTATATAAAGAGAAGTTAAGTCCTCAGCCGAGCTTATCGTCTTGAGAGGTCTCTGCCAGTTTTCCCTTAAGGCGAGGTTCTTCCATTGCAAATGTCCCGCTCTAACACGCGTGAGTTTGCAATTGACCATCCCACTCTCTACGGAACTGTGCGCGTAATTTTCGTAAATTTTTAGTACATTTTTGGGTGAGAAAAATACATGGCTTACTATATTAACAATATTAATCCCGACATCCCTCATACCATCAAATACGTTTATTTTAGTATTATTTTCTACTCATCATGTTACCTAAGATTGAAATAAAATGAGTTTTAAGATAGAAAATAGAGGTATGTTTGGAATTTTTTTCTATCGAACAAAGTTTTGCAAATTGTGTAACGGATATCCGACGGCACTAGATAAAGGTCTCAAATATAACATCGTATTTTTTTTACATTTTTAACATGTAGTATTTCGAAATAAAACCGTTTACCAAATCAGATTTTTACTATAACCCGGCCTTAAGTAGCGGAGTAATTATGTAATTAAGAAATAGCAATAAATAATTTTATTGCTGGGTTATGGAACTAATAAAATATATACACAAATTTAGAAATATTTATCTAAATTTGATGATTTTCGATCTACTTCCAGTCTGTTATAGAAAAAAATTGACAAGACATAGAAACACACAAAGAAAATGAAATAGACACAAAGTTCACCTTTATTAATATTTGCCTTACACCTTTTCCCTTCATATTCATAATTAATATTTATTTTCATGTGCACAAATAAAACAAATCTTAACAATTTCCAACATTTGTAATTCCGAACGTTTTTCATTCTTTATTAAATTTGCTTTTACTGCGGCTAGGTTAATAAAAATACCACTAGAAAATTGCAAGCGGAAAAGAAAAGAAATTCCATTACAAATTGGTAGTCTCGTTCGCTGTATTAATTCGAGGAAAAGAAACTCAAGCTTATTCGTGAATCCGGCCCAGGCAAGTAACCCGGAATTTAAAGTCTTCTTTTAAACAATAAAAGCAAATTGAATAACGGCACGACGCATAGTAAAGACTGAAGCGGAGGCATAGTAGTTGAAATTTAATATCAAATTAATATTCTAAACTATTATACTTACGTTACTTTTGTTACCGTTTGCTGGGTACTCACAGTAGATATATTGGGTGTCAAAATGTAAATATACTCGTAATAGAAATAAAATAGAAAATACCACAAACCATGATTTTAGTTTTTACTGTATTTTTTTATTTAGCTACATATGATAGGGTTATATATGAAATAGCAAATGCCACCACGGCTTTGCTGGCTCATACGAATTCATTTAATGATTTTTCCCATGACTATTTTGCACAAATGTGACTGAATTTCGTGAAATCGCTGCGTTGGCAGGGTCGCCATATGAGGACGGGTGTTCGGAGATGTATTGAAACAACCAAGTTCTGAATATGACTGCCATTTATTAATAATAAGCATTGGTTTTATAAGCTAGATAGTATGAGTAAGCATCTTACACTACAGCGTTGAACCTCCTCCAGCGTTAGTGGGTGTGGGCTTATTGGCATAAACCTTTGACTTCAAATAACCCAAAAGAAAGAAATCTAACGGTGTTCAATCACTTGGCCTAGGGGGCTAATTCTGATGACCGATATGAGACAGTACACAAAATTTGCGAACTGTCGCAGGCAAACTTACTTGTTTTTTTCAAAAATTAAAATGTTGGCACAAGCGGGAAACTGCTACTCCACGTAGCAGGTTCTCGCATGGGGGATGGTACAGTGGTATTAGGAATCTCACCTTTTCCTAATCCCGTTGATTTACACATTTTTTTAAGTCTACAAATACACACACGCACAGAGAGACAGTAGACAGTTTTCGCTACAAATGAGAAAAACCATTATCAGCTACTAGCTTAGCGCGTAGCACTCGTCGAGGCAATCAAACTGCAAACGTCCCGCTCACACGCGTGAGTTTAGAATTAACCATCCTGCTCTCTACGGAACTCTGCGCGTAGTTTTCGTGAATATTTATTACATTTTGATTGATTTTCAATCTACAGTAATTTTTGTGAAGTGTAATTCTACATTATTTCTTCACACTCTAACCTCAATCTTTAATATTTTCGTCGATTCAGAAACCTGGCCTCGCCTTAAAAGCCAAGGACAGCAAATATCGCACGCATGCGGAGGTCGATCTGTAACGACCAGTCAAAAACCCTTTTCCGCTTTGATTTTATACCTCATACACCTGCGTAAAGGGTATTTTAGAGACTCAAGCGTTTTAATAGAGAATATTATGGACCCGTCATTTTCGTTACCGATTATTTCGGTGAGATAGGGGAGGTTCATTAAATTCGACGCGGCGGCCATTTTGGTGAATTACTGATAGGTTTATAACTTATAAGCAAGCCAGGGGACTCAACCGTATATATATATGTATATACGGGTCGAATTTCAATTTGATTTTGATGAGTTTTGCGCTTGCTTACACGCGCGTCAAGCTAACGTGCCAGAAAAAGCACGAAAATTGAAATTAAATTATGGATTAACAAATAACGTCTCATAACGGGCCTTTAGGTAGTCTTTGATATCACGCAGAACAATGAAGTTCTTTTGTTCGGATTGAATTGTGCAAGTAGTTAAATTATTGTATACTTTGCAACTAAAATAAATGCACTGAAAGCAGTTGTTTTGCTCACTGTAAGCACACCTGTAACACGCGAAGGAACGTAAGCGCTGTGCTGTGAGTATGTGTGCGTGCGCCGTCGGTACACGCGTCAATTGTTTGCGCGGGTGCGTAGCGCGTGGCGCGGTCGAATCGCGAGGCGCGACGGCACCCGATCGGCACCAGGCGGGTCTCTCAGGGACGAGGTAACTGACCTTGGTGCGGGGGGTTTGTGGTCATTCTGTATGTAATACTATTATACTATTGCTGTAAGGTAACCAGAGCTCCTGGAGATGCGATGTGTTGTGAGTTGTGTTGGATCTGAATATGTCTCTTGTTGTCGACACAACGATTCATAACATCAGTAAAGGGATCGGTAAGGTTTGGTTCTCAGACACAGACATCCAACAGGTTTCGATATCTGAGAGGTAATTGCGTAGTTTCTCAAAAGTGGTCCGCAAAGTGAACCTTATTCACTACTGTCATCGAAACCGATGTGGGTGGAGGTCTATATATATACATATACATATGTATCATAATTGTGTATTATAAATTTATAAAAATGTTGTGCCAAGCACTCTAGAAGAGGATTGACTCCGACGGCAATGTGATGGTTTAAACGCCTCATTCCGAGAGGATACCGGGCGGATATTAAATTTTATTGGTCGTACATCATTGGAGGTATTCTGTGGGATGATTACGTGCGAGCACCTTTAATGGAGGGTCGTGTTCCGACGCACGCGACGGATTAGGTATTCCAGTATAAGTGATTCCGGCACCGCGTAACTTACAAGTATTTGTGATGACTAATTACTAGTCAGGGGCGTTAGGGTTCCGTAGTAGACAAGGATAGTTTCGCCATGTCCGCCGGTCCGCCGCTTAGCTCAGTAACAGTTAAAACTAGAATGCTGTAATTTGGCATGAGGATGTAATATATATCAATTACACCGACAAAGTGGGGGTGCACGCACGGTGCATTTTCTTTTCTTTCAAACCCCATCGTGTGGGGTAGGTGTCATTGGATAGCTCGTTCCTGTTGTGGGGTTTCTGTACCCCTTTTTTTTAATCACAAATCCGTTTGCGTGATACTAAAGGATGATTCACGCTAGACCGTTCCATGTCCGGGCCGGCCCGGACACGAAACGGTCTAGCGTGTAGTAAGTTTTAACGTGATAATTTTTATTATGGTATTTAATACTCGTGTATTTAAATCAGAAGGTAATTAATTAAAACGAGCGTTTGTGACATATATTCAAATAAAAGTTACCCACCTAGATTAACCCGAAACTATGAAGCGTTCGTGGCCTGTTTTCATAAGAACTTTTGTTATAGATACCTACACGTTGTTATAAAAGTGTTGTTTGTACGGGTCTAACGCGATCAGCCAGATATTTATTTATTTATCTTTTATACTGTTGTCTTTAACTTAGGTACTTACCAAAATAAAAACTTTAATTACTTAGTTAAAAGGTCGGAGGTAATCCTTCCTCAAAATAGTTAATCTTCTTTTTTAACGCATTCCTTACATTTTAATCAAAGTTAACATGAAAGTTTCGAACGTAGGTTTCGTTCTCGTTTATCAAATTCAATCCCAAACCGAGAACTTTTCAAAGCAGGGCTTACTTACCTACATTGGTCGAATAGAGATTCCGAACTTATATAAATGTTTTCTTATCTTGCCAATAGTTCGTTAACTTGATATTTTGTGAGAGATTTTCAATTAAGTTTCGCTTAAGAAGATTTTCTTGCGTTATGGATATATAAGTATGAATATTATATACTTGAAGGGATGTTTACAAAAATAACATAGGTAATCTAACTGTAATTTTTTGCAATTGCAACTTATTGCTATCATTTATTTTGCCTTGAACGGGCGGCAATTGTTGAAAATAAATATTGGATTGGTGCAAAAGTAATGACGGTCATAGTAACTTTAAATTATTAATTAATTAATTATTATAAATTATTTGTCAATAATATATGCCCCGCTTGAATTAACGACATCTCGCCAGCGGTTAGGTAAAGAATTAATTCCATGTGCGTGAAATACTTTCGCGTAAAGTTAACTCACATCTTAATAAAACCCTGCATTACTTATGCACCAACCTATAAATAATGTCCTATGGACGAGCTAGTTAACGCACAATTTACTATCCTTACTTTTTAAATGAGTCATAGGTTTTAAGAAGTATGTCCTGGAATATTACACCTCAGAACATTATTTGGATTGAGTACCCAAAAGACCGTTCCGTGTCCGGGCCGGCCCGTTTTCTAATACAGTACGCGCGACGGCCGTCGATTTCTTGTACTAGAAAACGGGCCGGCCCGTACACGGAACGGTCTAGTGTGTTTGTACCTTTACACCCCTATTTTCCTCACACTAACCCCGCCCTTTGCGTCACACATGCGTGTTTGTTACAAAACATCTCGCATATTAAACGACGGTTGAATCAAGGCATTTGAAGCCAATAAAGGCTCTGTATGGAAATAACTGGAAAGCTTTATGGCGAACGTGACAACATTTCTATTGAGAGCCGGCGCGGCGGCATTCGCTCGGGGACTACATCAGGTTGCGACAGCAGCCCTTTTATTTCGCATAAAACGCCCGGCGAGCAGGCAACAGAGGCAAATAAAGTGGTATTTATTTAAATGTAGGAGCGCAGTGTTATATAATTAAAAATAAAATCTATATACATGTTATTGCACTACGTCCGGCTCAGACCTGGTCCAAAACCTGACCTGACCTGTATAGCGACAGAAATTTGTTGGACCAGGTAAGAGCCGGAACGTGGGTCACAGCCCCTGTCTGTCATGCATGCGCCTCCCTACATTTTTAATAACTTAATAAGGTTCCTTGCCTCGGCAGTAAAGGAGAGGTTCTGACTCGAATGACAGTTGATACTGACAGCAGTGAGCAACGATAGGAAATATCGTACCGTCTCCGCCCTGCCAAGTCGGGAAGCCGCCTAGCACACTGGTTCCAGTACCTAGGATAAAACTTGGAGAAATAAACTGAGCGCAAATATTATCGTACCAAGTACGGATATAGACGGAATAACCTAGGATTTTCTTATAATTAGATTAAAAGATTCATTTAAATTTGTACATATACAAATGCGTTTATTTTTCTCTTTAAATTACAATGGTGTATCGGTTAGTAATATCTTATATCTAATTGACATGGAAATCGGTGTGAGCACAGCGATAAGCTGGTTTTAAGCCCACCCGTAGTCAGTAAGTTGGTTTCACATTAAGTAAATCAACAGGTTAGTAAATTAAATTAAGTAGTAGTAGTAGTTGTATAAAGTGTAAATACCTCCTCTGGGTCCTGTGACACAGGGAATCCTAGCTCAGGACCCAAAGACTTGTATTTACCTTGTATTTTTTGGAATAAATATTTCTATTTCTATTTATATTTCTACCTATTTACCGCAAACGATTAGAATAATAGGTATATTTTTTATTAAATCACGTGGAAGAAATTATACATGTGGAAGGCTCTCATGAGCAGTCAGCAGTAAAGTGATCACATTGTTCTTTTTGTACACGTCAAAGCTCTCTGCTTGCATCCCAGAGAGCGTTTGAGGAAAATGCAATAAGAAAATGTTATGAAATAACCATTCAGTTACATCCAGGGCACTCATAAGCAGAAGCCTCATACATGAAACTACTTGTGTACGTAATGCAAACTTACGTATGAAAGAGGATTTCTTATACACTCACGCGCAAAAATAATGCATACACCTTGTATTGAATTTCCATAGAAAGTGTACCCGTTATTTTTGCTCTTTAGTGTATGACGTCATAAAGCATTCAGCTCTGTCACTTTATTTATAAAAGTATTTTATGTCACCCCTGGCCATAAAGTGGCCATTATCGCACGCTCCGCGCGCGAAAATACCCACTTCCTGGCCAGGGGGTGACATAAAATTTTGTACTTACCACGGGAGATAATAAAGAAAGCCTCAGATCGCATATTTATCGCCCTTGCCTGCGGCTCGGGCGTAAAATACCTGCGATCTGAGACATTCTTTGTTTTATCGCCCTTGGTAAGTAATGTACTATAGTGTTTCTGGTGAAATTCACACCCGGCATCTAGGATGCGAATGTTTCAACTCATTATTCTGTTATTCAAATTCCATAAGTAACTTTTTTGGGTCATTGTCAGTTGAAAAAACAAAAGTCGTCCCACCGCTGGTCAATAGTTAACGGCTTAAGTGAATGAATGTTATATGTTTTTATTACATGAAGTTACAGTAATGGAGACACTGTTAAAAGCAATGATGTAATATAAAAAAGAGAGGGTTATAAGGGTTACTAGACTAATCCAAAATTAAGCTTTGTAGCCCAAAACTTTTGATAATATGTCCACCGAAGAAACGCGAACCTAAAGCTGACAATGACCGTTGTATGCGTTTTAAGGGTTGAATTGGCATATTGGTTCCGACTGGTGTTTCATATCATGATATCTTCAGCACCTTCCTCCTCCTCCACCTTTAGTAAAAATCTACTAGTAACAAACAGCGTCGTCGAAAAGTATTCACGAGCTAAGAAGACTATAAACCACGTCACGAAAAGAATTTTCCTGTCCTGTACACACCGTTACTGTGCGATACTTGATATTATCACGGCAACCCGATACTCTTGCTTGACAACCCTGTTCCAGCGTACGTCGACGTCAAATAGTTGTATACATTCTTCGCCTTTATCACAAAGGAATAACGTTCAAATGTGAAAAAATATCTTTGACGCTGGCAGTGCAATGGACCCTCTTTTGATACGACTAGATATCTTTATCCTAGACGTTTGAAAGGTATTGTTCCTATTTAACAAAGTTAAAAGGAACTGAGATAGCGTTGCCATGTCAAGAGAGTTATCGGGACAGGATTCTGATCAGACGAACACTCATGTTTAATATTTCTATCTGAAAGGTATAAAAGTATGATTAATTTGAACTAACACTGGTAATAGTGCACGTATACTCGCGTCTACTCTCTCAAAATGTAGTGTGTATTAATTCAGATACTTAAGTGGCACTGTGAGCTGTAGACCTCGTGAGTGTTTTTTTTATTTCCAAAAACTATGTTAGATATCGAACCTGCTTACAAAATTTCACGAGAATCGGTTGAGAAACGCTGTAGAGAAGGACAAACCAGGGATTTTTTAATTTACTCGACATAAATATTCTATGTAATCAAACAACCTGCTCACTATTATTGACCGAGTAAAACGAGGTCTCTGTTTTAGCTTCGACAAAAATGCTTTCGTATGTCCGGCCGGATTTTTGTATGTCCTTCTCTACAGGTCGCATTTATTAACCGATTTTCGTGAAATTTTGTGAGCAGGTTCGGTAACTATATAGAATTTTTTTGTCGAGGCACTTTTTGGAAATTCAAAAAAACAAACATTGTATCAATGATTTCGTGTTTTTCTGCGGCCGTTTTTTCCTGTACAGGTCGCATTTCTCAACCGATTCTCGTGAAATTTTGTGAGCAGGTTCCATGACTACATATAATTTATTTGTAGAGTAAATTTTTGTAAATTTAAAAAATTTTTTTTTACGTCGTTGGCTGATCTCCTCTACAGGTCGCATTTATCAACCGATTTTCGTGAAATTTTGCGAGCAGGTTTGGTAACTATATAGAATTTTTTTGTCGAGTCACTTTTTTGAAATTCGAAAAAACAAACTTTGTATCAATGATTTCGTATTTTTCTGTTGCCGTTTTTTTCTCTATAGGTCGCATTTCTCAACCGATTCTCGTGAAGTTTTGTGAGCAGGTTTTATGATTACATAGAATTTTTTGGGCAAGTAAATTTTTGTAAATTTAATTTTTTTTTATTTTATTCATTGGTTTGTTCTCCTCTACAGGTCGCATTTATCAACCGATTTTCGTGAAATTTTGTGAGCAGGTGCGGTAATTCTATAGAATTTTTTTATCGAGTCACTTTTTCAAAATTTAAAAAAACAATTTTTTTATCAATTATTTTGTGTTTCTGCGGCCGAATTGCGATATGTTCACCTCTAAGGGTCGCATTTCACAACAGATTCTCGTGAAGTATTGTGAGCACGTTCTTTGATTACATCGAATATTTTTGTCGAGTAATCTAAAAAAAAAATCAATGGTTTGTCCTCCTCTACAGCAGCGGTCGGCAACAGGCCCGGCCCGTAAGCCTCCCTGGCTTTATTGTTTGTAAAGGTAAAATTTGAAATTCTTAACATACGTGAAAGCGTCTGTATCGCCAACCACGAATATTTTCACAGTTGGTCAGGACGAGATATGTGTTTGTAAGTATATTTTACAGTTAAATCTATCTAAATTTTTTTTCAAAAATTTCGCGCTCGCCGCGTTTGCGTTAGACAGTATGAAGTATTTTCCACACCTGCATCTTAATGTTCAAAAAATTTCGCGCTCGCTGCGCTCGCGTTTTGCGTCTACATGACTTGATTGATGCGTATGAAGTATTTTCCAGACCTGCATAATAATGTTCGCAAAATTTCGCGCACGCTACGCTCGCGTTTTCAACGAGATTTGTCATGACTTGATGCGTATGAAGTATTTGCCGCGTTTGAATCAGAGTTCGAAAAATTTCGCGCTTGCGTTTACATCTACATAACTTGATGCGTATGAAGTAGTTTCCGCACCTGCACCTGCATCATAATGTTCGAAAAATTTCGCGCTCGCTGCGCTCGCATTTTCATCTAGATGTGTTATGACTTGATGCGTATGAAGTATTTGCCGCATTTGCATCAGTGTTCGAAAAATTTCGCCCTCGCGTTTTCATCTAGGTGTGTTATGACTTTATGACCCGTCCCCCCCTTAAAGTTTCTATATCTGCTATTCTATATCGCGATATATAATCGCGAAATTACGATGCGGTTGAAATGCGAATTATCTGGGTTTGGTAAGGAAACTAGCTGGTTTATCTGTGAAAAGTCGGTTTTTTCGTCTTTCTCGTTTTTCACGTAAAAAGGGGTGCGAATTTTTACTACGTTACTGTCGCGTACGTACGACGTACCAATTTGTTTCGAGTTGATATCAACAGACAGTGATCATTATTATCATCTGCGGCCCGCGAAGATTTTTTTAGCTACTATGTGGCCCGTGGGTGCAAAAAGGTTGCCGACCCCTGCTCTACAGGTTCGATATCTAACATAGTTTTGGAAATAAAAAAAACACTCACGAGGTCTACAGCTCACAGAGCCACTAGTTATTTATTATTTCACGAGAACCGGTTGTGAAATACGACCCTTAGGGAGAACAAATCGAAATTCGGCCGGAGAAACACAAAATCATTGATAAAAAAATTGTTTTATTAAATTTCCAAAAAGTGACTCGTTAAAAAAAATCTATAGAGTTACCGAACCTGCTCACAAAATTTCACGAGAATCGGTTGAGAAATGCGACCTGTACAGGAAAAAACGGCCGCAGAAAAATACAAAATCATTGATAAAAAGTGAGTATTTTTAAATTTCCAAATACTGACTGCAAAAAATCATTTTATTTTAAGAAATAAGAAATTCTTTAAGAAATTTCCGAACCTGCTCACCAAATTTCACGAGAATCGGTTTAAAAATGCGACCTGTACAGGAGGACAACCGGAAATCCGGACATATGAAAGCATTTCGTCAAAGCTTAAACAGAGGCGTTCGTTTCACTCGGTCAATAAGAGGAGGCATGTGCCTATGGGACGTATAGAGGGCTATATGCTGATGAGTGCATGTACAATGTATATGTCACGTGCTCGTTTTGAGTGTATGGGTGCCTTTCCAGCAGAGTTGTGCGAGGATGTGTTTTCAAACATTTGAGACCTCGAGCCGCGCCGAGCGAGGTGTCAAATGTAATGTAATATCTCCGGTAGAAAGGCGCCCTAAAATTTGGCGCGCCTGGAAGTGAAATCGGATAGGAAATGAACAATACCTACCAAACCGGAGTGCGAAACGTTCATGTTAGATTGGACCCATGGTTATAAACATAGTGGAGAGTTTGTCGCAAGATTAAACATAGGCTCAGTGCAGCATCAACGCCTTAAAATTGACATCCAATGCAAAGCGCGCCACAATGCCTAATAGGCGTCTCAAACCTAATTTACATAAACCCGAGTTGTTCACAGATTAAGTACATTCATACCAACTTACAATCACAGGGCAGGCTATGTCGACCTAGTTTCTGAGACATCGATAAAAGCCACTCTTCCTGTTGAAAATAGGTAACCTAGGCGCTCTGTACCCGACTAACTCTTGACACGGAAAATGGGAAGTCAAACTTTGAATCTGTTCTAGATTGAAATGGATTTCATGGAACTTTAATTTTAAAGGCCTTCTTCACGTAATGTATGGAGCGTTTGAGCGTTGGGTCAAACAAATAGAAGGGTTTATTTGGATTCGGAAATGCTTTTTATCGGTGAGTGTTAGGTAAGTTTCTTTTAGATTTAAAAAGGATAATGGAATTTATTCTTCAATGAGATATATAGGTACATTCATGCAGGAAATATTCACAACGCAGGTTTCGTCCAAAACATAATATTCGAGTATTGGCTAATATAAACATATTTAGTCTAAAAAATCGATTGTAATGGATTATAATGAAATACCTATTTAGTCACTGATTATTTCATTATAATCCATTTTCCGTAGTAAACCAGGAACCCTTATGATCTAAGATCTGGCAACTGAATAACTGCCCTCATCTGTTATGATTCGATAAAAATTAAGTCCCGATGCAAAACTCGGTAGTCTTTGAGTTTACAAAAAGTTGTCCATACAAAACGTGCTTGTTTTTACACGTTCAGTATGATAACACCACACCATAAAAAGATGACAATAATATAATTAAACACGTTCTCAACATACACTTACAATAAGCACTATTTGTATGTTCTAATAACTTTTGTCCTCTTTGGGAGCTTAACAGTAGATTATACACCAAGGGGATAAAGCACTGTTTTTGTCTCAGGACTCAGTCTTAATTCCCTCGCTTCGCTCAGGAATTAAGTCATTACTCCCTTGCTCCGCTCGGGAGTAAAATTTGGAGTCCTTCGTTACGTTCGGGATTCAATATCGCACCCGTGACATAAAACAGAAGCTCACATGGTCATTTACATTAGAGTTAAGATTAATAACGGGATATTTACCATGTATTTGTATGTGTGAGTTTTCGATATTTCGGCACTGTTGCAAGCGCTATTATCACGGAGTACCTAACTAATAAATTATTTGTATTTGATTTTCAATGAGGGCTACCGTTTTTGTGCTCACCAGTTGGCGCCACTGCGCTTCAAGTCCAGCCGTCAAATTTGTTATTGGTTATTATGGCTTGAAAACAAAATTTTACGTTGAAATCGTATTTAACACATTAAATAAATGAAATAAATGAACTTTATTCTGTAAGTAGGCCGCAATGGCACTTTTACAAGTCAAACCCTACTAGCGTTTCACAGAGGCCACTGCCGAGAAGAAACGCCGAAAGAAACTCGACAGTCAGCCATTTTCTCACAAAAATATGCTTATTACAATGATAATACTTAACCTACTTAAGATCAAGAAATCTAAGACATAGAATTCAAAATTCAGAATTCAAACATTTATTCTGCAAATAGGCCACAAGGGCACATCACATGTCATAATGTTAATGTACAATTTTAAAAAAGTCTTACAATATAAGCATATGATAGATTTTTCATGAGAAAATATTAATTTACAATTTAAGAAATATATCAATAAGAATTTAATACATTTTTCATGTCAAAATATTAATTATCTATTACAAACATTACAATAATAGTAAAATTGAGAGATGTATAAGGTCTCAGTCTGAATAACAAAATTTAATATAATATCTCAAAGATGTAAATGGTCTCTGAGCGTCAAAATATTCTTAATAATGACTATTATAACGTGCTTTGAGATGTACATGGTCTCAAAGCGTCAAAATAAAAATAATAAGTTTTAAATATAAAAGGAAAAAAAAAACAATTTAATATAGAGGTCTCTCTCAGAGTCAATGTCAACAAAAACTAATCCATAACAGGGTGATGTCTCTCGTCAATCTCCAAGAGAAGATACTAGTATTAAAGTAGTTACTATGTCCTTCAAGCATGAACGACCGGACTCCACAAACAGCACCCGATCACGAGTATGACGCGTATCTCAGCCATCGTCTCCCTCGACCATCTGTTAGGGAAGGTGGCGACCCGATCAACGACGCCACCGTAAGCATTAAAACCGTACCTACCGTAAAAATATCGAAGATTCCGTACCTATTGTAGCGCAGTCCCGTTTTGTTCGGAAAAAAGTAAGACAAGTCTACGAACTATAAAATTTTCTCAAAGCACTGAAATTCATTGAACCGTAACTCATATTTGCCACAATCAATCTCAGGTATTGCAACATAGTCACCATATTATTCTAATTAGAAATAAACCCGTATAGCCCACGCACAAACTATGAGATTTGACATTTCGGAGCGCCTCTAACGTCTCCGCTCCGCTCAACCTTAGTGGAAATGCAGCATAATTGATGAGATCGCCGAACCATTTTTGATGTTCTTTTGGCAAGCTAAATACGACACTTTTTATACATATAGCAGTTGTAAAATAACTAAGATGATTACAATTATATTGGATCGGACATAAAGATTGACACGTTCGTACTAAAACAAGAGCGAGAATACCTACGTATTTAAATGCTTTATCGATCATAAATGCCACGGTGGTAGTACAAGCCTTCTCTTTGTTTTCAAATAATTTCCTTTTGTTTCCATTTTACGTAGAAGTTCATTGACGTTAATAAAATTAAGTTTATTATTTGACCGCGAATTTCAATTAGCGGGAAAGTTGGTCCAGGGAACTTTCCTTGGCTAGAGAATGTTCGCAAACTATTTAGCAAAGGCGAGTAAAGTCTGTATTTATAGGGTATTCTATATTTCAATGTCTGGTTGTTCGTCTATTCGTACCTCACAAGCGAGCGCCAAGCGCATTTTATAAATAAATTAAAAGGCAAGAAATAGTACTTGTGTATTTCAATATTCTCTTTTCTTCTTTCCAGTAAAATCTGGAGTCCTTCGATGTGTTCAGGATTCAATATCGCGTCCACATAAAACAGTGCTTTATCCCCTTGGTTTGGTGTAATCTACTATTTCACCTCAGCAGCTCGAACAAGCTACACCTTATTTTACATAGGTTAAATATATTATTATCAAATATTCGTGCCCGCATCACTAAAACCACGTACTAAAATAAATCAATAAGCCGGTCCGTAAATGTCAGCCAGGATCAGATATTTTTATAGGACCATCAATCAGGGACCAGATTAATTACTTAAATGTCTAGACAATGTCAGTGACGTTGCTAAGTAAGGAGGTCAATTGGCTCCGACATTTCGTAGGTATATTCCCGTTTTTTTTTCCGGCGCACGTGCTTAATCTATCGTGTGTTTAAACAAAGTACAATCAGAATAACAATGATATAAATATAATACGTTTATTCATGACGTAGTGAATTCATACGAGAATCTAAAACAGAAAATGTTACAAAATCCAACTAACTCAGTGGAGGTAACCAGCGCTGGAACGTCAAGAATCATATGTATAATATGTATAATATAAAAATCTGTTCTTATTGTTTCCTTACCCATGTCAAGTACGACGTTTCAAAGAAAGCGTAATTTGCCAAGGCTCGCTCATAACTATAATATTGAAATGAAAGTCGCTACAGAGCTCGGTATATAGCCTAGACTCCTGGCACAGAATAAGTCATAGTACTACGCTCCTGGCCTGGCCCGTAGAGTATACTCGAACAATTTTAAACTGGCTTTATAGGCCACGCCTATTAAAGCTATAGGAGTGCGCAGTTGGAGAGTAGGCTGGGGAAAATCCAGAGGAAACCTCCGAAACGACCACGCGGTCGGTTGAAACACTGGAACACTAAACGGTTGAGCTTGAGTTAGATTAGTTGAACGGCTTCAATCGAATCCGAGGTGTCAATGGAATCGAGCAACTACTGAGAAGAACCGAACGCACTTAAATCAATGAATGCGAAATGTCGAACTAATTCAACCAAAAGTCGCGCGCTTCAAAAGTTTTCAAAATATATTTCGACGTTCTTACGCATAATCTTCACAATGAATTATAAAAGTGTTTATACCCACGGTATCCAAGCGGCCATAAAGCACAAACTTCTGCACCGTCATTTTAATATTCGACGACAAAGACTAATCTGGCCCAACCCAAAAACAAAAAGACCATATCCATTCGAGTTTAAAAGTCACGTACGTCTTTCCGGAGCGAAGCAATTTGCTGAAAAGGTTTTAAAAACGCAATTACGCGATGAAAGCTGTTTTTAATACTTTAACGTGCTCGGTGCAAACATGCGAAGTGACGTTAAGCGTAAAAATTACCCCATTAATGGGGAATAATGCGGTGAGGGAGATCTGATACCGGAGCGTTCACCGTATATCGGGAAATCCGCAGCGTCTATCCTTTACTAATTGGGATAGAGTAAAGGAGACGTCATTTAATAACAGCCTGTGCGTCTGACGTCATTATGGTTGCTTGTATTACATTTCACGGTTCATTTAGGTGATGGTTTACTGTTTTTATGGGAAGAAATAATTTGGTGTTTTATTTCCTTCGGGGCTTTGATTATGACAGGTTGCGCGCAGCTCCATTTTGTGTGTCAGATTTGAATTTCATGTAAGGTAGAAAATAAAATAATATTAAGTATTAATTATAAGAAATCTAATACTGTAATTCCGCTTACTTCGAACTGAGGGATGCCAAAATCTAATTTTCTGCGTTGCTACTGACTGAATCGATGTCTAGGCCAAAGAAAGACAATAATAGAATATTAGGCCTGTAGATGGGTGACACCGATTTGAGTGGTTACTAACTGAGCGCTCCCGTGCTTTGGAAGGCACGTTAAGCCGTTGATCCCGGTTGCTGTCTATGGCAGCAGTCGTTAAGCCAAGTTGGAGGTCTTCGGGCGGCTTGAGAACTTCTAACAGTCAAGTTGCCCACTCACTTGACAAAGCCTAATCCCAATAAGGTCTAGTTTCCCCTCGGGGTTGGAAGGTCAGATGGCAGTCGCTTTCGTAAAAACTAGTGCCTACGCCAAATCAACATTTCCCAAGAATCCCAAGGGATTAGGTAGCGGACCCCAGGCATCCTTCAGGGTGCAACTCTACTGGGATAACGCTAGGAGGACGAGATGGGTGACAGTGGGCGATGGGGTTCACCTGATTATGTTTATAATTTAAAATGTTTTGTTTTAACGGGCCTAAGGCGATTTTTTTTTTGTACCCATATCTCCGTTGAGAACTTGCTGAGACGACAGTCATATCCGCGACCACGGCGTGTCGAAACGTCGGTAAAAAAGGTAAATACAAAAATATCGCGTTAGACCCGTTAAAACAAAACCTTTTAAGTATGTTTACAAAGCGTGAGAGTTTAAAGTGTTATATGTTTATTATTAACTAGAGTTTGCCCGCGACTTCCTCCGCGTGGAACTCGTTTAACGCGATAGAATTGAAGTAATTGCTATTGACTTATATCAGGCGCTTACCTACTCATCGCTCTTTCCTTAAAACTCCACCCCCTTAAGAGATAAAAAGTATCCTATGTCCTTCCCCGGGACTCAATCTATCTCTTCATGTAAATCGGTTCAGCAGTTTAAGCGTGAAGAGGTAACAGACAGACAGACAGACACACTTTCGCATTTATAACATTAGTATGGATATGATTGTATCGTTTACCTAACGAATATTGATAAGTCAGATTTTTATTTAAAATTTCCTTATTTTCCAATGAAAATTCAACTTATTTGCGTTAGATCGGCCATACCCTAAATGTGCGAAGTCCGAAACGCACTTGGCCGATTGTTAATACTTTACAAAATAACTTTGTAAGAATGAAACGGGTATACAGTTGAAACATTGTTTAACACGTTTAACGCCGTCTCGATGCTTAAAGCGGTAATCTCCAGGGAATGAAACACGTAAATATTTTAATTAACTCCCGAGTAAGCTGGGCTTACGAAATAGGTATATATACCAGATTTATCGTAAACCAGCTTTAGGGGATATTAAAGAAGAAAAAGCTATATTTAACACTCCGCTTCTGGGTTCAATACTTGTACATTTATTTCCAGTAATCAGATTGGTAGTGCAATTTGGGGTGAGTAACTTTGACGGACACGACTGCTATTAACATTAATCAAATGTATGGTGAGTGTTGCCTAACATGTATATTGGATATGCACCAGGATTCCGAGGAATCGGTTACCGTGGGTGATTAATATATTTGGTGGAGGTGATGCTTAATATAATTCACATATATTGCACATAAAACTAATATTTGGCGGTAGATTTGGATTAAGATGTCCAGACAGACATAGGGTTACATTTTTGCCATAATGTAAAAGAAAATTGTAAAAAAGTAATTAATGTAATTTAACCTTAAAAATATTTGCCTTCAAAAATACTTTTGAGTTAGGGTCAGTTGCACCAACATACGAACACAGGCCGGTCATCGTCAAATATGGCGCCGGCATCTGTCATCCCATAGAAACTTGTCAAAGTTTCTATAAAATCAGATTTGACCAACACCGCTTACGATTACAGACGGTTTGGTGCAACCCAGCCTTAGTATTTTATTTACTTCACGCATGTTTTAATTCATAAGTGGTTGCTATGTACTTTGCAAATACTCTCTCATGTTGTGCATAGTTGTAATTGAGCTATCGACTACTATAATGCCACATTACAGGATGTTTAAACGTATGCTTAAGTTTGTAGTTTGTAACTTTGCCTTATTCAAATAAAATAAAAAAATAAATAAAATAAAATATTGCATGTATATCTACTTAAATAGCCCTAAAAATGCTGCTGCTTTTGTGTTTGAAAAATAGTAGAGAAGCGTTAGTTGGTGTTTGGTTCATTTAGACTCTACATGCACCAAACACAAATTGCAGAGCGACGCCATAGATATATTTACACTTTTGCACCTTATGCCATTGTAATAAGTTGTAAGAGTTGAAATGTATGTATGGCGTCGAATGTACATAATAGTTAGGCCTACATATTCAATGTAACATTATCAGTATAGGTAGGTATTGTGTACAGTAGGCACGTTACCCACGTCGCTGCCAGTCGATTAGACTCAGCTGTCTCCACCGCGACATGCGAGCCCCATCAAACTTGCCCCGTCTGACAACACTTCTTCAACAACAAACTTTTACAAATCATTACCAACCAAACCCCCACCACATAAAGTCTAAAGTTAAACGACACGAACTCTGACGGCACTTCTTCAAAGCAATTTAATTTCCCAAATTTAAAATGAGCCATAACCTTAAAGCGTTACAGTCCATTTCCGTTTAAGAGGAATTGTGTGTGGTTTTGGCTATTTCGATGACGTATAGGAGGCTGATTGTATATAGATAGCTCATGTTTGTCCCCATTTAACGGCTCATAAAATATGTACCGCGGAAAGTTGCACTTTGATTTTAAACGCTTTCAAATTGGGGTCGCTTTAAAATAGAATATACCTACTAGTAGTAAATACAGGCAGTATCAGAAGTAACTTCGCATATTATAAGGTCAAAAGCTCTTATTCCCTTATGATAACGACTTTTTCTCAATAGTGAACGTAACTCACATATTCTAAAGTACACTTTTTAAAAAGGTAAAGTGGCCATATAAAGAGCAGGCACAAGTAGTAGTACAGCCGATTTAAATGCGAAAATCAGTAATAAATGGCGAGAAGCGATATTGGTTAAAAAAAGCCATTAAGTTTTTGACGTTTTGAGGTTATGTTTACTATACCTTAATTGATATTTCACACACTATATTAGCCTCGGCCGGAATGACAATTGCAGAATTCATATTTTAAAGCTCAGCAGTCAGTGGTACAGCCGATTTAAATGCGAAAATCAGTAATAAATGGCGAGAAGCGATATTGGTCAAAAAAAGCCATTAAGTTTTTGACGTTTTGAGGTTATGTTTACTATACCTTAATTGATATTTCACACACTATATTAGCCTCGGCCGGAATGACAATTGCAGAATTCATATTTTAAAGCTCAGCAGTCAGTGGTACAGCCGATTTAAATGCGAAAATCAGTAATAAATGGCGAGAAGCGATATTGGTCAAAAAAAGCCATTAAGTTTTTGACGTTTTGAGGTTATGTTTACTATACCTTAATTGATATTTCACACACTATATTAGCCTCGGCCGGAATGACAATTGCAGAATTCATATTTTAAAGCTCAGCAGTCAGTGACAAGTGAGTTAGGGCCCTTGTGTTCTCGACCACGGACCGGAAGGCGCAGCGTGGGTAGACCCCCCACATAGTAGAATGGTGACCTGGTAAAGGTTGCGGGAATTCGCTGGATGAGCGTGACGCAGAACCGGTCATTGTGGCGCACTCTGGGGCAGGCCTATGTTCGGCAGTGGATGTCTTTCGGCTGATATGATAATGATGATGATGAGTCAGTAACAAAGCACAAAACACCAGCATATCTTTTCGAGAAATTGTCATAGTTATCCACCCGGAGATCACACAGGACGCGCGAATGCAGCATACAACTGATGACACCTCAACATGCTTCAGCGGCTTTCGGAGGCAGCTTCAGATACGTGGCGAACCGATGCTGGAACACTATTCCCCCACCTTTCAGGAATCTAATACGGAATATATATATATAGTTTTAGAACAATTGTTAAAAAAATTATAATTATGTGAACATCAGCGGCGACAGGAAACATTAACACTTGACACAAATTGTTTTAGAATGACTGATTGAAATTCGTTTGATTTTTTGACTTGAATAGGTTGTATTTATGTAGTTACCTGTGATTTCTGTCCCATTTACTATAAGTAATAAATCCTTTCTCTGAAGATGCCCGGATAAAAATAAGATAAATATAGGACATAGGTTATGTTTTAAGCCGTGTCCTGTCTTGTTAGTTGCTGGTATATTGTTCCTTCGGACTGAAATAATGATAATGATTTAAGAAGGGGAGCCATACAAAAGTTAAAAGGGGTTGGTAATTTTGTATGGCAAATATTTTTTTTCTTTAACATAGAAACTTCAAACTACCCTAATAGATCAAGCATTAAAATGGAAGAAAACAGTTTTCAGCGTTTTTCGAAATTCGCCCTCTAAAGGGGTGAAACGGGGGTTGAAACATTGTATTTTTTTATATTTTTTTACAGTGAAGTGATTTTATACTTTGTGAGACTTTCAGTTAACATATAAGAAAACCTGCGTTTGCGGCAACCTGAGTTTTTTTAAATGAGTAACTTACTTTAAAAAACTCAGGTTGCCCATACAATGTTTCAACCCCCCTTTTCACCCCTTCAAAAAACGCTGAAATAAGTTTTCTTAGTATTTAATGCCAGGTCTACAAACGAAGTTTCAAGATCCTCGTTAAAAAAAAAATTGCTCCCCATTTCAACCCCCGTTTCACCCCTTTAGAGGGCGAATTTCGAAAAACGCTGAAATCAGTTTTCTTCCAATTTAATGTTGTCACGAATAAATTATTTTCATTTCATTTCAAAATATACGAACAAGTTTTTAATTAGAAGAGCGTACGTGCGATTTATATTTTTGTAAAACATATATTAATAACTTCTACTTGAAGTAGGCATAACTGTGAAAATTATGCTTTTGCTTATGACCCGCCAGAGCATTTAAAGTAATAAGTAGGGCAAAACCATTTCAAAACGTCAAGGCATTCGTAATCGTATGCATCATCATAACTTGGCGGAACTTTTTCAGAGCTGTTGAATGCCAGACTTGATTAACTTTTATACTATGTGACTATATATAAAACTTTTTATGTCACACCTGGCCATAAAGTGGCCATTATCGCACGCTCCGCGCTAGATGTGATAGTCATACCTAGTTAGTTAAAGTCTGCAGCACATTTTTAAACCACTGAAGTCAGGATTATGTTCGAAACTCGAACGCCTTAAAATTTAAAATCTCCTTTTATGATTTCATTTCTGTACTTAGTTGTGGTTCACTGAATAATATGTTTCAGGTCTTATATTTTCAAAGTTTTTGTACTCATTAGACGCAGAATTTTATATTATTTTACATGCTAGTTGGTAACTTTATGCTAGGATACATAGTATAGATTATACGAGCAAGAAACCGAAAAAAGTTCAAAAATTTCAAGGTTTTTGTCTGGTCAGATTTTCCTTGTACCTACGTACGTGTAGTATTGAGATGATATTACTTGCCTTTCATAGTTACAGGTCAACGGAAAGTACCCCATGAATTTTGATTCCCTTGAGTGTTGATGTTGATGTTGATGAAATATATTATGTTTTTAGCGGCATAAACGGCCTTATCATTTTTTTACGCTAAAGTTAAGTTAAGTTCTAATTAGAACTGGCAGACCTGAGTAGATATATGGTTTTCATTTCCATTGTATACTTCCACGCGTTTCCGAGATAAAGGGTCTTGACAGACAGACAGACAGACGGACGGACAACAAAGTGATCCTATATCGGTTCCGTTTTTTCCTTTTGAGGTACGGAACCCTAAAAAAGTGCACTAATGTCGCCCTGCTGTACAAATCCCATTATAAGCACATTTCCGTTGATCCATGAGAGGTATCGTGTGGGCAATTGGGCATGAGAATGTAAATAATAAGATATAATATGATTTATACGGTAAACATTCCTGTGCTTGACTACCTTTGTGCCCAATTATTAACTTATGATATACTGACTGACATACAGTTTGTTTAGTTTTAGAGTTAGAAGTCCAGAATTATCGGATCCCTTATATTTACATTTTTTTTTGTTGTTTACCTACGTCTAAACACTTTTTCACTCGCAACATAAATGTGACTCAGTACACTCGAATTATAAGACTTTTTCATGCCGCCTGCATAGCCATGATACCTAAATTCCTGAATTGGTTTTCAGCTCGTTTTCCAAAAGGATTACAAACCCCTGGTGGCCCGGCGATAAGCGCTATAGAAACTTGAAACAAAATTATCGCTGCAAAATGCTTTATGTTACTCAAAGAGATGATTGCGCGATACGTTTGCAGGAATTTTAGTATTCATTTTAACATGGCCCAGGCTAAACATGATTACGACGTGAATTAAAATGATTTTGCTTGGGCTAAGATATGTTACAGCGGAATGACGTTGTAGTTTTGTTGGTATGAAAAACCGGCCAAGTGCGAGCCGGACTTCGCACATTTAGGGTTCCGAACCGACCGCAAAGTTAAGTTGGTTTTTATAGGAAAAATAAGGAAATTTCAGAGAAAAAAATGTAATTTATCAATATATTAGTATTTTTTGGTAAAATATACGTAATAAAAAACATTATTACCAAATTTTAAGTTTATAGGCATTTGGGAAGTTAAAAAATTCTTCGGAACAAAATTTCGTAAAAAAGCTGACTTTGGTGACTTCTCATTGCTTTGATTTCCAATATTTTTTTAAATTAAAAATATAGTAAGTATCTACTCAATGAGCTCTAAACAACGATACCCCAATCGATAGGGTAAGATAAAAAAAAATTCGCTCCCCCTTTAGCTGTATGGGAGCCCCCTTAAAAACATTTAAAAATAAGTTTTGACTATTTGTATGGCTTCGGGCCAACAAGATGCTTAAAAATAAAATAAAATAAAAAATAAATTTAAAAAAATGGTTATACATATAAATTTGAAAGTTAAACTTAGACTTAAAATTAGTATTTTAATGAATCCCTAGTGGGTAAAGGCCTCCTCTAGTGCTGCCCATTTTTCCCTGTCCTGTGCTATAGCCATCCATTCTGAGCCGGCTGTTCCTTTTATGTCGTCTTCCCAGCGCGTAAGTGGTCTGCCTTGGCCTCGTTTGCCAAGTGGGCCTCTCCATTTTGTGACTTTTAACGTCCATCTCTTGTCTGTTAGTCTTGCTCTATGTCCTGCCCACTTCCACTTAAGTTTCTTTGCATAGCTCAAGGCATCTGTTGCTCCTGTTTTTCTCTTATTTTTGAGTGTTTTTGAGTGAAAGAAAGAAAGAAGCATGCTCAATATAAGAAAAATAGAAAAAATTAGACACTCAAAAAAAAAAAAAAAAACAAGATGCTTATACTGTGTAAATTTGAAGCCTGTAGCTCTAACCGTTTGGCTGTAAAACCTGTGTGACAGACGACGGACGGACGTCTGGGCGTCACCAATAGGGTTCCGTTCTGATACCCGGTACGGAACCCTAAAAAGCAACGATTACCCAGACTAGGGTCTTAATAATAAACGCTAATCAAACCTTGTATTATCATTACTTTGACAATTTGTGTTTGTGAGAAAGTAACAAAACAGTTTAGTTTTTTACAACGACGGTGGCAAACAAGCGTACAGTCCACCTGATGGTAAGTGGACACCGTAGCCTACAGACGCCCGCAACTCCAAAGCAGTCAGGTGCGCGTTGCCGACCCTTTATAAAATTGTTCAAAAAGGGCGCTCTTTATACGGTAGTATCTTTGGGCACTATTGATATGTGACATATTCTTCTTTGACGTGAGTTTACTGATGCCGTGCCGCACAGATTTCCCCACTTGACAGAATACATACCATCAGTCTGTCATTTGCGCAGTAGTAATATCATGCGCGAAAGCTTGGCAGTACTTCATTCGTGTCGCACCTTTTTTAACCTGACTGTGGCTTACAGGCCGGGCCCAATAAAACGATAGAAGTGGGCGGTTGGAGAGTGGCCTGGGAAAAATGCAGGAGAAATTTCCGATACGACCACCTCGCATTGAAATGTAAGGGCAAAGTAAAGAAGAGATACTGACTCGACTGACAATTGACAGCTGACAGAATTCTTATATCGTATCGTCCCTACACCGACAAGTCAGGAAGTCGGATTTGGCTCGTCGCCGCGTTGGTGAGCGCACGCGCCCGGAGCGACGACGAGCGGAATCCACTACCGTACACTGTCTCTGTTGCCTACTGTCATGGCGTCATTACCGAACAACGTCTAATGTAAACGTGGTTGGCGAAATCATCATAAATTTGATGGAAAGCCATTTTTTTAAAAGTGAAGTGAAGTCAGGAAGTTGAAATATACCTACGTACTAGTATCAATAAGTCAGAACAGGTAAAATTGTTCTAATTTTACCTGATAATCAAGGCCCGTACTCTGACTTAATGATGAATCTGAGACCACATTCCTGACAGTCCTCGTCCCGCGCCTAATGGGAGTAAGGTGTTGCGGTCGGCGCCCGCCGCCGCTTGTTAGATAAAGGCTAACGAGCCAGGGGATTCCCCATTAAATGAATTGCCATGCCGAAGTCAAGTTCGTTAGTTAACTTCAGCTTGAAGTCATTGAAACAACCGCTTTTGTATGGCTTGGACAAAATTTTTGGTGCTTAGCTGAACGAGTGTTGAAAGTGTTTGGTAACTTGACGGGATTTTTCGCTGTTTTTTGGTTGATTGATGCACTTAACCGGAGTATTGATACTTTAATAAAAAGTTAAGTTATTATTAGTCGTGATGCATTCTGTTTGTGGAGTCCGGGCAGTTCATGCTTGCAAGGACATAGTTACACGTAGATACTAGTGTTATAATTATTTTTAGGGATTTTCTGGCTTTAAATATTATTCCTTTATGCAATGAAATGAAATGAAATAATTTTATTCCAGACAAAGTCCATAGAGATATAACATTGGAAATTGAAAAATTAAATACATTTATTTCATACACAGTATATACTCGTATTTTATCACTTTTCGCTGTAACTGAAAGATCACTGAAGTGAACATCAAAGGTTTACGAGTGCTAGTCCTTCTGGAAACTCAGTCCTGTCACAAATCGACGATCGTCGAAATAGCTCTCCAACTCAATTTTATTACGCTGGAGAACCTCATTGAATTCTGCACAGAATAAATCAAGTGTAAAATTTCTGAACACGTCTTAATATAATGTGGCCAGTAACAAAAACAACGGTCGGACAGTATCGAAGCTGGGCGCTCGATAATAATTTCATGAAAGCAAAAGACATCGTAATCGGCTGTCAAGCCAAGAAATGGATCACGATGTTGCTGTTACATGACGGGAACAGCGTTATATCAACTGACGATCACAAACTCCTAACTCGCGTCTTAGTTTCAATAGAAATTCCACCTTATTCTTTCTTGTAAGAGTTTAACTTTGAAGTGTAACGTTTAGCTAATATCAGCTTTGGACGGTTACGGGCTGGTATTGCGTGTAGCTGAATTGATATGTATTAAGTTACAACAGCTCTATGCTAATGTGTGTTCGATGGAATTAATATAGGGTATCACGACCCTCCGTATGTTGTCTTGGATTTTTAATATCTTGATATTGGATTGCTAGAACTACAACATGTGGTTCCTCGTTTCAGACGTGGAGGTTTAGATTATCATAAGTATTTATATATTTATGCTTACCTACGTTGCCTAATAGGAAATATAAAACTGACTATTTAAAAGTGCTTGTTGCTAGGCCTATTTGAATAAAGAATATTTTGAGTTTGAGTTTGGTAGCATTTACCGTTTAAACTTATTAAGATATTTTGTCATCGCAAGGAACCAACAATACTTTTTTTCTTGAAAAATCATCGTATAAATCAATTTTTTTAACCATTTTATGCATTAACTGTTACAATTTTAAGACCTTAAAACAATATGTTATAATTATTATGTAGAACTTAAAGAGTAATGTAATTTCACTTAAAACCTAATTTAAAAAAGTCTCATTTTTCCACTTTTAACCATTTTACTACTGCATTTTTATCGGATGAATTGAATATGAACATTTTGTGATTTTCGGTAAAATAGGTCTTTCAGTAATGTGAAATCATGGAACATACCTACCTACATACATATTTATTATGACACATACGTACACATAGATCTCTCGGCAATTGAATTATGTACGCAATCTATTTAGCGCGAAGCCACGACATCACCCCTGGTCCTTGCTTTTGTATTTAACACAATATCCTTTAATATGCTTCTGATTAAAATATATGAGTCCCTCAAAATTGACGTAATAAATACTTGAGTACTTGGTAAATTTCTGAACGGGGGAAGTTGAAATTTGTTGTGAGTTCAGGCCTAAGTTTTATATATACTTAATATTATCGTTAGGACTTAACCTCGTTTTAGAAATGTGTTCGGTTATCTTTGGAGTATCTTCACGCCTAGTTTATCATTTATCAAAACTTCTGGTACTAACAATCTATCAGCTGTCAGATCCCGTATGAGTTGAAATGTGATGCAGTGTATATTTATGTACGTATATTATTATGTATATTGTAATATATGTATGTAGTAGTGTTAGTAGGAACCTACTGAATCTATGTTACCTATACTCAATCCGTATACGTACAGGTACAGTCAAGAGCACCAATTTCACCTTATTCCATTGAAATAAGGTCCTAAAATGTATACATATCCCGCGCCGACTGTACACTGATACCAAGCTCAAAATTATCAAATATCCGCTATAATCTAATTCATTATAAATCTATCTCTAGCTTTAATTATTCGCAAAATTAAGATATAAGTACTAGACGTCCCAATGCTTGACACCTTATTGCCCAATATTTGCATTGACACCTATTGATCACCTCTGTCATCATGATTATAAGATTGAAAATGCCATGAGTAGGGATGTCGACTCAATTTTTTTTATTACTTCAATAGAAAGAAGACATAAAACTATGCCAAATAGTGAAAATTCTATTCATATTTCTAAAAAAATAACGAAGCTACAACGGTTGGAATGTTCGTAGTTAGAGAGAGAAAGTCCTACCTAACCGTGACGTCACTGTTAAGTAGCGCCATAGTAAATGACGATCGTTCAATACAAAGGTGCGTTTTGCGGAAAATGGGCAGAACATACCCACTCTTAAAACTTTGAAGACTTATAATTACCTAATTATTTATTTTTTTGAATTACTTTTTTCGCCATTTGATTGAGAATTTGAGCCTTTATGTAGAAAATTTGGATTTATTGATTTTCTTTTATAGTGTCGTCATCCCTCAATTATCGACCCATCGCCATCACCTCCATACTCTGTAAGGTTATGGAGAGAGTTCTGAATAGTAAGCTGCTGACATACCTTGAAGCTAACGACCTTCTCAGTGATCGGCAATATGGGTTTCGCCGGGGCCGTTCCACTGGGGATCTTCTTGTGTATGTCACGCACTACTGGGGCGAGGCCATCGAGAAACACGGTGAGGCTCTTGCCGTGTCTCTTGACATCTCGAAGGCCTTTGACAGGGTTTGGCATGCTAGTCTGCTTCGCAAGCTTCCTGCATACGGTATCCCTTCTGGCCTCTGTAGCTGGATATCTGATTTCCTGAGTGAGCGGTCGATCCGAGTAGTCATCGATGGCTGCTCGTCGGACCTCATGGCTATTGATGCCGGTGTTCCTCAGGGATCTGTTCTCTCCGCGACCCTTTTCCTGCTTCATATTAACGACCTTCTTCTACCAGGAGTGGTCGCATACGCAGATGACAGTACGGTCATGGAGAGATATTTGTCTAGCGCAGGGGCTGGTCGTGACGAAATTCGATCTGAGAGAGAGACAATGGTAGAGCGAATGAACTCAACCTTAAGTCTTGTCTCCCAATGGGGTGACAACAATCTGGTTAGTTTCAACGCCACCAAAACGCAAGCGTGTCTGTTTACCGCAAAAAGGAGCTCATTCAATCTGGCTCCTACTTTCCGAGGTACAACCGTACCTGTAGCCAACGATCTCGAGCTACTTGGCATGAGGTTAAGCTCAAACCTTAACTTCGGCACTGCCATCGAGTCCAAAGCCGGAACAGCGGCCAAAAAGTTGAGCATCCTAAATAAGGTCAAACGATACTTCACGCCTGGGCAGCTTCTTTCTTTATACAAAGCCCAAGTCCGATCTTGCATGGAGTATTGTAGTCACCTTTGGGATGGCTCGGCTAAGTACCAACTTGCCGCACTCGACTCGGTGGACCGCAGAGCTAGGAGGCTCATTGGCGACGGTCAGGTAGTAGGAAACAAGCTACAGAGCCTAGCACATAGACGCAAAGTAGCATGTCTGTGCGTCTTCTACAAATTGTACTTCGGAGAGTGTGCTCAGGAGCTCCATGAGCTCATACCGCCTTCCCCCTTCTTCCATCGGACATCCAGACGTACGGCTGGATACCATCCTTACTTGGTCGAAATTCCTCTTATTCGAACCAAGCGCTTTGCATCATCTTTTATAATGCGCACTTCTAAGGTTTGGAATTCTCTGCCGGCGTTTGTGTTTCCGAGCTCATATAACCTAGACCTTTTTAAGGCACGAGTGAATAGGCATCTTCTGGGTGAGCTCGCTTCATCGTCGGCCTCATCTTTGCCCCCTGGCTAGATGCTGGCCAAGAGCGATCCCATTTTTAATAATAAAAAAAAAAAAACCCTATTGGGTCAGTGTGGAGGACTGAGAGATATTCTTAGTAGATGATTATGAGTAGGCAATAAATAGTACACCTATGGAGTACGTACATATGTACGTACCCTGGTAAAGAACAATGCACGAGTTGCACGACACTAATCTTTCTTCTAAAGTCTCGTTCAGCAAATTCAGATCAGCTGATACGAATTAATTTATTTTGTTAGTTTATTTGTAGTTATATCTATTATTTATCATATTAAATAAGTGTGACAGTGCCAAAGATCAATTAATAGTGTTCGTGCGAAATACTACTGAGCTACATCGAGTTTAATTTGAACTAGAAGCACTACTCAACCTCAACGGACAACGATTTGAATCCGGACTTAAACCAGGGGAGTAAATAGTTTCTTTTTTTTACTATTACACACTCACAAAGCTCACTAAAGTCGTGAGCATCGTCCACAACATTACATTGGCACAGCGCCAGTTCTCTTTGCTTGACGATCAGTGGAAGCAGAGTTGAGACCAGCTGCTCTCGCCGCATACACTACTTCATACTTGTACACTGCGCACATCATTTTATACATTTGTGTCCCCGAGTATTCACCTTGAAACACTTCTTTTTGACGTAAATCACTCAGTTTGTCTTGTATCTTTCAGTGTTTGTGGAGCTACCGAGCAAAATGAATAGCGCCGCTAACATGACATCCCGCAAGATCACTGCACGCCAACGCGACATGCAACTGAAGGCGACCCTGAAGGAACTGCAAGACTCCAAGGCCTTAGTCGAGCAGTTGCTACAGGAAAGAGAAGACGGTGAAGTGGAATTGCAGAAGATACTCAGGAAGAACTCGGCAATGAAAAATGAACTTGCCGAATATGAAATAAAACTGACTGAAGCTGAAGACCTAGTGGATTACTTGGAGAAACAAGTGAACTCCTTCACACAATGTGCCTCAACCCATGAAGTAGCGCTGAAACAGATTGAGACCCTGAAATTAGAACTTGGCGCCGCCGATGAAGAGCTGGCATTATTCAGAAAAGAGCGGGAACGCTATGATGCAAGAATTCTGCAGAACTTGTACCAAGAGCTGGTAGGCAGTGAACCAAATGACTCTAATAAACTAGTATTCTTTGATAGTAGTAGAAAGTTAAAAAAGTATATTAGGATAAACAGGTATATTCGGCGTACACAAAAGCTTATTAATAGCAAAGCATGCATTAAAAATTATTCCAAATTAAAGTTAGAGTTATCTGTGATGAAAAATAGGGTCAAAGAATGTAACTTGGAATTAGAAAGCAAGGACTTACAGTCTAAGAAAATGCATGATGAATTAAATAGGTTAAAAGACAAGCTTGAAGCTACCACATTATTGTATGCATCGACACAAAAAGAGTGCAAGGAGCATGTCCAGGCATTCACAAAGTTGTTGGAGGAATGCAAAGAAAATGAAGAGCGCTTTAACTCTCTTATTAATAGTAATTTTTGTAATTGTGGCCATATTCCACCAACAGCTGTCGTGCAACAGGACATGGCCCTTGGCACCCCGGCTACTGTAACGCCTGTCATTAAAGAACAGCCCCTCAGGTTAACATGTACCAATAAAACTATTATTTATTCGGATCAGATTGGATCAGGGCTGGGTTCCATGCTTAGTAAAAAATTAAATCAAAATGTAATAAATTACTGTTATCACAATTCAAGTATCGACCAAATATGTGAGTCAATGTTAAAAGGGCATTGTGATGACAGTACTAACTTAGTAGTTTTATTAGGAAATAGTGTTAGTATTGACAAGTCTGCAATAGATAGGTTAATGTTAACATTAAATATTATTGAAAAATCTGGCATTGGTAATAGTACATTACTGCAGAGACCAGTAAGTAAGCCATCCTGGACGAGTATGAGTTAGCCGGCCGAGCCGCAGGCGAGGTCCGGCTATAATACGAGGCCAGGATGGCACTTACGGTCGAAGCTTGTATAGTGCTTTTCTCAAAAATAAAAAAAATTGTATGAGCAACGGTTTATAGTACCTGCATTCTGACCAACTAGTACTTTCATGTTCCGCTTTCCACTTGATGAACTTTTTATAAATGGTCAAATACCACCTTAGACTTGGTATGGTATGGTATGGTATGGGTGGAAGTAATTTTTTCAGTACCTAGTGCGATCTGTGTATGTATCGCATTCTGATTCATCTAAACTCATTTTTAGCAATTATACTTCTGTATATATTAATTAAATCAATGAAGTCAATCCCGTCAAAATACAATGGCAACTTTTTTTAGCTAGATGTTGTGTTAAGACACTGATATTATGCCACAACCCCAATAGAATAGATTTATAAAATCGTATTTAAATAATCGTAAATGAAATCGTATTTATTTTATGTTTACTATTAGTATTTAATTTCATTCAATCTATTCATGTTAATTTCTAAATTAGTCTCGAAATAGTTAAAAACATGATTGAACTGTATTCCTCGCAATACACATCGTGCAATACGGACACGTCAACCTCCATGGTAGCTACATTTTTTTTAATGTCAATTACTGCCAACTTTTGTCTTCTAGTTCTAAATTCAAATATTATGATATGTAATGGGATTTACATACTTACTTCCTGGACAGTAGGTGTGATTTCCTGGACACTTCTGGTAACTATCCAGGATGAGTCACTTTCGGATACTATCTTCACAGATGTTATGAGAACATTTCATACTATTTTTGAGAAAAATTATATTATGTGCGTTGCCATACTCACAGAGTATGACATATCAGTATAACAATAAAATAGCTTATTTAAATTCCTTAATGTACCATGCCACTTGCTTCAATAACAAATATCATTTCTTTGATACAAATAAATTCATAAAGCGCTTCTCGCTGACATCAGAGAAAATATATTTGCCAAAGAAATATTTAATGACTTTGGTGGACCTGCTAGCGTTTAATTTAGAACCAAACCAATTTAATAGCTCACCTAGCAGACTCCACTATGTTGATAGCGCCATAAATAGCATGCCTTTAAACTAAATTGTAAGACAGCGGAAAAGCCATTGAATATTAATATTTTCCATCAAAATATTCAGGGTTTTTCCAGCAAAGAACTACAAATAGGTTTATTTTTAGATAATAGTGACATTCAAGTTTTGTGTATTACTGAACATTGGCTTAGACAAGAACAGATGATATTTGACTTTGTAAATTTTAAATTAGTGAGTTTCTATGCCAGAAAATCTGCCATTCATGGCGGTTCTCTCATAATTGTAAAAAGCTCTTTTAAATGCAAAGAACGGAAGGATATAGTAAAGTTATCAATTGAGAGGATTGTAGAAATTGCTTGTACAGAACTAGAAAGCTATATAATCATATGTGTATACAGGCCTCCTGCATCTGACTTCTGCACATTTGAATCCACTATGGAAAATGTGTTGAGGTTAGTAACTAAGAGCCAAAAAAATGTTATAGTTTGTGGTGATTTCAATGTTAATTTACTTGAACCATCTAATAATACTGTCAAGTTGTTAAGTTTATTTAAATCTTTTAATTTGATAAATTTGTTCCTTGAGCCTACCCGGGTAGGTGCTACTAGTGCGACCTGTTTAGATAATATTTTTTGTAACTGTGAATGTTTGGATAAGAAAATTTTAAATCGTTTTAACTCTGACCACAGTGGTCAAATGGCATCTTTCTCTATGATTAATCAAGAAGAACAACCCCAAACTATAACATACCGACCCATAACTAGTTCTCGTTTGGAATTATTTAAAAATGAAATTAACCATAATATTTGTATGTTATCACTTTCACAAAGTAATTCGAATAGCATGTATAAAGATTTATTCGGCTTAATTATTAATTGCTTCAATGAAAATTTTTCAGTAAAAACTATTTCTGGGTCAAAAAATAAAAATAATAAGATAAAATTTAGTGATTGGGCTACCGTAGGTATACATAGAAGTAGAAATAGGCTTTATGAACTTTATGGTGAGAGGGAGGTGAACAAGAACAGTGATTTCCTGGACTATGTCAAGAGTTACTCAAACATCTTCAAGAGAGTGTGTTTTGCTGCTAAAGCAAATTATATTAGTTCTAAACTTAAAGTATCTGACAACAAGGTGAAAACTGTTTGGAATATTATAAATAGAGAATCTGGTAAATTTAAAACTCGCGATTATCAAGTCAACATTCTCACGGAAGACCAACAGGTCATGTCAAATAACGATGTTGCCTTGGCATTCGAGAACTATTTTTCAAATATAGCAAGTAGTACTACAAAATGTCTGCAGTCATCTAAAACCCAAGCTAAAGCTTTGATTTGTGCTAACATTAGTAAATGTGATGTAACGTTTAATTTTAGTCAAGTAGATTCAATCAAGGTTGTTAAAACATTTAAATCGCTCAATTTAAAGAAAACCGAGGATTTATGGGGAACATCAGTAAAAGATATTAATCATATCATAGATGTCATTGCGCCCCAATTAGCTTTGATTTACAATAACTGCATATCAGAGGGTATTTTTCCTGATCTTATGAAGTTTAGTAAAGTCATACCTCTATTTAAATCGGGTGATTTAAACGACCTAACCAACTTCCGTCCCATATCGATACTACCTGTATTAAGTAAGGTTTTTGAAAAATTAATGTTAAACGATATGCTAATGCACTTTAATAGAAATAAACTGCTTACAAGTAAACAGTTCGGTTTCACAAGAGGGCGCTCCACGACTGACGCTGCATCTGTGCTTATTAAACATATTTACGATATTTGGGAGAATTCCTGTGATGCGATAGGTATTTTTTGTGACCTTTCTAAAGCTTTCGATTGCGTGGATCATGGGACGCTCGTTTTGAAACTTAAACATTATGGTTTGTCTGCTAATGCGTTAAGTCTTATGTCTTCATATCTCAGCAATAGAACTCAAGCAGTTGTTGTAAATGGAACCCAGTCTAGTGGGGCAATAGTAACGTTAGGAGTGCCTCAGGGCTCTATCTTAGGTCCATTTTTATTTTTGGTTTATATAAATGACTTGCCGTCTATAGTAAGTAATCTTTGTGATATAGTTTTATTCGCGGATGATACATCTTTAATCTTTAAGGTTGACCGAAAATCAGTTGACTATAGTAGAGTTAATGGCACACTGGACAAAGTACTTGACTGGTTTACCGTTAACAATCTGTTACTTAATGCTAAGAAAACTAAATGTGTCAGATTTTCTTTGCCTAATGTTAGACCGGTGGAAACTAGTATACTCTTAAATAACGAGTGCTTAGAAATAGTAGATAAAGCAATATTCTTAGGTATAACATTAGACAAAAATCTACAATGGAGTCCCCACATAGCCGTTATGGCGCGTAAATTAAGTTCAGCCGCATATGCTATCAGAAAAATTAGGCAACTTACCAATGTAGAAACAGCTCGCCTAGTTTATCATAGCTATTTTCATAGTGTTATGTCGTATGGTATCCTGGTTTGGGGTAAAGCAGCTGACATACAGACAATTTTTGTGTTACAAAAAAGAGCCATTCGCTCCATATATAACCTAGGCTCACGTGAATCTTTAAGAGAACTCTTTAAAGAAATCAACATTTTAACTGTAGCGTCCCAGTACATCTATGAGAATATTGTTTATGTCCTTAAGAACATAGACTCCTTCTGTAAAAATTCTGATATACATAATTTTAATACTAGAAATAAAAATAAAATTGCCACTAAAAAATTTCGTGTCCGTAAAGTATACAAATCTTTTGTAGGTCAATGTGTCCGTTTTTATAATAAGTTACCTGATGAAGTTTTGAACTTACCTTTTCCAGCTCTTAAAAAGTACTTGAAAAAATCATTGATGTCGAAGGCTTATTACAAGGTTGAGGACTATCTAACAGACAGAAAAGCATGGCCCAAACCAGATACTTAAATAGAGTAAAGATTCATATATTGTGTATTTTTTAATTTTATCTAGTTGACGCAGTTCTTGCAAGAAAACATATCAAAAGATTTATAACTAAATTTATAGTCTAAAGGATTCAATTTTTTTTTTTTTTTTTCCTAAATAGAATTTGATAATGCTAAGGTATACAGTTTCGAAATGTTTTCTTGCAGAATTACACACTGTACATAACTGGTTTTTTTTCCTCATTTTATTCTTTGTTTTTGTGTTGCTTTATATAGATACTTAGATTTCTTGATCTTAAGTAGGTTAAGTATTATCATTTATCATTGTAATAAGCATATTTTTGTGAGAAAATGGCTGACTGTCGAGTTTCTTTCGGCGTTTCTTCTCGGCAGTGGCCTCTGTGAAACGCTAGTAGGGTTTGACTTGTAAAAGTGCCATTGCGGCCTACTTACAGAATAAAGTTCATTTTATTCATTTCATTTTTTTTTTTTATCTTGTATACACCTGCGAGCGAGCACTCGTAAAGTTATCCCGAATAAATCTGTGAATGTGTGAATTTTTTAGCGGGTAGCCTAACGTCGTACAGGAGTCTCACATCACCGTGCCAACCCCCAGGAAGGCCGATATGCATTAAGAATTTTCCAGCGTAAAAAAAGGATCTATAAGGCGTCTGTATAAGGGAACGGTTGAGGAATTTGGGGGCCGTTCGATTGATCCCGTAGCTCAGTGGCTAGGGCGACTGGCCGCGGATGCCAAAGGGTTGCAGGATCGAATCCTGCTCGGAGCCAAATTTTTCTCAATTTTTCATTTTCTAAATAAAGAAAAAATTGAAAAAATTAGGCTCCATGCAATTTTTTAAAATTAATCAAACTTGATTTACGTTAATTAGTTACAAAATTAATCACAAAAAAATCAGTTAAAGAGGGATGAGACCATGTGGTCAATCGATCAATACTTCGATACACGGACCACACTAAAGCTGATTCCTCTGGAAAAGTACTCTCGTTTCTGCTGTTAGCAGAGGCCAATGGCGTCTCTCAGTGACGTGCTATCGTTGCTGCCATTGCAGGCCAATGGAACGGGATCGAGAAAACAGGGTGTCACTTAGTGGCGTGCATGTACCTAGTCAGCCCTTAGTTGCCACTATTACTATAAATCGTCAGATCAGTTATCACAGGATTAAGGGTGAGTTGAGTTGATACAGGATGCGAATCACAAACCAAAGTGCATGTCGCTAAACACAAATAGTGCGCCCGCCTACGCCCGGCAGAAAACGTTAATTAACAATTTTGCAATTACACAGTTTAATGTAAATATGCTTAATATTAATTAAAGCCCTGACAAATTAGGGAAACGACGAAAATAACATCAATGATAATAACATTAATTGGGTTATGTTGAGTTATGTAATGTAATGGATGAACATACATAAAGCTGTCGAAATATAATTTGAGACCGATCTAATGCGATAACTCTGCATGGAAAATAGCTCAAATCGTACGTCCTAGATTGACCCCCACACTTTTAGCAAAACTTTCTAATAGTTCACGGGCTAGGTAATCGGCGATATTTTTGTAAAATAATATAATAATAATAAGCTCGCGGGGGCTTGTGGCGAGCTGACGGTGAGTGGACGCCGCGGACCCCTATTCCAGAGGGCCCGTTTATCCGGCCTTCGCCTCTGCGCTTGCCTTAACCGGCTGGTCAGAGTGGTGTCGCAAGAGTGGAATATGCTCCAGGTTGGAAGTGTAAAATTTCATGACGCCGGCGGCCTGCTGAATGGATTACTGGGTCTGGCTACCGCAGACACCTCTCGACTACCTTACAACAATAGTTACAATATCGCATTTTGCCAATTTTTAAACTTGCAATTGCTTGAAATAACACTAAATATTACATGTATTGTGTTCCTACTATAGGATACAGGCTTTAAGAAAACAGGCGTGTTAAAATATGCTTTACAGCGAATATACGTATGTGTCCAGTGTTTTTATCTACTATACGCACATTGTATATGTACATGCGTCAGCGTAGTATCTGTTCACATTGTCTTTGTGTGAGTATGCGTCACAACTACAACTTTGGATAACCTGCGCTCGTGATATACAAGTACTCAATTTATGTGTAGTGTTTGTAAGAACACACTCTTGAGAATATTTGCTAGTAACTGGGTTTAACGGATGCGATCTTTATGTTTCTTCCCGTCTACGGTATTTGTTGACGTCACAGCAAAGGTCAGACTCAGATTATCCGTGCTTATTTACCTTCCCTGTGTAAACGGATAGGGGGAGTTACTCCAGGCTAAAGGCGGGGAGTACGAGTAAATACAAAGATTAACTTTTATATTGTTTGCTTCTTGCAGTAGAAAATATGGTCGGATATTTTTTTTAGGAACTAGTAAAATATCGTTGGCATAGTCAGTTTGAGATAGTAAATTATATTATTGACACAAATATACCTTTTCTGAATTCATATAGATCAAGCTATGCTCCATGTGTTTTACCTATACTTACTCCAGTCAGGGGCTTTCACTCCGTCAGTTCGCCGCGCCGCTGCAAGTACAACCCCGGGCCGCTGCAAGTACATTCAGTGGCGAATTGCTACCGGACGGTCGCGTCGTCTCGTCATTCGCTTGGTGCGGTCAATATTTGTTATTTACCTATTACAATTTGGGTTGTAGGTAAGTTGGCGATTTGTTAACAGTGCAACTTCTGTACGTAGTACTATTATTTATTCTGTGCTCCAGTGGAGAGCTGTACTGCTTTTTATGTTGCAGGCGCTTCAAAACCAAGTTTGGGTTTGCTAGTCACTCGCGCGCAAATGTACGTAAATAATATCTCTGTCATAGAAATAGTCAGGATGTCGTCGACGGATACATCATCATCATCATTTTACTTACTGCTCTGGCGCAACGACCGGAAGTGGATCTTGGCCTCCGACACCAAAGACCGCCAGGCTTCCCTGTCCCTAGTTATATACTTATCCTACATATATATTTATACCATATATACAGTTAATTTTCCACTCAGTAGATTTAAGATAAAGATATAAACCTCCTAAGACCCAAACAGATTTTTGTGATTTTGAATTTGGAACCTTCATTAATTTTGTTAAAGTTTGAAACTCGATTTGATTTTGTACATTAAAATGTACATTGGGCCTTACGAGAACGTTATTTTTTATCATGTATTCAAATTGCAAATAAACTGTCGCAGAGTTTGAAATTGCCTAACTGCTAAAGTCATGAATAGCTTATTTACAGTTAGAGTTCGGACTGAGAATTACATTACATTTATTTGCTAAGAAATACGTATTAAGGTCACAGCTCATTAGAGCCACCCGGCACGCGACCCGCACCGCCTCGCCTCGAGCGGCTAGTATTCTTTATATGGATATGTATGGGCATGCGCTCACTACATCAACTCCGTAGCGTCACCGGATCGTCTCGCTCGCGAGGTGTCCACGGGCGGCCGGCGAGTGGTCCACTCGATGATAGCTCGTTGCTCGCATGCTATCCTCACGTGAACCGCTCGATGTTTCGTCTTACATTTTCTTCATCATCAAGACTGAGCCAACAGGGCCAATTCACGGATTGTAAAATTTGACATCACTAAACACACGTATGCACCTAGAGCCAAACGCTGGTAGACTGCTCGGAAATTCGTTGACCACCCGAGATCCACTCGTTGCTCACGCGAGGTTCCCTGTTGACAACGCGGTGTCCACCGAGGACCATCTGTCGACAACGAGTGGACGCCGAGCGACGAGGCGGTGCGGGTCGGGTGCCGCTGCCGGGTGGCTCTAATGAGCTGTAACCATATAGGTCTTCGCACACTATATTAACTCCACGCCACTGCGGCAGCACCTCTACTCACACTCTCGATGAGTAGTCAACTAGTTGATCCACCCAATGGTCACTAATGGACAACGCGGTGTCAACGAGTGGACAATGCGGTGTCAACGAGTGGACAATGCGGTGTCAACGAGTGGGCAACGTGGTGTCAAGTGTGGGGAAGGCACGGGGCGGACGGGTGGGCTGGCAAATGGTTGCCCGTCACGCGTCAGTCGCAAACGCATAGTCGTTGCGGGGACGACGTGTGGTCAATGCGTGGCAAACGTGTCGGAGTTGACCTTAGTGTACGACGCGTAGACCACACGTCGTACACTACTTCAATATATATTTTTTGAAATTAAACCTAGAATAGAAAATAGGACATAGGGCTTAAATTTCAATATTTGGCATAGAATCGAGTCGCCGTGGAGTTGAATATTATTATAGTGTGCGAAGACCTTAACACTATCAACGATTTCTTAAATGGAAAAAAATGCCTTAAGCCGCTGGTAGTTGAATTCTATGTGTTTTAATTGACCGAGTGAAGCCAAGGTCTGCGTTTCAACTTGGGAAAAAATGCTTCCGTATATCCGGCGGGCGGATTTCCGTATGACTGTTCTCTCTACAGGCCCCGTATTAAGGATGATTCACGCTAGACCGTTCCGTGTTCGGGCCGGCCCGTTTTTTATGTCAGGAAATCGACGGCCGTCACACGTCCTGTCATAGAAAACGGGCCGGCCCGGACATGGAACGGTCTACTGTGAATCAGCCTTTATGCTCGCCCGATAGCGTGATATATCTCAAGATAAAGCATCTGTCACTTTCTATCGAGTGGCATCAGAAAGTGATAGATGCTCTATTTTGTCGTTTACCACGCTATCACGCGACCATTATCAGACCGCATCGCGCGGTCGCATTTGTCAACCGATTCTCATGAAACTCTCTGTGTTGGGTGTGTGAAAGTAGCCTAAGGCCTTCTTAGTCCGTAATCTGCGTGGAATTACATCTAATGACTGACCAAGAATGCCGTTTTGCCAACTCACTTGATAAAGCCCAAGTAATCTTAATAAAGCAGTTGCTTCTCAGTCAGAAGGTTAGACGCCAGTCATTTTCGCAAACAATGCCTACACCAATTCACGCAATATCGTTATGAGGAAGAGCATGTGACGTGTAAGTAATTTCTATCCATACTCCAAACTAATATTATAAATGCGAAAGTGGCTCTGTCTGTCTGTTACCTCTTGGCGCTTAAACCGCTGATCCGAGTTAGATAAGAATTGGTTTAGATATGGTTTGAGTCCCGGGATAACAAAGGATATTTATATCCCGGAAATCATCCCAGGGGTGGAAGTTTGTGTGGAAGAGCGATTAATTGCTTTTTATAATGACCTAAGATGCTTGATATAAAAAAAGCAATTTAATTCTATCGTGATGAACGAGTTCCACGCAGACGAAGTCGCGGGCAGAAGTTATTCTAATCGTTAATAATTCTTACAACAGTAAAAGTACAAAACCGGTTACAAGCTAGCAATAATCATAAAATTTAGTTTCTTTTGTGTAAGATACGCCTTCCATTTTTGTTATTTAATCTTGATTTACAGCGGAGCTTTCTATAAAATCCAGTTTGTTAAATCCACAGACAAAATGTACATTGAAAGTTATGTCCTAGACAATGTTTAACAGACATTGACCGATGCCCTAAGTCCAGTCGAGGGTAAAACGCACGGTGTAAAAGTTTCATTGTCATCTGTGAAAACGGTAAAGTATTTTATGTTAGAACTGCGGTACCTATTTACTTATAGGTGACTAGTTTTTGCCTGCGACTTCGTCTGCGTGGAACTCGTTCATCGCGATATAATTTAATTGCTATTTGTTTATATCAGGCGCTTCTACGGGCGCACAATAAAGATAACACAAAAATAAGACTTACATTAAAGCCTTAGCCTAGTCAAACAAATACCCAAGAGTTGTACTGGGCGCAAAGGTATCATCCCACTTGCCGCGTTACCACGTTGGATGGCGATGGACAAGCTTTGCACCAGGTAAGAACCTGCGCGAGCATCAGATCATCTCAAGAAGATGTTAGTAGTCGACTGAGAAATTTAGAAACTTTGAAACGCAGTCCTGCCCAGACGAGGAAACAATAGGGACTGATTTTCAGATATATAATTCTTGACTACATATGATTGTGGTACTGACAATAGCCGAAACATAATTGCTTAAAATTTTCTCGATAGAAAAGAAATCCAAAGTCGAGTCTATATTTTCCTTTTTTTTCTCAGCCTACTAATACAACGCATTATTAAAAGACACGATTAAGTTAATAAGATGGTATTTTACCTAGGCTTAAGCTAGTCTTAAGTTTATAGTTTTATGACGATTATTATTGAATAAAAGAAAAATTTGTCTTTTACCTCATCTAGGTACTGACAAGAGGAAATTTAATATATCTGCACACAGTCAGATATTTATCGTTTTGTCGTGAAAGAAAAACATACGCGCGTCTCTTTCAATCAATATATCGCCTTAAGCCGTACGACCTATTGTGAAGACGACATTTGTTGGCAAATGTACGGAGAGCGACGTTCAACGAACGCATCAGATAGAGAAGTAGCATAATTGGTCCTTTACTAAATATTACGAATTATGAAGTTATAACGAACCATTACGTAAGCAAACGGTTGAGGGACACAACAGACGACCCTCGCGCAGGCAGCTTTCTCGCGCAAAGAATTGCTATCGCAATCCAGCGCGGGAATGCTGCCTGCGTAATGGGAACCATTCCCAGGGGGCTGAATTTTGATTCCCTCTTTTAATATATTTATAGTTTTAGTTAGTTTAGTTTAGTATTAATTTAGTTTTACTTCTTTACCTATCTTTGTTTATAATGTCTGTATTTACTATTTATTGCGTATTGACAAATAAAGCAAATCTTCTTTATTACGTAAGCATAAGCCTTTTAAACTACAATTTAAAACTCCCCAAATTAATTGGTCCGGAAGCGGACAATTCGTAAAATATGCAAGATAAATAAAATTGAAAATGTTCGGTCATCACAAGGGTAAGCTTGAAAGGGATAATGTCACACCTGGGGCGGAATTTACCTAACTAATTAGGTGACTGGCCTAATTCAAAGTACATCTAACGAGAACCCGAGTTGCGTAACTACGGGCTTTAGTCCACTGCAACGGGTACCGTGAAAATAACGAGGTAACGTCGCAAATAATGAATCTGACCAGATAATTGACACTTTCAATCGTATTCCTAAGAGGCACTTACTTGGAGTTTATTTCATCTCAATAGGAAATAGTAGTAGTAAGTTTGTTCCTGAATGATAAACAATTTGCTATTTATTTCCTTTATGATAAAAATTTTGCATTTGCTAAACCCCCCAGGATAAATAAGTGAATAGAAAAAAAGGTACCATCGCCGACGCAGTTAAGGCCGTGTATTACCACTTTCGAGTTTTTAAAAACCATCTGAGACATGGAATATAGTGTCTTAAAATCAAAAAAAAAAATATGTGTTACATAAGGATCTTGTCTAGTCAAAATCGCAGTCAGTTACATGACCTGATCAATTTCACTCGTTAGAAAAAAATCGCGAAGTTACCTCTTTTTGGAATGTATTTTCGATACTACGGCTACATTACTGATATTTAACATTTAATTTTTGTACTCAATTAAAGATCGGAAATAGTTATAGACAAATTCGCAGGGTTTGCTTTGATAAAATGATTGGCTTAATCACTATAGCTAAATATTTACAAAACTGCGCGCAGAGCTTGCGTAGAGAGCGGGATGGTTAATTGTAAACTCACGCGTGTTAGAGTGGGACATTTGCGTTGGGGATACCTCCCCTTAACTGACCATTCACGAATGTGCTGACGTTTGAACGACAGCTGAGTTAAATTCTTCAATTTTCTATAACTAACTTTTGCCTTAGGCTTAGATAGTTGTCGCTCTCTTAAACAAACTATCATTCCTCTGTTCACCTCTTCAAGGATTTATTTCCGAGATAGAGACATATCAACTTTCCCGGATCTCAAATTATCTCCATATCAAATTTCATCTGAATCGTTTCAGCGGTTTAAGCGTGAAAAGATAAGGTTACTTTCGCATTTATAATATTCATTGCGTCTGGATACTTTAGGTGTAATATTCTCTTAATTCCATTACAATATAGGTGATATAAAAACAACACCCACCATCACGCGCTACGTAAACCATTCCAGGCTTAAATTAATCCTATAGTGTGCTTCCATGTCACCTTTTTCAATCTACTTCTATTACGATCCGCGCTCTCATAGTTCATGTAAACTTTCTATTTCGCGTATAAAGGTGAAACGGGTCGAGCATTCATCTTTTCACTCAGCTATCTACGCCTAAGCTTCGGCTTACTTTGGAAATGGAGCCCTGAGCAAAAGTACCCGCTAGGCTTTGCCTGCGTAAGTGCCTAGCTCCACTTAAGCCGACGGAAAAATTAAGAACAGAGACAAGATTTTAGAAAGATAATGGACGATTTTATACTTTATCATCGACGCCCAATTTTTTGTTATCCACGACGGTGGCAAACAAGCGTAAGGTCTGTCAAAAAACTATGATGTTTCGACAGATGTCGAGTGAAAAGTCGAGCGTTTGGCACTCAAAAATCGGCCCCCAGGTTCGTTAATTATGTAGAATTGTGTAGAATTAGAAATTAAAAATAGGTATATAGCGAGGTCTTCGTCGGGCCACAGAGCCATTTAGTATTTAAAATAGTTTCACATTGTACGGATAAAATCGAGTAAATAAATAGGTAGCGTGTTTCGAGGAAAACTCGATAAGCAGAATGCAGGTCGGGGAATATAATTAAGCCAAGCTCTTGTTTAAGAAGACTAGTTTCAACCCACTGAAACGACGTCAATTTAAAAAGTTTCGAAACATGGTTATACGCTCTATAGAAAACTTTTATAACAAAATCTATAGAAGTTTCTCAAGAAGTTTTCCACTTATCGGCAATAAAATAGCGATGATTATTTGAAATTTCAAATCTATCTGCATCTTGCCCCCGCTGGTAATGAGTGGCTTCACATTACTACAGGGCTACCATAAAACTTTGCAACGCTATACTCTGTTTTTAGGGTTCCGTAGTAAACAAGAAACCCTTATAGTTTCGCCATGTCCGTCCGACCCCCGTTTTTCTCAGTAACCGTTAGTACTAGAAAGCTGTAATTTGGCATGAGTATAGATATTGATGACGCCGACAAAACGGTAGAATAAAATTTTGAAAAAAAATTTTTTAGGGTACCTCCCCTACATGTAAAGTGGTGGTGCAATTTTTTTTCTTCCAAACTCCATCGTGTGGGGTACCGTTGGATAGCTCTTTTAAAAATATTATAAGATTTCTAGGAGTATTTTTTGATTCAAGAATCGGTTGGTGTGATGTTAAGCTTTGAAGTGATAATTTTCGTTATGGTCAAGTGTGTGTGTCCCCCCCTGCCAGCTAAACGGTGGCACCTAGGCATGTGAAAAAAATCATGGTAGTAGGATATACGATGAATTTAAAAGGAAAACTATCACAGCTAAGTAGACATTACTAGTTAACGAGTAATAGTCGAACTTCAGAAATGTACTTTGCAAAAGCAAACTTTAGAACAATTTCCATTGATACCTTAGATAATGTTGTTAATTCTGTCAAAAACATAATAAATATAAGTTTGCGAACTTTTTTATGTATAAAGTACTAGTTCTATGCAAGAATTGGCACGAAATAAATTAAAGCGTCATACATTTTACTATTATACCTCTGCGTGAGAGGATAGATTTTATGCCACATGGTGCTCCAAAATTTTTGTCTTACCTGCTCGCTAGTCATAACTTGATATCGATATACTTTGTGGTCGCCCCGTACGGACCTACTTGCGAAATTGAAATAAAGATTCTCATCGTCAAAACTAATGATTATTTCGAAAATAAAACGTTCAGATTTTTAGATAAATGAATCATCTTCTTCTTCGTCGTTTCCTCATGGCTGAGGGACGTAACGATTGAGGGCATCCTTCACCACCGCTCTCCAAGCCGCGTGGTTCTGGGTTTGGTGTATGCTGGCATGTAACGTGGCTCTCATCGCAGATGTTACTGTGTCCACCCAACGCATAGGCATACGCCCTCTGCTCCTTTCACCCGCATTGCGGCCAGTAATAATCAGCTTTCCAGGCTCTCCGGTCCAGACCTAACAAGATGGCCAAAGAAGCTGAGGACACGTTGTGTGCAGATAGTGGAGAGCCTCACTTTGATTTTGAGTTCGTCGAGGATAGATTCATTAGTGGGGTGTTCCGTCCATGAGATTCGGAGCATTCTGCGCCAGCAAGACGTCTCAAATGCATCTATCCTGCGACGAGTGCGAGCTTTTATGGTTCAGGTTTCTGACGCGTACAGAAAGATCGACAAGACGGTTAAAGGTCCACACTCCGCATCAGTCTTATTTTAGTTTTGCGGTTTATGCCTCTGTTCTGCCATATCCTCTCGAGTCGTTTCACCGCAGTCATGGCCATCTGAGATCTTCTGATCACCTCTTGATCCCAGTCACTGTCATCACTTATTTGAGAATCTAAGTACACAAATCTATGTACAGTCAGCAGCAATGGTTGCTACGCGGGCTAGGTATTCAAAATTATCTACACACGCTCTTATTCAGATTCAGATTCAGATTCATTTATTCACAATATACGATTACATTATAAATTACATGTCAATTTACAAGAATCTCTATTGTGATCGTCAATAAAAATAAATATAAATAAAATCAATGAATACAATAGCAATTATTTAATACAGTGAGTTATTCCCTTATAATAAAGATCTGTGAAGATCATTTTGAGCACCTCGCCCGCGTAGCAACCATTGCTGCTGACTGTACAATCTCGAGATCCTGCAACTCATTGGTTCGAAACATGGTACCAGTACGATCAACGAACATTAACTTGGTCTTGCTTCTAATTAATCTGGCCTCACCATACTCTTCGCTGATAAGCTCAAGTTTTTGTAAAAGAACAGCTAAATCATATTCAGCGGGGTAATCACGTAACGAAATGTACTACCGTTGGTACGTATTTTATGACAGTTTTAGTATGGGATTTGACATTTAAATCCATCGTACTAACGGTCGAAAACGTTAAGTGATTACCGCGCAGATAATAAATGAATATCTAAGCCTTTTTTGAAAAAAAAACTGTAAACATAATTACTTATAGTTTAAAAGTAGTAGCGGGGTTTGTGTTGAAACAGGACATATTTAAAGTTTTTTTTTGTCACAGTATTTAAGTTTTTTTTTACCGTTTAAAAAACCCTTGAGACCTTATAATAGCCATTATAATTAAATTAAATTCCAAATTCTCTACTTATCCCTTTTAGTACCTATGATGGTGTTAGGTATTTTATGTTTATTACTTATCACAAGCACTGAATGAATTATGTTTGAACTTGATCAAAGCATCCTCAAGGTCCCTTGACTGCCATTAATTTAACCTTACCTCACGTATTTCTCAATGTACGAAAGCTTTCAAATTACAGTAAATACGCTTTATTTTAAAACATAATAATAAATGGAAGGGTACTTTTAAAATCATAGAGATGGATACAATAAACAATGTTTCATAGCTTTCATAATAATTGGCCAAACGAACCGTAAGCTCAGTAAATTATAACAAATTGGTTAAATAAAAACAAACTGAATATTATTTCTACGAGACGTTTGATATTGGATTACTTTTTTTCGCAAAATCAGAGAAATTGTACCTCTCAATCTCATTGTACCCTCTCAGACATAATTATTAGACATTTTTATAGTTCTTAATAATCTACATATAGGACAAATTACACAATTCGTAGCGGTGTAGGTAGTGTTAACCAATCCTAAACGGAACGCCCCTCCTTGATTCAGCTCATATTCGACGTAAGCAAAACACACACATTAAAATAATGTCCACAAATAGAGAAGAGAACAAATTATGTTCGAATACAATATATGGGTGAACGTTTTTTTTCCGAATGACATAATAAGTATTCTGGACCTCAAAATCATCGTATATACTTTGGGGGTAGGTTTGGTTTTTTAATTATAAATACCGTCCCCAAAGATGCTTGTATACTATACAGGGCGTCCCAAAACTATGGGCCATCCAGGGAAAGTAGGTACTTTGAATATTGTAGATGGAAGATTTTACTTCAAGAAGACATTATTTTAATTTCAAAAACAATTTTAACTGCATTTATAGAGTTTGAAATAATTAGGTGGTTGAACCAGGAATCGAACCAGCTACACGAGAAAAAAATTGTTTTGTTAAAATTCATGGTCTTCCTTTTATTTCTGACACTATGTTATTTAGCAAAAAATAATCCTTAGGCGACTTCCTGACTTGGCGGGGCGGGATCGATATGTGACATTTTCTTCTTTGACGTAAACTTACTGACGTCGCAAAGATTCCCACTTGATATAATACTGTCAGTATTACGTTTGCGCAGTAGTAATATCATGCGCAGAAGCGAAGCAGTACCGCCTTCGCATCGTCCCGCTACCGCGCATCCCGCGCCAATCAGGAAGCACTCATTTAAATGTAGCGGCGTAGTAAAAAATGGTATCGCGTCGACTGCCAGCTGACGCTGACATTTGACACTTTTCTCATATCGTACTGCCTCCGCACCGACAAATCAGGCAGTCGCCTTATGATGAAGCCTTTCGATCGGTATGATAAAGCTACAGGGTAATTTTTTTCTCGTGTAGCGGATTCGATTCCCGGTATAATCATGTAAGAATTATTTAAAAATCTATGAATGCAGTTTAAATTGTTTTTAAAAATTAAAATAATGTCTTCTTTCAGCCAAATATCCTATCTACGATATTTAAGGTACTTTCCCTTGATGTCCCATAGTCTTGGGACAACCTGTATAATATGTGTAAAACAGCCTACGCCTGTAAGGCGACTTCCTGACTTGGCGGGGCGGGATCGATATATGTGACATTTTCTTCTTTGACGTAAACTTACTGACGTCGCAATGATTCTCACTTGACATAATACTGTCAGTATTACGTTTGCGCAGTAGTAATATCATGCGCAGAAGCGGAGCAGTACCGCCTTCGAACCGTCCCGTTATCGCGCATCCCGCGCCAGTCAGGGGGCGTAGTAAAAAATGGTATCGCGTCGACTGACAGCTGACACTGACATTTGACACTTTTCTCATGTCGTACTGCCTCCGCACCGACAAATCAGGAAGTCACCTAAGCAAGTAACTTAGTGCCAGACGTTGGATGTCGAAAACCGCCATAAGTGAAACTCGTTGGTGCCATCTGGCAACATACTGTTGGGTTAAACTCTGGAGCGATTAAGAAGTATTTTTCGCAAGATGTGTCCCATATGCAAGTGGGAGTTTGGAAGCTGTTAAACTTTTTAGTGAGTTTGTACCGAGAGTTCCTTTTAACCCACTGCATAACTTTTATGCTCATATCGTGGTTAATGGTGGTGGTCGTGTATTTGAAGTTAATGGACCCCGTACATATATATTGTAGTCTTTGGTTAATATCCTGAGATTTTGATATGCTATAGATTTCAAAGTCCTGAACAAAAGTCTGTATGGGCGTTACCACTGTTTCCTAGTTACTTTCACAGTTTCGATTGATTTTGTATCAGGTAACAAATTATTACTTTAATTAAATTCCCGACTATTTATCTAAATATAAACAATTGACATTCGATTGAACACTTATTGCGACAAGCTGGCCCCTCATGAGCCCTGTTTGGTCGTACGAGGTCTTCATTTGCGTGATCGATGCCGAATCACCCATCTCAAACAGGAGAGTAGTCTGACCCCTGAGGTGAGATACCCGATTGCCACTTATACCTACTATAGCGCCACCCCGTGATGACTCCAACCAAGTCCACCAAGTCCTAGTCTAGCCTGTCCACCAGTCGACCGGACACAATACAACCCTGTCGCTTTATTGGGCCCGGCTGATAAAGCCACAGTCTAGTTAGAAAAAAGGAAAAGGAAAAACACCGTACCCCAAGCAGTAACGCGTGCCGACGGTAAGGCTGCGTTTCCATCAGAGATGTGCGAGGATGTGTTTTCTTATTTGACACCTCGCTCGGCGCATTGCGAGGTGTCAACTGTATGAAAACGCATCCTCGCACATCTCTGGTGGAAACGCAGCCTAATAGGATGATCCAATCGCAATTTAGGTTCAATCGAATGTCAATTGTTTAAATAAATAGTTGGGAATTGAATCTAAGTAATACTTTGTTATCTGGTACAAAATCAGTCGAAACTCTGAAAGGGACTCGGAAACAGTGGTAACGCCCATAGAGATTTTTTTTAAGAACTTCGAAATCTATAAGATATCAAAATCTCAGGATATTTAACTGAAACCACATTTTCCATACTTCAGGTCCGGGGTCCTTTCCTTGATAAAAAAATGGCTTCTTTTATACGAATACATGTTATTATGATATTATTATGTCAACACTACTTTCAACCACTTTAATTTCTAATCTGTACGATTTTCATAGAATATGGTCTGGCCGAAGGTAAAGGCTAGTAAACATATTAAAGGGTCATTTTCTATACTCGATTTTTTTTGTGTCCGAGCTGAAAATCGTATGGTAGCATGAGATAATACGTACCATTTTTTTTTCATAAAGAATACATGTTTCCACGTTGAGGTCCACTCAAATTCACGGACTAATTTGTTTTTAAAATACATTAAAAAATACCTAAACGCTCAAATTAAGACTCCGTGCCCTGTCCGGCATCGAGTTTTGAATCAATCAAAAATTCGTATCAAAAACTGTACATTAGAATCACTGATTTCGTGACAAAAACTTTAACTCGATTATATTTACTATCACTGAGCACAGACACTATTCACTTCACTGTGGTGAATAACTTGTAATTGATGTTTAAAAATCGTCCAAGCGCGAGAGTTAAATTTTGTCGGCAAAATTCAAAGGTCCCTGGCAGCCATCGTTTACATTTGATCAGCTTCGCGTCCTGCTTCACATGTGCTCTCAAATGTCAGCTATTATATATAAAAAATCTATATATAGCAAACCGCATTAAGTTCGAGTAAATCACCTAAGTACTTCGGTTTCTGGGTGGGCGACAATTTTTTTGCTTTTGCTTGCAATTTCGTTGGCCCTTAGAAATTCAAATTTTACATAAGTCATCATTAACATATGTATGCATTATAAAGCACTTTGGTGTCTCTATATAAACAATAACTTAAAATATTATTAACATGCGATTTGAATTTTTTATGATTTTTTTTATATAGATTTCCAATTCCCGTGTCCTAATTCCCATAGCTTGTTTACCCAAAACAGCTGATTTTGAGTCACGGGAATTGGGAAGGGTGACTTATTTTGTTAATAAACCTCATTTAATAACAATAATTATGGATGAAATGCATAAATAAATATAATTTGTACTAAGCATATCGATTAGAGTTATAGTTTATGCGTTTATTTAAAGAAAACAGGCCAAATGCTACAATTACACTTAGCTTCTTAAATATTTGAAAAGAGTGACCCATGATTGGTAAAATTAGGCTAAATAACTTCGATACAACTGAACTTTATAATTCTTGATAAATTAGATGGTAAATAATAATTTTAATACAATTTTTTCTAAGAAAAGGCAATTCCCATGGACAGATAAATTCCCGTGCCCAGGTCAAATTTTCAAATTGTAATAACTTCCGTAATTTTATAAGTATAAGTACCCCGTAAGAAAATTTGTGTTTATTAATTTTTTTATCAAATTATCAGCATATAATTTTCTATGTATTATTGGTATTTCTAAATTCCATGGGAATTGGACAAAAATGCCCGTTTGGTGAAATTCACTCTAAAGAAGGTTGCATTTTAATCCATTCGCGTTTTAACGTGATATCGAGACACATAAACAGACAGAAAAATATTCTAAAACCTTTGAAGTGTTTTCTTTTATTGATTCTAGAAGCCCTAAATTACGTTACTAACATAGTACTTTACTACCTTATGTTTAGAACTTTAGATTAATGGACTAATTAGACGATTTAGTTAATATCCGACGAATCGTTACTAAATGAATACCCAATACAATTCCTAAAATAGATATAATATTCGCCAGTCCCATTCTAAATTCAGTATTCTAAAATGGACCAGGCATCGAGTGAAACGAATTTATGATGTCTGTGTCTGTTCAGAGCCCCGATAAATCAGCCAAACGCCCGTACATACTGATTTCGAGTGATAGAGCACAGCACTAGCCGATATTTTGAGTGGCCAGTTACGTTATTTGATGTGAAAAATCGCGCAAAATCGAATTTTCAGCTCCCGCTTTTCATTTATTTTGACTGACTGAAGTATTTTCCTTATGATTCATAAATGGGCAGCACTGTCGTATGTTAGTTGATCAATTATATGTACATAACATTATATAATTCTTTTGTTCTGTAGGTATTAGTTTCAGTATTCAGTTGATAGATGTTTAATTATTTTATGGGTGCAATGGCAGAAAAATTATGACTATTTGACTAGATATTGACTATATTACAGTTTGGTTTTTGGTAGAATAAAAAATATGTTTAAGGCGCAGGGTAGGGCAAGGCCTTCCGCATACAAACTTTGTGCACGTTTTATTCGTCGGTTTTGGCACTAACAAATATAATATTTTTTTTGGTTGTAAATATTAGATATGCGAAGATCGTGATGTGAAAATTTTCAAATATTTCAAAAAAAATCAAAATTAAAAAATAAAAAATAAAATTTAATAAAAAAAAATTACATCACGAAATAGCTATCAGAAAAATAAGCATACTGACCAAAAATCATAACTTTAATGCAAACACAAACGAAGTAAATCCTGCACAAAGTTTGTATGAAGAGAGCTTGCCCTACCCCTCCTCTTAAGTAAAACGGACTGGAGAGAACTGCGCTGGCAAGAGTGAAACTCTTAAATGATGAAAAAATAAATAATTTAATGAGTCCTTATTGACATAGAGTAAAGGTCTCTTTTGCTTCAAAAGAACCATAATTATTTGCAGTCTCTAAGAAAATAAGGTAGATCTGCAACTCCGAATCGTGACACAAGTGACGTCACTGTCGACGCCACACTCACATTTACGACCGCATACCATCGATAGTCTCGATAGTAGTGATGACGTAGCTTATGTGTCACTCACACACTACTAACCGATGTACTGGAATGAAACCTGGCGTGGCGCAGTATAATTATTATATCTAATTGTATCAAAACGACGAACGCGTGCGAGCGGGAATCCATGACTGCTGTCAAACATCGGTTTTGTGAGACACAATAAACCTTGTGTACGTGACTACCTACTATTAATTATTTTGTGGTATGTGTCTTCCCAAAAATACGAAATGCAACCAATTAGTAGACAATTTAGAGAAGTTTTTGAATGAATGAGTTCACTGCAGATACGTATATCCCATCATACTAATGAATCTCCACCTCTTTGCCGTTTGCTTGCCTCGCCTCATTACAGTCAGTGAGAAGCTCTTCGTTTGCAGGTTACATTTAAACACTTCAGCCAAAGTATCACGGAAACTATGAACTATTTTACTATTAATCGTATAATTACGAACATGTAGTAGTTAAAAGAGATAAAAAAAACCGACTCCGAAAAAACACAAAAAACTAAAAAATTATTGCCAAACTTCAAATAGCTCATTATGAGACTCTACGCTTCTTACTGAACAATGTAGACGTATTGCAATTTTTTAAGTCGGTGCCATTCAAAGAAATTTCACGAAATGGTACCTACGATTACCCCTTTTTTGATAGGAAGTAATATAAAAAAAAGAGCGCAGATGACGATTTATGATACACCCGATTACGACGTCGATTTATGACGAATCAAGGCGCGAGGTAGGGCAAGGCCTTCTCCATACAAACCTTGTGCAAGTTTTATTCGTCGGTTTTGGCACTCCTGAATATATTTTGCTTATTAATATTGGATATACGAAGACAGTCAAGAAAAAAAATCAAAAGATATATATATTTTTTTTAAATACAAAAAATAAAAATATATGTTTTTTCCTCCAGGTTCTGGCTAACAGAAAAATAAGCATACTGACCAAAAATCATAAGTGTAATGCAAACTCAAGCGAAGAAAAATAAAATAAAAACTCATCAAAACTTTTATATGGAGCATAGAGTTGTATGGGTGTGAAGGGTGAACTATGATCCCAAGAGATATTTAGAAAAACCTTCGAAATGTGGTGTTGGCAAAGAATAGAGGAGAAAATGAGCTGGACGGAAAAAATACAAACGAAGAAGTGATGAGGAGAGAAAAGGAAACTGCTGAAAGTTAAAGAAGAAGAAGAGGGAAAATAAAGGAAATCAAGGAAGGGGAACACCGAGGATAAGGTACATGAAACAAAAAAAAACCGCCAAGTGCGCGTCAGTCGTCGTACATTTAGGGTTCCGAACCAACTTGTTTTCGGGCCTCCTTTAGCTGTATGGAACACACTTAAAACATTAAAAATAAGGTTTAACTTTTGTATGGCCACCAAGATGCTTATAATGTGAACATTTTCAGACTGTATCTCCAATCGTTTGGCTCTAAACCTGTGTGACAGATGACGGACGGACGGACGGACAGACGGGCTGACGGATGGACACGTGAGTGTGTGAGTCACAGCAACCAATTAGGGTTCCGTTTGGACCCTTCGGGTACGGAACCCTAAAAAAAGAATATTTTTTCTCGGATCTGCACATACTAAGCGACAATATAAATACTTAGGTATATAGATAAATACATGTGTATACATGTCATATACATGCAATTATATGTACAAGTAAATTGTATTTATCCTGAACATATTTACAATTAGTTAGCTCTGTATTTAACTATGATCACACAGACAAACTATTCCGACGGTTTTGTGAGATTATTAAATAAATAATAATAATAAACATAGAAAACATCCAAGACTCAGGAACAAATATTCGCACATAAAATAAATGCCCTGCCCGGGATTCGAATTCGAACCCGAGACCTACAGCCTCGTAGGGTCACTACTAAATATGCTAAAGCGGTCGTCGTCCGTAATTATAAAATGTTCTCTTGCTGCAAGATTTACAAAATTACGATCGCAGACTGATAGTAGGTATTATTAAGGCGACTTCCTGACTTGGCGGGGCGGGAACAATATGTGACATTTTCTTCTTTGACGTAAACTTACTGACGTCGCAAAGACTCCCACTTGACAGTAAACTGTCGGTATTACATTTGCGCAGTAGTAATTATTATGCGCAGAGGCGGACCAGTAATGCCTTCGCATCGTCCCGCTTCCGCGCATCCCGCGCCAGTCTGGAAGCACTCATTTAAATGTAGGGGCGCAGTAAAAAGTAGTACTGAGTTGACTGACAGTTGACACTAACATTTGACAGTTCTCTCATATCGTACCGCCTCCGCACCGACAAATCAGGAAGTCGCCAAACTCGCCTTCTACCGCGAACTTTGCTTTATTCTAAACTTGGCCATCCATCGCTACCCGGGTGCGGTATGAAATATGCATGAGAGGAATCAAAATCAGAGGCGCCGAGCACATGCCGGTTCCCCGGGCAGGTGATCTGCTTCCTGTTTGTACGTGGCTTGTTATTCCTATATTTTACCCGAGCGAGTTTGTCAACATGGCTTATAAATCGAATTTGTTCGGTGACGCAATTCATATTGGAACGCGCACGTAAGTTCCAATACGGTATTAAACAACAGTAAACAAATATTATTTTTACATTTCTAATAAACAATAGTTACGAAAATACTTGGCGAACCGCAAACTTCATGGAAATGTCGTTACTCTTTTTACATGTATAATATGTCCATTCCGACGTCTCAAACAATCTCCATACTAAAGTTAGTCTAAATCGCTTCAGCGGTTTAAGTATGAAGTACCTATCAGAGAGGCAGAATAACTTTCGCAGTTATAACATTAATTTATATGGATTTAAAATACATTCGCGAGTAACAATCATATTCATATTTTTTCATATTTACCACATAAAAAGTTTATAATCTCTTATGTGTTGCGCTCATTGCGCTGTAACGTCAAGTGCACAATTACACGTCTGAAAAAAGAAATGATATTTTGTATTCCAGCCTGTATTTCAGACATAACGAGCTAGTGAAAAAATTGCGGTGCGCACGTCAATTGGCTGTTTGAAGTTACAACAAACGGATGCCAGAGTGTTCCCACAAAGGAATTTACCATAATTCGTAATTTACCATAGTTCTTTAGACGCCCCTGCACTCTTAAGATACTATTTTATTCGTACGTCAGAAGTATTCTCGAGTTCGGCTCTGTGATCTGGTCTCCTCAATACCATGTACATATTAATCGACTAGAGAGAATACAAAATGTTTTCTTGAGAGCACTTTGTTACAGGACCGGTACTCCTCTGGAATCGTCAGCCAAGTCAGCCAAACATTTTAATATGATTTCCCTATGTAATAGAAGACTCTTTTTAGACACACTTTTCTTCTTCAAAATCTTAAAAAATGAAATCAATTGCCCAAAATTGCTACAGAATATTATGTTTAATGTACCGCATCGCTCCTTACGTCCTCGTAATTTGTTTTATGTGAGTTTCGCACGTACTAATTATTCGAGACATACTTTTTTCAAACGAGTACCAAATACCTATAATGAGTATTTCTATGACATCGATCCATTTTTGCACTCTCTTCCTGCATTAAAAGAACAAACGAGATCCAAACTGTTGTTGATAAAATAAATTATCACTATAATTAGTTATTAGTATTATTACTTAGTTGTGTTTAACTTATTTTCTATTCGCAAAACGCTTTGGTATCTTTTGATGTTTCATGTTTACATTATGAACCTCCAGGTCTGTTTTTATATATTTTTGTATGCTATATCTATGTTTTTATATATGACTGTATGTGTTCTGAGAAATAAATAAAAAAAAAAAAAAATTCGTAATGAGAATGCAGTATTAGCAGGTATTAGGTATTATCGTCTGTTTTGTTGAAACAATTGGTAAAAATAGGGCGAGGATTTTCAATTTCAGTTTGTCATGTTTATGTGTAAAACAATAGGAAAGCAAAATCCAAACATGTAAAGATAAACCATTAATTTGTCATTTTATAATTACTTAAAGAAATGTTTAGGGTTGTATTTTTTGGTTGCTAACATGAAATGTGCATGAAATATATTTGACTATGCGCCGATGCGCCATGTTACGGAATTTCATTGGAACAATTTCCGCAGCATTTATACACCTATGAAATTATAGGTTGGTATAAAATTAATACAAAGTATAGTAGTATAAGTTAAAATTATACAAGTGAGGAAATACCATAGTAAAAAATTGTTTTAGTTTGAAAAATATTTATAATGGGAAACCAATTTTTTTATTTTATTTAGAATTTAAAATTCAATTCAATTCAATTCAATTCAAATTTATTTCAGAATCAATATTCCATAGGTTTAATAATAACATTAAGCACATACAAGACTAAAATGTTAGTAACAATAATTCTTAAGAAACTATGTTAGTAAATACAGGAATTAGCATTGACAATTATATTTAATTTAATAATAATAAACGCCCTCCTGTGGTGTGGAGCTGTATCCACCGCCGCAGTATTGGGGAGTCCCACCTCTCGGCCAGCGTTTGTAGGATGGTTAAAGCTTTCGTCACAATGATAATGTCAGCTTCAGTAAGACCGGAACCTGAAACCTAATCATACTCGTATATTTGATATCCACGTAAGAAGTTCGTGATTAAATCTCTGACAGCTCTGACAAAAGTGTCACCTCTGACTTTGCACGGATTCCAATAAGTCACTTTCTGGGTCTGAATTTGAAGCCACTTTATTTGACTAAACGGTTAAAGCTCACGTATTAATTGTCACTTCGGGCGACATGTTAAAGCCACTTGCCCAATGTACAGTCGGCCAAGGAAGTGGTCTACCAGTTTTGACAAAAGTTTCTGTGAGATCTAATTATCGCTAGGGTTGACTTTTCTAGCGGCGTGTATTAAGAGTTGCACAAATTGACGTACGTCTATTATCTGACTTGTCTGACATGTAAAGTCATGGGTAATTTTACTTTGACCTTTGTTATCAATGCAATAGGCTATTATTTTGCAATAATGTTATATATTCTTCTCTTCAATTAAAACCATTACGATCTTTTTCGAGAAAATCTTTTTGCAACTGAAAAAGAAAGTATCACTGACAAATAGTGTCAAATATTATTGTCAACGTAATATTCAACAATCGTGTTATTATATATTATTCTAATTTCTTAATTTCCTACTGCTGTAATGCCTCGTAATTTAACAAGAGCCGAACGAGCTAATAATAAAGCACTTCATAACGAGGGCTTCAATAACAGTGAGTAGGTACTGAACTGAACTTGCACATGGCATGACGTAAATACATGTAATAAATGAAAGGAGCAGTGGTCACTGTCATAATATTATTGCAAGGGGAATCGACCTTGTTGTTTCATGACGTTCAAATTAATCTCGACCGTAGGGTGGTAGACCACATTTTTTGCTGACTGTACACCAAATATTTGGATTCTGCTTTTGAATACGATGAAAGAAAGTCAAAAATTCAATTCGCAATTTTCCGACTATATTGAACTGTTGACTATATAAATCAAAATAATAGCGCCCCCTGGAAAACGGTCATGTATTAATTGCTTAACTTTAGGGCCTTATCACATGCGAGTTGCGAGCATGTTTTCTATGCAAATATCAGTCGCGGCGAACTCGCTGCGTGATCGCCGTCATACAAAATTCGCTCGCAACTCGCAAGTGTGATAGGCCCTTACAGAGATTTTGATTAGATGATTATGATTAGAGTAAAACTAACTTTAAAATTATCGCCCCACTCCCAGTACCTACGTATTGTTTAAATGAGTTTATGTATATGGCGCCTATATGCTTACGTCAGATGTGAGCGGAAACACTACGGAGGAGCGTACATTTTAAGATTGGTTCTTCTCTACTAGTATAGTAGGTAGCCGTGTGTAAATGAACGATAATTTGAAAATAGATAATCATCTTATATTTTCCCGGCACAAGAAAATTGATTTTATACGAAAAATCCATACTATTGTTGTATTGTATATTATAAATGTGTCCGTCTGTCACCACTTTAAGCTTAAACCGCTGAACCCATTTCGATATGGCATGGGGATAGTTTGATTACCGGTGAAGGAAATATGATACTATAAATCCCGGAAATCATGCCTTAAGGGGGTGGGAGTTTGTATGGAGGAGCGATAACTAGGTAAGCACCTGAAATAAAATAATAGAAATTAAAATTCTAACGCGAAGGACGAGTCTTACGCGGAAAAAGTCGCGGGTAAAAGGTAGTTACAAATAAACATTCGCATATCACATATGAAATGATCGCACCAGATTTTGGCAATTCATATAATCTTTGACGTTTACTGCTTGGATATATTAAAGCCCTAAAATATAAACAGGGGTCGGGCACAGCGGAATATCATCTTGCACATATTTGGAGCAGCCCAACTGGGGCAGCACTTCCACCTTACCGAAGACTCCAGCCATCACTACTTGCTCTTTAGGTATGTGGTGTGGTGCTCCTGGTGGTGAGTTAGGTTACCAGAGCTCCCGAAGATGCACTGTGTTGAGAAGCCATCCGCTACCGGTGACTGGCATCCCCTGCCATATAACAAAATAATGATTTGCTTTGTTTTTTTCGCCGGGAGAGGGTAAGGGACCATGTGTCTATGCATATGTCCTCTGTCAACACGACGAATCCTTAAGTCAATAGAGAGGGTCAGTGATCACTGGCGTCCAGAGGCTACGGTATCGTCTTGCCATCAGGCCGTAAACTTGTTTGCTACCAGCGTTGTATAAAAAAATGTCTACAACTAAAACAAAATCACGACTAGTTCAACAACTAAAATATACTATTGAAGTTCGTTGGATTCGAAATTTGCGCAAGTTCAAAGACGACCGCAAGCCATTTAATTAAGTGTAAATTAATAGTTGCGGTGGCAGGTGCCAGCCTTCCCACCGGATGGACCGGAGTTGGGCTGCGGAAGTGCCAGCTACTGGGTACACTCAAATGAGTCGATAAATTTACCGTTTATCGAGCTCTTATCGATTGCTCATCATAGGCGGCGACGGTTCGTCTAAGAAAAACATTCGATGCATAAAACAAATAATTATATTGCATAAATAGTACATTACTTACCAAGGGCGATAAAACAAAGAATGTCTCAGATTGCAGGTATTTTACGCCCGAGCCGAAGGCAAGGGCGATAAATATGCGATCTGAGGCTTTCTTTATTATCGCCCGTGGTAAGTACAAAATTTTATGTCACCCCCTGGCCAGGAAGTGGGTTTTTTCGCGCGCGGAGCGTGCGATAATGGCCACTTTATGGCCAGGTGTGACATAAAAATATTTTTTATTTTATTAATAATTGTATTGTCATATGATACGAGTCTTTGTGATACTCGAAATAAACGAATACTAATAAACACAAAACAGGGTAAGATAAACTCTAAGCCTGGATCTAATCAATGTAATTAATACTTAGTAATAAAAACTCCTGTTGCTAAGCAAACTTTGTAATGATGAAAAATTATAAAAAAATACTAAATGTAAATATTTTCAAGACTGCTTTCTTGAGGTTAGATATGAGGATATTAGGTACCATATTAGGCATATTTTACAAAAAATTATTCAACGGTATCGTACCAGGAGGAGTCCAAATTTGGTATGTTGTGAAAATTATATTTATTTTTATTTGAAACAAGTGACTTAAATGTAATGATGTGATATATTTTTAGAACTGGCTCAGAAAGCCCTTTCGTTTGATACCACACACGATAGGTTTCAGAACATTTTTTTTTTTAAATTCCATACAAAAAAAAGAAGTCGTCATAACTCTTCTCCTCTTCGTTTTTTTTTCGTCCAACCGGTCAAATTATTTCATATGTTCTAAAGATGAATCGTACCGATTTTCATGCTTTAAACACCATTTGCAGCATTCTCCAAATAAAGCCCTTCTGTGCCGCCAGCACTAAAAAGGTTACAACATAAAACTACAACGTTGAATGATAAATATTATATTTTATTCTTATTCATGTGAAAAATGTCGTTCTGACTTTTTACCCGACTGCAAGGCAGGGTTATTGACTTATTTCACAAAGTTTAAGCTACAGGGCACACCCTTAACCCGATTGTCTTTGTTTTTAGGCTCAAACTATCTCATGAGCGCGGCTGAGCTATGATTATGTGTTGACCTGCAAGTTGTCTATGTGTGCGTCAGTGTAGGAGCTATGAACATCACGTTGTCCATGTGTTCGCATGTGTCACAACTACAACAAATGGCCAACCCGTGCTCGTGAGATGAAAGTATGTACTATACAGTGTCACAAATAGAGTCGCAAATGTCGATCCCGGATGCTAATATAGTCACGAATGGCGTTTAAGGCGATATATCGATTGAAAGACACCCTTTGTTTTTCGCTCACGACAAAACGGGATGCAACCCGCTCCGAGAATGGCTTTTTAGACAAATCTCGTTAAATATCTGACTGTGTGCAGGTTTATTAAATTTCCTCTTGTCAGTACCTAGATGAGGTAAAATACCATCATATTAACTTAATCGTGTCTTTTAATAATGCTTTGTTTTAGTAGGCTGAGAAAAAAAAGGAAAATATAGACTCGACTTTGGATTTATTTTCTATCGAGAAAATTTTAAGCAATCATGTTTCGCTATTGTCAGTACCACAATCATATAGTCAAGAATCATATATCTGAAAATCAGCCCCAACTGTTTGCTAGCCTGGGCAGGACAGCGTTTCAAAGTCTCCAAATTTCTCAGTGTAGCGCCTTAAATCACCTGTCAAGATGAACGAGGCATGAGGATGATGGCGACTCTTCATAAGCTTATGGATCATAAAAGTGTCCAATTAAGGCCCTTTCGTAGATTCGGGTTGGGGAACTTGTGGACTACCACCTATGAATGGTATTTCCATTCGGCTTCTTCCATATAAACAATCCATGTCAACTTACACCATTCAAAGTGGCTTTTGATATTACGTACACTTCAATTAATAAATCATAATAATTCAAGCCCTAACGCTAAAAGCTTCAAAATGTAATTACTTTCAATCAATACGTACTTTTAACTTATATTGTAAAATAAAACTCATTTTATCGTCGCTAATACCTATCAAATACTAATTAAAGACCCTTCGTACTTTTTTAAGCTTATGAAATAGCTGTGCGGAAGAAAAATTGTTTCTTAATTTCCCCGGAGGTGTATCTAACATAATTAGATGCTCGCAATGTGAAATTAATATTTTTATGGAAAATGCAATTTCAATGCCGGGATCTAAGTCCACATTCATCATTTTACCCTATGGGGCCAGGGGTTCGCTTTGACACATTATTGTAGATTTGGTGTACAGTCAGCATCAAAAGTAGCGACACATATGAAGGGGTCAAAGGTCTTTATTACAAAGGAATAAGGGATCGTCCTAATACAACGCGAATACGCGATGATCGCAAGTTTGCGCGAATTTTACTCGCGCGAACTTGCGATCAAACATATTGAACGCGAACTCCTCCTAATTGACAATTAAGTCACGCGATAATTAGGACAGCCTGTTCGCGTTCAATATGTTTGATCGCAAGTTCGCGCGAGGAAAATTCGCGCGAACTTGCGGTCATCGCGTAGTCACATTGTATTAGGACCTTAGAACTTTTGAGGCTTTGATGCTGACTGTAAGAACTAGTTTTACGAAAGCGTCTGCCATCTTACCTTCCAACCCAGAGAGAAAACTACTTGTTGGTTAGAGCGGGTTCCTCGCGATATTTTCTTCCTACGTATATTTTAGTTAGTATGTCATTTTTTTTTACTCATCTCTGTGAGCTGTATGGCTCGCGAGTAATTCTTTTATTATAAAAAAAGGTTGTTTACAAAAAAATACAAAATATACCTTAAATTTAATAATATTAGTTATGTCATTGATTAAAAAATTACAAATTAAATAAAAAAATATACTACATAATTATTAAACCTGCTCACAAATTTTTTATATTTATGTTTGGGTCATTATTCGCGCGTTTCAAGCGGCTCACTTTCGTGGACATGTTTTTGACGAATTGGGTGTAGATTTCGGTGACATTTCTAAGCTATATAACACTTTAAACTCTCGCGTTATGTAAAATACTTAAAAGGGTTTGTTTTAACGGGTCTATCGTGATATTTATGTAGTTACCTTTTTTACCGACATTTCGACACGGGTTGCACCGGCTGTGGTGGCGGGGTCGTATCGCGTTAGACCCGTTAAAACAAACCTTTAAAGTATTTCTAAGCTAGTTGGTAGGATGCCCCGTACTTCCACCAAATAACCGAAAACGGCATTAAAATCTTTATCCGAATTCGACAAAATAGTGACCACGAAAGTGATCTGGAACAAACGCCCAAATAATGACCCATTTATTTATTTAAGCTTTATTGCACAAAACAAAATACAGTGTACAAATGGCAGACTTAATGCCAAATGGCATTCTCTACCAGTCAACTACAGGGCCAAACAGAGACATTTATGTATTTCAGAATATTAATAATAGGATAGAATTTAACAAGATCAACAAATCAACATGTTATTATTTTGCGTAAAAAAATGTAGGTAATACCTATTGTCTTGGTAGGTAAATAAATAAATAAATTGGTAGGTAAATATGAAATTATCCCCTGAACCCTAAATCAAATACTTCGCCTGGATCACGCCGGTCGGGCATGCATACCTGAATAGATATTAGAAATTAACAAAATAGTTCAACCTATTACAATAAATATTTTATGAATCCTAACCCTTATAAATTATGCGGTGTTCAGAAACTAATAACATCGGACATCGAGGTACCTATACCTTATATTCGTGCTACGACCTTATACTTAATAAAATCATGTATACTATGCATGATTATATGTGTAACTAGATAATAGTAGATTGTTTGACAAGGGTCTAAAGTAAGCCATATTACCACGAGATGGTTATTTTCCCGAACGTAGTAAGGGAAAATTGTTCGAGTGGTAATATGGCTTTTAGGCCCGAGTTATACACTCTACTTTTCACTTCGATTGCGAGAAAACACATAAACACAGATTATCCACCTTAAATGAATAATTTAACTCTTGGCGGGCGTATGTCTAATTTGACAGCATGTTTTTTTTTCTAATGCCAGCACCATGCCTCGCTATGTGTGTTAGCTTTGCTTATTCGCCTCCCTTTCTTTTGCTATATCAAAGAAAGAGATGCAACATGCGCTTTTTTTTTCTTTTAAGAGGAGTAATTGCTTTGACCATAGACACCGTTTAATCTTTAGAAAACTGAAAAACGTCTTTCCTGATTAGTCGATTTGAGTACAGCTGTATTCTGGTTGGTTGATATTTTTACCAAATATTTTTAATCTGTCAAATTACTGATCTGTGATTGGTGGATTTAATAGGTGTAGTATTTTGATTGTGAAATTAAGATGTTTTGTAAATCACAAATATGTATACATATTTTCCCTAGGGCCACTGTACTACTTTAGCCCAGCTTCACAAGTCTAATATGACACACTTTTCGAGCATGAGAAGTGAAAAATACTATTAGTGTACAATATGGGTGGCAACCACAAGCTACGTGATTTAACCCTACTGGGTTCCTCCTCCTCCTCCTCTAAAATGCGTTCAGAAACCGTAGGCAATGAATGACCAACATTATGACAATAAAAATGTATTTATGAAAATAATATGTTTATCTGTTAAATTTGGAACATCATACAAAACCAACAAAAATTTAAATTCAGTCGATACGAAACGTCAGCTCGGTATTTTTTTTCTGCATATAGCCAGCCAGCCAGTATTTCGCCATGCTCGCCATTTTAGTTATTGTACAAAAATGGTTGCATTACAATAGTCATTTGCCTTCGGCTTCTGAACTCATTTTAGAGTATTTATAATATGTGTGTAGATAATAGTACATTACTTACCAAGGGCGATAAAACAAAGAATGTCTCAGATCGCAGGTATTTTATATATAAATATGCGATCTGAGGTTTTCTTTATCATCTCCCGTGGTAAGTACAACATTTTATGTCACCCCCTGGCCAGGAAGTGGGTTTTATCGCGCGCGGAGCGTGCGATAATGGCCGCTTTATGGCCAGGTGTGGCATAAAGTAATGTATGCAACTGTACATGATTAGGCATTAAAACACTCGTGTTTTGATGCCTCTCTTATTGTACCAGTTGCATAAACTACAATTTGCTTTGTTTTTTTCGCTGGGCGAGGACGGGTTTGTAAGTTTTAACCGTAGACTCACCGAAATTAAAATTCAAGTAATTTCACATATTAACGTATGTAAGTAGGTATATTAATAGCGTCAAAAGGATATAACTTAAATTTTAAACATTTTTACCTCACTATGAGTAAACCTTCACAGAATTATTTATTCCCGGAAGTTTTTGCGCTCGGAGCTCGAAAGTGTTTGTCGCTTAAAACTGCTTTTACGTACGCTTACAATACATACTATTCAAGGCATGTTTGCACTAGTGCAGATGCAGTAAACACTGGCTTGGTGGTGTTTATCCTACTCGGTATGTTAACTTTGTGTAAGCAAACAAACTGTATAGTAACGAGATGTTTTGTCTGGATAATGATGTGGCGATTTTCAATTTAACTGTCAAGAATTGTGGTTAGAATTCCTATTTTAATATAAAGATTTAATTTACACATTAAATAGTGATTAACAGATAACTAGACTAGTGCAAAATTATAATACCTACAGTTAATAAAATAAAGTAGGCGGTTTCTCTGAGTTCTAGTAAGATGAAATACAAAAAATAAATAGTTTCTGTTGTATGTATGTATGCATGTATTGTATGTTAGCACTTTATTGTACAACAACAGGTAAAAACATACAATGCTACAATAGATTGTTGTACTAAGGTCAGCTTATCCCTTTAAGGGATCTCTTCGTCCTCTGCCTTAAGAGGATTTTTCTATTTTGTTGCCAGCTTTTCAATAAATAAACTATAAGGTGTTTGTAAATTGGAAATTTGTCTACTGATTACACTTAGAAATAACACCTACGCAAGTTGTCTCGTCGAAAAAGAGTAGTAACATCAAAACACAATTTTCGCAATGAAAAGAGAAGAAATTATGAAAAAATACGTAGGAAGGAAAATTTAAAAAATATATTGGGCCGCTCGCCTTCGCCTCGAAGCTAACGAGATTGTGCCTTGATTATTAAAAAAAAAAACAAATATTTCTTCCTCACGAATTGACTTGACGCAGCGGAGTTGAACTAAGCGTCCTAAATCAGCGGTTTTTGGTTTCTCGCTGAAATAAGAATTCCTTTTTAAAAGTCTTCCTAAGTCAACAAGCTTCGGAAGTCAGCTAAGTATTTCCATAGAATTAAAAATATTGAGCGAGTTGGTACGAGCCCGACTTCTGCGCTAAATTAAAAGTTAAACTCATTGAAAAAAGTTACTGTGCATTTTTAAGGTTCCGTAGCCAAAATTGCGAGTATAGTTTCGTCATGTCCTTCCGTATGTCATAGCCCTTTTACTCGGAGACAATAAGCACTACAATTATGAAATTTTATAGAAAGGTGTATTCTATAGTAGGTCGGTACACGGAACCCTTCGCTGTGCGTGATCCGACAAGCACTTGGCCGGGTTTATTACTTATATCTTTGACTAGGGTGCGCTTCTGCTCACATAATTTTTGACGTCCTATCATTCGAAGTCCGAAAATGTTTCTCATACAGTTTTACTCCATAATAATCATTCTTCATAAATGGTCGTATTGCTAACTATCATAACTCATAACCATTCGAACTCATAACGCCAAAACTCATACAGCTTTAACATCCTAATATTTATCACCATAACTTTTTTAATCATAACTATTCGAGCTCATAACGCCAAAATTCATACAGCTTTAACATCCTAATATTTATCAACAGTGTTAAAACTTACAACAAAGTATAACCAAACAAACTTGGCTACCAGGCGAGCGAACGAAGCGAGCGAGCAAAACCGACTCGGTTAGGTTAGGTTCAGAAGACTAAGGCGGGAGCGAAGCGAAGCGTAGCTCCCGCCTTAGTCTTCTGGTGTTAGGTTTTTTTTTTTATGTGCCTTGAAAATCATGCTTCCTTGCTCGTTTGCATGCATGCATGTGTACTTGCTTGCTTGCATGCATGCATGCGTGCTTGCTTGCATGCATGCGTGCTTGCTTGCATGCATGCTTGCTTGCATGCATGCGTGCTTGCTTGCTTGCATGTATACATATGTGCTTGCTTGCTTGCATGCATGCATTATTGCTTGCTTGTTTTTTAGGACCGTATATTTTAGGAACATCATTGAAAAATATAATAAGGAATTTATATATTGTTCCTTAGCAATTTTACCAGTAAAATTATGAATTTTATGAAATACGTTCCATATGAAGGAAATTTTTATGAAAAACAAAATTAGGAATTTTGATACTTCCTTAGTAATTACATTATTACTAGCAAAGTTATGAAATATGTCCTTTATGAAGGAAACTATTATGAAAAACAAAATTATGAGTTCAGATATGTTCTTGGTATAGACATTATTACTAGCAATATTATGAAATATGTCCTTTATGAAGGAAACTATTATGAAAAACAAAATTATGAGTTCAGATATGTTCTTGGTATTGACATTATGAACAAAAAATGTATGACAACTAACCGTTATGACTTCGGTTGTTAGTAATAGAAATTTCTGAACAAAAAATGTATGAGTACGACTTTTATGAAGAGTGATCATTAGGAGTACGAATATGTAGTACAACAGAAATTAGGACGATAAATTTTATGTGAGCCAATATGGACCCCTTTGACTATCACAATTTTAATAACAGAAAAAATTGAGTGATTAATATACACACACTTTTACATACATAATACAAAAAGCGTCTGTAATCGTAAGCTGTATGGGTATTTGTTAAAATCTGATTGTAAGGTATGAAAAAATAGTTATTTGTTCAACAAGAGAGCAAAGTAGATTTTTGCTGCGAGTGTTGATGTTGAGTCCCGAGCAAGCGAAAGATTCTATAATTGAATCACGAGCGTAGCGAGTGATTCAAAATTAGAATCTTGAGCGTAGCGAGGGACTCAAAGACACGAGATGCAAATATCTGGAGGACGACCGCTTTAGCTTAGTTGGTAGTGATCCTGCCTACGAAGCTGGAGGTCCCGGGTTCGAATCCCGGCCGGGGCATTTATTGTGTGATGAGCACGAATATTTGTTCTTGGGTCTTGGATGTTTTCTATGTATTTAAGTATTTATTTATCTATATAAGTATGTATATCGTCGCTTAGTACCCATAGTACAAGCTTTGCTTAGTTTGGGACTAGGTTGATTTGTGTAAGATTGTCCACAAATATTTATTTATTTTATTTTTTATCTTTGCTCTCGTGTGATACATACAACTTTTCACCTCAGCGGCGAGAACATATTAAACTTTAATAACATCATTTACGGCTTATCATAGGCTTTTACATGCGTTTCTCGTGATAAATCAGGCAGATTTAATTCAGCATTGATTAGGAATCTCCTGCTTGTCTTAACTCCTCATCTAAGCCAGCAAAATACGAACGCAAACGCGCGACTCGAGTTTCGGCGCGGCAGACTTTACATAATCGCGCGAACTACTTCACATGTACACTAAAAATTAGTAGTATTGTTGTTAAAATACAGCCTATGTCAGTGTCACAGTTTTCACTTACCTACGTATTTTAGTTATTTGAACAATATCTGTAGCGCAAGAATGAGACAATAATACTGTTTAAGTAGGTACTCTTCTCACTCGAGCCAGCTCGCGTGTACACTAAGACGCACTGTTTTCTAAGTCTAAATACACTCTTCATCACTAATGTTTTCTAGATATTTTTATAATATTCAAGACTGATTATTAATTGTCTGTTAGCGCAAGACAGAATAAAAGATAAAACGAAAAACAAAATGCACTATTTTTTAAAAGGTGCGTTCTGAAATGGGTCCGGATTTATTCTTCTACTAAAATAAACATTGTTAAAAGTAAAATTAATAATTAAAGTGATAAACTGTCTTTTTTTTGCAATAAAGGTTTTATTTATAAATATGTATTATCATAATAATATTATATTTAAAAGAACCGTTGCCAACAACTTCCTGATCAATAAATTTATTTTCTAAAACTTCCTGATAATTATAACTCTTAGGTTAATTTATGAGTTTTCGAACGTGTTTTTACGTTACTTATTTAGCGCGTTTTTGGGAGTCGATTAGAGAATTTGAATATCAAATTAAGAATCTACCTATGTGGGCCCTCTGTTTTTTAATACAACGAATTGAAAGGGACAGAGCGATTGAAGGTCAAATATATCGAATTCGTAATATACCTACTCCGAACTACGAAGTGGCAGATCTTGGCATTCGTGGACCAAAAATTAAAAAGCTACTTTGACCCACGCTCGCAGCAAAATTGCATTTTGGCCACTGGTTTCAAGCAGCAAAACAGCCGTGTTCGAACCGCTGAGGTGAAAAATATTACATGTTTTTTTTTCTATTGCAATAATATTATCAATAAATGAGTAATGAGTATTCCAATGGGATAGCCGGTGGCCAGATGACGTCATATTTAACGTTGATTGGTCTATAATCCTACGTTGGTGCATCCCCTAAATGTCAAAGAACTTCGGAAATTCAGTCCTTTTCCATAATTTTACTACAATATCGAGAATAACATGTACACCCCTAATAGGTTACAGCAGAAATGCATCAGCAGAAATGTTTCAATGTAAAAATAGAGGTATTTATGAGTCAGATCGAACGTATCCGAGGGCTTATTACGAGGGTAGATTATTAGTCTGTAGATGAAGTTTTAATTATCAGCCAGCTATTATTAAGCTCGAATGAAATTTTGGCATATGCGCTGCGGAATGTATGGGATAAGTGAAGAGCGGGCAGCGTTTTCCGAACTACCCGCACTAACTAATTTAGTCCCGTTCCCCAATAATAATGTGTGAAAATCGTGTAAGTTTAAATCAATATACCCGCACTTGGTCTTTATTAATCACGTTCTGACTAGGGTAAGGTTGTCAATCGCACCACGTCACGCCAGTCAACTCGCAACCACGAATGTTGTAATACATTCGAAACGTCGGGCAAACCTTAAAAAAGGTAAATTATTTATAATTGTACGCGATCAAGTCGTGTTCCCCAATAATAATATTTGAAAATCGATCGATTCGAACCCGGGACCGCCAAAAAAGCATTATTCACAATTTGGTCTGCTAAATATTATGCCATTTACTAAGAATAGTAAACTCTTTATTGTACATAAAATAAATTTACAGAAAAAGAAGGTAAGTACAAAGGCGAACTTATCCCTATTAATTATTACAAGGGATCTCTTCCAGTTACCTACATTTATTGACCTGACTCAAACTTCTCCTACGAGACACTGTTATTTACTCAATTTATTCAAATTAGCAAATTAGAAGTGTCAAATAAAACAAAAAACCGGTAGGTACCTACACATTTATAAAACAAGTCACAGATACATTCGTAAGGTCCTAAGTGGTTGAAATATAATATTATTGAATAAGTACCAATTTATTTTTATAAATCTGCTTTCTATTGACTTTTTTTTTCAGTAAAAAACGAACTGTAGGTAAAAAGAGTGATATTTTGTACCTTTTAAATGTCCATGGATCTGCCTTTAAGAAAAAAAAACAAAAACTGGATCTACAATAAAGTAGTTATATTTATTACATTTCACGAGAATCGGTTGAGAAATGCGACCTGCAGATGACAACCCCCGGAATCCCGGATGTCCGGATGCCGGATATTGAGTAGGAGATGCTTTTTAAGACTTTGACAGTTAACGTCTCATCAACGGTTTCATAAATAAAATAAAATAAACATCTCATCAACGGTTGATTTAAATGTTTTTTTTTAGCCTATGTGCATTAAATTTTTTTTCATCCCCGGATGTATGCATTGCCTAAAAAGTCGATCTATTTGACTAGTCATTCAAACTAAAAATAATTTCGGTGACAATTATTATCATCTATGCCAACTCATCTACATTTTTACAGGCCTACCGTTTTGTGGGATGACGTCAAAGGGACGGACGTGAAACGGGTGGGAAGGGTATTCGGCTGCCCTAATCTAAATTCAAGTATCTTATTTTGAAAAAGCCGCGGAAAATGCATATATTAGTATCAAAAATTTTCTTCTAAGCCTCTTATTTTTCAAGTTATTGATAATTTTAAAATTCAAGTATCTTTTTCTGGCCTCTAATTCAACGCTTTAATCAACTTGCCGATGTTTACGCTAAAAGCAAGCAACTCAATGGGAGATACTTTAAATCAATATGGTTATTGATGAAAAAACCTGAAATCAAGCATCTCAAGTTACTTGTTTTTATATAGAAAAATATTCACAAAATCAAAGTGCGTTCTAATCAGAAAACATTTTTTGCCATTTCTGATTAAACGAAAGATAAAAATTATAAACAAAAATTACTACAAAACTAACTCAAATGGCATGATTCAATTTTTTTTTATTTACTTTAACATTGTACTGAAGTGTGAATTTTATTTACTGGCAAGAAAATAACTAAGAACCAGACTACTTAACAAATATTACAAACATATGTGGCTTTTGACTTGTAGTCTGTAACTTGAACTAAGTGCACAACTAAACGAGGACTCGCTCAAAGAGATATATTCGAAGTTTCCCCTGCAACCCGCAACAGCTGCCTTATGTTTATCACGGAATTCTCAGCTTGCAAGAAATGGAAATTGAAATTGAGTTCGTTGGCTTATTTCATTTATTAGGTTTTGATATGGAGTGTATCAAGTACAAAGTTAACAATGTAGCGCTAATGTAAGATAAACATTTATATCGTGAAGTTGCACCATATCTGTGAGCAAGTACAGTCGCAATTAGATGCTTTTGTACATGTTGTACATATCTGAACATACACTCAAACGCCTTAAGGAGCGTTTGTGGCCCAACGGCGTCCGCGTATGTACCGCCTGCGGTATGCGAGGTTAAGCAACGGCGGCCGAGGTCAACTGTTGGATGGGTGACCGGCGACCGCTTCCCGAGCTTTGGAAAGCACGTTAAGCCGTTGATCCCGGCGATAACAGTCTTTAAGCAAACTATGCGAAATAATATATATATTTTAAAGATGGAAATAAAAGATTTAATTATTTCAAAGTTGACCCTCTGGTCTACATATATTATGAGCTCTGAAACGCAAGGTGAGTGGGGCATATCTTTGCGTTTGAGCACTAAGGTATAAAGTTCCTTCACTAAAACTGCAAATTAACTAATGTAAATATTTTGTTAAGTTAACGTGCACAAGTTAGTCACGTTATACCTACTTTGTGTAGATATAGGAGGTAAATTTACGTTGCAGTTTAGTCTCTAATCTATATCTAATTGAGATAAAATCTCCGTCTCCATGTTTTTGTGTACGTGTGACGAATCTTGGGCGTCCCGTTCGTCGACGTCCGATTGTCCAACCAAGGTATCGCTGGATCGAGAAGACCAAAAGGACCTGTGCCAGCTTCAAACGGCGGACTTTGATTGGCGACAAGCTGCCCAGAACAGAGCACAGAGGCGTGTCATGTAGAACCTCAGTGGACGCTCGAGCGTTGCGTCCAGCGTTGCGTCCAGCGGGGCGTGCATGTCAAACATTCAGTGTCAGGGCCTAAGCCATGAGTGGACGCTCGGAGCAGAGCGTTCGGCGTCGCGTCCAGCGTTGCGGCCGAGCGTCCATACTATTTGTGCAGCGGCGACTCAGGACACCAGTATGAGTTTCAATTGTTTGACATGCACGCCCCGCTGGACGCAACGCTGGACGCAACGCTCGACGGTCCACTCAGGTTCTACATGACACGCCTCTGTGCTCTGTCCTGGGCAGCTTGCCGCCAATCAAAGTCCGCCGTTTGAAGCTGGCACAGGACCTTTTGGTCTTCTCGATCCAGCGATACCTTGGTTGGCCAATCGGACGTCGACGAAAGGGACGCCCAAGATTCGTCACACGTACACAAAAACATGGACACGGAGATTTTATCTTAGGTACACTTAGTGTCGGAGGCCATGATTCACTTCGGGTTGCTGAGCCAGCGTAGTATGTAAGAAAGTGACGAAGCGTGTCCAAAACGGCCCACTTGTTCATAAACTAAGCCAAAATGAGTGAGGAAACCAAATATATTTACGCCGCAGTAATAAGTATTTTTTTTAGTTATTTTTACTATATTGGCTACCCGGTTTGATCTAACTTGATTTATGGAAATTAACATATGCTAGCTATCCAATGAATGAAAGACAACTGGTGGAACCTGTTTCGTTTGATTTCATCAGTTTTGTTTCATCAGTTAAAATTCATACTTTAAACTCTGAAATATACAAACTTGGTCCACATTTTTTACAGTTTCCGAACGTATACCTAGCTGCATAAAAGTTTTATTGACAATAAATTCCCATTTGCGGCAGACAATGTGGCAATAACTCTTTGGGAACAGTTGCGGTGGCCTTTATTCCGTCATTATTGGTTTTGGAACACTTCGGAAATAAAGGGCATGCACGATACTCTATTACTGAAATGTATAATAGCCTTTTATGTGCTAGCGGTTATGGTGAGTACGAAATTCAGAATTAATGCAACATAACATTATACTGTTGACTAGTAGGTACGATCAAAAGTCATGTTTGGAAATCATTGCACAATAGGTATTTGCTGCCAAACTATATGAGTTATATTGATTTAAACTTACACGAATTTCACACATTATTATTGGGGAACGGGACTTAATCGCGTACAATTATAACTAATATATAGGCTATACTAATATATGGGCTATATAGGTTATACGTTTTTGATGGTCTGGTTTCAAAGGGTCTATGATGGTCACGTGATGGCGTAATAAACGACAAGATAAAGCATCTGTCACTTTCTATCGAGTGGTATCAGAAAGTGACAGATGCTTTGTCTTGTCATTTATCAGCTATCACGCGACCATAATAGACCCCCTATGGTTTTTAAGACATTTGAGTCGAAGGTTTTAAAAACCAACCATTCCTAAGGAACCATTATATAGTTTCGCCATGCCCGTTAGTCCGTTCACGGCTTAGCTGGGCAACCGTTAGTAGTAGGAAGCTGTAATTTGGCGTTGAAATTCAAGAAAATTACACCAACAAAACGGTACCCGGACGGGATTATATCTAGGTAATGAATTTATGTATTTAAGCACTTTACATGTCACAACTACGAGTATTATTTAAAGCGAAAAATAAACGCTTTTGTAGGTATTTGTATTTGTAATTATGTGTAATTTAATACAACATATGCAACCAAAAAGTTACAAAGAACGCCTAACGCGTAATTCGAGGCTCGAATGAGATTAGACATTCAGATAATCTCAGCCAGTACGCACGCTCCTATTACGCAACGTCAGCGCAGCGATTGCTCGACCCTAGCCGGAGTACACAGATTGAGAAACAGTGCCTACAATGATGTATGTTTGTATGTATGTATGTATGTAATAACTTTTTTGTACACAAAAAACACAAAAAATAAAATAAAAACGAAAAAACAACAACAACAAATAATTATCCACACGAATCCAGAATTAGTGTCATGCTGACTATCAGCGGTGACAAATTAATAACGTGCAATCACACGTAATTGTCATGCCTTCAAATTGGTTGGGTACTGTGATACCTGTCATTCCTGTATAATTTATAACCTTAAAACGTAAAAAGGGTTATGAATTATACACCTGTCATCATACCCAAGTAAATAAAGAGTACTATAGCCTGTGTAGACACTTTTAGAATACCTTTAGAAGCAAGTTAAGTATTATCATGGGTGTAAGCATATTTTTGGGGAAAAATGACTGACTGTCGGCGTTTTTTTCTTGGCTTTTAAAAAACGTATTAGATTTTGACTTTAGTACAGAATAACGTTAATTTAGGCGACTTCCTGATTTGTCGGTGCGGAGGCAGTACGATATGAGAAAAGTGTCAAATGTCACTGTCAGCTGTCAGTCGACGCGATACCATTTTTTACTACGCCCCTACATTTAAATGAGTGCTTCCTGACTGGCGCGGGATGCGCGGTAGCGGGACGATGTGAAGGCGGCACTGCTGCGCTTCTGCGCATGATATTACCACTGTGCAAACGTTATACTGACAGTATTATGTCAAGTGAAAATCTTTGCGACGTCCGTAAGTTTACATCAAAGAAGAAAATGTCACATATCGATCCCGCCCTGCCAAGTCAGGAAGTCGCCTTAAATCGATTCACATGCGATCTGTGAAAACATGTATTAAAACAAATTCTAGCTGTTTCAAAAGTCAGAAATAATTTATTTGTGACATTTGAAAGGTAATTGTCTTACATTACGAACTATAAGTATGTAATATACTTCGTAATTGTAGACCATAAAATGCCTTTTTCTGTGTCTCTAATCAATTCCGATTAGGTCTATGTAGCTTCCGTCTTATTCAGAAAATGAAATGGTACTTACTTATCAGTACGTATATTCTGTGTACTGCGAGCGTACCCCGACGCGATTTGCGGTCCACTCTCTTCGTAAGCAGTATTTGATTGAATGTCGGAAGACCGAGCCAGTTCCCGCTGCCCAAGACGTTTGTGACGCATCGGAGCCGTTTAATTTATTTGCCGCACTTAGTTATCACTACGGTCTAGTGGTCACGAAACAGGGGTATTTAAGTATTTAGGAGGAGAGATGGGGGGGAAGAGAGATGTGGGGTTTTTAAAGAGGCCTTACAAGTTTTAAATTTTTTTGAACTAAAATGTTGACAAAAGTATTGATAATACCAATAAAGTGATTAAAGGATACGATGATTTTATAATAGTTTTAGATACTAACATTTCCCTATTTTTGATTTTATTGTGTGGATTAAAATTTAAGTGGAAAAAAGCTGTTTTTAGCTCGACAATGGTCAATTTGGAGTGATGTGTGAATCAATATTTCTTAATGAAAAACCAAAAAAGTACATTTAAAATGTATGTCATTAGGTCGCAATGGATAGGTTCTAGATAGTAACATTGATAAAATGTTAAAACACGTGTTAATTAAATTGAAAATCGCCTAAATAGATGAGCCTTTTTTTAACTAATAAGGACCCTTAAATCTACTGTCTAGACATGATTAAACGTATACCACTCTTTTTTGTTCTTGGCTCACAATACTTAAGCTACTCCCTGGCTGTCTTTTAAGAGATAAACAAACAATTTTAAATAGAAAACTCCTGTGAGTCAAGACATACTATTGAAATAAACGGGTTAGATACGTTTTTAACGTCGAATATCGCTCGGCATGTTTCGGACCAATACGTGGTCCTGTCTAGACGCGACGGCCTCGCGAACAAACAACAACAATAAAAAAACAACTAAATGTTTGACAACGACATTGAAATGAAATCAAATTTTATCACGCTTGGCACGCGTGAACGGCTCGCCAAATACAAATTTGATTAAAATTTTATACGTTTACTTCAGTAACCTTACGTTATACCGGTTTTTCTACATCTGACAGTTTTTTATTGATATGACGCACGTTTCGCTACTGGCAATAACAATAGGTACTCGTCGTTAGAAACTTCTTAGCTAGTTAGGTATTAACTGGCCGATGCCTAGTAGAGATAATTCTTAGGTACCTACTTTAAATAGATCTAAATACTTTTTTTTTAATTGTGCCCTAGAAAATATTCTAATCAAAACCCAATTTACCATCCTAAATAAATATCCTTAAAAACGAAAAAAAAACGTACAACAAGGCCGGGCACGTCAATTTCAATTACTCTACTACAACATTTTCCTTGTCGCAATATCTTCGGAAAAACCGTTTTCCTGTTCCTAGAACGGAAGGGGAATTGAATAGTCGTATAAATAAAATCAAACAACAATTGGCAGGTGTAGCCAGCTTCCGAGAACGGATGTACCAACCTAATAATATCACGTAGAAGTGTTACGATTTTTGAATTTAAACTTTCGTGAGACATGTTATAACTTTATTTTATTAATACGTGAGTTTTAACCGTTTAGTAAAATAATGTTAGGAGTTTTCAGAAATTTCAATGTTTGAAAATATGTATGAGGTGAATGTAGGTACCCGCGGGTAATAAAGCCTGTCGGCTAATAAGGCCTAAATAACCAAAATCGTATATAGATAGATTATCCACATTTCAAAGTGACAGTTTTAATTATCAGCCAACCCTAATCCCGTTCCAATCCTATCCCAATGGAAAACGCGGGTATTTCGAGAACATCAACTGACAGTAGCTGACAACCAACCAGTTCAGCCCTAGTTCAGCTCTAGACACGATTCGGGTCGGTCAATGTCGAGTACTATCTCCATTCCGTCACTCGTCAAAGGCTTCGAACTAAAAATTTGTGATTATCATCATTTGTGTACCATCACACCATCAACGCAGAAGTATTTAGAAGAGAAGTGCGTAAGACCGGCAGCCAAAACACCTTGCAGCCAGCGCTACGATTTGAACCAGGTACGCGTTTTCCACCACTTTTCCTCTTTGCTACTTCATTCCTGGTAGGTAAGGTAGGTAGTATAAATACGAGAGATGCTCAAGGCCAGGCGTCCCTGACGCCAAGCGGACAAACAAGGAACTACAGGTTCGAACTGGCTCGATGCCCCGCTCCCCGCCGCGAGTGTTGCGTCATACATTTCAGCAGGTGGGTGCGCGCACGTGGTACAAAAATTGGGCCGAAATAAACGGGAGTATTTATTGTAACATTACATTAATAATGTCAATTTGCACACAGTTGTTCTCCCTAATTAACGCTTCTAATGTGGTACAGGTTTCAATAACGTATTGTGATGCAAATATTTTATATTTCGTTTTATTTATACGTTGGTCGGCGGTGAATAAGGCCTACAAAATTTACCTATAGGCCTTATTGCCCTCTATGGCTTGGGATATGGCGATGGCCTTTAGGGCAAATTCTACAAAATACTTAATATTTATTCTATTTTTATAGCAAGAAAAAAGAAAGTTAAAGTTTGAGACTGATTATCTTGATACATGTTTATTAGATTGCTAGTTTAGATAGCGGAATATTTTGATGTCTTTTTGTACTTAATAGCCATACAATGAGCAATATTATAATGTCTTAGGCCTTTTTATACTACCATATTTAAATAAGGCCTTTTGATAGGGTTTTAAAAAACCTGTCACTGTCTTTATGGCAATTTATGTAATTTTTCACGTTGATTGTATACTAATTGAAATTAATGACTTATTAAAATAAAAATATGTTGATTAAATATGCTATTTTTCATTTTATTTACATTCTCCCTTAGCTAGGCCTTAATACCCGAATATACCCGAAATAACTAAAGTTAAATTTAAGTGCTTGATCAGTACAACACGTATATCCGCGACGGACGGTAATAGTACAATTGCAGGTTGTGTATGTATGTCAGTTTTAAGCGGACAAGCTTACGAGTTCGTTTCATAATTACGAAGCCAGCAATTGCCATCCCGGCCGAAGCTAACACATTGTTTTTCTCAAAAATGCCAACGTTTTTTTTACAGAATGGCAAGTATATATTTCTACAGATTTTCGCATTCGAATCGGCTGTATAAAATTTCGCCCTCTCTTTATATGGCATCCTTATCTTTTTTTAAGTTTGAAACTCGACTTTGAATGGAATTTATATGTAATATTGTAGGGCTGCAAAGTTTTTTTAATTTTTATCGGACCATAAACTATGCACTTTACCTTCCAATATGTAGCAAGTAACTAGACATAGGGATCCACTTCGGCGCATGATATTACAGTTCTACTATTAATATGGTAAGGAAGTGCTCACGTAGCGAAAATAGATACCAAACTGAACGACACTATGCGGTGTATCTCGGGAACCATCAAGTCTACCCCGAGTCCCGACACACTGGTTGCCGACCCTATGTCACATAGCCCCTCCAAACCTACGAAAGAAGCGTGTTCTGCAAAGAGGGGCCGAAAAAATTGAGGCTGCTGTTTCAATTCCCATCGACCAAGAGTTCTGCCACCCACCACCGCCTCAAGTCCCGAAACCCTTCATATGCTCAGGACTGTCATAGTTTTAATATCTCTGAGGCTTGGAAAAGTGAATGGGCCACTATTAATACAGATGGTCTTGATCATTTAGACCCTCCTCGCCAACTTCCAGGGTTTGACCTCCCTCGTAAACAATAGTGCCGCCTAAATAGATTAAGAACTGGTCATGGCCGATGCAACTTCCTGCACAAGTAGGGTTGGAAGGACTCGCCCATGTGCGAATGCGGAGAAGAGGTTCAAACCATGGAGCACATCATCCAACGTTGTCCCCTGCACTCGTACCCGAGACCAACGAAAGACTTACTACACCATAACACCCGACGCAGCTGCATGGCTCAATAACCTGAATGTGGACATCTGATTTATATATAAACTAAGAAGATTGCCTATTTTAAACGCATGCCATACGATTAAATAAATCACCTTATACATATTTTATTTAGAGACCCTTTGAAATACTCTTTGAAAATGCTGTAGCAGCACTTTGAACGTATATGTGCTCACAACCCTAACCCTTTACACATGGCACGCGAGTCGTGTAGTTCATATGACACTACTAACTCTCCTATCACTACAAACTTCACGCCCTGTTTAATTAAGAGAGCGGAGGTCCTCGGCTCTCTATTTATTCTGGCCAACAGTTCCGTGCCCATCGGTAATTGTGCCGTCTATTTGGAAGGGTTTTGTTTGCATACACTTTATTAAGAAACGGCGAAAAGTTTGACATAGCTAAGTCACTTTTAGACTCACGTATCTCATATAAAAATTCTAGTGAAAAAGGACTTTGTGGAATGACTGTAGGGTTCACATTAAGAATAACGCAAAAACCTGATACTAGCCAGTGAAAGTTGTGGTTTGGCTCGTGTATTGATAGCGGGCATTATTTGATGCGCAGGGACGAATAAATATCCCTTGTGGAAATGGCAATATTTTTCAGATCCCAATCTGAAGTAACAACCAATCAATACCTAACTACTCATATATGAGCCTGTTACTTATCAAACAGATTTCATATTTGTTTCGAGGACATAATTATGTAATATATAATAGATAACGCCTTAGCGTTATGAAGAGGATGAAATAAAAACTTGGTTCAGCTTTTTGTTTAGAGTTAGAACTTTACAAGTATCGTTCCAGTCGTAAGTACGTGTATATCATCATCCTGGCAACGAACGAGTAACGTTTGGAGTAACGTTTTTTCCTGGCTTGGGGGGGGGACAGAGATTTGTGGTTCGCTTAGATAGTCGACACCTAACTCCTAGATTTGGCGTTTTAGTATTAGTGCATTCTTTTAAAGGCCTACATTTAGTGCAGGGCCTTTGCAAATTTCTTCAGTCAATTTTCAGTTTTGAGCAGCAGAAGTTGTCAACACTTTCAAGTAGTTGCCTTCTAAAATATTAGTATTATTATTATTAAACCTTTATTACATAAACAAAGTAAACAAGTATATAGTAACCAAGTACTAGTAAGTGTATTCAAGTAAACAAGTTATACGATTTAAGACGGTTCCGTACAGCAAGCAGTTCCTTACGGTTGAACCAGCGAACTAGGCAGCTATCGATCTTCATGTAATTAAGTTAACTTTCCTTCAATGTCGACATTCCGAGGGCTGTTAATTAAAATAAGAATCATTCGTTAACCAAATTATTGGGGATTAATCTCAGGAGACGGTAAACGTTTTCAGTTACCTATAAGGTATTGATTTGTGAGTCTTGGTAATGCTTCAGACATAAGTTTTCTAGATTTGGGAACTACGGATTAGGTAGATATACTTATATGTAAATTAGTATTACTATTTTAAGGCGAGGCAGTGCCATTGCAAATGTCGCGCACTAACACGCGTGAGTTTACAATTAACCATCCCGCTCTCCAGGGAACTCGACGCGTAATTTTCGTAAATGTTTTTAGTACATTATGATTGTTTGAATACTGGATCACTTATCAAAAATATATCCGGTTATTGTGTTAGAACAACAAAAAAGCTGTACTTTTTGTAAAAAGAAAATCACTGTCGTTGAACAATTACGAAATAATCAGCATGAAAGTTTATTTTTACGACGATATATTTAGGATTTTTTGACAGAGTTACCAAGGCATGTTTCAATATTTTGTTCAGTTATTGTGTTACTTTGTTTCTTTTTCAGTCTACAGTATTTTTCTTTCAGTATTTTGTGTAGTGTAATTCTACATTAAGTATTTCTTTACAGTGGAAGCTAAAACTTTAATATTTTCGTCGATTCATGAAATGGCCTTGCCTTAATTCGTGATACTAAAAGTTCTATCTCTGTAAGTAGAAGGTAAATAATATAAACAATTAGTGACGACTCGGCGTACTCATCCATACTATAAACTATATCCATACTAATATTATAAATGCGAAAGTGTGTCAGTCTGTTTGTCTGTTACCTCTTCACGCTTAAACCGCTGAACCGATTTAGATGAAATTTGGCATGGAGATAGATTGAGTCCCGGGGAAAGACATAGAATACTTTTTATCCCGGAAATCATCCCTTAAGGGAGTGGAAGTTTGTATGGAAGAGCGATAAATAGGTAAGCGCCGGAAATAAAAGAAATAGGAATTACATTCTATCGCGATAAACGAGTTCCACGCGGACGAAGTCGCGGGAAAAAACTAGTAATATTATTAATGCGAAAGTGTCTGTCTGTCTGTCTGTAACCTCTTAATGCTTAAGCCGCTGAACCGATTTAGATGAAATTTGGCAAGGAGATAGTTTGAGTCAGGGGGAAGGACATAGGATACTTTTTTATGCCGGAAATCACTTCTTGAGGGGGTGGAAGTTTGTATGGAAGAGGGATGACTAGCTAAGCGCCTGATATAAACAAATAGCAATTAAATTTTATCGCGATGAACGAGTTCCACGCGGACGAAGTCGCGGGCTAAAAACTAGTAATAAATAAACAGAAGAATGACGCAATGAAATGAAACAAAGTAAACAAAAATAAATAACCACGAACAACAGAATAATTTGCACAAGTAAATGGGGTCTATTAGGATTGACGTAGTTAGATTTACATAATTCCATAAGGGCGCGGATCCAGCGAACGGGGCAAAGGGGAGGGCACACTTTTATAGATAAAAATACTGGGGCATGCTTCAGGGGGGGGGGGGGGTCACTGCTGCCGGTTCCGTCATGTGCCACTCAGGCACCGTATGGATTAAACAGCAGGCCTATAGCAGGCTTACACGTTCGTAACCCGAATGTGTCAGAACGAGGGCGTTTAATTAATGTAGTTCAGGTTTTGATTTATTGGCTATTGTCCTTCGAACCTACGAGCTACTACGTCAGAGACAATAATGGGAAGCTTCATGAAGGTTCCCACACTAAAATTACTTTCTTTTTCAACTATAAAGTACTGCTTATAGTAAAATGTATTGTACGGCACGTTCATTTGTTTCTTGCATAAAACTTCTTAGATTAAAAAGATAGAGTAATAATCATTTCAAAGGTCAACGGTTATTAGTAAAAACTTAACATCATCAATTTATTTGAAAGAAGCATGTACGCCGAAAAGCTAATGGCAAAATATCTAATTAGATAGTCAAAATTTGTTCCGAAAAACTGGAACTGATTCTTTTGGATTTTCAAGTGTCCATAGAATAGTATTATCTGCTTACTATCGGGCCGTAAGTCACCGTCGTTGTAAAAAAAACTCATGGGTATGTTGGCTTAACAGTACGTTTAGTGAAATAGACGCTTAGTCAGTTAACTGGTTCGCAACAGCAGACGCACGTGCCCAATCAACCGGAGCCATTTCTCGCACGACAAAATAGTAATTTAAGTTAACGTGCAAAGGTTCAATATGACGTGGCCGAGCCTTGATGATTTATTTCAGCAATAAGTGTCGTGTTAGACTACACCATTACCGGCCCGTCAGATGGACTTGGATGGTCTGTGGCATAGAATACGGTAATCCAGCCGCGAATTTTTGAGAACGGATTGACCTCCACTTTGTTTCGGACATTCTCATTATAAAAGCCAAGAACGTACAATGGTGGGGACATGTTTTCTACGTCTACAGCAGATGGAATACCTACTCTTAACACTTTCTTCAGGGGGGGGTCCGTCAGTTCGCCGCGCCGCTGCAAGTACATCCGTAGGTGCGGTCGTGTTGTCGCGTCATTCGCTTGGTGTGGACAAGGTTTGTTATTTACCTATTATAATTGGGGATTTGTTAACAGTGGGACCTCTGTACGTAAATAGTACTATTAATTATTCTGTGCTTTCATTCAATGATCCGTGCAGTTCTGACATCAGATTTTACGGCCGCTATAGAATTGATTCTTTGTATAATTTTCTACTTTGTAACAACTTTTTTTTAATCTTGTCATTCATAGTCTGGCTCTTCATCATCATCATCATCAGGCTATATACGTCCCACTGCTGGGCACAGGCCTCCTCTCATAATTTGGCTCTTATCTAGTTATATTATTAAGGCTACAAACTTTTATTTATTTATTTATTGAAATATAATTTAACAACATAACAGCTTAAGCCATGGCGTTGATAAATTTAAATTTAGGTATCTTAATCTATTTACACATCATTATACAACAAAGAACAATACATTTATAGGTAATTTTCACAGAAATTTAAAAGGATGGAGTGAAGTCTACTCCATTTATGGGTAAACAGGTCGCAATCTGGTGCATAGGACATACATTGATTGAGGAGCGCCTGCGCTCTAACAACAGGCGAGTGCTCGTGCGCCGCCGTGCGAACCGCCTCCCCCGCCAGGAGGCGGTGACCTCGGGCCCGCAGGTACTTGTCCGGAACATTCAAGCAACATGTTCTCGAGACCAAATCAGGACAATGGCAAGCAGTGGTCAAAACTTCAATACCTACTTTAATATGTACTCTGAAAATAAAATCGGTATGGACTATAGATCTTATTTTATAAATTTTAAGAAAATGTTAATATTTATGCTTTTTGTCGGCAACCCGTAAGGCGGGTTCTCTATTTGTAAGTATATTTTTATTACAAAGCGAAAAACGGCAATACGTGCCTAAGACTAAAAATAAGTTGTCTAGTCCAGACCATTTGTGTATATAGGTACCATACTGAATGTTCATATTTGAAAATGTCCTATGCTCGTGACTTGGGCAGTGTCCTAAAGGAAGGTCGAGAAAAACAATGTATCGTTTACTTAGGCGAGCCAGCGATGACTGACGTCTGTTTAATAAAAGGCTAAAGTGAGTCTGTTTCTAAAGACTCTTCGCTTGCGTAAATTGGTCGAGAACGTAAAGGAATTTGTAGAATTAATTATTACCTAATAATTTATTGTCTTCATTGAAAGTTAATTTTATTAATTTCCTGATTGTTATGGCTTTCATCCGCTTGAACAATTTCCATTCACTTGGATTTTTTTAATAATACATTATTTAAACATTATGTACCTCTTTATCGCGCCTCGTCTTATCACGTTTTTCATGGGATCCTAAAAATAAGCATTTTTAAACTGTTTTACAGTGGACAATTATAGGATAGCAAAATTTACCGAAGCTTGATTATTTTCTTAGATAAAAGTTACTACTACATTTACTTAAGTGCAAAAACCTGTTACACCTATTGAATTAATTTATTCTTAGTCCCCATTTTTGTGTCTTGTCTTAACATACAACGGCTCAAACATTAAAAATGTGATTGTTCTCGAAATGTTACGACCGTTCTTAACTCGTCACATTGTAACTTTGTTAATTTCGGCTTACAAATGAACCTACATTAAGGTAATTTTGAAATTTGTAACGTGACAAACATCAATGGGGCATTTCTGGAGTTTTGATAACTTCTGGAAGATGCTTAACTTACTGATTGACTTTATCAAAAGTTTCGCATAATGGTTCTTTGAAAATAAGGGTAATTTTAGGAGATATTTATGTATAAAAAAAATGGCCTTTATAACTGAGTTACAATTTTAAGCATCAAATGTTTACTTACTACCAAGTGGTTAGTGGATACCTCAAGGGCGACGCAGACGGGGCCGGCCTAAACCGATATGGCGTGATGACTTAAAGCGCTCCACTGTCTCCATGACCTTGAGCGATTGGCCCCCGCCACACCGCGCACCCCTCTCTGTACTTACGTAAACGCGCTGTGTCCATCATCATCATCATCATTAGCCTATCTACGTCCCACTGCTGGGCACAGGCCTCCTCTCATAGATGAGAGGGATTGGGCTTTGGGCGCTGTGTCCATTTCGCACTTATTATTATTATTATTATTATTTTATACTACGTCGGAGGCAAACAAGCTGACAGCCCACCTGATGGTAAGTGGTTACTGCCGCCTATAGACGCTTGCAACACCAGAGGCGTCACTCACGCGTTGCCGACCCATAAGAACCCTTTACACGCCTTTTTTGAAGAGCCCCATGCTGTAGCCCATTGGGAATACCTCGGCAGGAAGCTCATTCCACAACCTGAGTGTTCTCGGTATAAAGCACCTGTTGAATCGCACTGTACGAGAACGCAGTGGCTCTAAGGTGTGGGGATGAGCTCGCTGCCGATGGCGAGCGGTGCGGTGATGAAAGGTGGCCGTGGGCATCATGTCAAACAGTTCCTCTGAGCACACCCCGTTATACAGGCGGTAGAACACGCACAAGGAGGCAAAGTCCCTCCTGAGATCAAGCGGTTCAAGGTCACCTGTCACACTGGGATCGTCGACGATTCTCACTGCCCGTCTTTGAAGCGAGTCACAAGGGCTAAGTTGGTATTTTGGAGCTCCCGCCCATAGGTGAGAGCAGTACTCCATATGAGGCCTAACTTGCGACTTATAAAGTTGCAGCCGTTGCCGAGGTGTGAAGTACTGCTTTGACCTGTTGAGCACTCCAAGTTTCTTAGATGCCAACTTAACCTTACTTTCTAAGTGACTACGGAATTGCACTTCGCTGGAGATGTCGACGCCAAGGATCCCAATGCTCTGAGACATGGTAAGAGGTGTGCCCTGAAACTGAGGGGCCACAGTAAATGGAGCTTTCTTAGCGGTGAACGCGCAGACTTGCGTCTTGGTGGGGTTGAATTGGACTAAGTTTCGTCGCCCCCAATCGGAAACTCTGGTTAGAGTATTCTCGATATCAGATGCAAGTACTTTTCGGCTCTCCTCCACATTGGAACGAGGGTTATTAGCTCGGCCTGTGTAAAAAGTGAAGTATTACTAGGAATATGACGGTTGCTCTGCGCGCGTCGCGTCGAGTGGCACGGGCTCCCTGTCCAACGGCCAAGCGGCGACTGCCCCGCTTCGCCCGCGCAGACACCCGTGAGCTGTGGTTGCCCACGAATTTGAATAGTATCGATTTCTCAAAAACTATTGAGATATTCGAAAAACTGGCAGATGAAAATAAAATATACATCATCATTCACCATTGGTTAGAGTTTGATGTCTAAGTGCCACGTAATAAGGGAGTTTATAGAGATTTTAGCTCAAGAAAAGGGTTCACGGAAAAGTCATTTTGTTGAGATACGGTATCTTTTATGAAATATCGGTAGACCATATTAAAGATCAATAATCAAGGTAAAATATTGTCTAAGAAACCTTATTGTTTATGTAACGTTCAAGCATACTATAAGCGTCGTAAACACAGCAAATTCATCAAGGAGCGTGTGTGACAAAGGAGCATAACACAACCCGTCCTCTCTTGTTGAAAGAAAGAAAAAAGAAACAATAATAAACGAAAAAAGAACCCGTCGAAAAAATAAACGATATCCGTCACCACGAAGATCACGGCTTAGAGGAGGTTTGTTAAGTTTTATGAATAAGAGGTATAAGTTTATGGTAACGATAAGAGTTAAGTAGAATAGATTGCCTCACTACAGTCCATACGTCACTACATCATCGATTCTAGAGTAGTTCCACGGAATCGCGTGACCGGCGACTGTTTGATAAAAATCGATCAATCCACACTCGATGGTGCCAGTCCGGTTCCGTGAGCCATTAGATTTTAATTTGAGATTATTTTTCAACATTCTTACATTAGAGAATTTCTTTTTATATTTCCGCATGTTGACGACCCCTTTAGATTAGTTGGTAGTGGCCCTGCCTACGAAGCTGGAGGTCCCGGGTTCGAATCCCGGCCGGGGCATTTATTTGTGTGATGAGCACGAATATTTGTTCTTGGGTCTTGGATGTTTTCTATGTATTTAATTATTTATTTATCTGTATAAGTATGTATTAGACATGTGCGCCGATTTAAAAATTATCGGCGGCGGCGTTTGCCAAAAAATCGGCGGCGGCGGCGTACTTTCGGCGTGAAATCGGCGTGAAGGTCACGTATATAAAAATGCGAATTAATTCGTATTTTTATTTTTAAATCGAGATCAATGCAATAAATCTGTATTCATACAGGTAAACCACATCCCTATATAACAAAAATGCGGTACAAACATGGACAATATTGGTTAGGGAGCAACGAAGAATAGACGCATTCCATATGCGGTACTGGAGGCGAATGCTCAGGATACCCTGGACAGCCAAACGGACCAATGACCCAGCTCGGTATCAAGACACGGCTATCCACTGTTTGTCGGCAGTGGCTGCTTTCATACTTTGGAAACGTAATGCGCAGTGGTGCTGATAGTCTGGAGAAACTGGTCGTGGTTGGTGGAATGAAAGGCAAGAGGGCTAGGGGACGCTCATCAACTACATGGACAGATCAGGTTAAGGAAGCCACATCCTCAAGCAAATTTCACCAAGCGATGAGGGCTACGATGGACCGAGACCGATGGAGACAAGTCCTCAGGGCGGCGAAATCCAGAAGTGATCACGATCCTCAGGAATGAGGGACCGACTCAAGAGAGACAGATATAGCTAACAAAAATATCCAGTCTAAAAGCTCCGCCTAGGGCATGGTCCCCATAACGCTAGCTGCGTTACCCCTCTGTATTGCCAGAGAAATTCTCTGTGAGAGGAAAGTGTCAGGTCCTCCGAGGTATCGACCAGCCGCCACAACAAAGCTCTCATGAATTTCTTCATGTCAGCCGGCTAGGGTCCAGAGTCCACTGCAAGCATTGCAAACTCGTAGTTACACAACAAAGAGGAGTATTGGCGGTGCTTGACAGCTTCGTCAACTCCAGCACTGGCATGGGAGCGAGTTGCGTGGAAGTGGGATTGTGGATTGATTGTGTTTCACACCATAGCCCTCCCTAGTTTCCACGGCTCCAACATGACTCCATCAGGATGCTTACCATCGTCTTAAGCCATACCCACTAGTTCTGTTGTCCCAGCACGAAACACACCAAGCTTTCCGGGCCTCCTTCAGGCACGCCATATCGCTGTCAGGAAATTTTCGAATGGGACAACTAAGTACCCAAAATTCATGTATTTACATGAATTTTGGGGTGAACCAAAAGAACTGATAATACCGAGGGTCATGTGGATGTGAGGGTTAAATACAAGTGTGGTAATTCATGATTTATTATTGAGCAAGTTTAATTTCCAGGTTCAGACTGCCCTGATAGTGTATACATAGTGTACATACATTGAAACAATTACAAAGTTAAACAAAAATGCTAATTATACTCTTTTGTCTAATAAAAAGACTCTTTGGCATTCAGTCAAGGTTACGCCGATTTCACGCCGATCATTTTGTCGGCGGCGGCGGCGTGGCAAAAAGGCCGGCGGCGGCGGCGCGCCGGCGCGGCGCACACGTCTAGTATGTATATCGTCGCTTAGTACCCATAGTACAAGCTTTGCTTAGTTTGGGACTAGGTTGATTTGTGTAAGATTGTCCACAAATATTTATTTTATTTTATTATATTTCTCTAAAATGGGACAAATATGCCAATGGGACTCGTTAAGTTTTACAATTTTGCAGAAAACGTTTACTATCATTCTGAGTTCTGAGGAAAGTTTGTTAGAGCAATAACTGGATTAACTCATTTATATGTAGTTCGCTCTTTCTGTAGTTTTTTTTCACGAGGCTTGTAATCTAATTTTCGTAACGAAGTACATATTTTCAGAACCTTAAAACTTGAACTCGTTTTGAAGATCATATTCGATCTCAACGTCAATAAAAAGCACGGGTGCCTAATTAATTCGAGGACGTCAGCTCGTGACCATTGCAAAGAGAACCCGGGTTCCCCTCGTGGCGTTTACGTGCTCCGACAGTGCGAGGGGTTTCAGTGAGGGTGCTGAGGTCTCGTTAGACTGGTGACAAGCACAAATGAAGCCTGACGCCTCAATGGCGTGTGATGTCAAATGAGGGGAGCGTTCCGCGTAAACAGACTGTCGGGTAGGTACCGGCGCGGCATATTATGCACGTTTTCATATATTTTTAGACGTATTTTGATTATTATAACCTGCATCCAGAATAAACAGTCTATAAAAGCCATTGACTCACGTTTGTTATTTTAATCTAATATCCTGGTTGCATCTTTGGATTGATTAAACAGCAGACTCAGAGATTTAGCTCAGCCACAGTCGGTTATAAAAGGTACCAGTCCTGACTGGATCCGAGGAAGATAAAATTTTATTGTAAAACTTTCATGTTTTTTTCATTTCAATGTTTCACTTTCTACTGCGATGACATTCTGTAGAGAGGCTCTTCAGTTTATGGTGCTCACTTCAGTTGTTTCTTGGTCCTGACTCAGCAAAGGGGCGGCTATGGGTCCATATCCACTACTGGTTAACTTATTCACCAGACTACAACTTTTAACTTGTTCACTGTACAGAAATAGTACATTATTACCTTGGCCGGGAAGGAGGCAATTGCAGGCTGAGTATTTGTTTAAACGGACGAGCTTACGAGTCCGTTTTATTATAATTCGACGCCTGCAATTGCCATTCCAGCCGAGGCTAATATAGTGCTTTTCTCAAAAATGGTGGAAATAAGACGAAATTTGAATTAAGATATGATAAACATACCCCTAAAACGTCAAAAACTTCATGCTTTCCCGCCGTTTTTTTAACACAATCACGAGTGTATTTTTTACCGAAAAAGCGCAAATTATTTGAGACACATACAGAAGTTTCTATTTTTTTTTAATTTTGGAGCTCGACAAATAAAGAAATTCATATGTAACATTTCCGGCGGCCTGCAATGTATTTTATTTTTTTATTTTGTTCTGACATTAAAACTATACACTTTACCTTCCAATATGTAGCGAGTAGTAATGTTCACTTTGCGGGCCATTTTTGAGAAAATATCATTGTGCATTTTTACAAGAGGTATTAAATTATCTGCGAATAGTATACCGTTTATTTACTATACCGTTTCGTATTTCAACGGGAAATTTGTAGCTACAAAATGGCGAACATTTTCTATCCCTGATTTCGAATTCAGTGGGATCGTATCGAGAGGAAATGGAAAAATTTTCATACGTGCCCCGTTACATTTTAAAGGATTTATACTATGTGATGTTTTTCACTGCGATTATATTCGTAAAGGCAAGAATCGGAGCATTGAAAATGAATACAAAAATTTACGAAAATATTTTATTTTATCTTGAATAATGCAAGCTGAATAATAAGGAATTATAATATTAAAGTAGGATACTGCTAAAATGCACTTCTCGTCTGCTTCCGAATCTTTTAACACCATTACCATGACGATCTGTCAATAATCACTCCAGCTTTTCATGATTCTTAAAATAATAAAAATCTCATCTTCAAAAATATTCACTACACTCAGGACTCAAGTGTTAATTCCCTCGCTACGCTCGGGAATTAACTCATTACCGGTAAAACCTGGGGTCCGTCGTTCCGTTCAGGATTAAATATCGCGCCCGTGACATAAAACAGTAATTTATCCCCTTGGTGTGTAATCTTCTAAAACTGATTTTCAAAATTCCAACTCGAATGCACTTCACGCCTGCATCCGCATCTTTTAATACCATCACCATGACAATCGGTCAATAATCATAGAAACTACATCACTTTTTATATACGAAAATATTCGTTTTTCTACAATAGCAAATCTAAAGGGACCACCTACGTACAGGTCACAATTATAAACCGATTTTCAAAAATTTTTATGTCATTTTAGGACCTAGGACCCTTTTTTCATTTTTTCTGAAGTCGGTTTTTTTCGAAATATTTACAATTTAGTAAACAAACACCCCTCAAAAAACCCGACTTTTTTTACATTTCACAAAATTCCAAAAAAGTTATCTTCCGGTTTTCAAAATTCAAACGCTTACACGTGTCTCGATAAATTCCTCAACTCATGGTATTATTCCCATCTCGACCTTCCCAAAATTCTCAAAGCTACGGCCAAAAACACGTTTCAGGCGATTTGCATCTGATAACCATTTTCAATGGTAAAAGATTCAGTGATTACGCCGCAGCAGTTATATTATACTCTTATTCATGCGCTGCTGAACGTAGATATGTTTTTATCTATAGTAAATCCTCTCTAAAGTGTTCAAAAACCTTAGGCAACTTTACAGCACAGGTGCGCGCCGCCTTGGCTCCGGGGCGGGGTATCTCGTCAAACATAATTTTCACCGGCTCCACTCTTGCACATAAAACTCATGAAAGATGATTAAATATATGGATGTAGATAAAGTAGTAGTAGTTGTAGTAGGGCTCCGGCTCGTTTCACAAAATCACACTCGTGTTTAATGCCTATCATTATGTAGCTGTTGCATAAACTAATAATATAATATTATATGCCGTAAGTAAGGTATAAAATGACATAAAAATTACATGTTAAAAGTCGTTATGAAATATTATTGAACTTCATCTTGTCTTTGTTGACAGAACATTTTTTAGATTGCTTTGGCATTTATCAGCCATATTAACTGTAACTGAAGAAGGTTTTATTGTGTTGGTCCTGATTGAAAATGTGAAACCGTGGGTGCATACTCAGTTCAACACACTCTGACGTGCGGTGAGCAGATCCAATCTGCGGCCGCAAATTAATCACCTATTTTGGCAGGCGTCGCATTCAGTTAGCTTAAAGGATTACTAAGGTCGAGTCCTTTTTTGACAAAACGTGACGGGATTGAGCAATTCATTACAAAAATATTTTTTCTCATCTCTTTTTCATATTTTTGTAAAGCGTCGAAACGCACCGCATCATATTTCTCGCTCATGTATAGGATGACAGGACTTATAAAAAATTTGAATCAAAATAAGGAACAGTACATTAGGCTCCGGTCACAGGCTAATACAATATTATGATTACGAGGTGCAAATAAATTATTGTCTCAATAATAGATCTACTTGAATGCCTCCAGCAACCCAATTAAGTCTTAAAAATACCTTAAAACTTTGGTCCAGAGAAATTTTCGAACATTACACCCGTTCTGGAACCTTGATGATCTGTGCCTTACCATCATGTGAAAACTTTGCTTTTTTGTGGTTCTCTATCTTTGGAAGTTGTTCGTTGTTCCTACAAATGAAAAATAATGTCATTTTCACTGCCGATTGGCAGTAAATAAAATGACTATAGATATACAGATAAACACTTTATTCAGTAGGTACCCACAATATATCTACATGGCATGAAAATGAACACAATAAATATGCAACTTAAGGCCTAACATGATTATTAATCAACAACAAAGTATTTAATTTTCTTGTTGATTTTACGACACATGACATGTGAGCCATGTGTTGCCATGCGTTGTGTGTTGTGGCAGTGAATGGGCTGCTGGATCAGCATAATGATGCGGCAACAGCCCACATCCCTGATTATTCTGCCAAGATCCTACAAAATCCATTTTGGGTTCCTATATTCACCAATAGCTACAACATCATCAAAAGTTCGCAATAATCCCTAAGTTACCCAAACAAGCATGAAGCTCTTAATTGTGGATAACAACTGGCTGCTCGCCGTGACCACAATTTAATTGAAAACGTAGCCAGACCATCCATCTCGGGATTTCAATAGTTTCACACGCGTACAATGGTCCAGCTACAACGCTTTATAAAACGTACTAACCAATTTGTGAACTTTATTGCAACGAGTAAAGGTCTGTCAAAGTTCAATTAAATATGTTGCGGGTTGTACTGCAATACATCTGTAATTACCCGAGAGGAATATCCAGTAACCTTGTCGCCTGAGAGTACGGGGTAATACTTTGCGTCAAATCCGGTAGTTCTGTTTTTCTTTGCAGATTTGTTTATGATGTTGGCCCAATATGAGTAGATAACTCAAGTTTATGCCTCGAGCTCCGAACGCAACTTCGTTCGTTCTTAAAAAATTAAGAAATCGCTCGAGGGCACAAACTTGGATTTTGGCCAACATTGGGCCAACATCTTAACCAAATCTGCAAAAAATCAGAATCTACCAGATTTGACGCAAGCTCTGATGTATACATAAAGTTGGATTACCGTGAATATTAGGTACCAGAAATGGCACATCTCTGGTAGCGCTGGCCACACGCCTTGCCTACTAGTTACCTCATACTCACGTATTAATTGTCACTTCGGGCGACATGTTTCGAACTCGTCGGGAGTTCTTCCTCAGGATGAGTTCGTCTGCAATTAATACGTGAGTTTTAACCGTTTAGTAAAATAAAGTTATAACATGTCTCACAAAAGTTTAAATTCAAGTACTATAGTTACCTGTCTAAAGCAAGACCTATGAAAATATACGTAAAGAGAGTCTGTGTATTTTACTACATTTTATGCCCGCGTAAATTTTGATTCGCAATGCGTGTGCTGCTCTGCGGCGGCGCCACCATAATAAAAATCAATTAATTATATGGCGAAATGATGTACGTTGAACGTACATCATGTACATATAATGTTTATCGCTGTACCTGTATCGGGGAATGAAATAAAGTGCATTTTATTGTGGCGCCGCTGGGGAGCATACTCTGCAGCGGCGCCACTTAGAACGCATACTTAGAAATTATATTAGCTGTTTTTTTCTAATTGAAATTGATGTACGTATGCTTTTTATTGTGTACGTATTGAAAAAAGTCATTATTACTAAATGATTTTACGTACTTTAATTAATTCTGCATTCTAACCTAAAAAGTGCACAGGAGCGCGGGAAGCGGGGTATCTCCATCTCGCTCCCCCGCGCTCATGTGCACTTTTTAGGTTAGAACGCGGAATTAATTAAAGTACATAAGATCATTAAATATAAATGATTTTTTTCAATATGTACACAATAAACAGCATACGTACATCAATATCAATAAGAAAAAAACAGCTGATATCATTTCTATGTATGAGTTCAAAGTGGCGCCGCTGTAGAGTATGCTCCCCAGCGACGCCACAATAAATGCCCATTATTTTCGTTTTCCGCTACAGGTACAGCCATAAACATTATATGTACATGATGTACGTTCAACGTACATAATTTCACCATATAATTAATTGATTTTCATTATGGTGGCGCCGCCGTAGAGCAGCACACCGCAATGCAACCTTTCGCATTCCTCGAAATAATTTCTCGGGATAAAAAGTATCCTTTGTGTTAATCCAGGCTAGGTAAAATTTTGCGTGATTGAGTAACAAAGATCCAAACATTCCAAACATCTAAGCTTTTGCATTTATAATATTAGTGTGAAGTAGTATAGCAGGAACATTATCGCTTATAAAATTGCAGATAACATTTCATACTTATTTCAGCTCAGTTTGATTGATGACGTCGGGATTTTGTGCCGATTTTATCTTAATTGATTTTTTTGTATTTTACAACCCTTTTTACAACCTTTTTATTAACTCCACCTAAGTACAGTGAACACTTAATTGAAATACGAGTATGTATCATTATTATATGTCTTTGCCATATCTCGGGATCATGGGGTCTTGAACCTTTGGAAGGCATGCGTGGGGCCGAAGTCTGTTGGTTGGTTGGTTGGTTGGTTGGCTTTTTGCGCTGTTGCGCAGAGGCCCCTGTAAAACAAAAATAATCTAGAGGCAAGGGATACACATGGCGGATACCATCTAATGCAAAACATGATACATCCGGAGATGGTCCCCGCCATGATGCAAAGATTATTGGAGTGCAGGCTTCTGGCTGCGATGGGAACTAAGGTAACGGGGCTATTGAGCTGAAAGTTGAATGGACTGAATAATGGGTTATGGGAGGAGACTAGCGGTCGCCTGCCATGACAATCAGTCTCAGAATTGTAAAATGGCAGGCGATGACTTGCCACTCACTATGTGGGCCGCCCTATTAAAAGCTACCGGATGGTAGCGAGGGCAGCATCACTTGTGTGAGCAGCTCAGGGTGTTGAGAGGTGCGGCCCCTATTTCACCACCGCGGGGTTTACCCTCGTGAGCAGGTTTCCTCGCTATTACGCCATTACGTGCAGTACACTTCCACCCTGCGAGCATATAGCTCTGGCACCCCACTCTGACCGGCCGGTTAAGACAAGCCAGAGGTGAGAGTTCTGCGGCCCCTGCTGGGGTCCACTCCGCGCGGCCAATAAAGGCAAGCGAAGAGAGGGGCCTGACCGACTCTCGGAGGCAAGGGACCCAAGGGACGCCACTTCCCATTCAGCTCGCCACAAGCTGCCCTGGGGGTTTATTATTATTGGGAACCTATCCTGTCCCACTGGTGGGCAATTGTCTTACAAAAAGGTACCTATGCAACAACGAATTTTTATTTCGGAACATTAAAGAGCGGTGTTTCAAATAATCTTCCTTTGAAAGAACTGTAGTAAACTAGTTAAGTAACAATTTGTTACTAGTTTACTACAGTTCTTAAGGGCTCATGGAAAAATTCTGTTAAATATTAAATTCACGAAAATTCTTAAATTATCGCACAACTATCTTGTCTATCTGTTCTGTTCTTCTGTTGTGTTGTTCTGTTGTGTTGTGTGTGTGTGTGTTCTGTTGTGTGTTGTGTTGTCTATCTTGTGCGGTTGTGCTAGTTGTGTGGTTGTGCATAATCATTAGTGGATAACAAATTTTATTTCGGCATAACTATTAATACATAAACAAACATTATAAACAAAGATTAGTGACTAACAAATAGCCATAATCACTAGTTGTGCGGTAATTTCAGAATTTTCGTGAATTTAATATTTTTCTGAATTTTTCCATGAGCCCTTTATATTTCAAACAAGACCACATGGCATTTACCACCAGGCACTTAGCACCTGGCCTTACGCTTATTAAGGTCATATACCTATACATTTCTGAAACCACTCCCTAAGGTTATCCAATGCTAAATCTAAATAAAAAACTAGCACGCCAAGTTATCTAACGTCTTCATATATTTATATAAAGGGATAGAAAACACATGTTAGTAATACTTTGCACGCGCTGTACTTACTAATAACCTTGTAGATTCTTATTCGATACATCTCAGCTCAGGCAGATGCTTTGGCTGTAATGTTAGACTAAAATGACGGTAAAATTATAGCAGTTTGTTGGCGTTTAAGACGTTTATGAGTAAGTCGGTAGGTATATTGAATAAGTTACGAGTCTTCAGTGAGCTGGCGTAAACTCTCGATACGTACGCGTCAGTATGTATGTACTTAGTTTCCTATTTATCTTCAAATGACACGGTGAGTGGAAATGGAATTCCAAAGGCGTAGATTACTTCACCAACTTAAAAAAATCCAAACGATTTATCGTACCTACCTACTCGGCTCTGAGAAACTACTTCTAATACTCGTAAATGTTTAATTAGATCAATTTCCCAATGAGTTGATATTTTTGTTAGAGAAAAAAGATAAAGACATCACATTGTATTTTGTCTTTGTTTATTTATTAAACAAGTTTTTTATTATTGTAAAATTTTTAGTTGTTACGTTTTGTGTCTTTGTTACAATTAATGGAACGAAAAGAATACTATCTATAAATCGGTTAAGGAGTTGAGAATTTCTGGGGTAACAAAGAAACTCACATTTTTATACGTACATACATGAAAGGTAAAACATTACTCTCCTTATATTGATTTAAACTTACACGATTTTCACACATTATTATTGGCATTATTAGTAAGTGCAAGCGTGGAAATACATCGTCCATTACATCAACGGACATTGTTAGTGTTGTGTGTCGTGCGAGTGACAACCCTAGTGAGAATGTAATTAATAAAGACCAAGTGCGGGTAGTTCGGAAAACCCGTGCGGCTAGAAGATGTTGATACCCGCTCACGCCAGTCAGCTCGCGACCACGGATGTTGTGATACATTCGAAACGTCGGGCAAAACCTTAAAAAAGGTAAATTAGTTATAATTGTACGCGATTAAGTCCCGTTCCCCAATATTACTCTCCTTTTTTCTCGGCAGTCGTGAAATTAAACACAGGTTTACCCTGGATTTTTCCCCATGCCACTCTCCAACCGCGCACTCCTATCGCTTTATTGGGCCTATAAAGCCACAGCCAGGTAAAGAAAAAAACAACGGGTTGCACTCCGGGAGTGCCGGCAGAAGTGAAAACTCAATAACGAAAGTAAATAACAAAGATACGACCTCTTTAGCTTAGTTGGTAGTGACCCTGCCTGCGAAGCTAGAGGTCCCGGGTTCGAATCCCGGCCGGGGCATTTATTTGTGTGATGAGCACGAATATTTGTTCTTGGGTCTTGGATGTTTTCTATGTATTTAAGTATTTATTTATCTATATAAGTATGTATATCGTCGCTTAGTACCCATAGTACAAGCTTTGCTTAGTTTGGGACTAGGTTGATTTGTGTAAGATTGTCCACAAATATTTATTTATTTTATTTATTTATTTATATTCATATCCGTATCCGTATCGGTATCCGTATAGGTATCCGTATCCGCATCCGGTATCCGTATCCGGTATCCGTATCCGGTATCCGTATCCGGTATCCGTATCGGTATCCGTATCGGTATCCGTATCCGTATCCGTATTCATATTCATATTCGCATAATCAATTTATACATGTTATGTCCCGAGTATCATTGTGTCTTACGCATCTAAAACCAGGCCGAGTTGACCGCTCCTAACATCGCAATCACGATACTAGGAGGGGTCAACTAGCTGGTCTTAGAATAGAATCTGTCGCGAGTTTAACAATTTTTCCCCAGTACAAAAGTGCTCAGCGCCGCTAAAGAAGTTTTCACTTCAAAAAAGCGCAACGTATTTCTTATATACCGGCGACCGCCTTGTTATCTCTTCGTTCTAGTTAGCGTAACAGTGTTTTACCATTATCCGATTTAGTGTTAGAGTTGCATTCAGGTTTCTATTAGCCTCAGATCGCTATCGGCTGTCCTCGGCGGCCGGAGATTGCGCCTCTAATTACGGGCAAGGAGCGAGCCTCGCAATTTGTCGGCTGACAACTCGGATGCAACGAGTCACGAGACCCTTTGTTTGTAATCGCACGGTTCAAGGGTTTTTAAACGTTATTACATGTTACCTCTAGGTTTCGGTTGTATAATTGTGTCGGCAAGAGGAAATAATAGACTGAGAGTATTAGAAGCAGTATCTGTATGCTGTATTTAGTGTTTTATCGAGACCTTAATACTGACCCCCCCACCTCCTAAGGGTTGATATCCGGCTAAGCTACAATACTGGAAAGTATCATGGAAGCTTATAATATTATTAAGATATTTGTATTATTAGGATAATAAACTGCCTTTGGTTTTTACCTTATGTTGCTTACTTGCCTTTGGTTTTTTACCATATGTTGCAAAAAGAATGTTGTAAGTAGTGATAAGCACTTTTACTTGCTCAAATAAAATATTTTTATTTATTTTTAAAACTGGTCACTCACGTCTTTGACGTTGAATATCGCTCGACATGTTTGTCAATTTTGATGTATTAGTGTTTGTTGTGATGACCATTGGTCAGAAACATGTCGAGCGATATTCGACCTTACAGACGTGAGTGACCCGTTTATTATATTTCAATATTTCATTCCTTGCAGGTCACAGTTGCTCGGAAGCGGGCGGTATATACTCGTATGCAGTACTAGCAGTACCTGCTGCGTTTCTATCACCGCCGCTCACAGACGGCCCGGAGTCCGGATACGACTTCGAGCGGTGGCGGCAGCGGCAGCGGTTTTCGTTATACCTACATTGCGTGTGATTCCAACTAACCGCAGTGCGTTGCGCGTTTCGACCGCATACTGTACCTACAGATAAAACGCTTACCGCGCCGCCATTCGCTCAAAGTCTTGGCCAGGCTGAGGAGCCTTTACTGCTAACGGATACTCGTACTGCATCGATTCTGCTGCGCAACATACGGAATTGGCTTTGCTAAAATCTAGAGGCACTAGTGGATTTATGTCAAACAAAAAACAACAACCTCCTATGTTTTGTGCACTAATTAAATATAACATCACCAACCTATCATTTCTGCACAATAAGTTCGCGATTATAATATAGTGGACATTACATAATTCTTTAAGACTGATGAGCACAGTACGGTTGAGTAAATTAACGAAGTTTAGTAGGTCAACCAAGTTAGATGATTAATTTTCAAATAGATATCTCAAGTTTTTTTAGTAGAGCAATTATTTTCTCGCGGGGCAAGCATGGTGACGTATATTAAAAGTGTGTTTTCTAAATTTTACCTTGCTCGCTGGTGGTAGCTCAAATATGCCGTGCTCTTCGTCCGCGCACCGCACGGGTAATGTAATTAACGAAAAACAGATGAGGGTATTAATAAATTTCTTAAGAATGTAATTTTAGATAAAAGTTAATTGTACTAGGTTTATTTTTTTTGTACTTAGGTACTATAATTCATTAAAACCGGCCAAGTGCGTGTCGGATCACACACAACGAAAGGTTCCGTATCGACACCTATTAGTCCACATTTAAAACCACTTTAATTGGGATTAGTTCAGAAGTAAAACTCCAGCAGGTTCATTTAACAATTATAGAGTTTGTGTACATTATTGACATTAACAGCCTTAGCTTAACGCTTCGTCTAAACGTCTGCACCTTGCGGTGGTTGCTCGCATAAATGAGCCATCGGTCAACCTCTACCATCCCACCACCACTCGGTAATAGGCTTTGAGAGGGGGCACCCTGCTGGTTAATATTCAAAACAACAACTGTACTCATGACTGTCGTTTGCCGAAAGGAAGTAGAGTGGCTAATATATTATATTTCTATAAACTAAAATTATATTTAATATCATTAATAATTAACAAGCTAACACTATCTAATACATTGAATCCAAAAAGGTCATATTTTCATAGCGAAATCACGGACTTACGTCCTTTTGTTTGGGCAAGACAGTTTTTCAGTGAAAACTCAAAAACCCTTAATCCCATCTTGTTCAAACCAAAAATCGTTGAAAGTATTTATTATTGTACACCACCTCAATTTTTTCCCGAATTTTAATCTTCATAGTTTGGAGATTAGAGGGCGGGGGGACACATTTTGTACAACTTTGGCAGCTACGATTGACTTAAATGGAAAACTTTCTTAGTAACCTCGATATTATTTTTAAAGGACTATCCAAAAATACCCCTCACAACTACTTGTATTGAAAAAATGATTTTCATCAAACGGTTACATGTATGGGGTGCCCCTCTAAAAAATTTTTTTTCCTATTTTCACATCACTTTTATGTAGCAGTTTATAGAATACATCTTTCTACCAAATTTTATAATTGTAGTACTTATAGTCTCCGAGTAAATCGGCTATGACACACGGACAGACAGACAGACCGAAACTATAAGGGTTCCGTTTTAGCCATTCTGTCTTTATTAATCTTCATAGATTACATTGCAGCTGCGATCATTTTATTTTTAACAATGGTTTTACTAAATTTGAAAATTTGAGTGGCATCACAGAGTTAAAAGTGCCTAATAAATAGGAATATAAAGTTAAACGCATTTCTGTGAGGTTTTTAAGTTATTTTCTCGTTAATAGCGTGCTAGTGATTTTTCTGATACGATGAAAACTTTCCAGTGCCACGAACTTTTTTAATGAAAAAACTAAGTTCAGATTGACTGGATTTATTTTCTACAACTTGCGAGATATTTGCGTTTTTGTACATTTTTTTTTGCATCTACATCGTTAAAAAAATAATTGTTGTCAGGTACATGTAGCTCTAGTATAAGTTTTTTCGAAACATTAACTAATTCGAACGCGTTTGAGTTTTGTCTCAAAATGTATGAAAGTGGTATGAAAACATGAACAGCGCCTCTGGTGGTCACTAGGGGAAACTAAAACAAGGAGTATAACATTTGTTGCTAACCGATGAACGCGCGTATTTCAAACTCAGTGAGAGCGTTTTCATACATTTTGAGACAAAACGCAAACGCGTTCGAATTAGTTAATGTTTCGAAAAAACTTATACTAGAGCTACTGCATGTATCTACAATCGCCTATGCGTCTATTACCGGTTTATTATAGGATAGATAGAATATAATAAGTATTAATAGAAAATTATTATTTCGACAACGTGGTAAAATTACAATTCAACTACACGTTACTTAAAACTAAAACTTTTGCTGAGTTATTATAATTTAATATTTAAGTTTTCAATATTATTCTAGAATGCGGAAAGCGGCATTCTTTTGGAAGAAGTTGGTTTTCCAGGGACTCCTGTCTGTTGTTGTTGTCATTTTAACTAAGATACTACTGTGAATATATTTGGTTAAAGTGTAAATACATTGCCATTATTCTGTGGAGCCAGTATTTCATTACAGCTATCCTATCCAGGACCCTTCAACCCGTACCTCTACGCAGACCCCCTACAATACGGTAAATTAATCAGCTAGCTTGAAACTCTTCTTGTGATACAAAACTCAACATTCTCCTCTAAAGAGCATTAAATAGTTTTCATAGGGACATTCAACGGCTGAAATTTTGAAGAGCTGGAGTATCTGCAACTAAGCCTTTAGTGGATTTAAGGCAACGGACTGTTGGTCTGAGAGGATAAGCGTTTGAAGCCGGCAATTCGGACTTGGAGCGAACGGTAAACACCTTTTGATGATAATTACCTTTGACGAAAATACAAACTTTTACCGGTACATTCTTTGTTGGAATTTTGCTGTTGATAGATCAAATTTAATGCTATTTTCTGAATTGGCGAGGTGACCCCTATATGAGGTATTTTTTACTATGGGACATGAAGTACATGTGTGTACACGCATCGACGGTTGGGTTCATAAAATTACTTCTAATCATCCTGCCTGGATATATAAATTTATTTACATATAATAGAACACAAAAAAAAACTGATGGAGCTAGCCTCCTACAGAAACAAAAAGCTTGGGTGGAATTGGTGAAAGAATTCAATTCTAGGTAGAGGGTACCACTGCACTGGTCATTCCCGTACGCTCGAGAGCTTACAGCAAAAAAAAAACAGAAACTATAAATTTGGCATTTGTGCAATAAAGACTAAATAAATAAATAACCGGTTCTAACCGAAAGCGTAACCGGTTTTTAAAATTAACCGGTTATTGCATTCCCGTCCCTAGTTGACAACCGCATGATAACATAAAGAACAGGGTGGATTTTCAAAGTAACTTTTTTAGGTGTCACATGCCAGTTACAAAATAGTACTTTATGCAACTGGTACATAATGAGAGGCATTAAAACACAGTTTCATAATAAAATCACACGAGTGTTTTAATGCCTAATTATGTACAGTTCCATACATTACTTTATCTACACACACATATTAAAAATACTCTAAGATCTGTTCAGAAGCCGAAGGCAAATAACCTGCCTTACTTTCCGACTAAGGCGACTTCCTGATTTGTCGGTGCGGAGGCGGTACGATATGAGAAAACTGTCAAATGTCAGTGTCAACTGTCAGTCGAGGCAGTACTACTTTTTTACTGCGCCCCTACATTTCAATGAGTGCTTCCTGACTGGCGCGGGATGCGCGGAAGCGGGACGATGCGAAGGCAGTACTGGTCCGCTTCTGCGCATAATATTACTACTGCGCAAATGTAATAGGAACTGACAGTATTCTGTCAAGTGGGAATCTTTGCGACGTCAGTAAGTTTACGTCAAAGAAGAAAATGTCACATATCGATCCCGCCCCGCCAAGTCAGGAAGTCGCCTTAATTCCCAGAATAATTTACTTATTGAAACAGAGAAAATTATTACAAATATTAATAATCTGATGTAGATGCCGGCCAAGAGCTATCCCATTATTAATTAAAAAATCTTTATACGAATTATAAGTATTATCCTTTGTATAATTAGTAAATTTTCTATCGCTATCCCGTTCTGACCTAATAATAGGGGTTTTAAATATAGAGTTGTAGACTAGGTGTAGTTGTCGGTATAGAAACCTTCGTTGTGCGTGATCCGGATTCGACACGCACTTTGAGGTTTTTTTTTTGTTAAAACATCATAAAATCCAGGAAACAGTAAATCGTGTGACCTTATTATGAAATATTCCTAGTACATTCTGACCGTTGCTTTTAACCACATTTTAGTTAATATCAACATAATATAGTAGTTTATGCAACTTAGATATCCTAAGTGATGAGGGGCATCAAAACACGAGTGTGTTTTATATATAACATATTCCATAAAACACACTCGTGTTTTGATGCCCCTCATCACTTAGGATATCTAAGTTGCATAAACTACTATTATGTTGATATTAACTAAAATGTGGTTAAAAGCAACGGTCAGAATGTACTAGGAATATTTCATACACCTTGCCAAATTGCGGCTAAAGTAACAAATCCGTACATGTCTGTAACATTGAATAATAAAATTGAATTTATAGTTATTTAAATTTATAAAATGTATTACACAGTTGTTTAAATAATAAAAGATGTTTAACGTCTTATATTATTTAGCTGCTCAGGGTAAGTAATTGCGTAACTCTGTCAGCAGACGTAGGTTTGATTCTACTATCATAGGATTATACTCCAAACGTTTCAGTATTGGCTTCACCGCGCATGACAGATTCTAGAAGATACGAAACAACCGAACCAGAACAGGAGAGGACGGCGCGTGGACTATGTCCATATTTTCCTTGTGGCATTGATAAGTACGTATACCTATGTCTTATAATTATCTGGTTGGAAGGTCAGATGACGGTCGCTTTCGTAAAAACTGCCTACGCTTAATCTTGGGTTTAGGTAGAGGATCATCCTTTAGGATTCTGGGATAACGCTAGGAGGATAATGATGTCTTATAATTAGCTGTACAAATTAGAAATTTTAGAAATAAAGGAAAAATTGAAAAACTTAGGCACCGAGCAGGATTCGAACCTGCGACCTCCCGGCACTCGCGCCCAGTCGTTCTAGCCAACTGAATCTGCTTTTTCCTTTATTTCTAAAATTTCTAGTTTGCGTTAGCAGCGTTACTGCTTAATACAAAAATTAAGCTGTACAAATGTTCATAAAATACATATTTAATGTTTAATTTTACAGCTTTATTACAATAACAAATAACTACATCGATATTCAGGCTACAGTTATGTCATCGTACATATCTAAGTATGTCTTCATCTTAACAAATATGGAGTCCCTCCAATATCGGCTGTAGGACATGTCCATATGATTCCACAACGGGTCGTCCACTAATATGGTGTCCAGCACATTCGGCAGTTGTGCCGCGGCCCACTTGACGTCTCTCGGGTCCGCGAGGTGGTCCTCCTTGCCGTAGAAGATTACAACCGGCATCGTGCTCGCTTCCAGATTGTATTCCGGAGGATCAGCGCTGCCGTAAACCTCCAAATTACGTATGAATCCGTAGTCGAATTTCATGAACTTCACTTCATTCATGGCTTGTCCGTACCTTGCGACGTTCTGGACGGACGTCCCCGTCGGAAAGGTCTCGAATATACTTTTTTCCATGTCTGGGGTAATGGAGTCTGGGTGAGGCGAGTCTATCACAGCCAGCACCAAACCACAAACGACCTCTGCCAGTAACTTTACTTGGCATAAAGTACTTAGGGCCCCTTGGCTTGGGAATCCTTGAGCTATAATCTCCCACACTCCTGCAGCTTCTAGAGGGGCTTGCAATGCGTTAATGGCAACGGTAACAGTTCTACCTGGCACCGATCTGGTGTAATATTGCCTCATTGCCGGTGCTAGACCAATGAAAAGACTAATTTTATTAGCATATTCGGGTTTCTCGGAGTTCATGATGAAGAAAGTCCCGCCGCCTTGGGAGTAACCCAAGTAGATCAACTTTTTCGTGTTAGTCGCATTCAACACGTAATCGACCATGGCCGGGATGTCGTACAGGCCCATTTCGTCTGTGGAAAACTTCCAGAACTCCAAGTCCTTGTCGGGGTTCAAGGTCAAGTGTCGTCGGGAGTTTTGGTTGCCGCGCACGTTGCCGAGCCACAGGTCGTGGCAATCCCGAGCGAGGACGAAGGCGGGCGCTTCCGGCCCAGACGCTATGAAGCACTCCGACGATTGAAGAAGGCCATGCATCAGAAGCATTGGCGTTTTCTTGACGCAATTGTTGCGGGGTGGTATCCTGAACATAGTCAGTATGTACCCGTCGGTAGTTATCACTTCATGTTTCTCAGCATTGTATCCGTTCTCGGTAGCAATTTGTATAAAATCCTTGGGGGTGTTGGACAAAAATTTCTCGAGCGGCCGCGTCGTAAAGTTAGACACCGCGCTCAGAATATTCAGATCCGCCAGGGACTCTGATATGACCAGCAAAACAACGAAACCGTTTAACTTGATCCGACCCATCTTGGGTAATGACTGTAATCGTGAAAACTCGTATATAATACATGTATTCAAGTTCTTTTTTTAGGGTTCCGTAGCCAAAATGGCTAAAACGGAACCCTTGTTTCGGTCTATCTGTCTGTCCGTATGTCACAGCCGATTTACTCGGAGCCTATAAGTACTACAATTATGAAATTTGGTAAGAAGATGTATTCTATAAACCGCTACATAAAAGTGATGTGATAAATAGGAAAAAAAAAATTAGGGGGGCACCCCATACATGTAACCGGGGGATGAAAAATTTTTTTTCAATGGAAGTTGTTGTGAGGGATGTGGATGTGTATTTTGGATAGGCCTTTAAAAATAATATCGAGGTTACTAAGAAAGTTTTCAATTTAAGTCAATTGTTGTTGAGATATTAGCTGCCAAAGCTGTACAAAATGTGTCCCCCCCCCCTCTAATTTAAAAACTATGAAAATTAAAATTCTGAAAAAAATTGAGGTGGTGTACGATAATAAATACTTTCAAAGAATTTTGGTTTGAACAAGATGGGATTAAGGGTTTTTGAGTTTTCAATTTCTGTCTTGACGGCCGTGACTTCCCTATGAAGAATACGACTTTTTTTGATTCAAGGTATTAAATAGTGTTTTTAAAAGTGGACTGCTAGGTGTCGGTTCGGAACCCTTCGTTGTGCGTGATCCGACAAGCACTTGGCCGGTTTTTTGTCTTTTTCCAGACATTGCTTTTTATTATGTATTCAGGTGGCACTGCCAATATGAAAAGAAGTGTATAATATTGAGTCTTATTTCTAGGTACCAAACGTATAACATTTTAAGACGCACGATAACGACGCGACGCACGGCACGGTACCTACATTTGTTGGGAGGATTTTTAAAATTAAATTTTTGCGTCATTTTGATATATTTTTTAATAATTTCCAAATAATGTTAAAAAATGAAAAAAATCAACGCTGCAGGTGGCATTTGAACCCACGACCTCTGGAATACGTCCATTGCTCTAACCAACTGAGCCACCGTGGTAATCCCTTGTGACGGTGAATCTTTCAATCATTACACTCTGCCTTTTATTCAGCGCTACAAATAGCCTAGTCTAGAATGCAACTCTCAACTCACCTCGACCTTCAATACAGTTAGAACATGGCTATAAAGCCATAACCTTGAAATAAATACAAACAAGACCAAAATTATACAATTTAAACCTAGGCAGAAAAAACCTTTAGAGTTAAACTTATATTCAAATAGCGCCCAAATAGAAGAAGTCACAGAATTTAAATTACTTGGAGTGATCATTGATTCTGGAATAAACTGGAAGGCACACGTACAAATCACGAAAACAAAATTAGCTAAGTTTATTTACGCTCTTAACGTGATCAAGTTAAACACCGACTTTGAGGCTGCATTATCCGTCTATTACGCGTACATTTATTCCAGTCTCCGATATGGTGTGGTCTTATGGGGAGCCAGCACCGACGCACATGATCTCTTTGTGCTGCAAAAAAATGTATACGAATTCTGGCTAACATACGAATTCCTAATAGCTGCCAACCATTCTTCAAGCAGTATGAGTCGTAAACAAAATACCTAACGAGATCAAATTGGAAACAAACGACAAACTGTTCTACAAAAAATTTAAATCTTTGCTCATTAACAAATCTTATTATTTAGTGGAGGAGTTCTTAAATGACGAAACCTTGACATAAGTATCATAATAATAGGTAGATAACTATTAGAATAAATGAAAAGTAAATTGTAATTGTCTGTATAATATAGATATAACCTTGACATTAAAAATTAATAATCTGTAAATTAATATCAAACTAAGATTCGTTCAATTATCCAGTATACCTACTTTAATTAATCAATAGCATGACTTGAAATTTAGAACTAAGTTATATATAAGACCATTTGTGTGCCCTGACAGGGTGTCATGGAAGCTTTGATATAAGTAACTGTAACATCTCATGTACATGACTTTACAAATAAACATCTTATCTTATCTCATCTAATTATGCCTTAGGGAGGCTCGTAGCGACATCTACCGCGAAGTTATTACAACTTTTACGGCACTAATGTCTCAAATTGTATTGACAATCGTTAATAACAATGTGCTATAGGTGAAAAACTTAAGGCGATATATCGATTGAAAAAGACACCCTTTGTTTTTCACTCACGACAAAACGGGATGCAACCCTCTCCGAGAATGGCTTTTTAGACAAATCTCGTTAAATATCTGACTGTGTGCAGGTTTATTAAATTTCCTCTTGTCAGTACCTAGATGAGGTAAAATACCATCATATTAACTTAATCGTGTCTTTTAATAATGCGTTGTTTTAGTAGGCTGAGGAAAAAAAGGAAAATATAGACTCGACTTTGGATTTATTTTCTATCGAGAAAATTTTAACAACAACAACAACAAATAAATCTTTATTGTTCAAAAAAAACATACAAATAAATTTGGAGCCCTGGAGACTGCGTTAGTTTTCACTGTGTTGCAGCCCCCAGTGGTTGCCCGTATACATGTACAGTGTTAAGTTGTTAAGAACAACAGACTTATGATAACTAAAATTTATTAAGTAAAGATTAAGCAATCATGTTTCGCTATTGTCAGTACCACAATCATATGTATAGCCGAGAATCATATATCTGAAAATCAGCCCCTACTGTTTGCTAGTCTGGGTAGGACAGCGTTTCAAAGTCTCCAAATTTCTCAGTGTAGTGCCTTAAGTAAATGACCTGTTGTATTGTATGTGTGAGTAACGTGTGCGAATAGATATTCCATTTTTCAATTTTGTAATATAACGTATCGTTTGCAAACTCATTATTTGCTTCTCATTAAAACTATAGACGACGCATGACAAACAACCTAATGAAGCTATCAAAAGCCAACCTTTTTGATTGAGATAACCATTATTCCAAGATTAAGTAAAGGTGAGTTAAGCACCTTCAAATTGCTTTTTTTTATATATTCCTACGGATAAGAATATTTTAAATGAAAAATAGAACATTGACTAAGTTACACTTAATATGGCTTGTAATTACTGGTTACAGTAGACTGCTTATCAGCAATTAATTACAATTAACTGACTTTATGTTTGTTAAAGCTACTCCGCCACTGACACGGTTGGTAGGTGGGCACGGTTGATGTAACGTTAAAAATTACCCCAATTATGGGGACTTTTTCCTTCCAGTGGCGACACTCACATTCACACATCTTAACAAAAGTGGCTTCATTTTGTTGTTCGTGACGTTCCGTCTATATTTTTTATTTGGACTGAGATTTGCGTATATGTTTTTTTGCAAACTGTACACAACTACATACAACAGGTCATTTACTTAAGTTTTTCACCTATGCCCCATACTCAAATTAAATTTGTCAAGCGGATGCGTCCGGGATTACCACTTTTTACCACATTAGCCACGGTGGCTAAGTTGGTTAGAGCAATGGACGGATTCCAGAGGTCGTGAGTTCAAATCCCACCTGTGGTGTTGAATTTTTCAATTTTTTACATAAGTTGGAAATTGTAACTTCGTAAGCGGACGCATCCGCTTGAATTTTTTTTTTTTTTAGTTTTTTTGACAAAATAACTTTTGAATAGGTACGAAAGACGTTTCAATTTTAATTTGAATTTCATTTTTGAGCTGTCATAGGGACTTCTCGTTTATCGACTTCCGATATACATATTTTGTCGATACATTATAGAGCACAACACAACATATCAAAGAAGATTAAAAGTAGAGGTAAACAACAGGCGGTCTTATCGCTAAAGAGCGATCTCTTTTAGATAACTTTTAAGTGGCAGAAAATGTTAAATAGAGATTTGCAATTCTCGTTGCAATTTCTTTCGAAAAATGTTTAATAGCCATATGAAATCCACAAATTATTTATAAGAAATAATAAAATATTATTATTTTAATTTCTATTTATAATTTCCTAAAAGTTGGTATCCAAAGGTTATCTCGAAGAGATCGCTCATTCGCTATAAGACTGCAAGTTGTTTATTTCTACTCGTAATCATAGAGTTTGGCTACTTTAACTCTACCAAGCAAATGAACTGTCAAACAAATATTTGGTTTGGCAACACTACCTCACACGTCACATTTCCATAGAAATATGACGTATAATGCACAGTGTTGCGAAATTATATTTGTTTGACAGTTCATTTGCTAGGTAGAGTTAACGTAGCCAGACTCTAATTATTTTACATATTGTATTCTGTATTTATCGTTATACATATGTATAATCGGAAGTCGATAAACGAGAAGTCCCTATGACAGCTCAAAAATGCTACGAAAATTCCGATGACTGGTTATCATTTATATGTGTGTCTATGTGTGCGTTGCGTCATCATAGGATCTATTCTTCTTCTGTCTATGTCTTTGTATGTGTCGCAACTACAAACTTATGGCTAACCCGCGTCCGAGAGATAAAAGTACTAACCTGGGCCACCAGTTAAAATAAAATTCCACATGAACTTTAATGAACCAATTAAGTATTTTAATAGGCGTAGACTCATTAAGAGCGCATAAGTAGGGAACGCAAAGGCACAAAGGGGAACCTGCGAGGGCCCTTGGCGACCGCTCGCTCGGCATTCTTCCTATATTCTTCCTGGGTGAGTTTGACCCACCTAAAACGTCATACGATGCGTTATTTTCGTATATATACAACAAATGTAATGCTTAAAAAAACATTTTAAGCTATGTAAATTTGGAGTGATATTTGAAACGATATTTCTTGATAAAAACCGACCAAGTTTGTCGTAATTCCACGTATTTTTTATGTAGCGACAACTACACATGCACACTAAGCACTACGAGTATGAAATTTGGTAGGAAAATGTCTTCTATGAACCAGAATACACCTAGGTTTAACAAGTAATAATGTGATGTTCTAAAATTCTACCACACGTTCTCCATAAACTTCTACCACAAAACTGACATATACTTCCGTATTAGACGTCTACCATTTTCAAATTACTCGACTTAATGCGAACGAATTTTCAGTCCGTAGTTAATTAACGCTAACCGCAACGCTCTCTGTTGTCTAGTTCATCGACGCGGCGCGAGGTCTGAGTGACGGCGTAATTTGGTTGGCTTAGGCTCGATCGTTGATGTACTTTTTATTTATACAACGACGGTGGCAAACAAACGTACGGTCCACCTGATGGTTAGCGGACACCAATTACCAATCCTTTGTAAAATTTGAGGATTGACTGTGCTGACAGCAGAAGGGACTAATTTAGGTCCCTACCAATTACCAAAATCCTTTGTAAAATTTGAGGATTGACTGTGCTGACAGCAGAAGGAACTAATTTAGGTCCCTACCAATTACCAAAATCCTTTGTAAAATTTGAGGATTGACTGTGCTGACAGCAGAAGGGACTAATTTAGGTCCCTACCAATTACCAATCCTTTGTAAAATTTGAGGATTGACTGTGCTGACAGCAGAAGGGACTAATTTAGGTCCCTACCAATTACCAATCCTTTGTAAAATTTGAGGATTGACTGTGCTGACAGCAGAAGGGACTAATTTAGGTCCCTACCAATTACCAATCCTTTGTAAAATTTGAGGATTGACTGTGCTGACAGCAGAAGGGACCAATTTAGTTCCCTCGCACTCAGCACAGTGCATCCTCAGGTGCTCCTCCGAAGGAACCTTGCTCACCTCCAGGAACACAACAATACAACATGATGACGTTGATAAAACATTTTATTTGCATTTCTCAGAGTTTCAACCAATTCGGTGGTCACATTATTGAAGACATTACTGCAGTGGGGAGACCATATCGGGCTGTAGTATAGCACCCGGGGAGCGCTATCATCCTTTTCAAAATGAACCCCACAAACCTTAGGACGTAAATAATACCACCGAAATAAACCCGGTTACCTACCTACTAGGCAACGATACATACATATACGCCAGTCAGTAGATGTTCAAAGCCTACTATTTAGCAGCTGAGCAATATCATAAATGATAGCACGAGATTCTTCGGTAACAACTTTTGGCAGTTACTAAATAAACCTAGAAATTTTCGTTCTTTTTTAGTTTCTCATTCATGTATTCTACAGTATGCATCCTAGCGTAAAGTTATTTAAAAGTAAATTAAATAACTTAAAATTCTGCGTAGAATGGGTATCGAAACATAATAATTTGGTCAAGCACAAGAAAACCATGATCAAAAAACGAATTTTTCCCCAACTTCGATTAAACTACAATATTATAGTGGTTTTTAAGCATCTGCGTTTGAATCTATCCTTCTTTATAACGTCTTAATTGTAGAATTTACAGATTAGAGGGTTGTATCAGCATTCATGGACGAAGTCGCGGGCAAAAGCTAGTACAACTTTTGCCCGCGTCTTCGTCGACGTAACTTCCACTCCCTATTTCATCCATTTGAGGGATGATTTTTGGGGATAAAAAGTTCCCTGTATTATGTTGATGATGATGTCCTTCCAAACGTATTCGACGACGGCGACATCCTAGCAAAATTTGTATGCGCATGGGCGCGAACGTGACTCGCAAAACCGAATTTGGTTTTGAAGAAACGCTCGCAAGAAATATAGTGGTGCTGTCGGTTACAGTTAAAAGTATACTGATAGGAGGGTTTAGGCCGAGATTTACGGTATGTTAATCTAGTGTATAAACTTGTCATATTATATACCAAGTTTTACCATAATCCGTTCAGCCGTCTTTGCGTGATTGAGTAAAAAACATTCGGATGTTTTGTTTGGATTTGGGTGTTTGTTAAATTTTGGACCCATTAGATGCAAAATTTAATGCTCTTTAATTTGCTAGTAACTTTACGATTGGATGTATCGTGTATGAGCGTGACACTGAAAAAAGACCGGAAAAAATTCGTGGTTTTGTAGCTGTCAAAAGTTGTCCGTTGGTAACTCGTGCTATCATTTTTGATATTTACTCAGCTGTTTTTATATACAAAATGAAAATGAAAAAAAAATCTAATCCAACACCTTTTGTAACACAGCCCTGGGCTTTGAACTTCTACTGACTGGTGAAGTTTGTAATAACCAACACCCAGCAACTAAGTGTAAAACCAGCCATGTTGTGGTAAGCTTTCTCTCTTGAGCAGTTTGGCACGTAGTCACAGAGTCACAGTAATAGTACTACGTCTAGAAGCCTCACTGTTAACAAATCCCTGCGAGGCATGCCAAACGTGCCTACGCTTGGCCATCTCCTTCTATCGCACGCGCATCACTCGCTACGCTACATCCTTTTCTATCGCATTGAAAGTCACCCGGCGAGTGAGTTGCCCCTGACGTAGTATTGAATTTCACATTGCTTGAAGATTATGAAGTAAATTATCACATTAAAGGTAACGCTGTCAGCTCGTCGCAAGCGCCATACAAAAACAATGAGCATTCGCGTGGGAGAACGTTACGACTCACAAACAACTCACCAAGCAAGAGGGTACAAATAACAAGTCTTATTATTGCACATAATAAGATCCTTATGCCCCAGGGCACAAGATCCAGAATCAAGTGGTCCGCTAAGATCGATGAAAGTAATAAGAAAGGCTGGAATATGTCGAGAGATCGAGATATCTCCGCTGTTAGTGGTCGGCTTGAGCAAACTCGCGATAAACGAAGATTTATTTAGCATTGGTCCACTATTTGTTTACGATATAACCGTGCGTGATTAGAAGCTGTTTTTATTGTTTTGTTCTGACGACAGTAAAATGTTAGAAGAGAAGGTGACCTTTATTAGTTGCTGTGGTGTTTTTAGTTGCTCTCTTTGTATGTTGGGTAGGTAAGCAATGACGTTTAATATTTTGAAAATTGGAAGACAGGCTTATTTGATATAACCTAAGTATCTACCTAATAAGATACGCTCGCAAGAAATACAGTGAAGCTGTCGGTTACAGTTAAAAGTATACTGATAGGAGGGTTTAGGCCGAGATTTACGGTATGCTAATCTAGTGTATAAACTTGTCATATATACCAAGTTTATGCGGCGGTACGTTGCTAATAAACTCCAAAAAATTTATTGTAAAATGATAAGCTGCAAGTATTTTAGTTGCCTCCCGTAAACCCCAAAAAGCAATAAAATTATTTTTTGTGCCCGGAGTTCTCCAAGAGATGAGAGATTAAATTGCAATGAATCGATGGGTAAGTAAATTAGACTAGGCACAGGACTGGAAAAGGCGTCTCTTAACAATGCAAGCGGCAAATCATGTAACAGTTTCTTAGTAACCTCTAAAGGGCTATCCAAAAATACCCCACACAACTACTTGCATTGAAAAAAAATTTTTTTTCGTCCCCTGCGCGGTGATCACATAACGTTTTCGACCGTTAGTACGATAGATTTAAATGTCAAATCCCATTTTAAAACTGTCATTAAATACGTACCAACGGTAGTACATATCGTTACGTGATTACCCCGCAGGTTACACGTATGGGGTGCCCCCCCCCTCCCTAAATTTTTTTTTTCCTTATATCACATCACATTTATATAGCGGTTCATAGAATACATCTTCCTACCAAATTTCATAATTGTACTAGGTACTTATAGTCTCCGAGTAAACCGGCTGTGACATACGGATGGACAGACAGACATGACGAAACTATAAGGGTTCCGTTTTTGCCATTCTGGCTACGGAACCCTAAAAACAATAATAATCGGACCTCTTTTAGAGCAACGATTTAAGGCGATTGATTGAAAGAGATGCGCGTATGTTTTTCGTACACGACAAAACGGGATGCAACACTCTCCGGGAATGGCTTTTTTAGACAAATCTCGATAAATATCTGACTGTGTGCAGATTTATTAAATTTCCTCTTGTCAGTACCTAGATGAGGCAAAATACTATCGTATTAACTTAATCGTGTCTTTTAATAATGCGTTGTTTTAGTAGGCTGAGTAAAAAAAAGGAAAATATATACTCAACTTTGGATTTATTTTCTATCGAGAAAATTTGAAGCAATTATGTTTCGGCTATTGTCAGTACCACAATCATAATTATATTCAATCATTATATATATGAAAATCAGTCCCTATTGTTTCTTCGTCTGGGCAGAACAGCGTTTCAAAGTTTTTAAATTTCTCAGTGTAGCGACTGTAGCGTCTTAAATGTACGACGAAAAATTTTGTATGGGCTGCTTCTTGCATTCTACTTCTTCCAAAATGGTCCTAGTCTAAATTACGCATCCTGCCTCACCGTTTCTAAGCATAAATATTCCACCAGCATTTTTGGTCTTCATCAGAATTTAAAAATATCGCGTAGGTTTTTCATAATATATAGCGTATGATATACAATTTCGCGTGGCATCTGCCCACATAATCCACCCGGACATGTCCTGCTTATAAATATTTCAAATGAACTCTCGTGTATACGTTTACTATAGGAATAACTCACGGAGTTTTGCTGATGTAAAATTATGCGTACTTGTGAGTAATGGCTTCGCACAGGCAAAATTATTTCATATCTCACATGGTAGGTACATAGGTAGTAAAAATGTTTTAAACACATACATATTTTTATTAAACGTCAACAGAATTTTGTCGCCCTAGGGTAATAAATGAACTCGATATTAGTAGAAACAAAGGTTTAAAGGTCCCATTTTTCGGTATTTCGTAAAAAAATTGTAAACGGTAGCCCATAGCAAAAAACGTTTTTAGGCATAAGTAGGTAATCTTCATAAAATTAACTACAAAGAAGGTTATATACACTTTTTCGCTAGGATTAATATTTAATGAGATTTTAAAGGGGGTAGGTAAATATTTTTATATCATAATTTAAATGGCTTCTCATTCCTTATTTTTTCAAAATTTTGTAAAATAAAAAATACTATATTTATTCAATGAACGAGCTCTACTCAACGGTACCCCACTTAATGGGCTAGGCAACATTTTTTTTCGCATCCCCCTTAGTTGTATGGGAGCTCCTCTTATTAATATTTTTTTACTTGTTTGTACAAAAAATTTCTCTCCGTGTAACATGATCTAGATATTGTGATTGACGATTAACCCAAGCCCAAACAAAGAGTATAATTTTATAGAATTCCCAATATTTCCATGTAAAGGATAATTTATTTTTAAATCTTGCGAGCATTTTATACATTCCCTTTTTTTTTGACATGGGTACTGTTTTATAAGATTTGACTATAGGTAGGTAGAGGGTAAAAACGTGTTATGGGCTGTTATGGGTAAAAGTTTTGCAACAGTAGCAACCAATTATTTAAACATATTATTTCAATGCTGCTAGAATTGGCACGAGAAATGAAATGCTACATGTACTGCCCTTTTTTTATTGAAGCATTATTAATATTAATCGGACATACCACTCCTAAGAAGGTACTCGAGTAATTACATAATACGCGGACCGCGGTAGAACAATAATTAACGTATTCTACTAGTTTTATTTAGCTGGCTGACTATTTAGATTTAGTAACATATAAGTGCAATGTCAGTGTCACTCAGAGGACAATGGAGAGGGCTATGCTGGGAGTTTCTCTGCGTGATCGGATCGCATCAGAAATGAGGCCATCCGTAGCAGAACTAAAGTAACCGATATAGCCTTTCGAATCGCCAAACTTAAGTGGCAGTGGGCGGGGCACATTGCACGTAGAACCGATGGCCGTTGGGGCCGAAAGGTTCTCGAGTGGCGACCACGGACCGGAAGGCGCAGCCCCCACAAGGTGGACTGATGACCTGGTAAAGGTCGCGGGAGTCCGCTGGATGCGGGTGGCGCAAGGCCGGTCATTGTGGTACTCTTTGGGGGAGGCCTATGTCCAGAAGTGGACGTCTTTCGGCTGATATGATGATGATGATGATGATGATGAAGTGCAATAAAATATATATAAGTAAATACTAATAATATAAACAATAATATAAACAACTGTTGTTGTAGGTATATTTTGCGGATCTATAACTTGGCTTTATATTTACTTTACTTACAACTCTCTAGTACTAACGGTTACTGGGGTAAGTAGCGGACGGACGGACAGTCGGACATGACGTGAATATATAAGGATTCGAAGTCCTGGTTTACTTAGGAACCCTAACTGCAAATTGATAATATTGCTGTCAAATTAATAGTTGAATGAATTAGCTTGATAAAATAATAATAATAATCCGCTAGATAATCAACAAAATTAAAAAAAAAAACTAGAAAATGTGTGAAGAGTTGAACTGGAAACTTGACTAAAATGTATCTAACTCGTAAACTAAGGATTTTATCTCACAATTACAAAGAGTTGTGGACACAAAGAAGTACATTTTGAAATGCATAGCCTGCCAAGGAAATCGAACGCTCGCCTGCCGCAGACATTTCTTGATTAATTAATTTCAGCCCAGCTGGTTCCATCCATAGCTAGAAGTTATACGCGCAGTGAGAGAAACACAGTAATTCAATTTATCTAATTGATGCGATGCCATTAATTATACATTCCCACCTATCCTCTTTACTCTAGTTGACCATGAGAATAGCGTAAAAGCATGTCGGGGGCAATGCTTAATTCATAAGAGGTTTAAGACGAGGCACCCGAAAAAAAATCCCACGGTTGCTCCGCCCATCACCCCCACCTGCCCGCCACCGCTAGCGAAACTCGTAGGCCACGCTCGCGCGCCGCGTACTGCTATTATTCTGAAACGTTGCGCTAAGAACAAAGAATGAATAGAGAAAATATATTATTTATTATTTTTGCAAACTGCTGGAAGTAATTAAAATAAGGGAACAAATAAAATGATCACCTAAATAACTTTTGATATCATCAAATTTTCGAACCCTAAAATAAGGTTGGACACTCAAAAAAATTTATCGATCAGCAATTCCGAATCACCAAAAAAATTCTACCTATTTTTGCAGCACTTGCACCTATTTTACTTATTGCGTTCCTATAAATTTATAATCGCATCAAAAAAATTGTCAAGTACCACCAAAAACACTAAACTACCACCTAATCTCATGCACCTTTTTTCATTAGAATTACATCCAAATATTATATACATCGCATGCTACATTTTAGTAAACAGTTACAAATTAATTGTTTTTAGCACTATAAATATTTCAGTTATTTCCAAAATGTTATAAATTAGAAAGTAAAATTTAAAATTAATTTAAAAAGCAACGCGCAATGTGGCTGTGTGAAATAATAACACGTATACTGCTATCTCACTCAATCAAATACAAAGAATTGTCTGAAGCATAAAACCTATTGATATGTCGTTAGAGTGAAAGGTACCTATTGCTGTTTCATTCTAACTACCTATTGCTGATGGTTTACAAACTGCAAGAAGTTTTTTTTTTAATGCGTTGACGTGAGCGCGTTTGATTGAAACCTTTTATTTGAAAATGAGTTTTGTTGATTTATTAAATTGTTAGTTTGTTATGAAAATGGATAAAGGTCCTCAAATGAGTTTACTTTATTAATATAGATAGACTTTCATGGAAAAATTAAAGGAAGTTAATAGGTAGAAATAGGTATAGGTAGGTTTAGGTTATGTTAGTTTTGCATCGGCCCGAAGGGCCAAAACAACTCAAAATAGGAGCTCCGCGCCAGCGGAGATCCGTCAATACTGTTCCAATCTCCACTAGTTTGAAATTAAAATAGCTATTTTTATTTCAAACTTCAACTTCTTAAAATCATTTAGCGCTGTCTTGCTCGCACGCGGTGCGAGGTGCGAGCGAGACGGACCGTATGGAAAACCGCATCAGTGTGCTAGCAATGAGGTTAGACTAGATTGGAACTGCTTTGCGCGTCGGACATTAAAAAACAATTGCCGCCTGAAATTTGGTGATCATGTAGTATTTCTGGGTATCGAAAGAATTATTTGGGTGTAAATAATTTTAATAGGATTACGAGCCCTGTAATATTTGGATGTAAATTATATGAAATTTGGTGTTTGAAATTAGGTGATCATTAAGTATTTTTGGGTAGTGACTAATTTATTTGGTAACAATTTAATTTATTAGGTTATCGACATGTTACTTCTTTGAGTTGCACTTTATATTTAAAAGGAGTTGAAAATTTGGTGCGAATCTAGTATTTTTGGTAATCAATGTAATTTTTTAGAGCATCATTCGGCAACTAATTTGGTGGTTCGTTAAATGCTACCCTTAAAATAATAAATCATTAGATTATTTATTGAATAGTGGTAAATAAAAATCTTTGTTTGAGCTTTTATTTAATATAGTATATTATTTATTATACATAATATGACACGCTTGAGAACGACTAAACCGCTTTGACTTTTTTTAATGTTCATAATCAATGTTTACATAATTTTTGACTACCTATATAATGAAACGTTTTATGTATTTAATTTTTATTAAAATTGATATTTTTTTACCTTTTTGTGGGTTTTAATCAATCAATCAAATCTGTTTTTCCTAATATAAAGTATTATAAAATATAGAATGACACTGGTGTTTCATTTTAACTGGATTTTGATATATCAAAGTACAAGATAATTGTAGACGATAGCTACAGTCCTAACTTCAATAGCTCGTGTCCGACGTTAATACGTAGGCATTCACTCGACGCTGGTGCACGGTTCAGGATCAGTGTGCGGTAGCGGCCGAGGAGAGCGTTACATATAGACGTGCGGGTTCTCTTAGCAGGGCAGGCCTACTAGGGGTTCGGGATCAGGATCAGGTTCTGGTTCTGGTTCGGGATCAGGTTCAGGTTCTGGATCAGGTTCAGGCTCGGGATCAGTAGGGTTTGTAGTTCGTAGCAGGGTTTCGTAGTAGGCAGGGGCGCGGAGTAACGAAACTACATAGACAAGTTCAGTACGTGTATTTACGGTCGATATTGACACAATACATTAATAATTCTCCTAGCTATTATCCCTAAACAGCGGTGGCTCTATGCACTTCCAAGGACCACAGGTAGTAGGTGCCTAAGAAAATACATCTAGCAATCGCTATGAGTTCCTTGTGAAATTAATAGGTCCGTGCAGAATCCGAAAGTATGGATGTCTGTCGTACACTACTAATCACTTGGATCGATGGTTCAGTTGGATCGTTTGGAACGTTTGTTGTTTGGAACTTTGGAACTGACAAACCTCGGTTCGGGCTCGGACCCCATTAAAACAATAAAAATCTTAACACCGCGATGTACAAATTAGTATGGAAAGTTAACGGTCGGAACAGCGACATCTACCAGGACATTGGGTAAGTATATTAGTATCGCTATTCAAAAAGGGATGGCGTTAGTAGTCGTCGGTTTCCCTTTTGACGGTTCTCCTTGGTAGGGTTGGAGCTGTCCGTAACAATAATTTACAAATTAAAGTGTTATGAATTAAAGTTACTTTTGTAAGTGGGTATGTCATATCCTGCCACATACTCCTAGTTACGTTTGGTGACCACACTCCCGCCGGGTTAAATAGAAAACTTTCTTAGTAACCTCTATATAATTTTTAAAGGCCTATCCAAAAATACCCCAAACAACTACTTGCATTGAAAAAAAAATTTCGTCCCCAGGTTAATTTTTTTTTCCTTATTTCACATCACATTCATATACGGCGGCATTTATATATAGCGGTTCATAGAATACATCTTCCTATTAAATTTCATAATTGTAGTACTTATAGTCTCCGAGTAAACCGGCTGTGACATACGGACGGACGGACAGACAGACATGACGAATCTATAAGGTTTCCGTTTTTGCCATTCTGGCTACGGAACCCTAAAAATCACGATATTAAAATAGAAATATTAGAATAAGACGATAAGTTTTAACTTAGGAAAAGTACATACAGTCGAGGTCATTAATATGTATACCCTTGTTTACCTAATCGAATGCGGTCGCCTACAATTTGTAAGCAAACGCAATCGATTAGGTAAAAAAGTGTACTCTAGACAAGCGGCAGCGTGTCAAACCAAGTAAAAAAAAAAGAACTGGTGACGCAGCGGCCGTGTGTTATATTACACTAACCATTTGGTGCCACTTTTGACCCTTACGTAACTCAAAATGTATTGAACGTACACATATGAAATTTGGTACGTTTATTAAGATCCTTAAGGCTAACTAGATTCGAAAATTCATGAATATAGCTCAATCGGTTCTTAAGACACAAACATCTAAAAATAGTTTTTTTTTCGACTAGGATGGATGGGTGAATAATCAAAAACCTAACCCACTTCCAGGTGACCTAGAAAGTTGAAATTTGGTATGGAGCTGGGTAAATGTATGGTTACGAACCTGACAAGACACATTGACAGTGTTTTTTTTACGATTTTAGTTGCGATAATCCATAAAGTTTGAATGCAAATAGGAAGATATACATTCCATCTGCATATTCTCATTCAAACTTTATGGATTATCGCAACTATATTTGAATAAATTCGTTATGTTGAGGCAGTTTATCTGAATGGCTAACTTACAGATATCCAGCAGCACTTTCGAGCACGTCCACGTGGTTTCTGGGATATGCAGCTTAGCACCACTCAGTCTGTTTCTCCAACATTTTCACACATAGGCACTGATTGTAGGACTGTCCAGGTTTCGAATGCTGAGATAATTCGACGGGAAATTCACGTATAATATTTTTAATCTGCGAGCGAGCGCGGAGCGGCCATCTGAATCGTATGGCGCGCAGAGAGTTTTTTTTTATCACACCAGGGGGCGTTACTGTGCCCCGGAAGGAAAGGCTTTGAGACAGCCGTAAGGTTGCCAGCTCAGAAAACTGATACAAGGAAAATTCATTCTTTACCAATCGTGTTGTCTTGTATGCAATAAGAAATTACTATAATCCTATTAAAGAAAATTAAGAAAGTAAAATTAATTCTACATCTGTTCCTCGTCGGAACATGCCGCTCACCTTAAAAGCACGTAGTGTCTTTTAAAAGAAACCATGCGAAAGTTTAACATAACAATGTAAACTAGAACTAAACTTAACTTATCTGCTAAAATAGTAAGGCTCGTAACGATACCATGTAATTATTCTAAAGGTAATGGACAGACTTTGACCACCGGTCGTTTGTAAAGTGTATCCCCACTTTTCAAAGTCACCACGCGAGTGACTTGGTCGGAGCCAGAATGCAACGCGTGAATACGCGCAAGTTTCCACTGCAATGGTGGTAGATGGTCATCACAAACCACCACAACAGTGCCTTCACGGATATTAGAACCGCGGTCTTTAAACCACTTAGTACTCTGTTGAAGTTGGTGTAAATATTCTTTACTCCACCTGGACCAGAAGTGTTGGACAGCTTGTTGTATCCAGCGCCAACGAGTAAGACGATTAGGGTTCTCATCCGTTAAAGAGACGTCGGGCAAAGCCGTTAAAGGTTCACCGATCAGAAAGTGAGCCGGACTAAGGGGGAGGGGGGAGGATGCGTCCGAACTTAGCACGCAAAGCGGGCGTGAATTTAAAACAGCCTCGATTTGACACGTGAGTGTGTGCATCTCATCATAGGTTTGCGTTCGTGTACCTACAACTCGATAAAAATGCGTTTTAAAACTTTTAACTGCCGCCTCGAATAGTCCACCGAAATGACTAGCATAAGGTGGCTGAAAATGCCAAGTTAATCCTTGTTTTAAAGTTTGTTGATTGAGAGCGCTCATTACCGAATCGTTACGTAAAAACGCATACAAATCTTTGAGGTAATTGTTACATCCCACAAAGTTGCGTCCACAATCCGTATAGATATCTGTACAATAGCCGCGTCGGGACGTGAAACGTCGTAAAGCCGCTAAAAAACCTTCTGTCGAAAGTTCGGAAACGAGTTCAAGATGTACGGCCTTAACGCTCATACATACGAAAACTGCCACATAACATTTTATTATTTTTGCGTTGCGCACCTTATTTGCGCGAACGTAGAACGGTCCACAGAAATCACACGATGATTTAAGAAATACGCGCGCGGGACGTAAGCGAACAGCGGGAAGGGCGCCCATTCTAGGCTGCACGCGGGTCGGGCGTGCCCGGAAACAAGGTATGCAACGATGTACTCGAAGACGCACAATGTCGCGACCTGATATAATCCAATATCGCTGTAAGAGCGAGTTTTGCACGCATTGCGGGCCGGCATGAAGCTCTTTGATATGAGCGTCATCAATAATAAGATTGGTTAACGGGTGTCGTTTAGGTAAAATCAATTGATGTTTGGACTCATAAGGTAAAAACGATTTATGAATGCGTCCGCCGACGCGAAGTAATCCGTCATTATCTAAAATAGGCGCGAGACGCCGCAAACGTAAGGAAGGTAATTGATTTGACAAAATGTGTTTGATGTCCTCGTTAAAAACATTTTGTTGCGTAATTAGGATCAGTCGATTCAATGCAAAATGATATTCTGGTACGGTGATGTACTCAGGAAACGAATGTACACGTTTTTTACATTTGTTATAAAATCGAAAAATTAGAGCTGTGACGCGAACTAATTTACCTAGCGATGAAAATCGCGTGATAAGGCTGTCATCCGAGCAAGTAGGTATTGTGGATACACATGCGCAATTATTAATTACGGATTCGGTTTTATTGCGTTTTTCTTCCGATGTATTTAATACGGGGTTTCGGACCGGCCAGGAGTCTTGACTATGTTGGAGCCATGCAGGACCATGGTACCACAAGTCGTTGTGCACCAGCGCTGCGGGGAGTAGGCCACGTGATGCCGGGTCGGCACTGTTATCAGCCGACGAAACGTGACGCCAGCAGCTCGCAGGAACGCGGGACAGAATCTCACTGGTGCGGTTCGAGACAAATGTTTTCCATTCGTGCGGGGATGACTGGAGCCATGCCAGCGCGACGGAGCTATCGGACCACGCATATACTTGGTCGGGGCGAATACGATCACTGTAAATGTGCATTACCTTTTCGATTAACTTAGATAGGATTAGACATGCCATCAATTCTAATCTCGGTATGGTAAGACAAACACGTAAGGGCGCGACGCGCGTTTTTGCTATGACCAAGTAAGTTTGAACTTTACCGTTTTTGTCAGTGAAACGTATGTAAACACATCCAGAATACGCAATTTGGCTCGCATCTGCAAATCCGTGAATTTGTATTGAATCAAAGTCCTCAGTGTTAAAAATGTGACGCGGAAACGACACTTGTGTCAAGAGCGGAAGCTCGTTGACGAAATTTCTCCATGAATTTACTACATCAATAGGTGGTTCGGCGTCCCACGAAATGTTAGCCAACCACAGCCTTTGGATCAAATGTTTGGCAAACAAGGTTACCGGAGATAATAACCCGAGCGGGTCGTATATTTTTGCAATTTCCGAAAGGATAGCACGCTTCGTACAAACCGTAGAAGTACTTTGTACTTTGAAACTAAACGAGTCGGATCCCGGATTCCATTGAAGTCCAAGGACTTTGACCCCTTTATCATTTTCCATTTCAGCAAAGTGGACAGGTTCACGCCGCTCACCGTGAGAATCCGGCGGCCGGGTTGCAGCGAGAATCGCTGGCGAATTGCTCTGCCACTTACGTAACTCAAACCCTGCTGTTGCGCAAATACCTATTAGCTCCTGCTGCAGAGCTAGGGCTGCCTCTACGGTGCTGGCACCGGTGACAATGTCGTCAACAAAGACGTCTGTTAACAGTACCGGTGCTGCTAGCGGAAAATGCTTAGCCTCGTCATGGGCTAGCTGTTTAATCGTGCGTAAAGCGAGGTAAGGGCTGCTTGAAATTCCAAAGGTGACAGTCCGAAGTCTGTAGTCACGAAGAGGTTTGTAGAATGTAGCTTTAGGCGGGAGGTGAAGAAAGAACACTTTGATAACTTTCACATGTCGCAGAGAGTTGTTGCACTGTTGGCTGACGAGTGTATAATGAGGTAACTTTCTAAGGCGCGCGCTCTATTTATAGGCGCGCTTATCCGCCAATGAACGTGTAGCAACTCAAGGCGGCTATGCCGTTTATTTAACCAATCAGTAATTCGACAGATTTGTACATGATATAGTTATTCAAATAATATTATTGAGTTACAACAGTATTTCGAGGTATGGATGTGCCATTCCAACCTTTATGACGGTTATTGCCGTTTCCTGCCTAAGGTTTGTCTAAAACTGGTACTTGTATTTATATTGACTTTATTAATTATTCATTCGACTATCGAGTACTAATGCACCAGCTTCATAGAGGAACGTCACCTGTGTATGATACGGCGGAGGTAAGTAAACAAGGTAAGTATTTTACGATTTATTAGTTTACAATACGATTGACTTAGGTTAGATTAAGCTAGATTTACACATTTAAGATATTTACAGCAACTTTATTACAGAAAAAGATTCTTATACTAAACACATTATTCAGCTTAACCTAATGAAATGTGAGCTAATCTCGACATTCCGCCCCACGTGTGCAAACACCATAAAAATAGGAGAGATTATATACATGATTAACTTAAGACTATGAGACGGGAGGCTGGACGGCGTATGAGGCCCGCTGCTGTGCGGACTTCGGTGACTCTGACTTTGCCGTCTGGGCCTGGGTATACACGGGTTATCTCGCCTCGCGGCCATGCGCCGCGTGGCATCGTACCGTCCACTATGAGTACCACATCTCCTATCTTGACGTTTTGGTGCGTGGGATCGTGACTGTTACGGGGTCGCAGCGTCTGCCGATATTCGTTGGTCCATCTAGACCAGAATCTGTCGGCCAGTGCCTGCGCCGTCTTCCATGATTTTTCGTCTATTTTGTTATCGCTGAATGTTCCGAAGGGTGACATCGCGTTCGACCGCCCTAATAGAAAGTGGTTAGGGGTCAGGGCTTCCTGTCTGTCGTCCAGTCGCACGGGAATTAGCGGCCTGGAGTTAACCACATGCTCGGCCTCTAGTAGCAGTGTATGCAGGACTTCGTCCGGTGGATGCCTCTCCTTGAGTGTGACGCGTAAAGCGGATTTGACCGCCCCAACTAGCCTCTCCCAGGCGCCTCCGGCCGATGGGTTGCCTGGGGGGATCTTTTTCCACACTATAAGTTTCGCTGTGACGAATTCTTTTATCTCGTTATCGGCGGCCTCTACTGCTTCGGCTATTTCTCTTTCAGCCCCATAGAAACAAGTTGCGTTGTCTGTGTAGAGTACAGTCGGCTGGCCGCGGCGGGCCATCATCCGTCGGAGCGAGAGTATCATCGATGACGCGGATAACGAGGGCACGAGTTCTAGGTGTACAGCACGAGTGGTAAGACAGGTGTAGAGTGCTACCCATCTCTTTTCATGTCTTCTTCCAACAGTCACTTGTACTGGTCCCATATAGTCGCAGGCCGTAGCTGTGAAGGCGGGTTGATTAGCTAGCTGCCTTTCTCTAGGTAGGTCGCCCAGGGGGATCTTAGTGGGTACCCCCCTGTACACGCGGCACCATTGACATTTGTTACTAAGGTACCGTACGGCCCCGCGCAGTCCTATTATGTGATATCTTTGATTGATCTCGTTCATGACAATAGCGTGATTTGCATGATTAAACATCGCGTGGTAGTGTGCAATGATTAATCTTGTCAGTGCTTCTTTAGCGTGTAGGACTGGCGTGCACTGGTCTCTGTCTAATCTTCCATCTAATTGCAGGATACCGTGTTTGCTGATCTTCACCGCTAGTTTGTTCAGTGACGATTTCTTCGGAGTACGCCGCCCAGCCTCAATTGTTACAATTTCATCCCTAAACGATTCCCTCTGACTTCGTTTAATTAACAAAAGTTCGGCGATTTTGAGCTTATCGTTTGTTACGAGTGGGTTTGACGCTTGACCGTGTGCGGCGGCCTTGAAAGCTTCCGCGGCGACTAGGACGCGGGCGGACGCGCGCAGCAGGCGAGAGTACTTCGAAAACCTACTCACATCTGGTAGGTATGGAAATTCGTCGCGTTTTACTACCACGTTCACTGGCTTAGCCGTGCGCTCCTCGCCCGTCGGCGCGAGGGGCGCATTGCTCTGTTTTTCTACTGGCCAGTGCTCGGGTTCCAATAGGATAAAATCGGGGCCGCGAAACCATCGGTGATCTGCGTTAAAATCCGCGGGAATATCGCGCGTCGCGTCGTCCGCGACGTTAGACGCACTAGGGACCCACCTCCAGTCGCTCGGGGATGTGGTGTCCTCAATTTCCGATAACCGATGCGCTACGAAACATTTAAAAGTTCGCGGGTCCGACCTTATCCACGCGAGTACCGTTTTAGAGTCCGTCCAATAAAACGATTTTTCTATCGTATAGCTCGACTCTAATTTTACCGATTGCGTGAGACGGCTCGCCATAGTAGCCGCCTGTAGTTCGAGCCGCGGGATACTGACATTCTTCAGCGGACACACGCGTGCCTTTGCCGCGACCAATGTGGAACACCGTTTGCCTGTATCGTCTGTTCCTACCATGTACACGGCGCAGGCATACGCGTTCTCGCTCGCATCCGAGAAGGTATGTGTTACGACTGTTCTACCCCGCGCGGGTACGTACCGTTGTACGTGTATATCATGCAAACTTCTCATACCGTTTACGAACGTTAACCATGCCGCGTGATCGTCGCGCGTGATCTGCGTGTCCCAGTCGATCCCGGTTCTCCATATCCTTTGAATCAATACTTTACCCGTCACGGTAATAGGAGATATTAGCCCGGTAGGATCGAAGAGACTCATCACGCCCGCGGTCACTTGGCGTTTCGTAGGCACTACGCTGCCGTCTAAAATATCGCTCGGCGTGTTCCTGAAATTCACGTTGAAGCCTAACGTGTCCGCTCTGTTATTCCACAGCAAGCCTAGCGTGCGCTCACATTCGTCGCGGCCTATCTCAGAAACATCGCTCTTTAGCACGTCTGTTACGCCGTGTAACACCTCCGGCGCGTTCGAGGCCCAGCCGCGCAGGGTAAATGAGGCTTTATCGAATACCTTCATCATATCGTTTACCAGCTGCGTCGTCTGTACCGGGTCGTCGAAACTAGCTATCAGATCGTCTACGTAAAAGTTTCGTAAGGTCGTATCGTATACTAGCGGATATTGCTCAGCGTAGCGCTCTGCGTTTTTATTTTTAACATAAATCGCGGTCGTGGGTGAAGAGCTGGACCCGAAAATGAGACTTGTCATTCTGTATTCCTCTACGGGGCCCGACCGCCTCTCCCCCCTCCATAAAAAACGTAGGGCGTCGCGATCTTGCTCTATAATTTTAATCTGTAAAAACATCTCTTTTACGTCCGCTATTACGCCTATTTTGCCTTCTCTAAATCGAATCAGAACGCCGAATAGAGACTGCAGCAGGTCCGGTCCCGACAGAAGCGCGTCGTTCAAGCTTTTGCCGGCGGTTCGGCATTTTCCGTCGAAAACTAATCTTACTTTTTGTTTAGCTTTGTGGATCGTGTGGAAATGGGGCAAATAGAAGCCTCTGGACGGATGTATGGGCGCGTCTATTTTTTCCGCGTATCCCTTGTCTAGCAGATTTTTTATTTGCTTCGAGTATTCTGCCTTTATGGATTCATCTTTATCTAATTTACGCTCGAGCGTGTGAAGCCGCTTGAGCGCCTGGTCCCTATTATTCGGCAGAGACTCGTTGTCCGATTTCCACAATAATCCGGCCCTATACCTATCTTGACCGGGTATAGGTTCACACGTACGCTCTAGGATTTCGAGCGCGCGTCTGTCGGGGTCGGCCTTAGGGGTTTTAGGTTCCACGCCTAGAGGTTCGATGCTAAAGTGCTGTTTAATTAAGTCGTAAGCCTCTTGGTCGTTACGCAACGTTAAATGATTAATTAAACCGCTTGGCTTGCGTGGCCTATCTAGTTGCCCGTGTAAAACCCACCCCAATTTCGTTAGCGAGGCTACCGGCAAGCTGTTCCCATTGCTGATAAGCTGCCTCGTTACGATAAGGTGCCAGTTGTCTTGGCCGATTAAAACCGTAGGTACCGCGTTCTCGTAACATAACTCGTCCCGCACATCCTTCAGGTGCGGGCACTTATCTAGAACATCCCTAGATACGGTCTGCGGACTTAGGTTTAATCGGTCAATCGTGTACGCTGACAACTTTCCTAAGTCGCGGGATAGCTGTCCCCTTATCGATACGTCTACCCTACACGAATCATTATCGGACACCGTGTTTCCCCCTATCGCGCCTAGCGACAGCTGCTCGCTGTCCGTACGTGGCGAGATTTGGTCAGCTACGTGCCTCTCTATGAGGCTGAGGGATGAACCTTCGTCCATTAATGCATACGTACTTACTGTACCTAGCGTGCCGGTTAGTTCCACGGGAACCACCTTCAGGTAGGTTTTCGCGTCGTTAAGGTGATTAATCGATCCTACATTCCCGCGATTACTATCCTCGCGCTTAAATCCGTGCAGCAGGGTGTGATGCGCAGCCTCGCAATCCCCCTTGCCGCACGGGTTGTACGAACACTTGTACGTTTTAACATGACGCGTACCTAGACATCGATAGCAAAGTTTAAATTCTTTGGCTTTGCTCCATCGCTCGTTCACGGAAAGCTTAACGAAGTCGGCGCAGCTCGCGATCGCGTGTTCACCATTACACATGTGACATCGTTTGCGCTCCGGGTCCCCCGGCACTGTCGCCGGGGGGCGTGGCCTATTTTGCGCTGTAGGTTTCCTCGGTGGCTTGCCTACGTATGCCGCCTTGGGTTTCGAGTGATGCGGTTTTTTCTCCCGATAGTTCTCCGTGTATGAATCCCTATCCCTACTAGGTGAACGCGATTGCGAGCGATACGCATTGTGTACGGTCGCGTGCACGTTATGTCGAGGCCTCGCGGTTGGCCTCCGCGCCCCAGATGCGTACGTCAGTCCCGCGGCCTTACTACTATCCGACAGGAATTTGGAAATTGCTACTAATCCCGGTGTGCTCGCGTTAGCTACCCGATATTTATTCCATTCGTAGCGCATCATAGGATTCAATTTATCTACGAGTCGGCTTACTAGTTCCGGCGCTAGTAAGTACTGCTCCTGCTTCAACGATTTTATAGTAGCCACGACGTTTGCTACTTGACCCGCGAACATGGTGATGTTAGAATTGTCCTCAGCAAGTTTAGGCAATCTCCTCACTTCTTCTATCTCGGCTAACACTATAGCCTCGGAGTTTCCGAAGTGCATTTCCAACATGTCCATGATCTCGAACGGGTCGGGTGAGGTGTATAACAACGCTTTTACTGCATATCTCGCGTCACCTCGTAATGCGCGCCTAATACGCCCGACGTTGGCTACGTCCGAAAATGAAGATTCCGTATCGTAGAATTCCGCTTTAAATGCTATCCATTCTGTAATCGATCCGTCGAAGCTAGGTAGCTCGGGGATATGCCTGTGAGGCGTGTACTCGGGCTTACTGCGCGTGATCGCAGTTTCTAAACGAGCCGATAGCAATTCTACGTCTTTATTTTCGAACTTAACCTTGTCCACGGGCACACGTTTTGCCGGCCGCGGTGCCGGCCGCTCTTTCGATTTAGTGCGCACTACTGTATGTTCGATGCGATTCTGTTCCTCGATCCAACCTTCGAGGCGCCCCTCTGTCGCGGCGGCGGGAGGGGGCGCGGGGTGAGCCGGCTCAGCTACTGCCGGTTCTTCCCTGGCTACAGAACCACATTCGGATTGGGCGGCCTCAGCCCTGGCTAGTTCAAGTCGGCAATGGGCGGCTGCGGCCTCCGCATTAGCCCGTGCTAATTCCGCGTTACGCAAAGCTACTTCCGCACGTAAGATACTAAGTCGCGTCGAAACCCCCTGAACAACGGTGGGGGGTACACTAGGTACTGGCACGACCGTCTCGTTTAAGTTGTGCACGGAAGCCCTATCCTGCTCGCGCCCGTCCACGTCGTTCGGTTTTTCCGTGTTATTTGACATGTCGCTGTTGTCCGTCCGCGTCACTTCACTACTTGTGTTCGTCGTTGTACCGTCAGTATTACTCGTCCCGGTCGCAACGTCAGTACCGGTCGAGGTGCTATTAGTGTGGCCTCCCGATGAGGATAACGGCGTCCATTTACCACTGCGTAACACACGGTAATCGCTATCGCTCATACTGCACACGTGGAGCCTATCTAATAACTATTGACGTACCTAACACAATAAAACAAATGAGTGATCAAACAGCGACAAATATAAAACAAAATTAACACTTCAGCATAAAAGAAAAACACAAAAACGACAACGCGGTAATTTAAAACACATCAATCAACTAATACTTGAACTATTCATTCGCAATTAACACTGTAAACATCCCGTGATTCTAACACTCATTTGAACGAATACGTGGCACTTAATTAACACTTTCACGGCAATTTACACTTCACAAAAACACTGTAACGTTCCTCCGTCCCTATGCGCACGCGCTTGCCCCCTGTATAGGCCTGCACGACGCTGCCTACTGGTGCCCTAGGGCCTAGCCGGGTTGCTACCACGGGGAGCCGGCTAGGATTTAGGAGGTTTAGGGGGAGCTGCTCTGGCAGTGACACTACAGATGAGTGAGCGCCCACCGCTGGCTAGGAATTGCCAAACGGCTGCACCGGCCTGGTCTCTGTCCGTTAGACGGCATAGAGTCCCTCACCACCTGTAGCGTGTACCAGCACACACAGCCGAGCAAGACGAACCACCACCGTGGCGCGGTGTACACGCTCGAATGCACACGAAGACCCGGAGCCCAACGAGCCCGCGACACTACTTGGCACCGTGAGGGTAATGCCCGGGGAGGGTCGGAATGTCGCCCAGGATTCGCTATCACTAAGACTGCGTCACCCGCGTTACTTTTCCGTCTACGTGGATAGCCATAGGCCTTCCTACCGTAGAATAGCTAGCGGCGGCTAGCCCAACAAGATTTTCGCCCTTGCGGACTACTCTGTCTCGTTTACGATTGAACGTCTGTGACAGTTCTTCTTTCTTCTTTATTCTTTCTTCATAACTGCTGGCCCGCTGATATTCGGCTGCTGAAGGACCATTGTAGAATGTAGCTTTAGGCGGGAGGTGAAGAAAGAACACTTTGATAACTTTCACATGTCGCAGAGAGTTGTTGCACTGTTGGCTGACGAGTGTATAATGAGGTAACTTTCTAAGGCGCGCGCTCTATTTATAGGCGCGCTTATCCGCCAATGAACGTGTAGCAACTCAAGGCGGCTATGCCGTTTATTTAACCAATCAGTAATTCGACAGATTTGTACATGATATAGTTATTCAAATAATATTATTGAGTTACAACAGTATTTCGAGGTATGGATGTGCCATTCCAACCTTTATGACGGTTATTGCCGTTTCCTGCCTAAGGTTTGTCTAAAACTGGTACTTGTATTTATATTGACTTTATTAATTATTCATTCGACTATCGAGTACTAATGCACCAGCTTCATAGAGGAACGTCACCTGTGTATGATACGGCGGAGGTAAGTAAACAAGGTAAGTATTTTACGATTTATTAGTTTACAATACGATTGACTTAGGTTAGATTAAGCTAGATTTACACATTTAAGATATTTACAGCAACTTTATTACAGAAAAAGATTCTTATACTAAACACATTATTCAGCTTAACCTAATGAAATGTGAGCTAATCTCGACAAGGTTCTTCGGGCGACTGACGCCAAAGGATGCGCTGAAAATCTCTATCACATTCACGCACAAGAATATTGCGATACATCTGTTTGATATCGGAACAAAATGCAATGTTATGCACTCGAAATTTCAGAAGCACGTCGACGATGTCTAAGTGTAACTTAGGACCTGTCAATAAGGTATCATTTAGCGAGTAACCACTCGTAGAACGGCACCCAGCATCGAAGACAATACGAGTCCTGGTAGTTTCGCTCGAAATTTTCTCGACGGAATGCCAAGGGATGTAGTAACTCGCGCCAGCGGGGGGGTTATCGTCCGCGAGCTCCATGTGGTTGAGATCCACGTACTCTTGGAGGCACGCGTGGTAATCCGCTTTCAACCGGGGGTTACGTTCTAGACGGTATTCCATTTTATGGAATCGTGCTAGAGCAATTTGCCGAGACTCGCCGAGGGGCGGTGCGTCGGGCTTGAACGGCAGAGCGACCACGTATCGCCCTGTCTCATCACGTGTTTGAGTCTTTTGAAAAAAGGCCTCGCATAACTTCTCATCGGGAGCGTAACTCCGCATCTCTGGAACTGACTCCAGCTCCCAGAATGTTTGAAGATTGTCGTTGTCAAACGAGCTAAAACATGTGTGGAGTGGAGTCGAAACATTCGCATTAGAAGTCAATTTACCTAATAGTAAATAACCGAAAACACTGTTCATTGCGATGGGCGTGCCGGGTTTACCCGTGACTACGCCATCACGTAAAATATGGGATAGGATATCCGCACCTAGCAACATTTCAACAGGTTGAGGTTTATGAAATTCTGGGTCCGCCAAGGTTAGTCCCTGTAAATGCGGCCATTCGGCCGGCGCTAGTGGAGCACTAGGCATTTTAGGCATTAATTTAGGCAAAATAAATGCTTCAACTGGAATAACCGGCTGTTGTTTGCCCTTAGGCGTAATAGTACAAGAAACTGTACCTCTTGGTACCACCGGTTCCGCATCCCCAATACCTAATATCGGAGTCCTAGATTGCCGTCGCGGCAAATTCAAACGTTGAACACACGACTCCGATATAAGTGATGCTTGAGAACCACTGTCCGCTAGACAACGTATTGTGGCATAGGTATTGCCTTCTAAACAAATATCAACTAAAACAGTCGATAATAACACCGTACTGTTCGGTTTATCTAAGTTTTGCGCGTTAGTTGCGTAAGAATGTTGAACTATTCCACAACTATCTGGCTGCTCCGTAGGAGCGAGCGAGGCAGGAACAGGTTTCTCAACTTCACTTATAACCGGTAATGAATTGGCGGTCGTAGATAATAGTAGATTGTTAACCAAGGGCTGAAAGCCACCCATTTCTGCCGAGATATTTTGGCGCTCGAACGAAGTGAGAGCGCCAATAGTTAGAGGCTGAAATGGGTGGTTTCACCCGAGTTAAACACTCTGCTTTTCATTTTGAATACGAGGAAAGTAAAATAATTAAAAATAAAAAAATATTTGTGGACAAACTTACACTAAAATCGACCTAGTCCCAAACCAAGCAAAGCTTGTACAAACGCGACGATATACATACATGGATAAATGCATACTTGAATACATAGAAAACACCCACAACAATTTTATTATACGTGTCCATCACACAAATAAATGCCCTGACCGGGAATCGAACCCGGGACCTCCAGCTTCGTAGACAAAAAAAAATCAAATATGCACATTTTCGTTTCATTTTTCACAAAAGACAAGATGTAAAACAATATTGACATGATCTAAAAATTAGGAACTGTGTTAGTTGCAACGCGAAATACTTGTACAAACAACGCGAAATTCAATAACAATAGAAATATGTACAAACATTTTCTGAATCAGTGAAAAAAACATTTTGGCGGGAACTGTTGGTTGACTGACGTTAATGGTGTTTGTGTATGGACCATTTTATCCATTTATTTTTAATAAAAAAAAATCGGCTTACGCTCAGACTAATGAGACTCGACATCAAATAATAATACCTACTGAACGAGATGGTCATATACAACTTTATATAAGAGCGACAGAGAGTGACATATGATTTGTTGTTCTTATCATAGTTTCCCTTTTTTTATCTGCCACAAACAGTGATATTACTTTTGACTGTGGCAAAAAATTAAGGAGCTTGTTTATGGTAAGCAGTCAGGCATTTGAAAAAGTATAGGATCTCTGTAGAATCTGTACTGAAATTGAAATTATTTATTTTGCAAGAACATACACGGGTGTTAAGATTACATGTCAGCGAGATATATAAATATTTGTCATGAATGTATGATCCGCCACAAAATGGCATGCAAAAATTACAGTAATAAGCTGGTTTAAAATGTCAGATTATCAAAATATTCATTTAGATTATAAAATGGTCTAGTAAGCAAATATGATTTTAATTTTTTACAAAATTCGTTCATATTATTAGATTGTTTTATGTCATCGTTTAAGAAATTATAAATTTTAATTCCATTATATTCCAGACTTCTTTTATAATGTATATAATTTTTTGAATTAGGTAGTTGAATGTCAGAGTTAGGTCTTAATCTAAGTGGTCTATATCTATTGTTAGTGTTACATGTAAATCGAGACTTATTTTTATGAACAAAAATACACACTAAATATATGTAAAGCGATATCACTGTCAGTATTCCATGTTGCACAAAAATGGGACGGCAATGTTCGAGCGGCTTTGCCTTGTCAACATACCTAACAGCTTTTTTCTGTAAAATAAGAACAGGTTTCACGTGAACGCTGTTACCCCAAACCTCAAGTCCGTACCTTATTAAGCTTTCGAAATATGCAAAGTAAACTGTCCTAAGTGCAGAGGTGTTTAGCGTTTTTGATAGGTTTTTCAAAGCGTAACAGGCACTGGCCAATTTTTTTCTTAACGAATCTATATGGCTTGACCAACGTAGTTGGGAATCTAAATCTACACCTAGGAACTTAACATTATTGGCTTTTACTATGTGGCTGTATAGGTTAGTGCCGTTGCCCAATTTAACTCCGATTCACCATACAATTTTTTTTTAATACTTTTCTGCTCTAGAGCAGAAATGGACCACTTTCAGCACGCTACTTAGATGAACAATGACCCACTTTCAGAGTATGAGAAATGAAAATGTATTAAACTATGGTGTTTCTTATTACATTTCTGACACCTAAAGTTCGACTTACAACTGTTTACGTCGTGTCCGGGACACAAACAATTGTAACATACGTTTTTAGTTTGTACAAATGAGAATCTATCTTGCGGGGCCAGATCCAAGAATTCTAAACATTTGTTTAAATTGTGACCACCTTTGCACTTCAAGCAAGATCGAACCTTATTCGTATGGACATAAGGTCGACTTTGGTCTGGAGCTACACTTGCAGCAAAAACACGCTTGGAGTTTGCTTGACCTTGACCCATAAATGCATTACTTCTATTAGTTAAGGAATTATTTTTCGTGGACTGTGAATTGTTTACGGTGATCATTTGTTCGGCCGACAGTTCGCGTTCTAGGAACGTAATCAAAGTATTTACTTTAGGTATTTCACCTGGATTAGTCAATGAGCGTTCGTATTCCTTACGTGTATTGATTGGAATTTTACGCAATAGTAAATTTAAGAGTACGAAGTCCCATTGGCTAACAGGAAAATCCATTACTTCTAGCGCTTTTGTGTTTTCATAGTAAACATTCAATAGGTTTCTTATCGCCACAGCTGACCGGCCGGAGCAAGTTTCAATGTCAAACAAGCGATCCAGGTGCTGTGTTGCAATTATGCGTTTGTTGTCATAACGGGATTTCAATATACCTAACGCAACTGTATAGTTGTCTTCCGTTATAGGAATCGATTTAATTAAATTGTGTGGTTCGTTTTTAACCGAAAGAAGTAAATACCTAAATTTCTCTACGTCCGTATAGGCATTGTTGTGGTGTACCAGCGATTGAAATAAATCGAAAAAGGCAGGCCAACCCGTCGGGTCGCCGTGATATTCGGGAAGTGACAATTTTGGTAGATTACGACGATCGGTGGTCAACGCGTCGTGCGGGATATGTACTCGGCTGGCGCGCCGCTTTTCTTCATCTACCTCCTTTAAATTATTTAAATGCGTAACTATCGCGTAATACGCATCATTGAAATCGTTACGAATCTTAATATTCGCTTCTTTATTGAACGATTGCGATTTAATTAATGCTTTTTCAATTTTAGTTTGTAGTTTGGTAAACTTTCGCTGGTGCACGGTTAAGTCTTTTGTTCTAGAACGAAATTGTTCGATGTTTGTCGCTGCGAATTGTAATGTTCTATTTAATTCGTCGAGAATTAAATCTCTTTCAAAGATGTCTTGTGTAATACACGACGTATCGACTTCATTATTGCCATCACTCGGATTTGGTGCCATTTTGCGAAGACAAAGATGGCGGATATATGACAATGTGAATTTGAATTACGAACGTGTTAGAAATGGGTACGTAATACCGCAAAACACTAAATACAAGACAACAACAACCTGGTAAAGAATAATCCGGATCGAACGGATCAAAAAATTATGTTGAGGCAGTTTATCTGAATGGCTAACTTACAGATATCCAGCAGCACTTTCGAGCACGTCCACGTGGTTTCTGGGATATGCAGCTTAGCACCACTCAGTCTGTTTCTCCAACATTTTCACACATAGGCACTGATTGTAGGACTGTCCAGGTTTCGAATGCTGAGATAATTCGACGGGAAATTCACGTATAATATTTTTAATCTGCGAGCGAGCGCGGAGCGGCCATCTGAATCGTATGGCGCGCAGAGAGTTTTTTTTTATCACACCAGGGGGCGTTACTGTGCCCCGGAAGGAAAGGCTTTGAGACAGCCGTAAGGTTGCCAGCTCAGAAAACTGATACAAGGAAAATTCATTCTTTACCAATCGTGTTGTCTTGTATGCAATAAGAAATTACTATAATCCTATTAAAGAAAATTAAGAAAGTAAAATTAATTCTACATCTGTTCCTCGTCGGAACACGTTACATATAAGTGCAGCGGGTCAAACGCTCGTGGTCCTTACCCATTAATGACCTCGACTGTACCTTCAAAGGAAATTCGTTTTCTCCTAATTCTTTCTCCGAAGAAAGAATCAGAAACTGTCTAGACCGATCTAGACAGTTTCTGCTTCGACATAATGACACCAGCAGCGGTTGACGAGACTGAAGGTTGATTGTTATGCTCAGTTAAAGAAATCTTTTCTCTTCTTCTAATAAAAAGAGCGGCCAAGTGCGTGTCGAATCGGGCACAATGAATGGTTCCATACCGACACCTAGCAGTCCACTTTTAAAAACACTATTTAATACCTTGAATCAAAAAAGGTCGTATCTTCATAGGGAAAGTCACGGCACTTACGTCCTTTTGTTTAGGCAAAACAGTTTTTCAGTGATAAACTCAAAAATCCTTAATCCCATCTTGTTCAAACCAAAAATCGTTGAAAGTACTTATTAATGTACACCACCTCAATTTTTTTCAGAATTTTAATCTTCATAGTTTGGAAATTAGAGGGGTGGGGACACAGTTTGTATAAGATAAGATTTTATTGCCAAACAAAGAACAAAAATACAATATCTCACAAACAATTGACTTAAATTTAAAACTTTTTTAGTAACCTCTATATTATTTTTAAAGGCCTGTCCAAAAATACCCCTCACAACTAAGTGCATTGAAAAACAAGTGCGAGTCGAGTCGGACTCGCGCACGAATTATCTTCTAAAAACTGCAAAAAAAATCACGTTTCTTGTATGGGAGGCCCCTTAAATATTTATTTTATTCTGCTTTTGAGTATTTGTTGTTAAAGCAGCAACAGGAATACATTATCTGTGAAAATTTCAACTGACTAAGTATCACGGTTTTTGAGATAAGGTCTGGTGACAAACGGACAGTGGAGTCTTAGTAACAGGGTCCCGTTTTACCCTTTGGGTACGGAACCCTAAAAAAAATGTATCCCCCGGTTACATGTATGGGGTGCCTCCCATAAAATATTTTTTTTTCCTAATTTCACATCACTTTTATGTAGCAATTATTAGAATACATCCTTCTACCAAATTTCATAATTGTAGTACTTATAGACTTTTATGGACAGAATAGTCGACCAAATAAATCTAAAACTGTCAATGGCGACTCCATCAGTTTTTGTTCTACTGTGCTCGGTTCGCTTTCATTTACGAAATTATTAATTTCATCCAATTGTTTGTCTGTTTCATTATCATGGTTCAAATTTGTTACTATAGTATGCAATAAGTCCGATATTATTTTATAATAACGTTGCTCGGTGGGTAATCAACGTAAGCGCAATTTAGACACACATCCGTCGTCGGCAAAAATCCCAGGCGACTGAAGGCGGAGTCTTGATGAGACAGCGTCTATTGCTTCCGCGCGCAAAAAAAGAGACGAAAGACAGTGATGCCGCTCATGAACACAAAGGCGTATGCGGCATAAGTTCCGAAAGTATAAAATAATTCATATAAAATAAACTATATGATGAAATAAAAAGATTTATCCCAGTTCGGTAGAAAGATAGTATTACTGTCGTTTCTGAAAATTTCAAAGGATGAATGCTTATAGTTCCGGAATGATTAGCAAAATAAAATAAAAATGGACACTAGTTTGGAATGAAAATCTATCGAGAAAATTTTCACTGATCTTGTTTTCCTATCCCAGTTCGTTAGAATATATAATGAAATATAACATACTGAAATTTTATTCTCGTAGTTTACCTGGTTTGCTTACAATATCAATTGGAAAACTACCAAAAAATCTAAAGCCTCGTCTTAAATTTAAACCGAGCTGACATTTCGCATCGACTGAATTTGAATTTTCAGTGATACTAGAATAGGGACATAATCAAATTTGACATTTGAATTTTGACAGTTTTGTATGACGTTTAATATTATAACATTAAATAGGAAATTATAATGAAAATTAAATTACTGCTGTAGCCTTAGCCACAGATAAGAAAATTGTCATTAATACATTAAATGTTGAAAAGAGTCATTTTCTACGGTTTCCGAACGCATATTAGAGGATTTATGATGTGTAGATAATAGTAGTTTATGCAACCACTACATAATGAGAGGCATTAAAAAACGAGCGTGGTTTCATGAAACAGCTGAAGGCAAGTTTCATAATAAGATCACACGAGTGTTTTAATGCCGAATTATTACAGTTGCATACCTACACTACTTTAACTACATCCATATATATGAAATCCTCTTTGATGTGTTTCATGCGGGGGCGTTGAGCCGGCGTGCGCAATGTTTGATGAGACAGCCCGGCCCGCAGCACCCAGCGGCAGCGCGCGCGGCTGTGCTGTACTGGGCGGAGATGGCCATAATGGTTCAAGTTATGATTTTGTAATGGCCATCTCCGCCCAGGGTCGGCGCGCGTCACGGTATATTGTAAAGCTGATCCTTACCCACACTTTTTGAGCACATTATATGGGTGTTGATAAAATATATAACACATTATTATTTCATTATTATTATAATTTGTAATTTAGTTTGTAATGTATTTAGTATGGATCAATGTTATCTGAAAATAAAATTATTTGATTTGATTTGATAACGGGTTCAGAGGACGTAGACATGTTGCGGTGACTATTACTAACGAGTACGAGTAGGCCTATGCAGAGCTCGGAAAGGATGTGCTGTTTTGAGTGTGCAGAATCTACGACGTACCTACGTACGACGTATCTACTTCTTTAATGGTAGTTTCCAAATGTGTAATTGAATTAATAATGAAATTACTTAATTTAGGCTTCCTTTCTGCTACGAGCTTTACGTAGCCGTTAACTACTGTGAATTAGAATCTACGGAATGTGATTGGTTTTGTTTTGTTTTCATATTTATTTTCAGGATGTATCCATTTGAATATCAACACATGATAGTAATGACTAGAGTACTAACATCCTTTCTGAGTGAAGGGAGCAGGTCTCGGTATAAGGAAAACGCCTTCATATAAATTTAAAATAACTATATTTCCACTTTTCCTAATCTAGTTCTTTTACAGAGGATGCGTTGCGTGTCGCGGTTAACGTCCAACTCGCTCTTCCTTTTCTACCTACATATCTCAAAATACTTATTCTACCTACATTTAATACATATGGATATATATCTTAATGTACGGTATCGTACACTGAGCTCTGCTAATATGACAACACCTCATGATCACTCCTTGTTACTACATCTCATGGTATACTTCCCTGATATAGTGACATTAAATTAAATGTGCATGAGTCATACGCACTCACTTCCATCCGAGCTAAGCCTAAAGCCCCTGGCTTAGATGCGTTAAAAAATCTCAGCACAGGCCTACCGTTTAACTTAGTAGTAAGAAGGGAGATGACAAAGGCTAGCGAACAGGGGAGCGGGACAGGAGCGCTACCGCGAACCACAAACGAAGTTTTTCCTCTCTGTCGCACTTATGGGCAAATTTGCAAGTGCGACAGAGAGGGAAAAATTTTCTACATCGAAAATCTGCTACATCGAGAGAACTGTGGAAACGAAGCGGCCTTTGCATAGTAAGAAGTCTAATAGTTTCGCAATTTTACCCCAAGGCCTTTGGTAGTCTAGTCTTTTGTCAGGTTTGTCTCCTTCAGGGTTCGGTTTTAAGGCGCCTAATGCTTTGCCTCGTCCTATATACTTGGAGCTGAAAAGTCGTAATAACAACTTATTGTTCATTCAAAGTTAATAGGTATAACTCGATAATAATAATGATTTAAGAAGTTATACTACTGTTCCTGATCACAGACATGGACAAAATTAATTTGCAAGTAATCAATACGCAGCCTTTTAATAGAGTTTCACAGCAAATTATATTACGTTTACTCGATTGTTAATTAAAGATGGAACAAATGAAGTGTGCCACTTAAACTCGTATGTGGCGTATATGAACTTCATAATTAATTATTCATTGTTCGAAATTTTAAACCTAGTGCAGCGGCTTGCGAATGCGAAATATCTTTGACGGTTTACTAATGATTTGCATAACATATTAGGCGTAATAATTTGCCTAAATTTTTCGTATAGGTATCATAGTTTATTTACCTGAAACCGTATTTTGCGATTATTATAAAACAACCTAGCCTAACTGAGCTGAGCTCTAATAAATGATTTTTATTAAAGTTCCGAAGTGTTTGTTTGGGAACGTTAGGAAAAAGAATCGTTTGGGAAAAGAAACAAATGCGAAAAATATTTCGCCGAAATGAATTGACATTTTGTCTGACAATCTAGTATGCTTGCCGAAGGTTCGGATTCTTCCCGGATTCTCTTTCTTTCAACGAAAGGTAGTTAAGGACCGCTCGTTAAAAAGCTATTCTATAAACCAATTATACGGGCTGTGAACTGGCTTTACGTGTTGATTCAGAACACGATATCACATTGTAATTTAGAGAGATTGTGAAAAATTGTTGTTTTAAAAGAGCAGCAACATAACCCAGTCCAGTGAAATATCCTAGACGAGATACCAGCCGAGAGTTTTGGTGATATCAGTCATATTTTTGCACTGTATTATGCTCTCCAAACTTTCAGCAAAAAGGCGCTCACTACTTTTATCCGTCCAGCGTGTTAAATATGCATTACGTAGGGCTTTCGTTCGCGGGATTTTCCGCTCGACCGATAAACTGATTAACTCAGCTCACTTGCTGACAATGGTTGCTTTAGTAGTCATAATTACATTTGCATAAAGGTCAAAATCGTTTGGAATAATAGTCTGAATGAGGTCGCCTGAATTAGGGAACGTAAAATCTAATGAGCCATACTGATAATGGGCTTGCCTCATTAGATCTAGCGAAAATGAAATGTAGACTGCAGAGGCTTCAAAGTTAAAACAGTTAAAACAAAGAAAGTGTTTCCATCGCAACCAATTTTTTCTTTTATTTCAGACAACCTATTTGAAATCTAGTGATTTCCCAACTATTTTATACACTACTTACCCGATCAACCATTCATAAAAGAACGACAAGATATTTTGGTAATTCCGTGATAAAATATTTGAAAAATACATTTTATCTAATATTAAAAAGCGGAGGTAATAAAAAAACAACTTCAAAGTATATACTAATAATCCTAACTCAAATAGACGATTTAATCCTATTACAAAAGAATTTATAAAATCACTATGAAAACCTCCTCTAATTCCGTGATATCACTTCGTCGAAAAATATTCAAAATCGTAATTTTTTAGCGTTTTGAAATAAGCTCTTGCACACACACTAATTACAATTTGATAACATTATTACTTGCTATGGCAAGCTAAGGATGTAATTATAATTTAGATAAGTTTTCAGCGTAATTAATAAACGTTTTTTATGTCAAAACTGCAACTGAACCTGACCGCTACCACTCATCACCCACACACCGGCAAAAACACGCTTCGAGTGACAAATTTGGTTATTTTCTCGCTTGCCCGAATCCTGCCCCTTTTTTTAACGGAAAGAGTACCTTGTTTCCTCGCCGGATGGTATAATTTAAATGAATGAAACTTTGTTGAGTGACTCCAAAAAAAGCATTAAAGTGACTCACTTTAAGTGAGTATCACGGAATTGTCCATATCACGCACTTACACGAGTTTACCCTATCCATCTTCACGCAAACGTTTCACAGGGTAACAGGAGAGCACAACGAAATAAAACTATATTTCTACAGTTTACAAATACCTACTTGTCAGCGCTATAGCCGTAGAGTCAAGAGCATAAGTTTATAATACAAATTTGGACTTTATGTCAACTGAATAAGGTGAAAAAATGCATGAAAGTCGAGTTCGTAAATACATAATAGAGTTCTCCAAGAGCCCAGGAGGCCAATTCTCGGGCCGCTCGAGATGATGTCTATTCGACATATCTCGAAAAAAAATGGCGGATGTCGATCGAAAACCAATTTTGCGTATTCTCGAAATCTCACACTCGAGATATGTCTACTCCCAGCGTTCGAGATACATCGAGTGGTCAGTAGCGATCGAGATGATTTCATCACTATATTTTTCACATTTGATCTGTCAATGGCGGGAAATATTGTTAGCGTCACGTTAAATAGGGCTAGTTAGAATTCTAGGTATTAACTCAATATACGAACAAATTGTCGCGTGCGAGTCCGAAACATGTCGCGTATGGATTCCAAAACATGTCACGTGTGAATCCGAAACTGTTACTCGATGAGTCCGAAACATGTCGCGTGTCAGTCCGAAACAAGTCGGGTGTGAATCCGAAACATGTTGCGTGTCAGTCCGAAACAAGTCGGGTGTGAATCCGAAACATGTCGCGTGTGAGTCCGAAACATGTCGCGTGTATGTCAGAAACATGTCGCGTGTGAATCCGAAACATGTCGCGTGTGAATCTGAAACTGTTACTCGATGAGTCCGAAACATGTCGCGTGTCAGTCCGAAACATGTTGCTCGATGAGTCCGAAGCATGACGCTTGCGCTCCGTACGTAGGGGCATCATAGTCATTGCGTGTAACCGGCATTGCCTCGCACAGCTACGTAGCATAGCACATCTTCATAGCGCATCTTCCTCGCACAGCTACATAGCGTAGCTTTAGTGGAAACGGTCGCATAGCTCGTAGCGCATCCTCGCAGCATAGCTGCTTAGCATAGCTCTAGTGGAAAACCAACCTTAATCATTTTATAATTGTAGCGATGGCGATACCGATGACGTAGACAGTGGCGCCGCGGTGGTGGCCGATATGGGTAACTAATCTATTACCGCGGCCTCCTGTCTGACGGGAAAATTAAAAAGTTAAGGAAGCATAATTATCGATCGGTAAAAAATGGTTGTTGTAATGTTGTAAATATTATTAGAATAAGTATAATTGTTGTACAAGATCGACTATTTCAGATAATGTAATACAGACAGTATTGTATAGAAATGTGGAATTTGATTTACTAAACTACAATATTGACAACTTTAAGTGCGTTTAAAGCAGCAAAAATTAACGAAAAATATGACAATCTATTTAAATAATTTAATCGCCAACGCTGTAGACGTCGCAGAAGTTTTAGCGGCCGAAGATGCAGCGCGGGGTGTAAGGCGAGGCATACAGTGGCGCGAAAACGCGTTTGAAACGCAGGAAACCGCGCTTGTAAAAAAATTCAGGCTTTCGAAGGGCTTTGCTCTAAATTAAATTACCGAATTAAGTTGGTGGAAAATATTGTATTGAATTGACAGCTTACAAATATACCTATTGAAAGAAAGTAGTCAAAGGTATTATGCGTTTGATTTCACGTAAGTATATAAAAGAGCAAATATACTTAAATATATTTGATATGTTAAATCACCATATTTATTTATTAGATTATTGTAAATGAATAACGCTTATGTTTTTGATATAAGAGATATTTAATTAAGTGGAAAACCTTATAAAATAATTTATTGATTTACACTCGATTGTAAACTAACACAATCGAAAAAAACGGAACGCGTATTGCAATAGACATCGAGATCATCGTTCGACATAATCTCGATCGTGCCCCAGAATAAGAAATTTAGCTGTGTTCGACATTTTGGTGAGATTTTTCGATAGACATTGCGTCAATCGAGATCATCTCGAATAGACATCATCTCGAGCGGCCCGAGAATTGGCCTCCAGCTTTGACACCAGCTTTAGATGAATAAAGGAACCAATAATATTATCAAAATTGGGACGTCATAATAAATTATGCAATTAGACATGAAATTTTTCGAAGTAACGCCTGAGTCAATTAATCTTAACCTTTTAAAAGTTCCGAAGTGTCTTTGAAAGGGGTCTTTTTATTATTTTTAATACCTTATCCTTATCCTGCCATTGGCATGACACTACTTCCGCTCAAACTCAAAGAGAAATTTTTTTTTTTTACAGCGTGGTGCTACTTGCTACTTTTGCATTGCGACAGCCAACATGCAAAAATCGATGTTTCAAAATGTTTACGCAACAATTTATGCAGATTCAGATTCATATTTTTTATTGCATTCATGTTGTAACAATCAGGTCTTAAGGTAAGACCGCACTAGGCGACGCGACGCTACGCGACACGGCTCTAATATTCTTTCTTCGCGTCGCGTCGCGTAGTGCGGTTTACCTCATACATTTACATACAAAGAATATTAGAGCCGTGTCGCGTAGCGTCGCGTCGCGTAGCGTCGCGTAGCGTCGCGTCGCCTAGTGCGGTCTTACCTTTAAAGTTAGGTGTAAGTAGAGTGCATACTTATGTATGCAAAAATGTATATATGTGTTTATTAAATAAATAAATTATATAATATGTATTTGTGTGTATGTATGTATTGTAAGCTTATGCTTAGAAACTATTTTAAATAACCTCGGCATCGTTATTTATATTGTAAACTTATAGCTTAGATTAAAACTACACTATATAAAAATTATCAACTTGGGGTCTATCTAGATTTTTCTATAAATAAGTACATTCAAGCCAGCGGAAATGCTTGTATTTTATGAAATGGACAGTACCCTAAATACTTGAATCGGTCGAGACTACTTTGAATAATTTGATTAAGCCCGGAAATCTTAAGCGCATTAAAATAAAGGCCATTATTGTTTTAGGATGCTTTAAACGTTCGTCGATCGAGTGTTCAGATTTTAATTATTGAGCTTTTATTTATTTACTTTAGTCGTGAAGGAGCGTCTTGGTGTTTTTCATTAACTTGGTCCTATTTTAAGGACATTGGGTCGTTATTCCTATCGTCTTAAAAATAGCTCGGGGTCTTAGGCGACTTCCTGATTTGTCGGTGCGGAGGAGGTACGATAATATGAGAAAACTGTCAAATGTCAGTGTAAACTATGAGTCAACTCAGTACTACTTTTTACTGTGCGCACCTTCATTTAAATGAGTGCTTCCTGACTGGCGCGGGATGCGCGGAAGCGGGACGATGCGAAGGCAGTACTGGTCCGCTTCTGCGCATAATATTACTACTGCGCAAATGTAATACTGACAGTATTCTTTCAAGTGGCAATCTTTGCGACGTCAGTATGTTTACGTCAAAGAAAAAAATGTCACATATCGATCCCGCCCGGCCAAGTCAGGAAGTCGCCTTAGAGGTAAAGAGTTAAGACGTAATACGGGTCAGATGTGAGCGGATACAAATAAGAGGAGCGTTTATTTTAATATCCGTTTTACTCTACGACCAACTCATGTGAGACGGACCAGTATTTTATTTCGCTGAATAACAAAACTAAACATTTATTCTGCAAGTAGGCCTCTGTCTTGTAATCTCTGACATGTAAAAGACCCCCTTACATGTCAGAGATTACAAGACAATTACAATGATTGTCATTTAATGATACGAATACAACACTTCGGCTTTGTCAGTTTTTTTATCCATATGGACCAGCCCATGGAATAGATTTAATCCAAGATAACTCCCTACCTACAATTTTGATGATATGAATCACATTGAGTGCATATGCTTGTTTAGCAGATTGGGCTAATTTACACACAAAGTAATCAAAAAATGGGTAGGAACACATTACTCACTACATCTGTGCTATAGAAACGTTGAAAGTAAGTATCGACTCCATAGATCCACTTAAACCTTGACATTTCAACTTCAGTTCGAACCAGATCTCTTTTTTTATTATTGTTTAATGCTCGACCGAATTTTCATTGACCAGGTTTGGTCACGCAAAGTGCCGCTTAAGTTTTTTTCCACCGTTTCGTTCGCCCAAAGAAAGATTTTTCCACCTAGGTAGTTTTATGGAATTCCTTTGACATGGCATCCGAACATTAGATTGGTTGATTGCTACGCCGACGTCTGCGAGGTGCTACGTGCGTAGCGTTTATCGTTTTGAACGTGGATATCACAGACATATGTTAAAGTAGACGACGTATGTATTGTGATTCTGATGACCTTCGACAGGGTAAACACATATTTTTTGAATGTGGATCAGGGAAGTCGTTACTTTCACATAGGCGAATTTTTACGTTTGGCATATTTTCGCATCAGAAGGTCAAAAGACTGGCAGAGAACCGGGAAGACTGGCGATACTCCTCCGACAAAAGCGTAGCTCTTAAGTTTGATGGTGAAAAGATGAAATCGTTACCTTTTCATGGTTATAAAACATAATAATTATAGAGCTTATTACTAATGTTTGGCTAGATTTAAAATTGTACTCGTAACAATACCAAATCGTTTATATAATAACCCTCAAAGAGTACTTAGATGAAACGAAACGTTTGCGAAAATGTGCAATGCCAACAGTAGGAAACCAATTTTTGAAGCAGAAAATACAGTTATCTCGTTTCAAAGTTGTTGCTGAGTGGAAAATTGTCATTAGGAATATCGAAAATTTATACAGAATAAAGTTGGATATTCATATTGTTACCTTATATGTAGTACCTGATTTTTTTTTTATCAGATTCACTCTAATTCGAGTGAATTACAGACGAATCAATGACAATGCCATTCAAAGCTACTCATTGAATTCTATCAAAAATTGATTTAAGCTCGAACCCAAAGTAATTATGTCTGTGGTTGACATAATTGTTAGTTACGGGTTGTGATTTATAGTTTGTCGGTTAAGTTCTGTATACGAACGCGTCTTGTTCCGCCTTGTTAATGGCGTATCTAAATAGAATGGCGTGCGGTATCCATTTATCAAAACACGATTATTTTGAATATTTTGAGTAGAAGAGATCTATTTGACAACCATCAGAATCGTAAGTATATGCATAAATATATTCTGTGAATCTTGTTAGTGTCTAGATTCATCTTTCTGCTCCACTCACGCCGAGGTTTTGTGACATGGAGGAGGAAACATATCGAAATGGGATAATTGTTCGATAGTGATAAACCAAACCAAAGCTAGCAATGGGCATCGACTGTAATTGTTTATTTTTGCTTCGCTTCGCGTTGGCGTCTAGTTCGCCCACCTAGGCCAACGGGTAATACTGACAATATCCCGCGAAGTGAGGAAATCTCTGCGACGTCAGTAAGCTCAAGTCAAATATCAAAACACCAAATATCGATCCAGCCCCACCAAGTAACGAAATCGCCTTAGGCAGAAGAAAATAAACATTGATCATTCCACCAATACAGCTGCTGGGAGGGATGGGGAAGGAAGCTAATTTTATTTTCTCGGAATTTATATGTTTCAGTGAATGTGTTATATGTAATAATGAAAAATGATTACTTTTCCCAAATAAAGCCGTTCAATTCTATAAGGCACAGATAAGTAAAAACAATATTCCACTTTTTTATATTTTTTCCATCGTGTGAATATCCGCAACGCAGGCTTCGTCAAATGAGAACAAAAACAAATTAGCAACAGGCCTCGTCCCATATTCTACTTACCTATAAATTGTTTTATTGAAATGATGGTGTAATTATACATTTTAATTATGCATAAATATAGCAGTTTAATGTAGGCATTGATTATAAATGAATACAAAGGTTGGTTCCTAGTTTTCTCGTGACATATGACACTAAGGGCCGATTTTTCAACTCCCAGATAAGATATGACAGAATAGATACTTGTCAGATAAATGTCAGTTCTGTCTTTTTCTTTTATTTGACTGCAGAAAAGGACAGTCAAATTTTAACCAACGGATAATTTTATCTGGCGATTGAAAAATCAGCCCTCAGACGTGTCTAAAGCCTAGAGGTATGTATAATTTAGGAGTGTTGTTAATACCATAACAAGATATAAATCAAGACTGACGTAACCAAAAATAAAATGTACAACAAAAAAAACCCCAATGTAACAGGATTTTCTTTATTCTATAATACAATGAGAGGCAAGTAATAATCAAAAGCTTAGATCATTATATGTGAGGTTTCCTTTTTATCTTGATAAGAATCCAGGTACAAATCGTGGTACAAATAATAAGCAAAATGTTGTACAAACAGTACCTACATATTTTATTTCTCTCTGCAAGACATTTGACAGTACGGTTTCCTATTTTGATATCCGCTACCATGATGAAGTGAGTTATCTTCCATTTTTTGATACCGACACTGTCGTTTTGTCGTATATCACATGGATCTTAACACCTTTGTACTTTATCGCATTAACTTCATGTTTAAACTGTCACGCTAAGCAGGAACGACGACTAAACACGTTACCTACATATGCGCTGTCTTCGGAGTATCAACAACATCACATCACTAATGAAAGAATGCTGGAGATCGCACAGCTCCACAGCATAACCGCTCTGCTGAAACAGAGGTGCCTGCGATGACTTGCCAAGCCATAGGCATAGGTGCCTAGGCAGATCATGTTGAGCCAAATTACAACAACAAAATCAAAACCTACCTCTACCGAATCAAAAAAAAGCCTTCTGTATTTTCCTTCCGCAATAGGGGGTAATTAGGCAGGAACAGCAACCGTTTTGGAAGGTTATTTATCTAAGTAAATTTAGAAGGTAATAAATACCTTCCTGATTTTACCGTCCATTGGTATTACCTTCCAATAAATTACTTTCCTTTTTGGCTCAGTGGGTAAATTTAGAATGTATATTGTTACCTTCCATAAGAGAAAGTTTTGGACGGTAAGATTCCACAACCATTTCCTTCCGTTCTGGAAGGCAGATTACCCACTGAGTTAAAAAGGAAGGACGGACCTTCCGAATTCGGGCGGTCTTTTCTCTCAGTGTGGTGATGGTAGCCAGCCGTACATCTGAATGTCCGATGGAAGAAGGGGGAAGGTGGTATGAGCTCATGCGGCATGATGGCGCACGACAAGGACACAGTTATTCACTAGTGGGAGAACGACACACTTTTATCTAATTCCACCGCATTATGTAGATGCGTCCTTGTTCTGTTGCATCATCGCCCATTATGTGGATCGGTTATAAACTCGATACATATGGTCTTTATTTATTTAAACGTTCTGAATGTCATTATATAGAGTACTAACATTGTAGTAAGTAAGCAGATTTTAATATTAAAGGTATACAAAAGGCCGTTAAGCAGCTCCAAATGTGAAGCAAGTAATAAAGCTCACGAGAGAAATAGGGGCGAACTAGTTTATAATAAAATTTCCATTGTATTATACCCAATCACGGAAATTCCAACCCGAAAAGGCCACTGGTTGATAAAAAAGAGTAGAAGGCTATAAGCTATGAGAGACGTATATACTTATGGCATTTTGATATTAAACGCTAATAGGCTGTATAATCCATTAAGGTACGAACTAGTCAACCTAAAAATATGCATAATTCGTACAGTTTAACAAAGCTTAATATTATATGACGTACTATCGAAGCCTCCTGGTATAACCTGTGTTTAATTACTACGTTAATCCTACTAATATTATAAATGCGAAAGTTTAGGCTGGATACAGTGCTCGACCGACGGTCAGCGCGTATGGTCGGTCGGGCGTGTTTTGTATGGCCGCATACGCGCTGACGGTGAGCATCGGTCTGAACGCACGTATGCTTTCATACGTCTATAGCTACGCCCGACCGACCATACGCGCTGACCGTCGGTCGAGCACTGTTTCCAGTCTATGTTTGAATGGTTGTTACTCAATGACGCAAAAACGGCAGAATGGATTACGATGGAAGTTACAGCGAGTTATGGCTTGGATTGACATATAGTATACTTTTTATCCCGAAAATCAAGAAAAAGGGATGAAATAGGGAGTGGGAGTTTTGGCGGATGAAGTCGCGGACAAACGCTTGTCATAAATCGATCAAGACTGGGTAATACATAGCTATAATTTATATCATTACCTATATTTATACTTACCAATGAAATTTCGTTGCAAAAGTTTATTAAAATAAAATAACTACTATACACCCATTTGTGAAACTTATTCCAACGTTATAAAGTTTAAAATGGTTAATGGCCAGTGGGGCGGTTTTTACCTACACAAAATATTGGTAGGGGAAGGTTGCTATCATTGGACCGGCGCTTTGATTAGACCACCTGAATATTTTAAAATCTGCGTATGCTAGACAGAGACAACCAAGATACAAAGATTCCTTGGGATACCCGGCCGGCCCCACGGAAACCTCAGTCGCGCTGCGCTTCTCGGCGACGAGTGACGTGAGCAAGTGTGTTTCGAGCGCCGGCGATCTAAAAATTACGCGAAGGAAAACTCGTGTAAGTATCATTATATTTGCATTTGGTTAAGTGTACTGCCGTGTAATGGTTAGAAATGTATTAATGATCATATTTTTAACAACAGTTTCTGGCCACTTATTTGCTTTATTTTTTTGTGACTTGATTACCTAGTTGCTATCAATGGACCACATGTATGTGCTATCATTGGATCAGGCCAATCATGGCAACTTTTTTTTCGATTTGAAATACTTTACCCATACGCAAATACACATATTAAATATACATTATACGCATATTAAAATGTTGATTTCTGTTATTTTTTTATAAAAAAACAAATTAACCCCTTACAACCGAGAAATCGCAATTAAACAAAGTTAAAATGGAACTTAACGACACTTGTTAAAAAATGTTGATTTCTGTTATTTTTTTATAAAAAAACAAATTAACCCTTTACAACCGAGAAATCGCAATTAAACAAAGTTAAAATGGAACTTAACGACACTTGTTAAAAAAATTACATTTAAATGTAGTTAGAGCTCACAATCATTTCAATCCGGGTGTAAAGGGTTATTAAAATATTTAAAAAATATATTAAAATGTCGATTTCCATAAGTCTCCTTGATTGGACCATCAGTATAAACCTAAGTCCATTGATGGCGACTCAGTGGTTCAATCAAGGTGACCATGTTCCAAAGAAGGCAACAGCCTGAGAAACCCTTTTCACGTTTTTTCTCCAAGATTATTATACCTTATTGTGTTGTGTTTAGGGTAATGAATAAATATATATCAAAAGTTAAAAAATATCAAACTTGTTTTATTTTCTTACATAAATTTTGTACATTATAAGGCAGCGAAATTAAGTGGTCCAATGATAGCAACCTTCCCCTATTTATTGATAAGTAGTGTTATAGCTGTTATAAAATCATTACAGTATAGGTACTATAATCTGAACTAAACTAGGAAAATCCTATGTCAGACAAAAACGGACTAACCATTTCAGGATCGCAGGAGTGTCTAGGGGCCATGTCAAAAATAAGTAGGTAGGTACCTTAAAGACTTACATACAAAACGATTACTTTTTCCCACCACCATAAAGAAAAAATTGTTTTCAGTGTCATATAATCATAGTTACTAATGTCAGAATGTTAGATTGATTTCCAGTATCGTACTTAACTAAAAATTAATTGTAGAAGATAAAAGTGATAAACATATATTCATATCTATAATATACGATTGGACTTGACGTCATATAATATTTCGTGACGTCATAATGTCGTTATTTCGATTGCCACACGATCGCGACTAGCGGCTGCGATAAGTCCATGCCATTTGGAGTCACGCAATACCCCATTTAAGGATTCCTAGTGCAGTTTTTCTGGCGTAGGTTCCTAGAAAAAATAATACACTTTGTTACTTCATTTACTTTGAACGCTTTCCTTTCATTTATTTTTTAATAAAGACTGCCTTCTGGAAGAAAATTAAAGAGAACATTTTTAATGAAACGGAATAATGAAAATAATTATAAGATTGTGAGAGACTTGTCGATGAAAGATATAAATTGGCGTTTTTATTGCTATGCTGGAAATACAGTTTGTTGGTTAAGGGGTCAGATTATAGGTATTTCGTATAATTATGCCATTTCATAATTATATGAAGTTTGGTGTGACCTACAACTTACGATTAGGAAGGTACGCGAGTACCTAATTTACCACGGGCGTCCAAAATTTTCCACTCAATTAAATATGCCCACTTGAGAGAGATTATCGTTATTATGCTATACCTGGTAGTGATAATATTTATACAGTAAGTACTAGCTTTTCCCGCGACTACGTCCGCGTAGAATTCGTTTCATCATCATCATCATATCAGCTGAAAGACGTCCACTGCTGGACATAGGCCTCTCCCAAAGAGGGAAACAACGATTGGACCGGCGCCACCCGCATCCAGCGGACTTCCGCGACCTTTTACCAGAATTGGTTTATCAGGTTAAAATTTAAGTGCAAATTTTTCTTTCAGGCACTTATCTAGTTATCACTCTTAAGACATGATTTTCGAGGTTCAAAGTATGTATCATAATTAATCATATGTCTTTCCCTGGGACGGGAGAGACTTTCGCATGTACAATATTAATATCGTACCTAGGAATAGATGTTATACCCACGCACGTCCGAAGAGCTATGCTCAGTTCGGTTCCTCATCAAAATTAGAAGCACAACTCCAAACAAGCCGCGATCAAACACCAGCCTTCGGCCTGTTCGGAAACCACATCACGTATTTAACATTATGAGTGGACTAGCAGCAATTTGTAGACCGTTACCCTCGAGCCCGAACGCACCGATACATCGCCCTAAAAGCCTCTAAAATTTATTGAACGCACATAGATTGATTGCAGTCGTAAATATAGGTTTTTGAACGTACAAACATTGATCTTTGGTAAGTGGATACTAATTTTGGTGCGATGATCATTAATCAAGAAGGTGTGTTATTAGTGTCTGTGGTATTTGTGGTCTCGAAAGTTCTTACAAAGAAGCCTTGTTGATCAAATAAATCAAAAGTTTGAGGTTTTTACCTCGGCAAGCTACGTGTTGTTGTCAAATGATTACATGTGTTCGTGGAAGTGGTGAACTGGCTGTTTGACATAGATTACAGCAATTAGGATTGTTCATTATTTTTCAAAGGTGCTAATTCGAAATTCATTTCGAGATATGAGATTTTCAACCAATTTCAGGCAATTACTTCGACAAAATAATTAGAAATATTTCAAGACATATACGTGTGACCTTTGTTTGACTTTTCTCGAATCCTCTTTTAATGATAATTGCATCAATAAATTGCTCTGAATTATTCGATTCAAACTATGTAATATAAAACTGACGATTTAAAAGTGCTTGTTGCTAGGCCTATTTGAATAAAGAATATTTTAAGTTTGAGTTTGAACAGAATTTAAAGAAAATTATTACACTGAAACTCCAGAATTAATGGGCACAAATTATATATCAACTGACGCGCCAAACTTTAATATGGTGGTTAACGTGAGTATCATTATTTGTTATTACGGTATCCATACACATACTTGTTATATGTCAATACAGTACAATTTTGAAATTAGGTACAATGAGAATACGGCGGCATGTTTTTTTGAACTGTTTTGACATAGATTTAAGAGTTAAATTAGTTGAACAGTGTACGTATCAAAAGAGAACCCAACGTTCCGATTGGCTGTCGATGTGTTTTGTGATTGGTGGATTTAATATGTCGAAGTATTTGGATTGGAACAAATTAAAATGTTCTGTTAATCATAAATATCACAGATCTAATAAAACCAATAAATATATATTAATTTCGCATGAGATTGCACAAATTCTTAAGTCTACAACTAAATATCATTCGTAAATATATTTCACAATTTATTTCAATGAGGTTGACGAAACACATAATTTAGCGTCATATTAATATAACAAGTAACGACAGAAAATACTTATTCTATTTTTCATCAAAATACGAGTATAACGAATCCGCCGCTCCATTTAACAAATCCCAGACAGAATAAGTGTTTTTCGATGTTGTAATTAATTAAGAATCAAAATACATTAAACGTAAGAGGCTTTATTCAAGTTGTTTTAGGTTGAAACTTAATTTAAAAAAAAAAAGTTTTTTTTTTTCAATCTCTGATTCGTATTACGATTCAGTGTAAAAAACTTTTTGAAGAAAATAGCTATTGAGTGTTTGAAATAATATGATTTTTTCATTTTAAGGTCAAGGGCAAAATACTTCATAGATGAAAATAAAAAAACAAAATTAATTTATTCTTCAATTTAGGCATATTGCATGCACCTATGAATGTCAAAAAACTACCACCGGTTCATAAAATAAACCTCTGCCGCGAGAAGAACCCGCGTAAGAAACTCGGCGAGGTGTCATTTTTTAAAACCAATATACAAGTACAAAGTATACAAAAATGTCAGCAAGGCGACTTCCTGATTTGTCGGTGCGGAGGCAGTAAGATATGAGAAAAGTGTCAAATGTCAGTGCCAGCTGTCAGTCGAAGCGATACCATTTTTTACTACGCCCCCACATTTTGAATGAGTGCTTCCTGACTGGCGCGGGATGCGCGGTAGCGGGACGATGCGAAGGCGGTACTGCTCCGCTTCTGCGCATGATATTACTACTGCGCAAACCTAATACTGACAGTATTATGTCAAGTGAGAATCTTTGCGTCGTCGGTAAGTATACGTAAAAGAAGAAAATGTCACATATCGATCCCGCCCCGCCAAGTCAGGAAGTCGCCTAAGTATCACAATTCTAAAAATGGTACCTATTTTACTACAAACCTACCTATTTTATAAAACATTTACAGTGTTATTACTCGTGCAGGACGCTTCATCACTGCCAAACATCCCTATCCATGATGTAATCATTTACCTCATAAGTAGTAAGCTTTGGAAATAGTGTTTGTTTTACAACATATTTGAATTTAGAATCCGTAAGTTCAGTAATTAATGTGTTTGGGAATTTTGTTGTAGAATTTAATACAACTTGAATATATTCAAATTCGAGTGTTGTATATTCTCTGTGAATTATTTTATGTAAAATCGAACCTCCTTCTTTCGATGAGGTTCGCATCGCTATTTTAAAGCTTAAAAACAACAAAGCGCCAGGCATTGACGAGTTGCCATCCGAGGTTTGGAAGTATGGGGGCGGAGCTGCTCAGTCCAAGCTGTACCAACTCATACTTAAAATCTGGGAACTGGAACGACAACCTCAGGAGTGGAATACAGGCATCATCTGCCCGGTGCATAAAAAAGGCTGTAAGAAAAAATGCTCCAATTACCGAGGGATTGCTCTGCTTCCTACCGCGTACAAGGTCTTGTCATATGTACTATTAAATAGGTTGGAGCCGTACATGGAAAAAATCCTTAGCGATTATCAGTGTGGTTTCCGCAAAAATCGTAGTACCATTGACCAGATCTTTCTCCTCAAACAGCTCATGGAGAAAAGATGGGAGTACGCCCAGAGCATCCACTCGTTATTTGTTGACTTTACAAAAGCTTACGACAGCATCGACCGTGGCGCCCTGTATTCCATATTAAGAAATTTTAACATCCCCAAGAAACTCGTCGACATGATACAAGTAGCTACCAGTGAAAGCCGGATGCGGGTAAAGGTGGGTAATGAGCTGACGGCTGACTTCACGGTGAGTACCGGACTAAAGCAGGGCGATGCCTTATCTCCTATGCTCTTCAATTTGGTCCTGGAACATGTTGTCCAGAAACTTCTCTCACAGAATTCCGGTATAGATCTAAACGGAAAACATAGGCTGATAGGGTATGCTGACGACCTGGCTTTATTAGGCGAAAACCGTGAAGAGGTGGTAATGTCGGCGAGAATATTGGAGCAAGAAGCAGCAAAAGTAGGGCTCAGGATTAACCATGGAAAGACGGAATACCTCCATATGAAGCGCTTCAGAAACAGCCGTGCCAAACGAGTCGACCTACCTGTAGGAGAAACCTCTTACAAGGGAGTCTCCAAATTTAAATACCTAGGATGCATTGTTACTGATACGCATGCCAGAGAGGACGAAATCAACACCCGTATCCAGAACACCTTGCGCTGCAGTGCTGCTCTTCACAAGGTGTTGGCGTCCAAGCTCCTAAGTAAACGAGCTAAGCTTCGGATATATAAGACCGTGATCCGCCCCATCTTAATGTATGGGTGTGAGGCCTGGACGTTGACACTTAAGGAGGAGCACAGCTTGTTAGTAGCAGAACGTAAGGTGTTCCAAAAAATCCTGGGACCAGTTAAAAGAGACGATGGGAGTTGGAGGATCCTTAAAAATGCCGAAATAGAAGAGCTGGTAGCCGAACCAAACATTATAGGTGAATCCAAAGCACATCGTCTTCGCTGGCTTGGCCACCTAGAGAGGATGGGAGAAAATCGACAGGTGAAAAGAGCATACTTGGGCCGACCGACCGGACGACGTCCTGTGGGTCGCCCCAAGTATCGCTGGAGGGATGTGGTGGAAGCGGACCTGCGTGAGCTCGGAGCTGGTGCAAGCTGGCGAGAAATTGCGCAGGACCGAGCAAAGTGGCGTGCTCTTGTGTCGGAGGCCAAGTCTCATTTTGGGTCGTCGTGCCAGCCCAGTTAGTTAGTTTAGTTTAAAATCAGATTCTAAAACGGCGGCTTGTACTATCAACATCATCTAGATAAGTGACCATTGGCAGACTTTTATCTCTGTGTAATAAGTTTCACGAATGATCAGTACTACCTACACTATCATATCGACTAACATAATCTCAATTGGCGTAAGGGACAAAATGGCGAAAATGAGTTATAAATGCAGCCATACTCAGTTTTTGTTTCTGCGTCGAATGGTATACATAAATTCCTGATAGCTTGAAAAATAATGTCCGTTACGACCTAAAAGATATGCATAACAAACCCAATTACGATGCTTTTTGCCGTATCCACTAAAATAAGAAACTTCTTCGATACATTTTGACGTAAATCTCATTTCGCTGTACGATACACCATTTTGCGTTCCTGATTTTAACCATGATTGTCCTTCACGCCATAATAATCTTATTTAAATTATTACTTAGAGTCTGATACGCTAATTAGTAAATTTAAAATACTATTAATGATATAAGGTAAAGATATATGTGAATATAGAGGAAACAGCTATGCGATTCATTAAGCACCTGTCACATCACACTGCTCATCCTTTTTTATAATGTAGGGGAAGGTTGCTATCCTTGGACCGGCGCTTTGATTGGACCACATAAATATTTTAAAATCTGCGCATGCTAGACAGAGACAACCAAGGTACAAAGTGTCCTTGGGATACCCGGCTGGCCCCACGGAAACCTCAGTCGCGCCGCGCTTCTCGGCGACGAGTGACGTGAGCAAATGTGTTTCGAGCGCCAGCGATCTAAAAATTACGCGAAGGAAAACTCGTAGGTATAAGTATAATTATATTTGCATTTGTTTAAGTGTACTGCCGTGTGATCGTCAGAAATGTATTAATGATCATAATTATTTATAACAACAGTTTCTGGCCACTTATATTCTTTATTTTTTAATTATTATTTTTTGTGACTTGATACCTAGTTGCTATCAATGGACCACATGTAGGTGCAATCATTGGACCGGTCCAATCATGGCAACTATTTTTTAGATTTTAAATACTTTACCCATACGCAAATACAGATATTAAATACACAGTATACGCATATTAAAATGTTAATTTCTGTTATTTTTTTTATAAAAAAATAAAAAATATTTAAATATTTAAAAAAATATATTAAAATGTCGATTTCCATTATCGACATTTTAATATATTTTTTTAATATTTTAATATTTTTTGTTTTTTTTTTTGTTTTTGAGCGAAACCGGGAATCGAACCCGGTACGGTTGCGTCGACCACAATTGGACCATCAGTATAAATTTCCTAAGTCCATTGATGGCGACTCAGTGGTTCAATCAAGGTGACCATGGTCCAAAGAAGGCAACAGCCTGAGAAACCCTTTTCACGTTTTTTCTCTAAGATTATTATAATACTTTATTGTGTTGTGTTTAAGGTAATGAATAAATATATTTAAAAATTATTGTCTAAAAACGGCTGGAGCCTATAAAATATCAGCTTATATTATATAAACTATATAAAGCTATCGACAAACTATTTGTTCTCCCACTTGTCTCCTCACCGTCTATTATCCTTTTGGCGAATACAATTGCAGCAATCGATTTGGGAGTATGCAAAGTAGGCAACTCTGGCCATAAGCAAGTGAGCGGCTATCGACTCATATTCCTTACATTGAAGGCGTTTTATGCATATCATATACAGCCTTGTTATTCCCCCGACGCCTCACCATTTAGCATGTTAATGCCGTAACGAGGCAACCACTAGTTAAACAGACGTGACGCGATGTTATAATGAACCTAAAAGCGAGATGATGGCACCCCATTAAAGCAAGTTCAAGGTTGTCTAGAGTACACAGGGAAACTTAACCAACCTAATCGGTTTGGATCACGGGAAGTGTACTTATATACATGAACTTGCGCCTATCTCATAAGAGTTGCACATACTGCACATAGGATTAAAAATTGACTTAATCCTACTATAAATGCGAAAGTTAGTGTGTTTGGATGTTTGTGACTCAATCACGCAAAAACGGCTGAACGGATTATGATGAAACTTGGTATACAACGAGATTATAGCCTGGATTAACATATAGGATACGTTTTATCCCGAAAATCATCCCTTTACGCGGACGAAGTCGCTGGAAAAAGCTAGTAATATTATAAATGCAAAAGTTAGTGCGTTTGTGAGGGTGTTTGTGACTCAGTCACGCAAAAACGGCTCAACGATTAAGACGAAACTTGGTATACAACGAGTATATAGCCTGGATTAATATATAGGATACATTTTATCTCTGAAATCGTCCCTCAAATACAAGGTCACGCGGACGAAGTCGCGGGCAAAAGCTAGTGTGATATTGATATAAATTGACAAATTGGTGTTGAGTTACCAATTGCCGATTGATTTGACGATTTAATTACGTATTAAGGGGCGCATATACGCCAACTACCTTGTGCGTCGGGGCGTGGCATAGCCTTTCCCGCAAAACAGTATATTCAAATACTACAACTAATTCAACGTAAACAATAAGCGTCTTTTCGCAAATAAATGTACCAAATCACACTTCCAATGCACTAAAATATTTTTCCTCACCCCTTTTTACTGATGTTTATTGAATGTCTCTGAAACTATTAAGTAGGTAAGTAGGACTTATGTTTCATGTAAATGTTTTCAGGCGGTAGTAGGTACTAACTTCATTGTAGAGGTAGGTATCTTAAAGTATTTTAAATTCTTATTGTTTAATACACAGGTGGATTAAAAGTGCTAAGTCTAGGGCAGAAATTAAACTATTTGGAAGGAATATTACCTACCCAAAATCTAATAGCCTTATGAATTTACTAGTACTAAAGTAAAATTAAGCCACTCCCATCAGGATCGATACAAACTAACATCTTATGATAAAAATATGTACATACTTACGCCTAAAATAAACTGGCCATAAATACAGGCAAATACCACATCTACACAAAAGACATAACGCTGAAAATCTCACTGCACACGATCCATCTTTTTCACAAACCCTCATTATAACTTCCGTCCTTCCATATCACTTAGCTAATAAAAAATGCCTAAACAACTCACTTGACTTTTGCTGATCCAACCCGAGATGTCAATTCAGAGATTTCTTCAATGCGCCACGTAATTTGAATTTTAAAATGCCCCAAAGAATTTCATAGCATTGAACAAATTCGATATTTGTTGTACCACAGTGAGGTCAGCTGAAATGTTAGATATTTTATAGATAGTGAAGTCTCATACGTAATCGAATAGAGTTTGTAGCTCACCCGTGTGGTTCGGGGTTTAATTGGTTTTGTTCGATTATTTTTTGCGAACCATTTTAAATAATTATTTTGTACGCATATGTTCGATTTCCCCAATTAAATTTTGCACTAGTTTCACTATTATCCACTTTGTATTCGCATTCGCCCCGAAGTTGCGGGATAATAAAGTAGCCTACGCATGGAAGGTGGAGGTACTACGTATAACTGAAGATAGGTACTACTGTGGCAACTCTTAGAGTATTCCAGTGTTTAAGCCGCCCGCGTGGTCGTGTCGGAGGTTTCCCCTGGATTTTCCCCAGATCACTCTCCAACCGGTTCTCCTATCGCTTTATTGGGACCGGCCTCTAAATTCACAGTCAGGTTAAAAACAAACTGTGGATGAAAACGCGAACCGAAAGAGATTTTTTTTTTAATCTTTATTTATCGTAAACGTAGTAAGGTGCAGCGGGGCAATCTAGACTGCGGGAAATTAAAACTAATCGAAAATATCTTCCGTGTTTTACATTATTTACTAGAGTGATATCTATGCCGGGGTAGCGGAGAAGTGCTTTCACAATATCACTAAGATGGCACTGTAGTAAATGATGTAAAACGTGGAAAAAAAATCGATTAGTTTTAATTACCCGCAGTCTAGATTGCCCCGCTGCACCTTACGAGTCAATTAATTTTTAAGCGAATACGTATCAATCTCACTGAAAACTAAAATAAGCCAGGTTACCAAAAAGTTTTGTGTCCAGTATAAACTGCCGTAGTTACAACCAGGCAATCCAGGCATAGGTACCTAAGTCAATAAAATAAGATGGCAAGTTCTCTGTTATTATGCACCTAATTCATACATTTTGCCAAAATTTGGGTAGCTATTATGCGAAAACCAACGTCTGATATCGAGGTTATTTGTCATAAAAATATGTTTCAATTTAAAAGTAAAGAGATATACTTCTTAATACTACTTAATAGTTATTACCTATTTAAAGGAACTAACTCAATGTCGAACCTCGATAACATTAAACTAACTATAAAGAAGGTCACTTGGGAAGTTTAAACCAATATATAAAAGAAAGAAAATAACTAGTAAAAGCTCACAGGCGATCGCTAAAAACGTGTACGCACGTGACTTGCCTCTTAAAAATAGAGTTAATATTATAACCTAATTTTCTAGGTATACGGTGGAGAGGTATTTTTTGTAACAACTTTTTCGCGTACGTGATGGATGAGTGATAGTACGGATCCTTAGCTCGAAATACGGTCCCATCTGGCAGAAAGCATGAAACTTGGCATGCATGTAGCTTTCATATTTGTGCTTCGAAAATTTTAGGGAAACACGTTGACAGACCTTCCCCCCCTCCCACACATTTGTGTGCCGAATTACAGTTTTTTTTTAATTTTATTGAAAACGGCTGAAGCTAGGAGAAAACCGTCAAAGGGAAAAATGTTCCTTATAAAATTATCTACAAGTCATTTTTTGTATATATTTCGATAGGACCTATAGCTTTCAAAATATACGAGCATTCATTAGGGTAAGTACAGCAGAAAAGGATGCTAGCGGGCAGATTACTAACATTTTTGTGCGCATCGGGCTACAAGCATGAAATTTGTACCACAGATAAAGTATTCTGCGGTGATTCTTTTCAGATGTGAAGATTAGTTAGATTCGTCCCCTGTGCGAAAGGAGAGCGGGGTGTATTGGAATGATATTGGTGGCATTGGGCTCTTTTTAGTCTTTTTCTCACTGATCAGTCAGGGCTACTATGCCTTCGGGGGGGCATCACGGTAGAATGACAGCAACCCCACGATGTCCCCCATTAAGGCCGTGTATTACCACTATTGAGTTTTTAAAAACCATCTGAGACATAGAATATAGTGTCTTAAAATCTAAAAAAAATATATGTGTTACATAAGGATCTTGTCTAGTCAAAATCGCAGTTACACGACCTGATGAATTTCACTCGATAGAATAAAATCGCGAAGTTACCCCTTTTTGGAATGTATTTTCAATACCACGGCTATATTACTGATATTTAACATTTAATTTTTGTACTCAATTAAAGATCGTAAATAGTTATAGACAAATTCGCAGGGTTTGCTTTGATAAAATGATTGGCTTAATGACTATAGCTAAATATTTACAAAACTGCGCGCAGAGCTTGCTTAGAGAGCGGGATGGTTAATTGTAAACTCACGCGTGTTAGAGCGGGACATTTGCGTTGGGGATACCTCCCCTTAAACGGCAGCGAGGGTCAACGCCGCAGAGGTTATAGTGGCTTTTCCCTTCCCCTGCGGAAGGGCGAGTCCCACATACCCCCCACCATGGGCCTTCCCCGGGCCCGGGGGGATGCGTAAATGCATTTCCCCTGCGTCAAAAAAAATAAAAAAATAAGGGCTATATATGGTTTGAGCTACAGGCTTCATGTTGCCTTTCAAATTTATAATCTCTAATCACACTTTTACAAACGTATGACAGATACGTATTACTTTGAACCAATGTTGTAATAGGTACATTTGATTTCCGTGAAATTCTGTCCGCAGTTTATTTGAGTTCTATGTTAAGATACCTACTAGTAAAACGTTAGTTGTGAGTATTCAGATTTGTTTTTCTCTCTTTCTTTCTTTGCTTTTTAAGAGCCCTTACAAGATTAAAAATATTTTTTTTTGAAATTATTGTATGACAAAAGTATTCATAATACCAATAAAGTGAGTAAAGTCTACGATTATTTTATTTAAGTTTTAGATAATAACAGCCATCATTTCATTTTATTGTGTTATGTAGAATTTAAGCGCAAAAAATAGTTTTTAGCTTGAAAATAGTCTATGTAGAGTGACGCGTAAGGATATTTCTTAATGAAAAATATAAAAAATACATTTAGGTATTTAACATGAATGACATTAGGTCGTAATAGTAGAAACATTGAGAAAATGTCAAGAGACGTACTCGTATCAATTCAAACAGAAATGGCTTAAACATACAGAGACAAATAATGCTTGGCTTCATACAAAGTATTGCAATCGTTTAAATTTAGTGTGATGCATTTTAATATTTTTAATTTAATTTAATGAATTTGATTTAGTTTTATGTAAGTACGGACAGAAGTGGATGATCAAATAAATGAAAGATGTGCAATTGCATGAAATCAATCAAATCATTAAAATTAAAATAATTACATAAATTACCTACTTTTTTAAATACACATACAGTTTTAAAATATTTCAACAAAATTACCTAAGACTCTCGCATCGTACCTGGCTCAAAGGTCCCCATGATACCGGCAGCATTACCCCGCTGAACGGCGATGGAGACCTGCTGGACCTGATACGACCCAGAGCGAGGATCGCAGCCCCTTTCTCGTAGGCGTCGGCCTAGCTCTTTGAAGAGCTGGCGTGCCTCCGAGCCCCAGGGTCCCGCAGTTTCAATGGCCACAGGTACGAAATCGTACGCCGGCTCCAGGGCGGAGTATTTATTGTGCTTCAGCTTGGCAGCAGATTCTGCTGCCGAACCTGCACATCGTGAGGTCTGCCTCAAATGGGAAGCGGCAAAAGTGCTCACGCATGTAGCGTCCCATAAGAGGCAGCGCCCTCTCCGCCATGGAACCAACGTAAGACCGTCTGGCCTTTTGCCGTCCGAGCGGCTGAGACCCGGTGGCTCCAAGATGCACGGCACATTGGCCGACACCATGTAAGTTGATTTATTTAATGTGAATTTTTGTAAATTAATTGTAAAACTTATGGCTTCTGGCCTGAAATAGATAAATGATTATTATTATTATTATTAAATAAGTGAGAATCTTTTAACTGATAAGGACCTGCGTATTTCAAATAATGAACAAATAAACACATATAGATCCCACCCCGGCAAGTCAGGAAGTCGCCTAAAACTTGTACAAAATGGACCGCTAACCGATCACCTTCAGAAACATTTAGCAAAGGTTTCTCCCAAAAATTAAACTGTCAATCTATTTGCTGTGGCAGATGGATCATTTCCTGAGCAATTATAGCGTCTAGCCAGTACACGCTGAGCTGTATTTGTCTATATTGTCAGTGGCGTAAGGAGTCTAGAGTGGTTGGCAGAGACAGGAAGGCGAGGTCAGCTCATGACGTTTGCGAACTATATCCGGGGTGATGGAATGTCGATTGACTGAATACCGGATTGCGTTTGGAATTGCGAAGTGGGAACTGCGACGTGGCATAATATTTTAGTAATAACTAAAGGCCGCATCGTAAAAAAGGCCGGGAAAGAAATAGACGCTTGCCGAGCGGTTTTCTCCAAAATGTTAGTACTTAAATTTCAAAATTGTAAGATATCTCCAAGTGAAATTCTGAACATTCGGTAATAAAAAGATGCGCTGCAGGGAAATATTTCAGTCAGATTTGTGGAATGCCGTTTATGCCATATATTTAGTAGTAAATATTTTCAACTAAAATATTTCCTACTGTAGTAAAATATCAATTTTGTAAAGTAGTGATACTGTCATTTTTACATTATTTTGTACATGTAAGTATATTGTTTTGAAATGACTCCTCGCCGATTTTGTTACGCCGGTAAAGTTCTTCTCGAAGAAATATTATACCTACCATATTCGTACTTATAAAAAAATGGATTTGTACCTTATGTTTGTCAGACCTCATCGACACACGCAATCATGCAATCATTCGTCATCAGTTTATTTTTTTATACCACAGCGGTAGCATACAAATATAAACCAGCGGTTACCGTAGCCTATAGATGCCTGAAACTCCAGAAAACAGGGAGAAGGTTGTTGCCAACCCTTCAAAAACCTGCACACTTACTTTCTTGAAACTCTTATTCTATAGTCCCTTGGGAAACTCTTGGTGGGAATTACATCTATGTTACTCGCATTGAGTATTAAACACCTAACTTTTTCAGCCATTAGCATCTCCTACGGGTCTCGCTGTACCAGACGTGGGTCGACTAGCAATCGCGAACCCTTTCGTAATGCTGCATGTAAGTTAAGTGAATATAGACCTTCACAAAATGTAATACATGCTTGATTGTGAAATAAATGAAATCTAATCTAATCTAATCGCAGTCCAATCCAATATTTTATTCGTGAGTTCAATTGTTTCATTGTTAAACAAAAAGTGCTCAGTGATTTGGAAAAATTAACAACTGAACTTAATGCAGTCGGCCTTACTCTTAACTTCTCCAAATGTGAACTGTTCATTACTGAGTTGTGTCCAAACGCAGAACGTGTAATAGAACAGTTCAAACAGCTAGCTCCGGGTATTAAAATTATTAATAAAGAATCGCTTCACCTCCTTGGTTGCCCCATCCTGGACCAATCTTTCGAAAATTTCATTAATACAAAAATTCAAAAGTTCAAGGCATCATCATATCGTTTGGCCAAGATTAATATACATTCGGCATATTGCATAATTAAACATTGTTTATTTGTGCCAAAATTCACATACATTCTTCGCGGATCACATTTTTGGAAACACCCCACATTGATTTCAAATTTGGACAATTTGGTTTTAGAAACCCTCACCTCCATTTTTAACATCTCTTTTGGCGAAAGAGCATGGACCCAGGCTAGCCTACCCATTAGGTTTGGCGGTCTGGGCATCCGCAAAATTTCCAGCGTGGCGCTACCAGCTTTCTTGGCTTCGGTACACGGTGCTCAGACCCTCATCGGGAAAATTTTAGCCCCTAGTATTGGGGTCCTGGAGGCTGCGCACTGTACCGAGGCCAAGAACGTATGGTCGTTAACATGCCCCAACACGGACCCACCTGCCAACCCATGTTCGCAAAGGCAATGGGACGAGCCCCTCTGTCGCCTAACAAGGGATAGCCTCCTAGATTCCGCACCTAGTCCGACAGACCGAGCCCGTCTCATTGCCACCGCAGAGTGGGAGTCGGGTCTGTGGTTACAGACGCTTCCATCTCCAGCCATAGGCACATTGCTGGACAACAATACTTTCCGGTTGGCCACATGCCTTAGAATAGGGGCATCAACAAATATGCCGCACAGATGCCAGTGCGGAGCAATGGTGGAGAGTCTGGGCCACCATGGCCTCTCATGCAGCCGCAGTGCTGGGAGGATCCCTCGGCATGCCAGCATCAACGACGTCATCCGTAGGGCTCTTGTCAGTGCCAAGGTGCCGGCAGTCCTCGAGCCCAACGGCCTGACAAGGGACGACGGCAAGAGGCCTGACGGAATGACGTTGGTGCCTTGGAGTATGGGACGGCCTCTCGTCTGGGACGCTACTTGTGTAGATACCCTGGCACCGTCCCATATTCCAGGCACCAAAACTGATGCTGGCGCAGCTGCCTCCTCGGCAGAAAACCTCAAGCGTCGCAAATATGCTACTCTCGGCAGTAGCTACTTGTTTGCGGCGTTTGGGGTTGAGACCCTGGGGCCATGGGGTCCAAGTGCTCGGCGCCTCTATAAGGACATCTCGACGCGCCTTATAGAAGCGTCTGGTGACCAGAGGGCTGGCCACTATTTCGCACAACGGATTAGCATTGCTATCCAGCGTGGCAATGCGGCCAGCCTTCTGGGAACCCTACCGTGCACCGAGGACCTGGGGCAAATTTTTTATTTAGTATAAGTTTTCGTTTATATTATTTTTTTCCCTTTTATATACTTTGTGTAAGTTTAATAAACAAAAATAAAACGATAAGTTCCTACAGTCGACCTCACAATGGGTATAACAACTGTGTACTGTGATGGTACTGTGTCACGATGTCGCGTTTCGCCCATTAACCCATTATGGATCCATGATTTGGAATAAACGCATTTTTTACCGTCTTGTATAAACTGTCAGGTGAGCTAGCACAACTTGCTGCCAAGTCGTATCTCACGCGACTCAGCGATTTCTGTCTCACAGGAACCGTGGTTAGAAAAAGGGGTTACACAGGTTAGGAAAAGGAGGGTAGATTTTTCTCTACTCGCGACGCGTCGTAGCGGTAGTTGTGCTAACGGTAGTGTTACCAATGTCCAGATATTTATTCTTTCAATGAATCAAATTGTTTGCTAAAGTGTTTTTGATTAGTGTTTTTCTATATGGGTTCAACTACCTCTATCCTTTTGCAAATACGAGTGGCGTAGACAGCGAGTTCTGGGTGCAGTTGGCTAAAATGTTGTGCTTAATTTTCATGAGATGTACCTTGTGTACGTGACTATAACCGGAATGGAGAGGAACCTAACAGCCGCAAAGTTTACCAGAGATAACCACCGACACTTTATTCTACCTGTAGCTCTAGTATAAGTTTTTTCGAAACATTAACTAATTCGAACGCGTTTGCGTTTTGACTCAAAATGTATGAAAACGGTCTCACCGAGTTTGAAATACGCGCGTCATCGGTTAGCAAGAAACGTTATACTCGCTGTTTTAGTTTCCACTAGTGACCACCAGAGGCGCTGTTCACGTTTTCATACCACTTTCATACATTTTGATCGTATTTTTATTCATCGACTTTTAGCCTGTTTTGCAAAACTCTGTCTTCTATCATATTATGTCTGCCATACGTTATATTAATTGTACCTTTCGATTTAACTCTGGTAAGTAACGGTACCTATAAAAAGTCACCATATGATACTCCTAGCGTTTTTCTCGGTTAACTCAGAGGGACCCAGGGCGGACCCTGGGACAGCTGGACTCTGGGGACTTTGACATCTCTTTTCATATCCCATTTTACAAAAACTACTTCCATCTGACCTCTAGATAAAACACATAATTATAGTTTAACCCTCTTATTCATAAAAATTAACACACCTCTGCTGACTAAAATGTATTTTGTCTCTTTCCCACAAACACAAATGTCAAAGTGACAGATAAAGACAAACGAATATTAACGGCATTTTAGCTAACAGAGGCTTGATGAACGTTTATGAATAAGGGGGATAAAACGCAAAGAAAACAATCCAACAGTTATTCATGCTCGTCACAAATAAACGCCTTTATCCGGATTTCGATCAAAATAAGCTACGGTAGCCCAGTGGTTCAAGCGTGCGGCTGTCAAGCGGCGGTCGTGGGTTCGAATCCCAGCTCGTACCAATGAGTTTTTCGGAACTTATGTACGGAATATCATTTGATATTTACCGTTAGCTTTTCGGTGAAGGAAAACATCGTGAGGAAACCTGCATACATCCGCGAAGAAATTCAAAGTTGTATGTGAAGTCCCCAACCCGCTCATCTATGAGAGGAGGCCTGTGCCCAGCAGTGGGACGTAGATAGGCTGATGATGATGATGATGATGATCCGGATTTCAACACGGGACCACCAGCTTCGTAGGTAGGGCCACTACCAAGATCAATAATGTACGAGTGCATTAAGAAAAATAAAAAAGTAAGTAATAAATATTTGTGGACGATCTTACACAAATCAACCTAGTCCCAAACTAAGCAAAACTTGTTTGTACTGGTGGGTACTTTCCCACCGCTACCCTACACGTGACCCCTGGGTGGTTCTAAAAGTGCAACAAAACGTACTGTCTTCTCGACGATCTCACGGTTCGAAATCAAATGCCATACGATAATAAATAAAATAACTGTGGGTATAGTGGGGTATAGTTCGTACCCAACTGCAGGCTGTCAAATTAACGCAAGCAAAAATATACCGAACAGTCAGAGTTCTATCATTCATTGTAATAAGCATATTTTTGTGAGAAAATGGCTGACTGTCGAGTTTCTTTCGGCGTTTCTTCTCGGCAGTGGCCTCTGTGAAACGCTAGTAGGGTTTGACTTGTAAAAGTGCCATTGCGGCCTACTTACAGAATAAAGTTCATTTTATTCATTTTTTATTTTTATTCTAAGTCGAGTTTTATCTAATTCTACCAACTAAGATAAAGCGGTCGTCAAGTAGTCGTACTAATCGTAACTATTTTTAAGAAACTCGTTGTAATTTTAAATAGAAACTTCCGTGAGTCTCAGACATAATATTGAAATATTGTAAACTGGTCACTCACGTCTTTAACGTCGAATATCGCTCGGCATGTCGCACGTATTGGTCCGAAACATGTCGAGCGATATTCGACTTTAAAGACATAAATACGTGAGTGGGTTGTTTATTCTATGGGCATTGTCTGAATTAAATGAATTGAATTGAATTATATTTCAATAAAACTAGTTGTGCTATAAGTATGCTTGGACTGTCCTTTCTGCCGCAACGCCCGTGGGCGACGACAACGCTTACCTCGGCTCGGTTTGACATTATAAGCTTACTAAAACCAGTAGCTACTGTGGACAGTACCAGTCTCATTTTAAACAACTTAATTTCGCTTTGACTGTTTTCACGTTTACCATTAGAGGTTCTTCGTAAATGTTAAACAAATGATAAAGCCATAATGCGTCGAACAAGAAGGCGCAGATCGTCCAAGTAGTGTAACACCTTTTTTTGTAGGGGGGGGAAATCCTTTATGGATACCCCCGCACCGCGGGGGCAGTGCGCAGGTTATGTCGGACTTGCACCGACTAAAAACCGCCCGATTGTCCTCCTCAACCCATTTCGGACGGCTCTGGGCCCTCCCATGGAACTCTCCAGTGCCGCCCTAGAGTTCTCCTGGGTCCCGCCATGTTTTTATGGACGATCGCAGCCCCCAACTACGACCGTCTTCGGCCCCGAGGACCCTCTTTTAGTCGCCTTCTACGACAGGCAGAGGATACCGTAGCCGTATTCTTATGCCCGGGCTACAGGGCGCAAGTAGTGTAACACCTATGTGAAATTGAACGTCCGTTCAACTAATGTGTTTCTGCTCACACGTAATGATCAATTTGTGTAAGATTGTCGACAAATATTTTTTTTTTTTACCTGGACCTAAGAGTGAATAGGCATTTTCTGGGTGAGTTCGCTTCAGCGTCGGCCTCATCTTCGCCCCCTGGCTAGATGCTGGCCAAGAGCAATCCCATTAGATAAGTACTCGTATAAATAAATTATGTACTTTTCTACTTTACACACTTTTGCAGCAAAGACATTTAAAATATTACACAATATTATACTCACTTCGTTCTAATGGCAATAATTCATATTCTTTACACAAACGCTAAGCTCTTGATTAGTTAGCACTCTGAACTGTCTTGACGATTCATCACCGCTAAAACCAACTTCGGAGATTTATTGCAGTATTTAAATGTCTGTCTAGCCTTTTATTTACTTGATTTGCATAGTCCATTGGAGGAATAGATACTTCTCTAGTTCGACTCATCTTGGCGCATCGCCGCGTCACACTCACACAAATCAAACCATGCATAGTACAATCGCACACTCACATACAACCGCGCTCCAAGATGAGTTCGGCGAGTCGTTATCAGAACAAAAGTCTTGATGTACGGACGGACAAACGGACAACGAAGAAATATTATAGTAAAGGGTTTTTGTCGTCATTTTGAGGAAAACAGAACCGTCAAAGTTCAACGCGTCTTGAAACAATGTCTCTATTGTAATCTTCAGACTTATCTCGCCAAATACTTGTAAAATTGCAAAATGCTCGTCGCGAAACCAAATGTAGCCTTTCAAAGAGATAAATTTCCAGTTCAAAAGTTGAAGGAGTTACCCTGAGGCTGTTTCTTGTCGTGAGCAAACGGTGAGAAGTTTCTGCGGTTACATGCCACGTTTGATTTATACTTCGTAACTTTTAGCGCTCTTGTTTCGGGCTCCAATTTAACCTAAAAATACAAACAAACTCAAATTTAACCTGAAAATACGACAGCATATACGGACGGATCTCGAGTGAAAATTCGAGCGTTCGACTCTCAAAAATCGGTCCCCAGTACTGCCCACTACCGCGCATCCCGCGGCAGTCAGGAAGCACACATGCATTTAAATGTAGGGTCGTAGTTAAAAGCGGTACTGAGTTGACTGACTGTTGACACTGACATTTGACAGTTTTCTCATATCGTACCGCCTCCACACCATTACCACATTAAATAGAATCAGTACATCGTACCTACAAAGGATAATAATTGTGAAATTAAAGCTTTAACTAGTGGCTCTGTGAGCTGTAGACCTCGTGAGTGTTTTTTTTTATTTCCAAAAGTATGACATGTCCAAAACTATGTGACAAAAATATTCTATGTACTTACTTAATCAAAGAACCTGCTCACAATACTTCACGAGAATCGGATGTGAAATGCAACCCTTAGAGGTGAACAAATCGAGATTCGGCCGCAGAAACTTGTGTTCAATGATAAAAAAATGGTTTCTTTAAATTTCCAAAAACTGACTCGACAAAAAAAATATATATAGTCACCAAACCTGCTCACAAAATTTCACGAAAATCGGTTAGTAAATGCGACCTGTAGAGGAGAACATCCCATTGAAGAAAAAAAAATTCAAAATTTACAAAAATTTACTCGACATATAAATTCTCTATAGTCATACAACCTGCTCACAAAATCTCACGAGAATCGTTTGAGAAATGCGACCTGTAGTAGAAAAAACGGCCGAAGAAAAACACGAAATCATTGATAAAAAGTTTTTTTTTTTTAATTTCCAAAAATTGACTCGACAAAAAACTTTTTTTTATTTTTCGTACCTGCTTACAAAATTTCACGAGAATCGGTTAAGAAATGTGACCTGTAGAGGAGAACAGTCGGAAATCCGGACATACGAAAGCATTTTTGCCGAAGCTAAAACAGAGACCTTCGTTTCACTCGGTCAATAATACTTCAATTTCACGGGCTTCACAACAAACAATTAGAATAAAATGAAAGGAAATAATTGGAAAGCTTAATGGATTCCAAATCGGTAAATATTATTTATATTGATCAACACGAAACTCTAGGTCGGTGACCTGTACCGTAATAAATTTACCCCTCTTTGACAATTGTCTCCATTTCAATAACAATTCCTAAATAAGTTTTTGTTTGATTGTATCGGGAGTTTATTTCGTAACGGTATTGTGTGTTTTTGGGTTACCTATCGACTCGCGTGCTTTGTATTTTGAGTTGAAGTCTATTCCTTCATAATAAGGGTGATCAACTCTGGTTGCCTAGCAACCAGAGTTGCGAAAAGCACGCGAGTGTGTTCACATAATAAGGAACTGTTTGCTATTCATATACCTACTTCTTAGCGTTTTATTAAGGGATGCTCTTAAAACAACAAGTACCTACTACCTAATGCCATTTTGGATTAATGAGCACTAAGAAAATGAAAACTATTTGCCGACTGTATATCAAGAGATACTTAACTGTGTAACTTTTAACACTACAATAGTTATTTGTTATGCAAGGCTGCAAAGTTGATTTTTGGCGCGAGTGTTTGTATTGAGAGCCGAGCTAGCGAAGGATTGTAAGATTGAACCACGAGCGAAGCGAGTGGTTCAAAAATACAATCCTGAGCGTAGCGAGGCTCTCAAGGCACGAGACGCCAAACAACTTTGCTGCCGAGCGCAACACACAACTTTTCATCTCACCATAGCGAGGAAATACTTTCATTATAATTCAAGATGTACTATAAAGGGTTGTTTAAATTTCACCCGTTACAAAGCATTTCGTGGATTATTAACATTTAAATGCATCAAAGAGCCTAATTATTATTGTTGAGTACTGTGATACGAAATACTCACGGCTAACGGCTAAAACAAATATATTTCACTCATTTCCAAACTTATCAGGAGTTAAAATTGTAATATAAGTATCTTCTGCACTGAAATTAATTAATTAAATTCATTATTTTGATATTATTCTAACTCAACAACAAAACAAAACAATATTTAAATATCTTAATCTCTCGCATCGAGTTTTTTTCTTAAAAACTAACTTTTTAAACGGTGCGTTCCGAAATTGCACTGAGCGTAAAATGTTGAAACATATAAACATTTCAAATATGTTTCTTCGTATTATTTCTTTATAAATAAAACTAAATTATTATTGAATATCATCAAATTAAGCTGGAAAAGGTATTATTAATATCATTATAAAAAACAAAACAATAATAAACTGCACCATTAGGTACATGATATGTATACTTTTAAACGCTTAGGAATGACTTATCGTTTCACTTTATAGAAAAAAGTTGGAACTCATGGAACTGCGTAACGTTCGAATTTCAAAATCACTTTCCACGCTAGCGTGGAAAGTGGACTTTTGCACGCAGATTTGAAACGATAAAGAAAGCCTTTCCGAGCGGGTGAGATGAAAATGTATTTTTCAGCTTTGTTTTGTTATAATTTTCAGGTTGATTTGGATTATGCTACTCACAGAAATTTATTTCAATCGTTATTTGATAGATCTTTGAAGGAACCGAAGGCGTCATATGGCCGGTTTATATTGAAAATTACATTGGATTGTTGCGAAAAGAGACCCGGGCGGCATCAAGGTCACGGTAAATAACGCTCAACGAATTTGATAGAAAACGAAATGATACGGACATCTTTCAGCTCTGAGTGCTGTGTTTTAGGAAATGGGCCTTCAAATACTTTTTAAAGATGAAAGCAAAAATATTCCAAACTTATTTTGTTTTATAATTTTAGGTTCTTAACTACCTCTATTTAGAGGTGGGTGTAAATAACTTCACGATGAAAAAATCACGGTGATCCGCCGTTAAAAAGTAACAGTGTGACTTGTCACGAAGTAACAACGTTACAAAATAACGTTGTTACTTAGCGACGATATCACTGGAACAGTGTGTAAGCGACGCGTCGCGTCGTGCCTCGTGACCGCTGTTACTAACTGTGACTGTGACTGCGGTGCGCTGTCACAGAGTAACATCAGTTGTTACAAAAATATCAGTAACTGCCAGGAACGATCGACACGCAAATGTCGTGACACGAAATAACCGAAGTGACAAAGTCACGGTGATTTTTATATGTGATTTTTTTGGAACGGGAATAACAATAACGGTGATCGAAAAGTAACGTTTTTCCCCATGTCTACCTCTATTGAATGTATTATGTATTAATAAATGATTGCAAGAGGCTTGTATAGAGGTAGACTGAGGTGCATGTGACGACTGTACAGTCTGATTACATCCTGAGTTGGTAGGGTGGGATACTTGTACTTTAACGTGAGCTTACTGAAGTCGGTCAGATTTCTTCATTTGTCGGTATACTGTCAGTATTACGTAATATTAGGCGACTTCCTGACTTGGCGGGGCGGGATCGATATGTGTCATTTTCTTCTTTGACGTAAACTTACTGACGTCGCAAATATTCCCACTTGACAGAATACTGTCAGTATTACATTTGCGCAGTAGTACCTAATATTATGCGCATAAGCGGACCAGTACTGCTTTCGCATCGTCCCGCTTCCGCGCATCCCGCGCCAGTCAGGAAGCACTCATTTAAATGAAGGTGCGCACAGTAAAAAGTAGTACTGAGTTGACTGATAGTTTACACTGACATTTGACAGTTTTCTTATATCGTATCGCCTCCGCACCTACAAATCAGGAAGTCGCATTACGCACGGAAGGCGGCAGAACTACCCTTGCCTTAGTAGCGACAGGTCCATTTCTGCGCGTCCTGCGCCACTCACGCCGCACGTCAAATGAAGGCGCAATAAAAATAATCAGTACTGATCCGATTGACAGTTGACACTGATATTGTACCGGCTTCCACACCGACAAATGCGGACGTAGACTTAGGCGACTTCCTGATTTGTCGGTGCGGAGGCAGTACGATATGAGAAAATTGTCAAATGTCAGTGTCAGCTGTCAGTCGACGCGGTACCATTTTTTACTACGCCCCTACATTTAAATGAGTGCTTCCTGACTGGCGCGGGATGCGCGGTAGCGGGACGATGCGAAGGCGGTACTGCTCCGCTTCTGCGCATGATATTACTACTGCGCAAACGTAATACTGACAGTAATTATGTCAAGTGAGAATCTTTGCGACGTCAGTAAGTTTACGTCAAAGAAGAAAATGTCACATATCGATCCCGCCCCGCCAAGTCAGGAAGTCGCCTTAAACCGTTTCAAATATTCACTACGACTCGCATTACATCATAATGCGGAATATTAGGAGGATTAAGGCTCCTATTATAAAGCCAGCAAGACTAAGCTTGCGATATGTAATCCTTAAGACATTCCCATGCCTCGCACGCGATCTCGGGCTATAATTTATTCACGATCACGTACGAGAGTTATCAGTTGCTGGTACACGAGCTATCGTTTGTTGATCAAGTGTCAAGATTTTTTATACGTCTACGTCGGCAAACACTCATACGACCTACTTGATGGCAGACTCTCTTGTCTATATTCTGCGAATTACAATAGATTGTATGATTGTGGGATTCTACCTTCTAAAGACCAAGTATTTTGAGATATTTATGATACTACGGTTTAATTATTTAAGGATCATTCACGCTAGACCGACGAAGAAATCGAGGGACGCGCTACGCCCGTCGATTTCTTGTACTAGAAAACGGGCCGGCCCGGACACGGAACGGTCTAGCGTAAATCATGCTTAACTGCGGATGACAGGTATCCATGTGAATTCACAAACAATTGAACATCATCTTAGGCAATACTCTATAAATATAATTTGAGAAAATTAGACCACGAAATATTGTATAACAATATAAAATATATAGACCCGTATGACATTAAAAGTATAATAACAAAAGATTCGAGCAGCTGCCCAGGTACAGGGAGTGCTTATTTACTGGCGGCATTTACTCGCCATGACACAGATTTTTCATTGGGTTTATTGTAGCATTTTATAGAGCATCGTCTCCCAACGAATACTCGCTACACCCTGTATCCAATGTTTGCCGCTGTATGGTCGGAGACTACCGAGGCAGCTACCGGTAATATCTTATGGAATGAAATTGTACACAAATATTTATTTATTTATATTTATTTATGGCCGTTCTATTATCTGCCACCTATGTATGGACCCCGGTAGTAGCTCAAGCTCAGCCCTACCATCCAATCTTTTCTTAACAAAATTATTATTAACCGCCTCAAAATAATTAAAAACACTTGTCTAAATTACAAATTAACAATAGTTTTTTTTCTTAAATAAAATCAGCAAAGCTTAATGTGTCAAATATTATAGTGATAATGAATATAAAAAATTTATAGTCTTAGAATAGACTAAAGAACCAAGGTTTATAAGTACAGATTAAAGAATCCAAAATCAAAATTTATAAAAAAAAAACCTGTAGACCAAATTGCGTTAAATATTTTAAATGTCAAAGTAGTCATCGGAATTTTCATGAAACTTACCTATATTTCTACTACATGCATACAATATTATACTACTACTACATGCATCGGTAGCTTAAAGACATCATCTTGGTTTCATTATTTTTAGTATGTCTGAAACTGTAATCTTTAAAAAAATTACGTAATGTCCATTACTTTGCCACGTAATCACTAGAACAATATCGCCATTAAATTTTAATTGAAATCCGACCCAACAGTCAATACAAACAGCGCAGCGTGAAGAAATAGCTCTGCTTTTACACAAGAGCCGAAAATGAAACTCCAAAGGTTTATATTAAAATGTTTAACCGCAATTGTTTGGATTTAACCCTTGCCTTTAATATAGGATTGAAATTTAATCTCGCCATTGTTTTCGAGATATATTTACGGAATCCATTGAATCTCGACTCAGATTAGAAGTTTACGAGTTGGGAGCCATAGCTGTGGCCGCCACGAGGCCGCACCACGTTGCGAGCGACTGATACTATTGATTATAACAGATTTTATCAAACTTAATTGCAATTTCTGTTTGCACATATTTTTTAACTGATGGTTTGATCATCAATTCATCATATTATACACTTGACGTACCTATGTATATGGAAAAACCTGTCACCACTAATCTCTAATCACAGTTTGATAAAATAGAGATATAGAAGAAAAGATTTGATGTATACAAAAATAAAATGAATGAAATAAGGAATGGAATAAACGAAAGGAAGTTAAATGGCGATGATATGTTTGTGATCATTTCCACGGGATTTATTAGAAAATCTATTAACCTATTTACAAGTAAAAAATATACAACAATCCAACGAACGAACTCACTCGCCTTAGCTCTTTATTTAAATCAGCTGTGAGTATATGTGAGTGAGTATATATAATGACGATAAATCAGAAGAAAATAAAATAAAAACACGTAAAAATTCCAAAATAATTATGATAAAATAACAACTCGAAAAAAGAACATAATTAAAGTTCCAAAGAAGAACCTCAAAAAATTTGACCGTTGAATTCGTGTTAAAACAACTAGGTAATGTAACTATGTATTACCATTGTTTTGAGGATGCGTGAGCAATTCATTTTGAATAAGGACATAATATCAAAACAATATAAATCTCAAAAAAGAAATGCTTGATCCTCATTAAATAAATCTATTGAAAAAATACCAAAGTACCCTCGTAATTACATGAAAATTTCCTGTACATTTTCGAAGCATTCACTGACAAAATGTTTATGCCCTCATGATTTAGGAAGAATGAAATTTTATTAATGAGCCTACTATCTCCACCTTGCGAGAAATAAGGCGACCCGAGAACAAATATTAGATACCTTTACCTACAAAAAATTGCTGTCCTCGGTTGGGGTACGGTCGTCAGAAAAGTGCTATGATTTTCACTTTAGATATATTTTTTCACCTCACTAGCTCGGAAAGCCCTTTTTAGGGTTCCGTAGCCAGAATGGCTAAAACGGAACCCTTATTAGTTTCGGTCTGTCTGTCTGTCTGTCCGTATGTCACAGCCGATTTACTAGGAGACTATTAAGTACTACAATTATGAAATTTGGTAAGAAGATGTATCCTATAAACCGCTACATAAAAATGATGTGAAAATAGGAAAAAAAAATTTTTAGGCGGCATACATGCAACAGGGGGATGAAAAATTTTTTTTCAATGCAAGTAGTTGTGAGGGGTATATTTGGATAGACCTTTAAAAATAATATCGAGGTTACTAAGAAAGTTTTCCATATCGTTGGTGAGACATTAGCCGCCAAAGTTGTACGATTTTTTTTGTAATTATTTAACCTTGTACGAGTATGATTTTTTAATAATTTCATTTTCAATGTTATGTTGATTATTATCTGTCTTTCCCGTTCACGGGACAATGGTGTCCCGGACCTTTGGGAGGCGTGCGCGGAGCCGAAGTACCGAGGTACCGAAGTACCAACGAGTACCACATAGCCCACACGTAGAGGCCCTTTTGAAAAAAGATTCCAACTTGACGGAATACTGTCAGTATTACATTTGCGCAGTATCATGCGCAGAAGCGGAGCAGTACCGCCTTCGCATCGTCCCGCTACCGCGCATCCCGCGCCGGTCAGGAAGCACTCATTTAAATGTACGGGCGCAGTAAAAACATGGTATCGAGTCGACTGACAGCTGACACTGACATTTGACACTTCACCGACAAATCAGGAAGTCGCCTAATGATTGTTAATCGACGTGTTCAAAGACACTTTTGTGACCTGTGTCACCCGTCAAAAACACTTTATTTCTCGTGCTGTCTTTACCTCCGTAGGTGGGATGATTTATGAAGTTTAATAAGGAACGGTGAATTTCCGCGACCACGTGCTTGAAATAAAATACAAGCGCTGTTTACCCTCGTAATAAGGAGATTCTCATTTTAGATCACCCTGGATATAAGACAGTTCAATTTAGATATCGATGCCTCGTTATGAGACTTTTTTTAAACTGACGGCTTTACAGTCCGGCGCCAATAAAGCGATAGGAGTGCGCACTTGGAGAGTGGCCTGGGGAAAATTCGGGGAAAACCTCCGACATGACCACGCAGGCGGTTTAAACAATGGAATAGTCTAAGAGTTTGCGCTCCAGTGAGATTGGTTGAGCGGCTTTTACCGAATCTGATGTATTAGTGGAATCGAACTACTGGAAGGTTTGTTGCTGGTTCACTAAACCCCGCACAAAAGTCAGCAAGGCCCGAATGTGAGACAATGATTTAGTGGCAGTTGCACCAACGTACGAACACAGACCGGTCATCGTCAAATATGGCGCCGGCAGCTGTCATCCCATAGAAACTTGTCAAACTTTCCATACAATCAGATTTGACGAACACCGCTTACGATTACAGACGGTTTGGTGCAACCCAGCCTTAGACTTTAAACGCAGGCAAGTTTTACGCTTTTGTGTAAAGACTAAGTACCTATGAGGTAATCCTCCCAGTGCTTAATACCGTCATGCCCGATAGTTGACACCTATTTGTTCAATTGTATCAAATTGGTTGACCGTATAACCTACTCTAAATGTAATACAGGTATGTGCCTGCGTAACGTTGTGCCTTGCAATTTCCCAGAACCCTTAGGGCCGGAAATTAGGTTTATAATCCACGAGTCGTGTTACGAAGGATCGATTACCTTACTTAACTTCTAACGCTGGCTGGACTGGTATTTGTTATTTTGTTTTGACATTTATTGATGAATGATGATCTATTAGTTCATAAATTATTGTTAAATTAACTTTAGTCAACTGACACTGCATCTAATGCGGTTAGATATATATGTATATCCATATTCCTAATCCATATCCATCCATACTTATACTTATATAATATTATAAATGCGAAAGTGTGTCTGTCTGTCTGTCTGTCTGTCTGTCTGTCTGTCTGTTACCTCTTCACGCTTAAACCGCTGAACCGTTTTAGATGAATTTTGGTACGCAGATGGTTTGAGTCCCGGGGAAGGACATAGGAGACGTTTCATCCTGAAAATCATCCCTTATGATGGTGGAAGTTTGTATGGAAGAGCGATAACTAGGTAAGCGCCTGATATAAAAAATAGCATTTAAATTCTATCGCGATGTGAACGAGTTCTGCGCGGACGCAGTCGCGGGCAAAAATTAGTAATATTATAAATGCGAAAGTGTGTCTGTCTGTCGGTTACCTCTTCACGCTTTAACCGCTGAACCGATTTAGATGAAATTTGTATACGGAGGTAGTTTGAGTCCCGGGGAAGGACTCAGGATACTTTCTATTACGGAAATCATCCCTTAAGAGGGTGAAAATTTGTATGGAAAAGCGATGGCCAGGTAACCGCCTGGTATTATAAATGGTACGATGAACGAGTTCTCCGCGTTAAGTACCACCTTTCTCGTCTCTACCGGTCTCGTTATTAAAATAAGAAGGAGCTTAATAAACTTAGTAAGTAATTATTCTAGACTGATAAAAATACTGTTGAAAAATATGTTGTATTTCACCTAACTTACCTACGTGTGTACTTGCCTTTATAACAAACAGGGTGATTAAAAAGTCGCTATAGCATCCTTTATTATAATAAGTTAGAAATGTTAGGACTTTCCTCGTATAAAATACTAGCATTTAAGGCTAAAACGAGAAACAGCATCAAACAAAAAATAAGCTACAATATGAGATGTTAAGTACCTGTTGATAAGATCATGTTTGCCTTTGTAAAAGCACTCGAAGTATTTTTAAAGTGATGCTGCAATCTTTAGTGTAGGTTTTCAGAGCGAAGCGTTATTTACTACCGACCTATTATTTATATGACTGTTCTACCAATTGGACCATGTTACCAAAGAGAATCAAAGAGAATATGCATGTTACATTGACAGTGAATGCCACATATAACATCCGGGGTATAAGGCTATGCGCGCACGAACAACTTTTCCAAACCCGTCGTCTACGAGTACCAGTCCCTGGTATACCAGGGCAGATAACAAAAGAATGGCATTGTATATTTTTTTCGCCGGGAGAGGACGGCTTAGTTATTATGTTCGACCTTATGTTGTACATAGTTTTCATTAATGTTTTAATCGTGTATATTTTGTATTACTTCTTATTGTTTTGTGTGTGTGTGTCTCGTCACTGTGCCGTGACTTCGCCAAATGGTCAGAACGGAAGACCAGCGCTGGCCCTGCCAATATAACGCTGAGTTGTGACCAATTAATTTCATAATCGCGTTTAGAAACTTATTTCTACGTAACTTCTAAGATGTGTCAAACTAATTGAATGAATGTTTTATATGTGTATGTATTGCCTACTATGCATGTGTGTGTGCGTGTGTAAATCAGTTTACACATCACGAGGGATAGATGGCAGCACAATCTACCAGTTTCCTAAAACTGTAGAGTTACCAGTCTATACTTTAGTATATATATTGTAGTCTTTGGTTGTGACCATTTCGTGGCGAAATCCTGTTTGTAATGTCCTATTTTGTAATCGACTTGTGTTTGTCACGAATAAATGTTTCTTTTCTTTCTATTTTTTATGTGGGTATATTTAATTATTATTATTGTATTAATTATGCCGCTCCTACAAAATGTATGCACGCCTGCATGCAGGCTGAATGTATAACATGTGTTCCGAGCAAATAAATCTTTGAATAGCCAATATTTCATAGCACCATTGATTGCCAGGTATTCTCTTATGTACAGGAAACCGTATGCAGGCAAATCGGAGTGCAGTAGAAGCCAGTACGTCCCTTGTGGGCCGACTAAGGCCGGAGATTGAATGCCTCCATGTGCTTTCCAAGGACACAACTCACTACGAATTTTGACGTAGTGAAATTTTATTGAGTGACCTAGATAAAGGGCAAGGAGAGGTATGGACGAAAATTACATGCTGCGCTGCGCTGACCCCAAGAAAATTGGATAAGGGTAAGCAAATGAAAAATAATTTGCGAGTCGTCTTGTTTCGCGTGCTGCCTTTCACGTTAAATGATTCCAGACAAGCGTTTGTCCCATTTTCAAATGTGCATATTACGTCTCAACACGGACTTAGTATTTACGTTTTTCTTCACAGTTACTTAGTCAGTTCATTTGTACATTGCAACTGAACATTTCCCTCTTTATGCTATCTTATATAATATTTGTTATTTACTTATTTTCATAAATTCGCTCAAATTTGATCCCGTTTGTTATGAATTATAATTAATTTTGTAGGTATGCCTTTCCCGTTCACGGGACAATGGTGTACCTACTGGACCTTTGGGAGGCGTGTGCGGAGCCGAAGTACCGAGGTGCCGAAGTACCAACGAGTACCACATAGCCAACACGTAGAGGCCCTTTTGACAATTTAATGAAATGCAAGTGATATTATTATTATTATTTTGACGTGTGCAATTATGTAATTCTTATCGTAAAATAAATGAATCTAATCTAATCTATTATTAACTAAAACCTAGACCTACTGGCACACCAAATTCATGCTACAGAAACTATAAAAAAAGAAAAATTGGCGAGACAAATAAGAGACATCGAAACCAGCAAAGACATAATATCTAAACTACCAGATAAAATGAAAAGATGTGTTCAAAGAGTCATTGAGACGAATTCGTCACAATGGCTGACAATTATCCCTACTACCGCCAATAATACCGATCTCACAGCCACTCAGTTTAAGGATGCCCTAGCCATTCGATATGCTCATGAACCTACCAGCCTCCCTCAAGCCTGCGATGGTTGCGGAGAGAATAACTTCGATCTAAACCACGCACTAAATTGCAAAAAAGGTGGTCTAATAAAACAAGGTCATGATCAACATAGAGATGACTGTAAACAATGGGCTGAACTAGCCTGGGGAACAGGTACAACAGAACCCATAATGCGTGACGCAAGTAATACTCAACCGGCCCTCATAGGAGACCTGTTACTAAACAGTGTTTGGGAACCTGCAAGGAAAGCGTTCTTCGATGTTCGCATAATAAATGCCGACGCTTCTTCTTACAGCAACCTCACATGGCAACAAACAGCACAGAGACATAGCCGAGAGAAACACACCAAATATGACCGAGCAGCAGAAGATTTAAGAGCCTCCTTTACTCCACTTGTCATCTCATGCGATGGAGCATTAGGGACAGAATATAACAACTTTATAAAAAAAACCGCATCAAAATTAAATACGAAATGGGGAAATGCATATTCACAAGTAATGTATTGGTTGAAAGTAAAAGTACAGATTTCAATTATAAGAGCGGTCTCAATAAGGGTGAGAGGCTCGAGAAGACATATAAGACCATTTGGATGTGAAGATGGAGCAGGAATCCTATGAAGACCGGATCCTCTAAACGCCAACGCCAGAGCAGCAAAAGTTTTACAATCAGCTAAGGAGCAACTAAAATGGTCGCTGCTGAAATGAAAAACGAAAAACGAGAAACATTGTATAAATTTATTTTGATCTACGTAAGTTCAATTACTGTACACATGTTTTTTAAAAGGTCTATGATACTTGAAATAAATGATTTAAACACATTATTACAAAGAAACGAATGTGTCCCATTGCTGGGCCTTTGTTATAGGAAAAATAAAGCATGGCCGAGTGTGTGATAGCCATACACTGATATCGAGATGAAAATGATATCACAATCGAAATGAGATTTGAGCTTGCCAAATAGCGTCTGATCGAAGCATACTTCGAAGTGAACTTTTGATAGAAGTGCTTGTATTATTGGACCACTTCGGGAGACAAAATTGTATTCCATTTCAGACATTGTGTTCTCAGGCTTTTGAACGCGTTCTTGCATCGGTTGACCGGCCACGCTTGGCGTTATTGAGCTTCGGTTTTCTGTATAGTGGAGATATTTTCCCAGATGGCTACTAAATAGAGCTCCGAGATTGCGTCGCTCGCAACACCCTCGCAGATTGCTAATGGCTAAATAAAAACCCTTAATGGGATTTAAATGATAAAATGGACACCATGACATACATTGCTCACTAAAAGTTAAAATATATAAACAAACAAATCAAAGCCAATATTATTAATATAAATATGTTTTTTAAAGCATGTTGAAAACAAAAAACATGCATTGATTGCTTTCTATCTTTTAAAATATTTTGTCACTTACCTACACGTGGACTACAAAGAACAGAAAATAATTGAGTTGTATAAATTAACATTCGAAGTCTCGTTTAAAATTTCTATCAAGGTTCTTATTCATAAATTGTTCCTTCAATAATTACACAGTTGTAAAAACTGTACAGAAAGTTTATTTCTTCCAGGTTCCTAGCAGACGTAGCAAACTGCTAGAAGTCTCTCGAAATTTTATTATACATATCTAGAAACGATACCACGCCCCGCCTGACGGGTGGCCTGTTTTTCTTGCTAAACTTGGCTCTCGTACACCTCTGAGGTGTCGACACACCTTATCGTGTTAGGAATGAAAGAATGTGTCATATGCGGCGAGCGTGTATAAGCGGAAGTTAAAATAAATATAAGATTGGATAAGTGTTTCAAACCTCCGGCATGACCACGCAGGCGGTTTTAAGTTTGCGATCCAGTAAGATTGGATAAGTGTCTTCAACTGAATCTGAGGTGTGAGTGGAATTAAGCGGTCCTCTATTCATAGCCGCAAAAGTTGCAGCTTCGAACATTCCGTTTCAGTCGGTGGTAGGGGTCACTTGATAGCCTACACCTGATAAAGGCTTCTTCCTGACTGGTAGAGGCGGGACCGATGCGGTATTTTGTACAGTCAATAAGTGCACCAATTAAATATGTATACATTTTATCACCTTATTCCATTGAAATAAGTCCCGAAAATGCCCTTGACTGTATTTGACTGTACTTTGGCGTGAGATTTCTGATGTCACACAGGATTTATTCACTTCACTTCACTGTTTAAAAAGGGCTTCCTATCAATGATGATTTCGCCAATCAATACTTGTTCAAAGACGTTGTTCGGTAACGACGGCGACGCCATGACACTAGGCAACTGGTTTTGTACGGTAGTGGATTCAGCCCGTCGTCGCGAAGAGCACGTGTGTTCACCAACGCGGCGACGGGCAAAGTCCAAGATTTATTCAACACGTGGGAAAGCGAGGCAGTTATATCAAAGTCATCTGAATTGGGAAGCTCCTCCTCTTCGATGGGTGTCCGTTAGATGGCGTTGCGCGCTCGAACATTAATAATAAGAAAACAATAATCAAATTCAAATATATCTCCTACTAGGGATCGTTATTTAATTAATATAAGTATAACGTATAAAACCAAATTAATGGGTACACAAACTAATAATTATTATTTTCATGTTAAATTCTGGTCAAATTCAGTTCAAAGGTAGGTACTCTTGAACTGAATACCTATTACAATAGATTTTTCAACAAAAGGCATTTCAGGCGGCGTCGAAATGCTTCGTCAGGGGGTAAATTTAAGTCTGAGGTCGGTAGACAGTCGCTCATATTAGGTAGGCCCAATGACACGCGGGTCTCGCTTGCAACTGCCATGCGACGGGGAAACACATTTACATGCATCTTGTTTTATGTAATTATTCCTTTTAAAGTATATTTATTGTCTGTGCATTGTTGTATGTTTTTCAAACAATTTTAGGTAGTTTGCATTTAACGATTATCATGTCTACTCGTTCCTCGCTCCTTGGAATACGGCGTTAATTAGCAAACTATGACAAAGGAAACAAAACTCCCTCACCTCGCCTTCAGCTTCCAAGTTGCTCATTAAAATAGAAACTTCGGCGTTACAAGACTGTTCGAACGTTTCCGATTACATAAACGAGGAAAATAAATACAAACGGAAAAAGGAAAGTAGCATTGTGAAATAAAAATCTAATTTCTGAGTTAATTAAAATGTCTTCGTTATTATTTTAGGGCACCGTACCGAAAAGGTACAAAAGTAACTCATACGGTGGTACTTTGTTCGTCTACTAATGATTTTAATTTTGGAAGAGTTTGTTAACGGAGCTAAAAACCAGGAAGATTTCCTCAGGTTTTTTATTTCTTTTCGGATCAGTTTTTTTATCCGGTGCAGTCCTGGTTTTTATTTATCGTATTATTACTTATTTTAAAGTATTTGATGTCGTAAAATTATGTTACGCATACGTTACATGTAAAATTAGAAATCTTCTTTTCAAATTCTTCATTTTGATGTCCAACTTGATAAGCTCGATTTTTTTCTTGAAAACGTAGACTCGAATAATAGGACCTACTTACAGTCGTAGAAAGTAAACTAGTGTTAAGGCGACTTCCTGACTTGTCGGTGCGGAGTGTCAACTGTCAGTCAACGCAGTACTACTTTTTACTGCGCCCCTACATTTAAATGAGTGCTTCCTGACTGGCGCGGGATGCGCGGAAGCGGGACGATGCCAAGGCAGTACTGGTCCGCTTCTGCGCATAATATTACTACTGCGCAAATGTAATACTGACAGTATTCTGTCAAGTGGAAATCTTTGCTACGTCAGTATGTTTACCACGACGACGACGACGACGACGACATGTCATGTACCAATGCAACTTAGTTGAATAAATGTCTTTATTATTATTATTTATTATTTATGTTTACGTCAAAGAAGAAAATGTCACATATCGATCCCGCACCGCCAAGTCAGGAAGTCGCCTAAGTGGACAATCAAGACAAAATATTCAAAGAAGTGATCCTGTTTTCTGTGTTAATACTAAACGATTTCTGATTTGAACTTGTTTTGCTATTTTATTAGCCAGGCCCGATCCCAACATCTAATTAGAGTGCCGACTGTTTGGACACCTAACCCTTTCATCAACTTTAGGCAATTTCTTTTAAGTCTCATATTGAGCTATTAGAAGCTAGGCAATTATTTTTTACTTTAAATTTAGTGTTTTTTTTTGTAGTAGGTAGGTTTCTTTTTTTCCATTATTTTATTTATAATAAAACACACATATTTTCGAATTTACACTTCATGATTCTCATCTATGAGAGGAGGCCTGTGCCCAGCAGTGGGACATATATAGGCTGACGATGATGATGATGATGATGATTTCATGATTAAAAATAACTAAAATACTACCTACACGAAAAATATTAAAAGTACTGTGGCCCTCTCTAGATGTCTTTGTCTCAATACATAACACCCACTAGCATAAATATTGATAATCTATGGAAGATTAACTTGATCTTAGATAACCGCACACAATCGTAGTGGATCTAGTACGCAGAATGTTATCTATGATTGGTACAAACTATTTACACATGTCCTATGAATTTCTGCAAGACTAATAATATAAGAACAAATTATGTCAGAGGCGAATGAAGTTTGAAATCAAAGTAAAAAAAAACTTTGTAAGATAATGTGATCATCTCAATGCGTTGAATTGTTATACAGATAACAGGTAAGTACTCAATTCATATCAACTCAACCATAATATAATAGGAATAAGGTTAACGTTCCTGTGCTCGAAACTAACGCAATACGCACACTTTCAATCTAATGTCACGATGACGAAGGTGATTTTGGTGTCATCTACTGGGCATTAAGGTGTCGAGCTCTGGGACGTTTACCTCACGCCCTTTTAACTTGGTATACTGCGTCCGATGTCATTTTTAAAGATGCAGTAGCGCTTTCTTGGAAGGCATTTGAGATTAATACTGTTTTGGAGGAGCCCAACGATCAATTATTATTCTGAGATGAAGTACAAACATTTAGTTACAATCTTCAGTGACATTTTTGTGTAATTCGAAAACCAATGTCCATTTCAATTCTTTAGCTACCAATGATTTTATAACTTGCAACTGGAATCTACTACTTGTGAATCAATATAAAATAGCAGGAAGCGTAAGACCTTATGTTATCAACAGGGCCCGTCCGTACTTTTCATGTCGATTACAGCAATTTGACGTCACGCTGCATATAGGATGATGCCAAATAGTTTTATTGTAATTATGTACAAATTACTTCAAAAGTAATCTATATGCGGCGTGACGTCAAATTGAGGTCACCGGCATGAAAATAGATAGATAGATAGAAAGGTGTTTATTTCTCTAGTTCATATGTTACATTATGTCCATCAGGCCGGTGGTGTGTTCGGCCAGTGGGTGTGTCAGCTACTTACAATCTACCTATGTATGTCTGAAAGATCTGTATAAGTGTGTGTTTGTGCTGTGTACTTGTTAATTGAGCGCGTACAGAATAAATTTATATAAATTTAAAAGTTGTTTCATTTTGTCCTACGGGTCATTTTCTATACTCGATTTTTTTTGTGTCCGAGCTGAAAATCGTATGGTAGCATGAGATAATACGTACCATTTATTTTTTTTCATAAAGAAAACATGTTTCCACGTTGAGGTCCACTCAAATTCACGGACTAATTTGTTTTTAAAATACATTAAAAAATACCTAAACGCTCAAATTAAGACTCCGTGCCCTGTCCGGCATCGAGTTTTGAATCAATCAAAAATTCCTATCAAAAACTGTACATTAGAATCACTGATTTCGTGACAAAAACTTTAACTCGATTATATTTACTATCACTGAGCACAGACACTATTCACTTCACTGTGGTGAATAACTTGTAAATGATGTTTAAAAATCGTCCGAGCGCGAGAGTTAAATTTTGTCGGCAAAATTCAAAGGTCCCTGGCAGCCATCGTTTACATTTGATCAACTTCGCGTCCTGCTTCACATGTGCTCTCAAATGTCAGCTATTATATATAAAAAATCTATATATAGCAAACCGCATTAAGTTCGAGTAAACCACCTAAGTACTTCGGTTTCTGGGTGGGCGACAATTTTTTTGCTTTTGCTTGCAATTTCGGTGGCCCTTAGAAATTCAAATTTTACATAAGTAATCATTAACATATGTATGCATTATAAAGCACTTTGGTGTCTCTATATAAACGATAACTTAAAATATTATTAACATGCGATTTGAATTTTTTATGATTTTTTTTATATAGATTTCCAATTCCCGTGTCCTAATTCCCATAGCTTGTTTACCCAAAACAGCTGATTTTGGGACACGGGAATTGCGAAGGGTGACTTATTTTGATAATAAACCTCATTTAATAACAATAATTATGGATGAAATGCATAAATAAATATAATTTGTACTAAGTATATCGATTAGAGTTATAGTTTATGCGTTTATTTAAAGAAAACAGGCCAAATGCTACAATTACACTTAGCTTCTTAAATATTTGAAAAGAGTGACCCATGATTGGTAAAATTAGGCTAAATAACTTCGATACAACTGAACTTTATAATTCTTGATAAATTAGATGGTAAATAATAATTTTAATACATTTTTTTCTAAGAAAAGGCAATTCCCATGGACAGATAAATTCCCGTGCCCAGGTCAAATTTTCAAATTTTAATAACTTCCGTAATTTTATAAGTATAAGTACCCCGTAAGAAAATTTGTGTTTATTAATTTTTTTATCAAATTATCAGCATAAAATTTTCTATGTATTATTGGTATTTCTAAATTCCATGGGAATTGGACAAAAATGCCCGTTTGGTGAAATTCACTCCTATCTTACATCTTACAACTATTCTTACAACTAATTTCTTATAATCTATGGGGACGTGGAGCGGTCGCTCGCTTGCTGAGCTGCCGACTCCTGTCTTTTTTTGGTACATAATCAATTTCTCCTAATCTAGTGTTAGTTAGGGTTGTGCTGCCTGTGTCCGATGTAGGTGTTACCGGCATGAAAAGTACGGACCCTGGTTATAAAGATGTAATGTTATTTTTTATGCAAGTAGGTGATAATCACCGTAACTTCTAATTCGTTTTCATATCTAAATATTCCGGCATAATTTAAAATGTCTTTCAAAATAAACTTAAATAAATTCAGATAAACTATTGAAGTGTAGGAAGGCAAGCAAATAAAATTAGCCAAACCCGGGATAACGTTACGTAGAAGAATAATGAACTTTTGTAGACGCAACATATTGTATATGAAAGCTTTGTCGACTCTATACATACGTGGTCTGTGCCCTGCATGTGTAGCGTACAGCGCATCAATCATGTTGCAATGCCCACCTGTCGATTCCCTGCAATGTATCTTCGTCGGCCGGAGACGTTTGCTAATCTACCCCTAATCGAATACTTCCCTTACTGCACGTAGTTTCATATTAATAAGCTAAACCCCATGTAAATACCACCAGAACCATTTCCATGCAAACAAAATCAGACACATACCTATTTCGCTCCTTCATTAAGAATACCGCGTCTGATGCTGGCCAGCGTCACGGGACTGTAAGTATCTCCATTAGTTTTCTTGCACTACGTGTCACAGTTATCTTTAATTATACACCAAAACAGTTCAATCCACAATTACATAATGATTTACCAACTTTTCCGACCGTAAAAACACAGCGCAATAATTTCCATTACTCCATGTTCGATAGACTGACGTTTCTTCTTTTTGACAACATATCGCCAGGAGCGCTACTGTCGCGTAGCTCGTAGCGCTCGCTAAGGTTGCGCTAATTCAGTGTCCAAAGTTTAATTAATAATAAACCATTTTTCCATTTTCACATCTCTAAACTATCAATATGAAGGAAGCACGGCCAAAGATATTTCATTACGGCAATAGGCACGAACCTTACATTGAAAAAAACATCACATAACGAATGTAAAAGACCTATTTAAGTGTAATAGGGCATTTAGTTCCCTCGGTCAGGTACCGCTAGAGTAGTTACGGATCGGACCGGGGCCGTATTACTTTATTGATTCCGATTTATTTGTATGTCTTTGTTATTAGAGAAATAAAATAAAAATGTAAGGGTGGTTACCGCACCATGTTAAGTTTACAGACCGATAAAGTTAAATATGGGGCCAGCAGCTGTTGCCCCATACAACTTGTCAAACTTTTCATACAATCACTATCAACGGTTTGGTCCAACCTATCCTTACAAGTGTACGGTCAACCAATTTGATTTCGGATTCACTTCGTACTGCCGCTGGAGATTTCATATTAATGTCATTGTAACAAGGTAAGAAGTGGCCCACAAATCAACTTGGTTGACCGTACATTCACTAGCACTTCCCATTAAATAAAGTATGGAAATTATGTGAACTACTTATATGTGATTAAATTATGCAGAGTAACAACTTCAACTTCAAAACTTTCACCGAACTTTTTGAACTTTAGCCTGTAACATTTATTTCAGAATATGCCGACACGTGTAACAAATTGTACAATTTAATATTTTTTAAGCCTTCTGTAATTACTCTTTGTTAAATTGATATTAAGTATATTTAGCTAGCGGAACTTTCTAAGGATGTCTAATTAATGTTATTCAAGGGCCTCGGCAGAGAGTACAATTTTGTACCTTTTGAAGTCGAAACTAGGTCCATAGGGTCAGAATCAGAATCAGAATCAGAATCAGAATGTCATTTATTGTGTATCACAGGTAGTTCAATACAGATCTTACAAATAGGTCAGTTCTCTGTGATATGTCTTACGACGTACAATAATTTAATAATAATAAAAATTAACAATTTCATGCAAAAATTAAAAATATAACAATAATAATCTATTACTTATGTCAAAATATCAAATACATTAACATCAAATTGTACTTATATCTTATAAATACAGTAGAAATGTCAGTCTCATAAATAAATGTCAAACAGTAAATAATAAAATATCACATTATACTCATACTACTACACTACTAGCTATATTGTAAAATTGTCAAATAAAAATTCATTTAAATTATAATAACATTTCTCTTTTAATAGATTATATAATTTTATCTTAAATGTTGACAGTTGTTCATCTTTGATTGACTCTGGTAATTTATTATACAATTTTGGAGCCATTGTGTAAATAGATCGCTTCAAGAAAGAAGTTTGACAGTTATCTGGTGGAAGTACTTTAAATTTATGCTTAGCTGGTCTAGGATGCTTATTAATTTGTATTTTAAAGCGACTCATGTACTGCTTAACAAAAACACATGCTTCATAAATATATATGGAGCTTAGTGTTAGCAGACCCAGCTTCTTAAACAAATGTCTACAGCTTGTTCGTTGGTTTACTTTAAACATCACTCGTACTGTTTTCTTCTGGGCTCTAAACAAAGGCGCAAGTTCACAGGCGGCTGCATTGCCCCAATGAATGATACCATACCTAAGATTAGAAGATACGTATGCGTGATATGCAGTAACAGCTGATTGTTGTGAGACTGTTTCTGTCAGTTTTTTTAAGACATATACATAACGATTTATTTTTTTGCAAAGGGTATTTATGTGTCACAGCGCGTACAAGTTATTTACTGAATAACGATGCGTCTGGTTGAAGTGATCGGAGAGATAGCGACTTCCTCGCGCGACGTATCAGCATTGCGATACAGCGAGGAAATGCCGCCAGCATCCGCAGTACAATGCCTCAAGGGACTGTATTAGATTTAAGTTACTTTATATATTTAATACGTTATATTATTTAATTTGTTTTTGTTTACTATTCTTTCAAATACATTTTATTTTTGAAATTTTATGTCAAAATAAATATCCAATTGTACTTAAACGTCGCGATACTCCTTCTTAAGTACAAACAGTGATATTTAGCAGAGAGGGTAAGCTCTTTCGTGAAAAGGAGGACGTTTCGAGTCCTTTACAGCAGCAGCCTTTTTTTCTTTGTCTACGCGTTGACCACGACTACGGGTGTTGTTGTAAACGACTTGGAACGTTAGGATGTATTTTGATACATAATTTTTGTACTTGATAATGATATTGATTTTGATGATGTTTTAAGCACGGTATTTTATTTAATCTGTATTGTTTCTTTTAAATTTACTGTACGGTAACAATAATGTTTTGAAGAATTTTAGAAAAAATAATTTTAGGCTGTAGTGTATCTAGTTATAATAAGTAGTTTATATATGACATGTAGGTATTCCATTTGTTGACTCAGTATTAAATCAACATTTATCCAACTCGGTCGTTTGAATCCTTTCTCAAGCCTCCCGCCTACGCCTGTAGAAGGCTATTTTCGTGTACCAATCAACTTTCACTATCCAGACTGTATCTATGGATTCATTCGTATAAGCAATAGTATCTAGATGTCTAGCGTCCTGCTGTTCTCATTATATAAAACAACTGATGCGTAAATTATAATTAAACAGCAGCGTAGTAAATTTACATATTTCTACTTGCTTTATATGAAAAAGGTCTATACAATTTTAAATGCTTTCGAGAGAACAATGAAATGCTTGAACAATGAAAATTTGAATAATATTCACAGTTGGATCGCCGTACAATAGTTTTATTCAGATAAAAAAAACAATATTCGTCAATTTTATATTACTACGTTAAATAAATTTTGAATGGTTATTACGTTATTGACTATTATACTTACCTACATTAGGTACCTCCTGCTCGTCAAGTACCTGTGATCTGAGACGTTCTTTGTTTACCGCCCTCGGCAAGTAATGTGCTATTCCAAGATCGGCCGATATAGTAAACAATTATCACCTGCATAAACTACTAGGACTAATAGAGAAATTCTGGCTTCTATTGAAATTGGTTAAACGAGAATACCACAGTTGGGTATTTGAAATCCACCCTACTGGTGGATGTACACGTTTACTGGTGTACGTTTTTCTATATTTAAGTCCAGTGAGTGACAACTTTAATACGTTAAATGGACGTACCTAGTGTGAGTAAACATTAAAGTGGAAATGTTGTGAAAGTAACTCCTACTCTAAAGCAAAGACAAGTTTATCACGTTCCGGGCAAGACTCCGGCAACTAAACAATGAATTTATTTGTTCTGTGAACTGTTTTGTTTCACTACAGTTGGTTTTCACACATTTCTAACGAGTTAGTTGTTCTGTAAAGTTCTTGTAGCATTCATAGTTTATCTAATACTGCGGACAGCCATGGGCCGCGTCTGGTCTACACAGCTTGTGTCTTGCAAGTTTTTACCAATTTGATTTGGCGTTTTGATGGAGTGCAGTTTGATAAATATTTTAAAGAAGGATTTGAATATATTTAATATATGAATATAATACTTACTATAATGTTTGCATACCTATTTACGCAGGTAGATCGACCTTCTGAAATACATATAAGATCCATATGACAACCAAACGTATCACTTTTAGAAATTGGTAGCTCTCAGGAAATGCGAAGACAAAATGCACGAGACACTATTGAATAATAAAATACAATTAGATTGGCTAGTTGGCAAAAAATCTTTACTCTCGGACTCGGAACAGTACCTAAAGTGAATTCATTTTATACTAGTATCAGAGACTAGGAATTATATAGACTGCCAATGCCTATACATTGTGGCGTAATTTTAAAATAATGGGCCTGCTGTAGCTAGTTTCACTATGGAGAGATCACTTTACCATTTAATTCGTATGCGACTAAGACCTCTGCTTAAAACATAGCGCCATCTATGAACACAACGTAGAAGCTCCCAACAGATGGCGCTATGTTTTAAGCAGAGGTCTTAGTCGCATACGAATTAAATGGTAAAGTGATCTCTCCATAGTGAAACTAGCTACAGCAGGCCCATTATTTTAAAATTACGCCACAATGTATAGGCATTGGCAGTCTATATAATTCCTAGTCTCTGCTAGTATATCTACTATTTATATAAAGTTTATATTTTCTCAAATCACATAAATGGCGGGCTTAATGGAAGAAGATTGATATGGTAACCACAGATTTCAATTGATACAATGAGACAAACCAAGGGTATGGCTTTCTTTTTCTTTCTCGTTCTCTCGAATTGCATGATTTGCATGCCAATAACCGTCAAATCATGCCTAATGACAGAAGGAGATGCTCCTACGGTATATGGTTAAGCGATATTAGCGGCTAATTGTCAACGTAGTGTAAGTATACTGAAATTATAGTACACTGTGGGAATGTGGATATGCTTCGATCGTTGAATACCATTCAGGCCACCAGTCGATACGAGGAGAAATAGGTATATTTTTAGACTTCATGAATAGAAATAACTTATTGACCTCTTTCGCAAAGAAGTCGTTTACACGCTAAAGGCTTGCACATTCCTCTTTATTATTAATACATAAATACTCTATAATACTACTGATACCATGACTTTTCGGTTCGTCACTGTGCGTCGCTATGTGATTTCAATAAATCGCGCGCACTCGCCACAGGTTGCCAGGCCTTTACAGAATGGAATTGTGAACTCAAATGTAGATAAATTCACGGCCTATGTACCGATGTAAAATACCTATATCAATTTCAGGTATCGATGTAAAAACTATTATATAAATGTTAGGTGTCACTCACGATAAATTTCAGGTATCACTCACGGGTCTGTGTACCTACTAATTTCATAATTTTACACTATGAAAAAAAAGCACGAGGTAGAGTAAATGCGGTAGAAATGAGAGCGTTAAAAAGTATGCGTGGAGTGCGTTTGTGTTATCGAATAAAAAAATACCGTTTTAAAATAAATAAAATAAATATTTGTGGACAATCTTACACAAATCAACCTAGTCCCAAACTAAGCAAAGCTTGTACTATGGGTACTAAGTGACGATATACACTATGTATGACGTATGTTGTTTTCCGGCGGTTTCGCCACCCATTCAACACCCAGTAAGCGCCTCGCGTCGTCGTCCCAACGTGATACTATTTAGTTTTAGGAAATATAATTATATGTCTTTAAGCTATAAGCTATTTGTATTATGGGCAACAGATGCCTGAAATAAATGATTAAATTAAATTATACATACATATGTAGTTAAATATATACTTATATAGGTACATAGAAAATATCCAAGACCCAAGAACAAATATTCGTGCTCGTCACAAAAATAAATGCACCGGCCGGGATAATAACCCGGGACCTCCAGCTTCGTAGGCTGACTAAGAAGATTTATGATTAGGAGATGCAAGGAAGGGTCGGAAGGGGGCGATCAAGGCGAGGATATCTTGATCAAATTTCTGCGATACTGAAAAAAGGCCAGGTCAGAAGTTCCCGCAACCGACGAGCTTGTGTGAGGAGATGTATGGATGTAGTTGAAGCATAAGAAGTATGTAAGGACCGTAATACTTGGCGTTCTTTGGTCTCTGCCTACCCCAATGGGACACGGGCGTGAGTTTATGTATGTGTGTACACTATTTAGTGTTATTTTAATATTTCAACCGTTTATTTCTACAGGTGGTTTTAAGGGTTCTGTACCCAAAGGGCCCAAACGGAGCCCTATTTGCTGTCACTCACGCGTCCGTCTGTCCGTCGTTTGTCACATAGGTTTAACAGCCAAACTGTTGAAGCTACAATCCTCAAATCATCACATTATAAGCATCTTATTGACGCAAAGCAATAAAAATAGTTCAAAATTATTATAATATATTTTTATGTAGTGATACATATCATTCACAACTTTCTTAACTTATCTTTTGAGTATTTATCACGGCATTAACTATGATATCGGAACAAATCTTCAGTCATCACTATTGCCAAGACTGACTGACTGACTACTCAATTACTGCATATTTAAAAATGTAACTTAATTTATGATTCCCAACTTCAACTCACAAAGCGTTTGACTCGCAATATACGCCCACAGAACCCGCCTACGTCCTTACAATTACATCGCATTTAAAATTACCCAAAAGCAATTTTGTCTGTAACAACGAAGTTATTATAAAAACCTCATTCTATTTTTAAATAACCCACCTAAATTATATCAAAACTCAAAGTGCTACTCACATTAGGGTCGGTTTCGAGTTTCCTGGGGTTGTATTTTTTGAGCAACAAGCGAGATCTATTTTGGTTTGATATCAAGTTTAACTTTAACGTGAAGAAAAGAGCGGACACTAGTTTCCAACCCATGCATACGCTGAAATACATAGACACTGCGGGGTATAATGCATTATTCAGTTGGCTGTTTGATAACGCGAAGTTTGCCTTATAAGCAGGATCTGTGCGTAAGTATACCGGGAAAGAAATAAAACTATTTTAAATTCTCAGGCTCGAAAAGTGTGTGATATTAGGCTTATCAAGTGGGTCTAAAGAATTAAAATATATACATTTAGCCCTCAGGGAAAATATGAATTCATATTATGATTTACAAAAAAACATTTTAATTAGACCCATCAAAATACTTCTCCATAATTAAATCCATCAATCACAAAATACGTCGACGGCCAAACAGAAACTTGGGTTCTATTTTTGTAAATACGTACACCGTTCAACTAATTTTAACTCTTATACATACATACATGAAACGAAACCTGAAAACATTAGACTCATTTTTTTGGGCAGTCGTGTAAAAACATAGGTATTTCATCCCTATTTCATATTATTAAAATAATACTGGCTCTGTGAGTATCTAGACCACACGAGTGATAATTTATATTGTTTACGTTTTCCCCATTGGCTCCGCCATTATGAAAAATTCAAGCAACTCGTATCATGATACAGTAACAAAACATGTCTATATTTGCCGATCTTGATACGCGTCTTCGATTGATTGCAGGCGCAGGGGTGGGCAAGGCATTCTCCATACAAACTCTGTGCACGTTTTATTCGTAGGTTTTGGCACTAACGAATGTAATATTTTTTTTTCGATGTAAATATTAGATATGCGAAGAAAGTGATGAGGAAATATTCAAATATTTAAAAAAAAATGAACAATGAAAAAGTTTAAAAATAATATCAATGAAAAAAAATTACATCACGAAATAGCTAACAGAAAAATAAGCATACTGCCCAAATATCATAACTTTAATGCAAACACAAACGAAAAAAATCCTGCACAAAGTTTGTATACAGAGAGCTTGCCCTACCTCTCCTCTTAAGATACGCGTAGCAACATGGATTGTGTGAGCATATTGTGTGAGCGCTCAGATACGGCGCGACGCGCGTGCATGATCGCCATCTTTTTGCGTTCACGTTCACACTAAGGCGACTTCCTGATTTGTCGTTGCGGAGGCAGTACGATATGAGAAAAGTGTCAAATGTCAGTGTCAGCTGTCAATCGACTCGGTACCATTTTTTACTGCGCCCCTATATTTAAATGAGCGCTTCCTGACTGGCGCCGGATGCGCGGTAGCGGGGTGATACGAAGGCAGTACAGGTCCGCTTCTGCGCATGATATTACTACTGCGCAAATGTAATACTGACAGTATTCCGTCAAGTGGGAATCTTTGCGACGTCAGTAAGTTTACGTCAAAGAAGAAAATGTCACATATCGGTCCCGCCCCGCCAAGTCAGGAAGTCGCCTAACGATCACGATACGCGTCGGTGTTACGCGACGGATATACAGGGTCTTGCTCTCAAGCAATGACCTTCAAAAATTATATTGCTATTTCTCACGGCTTTAACTTTATTTACATTTAAATAATCCATTTAATTCTGAGGTCGCGTTTCTCTCGTAATTCTATTTAAATTTTAATTAAGGGCTGGTCCGATGTAGCAGATGTCCGTAACAGATGTTGATTATTAGATGTATAGAGTATTACTTTGTGGGCTTATTTCAGACGTTTTTCTAATAAATTGTGAAGGTTTTCCAAGAAAAGTGGCAGTATTGAATTTCAATATCCGTTGAGAACCAATTCTGTATTTAATTTCGCTGAAGAAAATTACTCATCCTGCGAGCGTTTTGCGGGTTGTAGCCCGGAGTTTGTTTAGACACCTATTGTCACCATATGTTAGCGAACAATTATATAAAATTATAATTATAATAATTACAATTATAATTATATAATATCTCTTTATTCATTTTAAAACTTAGGCTAGGTTGGTATAATATCTCTATAAAAAGTAAAGTATAAAAATACACTTACAAAACATAAAAATATTATAAAAACCTAACCTAGGGTACCGCCGGCAGCGAGGCAGGGCCTAAGCTACCGGTGGTCAGGGCAACAGAGAGAGGAACCTTATTATTATTGTATTAATTATAAGGCGTAAGAACTAGTTTTTAGAAAGCAACTGCTAGCTGACCTTAAAACCCAGAGGGAGAATTGGAACTTTTTGGAATTAGACCGGTTTTCCCACGATGTTATCCTTCGCCGAAAAAACACTGTTACGACTTCACATACCCTTATAGTTTCGGTCTGTCTGTCCGTATGTCACAGCCGATTTACTCGGAGACTATAAGTACTACAATTATGAAATTTGGTAGGAAGATGTATTGTATTTTATAAATCGCTACATAAAAGTGATGTGAAAATAGGAAAAAAGAAAATTTTAGGGGGCCACCCCATACATGTAACCGGGGTATGAAAAACATTTTTTCAATGCAAGTAGTTGTGAGGGGTGAGATATTTGCTGCCAAAGTTGTACAAAATGTGCCCCCCCCCTCTAATTTCCAAACTACAAAGATTAAAATTCCGAAAAAAATTAGGTGGTGTACAATAATAAATATTTACTTTCAATGAATTTTGGTTTGAATAAGATGGGATTAAGGGTTTTTGAGTTTTCACTGAAAAACTGTCTTGCTCAAACAAAAGGACGTAAGTGTCGTGACTTGCCTATGAAGATACGACTTTTTTTGATTAAGGGTATTAAATAGTGTTTTTAAAAGTGGACTGCTAGGTGTCGGTACGGAACCCTTCGTTGTGCGTGATCCGACACGCACTTGGCCGGTTTTTGACTATTGTTATTGCTTTGGGTGAAAAGATGCTTATAATGTGGATATTTCCATTCGTTTTGACACGCCGAATGAGTAGCTTATTGCCTTGCCTGCGAACCCTACCGTCAGACGTTCGTCAGAAATAGTTTTAGTTATTTTTCTGCTTCCCATAATTTTCTTATTAACTTTATTATTTATGTTTGCCCCCAATGCAAGGTTTTTAACATGTCTCATACTGACATGAGAAAAATTCAACTTATTAAAAAGTTAATCTAAAACTCCCTCCACCTTTTGTCTTTTCCGAAGCGCGATCAAGAACTTCAATGAATTATAACGGCTGTTCAAGATCCGAAGATGAAATTAAATGGAACGAATTAAGAATTGCAACTTTACTTGCTGCTGCGACTCACATTTCTGTCTCGAAGTTTTAATTGCCCTCCATCGTCCGACTTGAGAAATTAATATCTTTCCAGAGCCTTAATTCTATACATTGTTCGCGAGTGTGCGATGAATTTATGCCTTCGTTTTGATGGATGCTCGTCTAACGCTGACGCCATTCGACTGATTCTAAAAATGCGAGGGGTCTCGAAGCAAGTGGTAAATAAATCTTTATGTCTGAGACATTTCATCATTTGGATTTTTAAAATGTAAATTTTCTTTTGAACTGAGTGTCATAATGTAAGTTGTGTGTAGCACGATGACTGGTTGCAATGAAGTGTGATTGTAATGTGCAAAAATAGCAACTATTGTATGCCTGCTATGCTTTAAAAACCATTATGGTTTTGATATTTAGCAACTATGTACGAGTAATTTATGTTTAATATTGTTTGACCATCAGTTTTGTGACTGTTGAGTTTGTTGGCCCACAAGTTGAGCTTATAGGTACACAATTTATGCCTATTTACCTAGAAATACTATACTGAGTCAAAAGTGTGTCATACTTTTTAAACTTAGTAACGCTTCTATAGACTTGTATTTAAGCATCAACAACATATTTTCAACTATCTTTATCTCCAACTCTTCTACACACAACACATATGCAGTTTCATAAAGTCCTGGTTAAATTTCCAATGTATACCTCCTCCTTCCTTTAATTATAGACTTAATATTTCACCTCGTTAAATCTACAGCTCACACTCTCATTACCAGCACAATGGGGACGTAGCAAAGCCTGCGGAGCGAAAGCTTGCGTTACAATACAGCCTCGAGTGTAATAAATTTCCACACCTCGGGTCACTTTACTACGTGTACCGTAATGTGAGGAAGTTGTTCGCTGTTGTCAGTGCTATGAAGTGTAAACTCGGCTCCCACGAGCATGAATATCTGTAGCTATTAACACAGAAATGTCTGGGCGACCGAGTTTTGCTCGGCGTTTTCCCGTGCATGAGACCTAGCTAGATCGATTGTTCGTCCCCGAAAATCCCCACATATCAAATTTCATCAAAATCGTTACGGCCGTTTCCGAGTCTCCCCGAAATAAATAAATAAATATACAAGAATTGGTCGTTTAAAGATATAAGATAAATAAGTAATAGTGTATTAGTCGATGTCAATACCAATCTGCATATAAATTACAAACATACTATTTTTAGACATTGTATTAATGGAATAAATTTTGTTTGAACTTACCACGGGTGGGTATAAAGAAAGCCTCAGCTCGCATATGTATCGCCCTTGTTTTCGGCTCGGGCGTCAAATACCTGTGACCTGAGTTTTTTTTTGGTTTTACCGCCCCATGTAAGTGAAATTTATTATAATCGTAAAAGTTTGGTCATTAAACTTCAGTAGTATATTTTAGATTACAATAAAAATATTATGAGCCCCTAAATAGGCTTGGTATTTTTAAAAAACCTCAATTTCACAAATAAGTGCCTTTGCCATGAATCAACTTTTAATTCATATTCTAGACCCCTCGCTTCATTTACAAGCGTCCTCTACAGCTTGAGAAGGCAGGCCGTTAGTTATAAATACGATATAGTTTAGAGATTCAATCTAGATAGCCGAAATAGTGCAGGTTTTGAACCACAATAGGGCATTATTTGCGGTCAGACGTGGTTTGCGGTGTGCCAGGCTCACAAATCAGTGGTATTGTGTCGCGCTGGCCACGTCTATTATGACTCATTGAAGCGTATTGTGTCTCAGGTTTGGTGAGATCTACGAGTAGGTAACTTTGGGATCTCAAATTGTCACCAACTTGTGTCGCTAAAGAAGCTTTGAATCGTTACAATCAATGTACCGAAGTTAATAGGATTTTCAATAAGCTACTTAGTTTAGCACCGTCTCCATTGTGGTATAGAAAATATATTATTATTTCCAACAATTCTTTTAAGAATCATAATAAATAAATATACCTTAAATAAAAGTAAGTTTTGCTGCTTTAAATACCTGAGTATATTTTCAAGACCAATCATCTTGATTATTGTACGATCAATTTGTTTCGGCGTGAATATGACTAACGTTAATCATCAATGTGTTTAGGGACTTCGTCTACTTCAATCGTGAATATAGAAGCTCGACACGCATCGGTACTCCACTCAGGGGCGTTTCCAATATCCAATGTATCTAAGTGGCATTTGCGTAACGTCCGCAAGGTGCGGTACTCTCATTAATTGCACCATCTATTCAGGTTCGCCGGCGGCTGCGCTATGCATTACCTCTCGCCCGGAGCGGTCGAATGCATAATGAAATAGAGCCAAACACAGATCATTTGTGGCACCGACGTATTGGCGACAAAAGGTTTCCTAATCGCTGTTAGCATTTGGTTGACTCAACGTTGCGTATTAGGGGCTTAAATACGTGAGTTTTAGAGATACGGTCGACAGGAACCTATTCTACTCCATTATGTTAGTACAAAATAGTATACCTATAGTATTTATGTTTGGAAACATTTGTATTTAAAGTTAAGGGGATTGATATTGACATGTTTTTACCTAATTCGAATAGACAGAAAGAAAAGCCAAGGTAATGTACGTTTTTGTATCTTTAATTGTAATTGACCGAGTAAAACGAGGTCTCTGTTTTAGCTTCGACAAAAATGCTTTCGTATGTCCGGCCGGATTTTTGTATGTCCTCCTCTACAGGTCGCATTTATCAACCGATTTTCGTGAAATTTTGTGAGCAGGTTCGGTAACTATATAGAATTTTTTTGTCGAGTCACTTTTTGGAAATTCAAAAAAACAAACATTGTATCAATGATTTCGTGTTTTTCTGCGGCCGTTTTTTCCTCTACAGGTCGCATTTCTCAACCGATTCTCGTGAAATTTTGTGAGCAGGTTCCATGACTACATATAATTTATTTGTAGAGTAAATTTTTTTAAATTAAAAAAAAATTTTTTTTACGTCGTTGGCTGATCTCCTCTACAGGTCGCATTTATCAACCGATTTTCGTGAAATTTTGCGAGCAGGTTTGGTAACTATATAGAATTTTTTTGTCGAGTCACTTTTTTGAAATTCGAAAAAACAAACTTTGTATCAATGATTTCGTATTTTTCTGCGGCCGTTTTTTCCTCTACAGGTCGCATTTCTCAACCGATTCTCGTGAAGTTTTGTGAGCAGGTTTTATGATTACATAGAATTTTTTAAGCAAGTAAATATTTGTAAATTTAATTTTTTTTTTTTTATTCATTGGTTTGTTCTCCTCTACAGGTCGCATTTATCAACCGATTTTCGTGAAATTTTGTGAGCAGGTGCGGTAATTCTATAGAATTTTTTTATCGAGTCACTTTTTCAAAATTTAAAAAAACAATTTTTTTATCAATTATTTTGTGTTTCTGCGGCCGAATTTCGATTTGTTCACCTCTAAGGGTCGCATTTCACAACAGATTCTCGTGAAGTATTGTGAGCACGTTCTTTGATTACATCGAATATTTTTGTCGAGTAATCTAAAAAAAATTCTATGGTTTGTCCTCCTCTACAGCAGCGGTCGGCAACAGGCGGCCCGCGAGCCTCCCTGGCTTTATTGTTTGTAAAGGTAAAATTTGAAATTCTTAACATCGTGAAAGCGTCTGTATCGCCAACCACGAATATGTTCACAGTTGGTCAGGACGAGATATGTGTTTGTAAGTATATTTTACAATTAAATCTATCTAAATTTTTTTTCAAAAATTTCGCGCTCGCCGCGTTTGCGTTAGACAGTATGAAGTATTTTCCAGACCTGCATAATAATATTCGCAAAATTTCGCGCTCGCTACGCTCGCGTTTTCAACGAGATTTGTTATGACTTGATGCGTATGAAGTATTTGCCGCATTTGAATCAGTGTTCGAAAAATTTCGCGCTCGCGTTTACATCTACATAACTTGATGCGTATGCGTATGAAGTATTTTCCGCACCTGCATCATAATGTTCGAAAAATTTCGCGCTCGCTACGCTCGCATTTTCATCTAGATGTGTTATGACTTGATGCGTATGAAGTATTTGCCGCATTTGCATCAGTGTTCGAAAAATTTCGCGCTCGCGTTTTCATCTATGTATGTTATGACTTTATGACCCGTCCCCCCCTTAAAGTTTCTATATCTGCTATTCTATATATGCTTGCATTGATCGAATGAATCGCGAAATTACGATGCGGTTGAAATGCGAATTATCTGGGTTTGGTAAGGAAACTAGCTGGTTTATCTGTGAAAAGTCGGTTTTTTCGTCTTTCTCGTTTTTCACGTAAAAAGGGGTGCGAATTTTTACTACGTTACTGTCGCGTACGGCGTACCAATTTGTTTCGAGTTGATATCAACAGACAGTGATCATTATTATAATCTGCGGCCCGCGAAGATTTTTTTAGCTACTATGTGGCCCGTGGGTGCTAAAAGGTTGCCGACCCCTGCTCTACATGTTCGATATCTAACATAGTTTTGGAAATAAAAAAAACACTCACGAGGTCTACAGCTCACAGAGCCACTAGTTTTAAATATACAATACAAAGGCACCATATGTGCCCACCAGAGGCCCTAGTCCCCGATAGAAAAAGCCGACAAGGCTAAATTTACAGACAAAGATTCAGTTAAAGATAAAACTAGTGGCTCTGTGAGCTGTAGACCTCGTGAGTGTTTTTTTTATTTCCAAAACTATGTTAGATATCGAACATGTAACAGCGACAGTAACGTAGTAAAAATTCGCACCCCTTTTTACGTGAAAAACGAGAAAGACGAAAAAACCGACTTTTCACAGATAAACCAGCTAGTTTCCTTACCAAACCCAGATAATTCGCATTTCAACCGCATCGTAATTTCGCGATTCATTCGATCAATGCAAGCATATATAGAATAGCAGATATAGAAACTTTAAGGGGGGGACGGGTCATAAAGTCATAACATACATAGATGAAAACGCGAGCGCGAAATTTTTCGAACACTGATGCAAATGCGGCAAATACTTCATACGCATCAAGTCATAACACATCTAGATGAAAATGCGAGCGTAGCGAGCGCGAAATTTTTCGAACATTATGATGCAGGTGCGGAAAATACTTCATACGCATACGCATCAAGTTATGTAGATGTAAACGCGAGCGCGAAATTTTTCGAACACTGATTCAAATGCGGCAAATACTTCATACGCATCAAGTCATAACAAATCTCGTTGAAAACGCGAGCGTAGCGAGCGCGAAATTTTGCGAATATTATTATGCAGGTCTGGAAAATACTTCATACTGTCTAACGCAAACGCGGCGAGCGCGAAATTTTTGAAAAAAAATTTAGATAGATTTAATTGTAAAATATACTTACAAACACATATCTCGTCCTGACCAACTGTGAACATATTCGTGGTTGGCGATACAGACGCTTTCACGATGTTAAGAATTTCAAATTTTACCTTTACAAACAATAAAGCCAGGGAGGCTCGCGGGCCGCCTGTTGCCGACCGCTGCTGTAGAGGAGGACAAACCATAGAATTTTTTTTAGATTACTCGACAAAAATATTCGATGTAATCAAAGAACGTGCTCACAATACTTCACGAGAATCTGTTGTGAAATGCGACCCTTAGAGGTGAACAAATCGAAATTCGGCCGCAGAAACACAAAATAATTGATAAAAAAATTGTTTTTTTAAATTTTGAAAAAGTGACTCGATAAAAAAATTCTATAGAATTACCGCACCTGCTCACAAAATTTCACGAAAATCGGTTGATAAATGCGACCTGTAGAGGAGAACAAACCAATGAATAAAAAAAAAAAATTAAATTTACAAATATTTACTTGCCTAAAAAATTCTATGTAATCATAAAACCTGCTCACAAAACTTCACGAGAATCGGTTGAGAAATGCGACCTGTAGAGGAAAAAACGGCCGCAGAAAAATACGAAATCATTGATACAAAGTTTGTTTTTTCGAATTTCAAAAAAGTGACTCGACAAAAAAATTCTATATAGTTACCAAACCTGCTCGCAAAATTTCACGAAAATCGGTTGATAAATGCGACCTGTAGAGGAGATCAGCCAACGACGTAAAAAAATTTTTTTTTTAATTTAAAAAAATTTACTCTACAAATAAATTATATGTAGTCATGGAACCTGCTCACAAAATTTCACGAGAATCGGTTGAGAAATGCGACCTGTAGAGGAAAAAACGGCCGCAGAAAAACACGAAATCATTGATACAATGTTTGTTTTTTTGAATTTCCAAAAAGTGACTCGACAAAAAAATTCTATATAGTTACCGAACCTGCTCACAAAATTTCACGAAAATCGGTTGATAAATGCGACCTGTAGAGGAGGACATACAAAAATCCGGCCGGACATACGAAAGCATTTTTGTCGAAGCTAAAACAGAGACCTCGTTTTACTCGGTCAATGATACCCGTCCCCCTTTCCCCAATTTAATATCCCTATATTTCAAAATCAGAATGACGGCGACATAAAACAAAACCGATTTCCTAGCGATACGCCTAAGGAGTGAATTTGAAATCGCGACTATGCTTAAAGTTTAAGCATAGTCGCGCTTCAAATTCACCACCTACGTATTATACGAAAATGTGTTTAAACCTTAAACACATTTTCGTATAATACGTAGGTGGTAGTCTAACTACAGATCAACCATTTTTATCGTGTTTGAGAAAATAATGTTTGATTTATGGTGTTTGTGTAGATAAAGTATATTAGTATGGCACTTTTTTTTCTCATTGTTTCTAAACACGTTATGTATAGGCAAATTTGTCCCCTTACGAAATCTTTTGCCTTTGAGCAGAGATGTATGTATGATATACAAATAATCTTTGTTAACAGTTCAGAAACATAATGTAGGTATATACATACAATTTATTCTAAGATATAAAACGAAAGTCTAAGATTACGCAATATTACATTACTATAATGGGAAGACGGAATGGCTCCAAGGGCAACATTTGAGATATGCAATATCACAAATAGTGTCTAGAGACAAGCGATGCAAGGAAAATATTAGGGGTATGCGCGCAAAATGACTCAAAATGTCCATTCGAATCTGATCCCTCTTATTCATTATAGCTCCCAAGCTGCTCTCCTTGTTGCTATAACTTCTACCCTTCACGATAGCCGAAGGGGCTCAAATTATCCTGGCGTTTCTGCGTAGAATTTTATCTCTTGCAAAATGTTGAGTCTCATTTCATTTTATATTGATGTTACGTTGAAGTGTTAGGGTCGGGTTTCTTTTTAACTTTACCCTTCTTATGAGTCCCTTGGAGATCTTTAGTCAGTTATTCTTTTGTTTTTAATGTAATGTATTTTAAAGTCTTTGTGTGCAGTTTTCTGTTTATTTTCGTAGCGTTTGTTTTTAGTGTTCAACGTGCACTCAAAATAAACATATAGAGGTACGACTGAGAACATACTTTTAATTTAATCTTTAGCGAATATTTATTCAACAAAGTTTATCCAATTTCACCATGTTTATCGTTTTATACTACGGTGAAGGCCAGACTTCCTAATTTGAGTGATAGTGCAATTATTCAAAATATAAGAATACCAACTAGGTAACTATAGTGATAGTGATTGGGCCTAACAAATTATAAAAAGTTTTAAACTCAAGTTATGAGGAAAGTATCGATAATTCCAATAAACTGTACCCTTACCATGAGTTTGCAATGTTTTCATTACCGTATTCGTGAGCGACTGCGTCAAACGATTTAGTATGGCGATTCTTTGTTCTATTGCGTAATCGCCAGAGGTGCTGTACTACCATACTAAATCGTTTACGTAGTCGCTAGCGAGTACGCTAATGCAAACATTGCAAAGTCATGGTAAGGGTACCTACTGTTTAAAGTATACGATGCTTTTCGTAAAGTTTTAGATAGTGACCGAGCATTTTTTTTGCTTTTATTGTGTATGGTAAAATGAAGGCGGAAAAAACACATAGGTAGCTTGAAGTTTGTCGGTTTGGAGGGATGTGGGAAATTTAATAAAAAATCTAAAAAAGTACATGAGTCTTTTATAAGGGTCTATATTGAGATCCCTAAAGTTTTTTGTCCTATTTTTGTATGCCAACATGTTGTTTGTCCTAGTCATTTTTTGTCCTAACGATTTTAGTATAGTAAGAAAGTAATAAAGAATCACCTAATACATTTCGACCAAAATTTATTTATCCAACTGGCTTATTACCTAATATTTGTCCTAACGTTTAGTTCCCCTAATGACGATTGACCCAGTGTCATTTATCCTAACACTCAGTAGCCCTAAAAAATGCAGTCGGACTCCGCCTTAGCTCCGGCGCTGCGGGAAGACCAGCCCTTCCGCCCTTGCGTGCCAAAGCACGGTCCCACGTACTCCGCTCCGCAGCTTCGGCTTGCTGGTCCAATCAATTGGATTTTCATCACCTGTCAGTGTCATAGTTTCAGTAATCGTACTGTAAACCCTTTGACCGATTTGGCTCATGTTCGAACTTAAAGGTCCTGTTTACACGTTTCTCATTTTGTGATAATATAACACTGATAACAGTTCATTACTTACCAAGGGCGGTAAAACAAAGAATGTCTCAGATCGCAGGTGTTTGACGCCCGAGCCGAAGGCAAGACTCAATCCGCTCGCTTACTCAAATAACAAGTGTTTTCAACTTGAATATATTTAATAATTCATCTAATGACAATATTTGATTGCTTATCAAGCGTGAACTTGGGCTTGTAATTAATAGATCTAACAGTTTACATAGCTGAAGCATTACAAAGGCTCTCCCGGACATTGCTATCCCTGAGGACAGAACACCCGGCTATCAATGCACAGCTGTCAATAATAGAATCCATAACACTAAGGGCTCGGAACTTGCGGTAATCAATGAAGTTGTAATCCGGTTTGTTACGGACTACTGATATAAAGTAGCACTGATCCCAACTGGATATACTATGTGTACGTGAGGTCTGATTGGGCCGGGCGAGGCCTTCCGTGCGATTTGGTTAATCGCTGTTCGGTAATCAAACGTGCTGGTTCAATCAGCCGAGACGTGGACGATGGCAGGGTTCGCTTTTATTAGCGATTTGTGTGATGGTGTTATTTTGTTCCAGGTTTTGAAAATATATTTGTTTTGGAATGAAAATAAAAGGCCGATTTACACGTTACAAGAACTTGCATGCGATTTCGATTATAATAATACAAAAACGAAGTAAAGTCGACTGCTAATATTTAGGTTCATATTAAGTGTCTTTGTGTTTGCTAGTTGACAATAAAAGATGTGCTGGTTTTACTCGAAAAAGGGATAATAGACTAGACATCATTTTGTATAATGGTTTAACACTAAATCTGCCATTTAGTATGGTAATGATGAAATTAAAGTTGAATTCACAAAGTAGAAACGGGCCTTTTGTGAACTCTAAACAAATGACTTCATTTTACGTATTAGGTACTTTAAATTGGGATCTAGACGTAGACGCATTTATCTGTATTAAAGAGACAGCCTTGTTATATATTATTTGAAATAACTGCTAGATGAGTTATAATATCAAAATTGATTTATTTAGTTTCTATGACGCATAAAATATTTTTAAATTATTTCGCTAAAAGAAATAACATAAGTAAGATCTTACCTTGTTACCACACACACACACACGCAAACGCACACACACACACACACACACACACACACACAAACACAAACACAAACAGAGACTAAATAGCTCTTGAAAAAATAAAAGTTTAGTAGTATTTATTAGAATGTTGTAACTATATTTATGTTCATGTATGTACCTAAAATTAACTTAAGAACTTTATTATTGTTAACCGCACTCGCAAAGGCCAAGATACAGGCTCAGCCTAGTTTGGTCTTTGATGGAACATCGATCAATGTATTTATCTGTTTTGATTAATAAACCTTTTTTGATTTGATTTGATTTGTATGGATAGTAAATAATCTTAGGTTAAATCTACTTTTATGGTAGATCTGAATGGGTTCTACAAAATTACATTTTAGTTGTTGTACCTAAAAAGTTAACGGTTTTCAAAAATCATTCATCTGCATCATTTTCATTTTTCTGCAATAAAGTGGACACCATATTTACCACATATGTGGTGTTTTTTATAGTGTTTTTGAATTCCCGTTATTTCGGCACTATTGCACGCGCCATTATCACGGATCAACTGACATGCTGCGTGTTTGAAGAGATATCCCGGCCTGGAACCCCCAGCGGCGGCGCGCACCATCTATGCTATAAAGTTGTACTGTGATCTCATAACTTCATCATTTAGGAGGATGATGAGGAGGAGGATGAGGTTACGACCCGCGTGCGCGGGGTCGGGGGCAGCAGGCACGGTACATTGAAAAGCAGGTCTTTACCAACGGGTTTTGAACACATTAAAGAGGATTTACTATATGGGAGCGTATTTATATACGTATCTATGGCCTCAAAATGATAAAAGGTACTATAGGCGACGTAACGATGTTATGACATCAAAACGTTCAGGTGTTAGTAGGTATGAATCCTTAAGTGGGAGTTACAAGTCATGATAAAGTTTGGCCTCACGATGGAAACTGTTCCTTAGGCTACTTGTAACTTATACTGAGCGAGGCCAAACTATCCACGCAAAAAATTCAAAATGGCGGCTATTTTAGTTTCTAAATTTTTTTATTTTTTTTAGAACTCAAAAATGCTTCGTGCTACTCAAAAACTTTGTATGAGAATTATGTTTTGCATAAATTTATCTATAACTTTGGTTATTATCATTTTCTCGATATATCTAATATTTCATGAGAAAAATGGTGTTCAATATTGCGTTTCTTGTTAAAACACTGTTAGTCAAAAGGCTTAGCAAAATCAAACTGCATCGTATGCAAAAATCAATCCATTTTCTCCAGTGATACTAGGAACCAATATAAAGGATTTCATCCGGCGAAATGAAAATTTCATCGACGGGAATTTAAAATGGCGGTCATTTACCAAAAGGGGAGCCGCATTTTTTTAAAAGTGTATAATTTCAAAACGGCATCTGCTATTTAAGTAAAATGGGTATCAATCGATTGGTATTGACACCATTAATTAAAATAAGAAAAATACCACGTAAAAAATTAAAGATGGCGGCCACCTATAACAAAATTGTAAAATTTTCATTCTTCTTTTTTTCGTTATATTAAAAATAACAACTAAATGTCCAATGATATAGTCAATTTATATATTTACATAAATTCTCATAGTATTATCTACGCGACAAAACAAAAATTATGACAATCCGTCGATTAGTTTTTGGAGTATACGAATTACAAACGAGCCTCGGCGACTGTGTCATAGTAGTTATAGAAACAAACTGCACTTTTGTAATGAAAGCAAGTCGCTTTTGCACAATGGAATTAGTGAAGAGACCAAACTTGATAATTTTTTCGATAATATCTAATTTTCACCCTTCACTAACCGAGACTACGCCACTTCGAAATGATAAGTCTAAAACGTTGTACTAAGTTAAAAGGTGGCCAGATTTGGACAATAAATGTGGCAATCGATAGAGAAAAATGTTGTTCAACTTAAAAAAAATTATGCTTTTTGTTTACAAAACTTAAGAAAAATTTTTTTGCTGTGTTTAGCAATAAACTTTTTATTTTATTTTTATTTTTTTAATATTTATACTCAGTAAAATCCTACACTTTGTTTTTTCTGCGTTTAAGAACATTTTAATCTATAGTACATTGTGCATTTAGGGAGGTAAGGAGGTTATTACTAACGAAAGTCTAATGGAATTACTTTTATTGACTTGAGTTGTAATAACCCTTACCATACATACATACTTACACACATCATATACTCACGACCGTATCCCATTGGGGTAGGCAGAGACCAAAGAACGCCAAGTACCGGTCCTTACATACATCTCTTGCTGCAGTCACATCCATACATCTCCTCATACAATCTCGTCGGTTGCGGGAACCCTTACCACCCGTGATACAAATATATTATATTACTTAATATACTTGTGCGGTTCGAGACCGTACACACTTTATCATGGCTTATAACTCTCATAGTTGTTTTTTTTTATATTGGGGAAACTTTCTGTAGTGTGATTGTTTTTGGAAAAAAATATTCTTTTAAGGTTCAATAAATATATAAATTATGAATATAAGTACTTATAGGGTATGAATATCAAAAGTTTATTGCAAAAAAAAAGGATTTTTTTTTCTTAATTTATGTTAAATAAAATCACAGCGTTATTTTTTATGTTGAACAACATTTTCCTGTATCGATTGCCACATTTATTGTCCAAATCTGGCCACCTTTTAACTTAGTAGAACGTTTTAGACTTATAATTTCGAAGTGGCGTAGTCTCGGTTACTGACGGCTGAAAATTAGATATTATCGAAAAAATAATCAAGTTTGGTCTCTTCACTAATACCATTGTGCAAAAGCGACTTGCTTTCATTACAAAAGTGCAGTTTGTTTCCATAACTACTATGACAAACTCGCCGAGGCTCGTTTATAATTCGTATAGTTCAAAAACTAATCGACGGATTGTCATAATTTTTGTTTTGTCGCGTAGATTATATTATGAGAATTTATGTAAATATATAAATTGACTATATCATTGGACATTTAGTTGTTATTTTTAATATAACGAAAAAAAGAAGAATGAAAATTTTACAATTTTGTTATAGGTGGCCGCCGTCTTTAATTTTTTACGTGGTATTTTTCTTATTTTAATTAATGGTGTCAATACCAATCGATTGATACCCATATTACTTAAATAGCAGATGCCGTTTTGAAATTATACACTTTTTAAAAAAAGCGGCTCCCCCTTTGGTAAATGACCGCCATTTTGAATTCCCGTCGATGAAATTTTCATTTCGCCGGATGAAATCCTTTATATTGGTTCCTAGTATCACTGGAGAAAATGGATTGATTTCTGCATACGATACAGTTTGATTTTGCTAAGCCTTTTGACTAACAGTGTTTTAACAAGAAACGCAATATTGAACACCATTTTTCTCATGAACTATTAGATATGTCGAGAAAATAATAATAACCAAAGTTATAGATAAATTTATGCAAAACATAATTCTCATACAAAGTTTTTTTGAAGCACGAAGCATTTTTGAGTTCTAAAAAAAATAAAAAAATTTGGAAACTAAAATAACCGCCATTTTGAATTTTTGGCTTGGATAGTTTGGCCTCGCTCAGTATAAGTTACAAGTAGCCTAAGGAACATTTTCCATCGTGAGGCCAAACTTTATCATGACTTGTAACTCCCAAGATCCATTTATATGGGGATTCACACCTACTATGTCGGGTCATACTAGAATTAAAACAACGGTAATATGGAAATTAGCATTTTAAATTATTGTTGCTCAACCGACCCTGTGGTACGACAATTTCACGCCCCTTTATGCCTAATTAAAACTTAAGCTTTGTCTTGTTTATTCAAATAAATTGAAATCACCTTGGAGTTACACGGCGGATAGGTACTTTATAAATATCTCAATAAATATAATTTTTGATTGTGTGTCTGTAATTAACTATCGTTTTGATAATAAGTAAATATTCGTTATTAGTAAACTCCTGAAAAGAAGGTAAATGGCTCACTAGTTGCGTTTTGGCTCGATATACGGGCTTAGAGTTCCTGTTGATCTGGAAAGATACATCTACCTACTCTTTTTCGAAAATACCTACCACGAAAGAAAAGTTAATCCTAATCTAACTATAATAACCGCTTTATGCTTGAAGTATTATTATTATAATAAGGAACCTGGTGTCCTGTTGTGAACTGGTGGGCAAAGGCCTTTTCCCAATGCTGAGGAGCCTCCGTCCTCCTGTTGGTTTAAATAGAAAAAATAGGGAAAGTTTAATTAAAAAAACTTAATTGTAAACATTATCACCAAGTTTCATGTTTATAGGTCCAACCGTTTAGCTGTAAAACCTGTGTGACAGACGACGAACGGATTGGACGCGTGAGTGACAGCCAATAGGTTTCTGCTTGGACCCTTCGGGTAAGGGGTAAGGAACCCTCAAAATACAGTAGGTAACACTGTATTCGACATATCATTGTGAGAATTATATATATATTTTTTAAATAAACCTGTTAAAAAGTAAGATCACAAATTTTAATCAAACTCATTGGGCGACTAGTTTCAGATAAAAAGTTTCTACGATAGTTTCATCCTCATAGCTCAGTCTCAATCTACTAACTTCGACATCATCTATTACTCTTTTAAACCAAGTTTCATTTATGAACCAAAACTCAAACAATAACAATGAAACCAAATTTTATTGCACTGCATTGCGCTGCCGGTTAAAGAAATAAAATAACCATAGTTTTATTACTGTCAGAGAAGTTGAATTAAACATTTTCATTTAGTCTTTTACTTCTTTATTATTTTGTCTTGAATTAGACTTACGTTAACAATAAACTTTCTAAAGTACCATATGCTGTTTATTGTATTTTAGAGAGTTTATTGATGTCACTCACGTTAAAAGTATTAAAAATGTTCATGGTGTTGAACCTTGTTAGATGGTACGAAACCCTTCGTATGCGAATTCGAATGTCACTTACCGTCGCTTGGTTTTTAGTGTACAATAATAATATAGATTTTCATAATAATGGCCCTGAATGCCGTCCATAGGTCGTCAGTAGACATCAATAATATTTTTGGGCCAGTAAGATTGTTCAATCCCACAATACCATAAAATAGATAGACAAACGTGTATTTTATATGAAATCCGTCGTATTCCCTATAGGTAGTAAGTTCATTCTTAAACTAACAACTTACACTGCGGAAGGGTGGGTTCGTATCGGTTTATGTTATAGCTTTGACCTCGAACACAGGGTTAAGGCTCGGGTATACCAGTTTCAGGTTTGTTCTGGGAAAACCATCAACATGTCGTATTATTCTTCAGCTATGCGATTTGCTAAGCATCGTCCTCACCTGTCATCTCACCCGTCACCCGTTTTCCAAATAAAAACGCAACTGTGCGTCGCCAGGTCTGTTTAGATCGGCCACGCTTGCGCTTTCCTTGTGGATTCCAATCGAGCGCTTGCTTAGGTTGTGGCCAATCCAGTTCCATTTGCCTCGCTTGACTTGCTGGTCGATCGGAGTTTCACGGCAGCGCAAACGCGACCTGCCGACGCACAGTTGCACACGAAGCGAAGAGAATCGGGAAGACGTGGAGCGAGATAAAGCGCGAAGCTCAAGACCGCACGGGATGGAGAATTACTGTGGACGCCATCTGCCCCATCCAGGGGACATAGGATAGTCAAAGTAAGTCAAATAAAAACGGGTGAGGGGTGAGGTGACAGATGAGGACGAAGCATTTTGTGAATAACAGCCCAGATTAGTCAATAAAATAAAGCAAAATTAAGCAGCAACCTTACTGCAAAATAGTCTGAGGTGTTTACTATTGCTGTATTGTACATGTTATACTACAAAGATAGCTCTAAAAAAGAGATGTTGTTTATCTTTATGATAGTAGAACATATTGGTTGACTAAACATGGATACATATATGCCCAAAAATTAAATGGTACAGAACCTGTGGCGTAGCTCACATGGGTTTCAACCGGGCGGAAGTCGTGAGGGTCACCCAGTTGCGTAGTTGGATACTGGGGCTGAGGAGGTCCTCCGGCGAACTTTACTCCGTAGTTGATGGTGACTCACCCACGTGTCACTCAAGGTGGACCACCGCTGCCTAGGAAGGTGTCTACTAGATCAATCAGAACAATAATTATATTATGGCGCAACTAATGGTGCAACACGGGTCAGAAAAGAGGTTCGTAGTGATGAACGACGATAAATAATTAAACGATTTTATGAATCAATAACCGAATTGTATTAAATAGTGGGGTAGCAATAATCATGCTAAATAATACTATTTTGTAAAAGTTCTGTCAGCTTGGGGCAGTCAGTACTAAATATTAATGAATCTCTTTGATATTTTATATTCTGATTGTTACGTGGATGGAACAACTTTTGCACAGCAGCCGAAAGGACGAAAAAAAAAATCATACATTGAGTGATCCACCCTAGTGTACTCGTATAGGGTTTTCCATCTACGACACTGTACAGTACCTGCACCTGCAACTCAATTTGGCTACCTAGTGCAAAAACCACGACATTTGCGATAACATAACTGAATTAGGAGAATTTTGGCCAGTCAAAAAAGTATGTACGTATTTGTACTTTTTCTAGAGTAGATATTATTTTTATTTATTCACCCTTTTGTACTGTGTGCATCGCAACCCTTAGCCGACGCCTGGTATAGCAAGTCACGAGGCCAATTTGGTGAAACGCTGCCAGTATAAGGAAATAGGCTCGGGCAAAAGTAGTAGATGGGGTCATTATATCAGACTTACACAGAATATAAACAGTAATTCACTATTCTGTTTGGTAACTTTAATGGAGGTGAATCATTCTCCTCTGCAGTTTCAAACTAAAACTATTTACTGACTTGGCGGCGCCGAAACTGTACCAGATTCTTAATGATTTCGTGCAAATTTCCTCACTTGTCAGCAGCATTATATTGCGCAAAGGTGGATTTTGTAGATAGATAAAACGTTTATCTGTTTGCCACATACACACACAAGTTTGTTCAACAATAGAAACAACATAAAAAGAAATAAAAAAATACAACAAACACACATCAAAATAAAAAAATAAAACCGGTCAAGTGCGAGTCCGACTCGCGCACCGAGGGTTCCGTACACAGTTCTTGTATATGTAGTTGTGTACCCGTCCCGACCCCATTAATTCAGGAACAATCTTAAAAGAACATGACAGCACCATCTATCGGCGCATTGTGTTACTAATTTGCGCGACTGAATAACTTAGTACGTATGTTCGTTTTTCAAGGATAATTCTTTATCACAGTAACCGATTTCAATAATTGTTTTTTTATTTGAAAGAAGGTATTTTCAACGTAATTTTGTAAATTTAAATATAAAACAAAAATATATACAAAGGTCATTAAATTACAAACTTAGTTTAGAAGAGTTTTTTGATGATTTAAAAAAGAAAAACTAGATAGAGCTATGGCTATAATTTTCCTGTAAAATATACATGCATATTAATGTTGTGTAATAATTTCAAATTTTTTTCTTCGTAAACTTCGGAGATGAGGGGGGGGGAATGGTATTTTTTTTACATTTTCCCTCGTAAATCAAAAATTCCCCAACGAAAAAAAAAACTAAAAATTGTTTCAGAATGTACAAGTCAAGCCCTTTCATATGATACCCCACTTGACATAGTTGCCAGACTTTAAAATTTTGAACCCCCTTTTATCTGTCATTATTCACAGAAATAAAATAAAATATTTAAAAAAACCATTTTCCATGTATTTGGGATACCCTTATTTATAACTATTCTAAATTTCAAATCGATAGCATAAGTAGTTCTTGAGATATTTAGCGATGTGACAGACAGACAGACAGACAGACAAAGTGAGACCATAAGGGTTCCTTTTTTACCTTTTTGGTACGGAACCCTAAAAAGACACAATTATAAAACATATAGAATATACTTTGTGTGCACGAGCAAATTAAAAAAAAAATAACCGCCACCACTGGTGACCGGAGGGCTGGCGCGTTTCTCGGTCAACGTATAGGCATTGCGGTGCAACGAGGAAACGCAGCCAGCCTTCTGGTAACCATTCCCTGCAGCGGGGATCAAGGGGATATCGGTTTTGTAGGTAGTAGTTTTCATAGTTTTTAGTTTTTAATATTAAGTTTATTTTTAGGTTATCTTTGTGTGTGTTGTACATGAATTGACCAGAACCGTAAAAAAATATTTGCATGCTTAATTCAACTAATGATGTTGAATTAAACATGCCTCACCACCTTTGCGCAATATAATGCTGCTGACAAGTGAGAATACAATGATCCACTGGTTACAATTTAATGAGCTCATTAATTAACCAGCTTACCATTCAGTTTCGCAACTTAATCCTATCAAGTAAAATACTATTATATCCTGCTGAAAATGCCACGCTAGAGATTAGTTGCAGCAAGCGGGTAAGCTTATTTGAGCACTAATCAGTACCTATAGTATACGTTTTTAGACTTAATGTTCCTATATGGCAAAAAATAGTTACCATCTAAGGCCACCAGAGGCACCGGTCGCGTTGCTTCACAAAATGAGACTAAACGCAAACGCGTTCGTTTGTGTCTTGTTTCGAAAAAAACTAATATACTAGACATACTGTAATGATTTTGTTTTTAGTTTTCTAAACGTCACACTGTTATAGTACCTAAATGAGTACCTACCTATCGCGGGAAGAATAAGTTATGTGGTTCTTTTTGGTATTTTTATCCCCTAAAACGCTTTTATGCTACGGAGAACTCCAGGATATCTCTAAGCTCATTTCGACACATGTTTTCATTAGAATTAGGATAGATACTTAGACAATTTTGGATTTTATGACTCGAAGCGTCCGTTTAGTAAGATCATATGATAGTAATTGGGAGCTCGTTTCGCCCGTTTGCGAGTAATATAGGATTGAAAGAGACACCCTTTGTTTTTCGCTCACGACAAAACGGGATGGCTTTTTAGACAAATCTCGTTAAATATCTGACTGTGTGCAGGTTTATTAAATTTCCTCTTGTCAGTACCTAGATGAGGTAATATACCATCATATTAACTTAATCGTGTCTTTTAATACTGCGTTGTTTTAGTAGGCTGAGGGAAAAAAGGAAAATATAGACTCGACTTTGGATTTATTTTCTGTCGAGAAAATTTTAAGCAATCATGTTTCGCTATTGTCAGTACCACAATCATATAGTCAAGAATCATATATCTGAAAATCAGCCCCTACTGTTTGCTAGTCTGGGCAGGACAGCGTTTCAAAGTCTCCAAACTTCTCAGTGTCGCGCCTTAAATTACGCTATCATTAGCTACCTACGCGAGAATAATCCTAATACCTATTACATACAACTTTTTGACAGTGTTTATGTCATAAAGTATTTAATTAGTGCTAAAGTAGAATATTCGATGGAAGAAGAGCATTAAATTATGTGTCATACTCAACATTTCATATTCTATTTGGAGTTTCTGTTGGCTCCATGTTTATATTTAATAAGCTTTTGTGTTAAGAATTCGTAGAATAATCAAATAAATGAATACAATAAATATAGTGTATTCGGGTAAATCCGAATGTCGGGTAATTCTGAAAATTGCTAATTTATAATACCAAACATGGTAATATGTCCATAATTATTTTTGTCAACATTTCTGTTTAACGGTACTTTACTATGCTTGGTGCTAGAATAAATCATATTGCACAGTTAGACAGATATATGCCATTTTCAGAATTACCCGACATTCGGATTTACCCGAATGCACTATACATACTTACAAACGCCGAACTGTTCCTGAAGACTTGAAAATTTTCTCTTTCACAACTTCGCAATATTTAAATTAAGCTGTACAGTAAAAAGGAAAGTTTTGTATTTATTGTATTCTTTAGTCTATTGACATTGCGCCGAGGCAAACTTCACCCCCCAATTCATGAAACGTATGTAAATTTGCATTATTAACAGAACTTCCGAAATTTATTCGAACATACTCTCAATATCTTTGGCGTGCTAAATAGGTATGTGTTCGAGTTTGCGACGCGAGCAAAAGTTTGCGCAACAAATGCTCATTCGTGAAGTGCTCCTGGTGGAATTAGTCAACTCTACTACTTTCCTTGGAGTCACTATAGATTCAAAATTGCAATGGGGGCCTCATATTGCTTCCCTGGCAGGAAGGCTTAGTTCAGCTGCGTATGCAGTTAAAAAAATAAGGCATATTACTGACGTTGAAACGGCGAGGCTAGTTTATTTTGGTTATTTTCACAGTGTGATGTCATACGGTATTCTGCTGTGGGGTTCCGCTGCAGATATTCAAACAATTTTTGTACTTCAAAAAAGAGCGATTCGTGCCTTATACGGCATCAAACCACGAGACTCGCTGAGAGATTTATTTAAGGAAATTAACATATTAACAGTTGCGTCTCAGTATATTTTTGACTGCATTACTACACCACTTTCCCCAAAAATTCTGACCGTCATAGTTTTAACACCAGAAACAAACATAGACTTGCCGTTCCATGCCTTCGACTACGTAAAACCAGTCGTTCATTTGTAGGCTTAAGCATAAAATTGTTTAATAAATTACCACAAAATGTGATTGACTTACCTGAAAATAAATTTAAAGTTACTGTAAAAAATTGCTTAGTAAAAAAAGCATACTATAAAATAGAAGATTACATTAATGACAAAAATGTATGGACACAGGTAATTTGCTCTGCCGCACCAAACTGCACCTAATTGCCAGAAATATTATTTTAAGACTGACATTATTTTATTTTTATATTATTATTATTTGACATTATGAGACCTTTTACATCTCCATTATATTAGATTTTTAGAAAATAGGCCAGGAATATTATTTTAAGACTGACATTATTTTATTTTTATATTATTATTATTTGACATTATGAGACCTTTTACATCTCCATTATATTAGATTTTTACCTTATATATCTTATTGTGAATTTGTTATATTCTGTTTGATGTAATATAAAACTGACGATTTAAAAGTGCTTGTTGGTAGGCCTATTTGAATAAAGAATATTTTGAGTTTGAGTTGAGTTTGGGTGAGTACCGTGCTAAATGCGAGATACACAAGTAGGCACCTTTTCAGAACTTCCGTATGTTAATTTATATTGCCATACGATTAAATAAATAAATTAATATTGTATTTAGCAGTAACGCTTACGACATTATACAGTTTAAATTAAAGAGAAAAAAGTATAATTTTTTTTTTCGCTTCGAGAAGGAATCGAGCCTACGACCTGGTGGGCTAGCACAACTTGCTGCCAAGTCGTATTCGTATCTGTTTCAACTCAGTGATTCCTGTCTCGCTCGAACTGTGCGAATGAGAAAGAGGAGGGTGAATTTTTCTCTACCTCGGGGCTACCGTTCTCGTCTGTTGGGACAGAGGCTATCACCCCCGTCCGCTGGGATAGGTGCTACCATCAACGTCCGCTGAGAGAGAGACCGAGAGCAGCCTTGGCAGCCACGCCAGTAAGCGCCACTCCACACCACGACCGCGAGCTCCTGACACCCACGAGCCACCCTGACCAGGCCTGCCACCCTCGCAGTCTGCAGCCAGCCATCTTCGCCTGACGCAAGCCTTCAGGGGGGTTCCCCTCCGATCAACCAACCAACTTAGTCACGACCCTACTTTTACTACCTAATCATACAGCTATACGATTCACAAATCGATTCGTCCTTACCTGTTTTTATATGGAAACTTTCAAATGTACAGATGTAGTGCAAAATGATTTTTCATTTCTCATATTCTGAAATTGGGTCATTGTTCATCTAAGTAGCGTGCTGAAAGTGGTCCATTACTGCTCTAGAGCAGAAAAGTATAAAAAAAATTGTATGGCGAATCGGAGTTAAATTGGGCAACGGCACTAACCTATACAGTCACATAATACAGATTCTACAGAGATCCTATACTTGTTCAAATGCCTGACTGGTTACCATAAACAACATCCTCAATTTGTTTGTTTGTGTTTTTTTGCCACAGTCGAAAGTAATATCAATAGTTTGTGTTGTTGCAGATAAAAAAAGGGAAACTATGACAAGGACAACAAATCATATATCTCTCTCTGTCGCTCTTATCTTATATAAAGTTGTATATGAGCATCTCGTTCAGTAGGTATTATTATTTGATGTCGAGTCTAATTAGCCAAAATGTTTTTTTCACGGATTCAGAAAATGTTTGAGCATATTGTTATTGAATTTAACAAGTATTTCGCGTTGCAAATAGGTATTCCTATTTTTTTATCTATATGCCCACTCATCCTGCGCGGGTTCGATCATTACTCAATATATTTAAGGTGACACATTACGGGTTCCTGTCGAGTTTCTGCTAATAGATGGCGGCACTGCAACCATTTCGTGTTTTTTCATAGTTTTCTGCGAAACCGCTGAAGGACAACATATATTCACAGAGCTCGTAATTTACATTTACAATTCATTTGAAATTGACTAAATTTCTAGTACGAGACCGGGGCATGACTGGAATTTATCTGAACGTATATTTTAACGCTCTTAAATGAAAAAGGGGACAAAATGCATGACTATCCGATGGCACGTGAGCTTACGCATTTGAAAAGCTTGGGACTCCGTAAGGTAAGAGCGTACGCGGCATGACAAGTGAGGGAAAATTGTTCGAGTGGTAATATGGCTTTTAGGCCCGAGTTATACACTCTACTTTTCACTTCGATTGCGAGAAAACACATAAACACAAATTCATCATCATCCTCCTAGCGTTATCCCAGTACAGTTGCATCCTGAACAGTTCAGGTACCGGTTCCTAGCCCTGATCCTGAAGGATGCCTGGGGTCCGCTACCTAATCCCAAGATTTGGCGAAGGCACTAGTTTTTACGGAAGCGACTGCCTACATAAACACAAATTATCCACCTTAAATGAATAATTTAACTCTTGGCTAATTTGACAGCATGTATTTTTTCTAAGGCCAGCCTCGCTATGCGCGTTCGCTTTGCGCACTTGCCTCCCTTTCTTTTGCTATATTAAAGAAAGAGATATGCATCATGCCCTTTTTTTTCTTTTAAGAGGCGCAATTGCTTTGACCATAGACACCGTTTAATCTTTAGAGAACTGAAAACGTCCTTCCTGGTTGGTCGATTCTAGTACAGCTGTATTCTGGTTGGTTGATATTTTTACCAAATATTTTTTAATCTGTCAATTACTGTTCTGTGATTGGTGGATTTAATTGGTGAAGTAATTTGATTGGTCAAATTAAGGTGTTTCGTAAATCATAAATAATGTATACATATTTTCCCTAGGGCTTAAATGTACTACTTTAGCCCCGCTTCACAAGTCTAATAAGACACACTTTTCGAGCATGAGAAGTGAAAAAACAGTTTAAGTTATTTACCTCCGCTTCTATCTATTACTTGCACCGTGGCAAGAAGTCTAGATAACAATTTTGTGCGTGTAACTCACTTACGTTAGCGATAGGGCAGATTTTCTCGAACCTCCTCTACAAGTGGCGGCCTTCAGATTCACGGTTTATTTATTTCTAAGTAAGTAATTGAGACCACATCAAATCATTTCAATTCATGATACTGTCACGTTTCGTAAACAAGTGACACTTACGATAGCTTAGATATAGCAGAGCGGTGTTTTAAGTTTTTGAGCGTGCGTCGATCGCGTGCGTGGGCGTTGATCGATATTTAGATCATTTTGACATGCAGTACAACTAAGTAAGGTACATTTTTTCTTAGTTGCCATTGGGAATAAGATCTTACTCCAAACATACCTACGTGTCGAAAAATCTAGTTTTTTTTAATTTCAAGTATGACTCCCCTTTTTCCTCCTACTAGAAGTATGGCAACTATAATAACGGTCACATTGTATAGTGCGTGTCATTCACGATGACGCGCCCCTTCACAGCGGATTTCATAGTAATCTATGCCCAATACGGTATTTTACTCATAGTCAAATCAGCAACTTTTTATTAAATGTCAAAAACGATTTGTTAATATGAAGTTTGGAGGGAAATACTGTCTTAGTGACGTCACTAAGTCATTGTGAATTGGTATGTTCAAATCAGCGTCCTTTTTAAATCTTTATGCTTATAAAATCTTTCAATTACCTAAAATAATCAATAATTGATGTTTTCCGAGTATTTCGAGTATCTTTTATTAGTCAAGTAAAAAATAATTTATTTTTACCTTAGTTTAATACCCTATTGTACGGATTGGGCAGTGGAGGGGCGCGCCTTCATCGATGACACGCACTATATCATATATGAGTACTTACCAAAAATCCAAATGCGATACTGATACAAATCGTTTAGCAAAAAAAGATAAAATTACTCCTTTGCGGCGGGTATGGCGGCCATTTGGCCCCATCAGAAAAGTATATGGCAATGTAGATTTTCGTGAATGACCTCTTATGCTTCCACCTACTCCATTTTTCATCGATGATCGGAAAATGTAAGAATTTTTGTGATACAAATCGTTCGATTTTCGGAATTAAACAGACACGTTCGATTAACGCCCACGCGGTTGGACCGCCGGTACCAGCGCTATGAAAAGAAAATCTTTAGTGCCTCTGTCTCTGAGTATTTAAAAAGTTATAATGGGTAAAAATCCTTCACGCATCAGCCCTTGCTCGCTTTTACCGTTTACGGCGACTGACTTGGCGGGGCGGGATCGATATGTGACATATTCTTTTTTGACGTAAATTTACTGCTGTCGCAAAGATTCTCACTTGACGGAACACTGTCAGTATTGGTTTTGCGCAGTAGTAATATCATGCGCAGAAGCGGAGCAGTTACCGCTTTCGCATAGTCCCGCTACCGCGCATCCCGCGCCAGTCAGGAAGCACTCATGGGGTGCAGTAAAAAATGGTACCGAGTCGACTGACAGCTGACACTGACAGTTGACACTTTTCTCATATCGACAAATCAGGAAGTCGCCTAAGTAATGTCCGACGTCACTCCAATCTAACTTTTTTCGGATTTTAGTTTCGCGTTTCACTGGAAAGGTACTGTATTTTAGCATTGGCTTTAAAATCAGGAGTCCGACATATCTATTCATAAAAAATGACCGTGGCAAACAAATAAAATAAAATAAAATTCATTTATTCTTCAATAGGGATGAAGACACTATAAAAGAAAATCAATAAATCCAAATTTTCTACATAAAGGCTCAAATTCTCAATCAAACGCGAAAAAAGTAATTCAAAAATATAAATAATTATACGTAATTATAAGTCTTCAAAGTTTTAAGAGTGGGTATGTTCTGTCCCTTTTCCGCAAAACGCACCTTTGTATTGAACGATCGTCATTTACTATGGCGCTACTTAACAGTGACGTCACGGTTAGGTAGCACTTTCTCTCTCTAACTACGAACATTCTAAATTTCTAACCGTTGTAGCTTCGTTATTTTTTGAGATATTTGAATAGGATTTTCACTATTTGGCATAGTTTTATGTCTTCTTTCTATTGAAGTATTTTTTTTGAGTCGACATCCCTATTTAGGCATATAACATACATGCACCTATGAATGTCAAAACACTAACACCGGTTCATAAATTAAACTGCCTCGAAAAGAACCGGCGTAAGAAACTCGGCGAGGTGTCATTTTTTCAAATAACACTATCTTTCTTATATCTTTAAACGAGCAATTCTTGTATATATATTTAGTTATTTATTTATTTCGAGGATCTCGGAAACGGCTCTAACGATTTTGATGAAATTTGGTATGTGCCCCCACATTTTTTTCGGGGACGAGAAATCGATCTAGCTAGGTCTCATGCCGAGGAAAACGCCGAGCAAAGCCCGGCCGCCCGTATATTTATATATAAAATGACAGTACTTTCACAATTCTAGAAAATTTCAATGCTACAGTAGAAAACATTTCAGTGGACAATATTTTGTGTTAGATTACGTGCAGGACGCTATCAATGCAACTGATGTGCCGTCGGGAACTTACCAAAATTGCGAATTTTTCCACGTGGGTAAGTTTCTGATATTTCTTACATTTTTGTATGGGGTTTGAAACTTTCCAAAATGTAAAAAGAAAATTTCTTATATTTCTATGAAATTCTCAAGAAATTTCCGAGAACTTTTCTAATTTTTTGGAAACTTTCCACAACTTGCACATCTGTAATGCTAAACATCCCGTTCCATGCTTTGAAAATTAGTGTTTGTTTTACAACATATTTGAATTTAGAATCCGTAAGTTTAGTAACGTGTTTTGGAATTTTATTGTAGAATTTTATGCAATATCCCAAGTACGACTTTTTAAATAAATAAATATTTGTGGACAATTTTAGACAAATCAACCTAGTCCCAAACTAAGCAAAGCTTGTACTATGGGTACTAAGCGACGATATACACACTTAAATAGATAATTAAATACATAGAAAACATCCAAGACCCAAGAAAAAATATTCGTGCTCATCACGCAAATAAATGCCCCGGCCGGGATTCAACCCGGGACCTCAAGCTTCGTAGGCAGGGTCACTACCAACTAAGCTAAAGCGGTCGTTTTCGCCTTTGCTAGTCTGTGAAAAATTATTTAAGTTTCCCGGCGTTTAAAAACCTAAGCATAGGTATTATTAATTTATTCTAAATGGAGATGTTGGATAAGAGCAATACATTCTAGTCTGACGTCGTCTAGACAGCACTACCCTAGAGTACGCATCTGCAGCGACACTCATTTGTTTTATTGATCCGCCCAAAACGCCTCCGCATTGTGCCGGGTACAAACTTTCTTACCAACTGTTTCATATTGCGGGAATAAAATGCATCATTATCTTTTAATTTTCGTGTGTCGCCTCTACTGGTACTAATATGCTTCAAATAATTTAGTAGTTCCTCCATAAAACTTATTTATTCAGATTCAGATTAATTTATTTCATTAATGTTAATTACAATATAAGTTTGCATTGCAATATAAGTTTGTTATTTTGCCTGTGTTGGCAATAAGGCTTTATTAATTTTTTATTTTGTGCTAGATTTTGTTTGTGATTTCATGGTTGGGTGGCTCAAACTTTCAACTGATGTTTTCTACAAAAACTTAGAACTTTAATATGTTAACGATTTAGGCTGCGTTTCCACCAGAGATTAGGGTAGGCCGTTGTTGTATGGGAAAAAATAAAAGTTCCAAATTCGAAGTCTAATAGGAATAAAAAGATGCAATTTAATATGTAGATTATGGTGATAATATCAAATTTAAAAATGTATACTACTTTTAGCCCTCTACCAGGTGCCAAAAATTTGAAGTTAGGGTAATATTTGATAATTATTTAAATAGATAATATTACTAGTATTTAGCCCGTTCATTTTTCTAAAATAAAGACGAATGTTAATATAATAGAAATCATCACTAGTATTCATTTCTTTTTTAATATAATCAATATTAAAAATATCACAAATTTTGTAATAAAAAAAATTACCATTACGCGACCGATGTACTGTATTATAAAAAAATCGTTTTACATATTTTTCAAATATAATCTTATACAAAAGTACGAATGTTAATATTAAAATAAAGCAGGGTTTGATTGAAAATATATAATTTTCAATGGTAACAGTCAAAGGTCCTATTTCGCACTTTTCCGGGTATGTTGCCACGTAATTTTGGCCATATGTTTGTTTTAATCATCATCATTTTTAAGCTTTATGTAATGTGTTTAATCCACGACAGCTCTGAAAAATGCTTTAAGCACCAATTTGGATATATTAAATAGATCAAAAAGCCTTTTTTGAAAAACCCCATTTACGTCGTCTAAGTGGGTCACAAAACAAAACTTCTGATAATAAATAATAACCAAAAACAAGTATAATTGATACCAAAAGATGTTATTTAATTAATAATACACCTTAAATAAACTTCAAATATAAGATATTTAATTTTTTTATTTTCTGACATTTAATCGCTGGTAGAGGGCTAAAAGTATATGCCAATTTTTTTTAAATTATTTTTCCCCCAATCTATAAAAAATCATACAGCGTAATTATACTATTACATTACGAAATTCCAAAATTTTAAAAATCGGCTTACCCTACCAGTTATGTGCGAGGATGCGTTGCGATGAATGTGTTTGTCATGAACCAATAGAAACAGCGAAGCTAAGCGAGGATAGGTAAATGAAGTGTTTCTATTGGTTCATGACAAACACATCCCTCGCAACGCATCCTCGTACATCTCTGGTGGAAACGCAGCCTAATAGTGTCATAAATCACAATAAGCAAGAATTTACTTTGACTTTATCTCTCTGTGTGATTTTTATTAATCTATATATATATAAAGTTGATGGGTGACTGATTAATCACCGCCCCACCGAAACTGCCGGTCCTAGAAATTTGAAATGTACACTATAATTAGGTTATATAACGGAGGCAAGGGATAAGACGGGATTTTTGGAAATTCCACCCCTAAGGGGGTAAAACAGGGGTGCAAAGTTTGTATGGGGGGCAATAATTTTTTAAAGGTATAGACTTGAAACTTTGTACAAAGACTCCTTAAAATAAGACAATGAAAGTTATATCTGCGTTTTTAAAAGTTTCGTCTCCTAAGGAGTTGAAAATAGGGGTGAAATATTGTATGGGGAGCAATTTTTTTTTAAAGTGAGAGTCTTCAAACTTTGTATAAAAGTTCCTTATAATAATGGAAAAAAAGTAATTTCAGCGTTTTTTAAAATTCATCCCTTAAAGGGGTTAAAAAGGGGTTCAAAGTTTGTTTGAGGAGCAAATTTTTTTTTAAGTGAGTGACTTCAAATTTCTTACAGAGACTCTCTGTTTAAATACAACCAAACTAATTACAGCGTTTTTTGAAATTCATACCTTAAAGGGGTTAAAAAGAGGTTCAAAGTTTGTATGGGCAGCAAAATTTTTTTAAGTTAGAGACTTCATATTTTTTACAGAGTATCTGTTTAAATACAGCAAAACTAATTTTAGTGTTTTTCGAAATTCATCCCCTAAATCGCTTAAAAAAGGGTTCAAAGTTTGTGGCAATTACTTAAACTGAAAGACTTTCATTTCGCAAAGAGATTGTCTGTTTAAATACAACTAAACTGATTTCAGGATTTGTGGATTTGGATAGATGTTTGAAACGAAATTTCTACAGGTCCATAATTAAATATGTACTGTAACGAAGACATAACGACAAGATACGTGTCAACTCACACAAAAAATAGCCTAAGAAATAAAACCTTTAATGGGATTTTTAGAGGGGTTGAGAATTTGGGTTGACCGATTTATATCTGTACGGCATAATATTAATAATTTGGACCGCGATGACCGAGCTCTACGCAGACGAAGTTGCGGGCAACAGCTAGTATTTACATAGTTTTGAGTTAGGTATTTAAGAAACGGGAAAAGGGAACGAATTCACTGCTACCGTCTACAGAAATCACAGGCAGATAAAGACAACATTTTCATTATGCTTATGAAATTTTGGTGTAAAGGTGAATTATCGGACCTTGAAATAAAACACCATCTTCTATTTTTATTTAATAATTTTTTTAGGCAGTATTAACATTACTGTGAGCAAACACTTTTTTGTGTTTTATTACGTAAACTAAAACTTTTTGTTGTTGAAGTAGGTAATATGAATCTATAATGCTTTGTTCTTTTCCCCATCTTTCCTGGCTTTCTGAAAATGTAATGTATGTGTCTGTTGCCCGCCCTCTATATATGTCGGAATAAATTTACCTCCAATCTGTCATTCCCGAACGGAACTTTTTAGTTAATATAAGAACATGATACAGATATGAAAGGAAAGGCAATTGTTTTTTCAAAACTTTATTGTTTCTTTATAATATTTATTACACATGTAATTTATATTGTAACGGTATACGAAACCGTCCAGTATCATTATACAATACATACAACAAGTTATTAATACTATATTATTTTACCTGTATACAATAAACTTTTGACATAATAATAACTGGTAATATTATTCGAGATTCTGTAATTTAAACAGCCTAATTCGAGACAATAAAACACCATCATAAATTAGTTTAAAAGTTCCGTATCTATTTCCAATTTCAGCAAGTTTATTAAATGTTAAAAGGATTGCGTCGTGAGTTATTTACATTTTGAAAGATCACTGGTACAACACAAATTACCCGAATATTTAAAGACAGCTTCTGTCTTGAAAGCACTTGAATATTTAAGTAAGTACATAAAATAGGTATTTGATTGAGTTCAATATTAATGAAAATCTCTTTGGGACGGGAAAACTGGCGACAAATTTGAGGGCTCCTTACTAATTTAAAAAAAAATCATTCTGTTTCTAAAAACACAATTTCAGAAAGAAGAAATGAGAATTAATTTCTAACTAACCGTTAATAAAAATTTATATTTTTGTTCTAATGTTATGCTTACATCACTATGTTATTTCAGTAACTATATTAACTTTTTTGTTACGACAAGATCCCACTTGCATGCCGCAGGTCTTGTTTATTAATACGACTGAAATAAATGTTCTCTGTACCTGTGTACTTACTTTCTATACAACATTATTTACAACTTCATTTTAATCAGCAAATTATTCGCTAAAACTTACATAAAAATTTACATTCCTTAGTAAAGCTATATAGAATGATTCGTATAATTTTACTCGTTATAAATTATGTACAGGTTTTCTAAACACTTTCTGTCATATTTTTTTAAATAGTATTGTCAGCTGTTTTATACATCCTGTCATCTTGTTTCTCTCAACTGATTATCTTCCAATTCTAATCTATTCAATAACAGGATCACATAGGTACATATTTGTTTATTTTTTGCAAAAATAGGAATAAAACAAATTGTGTACAAGTTTTAAGAGTCAGGTTAACTTAATGCTATGCTCCGTTCAGTGGAAATTATAAAAATAATCAGCAGATGACTTATAATACGCTATTTACAGTTCAGTACTAAACAAGCGCTTAGCTACTTGCTCAGGGATTTTATATTATATTTTACATAACACAACCCACACTATAAAGTAGAAAAAATGTGCTCTTACTTCTTCCATTAACATTCGCTTTTGGGTAAATCGACGTCAGATTGTAACGCAAGCTGCCAATTCTTTACGTGTTCTTTTTTGTATTAATGGTTCAAATTAAAGTGTCAATATACCTATCAATAAGTAGCGATAAAAAACAGTTTTCTAGAGATAAATGAACACGCAGATTTGCATCAATAAAAAAACAAGCAAAAAAATAGTAACTTGCGTTACTCTTTGGAAAATTGCATTTTGCACACTAGCTCATAGCTTAAGAGCGTCAATGTGAGAAGTAGAGGTTGTAAAACCGTATTTACAGGTATATGTTGGTGGGTATGTGTCAGGAGAGAGCTATGATGAGGCAGGCAGCCAGCACGAGGCAGTGTGTGGGCGACATCGGCGCGAAGGTCTGCCCGCCGCGCTGCATCGCCGCGGGATACTCACCTGATAAAGGAAAAATCGAATTTGCTTCTTTGGCAAAAAATTAAAACTGCTCTGGGAAAAGCCATCTCAATTTGGGATACACAAATAATGAATACGGCAATAAAGTACCTACACATAATATTGCGATTAAATAGTTATAAGCAGGGGTCGGACAAAAAGTGCGGATGACGTAAAAATGACGTAATCTTGCACGCAGGATGATGTTTGTATTTAAACTTCCGTGTGTCATGTAGTAACAATAGTAGATTGTGTCACAAGGGAGCAAAATGCCATATTTACGGCGTGGGCGTACATTGAATCCTGAACGAAGCGAAGGATTCTACAATAGAATCCCGAGCGTAGCGAGGGATTCTAAAATAGAATCCTGAGCGTAGTGAGGGATTCAAGCATAAACGCCCAAGGTGGAAATAATTTTGCTTCCATGTGACACATACTGCTTTTCACATCACCTATTGAGGATAATGAAAGATCTGAAGTGCTACCGGTAACATATTTATAGATGCTCTAATATATATCAAATTTGAAAACCTTTTCCCTGAATTAGTCGAAATAGAGTATATTGACGATTTTAGCAAAAAAAATTTTTTTCAACTTAAAATTAAAAATAAGTGTAAAATTTGAAATCCTTATCCCCGAATTAGTCGAAATCGAGTATAAAGACAAAATTACGCAAAAAAAAAAAAATTCAGCTCAAAATTAAAAATAAATGTAAAATTTGAAATCCTTATCCCCTTATTAGTCGAAACCGAGTATAATGAAAAATTTTCACAAAGAAATTTTATTCCAACTTAAAATTAAAAATAAGTGTACAATTTGAAATCCTTATCCCCGAATTAGTCGTAATCGAGTATAATGATGATATTTCGTATTTTTTTTACTTAAAATTCAAAATAAGTATTAAATTTGAAATCCTCATCCTTGAATTAGTCGAAATCGAGTATAATGACGATTTTTCATAAAAAAATATTTACTTATAATTTAAAAAAAAAAAGAATTTTTCACAATCAAAGACATTGAGCTGACGTTTCGTATCGACTGAATTTGATTTTCAGTGATACTAGAATTTTGTTGGTTTTGTATGATGCTTCAAATTTTAATTATTTCATTATATATTATTAAATATTTTATACTGGCAACGGAAATATCCTTGAACAGAAAAGTGCCACTTTGATCCCTCCTAGCAGGGAAGAAAAAGTCCTTATCCGAATAGGTGATGTGAAAAGTAGTATTAATGAAGTAACAAAATAATCGTCAAAAATCCCATGGAATAGGGATGATGACACTATAAAAGAAAATCAATAAATCCAAATTTTCTACATAATGACTCAAATTCTCAATCAAATGGCAAAAAAAGTAATTCAAAAAAATAAATAATTACGTAATTATAAGTCTTCAAAGTTTTAAAAGTGGGTATTTTCTGTCGCTTTTCCGCAAAACGCACCTTTGTATTGAACGATTGTCATTTACTATGGCGCTACTCAAAGGTGACGTCACGGTCGAGTAGCACTTTCTCTCTCTAACTACGAACATTCTAACCGTTGTTGCTTCGTTATTTTTTGAGATTTTTTAATAGGATTTTCACTATTTGGCATTGTTTTATGTCTTCTTTCTATTGAAGTAATATTTTTTTTTGAGTCATCATGCCTATTTAATAATACAGGTGGTAGAGTGATGTAGTGAATAAAATAAATTTCACGAAACTTGTAAATTTACATTTTAGCTAAATATAATCGTGAAGATACAATAGCTAAGCAATAACGAAGTCAATTTATTGTTCATCTGACTGACAATGTGTCAGAGTACTCATTTCAAGTGGCGATATCGTTTAATGAAGAGGTTGATAAATGATAAAAGATAATTGTTTATGAAAATCAAAAATACTATTTGAAATCATCCTATAAGTGGTTTGACGTCATCGGCACTTTTTGTCCGACCCCTGGTTATAAGGTCTCCATAGCAATGCCGCGGGCATTTTGGGTGCCTTTGCACCTGGTACGATGCTGGGTGGGGTATTTTAGACACTACCTCTACTTACACACACTGTTCAATTTTATAATTAGTTTTAACCCATTTTTATTTTATTTTAGTCATAGTTTGGTGACCGTTAATTTTTTTTTTTAATTTTAGTGTTTGATTTTTATTTTTCTGACAGATTTGAGTAATAAAGTTATAAGGTAAACATATCAGTGCTCGACCCTGACCCAATACGAAGCACTTTCAATCTTATGTTATTAATAGTAGGGGTGAACAATAGTGTCACATACAGGTATTGGGTATTAAGCTGTCAAAAACTGGATATTATACCTTAGTTACACCTAGATTAAGATTCGGTGTTATGAAGATCTGTCCGATCATAGATCCATTAGACCTAATGTTTGATTAATAATTGGTAATCCAATATATTAAAAAACAGATTTTAGGAAATAAACAAAAATTACATACAACAACAACAACAACAACAACAAATACTCTTTATTGCACACCTCACATAAGCACACATACAAAAGAAAAACAATGAAACAGGGATACATACCTAACTATATCGAGTTACTTCAATGACTTTTCATTCGTACGATTTCATCTCAATTAAAGATTGTAGAAAGATATAAACCAAAATTAAAGCAATAAATAACCAACATCCAAGAGTATATTACAGTTAACTTGATTTATGCAGTTAGCTTGATAAAAGTACATAGTTTAATTTAATTTTTTGGTCGCAATAAACGCAGTCCACACGAAAAATAGCACCAGAGCCTGGCAGATTCTCGTCAGGCATTTTTAATATGCCGCGCTAGGGATATTTTTGGTGGAGTCTTTTTTTAATGTTCGTCATTGCACTCTTTGGCCTAGATGCGCGAAAAATCCAAATGAAAATGTAGAATATATCAGAGAAAGGATTATGATTTTAATACAATCGGTAAGAGCGGAAAGCACATGATTTCTAGCAATGGTAGCTTTAAGTTATCCTAGTTAACACCTTCATGCCACAATTTAGCAGTTTTGCAATACAAGCCTGCAGAATTTGATATTTACTTATTTATCGATTAGGTTATTACCATTATTATACCTATTTGTGAGGCTGATTCTTCTATGCATAATATTGAAATTATGCGTATTATTTCGTTTATGTGTAATAAACACATGAAAGTAAAATTCATCAAAACTATCAATGACGTAACAAAAAATACGCCAGCAGAGCGGCACAAAAGTAATCATGAATTTTTATCTCCCAGGAAACGTTCGCGGCAAATCTCTTACACAGACCCAGAACATAATAAAAACATTAACGCACCCATCTAAAAGACACGTTTTATACTTTTGATTTATCGCCATCGTTGTTTTAATGATAATGGCCTTTATTCGGGATTTTTACTCTTCCCTGGGATTTTAAAAATGTATTTCCTTTCTCCTATCTTACGGTCGTTTATCAACTAGATTGGGATGTCTTTGAGAATAAGGCCGTCTTGAGTTGCGAAGATTGTATTTTTTATATCTTCCCTCTTTTAAAAGATAGGTAACTTTAAATCAAAGGTAGAGTGAATAAATCCCAAGAACCAAGTAAGTAAATTGATTTGGAGATAATTTAACAAGAACAAAAGATGTACGAGACGAGAAAGAAAGAAAGAAAAGAAAGAAAACATTTATTCACTGCACAAAACGACATACACAGATACAAAAGCAAATAAACGCACAACATTGAACACATAAATAATCTGTGTCTACGAGGACCTAATAACTACCGGTATCACAAAAAAAACCAGTTAACGATCATTACAAAGAGTGTCATCATCAAAATTGACTACCTAGTACCACCAGACAGCGATACTTGCTCTTTATGTAACAAGTATTTACATAAATTTTCATAGTTCACTGGTTAGAAATACCTAGTAGGTACATCAGTACATTGGCATTGACCAATTTGATTATGATTATTGGGTGATGTGAATTGAAGCACTAAATTGGTCATTATGCAATTGCATTACCTACTCTGAGTAATTGGGCAACTATGTCACTTGATGTCGAAGTACTATCCGATGTACATGTCATTTATTAACTTCTCTTGACGCGTCTCGCAATTTTTTTCTAACCAGACTTTTCATGGCACTTAACACATTAAGGACATTTTCTTATTCTCATTACATACATTAAGGAAGCGAATCCCTAGTTTAAAAGTTAGCTGCTTAGACTCACCGTTAAGCACATGCACAACGATGCTCTTGGATTGTGCATTGCTCGGGTTGCACTGGTAAGTGCCGGAATCAGACGGCCTCGCTTGCTGAATGAGCAGGAAAGATGTGGTTGTCTCTCCTTTCTCTGTCACCACGGACACGCCGCCTCGGGGGGAGTCGTAGCTTATTATCTATGGGACAAAACAAAATAATATAATATATGGTAGATTTAAAAACCATCCAGAAAAAATACTGACGGTTGTCAGGTGCGCTAGTCATGGATCAAGACTGAACGTACAGGTGCTCACAATTCTCTCTTTCAGCCTCATACAGAGAAAATATTTTTAACATAAAGTTTTGCTATGAAGCACGTCTAGATGCGTATCTATTGTGGGCTATTATTCACACATCGACTCGTCCTTATCTCACAGGCGAAGACAAGTCGGTTTGTGAATCGTTATACCTGTTTAACGACAGAATATTTACTATGGACTGTTTGATGAGTTTTTACTTGTACTTAGAAATTTAATCGCTAAATGAAATGTTTTGAAACTATGTATATTTAATTTTTCTATTAAGCGTTAGTTCATTAAAGATAGTTTATTCCTTCATTGGCCAATTGGTGATTAAATTTAATTTATCCTCAGATCCCTTGCTCCAGTTGCATGAATAAAATAAAATCTTAATGGGATATTTTAGATAAAAAATATACTATCAAATATTTTTCATTTCACAACAATTAAACAATAAATATTGCCCCAAAAAAGCCAATCTCCTAAAATATAACTGTGTGAAATGTTTGCGTGCCACTGGTTCGTAACATAAACTGTTTGAATATTAACATGATGATAGGGAGGATTGTCAGAACGGTCACATGAAAATAACACCGCAATTTGAATAAAAAGTGGATGCTATTATTGTTTACTTTTCCAAGGCGATTCGGGCCAGATTGCACGCGCGTCAAATTACTAGAATCCACAAAGATGCGCCCCTCCACAGCGAAACTCATACTATAATGACGAGCAAAAATAACGGGTACATTTTGTATGGAAGTTCCATAGAAAGTATACCCGTTATTTTTGCTTGTCAGTATATTATTTACGCGCTGTGGAGGGGCGTGCCTTCGTGGATGGCATCATGGCACTATCTATCATATATCATTGTGAATAACTACAGTTCTTAAACATGTAGAAGATGATTCAGGCATATATTCCTTTCTCGCATGTTGTTACAAGTTTTTATATCAAAATAAACGATTTCACCTGAAACCTAAAAGCTCACTTAAAAGTACGGGTATGTTCTGCCAAGAAAAACATCAATTTATATGCTGTGACGCATTCACAGTATTAAAGGTCCTTATTTGATACATTAGGTACGTCGTAAAAATGTTATAGAACAGTACCTGTATATGTCACAATCTATAGAAACCCTATTAAACAGCGAGACAGGTAAATACCCGTTTACATGCCCGTAAATTGGAAAAGTTTCAAAGAAACCATAACTCTATAATGCTACAAATTCTTAAGCCAAACGAAATCTTTTTGATTACGCATTGCAAAGGGTTTTCGATAGGTAAGTCGATTATAGCTTTTGGTAAAATTTTCGTCTAAATCGTTACAGACGTCTTTATAGAAGTAATTGAAAGGATTATTTAAAAGTATTAGATACATAAATATGATAAAAACGAACGGACGATCGGGTCGGTGATCTTTCCGGTTTTCTTGATCTTGATCTTAGTAAAATAAAATAAGTAGAGGTACCCTATACCTAAAGAGACTTTCTGACTAAGCGGGGCGGGGTCGACATGCGGTAATTTGTTCTTTGACCTGACCTGAGTTCAGTAGATGTCGCAGAGTTTTCCTCGCTTTGCGGGATACTACTGTTAGTTTACGTTTAAGCAGTAAATAGTAATATCATCGCCCCGCTTCCGCGCATCGTGCGCCAATCAGGAAACACTCATTTAAAAAATAGGAGCACAGTAAAAAGCAGCACTGACTCGACTAACAGCTGACAGCGGTATGTATTATTGTAGTATTTGGTTTTGGTTGGTTTGGCAAGTGTTTCAATTCCACGTTCGTGGTTAAAATACAACTTTGCACCCTCGTGTAACAAAATAACTATTATAATTGGAATATAGGGGTGGCATAATATTGCCGAGGGGGTAACTTGACGCCAGTCGTCACTGTATAGGGGTCTTGACGTATTTGACTTTGTTTGTTTCTCTTGGTTCCTTTTGCAACCTTTGCTAGCGCTTTTGAGAGGGCGTTTTGAAAAAGATAAATATTTTGCATCATAATTACAAATGTTTGTTTACGTACTTTGCAAAGGGTTGTTTTAAATACACACAAATTTTCATTGGCACGGCTTGGCGCATGCACATGTATTGACATGTTAGTGAGGCAGTTTCACGTGATAATGTGGACACGCTAGAGAAAAGCACCAAATTTTTCCAGGGTCTAGTTAGGTCCATAGCTTTTTGTTTTTGATAGGAACCAGCTACGTCGGCCATCTTTAATTTTATAGGGGTGGAAAGTTTGTATGGAAAAAAATATTTTTTAGAAACTTGGAACTTCGCTAATAGACTAAACATTTAAATGAAAAAAAAAAAAACTGTTTTCAGCGTTTATCAAAATTTTCCCTTTAAGGGGGTGAAAAAGGGGTTGAAATTTTATCAAACAAATGAGTGCTTCCTGACTGGCGGGCTGCGCGGAAGCGGGGCGATACGAACGCAGTACTATCATCGCCAATTCATTCGAGGATGACGAGACAATGGAACACTAAACTTGCTGTGTGAACTTTGGCAATGGCTACCCAGAACCAAAGGAATTCAGAGTACTCCCGCTAAACTCCATCATCCAGTTCGTGCAGAGATTGGAGAACAGCTTGGAGTAGGTATAAAGGAGGGGGCAATTGCACAAAAGATCCCATTGGGTCGAAGTGCATGCGCAAGGGCCCTCATCTAGATAAGATAAGATAAGATAAGATCGCCAATTCATTAAGTCGCCTACAGGATGATGAAAGGATGATTCAAGCTAGACCGTTCCGTGTCCGGGCCGGCCCGTTTTCTAGTACAAGAAATCGACGGTCGTCGCGCGTCCTGTATTAGAAAACGGGCCGGCCCGGACTCGGAACGGTCTACTGTGAATCATCCTTTAGCCGGAGTTTAAGATATGTTTGCGTCAAAACCAAGCGACTGGAACAAATATCTCTGGGAGTAAAAGAAGAAGAAGGTGTAAAATAGAAGTTATTCTTACCGCGTCATTGTGATTCCAAAATATGTACGCCGGTGGCTCTGGAGAATACAGCACCACGCAGGTCAAATTTATCGTGCTTCCCCGGTCTATGTACAAGTCTGGTCCACCGATGATCTCCGTTGTGGGTTCTGAGGAAAAATTGGCGGTTAGTGACCTTGACAGAGTCTGGCTATCTTCTCAGCTTGGCTAGGATTAGTAAACTACAATAGCAACAAAACGCCCAGTAGATCATTTCCACTGACACACTTCAGTTCGGTTGAAACCGCTCACCCAAGCTCACTGGAGTGCAAACTCTTAGAGTACATTCTTCTTTAATTTCATTTATTTAATGTTTAATTAACACAAAATTATCTTTATTACAGTGCCGAGTATTATTTTTGTAGAAAAATGTTCTTTAATACTGTTCTTATTAATAAAATGTCGTTACAGAAATAACTTTAACTTATTTATCAGGTAATAGTTTATGTCATCATCATCATCATCATCAGCCTATATACGTCCCACTGCTGGGCACAGGCCTCCTCTCATAGATGAGAGGGATTGGGCAGTAGTCCCCACGCTGGCCCAGAGCGGGTTGGGGACTTCACATACAACTTTGAATTTCTTCGCGGATGTATGCAGGTTTCCTCACGATGTTTTCCTTCACCGAAAAGCTAACGGTAAATATCAAATGGTATTCCGTACATAAGTTCCGAAAAACTCATTGGTACGAGCTGGGATTCGAACCCACGACCGCCGCTTGACAGCCGCATGCTTGAACCACTGGGCTACCGTAGCTTTATGTGTTAGTAGTTATGTGTTAGTAGATTAATATATAGACAATTTGGATATTCAACTCCAATGACTCCTAGATTTAAACATTAAATTTAATTGTCCAACAAAAGTAGTACAAGGTGTAACATTTTGGTTCTGTAACACTATGAGGTGCCCTGGGGCGTACAAATATTTTTGTGACATACTTTTGCTTCTTAGCCCACTTTTACGTAGTAAACCTTATTTCATATACGTATTTACTAAGCACTCGTATATTGAGGTTGGGATGTCTTTATTCTGTTCATTGACACTACAGACATACTAAGGTAGAAATCCAGAAATAAGATTTACATGCCCCGGCACACACACGCTGAGCTGTGAGATACGATACGAGTAACTTTATACTTCAGGAAATGTATTTTATCATGGCAACTTTCTCGCATTTCGTTTCGAGACAGTCTTCGCGAATTTTATTTTTCGCGAGGATTTAAGATTCACGCTTGATGTTTGTGTTATACCTTCGGTAAGGCAAACGGGATACTGACTTAATGCTTATTACTTTTGTCATAGTGAAAGGTGTCAATTATTGGACATTTTAGTTGTCGACCATTGGGACGTTTACCTTACGAGTAAAAAATAAACGTGCAATTCAACTGCCGATAATACCCAAGGCCCACCGCTGTTAAGGGGCTCGTTAACCTTCAATATTATGACGCAGTATTTCAACTTTACGTATCTAAATTCAGATACGGCGTCAAATCAAATATTTTAACTGCAAATAGCTTTTTTAATTCACATTCTTTTATGAGTCAAGATTTTAAAACATGTCATCTTAAATTAGGACCTATATAAAATAATTTTATTGTTTATTTTTTCGTATGAATTTGTTTATTAGGCGTATTGCCACTTAGGCGACTTCCTGACTTGGCGGGGCGGGATCGATATGTGTCATTTTCCTTTTTGTCGTAAACTTACTGACGTCGCAAAGATTCCCACTTGACAGAATACTGTCAGTATTACATTTGCGCAGTAGTAATATTATGCGCAGAAGTGGACCAGTACTGCCTTCGCATCGTCCCGCTTCCGCACATCCCGCCCCAGTCAGGAAGCAATCATTTAAATGTAGGGGCGCAGTAAAATGTAGTACCGAGTTGACTGGCAGTTGACACTGACATTTGACAGTTTTCTCGTATCGTACCGCCTCCGCACCGACAAATCAGGAAATCGCCTTACTCATTTTGTTGAGTTGATGCGGTATTTCTGATCAAGCAGTCAGCTACGAGTATATGTGTCAACTGTCTGCCGAGTCGGTACATGTTTTTTACTTCGCTAATAAATATTTTTGTGGACAATGTTACACAAATCAACTTAGTCCCAAATTAAGCAAAGCTTGTACTATGGGTACTAAGCGACGATATACTGTTACACTTATATAGATAAATAGATACTTAAATACATAGAAAACATCCAAGACCCAGGAACAAATATTCGTGCTCATCACACAAATAAATGCCCTGACCGGGATTCGAAGCCAGGACCCCCAGCTTCGTGGGCAGGGTCACTACCAACTAAGCTAAAGCGGTCGGAAACAAGGAAATTTATCTTGGCGACGTCAGTACTCTGTCGGAAAATAGAAAATACCGCATTCAGCAAAGCAAGCATACATATAAACCAAAAACGTTGTATAAAAGCGGTAAAGGAAGAAACATCGTGTAGAATAATTTGAACTGTTCGTAGATACTAATCTTACTTTGAGTGCATTAAGTTTAAAAATAGCAAAAGGTCAAAGCTCGGCCATTTTAGCTATCAACAGCAAACTGTGAAATAGAGGTAAACTCTGAACGTAAAATGAAACAAGTAAAATTCCAGTTAAAGTTTTGCTTGATTCGTGAGTTTGCATAAAATATAACTTTTAGGCGTCGACAGTCATTAAGTCAGTTATTATTATGTTAATAAATAAAAGTACAATGAAATACTTGACGGAAAATGATACTAATTATGCTTTTTACAGTCAACCAATTTGACCTGGGTCACTTCGTATCTTGTCAGAGTGAAAATCGATCTTATATTAATGTCACACACAACCGTTGTCATAACAAGGTACGAAGTGGCCCAGAAATCAAATTGGTTGACTTTACCTACAGAGACAGACTTTCGCTAGACGTATCAAAACATTTAGATATAAATCATTTATCACTTATTATTGGCATAATATGTCACCTATGATTATCGTGCCTTCAGGTCCACTTCGTCCACATTCCCAACTCGTCCACATTCCCATTTCGTCCACATTCCTAACTCGTCCACATACAAATCCCAACTCGTCCACATTTCCAAGTCTTCCACTTCCCAACTCGTCCACATTCCCATTTCGTCCACATTCCTAACTCGTCCACATACAAATCCCAACTCGTCCACATTTCCAACTCGTCGACATTTCCAACTCGTCCACATTCCCAACTCGCCCACATTTCCAACTCATCCACATTCCCTACTCGTTCACATTCCCAACTCGTCCACATTCCCTACTCGTTCACATTCCCATTTCGTCCACATTCCCTACTCGTTCACATTCCCATTTCGTCCACATTCCCTACTCGTTTACATTCCCATTTCGTCCACATTCCCTACTCGTTCACATGGGCGAGATGCGATTGTGCCGAAATGGAACTGTGGACGAGTTAGGAATGTGGACGAGTTGGGAATGTGGACGAAGTGGACCTGAAGTTTATCGTGATCTATTAACGAGGTTTTATATTATATAATGATCAACTACTTAGTAATATATAAAATTAAATAACTTAATTACTTTACGCAACTCTCTGTCGATGTCTTTGTGATATTTATAAATATTTCTCAAAGGGACTTTGGAGTTGCGAGCGCCAATAGGCTGCGTTATCCGCTTAACATCAGGTGGACCGTAAGCTTGTATGCTACTACTTGTCAAAAAAAGAACATGAAAAACAATCAAATAACACCTTTAATTTTACATCGTATTTACAAATTGGAAAGATTTCGGCACCCAAAAATAGCCCAAGGTACTAAAACAAAAATCGCCGCCCTAGCTAGTCCTCGCGCAATAAAAGAAATTAATACAACGAGGTCTGGAGAGGACATTTTTTATATCTTGCCCAAGTTATCATCTGGTCTGACTTTTATTACGCAATAATAAACGCCAAGCGATAAACGCATCGGTGTGCTGATTTATTTATAAATAAATGGACATGCTAACAGGAAATGTAATTAGGTAGTATGTTTACAGAATATCTAATTATAAGAGTAGATAGCGGGCAAAATGAGTTTCAGCTTAGGCGATTCCCTGATTTGTACGATATGAGAAAACTATTTCAAATGTCAGTCAGTCGACTCAGTTTTTAGTTTTAATTACTGCGCCCCTACATTTAAATGAGTCCTGACTGGCGCGGGATGCGCGGGAGCGGGGCGATGCGAAGGCAGTACTCGCTCCACTTCTGCGCATAATATTACTACTGACAGTATTCCGTCAAGTGAGAATCTTTGCGTTGGCAGTATGTTTACGTCAAAGAAGAAAATGTCGCAATATCGATCCCGCCCCGCCAAGTCAGGAAGTCACCTTTGATGGTCGGTCAGGGTGGACTAATCCGTTCTTACATCATGCCCAAGATAAAAATGACGGCGTGGGAATTCAATACAGATTATCTCTATTTTTACTCATGTGTGTACAATCATTATAAAGAAATTAAAACGAAAAAAGCTAACTAAGTACCTACTTCAACGAAACGGTTTTCCACGAAAGTGTAAATAAAGTAGGTAGGTACCGTCAATTACTTTGTACCATTACGTTCTATTGCAACTTCATAATGTAGGAGTACATGATTATATATATTATCTATCAAAATACGGAAACTCAATTAAACTCATACCTATGTAATTATGTTTTTCTTTAGGCCTTTGAACTTCGTGCGTGCGTTTAATGCTGTAATTATACTTTAACTTACCCAAACATGGCAGTGTAAACATTTGGTTCAGAGAACGAACTTCCGTAGGTAACGTAAACGTGCTTTACTTTATAGTTAAGAGTTACCTTCTCAAGTTTTAGGACTTGATAACCTACATAAGACGGCCATTTTAAATTCTAAAGGCATTTTCCTACCGTCAACTTTTCTGGAACGTTAATCAGCCTGTGACAGTTGCTGTGACATTTATTGATATTTGTTGCGGGTTTCCAATTATTCCTTGTCCTTTTCACCAGCTTAATCTCAACTTGAAAAGTAAATAATGATTGACACTGTTTTTGAATATAATATTTTTTTCATGTTGCGAAGTATAATCCTATTTTGTCTGATATTTGATTGAGCCTTAAAGAGGAATTTACTTTCCTTCTTAAGACTGCGTCGTGCAGGGTAAATTATCAGCGCCTGCCAAATTTATATTTTTTTAAATTATTTTCCCCAGTAACTCACACATACATATTTCACACACACTACTTCATTTTGTTGGCCCGGGTCATTGACTTACATTTTTTTTATAGGTATTTTCAGTTGTGTATTGCCACCAGTTAATCAGAGTTAAAAACTCCTTAGAGAAATCGAAATTGTCATAACTTGTCACTGTACAATGACAATGCTCTGTCAATTTCTGTAAGGAATACAAAGTTTTGATTTACAATATTTGATGATTTATTAAGGCATGACAAAAATGTAAAAATAAAAGTCAAGTTCTGATCTGTCACCAAAACCTTACTTCTGAAAATTGGGATTTGATTTTAGTAAAACGCTCCTAATTATTCATATACAAATAGATTAAAATACCTATATTTAAGTGTATCAATGCCATGGCTTAAGCTGTTATGTTGTTAAATTATATTTAATTGAATAAATGGTGAATAAAACTTAAGAATGTGAAATCCTTCTGCAGGCAGGGTCACTACCAACTAAGCTAAAGCGGCTTTTATAGGTAATGCGAGTTTTAAGCGAAGATGCGGTTGTTTTATTTCGATATATATTATGTAATGAAACTTAATGAAAATTAATGGCAGTATTTTGAAATAAGTTTGTTAAGTATTCTTAAAACCTAATGATAATGAAATAAGTAGGACAAATATGATCAAGTAGGATTTAGTAAATCATTGTCACTATCTGTAATTGGAACTTGGCCGGCCGGACGCGCTATCGTGTGCATGGTTGAATGTACGAGTCCATAGTTATGTTATGACAAATTAGCTCTCATGTTCCTTCTTATAAGAACGATAATTGAATAGAATAATTAGTGGAGTAAATTTTACTGAACTTTTAACACTACTTGGACAATGGTTGCGTATAGCTAAATCCATGTACATGCTGCATACATGCTGTAATGTAACAGTTATAATACTTATAATATACGCAATTGAAATTGCAATCTTACTATTATTTACTACGTTTACGTAACGTCCAAACAATTATTGCGACGTACTTTTTTTGTTTTTTCAACCTGATTGTGGCCTTATAGGTCGGGCCCAATAAATCGATAGGAGTGCGCGGTTGGAAAGTGACCTGGGGAAAATCGAGGGGAAACCTCCGACATGACCACGCGGGAGGTTTAAACACTGGGATACTCTAAGAGTTTGCGCTCCAGTGAGATTGGTTACGCGGCTTCTACCGAATCTGAGTTGTGAGTGGAATCGAGCTACTTGTCGCTGGTTCACTAAACTAAACTCTACTAGGCCCGACCTGGGTCGGACTGACTCTACCCGGTGTGACGTACTTACGTATATCCAAAGACTACAATGTATATACTAAAGTACGTATATCCGTATATCCAAAATCAAAGCAGTGAACCAAATAATTTCAAACCATAAAAAATAATCAAATAGAAATTAGAAACCGTACTTACATACCTGCAGAAATAAGTAGGACTACATACATATATTTTGTATAAGACTCAGATTATACGTCGTCGTTAGAGATATAACTAAGATAAAAAAAAACACATTTATATTTTCATTCTATAATTAGTATGACCATGCGGCTTCGACAGTACAATCTTCTGCTGCTTATTACTTTCTTTGTTGTGTGACACTGCAGATTGATAATCCACGATTCCTGAAGTTATATCACGACATGTGAGATATATTTAGCCATTAAATGTATTCCTATTTGACGAGAAAGCGTGAATATCCACACAAATTTCAATAAGTATTCCAATCCAATCAATCCAATCAGTGGGTTCTTCAATGCTGAGGATCGTGACCGCTATGTCTCTGGCGGGGAGTGCAGATGGCTCGCCAGTGGTTCCGATGACGCGCTGCATGCAGCGCCTGGTGTTCTCGGAGTCCGGCGAATTTGGAGATTTTTTCAATCCACCTGGCTGGCCCGAGCTCGTCTATCCTCCACCTTTCCCGTCATCATGATGTACTCGAGGATAATAGGGACGACGCGCGATATGTCCAAAAAATGCCAGTAGATAAGTATGCGTTGTTGGCAAACTGTCGAGAGGCGTGTGTGTATGCGTATTTGGTGTTCGATATCAACATTAGATACGTAAAATTATTGAAATATAAAGAAAGAAAAATGTACACAAATCTGTGGAGCAATGGTCGAGGCAAACGGACACCATGGCCTAAGTTGTCTGCGGTGTGCAGGGCGTATCCCGAGGCATCTCGCAATTAATGAGATCATCCGCCGCGCCATGTCCTCCGCTAATGTTCCTTGCGTTCTGGAACCCCAAGGTTTAAGCCGAACCGATGGCAAGAGACCGGACGGTCTTACGCTGGTACCCTGGACCAAAGGGCGCAGCCTGCTATGGGACGCTACTTGTGTGAGTACTTTTGCACCCTCCCACCTTACCCACACAAGTAGAGTAGCAGGCGCAGCCGCTGAAAACGCAGCTAAATTAAAGCATAGCAAATATGCAAACCTAACACCAGCGTATGATTTTGTTCCGGTCGCCGTCGAAACGGCGGGACCTTGGGGTGCCGAGGCAAGGAACCTGATTAAAAATGTAGGGAGGCGCATGACGGACAGGGGCTGTGACCCACGTTCCGGCTCTTACCTGGTCCAACAAATTTCTGTCGCCATACAGCGTGGCAACGCAGCCAGCGTCCTTGGCACTTTTGGACCAGGTCTGAGCCGGACGTAGTTCACATGTATATAGATTTTATTTTTTATTGTGTAATTTAGTTTTATAATTAGATTTTAGTTTCTAGGTTACCTTTAATTTTAATTAGACATATTTTAAGTTTATTTTTATTTCATTTAGGTTTATTTTCAGTTACTTGTTTTGTAATGTACATTATTTGGTGAACAATAAATAATTTTTTTACTAGTTCATAAAATAAAGTACTTAAATCACACAAATTTTCATTTGAAGTAAGTGACAAATGTCATTACGTTATAAAGATGTTCCGTCAGGGTGACCATTCATTGAAATTAATTTCCATTGTAATGAAACGCATCGGCAAACTTTTAGCGTCTAGAATGCGTTTTCGGGAAGGAAAACATTATAATTTGAACGCATAAGTAAACTTTCGGGACCAAACACTGTATGTTCTCTAAAAAATAAAAGGCTTATACCAAAAATTCCATGTTAAAAGGTTCTTAAAACGCCACACGTCAATATTTATTTACCCTACTTCAATTAATACAATCTTTGTGTGTGGTATACATATTGTATTCGTATACGGGCAAAATGTCAAAAACAGAGCTGTCAAAGCGAAAAAAGGAGCATGCGTCTGCTCTCACCGAGGGCCAATGCCCATCTGTCGATTTTTCCAAAGTATGGTGGCAGGGAAAATGTATGGAAAAGTCACTTAAGTTTAGATTTACGTTTGAAATTCTCATTGGTCTTTGCGAGGAAAAATGTGAACAGTGTGATAACTTATAGTGAATACTTTTGAGATTTGTTTGAGTGTGATTTTGAAACGAAATAATAGATTTTTCAATTCAATTTTGCCTAAACGCCGACACGCGTTCTTCTCATTTTTAGTGCAACTTTACGGTATTGTATTTATTAAAGTGTAATTTATTATAGATTACTAATAGTGATAACTTGTAAACACACTCTTTGTGATAATAATTACATATATTTTATATATTTTTGTAGAGAATCGTGACCTCCACAGATTGAGAGGTGACGGCTGTTTTTGCTAAATATGCTCGGCGCCCTCTTAAGTATACATATGCATGAATATAATTGGTCCAAAATTTATCTGCAGATGTTTTTTAGTAGGTATATTGGCAAGTGCCATTTCATGTTCCGAGTCCTAAGATTTAGTGAACTGCTAGATTTGGAAATGTTCTAAGTGTAGTAAATTTACCGAAATGTATTTGCTCACTGCTCATATGAAACTAAAGCAACCCTATTCAGGGCTTTTAGTACAAATTTTTACACATGCAGCATGTGGAGCAAATTTACTAAAAAGTCGTACAAGGCCCTACAAATTCAATATAACAATGCGTTCCGGGCGTTGATGGGGCTGCCGCGTTATTGCAGTGCTTCACAGATGTTCGCTGAGGCGCGCATAACCTGGGGACCGATTTTTGAGTGTCGAACGCTCGACTTTTCACTCGAGATTTGTCAAAAAACTATGACGTTTTGACAGATGTCGAATGAAAAGTCGAGCGTTCGACACTCAAAAATTGGTCCCCTGTTTCAAAGCGACAATGCGCCTGCGAGCCGCGTCGCTAGTGCAGCGCGTGCGCGCCAGCCCCAACACCATCCTTACTATGATTGCGGACAGGATTGACTGTCCATACATTTTTCACTGTTGTGGACTTCACAAGCCCGGTAACGGTGAATCGCTACATGTAAGTAACATAACTTGTATTTTTCGTGAAATATTAAATTGTCACTAACATAGTTTATAAGTTTTACTGAAACTAACTTTTTGTGGGCCATGAGCCTGAAATAAACGTTAATTTAATTAAATATTAAACTTTATTAAAATCAAGAGCGCTGGCTGGGATTAGGACAGTTAGTAATTGAAACTTCTCTCGCTTTTGGTCTGATCTCAGTTTAAATCTTTAACAGCCAATTTAATCCGTTAAGTGTGCGGAAAGTTGTTAATATTTCCAAAAAGGTAGTTATTTCGCGATCATCATCACGCGCTAGTATTTGCATAGTACATAATTATCGACATTATTATTTAAGAGTTTCATTCTTGTCAGTGCAATTCTCTCCATTCTATTCTAATTAACGCCAGTTCTTCGGCTTCTCTATACAACACGATTTCTATCTTTTCTTTATTTGGTCCATATAATTAATCCTCGGCCTTCGTCTGCCTCTCGTTCCCTCAATTTTCCCCTCCTTTATCTTTCATATAAGACCGTCGTGTCGCATCAAATGACCTATCATTTTCCCTCTTCGAGTTTCTATTGTACGTAATATATGTTTCTTCTCCTTCACCCTTTCCAAGACTTCCTCATTGGTGACCTTTTCTGTCCAGCTTATTTCCTTCATCTTTCTCCAGCACCACATCTCGAACACCTCAAGTCTTTCTCTATCCCATTGTGTCGTGGTGCACGTCTCGCAGACATAAAGTGCATAAAAGCGATAACTCCATTATGTTAACCACTACCCACGTATAAGAAACTGTCTTATGTCTCCCGCGTACTGATAAAACGAGACGTAATTTAGGACTCTTCGGGAATGACTTAAATTTGGTTATAGCTACGTAAGTAAGCAAATGATCCAAATTTCATCTTAATAAACCTAAAACCTATATACACAACGATGAATCAACTTTAAGAATGTGTCGGTTTTTATATAGCGTGATTATGATGTAGCATCAATTTTATTGTCAACGAAGATCTAACTTTGAAACATATAAAACTATCGAAATTTTTGTTTCAGCTCGGGTTTTCTTCTAATCAAACCTTCATTCATATGATCTAGATTCATCTCCCTAGTCAACTCTTATAAAACCCACGGTGGTGCTATTTTAAACTATACATAAGCTAAGGTGGTTTAATACTATCACCGGGATAAGACTACCAGAGTCGTATTTTACTATTTACTGTTAGACTTGCCCCACCTTTTAAAAAAGTATGTTGGTCTTACCATACCTAACATTATATGGGTAGCCTTATTAAGAACTGTTAAATACTCACCAACTACATTCAAATGAATGAAATGGCTCATATGCGGCGTCGTTGATATTTGACATTCGTAGATGCCTGAATCCCTATGCTGCGGGTACTTAATCTGCAAAAAATATATATTATTATAATTTATTTTTTGCAACAGAAACTTCTACAAGCAGTTTTGATGTGGTATACATTACATTTTTTTTAACTTCCCATTGATTGATTTTTTCAAATTATTTTTAAAATCCTCACGTAGTAAAAAAAGGATCAAATTTCCACCCGTTATTTGTTACTTGTTTTCATTTGTTACTTGATTTTCAATCGAAATGAACTACCGTAACATTTTGAAACTGAAAATGTGATTGAAAAGTAACGTATTTACCCCGCTGAAGTAGTGATAATAAAAGAATTTTGAATTCCTTACCTGTAAGGTCCAGTCCTCTGAATGTGGCAGATGTATAGCCCTGAATCGTTGATCACTTGTGTATGTGTATCGCCCGACTGTCAGCAGGTGGATGTCTCTGTGACGCACCCATGATACTTGCATATTCAACTGAAACAAAAAATGCGTATCAAGTTAGCCCAATCGCAGTGATACGTATAGTACTTTTATCTCACGAACCATGTTTGTGTGTTGACTTATGCCTGTGTGTGTCAACGTAGGAGCTATGAGTTATCATTGTCTGTGTTCGTATGCGTCACAACTGCAACTATGGCTAACCCGTGCTCGTGAGATATAAGTTTAAATCAATACATTTACATAAATGCGATGAGTCTGACATCTACGTAATCGAAAGTACAAATAAAAATACGATTACTAATTTTGACATTGACATATGTTCTTTTTCCATTGTATATTGTACTTTCATACTAATTTAATAGAGTTTATATTACAAACGTATGTATTCTACTTATTAAAATAACCCGTCCTCTCCCAGCGAAAAAAACAAAAACAACAACAAAACACTATTTTATTATTCGGCCGGGGATCCCAGTCACAGGTAGCAGGCGGCTAGAGTTTCTATTACAAACATACGATTTTTATACAGTGTTGTTATGTAAACTTTATTGCATTAGGGTTAAAATAGAATATCCCATAAATAATTTAAGAACCTTTAACCAATTTGAAAGCCAACAAGCTGCCAGCAGAATTTGTGCCCCTAATATACCTTTGTACCTTTCTCGCGCCTATTTTATTTCATGTTTTGTAGATTAGAAATTTCCTTTCAGAGTCTAACCCGTTTACCCGCATCACGATTGCTTAACCCCTTCCCCCTTCACGGGGCCTTATCTCCGAAAAGGGTTAAAATTGCGACTGCGGAATTAGATGAATTTTCTATAAATATAGTATTTGCAGATTTTGTCTCATTAGATAAGAAATTAAGGTTGGATCTGGATGACTTATCTTAAAAATAACATAATTCCTGCTGCTTTTTTAAAAATCATACAATTTTTTACAAATTACAAATTCACTAACTTTACCTCTTTACAATATTAGAATATAGGTAAGATCGTTTCGCTGAAACGTACTTAATTATTGTTACTAAAATTGTTCTGTTGTTCGCATTTTTTAGTGGTTGAAACATATAAACCTCAGAACCACAAACAGCCACGAACTCCGAAACTTAATAGTAGTTCGCTGTCTACGCGTGAAAAATGACGAGGCACCTTAATCTATTACTTTTGTTTTCAACAACAAACAACATCAATCTAGTAAATTGACCTCGACCTAAACGGAATTCAGGTATTGTCAATTAACAACAATTTGATAACAAAATGCTACTTTGTAATTACTTTTGAAGGTAAATCAAATTTATTATCAAAACAAACATTAAGGGTATAAATTGATTTCCAATTTATTGCTTTATTTCGCCTTATTTCAATCAAAACTTTGTTAGATATAAGTACATTGGGAGCTCTGGTTCTTAACTTAGCACTTTAACTTTAGGCGTCGGCGAATGTTCGTATAATTTTGTGGTAGTATTTAATTTATTTCTTAGCTTAACCTTTAATTAAATTATCAAGTGCTTACTTTGATAAAGTAACTTTTTAGAGAAGGGTGCTTTCGGTAACGTTTTCGAATGTACGTAAGTGTGACCTAATGTCATTTCCACACAAAAAAATACAGTCAGATCTATAACCTAAGTTTTACACGCAACAAAATCAATTACCAGTACTAAAGTAACAAGTAACAGTGTGTTTTTCATACGAATATTTATTTTAGGGGCTGAAAAAATTAAATTTAATATCTTTAGTTAAAAAATGTAACAAGTTTTTATCATGCACGCACGTAAAAATTTAATAGTATGTATATCACTATCATTTTTATTCTGACTCAGAAGTTTTTAATAAAAATGTTATGTGGGTTGCGTTGTATTGATGCAATTTTATTGTGCTAATCAATTATTTTTTTCTTCAAGTATAAAACTGCTGAAAACCACTTAATAGTAGTTAGTTAAACTTAAGGTTTGTATGGAAGATACACTGTCTATATTAATGATGTTGATTTATTTTTAAAGGGCCAGCAACGCTGGAGTCTATAGGCTGCGGTGACCGCTTACCAACAGGCGGCCCGTACGCTTGTTTGCCACCGACGTTGTATAACTGAAATATTAACTGTCCTACATTACCAACATCGGGCACAACAGGGTGTGTTATTTTGTTTAAACGGTTTTATTATACCCCTTTTGCCAATATTTAGGGTTCCGAGAATACTGCAAGTATTGGGACCAGCTGCAGGTTATTGCGTAACTTATCGAATGTTTTTTTTTTAAACCTGAGTAGTTTTACAGACCAATAGATAAGAGTGCGTGGTTGGAGAGTAGCCTGGGGAAAATTCAGGGGAAACCTCCGACACGACCTTGCAGGCGGTTTTAAATACTCTAATACTTTAAATAGCTTGAGCTCCAGTGAGATTGGTTGAGCGGCTTCAGCGTCAGTCGCATTTGAGATGTGAGTGGAATCGAGCTACTGGGAGTTTCTTTTAAACGAGTGTACACGTACAAAATTTTAATGCTGAAATACTGGAATACCAAATTGAGAGTACGCTGCGGTTTATTTTATTTTTATTTATTATATTAATTTGAGAGTCTGGCAACAAGGCCCATATATTTACATATACTTTACAGACTAACATACATATACACACAAACAAAAATAACAATAATACAAGTGATAAATGTACCTCTGCAACAGTATCTCGTTGTTGTGTCGCGTAGCAAAGAACCACACCCATCTCGTTAAAATCTTCTTATCGTTAGACAACCTAACTCGCACTGTTTGTAGTGCAAGGAGCGACGCAAGTAACTGGTACTTTCTCTAAGTATTTTCAAAATAAGTAAGTACAGTCAAGGGCATAAATATGTATACATTTTTGGACCTTATTTGAGTGGAGTAAGGTGAAAAAATGTATACATATTGGTGCCCTTGACTGCACCTACTGCAAATTAATTGTTGACTTGATTCGAAGATTGTGACTATATATCTAATACTAGCTCTTGCCACTCTCAATTTCATCCCTTCGAGGGATGATTTTCTAAATAAACGTATTAAGTAAGTATGTTAATCCAGTCTATAAATTCTCTGTATAATTGTATAATATAATCTATATAATTTAATTCTCGGTTTAATCACAATCAGCTCAGCCATTTAAATTTTCGCATTTATAATATTAAGGATAGGATAATATTTAATCATTGATTTAAGGCAGCTGTGTACTTTTAAGTTTGATAAGTATACCTTTACTTGATGAAGTATTAAGTTAAAGTCGTGATATTTAATTAATATTATTCACTGCGTGCTTCTAAAAGCTTCTTTATTTATTTTAAGTAATTCTATTAAAAAAGTAGTAAAATATTATTGAATCATCTCATTCATTTGTCTTAATTTTAAAAGCACCTAACGCTTTTGTTGCCAATTATTGAAATGTATTAAAATATATGTGAAGTATTTTATATCGAACTATTTTCTGAAATCGACAAACAAACGATGTAACGCCTAGTTCTGATATAAATAATTTAATTTTTATTGAAATACAATTAAATCCTCTGGTTTTCGCTACTCCGATGAAAAGTTTTTAACGTTAAGAATGACAAGTGAGTGCGTATGAAAACATATTTGTGACATATTTTACCGCGTTTCAGAGAAATACTTGGTATATTTACGCCTAGTGTTTTTCTAAAACTATAATAGCAGCCACGTTAACCTTAACTGAGAGGAAAAATGCTCCTCTTAATGGGGTATCTGTGTTCACTGAGGTCTTGCTCAGATATTGCAGTACCGAACAAAGCTTTGAGTTTATTTATTTAGCCGTAATAGTCATTTAGTTTGATACTGGGAAGTCTATGTTGCCTTTATTACACGATTGGAATAAAGAAGTCTGCTCGAGGGAACATTGAATGCTCACAGAGAAGAGTTCATAGTTTAAATATTTTTTACACAAATTAAAAGTTTTTTTCTACGTTACTAATTACTCTCATACTTAATTAAACAAAGAACGCCCTCGTTTCATTGTTCACCAAATTTTATTAATGCATGGAAAAAGACGGTCTGAGGCGTTTTGGTATTATAATGAAAGCGTTTTAAATGAAAGCTTTTTTAAATGAGAAATGGCAGTCGAGCAAATTATTTTCAACTATGCCGTCCTACAATAATGTTGATATTTAATAAATTATATACATGCCTGCTATGGATCCATATAGTACAAAAAAATCTAAAAAAAATAGAAGAGAAGAAAGAAGAAGTCAAACTGAACTACAAAATGTACAACAATGGACATTAAGAAAGACATTAAATAGATAATCATACTTTTTGCGTTTTCCTAGTTGCATCATTAAAGTAACCTGGGACCGCTATGGCGTCTAATCCCAAGAAAGCACTAGTTTTACGAAAGCGACTACCATCTGACCTTCGTACCGAGAGGGAAAACTACACCTTCTTGAGATTAAACAGATTTTCCCCCCCGATATGGTCCTTTATTTAATTATTTTAAATGCGAAAGCATGTCTATCTGTCTGTAACCTCTTCGCGCTGTACCGATTTAGATGATATTTGGTATAGAGATAGTTTGAGTCCCGGGGAAGAACATAGGATACTTTTTATCCCGGAAATCATCCCTTAAGGGAGGATGTTTGTGCGGAAGAGCAATAACTAGGCAAACGCCTAAAGCAGAAGCTAGTATCAAATTAAGTACATAAGTTTTTCGAAAAACTCATTTGCGGTGTAACCGCTCGGCTTCGACGATATAAGAAAAATAACTTCTTTTCTTTAGCATTGTACGTATATAACATGCCTATAATACCTATAAGCCAGTGACCCTTCATTTTTGAAGCAGCAGTCTACTCGCTTATTCACATTTCATTAGCTAATTAGCCGATTATAGCATTTCTCTCACTCGACTGCTTCGTTTCACAAACAAACCGGAACATGGCAACAGATTTAAGGCCGCCCCAAATGGCGTGCGAAAAAACACATCCAACCGAATATCATCAGGTTTTACTAAATAAAATAGCGATCATTACGTCAGACGCCTAAAATTTCAACGGGCATAGTAAATCTCCTTTTAATAGCTGAGTGAGATCTCGTTAGTGAGTTGTTTTTTATGTGGAAGATGTGGCTGCCTAATGAGGTTTTTATTTGTAAACCCCACAATAGCTTTAAAGTTGCATTGTCCCATTGTTGCGTTTCATTTTAAGCCGGAAACTGTGACCGCTATGTAAATTGGGCTGGCGAGTAAGCGGGCTCGTTACGCGTGTAGGTACCGATGTAGTTGTGTGCCCATTATGAAGGTAGGCCGCACAGTTCGACCGTTCCTTTACTTTGTTTTATTCCAACCTTCATTAAAACTTGTTATTATAACTTCGTGTTTTAAAATTGGACCTCCGAAGTTGGTTTTCTAATTGTGTGTGTGTGGTGGTTAGTGAAAAATGACGTTTAAATTGCGGTTGTTATGTCGTCAGCGGTAGGAAATTGCTGTTGGCACGCGCGAGTTATGCCGAAGACGGTGAGCAATATAGGCCGCGCTATTAAAATCTATCTGCCGTATAAGTATAGGAAACAGGGAGCCTATTAACGCCACGTTCTACTTATATAACATTGCGTAGCGAGGAGGATAAACTTTAATGGAGTATTCTGTATCTGGGGGCACGGCAGTGCCCCCGCCAAGTCGAGCGCGAAGCAAACACTGCCGTTCCATCCTTTACTGGAACCATTCCGCCGCATTTTCAAGCCCCTATTTGAGAACCTCTGGATAAGACCAGAACGCAGAAATTTTCGACATCCAGTAAGCTCACATCACATACTTAAAATCCAAAATTTCAAGTCTGTAGGTCATTTAGTTCCGAAGTTAAGCGAAAGCAAAGTTTCGCATTTTCGAAACTCATAATCATAAGAATAGAACTAGTACTTCCCATAAACTCAGAGAGCTGAAATTTGGACCAGAGTTAGGGTTTAATGGCCACATAAATGGAAAACTATAAAATCTGGAGTACCTGGTGACCCTGACAAGAAACACAAACTGCATAAGTAAGTTTGTAATTCTATACAAAATACATGCGATTACAAAGTTACTTTTGCAGTTTGAATGTTCGTTACAAGAAGTCTTACCTGAAAAGAAAAAAGAAGGACTGCCTACAAAAAGAGATGAGATCCCATCAAAAACATTACATGTAAAAAGATGCCAGTCTCGCAACACAGTTCTTCTACAACAAAAAAGTAATGATATGTAATGTTAAACCAAGTCGGTTACTTTAGTCAATAGCACCGGAGGGGTGTCCACAGAACAAGATTTCCACCGACTTGCATCGTCGTTATTTTTTTAAATATATAAAATGGCTTGGCCATCGCACGGCTACATAATGGCAAAAGAACAATCGTCAGCTGATTATTAAAATATTCCTAATTAAACATAGCGCCCTAATGACATGCAGCTTGAGCGAGTTTGAGCGATACACATGTATAAGTAAAGCGTTGTGTGCGATGGCCAAGTCATTCTATATATTTAAAAAAATAACGACGATGCAAGTCGGTGGAAATCTTTTTCTGTGGACACCCCTCCGGTGCTATTGACTAAAGTAACCGACTTGGTTTAACATTACATATCACTAGTGGCTCTGTGAGCTGTAGACCTCGTGAGTGTTTTTTTTATTTCCAAAACTATGTTAGATATCGAACCTGTAGAGCAGGGGTCAGCAACCTTTTTGTACCCACGGGCCACATAGTAGCTAAAAAAATCTTCGCGGGCCGCAGATGATAATAATGATCACTGTCTGTTGATATCAACTCGAAACAAATTGGTACGTCGTACGCGACAGTAACGTAGTAAAAATTCGCACCCCTTTTTACGTGAAAAACGAGAAAGACGAAAAAACCGACTTTTCACACATAAACCAGCTAGTTTCCTTACCAAACCCAGATAATTCGCATTTCAACCGCATCGTAATTTCGCGATTATATATCGCGATATAGTATAGCAGATATAGAAACTTTAAGGGGGGGACGGGTCATAAAGTCATAACACACCTAGATGAAAACGCGAGCGCGAAATTTTTCGAACACTGATGCAAATGCGGCAAATACTTCATACGCATCAAGTCATAACACATCTAGATGAAAATGCGAGCGTAGCGAGCGCGAAATTTTTCGAATATTATGATGCAGGTGCGGAAACTACTTCATACGCATCAAGTTATGTAGATGTAAACGCGAGCGCGAAATTTTTCGAACACTGATTCAAACGCGGCAAATACTTCATACGCATCAAGTCATAACAAATCTCGTTGAAAACGCGAGCGTAGCGAGCGCGAAATTTTGCGAACATTATTATGCAGGTCTGGAAAATACTTCATACGCATCAAGTCATGTAGACGCAAACGCGAGCGCAGCGAGCGCGAAATTTTTCGAACATTATGATGCAGGTGCGTAAACTACTTCATACGCATCAAGTTATGTAGATGTAAACGCGAGCGCGAAATTTTTCGAACACTGATTCAAACGCGGCAAATACTTTATACGCATCAAGTCATAACAAATCTCGTTGAAAACGCGAGCGTAGCGAGCGCGAAATTTTGCGAACATTATTATGCAGGTCTGGAAAATACTTCATACGCATCAAGTCATGTAGACGCAAACGCGAGCGCAGCGAGCGCGAAATTTTTTGAACATTAAGATGCAGGTGTGGAAAATACTTCATACTGTCTAACGCAAATGCGACGAGCGCGAAATTTTTGAAAAAAGTTTAGATAGATTTAACTGTAAAATATACTTACAAACACATATCTCGTCCTGACCAACTGTGAAAATATTCGTGGTTGGCGATACAGACGCTTTCACGTATGTTAAGAATTTCAAATTTTACCTTTACAAACAATAAAGCCAGGGAGGCTCGCGGGCCGCACGGAAGGGGCTCGCGGGCCGCCTGTTGCTGACCGCTGCTGTAGAGGAGGACAAACCATAGAATTTTTTTTAGATTACTCGACAAAAATATTCGATGTAATCAAAGAACGTGCTCACAATAGTTCACGAGAATCTGTTGTGAAATGCGACCCTTAGAGGTGAACATATCGAAATTCGGCCGCAGAAACACAAAATAATTGATAAAAAAATTGTTTTTTTAAATTTTGAAAAAGTGACTCGATAAAAAAATTGAACAGAATTACCGCACCTGCTCACAAAATTTCACGAAAATCGGTTGATAAATGCGACCTGTAGAGGAGAACAAACCAATGAATAAAATAAAATAAAATTAAATTTGCAAAAATTTACTTGCCCAAAAAATTCTATGTAATCATAAAACCTGCTCACAAAACTTCACGAGAATCGATTGAGAAATGCGACCTATAGAGGAAAAAACGGCCGCAGAAAAATACGAAATCATTGATACAAAGTTAGTTTTTTCGAATTTCAAAAAAGTGACTCGACAAAAAATTCTATATAGTTACCAAACCTGCTCGCAAAATTTCACGAAAATCGGTTGATAAATGCGAACTGTAGAGGAGATCAGCCAACGACGTAAAAAAAATTTTTTAAAAATTTACAAAAATTTACTCTACAAATAAATTATATGTAGTCATGGAACCTGCTCACAAAATTTCACGAGAATCGGTTGAGAAATGCGACCTGTAGAGGAAAAAACGGCCGCAGAAAAACACGAAATAATTGATACAATGTTTGTTTTTTTGAATTTCCAAAAAGTGACTCGACAAAAAAATTCTATATAGTTACCGAACCTGCTCACAAAATTTCACGAAAATCGGTTGATAAATGCGACCTGTAGAGGAGGACATACAAAAATCCGGCCGGACATACGAAAGCATTTTTGTCGAAGCTAAAACAGAGACCTCGTTTTACTCGGTCAATTACTTTTTTGTTGTAGAAGAACTGTGTTGCGAGACTGGCATCTTTTTACATGTAATGTTTTTGATGGGATATAATCTTACAGTTTTCAATGAGACTTCGCTTTCTATCAGTTGCTTCTGTCTGCGTTAAACATTCAAGATAAAATTTTCTTTCTTTTATATCCAATATTATCCTGTTAATAACGGTAAAAGATAATCCAACATTTGATCCCACATTAATATTTTAATCGTCTTGCCTACGTCAGGCTCTCAGAAGGTATAAAGAAGAATGTATAGAATGAAGGTATAAAGAAGGCATTCAAGGATAGGATTATATGTACTTCAAAGCCAAGTAGGCACTAGCTCAGACCTAGTCAAATATTGAGCACAAATACACACTTCATACAGTGGTTTACTTACCTAGCTTGAACACAGTTCAACTTGTAACCAAAGTTACCTAACTCAATAGTTTTTAGAGTTAGGCATGGTCTGGCTACCTATTGAACTTTCTATTATGAACTGACACCATGCTCAACTAAACCTTTACTTATTTAGAAAATAGAAATCGGTCCTCTAAAAATCTATTCCCTCGTACGTGAATTTAGGTTTCATCCCTATAGACGCTGCGTGTGACGCCGGACTTGTAACAAATATAACTAGTGTGGCTATGTGAGTCGTAGAACACGCGAGTGTTTTTTGAAAAATTCCAAAACCTCGAACCTGGCCACAAAATTTCATGAGAAACGGTGCAGAAATGCGACCTGTTGAGGAGTTTCACTCGGTCAAAAATTTTTTACAACTAAGCATGTTTACAATCGAGTCCTAACTTGAACAAGAGCAACCAATCACTCTCACGCACATGCACGTAAATGGGCATTTTCACTTTAAAGTGTACCCCCTACCTTTCTCGGATCTCGGTGATTTTGGGTATTCTGTCTCAGAATCACGAGTACTATCCATTTCTGCGAAGAAAAAACTGTGTCCCACCAAAAAAAGTCAGTTTTGTGACGCTTCTTTCATACAGTTTATATGGCTCGTCACGAAACTGACACAGAATTTTTTTATGGAAAATGAAGGACATTTTTTTTCTTCATCTGAATCAATAGTCACATACAAACACTCGTGATTCTCATAAATTATGTTATTTGGGCATTTTCACTTATCAATATTGCTGACTATCGCCGTCGACGGATACTTCTGTCAGTGCGTGAGAAGTACCAAAGTGATTCCATTCCAATATAATTATCAAGTCGGCTTATCTGACTTTGAACATCGACAGATACCAATGAGATTTGGTTCTACTTAAACACACATATTCCCAAAAAGAAATAGCCAGAACAACACATAAAATTAACTTGGTTTTATTGCACAACAAACACTGACGTAATTATATCTGCAGCTTCTAATAATGTTTAATTACCGCTCAGTTTCTCAAGCACTAAAGCTACAGCTTAATTACTTTCTACATGTGGTGTATTGATGTTTGTGTCGTAATATACGTGTTACTATAAAACTTTTATACCCTCGGCCTCGTACACATTTCACATTTATGTGTTAGCTGAAACGTTAGTTCAAATAAACTAAAATAAAAATGGAATTCTTCAAAATTATGAACTCGTCGAGTTTGCTTGTAAATTTTGAAACAAATTAAATTTGTATTTTGTAATGCTGTTAACCACCAAAAAATCGAATATAATATATAGATGGTTATATCTATTTAGGCCAAAACATATATTTCTAGGACAGGACAGCAAAACAAGTAGCAAGGCGAATAACACTTAGCTGGAAAAAATACTGGTCACTAAAAATAATATTTAAAGGCAACTTTCCAACCCATATTAAGAAAAAAGTTATGGATTCCAACGTGTTACCTACCCTTACGTTACGGCTGCCAGAATTGGATACACACAGCAGACACGAGGCTAAAGATCAGATCATTTCAAAGAGCAGCAGAGCGCAGTATGTTGGGTATAAACTGAAAGACCGCATTAGGAGTAGTGATATCGGGTACAAAAATTATAGACGCTCTTGAAATGATCGCAAAACTGAAGTGGAAATGGGCCGGCCATGTTGCCAGGCTAAATGATAACAGGTGGACTCAACGAGTTCTACACTGGTGTATCATGGACGGAAAAGTGTAAATGCCGATTGGCTGCGTACGCCAGTAAGTCGCAGGTTCGAACCCTGATCGGAGCATACATTTTTCAATATTTCTTTAATTTGGTAATTGTGTAACATGTTTTGTTGCTTTCACACAAACACAAATGGCATAATAACATTAATAACAGACGAGGATGGAGCGGACTACTCCTCTCCGAAGCCCCTATTGCTAATGAGGTCCATTGCCTCACGTTACCTGTGTAATTTCAACCTCTAACTTGTTCAACAGTTTGCTTGAAAATATAGCAAATAGTTGCTACTTCTTGCAGCTGTATGATATTTATGGACTTACCGTCTTATTCCCTATATTCTTGACACGGCAATTCAAGTACGCGGTCTTTCCAAGCAGGGCAGTGACGTTTTTCGAAGCCACCTGGTCGAAGTACGGGCCGGTGCGAGGGGTGGGGCGCGGATCGGCGGCGCCAGCGCGGATGGCGTTGTCAACTGAGCCGGCCGGCGGGGCTGTCGCTGAGGCGTTCGCTGGTGCCTTGCCGAGCTCGCGCTGAGCTGATGATACTGTTGACAAATAAGGTAAAGTAATTAATTAAATCTAAAAGCCGGGTTCAAACTTGACATGGTGTTCTCTGCAATGCGCTCTGGGGTCCGTCACGCCAGATCAATAATTATTAGAACATACAAATTCATTAGGTACCCTAACTATTTTATCTTTTCTATTCTAACTTTTATATTTTATTTTAACTATTCTATTTAATTTTATCCCTTCCAGGGGTGATTTTTGATCTAAGCTTTTTAGCTCATAACACATTGTACATACCAAATTTAATTATAATCCGTTCAGCCGTTTTTGCATGAATAAGTAATACACATCTAAAGATCCAAACATCAAAACTTTCGCATTTATAATATTGAGTAGCACAGTGGTTTCAGTTTAGCAAAAGGTAAACTTCTTACTTACCAAGCAAATGTCTTACTACTCATTTAATTATTTATTTCAACTTGTGCACAATTAAAAAAGTAACTATGTACAAATGGCAGATTAAATGTCATGAGACATAATCTACCAATCAACCATTAGGCTAAACTGAAACATTTGGTGTGTATGCATTTAACTTTAGGAACTAGAAAATCAACGATAAATAATATTTCCCTATCGGTATTTCCATCGGTAAAATGCCACTCGAAAATATGGATAAGAATAACACACCTGACTGCATACGAATGGAGGAATGTACGGAACTAGCGAAACATTCTCGGACGACCTCAAAAACCAGGCAAGTGTCCTTAAATATAGTCCCAGGTATATTTAGTCATGTTACCCTGGGTTCTGCTTTTTAGGTGAAGAAGGGCGTATTTAAAGAAGAGATTTTCCACAGTTAAGTCCTTCTGAACTTGATCAGTATTATCCGAGTTCATTCGCACGGAAACTCCGTAAAACCGATCACGCGTGAGCACATCTTCAGCACCAGTGACGTCATCACGTGAGGAACGCTGGATGTGTCATAAAAATAAACAGGGGCACATTTTATAAAATTGGAGTTCATTGATTTTTGCTTTGAGAGAATTTTTATTGTGAGTTTCATTTTTACTGCTAATTTGGGAGTAAGGTACTTCCTGACTTGGCTGACTGATCTTTGAAGTTAGCTTGCTGATGTCTTACAGATTTGCTCCCTTGACAGGATACTGTCAGTATTACATTGGCGCAGTAGTAATACCATGCGCGAAAGTGGGGCAACACTACATTCGTATCGCCCCGCTTCCGCGTATCCCGCGCCAACTAGGAATCACTAATTTAAACATTAGGCGCGCAGCAAAGAAGCGGTACTGACTCGGCTGACAGTCTACATTACTCGTACCACCTCCGCACAGATAAGTCAGGAAATCGCCTAATTCGATGATGGGGCGTTTATCAAGAGCTTACTGCTTTATTTAATAATAACAGTTAATAATAGCTACTAAATTGAGCTAAATAATCACTTCAATATGTACAACACGCATTTACATTTTGTGTACAAGTGAAAGGTCGGGTCTAAAGGAACACATACATCTTCATTAATCCGGTTATTACCACATTTTATATGCAAATCGTAGTGTCCCTTCCGACTCCGTTATTCAGTGACCAAGAGCTTAAGCAGGAATAATTAATGAGCAATAATAACAGAGAGTAGTCGATAAAAGCATTTATGGCATGGAAACCGTAGGCCAAGTCGGGCGGCCGACGGTCAAGCTCGGTCAAACCTAGGTCATGCATACCTTACAAATATTATATTCTCTCAAGAACCTGTTTTCATTGCTTAAGAGGATTTATAGTTAGAAAATCGTAGTTAGTAGGTATAATTAATTGGTCAAGCACAATTATTATAGTAGTTTATGCAACTGGTACATAATGAGGGGCATTAAAACAGGAGTGTGTTTTATGAAACGAGCCGGAGGCGAGTTTAATAATAAGGTCACACCAGTGTTTTAATGACTAATTAATTGATCTCATAAGTTCAGCTCATTATATTTGGTGTTCTTATAGGGGCCGTGCGCAACCGCGAGAAGCTTCCTGCACAGTATATTATAAAGCGGGGTCTTATCAACGGTTTTTGAACTTATTAAAGAGGACTTACTATATGGGTGTAGATAAAAACGGTTACCTAACTATACTAGTCTGGCACAACGAATCAACGATACGATACGATGACCAGTCAGTCAATAGGCATCTTAGGCATCTTCTTTTGGGTGAGCTCGCTTCCTCGTCGGCCTCATCTTTGCCCCCTAGGTAGATGCTGGACAAGAGTAATCCCATTTTTAATAATAATTTAAAAAACCATCCAAAACGAGCCCCGGCCACACAAGAGCACGCCACTTTGCTAGTTCCTGCGTAGGTAATTTCTTGTCACTTTGTACTTACTTATAAACGCCTATCACCTACTTCACGCGATAAATGGCAAATTACTCTTTTTTCCATACAACTGTAGTACGAGGTACAGTGCTGTGACGTCACGTCATTTCAATATCAATGGAGCGTTTCAGTCCTCGAAAACTTTGCCTCTCATTTTCGACTTGTATGTTGTTAATTGTAGTTGGTGCCATACAAACATGAGATTTTCTCTAAAAACTAGTTCAGATGGCACCATAAAAGCTAATCAATAGCGAATTACTCAAATATAGCGAATTAAATTCATCACATGACACCTCAAGCTTAATAAATAATTCTTCAACCTTTATTGTAATGAATAAAAAATTGAAGGTGACATTATATTGAGATAATGTAGGGCACTGTGTCATTTACCTTATTGTCTCGTAAAATTCAACTTTCAAGATAGGTATCGCAAAACGACTCAAAACGCGTAATTTTCGGGGCATCTCGTCGCAACGGAACATACATGCGAGGCACATAGAAGATTTTAGCGCAGATTTATTCCACAAGTACGAGCGGTAAATTTGCCAAGCGCTGATAGTCGATGAGTAGACTACAAATTTCGTCAGTCCTCTCGGGTGATAACTAGTAAAAAATATATAGAGCTGTTTAGCTTCAAATTTGTATCATGGAGCTCCGTGTACGTCAGCTGCGGTGCCATGGGTGAGCTGCTTTTTGAAAGAAGACCTCAACAACAGTTTCGGATAAATAGTTCCATTTTCAAAATAGTAGTTTATGCAACTGGTACATAATGAGGGGCATTAAAACACGAGTGTGTTTTATGAAACGAGCCGAAGGCGAGTTTCATAATAAGGTCACACGAGTGTTTTAATGCCTAATTATGTACAGTTGCATACACTACTTTATCTACATCCATATATTAAATCCTCTTTCATGTGTTTCGTGTGGGCACTTCTCGCCGGCGTGCGCCATGTTTGCGTCGACAGGCCGGCCCGCGCCTCCGCCGCCAGCCCGCAGCTGTGTCTTAATTTTGTACGTGATCTCTTTAAAGTGTTATATTTCGTGATCTAATAGGGGACACACGCAACAGCCGCACAGTATATTATAAAGCGGGGTCTTATCTACGGTATTTGAACTTATAAAAGAGGATTTACTATATGGGTGTAGATAAAACCTTTTACGCGACTTATCGGGTTTGACCACGCATCCCTCAATATAACCAGCTAACGTCAGCCAGTATAAGTCATCGCTTATATCTTTTTCTTCTACGTGACTACGTTGTACGAGATTCGCCTACTCTCTTTACAAACTTTGAATAAATGTCTTTTTATTATTATTATAACGTGAGACATACGAAATCGCAGCTTACATTCAAGGGGCTCCATGACACAACTTTGAAGCATTTTACAAGTTATGTCACTATTGGTAATTGGCCATGAAAATCTGTTGCTGGCTTTCGGACTGTAATGTCAGTATCGAATATCACAAAATGGCGGCCAACAAGGGACCCAGCGTAACCGAAAGCGAAGCAAACAACAGGAAGGGAAATTTTATAGGCAACCCTAACATATATTTTACCACCCAAAGCAAAATACCGGAACTTTGTCACGCAAGTTGGTATAGATAAAATATATTCGGTTCGGTTATCGCTGACTACAATTACTTATGATCGGAAAATTTTGGGAGCGTGAATGTAACTTAGGTGCGAGGAATTTTATGGTTTTCACATTAATTATTTCAGTGGAGTAATAATAACTATGACGTCATAAAATAGTTTTAACGCGGTTTCATCAGATAAACATTTACTCAAACAGTCTGTAATTGCAAGCGGTGCTCGTCAAAATCTGTTCGCATGGAAAGTTTAGCTTATTTCCCAAATATTTTATTGTTTTAATGTTTTTTTTTTGTTTAATTCAATGTTTAGTATTTAGAAGATAAGTTTAATTTAATTTAAAGTTTGTGGCAATAAAACATCTTTTATTTTTGTATTGTTATTTTTTGTAAATTTTGTATGGGATGACAGTTGTTGCTAACTTGCCACCATATTCAACGTTGCCACCACTAAAGTATGTACCAACCAGTGTCAAGAAAAAAACCGATACTAGTTATATTTTATTCTTGCCCACGTCTCGTCATTGTTAGTATCTCGTTTCAGTCGCCCTAAGGCGACTTCCTGACTTGGCGGGATCGACATGTGATATTTTCTTCTTTGACGTAACCTTACTGACGTCGCAAAAATTCCCGCTTGACGGAATACTGTCAGTATTACATTAGCGCAGTAGTAATATCATGCGCAGAAGGGGAGCAGTACCGCCTTCGCATCGTCCCGCTTCCGCGCGTCACGCGCCAGTCAGGAAACACTCATTTAAATGTAGGGGCGCAGTAATAAGTAGTACTGCGTTGACTGACGGTTGACACTGGCATTTGACAGTTTTCTCATATCGTACCGCCTCCGCACCGACAAATCAGGAAGTCGCCTTACTTTAATTAAATTCAACTAAATTCAATCATTTATTTGCTGAAAATACAGTTTTCTTAGGATAATGAATTACCTTATTGTCGTATCATGTATTCGGCCATTGGCCGAAGGCGTGCGAATGTTTTATAGTACCTATACTTTTATCTTACATCCATATAGTAAATCCTCTTTAATGTACTCAAAAAGTGTAGGTAAGGACCAGCTTTTACAATATACCGTGCACGCCGCCCCCGGACGCACGCGCCGGCCCGTGGCGGAGATGACCATTACCTAATCAAAATTTGTACCGTGACCGTCATCCCCGCCCATTTACCACACAGCCGCGCGCGCCGCCGCCGGGTGCTGTGGGCCGGGCTCACTCGTGTGATCTTATTATGAAATACCACACTCGCGTTTTAATGCCTCCCATTATTTAGCAGTTGCATAAACTGCTTATAAGTACACTCAATAGGAAATAGTTCAAACAAAATCATCTTTCAAACGCTATTTAATCGCCTAGAAAGTATCCAAATCGAATAGAAATTTATTGATGTTTTGCAGTCGCAAACATTTCACTAATCATTAATGGAAGTGCTCAAACGAGTTTGAACAACAGTAGTAAACAAATGAACGTTTAAGTACCAAAGCACCGGCATATTCTCGCAGTATATAAACTTGACGATAATTCATATTGTGGTGAATTGGCGCAGCGGGGTGAAATTGGAACGGGGGTGGGCTGGGTGGGGTAAACGAATCAAATAAAACGACCGACGGATAGGCGTAATAAAACTGACCATTACACAACAAAAAAACAATATCAAAGCCACTCTTTTACAGAATCAAATTTCTTTATTAATGTTTGTTGGATGAGTAAGTAGCATATTTCTCAGTGGTAGGGCGCTAGTCCAGTAAACCAGGGTTTGATTCCGTCTTGGGTGTGTGAAATCACGCATATTTTTTTCTTTGCGTTTGTTCTCGATTTCATATAATTTAATATAAAACCTCGCTTTTCATTGCAGTAGGTAGGTACCTAATTTTTGGTACGTAATTAATTTTACATGAACATGTTAAAATGAGAGGAATATGTCTCCAGTGCAGTGAGACACCAATATTATCTAGAAGACAAAATACGCAAAAGGAAGAGCGCCATTCGCTGAAAATCTCATTGAAAGAAAAGTGAAAATGGAGTTTTAAGTGAATATTTAATCAAAACGTAATTTTTAAATCATTGAAACCATCCAACATAAGACATACCAAAATGAAGTTTGTGTAACTTCTGTGTACGTTCGTGTGTTATATGTCCTCTATAACGCTTGATTGTGTCAGTGCAACAGAGAGGGAGATACATAAATATACGAAATTCGTTTTCGTTGCACGGTAAGCTCTTGGGAAACAGATCATCTGGCTCCTGCTTAGTTCTTTGCCTGTTATGCAACCTGCAAACTCCTTGCCGCAAGATATTCACATTTTATAAACTACAGTAGGTACATATTCAAATCCAAAATGCTGCGTATGATAACAGATGCACCGTGGTATATAACTAACTACCAACTTTACCAGGACCTGAACGTACCAACCGTTAAAAGAGAGATATCTACAAAACTGAAATCTTCATCATCATCATCATCATCATCATATCAGCCGAAAGACGTCCACTGCTGGACATAGGCCTCCCCCAAAGAGTGCCACAATGACCGGTCTTGCGCCACCCGCATCCAGCGGACTCCCGCGACCTTTACCAGGTCATCAGTCCACCTTGTGGCGGGTCTACCCACGCTGCGCCTTCCGGTCCGTGGTCGCCACTCGAGAACCTTTCGGCCCCAACGGCCATCGGTTCTACGTGCAATGTGCCCCGCCCACTGCCACAAAACTGAAATCTTACGCAAAAAGAATTGAAAACCATCCAAATCAGCTGGCCTGTAATTTAATGGACAAAAATGATTGGTCCTTTTAAGAGATTAAGGAGGAGAGACCCGGAAGACCTAATTTAGTCGCAACAGACAATAAATAACCTCATGGATTGGTCAATGGGCAAATACCATTCATGTTAATAAGCATATTATAACTCTAGCTAAATGCCTGCTTGAAACATTATAGGCAGATTACAAGATTGAAAGGATATTAAAAAATATGATAAAACTAGGTACTACAGTGACAGGAATTTTCTAAATCCTAAGCCATTTTTGCAATTCACTAAAGTTTAGTAATTTGGTTTAGTGACTAAACCAAATTACTTCCCCTCTATTTTGATCATAAGAAAAACAAATCACTTTCCGCATTAACAGATAGTAAGACTTTTCCCGCAAATACCCGCTTTCGCTTATCATGCAAGTGAAAATGCCCCAGAAAGTCGCAGCAATAAATCTTAACTGGAATACATTCGGGCGATAGCAGACCAAATTGAGCACAGTGTGTTGGCAACATTGGGTACAAAGGTTGCGTATTAGGTTAGAGTTAAATTACGTTGTCTGTGGTTTTTAGAGGTCCGTGGGGAGATCCTTTATGGAAACTCATGTATGTGCGAGTGACAGCAGCGGCGTGTTTGCATGTGAGATCAGGAGTGTTTATTTTGAACTAGAAGTACTTATTATGGATCAGTCTGAAATATAATCGGTTTTTGTCCACATCTAGTCATTATGAAATGGGTAAGAGAGACAATATATATTTATTTATTTATCAGGTAGGACGCATTCTTCGCTGGGTTTGGTTAAAACAAGAAAAAATATACTTCGGTATTATGAAATGAGTATTATGAATGTCATGAAACAAAAATAAAATTATTCCCCGTTTTGCATGTAATTATTGAAATATCACGAAATAAACAAGACTTCAGAGATTTTTATTAATTGGTGCTTTCCGCTAAATATTGTCGGCGTAATGTTATTTTAAATATAACTGAGATCTCAGTTTAGTTACTTCCCAACTAGCACGCTAGCGTTAAGAATACCTGTATATCATTCTTATGTCGGTTCCATTCGAGTATTAAAGTGTTAGCACATGCCTGTATGAAGGTGTTAGAGAATGCTCTAACACCAATATAACCGCGAAAGAGGCCCACGATCTTACAGGTAAAGGTTATAGAAGGCCTGTAGAGCAGTGTTATCTTTATACTCGTAGTGTTAAACAACTCTCTACAACCACAGTTATACCGGTTGAAGCGTTAGCTGAGAGTGAATGAACACTCTTGTGCAGGTATTCTCGTGCGTTGTGTGAGATCAAGAGTGTTGATTTACCCTCAGCTAACACTTCAACCGTGCTGTAATTGTAGAGAGAACACTTGGCGGAATACTGTCAGTATTACATTTGCGCAGTAGTAATATCATGCGCAGAAGCGAAGCAGTAATGCCTTCGCATCGTCCCGCTACCGCGCATCCCGCGCTAGTCAGGAAGCAGTCATTTAAATGTAAGGACGCAGTAAAAAGTAGTACTGTCTCGACTAACAGTAAAGTTGACACTGACATTTGTCAGTTTTCTCACATCGTACTGCCTCCGCACCGACAAATCAGGAAGTCGCCTTAGTCGAGAATATTGTACAGGCTTTATCTTCATAGCAGTGTAACATAACGGTGTAATAATTACACTTACTATACTCTTGAAAAACTCTGTTTTACAACCTTAAGTTGTATAAGACACTCCAAGGCAGCAATTAAACAACAATAAGAGTTAACGAGTGTGAGCGAACACTCTTTTAAAGATTTAAGTGCTACAAACAGGCTAAACTATAACCTCTTAAGTATACTTGCTTTGATTAACACCACTCTAACGCTAAAACCTGTTTAACATCGTTATTTAACGCTCTATTACCACTTTAGGTGTTACTTTCTGTTTTCAACTCCTTTATATCACTATTAGTTTAAACAGAGATAAATATAACTCACTTTAATAAGTTAAGGTTATAATAATGCCTGTATCTGACGCTGAAATGTTAGTTGGGTTATCCTACACAAAAGTCCTAAAAATATGGGAACCGTGTGGAAAAATGTGGAACCCTTTGCAAATAAAACCTGTGCAAAGTGTAATTGTAGTATGTAGGTATGTTCTAATATTCCAAAATAATAAAACTTTCTTTGTTGTTAAAACGTACGTCCTGTAAAGAAACAACCAACAACTCAAATCAACTCAACTGTGAAGAAGAGTCTGATAAAGCTTAAGCCACACAGAGAGCGCCCGCGCCGCTGCCGCCCGCGCCCGCGCCGCTGCCGCCCGCGCCCGCGCCGCTACCGCCCGCCCGCTCTCTGTGTGGCTTAAGCTTAAAACATCCTTAAAACGTAAAAAAAATATAATCACTGTGTTAATATCCCTCATTATGACCTAATTATAGTAATTTTAACAAACAACACGACTACCGACGACTACAACGCCAAGCATGATTAATTGTTTCTAATTCTCAGATTATTAAACCACTATAACAGTCGCCGAAAGTTATAAATGTCGACCTTGAACGACGTCGGCCCAAATTAAACCTTCCGAGAACACAAAAGATGACGTCAGATAAATATTAGCCTCATTTATTTAAACCCTAATAGGATAGCATGTTATCGAGTTCATGGAAAAGGGAGACTTATCGATTCTATTCAGGTGTCATTATTCAAAGCATCAAAAACTTATAGCTTAATTTCAAATAATTATCCTGAGGTATAAAATAATACAGCTGTGTAGATTGTCTGGAAGAGAGATCGCTCTTTAGTGATAAGACCGCCCCTTGTCTGCCTCTACCTACATGCTGGTTTAATTCTGTATGTAACTGATTAATTTGTGTGAGGTGTGCTAGTATTTGTGTTGTATAATAATCTGTGCTTGAAAATTGTGAAAAACTGGTCGCGAATATTTAATATACGGTTTGTTTCGAACTCAGCAATATTTGGACTCGCGGTGACTGAAAACATCGTATTCATTCAAATATAAAAGGAAAATGGGATAAGTTTTAAAGTCTTAGTCGGGGCAACAGCTGTTTAAGTGGCTTGTTTACAAGCAGTCCAACCCAATCAAACGGACAAAGCGTGTCTCGCCCCACTTAGAACCCCGCATATTTTTATCGCCAACTCAAATTAAAATTACAAGTTTATTTAATCCTGACATTCATTGCGAATAATTCTGGTAATTAATATTAGCACAATTCTGCTGTTTTAACAGCACAGTTTGAGGCTTGAAAAGTAACATTACATTTGGAAGGCTTTCATGTCTATAAATAATTTGCGTGCGTCTGAATTAACCTCTAACAGATACCGCGGTTCAGATTTCAGATTAGTTTTATTTACTAAAATTGACGTCAATTTCACCACCGAATTAATTTACAAAAATTTTCATAGTTAAGGACTTAATTGGGTTGGGTCAGAAACAGATTTATGTTCGCGTCTTTCCTGTGTACATATCAAAAGTTAAGTTAAGCTTAAACGGCGTCTCCGGTTCTATAAATCCATGTAATAAAATCATAACTCACATGCTCATAAGCCGTTAACTATTGACCACAGGAGAGACGACTTTTGTTTTTGCAAGTGTTTATGACCCAATTGACGAAATTTAATCAACACCAATATGAGTAAATCGTGGCTCACTGAAGTGAAATTTTACGGGAATCAGTTACCATTTTATCAGGCCGTAGGTACACTAAGTAAAGTCGTATAATAATATAGAGTATGTTTTCCCGAAAAAAATCTATCCATCCTTCAGGTGGACTGTACCACCGTTACCACCGTTATTTTATTAAAAAATCTATCCAATTTGGTAGGCTCAATTGCTGGAAAATGGCAAGTCACCCCATTTGGGATGGGCAGCGTGCTGGAACCAGAGATTTATTTTCTCATCAAAATTATCAAATAAGTTTTGACCCCTGACAACAACTCTGAATGAAAATTTGAGGTCACACAATGAAATGAGTAGCACTTTGTTGTATTCTGCTTTTTGTATAGAACCATAGTGACCATTATTGTCTGTAGACTGATAGACGGGGCGGATTTCAAAGTTTAAATTCAATTTTATGGCAACTTTCTAGATGAACTTTCTAGAAATCTATATGAGATAAAAACTGTTTGCGCTGTATTTAAGGTAGGTTCGTTGAATTCCACAGACGTAAGCAGCCCTTAATTGGGCAGGAAATGATTCCCATCAAAGGTCAGAAAGGACCTCATTGCTTGAAGATCGACGAGGGGCGAAAGGATTTAATATGGCGGACGAACAAATAGTCCATAATTCAATAGTCGTGTTCAGCAAATAGTCCACCACTGAAAATGGTAATAAATATTTTGATATCCCTATACTTAAATTTAATATCCTGTCAAGAATCTCTCCAAAAAATCTTTCTCGGAAAGGCGACCAATCATCCCGGGCCTTGACACACACTCCTGGGAGTTGTGGGAGCTTCGCCGGCGGTTGTCTCGGCCCGACCAAGATTCTGATTAAGTGAAGCAGAATTTTAAAGTAGGTACCTACATGTTTGTGAAAAGATCCGTATAAAAGTTGTGTTTGCCTTTTTAAGGCGATATATCGATTGAAAGAGACGCCCTTATGTTTTTCGCTCACGACAAAACGGGATCCAACATTCTCCGAGAATGGCTTTTTTAGACAAATCTCGTTAAATATCTGACTGTGTGTAAGTTTATTAAATTTCCTCTTGACAGAGTTTATATGAGGTAAAATACCATCATATTAACTTAATCGTGTCTTTTAATAATGCGTTGTTTTAGTAGGCTGAGTGAAAAAAGGACAATATAGACTCAACTTTGGATTTCTTTTCTATCGAAAAAATTTTAAGCCATTATGTTTCGGCTATTATCGGTACCACAATCATATAGTCAAAAATTACGAGTATATATCTGAAAATCAGTCCCTATTGTTTCCTCGTCTGGGCAGAACAGCGTTTCAAATTTTCTAAATTTCTCGTTGTAGCATTACTAGGATAGGGTAAAATCAGTTAAAACAAACGCCCCAAGTATGTTTTCGTTCAAATCTATAGTGCAATTCAGACATAAACTCAAAACATTTTACAGCCGGATTTACGCTATACTAATAAGCCATCGAAATAATCTGACTTGCATACTTGTGTTTACTTTTTAACTCAAGAAAAACAAAACATGTTTTAGATGTTGGATATCCGCTAATCTAACTTCTTCAACTTAATATAACTTTCCTCGTTTCGTATTCGCATGGACATATTTTAGGAAAGTCATGAATAATAATTTTATGGTAATAGCCGATGGTTTCGCAGTTACAGTTCAAAACAAAATTGGAAAAAGGCGATACCGTGAGACTTGTAACCTAGTTACTGAGCATATTGAAAGAGAATGTTTATCGTTTGCTGTCTAGAACCACCATAGAGTGTCTTTTGTTAAGCGTAAACAAATCGTTCGGTCAATTTAAAATAATTACAAGTTTGTTTAATATTACTTTCAATGTTTTCTAAAGGAACCTTGATCGATCCCTATCAAGGTTTATGTTTCGCGTTCTGATTTGATTTTATTTTGTTTGTGCTTTGTTAGCGCTGGCAAGTCACCTACTGCCATCATGACTAGATGTTATATTACTACTATTTACTACTAGTGGCTCTGTCAGCTGTAGACCTCGTGAGTGTTTTTTTTTATTTCCAAAACTATGTTAGATATCAAACCTGTAGAGGAGGACAAACCATCGTTTTTTTTTAAATTACTCTATAAAAATATTCTATGTAATCAAAGAACCTGCTCACAATACTTCACGAGAATCTGTTGTGAAATGCGACCCTTAAAGATGAACAAATCGAGATTCGGCCGCAGAAACACAAAATAATTGATAAAAAAAATGTTTTTTAAAATTTTCTAAAAAAAGGTCTCGATAAAAAAATCCTATAAAATCACCGCACCTGCTCACAAAATTTCACGAAAATCAGTTGATAAATGCGACCTGTAGAGGAGAACAAACCATTGAATGAAGTAAAAAAAACCTAATTTACAAAAAATTGCGACCTGTAAAGGAAAAAACGGCCGCAGAAATATCCGAAATCATTGATACAAAGTTTGTTTTTTGAATTTCAAAAAAGTGACTTTCTTTTTTTTCCTACCTGCTCACAAAATTTAACGAGAATCGGTTGAAAAATGCGACCTGTAGAGGAGGACAAACGGAAATCCGGACATACGAAAGCATTTTTGTCGAAGCTATACAACTGAGACCTTCGTTTCACTCGGTCAACAAAGCACGGGAAAGGATTGCCTGTCGATTGTGTTATCTTGGACGGCCGAGCGTATGCGAGCAGGACATTTAAAAGCGCTTTAACGAATCTTGTAAGTGCGATAAGTACCTACATTGCTATCAATTTGGAAAACGAGAACTTACAACTTTCAACGCAGTACCAATGTCCTGCCGAGAATGTACGGTGTTTAAAGTGAAAACCTTAGTCTGCCACTTGCTGTTAACACTGCGAATTCTCAGATCATTTAAGGTCCGGCGTGTCGTTAATTCTCTTTTATGGCAGGCGTGCAGAGGCTGCGGTATCCACTTGCCATGGGACGGGCCATATGTTTTTTTTTTTTCAATGTCACTTTGCATCGCATGCGTAGAAAAAAATCTACGCACAACATATAGGACGTCGTTTTTGCGATGCGAGTGTCGCAACGCGCAACGCAATGTTGTGTCCACTCCCTAAAACCCTGTGGTAAGTAGACACCAAGAACACCCTTATCTTAAACAAATAAGTGCTTGTAAGATTTAATTATTAAACCTTACATAAATTATAAGATAAACACGAGGCTTCTCATCAAATAAACATTCCAAGGGAATAGTAAATTACCCAGCCACACGTGGCAATAATTATGTATTAGGTACGAGTAGGTAAGAGGTAAGGTTAGGTCAAATCGCTTTGGCGTTGAGTACTTCGTTTATATATGTGAATGTAGCCATCAAAATGTTGTCTCGCTCACCCGCTAATGTTAGCTCAATATGGCTGTCCTCGTCACCCACGCGAGAAAACTTTGAAATTTGCGCGAAAATTTGCATGCAATATTTTTTCTTTGACACCGAATCAACAATTTGGAGAAAGTTTCCCGATGGAGAGGGTAAAATATAAATTTGGAGCAGTAGCGAATTTTAAATATAAAAACAAACTCAGTTTTAAACACATTTTACGCGTTGTCCTATGTGGGCGAACTCGAACGCGAAGCAAAAAAAAACGAACAGTGGATACCCATTGAAGTGCCCTACTGGGCGAACCGCTTCGCACCGCATTCGGGTATAACCGCGACACTTCGCTTCACGTTCGCGTCAGTTTGCCCACCTAGAAGAACGCGTTAAAGCGCTCACTAGCTTCCACTGCCCCGCTAAAACTACATTTGACGAGCGAAAGGTTTGGAGCCTAATCCATTCACAAAATTTAAGCGACTTCCTGACTTCACGGGGCGGGATCGATATGTGACATTTTCTTCTTTGACATTAACTTAGTTACTGATGTCGCAAAGATTCTCATTTGGCGGAATACTGTCAGTATTACATTTGCGTAGTAGTAATATTATGCGGAGAAGCGGTACCTGCCTTCGCATTGTTCCGCTTCGCTTCCACGCATCCCGCGCCAGTCAGGAAGCACTCATTTAAAAGTAGGGGCGCAGTAAAAAGCGGTACTGAGTTGACTGACAGTTGACACTGACATTTGACAGTTTTCTCATCATCGTATCGCCACCGCACCGAAAAATTAGGAAGTCGCCTTAGCCTAAATAAGTCTACCTACCTACGCTACGTTGAATCGTACACAAGTGAAACAAACGACAGCTGACGTCAGAACTAGTATTCCCATCGGGGCACCCGCCTCAAGCAAACCAGTGTATATCAGGATCTCCAATTACACGTTATATTGTTCCGAATCGGGGTCACGTTATTCTAGGCCTCTGGGGGTAAGTACCTATATTGACGTTAGTTGAAAAAGATTGTGAATTGTAGCATGAAGGGAAACGGCTGGGGAAGGAAAATAGAACAGCGGCGTCAGTGTCAGGTTACATATGGCGTCAGCACAAATAGCTATTTTCGGTACAAACTGCGACGTTTGTTCTAGTTTAAGCCTTTTCGGTTTAAGTGAAGGCGAAACTACAATTACACATTTTACGAGTTGGGACATTTGAGCCAGCTACACTTCGGGACGGTTCTAAGCCTAATTAGAGTTTAAGGACGAAGCTTGTTGCGGAAATCATCATTGTTTAGTGTGTGACGAAGCATGTTGCTGGGTGGTTACGCAACGATTTAAAACGTATTAAGGTAAAAGTACCCTTCACCGAACGCTTAAGACCTACATTCACGTTTGTTTTTTTAATAAGGTTGAGAATTTTTGTACGCTTATGATCAACAGCGTACTGTGAAGATAGTTAAATTTGTCATCATTTAAATGTACATCGAAATTTATTACACAGTTAGACGTATATAAAAATATTTTTTAAAGTTTTTGATATCGATTACACTGATTTGTCCCATTCAATGAACTAAGAAACGGAATTTGTACCCATTACCGGATCGGCATGCCGTATCACCGAACTAGGGAAGAAATGTATGCAATGATAGCAGTGTGTGAGTTTGTAAACTGATGAGTGACTATTTATTTCAACCTTACTGCACTACTTTTGTGATTTCGAGCCATCGTGACGGTAATTTAATCTAAGAAAAAAGAAACTGTCTATAATTAAAAATTAAAATCAAATAATGTTTTATATAAATATTGTAAATATCTATTAAAAATTGTTCGCTAATCGCCAATAATTTATTTTATATATAGTTTAATCGTTAACGGTTTACACGCTAAGAAGTGCTGACTTAAAAAAAAAAAAATACATATCAATATAGATCTAGCTGTAGGCTGAATATGGTTTATATTCCAATGAAAGCCAAAAAGCAGCTAGGCCGAGATAATCATATTATTATGTTCGGTATCAGGGACCATGGGTACGCTTTACCGGACGGGCGTTCGGTAAAGCTTACACATTGAACCTATCACGCGAACATATATATTAAATAGTGTTTTAATAATAATGATTCTGCCATAACAACATAACTACATTTTTAGCGAGACATGGTACTGGCCTTAGAAAAAAAAACTTGCTGTCAAATTAGACATACGCCCGCCAAGAGTTAAATTATTCATTTAAGGTGGATAATTTGTGTTAAATGTGTTTTCTCGCAATCGAAGTGAAAAGTAGAGTGTATAACTCGGGTCTAAAAGCCATATTACCACTCGAACAATTTTCCCTCACTACGTTCGGGAAAATAACCATCTCGTGGTAATATGGCTTACTTTAGCCCCTTGTCAAACAATCTACTATTTTTTAAAGAGTTTATTCTACCGTTTTGTCGGCGTCATTGATATGTATACTCATGCCAAATAACAACTTTCTAGTACTAACGGTTACTTAGAAAAACGGAGGACAGACGGACGGACGGACGGACGGACGGACGGACGGACGGACATGGCGAAACTATAAGGGTTCCTTGTTTACTACGGAACCCTAAAAACCCAAAGTTTACGGCATACGCCAACGGCTTATGAGCACGTAAGTTATGATTTTATTACATCGGTTTATAGACTCGGTGCCGCCGTTAACGTTTTTATTCTTTAATTATTCAGCACACATAAGCTACGCTTTACACCAAAAAACTTGCTCCTATTTAATTAAATATATGGTAAGGTTTATAAATATGTATTTTGAGTCGAACCAATAATTAGGCTGTTTAGCCCTTAAGTTTTGATATGTCTACCAGTGGCGGCGCGTCAAAAATATTCTTAGGGAAGCCGGAAATAGTTTGCCTTTCTTATTCTTCATGAGCCGTACTAAAAGTACTGGTGTGGCTGAAAATTAGGCAAGCCGGTGGGAATCGAGTTGTATGGATGCTCCGCCACTGATGTCTACCCTATAGGAATCACGTGAATCCACATGTGTCTATGTGCCTATTGCGTGTAGGTAAAGTACATCCTTCATACTAGTATTATAAAAGAAGTAACTCTGTCTGTCTGTCTGTCACCTTTTGACGATTAAACCTCTGAAAGGATTTAGATGTGTCATGGCGATTGTGACCCCGGAAAGAAAAGGATAGTTTTTACCCAAAAATCATCATTTAAGGGAGTGAAACTGGGGATGTAGGTGTATAAAAGTGGGAAAGAGGGAGAGAGCGATAACAAAGCCTACGCCCTAAATTATTTTTTTAATAAAACTTTCCTGCACAAAGCAGCAGGATCGTACAAATGGCGGGCTTAAAGCCAAATTCCATAGGAATTATTTCTTTTAAGCGATAACAAGATCTAAGGGGACGAAGTCACGTGAAAACGCTAGGGTCTACACTGAGCGAAAAAAATACTAATCATTAGTAAGTTTTAGTGAATCCCAAGACAAGGAGATTATATACTAACGGTTACAAAACAGTTTAGTTGTTACAAGGGCAATTTTTTTGGTATTAGTAAATAACTACTATTATCAAAAACTGGTTTGTAACCGTTAGTATATAATCTCCTTGTCCTGGGATTCACTAAGACTTACTAATAATTAGTATTTTTTTTCGCTCAGTGTAATGAAAACGCTTTTGGGTCATTGTCAGATTTAGGTGCGCGTCTTTTCGGTGGCCATGCCAAAAGTTAAGGGCTACAAAGCTTAATTTTCGATTGATCTGATAACCCGCATAATCTGTAATTCCGTGTCTATAAATCCATGTAATAAAAACGTAAATTACATGCACACAAGCCGTTAACTATTGTCCACCGAATGGACAACTTTTGTTTTTCCGACTGACAATGACCCTTTTCGGTCGTATACTATTTGCAACACTATCTACACTGCAAATATTGTTAGAGGATAATCGGCTTAACGAAGCCGCGTCTACACAAATAATTAATTGTGCACACGATATTACACATTTGTGTATTCTCCCATGTAATATTTTCTGGTTTACTAGCTTAACCTGTTCAACGCTCTGTCAAATACAAATGCTGTCAATCACACGCCATGACATGGGAATGTCAAACGCTAGGTTGAGATTGAAAAAAAAAAGTTGAGGTTGATATCGCACTGCACGCCCGTGACGGATATAGGTATCCGTCGTTGGCGTTGAACCGATGATGCGTATAGACTATAGATTCATCGTTGGCGTTGAAAATGTTAATATTGTTTCCGAGTCTTGTTAAACTTTGTACCAAAAATATAGGAAATATTTTTCATGATTTTCTTTGAATAGGCCAAGAATACGAAAGGATTTTATTGGTCTTGGATATAACTCATTGTCAGTTGAAAAAACTAAATTATGTTTTTATTACACGGATTTACAGTAACGGAGAACACTGTTTACGCGGGTTGCTAGAACAATCCAAAATCAAGCTTTTGAAATGTCCATCGAAAAGACGCGCACCTAAACTTGACAATGACCAAACTATACGACTGTAGACTGTACCAACTAATACCAAACATAGATTATAATTAACTACTTTTTTTTTACATGCAGAATGTATCCACAACGCAGGTTTCGTCCAAATCATAACATAGTGAGTATCCGCAAACAAACTTCGTCAAAATTTCCAATTGTACATAATCCGCAACATGCTTCGTCAGTCTATAACACCTAAAAAAATCAACAATTTAAAAAATAAAAGGGGGCGCGCTACAACAAATCCCCAGTACGGCAGGTACCCGTACTACTAGGTACTACTTGTTAGTCAATGTTGCTTTTATACATGTGTGTGATGTAGCAGAGCCATTAAGGCGCGCGGTTGTTTTGTGCGTCAAACGCAGCGTTACCATATAAATGCATTGCGTTTACCGCATGCATTTGTTTGGTAATGCTGCGTTTGACGCACAAAACAACCGCGCGCCTAAATCATAAAAAAAGAAAATATTCTATTGATTGGTTAGATTTTACTCTAATCTATCAATCGTTACGTATTTATAAATGCCAATATATATTAAACTTAATTTAATTAACAACACGAATATGAAATGTTTTAATCCCGTGTTGGACTTGCAATAATTTGTGGGTACGTGCCAATTAAATGGAGCACTGAGCACTTAATCCCTCTGCTTTCGTGTATGGCTTAACAACTATGATACAGCAAAATGCAATCATTTCAGATATTTTTTTGTGCAAATTGACGATCAAATAATGTCCGATGTATCAGTCGTTACTAAAGTGCCGCGGTCACTGTTTCTTCAGTATATTATACAATTATTATTCAGTGACATCATTATCGACCGCATTATTAATAAGTTCCCTTTGTTTGTTTCTTTTGTAAATGTTTTTTTCGACAGTGTCAAATAATACATATTCTAACGGATGATTCACGCTAGACCGTTCCGTGTCCGGGCCAGGTCGGCCCGTTTTGTAGTACAAGAAATCGTCGATTTCTTGTACTACAAAACGGGCCGGCCCGGACACGGAACGGTCTAGCGTGAATCATCCTTAAGGCGCTACACTGAGAAATTTGGAGAATTTTAAACGCTGTCCTGCCCAGACTAGCGCACAGTAGGGGCTGATTTTCACATATATGATTCTTGACTATATGATTGTAGTACTGACAATAGCGAAACATGATTGCTTAAAATTTTCTCGATAGAAAATAAATCCAAAGTCAAGTCTATATATTCCTTTTTTTCCTCAGCCTACTAAAACAACGCATTATTAAAAGACACGATTAAGTTAATATGATGGTATTTTACCTCACCTAGGTACAGTAGGTACTGACAAGAGGAAATTTAATAATCCTGCACACAGTCAGATATTTAGCGAGATTTGTCTAAAAAGCCATTCTCGGAGAGGGTTGCATCCCGTTTTGTCGTAAGCGAAAAACAAAGGGTGTCTCATTCAAACGATATATCGCCTTGTAAAAAAAAAACTATTTTATTTAATTCGTCCTAATTTATCTTACCTATTACAAAACAAAATTGTAACTTTTATAAGGTGTTTTATCCGTATATCCGTAACGCAATCGAAAATCGTCCTTTTAAGTCCAAAGAAGGGCCTTTTGCTGAGGAAAGACACATTTTATCAGGTTGTTGCAGAGGGGCCTCTCTGGAACAGTACTACCATGTGGTACTGGCAGGAGCATAATCATGACTGCATATTTCCAAAGTGATAAGATTGAACTAAATTTAATTAAAATAAAGATTTAAAAAAAAGATCTCGACACAAATTAAACTAACTAACGCCATTCTTTTGGGTTGCACCTGGGGGGCTAATAAAATGGTTATATTCAAAATGTCTAGGATTCTATCAAGTTACTCGCAACCCGCCATCGGCAGTTGCTCACGCATAGTTTGCGAAATCCTGTCATAGATTAATTGCCTACACTAAAGCAGACACATGTTGTTACAATACACAAACAGCGTAACATATATTTTATTACTAGATACAATACCCACAGAATGCCGCAACTCCGTAAGCCTTTCCCCAGCAATTTGGTTAATCGCTCCACAACTTAGGTTTCAGGGAGGTTGGGGTTAGGGGGCGCGGGAGGCGAGTCTGCGTGACTTCGAACAAACTTAGCGCTGAACAACAACAGGCACTAACAGCAAGGTCATACATGTCAAAATTGTGTGTATCGATTGCGGATTGAGACTTGAGTCACGAGAACTACGTACATTTTTCTATAATTTATTTACTCTGGCAAGGTGAATATTTAAACATATTAAACATTGATTGATTATACGTGTTGACGATTAACGTTGTCATGGGATTTTGTTTATTTTTGTTACGTCACCAAAATACATAGTACTAGTTTTTGCCTGGGACTTCATCCGCGTAAACTTGCATTTCATCCCTTCAAGGGATGACTTTCAGATAAAAAGAATCCTATATGTTAATTCAGGCTATAAACTTGTTGTATACCAAGTTGCATCATAATCCGTTCAGCTGTTTTTGCGTGATTGAGTAACAAATATCCAAACACCGAAACTTTCGTAATTATAATATTATCATTTAGGTAGTAACCTACTTACTTTGTCTTATTAGGTGGCGAAAAGAATTGGCCCTAGACGCCAAAATATTAGTAGGATTACATAAATTAATAACAAAATATCTGAATACCACACAGCGGCAGACGTTAATAAGGCTTCGATCGATGAAATTCGTGCTTTCAAAGTAAAAATAAAAATGTTACAGCTCGTTTTCGTGGCAAGGTACAAAGTTAAATTCTGACCTACTTTGTGTGACCGTCCGTGTTGGTAATCACTAAGGAACCGGTCATGTTATTAAGTATTTCAACAATAATTCCAGGCCATTGCCTCACAATGTTATGACAAATTATACAGCTAAGTATTAATAGTTGCAGAATTTTGCTTTGCAATGTAACGTGTAAGTTGTTTGTCACAAATATGTAAAATGAATTTGTAACGGATGTCAATAGTAAAATACAAAATAATAGCAACCGATTTGGAGAGAATACTTCAATTTCATCCATATCTAAATTTTGATTTGATGCCGTGATGTCCTTTTCGATTACTACGAGTAATAAGTCTGTCCGTGCAACCGTACGCAAAATGCGGGCTTCATCTGAGGAGTTCTTTCATTAAATTAAAAATACCGGCCAAGTGCGTGTCGGGCCACGCGCAAGGTAGGGTTCCGTAGTCGTCTACCCGTTACATTATGTGGACTAAAAAGTTCGCAAACTTATATTTACTATGTTTTTGACAGAATTAACAACATTATCTAGGGTATCAATGGAAATTGTACGAAAGTTTGCTTTTGCAAGGTACATTTCTGAAGTTGGACTATTACCACAGAATAAGTAATAGTACTACGTACAGAAGTCTCATCATCATCATATCATATCAGCCGAAAGACGTCCACTGCTGGACATAGGCCTCCCCCAAAGAGTGCCACAATGACCGGTCTTGCGCCACCCGCATCCAGCGGACTCCCGCGACCTTTACCAGGTCATCAGTCCACCTTGTGGGGGGTCTACCCACGCTGCGCCTTCCGGTCCGTGGTCGCCACTCGAGAACCTTTCGGCCCCAACGGCCATCGGTTCTACGTGCAATGTGCCCCGCCCACTGCCACTTAAGTTTAGCGATTCGAAAGGCTATATCGGTTACTTTGGTTCTGCTACGGATGGCCTCATTTCTGATGCGATCACGCAGAGAAACTCCCAGCATAGCCCTCTCCATTGCCCTCTGAGTGACTTTGAGCCTTCTTATGAGGCCCATGGTGAGCGACCACGTTTCCGTACCATATGTCATCACTGGCAACACACACTGGTCAAAGACTCTCGTCTTGAGACACTGCGGAATATTGGACGAAAAGATATGCCGTAGCTTCCCGAACGCTGCCCAGCCGAGTCGGATTCGACGATTGACCTCTTTCTCAAAGTTGGACCTACCTAGCTGGACAGTCTGTCCTAGGTATACATAATCGTCTACAACTTCGAGCGTAAAGCGTCCGATTGTAACGGGAGTTGGTGCTACATGGGCATTTGACATGATCTTCGTCTTATCCATGTTCATCCTTAGACCAACTCGCTCGGAGGCTTTACTGAGGTCATCGAGCATTGTACTTAAATCCTCCATGGTTTCAGCCAAGACTACTATGTCATCAGCAAACCGAAGATGAGTGATATACTCGCCGTTTATGTTGATGCCTAGCCTTCTCCAGTCCAGATTCTTGAAAACATCCTCCAGTGCAGCGGAGAACAGTTTAGGAGAAATAACATCTCCTTGCCTGACTCCCCGCTGCAGCGGAACAGGTTTCGAGTTCCGGTCCTGGAGTCGGACTGACATAGTGGCGTTTTCGTACAAACACTTCAGTACTTCGATATAGCGGTAGTCTACTTGGCACCGCTGTAGAGATTGTAGTACCGCCCAGGTTTCGATCGAGTCGAAGGCTTTCTCATAGTCCACAAACGCTAAACAGAGGGGCAGGTTGTACTCTTCAGTCTTCTGTATAACCTGTCGGAGCGTGTGGATGTGGTCTATGGTACTAAAGCCTCTTCGGAAACCGGCTTGTTCAGGAGGCTGGAAGTCATCTAGCCTGCGTGCGAGACGGTTCGTAATGACTCTTGAAAACAGCTTGTAGACATGGCTACAGAAGTCTCACTTTTAACAAATCCGCGCGAGGCAAGCCAAACGTGCCGACGCTTGGCCATCTCCTTCTATCGCACGCGACGCGCATCACTCGCTACATCACTTTCTCTCGCATTGATAGTCACCCGACGTGGGACCTTCATCGCGCCGTGGGAGCGGCGCGATGACGTCACGCGAGTGAGTTGCCCCTGCTATTACTCGTTAACTATAGTAACCTACTCTCTAGTAGTCTACTTAGCTGTAATAGTTTTCCTTTTAAATTCATCGTATAAACTACTACCATGATTTTTTTCACATGCCTAGTAGTCACCGTTTAGCTGGCAGGGGCGGGGGGGACACTTAACCATAACAAAATTTATCACTTTAAAGCTTAATATCACGCCAACCAATTCTTTAATCAAAAAATGCTTTTAGAAACCTTATAATATTTGAAAGAGCTATGCAACGATAACCCACACGATGGGGTTTGGAAGAAAAAAAAATTGCACCAAAACTTTACATGTAGGGAAGGTAACTACCCTAAAACATTTTTATTTTATTTTATTCTACCGTTTTGTCGGCATCATTGATATACTCATGCCAAATTACAACTTTCTAGTACTAACAGTTACTGAGAAAAACGGGGGTTGGACGGACGGACGGACGGACATGGCGAATCTATAAGGGTACCTTGTATGTATGTATGTAATAACTTTATTGTACACAAAAAAAAACACAAAAAATACAAACAAATAAGGACATTTTGGTACAAAGGCGAACTTATCCCTAAAAGGGATCTCTTCCAGTTAACCTTTGAGCAATGCCTTGTTTACTACGGAACCCTAAAAAGCAAAAAAATCACGTTTGTTGTATGGGAGTCCCCTTAAATATTTATTTTATTCTGTTTTTTAGTATTTATTGTTATAGCGGCAACCACATACATCATCTGTGAAAATTTCAGCTGTCTAACCATCACGGTTTTTGAGATACAGCCTGGTGACAGACGGACAGATGAACAGCGGAGTCTTAGTAATAGGGTCCCGTTTTACCCTTTGGGTACCGACCCTCAAAACCGGCCAAGCGCGAATCAGAATTCGCACATTTAGGGTTTCGAACCAACCGCAACATTAAGTTGGTTTGTTTTCGCGCCCCCTTCAGCTGTATGGGAGCCCCCTTAAAACATTTAAAATAAGTTTTGACTATTTTTATGGCTCTGGGCCACCAAGATGCTTATACTGTGAAAATTTCAAGAATGTAGCTCCAACCGTTTGGCTTAAAAACCTGTGGGACAGATCCGTTTGGATCCTTCGGGTACGAAACCCTAATAAACCCGTCGAATACTATTGGTTCTGTTAGGTGTAGACTTCGCGAATGATATTTTTTATTTATTAGGGTTCCGTACCCAAAGGGTAAAACGGGACCCTATTACTAAGACTCCGCTGTCCATTCGTCTGTCCGTCTGTCACCAGGCTGTATCTCATGAACCGTGGTAATTAGACAGTTGAAATTTTCACAGATGGTATATCTCTGTTGCCGCTATAACAACAAATATAATTTAAGGGGCTCCCATAAACAGACATGATCTTTTTTGCCGTTTTTATAGATAATGGTACGGAACTCTTCGTGCGCGAGTCCGACTCGTACTTGGCCGGTTTTTTATTTTCGCAAACTGAATCTACATAAAACATCAATACAATTATTGAATCTGCCCATAAAACTTCACGATAATTGTTTGAGAAAACCGACCTGTAGGCGACTTCCTGACTTGGCGGGCGGGATCAATACGTGACATTTTCTTCTTTGACGTAAACTTACTGACGTCGCAAAGATTTTCACTTGACGGAATACTGTAAGTATAAGGCGTTTTCCTGATTTGTCGGTGCGGAGGCAGTACGATATGAGAAAAGTGTCAAATGTCAGTGTCAGCTGTCAGTCGACGCGGTACCATTTTTTACTACGCCCCTACATTTAAATGAGTGCTTCCTGACTGGCGCGGGAAGCGCGGTTGCGGGACGATGCGAAGGCGGTACTGCTCCGCTTCTGCGCATGATATCACTACTGCGCAAACGTAATACTGACAGTATTATGTCAAGTGAGAATCTTTGCGACGTCAGTAAGTTTACGTCAAAGAAGAAAATGTCACATATCGATCCCGCCCCGCCAAGTCAGGAAGTCGCCTTTCATTTGGCAATAGTAATATCATGCGCAGAAGCGAAGCAGTACCGCCTTCGCATCGTCCCGCTACCGCGCATCCCGCGCCAGACAGGAAGCACTCATTTAAATGTAGGGGCGCCGTAAAAAATAGTACCGAGTCGTCTGACAGCTGACACTGACATTTGACACTTCTCATATCGTACTGCCTCCGCACCGACAAATCAGGAAGTCGCCGTCGAGGTGAACAATTTATAGAAGATTATTAATTAAGAGGCCTTACAAGTATTAAAAATTTTTGATCAAAAATGTTGACAAAAGTATTGATAATACCAATACAGTGATTAAAGGATGCGATGATTTTATTAAAGTTTTAGATAGTAACATTGCCCTTTTTGATTTTATTGTGTGTAGTAGAATTTAAGCGGAAAAAAGCTGTTTTTAGCTCAAAAATGGTCGATTTGGAGTGGTGTTTGAATCAATATTTCTGAATGAGAAACCCAAAAGATTCATTTAAAGTGTATGTCAATAGGTCGCAATAGTCCTGTTCTACATAGTAAATAATAGTAATGAACCTTTGCTGAATAAAAAACAGACGCAAAATGATATCCAAACGGCTAATCACCAACGGCGAAAAGGCTTCCTTTCGAACCCTCTAACAATACAAAAAAAAAAACAATACTTCCTTGTTACTTGTATAATAAAATCCTCAGGTAAGCGAAGATTGAATGAACTAGTACTTTCCCCTTATACCGCAGAGAACGAGAATAATGGGGTTTACTTTACGTTTCCTTGGCATTGTCAAGCACAAATCACGATTCAGTTTCAGCTAAAACCAATCTTCATTTGAAGCAATAAGATCCAATTTTGCGTCGTTAGTTGATGGAGATTAAGCGCTTTGAAAGATGATCGACTAACTAAACTTGACCTACAATTGGCAAATGAAACCTAGTTAAGTAATTTTCGTTGTAAGAGGGCTTACAAGTAAAAAAATGATTTCAAATTTTGACAAATGTATTGACCAATAAAGTGTTTACAGCAATTTAAAGGAAACGATGATTAGAATAATTAAGGGGTTAATTGATGAAAGAAGAGAAAGAGGAAGGCCGCGGATTAATTACATGGACCAAATAAAGAAAAAGATAGACGTCGTGTCGTATAGAGAGAAGTCAAGGAACTGGCGTTAAGCAGAACGGACTGGAGATAACTGCACCGATAAGAGTGAAACTCTTAAATAATAATGATGATGATGATTAGATAGTTAACGTTGCCCTTTTTTGCTTTATTGTGTGTAGTAGATTTTAAGCGAAAAAAAACAAACTCGAAAATGGTCGATTTGGAGTGCTGTTTGGAATAATATTTCTTAACGAAAAATCGAATAAATACTAAGAAATTGTCAAAATACTTATGTGTTAATTGAACAGAAAATGGCCTAAATAGATGAGCATTTTTTACCTGATAAGGACCCTTAATGACGTGAGTTTGTAAAACAAGAAGTTGTACGGCTGACCGTAATACTGATATTTGCCATTCAATCAAGGAAAGGAGAAAATAACCGGTCTGGGAAAATTGAAGATGTTTACACAAGTAAGTACTGTTCGTTTATTTCCAGACTTCGGTAAGTTTTATTGTTGTCTCGATATTACCTATTGGAAAAATAAGAGTTCTTCGAAATGCCGTACGAAATATTAAGAACATTTTCAGAAGTATGATTCTTGATTATAATTATGATCGTTTAACTGATTTATTATTATTTATTATTTACATGATTGCTTTAAATTCTAAGAAAATAAATATTGGTCTTCATTTTCCTGTATTGCCACAGCTGATATAACATGATGCTACTTTTCCCGATTCAAAAAAAGTGATACGAATATATATCAAGGCTAGACAAATCGGACCGATTAAGTGGAGTAGTATAGGCAGTTGTTTTTTTTAACGCGAATTTCCAGCGAATATAATGCTGGAGAGAAATATGTATATTATGTTTATATATGTGTTCCTATTGAATTGTGCAATAAAGATTATTTGTATTGTACTGTATAGTTATCCTTGGGTTGTATTTATAGGTATTAACGCTCCTTAAAGAAAAAAAAACAACTGAAAAATTGCTGTCTCTTCTAAACTAGGTACTACAAATGCTAAGTATTTTCATGGTTCATCCGTTTCTTACGAAAGGTACTTTTTAAGATAATTAACTATATATGAATATTTTATCATTCCGAAGATATAATCATACGTTTTGACGTGTGAATTTTATATTGATTAAAATCTCGCATTTTGCAAAAAATATAATTTTTATATAACACATGGTACACACGCACACCTCAGCTTCGGTTGAATCCGCTCAACCCTGGAGTACAAACTCTTGGAGTATTCCAGTGTTCAAGTTCAAACTGCCCGTGTGGTGTCGAAGGTTTTCCCAGAATCTTCAACCGCGCACTCCTATAGCTTTATTGGGACCGGCCTATGAAGCCATTGGTAAAAGAATAAACACATAGAACACATGTGTCGCGTACCAAAAATTCTTACGCAGCGATATTTGTGAACACACTACCTACATGTCTAATTGCCATATTGCGTGACCCTTGTAGATATCTAGATTCAAATATAAAGATTAAATTGCTTCCCAACTTCCCATACTACAATCCGTATATAGGTACGTTAATTACGTAGAAAAAATTAACTTATGTATTAATTCTAAATAATTAAGTTATAATGATTAATTGCTTATTAGAGCTAATGTAATGAACGAAATATATTTGATTCCCTCTTGATTGATTCTCTCTGTCCCTTATCACCGTTCCAATTCCATGTCCAGTTCTTTCACCGTGCAGGCTATTCGACTGTGGGATGCTGTCCCTACCGGTAACATGGTCATGTCATGTGTGCGTACACAGAGACAGCACCCGCCAGAGTGTATAGGGACTATTGCTGGTGGATGGAATCTAAATGAACCGGGTTATTAGGTGGAGATGATGGACTAACGCGTATTACAATATTTTGTGAGTTTTATTGATATCTGCATTGCAGTTTATCCCGCACCTACTACGATTATTCTCTGTTGACTGGTAGAGAATGCCATATGGCATTAAGTTCGCCTTTTGTACCAGATATTTGGTACTGTGCAATAAACTTTAAAATAAAATAAATAAATATTTCTAATTAAGTAAATAAATAAAAAATCAAACACCGACAAAAAATTACCGAATCAAGGGGATTGTATAGGTAATTTTGCTTAGTCCACGCACAGACAAACAAACATGCATAATTAAAAATACAGCATATATACCTATTCAAAACTGAATGATTATTTCCTTGTGTTATTAATTATTTACCAATCTTTTATTTAACAGAACCGTGAGGGTAATCTTCAGAAATCAGACAAGAGTCCACGGAATTATACTGCAATTAAATTCGCAGAGACAGCCAAGCTTCTAAAATACTAATTTCCAAGTTCGTAATTAAGTAATTCAGTGCAAGTAATTAAGTAGTTGAAAGAGTTAGTGTCACGTAAGTAACTGGGAATAATTAAAGTTTGTGACAATGGTGCTTCATCTTCAGACAAATAGATTTCGTTCAGGTGGATTTCGTCGTCCCAACGTGATACTACTACTATTTAGTTTTAGGAAATATAATGATATAATATGTATGTTAGTCTTTAAGGTATTTGTATTATGGGCCACAGATGCCTGAAATAAATGATTAAATATAAATAAAAATTAATATTTATCCTAAACGTAGTAAGGTGCAGCGGGGCAATCTAGACTGCGGGAAATTAAAACTAATCGAAAATATCTTCCGTGTTTTACAGCAGTCTATGCCGGGGTAGCGGAGAAGTGCTTTCACAATATCACTAAGATGGCACTGTAGATTGCCCCGCTGCACCTTAGATGAAAATGGCAGTTGATAATAAATGCACCTGAATGTCCTAATGACGCTCATACAAAGTTGCACGATTCCCTTGATGGTTCTAAGTATTTTACACGTAAGTAAGATTATTATTAGGCTAATGCTGCTTCGTGACTTAACGAGGCGGGTCCGGTATGTGGTATTTTGTTCTTTGATGTAAGCTTATGATGTCGTACTGATTATCTCATAGCAGTAGGTACGTAAAATCATGCGCACACCAACACTCGAACTACGCTTTCGCGCAACCCACGCCAGTCAGAAAGCACTCAAATGAGTGAATGTTTAAAGCTAGGTACAATCAGCAGCACAAGTACCTACGCGTTCGAGGAGATCAAATTGATCTAAACACATCTTTATTATCAGGCAATATTATAAGAGCGTGTGTAGGTGGTCATGCGCTCTCAACAGAGTGCATCCTTGGGAGCTCTGGCAATCTTGCCCTTCTTCAGGAACACAACACTAATATACCTGTATACGTACAGTAGAATTCGCTTATAACAACTACGCATATTATATCATTTGACCGCTTTTAACGACTGCTAAATCACCGACGTTAGGATTCATGCCAAACATTTTCAAAGAAAATCCGTCCGGTTTGTGCGACGTTCCGTCCCTTGACTGTCGCTGTATCCAGATTCTACTGTACTTGTACGTATTTATTATGAACCTCCAAGGCGTCTGTGTAACGCCAAGAAAAAGTTAGTAAATATCAACTCAAAAGATCGTCGCCGTAAAAGAGTGTCCCGGACTAGCTCCTCTTCAATTTATCGTAATCCCGGCGATGATCTAGATTTACTCTCGCGCACGTGCGAGCTCCGCGGGCTTAGTCCCGGATAGACGGGTTAATGGTCCAGCTTTAAAGAAAAAACAACTTTAAAAAGCACCATCTCCAGGGTCAGCGACCTTGGGGAATTTATATATTAAGTAGTTAAGTTTTTGTTTGTGTTGTTTGTTTTTGTTCCTCCTTTAAACAGCTAACCGTATGTATTTTTTAATTCTAGATTAACCCTTAACCACCTACGTGCGGTCTCTCAGACCTTCAGTATTTAAAAATGGTAATAATTTGACGTGACTGCGGAGTATCGACCTCTATGGCATTGTACCTTTCCCCGGGGGCCTCTCAGTGTCAGCCATGCCATCGACGCGATCGGACGTATGTTTTTTTAGATTTGGTGAGCATAAAACTTCCGTCGGCGGTCTCTGAGACCGCACACGTAGGTGTCTGCGTAGTATTTTTCGACGGTCTCCGAGACCGTACGTAGGTGAATATGTGTCTATTTTTCTTAATAATCTTTACTACACTTTGACAGACTTAAGGTTTCTTTTTCAGTAAAACATCATTCAGCTACCAGTAATTGAGTTACATGTCACTGCAGTTACATGTTATTGAAATTACAAGTAATTTGTAATTGAAATTTAAATAATTTGTAATTTTATTTCTCAACTAGACAGTGCCAAATAGGAACAAATTAACTTGCAGAGATTGTAAGGAAAAATTGTATGAAAGTTTTGTTTTAAGTCAATAAGAATATCGTAATTGTAATTGTTAATTGAAAATGCAATTAATATTAACTTGCAATTGGTAATTGAAATTACATTTCGTATTGGTGCTCGAACAAAATTATGCATTGACTGCCGTATAAAAATAGTAGTTTTGAAGGCTTGCAATTTTGTAGAAATAAACCGTTTTTTGAACCAAAAAATATTTTGGTGACTTGTTTGGTAGTCAAATATTAAGAAATAATGCTAATAATTTTCATATTTTGTTTCTGTATTTTGTTATATCATTTTCTAAGGTGGTAGTTTTTTAATAAAAAAATAGAATCTACTAAAATATCTTAAGATAAAAAAATATTTATATGTTTTTGTTTTAGTTATTGCTAATAAATTATTTAAAGTATTAACATTTTAATTATTAATATTAATTACCTGTAACCTAAATAAATTTAAATATTTTAGGTCTATAATTATCAAGTAGCGGTCTCCTAGACCGCACGTAGGTGGTTGTATCTCAGAAAAGCACATAGGTAGTTAAGGGTTAACTACAATTTTTTTTTTTTCAATTTCGACTTGTATGGTGGTTATGCTTCATGTAAACTTGACCACCCGTATACTTAGACATGCAACCGTGCCCCATATTTGAAACTGTTGGTTTGACCTGAACCTCTGGTCATTACTTGATTGGACAATTTTGGCATTCGCTAAATTCCCATCTTATGTAGTTCAAATCTGTAGGCTTACTTATTGTGAAAAAGTCCGTCCGGATGTGTTATCTTTTCAAAATAAAGCTGGAACTTTATCTTTATAAATATTTCAACTATAGTAGCTCTATGAAACAATGTAGTAATGATATATTATTTAAGTTTCTTATATACCTTAAATTGAGGTGTCTAATATAGAGTACTTATATTGTACTAGTTATTGCCCGCGACTTCGTCTGCGTGGAACTCTTTCATACTCATCGCTCTTTCATACAAACATCCACCCCCATAAGGGATGATTTCCGGGATAAAAAGTATCCTATGGCCTTCCCCGGGACTCAATCTACCTCCTTACTAAAGTTCATGTAAATCGGTTAAGAGGAATGCCTAGCTGCGATTTTCCCATACAAACGCTCTCGACTGTTTCCTCCCTGGTTTTTGAACCTAGAGCAATGATTTTTTCAAATAAGATCAATATCATCAATATCTATGCCGCTACGTTTTGTTTTTTTGGATATTTTTATTTTAAAGAAAGTTACAGCCCTCCAAAAATCGCAAAAACGGCTTAGTTGAATTGGCTCCATAAAAAGGCGCAGTATACAAATATGACAACAAATATCCAAAAAATCAAAACGTAGCGGCATAGATTAGTTCTTGCTCTTGCAGTTTCCAAAATTTTATAATGATTGGTTGCGTTTTGGATGAGGAAACAGTCGAGAACGAAACCTCGATTTTTCAGTTTTTTGCAAGGGAATTTTAGTCCGAGCTGCAGTTGTCCTTATCGCACGAATTCGTGGTGGAGTCAGTTTCTAAATATACGTACACAGAAGGAATAGGGATGGGCAACAGTCGTTGACATATATTGTCGATACGCTAGTGGTGAAAAATTATCGATAAATCATTATTACCAGAAAAGTTATTAATCACAGGAAGAACCCTGAGTCACAATGGAAGAATATTGAATAGAAAGGTGACCTGGGAACCCTTGTCTTTGATATAGGAATAAATGCTACTTAGTTAGTGGTAAAGTTATTTACGAATCATAGGTTTTTATAACCCACTAGCTTTTGCCCGCGACTTCGTCCGCGTAGAACTCGTGGCGATTAAGAGTAAGAAAAATGTCATGTAATAGAAATAAACCTATTTTTTTTATAGATCTACAATTAATATAATAAAAAAAAACTGACTTCAATGGGGGAGACCGGTGAAAGATGATTATACTTAGATGGTGCACTCTTAAATTCCATACAATGAAATAAAAATCTACATATTACCTATATAATGAAAAATAAAAAATAAAACCGACTTCAATCGGGGAGACCGGTGAAAGATTATTATACTTAGATGGTGCACTATTGGATTCCATACAATGAAATAAAAACCGGCCAAGTGCGAGTCGGACTTGCGCACGAAGGGTACCGTACCATTATCTATAAAAACGGCAATAAAAAAAATATGTTTGTTGTATGGGAGCCCCCTTAAATATTTATTCTATTCTGTTTTTTAGTATTTGTTGTTATAGCGGCAACAGAAATACATCATCTATGAAAATTTCAACTGTCTAACTATCACGGTTCTCGAGATATAGCCTGGTGACAGACGGAGAGCGGAGCATTAGTAATAGGGTCCTGTTTTATCCTTTGGGTACGGAACCCTAAAAATGGCTATAAGTATGTTTATAATGGTAGAAGAGTAAGTATACGCTCAATTCATCATGGAATCCAACACCAGAACTCAAGTTTGACAAAAATGTAAAAAACAAAAATATACGTGGTTGAAGAGTTCCATTCTGATCATCATATACATACAGTTCTACTTCATCAAATGTCAATTTATTTAAATGTACATGCCTGATTTGTTTGTTAAAATACTAAAATGTGTAATGTAACTTATGTATGCCTTTAACATTTGAGGAGTTCCCTCGATTATGGATCCCATCACCAGAACTCGAGCTTGACAAATGATTGTCTTGAAAATCTAACTTGCTTAACAAACACAGCAAAGAGGACAATTCGCCAAACGTGAACTATGCGTCGTTGAAGAGTTCTGTCCTGAACATCATCAGCAGTCCCACTTCATCAAATGTCACATTCTTGTATGAAAATGCTTGATTTGTTGATAAAAACACTAAAATCACTGTATGTTTGCCTATAAGATTTGAGGAGTTCCCTCGATTCCTCATGGATCCCATCATCAGATCTGCATTTTGATGAACCGAATTGAGAACCTCCTCTTTTGAAATCTTGAAATGGGTTCAAAAGAAACCCATACTATAAAAGAATCACACATTGCGCACGTGAACTTTCAACCCTCGCTTAAACCCTTTAGGGGATGAATTTAAAAAAAATGCCATAATCAATGTTTTTCACTATAACATAAGAAGCTTGTGACCGAAGTTTCAAACTTCTTACTTGAAAAACAACATTTTTGTCATACAAACTTTCATCCCTTTTTTGAACCCTTTAGGGGATGAATTTTTATACCAACCCTATATCATTTATCTTGTTTTTTAATAAGTAACCTTTGTACAAAGTTTCAAGTCTAAGACTTTCCAAATGAACGATTTCCATACAACGGTTCAACCCCTATTTCACCCCCTTAGGGGTTGAATTTCGAAAAATCCTTTCTTAGTACACGTCTACGTACCCTAAAGAATATATGTTCCAAATTTCATGGTTATATCTTCAGCGGTTTAGGCTGTGCACTGTCTGTCAATAGTTGTCTAAGTAACGCAAGTTTTATAATATGTATAGATAATATTATGGCAGGGCAGCCAAATAAATATACCACAATTTTAGCTAACCAAAAAAAAACCAATATTGTTATTTGTTCTTATTTCTGTTTATTATTTTGTTTAGATGTGTAAAATAAAGAGAGATATACATATTTTTATGCCAAGATAAAACGCTATTATTTTCAATATGATATTGCTAAGTATTTCAAGTTAAGAGTAAAAAAAAGTTAAGGCGTTATTTTATTTCATTTTCCTCTTAATATATTGACGTAAATAAACATTTATTATAAAAGCATTACATTAATTTACTTGGTAAGAAAAATAAAAAGCAAAAAGTTCTGTCAATCTCTGGATTTGAACCATGAACCTCTTGATTGCGTGTCAACCATGTTAACGTCTAAGCTAAAGTGGATTCATTTTAGTTGACGAAATGATTGTACAGTTTTCATAAAGTGCTCAAGGGGGGACTTTTTCTATGGTGCGATCTGTACCTACAGCCTAATTTATCGTATGCTGGGTCAGTAAGTAAATTCGCGGGCTCGCGTCTCGCGCCTGTGTGCGTGCGCTCACACATAGACAGCGCCCGCTCCCGCTCCCAGCAGCGCGACAGAAACATTATGTCAAAAATTCAAGATTTGAAAAGTTGGTCAGCTAGGCATTCCTCTTAAGCGGTTTAAGCGTGAAGAGGTAACAGACAGACAGACACACTTTCGCATTTATAATACCGTGAAATTGGCGATTCGCTCGCTTAATCAACAATACATTTATTATTCGTTGTATAATTTATATTGGATGTTTTACGTTTGATTCATATCAACGTAATATATACCTACGCCAATACACTTAAACATCAAATACGAAACTTTTACTCAATCAATTGAATATTTCCCAATGGGCCGAAACCGACGTAACTATTTTCAACTGTAACTATTTCACAAGGGTCAAATCCCTTTAGAATAGGTATTTATTTAATTGATCAAACTACTCTTAACATGCGGGAATTTCAATTTTGGTTTTGGATCTAAAAGCAGTGGGAAAGGACTTACATGATACTTGCCCTATGCCTAACCTTGTACCAAGGCAAGACAATACCAGCACGCCCGTGGAGGAGAAGTTAATCTAAATATCATAAATAAGTATCGACACTCTAAGGCGACTTCCTGATTAGTCGGTGCGGAGGCAGTACGATATGAGAAAAGTGTCAAATGTCAGTGTCAGCTGTCAGTCGCCTCAGTACCATTTTTTACTGCGCCCCTACATTTAAATGAGTGCTTCCTGACTGGCGCGGGATGCGCGGTAGTGGGACGATGCGAAGGCAGTACTGCTCCCCTTCTGCGCATGATATTACTACTGCGCAAAGGTAATACTGACAGTATTACGTCAAGTGAGAATCTTTGCGACGTCAGTAAGTTTACGTCAAAGAAGAAAATGTCACATATCGATCCCGCCCCGCCAAGTCAGGAAGTAGCGTTAGTGTTAATTCATGTAATTCAACGTTACCTGTACTGTATAATCTGGTTTTTGTTTTGTAAATGAGCTCTGGCTCACCATGCTGGAGTTAACAACGGGGATGGCAGAATAACAGCGTCTGTCAGCCTAAGTCACTAAGACCATCTTGGTCTTTAGGCCTTGTTGGCGCAGGCACAAGCTGAGCCATCTTCCCTTTTAGCTATTTGTATTGTACTACATTTTACGTTGTTACCATAATTGTTATGCGGGACTTATATCATGTCATGTACCAATGCATTTTAGTTGAATAAATGTCTTTATTATTATTATTACACTCGTGGCTCTTTGAGCTACCTCCATGGGTCAGCCGTATTTCCGAATTAGACCCCTGACCTGTATTGAACCTGTAATCACATTGTTCACGTTACAATAAGTACGTCACGGCACACCGAGCCTTTTCGAACTTTTCAGAGGCCGCTTTGATTAATAGTGGGGCGCTAAATATAATATACCAGGTTTTTATCACACGGAAATGAATCCACAGCAAAATAGGTCACAAGCGGGTCAGCGCGTGGAGCGAACACGATACCACGATAGGTGGCTACCTAGCCTTAGTGGAGATAATACGATGCTGTGTTTGTTCAACGATCCCCTTTCTCAGGTAATCAATCGACTGTATGAGTCGACAATTCGATTCGTTAAGTGAACCCCTGCAAGTTGTATCCCATTAAAAACTTAATTCACTGTTAATTTGTTAGTTATATTTAACGTATTGACATTTATCATAACCCATTAAATGCTTTAATATTTTTAGTCTTTGAATTTGATAATTTTCTAATTTTCTGATTAATCTTGAGGTTATTTTGGGCAATTTACATTTTTTACTTAAAAGTGTTACTTAAAGTGTGACGTATGAAACCTCTAACAGTTTTGTGACATACATAGGCTACCAAACTAAGAACGCCTCCGATTCACATTATAAACAGGCGTGCTGCCAATCCTATTTCGATTTGGGGATTCGATGTATTGGCAGCTGGATACTAAATGCAGGTCCCTCGCTCACAACACAGCGCATTATACTATACTGGTACACATATTTCATTGAGGGAAAAAGTAATTTATTTACAAACCAAATAAAACATTAATATTAACAAATAATTAACAAATGGAATATAAAACTAAAACTAACTACAATAACTAAAGCTAAAACTTAAAAGTACCTATCAAAATTTTGCGCCCTAGGTAGGGTGCCCATCACGCAGGCAGCGTTCTCGCGCTGGATTGCGATTGCAATTCTCTGCGCGAGAAAGCTGCCTGGGCGAGAGTCGCCCGTTGCCTGCCTCAGCCGTTTGCCGAGCGCCTTGTGTAGCATCTGTGCCCCCCTGTCCCAGGAACCAAGTGTCTCGACGCCAAAAGCGACGAAATCGAATTGGGCTGTATTTGGCTACCTTTTGACGCTGCCTGGCGTCCGCCGCCGCGCCAGGCACCCCTACTGGTCGATGGGAGGTAGGACGCCGTTAGCGTGTCGGCGCATGTGGCGTCCCACACCAGCGCACGGCCCATCTTCAAGGGTATCAGCGACATTCCATCAGGGCGCTTGCCGTCGCTCCGCACCATCTGGGGCTCCAGAGCAGCGGGAACGCCGGCACTGACGAGCGCCCTTCTTAGAATGTCGTTGAGGGTGGCGTGACGTATTTATTTATTATTTTTACTTAACAAACGGTGAAGTAAATATTTAAATTGTAGATAGACATAGATTACCGTAACCAATAAACTCACAAAGTCACAAATAAAAAAACAAGTGGCAACACTACACCAAACTACAAATACAAGCATTAACTAACAACAAAAACTACGTTTCGTTTATAACATTACAACAGAAACGTAACTTTAAAATACCTGTCATAACCAGCAATCGGAAACAGTAAATTTCAAAACCTGGCCAGTTGTAAAATATTCGCAAAATACGCATGTTATTGACACGCGCCGCATCGGGACAAAAAACGCGGAAAACAAACACGTCAGATTTCCAAAAAAGGCCTTTTGATCGTACCTATTCTTGTTGAAATGACAGCAAATCAATATTGGATTTTACTTCTTTTGGATGGCACTGTTAATTCGATTATATCTTATTTCGTAACTTAATCGGCCGTGATAAGCGAATCTTAGAAGTTTGAAATTATATAATTAAAGGTGAAATTTTGGATAGTACAGTCGCCTAAGATTAAAATTTTCCGAAACTCAAAATAAATCCTTAGTTCAGTTCAGTGAAATGGGCCCATTAAAAACCTATATTTACCTACCGACTTGAATCTAGAACACGGCTGTTAGTAGGCATTCTTAAAAATATACTTACCTACTAAAAAGTTAATGCTCAAACAAGTTCCCGACACTGATTGCGGGCATTAAATGAAGTCTTTTTTCCTTTTTATAAGTGTGATGAGTTTTTATCAGGCGCCTGCATTTAAAAGAGGCTTTTTATACCGCAGTCTGTAAGTCGACTACTCCAGGTATTCATTTATTCATAGCGAAGCTAGCAGCAAGCATCTTTGAAAAATACGGATAACTACTAAAGTACCTCGTTGCTTTACAATTGTAAGTCATGTTGGTGTCATTTACTCATGTTGATATGTACTACTGCTACAACAGTAGCGCCGTCTCTTTTACCCGCCCAGGTTTACTATCACGTATTTCGTTCATACCTATCTAATAAAACTTCTTTTAGACGTCATGGCTGTCAGATCTATTCGTTTTTGCCCCTTGTAATTTAAAATACAAGCGGAAACCCCACTATATGTAATTCTCATAAAAAAGAGCTTCCCTTTATATTCAAGTCTATTAAAACAGGCTCCCAGTTCTGTGAAATGGTGCACACTGAATTGAATTACAGAATTCCTCGGATTAAAATAAAATTCCCACGGACGACACTTTTATTGCATAACCAGATAACATTAAATATGTGGAAGTCACAAAGTACTAGTAAACTTTAACGTAAAAGGAATAAGACCGTATCTTTCGTAAGCCGTAAACAACTATTTCGCGTCTGCAGCTATGAAGTTATACGGCTGCGAACGTGACTCGATTGTAAAATAAACTTCTGTATGTTTTTGTTCACCCTTGGAGGCTTTTGCCAACGAAATACATATGATTTATTTCGCTCCCGTATTGAATTCGATTTTGGAAGTTCTGCTGACAATGACGCGGCATATTGAGAACTACGTTCACCTTTAGGAGCGAAACGTGAGACTGCAAATTCTGCTATAAGAATGGGACATAAAATCCGATGTGCGTCAGAGCAACGCATGGCGTATAGCCGTATATCGGCAGGAGGCTTCGTATAAAAATAGCACCATAAAATCGGATGGATGGCTGACACGCCCAAGGGATGCAAGCTAAGTTTGCGAGAAAAAAAAACAAGTGCGAAATCGTGAAAGATATGGAGTACATAAACTGACAATAAGCATCTAAAGAGCGTAAACTTACATGGAGCATAAAACAAAACAACGCCCTTCTGATTCCTGAAGGAAAACGTGGTAGTAAAGCATTTACTTTTAGGAAAAAATAATATTTAGGCACCCGGCGAGTAAATCTTTTGATATTAGTTATGTTCGCCGTTTGAAAAAAAGGAACTCTCGATTCGAACATATTAGAGAGTACGAAATTTTTTCGCTTTATTTTTGACATTCAGTTACGGTAGCTTTTAATCGAAACTAATATATTATAGTAAACGGTTAAACTCACCTATTAACTGTCACTCCGGGCGACATCTTTCGAAATCTTCGGGAGTTTTTCTTCAGGTTGAGCGCGTACGCGACGATTTCACAACGTATACAGTTTCAGTATGAGTCACGAAAGTTCGAACCTACTATGTTCAATATCGAATAATAATATAAATAAAAATACCGGCACAAATTTCAATTCAATTAAGTGCTTTTTTGATCGAACAAACAATATAACTTGATAACTTTCGTTATCAAAACCAATTGGCCATCGCTCAATAAAACCTGCCCATTTAATTGCATTTGCTCTTGTTTTTTTCGAATAATAGACTGTCCAAAATGGCGACTACATTAACACATTCAGCGCTTAGGAAACGATATCGGGTTCTCCGTTCGTAGACAGTTTTCGCTACAACGCAGAAAAACCATGTCATTAGCTACGAGCGTAGCGTAGTGAAGCCATCTACAGTATAGTAGTATTAGTAAACACATTAATGGCTCAAAACAAGTAGATAACAATATGATACAAAATAATCATAAAAGACATGTGTATCAAAGCGAACTTATCGCAGATATCCTTATATAGAAAATTAGAGGACATGCTATATAATGTCAGGCACACTGTACAACATCCTAAAAGTTGGTATAATTGTATGAATACACGTAATAAATACCATAGGAATGTACCGCTAAATAAATAAAATCCCTACAATATAACAAAGCGCTCAAGTATACTTACCACGATTTTTTAGAACTGCCCAGAAATTTTGGTGCGCTACGTAGCTTGTACAACTTGGTATATATAGGTACTGAAAGGAGACACTTAATCAGCCTACCAAAATATTCATCACATCAGTCTTGTTATTCGATGGCATTCACGGTCAAACTCTCAATAGGCTGAACACTTTTGTACAGGGTTCCTTTGATGTCGTGTTGTCGTGTGTATGTGAAGCCTGCCTACAAAGCTGATGACCCAGGGTTGAAACCCTCGGTCAGTCAGGCAGTCAGTGGTTGGGCGTTTTCGAAGTATTTAAGTCTCTATATCAACTCAATATGTTGTCGTCACCCAAAACGCAAGCCTTTTTGAGCTTTGTGTGTGTCTACTTCGATTTATGTTACATCTTCCCCTTTTATTTAGGTATGTATTATTCATATTTAATCAAAATTTTAATCACCAAAATGTATCATATCAGAGATGTCACATCACAAAACTCGCAAGAAAAACCGATGCTAGCTCTGTGCTCAAAAAGCAGGTCATATCGTAAATTCCAACACCACAGCGCACATGAAATTGACTCACCATATTCGGGGCATATGATGCAGAACGCCACAGCCAGGAAAAATCCAATCACCTCGCCGGCAAAACCCTGGACGGCCATTTTTTCCTCTTGCTTAACCCACGCTAGCTCGAACCGACATTTTTAATCTTTTTGTCCAATTTCAATGAATATTCGTTCTTTCTATTGTCCTGAGTACTATCGATTTTTCTGCCGACATCTTTCTTTATTCCAGTTTGAGTGGTCACATCTGAAAAAAAAAAGAAATTGGTTACACCTTTGCTGTGTAGGTGCCTATTCGTTGAAAAATTCTTAGTTCAGTCGTTTCAAATTATCGGTCGTTGACATGTATACTCGTATGGCAAGTTTGTAAATTTTCTATGAGATGACAACTGCCAGCGCCATATTTAACGTTAATCGGTCTGTAATCGTAATTTGATGCAACTAGCCTTCAATGGCCGCAATTTTAATCCCCGGTGATAGGAAATAGAGATTGTTTTGTTTTAGGTATCAATATAACAAGCCAAATTCATCTCTGTCCCAATTTGGAAAGATATAAGTTCAATTGAATTGATTTTGTTCTAGTATTATGTTCTCCTGCGTTGATGCGATTTCAATGGGCTCAGTACATTGAGTATTTATAGCTATATGTCATCATCTTCCCTAACATTTTCTTTCATTTCTGTGTCTTAGAGAAGCACGGGGTTCGCTTTGGCGTTTACTACCAAGATTTGGCGTAGGTACTAGTTTCACGAAATCAACTGCCATCTGACCTCCCAACCCCTATTATCGGCTCAAGAAGAGCAGGCACATTCACAAAATGCATGTTCAAATTGCATGTCTTGAAAAAAGGCCTGCATTTTTTTGTATTGTATTTTAGAAGTATAGTAACCAGACAAGTATAGATACTTGTCCGGTACAAGTACGATTTGAAATAGTAAAATGTGCGATGCATAATAGGCCCTCGTTGCGGAATACCAGTTTGATTTCTGGGCCAATTCTTACCTCGTGCATTACTATGAGATTTAAGAGGGGCTAGCATAACATGCATCTCGTCTCTACTCGCGTGCGAGATAGGCTACCTGTCACTGTCTGATTAATACTGTCAAAAAGTGACAGGTAGCTTATCTCGCGCGCGAGTAGATACGGAATGCATGTTGTGCTAGAGGGGCAGGCTTTCGTATAAATTTTCACTGTGACAAGGTATGAATTGGCCCAGAAATCTAATTGGTTGACTGTACCTACATTTTAATTTTAAACTCCGTATTTACTGTAACTGTTTTTATTGAGTAGTTTATTTCGTAATTCGAATCAAATGAGTCGGGTTACGAGCCTTTTAACTGAAACAGCTAGTAAACCACACGACATGGGGCGTTGTAAACACCTAGTAACGCTAATAAGTAGGTCATTGCACCCGAAACTCATATTCATGGTTGTTACAAAGAGCGAGTAAAGGCAGTGGGCAAAACTCCAAGTCTTTAGCCTATTGAAGGAACAATACTGCCAGCCAAGTATTTGTATTCACTTAACAATTCATATGTCTAGGTATATATAGGGTGACAAATCCCTGCTTTTGATTGAATAGAATAGAATAGATAAGTATTTATTTACCACGCATTATTACAAAGTACCTATACAATTAAGTGGAGAAACAATTGACAATACAATACAGTACAAATACTCTTTCTTGCACACCTCTAAAAGAACACGGTACAGAAAATTTGCCTTAAAGGCGATTTCCTGACTTGGCGGGGTGGGATCGACATGTGATATTTTCTTCTTTGACGTAAACTTACTGACGTCGCAAAGATTCCCACTTGTCAGAATACTGTCAGTATTACATTTGCGCAGTAGTAATATTATGCGCAGAAGCAGACCAGTACTGCCTTCGCATCGTCCCGCTACCGCGCATCCCGCGCCAGTCAGGAAGCGCTCATTTAAATGTCAGGGCACAGTAAAAAGTAGTACTGAGTAGACTGACAGTTGACACTGACATTTGACAGTTTTCTCATATCGTACCGCCTCCACACCGACAAATTAGGAAGTCGCCTTAGACAACAACAGACGATCTCATGACTAAAACGTTTTCTTCCAGACAACCTCCGATTTCAATGAAATTCGGTATGACGATAGGTTGAGTCCCGGGTAAGGGCACAATGATACTTTTTATCCCGGAAATCATCCCTTAAAGAGGTGGAAGTTTGAATGGAAGAGCCTGAAATAAAAGAATAGCAATTAAATTCTAACGCGACGAACGAGTTCTACGCGGTCAAAGTCGCGAGCAAAAGTTAATTCATGATATCAGTCCGAGGAGGCTTAAGTAGGTACCAACCAATAAAAGTCAACCAACAATTCGCTTTCTTTTAATGCAAATCATCCTCCTAGCGTTATCCCAGTACAGTTGCATCCTGAAGGAAGTCTGGGGTCCGCTACCTAATCCCAAGATTTGGCGTAGGCACTTGTTTTTACGAAAGCGACTGCCATCTGACCTTCCAACCCCGAAGGGGAACTAGACCTTATTGGGATTAGGCTTTGTCAAGATAGTGGGCAACTTGACTGTTAGAAGTTCTCAAGCCGTCCGAAGGCCTCCAACTTGGCTTAACGACTGCTGCCGTAGACAGCAACCGGGATCAACGGCTTAACGTGCCTTCCAAAGTACGGGAGCGCTCAGTTAGTAACCAGAGCGGTCACCCATCCAAGTCCTGACCGCTGCCCACGTTGCTTAACCTTAGATACCGCAAGTAGTACGCAGGCGCAGCTGGGCCACGAGCGCTCCCTCTTCTTTTAATGTAAATATAGGTACTATTTCTTTCTTTAACGTTTACCAAGTATTTCTTTCCCTATGTTACATTCTTCGTCGAGTAACAATATTTCTGTTATTATAAGCACTTACAAATCCCTTCTTTTCAAACTACCAAAATGATACCCACGTGTAACCATTTAACCCTACTTCGCTGCACGTGCCACAAAAGCGGCCGCATAATTATTTGTTTGCTCATGTTACTGTAAGTAACCTGAAAAGGACGACACGTATTGTGGAATGGCCGACACAGGGGTATTGTGCAAAGGCTTTCGACACAGAAATTGTATTGTGAGCGGACGTTATGCTCGCCGCGGGTGTTGCTTCTGTTTACAGTGTGCCCGTCGCTATTCTTTGTCGTGTCACCTACTTAACTGAAGCGGCTGCACCTTTTGCTTTTTTTGTTTAAGTATTTACTTGTATTTCCTCTTTGTTTGTGGTGAATTAGGATTCCAGGTATGCAGCAAAATGGCAAAAGAGAATGTCGGTGAATTTCATAATATCTTTACATACATATAGTTACGGATTTAGTTTATATCTATATTTTCATTGCATACTGTAATGTATCCAAGAATATTGAAATTCATTCATGTTGCACACAAGTATATATTTCTTTCATACCAGGAACACCTCAATTTAAGAAATAAATATACGTCTACTCTTACACTGAGATTTCTTATTTTAGATGAGTATTTACATCTAGATAGATAAATAATTGTTTGCATTGTTGATAGGGTAGCGAACTCAATAATTTAATACTAATGGATGTCAACGAATTACTTATTACAAATTACATATTTTGCGCAAATACGAGTATATGTTGATATTCAAGCCAGTATCTACGCAGTTTTGAAACACGAGCTCTCGCGATGCCTTGTTACGATTTAGTGTTAGTGTGTTAAATGATTATAGTGTTAATGATTAGTGTGTTAAATGATTACTAATCATTAAGTAGTGTGTTAAATTATGAGTTTGTTTAATGGTTAAGGCCGTGTATTACCACTTTTGAGTTTTTAAAAACCATCTGAGACATAGAATATAGTCTCTTAAAATCTAAAAAAAATATATGTGTTACATAAGGATATTGTCTAGTCAAAATCGCAGTCAGTTACATGACCTGATGAATTTCACTCGTTAGAAAAAAATCGCGAAGTTACCCCTTTTTGGAATGTTTTTTCAATACTACGGCTATATTACTGATATTTAACATTTAATTTTTGTACTCAATTAAAGATCGTAAATAGTTATAGACAAATTCGCAGGGTTTGCTTTGATAAAATGATTGGCTTAATGACTATAGCTAAATATTTACAAAACTGCGCGCAGAGCTTGCGTAGAGAGCGGGATGGTCAATTGTAAACTCACGCGTGTTAGAGCGGAACATTTGCGTTGGGGATACCTCCCCTTAAGGTGTTAAATGATTAGTGAGTTAAATGATTAGTGTGTTAAATGCGCTGGCGTCGCAAGCGCTCATTTCAGTTTGAAACTGCCGAGTGATTTTTGTGTAAAATACATACAAAGTTCATAGCACTCAATCTTTCAATGATACAATACAATACGTATACCAATACTCTTTATTGCACAACCTCAACATCTCAACAATAATGCAAAAAAAGGAGTAGAGGCAAATAACAGACGGCAATAAATGATATTCTTACCTTTGAATTATTTCAATGATATTCTTATCACGAAGAAAGTTAACATGTTTATTTTATTTTGGCCTTCTATGTTACCAATTTAACTAATCTAAATGAAGTAATAAAGGACAAAGAAATAAAAACTGGGGCTTGTGATTACTCAAAGGAAGAATAAATCCTATCATTCCTTTGCCATGCAATCTTTTTTCCAATTTGGCTGAATGTTAATGCAGGAATTTTTTTCTTTGTTTTGAACCTGTGCCTGTCTTACATTATTTGAGCGTAGTAGGACCATCACGGTAAAAAAAATAAAAATACGGTACCTAAACCCGACTTATATAAACTTAATTAAAACCATTTACAGCAACAGTACAGCCGACCGACGTTAAACTGCAGTCTTCCGGACCGTCGTTCCCAATACAGCGAGGAGTTAAACAGGGCGACCGGCTACCTATCTCCGAAAATATTCACCAGCACCCTTGAAGAAGTTTTTAAGAGCCTATTAGTTTCTCGGGGAGAGAGAGGAATAGTCGTTGGTGATAGGAGGTTATCAAACCTCCGATTCGCCGATGATATCGTTCTCTTTGCCTCTTCAGCAGCCGAGCTTCAGTTAATGCTTAAACATCTGAGCGTGGCAAGCCTTCAAGTTGGACTAAAAATCAACCGCACAAAAACTCAGGTTATGACCAACAGCACGAAACGTAGGGCCAGTTAGTTTATTTCAGCAACAGGCAAGACAAGGAAGTCGAGCGCCGCCCTGAATACCAAGAGAACACTCCTCATTGCGTTATAGTACATCAAGTATTGTAGTACATCACTAGGTACTAATACTAATTATTTATAAATGACGTGTAAATTGATTTTACAAATAAAATATTATCATTATACTTGAGGCCATGGGCAGCAGCATAACGCTCGCACACCACCAACAACTTCCTCAATGCACTAATGGAAGGGCTCAGCAGCACCATGTCGTCCGCATAATAACTTTAAATATATCACTTGAAAACTTACTAATTTTACTCTTAGATTGAGTGTCAATCACTAAGTTATCAGGAGAGATGGTTATCCTCCACAAATAGAAAATTAAAATTCAATTTATCAGGAATTCTCAGTTCTTTGTGACAGAATTCTGGAGACTTCAAAACCTTGACACATAAAATGTTGAGCACTCAGATCCTTCAATCCAGCTCGGCTATTTATCATTTCCGCGCCATATAAACAGACCATAAAATCAAGTTTTGTACGAGTATCTAGACATAAAATGTTTTACGTTGCGTCAGCAATGGTTTTCCAACTACGCGTTGTTCCTACAGGATGTGTGTTAGGTAAAGATGTAATATCAGTTAAGTATACATCCTTGTCCTCCTCCGTGTCTTTATCTTTTACTCCAATATCGGAATGTTTTCGTAATTTCTTAGAACCGTTCCATTACTACATTTTTTACTTACTTGATGGCTTTCTGTGTTATTGGCTTGTTCGAATAAATTGGGTTAGACAATAACTTTTTTCACAGTAACATGGATTTTTATATTCCTAATGGCAGTAATTATGAAGTATTCAGTATTCAGTGCTTTATTTGCTCAAAACATGGTACAATTAGGTAGATGAATGAGTACATGGATCTACATAAAAAAAAAATTGTCATGATGTTTTATAAATTGTATTATTCTATGATTAAGTCCATGTGCGAGTCGTGTATAGGTATCGTTAGGGGATTATTTCCGGGCTAAAATATCTCCGTGCCTGTAATCCTGAATCTGTAAGTACAGCGGTTTAAGCGTGAAGAGGTAACAGACAGAGTAACTTTCACATTCATAATAAGTAGGTACAGCCCATTCTCGGGACCGACCCAGGTGGGGAGGCCTAGCTGTGTTTCTTGCTGAACTCTTCTCAGACTCGGTTTAGTGAACCAGCGACAAAACTCCCAATAGTTCGATTGCACTGATTCGGTTGAAGCCGCTCAACCAATCTCACTGGAGCGCAAACTCTTAGAGTATTCCAGTGTTTAAACCGCACGCGTGGTCTTGTGGGAGTTTTCCCCAGGATTTTTCTCAGGCCACTCTCCAACCGCGCACTCCTATCGCTTTATTGGGCCCGGCCTATAAAGCCAGAGTCAGGTTAAAAAAACGTTTTTGGGAGCTGTTATGACCTTACCAATAGCACAACATATACGTACGAAACATTAAAGTGCAAAGAAGGCGATAGTTTTCTAAGTTTCTTCTCAAAACAGTTACGGAGAAGCTATATAGCGATCAACATAATACCGGATAAGGTCGGTGAGGATGGATTTAATTAAGTGTACGAACACTGTCAAAAGCAGCCGTTTCAAGAAACCACTCGGAACTCTTGTTAACTGGCCAACCGTCAACCTATTAACTGCTAGGAACTCCATAAGATTAAACCTGTCACGTCTACCCACAAAACTGGCGAAGATTTAAGACGACGGCCGCCAAGTTACAAAACTCATTTGCATTATAACACGGTAAGTTGAGCTGATGTAAAAACTTTACGATCCCGCAGCACTAAGTGAATTTATGGCGGCAATATCTTTGCCTTAAATGCAGTTATTGTTGTGGTTTTTTCTCGGTAATTTCCTGCAGTTAAGCATGCTGCTGCAGCTACGCTATTTCGCATTCACTTCGCCTCACCACTCGACTCTAGTATTATATCTTGACGCTGGGATTCGTTATCATTATCCTCCTTCCCCTAATAATGTGTTCCCAGTGTAACCTAAAGGGACCTGGCACCTTATCCCACGATATGGCGACTTTTGAACCAATAACTAGAACTTGTCGGCATTAGACAATATTTTCACTTTACCGAAAAGCCACCGTTAAATAATGATTTTTTCGTAAATATGTTTTTTTTTGCTAATATTATGATTATTTTATGATTTCAACATTGAAGATCGCGTGGTTTTCCTCTGGGCTCAAGTGGATTATTTCGCCGGGGTTCATCATAATAACATGTAATGTGAGGTTTAATTTTAACTGTTTCGTTCAGTGAAGCGTTGAGTAAAATACCAGTTTTGAAGCTGATTCGCTTTTCCACGGAATGCGCGCACGTTTAATTCCAGGAATGTTTGTTTACGTCCCTTTTGTTTACGTATTAAATATTACAGAGTAATGTATACAATTATGAAGTAAATGCAATACATTCAGAAAATCTGCTCGTTTGTGAAGTACTTTTTGACTCAAGTTAGTAGTATTTAGTTTAGTAGTATTTTTTCGGAATACCTATATAATTTCTTTTGACTCCTAATCCCAAAATATGGAGTAGGAACTAGTTTTATGAAAGCGACTGCCATCTGACCTTCCGACACAGAGGAAAAACTATACCTTGTTGGGATTACATCGGTTTCTTTTCGATGTTTTCCTTCACTGAAAAGCCGGTGTTAAATATCAATTTATATCACGTAAGGTCAACCAATTTGATTTCTGGGCCACTTCATTCCTTGTCACATTGAAATTAATATTAAGATCTCTAACGGCTTTCACATTGATTCTTACTGCGACAAGGTACGAAGTGGCAAAGAAATCAAATTGGTTGACTGTAACCACATAAGATTTTTGAAAACCCCAGTTATACGAACCGGAGTTCAAAACACTTTAATATTAACATTATAAAATTAAAACATTTCAATTTCATTCAAATCCATGTGACTGTATAAAAGTCAACATTCCCATGAAACCAAATGTTAAAAGCATACAAAATGAAATTAAGTCGTAATCGCTCGCTAGAGACGGCGCCAAAAGCTCAACGTAACGACGTAATAATGAAAGTCTTGTACGTTACATTATAATATGTATGTTCTTAATAAAGAGTCAGGTTGGGGCTTACATGTCTACGCGGTTATTGTTATTGTCGTACGGTGTTAATTATGTATACGTTGTACAATAATTTGGGTTCATGTTTGACACGAGATAAGGGCTCAATCTGGAACATGTGAAACATGTGTGGCGAAGAAGTATGTTGGTAGAAGTATGTCACCTGAATACACCATGGCATTATAATTATAGAACATAATTGGGTATTTGACACAGTATATTAAAATGTATAATATCACAATAAATTGTAAATTTTACCAAAATCATGAAAAAAATTAAAACAACAAAAAACCGTTTTTTTATCGGCCAAAACTCAAAAGGTATCAATAAGGTAGGTATATATAGAATGCTTATATTAAAATGAAGAATAAATTGTATGGAAATTATGTACCTAACGGTATTAGTTCACGTCTAAAACAGCAAAATACTTATTTTTCACATGACACGTTTGGTTGAACAAATAAGTAAATAATTAATTTGTCATTTATTGTAAAAAAAATATTTGATAGGTAGTAAGGTAACGGAGCCACGATTCCACCTAACACATAGGTGCATATTTGAAATTAGATGAATTAACTCCTCGTATAATATCGAATAATCTATTCCTAGAATCGATGCTATTCAGACGCTTATCCTATCAAAATAATGCCAACGCGATTTTTACGGCGAAATTCACAAGCTTCGGTAATTCCAGAGATCTGAGGTTGACGGAACGTACAGCCTTGGCCAAAAGTGTTGAGCACTCACACGTTTTCCATATGAAAGTTAAACTTTCAATCCAGCATTTCATATCCTTTTATTAAAGAAAATAAATATCTTTCAAAAACTACCTACTTTCGTTGACTTTAAAGATAATTGCACGGATAAAAATGCAATTTGTCCTTTTATTGCAAACCCGTCTATTTTTAGTCTTCAGTTAGCAATAGCTACTACGAAATGATATTATCTAATGTTCTCTAATAGTTACAAAGGAAAATAAGGGGTGCTCAACACTTTTGGCCAAGGCTGTAGATCCTCTTTGTAGCCGGTAGTAATCAGAAAATGGCGCCGCCGTCGAGATAACTTTACTAATTACTCTTTATTAATATTAAAGTAAGCGTTCCAGCGCTTGACACTTTTAATCATAATTTATTACAATATATTTCGATGGGATCGATCGGTGTCAATCTTGGAGATCAAAGTGTTTAACATTGTCAGTTAATATAAACTGTTTCCATTGACATTGTTTATAATTTACTAGTGACTTTGACTACCTTATTAAACAATTAAAACTGTAGGGAGTGTAACAGCCTCATAATCATTAGGAAAGTAACGTACCCAGAAAAACAATGATGCGAGCGCTCAAGCGTCGGAAACCCTGGTATTTAGGGGAATTGTTATAACGAGGGTGGCAGAGGTTTATAACATTAATTGCTATATTGTATCTCAAATTCCCGTAGGTCGGTTTGCAGTCTAATTAAGTGTAGAGGACTCGTATTACACCATTGTAATTTAAAGAGAAAAATAAACGCATTTGTATTTGTATTTTGTATTTGTAATACGCACGTATTGCCAATGTCCCATATAATGTAGTTGAGAGTTGAGACAGAATGACGTCTCAGGCTGCGTGCGAGATCATGGTTCATTTCGTATTTCTCTATCGAATTTTAATCATTCTGACGTATTTATTGGTAGGTGTAGGTCGTTATCATGGATGAAACATCATAGTGAGTTTCATCCATGACGATTTCGACCGTAGACGTCCCAATTTTGGTCACAGGCCTCAGTCATGGATGAGAGGTCGCGGGCATTAGTCCCCTCGCGTCCCAGTGCGGGATGGGAATTAAGTTATATGTAAGTATAACTAGCAAAAATGTAGAATGTTTTAAAAATAATAATTGCTACTTTGCTCAAACCAAGAAAGTCTCATACCCATAAATACTCCAACGTTCTGGTGTATAATACTAAAGTAAAAAATGTGATTGTTAGTGATTTAAGATCGCCTGAAGGTCGATTACGTAACGTTTTAAAACCCAAGTTAGGATCATCTAAATGTCAATAAGTATTTCATAATAAAATCAACATTTCGATTGACCTTCGTTTGACATGTTACATTACCCTGCTGAGTGCTGAGGTGAAATTTTATTTCGACTCGTTTTTACTTCAAAGTTTACCATAAAACATTTTCCTTTGTTCCTATCGTCGATGTGAATCGACGCGTGCGTGACATGTCACGTTCCTTAATAAACCAATTTGATGTCACTCCGCCGTGATGCCTGCCTTATATTTCATACGAAGGATTATTTGATATCGCGAGTGAGTACGGCGCCGCATCAAAGAACGATTCGGCACGCATTTTGGAAGTAAGTACAGTCAAGTTCATTCATTATTATTATTCTTTTGTGATAAGGTCCTAGTGTATTGTGTTATAAGGTTATTATATTAGTGAACGTGACTGTACCTACTAACCCCCTTATTCATAATCGTTCAAAAGACTTTAGTTAAATTCCCTATCCATATAGACACACTATGTTTTAATTTTATCATGGTGTCAAATACCCAAAAACCTCTAAAGAACGTTGGTCGTTATCTGTTACTTTTAAAACGTACAATAAGTGAGAAATAAACATATTTATTTCGATACAAAAAAAACTACTAACATAAACTTATAATAAACTTAAAAATAGACTTTAAAAATAAACTTAAATATAAACTTAATAATAGACTTATAAATAAAATATGTGCCCCAGGGTCACCTTCGTGGGTTATGGTGCCCAGAAGGCTGGCAGCGTTACCCCTTTGGATGGCCAGACTTAATCTCTGGCCGAAGTAGCTGCCAGCCCTCTGGTCACCCGAGGCATCTGTGAGGCGCTGGGAGATTTCTTTATATATGTGTTGCGCTGGGCCCCCATGGACCCAAAGTTTCAACACCAAACGGCGCAAATATATGTAGCCCTCACCGATATTCCCACCGACGAATTGTATTTTTAAGGTGGGACGCTTTCCATACAAAACGTATTTTGACATTCGCAGGCTAACGGCGTGATATTTTAAGAAACTTATGTAACATACGCTTACCTATATCGCGCATATGCTTACCTATTTTTGAATGAGACAAAATATAGTGTATTTGTATATACATATATCAAAGATTCACCTTCACAAACTTTCTAGTGATTTTTCACACCTATTCACATTCCTTATTATAATTTGAAATGGCACATTTTGAAGCATTTCTATATTGTGTCGGGGCAAATGGATTCAATTGGAAATGAAATATTAAATAGCGTGACGGCGTCGAGTGTTTCCGCAGCTGGGAATATTTAAATAGAATTGATAATTAGGTCATTAGTTTTGTTTTATTAGCTTGGCATTTCAGCGCGTAAATGAGCGACATAAAATATTTACACCCAAGAGCAAAAAATGCGTACATCTTGTACGGAAATTGAATACTAAGTGATTTGTTTTACTAAGGCGACTTCCTGACTTGGCGGTGCGGGATCGATATGTGACATTTTCTTCTTTGACGTAAACTTACTGACGTCGCAAAGATTCCCTTTTGACGGAATACTGTCAGTATTACATTTGTGCAGTAGTAATATTATGCGCAGAAGCGGACCGTGTGTGTGCGTGTGCATGTGTGCGTGCGTGCGTGCGTGCTTGCGTGCGTGCGCGCGTTCGTACGTGTGTGTGTGTGTGTGTGTGTGTGTGTGTGTGTGTGTGTGTGTGTGTGAGCATGTGTCCTTTCTTAAGTTTAGTTTTTTTTTGTCCTTCAGTTTATAGCAAAGGTTAACTCAATTAGGCATTTTCTAAACTAGTAAACCTTATCCTTAGGCGATAAGAATAATGTTTACTCCAAAACAAGCCCTTTTAATGTGTAATGGTTGAGTCCGGCCTTATTGTGCATTTTAGCGCTATTATTCAGAAAAGTTTATCAAAGTATTTTATGTCACACCTGGCCAAAAAGTGACCATTATCGCACGCTCCGCGCGCGAAAAAACCCACTTCCTGACCAGGGGGTGACATACAATTTTGTACTTACCACGGGCGATAGTAAAGAAAGCCTCAGATCGCATATTTATCGCCCTTGCCTTCGGCTCGGGCGTAAAATACCTGCGATCTGAGACATTCTTTGTTTTATCGCCCTTGGTAAGTAATGTACTATTATTTAAATGGCATAAAATTCGTTTTATTTTTCACTTTGTCATTGGTGCACCAGAGAAAAGGACCAAAACCACAACGAAACACATGTTAGTTAATAGAAAGAATAAAGAAATTACAATTTTCTGACCTACCCCATTGAGTGGGTTATCGTTGTTTAGAACTCATTGAGTTGATACATACCCTATTTTTTGTTTAAAAAATATTAGAAAACAAAGGAATAAGAATCTACCAAAGTCAGATTTTTTTTTACAAAATTTTGTTCGTTTTTAGGATTCCGTACCCGAAGGGTCAAACGGAACCATTGGTGACGCCCAGATGTCCGTCCGTCGTCTGTCACACAGGTTTTCCAGCCAAACGGTTGCAGCTACAGACTTCAAATTTACATAGTATAAGCATCTTGTTGGCCCAAAGCCATACAAATAGTTAAAACTTATTTTTAAATGTTTTTAAGGGGGGCTCCCATACAGCTAAAGGGGGGCCCGAAATTTTTTTTTTATCCTACCCTATTGAATGGGTTATCGTTGTTTAGAGCTCATTGGGTAGATACTTGCTATATTTTTAATTAAAAAAATATTGGAAAAAAAGGAATGAGAAACCACCAAAGTCAGCTTTTTTTACGAAATTTTGTTCCGAAGAATTTTTTAACTTCCCAAATACCTATAAACTTCGAATTTGGTAATAATGTTTGTTATTACGTATATTTTACCAACAAATACTAATATATTGATAAATTAGGTTTTTTTTCTTTGAAATTTCCTTATTTTTCCTATAAAAACCAACTTAACTTTGCGGTCGGTTCGGAACCCTAAATGTCCGAGTCGCACTTGGCCGGTTTTTTTACCTATGCTTTATTAGTAAATCACCGTCAAGCCTATTCTGGTTAAAAATAGTCTTTCTAACATGCACATTTAATTTGTAACAAAGTCATCCACCTTTTAGAACCTAACCTAAGAAGGCTTATACTATTATTGTCTGTTAGGTTTTATAATTAGGTACGAGGTCTTCTGCCATGAGCATCACTGGTGGGATCAAAAGCTCATAATTTTTCAGGATGGGCAGCCAACGTGTAAAAGGAGTGATAAACATATTTATAGGGCATCGAATGGGTCTTTAAGAATCCCGTTGCAAATTAATTAATTAGGTACATTCAACATTACCAAGGCATAATAACCGGCAGCGTTCCTAAAACAATGTTAGGATCTCATTACAATAAAACATTTCCATGTTTATTTTACGCTCATACTAAAGCAACTCTGAGATTACTTCGGGAAAGAGCAACTGAAATGGCAGCCATTATTCAAGGAAAGCTTATTTTCTGTTTCGAAGAAGTTAGAGAAAAATACTTTAGGTTTGATGCAAATCGATGAGTACAATTAAGAACAGTGAACATTATATTATCTTATGAACATTGTCGGTAAGAGATCGATTACTTATAATATCTATTTACATACTCAAATAATTAAAAAAAGTGTTTTAGTTAAATATCATTATCATATAGACCCTATCGAAGCTGAAACACCGTAATCTAGTATAAAATATTAACACCGTGATCTTATAATCAATCGATAACAATTGTTTAAATTCTGAAAATACAAAAATAAAACAAATTCTATTTACCTTTACGATCATTGTTTAGATTCTAAATAGACGAAAATAAAAGCTATTCTATTTACCTTGGTGATTCACCCTCGTCGTAAAATAGCTACCGATTTCACAATTGTTCGAGAACTGAATATTTTTCGTCTCTAAAACCTTCTAAATTCGCGAGTTACATTGATGCAGAATAAGCAAAATAACCTTGTTAATCAGAGATGCCAAAGAAACGAGATTAAGCGAACGACACGGTGTAGAGAACATTTTGTTTTATATTATTTTCGAGCGTCGGTCGAGCAAAATGTACTATGAAATGACGGAGTGCTTTTTTTCCTGAGTTCATTCGCTGCTTTGAGCTTAGTTACACATAAAAACAATGAGATGCATAGATAAGAGAGAGCTTTGCGCTTTAATACAATTTAAGATTGTTGTTTCTACGTCGCTATTTTGTAGAATAATGCTTGCTCGTAACCGCTGCCGCTGCTATTGTATTTCCCAACTCAGATTGGGTTACTTTGCTAGAGAATCAGAAATTCTACTGATAAATGAAATATGATATTGGTGACATGACTTTTTTCTATGAGATATCAATATGATAGTTACTCGTATCATTTAAATAACCAATATTAAATAGGTATTCAAGATAGTCTTTAGTCATCAGGTATCAACATTTTAAGGAGTTTTATTTGGAGAAAGAATAATTCCGCATTTATGTAACGTAAGTACTAAACTTGTTTTTGCCCGCGACTTAGTCTGCGTAAGCTTTCACACCTTATATTCCTTCGAGGGATAGTTTTCGGGATAAAAAAAGCAATATGTTAATCTAGGCTACAAACTCATTGTATACCAAGTTGTATTAATAATTCGTTCAGGCGTTTTTGCGTGATTGAGTAGTTAAACCCAAACATCTAAACATCCAAAAAGGCTAGTATTCAAACGTCTAAACTTTGGCATTTATAATATTAGTAGGATAATGACCAATTTGGTGATTATTGTTATGTTAGTTTTACCTTTATGTTTGTCATCTAGTTTAAGACAGGTTCTATTTTGGTCCATTCATGATTGATTCGGCCTTTAAAAATGTTAGTTATAAAATTTCACCCTGTAGTTTATTACATGCTAGTTTCTTCCCGCGACTTCGTTCGCGTGGAACTCGTTCATCGCGATATAATTTAATTGCTATTACTTTTATATCAGCGCTAACATAGTTATCGCTCTTCCATACAAACTTCCATTCCCTTAATGGATGATTTCCTGGATAAAAAGTATCCTATGTCCTTCCCCGGGACTCAAACTATCTCCATGCCAAATTTCATCTAAATCGTTTCAGCGGTTTAAGCGCGAAGAGGTATAGTGCGCGCCATCCACGACGCCGCGCCCCTCCACAGCGAATCTCATACTAATTTGTGCGCAGTTGTACGGCTTGGACTGTGGAGGGGCGCACCCTCATGGATGGCGCGCACTATAACAGACAGACAGACAGACACACTTTTGCATTTATAATATTAGTATGGATAGTATGGATACTCACGAGTGAAAATAACGGGCACACTTTCTATGGAAATTCAATACAAATTGTACCCCTTATTTTTGCTCGTGATTGTAGATACCCTTTCCTTATTGATAAATAATGACAAAGTCATTATTTCCTTACGAGACAACAAATCAAACCAAATAGCAGTGGAAATGGTGTGTTATTGCACTTCGAAGCAACATGAGCCGTTTAATGATTTATAATCGTCTAGTTAGCTAGAAATTGGTCCCCGAACAGCCACAATACAGAACTACCCCAAATTTAGAGCAATTAATATAAATTACTTAGATTTACAATCCCTTTGGTGGCTACATTGTTGTTAATTCCTTCAAAACATAAAGAATGGTTCCGGTTTGGGGTTTTCTACATCGATTTTAACGGCTCCGTCACTAATTAATTCAGTTAATAGTTAAATACTATGATGATGTATTTAAAGAAGGCGCCTTTTATCTTGTATCTATATTATACTGTCATGATTTATAATATTTTGAATTAAAAATGATAGCCGACCTGTCTATGAATATTTTAAGAGTGCAGTATGAAGCAGCTAACATAATCATATAAAAGGCATATGTCGTACTTATTGGTCATGTCATATATCATGTTAATATGAGTGCAACACTAAGATGTTGATAATTGACAATTGTCCTAGCAACACCAGACTTTCCTTGAACAATTGTACGCGATTGGTGCAAATGGACCAGCGGGAGTGTTGCACGATTCTGATTGGTGCTGAGTTTTGACAGCTCGGTACGACCAATCAGAGATGAATATTTTCCCGCCATTTAACATGGCGGGTAGTAGGGGGTTTTCAGTGGATCGGGCATTCTGGTGACGACCGTCGAGCTGAACGGCAAAACTAGTAAAAGGAGAAGAAATTCATTACATATCAGAAGTGTCCAAAACCTCCCCACATGGTGGATGTACTGAACAGTGCATGTAAGTACTATTTCAATTATACGATTGCGTATATAGATAGGATTCCATTCCAATATCGATCGAATTCCATTCCATATTACTTTGAATTTGGTTTCGACTGACCGGGTGATGAAAAAGTTTTTTTTGTACATTCGTACTTATATATATAAGAAAGCATGATATAAATAATCGTATCAATCTTTGTCTTAATCGATCTTAAAACATATTCGAACTCGGTGTTCAAGTTCAATAACGTAAATTCATAGTGAATATTGAATCCTTTGTTCTTTCTGTTTTTCTGAATACCTCCATAATAAATATAAAAAAAAAAATAGTAAAAAGGTTAATGTAGATTGCATTAAATTTATCCGTACGTACATAATTCATTTATAGTTTAGTGTATCTAAACGTACATTGTTGTCTCTGTACAATAAATAATGGTAGTGTAAATTATAATTTAAGAAAAAGGTGGAGTGTCGCGGTGTGTCATAAATATGAAATTATGAGATGATTGCATTGCATCCTGGGTGGCTATTCATAACGCATTCATACCTCTTTCCTGAAATGGACGAGTATTAACCTGACCTTCGTTTCTGTTCGTAGCTGTTACGAATATCGGGGTCAGGATATACTAGTCGAGAGCGTTGAGGTGAACCGGACAAGGTTATGAGCGTGCGTCTGGGCTTGTGTGAGGACGTTAGAGTACGTCTGGGCTTTTGTATGAGGACGTGAGCGTGCGTCTGGGCTTGTGTGAGGACGTGAGCGTGCGTCTGGGCTTTTGTATGAGGACGTGAGAGTACGTCTGGGCTTTTGTATGAGGACGTGAGCGTGCGTCTGGGCTTGTGTGAGGACGTGAGAGTACGTCTGGGCTTTTGTATGAGAACGTGAGCGTGCGTCTGGGCTTGTGTGAGGACGTGAGCGTGCGTCTGGGCTTGTATGAGGACGTGAGAGTACGTCTGGGCTTTTATGAGGACGTGAGCGTACATCTGGGTTGTATGAAGACGTCAAAGTGTGCTTGGACTTGGTGTGCAGAGGTGAGAGTGCCACACGTCCAGACTTAAGCACATACTGAATCTTGATTGGAACGTGAATCTGTGGTTCGATATTTCAAAGCGAAACGATTGTATTATTATTATTATTTTTTACGTCTAAACTTGAGACACAGATCGCATAATTATGAACGTTGAGATTGTCCGAAGTCCATGAGTTTGAAGTCTAATTAAAAGATCGGACTAAAGTTATTTTAAAGTTTTCTTACCAAAGTTATAGAAGTTGTTAACGAACGATTGTCTGTCTGAGATATCAAAAAATATATATATTAATTTAGCAATTATATGGATATGGATATGAATATGAATATTGATGTGAATATTGATGTGAATATTGATGTGAATATTGATGTGAATATTGATGTGAATATTAATGTGAATATTAATGTGAATATTAATGTAAATATTAATGTAAATATTAATGTGAATATTAATGTGAATATTAATGTGAATATTAATGTGAATATTAATGTGAATATTAATGTGAATATTAATGTGAATATTAATGTGAATATTAATGTGAATATTAATGTGAATATTAATGTGAATATTAATGTGAATATTAATGTGAATATTAATATGAATTTGAATATCCTTGTTTCTGAAATTAGATTATACATTTATTTACTCTACATGATATGGATTTACGTATGACGGTTTAAAAAAAAAAGTCATAGACCTGAACCTTAGCATTTTATAAACTTTACGTTTTGTGAGTATTTTACTTATCTGAGTATAAATAAGGGAACTTATACGTGGTTATTTTTGTTTTAGATGATGGCAGATTCAATAAACTCCAGTACTGGGCGTCTTCGGTTGGCTGTGAGGAGAAACCGAATTATAAGTATGTCCAGTGAGAGCTCCGATGACGATATACCTCCAATCATATCAAGGAAACGCCCCCGTTTCGAAGCTTCGGATAATGATGAGCAGAGCAATAGTTCGCGAGATAGTAGAAAACGCAAACGAGATGTTTCGAATGATAGTCGACTCCCCAACTCGAAGCGTCGTCGATCGCGAGGATCAAGTAGCAACGTCAATGTTGACGATTTGGTTGAAGCACTTAACAGCAAGAATAAACATACCATCAGTTCGCATCAGATGTTGAACGCCTTGCCAGAGTTTGATCCTGATAATAAAAGCCAAAATATTGAAATGTGGCTGCACAAAGTGAACGAGTACGCGCGCATATACAAATGGGATAATATTCAAACATCTCACTATGCGACGCAAAAATTGATCGGTACAGCCAAGAAATGGTTTTATTCTTTACCGAGTTTAGACTTTACATGGTCAGATTGGCAAGTAAAACTACGTCGTGCTTTTCCAGTGGATGACAACTTTGCTCTTATGTTGGAAGAAATGTTTGCTCGAAAAACTAAAGCTGACGAGAGCTTGCGCACATACTTCTATGACAAGTTGATGCTATTGAATAGATGCGGAATTACTGGGAAAAAAGCCGTAGATTGCCTTATTCACGGCATATCGGACATGTCAATGAGAAATAGTGCGCAGGCACTTAAATGCGTAGAGCCTGAAGACTTGTTACAATATTTTGTAATTCAGCAGCCAGAGACAAAAGCATTTTCGTTCACACAAAAGAAACGAGGCTACGCCGAAGGAATGGAACGTAGGATGTTTCGGAAGATACGTTGTTTTAGCTGTGGCGCCGAGGGACACATGTCAAACAAATGTCCCCAGAAGAAAGAAAATTTAAACAGCAAGCCCCTGATTTGTTTTAATTGTAAAGAAGAGGGACATCGATTTAGTGATTGTCCAAAGATCGTAATAAGATGTAAATCTTGCAGTAAGATCGGCCACGATGAACAAAACTGTCGATTTCCCTTTTCAAACGGCAAGAATAAAATGAAAAACGAAAAAGTGTTAAACATTGATAGTTCTAATACTAATCAAAAATTTATTAAGGAAATTGATGTTAACAATAAATCATTACAAGCTTACATTGACTTTGGTAGCGACTGTTCCCTTATTAAGCTGAGCGAAGCAGAAAAATTAAATTTAGATAAAATATTTTCTGATCTACCTGTGATCAGGGGATTTGGTAATTTTCATGTGACACCCTTGTATAAATCTCAAGTCACTGTTCAGATTGATGAAGTACATGCTGATGTTATAGTTCAAGTAGTACCAGATAAATATTTACACGTACCAGTCCTGATAGGTCAGAATTTCACGGAGTTGTCAAACGTAACAGTAGTTAAGGACAGCAAAAGCTTGCTCTTCTTTAATAACCCTGCAATAGAATCTGAGTTAGGATTGAGTTCGAGTACTATTAAGCTGATGAACAGTGACAATATTACTCTGACTGGAATTCACATTTTACCAGTATATAGCAATGAACCTTACACTGGGGATGTGTATGTGGAAGGACAATTGAGACCAGTTCCTGGCAAGGAGTATCGAGTACTCCAGGGCGCATATAAATTCAGAGATGGTAAAGGAGAAATACTGGTATCCAGCCTTACAAACATACCTGTATCTTTGAAAAAGGGTACTTTGATGAGTAGAGCTTTTCCGTTCAAGGAGGTCAATACGGTCGATGTTAGACGAATTATTGGAAATCCAGATGAAACTTTAACCCCGATTAATATAAACGACATCCGAGTAGGCCCCAATATAAATAATGAGACCTTGGTTAAATTACATAAATTACTGCAAAAATATCGCGAATGCTTTGCGTGTTCATTAGATGAAATTGGTTGTGCCCCCAAGGAATTTGAAATGAAAATAGAATTAAAGGACGATAAACCGATTGTCTATCGACCATATAGGCTTTCTTATTCCGAAAGAGCAAAGGTCAGGGAAGCAATCTCGGATCTCCTTAGTAATGACATAATTAGGGAATCAAGTTCGGACTATGCTAGTCCAATATTAATGGTTAAAAAAAAAAATGGAGACCAGAGATTATGCGTTGATTATAGATCATTAAATGCAAAGACTGTTAAGAACAGGTATCCACTTCCAATCATTGAAGATCAAATAGGGAATCTTAGTGGAAACAAATTTTTCACCACACTGGATATGGCATCAGGCTATTATCAAGTCCCACTTTCTGAAGAGAGCAAGCACCTAACAGCATTCGTTACCCCGGACGGCCACTACGAATTTAATCGCATGCCGTTCGGGTTAGCTAACGCACCTGCTGTGTTTCAGAAGCTGGTTAATAAAATGTTGGGCCCAAGTCGGTTTGAGTCCGTGCTTGCATACATGGATGACTTGCTTATTCCGACTGCATCCTTAGAGGAGGGATTTGAAAAACTTGAAGAGGTGCTAAAATTAATAAAGGAATACGGCCTTACCTTGAAACTTTCAAAATGCTGTTTCTTTTCCACAGAAATTGAGTATCTTGGATATGAAGTTTCCGAAGAAGGTATCAAACCAAGTCGACACAAAACTATTGCAATCGAACAATTTCCGACCCCTACAAATATCCATGAAACAAGGCAATTTCTTGGATTAGCTAGCTATTTCAGGAAATTCGTAAAGGGTTTTGGTGAGATTGCACGACCCTTGACAGCACTTTTAAAGAAAGGTACTGAATGGAGATGGACCGGCACAGAAGCAAAAGCTTTTTCAAAGTTAAAAGAGATACTGTGCAGTAGACCGGTATTAGCCCTTTACAACCCTAAATTTAAGACCGAGTTACACACAGACGCAAGTTCTCTGGGAATAGGAGGAATACTCATGCAATGGCAAGATGGCAGTAATGAACTCAAGCCGGTAGCGTATTTTAGCCGACAAACCTCACCCGAGGAAAAAGTATACCATTCATACGAACTGGAAACATTAGCTGTGGTTTGCTCACTCAAGAAATTTAGGACATATTTATTGGGCATGCCATTTAAAATTTTCACAGACTGTCAGTCTTTACGTCTGACTTTGAGCAAGAAAGATCTCATACCTAGAATAGCGCGTTGGCTCTTACAAATGGGAGAATATGATTATGAAATTGAATACCGTCCAGGTTCGCGCTTGGCCCACGTTGATGCGTTAAGCCGAAACCCCGTTGAAAGTCCTAACGATGACTGTGCTCCTGAAAATGTAATTTCGGTCCTCCGTATCGAGCAAAACGATTGGTTAGTTACACTGCAATTAGGAGATCCAGAAGTTAGTCACATCATTAAAACATTAAAACCTGACATTGATGAAGAGTACAAAAATATAAAGAAACATTATGTAGTTAAGAATGGTGTACTTTATCGGAAAATGGAAGACAATGAAAATAATAATTTGAAGCTGGTTATACCTAAAGGAGCAAGGTGGCAAATTTGTCGTCTCAACCACGATGAAATGGGACATTTTGGAGTGAACAAGACTCTCGAACGTATAAAAAGTCAATACTGGTTCCCCAAAATGGCTCGTTTCGTAAAAAAATACGTTAGTGCCTGTCTGGAATGCGCGTACAACAAGGGCAACAGCAATAAACAAGGTCATATTTATCCCATTGAAAAGGTGAGCGTTCCGTTTCAAACGGTTCACATCGACCACCTCGGGCCTTTTGTCAAAAGTAAACGACAAAATGTTTATATCTTAACTGTGGTCGATGGTTTTTCAAAGTACGTTTTCGTGAGACCAGTGAAGAATACTAAAAGTAGCACCACAATAAAAGTTTTGGAAAACATATTCCAAGACTTCGGCATACCTGAACGAATTATATCAGATAGAGGAACAGCGTTTACATCAGGTCAGTTTAAGCAATTTTGCGCTGAGAAGAAAATCAAACATGTTCTTAACGCTGTTGCCTGTCCACGTGCCAATGGTCAAGCAGAACGCTTTAACCAAACAATTTTGAAAGCTCTAGCGGCACAAAGTTCACTTCAAAATGAAAAAGACTGGGATTTAGCTGTTCCAAAAGTGCAGTTCGGAATTAACAGTACAGTCAACGCCACAACAGGAAAAACACCTTCAGAGGTACTTTTTGGAGTAAGATTAAAAGGAATGCCAGATAGCATGTTTAGAGAACTTTGTGACGAGGCAAACCAACGTAAGGAAATACATGAAGTAAGGAGAGAAGCCAAGGATATGATTGATGTAAAACAAAATGAAATGAAAAGGTTACATAACTCGAAAACAAAGCCCGCGAACAAATACAAAGTTGGAGAATTGGTTAAAATTACCAAAGTTTCATTCACAGAGAATCCAGGTCAGAGTAAGAAACTTTTACCTAAATTCATAGGCCCTTACAAAGTAAATAAGATATTGGGTAATGATAGGTATGAAATTATTAATGTTCCAGGGTTCAAAAAGTCAAAGAAGTATTGTTCTGTTGTATCAGCTGACCGAATGAGACCATGGATTCACATAAATACCCTTAATGTTATCAGTGACGATAATAGTTCTGACTCAGATTCTAGTTAGGTAAATATCGGAGATATATAAGTCTGTTTTTCTTTTAGTTTGTTATGATTATCTTTTAGTTTGTTATGATCACAGTATATTGCACTTGTAGTATACAATATATTTACTTACAATTGTATACGTTACTCTCATATTTTACTGTAGTAGATATAGATAACGCAGTTACTGTTACTAACGGTTAATCCACTACTACGTTATTAGTGAGTCTTAGTTTTAGTTACGAAGATCTATAAAAAGAATGGCTTATGTCATGATTATCAGTCATGATAAATAATAATTAATTGATTAAGAATGGCCTATGTCATGATGATCAGTCATGATAAATAATAATTAATTGATTACTGTAATGAATGTTAAATTAATTATGAGTAAATTAAAGACATCTGACTGTATTACTGGTTACTTGTTGTTCTTCTGTTAGTTACTGTCATGGGTAATAAATAATTAAAAAGTAAATGTTTGAAGTGGAATCTTATTTTATTACCGTTAACATTTATTGCACCCTAATGAAACCGTACAGCATATTATATGACTTAATATATATATGTATATATAAATATATACATGCAACACACATGGGTAAACATTCCCTATTTCATTTCCTCTCTTTTATTTACTTTTATATATACGTGCGCCGGAGTCTGCACGTTGTCTGATGGCCGAATGTCATGATTTATAATATTTTGAATTAAAAATGATAGCCGACCTGTCTATGAATATTTTAAGAGTGCAGTATGAAGCAGCTAACATAATCATATAAAAGGCATATGTCGTACTTATTGGTCATGTCATTTATCATGTTAATATGAGTGCAACACTAAGATGTTGATAATTGACAATTGTCCTAGCAACACCAGACTTTCCTTGAACAATTGTACGCGATTGGTGCAAATGGACCAGCGGGAGTGTTGCACGATTCTGATTGGTGCTGAGTTTTGACAGCTCGGTACGACCAATCAGAGATGAATATTTTCCCGCCATTTAACATGGCGGGTAGTAGGGGGTTTTCAGTGGATCGGGCATTCTGGTGACGACCGTCGAGCTGAACGGCAAAACTAGTAAAAGGAGAAGAAATTCATTACAATACTTAGGAGAAAAAAGAAACTCATAACAACATACGAGGAAACAGGATAAAATATGCAAATTTCCATCGCGTGATCCTACTATTTTTAGTCTCCGGATAAAAGTGTACCGGTACCTGTCCCGCTTAGAGATTTTAAATGTATTTATACTTTACCGTGAGCCTTTGATGTTAATCTTGCAGAGCTGGGATTCACGGAAAAGCAATCATTTATGTATGTTTAGAAATAAGTATGTGTACCAATAAAATCCTTAGTAAATAAATGAGATGTTATAGGTGGTTTCAGATTGCAGTGGAATACAGAAAATTGTGTTGCAGTGTTAGACGCGAGGCCGTCGTGGCTAGACCTCATGATTAAGGACCACGTATTGTATAATACTCAATACAGAAAGTAAATAAAACGAAGAAAAGTTTTTATATGAATTCCAGCTCTATGAAAACGCTAAAATTAATTTCATAGACGTTTATGTATACATCTGACCACGAATGTTTAAAAAATGCTGATTGTAACTCGCATCACTTGTATGTATTAGAAAAGCAAATCATCAAGTATTCACTATCAATCCCCCAACCAAAGACGCGGGGCTTCACGTTTTATCTAAGGCTTCAGGTGGATGCGAGACAGGATGAAAAGTGACCCATTTCTGTCAATGTACGGTCCGCAAGTGTCGCGCACTCAGTCAGTCTTATAGCGAGACATTTACAAATTGCGTTACCGGGGGATAAAACCTGTTTTTGCGGATGCAGGTTCTTGTGGCGGAAAATTCGCACCATCTCGGACGATTTAGACTAGTCTGAAATGAAGACATGTCTTTTTAAAAGGTTTGTGTGCCTTTTGAAACAAATTCAGTCTTAATTTAGGTATAATTTACAAATGACAAGTGTAATTGAAATGATTGATTACGGAGTATAACTGCTTTTAACCTGGTAGTTTAATGATGAAAAAGAGAATTGCGCAACATTAGATATCATAACCTTTACCGAAAAAATTACGAAGATCAGTATTATTGAAAATTAAGTTTGCGGAAATTTTATCCTGGTAAATACCAGCGTAGTTTTGCAAGTTCAAATTCAAATCGAGTTTCAAACGAACAAAATTAACGAATATTCCAAATTTAAAATCAATCTTTCGAGATTACAACAGCATTAAACAAATTAGTACCGTTATAGATTTGTTCAATTCAATTTAATGAATCAGATATAAAATAACAACAAACTTTTTTTTTCTGTTTTAGTTATTAATAAGATAATAAGAATAAAAGTAGATTTAACATCCTATAGACTATAAAACGACGACACGGAACTGGAATTTTGTACAATAAATTGCTAGTAAAATATATTGTAGAATAATACTGACCTACTTATAATCACTAGAACAACTTTCTTCATAGCCAGAAGGGGTAGTAATAAAACACAGTAAAGTAATAAAACAAGGATTAATAACTGTCGGAACTTTTTTGTGACCTTTCAAAGTCTGCGGGTAACATTGCTAGTATATATTTACATATCTAAACCTAATAAAAATCCATTCTATAAGATCAAAAATATAAATCATTATCTATAGTTGCTTAAGAATTTATTAGCCATTATAAACAAAAACTGTACTAAGATATGCGCATTAATATAAGAATGCATCGTTTGGTACGAGGTAAGTACAAGCTTGCAGGTTGCTGTCCTAAGCAAGATTGAAATTTAAAATAGTATACGTGTTGTAAAATGTGATAATACCCGAGTTTTTAATATCCCAGATTATGAGCTTAAAAGAGAAGTTATATGAGCCAAGTTACGAGCTGTTAACAAACATTTTACGTACAGTACCGAGAGTTTACTCCCTGCTGAGCGTCATTTTATACTTATAATCTTGTGACATAATTCACCTGGACTAGTCAGGGAAGAGTACGATGTTTTATTCATAAACTGATAATCGTAAACTCACTTCTCATTATAATAAAGGTTGGTTTGCGTAATATCAAATTATTTAATGCTTATTTATTTAATAATCGTATTTGAATTAACTATTCAAGTCAAATTACCAAATTGCGTCTATCCACGCCAGCAGAAACGTACCTATTTAATATCTAGAATGTTTTAAATGTATAACAAACAAATGAAGGCAGAAGAAAATCATTTATTACACGAAAACACGCCTTTTGTACTTGCATTTTTAAATAACGTCTCTTGCAACCTGTACGTGATATTTAGGGATAAACTATGAAAGGATTAGAGCTGAACAGACAGGCCGCTTGGAACCGGTCAACCAATCTCACTGTAGCGCAGATTCTTAGAATATTCCAGTGTTTAAACCGCCCGCGTGGTCATGTCGGAGTTTGCCCTTGAATTTTCCTCATGCCTCTCTTCAACCGCGCACTCCTATCGCTATTGGGTCCGGCCTATAAAGCCACATCCAGATTTAAAAAAAAGACAGGCCGCTATTGAAATCGTTTTGGCTATCGGTACCAGCGTCGCTGTGTCAACTCATCTCATAGCAAATATGTAACAGTCGGAAGGGCTTCTTGAGCGCTTGTGAAGGCTTGTACCCTTTACCCAAATCCACTTTAGAGGTTTCTTTTTAAAACTATCATACAATGTTTCCTTTAAGTCTGTTTAGGTGAGTAGCTAGGTTTGTGTTACATTCCCTTTGCATTAGTTTGAAGGTGGAGTTTGTCTTGGATTTGTACCCACTTAGTTTCAAGTAGCTGGATTTGAGTAGGTATGTGTAAACTTGGAATAAAGTTGAGTTCTAGTTATTATCGAAAAATAATTCATAAAATTCCTTAATCCTCTTGCGTAGGAGGGGTATTGTAATATAAAGGCTATTGTGTATGTAGTCGAAAAAGGAAATTACTTTATTCGCACAATCTTTTTATGAATTCTTTATTCTTCGTAGTCTAAAATTGGTGCTCAGACAAGTTATTCTAGCAGCTTAGTTTTGTAGTTCAAACTATATCTTGTCACCTATTTTAATATTCGGAATATTATTTATAGTGAAATAATGAAAAACTATATCATACCAAAACACATAACATTAACATTTAGATAAGAATAATGAAAATATTGTAAAAAAACCAGGAATATTATTTTCGTCCCAAGTTTAATCTAAGCAAGTGCTAAAAGTATCAGGTTCATAACACAACTACCTAAGACGGTAACAATACTTTCATAAAACTAATATAATACTTTGTCCTCGAAGCAAACACTTCTGAGAATATGAGCGTCGTGGCGTAATGTGAGAAAGTTATTAACTAGTTCGCTGTTGGAGCCAATGAGCCGTGGAAAAGGTAAATAAGAAACAAGTCGAGGAAAAACTAGGATAAGGCATTTATGTAGAAAACTTACGAATATCGTCAAATAAAAACGGGAAAGGACTTTATTTAACTAATAAATGTTACCAACCAAAAACTAAACAAATATTGTATAAGTATCTATACAAGTGTTGTGGGTAGGCCTACAAATACTTAATAAAACAGTTGCCATTCAACCTTCTTTCATTTAACACAACATGGTGGCAGCGGTGGTAAAAATAGAGTCAAGCTCTGAGCTCGGTGGAAGGATGCTCATAAGAGTCATAAGGCTGGCCGCATTGCCGCGCTGAACAGCAATCCTGATGCGCTGAGCAAGATACGCACCAGACTTCTTGTGACCTGTGGCGTCCACAAATAAATGAGTTAAATCATAGCGGGTTGTAGTTTGTTATTGTTTAAAGAAAATGAAATACGATTTTCTACGAGTGTTGAAACCCATCTTGATAGAAAGTTCTTATAGCAAAATTCTAGATGAAGTTATAGGATGAGTAAAATAAATACGTAGGTCACTCGGTAAGTCTTGTCGTTCCCCTTTAAAATGTTACCGTTTCTCGAAGTTTTTACCGTCACTTACTACACACTTATGCATACGCTCAAACCTGTCATCAAACCACTGCTTCCATTTCTCTTCTGAGATGGAAGCACAACATTTGTTCCAGGCAGCTAAAATCTCGTCATCTGAGGAAAACTTGCTCCGTTCTATTATTTTTCCCATGTGGGAAGAGTGCGAAGGCACTTGGCGCTAGATCGGGACTGTAAGGAGGATGATTTAACAGTGTGATACCGGAAGACTTCAGAAAATCTACGGATCACTACGGGCGCGAAGAGCAGGTCATGATGCAACAGCCACTTGTGTAGTTGACATTTTGGTCGCAATTCTCGAAGCTTGCTAAAAAGTGTTAATTTAAAAACAAATGTGATTCAGCGGTCTTCGACAAATTATTTTATTAACAGTGGTTATTGTTTTGGGCGTAGTCACTTCGCTGGGCCAGCCCGGACGCGGATCGTCCTCCAATTCAAAAATGTCTCTTTCAAATTGTTTATACCATCATTTCATAATCCTGAGGGATGGAGCAGTATCACTCAATATATGTTTCATTACTTCGTGGCACTGTTGACGAGAGAGCTCACGACGAAAATTATAGTAAATTATCGCGCGCATTTAAGAATTCGTGAGAGACGCCATACTCGCACATTTATTCTTTGTTTACTCGTTAATGCTTAGGCAGCTACTGACAAGTTTTGACATAAGAAAACGAATGTTTATGTACTATACGTAGAAACAGAAACGAAGCGTTTAGCCTTTGATATTGTGTCGAACGACAATACTTACCGAGTGACCTACGTATCATTGTTATAAATAAAAATTTAGTTATCACACAAAAAATATAAAATAAGATATTATTTACAAATAAGGAATACAAAGGTATAAAAAGCTGATACCTTAATTTGGTTTATCATCAGACAAAGGTTTACATAATTTTGAATGCTCAAAGAATCACTGGAAGAATTATAATGGTCTATAAACAGATTTATCATTTTCTTTTCCAAGAAACTCCCTGATCACCCGATCTCAGAAACGTCGGTCCGGAGGCGAGCAATAAGGAAGATATTTATGCCGGTCTTTTTAATGACAAACTCCTAAGTGATCAGATTCCATCCCCCTTACTTACATAACTCAGTTACTTGGACTGGAGTTAACGAACCATCTCGATCTTGCTACGAGATTTCATAAAATCAGTTGTATGGACGAAGTTGCTCCATAGCTTAGATAACTCACGTGGTTCACTTCTATTTTCAAACTAATCCTCTTATTGGATAGGTTTGACCCAGATTTAGTCGTGTCGGCTAGTTTACAGAGCCGAATGCGTTGTAATCTATACGTAACAGGGTAACTTTGCTTTTATTGAATCTATAAAGTCAAAGTGTTCGATGTGGAAAAGTCTACGTTTTTATTCAAATACTAGTGGCCCGCCCCGGCTTCGCACGGGTAGTCTAGTTTTGCTACCAAATTTTTTGAATTTTGAAATAAATTATAGCCTATGTCCTATTCTGATGTCTAAGCTACAATACTGGAAAGTTTCATAGAGATCAGTCCAGTAGTTTTTGAGATTAAACGGAACGTACATCCATACATCCGCACAAACTTTCACGTTTAAAATATTATTAGGAATAGGAATAGGATTAGGATATATGGATTAGGATATTAGGATTAGGATATTAGGATACCATAATTTCTTTATTTTGTCTCGGAAGCGGAAAGCATTGGGTTTTCCTTACTCCAAATACACGGGCACTCTTAATTCTGATATAAAAAGGAGTCCTCAGTGTCTAAGTCCAAATAAATCCAGCATTTGAATGGACAGTTACATGATGGTAGCCTAAAAAAATATGTATAATTGGAGACATCTTTCATTCTATAATATTAGAATCAACCAGGCACATCTAGGTATTATTCTGAGCAGAAAAACCAAAAAGTTCAAAACAATGACCAAACAAGAAAACGTTTTATTACGGAAACGCACGTTTGAACGAAAAAGCCCATTAGACAGTTATAATATTTATTCAGCCACTTCCAACCTTTTATATTGTACAACAGAAGTCACTGCATCTAGAACTGACGCACTTATTAACTAAATTACTAGTCGATAAACGCTATTATAGCGTAAGTGATTTTCTCAATGATAACGACATTACCATATAATCGAAATTATGTTTTTTTATTATTATTAACTATGACATATGTATATTTGGGATTGTATTTAATTATTTTATTATTTATGACAAGAATTAATGAGTATTATTTGATTGATTATTTTAATAATGACATGTAATTTCGCAAGCCGTAAGGCTCATCATAGTTGTACTGGATATAAATATTTAGGAACAAAATATTAAACGGTAGATTATTAACCTTGATTGCTATTTCCACATGGTTACAGTAAAGTTGAAAACAAAATTTTGTTTTTTTTTTTTCGGCACACAGTTGTCCTGTATTTTATTACTCTTTTGGAGAAGTATTAATAACTATTTTTTTAAACAAAAAAAAAATATATAAATAAAAAAGGCAAAAAATATCCTGTCAAACCAAAAATGCTAAAACTATGACGGCTCAATTATCTTGATGCTACCCCTGAATCCGCATTGACGGATGTGATATGATCTCGTGATGTCAAGATCCATTACTTGAGGGTCCTAACTTTAGATCAAAGTTTCTCCGAATTGAATGAATACATGGATGCTCTAAGGAATCGTCGTTTTAAATATTTGCTCCTGTTACAGGCCACACCTTGTATAATACCTTTATTTACCTATGTTGACGTATAAATGAATTGAATTGAATGATTGAGATTTTTAAACCAATAAACAATCATGAATTATGAAATGCATTAAAGTTGAAAATTTACTCTCCAAGGAATGAAATCAGGGGAGGGAAATCAGTACGGACCAACCCAAAAGAAATACTGCTCCTAATGAGATTAGACCAGTTTCTTCATTATGTTTTCCTTCACCAAAAAGAAACTGATAAAGCTTAACAAAATTACAGTAATTGATTTTTTAGTGAAATAAAATATAGTTAAAATAAATGAACACCAAGTTGATTGAATACCCAGCAGTATAATGTCCAGGAATGAGTTGTATGAAACTGAATCATGAAGCACGAAATGATGTCACAAAATCTTTCAATTAACTAAAAGTAGCCATTAGGAGTAATTACTAATCAGTGATAATGGATGTCCCGTTTCCGTTTTCTGCTATATCACGGGCTGGTAATTTTGCAATTATTTAGTTTAGCTAGCGCCCAATGAATAAATGTTTCTATATATATCTATACAATACAATACAATACAAATACTCTTTATTGCATAACCTCAACAAAAGTAACACAACATAACAGTACATAATGACAATGAGTAGGAGCATACAACAGGCGGTCTTATCGCTAATAAGCGATCTCTTGCAGACAACCTTAGGGTAGCGGAGATCAAATCATAGAATAACAATTCACAGTAAGTGATGCATAGATATTAGTATATGGAATATACAAAAAATTACAACAGATTAACACTAAGTGAATTTGTTCTTTGACTTTTTTTATTTTTCCTATTAAAATCGACTAAATTATGCGGTTGGTTGAGAACCCTGAATGTGCGAACGCACTTAGCCGGTTTTTTACTTTAACTATTTATAGTAGTTTGCCTACACCACGAGGAATGAGTGTTATTAATAAATACTCAAAATTGCGCGTCATGACTGTCTTGTGTTTTCCTCACAACCTGAAGCATGTGACGTCATCGCCCTCATGTTTGTATTATCAGGGCTATACGCTATCAAATTTTCCTCTTCCAACGCCTGCGAATGCTCCTCCAAGGAGGCAATATCCTTAAGCCAAATTTCATGGGCCATTTATACTTCACGTATCACATTGCGTTAGAACGTTTACTCAACTCATTTTCCTTTTAACTGGCCTTTTGGATCAGATTCATGTTACACATTAGCCTTTTTGGATCAGATGACTCAAGTTGCACATTGAGGTAATAGGGATCTATTTTGCGGGTTTTTGAAAACGGTTGGGCTGCTTTGGCTTGCGTATCCAATACGGAATTAATTACCTTCTGTGTCTATTTTCGAAACAAAAACACAAACGGACGCTTTTTCGTTCAGTCTCAATTTGTGTGGCGTCAAATAGTTACCACTAAATGCCATTAGCTCCATTGCTTGCGTTGCCGTACAAATGAAGCTAAACGGAAACGCATTCGAATGTGTTTAGTTTTGAAAAAATAATATACTGGAGGTAACGAAAAGACGTTTTTTTTTCGACTAACTTGTCTCGGTTATCTTATCATCGCTATCGGGTCCAGAAAATAAATAAACGAAAGTATAAAAGAAAATAAATTAGATACATGCAAAATAATAATATTACCATACACACGGTTCTATTAACCGAACGATACTCTCAAAATCGGTGGCAGTGACGCCACTAAGACAGTATTTCCCTACAAACTTCATATTAACAAATCGTTTTTGACATTTAATAAAAAGTTGCTGATTTGACTATGAGTTTAATACCGTATTCCATACTAATCTATGCGCAATGAACGGATTGGGCTGTGGACACGCACTATAAATGTGATAGGATCCCCATTATTAAATAATGATATTGATCATAAATGAAGCTATGGAGGATATTTTGTATCTATTTCGAACTCAATTACGAGTAATTTTGGGTGCGTTACATCAAACCGTTACTTAACAAGTGGCGTTCGTTGAAATGTAAGGCAACTTTCTCAGTACCTATTATTATTTCGTTTTATTATTAATAACTTGGAATCTAGTTCCAAAAAGTTGGTAAAAACTTACACAAGATGTCATGAAATATTTGACATTTGCTTTTCGGTGAAGAAAAATATAGTGGAGAAAATCCAAAAACGTCTAGGATCAATGCTAGTGTCCCGTCTTGATTAGAAGGTCAGATTTCAGTCGCTTTCGTTAAGCTAGGTGTCTACACCACATCTTGGGATTAGGTTTTTTAAACCGCCCGCGTGGTCGTGTCGGAGGTTTCCCCTGGATTGTCTCCAGGCCACTCTCCAACCGCACATTCCTATCGCTTTTTTTGGCCCGGCCTACAAATCCACAGTCAGGTTAAAAAAAGGGATTAGGTATCAAAGCGGACCCCGCTAAATAGCTAGAATGATGGTAAAGAAGTCAAAAAACCAGTGACCGAGCATCGTGATGTTAAATATCTTAGACAAGGGTCCGTAGTCGGATGGATGCACTGAAAGCCCTCTTTAAACCCCTTTTGCCTTCGCATCCGTCCTTGTTACGCTGCCGTAAGCATTGTTACAAATGGGTCTAATTCAGAGCCACAACAATAATGCCGTGAACTTGACTACGGACCTTGTGTTAATCGTATATGTGTGATTTGATTTGTTTAAAGCCAGTGTTGCCGATTGCTAAAACTGGCGAGTTTCTATAAATTTTATCGGTTTAATTTTTTAGCGGCAAAGTGCGTGTAGGACTTTGCACATTTAGGAAGGAACCAACAACCGCATAATAATGTTGGTTTAAATACGAAAAATAAGGAAGTAGTAAAGAAAAAAAAATATACACCGACATATTAGTATTCCGTTGGTAAAAAATACGTAACAAAATACATTAGTAGCTTTCAAGTCCTTGGTCAATAGGAAGTTAAAATATTCTTCAGATTTTTTTTTTTTGTAAGAAGAGCTGATATTGATGTCTTCTCTTTCCTTTGTTTTCCAATTTCATTTTACGAATGGTTCAGAACCTTAAATGTGCGAAATCCGACTCGCACTTGGCCGGTTTTTTTTTTTAAAATTTGAATATTTGTTTTATTGACGTATAGAAAATTAATTCGAATATTCCACAAATCAGCCTGGGTCAATTTCACCTAGGCTTGCAGTCTCGGGACTGGACTTAAAATAAAAGGGAAATCCTGGGATTTTCGGGACTTTCCAAGTTACACACAAGCCGGTCCCGACACTTAACCCCTAATTATGTTCAACTAAACACCGCTCGTGAAAGCGTGCGCGTGTAACACGATTATCTAATTCTAATTTTAGATTACGATAGCTAAATCTGATCGATTCCTGGCTTGGGTTTAAATTTGGGTCAAGCGTAGGCGCGAGAAATAGGATAGGCTTATAGGGCTCTAATATGATTGTTGAGATCCGCCTACACTATTCAGAGGATGGCAATTTAAGGGCATATTTAAAAAAAAAAAGCAATAATTTACCTCTCGCAGAGAATTTCCCTCGCCATACAGAGAAGTAACACGGCCAGCATCCTGGGCACCATAGGTACCGCAGGCAGATCTGCTGGACGGGGTATTCTTTTTGAAATTTGTTTTTGTTTAGTTGTCTGTCTAATTACTAGTTAATAAGTACCTAGTTATCGAGTTTTTGATTTATATGTTCATTTAACATTGTTATTGTGTTATTTTCAAGAATAAACTTTTTTACGTATTGACATATAAAGTAAATATTTCAAAGAAATAGTTCAATGATTTCATATTTCGAGTTTTACTAGACTACCTGTAACGGAAAGAGAATACAAAAATCAAGTACTGAAACGGCAACTAACCAGTTTCAGTTCGTTATTAGGTATTAGTTCATTACACATTTTAAAATGTTTCGTGCGCGGATTTTGTCCAACCTAAAGATACTATATATAGATGAATTCTGCAAGCTGTAATAACGCAAAAAAGTAAGTAAGACATAATTATATTAAATATAGTCATTTTGGTAAAATATGCATTATATTTATGACTTCATTTGTATATTCAAGCGATTTTTAGGTTATAAAATATATGTAAATGACAGTGTTAGGGGGATTTGCTTATTATCTTGCGGGGACTAGAACTACCAACATTCCATATTTTAGATGTTGTTATCAATTACTGTCTTACACTTATTTCCGTTAAGACAATAACAGGTAACAAAGTCTTGGTCTTCGAAAAGAGAGCAGTCATCAATTATTTGATTACTTATTACATTTGGCTATTTGTCAATTTATTCGTGAGGGATCTCGGTATTTTGGTATCCCCGTACCCCGGCATAGCATTCCAACAACCATTATATTAAGTTTGGACACATTAAATGAGAGCAGATGCCGCCTCAGAGGGCCCACTACAAAATAACGAGAAGAGATCCAGCAAATAGGCAACCAAAGCGGCAGCCCAACTTCAACAAAATGTGTACATCAGAAACTTTTACCTAGGTAGCTTTTGACACATGTAATCACGTCTTTATCGAAATGTTACACACTTGTTTATTTATACAAAAAATGTTAAATAAATCGTTTCAATGAAGAGCAACGTAAACGACTTAGTGTTATTTTTGTATTTTACTTATGAAGTCGATACTTGTGAACGTGTCAATATGCCCTATTTGTCATAAAATATTCATAAGTGTCGACTATTTGAACACGGCAATTTTATAACTCGCACACATAGCACCCTTTTTGAACCAACAACATGATATCAAACTCATAATTTTAGTAATAGGCCCTTGTACGAGTACTCTTGCCATAAGTGCATGTAAAGAAGAATGTATTTGTATAGAAACTGTGTACGCCAGTAGGTATATGTACGTATTGCGTACATATATTTTCAACGCACTTTTTCAATGCTAAATCCCTTAAGCAAACATTTCTTTCCACGCTTTACAACATGGCGTCAAAATGCTTTACTCTAAAAGGCCCTAAGTGACATGGATTTCTTATGAACAAACGCCTTTTTTCGTGAGTAGACATCATTCTGTTAGCTAAGCGACGCTCAGGCGTCGCAGTAACTACCCACTTAAATAAATTCGTAATTTGCGCATACGTTATTATTGTTATCGTTATGGCGTTTATTAGATTTTTGTTTTGAATGTGGGATTAGGGTTAATGGCTTACGTGGAGTTTTAATGTTTAACATGAAGGTGTTAAACTTGTATGAATACATTAAATTTATGTATGTTATATGGCTACATTTAGCCTGCATTGTAGTCTATGTCGAATTCTTAAACTTATTTATTTAGGGGATCTTTGTTATTTTCATAAGCGAAGTATTTCGTCGACGTAATCCTGCGATAATACCTATACAAACAAAGAAATCTAAGATAATATATGTATCAGTAAGCTCTCTGTATAAACGAAATAGCGCGTACAGATTCCGCTTCGTGCAATGCGGAGTTGACCTGTAGCTCTAGTATAAGTTTTTTCGAAACATTAACTAATTCGAACGCGTTTGCGTTTTGTCTCAAAATGTATGAAAGTGGTATGAAAACATGAACAGCGCCTCTGGTGGTCACTAGTGGAAACTAAAACAGCGAGTATAACATTTGTTGCTAACCGATGAACGCGCGTATTTCAAACTCGGTGAGAGCGTTTTCATACATTTTGAGACAAAACGCAAACGCGTTCGAATTAGTTAATGTTTCGAAAAAACTTATACTAAAGCTACTGATTTCTAAAATCTAATACGATATCGTAGCAACAAAAAACCAACAGTCTGAAGACGCTGAAGAAAATTAACAAAAAGTTCAACTTAATTCTCTTTAAAAGACAGTTTCATTATCTCACTGACTTAAATATTAACTCAAAGAATCGTTTTTGGAAGACCGGATTGAATTAGGTAAATGATTTTTTCGGGCACAATTGTTACGAGGGTCAATTAGGGTGAAAGTTAATTTTCATTATTCTCAATTGTGACATACATTTTGGACTATACAATACTATGTATATTGTATATGTACAGAACTTGGACACCACAGCCTAGGAATGTTTGCGACGCCAGAGAAAACATAAACCGGTCACTTTATTCGTTTAAGGGGCGTTATTCATCGATTTTTTACCACCAAACGCTTACTGTTGGGATCTGTGCTATTCTGTAGGGTGGGTATTTCCCCAGTGGGTACTGCAAGTATGAGGGAACTGAAATTCCGTGGTGCCGTATATCTCACAAAAATATTAATAAGGATGAGACATAATGAGTACTAGTATATTTGAGTTGTGTTGACTTTTAATACGTAAATTTGTGGTACGGTAATACGTAAGTAAATTAACTCCAACAGTTTTTTGCGACTCCTCTGTAGGTAAAGTAGTGATTTTGGACTTAAACCCCAATTTCACTAGAGGCACAGAATTCTAAATTAATTTACAAGAAAATAAAACTATTGTTTAAAAAAAATACACTTCGCCAAGTTTCCTACGCCGGTTCTTGTTTAGGCAAAGGTTATTTTACAAACCAGTGGTAGTTTACATTAATTTTACATTATTATATTTTACATTCAATTTTTATATTACATTCAACGGTGCAATTAATTTATGCCTTAATTGAAGAATAAATAACTTTGACATTTAACTTTAATTTTGACTAATCAAACAATAGACGAAGCCTGTGGCGGATTTCATCTCTGGTGTCTCTGTGTTGTGATTGTTTGTTTTTGTACGCACCTGACGAAGCCTGTGTTGTGGATTAGATTTTGTGGACTGTTTGTGCCTAGGTAAGTTATTTTATGAATAAATGGATTTTTAGTCAACAATAGACTAAGTTACTATTAAGTCGTTTTTTGTACAGATTACTTTCATACAACTCGGGCAATTCAAGTAATCTTAATTACACTGCGTTACCGGCACGCGGGCATTTATTGAACTGATGATAATAATATGTTCTATTAGCAAATATTTCCATGTACTAAGCAAATCATAATTATGTGAATTAACTGCTAAATTAAATTTCCTTACTCCGCACCTTCAATGTATTAGGTACACTGTTTAAGATAACGTCGTAGTAAACGGAATATTAAGGGCTGTCATTTGTACTGCGTTGTCAATTTAAATTTTGTTAGAAATTGAGTGAAGTTGTAATTTTAATTTTATAATGATTATTATTAAGCGCACGGTTACGTTAAGAAACTACGTTTAAAAATCGTACTAAAAAGCCCGCATGCCGGTAACACACGGTATAATCACACGGACCCATGTCAAACGCTAACCCTATAACCTAATGCACCGAAAATATCGATTCGGATTAAGGCAGGTAAGTAAATATTCCGATTACACCTTTGAAAATATATTTAACGTAATACCCGACGACCTTTCGTCCCTCTCAAATAGACGCTAGTGACAGGGCAAACAGTGTTGGGGAAATATTGAAACCTTTGAAAAGAAAAAAGTATTTAGGCACTATGTGAACACGCGATGTAGTTATTTACTCATTTAAAGACTTATTTGTTACATAATATCGGTAATACTTTGACCGAATTTCCTTCCAAGATTTAGCGTAGACATTAATTTTAAAAAGGTGTCATTTTAGTCAGAGGAAAAACTGGACCTTGTTGGATTTAGACCTTATTAGTAGATACTTTATCGGTCTAAATCCATATAACTTTAGCAATAAGATAAGACCACCTGTTGTCTACCTGTCTCTAATGTACATCATTATGTGCATGATTTGCTGTTTTAATTTAACTGATTCATTTAGTGCGAGGTGTGCAATAAAGACTTTTTGTATCGTAAGTTATTTTGTCAACACCCATATCTTAGCTGAAGGTTAGCTGGAAGAGATCCCTTATAGGGATAAGTTCGCCTTTGTACTTCAATATTTTGTGACATGTACGTATTTTAACTTATTATTGTGTGCAATAAAGTGCTTACATACATATACATACATACATCTTCTTTATTGTGTTCAAAGACCGTTCGGCTATAGTGGCTTGAGCCCTTGATTTAACATCATTAAAATTTCTACTAGACTACAAATTAAACAAATATTTATAATTGCCTCATTCATGAATAAGTGCCTAATGAGCGATAAATCAAATAGCCTTAATATTTTTAGTCACACATTGATCGTTAATATATAAACTGTTACAATACAAAGAGACTTAGTAAGTCTCACGTTATTTTTAATATTATCTACCGAATTAAATACCGAATCATTTTATTAATATTATTCTTCGCCCAGCGGCTGAGCCTGGCTATTCAAGTATTCAGCAAGGTAACGCAGCGAGCGTTCTGGGAACGATGCCTCGGAATGGAATCGCCCGTCCTCAATACCTCCTAGTGTTGCCACTAGGACTGCTAAGACGTATTGAGGACGGGCGATTCCATTTCTAATTATTTTTAGTTAATTGTCTAGAATTTCTGTGTTGTGTTGTAAATAAATATTAGAGGTATAATACCTACACTAAACATAATAATGTAGACATGAATATGTGTCTCAATTATCTACAATCGGCCTTTTTTGATAAATTCGTCTTATGAAAATGTTCGCCTACTTTCCATTTTCTTCCGAAGCCTTTAAGGTTCAAAACAATATGACCTTATTACTTCGCGACTCGGAATAGTCCGCGACCTAATATGTCAAAATATATTATGAAATATCAGCAATATCAGGATGAAGGGCTCCCTTCAATAGCCCTAGTCGGTCAAGCGCGACAAATTATTACGACATCGTATAATAATGCTACTGAATTACACGGTTCTTTGAAGACTAGCTTGGGTCGTTATTATCCCAATAATTGATTATTATGCTTTTTATACATCATCCTCATCATCACAATCATCATTATCAGCCTATATACGTCCCACTGCTGGGTACAGGCCTCCTCTCATAGATGAGAGGGATTGGGCAGTAGTCCCCACGCTGCCCAGAGCAGGTTGGGGACTTCACATACAACTTTGAATTTCTTCGCGGATGTATGCATGTTTCCTCACGATGTTTTCCTTCACCGAAAAGCTAACGGTAAATATCAAATGATATATAATTTTATTAATTTATATTTAATACGTTGACTTTTTGACAATTTAAATAACGTCTTCTCTATACTTAATCATAATTGAAAATGAATTCAACAGACATACTTTATATTGTAAGCTTTATTTCCTTGACAATGTAAAATTTTCACATTTTATCAATTAATTAGTAAGATAATGAGTACCTACACAAGACGATCCCCAGTGGATCGGCCCCGGTAAAACCCATATTGCCGATCACTGAGAAGGTCGTGTAGTTTCAAGGTATGTCCGTAGCTTACTGTTCAAAATTCTCAGTTAATATCTAGTTACTAGCGAGTCACTCTGAAGTTAATACATAATTCTGTATAGCGATACCTGTCTACTCGTATAAGTATGGCAGTTAATCAGTTACTCCATAAGATGCGTGTTCCAGGAAAGCCTCTAACCATACTTAACACTATTAAGCATGCTTATAAACTAGTTGATTTTAGTATACAATTCATGAATTGTATAGTATTGTAACTCATTAACCAATACTTCAGCGTCTTCAGCAGCAGCCGAAAACAATCTAAATGAGGACATCATCATCATCATCATCATATCAGCCGAAAGACGTCCACTGCTGGACATAGGCCTCCCCCAAAGAGTGCCACAATGACCGGTCTTGCGCCACCCGCATCCAGCGGACTCTCGCGACCTTTACCAGGTCATCAGTCCACCTTGTGGGGGGTCTACCCACGCTGCGCCTTCCGGTCCGTGGTCGCCACTCGAGAACCTTTCGGCCCCAACGGCCATCGGTTCAACGTGCAATGTGCCCCGCCCACTGCCACTTAAGTTTAGCGATTCGAAAGGCTATATCGGTTACTTTGGTTCTGCTACGGATGGCCTCATTTCTGATGAAATGAGGACATATCTAAAATCAAATATAAGGACGTAAATAAATAAGGGTAAAAATATAGTACCTACTTACACCAACAATAAAATGGTCACGCGTTCAGACTTAAATACGGTGTGTAATTACAAATGATTATCAAGCAGTTTCCATTACAAAGTTATAACGCGCAACAATATTTATTACTAAGACGACCTTAACTTAATAAATCATTATTGGAATTTCTTATCTAAGTCAGAAATGATAAGGGTCTAAATGGGTTGGTGTTCGGAGCCGAGGTGAAGCAGGGGTTTTCAATTCGCCCTTTAAAGCGGGAAGGATTTAAAACTCACTATGTTACGGGGGTCAAAAAAGGGACCGATTGCGTGTAACGACACAATAAGCCAGGTAAGCCTAATAGTAATTTTATTCACAATACCAATTTGGTAACGTAATAAGTATAACTTGGAACGTTGGGTCTTTTATATTTTGACGTTTGTAGCATTAAAAGGTGCGTACCTAAATATTGTACTTTTTAATGTACGATATAACACTACTTATAAAAAAATATTGTTTTTGATTTCATCATCATCATAATCAGCCGAAAGACGTCCACTGCTGGACAAAGGCCTCCCCCAGAGAGCAGAGAGTTTTTGATTTAATAAGTATTATTTAGATCAACGTGGATGTTACCGTGATACAATTTTAATAATTTCTGCGAGCCTTTAAAAATACACAGGGGTTACTGGTAGGAGTAGCTACGTATGCAAGACAAAAAACTCTTTCTACTTCGTATATGTTATCTAAACAAAGTGATCGAGCAAAAAGTTGTGTTCAAAATTAGTTTTGTAAGTAGGTACTTAAAAAAACGTACAAAAACCAAGCACTAACCTGTCACCATTGAGTCGAATAGCCCTCCAGTATTACGATACAGTTTTCAAAATGTATTCACCACGATCTTATCGTTTATGTTTTGCCCCGTTACATGAATAATGGTGTAATTATTATGTTACGTTATTGAAAAAGTTTACGTCGTAATACGGCGTTCATAAAGCAAAAATAAGCCGTAAAACTTCTACTTTGTAATTTAGCGTGTGTAATAGATGAAAGAAATTATGTGTTAGAGATACAATAATAGCGTAGGAATACACCCTTACGAGTATTATCAGATATATTGAAATAATTAGTATGTACTGTAGTTATATAGTTTTTATTGTGATGCACAAAAAAAAACGATAAATAAACAAAACATACTACGGGATTGCCTTTACAGAAATCGATGGAATCCCTTACAGAGCAATGCTTGTACTATGGGATACTAGATGACGATATACTTATCCAAGAGTCATGAAACGAATATTGGAATTCATCACACTAATACCAGGATTAGAACTCGGGACCACTGTAACACATTACTTGGTTTTACATTTTAACAACCATATTTTTATTTTGGTTGGAAATTGGGAAGGTGTTGCATTAATAGTAATCGATTTGATATGTAGGTAGCTAAAATTAAATTTCACTCGTCAAAGTAATAAAAGAGAATCCCTTTTTATTTACTCTGTAATAGTTTTATTTATTGAGGTGTGCAAAAATAAAGAGTATTGTATTTTTAATAAAAAAAATATTCGACAATTCAATTCAGTCCAAGTCTTGATTGATACATACCTACCAAGAACGTGATCAATTATTTTGCTTCGAAACAACCAAAAAACTAGAAAACTACTGAAAATGTTCACGCTCCTTCGCTGTCAAACTTAGGACACTCACCACTACACATTGTTTCCAACTTTTAACTGAATAACTGGATAAGGGTTATTTTAAATTCAGAACGCTAACATACCGAAGGCGGAAGTCGTAAATATTCTGTTATTTGGAATGTGCTGGAAAACAAGCGTTGTGTAAAAATAATTATGCCCCTGGGTCATGTATGTTGTCGACAATTCGAGCATTTGGGGGTCAATTGCGGGGTTCTTTTTCGCGTATCAATTTGATATGTATAACTTCCACCCTCTCGCTTTGACGTGCGTTATACTACCTACTGTCAGGCCTGTCGTTTTGGGCCCCATAATTCATCCAATCGTGTTATATCTATCTATCGTGCTATATGTTATATCGTGTATTCATCCAATAGTGAGGGACGAACTCATCGAGAGTGCACTTACTATGCGGTAAGGCGAAATACCGTAACTTGTGTAGCTTCCTCACGTATGTAAAAACTATTATTTATATCTGTGCTTACAATTTCTTACAAATTTTAAAATATGTTAAAAACAAAATATTTAAATACGTCTCTTTTTATTATGCATGATAGTATGTAGTAGTATCTTATAAATCTAGAACTCCCCATCGGGAAACAAACCTGCTCAAGGTTTTGCCTACGATGGGTAATATGGGTATAAATATATTATTAAATATTTTATGTAAATTTTTTATCAATAAAAAAATCATGTCTGTATGAAAGTTTTAGATAGTAACAGAGCTACTTTGTGCTTTTATTGTGTGCAGTAAAATTTAGGCAGAAAAACGATTTTTGGCTTGCAATTTGTAATGGGAGTTATGTTTGAAACGATATTTTTATCGATAAATCCAATAAATACTTGTAATATCTATGATCCCACAATAGTCCTGTACTAGATAGTAGTGAAGAGAAAATATCAAAATAAGTTCAAATTCATACAGAAAATAACCTAAATAGATGAGCGAACTGGTAAGAATCCTTAACTGTAAAACTGCGCAAAACATTGAACACAAATTGAATAGCGAAACTTAATGCGCAGATTCACTTCCAGATTATAAAGTACCCGGCGGTATTTCACGAGGTCACTACCAACCATGATTATTGCTCAAAAATAAACCAGAAACTGCGTATAAACTTTATTTTCGACGGTCTCTTGGCTCACTGTTAAATGCTTAGTATTCCCGAAGGAATTAAATAATTTTTCGGGATAAAAGTCTCTTCAGCTCTTTGCACACACCCGTTTTTACTTGAGACATTAAAATACAAAAGTAATTTTGGTATTCTAGTTCAAGAGAGGATGATTTTGTTACATGTAAAACTTTATCTTAGCGCTAGCACTTAGCGCTGCGCAACATAAATTATGTAATTTAATACTTGTTATCTTGATGTTACAAAATAGCAAAACTGTGAAGTTGCCGGTAAGCGTTCGTTATATTTTTATATGAGTAGTTTCACACTGGGTTGTAAAGCAAGCTTGTTAAAGTCTAGTGGCCCTGGTTGTCGAGTTACGTTGTTAATCCAAGGTAAGCCTCGGCTACGTCAGTAGACTGCCTAATCGCTGTGTTTCAAATCTCTTGAGAGCAATCTACGAGGCAATTTCGCTTGAAATATCGTTGACAACCGTTTTATTTCTCACCAACCGTTATGTTTAGATAGTCGTTTTGATTTTGTTAATTGTATTGGTTGAATTAAAATAAGCTTTACAGTTATGTTTTTGGTAAGAAATTGTCATTAAAATCACATTTCTTTATAAACCACAAAAAAAAACACTTTTCTTATAAAACGTTTACACAGGCTGGTCGAACGTAGCAGCAGCATTTGACGAGCCGGTTTGAAGAGACGTATGGATGTGGTCAAAGCGCCTTCGCTTTGACCACATCATTACGTCTCTTGCCAATACTAACCAATACTACAGCCCTGTCTCTGGCTATGTCTGTTAAAATCTATAATAAACTACCAGAACAAATAAAACGAGAAAACAGAGATAACAAATTTATAAGTAAAATCAAGCATATACTACAAAATAAAGCTTACTATTATTTAAACGAATATCTAGATGACAAACTGTAAACAAAACAAATAAATAAATACCACAACCACATTTGAATCATCACAGTAGGTTAGAATTCATACGTATACTTATAGATAAAAATATGTTTAAAAATAATAATTAAACGTATAGTTATTATAATTATAGTTTACTTACACTAACATCTCATGCAAATGTGTTATAGATATAAGAATATAGATAAGGAAAAAAATATATTTTCGTTACATACTTCCTGTTAGTACAAAGTGTACCTCTTATGTCATAAGTCATAAGACTTATAAGTCAATTTATATGTTGCGATGCCCTTACAGGGTTCATGTTTGGTACTTATATTTTAACATATAACACCTATGTATTTGTAACAACATGAGTGCAATAAATACTTGAATACATCCTTATGTAAGGGCCGTAGTATTGGCCGTGCGTGTTAAAATCTCACAAACATCATTTTCCTATATGCGTGCACTAAGTTATCGCAAATTTAACTGAAACTATTAATTGAGGTAAGTCATGCCTATATTAAACTGTTAAGTATTTTAGGTCAAGATTACATAATAAGTGGGTACACCATACAATATGGTGATTTTTTCAGCACTGCCAAATTTTGTGGTGTCATTTATCGTTTTTATATGGAAGCAAGAGTCAAATAATAAAGGCGATGTTTTTCCGATTTTAACCCTTAAAGCCTTAAGCTTTTAACCCTTTTTAATAATGATGATGAACCCTTAAAGATACCCATACAATATTGCTAGTGATAAAAAATCCACGCTGTAAAACGTCCAGTCAGCTATAGCAGCACAAGTAGCGTCCGAAAAGGTCAAAATTATGTACCTACACACATCTTTATTATAGGGGAATAAGACCGTGTGTAAATCATTTTGAACACCTCGCCTGCGTAGCTACTTTTGCTGCTGACTGTACGTGTACAATCAAGTTATAAAAGTAAATGGCCATCGCATTGCTAAAACGTTAATTAACAAAATACGATTTCGAATTCCCAACGTTATTTTATGAAATGAAACGCCTACCTGGAACGTTTTCCTAGCGGTTCGTTGTTTCAAACACGCATGCTTGGCGTGCATGAGTATCGTGATGTCCATTTGTGAAATCAATTCATTTCCCATTCAAATTTGAAATAAAATGGGCTTACTGTGTATCCACTTTATTCGTTTCGTTTAAAATTGTGGCTGTATTTTTCTCGACAGAAGTGTAGCGATTTTATACGTATGCATGCAGTTTGTGTAAATATTAAGGCTACTTTATTAGTGTAGTAAAGAGGGACAATCTAATACTAGTCGGCCTAGTCCTAACTAACCAGGGCTTGATTAATAAATAAGTACATAAAAAACAGGACTCAGTAAAAAAATATTCGTACTCATCCTACATTTGTCATACCAGCTCCTAGGACATGCTAGCTGATATGCGTGTGTTAGAAAAATATCATGCCAGTAGGTAACTGGCTTAAAAATCAGAAACGTTGTTTTTTGCCATGCACAGTGCCAAGGTGAGACTTGGAATCGCTTGGTAAATAGAACTCTCAACTGTGCGTGACAGCTACGTACTCGTGTGCCTGTCACCAGGAAATGATTTCCAATTTAGCAATCAAATCGCCCTTCTTTCCCATAGGTATGATTTTATTTAACCACTGGTGATACGGTAGCCAAAATATTTGATGTTAAATAATAGTATTCGCTTCAAGTACGATACTAGTGTCCAAGCGAACTGTTACTAAATAGGCGATTCTCAAGAATGTACGGGTGTGAGGCTTGGACACTCACACAGAAAGAAAAGATCAAGTTCTGGCAGAGAAAAAAATCTCGCGGGGGATTATGAGGCCAATCAGTAGTGAAGATGGCGTTTGAAGGAAGTGGAAGAATAGGAATCTGGGAGGAATTTATATCTATGCCGAACATAGTAAGCGAAAACAAAGCAACGCGTAACCGCTGGCTCGGTCACTTGAAGAGTATGAGAGACTATCTTGCAGTTAAGACAGTGTATGTGGCTCCGCCCCATCAACAGAGGGCTAGTGTACTTATTGTGGAAAATGCACACAGCTACATACTTCTGTCAATTGAATAATCAACTCCCAGTCTATCATTATATCTCATCGGTGACGTGGTGGTCAAAACATGTTTAATGTCATCTAGTAATAAACTCTTTTCTATCGCATATTACTATTAATAATTTCTTTTATGAAGTAAAACGCAAAAATATTTTACCTTTTTAAGGAACTATTTGTAGTTATGTCGGAGCCATTTAACTTATTTTTTCGCCAGAGTAGAGAATAGGCCGCTCTAGTGTCTTAAAATAGGTTAAATGGGCCAACCGCTCGGTATCGAGTTCTATGAACGTCCTTGCCTTTTGTTTCCGTACGGTCCGTACGTTTGGCATAAGAGTCAGCTGAGACATTGCGAAAACAACCCCTGCAGGCTATGCAAATAGAAATCTATCAAGGAAGAAGAATATAGAAGTAAAAAATCTAAATATGTACATTTTATACATTTTTATTTTAACATGTTTTGTGACTAGATAGCGTGCGTAGTGGGTAGTAACTGGCCCATACAAGTTATAGTGTACACCGGATACACTGAATGCCATTTTACTGCAAAATCACAAATGTGTATCTAAAGAGCTATTTACTGGAATGTGCCTACTGTTCAGTTTTATTGTCGTGTGTATTTTCCGGCTTATTCGTATCACTTATTTTCCGATCAACGAAACCTAATCGTCTTTTATTTGAAAATGTATTTTTAATAGGCGTACTCAATTTCTATGATATAAAAGTATACAGGGAAGAACGATACCACGGACTTTCCTAAAAGTACCCATATGTCGTCATTTAAATTATGTGCAATCGAATTGTAATCATTAGAACTGGTGTTAAAAAAATACTCTTAACTTTTTTATTTAATTCTTATCTACACATTTGCAATGAACCATTACATATATTTAAAATAAACCACCGCTTAACCACAATTAGTCCCACCCGGTGATACCAGACCAGTGTCCCAATCCCAACTAATTCCACTGAGGTTTACTTCTTTTTCGAAGCAGACTCAAATGGTTTCCGCGGTCACAGTTGCTGGCATTCTACGTTTGTTTGTTTTATTTCTTTTTCGATTTCGTTACTGGGTACGATAGGTTTTTCCAATTAATCTTTTGTGACTACGATTTGTTTTACATCTTCACTGGCATTTTGTTTCAGCGTTCAGATGCGTGGGATATGAATAAGGAAATGGTATTTCATTTTGATTTTATACATTTTATAGTTCTTTGTACCGATATCGTATAATTATATTATTTCAACTGTAAGTAGTTCTTACAATGAATATAGGAACATACGATTAGGGTCAGCCGAATTGTTATTGTTTGAGCAACACTTATGCCTTGATCACACGTACCGAGCAAACGGGCGAGACAGTAAAATGTTTCTCGGCCGAGACAGTGGTGTAAGCGAGTAACTGTTCACACATGTTTTGAAATTAGGTCAGTCAGTTCAGTTCTATTGAGAGATTCGGACACGATGGATTGTAAAAAGATTACTACAAAATATACGAAGTTACTCATTCCACTATTAATGGAACATCAATGTGCAACGTCCCGTTTTTGTTTTATCTTGTATTCCGGAGATTGAAAGTTCCACAGACACTGATGTAGTTTATATAACTATATAAATTGAATAATAGTTTCGACGTCCCATTTCATATTAGAAGACATGGTGTATTTTATTTATTTTTGAGGTGATTTAAACAAAAAAATATCACAAAAAATGGCGCGCGCGGCGACGTGACGGCCGAGTGGCGAGACAGTGCACGTTCAGACCTGCCGAGTGAGCGAGCGAGACAGTGCGGGGAAGCGGGAGGGTGGACACTCGGCCTAGTAGATAGAAAGGGAGCCGAGCTACTGTCTCGTCGCTTCGTTCGCCCGAGCGCTCGGCCGAGCACTCGGCGCTATGTTTATACGCCTCGCCCGTTTGCTCGGTACGTGTGATCAAGGCATTAAGCGGGTATTACACTGTCCGGAATTCAGGACACTTAGAAGGGTTCGGACCTATACGTTAGAGCGAGATGCTTCAACTCCCCTCCACTAGTCAGGACGCCTGATTCAGGACAGTGTAATATCCGCTTTAAGGCGCAGGCAGAGCAAGGCCTTCTCCATACAAACTTTGGCAAGTTATATTCGTCGGTATTTGCACTCCCGAATAATTTTTATTTTGATTGTAAATATTGAATATCCGAGAACTGCAAGAAAAATAAATAAAAAATAAAACAATTTTTTTTCTCCAGATTCTGGCTAACAGAAAAATAAGCACACTGACCAAAATCATAAGTGTAATACAAACACAAGCGAAGAAAAACTTGCTAAAAGTTTGTATGGAGAGAGCTTGCCCACCTCTGCGCCTTAATACAATACCGCCCATTAATATAATATCACCTTTCCCGTAAGGCCCACAATATAATTTGGAATTTGGATCACGATTTTATGAAGAGTTCTTTCGTTCCTTATTTCATGGAAACAAATCAAATAAAAATTTTGATATGTTTGAAAGGTTTAATTTCAATTGAAAACGAGTTTACATTTGGATGCACATTGGATCTTTCAAGCTTCCGAAAAATCATGACCCAAACATAATTAATTTAATTACGGACTTATGTATATTATTAGAAGTCCAAATTATTCGCCCCAACTGGTGACAAGAAATGGATATCTTCCAGAAATTATTGAACATAGTTAAAAAGTGATATAATATTGACAGGTAATAAATGCAGAGTATCTTAATCGAAAAATATACACTTTGAGATCTGCTGTAAATAGAAATGCCAAGTTAATACTCTGCACTAGTAATATGATAAAATTGGCAAACTTCCATTGCATAAACTGAGGGTAGTATGCGAGTAGGTCAGCTTTGAATATGCCAGATAGCGGCGTTGGGTACATATGCTGGAGTGCAGTTAAATAAAACGAAATGTGTCACTCACTTTTTTAAAGACGAATATATTGCTCGACATGTTTCAAACCAGTACACGGAAACCATGCGTAATATTTTCTGTATAGTGAATTATTTCTTTTTATCCTCGTCTACTACAATATTACAATAAGCACTTCATAGACCATTGCACTAAAATAGAACGCCGTAATTTGATGAAAAAAATTAAGTTCAAGGAGACTCATTTTATGAATCATATTTCAACATTGATAGTGCTTTCCGCGCTTCTGAACGTAAAAACGTCAATGCACTTGTCAAATTGTCTACGTACTTAAACGGTCTGGATACTGGCTATAATCATTATACAAAAAAACTTAAATTCTTTGATCTCGTGATTGGTCGAGATTTTGACATACTCGTGAGATGCGAAACGCGGACATGGAAACTGATGATTTTTTTTTTCAATCTTAACGGGGCATCGGCCCCGTGGGAGTTGTTATTACAAATTGGCTGTAGTTTAACATACTCCCAAATATAGTAAAATATGGCGACAAAATATTCCTTTGTTACACCCAAAATGGGTAAAATGCACACCAAATTTATGTACCCAATTTAGTATACAATTGTAAACCAAATTTTACAATTGATACATTGACCGAACGGCTGGAGCTACAATCTTCAAATTTTCACAGTATAAGCATCTTGTTGGCCCGAAGCCATACAAATAGTAAAACATTATTTTTATGTTTTTGAGAGGGGCAGCTAAAGGAGAACACGAATTTTTTTTTGACCTAACCCATCGAGTATCGGGATATCGTTGTTTAGAACTCTTTGAGTAGATTAATACTGTATTTTACTCATCATCATCATCATCATCATATCAGCCGAAAGACGTCCACTGCTGGACATAGGCCTCCCCCAAAGAGTGCCACAATGACCGGTCTTGCGCCACCCGCATCCAGCGGACTCCCGCGACCTTTACCAGGTCATCAGTCCACCGTGTGGAGGGCAATGGAGAGGGCTATGCTGGGAGTTTCTCTGCGTGATCGCATCAGAAATGAGGCCATCCGTAGCAGAACCAAAGTAACCGATATAGCCTTTCGAATCGCTAAACTTAAGTGGCAGTGGGCGGGGCACATTGCACGTAGAACCGATGGCCGTTGGGGCCGAAAGGTTCTCGAGTGGCGACCACGGACCGGAAGGCGCAGCGTGGGTAGACCCCCCACAAGGTGGACTGATGTATTTTACTATAAAATTAAAATTCAGCTTATTTTACAAAATTTTGTTCCGATGAATTATTAAAGATTACATTGACTTATTAACTTGTTAATAATGTTTATTATTACGTATATTTCAACAACAAATATCTACTAAAATATTGATAAATAATTTTTTCTTTGAAATTTCTTAATTTTTCTTATGAAAACCAACTTAAATTTGCTGTTGGTTCGGAACCCTAAAAGTGCGAAGTTCGACTCGCACTTGGCCGTTGTTATAATTATTATTATCGTCTATTTTATTTGATGATGCGGTATGTCTGATAGTTAAAGTAATTATCTGAACGTAATTCGATGTAGCCTATACTTAAACAAAAAGTAATTAATGAAGTAAATAATTATTAAGTTGTTTGTGTTGACAATTTCAATTCTCCTTGGTAACATCAATTATTATTTGTATCGATTTTATAAAATTATACTTTTCTTATCATATTAGCACTTAAAAATGTATTCTTGTGACGGTTTTAAGTCATATATCCATTTTGCGCCTCTGATAAATATAACTCATAAGGTGAATATTATAGAAAAACATTTATTTATGACACACATAATAACACATACATTATAATAAACAGAGAAAATGAAAAAACAACGAACTATGCCATGAAATGGTCCAAACTCAGCTTGTAGCCTTTATTATCGTCTCAGGAATAAAGTAGGCGGGATGTCTTCCAAAACAGCTCTATTTAGAAAAAGTGTACTGGGAATGGCCCCTAAAATTTATAACAAAGTGCCGAAAGATATTATAAATTTAGATAATATGATAGATTTTAAGAAGAAGCTATTTGATATTCTCGTAAAAAAAGCATACTATACTGTTAACGAATTTTTGTTTGACTGCGATTAATGGAACTCGGCACAAGCCTGGCTCCATTAAGAGCTCCATAAGATTTGTATGCCTAACGGCCCAACATGGTGTTTCAATATTACCTACTCTTAGACCTCTGTAACATACCTGTGTTGAACAAATAAATATATGATTGATGATTGATTGATTGATTACCATGCCATTACCATCATCTCTCTATTTGGACATTTCTCAGAGCGTTTCAACTACCGTAACTTCAGTAATTGCATTATTGAAGACATCACTGCATAACGGGAGATCATATCATGGAGCGCTCGTGGCCCAGCGGCGCCTGCGTGCCGCAAGCGTTATGCAAAGTTAAGCAACGTGTGCCCCGGTCAGTACATGGATGGGTGACCGCTTTGAGTGGTCACCCATCCATGGTGGTGGTGGTGGTGGGTTTGGGTGGTGGTGGGTTTGAGTGGTGGTGGTGGTGGGGTGGTGGAACTGAGCGCCCAGCTGCTGTCTATGGCAGCAGTCGTTAAGCCAAGTTGGAGGCCTTCGGGCGGCTTGAAAACATCTAACAGTCAAGTTGCCCACTCACTTGACAAAGGGGGGTCGAAGTTGCACCACGTCCGTAGGGAAAGTACCCACCGCTACCCTACACGTGACCCCTGGGTGGTTCTAAAAGCGCAACAAAAACTGGTACTGTCTTCTCGAAGAGCTCACGGTTCGAAATAAATGCCATACGATAAATAAATAAATAAATATCAAGCTGTATACTTCGTTCTAGATAAGATGACGAAAATTTATTATAGAATAGTATGAGAACTTTTCGTTATCTACGGGTAATCTTGAACGAAGTATAGTATAGCAGGCGGGGAGGGCTATCATTCTTTTCGAAATGGACCACAGAAACCTAAGAACATAGTAAATAATACGACCACCGAGTTACGGCGGTCGAAATAATCTAAAAAATGCCTATATTTGTTGTTGACACAGAGGACGATGACGGCCATTATGGCGAGACGTTGGGAATTTTGTTACTTGTTACGCGAATAATGCAATGTTGATTGATTAATGGAATACCAGCATTATATTGTCTATAAATGTCAAATCGTTGTTTCTATCCACTTCCAAGAAGAGATTAATAGGTTAATCATAACACATGTGTAGTTAGAAAACATTGCATAACCAGCGCTGGTAACCAGTGAAACCACGGCGGGCAGTGCATACATAAAAACAAAATAACAACATTAAAACGATCAAAACTAAATTTTCTACATACAAGTGTAAAAGCACTCGTGCTTGACACCGTAAGGCACACAGTTTGTATGGAGAAGGCCTTGCCATACCCCGCGCCTTAATCAGTACCGGGGGGCCTCACTATTACGGCATAAGATTGAAAGTGACAAAATTGGATCATTGTCGAGCACTGGGACATTTACCTCACTGGTATCGTTTTATTATCAGACTCCGAAAGTGATAAATAAGCAAGCTACGGCATTTCCGTAGCAGATTGAGTGCTACGCTTCCCAGTGCCGCTACAATTTGATGCCTCGTAGCACCTGCTACGAATTTACGGGCTCCAGTGATTTTAACGTGTCCCGATATAAACTGTAAAAGACCTATTTCCTTTGCAGATGTCACTTCGTTCTATATTTATAGAACAATGTAACAAATGCTATGGCTTCAGGTTTAGTAAAATAACCAATTAGTGATTAATTAAATTAATTAATTGGTTCCTACACTGCGTGACCTAATGATTTTTATTTGTTAACCTTAAACACTTATTGTCAGAAACCCGCCTAGCGAGCACTCAACTCGTAGACGCGTAGCCTTATACCATATTTTTCCCCGTATATGCAGAGAAAATAAATGGCGTAGCGCTACGAAAAACTTGGCAGCGAAATTTTATTAAAAGTCAACCACTTAAGTAAAAAATAAATAACGGACGAACCGTTGAAATTTTCATCAACCGTACCGGCCAGTTCGAATACTGAAATATCCCTGAATAATATATGCGATACTGGATTGGGCTAAAGTTTTAACCTTCATCAATAACCAGCAAAGTTATGGAGAATCAATACGACGTACATTAATAAATATGCTAAAACACGTGTCTTAGTCTAACATGGCTACAAACTTCCTAAATCTACATACTCGACTCTGCAAGATTAACACAGTAACTCAGCATGTTTTGCAAATAGAAACTTACCGGAAGCAATTCCACCGATTGCAGTGTAACCACCGTCCTTAAACTCGCTCCGAACTCACTTAGCGGCACGCAATCACACACACAAGTCACTGGTCCACTATAATCGACTCGGTCATAGCACACGCATGTGCAAGCACTGATCACGTCACTGGCACGGTGGTTCAGGTTTTTTTTTAAACGCGGTCGCGGCAAGTGCGCTCCGTATTCCGCCGCAGCCTCAACTGGCTGGGGCGACGCCAACGCGCCTGCCCTGTTCCCCCCGCCCCCTCACCGCCCCGCTTACCTCGCGGTACGAGCAAATAGATATTAAGTATGCGCTCTGTAAGGACGAACGTGGAGGAGGAGGAAAAAAGGGATCCAGAAGGCTGCAGGGCGAGTTAGTTGTTGAAGCCTTTTTTTTTTCGGATTTAGCGTGGGTTTCACCAACCAGTCAGTAATCGTAAGATGTGTTCGTTAAACTGATTGAAAGGAAAGTTCGCATGTTTCTATGAGATGACAGATGCCAGTGCCATATTTAAAGTTGATCACTGATCACTGATCAGTCTGTGATCTTAAGTTGTTGCAACCCGCCTATAGTTATGGTGGAATATTATATACACTTTGACTTTTAACGTTCAGTAATTTTTAAGCTTATGCTGACATGAAAATGTAGTTATGACAAGGTATTTTTAAAATGAACGCCGCTCCACCCATGGAATAGTGTGTGCGTTTCTACGATTATATAGGTACTCAAAATCAAATCAAATGGGGATCAAATGGGGATGGGGATCAAATGTGAGTTGAAACGCGCTGGCGGAGCCTACTTTGTGTGGGTCGCATACAGGCGTATTTTTAGCGTTTACGTCAATATGATTAATTAATAATATTATTTTAAATAATTATTTATTTCACATCCGAAAACCCAGGGTTGATAAAAGTACAGACGATTAGATTAGTCCTGCTAACTAAAATATATAAATAAATAATGCGTTAAACTCAAATTAATTTGCTTCAGTGATTTTAATATTCATTTGAATCTGACTAGTTCTTATTAAATGAAACAAGTCTTTAGTTAGACTAGATTGCCTATAATTTGTAATAAAACTCACAGAAAAATAATTAGTATATAAAATGTATATAATCCTTTTAAACCAAAATCGATTTCAAGCTTTAGTGGGTAGTAAGGAGTAAATAATGTTTAAGAATCGAGTAGATTTCTTAACTAGGCTGCAATTCCAATTATTTTAATTGAGAGATAGACATCCCTAGAATATCGCTTCTGTTTCGAAACTCTTTATGCATGCATCGGCGTCCAATTTCGGCATTTTAAATCAGGTACTAAACATAGCACCGTAAACAAATTGCTTTTTTGTCGAAATTTTTACTTAGAATACATTCACATTACATTCATAGTTCTTAAATTTTTCATGTCGACTTATTCAGCCTTCCGCCATGTATGGAATTATTCAGATGGTGAGTGAGCGGATGATAACTAAGTTGAATTTACCTTTAGTTATTAGAAAATATGGTCGCAAAAACTTACGAATATTGTAATTCACGTATTATCAGGAACACGGGCGTCTAAAATTAATGTGTATAAAATTAACGTCTCACGAAGAACATTAATGTTATGCGGAATTTAATATTTAATTTTTAGTTAAGATTAATTTTATGTGCTTTCGTATAAAATAGAAGAAGTTTATTACTAAATACAAAGTTGCTATCATGCAGAATTTATTATTACATTTTCAGTTTCGTTTAATTTTATGTACCTCCACAAGTTTATTAAAGTTTATTATATTGTGATAAATTAAGTAAATAAATTGGTACATTACACAAGTTTATTATTTAGAGAATGTGTTTGTGTGTGTAGTATAGCAATTTATGTCGTACCTAAATTATTATAGCTGTGTCATTTTACAAATAAAAAGTTCATCAAAATTTCGCTGATAAAATTGCTACCTATAAGATTTTGATATGCATCTAAGCCTAGTACTCAATTTGTAACTTGTTTGATAAACTGTAGTTATCATTATTAAAACAAATTAAATTTATTTTTTTCTCATAGGAATGATAATAAATATGAATTAGGACAGTGAAATTGAACATGGTATAAAACTATGGTATAACCTGCGAAAACAACACTAACAATTGGAAATGTCACCGTTTAGGAATCATGATATTAATTATGCTTGTGACGTTTGTTGTAATGGTTAAGGGTGAGGTGTACCAACTAACGATTACAGATTACAGAAATTTACCATATGGGTCATAAACACTTGAAAAACATACCTAAGTGGTCCCTTCTGTGGTCAATAGTTAATGGCTTATGTGCATGTATGTTATGCTTTTATCACGTGAATTGATAGAAACGGAGACGCTGTTTATGTGGGTTACAATCCAAAATTAAGCTTTATAGCCCTTAACTTTTGATATGTCCACGGGAAAGATGCGAACATCAATATGTTTATGACGCAATCACGTATTTTACGAACGCAGCTTACAGTTACAGACACAACCGACCCTAATTCTTGACGCTTTCCTGTTTATAAAAGATTGCCGGAGGGTTACATTAAGAATTGGGATTTAAATTTCAATGATGTATCAGATTTCATTTTGGTTTTAAGCTTAAGCCACACAGAGAGCGGGCGGGCGGTAGCGGCGCGGGCGCGGGCGGCAGCGGCGCGGGCGCGGGCGGCAGCGGCGCGGGAGCTGCTTTTGGCGGTGGCGGCAGCACAAAGGAGCTCCCGCGCCGCTGCCGCCCGCGCCCGCGCCGCTGCCGCCCGCGCCCGCGCCGCTGCCGCCCGCGCCCGCGCCGCTACCGCCCGCCCGCTCTCTGTGTGGCTTAAGCTTTATTATCAAGGCGCTCGGGGAAGCGAGCGACCGAAATATTTCGAAAACATATTAGAATGCGGAGTACATGACTGTGTTAGATTGATCCGCTGGAGGTAGTTCTCTTAATTAAAAACGTAAAAAAAAAACCGATGGTAGTATTATAATTTCTTTCAATGAGATGACTTACAAAACCAGCAATTAACACTTCGCGGTTAATATAACCGCGTTTGACCGTTTTCTCAGTAGTTTTACTCCTAAGTAAAAGGTCAACTTAATCCTTCGTTGATTAAACCAGTCTTAATGATATATTGTTAACTTTTCTGACTTAAATGATAACCAATTTAAAAGTCGTCGAAATAAAATGTACAATTTTTTTTGACTCAGACTTTACGTGTTGGTACGGGGACCCTAAGATATTTTTCAATATCAATCTACTGTTTTTTCGACGCAAATAATTGACATGTACTCATGATAAATTACAGCTTTCACACTCTCCACTGCACCATGCGTAAACTTTGCTCAATGAGTATATCAGGAGAACAGCGACAGTGAACTGGATATATTCCATAGTACCGAATCCAGCTTTCTAACAGCAAGTAGCCGGTACCTGGAATCTATCTCGACTCCGAGCTCAATTATTGTAGTCTGAATAAGTAGGTAATAGTATGTAGTACATTTAATTAATACATCCTGTTTGGTTAACACGTGTAGCTAGACTGTAAGTGTTTATTTAAGGAATCAATGAATAAAATCAATAAAAAAACAGCTTTCTATTAACGGTTACGGTTAAACCGCGGAAGGATGGACATGGCGAAACTATAAAGGTTCCTTGTTTACTACGCAACCCTAATAAAGGGTCGGAAACCCGCTTGTGATTGTTCATCGTTAGCGTCAATGGGCTACGGTGTGAATTTAAGGTCAGGCAGGCCGTATGCTTGTTTCTAATATACAAACAATCGTTTTGATATAGATATATGAGTATTTGAGTATGAGCAAACTGAAATCAAGTCTTAATGAAACCTAACAGTCCGGCCACGTCTTTGCCTGCATTACGGCGCGGCAAACATTTTATCTGTTCATTGCGCGGTCAAGACACGCAATGCACTGCGGTTACTTGGCATCACAGGCAATGTTTTTTTTATACCACGTCGGTGGCAAACAAGCGTGCCTGATGGAAAAAATCTGATGGAATGTATTAGGAAAATCTCTGCTCTGCCGTTGTCGCCGCCGTTGCTTGAAGTCGTGGCTGAGCGTAAGCTTACGAGTCACATACATTGAAATTGAATTGTGATGTGAAGTAATGAACAAACATAATATCTTCTGTGTTCTGGGCGGCGTGAAGGCGTCTTGGTTCATTAATCTGGTCTGTGTCGTAATGTAATATGAGTGCGTACCTACCTAATGGCAGGGGAGCCCTAGAAGATATTTCGAAATTTACTCGAGCGCGTCAGATTAAGACACGGGGGATACCTTCCTTTCTATTGAGTACCTTTACCATACCATTTATAAGCCCTATATAGATATAAATTTTAAACCGTCTCAAGCTTGCGTCACGTGCAGATTGTTATATTAGTATAAGAGAAATTCTCTCTGAAAATATCGCGCTCGATTTTTTTTTCTCAAATGTCTACCCTTTCGTACTCGTACCGTTGCAAATTAACATATATCCGTTATCAGAGATACGTGGGGCGTATACAATATATCTGACGCCTTGAATATTATTCGTGGAACTGTTTGCGGAGGGGTACAGTCACAAATTTTAATTTGGGACCCCCTTAAAGTTGACAGTCCTGTCAAACTGTATATATAGAAATGCAAAGAAAAAGTTTGCGAAATGGGTCATAAATTAACGAGCGTTAATGTACATCATAAATATTATTACCTATTTTTCTTTCACATTTGCACGAATATTTGTTCTTGGGTCTTGCATCTTTTCTATGTATATAAGTATCTATTATCTACATAAGTATGTATATCGTCGCTTAGTACCCATAGTACAAGCTTTGTTTATTTTGGGACTAGGTTGATTTGTGAAAGATTGTCCACAAATATTTATTTATTTATTATTTACATTTAGCATCGTTGCCTCCCCTACTATAGACATTAGAGGAATACCTAATGAGGCTGATACCTGATGTGAAAAGCTAAGGGTCGGATTATTTGGTTAGGTGTAAGTGTAATGAAAGAGATGGTTAGGGGTCATTTTCAGTCAGTGAGTTATGTTATTATCTATGTGATACGTAACATGATCGTTTCTTTTTCTTTACTATTGCGGCCTAACATAATTTCAAATGTGTTTTTTGTACTTCTCACTGAACAATATCGTGAATTATAAGACCGGCTTCCTAACGATGTTTTCTTTCACCGAAAAATCACTGTTAGTTATATTTCGTACATTTGTTTCTGCCTCTCAAATACAGTGGCTACAGATGATAAGTTTCACCAAAATGGGTTTGGTATAATTTTTAAAATATCATGAAAATTTAAATTTAACACTTTAGCTCGGCCATGACTTCGGTCTTCGTGTCGGGCATTGGCAGCTGTTTTCCTTATACATTGCGTGTGATCCCCGTTGCGCGTCATTACCGAGCAATGAACAGGATTTTTTTTATTAATTTTTTTGTTTAGGGTCTTTATTTGTTTTTTTTTTAAACGCTTGCCACGTCGCTATTTGTGCACAGTCAAGGCCAGACCGTTACATGAACCCGGTAGCTCCAAGCATTCTTGACACATTCAGTGCCGAGGACACGATATCGTGTTCTCCGTTCGTAGACAGTTTTCGCTACAAGGCAGAAAAGCCATGTTATCGGCTACGAGCGTAGCGTGTAGCGGCAATGAATATGTTAAGGTTGCAAATGTCCCGGTCTAACACGCGTGAGTTTACAATTAACCATCCCGGTCTCGACGGAACTTCGCGCGTAATTTTCGTAAATATTTAGTACAATTTCATTGATTTTTTGAATACTGGATCACTTATCAAAAATCTGTCCAGTTATTTTGTTTGAACAATAATAAAGCTATCCTTTTTGTAAAAAAAATATCACTGTCGTTGACAATAACGAAGTAATCAGCATGAAAGCTTATTTTTACGTTGATATTGACGACCGCTTTAGCTTAGTTGGTAGTGACCCTGCCTACGAAGCTGGAGGTCCCGGGTTCGAATCCCGGCCGGGGCATTTATTTGTGTGATGAGCACGAATATTTGTTCTTGGGTCTTGGATGTCTTCTATGTATTTAAGTATTTATTTATCTATATAAGTATGTATATCGTCGCTTAGTACCCATAGTACAAGCTTTGCTTAGTTTGGGACTAGGTTGATTTGTGTAAGATTGTCCACAAATATATATATATTTTTTTTATATTGAGGATTTTTTGACAGAGTTACTGAGGCAGTTTCTTTTTTAGTCTAGAGTAATTTTTGTGTGGTGTAATTCTACATTTTTTCTTCACACTGTAACGTTAAACTTGAATATTTTCGTCGATTCATGAACTGGCCTTGCCTGAAGCCCCTTGTCGATCGTAGCAGCTTAGCCTTGTTAAGGCCGTCTTATTTGCCTTGGCTACGCCGTAGCACCGAAGCTCGTAGCTCCGCTACGTCTAGGCGGTATTCACTATTGCTTGCCGACTACTTGTTTGAGGCTAACCCAGTTAAATATGAATTTGCACGTAAAAATATGCTGTTACCGTGATAATTCCCAATTTTATACGTGCAAAAATCCCACATGGAAAATTGCCCATGAAATATTAGGGAATATTAATTCTAGCACTTCTTAGCAATCGTAAGCAGCGTTGGTTAAAAACTGATTGTATGGGAACTTTGACGAGCTTCTATGTAATTAGTTGTGCAACTTGGATTGTCTTCAGTGACTTTTTTGGCTGAGGGCGAGGCCACAACACTATAGAGATCTACGTACAATCCAGTATAGTACTCACGAGCACGGGCATTGTTGTAGTTGAGATGTGACAGATACGAACACATAGACAATGTCAACTCATAGCTTCTATACTGGCGCACACATAGACAATGTGTATGTTTGGAACACACAACCATGGCTCAACCGCGTTTGTGAGATAAAAGTACTCTACGTGGTTTTTGCGATGCGACATTACAACTCAGTATAATATTGTTGCGTCACACTGATGGTACAGTCAAGGGCACCAATATGTTTACACTTTTTCACCTTATTCCATAGAAATAAGGTCCAAAAGTGTATACATATTGGTGCCCTTGACTGTACCAATTCAATTTCAGTGCCGAAAACGGGTGAGTGGTGAGATAAGTCAAGATGTTGTGAATAGCAAAACTGCCACAAAAGGTTACTGACATCGTTTTCCCTTTAAACTGATTGGATATTTAATGCATGTTTTCTCTTAGTCGTAAAACATGTCGTCGCATGTAGCGGGTTGTTTGAAATATTAACATATTTGCTTGCAGTCTGGGTGAAATGATTTGATGTATCGCTGGAATCTTCAAAGGTCATTGTCCCTACCTACTATGTTTCATTTGCTCGTAAAATATAAGATTTTAAGCTCACATGGCCATTTACATTAGAGTTACGATTAATAACGGGTTATTTACCATGTATATTTGTATATGTGAGTTTCCGATATTTCGGCACTATACAAAAACACAAAAAAAATATTTGTATTTAACAAATAAACATGGTAAATATCCCGTTATTAATCGTAACTCTAATTAATCGTAAATGTTAATAAACGATATAGATAAACGAACCGTAATACTAACCTCGCTTGTTTTTAAATATTATTTTATTTGTATCGGAACCTCGGGTGAAGCGTGACCTAGACGGTCGCTGACAGTAAAGTTCCCTAGGAAGGAGCGTCCTTGGTCCTCAAACACCTGTTTTCAAAGGAAATCTTGATGGCTTGCTTTAAGGCGCAGGGTAGGGCAAGGCCTTCCCCATACAAACTTTGTGCAGGTTTTATTCGTCGGTTTTGGCACTAGCAAATATAATAATTTTTTTTGGTTGTAAATATTAGATATGCGAAGATCGTGATGTGAAAATTTTCAAATATTCAAAAAAAAAAAAAAAAATTACATCACGAAATAGCTATGAGAAAAATAAGCATACTGACCAAAAATCATAACTTTAATGCAAACACAAACGAAGTAAATCCTGCACAAAGTTTGTATGAAGGGAGCTTGCCCTAACCCCACCTCTTAAGGCGCTACACTGAGAATTTTAGAAACTTTGAAACGCTGTTCTGCCCAGACGAGGAAATAATAGGGACTGATTTTCAGATATATAATTTTTGACTATAATGATTGTGGTACTGATAATAGCCAAAACATAATGGCTTAATTTTTTTTTCGATAGAAAAGAAATCCAAAGTTTAGTCTATAATATTTTCCTTTTTTTACTCAGCCTACTAAAACAACGCATTATTAAAAGACACGATTAAGTTAATATGATGATATTTTACGTCATCGAGGTACTGTCAAGAGGAAATTTAATAAATCTGCACACAGTCAGATATTTATCGAGATTTGTCTAAAAAACCGGCCAAGTGCGTGTCGGGCCACGCGCAAGGTAGGGTTCCGTAGTCGTCTACCCTTTACATTATGTGGACTAAAAAGTTCGAAAACTTATATTTACTATGTTTTTGAAAGAATTAACAACATTATCTAAGGTATCAATGGAAATTGTACGAACGTTTGCCTTTGCAAAGTACATTTCTGAAGTTCGACTATTACTCGTTAACTAGTAATGTCTACTTAGCTGTGATAGTTTTCCTTTTAAATTCATCGTATATACTACTACCATGATTTTTTTCACATGCCTAGTAGCCACCGTTTAGCTGGCAGGGGGGGGGGGGGGGGGACACTTGACCATAGCAAAAATTATCACTTCAAAGCTTAATATCACGCTAACCAATTCTTTAATCAAAAAATGCTTTTAGAAACCTTATAATATTTTTAAAAGAGCTATCCAACGATACCCCACACGATGGGGTTTGGCAGAAAAAAAATTTGCACCACCACTTTACATGTAGGGGAGGTACCCTAAAAAAAATTTTTTTTAAAGATTTTATTCTACCGTTTTGTCGGCGTCATTGATATGTATACTCATGCCAAATTACAGCTTTCTAGTACTAACGGTTACTGAGAAAAACGGGGGTCGGACGGACGGACGGACGGACGGACGGACGGACGGACGGACGGACGGACGGACATGGCGAAACTATAAGGGTTCCTTGTTTACTACGGAACCCTAAAAAGCCATTCCCGGAGAGTGTGTAGCATACCTTGTATTTGTGGAAACATGCTTAGTCTCGAATCCTGGATTCCAGTACTTCGTTCCCCTTCTATTACGGGCATTTTTCTTAAAAAATATGCCTATGGACTTGTGCTGTAACGACGGATCTTGGTCGCAGTATTTCGTACCTCCTCTATTACTTCCGTTTTCCTTAAGAATATGCATTCGGATTCCGTTTGTAACCACTGAGGTAATACTAATAGAGCAGACATCTCAACTTGAATTCTTGTCGCATGAGTTAGGGTCAAGTGACACAAGTGCACTCAGTCTGTGCCAGACGGCTGTGATAGTTGGACGGATGACGTTTAAAAAGCGTGCGGGTAAATATGCCTACCTGTGTACTGGAGCACAGCGCAAACCATTCAGGAAAATCAAATAAAAGTCAAGGAGTGACTACTCAGTAGTAATATTACTGGATATTCGTTAAATTCGCCTATAAAAATATTTGTTGTATTAATTTTAAGTCATGCCGACGCGTCATGTGGCCGCCATGAAATCATAGAGTAACGAAAGAACGATTACGCAGACGGGACAATTGAGACGTGAAATGTTAATAGAGATTATGAAATCAAATATTGTGCTGCAGTTTAAAATATTTTATATTATTATATCTACACCAATGCCATAAAACCTCTATAATGATTTTGAAGAAAGTTTAGGATTAATAGTGGTATAAAAGTATGAAATGCACATAATTTGGCGTAAAAAAATATGCTTTTATTGTAAAATCCACACTGCTGTTTTAAATGCTTTTCATTATGCACCATTACAAAAATAACTATTAATTTTCCCATTGTACATGCGTCGTGAATCACTATAAGGTAGGTAGGATAAACTGTATGTCGCATCTGTTGCGCGCTCATTCTTTAATCAAGTCTGACAACGTCTTGTGTTTGAAATGTCTGTTCTAGTGTAACATATATTTCAATGTTTGTAACAAGCTGTAACGTGAAACATTGTTGTCAAGTATGAAAATTGTAATTTCCTACATTTCTCGGGCTATGGGACGCGTTAAAACGTGTCTCCTACTTACCAATAGTGAATTCAGCTCATGTTCTGTTTATATTTATAGCTTAATTCGCAATTTTCTCACTAATTTGATTGTTTGACGTATTTATTTACATGTCAGCAGTGTAACATTGTCATAGAAACGTAACTTGTCAATCGCGTTTTAAGGCGAGCTTTAACTTACTTTCGAGTCAAAATAGGTTGCTGGTAGTTCATAATTTCGAAATTGTAAATTTGGAACTAGATATTCTAGAACAACGGAACGTACGGATATAAAAGACGTACAAAGCCAAACAACGGCAGTTCTCGTCTAGACTTCAACAAGTTAACTACGAAATTGGTCTGTGCGGGGCCAGGCTAGGCCCCGCACCTCAAGAAGACCTCGCGCAAAATAGTTGGAAGCCTTAAAACCTCTGCTACGCTGTTTCGTAGCCCTGAGCCACCACTACCACGCTACTCCGAGGCTTTGGGTGACTTTACCACATCGATCTGAGGCGCTGAGCCATCTTCACTACGCTGCTGAACTGAACCACTACGGCTACGGTGCTCAGAGACCCTGAGCCTCTTCTACTACGGTGCTCGCGGCTCCTTGCCGCGTCTGTTGCTCCACGGCCTCTAGCCGCCTCTGCTGTCCTGCTCCGCGGCCCCTAGCCGCCTTTGCTACAGTGCTCCGCGGCCCTTAGCCGCCTCCGCTACAGTACTCCGCGGCCCTTAGCCGCCTCTGCTACAGTATTCTGCAGCCCCGAACGCCGGCCATCACTAACGCCGCTTTTAACCGCCACGTTGTTAACCACCGCCACCGCTAACGTTTACATCATATTCGCCGTTCCTTGAAATTGTTCTTTTGTAAGTGTTATGATGATGTTCTAGGTTCTAGTTAGAGACAAATAAATCAACTTACCTCGACCCCTGAATTTTCTCCCTTTATCTCTAACCCAAACTACTCGATAACTTCGCCTCTCAAGCTATTGGGAGGCGACGTTTCGTGACAAGTGTTGCATCCTGTTTTGTCGTATGAACGAAAAATATACGTGCGTCTCGTTCAATCAGTATATCGCCTTAACTGTTTACGCGGTCCTGCGGACCAAGGTCACCCGGTTTGGCGGCTTGTTTTCGACCGTCTGGCACGGCCTTAATGTGGACACAGCCTAAGGCGACTTCCTGACTTGGCGAGGCGGGATCGATATGTGACATTTTCTTCTTTGACGTAAACTTACTGACGTCGCAAAAATTCCCTCTTGACAGAATACTGTCAGTATTTCATTTGCGCAGTAGTAATATTATGCGCAGAAGCGGGCCAGTACTGCCTTCGCATCGTCCCGCTTCAGCGCATCCCGCGCCAGTAAGGAAGCACTCATTTAAATGTAGGGGCGCAGTAAAAAGTAGTACTGTGTTGGCTGACAGTTTTCTCATATCGTACCGCCTCCGCACCGACAAATCAGGAAGTCGCCTAAGGGTGGGTTGCACTAACTTACGATTGACCGATCAACGTTAAATATGGCGTCGGCAGCTGTCGCTTCATAGATACTTGTCAAACTTTCCGCAGAATCATGTTTCAAGTAGTAATAATGACTTTGCTGGTTAGTTTTGGTTGACGCCCCACTTCATCCCTTAGTGTATTCCCGTAGTCTTTAAGTAATCAATATTTTGTATTAAACAGCAACGCTGATAATAAAAACTACAAAATTTAATTTACAACATTTTAGAAATAGGAGATATTGGAAAAAAAATCTCTTAGCAGGATTCGAACCTGCGACCTCCTGGCATTCGCGGCCAGTCGCTCTAGCCAACTAAGCTATATGTGCGACCCACACCCGGCCCCCAAATTCATCAATCGTTATTTTTTTAAATTTTCCTTTATTTCTAAAATTTGTAGTTTGAGTTAGCAGCGTTACTGCTTAATACAAAATTAATTTAGTATGGGATGCGGCATCGTAACTGACGAATTCTCAACAAAATTTGACATGTAAGTGCCGGTAAAGAAGCCTGAGTTTTCTGGTAGATGTCAAGTAATATTCAATGGGTGCTCCAAGCGATAGGTAGATACCAATTTGAACCAAATGACCGACCAAATGATGGAGCGCTCGTGGCCCAGCGGCGCCCAAGCACGGTGTGCGGTATGCGAAATTAAGCACACTGAGTGAAAAAAAAAACTAATTATTAGTAAATTTTAGTGAATCCCAGGACAAGGAGAGTAACGATATACTGACGGTTACAAACCAGTTTTTGATAATAGTAGTTATTTACTAATACCAAAAAAATTGTCCTTGTAACTACTAAACTGTTTTGTAACCTTTAGTATATCATCTCCTTGTCTTAGGATTCACTAAAACTTACTAATAATTAGTATTTTTTTCGCTCAGTGCAATGTCGACCCAGGTCAGTTCTTGGATGGGAGATCGCTTTCAGTGGTTACTAACTGAGCGCTCTCGGGCTTCGGAAGGTACACTAAGCCGTTGATCCCGGCTGCTGTCTATGATAGCAATTGTTAAACCAAGTTAGAGGCCTTCGGGTGGCTTGACAACTAACAGTCAAGTTGGCCACTCACTTGACTAGCCTAATCCCGGTAAGCTCTAGTGTTCCCTCGGGTTGGAAGGTCAGATGGCAGTCGCTTCCGTAAAACCTCGTGCCTACGCCAAATTATGGGATTAGGTAGCGGACCCCAGGCATCCTTCAAGATGCAACTGTACTGGGATAATGATGATGATGAAGACCAAAATAAACATTCATTTTCAAGGTTCCATACCCAAAGGGTAAAACAGGACCCTATTACTAAGACTCCACTGTCCGTCCGTCCGTCTGTCACCAGACTATATATATATTTTTTTTTAATTTATTTATTACAATAAAGAGTAACATAATTACATTTTTACTGATCTGCCAAACTGTATGACAGTTTGTTGGCAGAAAACATTTATATACCCTCACACACTATTTATATTTATGTACTTATGCAAGTTATTATTAAACATTCAAAGAAATACTTCAGACATCAATGGCCTTACAAATTTTAAAACACTGAATTTAAATTTAGGTAACTTATGACAAAACTATTGATAATACTAATAAAGTGAAAATTGAAACATGATTTCATTAAAGTTTTAGGTAGTGACACTATTATGTGATCTATCTATCTATGTACTTATTATATATTCGCCTATGACTGACGGTCGGCTGCCGCCGCACGATATTGGTAAGAAAAAAGAGCGGGTATTTATATAGTTACTTTGTGATAGGCACGTACCTACCAGCTCGGTCGTACGACGAGTCCGCTGCGCTGTCCGCACCTGGGGCATTGTTACAACTAGATAACATTATCGTTATATAATTACTATTGGCTACTTGCACAGTCAACGACGTAAACATGTGTATAGTATGTTTAATTTAAGTTTTCTTTAATGTACTTTATTTCGTGAGCAATAAATAATATTTTTAATTGTATTGTTAAATATATTTATGATGTTGACCGTACAATCACAGCGGGCCCTTCAAGTACTACTTTCTAATCGGTCCATTAGCGCTTTCTTGAGTCTTTTTTGTAAACAATTTTTGAAACATCTTGGCAGGATCTGATATTGTCTGGGACACAATTCAAGATCGTAGGTATCAAATATTTTCTAGTACGCTTCCCGTAATATCTCATAAACCGTGATAGTTAGAGAGTTCAAATTTTCACACATGATGTATTTCTGTTACCGCTATAACAACAAATACTAAAAAACAGAATAAAATTAATATTTAAGGGGGCTCCCATACAACAGACATGACTTTTTTGCCGTTTTTATAGATAATGGTACATCTCTCTCTGGATACAAATCTTGTTTAAATCAATAAATTAGCTGATAAAACGTTTTTATCGTGTAACTCAAAGAGCACAAATTTAATAATGCATCGTCAATATTAACGAGCCAAAAACCTTTTTTACGCTAGGGAAATCGAGCATTAGCGATGGACATGCAATCATACGTGCTTCGCTGAAGATCAACCATTGCAAATCTCCCGGGGTCTATCTAACTGTGCATTATTGGTTAGGAATCGAATATACATTCGTTGCCCATTCGCTTTGATGCATGCTAAGGCCGCGAACGCACTGGTAGTGGAACTAACTGTAAGGCGACTTCCTGATTTGTCGGTGCGGAGGCGGTACGATATGAGAAAACTGTCAAATGTCAGTGTCAACTGTCAGTCAACTCTGTATTACTTTTTACTGCGCCCCTACATTTAAATGAGTGCTTCCTAACTGGCGCGGGATGCGCAGAAGCGGGACGATGCGAAGGCAGTACTGGTCCGCTTCTGCGCATAATATTACTACTGCGCAAATGTAATACTGACAGTATTCTGTCAAGAGAGAATCTTTGCGACGTCAGTAAGTTTACATCAAAGAAGAAAATGACACATATCGCTCCCGCCCCGCCAAGTCAGTAAGTCGCCTTACTGGTGGAGTCGGAATTGTTGCGACAGCGATCTTGTAGGGCCTCGTTACCGCGAACCGTAAACTTATTATCTATCTATCTCTAACGACAGAGATAGAAATCCAACATTTGCAGATCGCTCAAGTTATTTATTGATATAGCTGTTGTGTCGGCAATCGCTCAGCCACTACAACTAGATCTTAAGCCACTTTAATCTAACAAGTTATGGGTTTAAAGAAGTAATGCAATTATGCAGTGATAGGTTGCCTATCCTAACGGCTTTAGCCGCGACACACGCCCTTTGAGCGGTCAAATGGGTTCATCTCACTAGATGTTTTGGGTATTATTTCTTTATTCTTATTCAAATATAGGGAATAGAGTTTCTATTACGAACGATATTTATCTAGTCAGTGTCTATGTATAATTACCGAAATATCATCGGAGTAACGAAAGCGCACCGACTTTGCTGGCTTAGTCATCTGGAACGAATGGGTATTGACCAGGGCCCGTAGATACTTTTCGTGCCCATGACATCAATTTGACGTCACGCTGCATATAGGATGATCCCACAGAGTTTTATTGTAATTATTAATCTTTAGTCGTCAATCATTTTAATCATATACAAATGACTTAAAAAGTGATCTATTCACACGTGGAATAATTAATACCTACTTGATACGTGAAACTTCATCATCATCATCATATCAGCCGAAAGACGTCCACTGCTGGACATAGGCCTCCCCCAAAGAGTGCCACAATGGCCGGTCTTGCGCCACCCGCATCCAGCGGACTCCCGCGGCCTTTACCAGGTCATCAGTCCACCTTGTGGGGGGTCTACCCACGCTGCGCCTTCCGGTCCGTGGTCGCCACTCGAGAACCTTTCGGCCCCAACGGCCATCGGTTCTACGTGCAATGTGCCCCGCCCACGTGAAACTTAAATGAAACTATTTGTTTTGTTTTTATACTTTTCATATATATATATTTTATTATTTTTATTGAGAAAAACAAACGGTAATATACAAAAATATGTACAAATGTGTATGATTAATTGTATAAGTTGTTAGAATCAGAAAAAGTGTCCTGGTGGATTTATAAATTTTCTTTTTAACAAAGGAAATAGTTTCATTTACGTTTCACATATCAAGTAGGTATTAATTATTCCACGTGTGAATAGATTACTTTTGAAGTCATTTAAATACATGATTAAAATGATTGACGACTAATTAATGATTAATAATCACACTAAAACTATTTGGGGTCATCCTATATGCAGCGTGACGTCAAATTGATGTCATCGGCATGAAAAGTATCTACGGGCCCTGGTCATCACCCATTCGTTCCAGATGACTAAGCCAGCAAAGTCGGTGCGCTTTCGTTACTCCGATGATATTTCGGTAATTACATAGACACTGACTAGATAAATATCTTTCGTAATAGAAACTCTATTCCCTATATTTGAATACGAATAAAGAAATAATACCCAAAACATCTAGTGAGATGAACCCATTTGACCGCTCAAAGGGCATGTACATTATTTAATCGAATTAATAAAGGTCCATCAATTAAGCCGCAGTCCGATTTATTTGATCCATCGTGAATTAATTCTCCCACTTAGTCTGCAGTTAGACATTCCCTTCCACTCGATTTTCCGAACAGTATCTAGGATGCCGTGACTTTGAACGTCTGGCCCAAGTTAATGGAATTGAGTCTTGGTGCTTTCATACATTCTGCGTAGTCGGTTCGTAGACAGTTTTCGCTACAAATGAGAAAAACCAGCCAGCTACGAGAGCAGCGCGTAGCACTCGTCGGCAATGATTGTGTTTAACCCATTCGAGGCCAACGATCACTACGTGTGCTACGCTGTAGCGCTTAGCAGCGTTTTCCCGCCTTGTAGCGGAATGCGCACGTAGAGGCATGACGCATATGTGTTGTGATTGGCCTTGAATATGTTAAGTATAGAAAGTATATCGTCTAGTACTTAACTTGTAACACACGTTACACATGAACTTATAATGGAGCTGGGTCGAATTGTGTAAGGTTATCTCCTAAGTAGCTGCTTATTTATTTATATCTATAGGTATATATATACCATTTCACTTCATATACCATGTGAATTGAATACCAGCACCGTGAAATCCTTTTCAACAGTCCAGGGGAAATTCAAATTTATGTCAATAATTATCATAAAATACTGTGATGTGAATGATGTTTGTTCTGATACAGCGTGCGTAGGCGCTGATGAGATGCTGGACCGTCAACAGACGCCACTGGCGTCACGGCACAGTTACGTTGACGCTGCGCAAACGTTCGTCGACGCTACACGGGCGCCGCTGGGAGGACGCCTAAGCTCAAAAGAAGCTAACGCCTGAGTGGCCGCTCGGAGCGGAGCGTTCGGCGGGGCGTGCAGTGGGGCGGGCGAGCGTGCATAATATTTGTGACTCAGGATATCAGTATGAGTTTCAATTGTTTAACATGCACGTCCCGCTGCACGCCTGTTTCGAGCGTCCACTCAGGCCTTACACAAAGAGTTCGTCGTTCGTTTTTTTTTTTCTCTTCTAGCGGGTTCGATTCCCAGTTCAATCATGTACAGTCACCCCATGAAAATGTTGAGCATACTTAGAACCTTGTCACATCGAAATCTAAGAAATATTTAGACTGAAACGTCATAAAATTTGAAACCTCTTTAATTTGACAAAGCACTAAAGTGCTCAACATTTTCGTTGGCCCACTGTACATAATTATTTAAAAATTTATGAATGCAGTTTGAATTGTTTTTTAAATTAAAATAATGTCTTCTTTCAGCAAAATATCCTATCTACGATATTTATGGAACTTTCCCTTGATGTTCCATAGTCTTGGGCCACCCGAAACCACACCGAAAAGAAAGGACATTTAGGCAAAATTTGTAGGTATGCGCTGTCGGAAAAGTATAAAATATTGCATAGGTACAGGTAGCAACAAGCCAGGAAGTTGCCTAAGTCACATTGCATGAAAATTACAAAGAAAATTGATAAAATCTTGTGACTTAAATCCCTCATGACACAATGCTGCGACCAGGAACTTTAAAATCCCTTTGTGGATACATCAATCTTGCTTTGTATTCCGTTTACGGCGCTCGGACTGGCTGTTTATCTGTTTCGCCAGTGGGTTGAGATGAACTAACACAAAGTATTTTGTGCGACAATCAATTACATTTTGCTTTCGTTCGTTTATCCGTATTGACGAAGTCTTGAGGCTTTAGCGAGATTGATTCGTGTGCCTGTTGTCAGATTTGTTACCAGAAACGCAAATTGTTTTTAGGCATTTATTAGGTACCGAAAATAATAAATGAAAAAATGGTGGCTTGTACAGTCAAGGCCGCCAATATGTATACACTTTTTCACCTTATTCCATTGAAATAAGGTCCAAAAGTGTATACATATTGGTGCACTTGACTGTACTATAGAATGACTTAAGGTACCGGTCAGTAGCAAATACAGAGTAAGGTAGTGTGAGCGAAAGACGCCGTCATTTTAGGGATCTCTGGCACGTCTTGTATTTACCTATTTTACAAATTTAGGAATAAAGGAAAAATTGGAAAACTTAGGCACCGAGCAGGATTCGAACCTGCGACCTCCCGGCACTCGCGGCCAGTCGAGCTATTTGTGCGATTAAAAAAAATTTACCTATTTTGTTACCAGATAGGTACACCAACCATTCAAGCTATTTTGATTGGCCATGAGGTTGGCTTATTGTTTTTTTTTTTACTCCTGTACTTTTATCTGTCATTAAATTTGCATAGTCACGAGTACTAATATAAAGACATATGAAATAAGTCTGCAGAAAAGTCTATAATCTCTATTGCTTGAAACGATACGCTTATAAATGCGTGGTGGGGTTCTGTACTTCAATAAAATCAGCCTTTATATTACACTAGCGGCCCGCCCCGGCTTCGCACGGATAGTCTAGTTTTGTTTCCTATTTTTTTTGAATTTTGAAATAATTTATAGCATATGTCCTATTCTGATGTCTAAGCTACAACACTGGAAAGTTTCATAGAGATCCGTTCAGTAGTTTTTGAGATTAAACGGAACGTACATCCATACATACGCACAAACTTTCACGTTTATAATATTATTAGGATATTAGGATTAGGATTAGGATTAGAATAGGATTAGGATTAGGATTACACTTACTTAACATTTACTTTCCATGCCTAATCATGTCATAATTTTTCACTTGTCTCTACTATTTCCTGAACATATAGATCGATATAATATATGTATATACAATTAAGGGTTAAATAAAGCTCCAGTCTTCATTAAATATTATTGTCAGAGTGAATTAAAATTGTAATTGTAACGGGAAAAATATCGGTGTAAATTTATCATCATCATCATAATATCAGCCGAAAGATGTCCACTGCTCTGGACATAGGCCTCCCCCGAAGAGTGCCACAATGACCGTTCCTGCGCCACCCGCATCCAGCGGACTCTCGCGACCTTTACCAGGTCATCAGTCCACCTTGTGGGGGGTCTACCCACGCTGCGCTTTCCGGTCCGTGGTCGCCACTCGAGAACCTTTCGGCCCCAACGGCCATTGGTTCTACGCGCAATGTGCCCCGCCCCCTGCCACTTAAGTTTAGCGATTCGAAAGGCTGTATCGGTAAATTACAGTGTGTTTAAATTATACAAACAGTGAATAATAGAGTCAAAAATTCTTTAACCAGTAGATTTCTAACACGAAGGTATGGAGGTTGTCGTAACTTTTTGAGTACCTAACTTGTTCAATGTTTTAAACGCACTTAAAAGCCTGAAACTAGGTTTCAATTTTCGCCACGCTGTCATTTACACTTAAAGTTGAGAGCAACAGTCTACCTTAGCAAAGCCATTTATATCCCCAGCACTAAAATACATGAAGTATTAGACTGAGTGACGCTAATCTACTTTATCTTGAGTGAATGCCGATTTAGCACTTCCATTTATCCACTTAGGCTCGCTTGCTCCTTCGAACGGGTATCGTTAGAGACTTATTGCCCGCAATCACGTTTCTTCAAGTTTTATGACTAAATCGCACAGTCATTGGCTACTTCCTGACTTGGGGCGGTGGAATATGCGGTAAGTATTATCTACCGAGGCATTACTGATGTTTTCCAGATTTTCTTACTCGTCAGTTTACTGACAGTTTTCAATTTCTACCTACTAGATTCTGCGGAGGCGGAGCGTTGTAGATTCAGTAGATACTGCATTCGTGTCACTCAGGAATCTGTATTTTTTATGAGACGTTGGTGGCAAACAAGCGTACAGCTCGTCTGATGGTAAGCTGTTACCACAGCCTATAGGCTCCTCCAGAATGCACGTTGCCGGCCCCTTTAAAATCAGACTCGATTAGGAATTTATAATCTTATTTTTATATACGTTTTACAAATCATATAAATATTAAAAATATATCTCATTTATTACACAAAAAACACATAATATAGAAAAGAAACAAAACAAGAATAGATCTAACAACTACTTAAACCTAACCTAAACTAAATACTTAAATTGTAAGGGCATGCATCGCCCAAGTCGCTGCCACTGGGAAGGGTTCCCATAAGGCTGGCTGCGTTGCCTCGCTGAATGGCAATTCCGATTCGCTGAGCGAGGAACGAGCCAGCCCTACGGTCACCTGAGGACCGGATAAGCAAATAACTTAATCTTTTAAAAAGTTTAATTTCTTATAAATATTTCGTTTACACTACAATGTTTCAAATATCATTATAGCATTTTGCTGTATCTGCTTAAGTTGAGAAAAATAAACGCATTTGTATTATTTGAGTATACGCACTGTAACTCCAGACTTACAATACAATGCATGTCACTAAGATTCAAATGCTTTGGAGCGAGTCATGATCTTACCATATACAAATATACACAAATTTAAGGAAATCGGTAACTATGGCTTTGGCAAATACAGATTTATGGCTCGAAGAACCTCGGAAAGTTAAGTACGATACATTTAAAAGCCCAAAATCATAAAAAGTGGAGTTACCGTGTAATGATCAAATACGAATATTAGCGTTCCTGACTACCTATGTAGATGCCAGATAAAAGTACAGGAGTAGAAAACAAAATATTTACAAGACAGAGTCACGCAGACTATAAGCATCACTGCCTTACCAAATTCTCTAATATTACAGAAGCCGACTGATCTGTGAGTGTGATATTGACACTTGGCCCTTCAGATGAAATATTAATAACACACGGCTACAATGCCCGTCAGGGATCGTATCGAGAACAACTTCTTTATCGTACTCACTTAACGTCCACAACCTCATAACTCGCCTACGCTGTCTAATCTAAAAGTATCCTTAACGCTTCCTAGTAAAGTAAGGTTTGCCGTGGAAATAAAATCGTGAAGGAGGTTTTTTAAAATTCCGTTCTTAGTGACGACGAGTTGATTTAATTTCGTGTAATATCTCGCGTCTTTCCGCTTCGTGACACTATAAACAAGTACCTATGTGATTCAAAAGATTTTAATTACTATTCAGAGTCGATTTAACTAAGCAATTGAATGAGGTAATAATCTTAACCAAAGCCCCTTTTCCCACCAAAGCCCACGTCGGTGGCAAATAAGCGTAATGGGATATTTACCATATATATTTGTGGTTTTGAGTTTCGGAAAAAAGTGAACCGCTATTAAACCGAAGAATTGATTCTGATTAAGTTTTACATTTAAGTTTGAATCCCAAAGAAACCCATGTTATAAATACTTCTACAGCCATTTCACCTCTATTAGAGCCGTTGACTCCATGTTCGATCAGACTTTTTTAATCCCTGTTTTTATAAATTATGACAAAGCATACAAACCAGAGGACACGCCACACCATATTTCCCACGCCACGTCTGCGGCCACGTCATATTTTTTAAATCATAGGTATTCTGGTGATTGTCCGCTTTGGTATGATTAATCCATTCCACTTAGATAAAGTAGCAGACAAGACCTAATGAATAGCTCTGAAAATATAAATTGACAGTTACTTATTGCCTACTTTTAGCTAAAACAATCTAGAATTGTATTAATTTCGTTCAATAACTTGACTACGCTTACGGTTTTCGTATGCAATACACATAATTCTCTTATATTCTATTCTAGTCTCAATTATAATTTGAAATGGCACATTTTGAAGCATTTTCTATATTGCGTCGGGGCAAATGGATTCAATTGAAAATGAAATATTGAATAGCGTGACGGCGTCGAGCGTTTCCGCAGCTTACGTTTAAATAGAATTGATAATTAAGTCATTAGTTTTGTTTTTATTGGCTTGGCGTTTGAGCGCGTAAATGAGCTATATAAAATATTTACACTCAATAGCAAAAAAAGGCTCAATAGGACTTTGTACGGAAATTTAACACACAAGTGTTTCTTTTTTTAATAACACATCCGTGGCAAAGATGCACGTACTATCAAACCAACTGAATCGTGACCCACCGTAGAACCTTGTCACAGAAAATGTCATAGTGACATCGTACTGCCTGACAAGGAAAATCGTTATGACACTTTCTGTGACATGGTTCCACGGTGCACGGTGGGTCACGATTCAGTTTGTTCGATAGTACGGCCCGCCTGATGGCGGTCACCGCAGTCTATATAGTTTATAGAGTGTATAGTATATACGCTTGTTACTCCAGGGGCAACACACGCGTGGGTGCATGCCCTTATGTACCTACCCATGTCAGGACAAACTATTGTTTTTCCCAATTATTTCCTCTTATTGGAGGAAAATAAACTTTACAGGGGGAAATAATTACTGTTAATAGCAAGTCTATTTTCTTAGTAAATAAAATAAATAAATATGAAATGAAATGAAATGAAATAATTTTATTCCAGACAAAGTCCATAGATTACAAAATTAATTACAAAATTGAAATTATAAATATTTGTGGACAATCTTACGCAAATCGACCTAGTCCTAAACTAAGCAAAGCCTGTACTATGGGTACTTAGGCGAAGATATAGATGTTTATATAAATAGTACTTAACTACTTAAATACGTAGAAAACGTCTTAAACTCGGGAAAAAATAGTTCTCATCACACAAATACATTCGATCGAGCTTCGAACACGGGACGTCCAGTTTCGTAGGCAGGGTCACTACCAACTAGGCTAATTAAAGCGGTCGTCGAAACATTTCTTTAGTAACGTTAACTGAAAAATCCCATAGGAAATTGTCAAACTTTGTATTCAATCAGAAGAACGTGCAACCGACAAGCCTATTTATTCTATGGATATGGTCGAAGTGAAATAAATATGTAGGGGCTGTAGTTTTGGGCAGTCTTTGGTCTCTGCCTACCCCAACGAGTTACGGGCTTGATTATGTTATGTATAAATATAAATTTAATAGTAAGTAATTTGGCAATAACTATCCTTTTTCCCCGGACCTCATAAACTAAATCCGGTTCATTAAAGTGTATAGCAATTTACGGCGTAGTCGAATTTCCTAGCAGAAGCAGGGTTAAGCTGGCGCCAATAGCACGGTTGAACGCCCACCACAACTCCGATAACGAATACTCCCGGTTTTTGCCAGCTCTGCTGTTGGGTGAATTAGTTTCGTAATTGTCTGCGACGTTAGTTGCGTTTCTTGTCTATTACATACGTTTGCATTATAAATAGTGACTGTGTATCTGTTTTCATACTCACTGGGTGTTGATATAAAGTTATGATTTACAACCAAGAAAAGTTTATGTAAGAGAGTGAAACAGGGAAAAAAATTAAGAGGCCTTACAAGTTTTAATTTTTTTTGATCTAACATTTTGACAAAATAGCCTAAGAAAGATACGTTTTTTTTGGAAAAAATTCTCTAACTGGCTAATTTTTTTTATACGGTTCTTTTAAGTGATTTTAAGAATCAATATTTTTTAAATTTGCGAATCTACCACCGGAAGTTGGATAGAAAAAATGGTGCCCAAAAACTGTTGATTTTTCACAGCAAATATGGTATAAGTAGTTTTATTGAGAATGCTTCTATCTTTAGGTCTGTTTTGATGCTGACGACCCGAATCGAAACATATATGCAACGGGAAATAAGAGAAATTTAATCAAACAGGTATTTTCAGTTTTTCTCAAATTTATTAAAAAGAAAATTATATATAAGCTTTTTATAGCAACACATGAAAAACAAGGACTGTTTCTCAGAATTATCATTGAAAATGAAACTATTTAAATATTTGGTAAATAGTTTTTTACAAATCGCCTATTTAACATTAGTAGAAAAAATATATCAGTTCCAATTTTTCCGTGGACTTTTAATTTAAGCCCTGAGAATGTCAATGGAATAGGAATGAACCCCATGTTATTTGTTTTCGTTGATTTGCTTAATTACAGCACACACGTGCAATCTGATTTGGACTTTATTGCCTTACTATCAGGGATTATTTTAGAACGCACAACGAGATGGAAGTAGGCATGTCGATACTCAAGCGCGCGGCGCGTGCGGCCCCCGCCGCCTAGCTCCGATGTCTGTTTATTATTATTACTTACTATGACTCTGATATGAATAACGAATGCATTGATGACGGTGCCCAAATACAAATACAAAGTCCGTGATTGCAATTTTCCCGTTGGCTTTAAAGCTCAGAATATCAACGAAATAGGAATAAAGCGAATTTTATTTATATTCATTAATGTACAGCAAACGTTTGCAACCGGATTTGGACTTTATTGACTTACTGTTAAGGATTATTTGAGATGAGAATGTAGGGATTGAGTAGGCAGGTTCAAACTTAAAACACGCGTGCTTGAGGCCGCCGCTCGGCCCAGCCCCTCTAGCACAACATGTATTTGTATTCCGTATCTACTCGCGCGCGAGATAAGCTACCTGTCACATTTTGACAGCATTAATCAGACAGTGACAGGTAGCCTATCTCGCGCGGACGAGATGCATGTTATGCTAGCCGCACAGTGCGACATTTTATTATTATTTACCTACTCATTCATTACCTTTAAAATGATATTGAGTTTGAGTAACTATGTAAAATTTGTTTGCGGCGTAGGAAATTTTGTTTATTTGCGTAGTTTATGATGTTTACGTATAATCTTAATCTTAAATATATAAAAGAAGAAACTGACTGACTGATTGATTGACTGACTGACTGACATATCAACGCACAGCCCAAACCGCTGGTTCTAGAGATTCCAAATTTGGCACGTAGGTTCCTTATAAGCTTTAGGGGTGCACTAAGGAAGGATTTTTCAAAATTCATCCCCTAAGGGGGTGAAATGGGGCTCCGAAGTTTGTATGGAGAAACAAGATTAGTTTGATTATTTTATTCGAAACTTCACAGGAGTACTCCTAATAATAAATGAGTAAACACGGTTTCAGGTTTTCTGAAAATTCAACCCCTAAAAGGGGGAAATGGGGTGTCAAAGTCTGAAAATCGACAATGGGCATAGTTTTTGTGTGGTTTATCGGGTCGCTGATTACGAAAACAACACTGATTTTAAAATCCAACGTGGCGGACGTGAAATACCATCTCCCCTGTCGGGGTGAAATGGGGTTGAAATGTCTACATATCAATATGGGTATCGTTTTCATGGTTTTTTGGGACGTCAATTACGAAAATGGCATCGATTTTAAGATTTAATATTGTGGACATAAACATTTCTAAATATGTAAAAGATGAAACTGACTGACTGATTGATTGACTGGCTGACTGACTGACATATCAACGTACAACCCAAACCGCTGGTTCTAGAGATTCCAAATATGGCACGTAGGTTCCTTATAAAGTCTAGGGGTGCACTAAGGAAGGATTTTTCAAAATTCATCCCCTAAGGGGGTGAAATGGGGCTCCGAAGTTTGTATGGAGAAACAAGATTAGTTTGATTATTTTATTCGAAACTTCACAGGAGTACTCCTAATAATAAATGAGTAAACACGGTTTCAGGTTTTTTGAAAATTCAACTCCTAAAAGGGGGAAATGGGGTGTCAAAGTCTAAAAATCGACTATGGGTATTATTTCTATGGTTTATCGGATCGCTGATTACGAAAACAACAATGATTTTAACGAAAATTGGCGGACGTGAAATACCAATTTTCCCAGTCGGGGTGAAATGGGGTTGAAATGTCTACATATCAATATGGGTGTCGTTTTCATGGTTTTTTTGGGACGTTAATTACGAAAATGGCATCGATTTTAAGATTTAATATTATGGACATGAACATTTTCTAAATATGTTAAAGAAGAAACTGACTGACTCACATATCAACGCACAGCCCAAACCGCTGGTTCTAGATTATATTCCAAATTTGGCAAGTAGGTTCCTTATAAGGTCTAGGGGCGCACTATGAAAATATTTTCCAAAATTCACATGCTAAGGGGTGAAACGATGCCAAAAATTTGTATGGGAAAACAAGATTAGTTAAGACTATTTTATTCGAAACTTTAAAGGAGTATTCCTAATGATAAATGAGTAAACAAGTTTTTCAGGTTTTTGAGAATTCAACCCTTAAAAGGAGGAAATGTGGTCACAAAGTCTGAAAATAATACCCATATTGATTTTCAGACTTTGAGACCAGATTTCCTTCTTTTAAGGGAGACAGATATGTACTTTTATTCAAGAGTAGTAATTATAATCTCTTAGTAGTAGTAAGTCGATGGCGGCATAAAAATTCGTATACCGAAACCTCCAGAATGTAACAAAAAGTTTTCCGATCCGCACCTAAATCGGTTCAGCCAAACGCGTGATAATCGCGGACAAACACATACCTCTGGTTGGGTCAAATTCAAACTGAGATCATCCTTTTCTTGTAGACTGTTTAAAGTTACGTTTAGTACGCGGGCGAAGCCGGGAGAAAAAGATAGTGTGGTATATATCTTTAAGAGTACGGTACGGCTTTCACACTTTGTCACCCGATTTCCTCCTTTTAGGGGTTGAATTTTCAAAAAACCGGAAACACGTGTTTTTATTTATTGTTAGGAGTACTCCTGTTAAGTTTCGAATAAAATAGTCTGACTAATCTTGTTTCCCCATACAAACTTTGGACCCCCATTTCACCCCCTTAGAGGATGAATTTTGAAAAATCCTTCCTTAGTGTGTGTGTCCCCTAGCTAGAACTTATAAGGAACCTACGTGCTAAATTTGGAATCTCTAGAACCAGCGATTTGGGCTGTGCGTTGATATGTCAGTCAGTCAGTTAGTTTTTTTTTTTTATATATTTAGATTAAGAATGTTCATTTTCTCAATATTAAATCTTAAAATCGATACCGTTTTCGTAATTGACGTCCGAAAAAAACAAAACTACACCCATATTGATATTTAGTTATTTCAATTTCAACCCCATTTCACCCCGACAGGGGAGATGGTATTTCATGTCCGCCACGTTGTATTTTAAAATCATAGTAGTTTTCGTAATCAGCGCCCTGATAAACCACAGAATCAATACCCATTGTCATTTTCACACTTTGTCACTCGATTTCCTCCTTTTAGGGGTTGAATTTTCAAAAAACCGGAAACACGTGTTTACTTATTTATTGTTAGGAGTACTCCTGTGAAGTTGCGAATAAAATAGTCTGACTAATCTTGTTTCCCCATACAAACTTTGGACCCCATTTCACCCCCTTAGAGGATGAATTTTGAAAAATCCTTCCTTAGTGTACCCCTAGCTAGACATTATAAGGAACCTACGTGCCAAATTTGGAATCTCTAGAACCAGCGATTTGGGCTATGCGTTGATATGTCAGTCAGTCAGTCAGTTTCTTTTTTATATATATTTAGATAAAGAATGTTCATTTCCACAATATTAAATCTTAAAATAGATACCGTTTTCGTAATTGACGTCCGAAAAAAAAACATAAATCTACACCCATATTGATATTTAGTTATTTAAATTTCAACCCCATTTCACCCCGACAAGGGAGATGGCATTTCATGTCCGCCACGTTGGATATTAAAATCATTATAGTTTTCGTAATTAGCGACCCGATAAACCACAGAAACATACCCATTGTCGATTTTCATACTTTGTCACCCCATTCCCCCCTTTTAGGGGTTGAATTTTCAAAAAACTGGAGACACGTGTTTACTTATTTAGAAGGTGAAGTTTTGAATAAAATAGTCTTACTAATCTTGTTTCCCCATACAAACTTTGGACCCCCATTTCACCCCCTTAGGGGACGAATTTTGAAAAATCCTTCCTTAGTGCACCCCTAGACCTTATAAGGAATCTACGTGCCAAATTTGGAATCTCTAGAACCAGCGGTTTGGGCTGTGCGTTGATATGTACTGACAGAAACGAACAAACCAGTTTTGTCTATTTAAAAAAAATTGATCCCCATACAATATTTAACCCCTATTTTCAACCCTTTGAGAGACGAAAATTTTTAAAACACCTAGTTAACTTTCCTTGTTATATCTGCGTTTTCAAAATTTTGGATGGCGGCCACCCGCCTGTAGCCCTTATTATCTCTGGTTGGTGACTTTTGCCGTGATATGATCTTTATGAAACATGCGTGTTCCGCGTATCTATTCTATACTACTTATATAAAATAATTATGACGATGTAATATTTTAAAAAACCGGCCAAGTGCGTGTCGGGCCACGCGCAAGGTAGGGTTCCGTAGTCGTCCACCCGTTACATTATATGGACTCAAAAGTTCGAAAACTTATATTTACTATGTTTTTGAATGAATTAACAACATTATCTAAGGTATCAATGGAAATTGTACGAAAGTTTGCTTTTGCAAAGTACATTTCTGAAGTTCGACTATTACTCGTTAACTAGTAATGTCTACTTAGCTGTGATAGTTTTCCTTTTAAATTCATCATATATACTACTACCATGATTTTTTTCACATGCCTAGTAGCCACCGTTTAGCTGGCAGGGGGGGGGGGGGGACACTTGACCATAGCAAAAATTATCACTTCAAAGCTTAATATCACGCTAACCAATTCTTTAATCAAAAAATGCTTTTAGAAACCTTATAATATTTTTAAAAGAGCTATCCAACGATACCCCACATGATGGGGTTTGGCAGAAAAAAAAATTGCACCACCACTTTACATGTAGGGGAGGTACCCTAAAAAAAATGTTTTTTTAAGATTTTATTCTACCGTTTTGTCGGCGTCATTGATATGTATACTCATGCCAAATTACAGCTTTCTAGCACTAACGGTTACTGAGAAAAACGGGGGTCGGACGGACGGACGGACGGACGGACGGACGGACGGACGGACATGGCGAAACTATAAGGGTTCCTTGTTTACTACGGAACCCTAAAAACGAATACATTTGTCATCCTATTTACTTGTTGGATCAAGACATACTTATTTACGCAATCTCGGTGTTGCGTCTATGTAATTCAAGGTCGCGAAGGGCTTCGACCTGCGCGGCGTGCGAAGTGACGAATACCTGCTTCTAAGCGTCCCTATAAGACATAATTTAGCGTGGCATCATCTTTCTAAGAATTTATGCCGATACGTATACATGTTCTACTTTTTATGTATACCTAATTTATGTCTTCAACTGTACTGTTAATAAAGTGTGTGCAAAGTACAATCACGAATATATGGTCTCAATATACCTACCGTCCGGCCGACAACGTAGTTGTTCAGTACCTACCTACACCTACGAATGCACCGGATGAGAGGGCTTTTATTATAGGCGCATAGGTTAGGTACACAAAGTCCGTGATTTCTTAATCGATAAATTATATATATTTAAAAATCATTTTGGCGGTTTTGAGTCGTTTTAGATGTCAGATTATATACAAAATTTAAAGTTACTAAATGACTTAGTTTTAACTTTTAATCCATACTTCATAGCTACTATTGAACTTAATAATAAGTTGTCTAAAATACACTATTAACATATACCTAATAGAACATAAAGCTTAGGGCCGCACCGAAGCCGCCGATAAAAGTAAAGTACCTACACACACACTTGTCACCCACCCGCGCGCCTCTCGCTGTGCTGCACACCTCCGCTCACCCCGCGTATTCCCCTCTCGCGCCTACTATTAATGAAAATGCATTTGAAATCACTTAATAGGTATTTATAGGGTTCATTAGCATTACACCTTCTTCAATGTGGCCTTCATGAAAAGTCAACGTAGTGAGTTTGGCTTATATATTAATTTCACAAGACTTTTTCAAAGAAAATAAAGCTCCAGGTATTTTGGGTAGCTTCAGTATAAAAAGGGTCAATACATATAAGAAAGATATATATAAACCATAACTGTAATGTTAGCTTATATACCATAGCCGTAATTGAATTTTATATTTTTCTGTATTAAAAATTATTATATTACGATGTTGCCTTAACAAAAATCGGTTGATTTTTCATGTATCACAAAGAATATAAATATATATAGTATGTCCTAAAGTAAGTAAATGCTTATACCATTTTCGCCCGATTTTTAAGGATTTTTTATAGATTATTTTTTAATATTTTCTACAGTAACGTTGGTGGACTATGTGTTTTATTAAAGAATACCTAATCTAATTGCTTTAGCAAATTTTTTGGTGCAAAAAAAGTAGCTGTTATGAATTAATGTTCAAAATTCATACAGCGCAACCGTACCGCTCTTAGGCTAAAAGTATTGGTAAGTAATACCAATACAGTGATTAAAGGATACGATGATTTTATTAAAGTTTTAGATAGCAACATTGCCCTTTTTTGATTTTATTGTGTGTAGTAGAATTTAAGCGCAAAAAAGCTGTTTTAGCTCGAAAATGGTCGATTTGGAGTGATGTTTGAATCAATATTTCTTAATGCAAAACCCAAAAAATACATTTAAAATGTATGTCAATAGGTCGCAATAGTCCTGTTCTAGATAGTAACATTGATCAAATGTCAAAAAACTTGTTAATTATACAGAAAATCGCCTAAATAGATGAGGGTCATTTTCTAAACTCGATTTTTTTTGTGTCCGAGCTGAAAATCGTAGTGTAGCGTGAGATAATACGTACCATTTTTTTTTTTCATAAAGAATACATGTTTCCACGTTGAGGTCCACTCAAATTCACTGACTTATTTGTTTTTCAAATACATTAAAAAATACCTAAACGCTCAAATTAAGACTCCGTGCCCTGTCCGGCGTCGAGTTTTGAATCAATCAAAAAATCCTATCAAAAACTGTACATTAGAATCACTGATTTCGTGTCAAAAACTTTAACTCGATTATATTTACTATCACTGAGCACAGACACTATTCACTTCACTGTGGTGAATAACTTGTAATTGATGTTTAAAAATCGTCCGAGCACGAGAGTTAAATTTTGTCGGCAAAATTCAAAGGTCCCTGGCAGCCATCGTTTACATTTGATCAGCTTCGCGTCCCGCTTCACATGTGCTCTCAAATGTCAGCTATTATAATTATATAAAAAAATTATATATAGCAAACCGCATTAAATTCGAGTAAACCACCTAAGTACTTCGGTTTCTGGGTGGGCGACAATTTTTTTGCTTTTGCTTGCAATTTCGGTGGCCCTTAGAAATTCAAATTCATACATAAGTAATCATTAACATATGCATGCATTATAAAGCAGTTTGATGTCTCTATATAAACGATAACTTAAAATTTTATTAACAACACGTGATTTGATTTTTTAATGATTTTTTTTATATCGATTTCCAATTCCCGTGTCCTAATTCCCATAGCTTGTTTACCCAAAACAGCTGATTTTGGGGCACGGGAATTGGTAAGGGTCACTTATTTTGTTAATAAACCGCATTTAATAACAATAATTATGGATGAAATGCATAAATAAATATAATTTGTACTAAGTATATCGATTAGAGTTGTAGTTTATGCGTTTATTTAAAAAAAACAGGCCAACTGCTACAATTACACTTAGCTTCTTAAATATTTGAAAAGAATTAATAAACAAAGTCAATGAACATTATGTACATAAAATCATGTAGGTATATATCGATACATACGCATTTTATATACAACGACGGTGGCAAACAAGTAAGCGGACATCTCAAATTTTATAAAAGGTCAGCAACGCACCCGTGACGCTTTTGGAGTTGCGAGCGTCTATATTATATACATCTACATTTAGTGATAGTTTTAAATATTAATTACTTGTATAATTTTCTGCAAAGAAGTTGCTATGTGATTGTATAAAGAGAAATTTAACTTAAAATATAGATTTTTGGTTAATATAAATTTCCTCGGTTGAAACTTGAACCCATGATTGGTAAAATTAGGCTAAATAACTTCGATACAATTGAACTTTATAATTCTTGATAAATTAGACGGTAAATAATAATTTTAATACAATTTTTTCTAAGAAAAGGCAATTCCCATGGACAGATAAATTCCCGTGCTCTGGTCAAATTTTCAAATTGCAATAACTTCCATAATTTTATATGTATAAGTACCCCGTAAGAAAATTTGTGTTAATTAATTGTTTTATCACAAATTATCAGCATAAAATTTTCTATATATTATTGGTATTTCAAAATTCCATGGGAATTTGACAAAAATGCCCGTTTGGTGAAATTGACTCAGGAGCCTTTTTTAACTAATAAGGACCCTTAAGTAGGCACATACGGTAGCTAATTAGAACTTCAACATAAACAACCTCTGTCAGTACCTAATACATTCCACCTTCTCATATCTTCATTAAATCGTCGCTTATTTTCAAATATTACCTACATTCTAATAGAAACTTCTAGGGCTATTATTAGCATCATGTCATTAAAGCATCATAATTTGTACCGTTACGGCCATCTCCGCCCATAACAGCGCAGCTGTGCGCGCCACCGCCGGGTGCTGTGGGCCGGGCTGTCTCGTCAAACCTTGCGCACGCCAGCTCAATCAAACTACATGAAACACATGAAATAGGATTAAATATATGTAGGGTTATGCAACTGTTTATAATTAGGCATTATGTAGCAGTTACATAAACTACTATTACTATTCGCTTCTATATCTAGAATAATTCCACGCAGTACAGCGCGGTTGTTGAACAATTGCACATTCCGGCATCCCCACACATACTTGTACGACTACGTATTGCATCCGATAAACACCAAAACATCCTAACATACCCAAGGCGATAAATCGGTTCCGCTACCGCTTGCGCTCCGCTTCGCTCGACGCTAGAAGCTGTTAATTTCCGCTAGCTTAAATTGTATCGGCTGAGCATAGCAGCTAGTATTATTACGCCTTCCCAGCAGTTTGCGACCTGTTATATAACATTCATTAGGGTTTACGCTTAGTGTAAAAGCTAGCGGGAGTATACCTACAATAGAACACCTAACCATCTCGAAACAAAATGTTTTACTCGTACGTCTCTTGTTATTTCACAAGTTTTATATAGTAAAACAGACGATACTCATGAGATCATAACGCTGTAGCAACAGCGACACGTTAAGCCACCAGACAGACCGATTTGAAACATTTCAAGTGACATTCTGAAACTCAAGAGAATTCTCCACGATAAAATTATCAAATATAATATTAACAATAATTTCACGCTAATTCCGTGGTAGGCTAGTTTTAGAGAAGCACAAGCTCAAGAATGTAATAGTCAGGAAAGTCATTCCTGTCTCGCTGACGACTTCCACAAATTGCAATTTTATTTAAATTACTTTTAGTTTCACAATGTCGTTATGCTTTTGTTTCATGGTATACTCTATTTTAACACTAAGGTAATAATTTCTATTACAACACACTGTCTAAAAATTTAATGTTTGTTATAGACAACCTGCATGACTTGTAAAAAACAGTTAAATATTATTTCCATTACTAATACATTCTACAAAGCTATGGCAGATATCAAAATTGATCTGGATTTTGTAAATGTATTTTGAACGCGCGTCGCTTTTCACTGTAGACGCAGTTATATCAGAGCTTGTAGGCCGCTCTGGTTGGATATTGAGGAAATGACACAGATGTTTCGGATCACACGTAATTCTAGCTATTTTGCCGTGTATTTCTTAATTTACGAGGTATAATGTTTATTTACACACATCACTTTACGGTACTAATTATTTTATTTTGTTCTCGCTGCGAAAAGGTCTCCTTGGCGATCTACTATTTAAAAAAAGTTCGTGGAAAAGCGAATCTCGACCTTGGACCTAAATCGCCAATCACGCAATGAAAGACCTAATAGTCTAGGCCCCGAACTAGAAAACGCGTCTCTAAACTGTGCAAGCGGCAAATCATGTAACAGTTGGGGGTGGCAACGTTATCAGAGGGTTTAGACCCTGCAGAATACGGATCTGCCTGTCGCCTTAATTCGGATCTGATTTGAGCCGGAAGTATGTTATACCGGAAAAGGTGCATCCCATACAAATTTTTTCGTTGTACATTTGGTAAATCTCCAGCTCTATAACTTTCTCCGCCATCTTGGAAAATCTGTCACTCTTTTCAGTTTTTTGCTTGTACTGTAGTTAAAGTTCATTTTAGTGCTAAACATAGTTCGGTAATATTGTAGAACGCAAAATTTGCTAAAACTTTTACCTACAAAGATTTTTTCCGTGACCCATAGGGACGAAGATATGACAGGATAATAAAAATTAATTAAAATTTAAAAATTTATTAAAAACCGATTTACCGTGTACCGTGGTTTGACCGTGGATTTTTTTTTTAAATTGCCACCTTTTTCTAGTTTCCCTCTCATGTTTACGTTTTAAGTGCATTTTAGCCTTAACTAAGCAATATTGCTTTACCAATATTGTAGATCACAAAATATATGCTACAACTTTTGTATTGAAATATTTTTGCCACGACCATTAGGAAAGAAGATATGAAGTCATCTATGGAGTACTACCGTCGAAATTTGCTACTTTTCCAGTTTTCTTCCCATATTTAGGTTGCAGTGCAATTTATCGCAATCTGTAGGGGATCTATGATGGCCGAGTGATAGCGTGATAGGCGACAAGATAAAGCATCTGCCACTTTCCGATCTATATCACTTCAATTCCTCAGAAGACAAAATCGTCTGTTTCCACGATACCTAATAAGATCGTAGGTACTTTGAATTTACAGATAATTTCGTCTTCTGTAATATTACAGACCTAGAACTTGAGCTAAAATACACTAAAACGCAAATATACATGGTAATTTTTCCGTTCCGTTTTTAATCGTTATTCTAATTTAAATGACCATGTGATCTTGAAATCTTATATTACCTCACTAGCAACAGTAGCAACCTCACTAGACGACCGTATAATTTTCATCAACAAAGCATAGTTAGTCACGGATTAGTTAGGATAACATAATCATGATTAGCCATTGGCGAATGACGTCACAGCCCGCGAATTCATTAGCCCGTACGCCAATCGATTCTCCCGGGATCCTTATTTTGGTACTGATTAAGTGATTTTTAATAGGATTTGTACACACACACACACACGCACGCACGCACACACACACACACACACACACACACACACACACACACACACACACACACACACACACACACACACACACACACACACACACACACACACACACACACACACACACACACACACACACACACACACACACACACACACACACACACACACACACACACACACACACACACACACACACACACACACACTGAGTATTTGATCATGTCAGACATACTACCACTTTTGGACAAGAAAATGTTGACACCACTTTGTGCGTAGGTTTGTAAATAAGCGTACGGTCTAATGCTAAGTTAGTTACCGTAGCTTGTGGACGCCTACAACTCCAGGGGACTCGCGTATTTACAAACTACTTGTACACTTCCTCCTTGAAGGACGTTATAATTATTTTATTTATTTATTTAATCATTTATTTCAGGCAACAAGGGCCCATAGATAAATACCTACCTTATAGCTAACATACGTACAATTATATACTTAAAACTTAAAACATTATTTAGGCGACAAAACGGCGTGACTCCGTTGCGTCGTCAAAGCCGGTGTACGAAACGGTAGTTTGCCCCGGAACCGCTGAAACACGACACCCTATGTCGACAGGCATTATGGTCAACAGGAGGACACCTCAAAAATGGAGACAGAGGTAGAATTATTCTACCTCTGTATCCATCTTTGTTTATTCTGTGTGTGTATGTGCTGCTTTGTTACGTGTAATAAGGAGTTTTATATTTTAGTCCCCCCTGAAAACCACAACGATGAGTTAATTTTACATTCGGGGGGTGTGTCGGAGGAAATTCTTCTCTCCTCGGTGCGCGACCATTTAGGTTCCAAGGTGTGAGGCTGAAGGCACTGGCAACGGCGAGCGAATTGGAGTTACCTACATCATAATCATCATCATCATATTAGCCGAAAGACGTCCAAATATTCTAAGTATTAGGATCGAATATGAGCTGCGGGTTTCATAATACGAGTAGTGATGTTATTGTTTACTGAAGGGTCATTAAGTGTATAATTAAGCTTGTTCAGGCCCGTGTTTATGTGCTTAGAATAAACATTTTTTACTACACCACAAATCATTTTGATTATGTAAGGGGTAGTTGAGCTTAGGCCGCTTTCAAGTAATTAAGCCACGATCGCGTACCTATAGGCCACTCGCTGCGTAGTAATTAGGCCGCGTCCGCGTACAGGCCACACGCTTCGTTATACTTAGGCGACTTCCTGATTTGTCGGTGCGGAGGCGGTACGATATGAGAAAACTGTCAAATGTCAGTGTCAACTGTCAGTCGAGGCAGTACTACTTTTTACTGCGCCCCTACATTTAAATGAGTGCTTCCTGACTGGCGCGGGATGCGCGGAAGCGGGACTATGCGAAGGCAGTACTGGTCCGCTTCTGCGCATAATATTACTACTGCGCAAATGTAATAGGTACTGACAGTATTCTGTCAAGTGGGAATCTTTGCAACGTCAGTAAGTTTACGTCAAAGAAGAAAATGTCACATATCGATCCCGCCCCGCCAAGTCAGGAAATCGCCTAAGGTAGCGTTTGCGTACAGGCTGCACGCTGCGTTAAACTCAGGCCGCGTTCCCATACAGGTTTTATAGGGAATAGATATAGAAAGTCAAACATTGAAACAGTTTAATTATACCGGAAGAGGGGGAATAGTTTTAAACCTGGTTTTACTCTACAGATTTTTATAGTGGTAACCGCTTCCCAGAAGGTAGGTAATAGGTTTATCAAATTATTGTTTACCATAGACGACATGGACGTATAATGAAAAAATATTATCTATTTTAGGAAAACTTTTAATAAAAGTTTAACTTTGTTCAGTTTGATGGACGTTTAATGACATTATCCGGACTTTACCAAGTATTAATAAGACTTGATATAATCTATTTTGTTTAATCTCCTTTCAGAATATCTATCATAAGTTGATAAATCTACTTAGATAAACAAAAAAAACTATTTACTCCCTTTTTTAGGGTTCCGTACCCGATCAAATTTTCAGTGTATACCTATGTATTCTGGCAGCCATACAAATAATAAAAACTTATACAAATAAGTAGTAAAAACTTATTTTAAAATATTTTTAAGGCGGCCTTACGGCTAAAACTGTATGGGCCAATCAATGGGGAAAGTTTAAAAAAAATGACTTTTTTAACCATCTTCATTGAATGGAGTATCGCTGTTTAGAGCTCATTGAGTTGATAAATATTGTATTTTTTGTTTTAATAAATATTGGAAAACGAAGAAATGAGAAGTCAACAGCTTTTTACATAATTTAAACAAGGATTTTTTGAATTTCATATTGACTTATGAACTTTAAATTTAGTTATAATGTTAACTATTACAAATATTTTGCCAACAAATACTAATATATTAATTAATCAGATTTTATCTTTGAAATTCCTTATCATAGGTACCTATAAAAACCAACTTAAGGGTCCCTATAAGGTAAAAAAATCTCATTTATTAAGCCCATTTTCTGTTAAATAGACAAGTTTCTTGACATTTTATCAATGTTACTATCTAGAACAGGACTATTGCAACCTAATGAAATAAATTTCAAATGTATTTCTTGCATTTTTCATTAAGATATTTTGTTTCAAACATCACTTCATATCGACCATTTTTTAGCTAAAAACTGCTTTTTTCCGCTTAAATTCTACTACACACAATAAAATCAGAAAAGGGCAATGTTACTATCTAAAACTTTAATAAAATCATAGTATCTTATAATCACTTTATTGGTACTATCAATAATTTTGTAAAAAAAAAAAAAAATGAAACTTGTAAGGCCTCTTAATGTAGCGGTTGGTTCGGAACCCTAAATGCGCGAAGTCGGACCCGCACTCGGCTTTTTAGATTACAATTAAATAAAATTGAGGAAGTAATGTAATGCAAGCCTTAAGCATAAATTCACCCTAGCTCTTAATAACCATGGAAGTCCAGAACATGGCCTATCTCATGTATGTCACACTTACGGCACCAGGACGGTATCTGCGGGCAAGTATGATATACCAAGGGTAACCAACTATTATGGTGATAGATGCCTGCGGAAACGCCTACCCTACATTTTAAACTGCGTGCCAGCAGATATCAGATTGGAGGCCAATAGGGCAATATTTAAAAGAAAACTGTTCAAGTATTTTATAGATAGCATAGTAGATACATAGTAATAGTTATATATGTGAATTTATAGTTACCGAAGAGACTCAGATCCCACAGTCAAACTGTGAAAACCGTTTTGTGGGACAGACGTTATTTGTAAGATTGTACCTTTTATAATAATAAATAAAAAAAAAATAAAAAAAATATGGCAAACGTTTCTGAGGTTATAGAACGGTTTTGTTACAAGGTTAGAATGATATGCTTTCCAACTTTAACTTTCGTTAACAACGTCTAACTAGTTCCAAAACTTAACAGCCAACACAAAACATTGTAAGTTTTCAAACATAAACGAAAATTGTACTTTCAGTCTCTCGAGCGAAACGCCACGTAATAATTCAACACTAGAAAAACAATGTATGTTTGTAGCAAAATGATTTTAAGCGTCTGCGCGAAAGAATACATTTTAGTTTGACGGAATTTCACCTCATCACTTTCTGGGGAGCGCCTTTGTATGCGGATCTTCTCGCTAAGTACATTATGTAAATGTAATACTGGAGGCAGGACCAGTTGGTCCTTGTACTGTCGGCGTCAAAAACATGTATACATTATTCGCCTTATTAAAAGGGCATAAGGTGCAAATCGTAAATTTGTACGTATATTGAATTTTACTCTGTGGCTTTTGAGATTTGGTTGGTAATAAAAACGGACAAAGTGCAATGGCTGACAGTTCAGTTCATTCTCTTTTGGAATGGTGAAACATTACAGGAAGGCACTAAACAAAAGTATGATGCGTTTTAAGTGGGTTTAGTAAGTTAACACAGGTTAATTCAGCTCACGTACTTTTTATTCGACATTTCTATTTAATTTGTCTAATTAAATACTAAGAGACCGAGAGGCTTTTTGTGTCTTGAATTTGAAACCTTAATAAAATATTTAATCTCTTATTTACAAAATAAAATTAGATCGAGAGAGTTGCGCGTCTCACATTGACCCTAGTATGATACCCGCGCGCGTCGGGTGCTAGTTTTAATTTAGAGGGATTTCTGCAGATCCACAGCTTAGGGATTAAAACTTCCAACTCTAGACGACTAGGACTAGCCTTTTGATATCCTAAGTCTGGGTTAGAGCAAGTTATTATAAAATAAATACGAGCTTTAGAGTGCTTATTGAAACTAATTAAAAATAAGTGAGGAGTATGTTGTGAAACTGAGATGTGTTTCTTGATAGAAGTTACCTACCAAACTTATGGGTAATTACAGAATACACACATCCACATGGTGTCAGTCACTAATGTTCATTACTTAGGGATATTAAATCTATGAAATGCTTTCATACTTGGCTCTATCTTGGAAAAGTACGTTTTGTTGTAGAACTGAGCAATACCAAGAAGGACTAAATGAAAAAAAAGTCCTGATAATTGACATCACAACACCAAATAAATGACCAGTTATTATATCGATTATTATGAAAAAAAAAATAAGGCTCAGTGGAACATATGCCTTACTTAATTCTAGTTACCTACACAAGAGGTCATCTAACTAAATAGGACTGCGGTGTGATAAGTCTATCATTTACTACGGACGGGGCAGCCCGGACGGAACCTAAGATTCGCCGTCCGGTAGCTTTTGATTTCTTACCTATAACGCTGCACACCGCACATGAACTTGTTTTATGTACTTTTTAGGAACTTTTTAAAGTAGCAGTTGCATGCTTGAACCCGCCTCGGTTACCTTAATAGCTTCTTCTTCCATTCCATTATGTCATTCATCTCTTCACACACATGGAATGTGTCATACAACGGATTGCGTTCAAAAAATTGAGAAGTTTTACGCCTAAAGTAAATAACTATAAAATTTCCTTGGTCGTAAACCCCTCAAATCCGAAGGATCATGATCGTAGACAACTTTTAATTTAAAACGACTTACCGCCCGATTGCCGACGGCGGCGCGGATTAAAACTTGCTCAAGTGTACAGGACTATCTTACCTGGTTGTACCTATCTTCCGATTTAAGAGTAACAACATAAATAAGGTACGAAAAGTTACCAAAGTTTGTTTGAGGTATGTTCTACTGAATTTTCGTTAATGTTTCAGGCTTCTAAAATAAGTCCTCGCGACTTTTACTTGGATCTTGTAAATTTTAACGTTAATTGACTTACGGCACGAGTAATATTTTGAAATTTTGTCATATTGGTATTAAATTAAATCATTTATTTACAAGAAAATATATACAATAATACAACAATAACTTAGATAAAATTAAAGCTAACTTAAATCTAAAACAGGCCCTTGAGGCATTGTACCGAGACCGAGGATGCTGGCGGCATTTCCTCGCTGTATCGTAATGCTGATACGTTGTGCGAGGAAGTCACCAGCTCTTCGGTCACCAGTTGTGTCAACCAGACGCTTCGCGATTTCAATAAATAACTTGTGTGCGCTGGTAGGTACCCCATGGACCTAGAGTTTCTACGCCATTTAATTAACTTAACTGCCAATGCCAATATTCAATGGTCATGTTTGTGAAACATTATAATTATCAGACGTAGGAATCGGCGGGGCAAAATTGTTTGACAAGTAGGGAGTTCCTATATCGATAAACTCAACTATCGATGCTAGTTCTATATACTAGTGATCGCCCCCAGTATTGTGTGTTTTTTGTTCTATTGTGCAACATAGCATATTTTAAATAATCGCTAGGTTATATAAAGGTAGGGCGTAATACCTATTGCACTACAAAATAGTTAATGTTATCTACCTTTTTAGAAGTAAATTACCTACTTAGACACTCACTATAAAACAATAGGTACTTGTCCATGTCGTCGTTTACTTTAACAATAGTAGATGATTCATGAAGAAAAAAATTGGAACGTGTAAAACTATAAAATTGTCTTTAAAAACGAAGGAGAGTATTGAGTTATTATTGAATTATTATTTTTTTTACTTTTAATAAAAACATATTTTTAAAAGCAAACCCTTGAATGATCACTAGTATATAGACCTAGCATCGATAGTTGAGTTTATCGATATAGGAACTCCCTACTTGTCAAACAATTTTTCCCCGCGGATTCCTAGGTCTGATAATTATATTTCACAATTCATTACACATTTAAAACGCAGCATATTTGAATTTAAACTTTCGTGAGTCATGTTAAAAATATATTCTACTAAAAGGTGCAAACTACCGTATAAATTGTCACTCTGTGCGACATGTCAGCGTTACGGATTCGTTGCGAACGCACTCAACCTGGAGAAGAACTCACGAAGAGTTCGAAACATGTCGCCCGGAGTAACAATTAATAATACGCATCATAATATAAATAATTAAGTACCACTAAATTGTGTTTTTATTTAGAGTAACTTGAACAAAATGTGGGTCTCGTATTGAAGCTGCAAACGCACTGACAGCGGTGGCGGCGCGGGGCGGAGGCGGTACCGGTTGTAATATTCGAACTAATATGAAAGGGCGCTTTTTTCCCGGCCAGTTTTGTGTACGGACCCTTTCATATTAGTTCGAATATTACAACCGGTACCGCCTCCGTACCGCGACGCCTCGCCACGCTACCGCTGTCAGTGCGTTTCGGGCTTGAATGTCACAATTTGTGTGCGTTGCCTGTACTTCTAACTCGTTCAAAAACGGCGCTCTATACATGGAGGGTGTTGTCAAGAAAGCAACCAGTCACACATAAAGCCTACATTAAAAATAATTCGTCTCAACCTCTATACATTCTACGTCGATATACCATTCGCTTGATTTAGAAATACGCACGGCCGGTACAGCGACATCTAGCGGGAAATTGGGTCAATTTTACCGTTCAAGGAGTTTAATTGTTCACACACCTAAAAGGCTTAGAAATAATTAAGTCCGCAACCCGCACTGGGTCAAAGTGGGGACTACTGTTCCACGTTTTAAGCAAAAAAGGACATTTCACTAAAAGAGGTCCTGTACTAGACTAATGACTATTAGCTTAAAAGGGTTGTCAGAAGAAAGATATAAAAAAAATGAATATAATAACTTGTGTGCCACCGTCGTCGTTGCAATAAAGAGTTTGAGTTTGAGTTGTACGTACCTATAAAAAAAAATAGCTGAAAGCTTTTACTGTCCCCATAGAAAATGATCTGACAATATCACAAGTCCAACTGACAGATGCACTGTGCAATTTCAGTATGGTATGGGGTTGTGACTCCACAGTGGAAGCATGTACGTAGAACCGATGGCCGTTGGGGCCGAAGGGTTCTGGAGTGGCGACCACGGACCGGAAGGCGCAACGGGGGTAGACCCCCCACAAGGTGGACTGATGACCTGGTAAAGGTCGCGGGAGTCCGCTGGATGCGGGTGGCGCAGGACCGATCATTGTGGCACTTTTTTGGGGTACGCCTATGTCCAGCAGTGGACGTCTTTCGGCTGATATGATGATGAGTGGAAGCATGGACACCTGAAAAAAGTTCACCCACATTTAGGACACCCGGACAGGGAACGTGTTAATAGAAATAATCTACGAACATAGTAAAAAATAAAATGTTTATTAAAGAAACGCGTTTTATTGTATCGTTCGCGTGGAACACGTTCATCGCGATATAAGTAAATAGTAATTGCTATTTACTTATAGTATCAGGCGCTTACCAAGTCATCGCTCTTTCATACTAATTTACCACCCCCTTAAGGGATGATTTCCGGGATAAAAAGTATCTTATGTCCTTCCCCGGGACTAAATCTATCTCAATACTAAATTTCATGACTGTATAAATATAAATGTCAATGTTCATAATTCAGTAACGCTATAAAATTAATTAACATCTACTGAAACGAGGCAACCCTATCTAAGCTTAATAGGCAATCTTCCTTATTAAGTAAAGTTCAGCCTTATATCTGCCAATAGCAGGGCTCGTTGCATCTGATATTACATACCTACAAAGTAATTGCAGCTGGATATTATACACAGATAAGTTTGTTGGACGTTGCATTAATTAGATTCCCGCGTTCAAGCATAGTAACTATTTTAGCGCCTCTATTTAGAATTTTAAGCGCCTCCACTCCCTCTTTTAACTTAATACTACTACTGCTATACTTATTTTTGGAGGTTGAAAGGCAGTATGTAAGATGCGTAGGTATTGCCGAAACAATTTCAATACTGAATTTCGAAATTTTGCTTTGAAATTATACAAATCCTAGTGTTTAGGGTTCCGTACCCAAAGGGTAATATGGGACCCTTTTACTAACACTTCGCTGTCCGTCCATCTGTCCGTCTGTCGGTCTGTCCGTCTGTCACCAGGCTGTATCTCATGAACCCTGATAGTTAGACAAGTTTCACAGATGATGTATTTCTGTGGCCGCTATAACAACAAATACTAAAAAACAGAATGAAATAAATATATTTAAGGGGGCCCCCATACAACAGACATGATTTTTTTGCTGTTTTTATAGATGATGGTATTTTATTTTATTCATTTATTTATATTCAAAAACAAACTTAGGTGGTAGGTATACATCAAATTTCGCCAAACTGAGGGCAGTTTGTTGGCGAATAGTGCGCTCACATATTAAACAATGTTTTTTGTTATACCTACTTATATACTTAAACTTCTTATTTAATCTGAAAGTTACTTAGGTATGGAACCCTGCGTGTGGTTATTTTGTAAACATGTATATTATTATTATCATCCCTTGACTGCGCAAATTTTTTGGTTACCAGCTACCTGAAAGATTTTTTTCTAGAAATCTAAGAATGGGTACTGGAATTCATCTTCGGCTAAGAAATATTTCAGTGTTATTCATTTTTACAAAAAAAAACCTTAGGTTCGTTGAAGTGATTAGTTTGTGACTTAATCGCGTACTATATTATCATTTTTCGCGTATAACTAATTTATCCTTTTTAAGGTTTCCCAATAATAATGTGTAAAAATCGTGTAAGTTTATATCAATATTGATCATAATCATTTATTCAAAAATCCTTATAGCTAATAATATTACATTGTGCGTATGTATGATTGTTTTCAGACAGCCGCATATGATGTGATTTCAAATCATCTAGAACCAAGTTCTTCTCATACTCGTACATAAATAATTGTCAATTTTTTCTCCCTTCCCTTGGGCTAGCGGTGTTTGTTTTAGGGTCCGACGTCTTGCAATTAGCTCCAATGTTTACTCTAACCGCGGTCCGTGAACGTAAGAACGGCTGTGGGTACATCGTAAATGATTCATAGGGAGAGAGAGTAATTCTTAGGTAAAGCGTTTCAGCGTTATACAATTGAGAAAATTAATTGGAATTTAAACGGAATTTATTGTGGTCCCTCAAGCAAGATACTGATGTGTTAAGGCGATATATTGATTGAAAGAGACGCGCGTATGTTTTTCGTTCACGACAAAACGGGATGCAACACTCTCCGGGAATGGCTTTTTTAGCCAAATCTCGATAAATATCTGACTGTGTGCAGATTTATTAAATTTCCTCTTGTCATAACTTACCTAGATGAGATAAAATACCATCATATTAACTTAATCGTGTATTTTAATAATGCGTTGTTTTAGTAGGCCGAGTAAAAAAAGGAAAATATACACTCAACTTTGGATTTCTTTTCTATCGAGAAAATTTTAAGCAATTAATGTTTCGGCAATCGTCAGTACCACAATCATAATAGTCAAGAATTATATATCTGAAAATCAGTCCCTATTGTTTCCTCGTGTGAGCAGAACAGGGTTTCAAAGTTTCTAAATTTCTCGGTGTAGCGCCTGTACCTTGTGGGTGCCGTTACTGTGTGTCCGATGACATGCGGGGGCAGCATGCACTCGGTGTATCCCTTAGATTTCATTAAAGTGTCAAAAGGGTCTCTTGGTGTTGGCTATGTGGTACTCGTTGGTACTTCACAGTACTTCGGCTCGGCGCATGCCTCCCAAAAGTCCGGGATATCATTGTACCGTGAGCGGGAAAGACATACAAAAAAAAAACCCAATAGCGAATTAACTAATTATGTTCAACTTACATAGATCCTTACGGTAATAAAATCGTGCTTATTTCCAACACAATTTATAATCAATTAAAATATAATTTTGACGGTTAGGAGTTCGCGCTTAAGGCGACTTCCTGATTTGTCGGTGCGGAGGCAGTACGATATGAGAAAAGTGTCAAATGTCAGTGTCAGCTGTCAATCGACTCGGTACCATTTTTTACTGCGCCCCTATATTTAAATGAGTGCTTCCTGACTGGCGCGGGATGCGCGGTAGCGGGACGATGCGAAGGCGGTACTGCTTCGCTTCTGCGCATGATATTACCTACTACTGCGCAAAAGTAATAGTGACAGTATTCCGTCAAGTGAGAATCTACTTATGCGCCGTCAGTAAATTTACGTCAAAGAAGAAAATGTCACATTACAATCCCACCCCGCCAAGTCAGGAAATTGCCTAACTGGTTTTAACCAGCTTAGTAATAGCTAAGGAAACCAACTAATAAGGTTAGTTTAACAGGATCAAAGCTAATTTCCTCTTTTTTATTTGCGGAAAATAGGTTCTAAGAGGACGTCCAAGTAGCTCCGTAAGACACGTTTTAACAAATAACTTCCGCAAGGTCGTTCAACGATATTACAATTTAGTTGCAAAATCAACTCTGCACCGTGGGAATAGAGTAGTATTTAAAGTTGCTATTCATACATTAGGCGAGTTTATTAGTTTTACTGCCTGTTTGTAATACTGAGCGTGTCTTAAAGGATGCTGGATGCATTTTATGTAGTAAATACTTTACCTCCCGTGTTTAAGTAGGCTGGTCGGTTTATCCCGTGTAATTTATATGATAATTCATGAAGTTTACTTTAAATTTATTCAAAACACGCTCCTTGTTACTTGTGAAGTTATTAGGCTAAAATGTTTTGAGAAAGAGATTATGAACAATTTGGTAAAGTGTGATCGTAAGATAAAATCAATCATTTTGTATTAAGGCGCAGGGGTGGGCAAGGCATTCTTCATACAAACTCTGTGCACGTTTTATTCGTAGGTTTTGGTACTAACGAACGTAATATTTTTTTTGGATGTAAATATTAGATAAATAATTGAAAATAGAAGAGGAAATATGTTGGGACACCTGATACGGCACGACAATTATATAAAGACCATAATTGAGGGGAAAATAGAAGGAGAGAGAGGAAGGGGAAGACCGAGACGGACGTTTATGGACCAAGCTAAGGAAAAAGTTAATGTAACGGCAGCAGGGGGCGGCAAATTCGAATCGTCCGCTGGTCTCTTGCATCGGCCAACGTGTCATGTCAAGAAACGATCGGAAGACACCGGACGTGATGTCCGTGATTCCTGGTAGTATGGGGCGGATATTGTGTTCACGTTACATTCAGATGACTCCTGCTGGAGGGAGTATTCCGACAGTTGCACTGTCCAGTTCTGGTGCTGCAAAGTCAGCGATGATATACTTACGTCTTTTGGCGTCGAGACACAGTCCGTGGGGTCCTGGCGCTCTAAGCCTCTTCAAAGGATTGTCGAAGAGGCATATTGTTGCCACAGATGACCAAAAAGCTGGCGGTTTAGCAATTTAGAGAGAAAAATCCTGCCAGTATCTTCGGCACAATGCCGCGGGTGCCATTTTTATATTTTTTAGGGTATAATTTGGTTGTAATAATTAGTTTAATGTTTGGTAGATAATATGTTTGTGTATTTAATATGTAATTAATAAACTATGTAATTCGATTAACATTACATCAGTGTCAATTTCTCAATGTGTCAGAAATCGTATTGTAAGTACTATCGTTTTTTGTAGCAAATAACTTTCAATACAATACGTTAATCTAAACATTAGCCAGTAATTACGGAAAGTGAGAACAAATGAAGCAACATTATGACCGTTCTCAAGACGCCAATTGTGGTCCCATTTATCCACTCCACTCGCCCATTCCCTTCGTTATCTTAGGCCGGACTAAGGATTGTTTCAAACAAAAGCCATAATTTACCAAATGAATTGTTGCACAAATTATTGACAGCAACAAATCGAAATACATCGCACGTTTGTGACAAATAGCCGCTATAAATTGTGCAAATGGCCTCTAGGTCTGAGCAATAAATTAGAAATATTGTTTGATAACAATTTGTTAAAACTGCCAGCATAGGTACAAGACCAGTTAGAGTTTATTAATTAACAGTTTCATAATTAACATATAAATAGACGGCCAGAATAAATATTACGACTCCTTGTGAACCTAGCAAGAACCCTGAAAAGAAATCGCAATCATCAAAAAATAAAAAAAGACACTAATAATCTCATTCCTACAAAATCTCTCCCCTACAAATGAAATATTTATATCTGACAAGCGCCAACCCAGCCGAATAATTATCCTTAACTGAACTTACTATAATACCTACTTACCTATAATTATTTGCTTCAGCTCAGAGGTAAAACGCTCGCTTTATCCTGTTGCTTGTTTCTTTACGACCCCGCGAAGTGCCAATTCGATTAAACTGGAATCTAGATTATGATAAAATCAGTACAATCCAATTAGTACTTATGGTTAAATTAAGGGGAGGTATCCCCAACGCAAATGTCCCGCTCTAACACGCGTGAGTTTATAATTAACCATCCCGCTCTCTACGCAAGCTCTGCGCGCAGTTTTGTAAATATTTAGCTATAGTCATTAAGCCAACCATTCTATCAAAGCAAACCCTGCGAATTTGTCTATAACTATTTACGATCTTTAATTGAGTACAAAAATAAAACGTTAAATAACAAGGGGTAACTTCGCGATTTTTTTCTATCGAGTGAAATTCATCAGGTCATGTAACTGACTGCGATTTTGACTAGACAATATCCTTATGTAACACATATATTTTTTTTTAGATTTTAAGACACTATATTCTATGTCTCAGATGGTTTTTAAAAACTCAAAAGTGGTAATACATGGCCTTAAGCTGAAGTATTTATTGGGCTAATTAAAGATATATAGGGTCTAGTAACAGCGATACGGCACATCTCAAGAATAAAATAGATTTGAGTTGTTACCTTATTTACTCCAATATTAATCCCGACAAGTTAATTGTTTTTATTACTAGATTTCTCCTTATCCTATGTGACTACTTGTACGAACGAACTGTACATTACTTTTGTTTAGAATTTCATATTTTTGGGGTTTTCGTATTCAGAATAATTAATACTATCGATCCATATAAAATAATGTGCCAGATTTTACACGTCCCATCCATAGATTAGATTAGATTAGATTAGATTTATTTATTTCTTACTGAAAATTAAAATGACATTGTCATTAAAAAAATTAAAATAGCGTGAATTCACAAAAATAAATTAATTGATAAATAATTGTTAAAAATATGCTAAATATACAAAAATGTGACGATCCGGGATACACTATTTGATGCACCATTTCGCTTTTATGAGGGTTTATAATATCGATTAATCAGAATAAGAAAATACAAAAATAATTATGGAATTACGAAAAAATTTCATGTGCAGTTGTTTTATAAAACGATCACTTAAATATGTTCAATCATACATTAAGTATTAATTTTTTGTTGAACATAACTACGTGAAAAAACTTTACATATTTATATAACTGTAACACACAACATCGAAAAATGAGGAGTAATAAAATAACCCTGCCTTGCGGTCGGGTAAAAATGTAAGTTACGTAGAAGATAAAATAACAGCCGCATTAGAGCAAAAAGATTTAAGACTCACGCAAACAACCTCCCAGCAAAATATAATTGTTCGAAGCTGGCCTTGCTTTTGGAGTTCCTTGTGCAAATAAAATGATCGAATTTCAGAATGGGACGGCATTCAAGTTGACAAGCGAGAATAAAAATATTTTGTTAAGCAAACTTCACAGTCACGTTGATCATGTTAGTCATATGCAAAAGCTTTTACGATTATGTATATTTATTATTTTCCTAAAAAAATGTAACAATCAATATATAAATCATAATTTTGTGTTCTTATTCGACTTTAAAATTATACCTCCTACAGATTCTGTACTAGTAACGTGATAGTATTAAGGAGACTTCCTTGTCGGGGCGGGATCGATATGTGACATTTTCGTCTTTGACGTAAACGTACTGACGTCGCAAAGATTCTCACGTGACGGAATACTGTCAGTATTAAATTTGCACAGTACTAATATCATGCGCCGAAGCGGAGCTGTACCGCTTTCGCATCCACCCGCTACTGTGCGTCCCCCGCCAGTCAGGAAGCATTCATTGAATTATAGTGGCGCAGTAAAAAGCGGTACCGAGTCGACTGACAGTTTGACACTGACATTTGACAGTTTTCTCACATCGCACCGCTTCCGCACCGACAAATCAGGAAGACGCCTTACAAGCAAAACTTGCAACTGAAGGACAGATGTTTTACGTTGAACATAAACAAATTGAACATAAGCACAATAACATGCTTGAACAAGAGATGCAGGTGAACTTCTATCAACCGGATCCATACAGTTTAGTCGCGTGTACGACTGTACAGAGTACGTCCGATACAAAGATTCCTTCCTTTCGCGCTAACAGGCTTGCTAGTGAAGAACAGATGAACACGATCATGATAGCGAGACAAATCAACGTTTACCGCGAGCTCAATTTGCAATAAGATACAGTTTATAGATAAAGAAATATTCGCCTCAGAACCCTTTCTCTACCTCACTTCGTTTTTGCCATAGCATTTTTCTCCTTCATTTTACCTAAGCCTATTTTTTACGAGTATTGCGTAAGATCCTATTGGTTGAATACTTCACGTTCGACTGTCGACTATTCCGGCCTTTTTATAGGCTTCACCATTTAAATTCAGCGGAACAACTGAAAGAAGAAAATTAAATACGTGGAGTCGTTAGTTTGAACAATACTATCTTCATGAAATAACGGAAACATGACAATAAAATTATTATAAAGATAGAGTAAGTAGCTAAGAATAAATATTATAATATTCAACGGTCATTAACTTTATGGTCTGCCTTCACCCGCTTTCTGACCAGTACGTGTCTTATAAGTTGGAGGATGACGACTCTTTCACTTGATTGGTCCATCCTGTTGGTGAACAAAAACGCAATCTATTGTCTTCGGTTTTAATTCTAGAGATGTGAACACCCTGCAATAAACTCCACGTAGTTCTATGTCCTGCAGGCGAGAGCGGCCCAAATATCGACACCTAGCCAACCGCGTCTCGAGCTCATTCTCAAATTTCTAGCAACAATTCCATTTCAGCGTGTGCTTATGGTTTTCCTGAATGATCAAATTACAATTTGTCACGTCATGTTGAGAGTGCTACTGATATTTTGAAAAGATTCACTTATTTGGATACAAACTAGGAAATTATTAAAAATCTCGGGTTTTAAACAGGAACCGGTGATCTTGGTAATCCCAGTAATTACAGGCCGATCTCCTTAGCGACTATATTATCTAAGATACTTGAACGGTTATTAAATCCTTTAATTCTTAAAAATATTAAGTTGCATGATGCACAATTTGGGTTTCGCTCTAGCCACTCAACTGACATGGCAATATTTTGTTTGAAACAAACAATTAGGCATTATGTAAAAAAGAAAACAACCGTGTACGGATGTTTTCTCGATTTAAGCCGTGCTTTCGATACTATAAACTATCAACTTTTATGGTCTAAGTTACTGAAGGCAGGGGTATCGAAGCAAGTAGTATTTTTGTTGAGTTACTGGTACGAGAACCAAGTAAACACGGTCCGATGGGGAGGAGAAAGATCGCAACATTATAAGCTCAACTGTGGTGTTAGACAGGGAGGGCTGACTTCCCCGGTTCTGTTTAATATATATGTGAACGAGCTCATAGAGGAGCTCAGTAGCGCTAGTGTCGGGTGTCACATTGCGGGCGAGTGCGCTAATAACTTTAGCTACGCCGACGACATGGCGCTGTTGAGCCCCTCTGTGGGTGGTATGAATAAGCTGCTTGACATTTGTCAACGGTATGCTGCGTCACACGGTCTCAAGTATAATGTCAGTAAAACTAAAGTCATGGTCTTCAGGTATGGAAAAGGACCGGAGTTCATCCCTCCAATGGTATTGGACGGGGTGGATTTGGAGTTAGTGTCCTCCTTTAAGTACCTCGGCCATATTCTCACTAACAACCTTAAAGATGACGATGACATGGAAAGACAGAGAAGGTCTATATCAGTAAAAAGTAACATGTTAGCTCGTCGCTTTACGTATTGTTCAACCGAAGCTAAAATAACCTTGTTTAGGGCATACTGTCAGGCGTTTTACGCAAGCCAGTTGTGGTACAACTTCACAAAACGTTCCTTTAGTGCACTAAGAGTGCAATATAATAATGCATTTCGTCTCATGTTGAAGCTGCCATGGCGCTGTAGTGCGTCTGGCATGTTTGCCTTAAACAGGGTGGATGATTTTTTCGCCTTGATGCGAAAGCGACAGTGGTCCTTTCTGAATAGGCTGAGTAACTCAGGTAACACAATTGTATCTAACATATTCACCAGCTGTTACCTGGATATTGTATCCTCCACTCCAAATATATAAAGGACCGGACGAAGTATAGTGAGGGCTTTATAGGACATCAATGTATGGGAACCAATATTTTTTTCATTAAAGCATGAGCCTTGGCACACTTGATATTTAGGTGGACTAGAGTGGAAAACGCCCGGGAGACAAGGTCGGACGCGATGCTGGTGGGGAGGGGGAGGGGGGGAACTTTCGCTCCGGCCCGCGTTCTTTCAGTCCTCATATTATCTTATTTATAGAGACTAGGGCATGTTTGGTATCATTTTCGGATAAATTGAGGATGGCCGATCGTTTTCTGGGACATAAATAACATATTTTCATAGAAAAAAAATTAAATACAGGCAAAAGTTTTAAAAAGTCAAGTTAAAAAAAATCTTTCTGCACCGATTACGTGAAAACTAGCAACAACTTTGGCATGAAAAAAATACCTTTAAATAGCCACATTTATGTAGATTTTGAAAACATACCATTTGTTAGACCAATATAAAACACAACTTAGTAAAAAAAAAGAAAACAGGTGACCCGTCAAAATTTTACTTCATGTTCGTTCCGATCCCCGTTCTTTCAGTACTCATATTATCTTCTTTATCGAGACTAGGGCATGTTTGGTAACGTTTTCGGATAAATTGAGGATGACCAATCATTTTCTGGGACATAAATAACATATTTTCATAGAAAAAATATGAAATACAGGTAGAAGTTCTAAAAAGTAAAGTTAAAAAAAATCTGTCTACATCGTTTACGTGAAAACAGGCAACAATTCGGGCATGAAAAAAATATGTTTAAATAGCCACATTTATGTAGATTCCAAAAATATACCACTTGTTAACCAATATAAAACACAACTTAGTAAAAAAAAAGAAAACAGGTGACCCGTCAAAATTTTACTTCATAACAAAAACGGACCTCTAAAGCAAATTTTATAATTCTTTGAAAATGTAACACAACTATAGCATAATTGTATACTAAGTAGTTTGTAGCTGTGTTTACGTTGGTTAGCATGTGAGTTACACTTTAAATTGTGAATAATCTAATCGTTTGATCATTTCAATAGACTGGTCTCTGGTTCAAAATAAAACTAAAAAGTTACAGATCTAATCCTTAATGTTACTCGTTATAATTCATGGTACTCGTGAAATACGTATATAATATTTATGTATAACATTTGTCGTCACAAGCACACATTTCTGTACTTCAATTTTTGTTGGAGACACCTGCATCTAGCAGCGCATTTTTTTTTTGCATTTGCTCCGAATCATTTCCAAGCAGGCTTCGGCAGCTACTGGCAAGCTAGTCCATATAGATTCCCATCTGTGATTTACTTTCGTCCATCCCCAATCAGATGGACTGGGGATATTTAGGATCGGTAACATTTGATCCCATATATGAACTGCTTGCAAAACCGCCCGTAGTAAATGTTGGTGCAATGCAGCATTGGATAGTGGAATATGTTCTAACTGGCGATCTGTTTTTGTGAACAGCTGCTTACGGCTGTCTAAACTGAGCTGGATCTGAAACAATAATCTTAAATATGCACAACCACCCTCTAAATGACTGATGGTTTTATGAAAAAAGTAAATATTACCTATCATAAATGACGACAAAAAACTTTTCCACAGTCGCCATTGCATCTTGTGTCTTGTGTCGTATGCTGCCAGGAAACCTTCTGTGACATTAGGGAACGTATCCAGGCTTACAAGCACTCTTTTTGCTTTTCCGTTGAAAAAAGAAACTGTGTCACGACCTGTGAAGGCATGGAACAGAGGGAGCACTTTTGTTTTTTGAGGCCCTGTGAAAGAAAATATATTTGAATAATTGTAACCAGTCATAACGTACACAATTATGACTGTTTTTTACCGAACGCGTTAGCTATTTCTTGACAAAAAAGGTACTGCTGGTGTTTCCCAGTACCAGTGTGTACCCACAGTCCCTCTAGCTCAGGTGTTTGTAGAACACTTGCGACAGCTAAAAGTGCTCCCCTGTCCCTTCACAGGTTGTAACACAGTTTCTTTTTTCAACGGAAAAGGAAAAAAAGAGTGCTTTCGAAACCTGGAATACGTTCCTTAATGTCACAGAGGTTTCCTGGCAGCATACGATGGCAGAATTAAAGATGCAATGGCGATTGTTGAAAAGTTTGTTGTCGTCATGTATGATAAGTAATATTTACTTTTTTCATAAAACCATGAGTCACTTCGAGGGTGGTTGTGCATATTTAAGATTATTGTTTCAGATCCAGCTAAGTTTCGACAGTAAACGAATGCCGTAAGCAGCTGTTCACAAAAAAAGATCGCCAGTTAGAACATATTCCACTATCCAATGCTGCACTTCACCAACATTTCCTGCGGGTGGTTTTGCAAGCAGTAAGTTCATATATGGGGTCAAATGTTACCGATCCAAAATATCCCCAGTCCATCTGATTGGGGATGGACGAAAGTAAATCACAGATGGGAACCTATATGGACTAGCTTGCCAGTAGCTGCCGAAGTCTGCCTGGAAATGATTCGGTGCAAATGCAAAAAAAAATGCGCTGTTAGATGCAGGTGTCTCCAACAAAAATTGAAGTACAGAAATGTGTGCTTGTGACGACAAATGTTATACATAAATATTATGTACGTATTTCACGAGTACCATGAATAATAACGAGTAACATTAAGGATTAGATCTGTAACTTGTTAGTTTTATTTTGAACCAGTGACCAGTCTATTGAAATGATCAAACGGTTAGATTATTCACAATTTAAAGTGTAACTTACATGTTAACCAACGGAAACACAGCTACAAACTACTTTAATATACAATTATGCTATAGTTGTGTTACATTTTCAAAGAATTATAAAATTTGCTTTAGAGGTCCGTTTTTGTTATGAAGTAAAATTTTGACGGGTCACCTGTTATCTTTTTTTTACTAAGTTGTGTTTTATATTGGTCTAACAAGTGGTATATTTTTGGAATCTACATAAATGTGGCTATTTAAACATATTTTTTTCATGCCCGAATTGTTGCCTGTTTTCACGTAAACGATGTAGACAGATTTTTTTTAACTTTACTTTTTAGAACTTCAACCTGTATTTCATATTTTTTCTATGAAAATATGTTATTTATGTCCCAGAAAATGATTGGTCATCCTCAATTTATCCGAAAACGTTACCAAACATGCCCTAGTCTCGATAAAGAAGATAATATGAGTACTGAAAGAACGGGGATCGGAACGAACATGAAGTAAAATTTTGACGGGTCACCTGTTTTCTTTTTTTTTACTAAGTTGTGTTTTATATTGGTCTAACAAATGATATGTTTTCAGAATTTACATAAATGTGGCTATTTATAGGTATTTTTTTCATGCCAGAGTTGTTGCTAGTTTTCACGTAATCGGTGCAGAAAGATTTTTTTTTAACTTGACTTTTTAAAACTTTTGCCTGTATTTCATTTTTTTTCTATGAAAATATGTTATTTATGTTCCAGAAAACGATCGGCCATCCTCAATTTATCCGAAAATGATACCAAACATGCCCTAGTCTCTATAAATAAGATAATATGAGGACTGAAAGAACGCGGGCCGGAGCGAAAGTTCCCCCCCTCCCCCTCCCCACTAGCATCGCGTCCGACCTTGTCTCCCGGGCGTTTTCAACTCTAGTCCACCTAAGTAACAAGTGTGCCAAGGCTCATGCTTTAATGAAAAAAATATTGGTGTTGTCCTATAAAGCCCTAACTAGTAGTAATTAAATAGATACTGACTTACCTACTTTGTACTTGTTAGATTTAAGCAATTTACTACTACTACTACTACTTAATTAATTATTTTTAATTTTTGAACATGTGTCTAATGTAATGTAATGTAATGTGATATTGATGGGATTATTGCCTGAATAAATAATTATTTTATTTATTTTTTTATTTTATTTATTTAAGGCCCGGTCATTTGAAAAACGTGCTTGGGGATATAGTTCCAACACGTAGAGTCCCTTTGGAGAAGAAATTTACTGTGCCAATAGTACACCTGCTAGAACCCATTCACGGGTAGACAGATAGACACCCGGACCCGTGTACAGGATGTGCCAAGAATGGATGAAATTTGGATGGACCTGCCATAACATTTTACAAATGCTCTCGATGCAGGCGGTGACTAGCCACTCATTATTATTTAAGATGCTAAATATAAACGGTTACAAACAGTATCTAAAATTATAGACGGTAACAAACAGATTGTCTGGCAGTACTCAAAACGAAAACCTTGGTTTACTAATTATAAGTTTAGTGTATTACTTAACAATATTGTGCTTGTTAGCGGTAAGACCGCCTGTTGTACCATTCTTTTTGTGCAATTTAATTCCTGTATTTCTTTAGTGTACTTTATTTGATGAGCAATAAAGAATGTTTGTAATGTATTGCGCGTACTGTAGAACTGGCACATTATTTCCTCGAGTTTCGTCAAGACGATATTATGCGTGCTTCTGCTTATCAGGTAATGGTGTACTTAAGAATTACTGTCAATGGATACAATAGGAGATATATCCATTGACAGTAAATTCTGAAAATGAGATTGGGGTGAAAAAATGCATTTATAATATGGAAACTAGAGAATCAGGGGGAATAAGTTAATTTAAATAAACATGCCTAATAGGGTGTTGCTTATTTGGCAAAAAATAAAAAAAAACTGAAATCCTGCAGTCTCGCTCCCCCATTTTGTTCTTCTACCCCTATTAACAGATGCTAGTTTTTTTGTTTTTTTTTTAAACTAATTTTAGAGGTCGCTACCAGCTGTCAAAGTTTTGAAGAAACATGTTCAATTAAACATATATAAATTATGTAAATTTTAATTAAAATCAAATAAAATGCTAACAAAATAAGCCAAAATTAATTAATAATACGATTTTTATGACACTCCATGTAAGATAATTTATCAATGCTACAAAAAATTTGAACCAGAAAGAACCCCAGGCTCAGATATATCATTAATGAAGCTTTTACCCTGAAACTAAAATGGAAATGGGCTACACATGTCGCGAGGTTAAGAGACCAGAGATAGACTATAAGAGCGACTCTTTGGCGTGGCCCATCAGGCAATCGGAGCAGGGGAAGGTGACATCAAGAGGCCAGCCAGCTGGCTCTGAAACGAGTTATGACAGGTCAGAGTCAGAGTCATGGTCATCCTTGGAGGAGATTTATACCCGGCCAGGAATTCTGGCAGACCAGCTTATTACGAGTACTAATAACTATTTCAAAATAACATAGTTTACCAAAGTTATCTAAGTTTTTTGCTAATCAACGATATGTAATATTTAAAATATTTATCTTAAAGGGATTTTTTATTTATTTATTTTAATTATTTATTTCTAAAGCCTTTCACAACCAACAACAGGTATTGCTTTTCTTCATTCACCGTGATTATCTTGTTGAATTCCTAAATTAACCGCAATAGCCCCATGCCGAACTTATGTTTTCTTCCAAAACTTTATCAAGCGGTAGCGACCCCTAAAATACATTAAAAAAATAAATAAAAAAAAACTAGCATCTGTTAATCGGGGTACTAGAACGTAATGGCGGGGTGAGACAATGACTTTTTGAAAATTCATTTTTAAGCAACACCCTAATGCCTAAGGCATTGAAATGCGAATTGATTTTACTCAGTAATATTAACAAATCCATCAGTCTTCAGAAATACTTTGCAAAGTTTTAAGCCTATTACTAGACATCGACTTTGGCAAAGAGTTTTCTTGATTGAAATTTGTCTTTGGATAGAGTTAATAAGAATAATTCTGTATCTTAACGGGCAAACGCAGTCATTTAGATATATTTTCTTTGTTATTTTTTCGAACGAGATGTCTATAATGCGCTTGTTTGGATAGACCAAAGTTCTATCGAACACGACTACACTTAAAACCATTTACCAAGAAACAAATCTCAAATTCTTTAGGCAAATTATGAGTGCTAACTTGGACCAGCTCAAAAAAAAACAAACATTTTATTGGGACAAACTGACCGAAAACGCGCCAGAGGTCGAATTTCAACAAAGTGGTTTGACACCCACTAATAAGGCTTGGTGGTTCCGTGCGTAAATGAGCTGATAGCCCAAAATCGCGTCGTAGGAAAGGATATGGTCATTGGTGACGACCCTCAGTCATGAAGAAACGACGAAAAAGTAGTGTTTCGATATTCCATATCGCTTCTTCATTATTACGGCCTAATAGGTAGTTTAAGAGCCGACGACATGAACATGACATGACATGATTTTGGTATGATAAAATTCTCAGATGGTATTTATATATAATTCGTCAAGTCATTAATCGGGAAACGCGAAATGTAGATGCTGCAATGCAAAATATTGAAGAATAGCATGACACTGTCATTGTTTCTTTTACAGATTAAATGCAAACTGGTTGTATTGTAAACTGCATAAATACTAACATCTTTACAAACTTTACTTCGCATGATCCGTTTTAGTCATGAAAAATGGATACAACCCTTTTTAAACTTCCCGCAAGGTCTTGAATAAACAAACGGTTACTTGAAACTAACTCAACGCTAACAACTTTAATCTCGCCAGCGGAATTAGTACTCTAACGCGAATCTCTTGGATCGATTATGGCAAAGCTAGCAGTTTTAGCTTGGCAGCTAAAACAAAGACTGCTATCAAAGAAACGATGGCAATGTTGCTAGAATCGCCACTTGAGAGGTCGTATCGGGATTTGAGGGTTCGGTTTCAATTTATATTTGAGATATGTCGCATTTGTTTTTGAACTTCTTATCACTCGAGTAATACACACATAATTATGACCAGATAAACGATGTTTTTTTACTTAATCGCGCAAAACGTCTGAACGGATTATGGTGAAACTTGGTATATAACAACTTTAGAGCCTGGATTAATATATAGAATACTTATCATCCCGAAAATCATCTCTCAAAGGGATGAAATAGGAAGTCGAAGTTTACATGGACAAAGTCGCAGGAAAAGCTAGTAGAAGATGATAATGCTGGTATTACCCTTTTCTTACAATTGAGGCGGTCTAAGTCTAGGATAAATTCTAAATTCAAACGCAGATACTTAAAACCACTACATTGTAGTTTTGTCCAAGTTGGGGAAAACATTGTTTTCTGACCATGGTATATTGTTAATGTGTGGATACTCTATTGTTAAGTTTTGGTACCTATTTAGTGCAGAATTTCATGTTCTTCAGTTTTTCGCAGTAAGTTTACGCTAAGATGCATCATATAGGATATATGAGCGAGAAACAGAAAACGTCCGAAAATGTCTAGGTTTAGTAGCTGCCAAAAGATGTCAATTCGTATACGTATTTACTCAGTTGCGGCCATATTCACAATAAAAAAACTGTAGCACACCACCTTAAGTAAGTACAGTCAAGTGCAAAAATATGGGTGCATACAACTTGCTCAAAAATATTTCCCATAGCACTTATGTCGGTGAATTAAGGTTTTGGTACATATTTATGACAGGATTCATTCGATACATATTTTTGCACTTGACTGTACCTATAGATAAATAGAAATATACAATTTACAAAAGAATAAACAACAAATATTGCTCAACAAAAGTATATAACGACGTCGCTATTTTTAAATGTTTTGTGATAACAAGCTACCTACTTATAGAGGAGGAACAGAATTGGAAAAGGCGTCTCTAAACAATGCAAGCGGCAAATCATGTAACAGTTGGGGTGACAACGTTAGCAGAGGGTTTGGACCCTGCAGAATACGGATCTGTCTGTCGCCATCTCGAAATTTGAGCCGGAAGTACGGTATACCGGAAAAGGTGCGGCCCATACAAAAAAAATCGTAGTACATTTAGTAAATTGTTGCTCTGGTACTCTAAAAGAGGTCCGATTGATATGGTTTTTTGGTATGTTGTGAAGGACAATATTAGCTATGGTAACCTAAAAATTTCGACCCTCCAGCTCCATAACTTTGGCTGCCATCTTGGAACTTTTTCAGTTCTTTGCTTTTACTGTCGTGAAAGTTCATTCCAGTGCTAAACATAGTTCTGCAATATTGTAGAATATAAAATTTGCTAAAACTTTTGGGTACAAAGATTTTTTCCATGACCCCTAGGGACGAAGATATGACAGGATATATCATTAAAAATTGCCACTTTTTTCTAGTTTTCCGTTCATGTTTACATTTTAAGTGCATTTTAGCGCTAACTATAGTTCGGCAATATTGTAGATCACGAAATTTGCTACAAGTTTTGTATTGAAATATTTATTCCACGACCATTAGGAAAGAAGATATGAAGTCATCTATGGAGTAGCACCGTCGAAATTAGCTACTTTTGCAGTTTTCTTCTCATATTTAGGTTAAAGTGCAATTAATCGCAATCTGTAGGGGATCTATGATGGTCGAGTGATAGCGGGATAGACGACAAGATAAAGCATCTGTCACTTTCCGATCTATACCACTTCAATCCCTCAAAAGACAAAATCGTCTGTTTCCACTATACCTAGTAAGATCGTAGGTACTTTGAATTTGCATATAATTTTGTCTTCTGTAATATAACAGACCTAGAACTTGAGCTAAAATACACTAAAACGCAAATATGGGAAGAAAACTGGAAAAAGAAGCAAATATCGACGGTAGTACTCCATAGGTGACTTCGTATCTTCTTTCCTGATGATCGTGGAAAAAATATTTCAATAGAAGAGTTGTAGCACATTTTCTGATCTACAATATTGCAGAACTATACTTAGCGCTAAAATGCACTTAAAACGCAAATATGGGAGGAATACTAAAAAAAATGCAGTTTTAAAGATATCTCCTGTCATACCTTCATCCTTAGGGGTCATACAAAAAATCTTTGTAGCCAAAAGTTTTAGCAAATTTTGTCTTCTACAATATTGCCGAACCGTGTTTAGCACTAAAATGAACTTTAGCGACAGTACAAGGAAAACACTGAAAAAGTGACAGATTTTCCAAGATGGCGGAGAAAGATATGGAGCTGGAGGGTCAAAAATTTCGGGATACAATGACAAATATTGTCCTTTACGGCATATCCAAAACCTATAACAATCGGACCATAGTTAGGGTACCGAAACCACGATTTACCAAATGTACAACGAAAAAATTTGTATGGGCTGCACATTATCCGGTATAACATACTTCCGGCTCAAAGTTGGGGATGGAGACAGGCAGAACCGTATTCTGCAGGGTCTAAGCCCTCTGATAACGTTGTCACCCCAACTGTTACATGACTTGCTTCTTGTATGCTACTTCTTCAAAAATGGGCCTACTCTATTATAATATTTCCTGCAAAACCTCCTTATTCATGCTCGCTTTAAGGCCACGTGTACCTATTCGTACATAATATGCTTTAGCCGGAAATGTTTTGCGGCACGTGTACGCAGATATAAATAAATAATATTTAAAATAAATATTCTAGGGAGATAACCGAACTAGCCGCTTAGAAAGCTTAAACAGGGCTTGTGTTATTCTTGCTAGACGAATATGGTTGGAATATGTAGAATGAAAAAAGAAAGAAATAGGAAATCAACGCATTTTGTTTTCTTTCTTATAAACACATAATAAAATAAATAAATAATATCAGGTTGACAATCTTAGGCAATTCGACCTAGCCCCATAGTAAGCTAATAAGGTTTGAGTTTTGGGTACCTACTAAAAGATGACGATTATATGTAAGTAATAGATATAGCCCTTTACGACCGGTTCGATATAATCCTGCAAATTACTTTGAAAAAATCCTGTCCGCAAGTAAGTTGTCTTTTCGGGCTCAAACCTATACCGATCGAATCTGCAGACACTAGCGCTACGTTTGAGTAGTAAAATACCAACGGCCGGTCGAATCAGTCGGTCGCGAGGCAGCGTTGAAGATGGCGACTTATTTTGATGGGAGTAGTGGCACACGTAAGATCATAATTTCGTACACTTTTGGTATATAAGTTGTAATTTTACGCTTGATTATTACAGTAAAAGAGTTAAATGTGTTTATTTGTCACTAATTACATTAAAACCAAGTAATTTAGTGCTAATTACATGCCCGTAATAACGAAGTGCACAAATTTGGGGGTTCGGCCGTAGCCCGTAAATCGATTTTGCAAGTTAGTGCTTATTCGGCCTTTGCGCGAAAAATGAAATCCAAAGAGATAGTTATATATTTTGGCGATTTTATAACACATTTCATGTAGTAATGCTGGGTTTATATTTTTTAGAGCGTCCATTAAATGATGCACCAATTCTTTTAAATTTTGAGCAATGGTGATATATCAGATATTGAATAATTTGATGATGAACTCGAGGAATCCCCTTATTCGCTTTTTGAATGGCTGGATAACGACAGCCAAGAATCAGATAATATTTCAGAGCAGTTGGAGGTGGGTCAGCTGTTTTTCGAACAGGCAGGCAGGAGGCATGTAAATGGCGAGTATTCACCCTTCGGTTTGCCGACGATATAGTGGTTATGGCTGAGACGATGGAGAACCTAAGTACTATGCTTGATGATCTGAGTAGGGCCTTTGAAGAAGTTGGTCTTATAAGATGACATGGACAAAACAAAAATCATGTTGAACGCAGTAATTCCAGTTAAGATCAGAGGCACTATGCTCGATGTTGTCGACGAATATGTTTAGCTGGGACAAACGGTTTAATTGCGCAGTTCCAACATCGAGAAGATCCATCGTCGAATCTGTCTTGGCTGGGCGAAGTTTTGGGAGATTACGCAACATCATCTCATCCAATGTCCCGCAGTGTGTGTTGCCTACGGCTTTGAAACGTGGTCGCTCACTATGGGTGTCATAAGGAGGCTCAAAGTCACTCAAAGAGCAATGGAGGGGGCTAAGCTTGGAGTTACTCTGCGAGATCGAATCAGAAATGATGAAATAATCAGCAGAAGAACCAAAGTAACCGACATAGCCCGAAGAATTACCAAACTTAAGTGATGTAGGCAGGCCACATTGTCTGGAGAATCTATGGCCGGTGGGGCCAGTGAGTTCTCAAGTGGCGACCACCATGTATCGGACGACGCAGCGTTAGAAAGCCCCCGTTGGAAACGAGGTGAGCTGATGACCTGGTTAAGGTCGCGGGGGTCCGCTGGATGCGGGCAGCCCATGACCAATCGCTGTGGCACTCTTTGGGGGAGGCCACAGGGGAGGCCTATGTCCAGCAGTGGACATCTTTCGGCTGATTATGATGATGATGATGAACGTATGGAGGGATTTACTCGATTTTCGCTTGGAAATCTTTGAAACGCTGGTTAAAGCACCAAGAAAACGGCGTAGTAAAGCATTCCTGAGTGACGTTTCAAACGATGAAACACCTGTGACCTGTGAGGCCAAGAAAGTACCAAAGCGTTCGGAAGCCCCCTGTGTTCATTATATCTGATAGCTATGATAATTTTCAAGCAAGAAAATTGTGACAAATATGTAAAATTGAAGACTAATTATTATAGATAGTTTAATTATGTGAAATTTTGCGTTTTATTCATATTCTTCGTCTATTCTAAACGAATTTGCACGTTCGTGCATTTACGAATAGTGCCTGAACGTCACTTTTGTGCATGCGATTTTTTTAATGATAAAGGACAAAAAGATTTTTTTTATTATTTTTAAAATGTATTTTACTACAAATTAGAACGATACAAATGCATTTTTCATGAGTTTTTGCTAAATCACTTTCCCGGCCGCAAAGGGATAGGGAGACCGAGCTTTGCTCGACGTTCTCTAAGTATTAACCTAACTAGATGTAGCCAACCATGCCTTGCTTGCAGCCAAACTCCATCATTACGGCGTAGCGGGTCCTGCTCTCGCTCTACTGATAATAAAGCTAGTGTAAATTCAGATCCTTTAACAACTGAACTTGGGGTAGCACAGGGTTCAATATCTAACATTATCTTCTCCCTTCTAATGAATGACTTGCCGGGGTATACATAGCAGTTGCGAACATATTTTATAACTACATGTGCGCTGACGATGTAGCTGGTATGGTAACCGCCGTTTCGGTTGACCAATTGAAACTAAAATAAAACGAGTTAATTGCTCAGTTATTTGAATGGTTTAGAATCAATTAACAGCCTGGTGCTAAAACTAGAAAAGACACACTATATCCATCTCCACCTGTCAGGCGGCTCGTACAGGCCCTAGTCGCGTTACATGGTTCTCCCATTTGTCAGATTGACGCCACTAATTTTCTCGGGTTCCAAATTGACCGGGGTGTTACGTGGGAGCCGCACATCAATGTGTTGTGCGAAATTGGGCGCTGCCTGTTATGCCCTATGCCCACAGGTTATCTGTGCCTACACCGCACTAGTGGAACGGTATCACTTGACGTGGCGCGCTCATGTTACTTTGGAACATTACACTCTTTATTACAATACGGCGTCGAATTGACAATATTTCATAATTTCCAAAAGTCTTAATTCGAAAACCATTTCGGTAGAAACGTGTGAAGTACACAAAAAACAGTTTTTTAGATTTTTTTCTCCGTTAATTTTGGAAAAAATCGCAAATTACTGTAAACCGAAAGTTGACGTCATCTTCCTCGCAGTATTCAGGGAGACCTTAGTACAGAGTACAGACAATCGCTGCTCTGGAGTGGCTCTGGATTCTTGTTGGGAAGATGACGTCATATTTTACTTACGCCCTTTTGGAATGACCTACTTTTCAACGTGTTTTTTTTGTATGAAATAATGAGTTAAATTGAAAAAGAAAAAATACGGGTGGCTTAAATTTTTACCTATTTTTTTACTAGTTCATAAAATAAAGTAGTTAAAAATATGAAATGTTGTCAATTCTGGGGCATCGCGGCTGACTGGGAACGCGTCTTCAGATTGCAGAAACGGGCTATCAGAGCTATCGTGACAATATCGCCACAATCCTTAGCCAAACCCCATTTTAAATCGTTAGGTATTTTAACACTTCCATCCCTCGTAATCATCCAGGCAGTGGTGTATGTTTATGAGCACCGAAATGAATACTGCGCCAATAATGTATAAACTATATCTATGATATAAATATAAGTAGGTATAGATGCGCCACTGAGCGACCTGGGGTAGGTAAGGGAAAGAATATTCATATGAATTTTATACTACGCAATTTGACCGGTTTTCGTGTAGCAATCTAGCAATGTATAGCTTATGGAAGTGTGCCTGTGCTAGAGACAAAACATTGTCAGTTTTTAGGGTTCCGTACCCAAAGGGTAAAACGGGACCCTATTACTAAGACTCCGCTGTCCATCTGTCCGTCTGTTACCAGGCTGTATCTCAAAAACCGTGATAGTTAGACGGTTGAAATTTTCACAGATAATGTAATTCTGTTGTCGCTATAACAACAAATACTAACATACAGAACAAAATAAATATTTAAGGGGGCTCCCATACAATAAACGTGTTTTTTTGCCGTTTTTAAAGATAATGGGACGGAACCCTTCGTGTGCGAGTCCGACTCGCACTTGGCCTATAAAAATTTGCCAGGCTTGGCTGCTGCTGGTGCTTTGTAATGTATAAAATTTTTAGTTTGTTCGTTAGAATTCCCACCGGATACCAAATTTGTAAAATGTTTGTGTCGGGACGTGCTTACAAGTGTTTTTAATAACCCAATCATTTTTTTTCCTTGCTTTGGAACTTGTTCTTTGGAAAGACGCTTTTCGTTGAACTTTCGCGCGCCCTGTTCGCTTTGAGAGTGGAGTCATTTTCTTAAAAAGTGAATGGTTTTTATAAAATCAAAGGCTGTTTCAATAAATTGAACTTTTAATTGGCATTTACGCAAAGTTTTAACGAAGAACACGAGAAAGTACTGTTAAATACGCCATTTTGGTGCGCCTTATTTGTAAAACCTTTTCTGATTGACGTCACGAGCGTCTGCGACAGTACGTACATACCGGCGGTGTCAATAAACTTAAAAATATAAATATATGCTCAAAACAGATAATTATGTTAGCGAATGAAAAATCAAGCTACATTGTATTGAGAAAGCTTTTTCGAAAGTTTTTCTAATCGAGGAAGCAAGATCTAATCGCAAGTTTTGACTTATTTGATGATCATAACAGCTCTTTCGTAAAAGTTTTACTTGAAATGACATCTAGTGCGATACAAAATGATTGCCACGATATCTTTTTCGCCGTTCGCGTGCGTAGGAATGCCGAAAGAAAGCCAGTTAGAAAATAACGGATTTAAAAGCTAGTAATAAAGCACATGACGTATTTAATAAGAGTAGTCACACATACTTAGTGTCAGTGTATCTCTTCTCATAATTTATAGCATACTACATATTAGTCATATCGAGTGTTGAGTACCTACAAAACTTCATTCAAGACCAGCCAAACTGTCATAAAACACCCAAAACGGCGAAAAGACAAACTAATAATCTAAAAATCCAACTTCGCAAGTTCAGTCCATCGGGAAACGTACACACACAATACGTATTTGAAATACAATCCGCCAAGTTTCAAACCTACGCCATTTAAACTTGGCAAAACGGCTTCGTAGTTAATAGCGCTCATTTATGGGAGCACCTTGGCAGCGCTTGGCGTGATGGTGATGGTGTTTTAGCAAAGTTCTTTACACCCGTGTTACTTGGACTGAGTAGTTAAAGTGATCCCTTTGTTCTAAGGATTTTGAAAGTTAAAATGAATTTATTACGCAGACTTTTAGGCTAACAAAGCGTAGGCATATTAATTATATGAATAATTTCGGGCTTTGATGTTAGCTTTTTAAACAATTGCATGCGTTGTTTATTATTCAGTTTTTCGTTAATTATGTGTAAAATACTACTAAATTACTACATACCTTTTATAATATTGCGGTTTTGAGTCAATTCTATGAAATTCATGAACCTACCATAAGTTTACTCGCACTGAGCAAGCACTGGTGTAATTTTTATTAAAAGTAGTGTGAAATTCTGTATGGTTGCCACAAGATTTCGAGTTGTAAGTCGTGTTATGCTGCACAATTTAAGTATTATATATAGAAGCCAATTACTCATATTTATAGTTATACTATGTAAACGATTTTTGATGAAAGTTTCTATTACTAGAACTTTTTGGGACATTATTAGAGGAGAGGCCGGGATTTGAGGCCGGAAAGAGGCAATTGTAGGCTGAGTATTAGTTTTAAAAGGACGAGCTGCAAGTCCGTTTAATTAATACGAAGCCTGCAATGGCCATTCCGGCCGAGAATAACCGCCGACCGGTGCTTTTCTCAAAAACGGAAGACGAAATTAGAATGAAGATTTGATATATATACATATCCTTAAAACTTCAAAAACTGAATGCTTTCCCGTTTATTTTTTATAAACAGAATCGCAAGTGTATTTTTCTACCTATTTTCGTATTTTAATCGGCTGTAAACGTCTTGTGCCCTCGTTTTATATGCCAACCTTTTAAAAAAGTTTGGAAGTCGACATTTACTTAATGGAATTTATATGTACCTGACTTTTGCGGCGCATGGAGTGAGTCTGAAATATTTATTTTTTATTTTTATCTCACCTTAAACTATATAAGTACTTTCCTTCCACTATGTAGGTAGCTAGTATCGTTCACTTTGCCGGCCTTAACAGTGTTTAAAGTCCAGCTGAGTTGACCCCTCCTAACTTCCCAATCACGATTCTAGGTGGGGTCAACTAGCTGGTCTGACGCAAGTTTAAACATTTTTCCCCATTACAAAAAGTGCTCAGCGCCGCTAAAGAAGTTTTCACTTCAAAAATCGTAAGACCCCTCTTTTATCTAAATCGGTTCATTCATCAACTAAAGCGTTTCGGTGGAACATACGGAAAATTTTCAAACATACATACATACTTCTTCTTCTACCTAGCGTTATCCCGGATTTTGCCAGGATCCGATTTCCTGCTTGCATTTCTCCATAATGTTTATTCACGTAAATACATTCATACTCACTCACACTGCTAAAACCCTTGCTTGAGGTTTACCGTAGTCCGGTAGAAAAGGTCTACCATTAGCGAGACAAATCCCTGCTGCCCGTTCCTCGTCCGCAACCCTCGGTCACTTGCCGCGCAGGCAAGGTCTAAGTCTTATTATAGTTAAACTCTTGAAAATTGGGAGAGTTGTATAAAATCAATCTTTTATTAAAGCAACTTTATTGTTAAGATAGTAGATTCAGAATTAATTAGTTATCAGTTTTTTTTTTTTTCAAAAAACAAACTGTAGCCAATATAGTACCTAGGCAACTAAAAGTGGGGCGTAACCTCGTGGATTTAACGAACTATACCTACATTATTTACAAATACAAAATCGCGAACCAAAACAAGTATGTCATAATCATAATGTTGCTATTAAGCATGAAGTGCAGTAAAATGAGCCCCAAAATAATAATGCGACTATTAAACTTCGACAAGTCGCCGCTCGCTGAGCTAAGTTAGGAGTACTTCGTTGTAGCAAATTTCCCTTCATTGTTCCAGCTCGCCAGATCCCTTATAATACCTAATATTAATGTATTTAATCGAAAACACCCTCAGGATATTTTCGAGAAGTTGTATTTATAGGTAGGACAAATTTCAGATGAAGACTACGATGAATATTAAGGAGTGACTTAATTAGACACAACCATTTTTGTCAGATTTTTGGTCATTCCTTAGTAGAGACACGGCGGTGACACGCGAAGGAATGCGTTAATTGTTTGCGCGAGTGCGTAGCGCGTGGCATGAGCGAATCGCGAGCCGCGATGGTAACCCGATCGTTACCCGGCTTGTCATCCTGGCCTGTCAGGGACGAGGTAACTGACCTCGGTGCGGGGGGGTTCATGTCCGTTCTGTATTTAATACTATTATACTATTCTGTGGTAGAGAAGAGAGACACCTAAGTGTACCTATAATGCTGTATTTTGCAAAACAATTTTGTGTTGTGTGTCGTTATCACTAACCTATGTCCTACTTCTGGCTACAAGACCTTCTCACTAGATGAGAGGCAGTTGACTGTAGATCTCACCACTAGGTCGGGTTGCGTTCATCACACTTGCTCGAAAAGGGTGTCTTTGGACGCAAGCGCATAGGGCAGTTATAGCTGATTTACCTCCCACGGGAGTTATGAGTTTAGTTTTAAAATATAGAACACACTCGTACGTCATTTCAGACTAAGGAGTCTTAAGGAGAGGATCTTCAGAACTTGGCTACAGAATAATTTTAGAGTATATAAAACATATACGGTGCATTTAACTGGGTAATATTTACAAATTACTATTATTTCAGAGGGATTTGCAACTATTTTAATAGATTTTATTTTTATAATCGGTACAATCTGGCAGTAAGGCGTAGTATCTTCTAAGTAGTCTGTAAAGTTGTACATCCTCAAGTGTGAAAACGAAACGCAGTTATATTTAAGAATTATTCTGTGGAAGACGATATTTCAAAAAGTTGATATATTGACAATTTGTTAAATCTATTGTCGATTTTATTAATGCATTTTTTGTCCTTTTTGTATAGCAATGTACGCTATTTCCTCGCAAACGTGATGAAAAACATTGTGTGTATCACGGGTGGTAAGGGTAAACAAACTCAAGTCGATAAAAGCACACATATCACAAAACACTCGTGTAACCTTATTATGAAACTTCCATTGTGTACCAGTTGCATAAACTACTATTATCTGCACCCATAACATGAATCCTCTATTATGTATTGAGGTACGATCAGCAAATGACCACCATTACAGCACTTAATATACATATAATTTCATCATATCGTAATTAAACTACCTGCACTTTAATGTTGACATTAAGATACAGGCTTGTGCTCACAAAAGACTGCAACGAGCTCACGATTTCGAACCCTGATCTTGAATCGCAATGGTTCTTAAACACATGATAGAAGATTTATGCATACACATGTAGATAAAGTAGTGCAGTTACATAAACTACTATTTTAGTTACATAAACTACTATTTTAGGAGTGGCTGGTATAGTTTATACAAGTTTATTCTAGGAAAGGGGGCAATTCGCGCAAATGGAAAACCAATTTATGAAAGTTTGTTACATAAGTTTCTTAAAATATCACGCAGTTAGCCTGCGAATTTCAACCCAACTGACTGCCATCAATGCCCTCCATAGACTAAACAAATATATGCGACGGGGCCGCCTATGAGCCGCCTATATTGACTTTGACGTTACGTTTACCAGAGGCCGCGTTCTTGCTGAAAATATCCCCTTGAACCAACGCTCACATTTTGATATAAATTTCCACTACAATCTAGGTGGATGAAAACAAACCTTTTATTTTGTGTATTTACTTCGGTAGTTACAGAAGCTTCGGGTTGTTAGTACAAATAAATCTAGAAAACGGTAGTCGTCCTACATGAAGACTAGACAGACAAGAAATAATAATCAATTGCTCAGATTCCTTGATTGTAAGAAACCTCGGGCGTATCGTGAAATTTAGTATATTCGTTCTATTTGTTAGCAAAGTCTATGATAAACCCAGTTATTGTCCAGTTACAACTTTCATATTTTTATGAAATGGGTTAGCAAGTGGTTTAAATCAGTCAGAGAAGAGGGGCAGTAATCGATTAAATTTTTAATCAACTAGGTTTTTAATCGATTAAACAATCGATCGTCACAAGATTAGTCACGATTAATATAATCGCGATTCAATTAATCAGTGTATAATCAACTAGGTATTTACCTTCTCACTGACTAAACCCTTTGTTTGACTTTCAGATTACGTTGAAACTTGAGATTTGAAGACAAATGCTTACAACTGGAAATAATTACATACATCAATTATTACGAAAGCCTGTTTACCTAGTGATAATTAACGGGAGTCAAATTAAACCGAAGTCTGTAAGAGATGGTAGTTTTTTTTTTAAATGTCTCGAATATACGTAAAAGTAGAAACCGTACTTAAATAATCTACTGACGTATAACTACTGACAAGGCCACAGCTTCGTTTTCACCTGATGGTGTAGTAAAAGTGACGTGACATCACAGCAGGGGTCGGCAATAGGCGGACCGCGGTCCGTGTCCGGACCGCGGATGGTCGACCCGCGGACCCCCAAATAATGTTAAATAAGCTGCATTGCATATTGATTTCATTCAAAGTTTTTTTTCTGGACCTCGAAAAAAATTTTTTCTACCCGGACCCCACTTAAAACTAATTGCCGACCCCTGCATCACAGGTTTGGACCCTTGCCTCGCCTACGTCTATAGGTACTTACCACACAACATCAAAATACTTATGCTTGGATATTTTGTTGTTATGTCAAAGACGTTGTTTATGAACTCCAACAAAGACTAGAATTTGTTAGCTAATTTTCTAGCTCCTGACATAAGTCACAAGACGTTGAGAAATAAGATTTCCATTCTGTCGTTGATAATCAAGTTATTTCTCCATCCCCTTCCACGACTAATTGTTTTGGCGACAAATTATTGTTGTTTCACTTATACTTTTTTGACGAGGGTCCCCAGTTACTGAGTTACAGGGACGGAGTGATTTTTTGATGAATAGCCATCAAATTAATGAATGGAAGATGTAGGTATGTCAGTCTTCGTGATAATTAGATAATATTTCGTCAGGGTTGTAATTGTACTGACACTGTAGGAACGTTAATGAATAACAGTCCTAATTTGCCATTTTGGCTAATTGTACTATGAATGAAGTAACGTCTTGAATTTGTAAGAATGAATTGCTTTTGTACAGAAATGCTAATGAAAGCTACCTAGGTTTTGGTTGGTTTTTGTACTACGTACGTGACACATAAAACCTACAAGGTTCTGAACTAATAATGTGAGTTACATCACCACAATCCCCAAAGACTAAATCTCGAATAAAATAAATCTTACCAGACCTCAGTACCTCTTATCAATCCAGACACGATCAATCCTAAAGTGTAAAAGACGCACTATAGCAATTTTGACACAAAACGACGCGTGAAATTGAAAGCCCAGATCAGCAATATATCTAACCCAAACTAAGTGGTATAAAGCACGGGGTTAAAAGCCCGAATGTTATGGTGCAACGTGTTTGATGCCACAGTTAAGGAGAAGAACACACTATTTTCGAACAGCAGTGCTATTTTTGAAAAAAAAAAAGTTATAATTGTTGAACTAAAATAATGTTACTTTTTTGTATATGCAGGGTGAAGTCGTGAATAGAAATATGAAAATATAATTCCATCAATGATTCTGAACCACTTTTACTATTGGAACGAACAAATACCATTACACTTAATGAGAGAATAATTTATTTTTATTTAATCATTTATTTCAGGCATCTGTGGCTCATAATACAAATACCTTAAAGACTAACATATATAGGTATTATATCATTATATTTCCTAAAACTAAATAGAAGTAGTATCAAGTTGGGACGACGACGCGAGGCGCTTACTCTGGATGTCGAATAACTGGCCGCGAAACCGCCGGAAAACGACACCTTTCAGCCAGAGCTCCTCCTTCATGAAGGTCGACAGCTTGACGGTTGGAACCCTCACCACAAATGAATTGAAGTTCACATTGCGGCGTGCAATCGATCGACCCTCAGGACGAAATTGGTCTTGGCGCGCAGATACTCGACGAGCTGTTCAGCTTTCGTCGAGTAGTGCAGACGGGACACAGTACAACTGCGTCGTCGGTACCGCCGGTCGAAGTGAACCAACCGCCGCGGTCCCACACAGATTGCGACGCGCCGACTTCTTCTTCTTTTCCACCAATATGAAGCCATCCTTGTCAGGTAATGGTTGACACTCACTTGGAAAAGCCACTTGTTTCGGACTACAATTCTGCCGTCCTATTTCTAAAACCAAACTAACCCACAAATTATAGTTTTGAGATATGAGCAAAAAACGTTAAAACCAAAATTTCTAGGAAATGTGTACATTTATTCCAGATTTCTTTTATATAAAAATTAAAACTAAATTTGTGCTTCCATTCTTATTGCACTACTTCGTAAAATAATGAATAGGTTTTTTTACAGAAAGGTTTTTGTGTTTTAGTGTTGCAAATAATTACTAAACTATCAACGAAATTACACTTAAAACACCGTTAAGTATACCTTAGCCGTTCTTTAACATTGCATAATAAACAAAACATAGCTAAATAACGGCTAAGTCACTTAACGAGTTTATAGTATTTGTTACTGGGAAAAGATTACACTGAAAAACTTTAAATAAGCACGTTATTGGACTTTAACCGTTTTGTAGCTATGCAATAATTGCAAACATTCAAGCAAGGTGTATGCGTTCCTAATTTAAAAACACGTTAAATGATGAACCATCGCCTCTAACTGTGTTTTAGTCATGTAATAATGCTGAAATTGTTTTAGTGTTTTTGGGAAAAAACCTCGTTAGTTGCACTATTATACAAGTATGTTATTAAAATAATTGAATTGTTTAAATAAATAAAACAAAACTGTATACACTGTATCCACATATAGTTAGTATTGCACTTTTGTATGTAAACGGAAGAGACAAAAGAATGTTGGTGGGCGTAAACCATTGCACCTGAATGGCAGAGCAGGCTTACATACCGGCGCGACGACATATATTATATTATTATACTCTTTGCGCGCGACTTACAGAATTATAATAATTTTATGTCACACCTGACCATAAAGCGGCCATTATCGCACGCTCCGCGCGCGAAAAAACCCACTTCCTGGCCAGGGGGTGACATAAAATTTTGTACTTAACACGGGCGGTAATAAAGAAAGCCTCAGATCGCATATTTATCGCCCTTGCCTTCGGCTCGGGCGTCAAATACCTGCGATCTGAGACATTCTTTGTTTTACCGCCCTTGTTAAGTAATGTACTATTATTATTTGATTTACGTTCCTGGGTACACAAACCGAAACGCAGAGTAAGTGGGAAATAGTAAAAAAGCTGAGTCATGATTCATGAAATATGCAGAAAATAATCATCCATTAAGCAAATTATTATCGTTGAAAGTAGCTGATCTAAATAGAGCACAAGCGTCTGCACCGTACGAAAGACAGATGTTAACTGAACTTTGGCTGCCATGTAAAGCCATCCTATGTACAGTCGTTACCATTTGCGTGCTTTCTCAGATTTCTGGAACTAACTAGTTACCGTGGATAGAGAGTTGCAGATGCATATTTATTTATTGTATTTGTTTACAGAAAAAGTCCTCCTTGGGAAAAATACTCATTAAACTTAATGTGAAATCTTTATTCAATAACTTACAAATTATTAATAATATTCGTGCAGTAGGATATATACATTATAAAAAATGGTTTTAATCGATGCGCGGGAGGGCCGCGCCGTCGTTGAACCCGAGCCATCTGGCAGAGGGATCGGCGCCTCGTGCTGCGGATCCACGTACTGGTGGCACATATCACAGCGACGCTGAATATTGCTCTGAGCCAGCCCAGTATGGTACTTAGAGAGCAATTCCAGAGTTCAAGGACGCCATCACCTGATGTTACAAGTGGTGTGAAAGTAGCATGTCGTATTTCGCAGGCATTAGAGTATTTTCTGTTTTTATCTTCGGCTGATTATGGAGAGATGTGACTGGACGTGAGAGGCAGGAAAGAACGTCGGTGTCAATTAACAACACGGATATCGAATAACGCCTTCCTCTGAGCAACCCATACGCCAAGTTCGCCTAGTGACGAGGCCTCCGGTTTTAAGTATAACAGAGCGCGTGATCAGTGTTGAATTGGCTGTTGACGCAGCCATCGCATAATTATGACTGTGTCATGGAGTTTGATATTTTGTTGTTTGATATCGTATTGATGGCACATATCTGAATTCTAGTGGGGATAGGTTAAAGTGATCGTTTTTTGTAGGAATAACTGAGAACCGACTTCGTTTTCATCTTGAATGCGATGGATCTTTGAATCGTTATTTTCTTGTTAGTGGTGAATTTTGCTAGGATGGTTTCTAAAAGTTTGTCACTGAGGGCATATTTATCTTTACGGCCTTCTTTGCGTGCATGATTTAGAGATATATTATAGTCGGATAGGACAATTTGTTTCTTCTCTAATAAGAGTAATAAGGCATCTGTGAGAGCTGTGCAAGCTTTCTTGGAATTTTCGTATTTTAGGGTCGGATTTTGCCTTTATGTGTATTTTATTACTACCAAAGAATGCTGGCAGGAAGATCATACTTACGTAATGCATGTGTCAGTGGTTCAAAAAATTCATGGGAGATTTTCAGGACTCGTAGTAAGAATTACCATTGGAATTGTTTTTTTTCTACTGTGGAAAAGAATTTGTTAAAACTATTTTTTTATGAAATCTTCTGAAGGAAACTTCCCAAAAAGCGAGATCCAGTCATAATGCTTAGATGTGCCCCTGAAGTTCTGGTAAGCTGTTTGCTGTCTGTTTCGGATACAATGAGCAATGTTTTCTTAGCTTGCGGAAAGTATCCAAAGGATGGTCCTATACTGCTTAATTTATCTCACCAATTACGTAGGTAGTATTGGTAACTATATAAATGATATTTATTCAAGGTTGAAAGTTAATACTGGGTAGGTAAGTATATAAAAATCTTCCTACACCACATCTAATGTAGACAATATCCTAAGTATAGTGCACAAAAAATGTATAGCGAGATATATTATATACTTTCCTCCTGTTTCGAGACATTTTGAGACGAGAAATATGCATCCATCACTCACTACACCACTATACACAACCTCAAGCGCACGCGTCGCTCGGCTGACTGGCCCTATGAAGTAAAATCGGGAGGATAATATTTTGCGCCTAGCTACATTTTAGTGTAGCATTGCTGGTTATCCGGGTTTAAGTGTTGCATTTTTCTGTTTTTAATGTAATTATTCATGGCTAAATCACAGTTACTAGGTTTTAGTGTTGTATTTTCAATAGGAATCACAAGCAAATACTTACAAAAATAGGGCTAAGGGTATTTAGCCGTGTTTAAGCGTAGTAACTGTTTTCTTGTATAGTATTTGATAAAAAAGTTTATGCCAAAAAAAAGTTAAGAAAAACGTAAAAGGACTTTAACGGCGTTTTTGTCTAATAACCGTTTTTTAGCTTTGAATCATGCTAGTGATTTATTCAATTAAACAACAGCTAAGGGCTTTTATATTGCTTATAGTGTAGTAATGTTGGTTAGCGACTTTATAGTATTGTAAAGTGTCATATTATCATGCACTTAACGTGGTAGGTCGACTCCATATCTTCGCAACTACAAATGATAAAAATATGATTCCAAGACCATTCGGTAGAGCTGTTCTTTCTATTTTAGCCCATGTAAACTATCGAAAACTGCTAAAAAGCAGCTTAGTTCGGTTTTAGACATAGGACGGCAGAATTGGAGTCTTTCATAAGTGACTTTTCCAAGCGAGTGTCAAGAGTGTAAGAACATCTACCGGAGGTATATCCTGAAGGATGGTACGGTCGACATTTGTCAGGCATGCCTCCGTCCCGGAGAGTCACTCAGGCATATATCATTTCCGGTAGTGGTCATCTTGCTAACAGCGAGTAAGTACTTGTACAGGCATTATCTGGTAGTCAGGATCATTCACCAACAACTTGCTCTTCTATACGGTCTTGTGGACTTCGAAGTGCCGTATAAGAACACACCTGCGCCCGCCGTTCTCGAAAATGGTCGTGCCACGCTCTATTGAGATCGATCTGTCATACAGAAGGCGGTAGGTACTCCAGGACACGGCGCGTATAGTCAGGTGGTTCCTCTCTCTGTCGCCCTAACCACCGGTAGCTTAGGCCCTGCCTCGCTGCCGGCGGCACACTCTAAGTTAGATTTTTATAATATTTTTATGTTTTGTAGGTGTATTTTTATGTTTTATAAAGAATTGTAAAAACCTAATGGCCTGGCCACGACATCGGTCTAAGGCGACTGGCTAAGGCGACCAGCGGCGAGCGAATTAAACAAAATCAAGACCGCTAAAGAAGCATGCCACGAGAATTCGCTGTGGGCTAAATCGCGCGCGAATTTACTCGCGCGACCGGCTGCAGCGGCGAGCGGCGCGGCGAGCGGCGAGAACAAAGGCACTGGCGGAAAGAGCCATGCCACGAGTCAGAGCGGCGCGAACGGTCTTAGCAGCGGCGCGGATCGGGCGGAGTTTTAAAAAACAAAATATTTTGTTTTATTCGCTCCGCGATGTTGGACACAGAGGCGTTTATCAGTGAAATTATAAGCAAAAACATATGGTTGATTGTTAACTGACTGTAATGATTAGTAAATAAGTATTACCTAACTAACTGTGATGATTAAATAAGCAAAGACATATGGTTCATTGTTAACTGACTGTAATGATTAGTAAATAAGTTAATACTACCTAGAAGTGTGATGATTAAATAAGCAAAAACATATGGTTTATTGTGAAGGGCCACTTTTGATAATGACATTTTGCGTCCTTTGAGTACGTCCTATTCGCTCAATGCCGCTAAGACAACTGCGTTGTCGTGGCATGCTCACAGCTTAGACCGTTTTCGCCGCTCCGCTCGCCGCGCCCGCGGTCGCCTTAGACCAATGTCGTGGCCAGGCCATAAGACCTAAAATAAATAAACAGATAGTAATAATAAAAAATATGCTTCATTTAAAACAATAAATTTATGGAGTATAACATCAGTGTGTTTTTGTTAAATGGATCTCTATAATACCGTATAATAACGAGTAATTAACCTTGCCAAACAATTGAAAATAACAGATTAACTATGGTCCAACTTATACACGATGCGTACACTTTAGGCGACTTCCTGGTTTGTCGGTGCGGAGGCAGTATAATATGAGAAAAGTGTCAAATGTCAGTGTCAGCTATCAGTCGACGCGATACCATTTTTTACTACGCCCCTACATTTAAATGAGAGCTTCCTGACTGGCGCGGGATGCGCGGTAGCGGGACGATGCGAAAGCGGTACTGATCCGCTTCTGCGCATGATATTACTACTGTGCAAACGTAATACTGACAGTATTATGTCAAGTGAGAATCTTTGCGACGCCAGTAACGTCAAAGAAGAAAATGTCACATATCGATCCCGCCCCGCAAAGTCAGGAAGTCGCCTTAGGCATTCCCGCCTGTCGGGTCGTCCACCGCGTAATCACGACAACACAGACACATATAGTCCCTATTCGCCCCGATACCGCCGTATACCGGGACTCCGGTAGAGTCAGTCCAACCAAGGTCGGGCCTAGCTGAGTTTCTTGCTGTACTCTTCTCAACTAGGCTAAGTTTAGTGAACCAGCCAGCAAAAAACTCCTACTTCAGATTCGATTAAAACCGCTCAAGCAATCTCACTGGAGTGCGCACTCTTATCACTCTATTGTGGGCAGGCTTATAAAACCACAGTCAGGTTCAAAAAAGAAAGAAAACAAAACCATAAGATTAACTATGAAATGTAGGACGTTAGCTGTTAGCGTTTAAGGCGCTACACTGAGAAATTTGGAGATTTTGAAACGCTGTCCTGCCCAGACTAGCAAACAGTAGGGGCTAATTTTTAGATATATGATTTTTGACTATATGATTGTGGTACCGACAATAGCGAAACATGATTGCTTAAACTTTTCTCGATAGAAAATAAATCCAAAGTCGAGTCTATATTTTCCTTTTTTTCCTCAATCTACTAAAACAACGCATTATTAAAAGACACGATTAAGTTAATATGATGGTATTTTACCTCATCTAGGTACTGACAAGAGGAAATTTAATAAACCTGCACACAGTCAGATATTTAACGAGATTTGTCTAAAAAGCCATTCTCGGAGAGGGTTGCATCCCGTTTTGTCGTGAGCGAAAAACAAAGGGTGTCTCTTTCAATCGATATATCGCCTTAACTTAACATAATATGTGCTTCAAAATGCTACGACAGATTCAAACAAGATCGGGCCAATTAAAAATAAATGTTAAGGAAAGTCAATAATTATTTGTAAACATACCTATATAATTATGAATTGATCACCATATTGCTTTCATTCTGAATAGTCGGTTATTTTTTACTACTTCTGACTGTGCTATAAGTATTCTGTTTTTTTTTATTCTATGAAGTACAGTAGAATCCGGATACAACGACCATCAAGGGACCGGCGATATTACTTCGCACTTCAGAACGTCGTACAAAACGGACTGTTTTTCTTTGAAAATGTATGGGATGAATCCTATCGTCAGGTGATTAAGCAGTCGTTAAAAGCGATCAAATGTTATATCAGGAGTCTTTATAAGCGGATTCTACTGTACTATGCTATTCAACTTAATACAAGTTCTTCTGTGTAAGGAACAAATAAATGAACGCGCCATACATTTTACAATTCATGTAGTTTAAAAAAAACGGAGTACCTATAGGTTAGATTATTGGGCTGATTATATTTCAAGGCTTGCCCTTTTAAACTTTGAAATTAATAAAGGTATCTCCATTCAATTCAGACACTTTACGTAAGCGATATTTTCGTGGAATGCCCTAATACTTTCTTAAGTGTAAACTGAGCCTTAACAAATTTATGATCCGAAAGCAATTCCTTAAATAAAGGATGGAAGAAATTTCATTGCCCGGCGTTCATTTCATCAAGATTATAGTCCTTTTTGAATGATAAATTATTATTACGCGCTGTTAAATAAGTTTTAGTATCATATCACTTTTGATATAAAAATTTCACTCATTTTTAGGGTTCCGTACCCAAAAGGTAAAACGGGACCCTATTACTAAGACTCTGCTGTGCGTCTGTCCGTCTGTCACCAGGCTGTATCTTATGAACCGTGATAGCTAGACAGTTGAAATTTTCACAGATGATGTATTTCTGGTGCCGCTATAACAACAAATACTAAAAACAAAATAAAATAAATATTTAAGGGGGGCTACTATACAAAAAGACTTTTAAAAAAACTTTGCTCGTTGCCTTCTGCACTGGGTCTCAAAATGTATGGGAAAAATAATATCCGACTCGCGCTTGACCAAAATTCTTCTTGATATTATTTATAAATAATGGTACGGACCCCTTCGTGCGCGAGTCCGATTCGCACTTGGCCGGTCTTTGAGACAGTGTCAAGACTGTCAAGACTTTGGCACTAAACTATATACCGAATTTAGTTTAAGAGTATACTTGAGAATAATTTATTTAGACGTCTGTTTTAATAATCTTATAAAGAACTAAAAAGCAATATCATGTCGCAGAAAAAAACATTATTTTTATATTAGAAAATAAATCGCGTTATTGGTCCAAAGTTTCTTAATCACTAACCTGATCACAAAAATAAAGAGAATACTTGGAAAAAAGTTATTTGAAAGGTACGTATAAGTGTTTACATTGATAAAGTATTTACACTCGTGATTTTCTTGGAAGTAACCTGGTCAAATAGTGCACGTATTCCTTTTTGCATTATTGTATTCTCACGGGCCACTTTCTGCTTTTAGAACTCGTCAGTTGGGCACTTGAGGATAGTTTATTAAATTTTTTTTAATTTTTAAACTTATTTAATATATATATATATATATATATATTTATTACATTTCCGACTTAACTTGAAAAAGATGTTACTTCCAGATTTCAGATGTTAGAGAGGAACAAATGTATATTTATATGGATAATTACAATTACAATTAGAACAACACAAAAGACAAACATGGGTTTCAAATTACAGTACCTATAAGGACCAAGCCCAGAAAACGTCCCATACTAAGTGAGCATGACATGTTATGTGACGTCACATACTATGTGCCCCACCATTGTATGAAAAAACGTGTAATTTGATGTTTTGGTCGTGGAATTGCGTTTAAGTACATATATAGTTGTCATCCATTTTTTTTGTTTATTAAAATATAACATTATTTCAATTATGATGGTGCTTTTGAATTCGATAAAAATAATACATTTTTACTACACTTTTAGAAAGCTTCAAATCTTTTTAAGATTTTTATCATATTTTTTTAACTACCTACTTATACTTTTTTGTGATAAGCCTACCTATTCATTCTACATGCATATTTTCTTTTGCAATTAGGTAAATAATACTTCTTACGGCGTAGAACTGTCTTCATTTCATATTTCATCTATACCGGTTTTGAGTTTTAATCATGAACAGGTAGAAGATAGAGTACATTTCTAATTTTTAAATTTTACGAGCGAGTTTATTTTTCCTATATTTAGATTTTGAAGCATATCTCAAATTTTACTTTTTTATATTTTTTAAAAATAATTACATGTCAAATTTAGGATAAGAGGTATATTTATTCTAAAATAATGAAGGTTTACGCACTACGCAGGCATTAAAACTAAAGACCTTCACAACGCTAGCACAATGCCGGTATAATGTTAATGTGTCATTCAGTAGTTAACCCTTACTAATTAAGACACAAGTTTTGGTTACAATGCAAACTCAACGGAACATTGAACCAACTCAAACAGAATGACAAGACAACTGGATTTGCTTTACTACTGATTTACTTGTGTGCTTAGTGGGTAGCGTTTAATGTGACAAGGTCTTAACTCGGTACAGGTAGGTAATGCTCGAAATAAAATTAGTCTTAGTTGCAACAATGCGTGTTAACTAACGATCTGCAATTTATTTGATTGGTAGATTTGTTGTTATTAAATTTTCTCAGCTAGGCTAAGTTTAGTGTACCAGCGACACAACTCCCAGTAGCTCGATTGCACTGATACCTCAGATTCGATTGAAACCGCTATCACTATTATATGTATAGATATATCTCATTAAGGCGACTTCCTCATTTTGTCGGTGCGGAGACGGTACGATATGAGAAAACTTTCAAATGTCAGTGTCAACTTTCAGTCGAGTCAGTACCGCTATTTACTGCGCCCCTACATTTAAATGAGTGCTTCCTGACTGGCGCGGGATGCGTGGTTGCGGGACGATACGAAGGCAGTACTTGTCCACTTCTGCGCATGATATTACTACTGCGCAAATATTGTAATACTGACAGTGACAGTATTCCGTCAAGTGGTAATCTTTGCGAGGTCAGTAAGTTTATGTCAAAGAAGAAAATGTCGCATATCAATCCCGCCCCGCCAAGTCAGGAAGTCGCCTAAAAAGGGATTAATGAACTAACGCTGAAAGCACTACGCTAGCACGTTCGTTAAAGCATATTCGTTAAATTTGAGTTACTTACCTGAGTCGGTGCATACGCTTAAAAACACTCGAGATAATAACATATTACAATGTACACAGTACCCTTAATTCCAACAGCAAGATATGGAATGATGAAAATATGACACAAAAAAATATCTCCGCTCTGCCAAAAGGTTGTTCTTAAGACAACGCGCTTTACTTCATCCGCATAGATCTCGCGTTGGACAAATAATTGCTTTTACATTATTATCAGGAACGCTTAATAAAGTCGTTCCCTTTTATAATTAGGAATAAGGAATGTTTGGAATAAAATCTATTCTTAATATGAAATCCTTTCCGGGGTCTCAAATTATCTGCATATCAAATTTAATAACATGAAGACTATCAGTTTTATAATAGTAGCATTAGTTAGGGCTTTATAGGACAACACCAATATTTTTTTCATTAAAGCATGAGCCTTGGCACACTTGTTACTTAGGTGGACTAGAGTTGAAAACGCCCAGGAGACAAGGGCGGACGCGATGCTGGTGGGGAGGGGGAGGGGGGGAACTTTCACTCCGGCCCGCGTTCTGTCAGTCCTCATATTATCTTATTTATAGAGACTAGGGCATGTTTGGTATCATTTTCGGATAAATTGAGGATGGCCGATCATTTTCTGGGACATAAATAACATGTTTTCATAGAAAAAAAATGAAATACAGGCAAAAGTTTTAAAAAGTCAAGTTAAAAAAATTCTTTCTGCACCGATTACGTGAAAACAAGTAAGAACTCGGGCATAAAAAAAATACGGTTAAATAGCCACATTTATGTAGATTCTAGAAATATATGATTTGTTAGACCAATAAAAAACACAACTTAGTAAAAAAAAAGAAAACATGTGACCCGTCAAAATTTTACTTTATATTCGTGCCGACCTGCGTTCTTTCAGTCCTCATATTATCTTCTTTATAGAGACTAGGGCATGTTTGGTATCGTTTTCGGATAAATTGAGGATGACCAATCATTTTCTGGGCTTTAAATAACATATTTTTTTACAAAAATAATTAAAATACAGGCAAATGTTTTAAAAAGTCAAGTTAAAAAAACCTGTCTGCAGCGATTACGTGAAAACAGGTAACAATTCGGGCATGAAAAAAATATGTTTAAATAGCCTCATTTATGTAGATTCTAAAAACATACCATTTGTTAGACCAATATAAAACACAACTTAGTAAAAAAAAGGAAACAGGTGATCCGTTTACATCATAACAAAAACGGACCTCTAAAGCAAATTTTATAATTATTTGAAAATGTAATGTTACTACTAGCGTAATTGTATATTTAGTAGTTTGTAGCTGTGTTTTCTGTTTGTTAGCATGTGAGTTACATTTTAAATTGCGAATAATCTAACCATTTGATCATTTCAATAGACTGGTTCAAAATAAAACTAACAAGTTTCAGATCTAATCCTACTCGTATTAATGTTACTCGTGATTATATCTTACTCGTGAAATACGTATATAATATTTATGAATAACATTTGTCGTCACAAGCACACAATTCTGTACACTTCCATTTTTGTTGGAGACACCTGCATCTAGCAGCGCATTTCTTTTTGCATCTGCACCTAATCATTTCCAGGCAGGCTTCGGCAGCTACTGGCAAGCTAGTCCATATAGGTTCCCACCTGTGACACTTTCGTCCATCCCCAATCAGATGGACTGGGGATAATATATTTTGGATCGGTAACATTTGACCCCATATATGAACTGCTTTCAAAACCGCCCGCAGGAAATGTTGGTGCAGTGCAGCATTAGTTGTTGGAATATGTTCTAACTGGCGATCTTTTTTTGTGAACAGCTGCTTACGGCATTCGTTTACTGTCGAAAAGGAGCTGGATCTGAAACAAAAATCTTAAATATGCACAACCACCCTCTAAATGACTCATGGTTTTATGAAAAAAGTAAATATTTATGAAAAAAGTAATATAACAAACTTTTCAACAATCGCCATTACATCTTTAATTCTGCCATCGTATGCTGCCAGGAAACCTCTGTGACATTAAGGAACGTATTCCAGGCTTCGAAAGCACTCTTTTTTCCTTTTCTGTTGAAAAAAGAGACTGTGTCACAACCTGTGAAGGGACAGGGGAGCACTTTTAGCTGTCGCAAGTGTGCTACAAACACCTGAGCTAGAGGGACTGTGGGTACACATTGGTACTGGAAAACACCAGCAGTACCTTTTCTGTCAAGAAATAGCTAACGCGCTCGGTAAAAAACAGACATAATTGTGTACGTTATGACTGGTTACAATTATTCAAACATATTTTCTTTCACAGGACTTAAAAAACAAAAGTGCTCCCCCTGTTCCATGCCTTCACAGGTTGCGACACAGTTTGTTTTTTCAACGGAAAAGGAAAAAGGGTGCTTGTAAGCCTGGATGCGTTCCCTAATGTCACAGAAGGTTTCCTGGCAGCATACGACGGCAGAATTAAAGATGCAATGGCGATTGTGGAAAAGTTTTTTGTCGTCATTTATGATAGGAAATATTTACTTTTTTCATAAAACCATCAGTCATTTAGGGGGTGGTTGTGCATATTTAAGATTTTTTCATCTCTCCTGTTCGGAAAGTTCGATTTTCATGAGTAAATAGCCGGGTTGAAAATCGCTTTTCCAACCCTAGGGTGGAAAGTAATTTTTTTTTAATTTCCATAGGTCGGGGCTGCGCGCCAGCCGGGCTTGGGCGCTGCGCGGGCAGCCAGCTGCGGGCGCGCGGCCCGGGCGGGGGGCGGGGCGCGGGGGGCGGGGGGCGGCGGCGCCGGCAGCTGGCGGCTGCAGCGCGTGTCTTTATTACTGAATCCTTAGAATATCATTTACTGTTAATTTTATTTCTCAATTATTTTCCTCATAGTCGAAATGAAAAGTAGAGTGTTTAACTCGGGTGAAAGTAGGTACCCATTTCACCCTTGAACTATTGGCGCTCTCACTTCGTTCGAGCGCCAAAATCTCGGGTGGAATGGGTCACTTTCAACCCTTGGTTAACAATCTACTATTGTTTCAGATCCAGCTCAGTTTCGACAGTAAACGAATGCCGTAAGCAGCTGTTCACAAAAACAGATCGCCAGTTAGAACATATTCCACTATCCAATGCTGCACTGCACCAACATTTCCTGCGGGCGGTTTTGCAAGCAGTTCATATATGGAGTCAAATGTTACCGATCCAAAATATCCGCAGTCCATCTGATTGAGGATGGACGAAAGTAAATCACAGATGGGACCTATATGGACTAGCTTGCCAGTAGCTGCCGAAGCCTGCTTGGAAATGATTCGGTGCAGATGCAAAAAAAAAAATGCGCTGCTAGATGCAGGTGTCTTCAACAAAAATTGAAGTACAGAAATGTGTGCTTGTGACGACAAATGTTATACATAAATATTATATACGTATTTCACGAGTACCATGAATAATAACGAGTAACATTAAGGATTAGATCTGTAACTTGTTAGTTTTATTTTGAACCAGTGACCAATCTATCGAAATGATCAAACCGTTAGATTATTCACAATTTAAAGTTTAACTCACATGCTAACCAACGTAAACACAGCTACAAACTACTTAGTATACAATTATGCTATAGTTGTGTTACATTTTCAAAGAATTATAAAATTTGCTTTAGAGGTCCGTTTTTGTTATGAAGTAAAATTTTGACGGGTCACCGGTTTTCTTTTTTTTTTTACTAAATTGTGTTTTATATTGGTCTAACAAGTGGCATATTTTTGGAATCTACATAAATGTGGCTATTTAAACATATTTTTTTCATGCCCGAATTGTAGCCTGTTTTCACGTAATCGCTGCAGCCAATTTTTTTTTTAACTTTACTTTTTAGAACTTCTACCTGTATTTCATATTTTTTCTATGAAAATATGTTATTTATGTCCCAGAAAATGATTGGTCATCCTCAATTTATTCTAAAACGATACCAAACATGCCCTAGTCTCTATAAAGACGATAATATGAGTACTGAAAGAACGGGGGTCGGAACGAACATGAAGTAAAATTTTGACGGGTCACCTGTTTTCTTTTTTTTTTACTAAGTTGTGTTTTTTATTGGTCTAATAAATGATATATTTTTAGAATCTACATAAATGTGGCTATTTAAACGTATTTTTTTCATGCCAGAGTTGTTGCTTGTTTTCACGTAATCGGTGCAGAAAGATTTTTTTTTACTTGACTTTTTAAAACTTTTGCCTGTATTTCATTTTTTTTTAATGAAAATATGTTATTTATGTCCCAGAAAACGATCGGCCATCCTCAATTTATCCGAAAATGATACCAAACATGCCCTAGTCTCTATAAATAAGATAATATGAGGACTGAAAGAACGCGGGCCGGAACGAAAGTTCCCCCCCTCCCCCTCCCCACCAGCATCGCGTCCGCCCTTGTCTCCCGGGCGTTTTCAACTCTAGTCCACCTAAGTATCAAGTGTGCCAAGGCTCATGCTTTAATGAAAAAAATATTGGTTCCCATACATTGATGTCCTATAAAGCCCTCACTACATGGGTTTTCACAAATTGTAGCAACAACAATCCAATTGAATGTAAATAAATGCCAAACATGTTACTGTACTTAACCTGTCTACTGTTACTTCGTTCCTCAAAGCTTAATCTCGACTTTATGCATGCAAAATGGTTTGACACTGTAGGAAATATGGCCCTTAAGTGTGCGCTTGAGTTAATAGCTGCCAAACCCGTTTGCTAATGAGGAAGCTGCAAGTTAGCTAAGCGATGTTAACACAAATTTTACGACAAGGCACAAGGCCTGCGTTACTATTTCAATTATTTAGGGGACCCTTGAATTTCTGTGTCTTATAAATTTCTTATTACAGAGCAGATTTTTAAAATGTGCTCCGTGCAGAATTTGAACATGCGAAACTCTGGCATACGCGGCCAATACTGAGCTATCAGAACAATCACGCTGGGTTAAGTAATCTTTCAATCCGTTTACAGCGTGGTTGTTTAAATTGATAATATCCGTTCGCTGAACGTTACTGCTTAATACAAAATTAATTTAGTGTGTGAATTTCATACCGACTATAATTTAACTAATGATAGTTTCAAATATTGTTTAAACAGTAATCAACACAAAGCAGCAATGCAATATAATATTAGGAGTAATGTAGTATAGTATGGGTTATATAATTTCATCTATACGAGTATATCAAATTATGTCAAAATTATAAAAAAGGTAGTACGTACGCAAATGTCTTATGATGCTGATTTGGTAATTAAGATACCTTAATTTCAACTTCTAGTAACAAAAATCAATCAAAATGCACTAAATATTTATGAAAATTACGCGCAGAGTTCCATAGAGAGCGAGATGGTTAATTGCAAACTCACGCGTGTTTGAGCGGGACTTTTGCAGTGGCACTGCCTGGCCTTCAAAAAGAGAAGCGAGCAAAATTAAATTATTAAAAAATAAGTACTAAAACATCAACTAATTCCAACTAACCTGATAAAATCATCCATTAATAACAAAAAATCACTGCACCCTAAAATTTAAGCAAATCTTCGTCACTCTGTCAGAGCCGTCGTAATACGAGTAGAATAATTTAGTCTGTCACAAACATTACGAACTTTGGCGAAGTTAAGTCAAGTTTCTACCCTCAACAAAGGATATTATAAAGTGTCGTCGGCTTGAGTGTCAGAAATAACTAATGATGGTAAGTATCGACACGGGACCTCCCCTCGCTAAGTGACTTTTTCACAATGAGATAACGCACGGCGTTCTTGTCCTTTTTATTGGTTAGGCGTACTTTGGAGAGAATGGTTAATCTATAAACACGGTGAATAATAACTTTTCCTAAACAAAATTACGTTTCTTTTTTATACAAAGACGGTAGCAAACAAGTCTACGATCCACCTGGCCCCTATACCACAAAACTTTTCAAGTCTACAATTCGACAAAATTGTACAATTTACCATAGAAAAAGTTGTCAAATTTGTCGAATTGTACGCTTGTAAAGTTTTGTGGTACAGGCCCCTGTTGGTAAGTGGACACCGCAGCCTATAGATGCCCGCTACTCCAAAGCGGTCAAGTGCGCGTTACCAACCCTTAATAAAATTCGAGGATCCACTGTGTTGACAGCAGAAGGGACAATTTAGGTCCCTCCCTTTCACAGCACAGTGCATCATCGGGAACTCTGGCTACCTTGCTCACATTGCAATATAACTTATATAGCAATATGCAATATTATATTCCGTATTATGGGCGCAGTTATTTGCTTAAACGAGAAGATAAAGCATCTATCACTTTCTATCGAATGGTATCAGAACTGAAAGTGACACATGCTGTAACTTGTAGTAACATACATGTAGGTAAATACCTACTGGACAGAAATTTTAAGTTAGTGATTTATTTGCCTGTAGGTTTTACATTTTTTTAAGTATTAGGTTAGCGAACAAAATTTGATTGATGATTTTTATTTAATTGCTAACAAATAGACGGTCGTTTTGTTTGCTTACAAAACCAAAAATTGAATTTTGGTCGCAATATCGGCAATATTGAAATACTAGCGCAGTGGCACGTGGCAGGGCTTTCACAAAGGCTTTTCCTATTATTTTGCCTCCAAAAATATAGAATTTATTGAACTCAATACACGGATTGAAAAGATTTTGCGTTTTTTAGGTACGGTTTAAACAAAAATTTCAATAGACAGATTAGTGAGAAAAATGGTCTGTTTCGATGTGTATTTTTTTGAATCTCACAAATCTGAAATCCCTGTTTTTAGGGTTCCGTTGCCAAAATGACAAAAAATTGAACCTTTATAATTTCGTCGTTTCGGTCTGTTTGTCCGTATGTAACAGGCATTTTACTCAAAAACCATAAGGTGTATCAGAGGAAAATTCGAAATATAGATGCAGGTGCGTTTTTGTAATTAGTTTTAGCAGAAAATTAATGAAGAAATTATGACTCCATGCCCTATATAAAGAAAACCTCACTTGTTCGTAACACACTTAACTATCTTTTGGCCCACGTTTCACATCAGATAAAAAGCCTGGGTCGGGACATTTGTGTTGTCACAAATATGATTCTACTGCCCGAGTAGGGTATTCATGTAGACGCAAAGTGCATTTTGCCGTCCGCACGGCGATGTGGACCATTGCCTCAAAATGGCGATTGCTGTGTTTTGGGGGCTATTCTGGTCTCCCTATTGAAATAAAAAATATTGCATTGTGCCTTTGAAGGTAGGTAATGCAAAGCTTTATAAAGGGTAAAATAATTTAAAAACACTTCGTTTTGAGAAAAGTTAACTCTCCGTTTACAATAGTCGGATCAAAGTCAAAGTCAAATCATTGATTGCGTTACAAAGGCACAAGTCAAAAAAGTTACAATAATTATCAAAAGTATTAATTAAATTGTACCTACATTTTGAATAATTTACCGAGTGTAAGGAAAGTCTCTGCTTTAGGTTCTATGATTATTTAGAAAGAATTTTTTGTCGAGATTTTTTTTGAAAAGTTTAGGTTTGTCCTCCTCTACATAATATATTATCGCATTTCTCACCCGATTCTCGTGAAAATTTGTGAGCAGGGGCCCGATTTTTGAGTGTCGAACGCTCGGTTTCTCACTCGACATCTGACAAAACATCATAGTATTTTGACAGATCTCGAGTAAAAAGTCGAGCGTTCGACACTCAAAAATCGGTCCCCTGGATCGATATCTAACATAGTTTTTGGGAATTAAAAAAAAACACTCACGAGGTCTACAGCTCAGAACCACTATCTATTTCAACTATCAATAGGAATAATACAAAGATTAGGGTGGTCCAAAAATAACATTTTTTGAATTTGTTTTCTCCACAAGGTTCCCTTTATTCCATTGCACTTCAAGCTCTTCTCTGCCAATTTTGAGACAAATCGGATAATACTCGTATTTAGAGGTCGCGACTGTTTTAACATTTTTTAAATATTCAGAGAAAACGCTCATTCTTCGTCGGCAGTTCTATACGGAACTTATGAGTAAATTGAACATAAAGTGATATTAAATTATGCTAATCATTATTGTTATTTATTATTAAACTTCCTTCTTTATCTCCCTATTTCATTTACGGAATGTTATAATTAGAAAGAAGTCACTATTTGCATCTTTCTATGTAAGTCGTCGGCTCAGGTGAGATATCGCTATTGTTCTTCGCTTTTTGTTATAATTGTATTTTTTAGCAAGGCAATATAATATATCTATATCTGAGCAGTTATTGACAGCTTTAAATTTCGCACTTTAATCTGCACTTCAAGAAAAGTTGTTAATTTTTACGGCCTCCCTGCCTACGCAGCCGATATTTTTGGATTCACATTCTGATAAAGACATTTATTTTGTATGATAGGCACTAATATTCCTTCCTGGGTCAAGGTTGTATTCTATATTTTTGTTTATTTATTTTTTTAGACATATCATTATGTATATATAACGTCATCTAGTACCCACGACACAATTTTAGCTTAGTTTGCAACTTCAGTCGATTTATGTAAGATTATTCCGCCATTTTTATTTTATGGATGTTGTTTTTCGATTTCACTATACTCTTTAAGCCTTCATAAACACGGAACTTAAGTCGATGCATTTTTAAACAATTTTTTAAATATCCTAGCGTCCTATTATTTACGTGCGCCTATGCTGTCGATGTGTCAATAAGACTATGGCTACCGAATAGCTACATTTTTACGCTAATTGAAACAAAAAAAAATCTACCTAGACCTACACAAGCAGTTATAATAAATAAGACACAAAGTAACCGGTAAGATCGCATTTGAGATACTACGCGACCCGACGCGTAGTGCGGTCTACCTAATACATTTACATACAAAGAATATCAGAGCCGTGTCGCGTAGCGACGCGTCGCCTAGTGCGGTCTTACCTTTATCCCAAAATTTTCATTTTAAGTGTTTTATACCAAAATGATCTAAGTATTTGTATATTTCCCGAGAAAATCAAGATAAAAATTTCGAATCTTAGAACTGAGGACTTTTAAAAAACATCGGTTGTCATGTGACAATACCGATATTGTTGGTATGTTTGTTGGTGGGATACAATACAGTGAAGCGCAAAGCACTGGGTAGGCATGCCACGTCCACATTTTTATATTATACGGAAAATAAACGTGTTTTTGTGTTGTATTTTAATTCATTTACAGTTTCGTTTTCTTCAAGTCCATTTTTTGTTTGTCACGTGGATTGAAGGACATTATTGCCCAATAATGTAAGTAGAAAGAGATACTACGAGCGATCGACAGATTTTTATATCGGATGTGGCAAATCAGACATTGTGGACACTATTGTTATCATGATAGGACAAAAGGGTATTTGCATATATTTTTTCAAACGAGCATTAGAACAAATGAACTGTAGATCTAAACATCATGTATTGTATAGTGAATTAGTTGTGTCATCTAGTTAAAGCACGTACACAACGTTGGGCAATCGACCTACATACGCTGTTCTATTTTGCCAACGCTATAGCAACGTACTAGTTTGCAAGGCATGTCGAATATCTTGCGAATAAGCCCCCGCCATTCATGCAAAACCAACTGCTGACAAAATTCGCGTGACCTGTAAAATATTGTCGTAGGCAACTTATACACGTCATGAAGCAATGGGTATTTAGCACATTGAACAAACTCAGTGTTTTGAAAACATTCCCAGTTACACTCAAAACATCGTATCTCTCTCCGGCTTTCTATTACAAAAACGATCATGCACAATGTATATAAAGCTCAAATTGAAACAACATCATTATGTTGGTACAGGTTTATTGTTAATTTCAATCGTAGTCAACGTGAAACAAATTACACGTGTGTCATTACTCCGATTACCATTTGTTTTAATTAATGAATCAGATAGCTGTACCAAAATGTACTAGCAGTTTTTATTATAAAGCGTTCGTGTTTTATTGATTACTGCTAGCCAATTGTAGCAACATAATAGGGATTGATGATGATGACGTAGAGTAAATTGATATTTAACTAATCTTTAAAATATATTATTTATATCTGTTTAGTGTTCTCATTATTATACAAAGACAGTTAAAAATAAATTTCTAAATAGATGAACGAATCAAATGCCGCAGCGCGTCGAACGAGTATGAAATGACTAAAATAACGGTCGCATACTTCGTTACTTATGTTTGTTCATTATTTTGTTTATAAATATTGGAGCCAGGATGCCATTGACACTAACTAGAATCGTATCACGTCCGCACTGATAAGACAGGCAGTTGAGTCGCCAAAGAAATATATTTTGAACACTCGCTTTGACAAAACATGGCAATGTGTAGGTACGTAATAATAATGCGCTTTAGGACTAGATTTCTGGCATGCAAATACCTATCATATTGGTATCCGATGTGTTGCCCGCACTTGATCGTCAGTTCGTCTTGTGAGCCATATAAAAATAAATATGAAAGGAGCATTTGTAAATATGTTAGAAATATGTCAAGTATATTTACCAATTGCAGCATTGGAACTTGGATTATTAAAAACATAAAAATCTGCAGCCTCATTAAAAAGTAAACAATGACGCTGCCAGAATTCAAACAAATGATTTGCATGTTGAATATATTCTCCATTATGCCATTGTACTACAAATCATTGTTTGCAGCATCAACGATCGCCATATCTCTCTCACGCTCTGTCGCGTTCGAATCACGTTTCGATTTAATTAAACGAATCAGTAAAGTATCAGCTCCTCTTTCATAATATGGTTAAATTAATTTTCGGCCTGAGTTCTTGGTAGAGTCGACGTCAAAGATATGTTTACACTTTTGCACCTTATTCTATTGTAATAAGGCGAAAAATGTATACATAAATACCTTTGATGTCGACTATATAGATCGCAGAGCACTTAAAGTCTGAATAATTATTTTAATAAAATAAAGCCAGGTTCAGATCATGTTCCCATTCGTTGTATAACATTTTGTGATCAATGGCAACTAAAAAGAAACGGCTTTGAGTATTGTATAGCTGTATTCTTCTACAGCTTGCATTATAACGGTCTGATTGTTTGGTTTCTGGATCACAAACAGGCTGCAAAATACAAATTTAGTTTGACGGAATGACGGATGGAATAGTATTGGAGTATTGAGGTTCTACATTATCTTTTGTCTTTAAATATAGAGTAAGTAATTGCGTAACTTTTCGCACGACCACTCTAAAAAGTCAACTAACTATTTTATTTGACCCAGAAAGATTTTGCACTTAACCTAGAATTCTCAACACATAACAAACATGCGTATTCCGTGGTTAGATGTAGTATATTTTACGTCTGTGCGGTGTTCAAATCTGTTTATATGAAAAGTTTGACAAATTATGAGGTAACAATTACAGGCACCATATATTATACTTATCGTTTATCAATCTGTAATCGTAAGTTTATAAAACCTGCCCTTACACTGAATGTGGAATTTAGAAAAATAAAGTTACAACTACAGTTCGATTACTTTGAATTTGACACTGACATATATTATGCTCTTCTTATTCCATTGCCATTTTGATTAATTATTTCAAGTGTTAAATTTATTATCACTAAGACAATATCAACAAAAACAAAACTGCAACATTAAAATGCAACTGTAATAAGCACTGTTTCCATCTGCAATGATGAAAACTCATCCTAGTAGAAGAAGATAGGACAACTCATCATTCAAGCTGTGCGGGATCAGTTTAGAGTGGCTCAATTTACAAAGAAAATGTTTTTTAATATTTAGTTGTAAGTTTTTTTGTTTACTTATTTATTTAGTCGTATGGCATTAATTATTCATGGAGTCGCTTTACTTATTTATTATAATATGACATCTAAGTTCTTCACCCATTGTGTAGCGTTTGAGTCAGGTGAGTGTAGGTCTAGGGCATTGCCAGGGAATTTACGGTTCGGACAGTCTTGAGTTATATTATGCTGGTGGGACTGCACCCGTTGGTGACCCGCGCCGTTTGTTTACTGAATGATTTAGTCTAGGTGGTTAATGACCTTTCCAATGAAGAAGTTAAGGTAGATAAATAAAGAATTCAACTGTTTGCTACGCAGAAAAACAAAATATAAATCGGATTATATTCGGTGCACTTGATAATTATGGAACAAACTCTAAAACAAATAATAGGCTGGAAACAGTTCGACCGACAACGGTCAGCGCGTATACGCGTATAGTGTATGGATGTACCTATAACATTACGTCGAGTACTTTTACCTCATGACCGCGGGGTCCGCGGGTAAGCCATGGTTCTGTGTTGAGCTATACATGCATATTTTCAATGTGTACGTCAATGTAGGACCTATGAGTTCACACACAGTTCGTATCACAAACCTAAACGTAAATAAAACTACAATAATAGCCAAACCGCGCTCCTGAGATAAAAGTACTATATCACAAACTAAAGACGAGAAGCAAATAACCCATATATCCCAAACGTCTCATCGCAAACTAAACTTACTGTTAACAAATTAAAAGGCTCGAGATAGCAAGCATTTGTCTCCCGAGTTGGTATCGCCCGGTCTTTCAGGAGCCCGTATTCCGCCTTTGTTTTCCATTTGACAAAAGACGCACCTTTGCGAAGGAAACCCAGCATGTTATGTAAATTAGGAACGGAACCATACTCGTCGCGCGTGAGGTATGTATCTAGTTCAGATTTAAATAATTGCAGTCTTCAAATTGCACGGTATATGATTAGTTCAGAATGGCTCTGGGAGATTTAACAGTATTATAACCTTATATGTTATGCGCTCGTGGCCCAGTGTTGCGGTATGCGAGGTAAAACAATCTCGAGCGTGGTCAGTTATATAGGATGGGTGACCGCTTTGAGTGGTTACTAACTGAAGCGTGCTTTGGAAGGCACGTTTAGCCGTTGATCCCGGCTGTTGTTTATGACAGTAGTCGTTAAACCAAGGTAGAGACCTTCCTTCGGGCGGCTTGAGAACTTCTAACAGCCAAGTTGCCCACTCACTTGACAAGCCCAATCCCAATAAAGGCCTATCCCCTCGGGTTGGAACGTCAGATGGCAATCGCGTCCGTAAAAACTAGTGCCTACGCCAAATCTTGGGATTAGGTAGCGGATTCCAGGCATCCTTCAGGATGCAACTGTACTGAGATAACGTTAGGATGATGATGATGTTATAAAGATGACAATCACATTGACTCGTTAATAAAACAGCTAGTGTCTAATGTATTATCAAATAGCGACCTGCCCCGGGTGCAAATTATACATATAAACCTTCCCCTCTGTCTATTACAAAAACCGCATCATAATCCGTTGCGTAGTTTTAAAGATCTAACCATACAACAGGACAGACAGCAGGAAGCGACTTTGTTTTATACTATGTAGTGAAGTTACGTCTAATACGTAGAGATATATCAGTAAAAAGACTAAAAACTCGCGCTAACGGCACAGCCACGACTTCGAGCGAATGTTTTCCTGTATGTATTAATACATTGCTTGTGATCTCAACTAATCACATCACAGATAAATCGCCCTGCAATGAACAGATAAATGGCTTGAAAAAAAGTTTTAACGGATCATTATAACATCCTAGCTTATCTAAATCATTACATTACAATACGAGTGTTGGTAATTTTGAGTACAACACTCAGGCTACACAAAACCCTAGATTTCGACCAACCAGTAGAAACACGTCGACGCAAAAAAAATGTGGCCCCCCTATCTACCTGTAAATCCATGTTTGCCAAAAGGCAGTATAAAGCGCAATCGGCATATATTTACAACAATGTAAACAGAATAATTAATATCCATCAATTACTGCTGTATAGTTGTAAGATCGAAATAATTAAATGGCTGAAACATCTAAGCTATGACACAACGGAGTCATTATTGTACCGTGCAAATTATTAACACACACACACACACACACACACAACAGCAACAACAACACACACACGCACACACACACACACACACACACACTATAGTATGTAATATAGTATTTAATTAATTAGATAAATACATTACAATAATATAATTAATAGCGCAAGCATCTAAAAATATTGTTAAACTCAACTGTTACATGTAACAATTCCTAAATAGATATTTAGCTATGGAAGAGCGGGACATCCTAACACAGGTTCACTTACCTAAAAGGAAGTCCCACTCACTGATGGCAATTGTACAACTTATACAGGAAAATAAACATTTTTCATTTTCATTTTCATAATTGTCAACACTCGTTATCAGTTACTTACCATGCAGCGGTACGTACGTGTTAACAAAGTATTCGGGTTTTATGGGTATAATATATACGCGAGCACTCAATTCTGAGTCCGCGGAACCCTTAGGGAACTTAATGAAATTTTTTCATTACTTACACAGCATATTTACAAGAGGACAATACAGCTCTGTTAGACAGATTGTATGAGTTGCTGAAGTGTGTATTATATAGCATTTCAGGGTAGCGGAGAAATGTATGGCGCGTGGTGTGAATCTGTTAAGGCGAGGATATATCTAATCAAAGTACGCGTTTATTATTATTTTAATTTACACTATCTGGGTCAGCGACTTCGTTTGCGGTTTAAAAAAAAACTCTTTATACTATCATTCCCATCCAGAAGAACTGGAATAAAGTATTGGGACAGTTTTTTCTATATCAAGTTAAAAAACACGAAAAAAGAAAAAAAACACGGTTTCTCAGAAAAAAGAACTGTAAAATTGTTAGACCCATTTAAAGAAATATTTTCACTATTTTTACAAAGCGCAAGAGTTTAAAATATTGTTGTTATTGTTATATTATTGTAAAATATCTGTGATGAGATATGATGAGTTGATGACTATATAATTCGAATAATAATGTATTTTATGACAATATGGCATGTCGTTTTTTTTCATGTTATGGTTTTAATTTCAAATCTAAATGAAGAATTGAACGGCAAAACATAGCGATACTTACAATTATTATAAGACCCTGTCAACCTATGTTTACAAATAAACAATTTCGTATTTTGTATTTTTTGAAAAAAGTTAGGCGTTACAGTACCTACGGTACGGGGTAGCACATTGTCAAACGATTCTCAATGTAATTTGAGCTTCACACAAAAATTACACGAAGTTAAAAAACTCCGCGATAGATCCCCAAGGCGTAAGTAGAAGAGTGAACAGTCGTTCTCCAGACTTGTGTTTGCCGTATCTGCGTCTAACTCCGTTAAACTATTCATTAAGATTATTCGTAAGAGTTTAGTGCGGTCAATTGTAGACATAAAATTTGAGAATGACCGTAAAATGAATGAAAGATTCAATCACCAGGACGGGTTTCCGAAGATAGGTTAGTTGAGTAAGAGCGATAGATGGAGTGCCGAGGTAGTGTAAATGTTCAGCAAGTGTAAATAAAATAATAACAAACGCGTACTTTGATTTGGTGGACCGTACGCTAGTTTGCCACCGTCGTTGTATAAAAGAGAAAAACGTATACACTCGCCTTAACAGCTTCACACCAAGCTGCGCCATACATTTCTCCGCTACCCTAATGTCGTGTTTTACAAGAATTACGAAACAGGAGTATCACTATCGGGCGACATGAGTAACCTAATTAATTTGTGTTCACACTCAATTCTCATCATCATCATCAGCCCACTGCAGTCCACTGCTGAACATAGGCCTCCCCCAAGGCACGCCACAAAGCCCGGTTCTCTGCTTTCCGCATCCAGTCGACTCCCGCCCTCTTAGATATGTCGTCCCGCCACCTGGCCGGCGGACGACCGACACTACGCTTGCCGAGACGCGGTCTCCACTCTAGAACACGCTTACACCAGCGGTTATCGGTTCTACGACACATGTGGCCAGCCCATTGCCATTTCAGTTTGCTAATTTGGAAAGCTATGTTGGTTACTTTGGTTCTCTGCCGGATTACTTCGTATTTTCCGTATTTTATCCCTAAGAGAGACTCCAAGCATAGCCCACTCAATTCCGAGCTAAGTGAATTGCAAAAGAAATTATTTTATGGCATTCCAAATAAACTTAGAACATATATCTATACAGCACCTCAAAGTTATCCGCGTTGTGTAAGTAGTAGGTAAACATTATTTTTACTGAGATTTTTAAAAAGTGCGTAGCACACTTTATTCTGTGGTGCTTCATCACACCACGGAATAAAGTGTGCTACGGACTTTATGTGTGGTTCGAATTTTCAAATTTATAAATAAAGGATAAAATTAAAAAAATTGGCTTCGAGAGAGATTAGAACCTGCTCCCGTAGCAACGTAGTAATTGGCCGCGAATGCCAGAAGATCGCAGGTTCGAATCCTGCTCGAAGCCAAAAGTTTTCAATTTGTCATTTATTTAGAAATTTGTAACGCGTTAGCAGCGTTACTACTTAATACAAAATTAATTCAAACTTTAAAACTATAGGTACTGTAGCTTTTATACACTCACGCGAAAATACAATCTTAATCCAAAAATCCTGCGCAAAGCAATAAAGAATCGAGAAACGATGATAAATTGTAATATACTGCTCCGATAACATAAAACGGCGTATGTTTTTTGTAAGCTTTGGTCGCTTCAGCCCCTTTATCCAGGTCAGGGCAGCACACGGGTAGATAAAAAGTCGATCTGGCTTACCGCAAACGCGCGGTCTTACCCCGCGCCCCTGTTAGACATCATAAATACTGTCGAATCTTGATAAGCCGTGCTAAAAGAAAAGCTGGTTTTTACCTTCTTAAAGGAAAAGCGTTTTCAGAATATTATTTTCTTAAGTAAGATTTACTACACGTATCAAAGTTAGGTTTTATATATCTAGTGAATGAAGTCTTGATCGCTTATTTAACATTTTTTTCTTCTGTTACAATTTATAATCCTTTTTATAATTACTCAATCACGCAAAAACGGATGAACGGATAATAGGGATGTTGACACCAAATAAGAAAATCAATGAATCCGAATTTTCTCGAAAAAGGATCAAATTCTCAATGAAAAAGCGAAAAAAGTGATTCAAAAGAATAAATAATTACATAATTATAAGTCTTCAAAGTTTTAGGAGGGGGCATTTTCTGTGCCTGTTCCGCAAAAAGCAATCTCTGTATTGAACGATCGTCATTTACTATGGCGCTCGAGGTCAGTGACGTCACTGATCTGTAGCGCTTTCTCTCTCAAACTAAAGATATTCTAACGGTTGTAGTTTCGTTATTTTTTGAGATATTTGAATAGGATTTTCACTGTTTGGCAAAGTTTTATGTATTCTTTGATATGTATTTCTATGATAAATGATAAGTAAAGCTTGGTTTACAACGAGTTTAAGAAGCGATGAAATAGGGAATGGACGTTTACGCGGACGATGTCGCGGGCAAAAGCTAGTGTTCACATTATCATCATCATCAGTTGTACATGAAACAATATCTGCAGAAAGTAATATCATAAGCAAAACTTATATCATAAGTCCATTTTAAAACGATTTGAATCGAAAATCGATTTTATTAGAAAGAAAAGAAACATTTATTCGTGACAAACACAAGACTATTACGAAACCGAATTATGCCACGAAATGGTCACAACCCAGCGTTATGCTGGCAGGGGCTGGTTTTCCGTTTAAATATCTGAAAATATAAACTTAAGTATTCCTTACATTATACAAAAGAAAAAGACTATAGGTATCAATCAATCTTCTATTTAAATATGATGAACAACTACACCCGATACCTTTAGTGTCAATATAATTAATGAATCACTAGAAACTTTATCGCTGCTTGACGAACATATTGTATATTTCTGCTTTTTATACAAAAGGATGTATCACGTTTTAAAATCAATGTCGCTTGAATCTTCTTACGGGGAACGCAAAATACAGTACAAACTTAGGCGGTAAAGTGTTCTTTGAATAAGAAAGAATACTTATTGTTAGCTTCTTTACTTTTAGTATTACCTATTTCATGGCTTATATAAGGCATAATTTCATCACAAAGTTGTAACCATATTTACTTATTTTTACTCTGCTTGTTAGTACACTATTATGCCCGTATTTTTTTCATGGTACCCAGCACATGATTATCAAGTTACACTGATGGATACAACATAAAGAAGGATGTAGACATCGTTGCCGGAACAAATTAGAACAAAACACTTTTGTGTGTGGCCCTATTGCTGATTGGCAAAAAAACCTGCTTGGCCTGCTTGGCTGGCCTTAAATATGGCATAAAGTTCACCTTTTATACTATTAGAGATGCGAACATTTTGATTAATTTACCTACTATATTTACAAGAATACTCAACAAAAATAACGTGAATAATACAAACCTTATAAATGAATTTTATACATACTTATTTAGACAATAAAATACTGTAATAGACTGCTATACTAATCTTCAATTAATTTACTTAACCTTAACTTTAAATACATCAAGGCTGCTCTATAAGTCAAACAAAATAAGTAACAAGCACAAGCATTTGATGAATTAGGCGTTAAAACATTGAATTTTATTTAAACTAAACTATAGCATTTGATTAATATAAATAAGGGTAAATTTTCGTATTACAGTTTCTACGTCCAACTTCGTTACGCCTCACAAAACAATCCGCAAAATTACGGTTTAACTGCCATGAAACCTCTACACACCGCTATCTCCCTACATTGCCACACACACATAAACTTTCAGTTCAACGCAGAAACAAAGCATACTTATATTACTTATGTTTGTATGAATGTAGTAATTCACAGAAACAATACAATATCCGCGGAATTACACGCGAACACAGTAAGGCCGTGGGGTCTCGGCAACCGAAACGTTCGCGACTCCACGACGTTAGATAAAGAAACCCTGCGACCCAGTCAGTTCTAGAATTATCATTCATATGAGCGCAATGCATATATCTAATAAAATAACAGAAGAGATGCGGAACGTCAAGAAGTTAAGTCGTGTTATTTAACTACCTAGTGGCTCTGCATGCGTAGACCTCGTGAGTATTTTTTAAGTTTTTAAACACCGCAGCCCCGCCATAAAAAACATACAAAATCTGACCCGACAAAAAAACCATTAAATAATTATCGAACTTTTAACGAGAATCGTTTGAGCCTAGAAGAACAGCAGGAAATCCGCCCGCCGGGCATAAAACGATAGCTTATTAGATTAGCCCAAGCTGAAACGGAGACCTTCGATCGGTCGCTTCGCTCACTCTGTTGATATATGTAGGTATATTATCAACTAGTATAGGTATATAAATGAAGACGCGTGAGTTTTCTAGGACATAAAACACAAGCCTTACTGTGGCACTGAAATATTTAAGATAAATAAATCAAACTAGCATATTGAAATTAAAAAAAACGGGTCACTATAGTTTTTAACGTAGAATATCGCTCGACATATTTTGGACCAAAACAGAACATTAAAACATATCGCTCGAAACATGTCGAGGGGAATTCGACGTTAAAGACGTGAGTGACCCGTTTATTAAAGTAAGTAGTATTTATATTGTACGTATTTATATATTTCATATTGAACTATTATTATTAAATACCTTGCAAATCTCTTTTTTGCAAAAAAACTGTCAGAATCGAATAATTTAACAAACCTAGGCATTAAGTCATACATTCTTCGTATAAAATTTAGGTAATACTTTTTCACCTATTCAGAGCATTTCTAAATTACCTATACATCCCAATTTGCGATCTAAATTCCCTAGCCAACCAACCGTATACAGGGCCGTTAAATAAACAAAAGCCTTTGCCCAGTCTCATTTAACCAACCCGACATATATCAACCTTGACATACTGCCGTTCCAAAACTGTGACGTAACTGTTTTCTTCGGGGACTGTCTCACCCGCCTCATTTGAGACAGATATACATAAAATACGAATCTCTTGACATTACTTAGGCTGTTTCACACTAGAAAACAAAAGATAAGCACGGGCCGGATTGTTTGTTACCGGCGGCGACACCTAGCTGTAAAGCGATGTGTAAAATATATGAATACAAAGATCTCTTGTGGATAATCACCATAAGGCTTGCTCATACAAGAGAGGGGCGATTACGTAAGCGTAAAAGGTGATTTGAGCGTGCGTAGGGTAGATCGAAACTTCAGTTTTCTTACTTACTAAAAATTGGAATTTCGTATTCGTTTTATTTTTACCATGATATATCATGGTAAAAATAAAACGAATAAGCGCCAGACGCTTATAAGCGGCAGACCACAGAAATATATCAAGATAGAAGGAAAGAGTTCGGCAATTTGTAGGGAGACCGAGCGTGTAACATTTTGCGTAGGTACTTTGACGTCACGAGCGTAATTTAGTGATGAGAAACATAAGCCGGGCGAAAACGATTCAAAAGGATCGATTAGAAGTATTAGAACTCGGCACCGATTCTATGCATCGATTTAAAATATCGATAAGAACCGACAGAGGAAATGATTATTATTTTCGACAGAAGAAATGTTTTGACAGAGGAAATGAGTAAGCTCAGAATTTAAATCGAAAAATATAAATGTAGGTAGGTACCTACCTAATAACCAATAAATTGCGTTACATTTTAGTAATTTGTACATATTAGCCGCTCCAGTTATTAACTAAGTACCTATAAACGTGTACCATTTTCAGGGTTCCGTACCCTAAGGGTAAAACGGGACCATATTACTAAGACTCCGCTGTCCGTCCGTTTGTCACCAGACTGTATCTCATGAAAAGTGATAGACAGTTGAAATTTTCACAGATGATGTTTTTCTGATGCCGCTATAACAACAAATGCATATTAATTTAATATGCATAAGAATAAAATAAATATTTAAGGGGGCTCCCTTACAAAAGATATAATTTTTATTGCCGTTTTTATAGATAATGGTACGGAACCCTTCGTGCGCGAGTTTGACCCGCACTTGGCCGGTTTTTTATATATTCTTTGTTACAGACCATGGAAAAATCAAAGAAGTCCCGCGAAGAAATATTAGAAGCTAAGAGGAAAGCGATTAATAATATTTGTTTTGCACTACGTACTGCATAATAATATAAGAACGTAATTATTATTTCGTCTGTTTTCAAATTCGATTTTAATAATCGAGTAAGAAAATCGCAGTGCACAGCACTATTCTTTAGTTTTGACAGAAAAAATGACTATCGACCTTGAACGTGACTCGACAGTTTGAATAGCTTATTTTTACATTGCTGGTTTTGAACGCAAGCCAAGTCTGGCTCGTCAAATTAAAGCCGCAATGGAAAGCTAGCGTTGACACACAATCGCCCGCTACCGTTATGATGAAAATAATAAAATATTTCGTTTTTTAATTATTAACAGATATTTAAGGACAAATTGTACTTACCAATGAAAGGAAATACCTCGATTAACTGCTCCAACTGTCTTGGAAGTGTTTGAACAATTAATTATTGCGCAACGAATTATTTTGTTTTTAAAACCTGGCGTCGCACGCATAACGCGATCGGGAGCACACTGAAGTTTGCGGCGAGCAGTTGTGTCTCCGGGACGTAATTTCGCCACGCGAGGTACATACTCTCGTTCCTTCTATCTTGATATATTTCTGTGGTTTGGGATATATGGGTTATTTGCTTCTCGTCTTTAGTTTGTGATATAGTACTTTTATTTCACGAGCGCGGTTTGGCTATTATTGTAGTTTTGTTTACGTTAAGTTTTGTTATACGAACTGTGTGTGAACTCATAGGTCCTACACTTTTTTTTTTTTTTTATACTACGTCGAAGGCAAGTAAGCTGACAGCCCACCTGATGGTAAGTGGTTACTGCCGCCTATAGACGCTTGCAACACCAGAGGCGTCAGGCGTACACTGACGCACACATAGAAAATATGCATGTATAGCTCAACACAGAACCATGGCTTACCCGCGGTCATGAGATAAAAGTACTCGACGTAATGTTATAGGTACATCCATTTTCCAATTTTAATTACATTAAAATGACGACGAAACAGCTCGAAAACCAAATACGCGAGTTACACAATACCGTTACATCACTCGTGAATAAAGTGGGCACGCTGGAAGCTAGAATAATGGAGCAAAACTGCATATTATCAAACCAGGTGACGAATATTTGCAAGCTATGTGGACCAAAGAATGACAGCGATTCAAAAGGTAACCGGCAATCGTGGTCAACGGCGCCTGCGCCGACTATATCCGCACCTCTGCCTGCGCATGCGCGCGTCGCCGGATCCCACCGACCAACGCGCGCAGCGAAGACGAACGCAGCTGCCAACATAAACAAACTCTCGAGTGGAACAAGGAAGGCGAACACGACTGCTTCCAGCGGACGAGCGACTCCGATCCATGACGAAGTGCTGCGCAGTGACACTCTAATCACCGATGATGACCGAGCCTTGACAACCCCGGTTGGGGCCACGAAAACCGCTCCCGCTCCGCTTATCGACATCACACCAAATAGTAACTTTGACTTCAGTCAAACCTCACCGGAACAGCCAGGGCCTGTAAATGAAGTTGAAGTAGTGGACGATGATAAGACATGGAAGAAAGTAAGTTATAAAAAGAACAGGAAAGCTAAGACAATTGTAGTCGGAACGGGGCGAGCCGACGACACTATCAAAGCAGTGTCGCCAATAAAATATATCCAAGCCTGGTGTTTTAAACCGGACACAACGACTGATGACATCTTAAGTTTCCTTAATAAAACAGAGCAATCTAATGACTACTTCGTCGAAAAGAGGGTAATAAACTCAACCAGACATGCTTCATTTATAATCGGTATTCCAGAGAATTTGTTCGAACGCTTAACATCGCCGACTGTGTGGCCCCAGGGCGTTAAGTTCTCAAACTGGTTTCTTGTCCGCTCCCGCCGCGCCGGGCGCGGCTCACTCTCAGTCGCCGCTGCACCGGCCGCCGAACAACACCAAGGGAATGATCAGTGCATGTGAGCGTCAGCTGCATATTCTGTTACAAAATGTGCGGTGCCTTCGGAATAAAACTGTAGAGATCGAGTCTTTACTACAGGGAAGCATTAAATATGATCTACTGCCGTTAACCGAGCATTGGCTGCAACTTGACGAGTTATTAGTGACAAATATAAATAATTATATTTTAAGCTCAAAATATTGCCGTGTAAATAGACAGCACGGGGGTGTGTGCATTTACGCTCATCGTGACTTAACTGTAATTGATAGACTTGACTTATGTACCTATTCCATTGAAATGCATGTTGAGATAGCGGCTGTACAAATTATTGACATAAATTTAATTGTTTTATGCGTTTACCGCTCCAATACGGAGGGTGTTTTTGATACATTCATTCACCAGTTGGATTCATTACTTTCTCAACTAGCTAATGAATACGTAAGCATTCTACTAATGGGTGATATCAACATAGATTTAATGAAACGGACAAAACAAAAACGTGACATTCAGGAATTATTGAGCGGATATAACTTGACATCCATGGTAAATTTTGCGACAAGAATTCAAGGAGACTCTAAATCTTGCCTTGATCATGTGTACACGGACATACCGCGAGATTCCACCTCAGTACGTCCAGTGGACACTTGTATAAGTGACCACTGTGCTATCTCATTTAGAATAACTATTATGTCAGTAAACAACCAGACTCGGCACGTAACTAAGAGGCTTACTAGTGAAGCAAACATAACACGATTCCTAGACTATGTCGGTAATTGTGAATGGTCTATGATATCAAACACGTTGAATTTCGAAACACTATTTGAGGTATTCCGTAGCAATTTTGATTTATTCTGCCCCATAAAAAAGGTAGCTATTAGACCAAAGGACAAGGTTTGGTTGAATGCGGAAACAGTAAAGAGTAGGGAATTTCTGTTACTTTTAGGTATGTTTGCAAGATTCTACCCAGAAAATAACGATCTAATAGACCTAATAAATAACTATAAATGTAAATACAACGCCTTACTAAGCAAAACAAGAAAAGTGTATATGAACAGCATAATTGAGTCCAGTACAAATAAGACCCGAGCACTGTGGGACATCATCAGGTCGGAGACTAGTAAGGGGCGAGTAGGTAGCAATGAGTTCGGTGTGCTGCGTCGAGCGGTATGCGGCGAACGTGGCTCCGGGTCCGAGCTGGCGGACGCGCTTAACCAGCATTACCTGAGCGTGGTGCGGGACACCCCGGTGCGCCCGCGCCTCACAGAAGCTATGCGCCTCCTGCGTGCGGCCTACCCGTCACAAACTGCCACAATGTTTTTACTGCCTTTCACGATGCAGGAAGTGGTGGCTATTATAAAAAAAGTTAAAGCAAAGAACACAAAGGACATATCGTCGCCCCCATGCTAAACTAACATAACTGCAAAAAACAAAATGTTGAGGAGAGCGATTTAAAGGTGCTAAAATTTTTATATTGATTTTTTTTGATGTATTAGTTGAAGTTGTATTGATATAGTATACATGTAGTGTCTTCAAAATGGATGTATTACATGATTAATTTCTCAGATAAGCATTATTTTATTGGATTTAGAAATTACAGCACATTCGCAATTTTGCATCTCCATAGAACCCGACATATATCAACCTTGACATACTGCCGTTCCAAAACTGTGACGTAACTGTTTTCTTCGGGGACTGTCTCACCCGCCTCATTTGAGACAGATATACACAAAATACGAATCTCTTGACATTACTTAGGCTGTTTCACACTAGAAAACAAAAGATAAGCACGGGCCGGATTGTTTGTTACCGGCGGCGACACCTAGCTGTAAAGCGATGTGTAAAATATATGAATACAAAGATCTCTTGTGGATAATCACCATAAGGCTTGCTCATACAAGAGAGGGGCGATTACGTAAGCGTAAAAGGTGATTTGAGCGTGCGTAGGGTAGATCGAAACTTCAGTTTTCTTACTTACTAAAAATTGGAATTTCGTATTCGTTTTATTTTTACCATGATATATCATGGTAAAAATAAAACGAATAAGCGCCAGACGCTTATAAGCGGCAGACCACAGAAATATATCAAGATAGAAGGAAAGAGTTCGGCAATTTGTAGGGAGACCGAGCGTGTAACATTTTGCGTAGGTACTTTGACGTCACGAGCGTAATTTAGTGATGAGAAACATAAGCCGGGCGAAAACGATTCAAAAGGATCGATTAGAAGTATTAGAACTCGGCACCGATTCTATGCATCGATTTAAAATATCGATAAGAACCGACAGAGGAAATGATTATTATTTTCGACAGAAGAAATGTTTTGACAGAGGAAATGAGTAAGCTCAGAATTTAAATCGAAAAATATAAATGTAGGTAGGTACCTACCTAATAACCAATAAATTGCGTTACATTTTAGTAATTTGTACATATTAGCCGCTCCAGTTATTAACTAAGTACCTATAAACGTGTACCATTTTCAGGGTTCCGTACCCTAAGGGTAAAACGGGACCATATTACTAAGACTCCGCTGTCCGTCCGTTTGTCACCAGACTGTATCTCATGAAAAGTGATAGACAGTTGAAATTTTCACAGATGATGTTTTTCTGATGCCGCTATAACAACAAATGCATATTAATTTAATATGCATAAGAATAAAATAAATATTTAAGGGGGCTCCCTTACAAAAGATATAATTTTTATTGCCGTTTTTATAGATAATGGTACGGAACCCTTCGTGCGCGAGTTTGACCCGCACTTGGCCGGTTTTTTATATATTCTTTGTTACAGACCATGGAAAAATCAAAGAAGTCCCGCGAAGAAATATTAGAAGCTAAGAGGAAAGCGATTAATAATATTTGTTTTGCACTACGTACTGCATAATAATATAAGAACGTAATTATTATTTCGTCTGTTTTCAAATTCGATTTTAATAATCGAGTAAGAAAATCGCAGTGCACAGCACTATTCTTTAGTTTTGACAGAAAAAATGACTATCGACCTTGAACGTGACTCGACAGTTTGAATAGCTTATTTTTACATTGCTGGTTTTGAACGCAAGCCAAGTCTGGCTCGTCAAATTAAAGCCGCAATGGAAAGCTAGCGTTGACACACAATCGCCCGCTACCGTTATGATGAAAATAATAAAATATTTCGTTTTTTAATTATTAACAGATATTTAAGGACAAATTGTACTTACCAATGAAAGGAAATACCTCGATTAACAGCTCCAACTGTCTTGGAAGTGTTTGAACAATTAATTATTGCGCAACGAATTATTTTGTTTTTAAAACCTGGCGTCGCACGCATAACGCGATCGGGAGCACACTGAAGTTTGCGGCGAGCAGTTGTGTCTCCGGGACGTAATTTCGCCACGCGAGGTACATACTCTCGTTCCTTCTATCTTGATATATTTCTGTGCGGCAGACATAACATTTTGATATCTTCGATTAAGGCGATATATTTGTCGCAGCCGGATTGTATAATCCGCCGTTTTGCATTACAGCTAGCCGTTTTACAAAACAGTAGCTCTAGTATAAGTTTTTTCGACACATTAACTAATTCGAACGCGTTTGCGTTTTGTCTCAAAATGTATGAAAACGCTCTCACCGAGTTTGAAATACGCGCGTTCATCGGTTAGCAACAAATGTTATACTCGCTGTTTTAGTTTCCACTAGTGACCACCAGAGGCGCTGTTCCCGTTTTCATACCACTTTCATACATTTTGAGACAAAACGCAAACGCGTTCGAATTAGTTAATGTTTCGAAAAAACTTATACTAGAGCTACAGAGCCGTTTTGTAATACGGCAGGTTAACGATTAGCCGGATCATCATTGCAATACGTTCTACTATATGGCGGCTCACGTTTAGCCGGATTGTACCTACTTGCCGGATTACTTAGTCCGCCGTTTTACATTACGGCTAGCCGTTTTACAAAATGGCCGGATTGTCATTGCTAAACAGCGCTGCGAGTGTTATAAATGGGAACTAAAAGCTGTCAAAGAGGTGACATCTAAAACGACGCTATTTTGTGAAAAGGCTAGCCGTAATGTATTACGGCGAATTATACAATCTGACTGAACCGCTTTTTTGCATTACATTGAAAGAGACACCCTTTGTTTTTCGCTCACGACAAAACGGGATGCAACCCTCTCCGAGAATGGCTTTTTAGAGAAATCTCGTTAAATATCTGACTGTGTGCAGGTTTATTAAATTTCCTCTTGTCAGTACCTAGATGAGGTAAAATACCATCATATTAACTTAATCGTGTCTTTTAATAATGCGTTGTTTTAGTAGGCTGAGGAAAAAAAGGAAAACATGGACTCAACTTTGGATTTATTTTCTATCGAGAAAATTTTAAGCAATCATGTTTCGCTATTGTCAGTACCACAATATATAGTCAAGAATCATATATCTGAAAATCAGCCCCTACTGTTTGCTAGTCTGGGCAGGACAGCGTTTCAAAGTCTCCAAATTTCTCAGTGTAGCGCCTTAAGTTTCATAAAACGGGCGTTTTATGAAACTAAAATTAATAATTTTAATATTCGTAAAACTCTTCGTTACAGAACAACATACCTAATCACCACCGGAAGAATCAACGGAACAAACACACTGTCAACATCCATTGGGGTTTTTATTTGTTCCAATTTTGACGCCGTAACCAATCAGAGCACTTTAGAATTTGAATTCCCATCGAGAAATCTATTTTGGACTGACACCGAAGAAATCCGCCAGTTCCGGTATTCAATATTCATTTGTTCCTTTAATTTGTCTTTTTTTGCGTGCCGTCGCATATTAAAAGCGGCGGCTAGCAATTAGCGGAGAATGCTCGGGAATATCTCTGGTCCATTTGCTTGCGAGTGAGGGGCGTTATTAAACAAAAGGTGAATCTGTCATACGACGCGTTTGTCGATTTGAGGTCTAGAGCTTTAAAAATGTTGAATTCAAATTGTTTTAATGTTTTCATTATGTTACTATGAATATAAATAAACTCTAGTTTGATAATTACAATAAACGGGTTATAGTATGACGAAAATTGCATTTGAGCATAGGTAAAATTCTAAGTAAATTAATATAATATAGTTTTTGTTAGATATTCTAAATACACATAGGTATGCAGATCTTACAAAGCACGCAAAAAAACGTAAGAATAAGAATCACCCATATACACGGATCTTGTCTAGTCTAAATCGCAGTCAGTTACATGACCTGATGAATTTCATACCCCTTTTTGGAATGTATTTTCAATACTACGGCTATATTACTGATATTTAACATTTAATTTTTGTACTCAATTTAAGATCCTGAATACTTATAGACAAATTCGCTGGATTTGCTTTGATAAAATGATTGGCTTAATGACTATAGCTAAATATTTACGAAACTACGCGCAGAGCTTGCGTAGAGAGCGGGATGGTTAATTGCAAACTCACGCGTGTTAGAACGGGACATTTGCGTTGGGGATACCTCCCCTTAAATAGCGATTGAGATGAAAAGCGTCGGAAAAATTGAATACCTCCCATAATGGACGATTTTGTTCGCATAATAACAATTTCCATTCAAGGAAAATTCAATAACTTATATGTATGAAAATAATATTGCGGAATACTCTCAATCAAATATGTAATTATGTCAATAATGTCATTAATGGCATAATATTCAATATTTAAACTGAAAGAGTACCTAAAATATATTTTTAATTGTAATTCAGCGCTTGATTATTATTGTTTCCGAAGTATATTGGCATACAATAACACATACACACACATACACAAAACAAAAACACAATTGTATACCAATGCTAAATAAGTCTATGTCTAGAAAACAGTACATTTTAGCGATTCCTAATGTCAAGGATTTCGAAATTAGATGATGAAATATTCGAAAAGGCGGACTCAACAGAAATGAAACGCTTCGCGATAAATCTAACAAAAACAAACATACAACACTGCTTAATAAGTAGCCGTAAAGGCTGTAACGCCGGATTTTTTTAACTTTATCCTAAACAGCTTCGTTTCTATACTAGCAACATTTGTCTCATAGTTGTTCTTTTTGATGTAGCAACACTCACCGGTTTGCGTTCTGTTATAGCAAGTTTAGACTACGTTTCGTTACATGAAATTGATCATCGGTTTTCTAAATTAGGAAATCATTATTTTGTTTTGACTTTAGGCATAGTTTTTCTCGTTCAGATTAATTTTTATTTCTTTTTAGTCTACAATTCAGTATTTACTTCGAGATCAGAATTTTCAGGTCAACGAGTCGAAATTACCATAGACAGTTTTTTCCCTTTTTAATCTGAGCTGTCAACTGAATGAGGAAGCATTATTTTCGATTTCCTTCACGGCGAGAGAAGAGGTTATTCTTCTCCATGAGGCTCGGTGGAAGTATAAGAGATATGGGCCAGTAAGCCTGATTGTCATCGTTTTGTGGAAAGATTTGTTCGCCCCGCCGGCACGCGAAGTAGCAATTTCGTGTATAATCGCGCCCCAAAATGTTGGCGGCTAACTCGGAGATTTCGGACGCCCTCTCATGTAAGTTGTTTCTCATTGAATACCATCAGCTTTTGGTTGTTTCGACGCAAACCATGAAGCTCGGCGTGAGCATTGAATCTATCGCTTTTGTTGCAGATTTATGAAGTTTTAGGCATCGGCCACCCTTCCGGCCCGTCATTCGGCCATGCCATCAACTCCGCTAGTCATGCCCGAGTATAAAGCGACTACTCGCTTGATCTCAAGCCCTTAATGGTAAGTTCGGTATGCGGAATTACTCTATATTCAGTAATATTTGACCGTTTTGTCTCTATACAAAGTGCGGTTAGGTGTAGCATGTGGTAGTGTATTAATGATAATCCTGTTTGGTTTCCAGGGCTCCTAGGCACGGGCACAGTGCCTAAGTTCAGGAACCAGTCCCGAATGGAGTGCGGTTTCCTGTGAGGATTCTTTGGATTTTCCCCGGGAGACGGGAAAGACGACGGTTCCTTTTTAGAGCAAGCGGTTAGGCAGGCATTGCAAATGTGAGTCCGTTCCATACTGCTTTAGTCAGCTTCAAAGACATTTAGAGGTACACACACACACACACCCGTAGGTTTTAGTTGAATTCCGTCCTCCATAAATATCGTTTTATAGTTGTTTTCTTTAACATTTTAGTATAAATTGCGACATTGGCAAATTAGATATATATTTAGATAAGCATTAGCGCTATTTGGTTTGAATACTTGTAACCTGGGGACGCCTGGGTGTAAAATCCTTTCAAATAAATATATAAATAAACATTCAAACTGGTTTGTTTTTGTGGACTCCATACACCACTAGGGCATCGTTTGTGCGGGGCCTGTGTCATAAGTTTAATAAAAATTTCAAGGCGCCCAACATTTTCTCTACCCCTTTTGTTCCACATATGACCCAGGTCTGGCCACAGGTTCCCCTCATCCCACGCCCTTAGTCTCATGCCCGGAGCAAAAGCTGTTACATTGGCTACCCAACGTTGTGGGGCCTGAGGTGCTTTTGGTGGTGTTTTAGTCCTTCGGAGGATTTCGGATGAAACGGTGTGTGTGGTGACCAAGTTGTTAACTTTTAAAATTATCTTCTCTCTCCTCGGTTAATTATTTCTCTCATGCTCTGTGCCCGGACTTACTGATATAATTGTAACTTTATTTTACTAAACGGTTAAAACTCACGTATTAATTGTCGCTTCGGGCGACATGTGTGCGGGTGATTTATAATTGTATGTGAATAGCCGGACTGGCTTATATATTTTTATTTTAAGCGTATGAATTTCCTTTGTGGAACTACACTTATAGTTCTTAAGTGAATGTGTATGGCCAATTGGCTTGTGTATTCCGCTTTATATCTAGCTATACACGGTCTGCCCACTGGATTGCGCTTATCCTTATTGGTGGCTTAGCAGATGTTGTATTTGAAATATTGAAATTCTTGGAAACATCTTGTTACTGTTATTAAATGAGAATTTGAACGGCCTTTCATAAATCTGTATTCAGATAAGTACAATTAATTGAAATTTATTTTGTAACTAAATATAAAACATGGACTCTGCGGTTAAAGTTGAATACCTGTTAAAGGACGAAATTCAGCATGAACTCACTACACTACACATTCCATTCGACCCGGAAGACACTGTTGACACTCTTAGGAAGCTATTGCGACAGACCCGTTCTCTGGTCCGGCGTGGCAGTCTTAAGCCTGGTCGGGGAGCTGCAGCGAGGGACGCCGCGGCGGAGCTGGCGATTGGAGAGCCGAAGGTGACCGAGCTGAGCGCAGCGACATCCGACGGGGGTGAGCCTTGTTCATGCACAGCGGGTTCGTTTGGTAGCGCGCGCTCACTACCTGCTAGGGAGTCTGTCACAAATCTCGGGCGGTGGCCAGGACATCCAGAGGATACACGGCGTAGTGACCTGTCGTTCGGAACTTTATTATAATATGCGAGTCTAAATTCAAAAACAATATCTGCGTCAATTTCTAAAAGAATTCTAGTCCGTTGTATATGTCTCTTATGGTTGGTGACTTCTGAAATGTTGGCAACCGGGAGTAATACGACTTTTGCTGTTTCTATCTGTGGTACCTACAGATCTAATTAGGTAAGTTAAAAGGGGTCTTTGGTAATTTTTTTTTTTTTTTGAAGACACCGTCATGTCTTTGACAATTTTGGGGTACACACTGCGTGGATGGTTGGTCGTGTGTCACGCCTTGTTTCTCGTAAGTGTGTACTGAACATGTATACTTTTGATTACGCTAGCGCCCGCCTACTGCACTGCCGTAATCCTTTTTGTTCGTCTAGTTGAGTATCTCACGGACGCCTGTTCCCATAGTCGCCCCTTTGCGCTATGGAAGGTTGGTTGTGTGTCACACCACCTTTAAAGCGACTTGGACCCGCCTGTTGTCCATTGTCACTAATTGTTGTCTCAGTAGTTCTTGGCTGGGCTGTCGTCACTGAACTATTTATATACTCTGTTACTCGAGTTTGTTTTTTTTGTTTTCTGTGTTGCTGCTGGTAGCATTAATAGTTGTTTCAACTTCTTGCGTTGACAACTTATATAATATTAGGTGTACATGTCCGTAATAAGTAAGTTGTAAGTTTAGTTGGCTTGGAGTTTTTTTTATATATATATATCACGTGCGCTGGCGTCACTATGGCGAGTCTAGGGGGAGAGATAACATAGGCTCGAGCAATTTTTTTTTTTATGGCAGTAGTTCTTCGTCGTGGTGGCTACCTGTTGCGCACCAACGGTTTGTTATGTCTCTCTTCTAGGGCATCATAAAGTCGGCCTTCCACAAGGGAAGTGTTGCACTTAGAATGGTTAAGTTTTAGCGTAAGATAGACTGTTTAAGGTTCGTCTGGACTGCAGGTGTGCAAATGGTTGGAGAATATCTGTCCCGACTGTTGGATTAATAAAAGGTTTGTTCGTTTAAGCTTGATGAGTACGCACTATTTATATCCGGACCTGTAGGAATTCATCGTAGGAAGAAGTTATGTCCTGATTTCGGTTTTTATTGGTATCGGTTTGCAAGTAGAGGGAATAGGTTGTTTACGCGTAGTAATTAGTTCCCGGGATTAGTAATAGCATAAATTTATCATATGATATTCGTTATAATTAGACTCTCACTTAGATAAAAATTGTGTTGTCTTACATTATGGCTAGATTTAGGATAACGTAAGGCATGGTAATTCGTAAGTCTCGGTCGCTTACATTGAGTGTGTAACCGGCATGCGATGAAAACAGTTCAGAGTTTTTATCTTAAATTAAAATGCTTGCTTATTATATAATGATAGGGCCAGTCTGCTCTGCAGAGTGAAGCACCGTTTTATTACGTGTGGTAAGTCGCTCCCTATGTGAGCGCAATCTTGTATTTTGGAGCTCTTGGCTGCGTGTCGCGCCCTCCGTGTTTTAAACTTATAATAGGAGTATAGGCAGTGTGTCACGCCCTCCTCTATGTATCTCTTAAGTTAATTTTACGTTTAGTAAGTTGCTCCCTTAGTGAGTGCAATCTTGTAATTTGGAGTTCTTGGCTGCGTGTCGCGCCCTCCTCTTCGTATGTCTTGAGTGAGCGTTAGTCTCAAATAGTGAGTCGTTTTTCTTAGTGAAAATGTTCTCAGTATGAGTCTCTCATGCGTGCGGCCTCAAGTCAAGCTGGTCGCACGCGGGATTGTTAGTTTAAGAATTTAATTAATTCCCCTCCGCGGACGGGAATTGTAGGGTTTTTGTACCAACATATGTCTGCAGCACATGTTGTGATAAAAAGACTACACACTTATGGATGGAAAAGGGGGTTATTGTGTTTATCATCGAACCTTTCCATCTTCGTTAGGGCTCGGTTTCATTGTTTTTTTTTTTTCTTTTCAGAGATATTTTGTTAGTTCCTTTTGTAGTCTAAACTCAGTAAGTTTCAGGCTCTCCTAAAGTTGTAGTCATAGTTATCTAGTTCATTTATTAAGGGTAGCCTCGATACCAAATAGAAACGAACAATTTTTTATTTCAGAATTGAAGGATTCTGAAATAAAAAATTGTTACGACAACTAGATGGGTACTGTAACGCCGGATTTTTTTAACTTTATCCTAAACAGCTTCGTTTCTATACTAGCAACATTTGTCTCATAGTTGTTCTTTTTGATGTAGCAACACTCACCGGTTTGCGTTCTGTTATAGCAAGTTTAGACTACGTTTCGTTACATGAAATTGATCATCGGTTTTCTAAATTAGGAAATCATTATTTTGTTTTGACTTTAGGCATAGTTTTTCTCGTTCAGATTAATTTTTATTTCTTTTTAGTCTACAATTCAGTATTTACTTCGAGATCAGAATTTTCAGGTCAACGAGTCGAAATTACCATAGACAGTTTTTTCCCTTTTTAATCTGAGCTGTCAACTGAATGAGGAAGCATTATTTTCGATTTCCTTCACGGCGAGAGAAGAGGTTATTCTTCTCCATGAGGCTCGGTGGAAGTATAAGAGATATGGGCCAGTAAGCCTGATTGTCATCGTTTTGTGGAAAGATTTGTTCGCCCCGCCGGCACGCGAAGTAGCAATTTCGTGTATAATCGCGCCCCAAAATGTTGGCGGCTAACTCGGAGATTTCGGACGCCCTCTCATGTAAGTTGTTTCTCATTGAATACCATCAGCTTTTGGTTGTTTCGACGCAAACCATGAAGCTCGGCGTGAGCATTGAATCTATCGCTTTTGTTGCAGATTTATGAAGTTTTAGGCATCGGCCACCCTTCCGGCCCGTCATTCGGCCATGCCATCAACTCCGCTAGTCATGCCCGAGTATAAAGCGACTACTCGCTTGATCTCAAGCCCTTAATGGTAAGTTCGGTATGCGGAATTACTCTATATTCAGTAATATTTGACCGTTTTGTCTCCATACAAAGTGCGGTTAGGTGTAGCATGTGGTAGTGTATTAATGATAATCCTGTTTGGTTTCCAGGGCTCCTAGGCACGGGCACAGTGCCTAAGTTCAGGAACCAGTCCCGAATGGAGTGCGGTTTCCTGTGAGGATTCTTTGGATTTTCCCCGGGAGACGGGAAAGACGACGGTTCCTTTTTAGAGCAAGCGGTTAGGCAGGCATTGCAAATGTGAGTCCGTTCCATACTGCTTTAGTCAGCTTCAAAGACATTTAGAGGTACACACACACACACACCCGTAGGTTTTAGTTGAATTCCGTCCTCCATAAATATCGTTTTATAGTTGTTTTCTTTAACATTTTAGTATAAATTGCGACATTGGCAAATTAGATATATATTTAGATAAGCATTAGCGCTATTTGGTTTGAATACTTGTAACCTGGGGACGCCTGGGTGTAAAATCCTTTCAAATAAATGTATAAATAAACATTCAAACTGGTTTGTTTTTGTGGACTCCATACACCACTAGGGCATCGTTTGTGCGGGGCCTGTGTCATAAGTTTAATAAAAATTTCAAGGCGCCCAACATTTTCTCTACCCCTTTTGTTCCACATATGACCCAGGTCTGGCCACAGGTTCCCCTCATCCCACGCCCTTAGTCTCATGCCCGGAGCAAAAGCTGTTACACTAATTAATGTTGTATGTTTCTAGAGACGTGAGGTTTATAATAATAATATATTGTCAACATGAATTGACAATTCGCGTTTCGCGAGTAGGTACCTATAGTGGTAATTTTCTAATATAAGCCATAAAACGCTTGTCGTTAACATTTCAAAACGAAAGGAATAGTATGAAAAAAGATTATCCGCACAAATAGCTTACCTTCCGTTCTAGATGATATGGTTCAAGTTGTAGTGACTTGGCAATAAAACCGTTGTTGGTCGGAGCTTGCGCAGGTAGTCGGCCGGCGTAACAAAGACTGCTACTGTTTTACTGTCAAGTCACTACAACTTGAACCTTATCATTTAGAACGGAATGTAGCTATTTGTGCGGATAATCTTTTTTCATACTTCCTTTCGTTAAGAAGTGCTAACGATAATCGTTTTATGGCTTTTCGGACATATTAGAAAATTACCACTATAAATAACACAGCATAAAAAAACCGGCAAAGTGCGTGTCGGACTACGCACAATGAAGTGGATTTTTTAGGGTTTCGTAGCCAGAATGGCAAAAATGGAACCCTTATAGATTCGTCATGTCTGTCTGTCTGTCCGTCCGTATGTCACAGCCGGTTTACTCGGAGACCATACGTACTACAATTATGAAATTTGATAGGAAGATGTATTCTATGAACCGTTATAATATATTATAAATTTGATGTGAAATAAGGAAAAAAAAATTAATGGGGAGCACCCCATACATGACACCGGGGGACGATTTTTTTTTTCAATGCAAGTAGTTGTGGATATTTTTGGATAGGCCTTTAAAAATGATATAGAGGTTACTAAGAAAGTTTTCCATTTAAGTCAATCGTTGGTGAGATATTAGCTCCCAAAGTCGTACAAAATGTCGTAAAAAATTGTGGTGGTGTATAATAATAAATACTTTCAACGAAAATTGGTTTGAACAAGATGGGATTAAGGGTTTTTGAGTTATCACTGAAAAACTGCCTTGCCCAAACAAAAGGACGTAAGTGCCGTGACTTCCCTATGAAGATGTGCTAGTATGATCTCGCGGCGTCAAGATCCATTTTTTGAGGGTCCCAACTTTAGATCAAAGTTTCTCCGAATTGAAATAAGGAATAAAATATTTGGACACAAGGGGTTACTGCAGATGCTCTAAGGAAGTGTCTGCGAAATAGGCAAATGATTATTGTACTAAATTAGGGTAAATAATGCGACGATTTGACTGAACAAATTTGTGCTTTCTAGTTGTCAGAACCGTCTAATATTTAAAATCTTAATAACTCTAAGGCCGCTTCTGCTTTTACATTGCCACAGTGATTGAAATGATCATTGACCAATATTGATTCCTTTTCAGACATATTACACAAAAGTAACCAGGCGATAAAAAATCGTCTTGGCAATTAGGCTAAGAATGCTAAACTTGAGAAAGGCCAAAAACTATATGAGGGATATTGGAAAAAGTTTCAACCTCTACCCATCCCTTCAGACACATTTGAACCGGTATTTTAAGTATTCATTAGTCGACATAAAATACTTTCTACTGCTTATAAACAGCCACTCAAGATTTTACTGTAGACAAGCACTAACATAGAAAGCGTTATAAAAATGTGACGGTAGATATTACTTATCGGAGGTCGGCTCAGCCGGGCAGCTCCCTCGAGAGTGCTAAATCAAGACCCTCTTTCCAGACTTCAAAGATCACAGTAGTCTTGGGATCGCGCTATTCGAGAGGAAAAATGCCTACAGCATTGAAAAAGTAATGCTACTTTTGTTTTCGACCGTATTGATTTTAGTGAATGCCGTTTTTGTTCGGATGCTGTTATTTGGATTCAGAATCGAACTATTTCGAATTGATTGAGTCGACCACGATTGAACTGTAATATTACGGAAAAGTTTTAATCGCCCTCTTCAGTAGCTCTAGTATAAGTTTTTTCGAAACATTAACTAATTCGAACGCGTTTGCGTTTTGTCTCAAAATGTATGAAAACGCTCTCACCGAGTTTGAAATACGCGCGTTCATCGATTAGCAACAAATGTTATACTCGCTGTTTTAGTTTCTACTAGTGACCACCAGAGGCGCTGTTCACGTTTTCATACCACTTTCATACATATGAAAGTGGTATGAAAACGTGAACAAATGATGTTTCAAAAAAACTTATACTAGAGCTACTGAGCTACTGAGCATAGGCCTCTCTTCGAGTACGCCACTTGTCCCGGTTTTGAGCCAGTCCAAGAGTGACCGGCGACCTTCCTAATATCATATACATAATTATAATTAAATTGCAATAGTCGGTTCAGACAACGCAGGATATCTTTTTTTTGAGAAGTTTTTATTTATATTTCCTCCTATGAGATTTTGTATGTGATAATACTGATAATATACCATTAGCCAAGGTGGTCGCCAATCAGTAACACACAGGGACCGTATCGATACTCGAGACACGTCGGGTCTGCAATAGGGATGTTGACTCAAAATTTATTATTACTCCATACGAAAGAATACGTAAAACTATGCCAAAAAGTGAAAATCCTATTCAAATATCTCAAAAAATAACGAAACTACAACCGTTAGAATGTTTTTAGTTAGAGAGAGAAAACGCTACAGGTCAGTGACGTTACTGACCTCGAGCGCCATAGTAAATGACGATCGTTCAATACAACGGGGCGTTTTGCGGAAAAGGGACAGAAAATGCCCCCTCCTAAAACTTTGAAGGCTTATAATTATGTAATTATTTATTCTTTTGGATTACTTTTTTCACTATTTGATTGAGAATCTGATCCTTTTTCGAGAAAATTCGGATTCATTGATTTTCTTATTTGGTGTCAACATCCCTATTTATTTTATTTTACGAAGTCCCACGATAAGTGGTGTCCGACGTGACAGCTCTGACGGATGCGCCCTAAACTAAAAATAACTGGTTGGCGGACAAACGAGCTCAAAATGGCGTTCAATTCAAGTGACCGGAAAAATTAATACGAGAATTTATCTTCTTCCATTCTTCCGTCCGTCCATATGTCAAAGCACAGCCGATTTACTCGGAGAATAAAAGCATTAGGTACAATTTTGAAATTTGGTAGTAAGAAGTATTCGATGAACAACTCTCCACACATGTAGATAACCAGGGCCCTATTGCATAATAAATTACAACTAATATTACAAGCGGTAGTCTCCTTTCAATCCCTTTGATTCGAAAGAGACTTCCGCTTGTAATATTAGTTGTATTTTATTATGCAATAGGGCCCAGGGGATAAAAAAAATTCATTGCCCATTATAAGGCGTGTTGGGTGTCTACGTAAATTAAAAAAAGTGGCCAAGTGCCTGTCGGATCACGCACAACGAGGGTTCCGTACCGACACCTACTAGTCCACAATTCAAAACACTATTTTATACCAGCTTGAATCAAGAAAGGTCGTATCTTCAGCACATCCATTAATGCGGATTCAGAGGTAGCATCAAGATATGAGTCGTCATAGTTTTAGCTTTTTTGTTTAGAAAGGATATTTTACGGCTTTATTTACGATTATTTTTTTATGAAATATTACTCCAAAACAGTAATAATATACAGGAGAACTGCCTGCGCCAAAAAAAGTTTTTTTCAACTGTAACCAAACCACATGGAAATAATAACAGGTACCTAAGGTTATTAATAATCAACCGTTTAATGTTTTTTTCCTATTACAGGACACAGACCTGTATTACAAACTATAATAGGTATTAGGTAGCAAAACACCAATTCCGATCTTGTCTTCAGGGAATATTAATAATCTGAGCAATTATAAAATTGGTACTTTAGAACCAATTCCGTTTGAATTAGACGAGTTTCATATAAAACCGCCTGTACATATACATAACGCGGTTTTCGAAGGGAAAAAACCCGAGGGAAATGGCTGAATTAAATGTGCTCTCGGTGCCACCCGTAAATCTCTGAACTCATGGTCGGCCCATAGATTTTGATTAAAACGGAATGCTAATCTTAGTTAACATTTCGCATTCTAATATGATATTCATGTCATGATACAATATTATGTATATTGCTCCAGGTATGTATGGCAATCCTGGTACATCGGTTAGGCCCGTCACAAACAGAGCTATAATATATATTAAAGCGCTGTCTGTGACGGGTTTTAGTAGTGTAGGTGACACAAGCTAGGGCATCAGCCTATCGATGGTATGCGGGCTTAAGTGTGAGTGTGTCGTTGACAGTGACGTCACTTGTGCCACGATCAGGATTGTCAGACCTTGTTAGCTTTTGCTATTGATGTGCACCATGCATGCTATTGATTTGTTGCGTGCGGTCGCTTCCTCGCGCGATGAGCTGGGGTGTCGGCGGCGCTAGAGGAAAAGTAGAAGGGCTCGTCCTTATTGGCGCGCGACTTTGCGATGATCGCGCGATCGCGCGACTTTAACTTAGAATATTTACTAGTAAAAGTCGCGAATTCGCGCGATAATCGCGTAGTCGCGTTTGTTTTAGGACGATCCCTTTAGGACACCTATTCGAGTTCAATATATTCGCGAATTCCACTTGCGCGATCGCGCGATCATCGCGTTGTATTAGGACGATCCCGAACCAATCGTAAAATGCGCGCGCTCCTCCGTTAATAATGTGCGAGTTTCTCTGTACCTATATAGTAGCTCTAGTATAAGTTTTTTCGAAACATTAACTAATTCGAACGCGTTTGCGTTTTGTCTCAAAATGTATGAAATTGGTATGTAAACGTGAACAGCGCCTCTGGTGGTCACTAGTGGAAACTAAAACAGCGAGTATAACATTTGTTGCTAACCGATGAACGCGCGTATTTCAAACTCGGTGAGAGCGTTTTCATACATTTTGAGACAAAACTAGAGGGGCTAAGATGATCGCGTATATTATGTTGGACATATCGTTGCTTTTCTGAAACAACACTGTATCTCAAAAAACGTGTTTTTTCAGGAGAGAGGTTTGAAAGTTTACAGAAGTTACTTTGTAATAACTTTTATTTAAACTAACAAAAAACAAATCCTCTTTTTGTAATACCTTCATTGTTTATTGGAGTATACGACAAACCAAAGAAAACCTACAAAACAAAACAAAAATAGAGTTAAAAATCCAAAATTAGTAACATATTCAGAGTTGTGACTCAATAATTATGGGTTGTTGAAACGTTTTTATAAGCAATAACGTCACAAGACAAAATAATGAAACAGGATGGTTTATTGTTTTGATGAATAACGGCTCATTCGTCTTTAAGACATATTTTTATATAATGTATATTAGCAATACAGGAGTATTACGTGTTATATACCATAAACATTTTTTAACTTTGCATAACAGCGGCTTATTAGGACTTGTGTCAAAAAATATACCTAACTATTATATCGCTAACAATGGGATATTTTTGATTACCTCCACTACTTGGTATTCTTACCAAATTATTTTCTTAACGAAACATTAATATAGTGATACAGCAGCACAATTAGTCAATTTACGTCAAATTTATATGCGATTGCATCTTATAGCAGCTGAAATTATGTGATAACATTGTTTATCAGCTGAATAAAAGCATGCGATGGCATACTTTAGCAGCATTAACATGTTATACCTAGCACTTATAGCATCTGAAATTATCTAATGACATCTTTTTGCATTGTCTTATCTGGCTCTCAATGTATAAAATGTGCATAATATAATCTTACAGCAAAACGTGATTTAATGGTGACGAAAGTGATTCCACCCTAAAAATCTAGGTACTGTAAAAAGAGTCCTTTCTTTCTTTACTCTGCTACAGGGACCCCTTGTTGGCGAATAAAGCAATGACTGTAATTTGCTAAATAACAGTCATGTTTATTGCATTTCTGTCAAGGTTTTGGATGACAACTTTTTGTTGTGGTCAATTTCGTTATTAGGATCTAGGGCGTTGGTAGTATAGGTACCTATATGTTTCTGGACTCGGTCTTTTACCAAGATTTCGATTTATCTGTAGACTTTGGAACCGTGTCCATGTCTGTAACTAAAAATCATTGTAATAAAGGTTCATCAGTATCATCATCATAATCCTCCTGGCCGATTTCGACCTCGGTGACTAGAAAGAAGAGCCTGGCTAGTGAGAGCGTCGGTCACGAGCTCTCAGGTGACTGAGATATCCTATCTTCGCAGTTAATGTGCGAGCACTCTCCCCAGAAATCGACACCCCTTCGACATAATTATAGTGAATGGCCGCAGGTGGTCGGGCCTTCAAATCCTCACGCTTAGCGTCAAGTTCACTTCGTCTTTATATATACCTCCATTTTAACCGATCTTGAGTCAAAAACTCCCAGCACGATGGTTCAACATCACGTCTCCGCGTGTGGCGCTTCAGCACATCGTTATAATGCCGGAGTTGGCCGCCCTGTTTTCATCTTGCCATCTTGCAGTTCAGAATAAAAGATGTGATCAGCTATTCTGTCTTCAGATATTTGGTAGATGTGACCACACCATCGTAGCTGCCTACGCATTAGATAGGCTTCAATACCGTCGACATTAGCACGGCGTAGAACTTCCTAATTCCTGACACGATCTGACCAGGAAATGTTCACAATGTCACGCAGGCATTTGATATAAAATCTATCCAATACGCGGATGTGCTTGCGGTAGAGACACCAAGTCCAGGTTTCGAAGGCATACAAGAGATTAGGATTATTAGATGTATATGTTAATAAAGTAATAACAGACAGAGCAATGAATAAAAGGAATAAATATTTTTTTGTGGACTATCTTACACAAATCGACCTAGTCCCAAACCAAGCAAAGCTTATACCAAGGGTGACGATATACATACTCAATAATACTCATATAAATAAAATAAAAACATACAAAACAATTTTTCGGGTTCATGATACAGTTAAATGTCCTGACCGGGACTCGAAACAGGGACCAGCTTTTAGGCAGGGTCACTACATACTAGGCTATTAATAGTGGTCGTCCAATGCATAATGTAGGTACCCCAACATGCGGTACAACGACTAATGAAGGCATAAGTCGATAGCACAGTCGTTTAACTGAATGCGGTATAACAACCAGTAAAATAAGGCTGGTCTTTAGTGCCCGCATCAGGGATACGAGAGAGATTTCCGAAATACGTGCCATAGCTCCCCAATGCGGGGAGCCAGGCCCTCTTGATCAATAAAAATGTCTGAAAATGCATCATGATTTATATCGATCAATTCAAAAACCGATAAAAAAGGATCTTTCTTTCACCCCGCATGCGGGTTATATCAACCAATGAAATTGCGCCTGTATATACTTAGATAGTGTTTGCAAGAGTACCCAGAAGAGTAAAAAGGGGTTGAGAGTCTTACTTGTTGTAATAAGTGTAGTTTAGTGTTACAGGAAGCTTGTTAAAACTGCTGAATATAATATTTTTTTCAACTAAATCATTAAGTTCACCTATTTTACAACAAACAAATTTAATAACAATCCGAACTAATTCAGTTTACTACATGAATACTTAATCCAGTGTTATCAAGTATACAGGCCTATTTCGCTAACAAGACCTTGCTCACATCTACGCTTTTCGTAAACACAAGTGCATTTGCTGATAAGTCCAAATATTTGTACTTACTTTCTCTTGAATAATGGCCCTTCTATAAATATTACATTGTTACACAAATATTTCATGGTGCATTGATGAACTATTCCACAATACGACACTATAGCAGAAAAAAGTAAATGGATGTGTGCGTATTATTTCTCGATGTGCCAGTAGTCAGCAAAATATCTTGGTGTCAACGTGAAAAGCTACGTCTCATCTGGCCTGCGGACGGTCTTGCACAAAAGTGGCATCGCGATTCGACCAATGGCATAACGGCACAATGCTGCCATCTGGCCATTTTTTAACGTAAAATGATATGTGTTTTATTCACGATAAACTTTTGTGTGTTCCGCGTTCAGTCCTTTACTTAGTTGCAAAACGTAGTATTTCGAGATACTGCGTTGTTTTAGAAAAGCAACGATATATTGTATAGCATTTGCTTAGATTTTCCCCAGGCAAGTCTCCAACCTGCTCACTCTTATCAAATCAGGTTAAAAATATATATTTATATTGCCATTTTAGACAAATATTTAGCAGCCGCTGTATAAGTATAAGACCTATAGCTGGAATATTGTAGCGTTTATTTTTATATTGGGTAAGTAATAATGAAAATATATATAATGGCATATGAGACGAAAGAAACGTGATACTTAATTTAATATAATTACGTATTAAATAAGGGGTAGCATTTAACGAACCACCAAATTAGTTGCCGAATGATGCTCTAAAAAATTACATTGATTACCAAAAATACTAGATTCTCACCAAATTTTCAACTCCTTTTAAATATAAAGTGCAACTCAAAGAAGTAACATGTCGATAACCTATTAAATTAAATTGTTACCAAATAAATTAGTCACTACCCAAAAATACTTAATGATCACCTAATTTCAAACACCAAATTTCATATAATTTACATCCAAATATTACAGGGATCGTAATCCTATTAAAATTATTTACACCCGAATAATTCTTTCGATACCCAGAAATACTACATGATCACCAAATTTCACGCGGCAATTGTTTTTTAACGCCCGACGCGCAAAGCAGTTCCAATCTAGTCTAACCTCATTGCTAGCACACTGATGCGGTTTTCCATACGGTCTGTCTCGCTCGCACGTCGCACCGCGTGCGAGCAAGACAGCGCTAAATGATTTTATTTTATAGAAGCTTCAAAATTTCTTTAACTTTAATGAGACACGGTAGGTACATAACATAATTTAATTTAATATATTTTCAACATTGCTTTCCTTACTGGTCGCATACAGCTATTTGTTCTCAGATGTTTTTGCCTCAATTTGCCTAGGTAGTAGTATTTTTCTATGACATCTATTTTTATTTCAAACTAGTGGACATTGGAACAGTATTGACGGATCTCCGCTGGCGCGGAGCTCCTATTTTGGGTTGTTTTGGCCCTTCGGGCCGATGCAAAACTAACATAACCTAAACCTACCTATACCTATTTCTACCTATTAACTTCCTTTAATTTTTCCATGAAAGTCTATCTAAATTAATAAAGTAAACTCATTTGAGGACCTTTATCCATTTTCATAACAAACTAACAATTTAATAAATCAACAAAACTCATTTACAAATAAAAGTTTTCAATCAAACGCGCTCACGTCAACGCATTAAAAAATTAATAATAAAACTTCTTGCAGTTTGTTAACCGTCAGCAATAGGTAGTTAGAATGAAACAGCAATAGGTACCTTTCACTCTAATGATATATCAATAGGTTTTATGCTTCAGACAATTCTTTGTATTTGATTGAGTGAGATAGCAGTATACGTGTTATTCACACAGCCACATTGCGCGTTGCTTTTTAAATTAATTTAGAATTTTACTTTCTAATTAATAACATTTTGGAAATGACTAAAATATTTATAGTGCTAAAAACAATTAATTTGTAACTGTTTACTAAAATGTAGCATGCGATGTGTATAATATTTGGATGTAATTCTAATGAAAAAAGGTGCATGAGATTAGGTGGTCGTTTAGTGTTTTTGGTGGTACTTGACAATTTTTTTGATGCGATTATAAATTTATAGGAACGCAATAAATAAAATAGGTGCAAGTGCTGCAAAAATAGGTAGAATTTTTTTGGTGACTCGGAATTGCTGATCGATAAATTTTTTTGAGTGTTCAACCTTATTTTAGGGTTCGAAAATTTGATGATATCAAAAGTTATTTAGGTGATCATTTTATTTGTTCCCTTAAATAAGGATGAAGTATATTCTCGTCTCGATAGCTTCAAGTACTCTAACTGATGAAAACGTTATTGCATTCCCATGCTAGATTGATTAATATCTGTAGTTCTAGTATAAGTTTTTTCGAAACATTAACTAATTCGAACGCGTTTGCGTTTTGTCTCAAAATCTATGAAAGTGGTATGAAAACGTGAACAGCGCCTCTGGTGGTCACTAGTGGAAACTAAAACAGCGAGTATAACATTTGTTGCTAACCGATGAACGCGCGTATTTCAAACTCGGTGAGAGCATTTTCATACATTTTGAGACAAAACGCAAACGCGTTCGAATTAGTTAATGTCTCGAAAAAACTTATACTAGAGGTACTGTCTATTTTTACAGTAGGTATAGGTACATCACTGACTTGGCCACATTTATACGCACGCCACGAGCTACAATATTCATGTCAAACGCTATAGATGGATATCTATACCTCTACGTATATCTTATCGTAGTTTGACGCGTGTGCGTATAATAGGTATGTGGCCTTAGAATTAGTTAGAATAGATCGGTTAACGGGGGCCAAGTGAATTGGCTTATCTGGTATGGAAAAATAATATTTAATATTTTTTTTTTGATTTAGTGTTTTTTTTAAACGCTTTAAATAAACATAAGATTTTTTTTACAGGAAAGCAGTATTTATTCTAGTCAGTACGAGTACAAAAGTATGGATAAGAACAATTAAATGCCTAAATTACAATATGACATTGCTTCGTATATTATTGTAATGAAAAAAGTGTGTATTGTAATGGAATAAGACTAATAATACATAGTTATGAATACCTATATCCATCGGCGGAAGGTGTTTCCATATTGTATTATTTGCAAAGGTCATAAACGATCCTAATTAGCGAAGGTAGTTCCAAAACTGGTCCAAATAACTTTAGTTTGAACACTTTCGGCGACATAACTATATGTTATATTAAAATGAGACTTCGAGGATTCATCATCATCAGCGAATGATACTTCAGTTAATGGAAGACCATATTTAATTAAATTATCAAATACAGTGACTATGTCGTCATTAAGTCGACTAATCCTATATGCCAAAGGACTGCCATTTATAAGTGCCTTCGCAATGCTTAGCCATATTGGTACCACCTTGTGATGGTTTACATCATATACTTTCTCAAATGTCCACCAAAAACTAGCAATAGGTATGAGTAAGTTGAATCTCATAATCATCGTTCTGTTTTGTACTGACACAACGTCAATTGGCTCCCAGTATGATCTGTTTTTACTCTTAATAATATTCCCAAGGTCTTTATTTGCTATTCGAAAAGCTTCAATAACTTTTTCAAGGCGCTCATTGAAAGTTAGCTTACTCCAAATCTTCTGTTGTTGTAGAATATGATCGACAAGGTCCTTATTGCATTCAATATTAGCACTTTGATGGGTTTTATCATAAACAGCCTGTGATACTTCGTTTGGCCCATTAAAATTATAGTAATCATTTATCCAGACAATGGGTACCGTCACATTCAATGCTATCTCATTTGCTTCCGAAACCCCGCCTGCCCATATCGACAAGCAAAGTTGCTTTTGAGTTGTACTTAAAAGAGACAGTAACTCATTGACAGTTCTATAAGCTTCAACGAATATAGAAAGATCTTTTTGATTTTCGGTTTTTTCAAAATTTCCAGCATAATCCAAGTAAAACGTTTTATTGTTATATTTAAATGCATCAGTGCAGTTCGATTTTAAACTGATGTTGATATTTTGTTGTTGTTTGCATTTCCAAGACAAGATATCCTTAAAATCTTTATATACACTTTCTTGCACGAAGATCCGAGTCAACGGAAATGGGTGGCATTCAGAATGAAGAAAAACATCTACTGCTGAGTCCACATCAGATTTATCTGTGATGATACCAGTAACTTCTGGCGCGTAATCATTAAATAACTTCTGATATGTCGGAAACCTCACAGTACTACTCAATAAAGTTTTCATGTCGGCAATCACTAATTTGATAGAATCTAACCCAACTCGTTGGCATAATTCGATGAAGAAATAACAAATCGCAGCACTTTCATTCGTAGCAAACAGATAATGACTATCATACAGTTTAAATAATTGAAAGTAACAACCAAGTGCCAGCAATGGAGTGTCATTTCGGATGAAGACTACTTCTTCATTAGTAATCAGTCCAGATTCACAAGAAAACCTTAAATGTTGCGCGATCAGTTGGATGCTGTGTTTTGTTTCCCGCACAGGTATTTTCCTGATCAAATACTCTAATTGACATATCAAATCAATCTCCTTCTCAATCTCATCTGCCAGTTTTCGTAATCCATTTGATCTAATTGTTATTAGTTCGTCCTTAACAGGCATTTGACTTGTAAGATAAAGGTCTTCAAAATTATCCCGTGATAGACAAAATATCTTGGTACCATTACTATCGAATGCAATTTGCTTATCCGCATTAATGCTCGAATCGCTGCTAAATGCCTTATGCTGCGCCAAGTATTCCTCTGCTTTCTTAGTGTCAACGATATTCTCGTCCATTTTGAGATGTTTGAACACGTCCACTAGTCCCAATTTGCCCATCATGCAACTGTCACTTGCATTAAAACAAACTGCCGAAGACAGATAACGCTCAACACTATACACAGTCAAAGTGAATAAGAGTAATGTAGTTATCTTGATCAACGACACTGGATACGTGTATGGTGTATGGCACCCTCGTTCTGTGTTTACTTTTTCGAGTTTCGTTCACAAACAAAATGGCTGCCGATAAATACACGCGGCGCAGGCGCAAAGAATATGGCGAGACTGACTGTGACTTACTACACTACACACTACACAAGTAAGTTAGCAAGCTCATTCAAGCCGGCCGGCCCGGCCGGTCGCTTCCCCTTCCCCCTCTGCACCTCGCTGAGCCCTCGCGACGGGTCGTGCGTGCTGAGCAAAAAAACACCGTACATCATTAGCATTAGAGATCAAAACTAATTAACTACACTATTGTTATTATCGCTGCGGTTGCCATGTGACCCCTGCGACATGTTTACTATCTGTATTTCGTGATTAAGAAGTTAATATTGAATTATACGAATATGTATTTAGTACCACTGAATACCAAAACAATGTATTACCGAATTGTTACCGAATATAATAAAAGCATTTGGCATTTACTTAGGTTAGGGTATCGACTTAAACGTATACCTACTTAAAATAACATTTATATTTAATTGCATTTTTATTGCTATGTATCAATCAATGCCTTTTCACTATGTAAAATAAAAAAAATAAAAAAAAAGCATTTATTCACCAATGTACCTACAACCTTTTATTATTGTAAATCAATATTATTGTAACAACTTGTGTCTACTTAATTAATTAATCTTAAGTAGGTAGTTAATAGGTATTTATTAACTACTTATATTTTTACAGCAGCTCAAGCTATATACTGTAGTGGTGGTAGAATACGTAAGTAAATAAAATTTGTGAAGTTTAGACTACAATTTTAGCCTACCTAAGTATTTCTATCGCGGACTGGTGACAGGACTACAACCGGTTTTATATTATACAAACCTATCCTAAGAAGAAAAATAAATGAGGTGAATAAAGTATTTGTGCCTAAATAAGTAAACTCCTTTGAACGGTAAAGTTGACCCAATTTCACGCTAGATGTCGCTGTACCGGCCGTGCGAATCCTGAATCACGCGAACGGTATGTGAACGTAGAATGTATGAGAGGTCGGGACAAGTCATTTTTTGATATTAAAGGCTTTTGTGTGACTGGTTGTTGAATATACTTGATATACTTCCATATAGACGTGTGCGCCGCGCCGGCGCGCCGCCGCCGCCGGCCTTTTTGCCACGCCGCCGCCGCCGACAAAATGATCGGCGTGAAATCGGCGTAACCTTGACTGAATCCCAAAGAGTCTTTTTATTAGATAAAAGAGTATAATTAACATTTTTGTTTAACTTTTTTATTGCTTTGTTATTGTTTTAATGTATGTACAGTGGTACACTTGTTATATTAAATTTGTTGTGTGACAATAAATATTTTTCTTAGTTTATATATACTATCAGAGCAGTCTGAACTACATTGAGCGCCTGAGTATGGAAATCCGAATGAGAAAATCGTATTGGTAGGCATCTATAGCCAAATAACAATAGCAAAAACAAACTCTTATAGCTTCGTCATATCCGTCTGTCTGTACGTATGTCCTGTAATGTCCAGAAACGATTAAGAATTTTCACAGACATTTTTTTACTTTGGGAATAATCGATTCATAAATCTAATATAATGTCCCCCTCCCCCACCTCTAGTAGTTGTCTCATTTGGAAATTTCCTGACAACGATATGGCGTGCCTGTGCGCGTGTTTCGTGCTGGGACAACAGAACTGGTGGGTATGGCATAAGACGATGGCAAGCATCCTAATGGAGTCACGTTGGAGCCGTGGAAACTAGGGAGGGCTCTGGTGTGAAACACCGCATGTGCGCAATCCCACTTCCACGCAACTCGCTCCCAGACCAGTGCTGGAGCTGACGAAGCTCTCAAGCACCGCAAACACTCGTCTTTATTGTGTAACTCTACGAGTTTGCAATGCTTGCAGTGGACTCTGGACCCTGGCCGGCTGACATGAAGACATTCATGGGAGCTTTGTTGTGGCGACTGGTCGGTACCTCGGGGGACCTGACACTTTCCTTTCACAGAGAATTTCTCTGGTAATACAGAGGGGTAACGCGGCTAGCGTTATGGGGCCATGTCCCAGGCGGAGATTTTAGACTGGATATTTTTGTTAGCTATATCTGTTTCTCTTGAGTTGGTCCCTCATTCCTGAGGACCGTGATCACTTCTGGATTTCGCCGCCCTGAGGACTTATCTCCAATGTCTCCATCGGTCTCGATCCAACGTAGCCCTCATCGCTTGGTGAAATTTGCTTGAGGATGTGGCTTCCTTAACCTGATCTGTCCATGTAGTTGATGAAATAAATCATAAGTGTACGCGATTAAGTCCCGTTTTCCAATAATAATGTGTAGTTGATGAGCATCCCCTAGCCCTCTTGCCTTCCATTCCACCAACCACGACCAGCTTCTCCAGACTATCAGCACCACTGCGCATTACTTGTCCAAAGTATGACAGCAGCCACTGCCGACAAACAATGGATAACCGTGTCTTGATACCGAGCTGGGTCATTGGTCCGTTTGGCTGTCCAGGGTATCCTGAGCATTCGCCTCCAGTACCGCATATCGAATGCGTCTATTCTTTGTCGCTCCCTAACCAGTATTGTCAATGTTTCTACCGCATTTTTGTTATATAGGGATGTGGTTTACTTGTATGAATACAGATTTATTGCATTGATCTCGATTTAAAAAAAGAATACGAATTATTTCGCATTCTTATTTACGTGACCTTCACGCCGATTTCACGCCGAAAGTACGCCGCCGCCGCCGATTTTTTGGCAAACGCCGCCGCCGATCATTTTTAAATCGGCGCACACGTCTACAGTTCCATATAAAGGGCGCCCTTTTTGAACAAGTTGAGATTAAATGTAACAAAACATTTACTATTTAAACAAAAAACCCGTGTAACACCCAATTCGATTATTCTTTCGGCACCTCTTTAACTTTGTTAAGTAATCCCAAAAGTTTTTCCAGTACAAAACAATACTAAGTGGCAAGTTACTTTTGTACGTTGTTGGTCCTCGTTATCCCAGCCCCTTTTTCTTTAACAGTTAATGAACTTAAACATGTAGATACTTTGGGGAACTAGCCGCAGTGGTAATATACAAGTAGGTTATGAAGTCATAGATTTAGGAAGAATTAACAATCTATTAGAAAACAATATTTTTCAGTGAGTTTATACTTTGTGAGTTTCTTTAAGTATAGAAGAATATTGTTTGTTCACATAATAGGACACGTATTATGGACAGACTAGGTATCTAGAATAACACTACACAACAAAATTTGTAGCCTAAAAAAGAAACACAATAACCCAACAAAATATTGCAAAACGCATTTGTAACTCTGTCAAAAAATCATAAAATGTCATCGTAAGAATTAACTTTCATGCCGACTATTTCGTATTGTCAACAACAGTGATAGTTTTTATTTTACAAAGTGGATAGCTTTTTTCTTGTTCTAATACAATGACTGGATAGATTCTTTCATAAGTGATCCAGTACTCCAAAAATCAATGAAAATGTACTAAATATTTACGAAAACTACGCGCAGAGTTCCGTAGCTCTAGTATAAGTTTTTTCAAAACATTAACTAATTCAAACGCGTTTGCGTTTTGTCTCAAAATGTATGAAAGTGGTATGAAAACGTGAACAGCGCCTCTGGTGGTCACTAGTGGAAACCAAAACAGCGAGTATAACATTTGTTGCTAACCGATGAACGCACGTATTTCAAACTCGGTGAGAGCGTTTTCATACATTTTGAGTCAAAACGCAAACGCGTTCGAATTAGTTAATGTTTCGAAAAAACTTATACTAGAGCTACAGGGTTCGTATTGCCTGAGAATGACATAAGTGTATAAATACGCAACCAAGAGGTAGCAGAGCTGTAAAAATAGCTTTGAAGTGAAGGAAAACGTTAAATTTTAGAAATAAATCAAATCAAATCATTTTTTAGGGTTCCGTAGTAAACAAGGAACCCTTATAGTTTCGCCATGTCCGTCCGTCCGTCCGTCCGACCCCCGTTTTTCTCAGTAACCGTTAGTACTAGAAAGCTGTAATTTGGCATGAGTATACATATCAATGACGCCGACAAAACGGTAGAATAAAATGTTAAAAAAAATTTTTTTTTAGGGTACCTCCCGTACTTGTAAAGTGGTGGTGCAATTTTTTTTTCTGCCAAACCCCATCGTGTGGGGTATCGTTGGATAGCTCTTTTAAAAATATTATTAGGTTTCTAAAAGCATTTTTTGATAAAAGAATTGGTTAGCGTGATATTAAGCTTTGAAGTGATAATTTTAGCTATGGTCAAGTGTCCCCCCCCCCCTGCCAGCTAACTCCTAGTAGCCATACTAGGAATGTGAAAAAAATCATGGTAGTAGTAAATACGATGAATTTAAAAGGAAAACTATCACAGCTAAGTAGACATTACTAGTTAACGAGTAATAGTCGAACTTCAGAAATGTACTTTGCAAAAGCAAACTTTCGTACAATTTCCATTGATACCTTAGATAATGTTGTTAATTCTGTCAAAAACATAGTAAATATAAGTTTGCGAACTTTTTAGTCCATATATTGTAACGGGTAGACGACTACGGAACCCTACCTTGCGCGTGGCCCGACACGCACTTGGCCGGTTTTTTTCGGATAACATTGATCAAGCTTATAAAATATGGAGTTTGTCCCAGTGCAGTGCTGCATTATGGGTCTATTTGCTAAAATGCTTAAGAGGCTGTTGTATTGGAGTTGCTCCGTACGCGGTGTTTATTAGCGGCGGCCCGTTTTCGCATGATGGCGTGGAAACCGTCAACTGGCGTCACCGTAAACATTCCCGACGGGCTACAGTATCTAGGGAGGCCCAACAGCATCCTAAGCGTATTATTATATTGTGTTTTATATCAATAAAGGAAAAATTGAAAATTTTTGGCACCGAGCAGGATACGAACCTGTGACTTCGCGGCAAGTCGCTCTAGCCAACTGAGCTATAGGTGCAACCCACACCCGGCCCCCAAATTCTTCAACCGTTCCTATGCCCGGAAGTACCAAATACACATAATTACCTAAGTGAACAAAAATATTGTTCATTTACTATGCTCATGTTTGGAAACGTAGGCGTTACAATGAAAGAAACTCCGAGGGCAGAATAATAAAGGGCATTGTGAAGGTTCCCCGTAAGAGTTATTAATTTGGCAAACATTTGAACAGGCGAGATAAATTGCGACCTTTCTCTTGAAGTACCTACGCTCTTGGCCGTATCCGTCCCGACTGTCGTCTAATTTTGCCCCGGCGTTTTGTAAGGACTGTAGACATACCTATACTATTAAATAAATAATAATAATAATTCAAGCTAAGTTCACGTTAAGACGACGAATTGAAAATGTTGATTGCAGGGATTTCCATTTTTCTCAGCAACCAAGCAACTGATAAAAGCGAAATTGACTAACATTATTAATCATGCCTTTAACTTTAATTTGCCCGCTGGCTTTACACGATTGAATAACTTTTGTTACAGACTTTTCTTCGTCAAAAACACCTCTGTTTAAACAGAGATTCGCATTTTACAGACAAACGGCACTTGTAATAAATATCAAAATTTTATTTTGCTAAACGGTTAAAACTCACGTATTAAAAATTATCACTTCGGCAAACCGGGTCAAGTGGTTTCGGGTTAAGTGACAATTAATACGTAAGTTTTAACCGTTTAGTAAAATAAAATTATAACATGTCTCACGAAAGTTTAAATTCAAATAAATATTAAGTACATAAATCGGTGTAAGCTCTCAAGAATGCATTTTTTGTCTGTAGTTCTACGAATCCCTAAACCGATAAAGGGTCAGCTACTTGCTTGTGACTCCACCATAAGCTGCGGGGTCATATACTTTTGTTCCCTGTTGTGTATCCTGGAAAGCGGAGTGGCTGTCCAACCCACCAGACAGCAGTCCGGGTACCTACGACCCCACATGCAAATCGTGGGGCTTCTCAGCACCCAGGCGGGTATGGTGTCTGCGTACTGAACGTGAACGTTGCGCGGAGTACCTGTATAAATGCGGCTGGCGCGGGTCACCAACATGCGACTGCGGGGCGCCTGTGCAGTCCATCCAGCATATTATAATTCAAGACTGTCCGAACCGTAAATTCCCTGGCAATGCCCTAGACCTACACTCACCTGACTCAAACGCTACCCAATGGGTGAAGAACTTAGATGTCATATTATAATAAATAAGTAAAGCGACACCTTGAATAATTAATGCCATACGACTAAATAAATATACTTTTGTTTTCCATTGTGCTAAAAACAATTACTTGTGTTTTACGCAGCAGCGATGAATGATAAAAAGTATTTATAAGCTCTGGTCAATTTACTTTCCTGCGACTTGGGCATTGCAATTAAAAAGTATTCGAATAAAGCAAAATGGTGTTTGTTTCATTTTAATCACTGTACAAACTTGAATTCCCGGCGGGAATGACAATAAAACAACATCCGACAGCTTATTAGCGGTACACCGATCAACGAAGAAAAAATGCGATCTTTTAATTACCTAACCTAACCTAAGTTTTACGTAATAATAAAGTCAGGTAATCCATGATTGGCCGCCAAGATCCTCTGATTTAACGGGTCCTGATTTTTTTCTGAGGGGCTATCTAAAGGGACTGAACGGAGGGGAAAGTAATGAATCATCAACAATTATACCATGTTCGGATTGTTCGGTTGTTCTATTAATGGAACCTTCATAAATAATATAAGCTATGCCGACGACATGGTGTTGCTGAGTCCGTCGATCAGCGCCCTCAGGACACTAGTTGGTGTATGTGAGCGATATGCGGAGGCCCATGGCCTCAGGTATAACGTCTCTAAGAGCAAGCTGCTAGTCCTTAAGGGAAAGGAGTTAAGCTAGAGGACTTAATACCACCGGTCAGACAGATTGCCGGCCCTAAATACTATATTGAACAAAAAATATTTAGGTAATATTCTTTATATTTCATAGAATATTTTTTTTTTGTATAACGTTCAAACGGTCACACTAAATATCCGACGGGTGAAAGCGACAAAGTACCAAAGTGTCGACCTATGCTGACGAGCAAAAATAACCGGTACACTTTCTATGGAACTTCCATACAAAGTGTACCCGTTATTTTTGCATAGTTATGGATTCGAATACCGCTGGGTTACGTTTGGGACGATTGTTGATTACAAAATTTTATTATTCCTCAAATTCCTGGACTATTATTAGTATCGGGATTCAAAGGGAAAATGAGGAAGTCAGCTGCTTCCGTTTGCTTGCACTTAATCCGAGTCTACAGATTATAGTGGTAGCCGTACAGGCCCAATTTCAAAGAAAAACCGCAAATCGATGTACAGTTTAGCCATTTGGCACACGCATACTAGAGGTCAAAACAAAATTTTTGACCCGCAGTTCTTAAAAAAATTTCCCTTAGGGGGGGAGAGCCGAGACATTCTTTTTTTTGTATGAAAAAAACAAAATTTTTTTTCAGAAACCTATCGTGTGTAGTATCATATGAAAGAGCTTTTTGAGGCGATTCTGAAAATATACCACATCATTACATTTCAGCTATTTTTTTTAAATTAAATCAAAAATAATTTTCGAAACATACCAAGTTTGAGGTCCTCCAGACACGATACGGCTGATTTTTATTTTGTACAATATACCACAAATGATACTTAATATCCTCATATCTAACCTCAAAAAAGCAATTTCGAAATGATTTTCGGTAAGTATTTTTTTTTAATTTTTGAATATTACTAAGTGACACGGTTCTACTTTAATACCAATTTTACGTGAATTATGGAACTTTAGTGCAGATACGTTACATATTAATCATAAAATGATACGTAGTATCCATATATCCAACGGGAAATACCTCTTTAACCCTTTACCCCAAACCACCCACCCACCACTTACCCACTATACCAACTGATGACAAGGTGCAGTTAAAGGGTTAAAGAGGTATTTTCCGTTGGATATATGGATACTACGTATCATTTTATGATTAATATGTAACGTATCTGCACTAAAGTTCCATAATTCACGTAAAATTGGTATTAAAGTAGAACCGTGTCACTTAGTAATATTCAAAAATTAAAAAAAAATACTTACCGAAAATCATTTCGAAATTGCTTTTTTGAGGTTAGATATGAGGATATTAAGTATCATTTGTGGTATATTGTACAAAATAAAAATCAGCCGTATCGTGTCTGGAGGACCTCAAACTTGGTATGTTTCGAAAATTATTTTTGATTTAATTAAAAAAAAATAGCTGAAATGTAATGATGTGGTATATTTTCAGAATCGCCTCAAAAAGCTCTTTCATATGATACTACACACGATAGGTTTCTGAAAAAAAAATTTGTTTTTTTCATACAAAAAAAAGAATGTCTCGGCTCTCCCCCCCTAAGGGAAATTTTTTTAAGAACTGCGGGTCAAAAATTTTGTTTTGACCTCTAGTATGCGTGTGCCAAATGGCTAAACTGTACATCGATTTGCGGTTTTTTTAATCGTACGGCTACCACTATTAGACCCAGAAGGTAATAAGAGCTTGAATCCCGCATTGTCTTACCCCTTTTTTTTAATATCATGCCAGCAATAATACTGGCCAGCTTATAAACTTGTTATTCTCGTAAAAAAATAAGTTAGTAGTTTTTACTAGCAACTTTGATGGCGTATATTGAATAGATTTTTGAACTTTTATTATAACCAAGGCTGCGTTTTTACACGGGTGACATGGCGACGCAAATCCATAGGACTTCCAGACATTCCAACAAGCGCAAAATCGCATGTGACGTACGACGTACCTAAGATAAGTATTACGTGTGTGCGTGAATGGGGACTTATGCTAGCGAATACTTCGAAACGTGAACAAATGAGAAGAAATAAAAGTTGGTTTCCGATTAATAATATTTTACATACTTCATGCAAATTTTAATCCCCGTTTCCATTAATTTCATTTCAAGCTTCATATTGCTCCACTGAAAGCTCGTTTATCCGAAAATATCAATCATTCGTTCGAGTATTCACCTATTTTCTAGCATCGCAAGGGTCCGTTTTATTATCATCATGAATAAAGGCACGGTTTGGTGTGTACTAGACGTCTGTTAACGCATACTTATACAGACTTTTATTGAATTTTTAAGTGACTTTAGAAACAAGATTATTGCTTGTCATGAGTCATGACCGATTCAAAATTAGATCAAAAAGTTTTTTTTCTTACGAGACACTATTCCACTGTCGCTCCTTACAACTCACCTTCATTCATTCGTTCCTGTGACGAGACATGGAGATATCTCTGTCGTGTCTCAGGGAGGAAGATAAACGTAAGAACTTTGTCTTCATTTTGCGGTAAACCTTCAAGCTAGGGGGCTATTCCCATCCAATACGACCAGCCGGGTCTAAGCTGACAACAAAATGGAAGACCGATTCTAATCCTTGGAATTTATTCCTCATAGAAAAAAAAACCCTAAAAATCATTACAACTCCACAATGACGTCATTTTCCGTACGTTTGGTACTTATAAAACAACATATACCTACTTATGTTAAAACATTATAAAGGCGCGCACACACCGGCGCGGCGATGTCGTTTAGCGGCATTTAAAGACCGTTTTAACAGTTTGTAACTCGGTAACAAGGTAAAGGGTGCGCGAACGATACTAAAGCAAACTTTATGTCAGGGTTTATCTACATAGCCGGGAAGTCGAATGTATTTTTACTGTTTTAAACGCTGTTTGTTCGGCGTTATTTTTGGATTATGTGGAACGTTATTTAAATTAAATGTCGTATGGTTCATGCTGGTTCGATAATTACGTAGGTATTATTGAAATGTTTTCTGTCGTAACAACGCACTGATTTCGCATTGCGGCAGATTATATTTTTATTATCACACTGTTGTTTCGACAAACCTATAGACAAGCTTATTTTATCATTACAATGTTAATACGTATATTTATCTGAATACGACCAAATTTCAATGATATGTGTTTCTAGTGTGATAGACAAGACATGACGATGTTGTAAGGGTTCCTAATGAAACTGGGTTAACCCCAGTGAAAAAGGGATTCCTAGTGAATCTGGAATATTATACTGCCTCCAGGGCTAAATATTTTATAACAGAGTTAATTTTAAAATACTACGGTATTTCCATGCAGCAAAGGTGGCACACAAGCTTACGGCCTGCTCGATAGTACCTATGGTAAGCTAATACTAGGGTATCCGTTTACCATACCATCAGGCAGGGTATGCCTATGGATGCTTGCGAGTCCATATAGCGCTTTCTCCGGCGCTCTGGTGACCGTACTCTCCCCCAGAAAAAAGACACCACTCACCTAAAGACCAAATAGTGGTGTTATTATGGCTGCAGTCTGCTGCTTTGTCCTTTTAATGTACCAGACACCTAGTAAATGTCCTCATAAAAAAGAAGGTAGAAATGGGAACAAATCCGTGGGAATTTGTTCTCATTTTGTTCTGGAACCACAAAATGCAACAAACTCATAAAATAACAGTTTTATAAAGTGACTTAGTAGACGCGTTATCCTAAATCCGTGTGCAATATAACAACATCCTCAGAATGTTGTTGAGGCTGCCGAGGCACTGCAGTGCATCTGGAATGTTCGCTGATGCGCGGACAGATGACTTTTTTGCCATCAGGCGAAAAAGAGTATGTAATGGTCACTGCTGAACAGAGTGCGCGGCAGCAGCAATGGCCTTCTGAGGGTGTTGTCGACTCTTCGCTCACCAAATATTGGGTGGAAAGTGACCATTGGTAGGGCCAAATAGGGCATATTATTTGCTCTGCTTGCCCCTATCAATGAAACTACTTGTTTCATCATCATCAGCCTATATACGTCCCACTGCTGGGCACAGGCCTCCTCTCATAGATGAGAGGAACTACTTGTTTATTATTGTTTAAAGTGTTTCTTATTTTATTTTTACTAACATAGTTTTTATGATACGCCTTTGATTGTTACTAACAAGCTATGGATCAACTGATCAGAAAATAAACATTTTTATTTATTTATTTTTATGTTACCATTGTAACTAGCGACAAAGTTGATTGACTCGTATACAAAACTCGAAAAAGAAAAATTGGGTACCACCCTATTCAAAAATACTCAAATACATGAATTAGATTAGATTAGATTCATTTATTTCATGATAATAATTACATTATAAATTTGTACACATGTCAAAATTACATGAATTGATTGCTATTTGACGCTAACGTAGATCTAGACCTAAAATAGCATTCACAGAGGTTAAAACGGAGCTTGAAACTTAACACACCTCAAGATTTTAAATTTCTTCCTTCCCCTACCGCAATAAATCCTAAGAAATCGCTGCAATATATTCCGAGGCTCTCTAAATACGTGTGGTAGATACCGAAATGTGTAAGTAAATTCATTCCTTTGGGGCAGGATATGAGTAAAACAAGCGGAGGTCGTAAATGTAGGTGTAGTCTTATGCGATTGAAATATGTAGGAAAATGTTACCATTAAAGTATTACCTAGTTCCTTTAAAAAACAACTACACTGAGCGAAAAAAAATACTAATTATTAGTAAGTTTTAGTGAATCCCAGGACAAGGAGATTATACACTAACGGTTACAAACCAGTTTTTGATAATAGTAGTTATTTACTAATACCAAAAAATTTGCCCTTGTAACAACTAAACTGTTTTGTAACCGTTAGTATATAATCTCCTTGTGTTGGGATTCACTAAAACTTACTAATAATTAGTATTTTTTTCGCTCAGTGTACTAGGATATAGACGGTCCTGCGAACTGCAATGCATTTGTCCTGCAAGCTAATAATACGTAGTGTGACAGGGATATTTATAGAATGTCAACGTCAATATGGTATCTTTACCTCGTACCTACTCATGGATCGGGATTTGGCTGCTAGTGTCTTCAAACTTTACAAGGTCTTTGTATAGGCTCTAATGAATTATGTTTTTCTATAAATTATTAAAATTGTACGATATTTTTTTCCTTACAAAATAATTCAGCACGCAATGTATCTTATTTTCAACAAGAACTAAACAACAATACGAAACACGCTTCATATGTGTCAAGTAATTGTAAGGAATACCTTGCTGCTCGAAAAATTAACAATTTGTTTTAATGTCGGTTCATAGCACTAAAATGAACGTCTGGTTACTGTTTGTGGCTATATTTATAATACACGCTGTAAGTATACAAAAGAAGGTGAAGGTTCTGAAAAAGGAAAAATAAAGGATAAAGGATAAGGAGGAGATAAAGGATAGATCTGCCAGGGACTGGAGAGTGCGCGCCATCCACGAAGGCGCGCCCCTCCACAGCCCAAGCCGTACAACTGCGCACAGATTAGTATGAGTGACAAGCTGGGCTAATTTGACAGACATTCAGATGTACTCTTTGAGTAATGATAACGAGGATAATACAAATGTTTCTAAAAGATTAGTATGAGAGTCGCTGTGGAGGGGCGCGTCGTCGTGGATGGCGCGCACTATAGTTTAAGTAGTCGTCTGTGTTTGATGGAGAAATAACTGACGGCATCAGATGACATCGGTGTAATAACGCCCTTTTAGTACAAAAGTATGAAAAAACTAAATCAAATTCGGTAAATTGACCTAATGTTTATTTGACTGTAATCACTAAATGCTCCAAGTCCCCCATAATATTTCCCAAGGGAAAATAAATACGAGGAGTGTTAATAAATGTCAATTACAGAATTCACTTGAGCCCCTAAGGAGTACTTATTGTAATAGGCCTTTGACGTACGCTTTGCTGGCATGAATTTGTTTGATTGTACTTCTTTTTTCCAATCTGCATTATGGAGAGGTTCATAAAGGGATGCCTCGATTCCTTAAACATACCGTGTAAGGGATTTGCTTATGACATTCGCGCACGGGGAAACGAGATGCAACACTGGTAGGGTGGCGTTTTCGGACGAATTGTGAGAGTTTAGATGAGATATATGCCAAATTTTTCACGTGAATGTGTTGTTTAAAAACGTATGGTTTTAGTAGGCTGAATAAAAAAATAAAAATAAAGACTCAACTTGGGATTATTTTCCTTATCGAGAAGATTTTAAACAATGTTCGTGTTTCGGCTCTAATCAGAGAAACAAATCATCTATATACATATAATAAAGCAGAAGAGGGTCAAAAATCTGTACATTGAAGATATAAGAAAAAAAATCGATTGAGGGGTCTTAGAATCGATAACAGAACACATTTCAACGGTTTTTAGAATTCATGTCTGTTTGTCTGTTTGTCTGTTTGTCTGTCTGTTTATTTGTCTAACTATCACGCGAAAACTGGCGAATGGATTTTAATACAGCCTTCACTAATATGTTTATTGGATCTTCGGCCAGGTTATAGCCTATAAAAATCATATAGGTTAGGGATGAAAGGGGGTGAAAAGAGGGGTTAAACTTTGTATGAGAAGTCTTTCAGTTTATGATTTACAGGCTTGAAAATTGGTAAGTATATACATGGACGCAAAGTAAATAGAACCCCATTCAAACATTTTATAATAAACAGATAGTATTTGAAAAAATGGGGGGTGAAATAACAATACCTCTGCCTCTCAGGGCTAAAGACAAAAATACAAAAGTCCCTCAAACCATATTAACTGTTTGAAATGAGAGATCTAATTATGTTGGTCAGTCAGTCTCTATCAATATTCACAAACCTTACTACGAAACCTCGGTTTTTTTTGTTTTCGATGGAGGGTACGAGTACCTACGCAGAGCGGCGGGCTCTCGGTTGCATGGTAGCACTTGCGACATGTACCTATATAATATTAGGTATGCGCATTTTTGTATAAAATATTGTTTTTTGAGGTGCTCATTACAAGAATGATATCCATTTTCGAATCAAAGATGGCGGATATTTACTTATTTACTTTTCTTAATAATCGATATGGGTGTCATTGAGGTTCTTCGAGGTGCCGATTAGTTGCGTTTTCCGTCAGCAAAATGTATAAAATACGTTCAGCGCGTAACAGACATAAATTTAGGGTATATTGGTATTCGTTAGTAAAATATACCTACGTAACAATAAACATCAAGTATGACCAAATTCGAAAGTTATAGGCGGATAGGAAGCAAAAAAAACAATTCTCAGAAAATCACATAACTCTTAGAAGCAACCTAGGCCTCTACTCCATCTTCGAAAGTGAAAGAACAGACCAAAGTAGGTATTCAGTTATACCTATGTTTTACAATAAAGCACTTTGAACTTTGAAAGGTATTCCACTAATTTATGAACAAAAAAATATCTATTCAACCACCTCTTTACAAAGCCATTTGATAGGCCAACAATTTATTTTTGTCCAATCATCTACATTGCTTGATGCGTATGAAGTATTTTCCGTACCTGCATCATAATGTTCAAAAACGTTAGCGCGCGCTACGCTCGCTTTTTCATCTACATTACTTGATGCATTTGAAGTCTTTTCCGCACCTGCATCATAATGTTTGTAAAAATTTCGCGTTCGCTACGCTCGCGTTTTCATCTGCATGACTTGATGCGTATGAATTATTTTCCGCACCGGCATCATAATGTTCGAAATATTTCGCGCTCGCTACGCTCGCGTTTTCATACACATTACTTGATGAGTATGAAGTATTTTCCGCACCTGCATCATAATGTTCGAAAAATTTCGCGCTCGCTGCGCTCGCGTTTTCTTCTACATTACTTGATGAGCATTTTCCGCACCTACATCATAATGTTCGATAATTTTCGCGCGCCGTACGCTCGCGTTTTCATTTACATTATAGTTAATGCGTATGAAGTCTTTTCGGCACCTGCATCAGAATGTTTGAAAAATTTCGCGCTCGCTGCGCTTGCGTTTTCATCTACATTACTTGATGAGTATAAAGTATTTCCGCACCTACATCATAATGTTCGAAAATTTTCGCGCGCCCTACGCTCGCGTTTTCATCTACATTAGTATGATGCGTGTGAAATCTTTTCCGTGCCTGCATCATAATGTTCGAAACATTTCGCACTCACTACGCTCGCGTTTTTATCTTCATTACTTGATGCGTATGAAGTATTTTCCGCACCTGCATCACAATGTTCTTTTTTTTTCATTTTGCGCTCGCTACGCTCGCGTTTTCATCTACATTACTTGGTGCGTATGAAGTCTTTTGCACACCTGCATCGTAATGTTTGAAAGAATTCGCGCTTGCTGCGCTCGCGTTTTCTTCATTACTTGATGCGTATGAAGTATTTTCCACACCCGTATCAGAATATCCGAAAAATTTCGCGCTCGCCCCGCTCGCGCGCGTTTTCATCTACATCCTTCTTAATATGTATTTTGTCCTCTGTCATGTGTTTCATGTGGGCGCATTGAGCCGGCATGCGCAATGTTTGGCGAGACAGCCGGTGTAGAAGTTGATATGGATATTCACGCGAATGAAGTCGCGGGAAAAAGCTTAGATAAATAAATTTAAATCATAAAAAATCCTCTCCCTGTGATCCTGATCTGTGTCCTTTAATTGAGGTGTGCAATAAAGAGTAGGTATTTGTTGTTGTTTAAAACTGGACTACCCGTGCGAAACCGGGGCGGGTTATACATGCGAAAGTAACTCTGTCTGCCTGTTTCCCCTTAAAATGCTCAACCGATTTAGATGAAATTTGGTATGGATATAAAGTTTGAGTCCTAGGGAAGGACATAGGATACTTTTATCCCAGAAATCATCCCTTAACGGGGTTTCAGTTAGAATGGAAGAGAGATAACTAGGAGCGCAAGAAATAGAAGAATGAAATAACATTCTAACGTGATGACCGAGTTCTACGCAGACGAAGTCGCGGGCAAAAGCTAGTATAGTTAATAAAATAATAAATTGATAAATTATATAGTTAATAAAATAATAAATTGATAAATTACAAACACGACGGCATTGGATGAAAAACTAAAAAGATAACTACAGTTAACTTTTATCCAGTGCGTCGTGTTTTTAATTATTATTTTAATTCGCAAGTTTTGATTTTCATTTTAAAGTATCTCATGTCTTAAAATTATGTTTTAAATAAATAACTACATTTTTTAAGTTTTAGCACGGCCGCTGCGTCGCCAGTTCTTTTTTTTAACTTTGGCTTGACACGCTGTGCCGCGTGTCTAGATCGGCGTTGATAAGTTCTGGAGGAACAAATAATCTCATATACATACAGAATTATATCGTCGGAGTACCCAAAACACGAACCATATTGAGCTTACTATTATGGGTGTAGTTCAATTTGTGTAACATATTCCTCTAATATTTATTACTAGCTGTTGCCCGCAACTTCGTCTGCGTAGAGCTCGGTTTTTAGTTAAAACATCTTAATATCCAGGAAACGGTATAATAATTGTGGTACTTTTACCCGGTGAGACCAAATTATTAATATGCTGTACAGATATAAATCGGTCAACCCAAATTCTCAACCCCTCTAAAAATCCCTTTAGGTACCTACTTATCGGTTAAAAACTCTCATTTACTTAGGCTATTTTTGTGCGAGTTGACACGTATCTTGTCGTTTTCTCTTCGTTACTGTACGTATTTAATTGTGGACCTGTAGAAATTTCGTTTCAAACATCTATCCAAATCCACAAATCCTGTAATCATTTAAACAGTCTTTTTGTGAAATGAAAGTCTCTCAATTAAAATAATGTTGCTCCCCATACAAACTTTGAACCCCTTTTTAACCCCTTGAGGGGATGAATTAAAAAAAACGCTGAAATTAGTTTTGTAGTATTTAATTTAAACAGTTACTGTAAGAAATTTTAAGTCCTTCACTCAAAAAATTTTTGCTTCCAATAAAAACTTTGAACCCCTTTTAACCCCTTTTGGGGATGAATTTCAAAAAACGCAGAAATTAGTTTTGTTTTATTTAAACAGAGTCTCTGTAAGAAATTTGAAGTACCTCACTTAAAAAAAATTTGCTCCCCATACAAACTTTGAACCCCTTTTTAACCCCTTGTTCGCGCCTGAACGGTGCGACGGTCCATTCATTCATTCACGCATTCGCCCGGCTCATTCCGCTCACTCAACGACGCCAGCGCGGCGTCAGTCTGCGAGCGACACGCATTCGAAGCGGACACGTACCACCTCAAATCAGCTCCCGCGCACGCGATACCATACAAAACTGCAATTCATACTGGCCAATATATAGTTTCGCGAGTGATTCTTACTTTGTGACAATTGGTGAACTATTCTGCCCATATAACGCGAGTGAACATTATCAGCTCTTAAACCCAGTGCTTCACGAAGAAATCATCAGCTCACAGCCGTCGGAGTCGACAGCATCATCCATCAGCTCACACCACCAGCACCCAGACGCAATTTATACCATCTCACCGCTTCACCTTCCATCAAGTAAGCCAGCCCATATATAGTTCGCCCACGTTCAATTCTCGTCTCACCCATATCTCTTCTCATCTCAATCTCCCACTCATCGTTATATGTAATTGCCCCCAGCGATTACATAATTTTGGTCCTTCGTAACCTCCTGAACCCCCTTTGGAAAAAGCCCCCTGCTCAAATTTTCTTGCCCCAAAAGTGCCCCCCCATTTTCGAAATATTTTGGTCCTTCGTAACCTCCTGAACCCCCTTTGGAAAAAGCCCCCTGCTCAAATTTTCTTGCCCCAAAAGTGCCCCCCCATTTTCGAAATTTTGCCCCATTTCGATTAAAACCCACCCACATTTACAAAATATTCATCCGCCCACCATTGTTCCATACATTTCTCACATAGGTACAACTATAAAAAGTACCAATCCACATTTATTTAAAATTCCATCCCCATAAACAAACAATTTCGATACGTTCATATTTGATATTAAAAAAGTGTGTAGAATAAGTTTAAATACGTAATAAGCAAGACGTAATCGCTCAAGTAAAAGCAACGTGTGATTGCATCATCCTGCAACATTGTAATAAATACTTACCTACGTAATTTGCGTCGCAACAACGTATTGTTGATAGATAATCCGCTCATTAGGTTACTTATTAAGATAGTGTAGTTAAGTAAACAAACCGCAATCAAGTGGTTAGTTAGAATAAAAAGTATTAGTTTTAGGGATCAGCACGAAAGATATAAAAACCAATCTACAATAACACATTGTTTTAAATCAGCACAAACAGTACAGTATAAGAAGATAGTATAGGTGTATACAGTGTGTTTCAAAATACAGTAATACAGAGTGAATTTTTTTTAATCTCAAATTAAATACTTCCAAAAAAAAAAAAAAAAATTCTTTGTTTTGTAAATCATAACTTCGCTCCGCACAAACACTTGCAAAGGTACAAAGCCTACACGACACATTATACAGGGTGTTCACATTCAGAAATTAAAACCATCTCATTTTTTTTTTTTTTTTTTTTCACTTCACAAATAAAATTGTAAAATCACTCCTCAGCAATTACACAGAATAGATCACACCGTCCACACTATACAGGGTGTGACATTATCAGCTCAATTTGTAAACATATATTTTTAATACTTTTTTTTTTTTTTTGTTTTGAAGTCAATTCCGCTCAACACTTAAACAACAATGCCTACCAAATCACAAGCGGCCATCTTCCGTGAGGCAGCCAAGGCAATCTCACAGCTCAAAGAAATAGGCGACGCCGTATTAAACAAAGACGCAAAGAAATACACAATGACAGACTTCACCGCCAGGTACGCAAAACTGGACGGCCACAAGACGAAACTTGAGGACATTTACCACGAAATACTGGACGACGAGACATTGACTGACGAGACTGAAGACACATACACGACAAATTATGAGGCCGCCATGACCGACTACGAACACATACTGGTGACATTTGAAAAACTCAGCGTGGCATCAGCTCTCCCAGAAACCTCCCACCCCTCAACGTCGGCCACGCCCACAGCCATGCTCCCCAAGATAACCCTGCCCAAGTTCAGCTCAAAGGTCGAGGATTGGCCATCATTCATCGCAATCTTCCGAAGTCTCACGGATGACATGTCCACCATCTCGGATGCCGTGAAACTTCACTATCTGCTCTCATCTCTCACAGGCGAGGCACGCAGTATGGTGTCACACCTTCAGCTCACAAATGAAAACTTCGCCGTGGCTATGAACATCCTCACTCGACGGTATGAAAATCGGCGCGTCCTCATCGATCGATTTGTCGATATTATCCTAGGCCTGCCCAACATCCACGCGCGCTCAGACATCCGCACACTATTCCTCACCCCGCTCATTTCAGCGCAGTGCGCGCTCAATAATCTAGATCTGCCCATGCAAGAGAGCGATTACGTTTTCGTATCCATAGTAGTCAGAAAACTACAGGGTGAACTCAGAACCCTCTTCGAACGCAAATATGGCTCACGCCAGACTCTGCCCACCCTCAAAAATTTAATCGCCTTCCTGGAAGAGCATGCACGCTGTGTGGAGACCGAGTGGTCCAGCTCAGGCCCCTCCCCCGCTACTCAGCCCTCCCCCCAACCGGCCCCATACCGCAGACAGTCCCCCATAAACCCTCCACGCGGCCCGCCCCGACAACCCGCTTACCGGGAATTCCGCCCCATAAACCCGGTCAGGCCCCGACTAGACTACCCAGCTCAGCACAGGCCGGTCTATTCAGCTCAACCCACACCACCGCCTCCTAACACCCAAAACAATATGCCCTGCCCATACTGCACCGAAAGAGGCCACAAGCTCATCGCCTGCCCGCGCTACAACGACCAACCCATTCAAGGCCGATGGGACTTCATTCAGGCGCGCAACCGCTGCCGCCGCTGCCTAGGTCCCCATTATGAGAACGAGTGCAAGTCGACCAACGCTTGCAAAGAGTGTGGCAACCCTCGCCACCACACATCACTACACCGCCCCGGGGCTAATTCCCCCACTCACACATCCGCTCATCTCCTACCCCCTCATCTGAGGGATCAGCCCAGAACGCGCCCAGCTCGTGAGCCCCAACATGTATCAGCGCACGCCTCACAACCGAAACCCACGCCGCAGAACGAGCCATCGACTCACTCTCGCTCGCCCAGTAGGACACGACAAGGTGGTCAGCAATGACTATCGACGATAACGGAGCATAACGAAGAGGACGACAATCAGCTCACACACTCACCCCCACAACGCTCACACCCACACACACAACACACACGCTCAGCCCAGACTCAGACATCACAAGCCCATTCTGCGAGATCAGCTCCAGTAGCAAATCATTCCACATGCAACTACCCACAGCATGAAGAGCAGGTAGCAAATCAGCCCATATTATTGCCCACCGTCTCGCTAAAAATAGCAGACGTAAATGGTCAGTTTCATTCAGCTCGAGCCCTGCTAGATTGCGGCAGTATGCTCACACTTATAACTCAGCGCATGGCCCAAACTTTAAACTTACCATTAAACTCAACATCACTCAAAATCGCAGGAGTGGGCAATCAACACACACAAGAGTCTAAGGCATCCATCACAATAGTATGTCGACCTACACATCGTGACACACCAACGATCACGGCTACAGCACACATTTTGAATAACGTCACCGGTTACTTACCTTTACAAAAGGTCCCGCACATTGCACCTGTGAGAGGTCAACCGCCGATTCCCTTAGCCGATCAGGAATATAATACTCCAGCTCCAATTGATCTCTTGTTAGGTTCAGACGTTCTCGGCCAAGTTCTGGACGGGACTAAGGTCTCGTTAGGCCGGGGGAAGCCCATAGCCTTCGGCACGATTTTTGACTTCGCATTGATAGGACCCATCGAGGACTTATGTGCCACACCAGCGAAGCAATCCAACTCGGCTCATGTTATCAGCTCACAACCGGAATCTGAGGAATCCACTCATGATATTTGTAAGAGTATTGAGAGGTTCTGGGAAACGGAGGAACCCCAGCCTCACGTACACACCAGCCCATTACACGAACAGTGCGAAGAAATATTCCGCACCACGACTACTCGAGAACCCTCAGGCCGCTACATGGTGACATTGCCCTTTCTCCCAGATGCGCCGACCTTAGGCAACACCCATGCTATAGCACTACGTAGGTTCCTTAACCTCGAGAAGAAGCTTCAGGCAAACCCGACACTCCGCTCAAAATATGTTGACTTTATGACAGACTATCTCAATCTCGGACACATGTCACCCTGTCACCCAAGTACCTTCGCAAATAAGCCTCATTTCTACATCCCACATCACGGAATCTTCAAATCGGGATCCGAGAAGATACGCACGGTATTTGATGGGAGCAGCAAAAGCTCCAACGGCGTCAGCCTAAATGACTGCCTTCACACAGGTCCAGCTCTTCAGCAAGATATTGTTGACATCATCATGTCTTTTAGAACACATCCCGTAGTTTTCAGCACTGACATTAAAAGGATGTTCCGAAACATACTCGTCCATCCCGATCAACGGCAGTATCAGCTCATTCTCTGGCGGTCTTCACCTGACCAGCCTCTGCTCACCTACGCTCTTAACACCGTCACATACGGTTTACGTTCTTCGCCGTTTCATTCAATCCGCACTCTGCTCCAACTGGCTGATGACGAAGGTCATCACTACCCACAGGCTGCTCAGGTCCTACGCCACTCAATCTTCGTAGATGATATCCTCTGTGGTCATGACTCAGTGGAGTCTGCTCAAGCACTTCAAACCGAGCTGATCGACCTACTCGCCCTAGGTGGCTTCCAGCTCAGCAAATGGACCTCCAACTCACCTCAGCTCCTCGATCGGTTCCCAGATGACCAGTGTGACATGCCGAAAGACTTTGACATCAGCCCAGATTCGAATTCCATTAAAGTACTCGGCATACAATGGATCCCTCAAACAGATGAGTTCACATACCGCATCTCTCTCCCCGCACCGACTCAAGTGACAAAACGCTCTATTCTCAGCACAGTAGCCTCTCTTTATGACCCCAACGGTTGGGTAACACCCGTAATATTCCGCGCAAAGCTCCTCTTACAGAAGTTATGGCTCTTGAAACTGGGATGGGACGAACCCACTCCCGATGAAGTCCACACAGAGTGGCAACACATTTCCCAAGACCTTCCTCAACTCTCAAACATACGCTTACCTCGGCACATTTGCAAGTACAAGCCCACGTCCACATACTCGCTCAACGGATTCTCAGATGGCTCAGAGGCGGGTTATGGAGCCGTAGTTTATCTGCGCGAGCTCGATGCAGATGGACATGTCAATGTACACCTGGTCATTGCCAAGTCAAAGGTCGCGCCTCTCAAGAATCGTCTCTCAATCCCCAAGATGGAACTCTCAGCTGCAGCTCTCTTATCACAGCTCATGATTCGAGTGTCAGTCCAACTATCTGCTCACATCAAAATAGACCAACATATCTGCTGGTCCGACAGCACCATAGTGCTCGCATGGCTCAACACAGCTCCTCATCGTCTTCAGACATTTGAAGCCAACCGAGTGGCTAAAATAATGTCTAGTCCAACCAGCTCAACGTGGAGGCATGTTCCCACGAACCTCAACCCTGCAGACTGTGCAAGCAGGGGAATATCAGCTCAATCTCTTTTAACTCATGACCTCTGGTGGTCTCCCAGATGGCTCAAGGAGCCTCCCTCCACCTGGCCACAAATGCCATCCGCTTTGGGTCACCACATTTTACCAGGCCTTAAGCCAAAAAAGGTTTTAGCTCACATAGCAGTCCCTGATGTGGACCACGATCTGCTCTCCCGTTTCAGCTCTTTTGACAAACTCATTGGAGTGACGTCTTGCATCAAGCGTTTCATCTTCAATTGTAAACACAGCCCAAACGAACGACGCTCCGGACCTATAACGGCCGGTGAACGTAGGGAAGCCCTGTTATACTGGGTCCGCTCTGTTCAGCAAAATGAGTTCGCAGAAGACATTCATCGTCTGCAAACCAATAAACTTTGCACGAACCGACTCCAACGGCTCTCGCCTTTCATTAAAGACGGTCTCTTGAGAGTCGGCGGTCGGCTCTCTCACGCGTCGATCAGTTACGACGCCCAACACCCGCTCATCTTACCCAGCTCTAGCCCACTCGTAGATCTCATCATTGACTATTACCACAGAGTATATTGCCATCCTGGTGCGGACACACTACACGCCATCTTACGCCAGCAATTCTGGATACTATCCGCTCGTCGCGTGGTTCGCTTCCGGGTATTCAAATGCATTAGATGTTTTAGATGTCGCGCTCAACCTACAGCCCCGTACATGGCTGACCTACCCGCGGACAGGGTTACACCACAACCCGTATTCAGTCAAGTCACGACCGACTTTGCCGGCCCATTTCTCGTTAAATCAAGTACGTTACGAAACGCTAAGCTCCTAAAAGCATACCTATGCATATTCGTATGTCTCTCAACAAAGGCGGTTCATTTGGAGGCCGTCTCCGCACTCACCACAGAAGCCTTTCTCGCGGCATTACAAAGATTCGTCTCACGACGTGGCACACCAGCTCTCATTAGGTCAGATTGCGGCACAAATTATGTAGGCGCTAGAAATCAGCTCATAGAAGTCCAGAACTTTCTTTCAGCCAATAATGACGCAATTACACACAAACTTGCCAACCAGCAGATCACTTGGTTGCTGAACCCACCCAAGGGACCCTGGTTCGGTGCTCTGCACGAGATTAATATTAAATCTACAAAACAACTGCTCTATCGCGTAATCGGTGAACAGCACCTAACTTTTGAAGAATTCTCCACACTTCTCACACGAATCGAGGCTGTTCTTAACTCAAGACCTCTCTGCCCACTCTCTTCCGATCCCTCGGACAGGGAACCATTAACTGCTGCACATTTCATTACGGGCCGTTCTCTCACTGCTCTGCCCGAGCTATCCTTTGCCGATAGACCCCTCTCTGCTCTTAAACGCTTCCAGCTCATACAAGCTCTGGCCCAACGCTTTTGGACTCAGTGGTCCAACTCATACCTCCACACACTTCAAACCCGCTCTAAGTGGCTTTCCTCCTCATCCCCTCCTCAAGTGGGCGAACTTGTACTCATCAAGGAAGATGACCTGCCGCCACTGCAATGGAGACTGGGCCGGATTACCCGCACAATACCCGGCAAGGATGGAGTGATTCGAGTGGTGGATCTGGACACCGCTCATGGACAACTGCGCAGACCTGTGTTCAAGATAGCCAGGCTGCCATTGGACTCAGCTCAGGAAGAGGCTCTCCCCCGGGCCCCCCAGGATGTTCGCGCCTGAACGGTGCGACGGTCCATTCATTCATTCACGCATTCGCCCGGCTCATTCCGCTCACTCAACGACGCCAGCGCGGCGTCAGTCTGCGAGCGACACGCATTCGAAGCGGACACGTACCACCTCAAATCAGCTCCCGCGCACGCGATACCATACAAAACTGCAATTCATACTGGCCAATATATAGTTTCGCGAGTGATTCTTACTTTGTGACAATTGGTGAACTATTCTGCCCATATAACGCGAGTGAACATTATCAGCTCTTAAACCCAGTGCTTCACGAAGAAATCATCAGCTCACAGCCGTCGGAGTCGACAGCATCATCCATCAGCTCACACCACCAGCACCCAGACGCAATTTATACCATCTCACCGCTTCACCTTCCATCAAGTAAGCCAGCCCATATATAGTTCGCCCACGTTCAATTCTCGTCTCACCCATATCTCTTCTCATCTCAATCTCCCACTCATCGTTATATGTAATTGCCCCCAGCGATTACACCCCTTTAGGGGATGAATTTCGAAAAACGCTGAAATTACTTTTTTTGTATTATTATAAGGAACTTATATACAAAGTTTGAAGACGCTCACTTTAAAAAAAAATTGCTCCCCATACAATATTTCACCCCTATTTTCAACCCCTTAGGAGACGAAAATTTTGAAAACGCAGATGTTACTTTCATTGTCTTATTTTAAGGAGTCTTTGTACAAAGTTTCAAGTCTATACCTTTAAAAAAATATTGCCCCCTATACAAACTTTGCACCCCTGTTTTACCCCCTTAGGGGTGGAATTTCCAAAAATCCCGTCTTATCCCTTGCCTCCGTTATATAACGTAACTATAGTGTAAATTTAAAATTTCTAGGACCGGCAGTTTCGGCGGGGCGGTGATTAATCAGTCACCCAACAACTTTATATATATAGATTATCTAAAATACTGTAAACTAAAAACAACTGCCATGCAAATAAATGTGCCCGCAAAACCTGCGTGCGTATTCTGCGTACGAAGTTGATTTAACCGCAATCTTCTGAACATGTCGTCCGACACGACATTATTACGTCAGTATAACTTACTTGATCAGCAAAAAGACACAAAAGTACGCTGAACACAAACTATCTCTCGAGTGAATGCCGTCTGACCGAACGGGCGGAAAAACAAGGGGAAGATTTATTATACATTCCCGCGTCGCGCCGGCCGCGACATTCCACGCGGCGTCTCTATTTAGTAGCATACTGTAAGGACGATGTATTAAGTCGTCTTACTGGGTTACGTACATTTTTACAAACCTTATATTAATTTAAGGCTGTGTGGGATTGGTACTATCTCATGGCTGTGTAAGGTGCTGGCTGTAAGTGAATGAATAAGGAACGATCAAATGTAGTTTGAATTGTTTATGAATGGTGAAACTGGAAGGTGGTTTTAGTTGGTCAGGCGTCTGTACAGCTATTTCCTAACTTGCCGGGGCCAAATCTGTATGCATTTTTTTTGTAGTATACCTAGATCTTACTGATGTTGTCTAAATCGGTACATGCCTCAAGGGCCTGTTTTACATTTAAGTTAGTTTTTATATTATTTATATCTTACACTCAATTTCTTCTCTCGAACTAGCCCCATAGTAGGCTCAATAAGGTTTGTGTTAGGGGCACTAGATGATAATATGTTTAATTGGCTAAGACCCGACTTTTAATCCCCGGATAATATTATCCGTCGGTTAAAATCACAGTTTTTTTTATAAGTGATAGTAAATAAACAGGCAGAGGTAACATTTATCTGACAGACACTTTTGTATAGAGATTGAAAAAACTGGCCCTAAGACAAGACAAGACTCAGAACATTCATTCGTGTTCATCACCCAAATATTTTTATTTCCATGTTAATGAGAAACAAGTTTACTGCTGTAACCTACGGACGCCTACAAGTCCATAGGATTCACGTTTCCTTTAGTAATGTGGACATTACTTTATCGAGGAATTGCCATAAATATTATGCTTTGTTTTGTTATTAAATGGATAAAATACTTCAGTTTAATTTATAACTAGTAACTTTATAAGTGCTTTGGTGAAGTTTCCTATAGTAAACTTTTTGTGTGTGTTAAAATAGGTACCTACTTTTTAGTTCCCTGGAAATATTTTTTGAAGAGGATGAAGTATTAACACGTATTTCTTAACTATCATATTATTATAAATCACTAGGTACTATAAAAATATGTATCTAGACATAGATAAGCCTGGTTTATTAAACATGACTAATCAAAGAATATTTGCAGGTACAAGATTGCCTCGCTCGGATTTACCATCATTGCCCGAGGAATTGCTGACTCACTCCCATTTATTTATCCCAAAGCCAAATTTGAGCGACCCTTACTGAGAATACTGTGATTTTGTTTGACGTTTGCGCAAAGTTTCTCTGTGGATTGTTTGCTAGGATTTTTAATACTTTTTGTGTCGGACGTATAATGTGTCGGACTTATTATGTGTCGGACGTACCGTGTCGGACCTATTAATAAATAAATAAATATATTGTAATTAGCTAACCTAAGTAGGTAGGAAAGGAAATAAATAATGTTATTGTTGCGTATCTTACTTACCCATAGCTAAACGCCCTTCAGGCCTAGGTAGGTAGTAACTTACAAGCCCATAAGGCAAACCAAGCTTTACATATACAAGCCCTTCAGGCCTAGGTAGGTGACAACTTGCAACCTTGCAAACACTTAAGGCAACTACGCCATTTAAGCTTATTGTAAGCCCATAAGGCCAGTAATTAGGCCCTTCAGGCAAACTTAAATTACAATGTCACCTAAAACTTAATAGGAAGCGATATAGCCCGTATACCCACCTAATGGGAAGCCTCATGGCTAAATTGGCAAGGTAATACCACATACGTGCTACACCGCTTTTTACAAACCTGTAAAAACGCATGCTCGCGCCTCACATTCATTGATTGAGGCACAGCCACTCGTCTCGCTCTCCCGCCCGCCCTGACCAGCGCGCGCGTATAAATAGAGCCGCCCAAGCGGCGAGCGTTTATTATGCTACCAGACACCGGCGCGAGCACACGTTCCTACTCTCTTGTTTTTAGAAGTCATTTATGTTCAGTTTATTTTTAATTTATGTTGATTTGTATATAGTGTGTTTTGATCAGTTATTAAAGTCAGTGTTTTTAAGTTGTAAATTCAGTGTTTTTCCTCCAATCCTTCTGACGTCAATCGTAACAGCTAGCTATCGAAGCGTGCCGACTGCCCCTACAGTCCCGGTCCGGCACATTGGACCTTCGAACCGTCCTCGAGTCCTGTCTTCAACTTCGAAGCGTTCCTGCACGGCCGAGGTCGGCCCACCAGCATGAACAAGGGAGTCAACACCCGCTCGCAGAGCCGCAAGGACGCCCAGTCGGAGCGCACCAGCAGCACAACGCGGGGCACCCGCAGCACCCACACGAGGTCCACGCCTGCCAACATCACGAAGACTTCGACCGAGCGCTCCCTCTCTGCGGACTCCGGTACACGTAGCAGATCACAAGCCCGGCACAAAAGGTACGATGAGTCTCGCGACATGCTTTCGCAGTCTCCCCATTTTCCGCAAGTGGTGCCAGCCGGGCACAAGGTGGTGCACAGCCCCATGCCAGTGCCCGCCCCGCACGCGACGCCGACCCAGGCCGAGCATGCACATCTGGCGCCAGCCGGCGCCTCCACCAGCGAGCAACCGCCGGCCGTGGCAGGGCCCTCAGGGCTCGCCAACATCGCGCCAGCTGCACCAACAGACGCCGCGCAGTCATCCGACCGCCCTCAGGGCACCCAGCCAGCGTCGACAGCAACACAGGTGCAGCAACCACAGCCCGATCAAGTCGCCGCCGCCTCCACTCCCCATAGGAGGCCACGCTCGCGCACGGGCTCCGCCAAGTCCGCGAAGGAGCGCGCCTACCGTCTGGCCAAGGTGCGTGAGGACCTCGCGGCCGCCAGGCTCGCCGCCATCGAGGCCGAGCCCACATCAGAGGACGACGAAGAGGACGACGACGCATCTACACAAGTAACGCAACGAGTCGAGAAGTGGATCGAGCAAAGCATCAACATTCCAGCCATCGACATGCGTCCTCACAACCCGTCGCCTACGCCCCAAAATCAGGTACCGTTTACAGTGAATGCCCCCCCGGTCCCCGTGTATCCAGACACAGTGAGACACAGCCACCCAGGGCCGCACGCCGCGGCCGCCGCTCCTCTAGAGCCGGCTGTCCCAGTATCTGCACCCACACAAGCCCAACCGGCGGGAGACACCGCACTACAGCCCTACAAGCCATCATCCGACGTAGCCTTACTCACAGAGGCTATTCGGGCAGCCATACTGGCCGGCAAGGACTCGCCTTCAAGGAGGCCAGCGGATCTCCCAGCTTTCACCGGTTCTAGACGGCAGTGGATTTCCTTCAAAAAGGTATATACAGATACAGCTCCATTCTTCACGTCTGGCGAGAATACAGCACGCCTGCAAGCAGCAACGCAGTCTCTACGCAACACGGCGCTGGGCGAGTTCATACTGGCCGGGGCGGGCCCCGAGCTCATTATGGAGAAGCTCGAGGAATCATACGGGAACACAGCCACACTTGCAGCCATGGAGTACAAGAACCTTCGTGAACTGCCGAAGCTCACCGACAACGCACAGGACATCTGCTCATTCTCAATAAAGCTGGGCACCATTATGTCTACGTTGCAGCTAGTGGATCCCGACACTTCAAGATACAACTCGGAAATCCTGAGGGCCCTACATGACAAACTAACAGTCAACCTACAAAGTAAGTGGTATTCATATTCAGCCAGCAAGCCGCGCCGCGAGAGTGATGTGATGCTGATGGTCTCCTTCCTTCAAGAGGAAGCCAAACTACGTGAGCCCTACACCATACTTACCGATAACTACTTACCCAGGTACAGCATACAACCCTCCCGTCCGCATTATTCACAGCCGCAGAGACAGCAATACAACGCAAGGCCCACTTACGGACAACAGCGCGCAACTAGTGGGGTGCCTAACACGCGCGCAAACGCAAGCCCCGCCCACCCGCCCAAATATCAGAAAACGAACACGGCGGTCGAGAAGCGGGCGCGATGTCTCATATGCGAGAGTGATTCACACGTAAGTGGTGCAGAGTGCGCAACATTTTTAAATATGTGTATAGATAAGCGGCGGGAGGTAGCGAAGAATAAAATGCTGTGTTTTAAGTGTTTATCCTACAGGGCGAAGAGGCACACATGCAAACGAGTAGTGTGTTCAGCGGACAACTGCGGCAAAAACCACAACGTGTTAGTTCATAAGTCTGTTTCAGAAAGCGTGCAAACCACTGAAAAGGTTACGTGCGCATGGGCCACAAAGGCGCACTCGTACCTGAAGATCCTGCCAGTCGAGGTGTCGGGACCACTAGGACGCCGCCAGGCCTGGGCGCTACTTGACGACGGATCCACAGTCAGCCTCATATCCCAGGAGCTCGCCGAAGCAGTGGGAGCCCCGGGACCCGTGGAGCCCCTACACATCGAGGCCCTCACCGCGGGTACTTTGGACTCCGAGTCGTCGCGCCGCGTACGCATCGAGCTCATAGGAGCGGACGCCGCCCACAAAATTGAAGCTCGAACTGTGAGTAATCTCTCTCTATCACCACAGCAAGTGTCTGAAGAAGTCATCGATCAGTGCGAGCACCTACGCGACCTCAAGCAACACTTAGTGTACAAGTGCGCTCGCCCTAACATTTTAATAGGTCAAGACAATTATCAACTGCTGTTGGCTGAATCCGTGCGGCGAGGGCGCTGCGATCAACCCGTCGCCTCCCGCAGTCCGCTCGGCTGGGTGCTGCATGGAGCACAAACTAGAAGCCTGGGCCATAGGGTAAATTTCCTAAACACGATAGAAGAAAAACTTGATCATTTTTTTAGTGTGGATTCCCTAGCCATCGAGCCCGCCCGCCCTTCTAGCGACCCAGAGGAGAGAGCCACGCGCATACTACAAGAAACAACACAGCGAGTGACTGAAAAAGCATACGAAGTCGGCCTATTGTGGGCCAACAATAAGGTACACTTACCCTATAATTACAACACAGCGCTCAACAGACTGCACAGCGTCGAGAGGCGACTCGACAAGGACCCAGAGCTACGCGTGAAGTATGAAGCTGAAATGGACGCCCTACTGGACAAGGGTTACGCCGAGATAGTCCAGTCAAAGGGGCCGCCGGGTAAAACTTTCTACTTACCTCATTTTCCAGTGCTGAACGCGAATAAACCAGGCAAACTTAGAATTGTCCATGATGCAGCAGCGCGAGCCCAGGGTACCAGCCTCAACGAGAAGCTCCTGCCAGGCCCCGGGCTCCTTCAATCACTCCCAGGGGTATTATGCAAATTTAGACAGCACGAGATAGCGCTCTCAGCCGACATAAAGGAAATGTTTATGAGAGTGCTAGTAAGGCCGGAGGACCGCGACGTGCTACGCTACTTGTGGAGGGGCAACAAGCGCGGCGAGACTCCGCCCACTGAGTACCGAATGACTAGACTCATATTCGGTGCAAAGTGTAGCCCGGCGTGCGCGATCTACGTGAAGAACGAAAACGCGCGACAGTACGAAGAAACGCAGCCTGCGGCCGTCAACGCGATCGTGAAGAAACACTACGTCGACGATTATTTAGATTCTTTCGCAGACTTAGACCAGGCGATAGAAACAGCAACTACAGTACGCGACATCCAAGCTGAGGGCAACTTCGAGCTACGCGGGTGGAAATCCAATTCACCCGCCTTAATGGCCGCCCTTGGTGAGTCCTCACCGCCCACAGATACTCCAGTCAACCTAGACGACGGACCGGGCACAACTGAACGCGTCCTCGGCCTTATATGGAGGCCGACAACGGACGAACTCACCTTCAACTTGGACCTCGCTCGCCTACCAGCCGACGTACTTCACAACAATCGCCCGACCAAGAGAGAAGCCCTGAAGATAGTAATGTCACTCTACGACCCGCTAGGCTACGCCGCGCCGGTCACGGTAAGGGCCAAATCTATCCTACAGGAAGCATGGCGCCGCGGCCTCACATGGGATCAACGCTTTCCAGACGACCTCGCTACTACATGGGCCGACTGGATGAAGAATCTGATGGCGCTACGTAAGGTGGCAATACCGAGATGCTACCCGGGCTTCACACAAGCAGTAAATACCCAACTTCACATTTTTACGGACGCGTCACAGGAAGCATACGCCACGGCACTCTACTGGCGTACAACTCTCGCCACAGGTGAAGTACATGTCTCCCTAGTAATGGCGAAAGCGCGTGTGTGTCCGCTCAAGCTACACTCCGTACCACGCCTCGAGATACTCTCACACTCAGTACAGATTCAGCGATCGCAGCTCTACGGAGATTCATCGCGCGCCGAGGCTGCCCCACCGAAATATGGTCGGATAATGGTACGAATCTAAGGGGCGCAGACAAGGAGCTACGCCGAGCACTCGAGACGGGCGTGAACGCAGCCGCGACACAGCGCGGCATCAGTTGGCGGTTCATCCCTCCCGGCAGCCCGTTCATGGGAGGCGCATGGGAGCGCATGGTGGCTAGCGTCAAAAAGGCGCTAGGAACAATACTGGACGAGAGGCACCCGAGCGACGAAACTCTAGCAACATTCCTGGCAGAGGTAGAGTTCTCAGTAAATTCGCGCCCTCTCACCCATGTCGCAGTCGATCCCAATGAGCCCAGCGCGATCACGCCAAATCACTTCACGATCGGGCCAGCAGCATGGAACCCAGCCCCAGGTACATTCAACGAAAAGGACACCGTCGGCCGAGCATCGTGGCGCACAGCACAACGCCTCGCGGACATGTTCTGGGCGAGGTGGCTCCGAGAATATCTTCCACAGCTTCAAAACCGGCGGGAGCCCACCCACAAGGGCCCCGTCATCGCCATAGACGACGTCGTCCTCATAGTAGACAACACACTGCCAAGAAACGTGTGGCCAATGGGCGTTGTGACCACACTCTACCCAGGAGAAGATGGCGTCACACGAGTCGTCGACGTGCGAACAAAGGGCGGTCTCCTACGCCGCCCCACGAAGAAGCTAGTCATACTTCATACCAAGCCGGACACGCCGTCCGGCCCTCCCGGCGCCTCCGCGCCCTCCCCGAGCGCGCCCTCACTGCGCGCGCCTCCGCCGGACTTACAACCCGGCCCGCAGCGCGCGACAGCGCGCGCGCACCCTGCGCAGCAGCTGGACACGCCGTCCGGCCCTCCCGGCGCCTCCGCGCCCTCCCCGAGCGCGCCCTCACTGCGCGCGCCTCCGCCGGACTTACAACCCGGCCCAAGCGCGCGACAGCGCGCACGCACTCTGCGCAGCAGCCAGACACGCCGTCCGGCCCTCCCGACGCCTCCGCGCCCTCACCGAGCGCGCCTTCACTGCGCGCACCTCCGCCGGACCTACAACCCGGCCCTCAGTGCGCGACAGCGTGCGATGACAGCGCGCAGACTCCGAACATGAAAACCGGCCCTCTACTCACACGCGCGCCCTCCCATAGCGCGCACTCACCGAACATTCAAGCCGGCCCTCAACGTGCTACAGCGCGAAATGACAGCGCGCAACCGTCGGACCTACACACCGACACTTCGAGTGCAGACGCGCCCTCACATAGAGCGCCCTCGCCGAACACTCAACTCGGCCGACAAGACGCTGCACAAACGCATAGAGTGCACACTATACGCACTCTATGCAAACGAACAACGCCGAGCCAGAGCTACAGCCAGAGCTTCAGCCAGAGCTACAGCCCGAGCCTCGAGCCAGCACAGCAACCCCGAGCTTCGAGCAACACGTCCACCACCCGAGTTCCAGGACTTGCATCTAAGGACGCAAGCGGCGGGAGAAATGTGTCGGACGTATAATGTGTCGGACTTATTATGTGTCGGACGTACCGTGTCGGACCTATTAATAAATAAATAAATATATTGTAATTAGCTAACCTAAGTAGGTAGGAAAGGAAATAAATAATGTTATTGTTGCGTATCTTACTTACCCATAGCTAAACGCCCTTCAGGCCTAGGTAGGTAGTAACTTACAAGCCCATAAGGCAAACCAAGCTTTACATATACAAGCCCTTCAGGCCTAGGTAGGTGACAACTTGCAACCTTGCAAACACTTAAGGCAACTACGCCATTTAAGCTTATTGTAAGCCCATAAGGCCAGTAATTAGGCCCTTCAGGCAAACTTAAATTACAATGTCACCTAAAACTTAATAGGAAGCGATATAGCCCGTATACCCACCTAATGGGAAGCCTCATGGCTAAATTGGCAAGGTAATACCACATACGTGCTACACCGCTTTTTACAAACCTGTAAAAACGCATGCTCGCGCCTCACATTCATTGATTGAGGCACAGCCACTCGTCTCGCTCTCCCGCCCGCCCTGACCAGCAGGCAGCGCGCGCGTATAAATAGAGCCGCCCAAGCGGCGAGCGTTTATTATGCTACCAGACACCGGCGCGAGCACACGTTCCTACTCTCTTGTTTTTAGAAGTCATTTATGTTCAGTTTATTTTTAATTTATGTTGATTTGTATATAGTGTGTTTTGATCAGTTATTAAAGTCAGTGTTTTTAAGTTGTAAATTCAGTGTTTTTCCTCCAATCCTTCTGACGTCAATCGTAACAGCTAGCTATCGAAGCGTGCCGACTGCCCCTACAGTCCCGGTCCGGCACACTTTTTCAGTCTGCTAGTTTATTTATTTATTTATCGTATGGCATTTATTTCGAACCGTGAGATCTTCGAGAAGACAGTACGGTTGCCAGTTTTTGTTGCACTTTTAGAACCAACCAGGGGTCACGTGTAGGGTAGCGGTGGGTACTTTCCCTACGGACGTGGTGCAACTTCGACCCCCCTTTGTCAAGTGAGTGGGCAACTTGACTATTAGAAGTTCTCAAGCCGCCCGAAGGCCTCCAACTTGGCTTAACGACTGCTGCCATAGACAGCAGCCGGGATCAACGGCTTAACGTGCCTTCCAATCACGGGAGCGCTCAGTTAGTAACCACTCAAAGCGGTCACCCATCCATGTACTGACCGCTAGAGTCTGCTAGTGATATTGCGTGAGTAACTTGCACCTATGTTTTTTTAAATATGTAATGCAGTGTGCATTTGATATGACAGTGCAGTGGCTAAAATCAGTAAATCTGCTTTTAGTATTAAAAATATACGTAAATAGTACGTTCATATATTAAATACGGTAAGTATCACAACATTTGCATTCCGACCGTTACTATTCACACATCATAGGAAGGTATAGAAAAGTGCAAAAATAAGTTTGCATAAAACTGATGGCTCTTTGGTAACCGAATTCACATATACATATAAAATATTTTATAATCGTGTCTATTCATGAGAAAATGAGCAGGCGATAAGTACCTATCACTAATACACATCTAAGAAGGAACGGTCTGCGGCACTGCAGTGAAACTTTCCCGCGTCCAAGTTTCTTATTAAAAAATTCGGTATGAGAACTTTTCTTGGTTAATGGATTTTTAACCATCTACATAATTAGGTTTCCAGAGTACGCCTTGTGCATTTCGCTCGTTGAGTTAGTGTGGGTAGTTAACGGGAATGCTCTAGGCGGAGACAAATTGCCTTTACGGTTTTCAGGAATTATCTGATGTTAGGATCCTTTGTGGAAGACGGTTTAAAATAGGTATAATGGAAGCGTATTTGCAGTAAATCTTCGTATTTGCTGCACTGCAGGTGTAGCTGAATTTTTAGAAAAATAAAATTAAAACAATAATATTCGGACAAGTAATAAATGAGATATAGTGCTCGATAAATCCCAAAGAACTTAAAAAATATATTTTATGTCACACCTGGCCATAAAGTGGCCATTATCGCACGCTCCGCGCGCGAAAAAACCCACTTCCTGGCCAGGGGGTGACATAAAATTTTGTAATTACCACGGGCGATAATAAAGAAAGCCTCAGATCGCATAATTATCGCCCTTGCCTTCGGCTCGGGCGTAAAATACCTGCGATCTGAGACATTCTTTGTTTTATGGCCCTTGGTAAGTAATGTACTATGAAATGAATACAATACATGTCTACCACTACCGCTAGTTTTCTCTATGTAACAGAGTTTCAGGCGTCTAATAAACAACAACTGACTTCAAAACTACATACGACATGGACAAGGACATGATACAAGTTGCTCTAACTAAACTGGCCGACGGCAACGCTTCGTCGTAGAAGCCAACTGGATGACGACGCGACGGTCCAAAAGAATCTCAATGAGAACAAAGTCAATGATACACTAGCCCAGAGTTAGAGTAAAATGGAGACAACAAAAGAAGAAAGTCTATCGCAAGTCATGACAAAACGCTTAGGACGAGAAGAAAGAAGAGTTTACCAAGTTATTCATTAAATACGTTACAACCCTTTTTTGCTCTGCCCCTTATCGACAAACAGAAATGTCAAAGTAACAGACAAGCATGAAGTGTAAAGGCATTTTAAATAAAATAGTTTTATTCAACTTTCATATTTAAGTGATAAATATTTTCTTTATTCTTTCGATTTAAAGTTGCGTACCAGAAATTCTCCCACCCTCTTCTTATGTCGTATACAAGGATACCTAAATATTAAAATGTTTTCTCCCTCACAAGTTATAAGCTCCTTAAGGCCGTGTATTACCACTTTTGAGTTTTTAAAAACCATCTGAGACAGAATATAGTGTCTTAAAATCTAAAAAAAAAATATGTGTTACATAAGGATCTTGTCTAGTCAAAATCGCAGTCAGTGACATGACCTGATGAGTTTCACTCGATAGAAAAAAATCGCGAAATTACCCCTTTTTGGAATGTATTTTCAATACTACGGCTATATTACTGATATTTAACGTTTTATTTTTGTTCTCAATTAAAGATCGTAAATAGTTATAGGCAAATTCGCAGGGTTTGCTTTGATAGAATGATTGGCTTAATGACTATAGCTAAATATTTACAAAACTGCGCGCAGAGCTTGCGTAGAGAGTGGGATGGTTAATTATAAACTCACGCGTGTTAGAGCGGGACATTTGCGTTGGGGATACCTCCCCTTAACTAAAAACCAACTCACATTCCCTTTGAAACTAGCCCAAATGACGCTGCATTTATGTCAATATTTTATATTCTCAATTCAGAAACAAAATTATTCGTTTGAACTGCGGCATACGTGCAACAGAAAACTCTTACGCGATCTAACCAGAACCAAACACCTTGAAAGTTTAAGCCAGAGCACCTTAGTACTAAGTATGCAAAGTGAATATTTAAAAGGGAGCGCTGCGCGGAGCGAGCGAAGCTATAATAGCAGCTAGATCACTTTTGAAATATTGGATTACACATAGATTTAGGTTCACGACTCATGAATTTCCTGTGGACATAACCACGGGCTACCGCGAACCGCAAACGAAGTTTTCCCTCTGTCGCACTTATGTACAGACTTGCAAGTGCGACAGAGAGGGAAAACTTGGTTTGTGGTTTGCGGTATAGCGCCCCAGAGTCAAGGGTTTTTTTATCTAGCCTATGGGGATGTCCCACTGCTGGGCAAAGGCCTCTCTCCATGAATTCCACGACTCCCGTGTCTTTGCTTTGTCCGGCCAGTTGGCGAGGAAGTCATCTAAGTCATCCCGCCATCTCCGTCTAGGCCTGCCACATCTGCGTCGCTGTTGTGGCATCCATTTGGGGGGTCAAGTGTTATAAAGTTCAATTTTTGGCTGGACTAATCCATACTAATAAGTGTGTCTGTCTGTTACCTCTTCACGCTTAAACCGCTGAACCAATTTACATGAAATTTAGAATGGAGATGGATTGAGTCCCGGGGAAGGACATAGGATAATTTTCTATTACGCAGTAACGCTGCTAACGCAAACTAAAAATGCTATGAAACCTGAGTCTTCTAGGTAGATGTCACTGTACGCCTCCCTTAAGGCGTTTGTATAAGTAAAGGAACGGTTGAACAGTTTGAGACCCGGGTCTGGGTGTAGGTGTGGGTTGCTTCTATGATGGATATGATAGATTTTCGAGCCAACACTATTTATTTATTTATCGTATGGCATTTATTTCGAACCTTGAGATCTTCGAGAAGACAGTACGGTTGCCAGTTTTTGTTGCACTTTTAGTACCACCCGGGGGTCACGTGTAGGGTAGCGGTGGGTACTTTCCCTACGGACGTGGTGCAACTTCGACCCCCCTTTGTCAAGTGAGTGGGCAACTTGACTGTTAGAAGTTTTAAAGCCGCCCGAAGGCCTCCAACTTTTTTTTTTTTCATTTATTTAGGTCAACAAACAATCGCTACATGGTTGCTTAGATAAAATGAAATGCCATAATTTAAATACAAATATGTCCGTTAACCACCAAATTATTTATAATGTTGAGAGTAAACTAAGGTATTACTACAGTAATATTAGGTTCTTCTTACTCTCTAAATTAAGGCCGTGTATTACCACTTTTGAGTTTTTTAAAACCATCTGAGACATCGAGTATAGTGTTTTAAAATCTAAAAAATATATATGTTTTACAAAAGGATCTTGTCTAGTCAAAATCGCAGTCAGTTACATGACCTGATGAGTTTCACTCGATAGAAAAAAATCGCGAAGTTACCCCTTTTTGGAATGTATTTTCAATACTACGGCTATATTACTGATATTTAACATTTAATTTTTGTACTCAATTAAAGATCGTAAATAGTTATAGACAAATTCGCAGGATTTGCTTTGATAAAATGATTGGCTTAATCACTATAGCTAAATATTTACAAAACTGCGCGCAGAGCTTGCGTAGAGAGCGGGATGGTTAATTGTAAACTCACGCGTGTTAGAGCGGGACATTTGCGTTGGGGATACGTCCCCTTAAGCGGACAACAGTAAAATAAAAATGAGAAATATAAAAAAAATCATAAAAGTCACAAATCGTTTTCATTTGTCAAATTGAGAGCATTTTAGATTGACGGAAACACTACTAATTTCGATTTTCGATGATCTCGGCAAGCACCAAGGGGTACCCGATAAATTGGTCCGTAAGATCCGTACGTCTAGTGAGGCCATAAATAATATCGATATGAACCGCACTGGCCGTACTGTGGCAACATTTGTGCATTTTGACTTGTCAAACAACTCCGCCGAATGGTGGACCAGACCTTAGTCATGTGCACTTATTTTGTCACTCGAAATGTTCGATGTTGACTGTAATATATATTATTATATATTTTTGCACAAACAAATGAAGTTGTTACCTCTAATAACAACGCAGAGCGTGTAAAGTGCAGCATTGTTGGCGAGATTACGTAGGTAAATTGCCGCTGCACTGTGGCTATCTAAGTTGTGGCCGCTGCAGCTGCAAACGATGATAAAACCGCCAGATGCCCGTTATTCTAATACTTAACGACCCCGCTCTTGAATTGGAATAGCTGTTTGCTGCACTGACAGCGGGGGTTTGGATACCGTAATAGTTTATTAGTTTGGGTAATACTAGCGGTTGGCAACAGGCGGCCCGCGCGTCCTCTACTTGCGGCCCGCGAGCTTCCTTATTGACAACCGACAATGTGAAACCTTTCATCTGACATTCACAAATTATTGACACGTGGCTGTTAAAAGGTTGCCCGAACCCTGCTTTATGCGGATGAAAAACAGTATTTTTAAGCAAACGCTATAACCGAAATTGCCAACAGTATCTCTTTATTTTTTATATCAGCTTAAGCAGTGTCAAAACTTTCAATTCTCCCGATTCATTGTCCATTCTGAAGATTCAATCTCAATAAAATGTAAACATTAAACGCATAATCGGCTGAAGGAAACAATAATTTAAAAAACGAAGCACTATTTTCAGTATTAACATTCGTCGGTTGACAACCAAGACTCATTGTTACAAACACCTACATAAAGTAAAGCTCGTATCTTTTATTATTAGTTTCTATTATTATTTTTTCTTTGTATCTGCCAATCTGTTTGTCGTTTGTTCTATTATGTTACCCTTGCCCTCACCAACAGACCCTGCGGAAGACCAGCGCTGACGGTAAGGTAGCAACATGCTGAGCTGGGTCCATTTTGTGACAACTGCACTATATTTCTTTATTACGTATCTGTATATAACTTCTAATTACTGTTGTGTTGCCATGAATACAATTTTTGAAGTTGAAGTTGAAATCTGTGCGATATCCTCTACGATACAGGCGTAGCCTAATGTGAGAACCCCTGGTAACTATGTAACAGAATAAATGGCTAAAATGACTATATCAGTTATCTCGAATCAGAGAACAAAATACCACCGGCTAAGTAAGGAAGTGACCGTCGTTCTCTGAAACTGTTTCCCAAAAATTGACACAATTACAACCCCGGTAACACGAGTAAACTCGGATCTGCCCATCAGCATAAAGGACATTTAAAAAGAATTTTACAATGTGAAATAAACAAGCCGCGTAAATGTTTACGTTAGAACGACGTCTCGAACTTTTCGCCTTATCGCTGTGGGTAAATTTGCCCGGCCCTTTGTTAAACTTGCTTATATCCTGGCAACATTACTTAGCCGCGCTTATGCCGTCCCTAGGCCTTTGAACAATGATTTATTGACTCGTCGGGTCGTGTTTACCTACCCGTACTTTACAAAGTTTGCCTATAACCGCCAGAAAAATGTGTGCGCGGCATATTAAATTTCTAAAGAAAATCTTATACGAGACGTGTGTACCTACACCTAATTTGTTTGATAAGAATATACCTAATCATGTTTGCGTACTGGCTGAAATTAAACGTTTGTTATAAAAAAAAGACATAGCTGCAGGTGGCAGCTTTCGTAAAAACTAGTTGCTAGGCCAAATCTCTTATAGGCCGGGCCCAACAAAGCGATATTAGGAGTGGCCTGGGGAAAGTCCAGGGGAACCCCCCGACACGACCACGCGGATATTAATTAATTTTAGTTCTGAAACACTGAATAAAGATGTTTTCAGTTGTAAAAGGTAGATATAACATCAAATATATTTTGACTAAAACATATAGTTCTAGTCTTTATCTGCCTCTGTGGCATTGTGTTTCTGAGTTTATGAAGATTATTTGTACTCTATAATAATGATTATAGAAAGCAGGAATTAAAATAGCCTAATATCTACGTGGAAGGGTACCTTACATATACTCATTTAAACTACATTGTGTAGGCATCTAAAAGCAGTTAATACTTAGACAGATATTAGATATTCATGAAGTCAAAGTAACTCCCAAGAAATCGTACAGAACTCGCCCTATTGGAAATTCCTTTCGCAAAGTATGCAAGCTCGCTGCGAAATGCGGCTGTGGATACCTACTATTTATTTCAAAACAGTTTAGCGTCTCGCCTTGGCCGAATATCCATTTGTACAATGTATGTATGTATGACATTTTATTATTGCACATAAGAAAAACTTTTACAAACAAAAAAATTATAAAATATAAAGGCGAACTTATCCCTATATCTCTTCCAGCGTATCATGATCGTAGGTACTTATATTTACTCTAAGATGAAGCCCCACGTCCTAACATACATAATGCGGCATACGTATATTGTGATGTCGCGTTATTTGACTGCCTTTCCGTCAATACCGGATTACCGGCTTACCATAAGAGACGCAAACTAAATTTTCAGAGAATATAAACATATTAACACGAAAATTGTTTGTTAGGCTCCGGATATTAAAGATTCGGCTTCTATGGTGGGTCATAATTGAAATTAAATATTTAATCCAAAGTTCCTTATGTATTTACAGTATATTTCCCAAGGTAACGGATGATTAAATAATCCAGTGTTGCAATAAACATACGCGCACATTGCTTCATGGCTTTTCGAAATGATATTTAAAATAAATAGGCTTTTTAGGTATATTTTAGCCCCAAATAAGCATTTTTTTAATCATTAAAGAGGCACAATAAAACACCTGCGGCCAGGAACTTCACAATTATAATCCGCATCAGAGGACAAAAACGCGATCCAAAAATAATGAACACTACAAGCCCTCGAAAAACCTATGAATGGGACAAAAAGCTTCATTACTTTTATTCCCCGTTTTCTCTTAATGACGTCATTTTCTCTTGGAGTCGGGTCAGTCACGTCCCTCAGTTGTGGCGATTCTGATAATTCTGACGTTTGTGACACGCAATGTAACGAAATGACAAACGAGCTGCCTAGGAGCGCTCCTGGACTAGTTTTAGGTTTACGATAGTTTTTTTATGGGAAATAGAAACCTTCTTCGAATATCATTCTATAATTGAACACTTGGATTGATAAAACAATTTGTGTGATTTTGTTTTAAACAGTTGACGATTATTCTTATGTCATTAAATAAATATGAATAAAAAAAAACCTTTAATAAATCGCATGGTACAAAGCAATTTGGACGCAAGAAGAAAAAAATGTACTTGGAAACAAAAGAGTTAGCAGAGTTCGAAATATCAAGAAAATAACTGTCTGTAAGGTAGGTCCTATATATGTAAATATGAGCCTTGTTGCCTGATTCAAATAAATAAATAAATAACAGTTGTTTCATAGATATATTGTCTCAATTCAAAAATCTACTCATATTTTCCAATGACTACTCCAATGAGTAGACAATTTTTCCCAATAAAATGTAATTATTCATAGCTCTACCGCCGCCAAACAGAAGTTTCCTGTCGAAGTCGAAACGGATCATTATTACAAAAAAGTAAAAAACACATATATTGGTAGTAAATACACCTTAGGCGAAATTATAGTCAATAGTCAAAATAGGCCTAGCAACAAGCTCTTTCGAATCGTCAGTTATATTTAACATCATTTGAATCTAGTAAATATTCAGAGAAATTTATTTATGCAATTATTATTCTTTAAAAAATTGAATAACTGTATGTCAGTAGAAAGTATAATAAAATTACAATAAGATCGACAAAACTTAAAATAAAAATATATAATAAATATATTTTTTTTTCTCTCCTTGCCTTATCCCTGGTTGGCTCCCCTAATACATTCACGCCATTTTTGGCGGTTCTGTGTCATTTCTGGGCCTATGCCCAACGTCTTCAAATCGGCGGAAATGGTTCGCGTCCAGGTAGCGGGAGGGCGTCCTCTACCTCGCTGGCCCTCTTCAATATAATAAATCGAAAAACAAAATGCCAAAGATTATAGTAACCCGCCTATACCTATAGATACGCATACATTTTTATCAAACATTATTTTGCTACGTTTTGCATGGTTGACATTCCGTAAGGGTGAAGATTCGGGATCCGATTTACATATTGCGTGGGAGCGTTACCTGCGTTGCATTTAATGAGGTACGGAAATTGGTGGGGTCGAGTGAACAAAATTTTTCACGGGACACATTTTTACATATGTATGATTTACGAGGCTAAAGAAACTTTAATCTTAACTGTGGTTGTTACGAGAAAACCAAATAAAGTGTTAAAGTGTTAAAAAAAAAGTTAAAGTGTTAAATAAAGTGCTAAATAAAGTGTTAAAAAAAAAGTTAAAAAAGTGTTAAAAAAAAAAAAAAAAAAGACGTACGTCGTCCACAGTCCAACGCGCCATTATGACTGAATCACTTATGTATTTAGTGCTAAAAACATAAAGTGTATGTAAGCAAAAGGTGGGCTACTTAACACCATAAATTATGATCTTTTTTGAAACGTTAAGGTTCTTACATGAGCCAGAACATACCTTTTTTATTATTAGCCTGTATAGGTGTCCCACTGCTGGGCAAAGGCCTCCCCTCTTTTCCTCCACTCGGCCCTATTTTTTGCCTGTTCCTGCCAATCCGAGAAGAACGCGTCCAAATCGTCCCGCCATCTCCTTTTTGGTCTGCCTCTGCTCCGGTAACCATAAAGAACCAAAGAACATACATAAAAAACTTATTGTCTATTAATATGAACGTTTGAAATTCTTGAAGGTAAAATACAAAGTATTACTGTGTCAAAAAACGCTTTCAACATAATATTTGCTACTACATCTAAACCATAAGTTTATAGTGATAACATGTTTATGGTCCTTTTTAACCTTTAATATGAGAAAAAAATAAAAAAAAAACATAGTCTCGGCGGCGCCGAAAAGGCAGTCTAAACGATTCTGAATATTCGGATCAAGAAAATAATACAAAAAGACGGTCATAGAATCTGTCAAGCCGGCTGGACTGGACAGACACTATATCAAATTAAGGGAAAAAAAATTGGTATTTAATTTGCATATCTAAAATCTGAAAGTTTTATATTCTGTAATAATTATTCGTTTTGATGATATGAATCTTTATTCAAATTTTCTAGGTGGTACGTGCGCGGCTCGAGCGAAGAGCACGTCTTATTGAGCTTAAATCCAATGAACGTATGATGAACGAGATGAGAAAATTGCCTAGGTTGAAGCATATTTTGGCATCAATTGTGGTTTAGGTACACTTTTTGCTGAATTTTCATTTCATAGAAAACGTTTTTTTTTTCAAGCGCTGTTCTTACTTCTGACAAATAATATTATGCCAGACGAGGTTAACCCATTCTAGACATTTATGACGATACTTTTTCAAAGCGCATGTCCATCTTATCCACTGACTCTACTTACAATGAGGAAATGAAATTTTGAATTTGTCTTTTTTATAATTCAATAAAATACAAATACTCTTTATTGCAGAGCAATCTCAACAATAAATTACACAGTACAGTACATTTAAGACAATGAGTACAGACAAAAAACAGACAGTCTTATCGCTAATGAGCAATCTCTCCCATACAATAGAGACAATCTTATGGTAGCGGAAATCATAAATTTCAGCATAATGGTACGATAAAATACAAATACAAGTACATTAGGCAATTATCCGCTCCAAACTCCACTAAGTTTGATAACCACTTTTAGACGATGATTGAACACAATTTAATATCGTATTAAAGCCGGCGGCTTTACGCTTGACTCTCACTTGCCCTTTTTCTTTGTGTAATTTCAAAAGCAAGTAATTTGTTCTAATTACGGCATGTCCTTGACTTTTATAGACGTTTGCCGAACCCGAGGGAAAATCTCGGGCCTAACGTTGATGAATAATCTAGCGTGTATACAAAATGGGCTATAGGCCTGTGATAGGGTAATGCCACGCCACATTAGGTTTTAGCAGTCCCTTAGTGATCTGAGAAGGTTCGTCTCGAGCGTCTGCCCCTTTTACTAAAGGTAAAGCATTTAGAATGTTCTATGTTCATGACAACTTTTTTCATCATCATCATCATCATCATATCAGCCGAAAGACGTCCACTGCTGGACATAGGCCTCCCTCAAAGAGTGCCACAATGACCGGTCTTGCGCCACCCGCATCCAGCGGACTCCCGTGACCTTTACCAGGTCATCAGCACACACAACACACAACACAACAACAACAACGCACTTGCTATGCTAAATAACACAAAAGACGCTAACCATTAATCCAATTTTATTGGCATTGGATACGTGTTTAATTTCCCATTGGACCAATATAAAACAAATCAAAACGGGTTACAGTTTATCGAAGATATTTATACTAAGTCTCCACTTATTTTCCTTGCACTTGAGTACTGTAGCTGTCATTTAGCACCTTCCTACAATCAGCTAATGCATTGAGTTTATACATAATATGTATACTTATATGAAATGTATTCATTATGCCCCTTTTTCAAGGAAAAATACATCATCCGCATGATCTTATGAGATTCCATAGGGGCATCACAACAGCGTCAAATTTAAGGCAACGGAAGCCGACCTTCCTTAGGGATAAATAAGTATTTGCATACTGAAAACTTATTCATACTTCATGAGAACAGATCGAAAAGATTCCGAGGGATAAGGGACAGAGTATTTCCCATAACTGGGTCCAACTCTAACTAATCATCCCATTCAGATATTGACAACAAAAAGTTTCGTGATGATATGAATAATGGGATGTCGTTGTGCAAAGGCTTACATTTGCTAAAGAGTTATGGGAGGGGCCCCGATATGTGGCAGATGAGAAATGTGCTAGCGTATCACGCAACAAATCATGAACCATAAATAGCGGGAAACAAGGGTTTTGAGATTCATTATGCACCTGTTTGACAAAGGCTAAAATAGGATTTTTGATTGTGAAGAAAACCAACTTCATCGATAAAAAAACTGTTGTGTTCAAAAATTATTGGATTGTTTGCGTTACTTATATTACGATATTGAAAGGTAAATTCTATGGTCAGATGTAGACAACAAATAAAACATTATCACGCTCGCTTTTAATATTATAAACTTTTAAATTCGATACGAACAAGAAAATGAAGCCGGATACATGTATTAGTATTTTAATTATTCTATTATTTAATTTTAAAGTTTATTTATTTTTCGAAAATGTACCGTGTGAGGGAAGAATTGTGAAATAATTTCATACAATGTAACGCAAACACTTAATAAAATGTTAAAATCGAGGCACTAGACTACAAATACTTCACTTTACTTAGAACTTTACTACGGGAAAACTCACCTACTACAAGTAGCTAGGAAAACGATACAAGTAGACTTGATATATCATGTACTCACTACTCACTTCGCACACCTCTGGAGCGAAGAAAAGATTGATGATGTCCTGATGAAGCGAGAAATGTGTCAGAAATGTACGAGGGTATTCAATTTTAGCGCATGCAAAGGATGTGATGGAGTCGGAAATACATTCGAGATTGATGTAGTACAGTTGACGTCTAAAATATTTATACGTTTTTCGTCTTATTGCAACGCATTAAGGTGTAACAGTGTAATATAATTTTCAATGAGTTTCATTTTTCCATAAATAAATACCTATATTAGCAGCCAATTTCAACACTTGAAAATTACACAAAAGCACGCTTTATTGAAAAACCTGCGAAATGCGGGCAGATTGCCAACAGTTTTAATGGGACATAAATTATTCTGGTACAAGGTGTCTCGAGCCTGGCCGACATACAGGATGAGTGATGACACCAAGAAATTAGGCACTGCTTAAGTACTTGGTAGTGCTGCTGTGAGATTGCTTTATACATACCTCTTTTTCCCGCGACTTCACGTGCGTACTTGTTATTGCTTGGGAAATAATTGTGTATACATTACTGCAATTAATCCTTATCAGTTAAAAAAACTAACCAAACTGTGCGTGTCGGGCCACGCGCAATGTAGGGTTCCGTAGTTGTCCACCACATTACGTGGACTAAAAAGTTTGAAGATATTTTATTGTATTTTTGACAGAATTAACAACATTATCTAAGGTATCAATGGAAATTGTACGAAAGTTTGCTTTTGCAAAGTACATTCCTTAAGAGGGCGCCGAGCATATTTAGCAAAAACAGCCGTCACCTCTCAATCTGTGGAGGTCACGATTCTCTACAAAAATATATAAAATATATGTAATTATTATCACAAAGAGTGTGTTTACAATTTATCACTATTAGTAATCTATAATAAATTACACTTTAATAAATACAATACCGTAAAGTTGCACTAAAAATGAGAAGAACGCGTGTCGGCGTTTAGGCAAAATTGAAAAGAAAAATCTATTATTTCGTTTCAAAATCACACTCAAACAAATCTCAAAAGTATTCACTATAAGTAATCACTCTTTTCACATTTTTCCTCGCAAAGACCAATGAGAATTTCAAACGTAAATCTAAACTTTAGTGACTTTTCCATACATTTTCCCTGCCACCATACTTTCGAAAAATCGACAGATGGGCATTAGCCCTCGGTGAGAGCAGACGCATGCTCCTTTTTTCGCTTTGACAGCTCTGTTTTTGACATTTTGCCCGTATACGAATACAATATGTATACCACACACAAAGATTGTATTAATTGAAGTAGGGTAAATAAATATTGACGTGTGGCGTTTTAAGAACCTTTTAACATGGAATTTTTGGTATTAGCCTTTAATTTTTTAGAGAACATACAGTGTTTGGTCCCGAAAGTTTACTTATGCGTTCAAATTATAATGTTTTCCTTCCCGAAAACGCATTCTAGACGCTAAAAGGTTGCCGATGCGTTTCATTACAATGGAAATTAATTTCAATGAAAGGTCACCCTGACGGAACATCTTTATAACGTAATGACATTTGTCACTTACTTCAAATGAAAATTTGTGTACATTTTTCTTTCTTTATATTTCAATAATTTTACGTATCTAATATTGATATCGAACACCAAATACGCATACACACACGCCTCTCGACAGTTTGCCAACAACGCATACTTATCTACTGGCATTTTTTGGACATATCGCGCGTCGTCCCTATTAGCCTCGAGTACATCATGATGACGGGAAAGGTGGAGGATAGACGAGCTCGGCTCGCGGCATACCGCCAGCCAGGTGGATTGAAAAAATCTCCAAATTCGCCGGACTCCGAGAACACCAGGCGCTGCATGCAGCGCATCATCGGAACCACTGGCGAGCCATCTGCACTCTCCGCCAGAGACATAGCGGTCACGATCCTCAGCATTGAAGAACCCACTGATTGGATTGGAAGACTTATTGAAATTTGTGGGGATATTCACGCTTTCTCGTCAAATAGGAATACATTTAATGGCTAAATATATCTCAGATGTCGTGATATAACTTCAGGAATCGTGGATTAACAATCTGCAGTGTCACACAACAGAGAAAGTAATAAGCAGCAGAAGATTGTATTGTCGAATTTGTCGAAGCCGCATGGTCATACTAATTATAGAATGAAAATATAAATGTGTTTTTTTATCTTAGTTATATTATATCTCTAACGACGACGTATAATCTGAGTCTTATACAAAATATATGTATGTAGTCCTACTTATTTCTGCAGGTCTGTAAGTACGGTTTCTAATTTCTATTTGATTGTTTTTATGGTTTGAAATTATTTGGTTCACTGCTTTGATTTTGGATATACGGATATACGTACTTTAGTATATACATTGTAGTCTTTGGATATACGTAAGTACGTCACACCGGGTAGAGTCAGTCCGACCCAGGTCGGGCCTAGCTGAGTTTAGTGAACCAGCGACAAAACTCCCAGTAAGTAGCTCGATTCCACTCACAACTCAGATTCGGTAAAAGCCGCTCAACCAATCTCACTGGAGCGCAATCCCAATGTTCCCGCGTGCGCGTATCCCAGTGTTTAAACCTCCCGCGTGGTCGTGTCGGAGGTTTCCCCTGGATTTTCCCCAGGCCACTTTCCAACCGCGCACTCCTATCGATTTATTGGGCCCGACCTATAAGGCCACAATCAGGTTGAAAATACAAAAAACGTACGTCGCAACGTAGTAAATAATAGTAAGATTGCAATTTCAATTGCGTATATTATAAGTATTATAACTGGTACATTACATCATGTATGCAGCATGTACATGGATTTAGCTATACGCAACCATTGTCCAAGTAGTGTTAAAAGTTCAGTAAAATTTACTCCACTAATTATTCTATTCAATTATCGTTCTTATAAGAAGGAACATGAGAGCTAATTTGTCATAACATAACTATGGACTCGTACATTCAACCATGCACACGATAGCGCGTCCGGCCGGCCAAGTTCCAATTACAGATAGTGACAATGATTAACTAAATCCTACTTGATCATATTTGTCCTACGTATTTCATTATCATTAGGTTTTAAGAATACTTAACAAACTTATTTCAAAATACTGCCATTAATTTTCATTAAGTTTCATTACATAATATATATCGAAATAAAACAACCGCAACTTCGCTTAGAACTCGCATTGGGTACCTATAAAAGCCAATTTAGCTTAGTTGGTAGTGACCCTGCCTACGAAGCTGGAGATCCCGGGTTCGAATTCGTTCTTGGCTCTTGGATGTTTTCTATGTATTTATAAGTATCTATTTAAATCTGTATGTATAAAGTATGTATATTGTCGCTTAGTACCCATAGTAGTACAAGCTTTGCTTAGTTTGGGACTAGGTTGATTTGCGTAAGATTGTCCACAAATATGTATTTATTTATATATATATTTATATATTAATTCTGGCGCAAACCAAAACCAGGCAAAAAATAGCCAAATAATGCAATATTTTTTCTCACTTTGCGTTGTCTGTGTATTTAAGGACGCCATGGCATGGGAATGTCAAGTGTGAGATTGAACCTGCATGTAGGTTTTGATGTCTATTAGACGCCATACGGATATATGCGTCGTTAGCGTCGGACCAATGCGAAAGGTTAAGTAGGTATAAGTCGTGTAAAAAATGGGTTTGTGAGAAAGAAGGATTACACATTCTTAAGTTTTATTTATCATTTATTCAATCAAATATAATTTAACAACATAACAGCTTAAGCCATGGCATTGATACACTTAAATATAGGTATTTTAATCTATTTATATATGAATAATTAGAAGCGTTTTACTAAAATCAAATCCCAATTTTCAGAAATAAGGTTTTGGTTACAGATCAGAACTTGACTTTTATTTTTACATTTTTGTCATGCCTTAATAAATCATCAAATATTGTAAATCAAAACTTTGTATTCCTTACAGAAATTGACAGAGCATTGTCATTGTACAGTGACAAGTTATGACAATTTCGGTTTCTCTAAGGAGTTTTTAACTCTGATTAACTGGTGCCAATACACAACCGAAAATACCTATTAAAAAAAATGTAAGTCAATGACCCGGGCCAACAAAATGAAGTAGTGTGTGTGAAATACGTATGTGTGAGTTAATGGGGTAAATTATTTAAAAAAATTGAAATTTGACAGGCGCTGAGAATTTACCCTGCACGACGCAGTCTTAAGTCCAACTATTATACTCTTTAACTAGAAAATACCTACTTAGCTGTGATAATTTTCCTTTTAAATTCATTATATACACCACTATCATTTACTACCATGATTTTTTAAAAATGTTTTGTAACTCACCGTTTAGCTGGCGGCGGGAGGGACACTTGACCATAACAAAAATTATCACTATAAAGTTTAATATCGCGCCAATAGATTCTTAAATCAAAAAATGGTTTTAGAAACCGTAACAATTTTTTTTTAACAGCTATCCAACGTCACCTTACAAGATGTGGTTAGAAGGAAAAAAATGATTTTAGAGTGTACCTCCACTATACACGTAAAGTGGTGACGTGTAGTGGAGGTACTCTAAAAACATTTTTTTTGCAAGATATTATTCTACTGTTTTTGTCGGCGTCATTGATATGTATACCCATGCCAAATTACAGATTCTAGTAATAACGGCCACGGAGCCACGGACAGCACTGGCCGGCCCGTGCTCGGAACGGCCCGAACGCGGAACGTATAGCACATCGTTACACAAAAAAGCTCGGAAACGGAACGGCCCGATACGGGCCGGCCCGGCCACGGAACAGTCTACTGTGAATCATCCTTTACATAACATGAGTTTGATTGAATAAGTTCCTTGACATACATATTTGTGGGGATGATATATCGCATATTTATTTAGGAACGGATATACAAAAATAAACGGATTATATGGGAAAGGTATATATTTCGAACATGGATATTGACGACGACTAAACAATTATATCTCTATCTAAATAATTCTAGGAAAAAAATCCCTCTCTGTTACTGAAAACCCATTAACACATAAGCGTAACACATTCACTGCCAGGAACCCTAGCGGGCGCGCTGTAAACGCGTAGCCGAAAACATGCGTTTACGTACATGCGGGGGTATATATTTTATTAATTTATTTAACAAAAATAAAAAAATACAAATGTTACAGTTAAGGGGAGGTATCCCCAACGCAAATGACCCGCTCTAACACGCGTGAATTTACAATTAACCATCCCGCTCTCTACGCAAGCTCTGCGCGCAGTTTTGTAAATATTTAGCTGTATTGATTAAGCCAATCATTTTATCAAAGCAAACCCTGCGAATTTGTCCATAACTATTTACGATCTTTAATTGAGTACAAAAATTAAATGTTAAATATCAGTAATGTAGCCGTAGTATTGAAAATACATTCCAAAAAGAGGTAACTTCGCGATTTTTTTCTATCGAGTGAAATTCATCAGGTCATGTAACTGACTGCGATTTTGACTAGACAAGATCCTCATGTAGCACATATATTTTTTTTAGATTTTAAGACACTATATTCTATGTCTCAGATGGATTTTAAAAACTCAAAAGTGGTAATACACGGCCTTAAATGATATCCTCGCCAAACTTTTACGTTTGATGGCAAGAGGCGAGTATGTAAAGGTAATTCAGGCACAGAAATGGAAAAGGCGTCTCTAAACAATGCAAGCGGCAAATCATGTAACAGTTAGGGTGACAACGTTGGGCCCTGCAGAATATGGATCTGCCTGTCGCCATCTCGAAATTTGAGCCGGAAGTTTGGTATACCGGAAAAGGTGCAGCCAACCAATTTTTTCGTCGTATATTTAGTAGATCGTTGCTCCGGTAATCTAAAAGAGGTCCGATTGTTATGGTTTTTGATATGTTGTAAAGGACTATATAGGTGACCCAAAAATTTCGGCCCTTCAGCTCCATAACTTTGTCCGCCATCTTGGAAATAGTGTAATTTTTTTCAGTTTTTTGCTTGTACTGTCGTCAAGTAGCAAATTTTAACACTAGCTCTCCATAGACGGTGGTATAGTTGCGTTTGGAGCATTCACCGCAACTGTTCAAATGAAAAGGGGCAACTAGCAACAGTTTGCAATAACAATGTTTCGTGGTCAAAACTTTATATTGAAATATTCGTCGAATTTTTCGGGCCACCGCGAAAAGGAACAAACTGTTTCCCAAACCGCAACTTAACTTTTGTTATGAATCGGTAAGCGATGTAGAGGAACAAAGTTTGAGTTCCCGGTCTGACCACTGTTCCGGTTCTTTGATATTGACCGGATTGAATTGGAATTCCGTAACTTTTCGTCATGAATTGGTTATGAAAAGTCCGGCTCTGAACGGTCTTAATTTTTTTACCTTGACATCGAAGCAGTAAAAAGAAAAGGGTTCAAAAAACGACGAAGCGCTTCGAGAAAAGCGTGACATTTTGGCTAATCTTACGTAGGTACCTACGTAAAATCACCTGCTGGATTTGGTACTAAGCGTACTGGAGCGGGACAGAGACTGTGCTTAATAGGTATATTTACTTAATATTTCCCTTTCCTAGCTTCAAAGAAACGATTGGCAACGCAACTAAGTACTGAATAAAATCTGACTAAAAACAATTTAAATTACAGTGATACCAGTTCTGTTCTCTTGCAACGAAATTTTGCAATAGACAGGTATATTTCGTGACTGTTAAACGTAAAATGCTCAAACCTGCTTCAACCAGCTCGATTTTACACTATTTTATTTTACTTTTTTATTTATAATTTTCACATAATCAATTATATTTTTCCTGTTTATTGTACTTTTTAAATTAGTGTAAAAGCCTCAAACCCTTAAGTGCTGTTGCATGTCTCTTATTTGTACATAAAATACATAATTTGTACATATGTACATAAATGCAAATTGACATTATATGTTTCTTGTCATATAATGTCAATTTGCCGTTTTGATTATATTAGATTATAAATGAACCTCCAGGTCTTTGTACTAACGTTATTTAGTACACTACGTGTACAACATTTGTTACTTGTATATGCGACTGTTTGTGTTCTTAAATAAATTAAAAAAAAAAAAATTATGTGCTGTTGGTGTGTCAAATATATAAAAAAAAACAATATTTATGCTTACATGTACTTACGTAATAATCACGTTTACGATGCACACACGTCAAGCTAATTAGTCGTCCATTCATTTACCAATCTCACATGCTCTAAGCGATCCAGGAAACGTATCTACCAAATATAAATGTCATTAAGCCAAAGGACCCTTATCAGACGACGTTTCCGAAAGGGCTTAGGAGTCAGTCTAATGACCCGATTTCTGCCTCGTAAAAGACAACTATGTATCTCTTCAGTGCTCTTGCCTATATCTAAATTGCTTTGAATACCCATTTGGGATTTCACTGTGGGAATTACGTAAAAGTACGTGGGTTTGTTGGGGTAATTTCGTTAATATTGAATTAGTGAAGGATTATTTATTGAGTTGGATTAAATTTGGGCTTGTTTAGGTTCTCTGAGTTGTGATCCTACGTCACAAGTAGGTACAAACATATTGAGAAACTTGTAGCCGTTATGAAACTCCCGAAGAGTTCGAAACATGTCGCCCGAAGTGACAATTAATACGTGAGTTTTAACCGTTTAGTAAAATAACGTTATGAAACTGTTACGAATGTTATGAAACTTATTTTTTGTACATACTAAAATATTATCTTTAATGTTCCATGAGACTTATAATGCATGACTGTCATGCATGAAAGCGCACCCACCCAAAGCCCCATCCATACAATTGCGCATAGATTAGTATGAGATTCAAGATTCAAAGCGTTTATTGCCAGAACATAGTAAAAAAACAGATTCACTGAAAATTGCTAATACAGTTGGTCAATACGAAGAATAGAACATTATGTAAATAAAACGAGTGTAGAATATTTAACAAAACCTAACCTTAAAGGAATCGTAAGTAATTTGTGGCCCTTACATTATTTTAGTATTCGTTGTGTCAGCTTGAGATAATTACATCGTAGAGAGCACCAGTAACACAACATCTCGTACTTACACAGCAATTATTGGTGTTAGTATCTAGCAGTGGCGGCGCGTCAAAAATATTCTTAGTGGAGCCGGAAATACCTTGGCTTTTCCTATTCGTCATGAGCCGTAGCAAAAGAATTGGACTGGCTGAAAATTAGGCAAGTCGGTGGGAATCGAGTTGTATGGACGCTCCGCCACTGGTATCTAGTACAGTCACCATCAAAAGTCGCCACACATATGAAGACGTCAAAAGTCTTTATTACGAGTACAAGGGTATAAGAACTTTTGTAACCTCTTCGTATGCGTAGCTAATTTTGATGCTGGTGCACCGAGGTACCTAGGTTAGTGCCTCTACAATGCTGGCTATACAACATTGATGTTCCTATTTCGAATAGAAAATTATAAATAGAAGACATTTCGAAGAAATCAAGCAGTCGCCTTGAGGCGAGGTTATTCCTCTACCAGAGCTACGTCGCCACATATAGTTCTTAGATTGTTTTGGTGTTCCGAACATAATATTTTATATTAAGTAGGTATCTTCCCGTAAGGTTAAAGAATACCCAATCCTTACCACAACCTTATACTTTGTTGCTAACTAGGTAATTAAATCATCTATGATTGATGGAGTAAAATCGGGACTGACAGCCTGCTCCCAAGACACGATTATGGTTTTAATATAATGCGACATCTCGGTTGTTGTACAATGATAATATTTTAGCCCCTTTTTGTCCGGCCTTGGGCTAAGCCTTAAATTAATTTGGGAATCAAGTTTTCCCTTCGAGTTGATTCTGACAGCAACAGATTAACTTAAACCGAGTTCGACAGTTTGTTTTTCATATTTTTTTTGTGTAAAAAATCACTACCTACCTACCTAGTAGAGAAGGCTTAAATAAATTGGAAAGACCTTTTCTTATTAGGAATCAAACCTGCCGTCTTATTGGTTTTATCTTAACCATAATCGGTTGAGGATTGTAGTCTAATAATATACAATATTTGAATACCAAATTATATTTCAGGGGCGCAATATATTATACATTAGTACCTATATAAAGTTAAAGAGATTCATCACTGTTATTTTTAAAGCTGAGATTTCAGTAGGTACAGTCGAATGTATATAAATTTATGTATATTTGTATACGTATGTATTTATGTTAAAAGAACAGTGAATATACTTGAAAGCTAATGAACACTAGCTCGGCGTTTTCAAATTTGGGGAACGAAAGACCTTCGTTCTCGCTTTTGGGCCAAATAAAAATGCGAATAATTGAGTATAATATTTATGCATGAATAAGAAGTGAATAAACGAAAAGACTCAGTTCATAGCCATATTAACAAACACATTACGAGTATTGCACTCATCATCATCCTCCTAGCGTTATCCCAGTAGAGTTGCATCCTGAAGGACGCCTGGGGTCCGCTACCTAATCCCAAGATTTGGCGTAGGCACTAGTTTTTACGAAAGCGACTGCGATCTGACCTTCCAACCCCGAGGGGAAACTAGACCTTATTGAAATTAGGCTTTGTCAAATGTTAGTAGTAGTAACCACTCAAAGCGGTCACCCATCCAAGTCCTGACCGCTGCCCACGTTGCTTAACCTTAGATACCGCAAGCGGCACACAGGCGCCGCTGGGCCACGAGCGCTCCTTATTACGAGTATTGCACTAATGCGGCAAATGAAATTTATCTAGATGTTAACGAAGCCTCGAGTAGTAAGACGTTAACAAAACTATTTACAGCGTTAGATAAGGCTCTTGTTTATAGCGGAAGTGTTTAGCGACGCTCGTCTGTTTCGACGACACAGCCATTTGCATTTGCTAATGTTAACAGGGTGCAAATTGTTAAATAAAAACCTACTCAGGGTGATATTAATGCCGTTAACGTGAAAGGAGAGGTTCCTTCTCTAAATTAATGCAATTAGAACAGTCCAGGTTACAACAATTTTATGATGCCCCAAGCATGTTAAAAAGTTTATCGTCTGAGGAAAACTTTAAAAATGGAAATTGACGACCGCTTTAGCTTAGTTGGTAGTGACCCTGCCTACGAAGCTGGAGGTCCCGGGTTCGAATACCGGCCGGGGCATTTATTTGTGTGATGTGCACGAATATTTGTTCTTGGGTCTTGGATGTTTTCTATGTATTTAAGTATTTATTTATCTATATAAGTATGTATATCGTCGCTTAGTACCCATAGTACAGTTAGCATCAAAAGTATCTCGACTTAATGAAGATCTCATTATTATTATTATTTATATCTAACTTAACGATCATAATGTGTTCTTATATTTTTGACATCAATGCGAACTTATATTGTAATTTACATTAATGAAATAAATGAATCTGAATCTGAATCTGTCAAAAGTTCCTATTCCCTTGTAATAAAGTCTTTTAACGTTTTCATATGCCAAGCTACTTTTGATGCTGACTGTACAAGCTTTGCTTAGTTTAGTACTAGGTTGATTTAGTGTAAGATTGTCCACAAATATTTATTTAAATGATCCTTCGTACCATGTAATTCTGTAAATATTCAAGTCTGTCTAACGTATTCCTCTTTAATGGTGTCCTCTTTCATCGACAAACGTTGTATGGTTTCGTTTCAAAATAAACAGTTTTTCCAGAAACTGTTAAGTTTTGAAGCCACAGCTAAACGGTTATTGTGTACTCGTAGTTCTACCAGGAAAATAGCTTAGTTTAGGTAAGAAAAAATGTTTTCTTTGAAACGAAAATTTTGCGAAACCTAAAATATGAAACGTTTGTCTACAAAACGGTGGTATAATTTAAACTTTTTAAACCCTCTTTAATGGAATAGTGCACACCGCCTGTGTTCCAAAATAGTGTTTGCAGACAGCTCGCCGATATCTTGGGTTTATTTGATATAATCTAGCGCAACGTGGTTAGGACGTATCTCTGGCTGTTATCACGCCGCTTTGTTTCAAGCTGACCTTACTAGATATAAAAATCTGTTTTGTTGCACTAGGAGCACTGCAAGGCCAAATTATTTTGTTTGTTCTTTACACAATTTGGCCAATTTATTATGTTGAAAATATATGGATATTTTTGAAGTACTGTCCCAGTAGTTTCTTTTAAAATCTTAGTTTAAATAGTTTTAGTTTCAAAAAAAGGGTTAAGGATAAAATTACTTTCAACAATAAGCAGAAGATCTCTTAGATTTAGACCGTAGTATAAGTTTTTTCGAAACATTAACTAATTCGAACGCGTTTGCGTTTTGTCTCAAAATGTATGAAAACGCTCTCACCGAGTTTGAAATACGCGCGTTCATCGGTTAGCAACAAACGTTATACTCGCTGTTTTAGTTTCCACTAGTGACCACCAGAGGCGCTCTGCCGTCCTATATCTAAAACCGAACTAAGCTGCTTTTTAGCAGTTTTCGATAGTTTACATGGGCTAAAATAGGAAGAACAGCTCTGCCGTCCTATTTCTAAAACCAAACTAACCCACAAATTATAGTTTTGAGATATGAGCAAAAAACGTTAAAACCAAAATTTCTAGGAAATGTGTACATTTATTCCAGATTTCTTTTATATAAAAATTAAAACTAAATTTGTGCTTCCATTGTTGTTACACTACTTCGTAAAATAATGAATAGGTTTTTTTACAGAGAGTTTTTTGTGTTTTAGTGTTGCAAATAATTACTAAACTATCAACGATTTTACACTTAAAACACCGTTAAGTATACCTTAGCCGTTCTTTAACATCGCATAATAAACAAAACATAGCTAAATAACGGCTAAGTCAATTAACGAGTTTATAGTATTTGTTATTGGGAAAAGATTACACTGAAAAACTTTGAATAAGCACGTTATTGGACTATAACCGTTTTGTAGCTATGCAATAACTGCAAACATTCAAGCAAGCTGTATGCGTTCCTAATTTAAAAACACGTTAAATGATGAACCATTGCCTCTAACTGTGTTTAAGTCATGTAATCCTGCTGAAATTGTTTTAGTGTTTTTGGCAAAAACCTCGTTAGTTGTACTATTATACAAGTAAGTTTTTATAATAAATAAATAAAACAAAACTTTATACACTGTATCCACGTATAGTTAGTATTGCACTTTTGTATGTAAACGGATGGGACAAAAGAATGTCGGTGGGCGTAAACCATTGCACCTGAATGGCAGAGCAGGCTTACATACCGGCGCGACTTACAGAATTTTAATAATTTTATTTTTGGATTTACGTTACAGAGTAAGTGGGAAATAGTAAAAAAGCAAAGTCATGAAATATGCAGAAAATAACCATCCATTAAGAAAATTATTATCGTTAAAAGTAGCTGATCTAAATAGAACATAAGTGTCTGCACCGTACGAAAGACAGATGATGTTAACTGAACTTTGGCTGCCATGTAAAGCCATCCTATCAAATCAAATCAAATCATTTTATTTTCGGCTATGTACAGTCATTACCATTTGCGTGCTTTCTCAGATTTCTGGTACTAACTAGTTACCGTGGATACAGAGTTGCAGATGCATATTTATTTATTGTATTTGTTTACAGAAAAAATCCATCTTGGGAAAAATACTCATTAAACTTAATGTGAAATCTTTATTCAATAACTTACAAATTATTAATAATATTCGTACAGTTGGATATATACATTATAAAAAATGGTTTTAATCAATGCGCGGAAGGGCCGCGCCGTCGTTGAACCCGAGCCATCTGGCAGAGGGATCGGTGCCTCGTGCTGCGGATCCACGTAGGTACTGGTGGCACATATCACAGCGACGCTGATTTTTGCTCTAAGCCAGCCCAGTATTGTACTTAGAGAGCAATTTTAGAGTTCAGATATGGTTTCACTCATGTCTTTTAGAAAAACATTTGGGGTGCAACGACACCATCACCTGATATTACAAGTGGGGTGAAATTAGCATGTCGTATTTCGCAGGCAATAGAGTATTTTCTGTTTTTATCTTCGGCTGATTATGGAGAGATGTGACTGGACGTGAGAGGTAGGAAAGAGCGTCAGTGTCAATTAAAAACACGGATATCGAATAACGCCTTCCTCTGAGCAACCCATACGCCAAGGCAGAATATATTATGTCGCCTAGTGATTAGGCCTCCGGTTTTATAACAGAGCGCGTGATCAGTGTTGAATTGGCTGTTGCCGCAGCCATCGCATAATTGACAATATTTCATAATTTCCAAAAGTCTTAATTCGAAAACCATTTCGGTAAAAACGTGTGAAGTACACAAAAAACATTTTTTTAGATTTTTTTCTCCGTTAATTTTGGAAAAAATCGCAAATTACTGTAAACCGAAAGAAGACGTCATCTTCCTCGCTGTATTCAGGGAGACCTTAGTACAGAGTACAGACAATCGCTGCTCTGGAGTGGCTCTGGATTCTTGTTGGGAAGATGACCTCATATTTTACTTACGCCCTTTTGGAATGACCTACTTTTCAACGTGTTTTTTTTATATGAAATAATGAGTTAAATTGAAAAAGAAAAAATACGGGTGGCTTAAATTTTTACCTATTTCCTAACTAGTTCATAAAATAAAGTAGTTAAAAATATGAAATGTTGTCAATTATGACTGTGTCATGGAGTTTGTTATTCTGTTGTATCTTATAGATGGCGCATATATCTGAATTCTAGTTTTTTGCAGGAATAGTTTGACGACTTCGTTTTCATCTTGGATGCGATGGATCTTTCAATCGCTCTTTTCTTGTTAGTGGTGAATTTTGCTAGGATGGTTTGTAAAAGTTTGTCACTGAGGGTATATTTTTCTTTACGGCTTTGCGTGCATCTTTTAGAGGTATATTATAGTCGGATATGACAATTTGTTTCTTCTCTAATAAGAGTAATAAGGCATCCGTGAGAGCTGTGTAACGTTTCTTGGAATTTTAGTATTTTAAGTTAGTGGCGTGTGGGTCAAATTTTGCCTTTATGTGTATTTTATTACTACAAAGAGTGCTGGCAGAGAAGATCATGCGTAGTGCATGGTGTCAGTGGTTCAAAAAATTCATGGGAGTTTTTCAGGACTCGTAGTAAGAATAACCATTGGATTTTTTTTGGTTAGGGCTGTGTAATCCGCTTTTGGGGAGTTTTTGAAGATTTCTGAGATATTTTGCTACTGTGGAAAAGAATTTGATAAAATATTTTATATGAAATCTACTGAAGGAAACTTCACCAATGTAGATAGATAGATATCATTTATTGTATTGATCATACATTGTCAAGAACATTATCAAATTATAAATAACTTAGAATAAATTTACACAACAATTGCGAAAAATATATATGTAGCTTCCCAAAAAGCGAGATCCAGTCATATGCTTAGATTGGTGCCCCTGAAGATCTGGTAAGCTGTTTGCTTGTCTGTTTCGGATACAATGAGCAATGTTTTCTTAGCTTGCGGGAAGTATCCAAAGGATGGTCCTATACTGCTTATTTTATCCCACCAATTACGTAACTAGGTATACCTATAAATGATATATTTATTCAAGGTTGAAAGTTAATATCTGGGTAAGTACATAAAAATCTTCCTACGCCACTTCTAATGTAGACAATATCCTAAGTATAGTGCACAAAAAATGTATAGCGAGATATATTATAATACTTTCCTTCGGTGTTGAGACATTTTGAGACGAGAAATATGCATCCATCACACACTACACCACTAGACACAACCTCAAGCGCACGCGTCGCTCGGCTGACTGGCCCTATGAAGTAAAATCGGGAGGATAATATTTTGCGCCTAGCTACATTTTAGTGTAGCATTGCTGGTTATCCAGGTTTAAGTGTTGCATTCTTCTGTTTTTAATGTAATTTTTCATGGCTTAATCACAGTTACTAGGTTTTAGTGTTGTATTTTCAATAGGAATCACAAGCAAATACTTACAAATATAGGGCTAAGGGTATTTAGCCGTGTTTAAGCGTAGTAACTGTTTTCTTGTATAGTATTTGATAAAAAAGTATATGCATAAAAAAAGTTAAGAAAAACGTAAAAGGACTTTAACGGTGTTTTTGTCTAATAACCGTTTTTTAGCTATGAATCATGCCAGTGATTTATTCAATTAAACAACAGCTAAGGGCTTTTATATTGCTTATAGTGTAGTAATGTTGGTTAGCGACTTTATAGTATTGTAAAGTGTCAAATTATCATGCACTTAACGTGGTAGGTCGACTCCATATATTATCTCGGCAACTAAAAATGATAAAAATATGATTCCAAGACCATTCGGTAGAGCTGTTCTTTCTATTTTAGCCCATGTAAACTATCGAAAACTGCTAAAAAGCAGCTTAGTTCGGTTTTAGACATAGGACGGCAGAGCTCTACCGAATGGTCTTGGAATCATATTTTTATCATTTTTAGTTGCCAAGATATATGGAGTCGACCTACCACGTTAAGTGCATGATAATTTGACACTTTACAATACTATAAAGTCGCTAACCAACATTACTACACTATAAGCAATATAAAAGCCCTTAGCTGTTGTTTAATTGAATAAATCACTGGCATGATTCATAGCTAAAAAACGGTTATTAGACAAAAACACCGTTAAAGTCCTTTTACGTTTTTCTTACGCTTTACATTTTTGTGCACTATACTTAGGATATTGTCTACATTAGAAGTGGCGTAGGAAGATTTTTATGTACTTAACCAGATATTAACTTTCAACCTTGAATAAATATCATTTATAGGTATAGTTACGTAATTGGTGGGATAAAATAAGCAGTATAGGACCATCCTTTGGATACTTCCCGCAAGCTAAGAAAACATTGCTCATTGTATCCGAAACAGACAAGCAAACAGCTTACCAGATCTTCAGGGGCACCAATCTAAGCATTATGACTGGATCTCGCTTTTTGGGAAGCTACATTGGTGAAGTTTCCTTCAGAAGATTTCATAAAAAAATATTTTATCAAATTCTTTTCCACAGTAGAAAAATATCTCAGAAATCTCCAAAAACTCCCCTAAAGCGGATTACACAGCCCTAACCAAAAAAAATACAATGGTTATTCTTACTACGAGACTGAAAAACTCCCATGAATTTTTTGAACCACTGACACCATGCACTACGCATGATCTTCCTGCCAGCAATCTTTGTAGTAATAAAATACACATAAAGGCAAAACGCCTAGCATGCGCTCTCGTAGACGCCAAATGCGATTTATTTATGGTACCTAAGGAAACTACGAAAAGCTCGGCAGTGAAAGGGTCATGTCGTTTTCTCGTGTGTCGTAATAACGAATCACTCGCTTTTTAGGGTTCCGTACCCACAAGGTCAAAACGAAACCCTATTGCTGTCACTCACGCGTCCATCCGTCCGTCCGTCCGTCTGTGCGTCCGTCTGTCCGTCGTCTGTCACACAGCTTTACTGTCAAACGGTTTCAGCTACAGTCTTAAAATTTTCAGAGTATAAACATCTTGATGGCCCAAAGCTATAAAAATAGTCAAAACTTATTTTTAAATGTTTTAAGGGGTGCTAAAGGGGGCCCGAAAACAAACCAACTTAATTTAGCGATTGGTTCGGAGCCCAAGAAGGAGATGGCCAAGCGTCGGCAATTTCTAAAAATATTGCACTAATTTCTTTTAAACCAGGTCATCGCGATATCGACTTCCTTATTGTAGCATCATTCCCGCTCATAAAAAAACAAAACATCATCCAATTCATCATCCTTGATGTGAGGAGCCGTTTACGAAATTTATAATACAAAGCGGATCCCAGTGAACGTTAACCTTTACATATAAATCATGTTGAGGGAAATTTGACTCGTCCATGACTGAGTACGGGATCTTAGCGATTTTAGGAATATAGGTCAGATTTTCAATTTAAATACCTATACAATAACAATATAACGTGAGTAGCGTGACAATAGTAATATATGCATATGTTGTATATTTCAAGGCAATATATATTCCTAAACCTTTTGTGAGTTATGAATATGTTACCTATATGTACTCTGTCTTCGCGTGGAATCAATGTGGCTCTGAATTTCCCAAACTCATCTTAACTTTGGAATGGGAAGCACGATCTCCAAGTTAGTAAGACTTCAGACTATATTAATTAGGTCAAGGCAAAGTCAAATACCAAAACATTCAAATGGTAGGCGAAATACGTCTAGGCTGTAGGTTCTTAGGTATTTACCTACTTACTTATACAATATTTGGCTATAGCAAAATTAAGTAAATTAAACAAATGAATAATAAATTAAGTTATAATTATAGTCATTTGTATTGTACATTATCTGTTTGAAATAAAAAGTTTTGTCAGAAACAATTATGAAAATGGTTAATATTATATTACACAATGCAGTGAAAATAGTGCGTTATCGTATCCATTAAGTCGCTCTTTCAATTGTGAGGATTGGAACATAAGCGGTAACTGTAGGCGATTGCAGATTGGAGATGTCGTTGGACAATCGTTGGGGGTTTAGAGGGTAGTCTGGGCTTTCTGCCCTGGGTTCCAACACATCCACGCAATCCCCCTCCGTCCGGGCGGACGCCGGACGGTGCGTCTAAACATTCCCCCAATGCAAAAACCGGTCAAGTGCGAGTCCGACTTAACAGCGCGAAGTAGCAATGGGTACAGCCACATCTATCGGTGAATTTTGTAACTAATTTGAGTAACTGAATAATATAGTAGGTAGGTATGTTGATTTTCAAGGATAATTCTTTATCACATCAACCGATTTTAATAAAAAAAATATTTGATAGAAGGTATTTTCAACATAATCTTGTAAGATTAAATATAAAACAAAAATATACGCAAAGGCGATTAAATTACAAATTAACAATAGAAGAGTATTTTGATGATAAAAAAAGAAAATAAGTAGAGCTATGTCTATATTTTTCCTGTAAAATATAAAATCATATTAATGTTATGTAATAATTTGATTTTTTTTTCTCGGTAAACTTCGGAGATAATGGGGGAATGGTATTTTTTTTTACATTTTCCCTCGTAAATCGAAAATTACCCAACGAAAAAAAAAAGAAAAATTGTTTCAGAATGTACAAGTCAAGCCCTTTCATATGACACCCCACTTGGCATAGATGAACCCTCTAACGAACCCTCTCTGGTTGTTGACGATATTACATCCACTCGATGTTAACGAACGATGTAAACGTAACCTTGTTGCCGTTTATATAGGCACTAGCGACCCGCCCCGGCTTCACACGGGTACAAATTAATCACTCTTGAATCACCATCTATTACAAAAAACCGCATCAAAATCCGTTTGCGTAGTTTTAAAGATTTAAGCATACAACGGGACAGACAGCAGGAAGCGACTTTGTTTTATACTATGTAGCGATTTTTCTTGATAGATCTACATATTATAAAAGAAACCTGGGGGCCGATTTTTGAGTGTCGAACGCACGACTTTTCACTCGACATCTGTCAAAATATTATGATGTTTTGACAGATGTCGAGTGAGAAGTCGAGCGTTCGACACTCAAAAATCGGGCCCCCTGTTGTTCTAATTTCCAGTTGCAAAATGTAGCTAACATTTTATCCTTAAAAATCACACATTGCCCATGTGAACTTTCAACCCTCGCTTAAACCCTTTAGGGGATGAATTAAAAAAAAATGCCATAATCAATGTTTTTCAATATACATTAGGAGCTTGTGACCGAAGTTTGAAACTTCTAACTTCAAAAACGACATTTTTCTCATACAAAATTTCATCCCTTTTTTGAATCCCTTAGGGGATGATTTTTTATATAAACCCAATATCATTTATCTTGTTTTTTAATATGAAACCTCTGTACAAAGTTTCAAGTCCATAACTTTCCAAATGAACGATTTCCATACAACGGTTCAACCCCTGTTTCACCCCCTTAGGGGTTGAATTTCGAAAAATCCTTTCTTACTACACGTCTACGTACTTTAAAGAATATATGTTCCAAATTTCATGGTTATATCTTCAGCGGTTTAGGCTGTGCGCTGTCTGTCAATAGTTGTCTAAGTAATGCAAGAGTTTTATAATATGTATAGATTAGCTACATACGTACATAGGTAGGTGTACGTATGTAGTTAATATCTATATAAAAAATACAGTAAAAATGTGTCTACTATTTCATTCAAATCAGCTGTAAAATTTGGGACAGCCTATGTCTACTGTACCCGCTTAAAATTAATATAATTAATAACTGAACATTTAAGTTAATAAAATGGATATACCCATATAGATTAGTATTGTGATATTAGTTTTGTGTATTGAGATATTAGTAGACTCTTAATATAATTGGCGATGTAGATTATTGTTAGATAGAAAGTCTCCACTCCTCAGTAAAATCACAATGTATAATACAAATGAACACAGAAAACAGACAGAGCTAAACCACAAAATACAGAGTTACTATAACACATTTTTAAAGACATAAAACACTAAATAGGTATAATAACATAAGTATTACAAATAAGTATAAAAATTTAACTATGTGTGAGAAAACATCCTGCCAGTAAAATAACAGAAATACTCGAGATCCACAGGCAGCGAAATTACAATAAAAAATAAAGTAAGTTCTAATAAGGTTTTCTGATCAGAAAAAAATTACAAACCAGGTAGGGAAAGAGAAAAAATGTTATTCAAAGACTGGCATGATATTGTAACAGGTTTAAATGAAACCCTAAAAAGACTGTCGCTTTTACGGAGTTGCATGCCGCTCCAAATAATTAAATAACTCCGAGGGATTGAAGCCTCAACAAAAGCTAAATGTAAATTGGAATCTTCAACAATGTTACCGCCGTCATGGTCCCTCTTACCCGGCCTAAGAGAACAGCTCATTCAGATGAATATCGGTACAGTCGAAGTATAAGTACTCATAGGTATAGTACGTGTCATCCAAGAAAGCGCGCCCCTACACAGCCCAATCCAGCCCTCGATGGTAGTTTTTTTGACATTCATAGGTGCATGTAATATACTCGTACCTAATTTGAAGAATAGATGATTTTTTTAATCCGTACAATTAGGGATCGTCCTAATACAACGCTGATTTGTCGGTTCGGAGGCGGTACGATATGCGAAAACTGTCAAATGTCAGTGTCAACTCTCAGTCAACGCGGTACTACTTTTTACTGCGCCCCTACATTCAAATGAGTGCTTCCTGACTGGCGCAGATGGGCAGAAGCGGGACGATGCGAAGGCGGTACTGCTCCGGTTCTGCGCATGATATTAGATACTACTGCGCTAATGTAATACTGACAGTAATCCGTCAAGCGGGAATTTTTGCGACGTCAGTAAGTTTACGTCAAAGAAGAAAATGTCACATATCGATCCCGCCCCGCCAAGTCAGCAAGTCGCCTTACGCGATTATCGCGCGAGTAAGCGATGCGACCATAGTAAAATGTATGGTCGCATCGCTAAGGCGACTTCCTGATTTGTCGGTGCAGAGGCGGTACGATATGAGAAAACTGTCAAATGTCAGTGTCAACTGTCAGTCAACGCAGTACAACTTTTTACTGCGCCCCTACATTCAAATGAGTGCTTCCTGACTGGCTCAGGATGCGCAGGAGCGGGACGATGCGAAGGCGGTACTGCTCCGGTTCTGCGCATGATATTACTACTGCGCTAATGTAATACTGACAGTAATCCGTCAAGCGGGTCACGTTGCGACGTCAGTAAGTTTACGTCAAAGAAGAAAATGTCACATATCGATCCCGCCCCGCCAAGTCAGGAAGTCGCCTTACGCGATTATCGCGCGAGTAAGCGATGCGACCATAGTAAAATGTATGGTCGCATCGCTTACTCGTGCGATAATCGCGTAAATGTGGATCCCTTACGCAAAGAATAGTATGAGATTCGCTGTGGAGTGGCGCGTCGTTGTGGATGACACGTGTCGTATTATCTGTGACGGTCTCGTGATAGCGTGATAAACGACAAGATAAAACATCTGTCACTGTCTGATAATACTCGATAGAAAGTGACAGAGATGCCTTATCACGTCGTTCTCATGCTATCGTGCGACCATAATACGGGGTGACACTTCGGCACTTTGTCGTTTTCACCCGTTATAAATTTAGTATGAGGCACCGATATGATACCGGAATGGGGTCAAAGAGGGGTCTATGTTCCTGTGAGATCCTATAATTGGCTACCTGTTCGTATGTGTTAAAGTGTTCACGTGTCTTAAAAACTGTCGGTTCTTCATACAAATAATAAATAAATTATGGGAGACCGAGTCCGGATTATGTGGGCGCCTTCCTGGGCACATGGGACCTCCCCGGGCCGTTGCGTGTTCAGTTATACTTTTCTCGGATCTTGTGAGCCAATAATAAAATGCCCGATGGAAAAGATAGGTGTGTTTGGCTTTGTCTTAGTGTTTACTTAACTATGCGCTATAGGATTAGTCGAATATTAATAATAAATCAAATAGGATAATACATCTTACAAGCATCAGGAATCTAATGCTAATATGACTGTTCGATGTGTCTAGAACGGACATTAATGTCCCTGCCTGTGCAACAGTGTTACTACAGCAGTGCCTAATTATTTATTTATTTATCGTATGGCGTTTATTTCGAACCGTGAGATCTTCGAGAAGACAGTACGGTTGCCAGTTTATGTTGCACTTTTAGAACCACCCAGGGGTCACGTGTAGGGTAGCGGTGGGTACTTCCCCTACGGACGTGGTGCAACTTCAACCCCCCTTAGTCAAGTGAGTGGGCAACTTGACTATTAGAAGTTTTCAAGCCGCCCGAAGGCCTCCAACTTGGCTTAACGACTGCTGCCATAGACAGCAACCGGGATCAACGGCTTAACGTGCCTTCCAAAGCACGGGAGCGCTCAGTTAGTAACCACTCAAAGCTGTCGCCCATCCATGTACTGATCGCGGCCCACGTTGCTTAACTTTCAATAACGCTTGCGGCACGTCTACTAGGTACTACTAACCTAATAAACATGTCTTTAAACCAACACGGTGCAAAGGTGTGTTGAATGGTAAGGAAATATTTATACATTTCAAGATAGTGTTAAGGCTGTTATTTTTGGGTACAGTTCGTACTTAATTGCCTTGGTTCCTCCCGAGACGATAAAAAAATCTGATAATAATTGGACGTTTTTGTTTCGCATAATGAAACGCTCATAATTAATTTTTAGGAAATGATTAAATTTACTTTAACCATAAATGTCAGGTTGTATTATACCGGTACGGAGAAAATTAAAAAAATTAAATTGAAGCAAGGTTCTGCTGTTCTGTTTTCACTTCACTGTACTACACATGTTTATATACTATCACTTCACTTTTCCACTTTAATTCTCTTCCCAATTCACTCCAAAACTCACTTTGATACTTATTTTTATTAATTTTGTCCATCATGACGTACCTAAGTATTTTTACGGCTAGTAGCCCCTGATTAACGGTGCAGTTAAAAATACCCAGGAAAAGTATAATTTAAAAGTGGAACAATTTAAATAAGGTAATTACGTGAGACGCTGAGCTCTTTTTAAAACGGAAGGAGTTACACAACCTACGTTCCCGCTATTTATTAATTTAGTTATGAGATAGAGAAATGTTCTCTAGATTTTTTTAAATTTCATTTCTATCACGTTATTTGCTTAAATTAATGTTTGTTGCTTTTTCATTGTACAGTGTACACTGATATAATTATTATCTTTTGCTATTTACAGTACAGTTAAAAAAGCCTTGACATTTGACTCATGTTTAGAAATTTGTGAGCAACTTGTTGTCTCCGGGATAATGATGGATGAAAAATTATTCGAAAAATGGCGTTGCCACTGTAGGCGAGGGGTAAGTATTTTCAATGTGGAATCCCTTGCCGTCGCGTCAGCAGGGCAGTCATCCTTACACCTTAGGCGTCTTCCTGACTTGGCGGGGCGGGAACTTACTGATTTCGCAAAGATTCTCACTTGACAAAATACTGTCAGTATTGTTTGCGCAGTAGTAATATCATGCGCAGAAGCGGAGCAGTACCGCCTTCGCATCGTCCCGCTACCGCGCATCCCGCGCCAGTCAGGAAGCACTCATTTAAATGTAGGGGCGCAGTAAAAAATGGTACCGACTCGACTGACAGCTGACACTGACATTTGACACTTTTCTCATATCGTACTGCCTCCGCACCGACAAATCAGGAAGTCGCCTAAGAATATAAATGGCCGCGTATAGTACGGTTTCAGAGGAATTTCCTACACTGGACGGGTTGTGGAATGGGGAGCTCATTGCCGAGGTTGTACCGAGTATTATAGGGTTTCAAGAAAAGAGTGTATGTTTCATACTTTAAATGTACCAATTTTCTTGGACGAATCTCTCTTTAATGTTACACATACTCGTACATACGCCCTAGACCGTATCTCATTGGGAGACCAAAAAATTATGTAAGCTCTAAGTAAGGTCCTTAGGTACATAATTCTTTCACTTCAATCACATCTATTGTGTCTCATATAAAAACTCGTCTCTCGATCATTAATTTTATATCTAAAAAGATTCAAGTTGCAATTTAATTAAAAGGGAAATTTCTTCTTTGAAATCTTAGGAAGTTGAGAAGTTCTGCAAGACTTGAAGCACTGTCGTTAATTAGGCTACTAAGGATAAGTTATTTTGCTTTGTCCTAATTTACCATGCCCAGGTACTCTTACATGAAACGATATTAGAAATTATTTGGTGCCGATCTTAGCTGGTTCTCAGTAAAATTATTATGGGTTGTGGGTCTGGGAGTAAGTAACGGACAAAGTGCTGATTGCTTATTTATTTAATTGGACAAATTAACTGGTTAATTAACTAGTTGTCCCGAATTCCCGATGTGGACTGAGCTCCTTAACGAGGTTTTCCTAAGGGGTTACCGTAAGGGTCTCTTATGGATACGGGCATGTGAAACTACCGTAGTTGCAAGCTTCTATGTATAGGCTACAGCCACAGCAACCGCTTGTTTGTCACTGTAAAAAGAAAAATGGCACGTCCATAATGCAAACTGGCCTAATTTAAAGGAAAATGTTATGTCAGTGTCTCCAACTACTGTTTTCGTGTGTCCCATCCAACAACACTTGACACAATTCGCCACCCCCCGTCCAAACAAATTGCGCGACCGTAAGGCGGCCGTCATCGCAGCGGATCCGTTTAAACCAACAAAACTGTGCTCAAACAGAATAAATGAACTCATGTCGTCCTTCTCACATGCTGGAGTGTGTATTTTTCGCCAACTGCGCCCCAGTTTACTCTACTACATGTTTTCGTCAGTACGATGAGAATTTTTGAATTATTCAACTTAGCGAGTGTTCTGGCCGGTCTGAAGCGAGGAAATTATTACAGACAGCGCGCCCAGTGAATACAGTTACGGTTTCTTTGTAGTTAGAGCATGTGGAGCGGAATTTTAAATCCAACAATTCGCGCTCAGTGACAAAAGGACGGAAAATTTATACTCTGCAATAAAGAATCAGGTTTTTTCGGAACGGTTTTGTTGTAACACGTTGACTTCCTTTTCTCTGACAATTCTTGGTTAAACGTGTGTCAAAATGTCAAAGGTATGACATTGGCCAATAAAATAGCCTTATCGGATTTTCTAGTTGATTTACTGTTATTTCGAATCCTGTCGGCAATTCCTGCTATGCTAAAATCATGAGGGCTTGAAAGTGTGACCCGAAAGCAACGCAAAACAATAAATACACATACCCGTTAATTCTCATTACTTTTATCATTACTATGGTATGTTATCTTAGAATGCCTCACGTTCCAAAGATACAACTGTAAATTGTCAGCCTCTATGACTGGAGCATTTAGGGCTGTCGCAACTCTGCACTACATCAGTTGAAACGCACGCGATATCATAACACCACAATTATCGCGCTGTCACAGATCCCCGACCCTCGTCACACGCAACTGCGGCAGGATTAATCACGGATTAACTTAATCTCAACCAAATAAATCTGCTTTTGTTGTACATTCCACTGGCATGCTCATGTCAATTAGATTGACGGATTGTAAATTGAGTGTAATTCGGGGCATGATGTGGTATTTTTTGGTCCGAAAGTATTTACAGAAAATATGTTTTCGTTGAAAATTTAACTTATTATCATCATCATTGGCCTGTAACATCTATAAAAGATGATTTAAGGCGATATATCGATTGAAAGAGACACCCTTTGTTTTTCGCTCACGACGAAACGGGATGCAACCCTCTCCGAGAATGGCTTTTTAGACAAATCTCGTTAAATATCTGACTGTGTGCAGGTTTATTAAATTTCCTCTTGTCAGTACCTAGATGAGGTAAAATACCATCATATTAACTTAATCGTGTCTTTAAATAATACGTTGTTTTAGTAGGCTGAGGAAAAAAAGGAAAATATAGACTCGACTTTGGATTTATTTTCCATCGAGAAAATTTTAAGCATTTGTTTCGCTATTGTCAGTACTACAATCATATAGTCAAGAATCATATATCTGAAAATCAGCCCCTACTGTTTGCTAGTCTGGGCAGGACAGCGTTTCAAAGTCTCCAAATTTCTCAATGTAGCGTCTTAAGCAGCGTCCATTAAATTACGGCACTTGCGTACATGGCTAGTAAGGCCAATACGAGAGCGACAGCTACGTCCGTATAATATATGGCAAGTAAACTTATATATTAACTCAAAACAACAAAGTTACATAATATGTATAATAACCTAAACTAAAAATAAACTAAACTAAAAACTAAATTAATAGATTTATAGGTAAAAAATGGGCTTAAGCTCTGAGCTCGGCGGTAGGGTGCCCAGAAGGCTGGCCGCATTGCCGCGTTGAATAGTAATGCTGAGGCGCTGAGCAAGGTACGCACCAGCCTTCTGGTCACCCGTGGCGTCCACGAGACGCTTCGCAAGCTCTTTATAGATGCAGTGAGCAGCAGGTCCCCACGGCCCTAGAGTTTCCACCCCAAACGGCTCAAACATACAGCCACCGTCAATATATTAACTTATATATTTTTATTGGATAGACGTTCATATAATATAAATATATACCTTACTGACTTACTTTTATGTTAAAAATTAAAACCGTCTGATATATTGACTCTGAACTTCATATTGACGGTCTTATCTTCTCAGATAAATTATGTTTTACGATCATTTTGGCTGTTATTCCTGAGTATGGATACTTGGATAGGTATATCGACGATCTTGAGTTCTCATCTTTTAAAATTTTATCAGCTTATATTGAATAATTTATGGAACCTTTGTTTTTACAAAGGTATATAATTTATCGGTAAAAATAGCTTTCAAATGTATTATTACATTTATTAGTATAAGTCCCAATGCTGAGCACACGGGCCTCATGAGCTTTCAAGTTACGAACCTGTCGTTTTTAAATTTAGGCGACTTCCTGACTTGGCAGGGCGGGATCGATATGTCACATTTTCTTCTTTGACGTAAACTTACTGACGTCGCAAAGATTATCACTTGACAGAATACTGTCAGTATTACATTTGCGCAGTAGTAATATTATGCGCAGAAGCGGACCAGTACTGCCATCGCATCGCCCCGCTTCCGTGCAACCCGCGCCATTCAGGAAGCACTAATTTAAATGTAGGGGCGCAGTAAAAAGTAGTACTGAGTTGACTGACAGTTGACACTGACATTTGACAGTTTTCTCGTATCGTACCGCCTCCGCACCGACAAATCAAGAAGTCGCCTTAGGTACATCATAAAAATCTTAATGGGAAATATGGATGTTGTTGGGAATCGGATGCTTCTGCATAATTTATTGTACATTGTGTCGTAGTCGTAGCACGATATTACGCTTTATCGACCATCATCTTGAGCTATTGAACGCTGCAATCAAACCTCAAGATCTTGCCCCATTGACACGAGCTCATTGTTGAAGCCGACAATTTGACAAACTCCTAGTAGTTGCGATAACATTATATTGATTTGCTAACACAGTGCTGCAGATGTTTGAAGTTCAGAGCTCAAAGGTGGCACGCAAAGCATTCAACTGGACGTTGAATGCTTTGCGACTGATTGTTCGTCTAGTTTGATATTCGTAGATCGGAATTACCAATTTCAGTGTATTGCTGTTAAAGTTTGGATGAACCTCAACTTAGATTTTGTTACAGGAATTAGCAAGATGGGCACCACCATGTGTCCTTGGCTTAAGATTTTAAGCAATGTTGACGCACGGTGATTGTTTACAGTCACAGGTGACTCGTAACTTTGGTACCTAACAATAATTTAAGAATTTGAAATATTTTAAACTATGAATTACGTAATAATAGATTTTATCTAAAAATACTAATTGTTGTAGTAATAATTAACACGTACTTGTATTTGAAGTTTATATTACACGTACATTAGGTATTAGGGTGGTCCAAAAATAACTTTTTTTGAATTTGTTTTCTCCACAAGGTTCCCTTTAGTCCATTGCACTTCAAACCGTTCTCTGCCAATTTTGAGACAAATCGGATAATATTTAGAGGTCGCGACGTTTTTAACATTTTTTATGTTACACCTGGCCATAAAGCGGCAATTACCGCACGCTCCGCGCGCGGGAAATCCCACTTCCTGGCCAGGGGGTGACATAAAATTTTGTACTTAACACGGGCGGTAATAAAGAAAGCCTCAGATCGCATATTTATCGCCCTTGCCTTCGGCTCGGGCGTCAAATACCTGCGATCTGAGACGTTCTTTGTTTAACCGCCCTTGTTAAGTAATGTACTATTAAATATTCAGAGAAAACTCATTCTTCGTCGACAGTTTTATACGGAAATTATGAGTAAATTGAACATGAAGTGATATTAAATTATGCTAATCATTATTGTTATTTATTATTAAACTTCCTTATTTATCTCCCTATTTAATTTACGGAATGTTATAATTAGAAAGAAGTCACTATTTGCATCTTTCTATGTAAGTCGTTGGCTCAGGTGAGATATCGCTTTTGTTCCTTGCTTTTTGTTATAATTGTATTTTTAACAAGGCAGTATATATCTCTATCTGAGCAGTCACTGACAGGTTTAAATTTCGCACTTTAATCTGCACTTCAAGAAAAGTTGTTAATTTTACGGCCTCCCTGCCTACGCAGCCGATGTTTTTGGATTCACATTCTGATAAAGACAGATATCTATTTCTATTTTGTATGATAGGCACTAATATTCCTTCCTGGGCCAAGGTTGTATTGTATAAATTTATTTTTTTATTTTTTTAGACATATCTTTATGTATATATAACGTCATCTAGTGCCCACGACACAGTTTTAGCTTAGTTTGCAACTGAGTCGATTTATGTAAGATTATTCCGCCATATTTGTTTTATGGCTGTTGTTTTTCGATTTCACTATACTCTTTAAGCATTCATAAACACGGAAATGAAGTAGATGCATTTCTAAACTATTTTTTAAATATCCTAGCGTCCTATTATTTACGTGCGCCTATGCTGTCGATGTGTCAATAAGACTATGACTACCGAATAGCTACATTATTACGCCAATTGAAACAAAAAAAATCCTACCTAGACCTACACAAGCAGTTATAATAAATAAGATACAAAGTAACAGGAAAGATCGCATTTGAGATAGTTTAAAAAAATTACCAATGTAGGTGCTTGGCGAGTTCATATATATTTAACTTGCAAATTGACGCGACCTCTAAACGTTGCTCTAGAAAGCAAAATTTTGGTATATGTTCTCTTTGCTCATACAGGAACAGGATTACACTTGTGGAGCAAGAATAAAACGACATTTTTTTTCCCCCATACAATCTTGGACCACCCTATTAGGTATGTTCAAGTAAAATAATTTATGGATTTTGCCCGTCGCAGCGTTGGTGAACACACGTGCTCTTCGCGACGACGGGCTGAATCCACTACCGAACAATACCAGTTGCCTACTGTCATGGCATCGTTACCGAACAACGTCTTTGAACAAGTATTTTTTGGTGAAATCATAATTAATCTGATGGAAAGCCTTTTTTAAAGAGTGAAGTGAAGTGAAAATAATTTATCAATTAATACGTAAAGAAACTTAAAAATCTGTCAGCTGTTCAGCTGTTGGTATTAAATAGCAACCCCCAAAAAGACAGTCTTATATCTAAATTCTCCCAATATCATATACATCCGCTTTGCCCACAGCACAGCGACTTTCTTCGGCTGAGGTTGAATACAAAACACAACAAGAAGGAGCGTTTGGATCTTCCTACCTATAAGGAAGAGAATCGAGGACGTTGTGTCGCAAATGTTAGAATAAGGTACAGTGCCATATTGACGGCATACTTTTTGACCTTCTCTCGCACACTGGAAGTAGTATAAGAGTCATTCAAAGCTATCCGATGAAACACAGATGCCAGCTAATTCAGAGTTTCGTTTCTAACTCCTCTTGACCTAAGTTTGCCTTCATGCTACAAATGTTCCACGAACAGGTAGAAACTAGGTAACTATAAGAATTTTATTTTATTTTTAACTCCACTGAAACGAAACGGTCTTTACTCACTATCCCTTTTATTTCGCCCGAACAGAGGCCCCGCAATATCAACACCCGTTTTTGTAAATTCGCAACATTACACGGAACAATCTGGTAAATGTTCAGTTAAACTCCTGCCGCGGACATACCGCCAATTTCAACGAAAAACCCGCATTACGCTCCAAAACGTACCAGGAAATATTTTCCGAAGCCAGTAGTCTCGTGGGACCCCGGTTCACAGCATGTACACGACCCCGCATTTGTGCCACAGCTTTCTGCGTGCACTTTTATTTTATCCCTGCACTTTTTGCGAGGAAAGCTTTTAACTTTTATGGAGGCGCTCATACAGCATTTTGGCAGTGAATTTTGTCGGACGCTATTGTAGGTTGACGGTTATGGAACGCGCTACATTGTCATGTAGAATGGAATATGGTTGGGATGCAGCTAAGCGATTTATGAAACGTTATGCTCGGTAAGCAGTTGCACCAGTATTAGTGGTTATATCGTAGTTGTATGCTGGCCTGGTAGCTGGTTGAGTTAAGTAGATATTGCGAGATATTCTTTCAAATTTTGAAACTTATTTTTCTCAAAAATAATATGTAATGTTCTCATAACATCTGTGAAGATAGTATTCGAAAGTGGCTCATCCTGGACAGTTGCCAGAAGTGTCCAGGAAGTAACACCTACTGTCCAGGAAGTAAGTATGTAAATCCCATTACATATCATAATATTTGAATTTAGAACTAGAAAATAAAGTTGGCAGTTTTTGACATTTAAAAAAAATGTAGGTACCATGGAGGTTGACGTGTCCGTATTGCACGATGTGAATTGGCGGGAAATACAGTTCAATCATGTTTTTAACTATTTCGAGACTAATTTAGAAATTAACATGAATAGATTAAATGAAATTAAATACTAATAGTAAACATAAAATAAATACGATTCTATTTACGATTAATTAAATACGATTTTATAAATCTATTCTATTGGGGTTGTGGCATAATATCAGTGTCTTAACACAACATCTAGCTAAAAAAAGTTCACTTGTATTTTGACGGGATTGACTTCATTGATTTAATATATAAAGTAAGAAGTATAATTGATAAAAATGAGTTTATGTAGATGAATCAGATTGCAATACATACACAGATATCACTAGGTACTGAAAAAAATACTTCCATCCAAGTCTAAGGTGGTATTTGACCATTTATAAAAAGTTCATCAAGTGCAAAGCGGAACATGAAAGTACTAGTTGGTCAGAATGCAGGTACTATTAACCGTTATTCATACAATTTCTTTCATTTTTGAGAAAAGCACTATACAAGCTTCGACCGTCCAGGATGGCTTACTTACTGGTCTCTGCAGTAATGTACTATACTAGTTGCGCCTGACTGATGACGCATTTAAAGTGACCCTTGCAATTAATGTATGCTTTTGACAGCATTCAAAAGCAATGAAGGCATAAGTTCCGGCAGAGTAAATTAAAAATTTGTGTGTGTGTATGTGTGTGTACGGAATATCATTTGATATTTACCGTTAGCTTTTCGGTGAAGAAAATCATCACGGGGAAACCTGCATACATCCACGAAGAAATTCAAAGTTGTATGTGAAGTCCCCAACAACCCGCTCTGGGCCAGCGTGGGGACTACTGCCCAATCCCCCTCATCAATGAGAAGAGGCCTGTGCCCAGCAGTGGGACGTATATAGGCTGATGATGTATTGTGTATGTAATTCTAATGGTTTAATAGTACATTGTACGTATTGAGTTAAGTACGTTATTACTAACGATAATCTAATATAAGCTTTTATTGACTTGAGTTTTTAATACCCTTACCACCCGTGATACACACAATGTTAATAAACCAAAAAAATAAAAATAAAATGTTTTTCATCATATTTGTGAGGAAATAACATACATTATTAAATCGACAATAGATTCAACAAATTGTCAATGTCATCTTTTTCAATATCGTCTTCCATAGATATTTCTAATAACTGGATTTCGTTTTCAAACTTGACAAGCCGTACTCCAGATTGTCCCAATTTTCAAAATAAAATTTATTAAAATAGTTCCAATTCTTTCTGAAATAATTAGTAATATATAAATATTATACAGTTAGGTTAGGTTAGGTTAGTTAAGTAGGTACCTACCGTATATGGTTTATATAGGTACACTAAAACTGGTTTATAGCCACGTTTTGAAGTTGGAAATAAACTGTGGCCGGTTTTTAACCTCCTAGTCTCAAATGACGTACGTACGGACATAGTCTGTAATTGGTTCTATATTTTAAAACTAAATTCATAACTCCCTCGGGAGTTCTAAAATTCCATAACTCCCGCGGGAAGTAAATCGGCTACAACTGATCGGCGTGCAATAATACCCTTTGCGACCAAGTGTGATATAAATTATGCAAATTGAAATATTGTTGCAGTCTTTTCGTTAATTGTAGAAATTAATAATTTACAAAATTCGCGATGATGCACACTCCCAACAATGCAATTTAAAAGCGCTCGCGAAAAAGCCGAAATAGAAGAAACCATTTTTTTAATAAAGTTAATGTGTAGTATAAAATAAATTTCTATTCTTACCCTTACGTCCGAAATTTTACTCGAGGTTTGGGAAAAATAACATCGTTACTTGCTTAGCTTGCAAATTCAACACGGTACTGGGTTTCTACCTTTTCTTTATTGCACATCGTTGTTAAGCTCGTGTAGGGAATTACAGTTTTCCGTATACGATCTATTACATAGAATTCAGCCCTTTTTACCCCCCACGAAACGGAGAAGTTACGAAAAAGTTAACAAAAATATACGTACAGTCAACCATTTTAATTTCCGGGCCACTTTGTACCTTGTCACAGTGAAAATCAATATCAAAACCGCTAGATCTCATATTTAAGTCACTGTGACAAGGTGCAAAGTGGCCCAGCAATCAAATTGGTTGACCGTGCCTACATGTAAAAATTGCTATGGCGCAAAATTAAACAATATTTATATTTTCCCATGATTATTTATGACTTTTATTAAACTTTTTGCATCACGAGTGTGTTTTTTACGTCTTCCGAGTGATTTCCGCACCCTGAGCAAAAGAGCAAAATTATGAGGACACTATCTGAAATTGTTATTCACACAGAAGAGCGTGGAAGGTTTTTATGGCTGTGATCCGAACAGTTTCGACGAAATTGCCGTGTTTTCTAAGATGTCAATAACAATAAAGGTAGGTGTTTTGTATCTACACCCATATGGGTGTAGATCAAATAAGTTGTGACAGGTTTTAGCTACCTTTAATAACAAAATCCAATTTGTTCTGGAAGTAGGCCTTAAGGTGTTATGAATTCATATCATATAGGTATACCGTGTGTTACCGGCAAGCAGGCGTTTCTTTAAGTTGGGTCAAATTCTTTAAGTTTAATTTAAACGTAGTTTCTTAACCTAACCATGCACTTAATTTTATTATGAAACCAAAATTTCGACTTCACTTAATTTCTGACAAAATTTAAATTGCCAGCAATGTACAGCAAAGTAAATTGACAATTCGGTACAAAATAAATGACAATCCTTAATGTTCTATTTACTACGACGTTAATACATGGAAATAATTGCTAATGGAACATATTATTATCAGTTTCAATAAATGCCCGCTTGCCGGTAACGCACTGTATATTAGTTAGTTTAGAATTTTAATTGCTCTACAATTACAATACACTGTCTTTATTTCCGACAAGAACAAATAATATTTCAGTAAACATTAATTATATTATAGGTATGTAAAATCTTAATTGTCCTCTATTATCTATGTTAAGAGGAGGGGTAGGGCAATTAGCTCTCTCCATACAAACTTTGTGCAGGATTTTCTTCGTTTGTGATTGCATTAAAGTTATGATTATTGGTTTCTAGATGCTTATTTTTCTGTTAGCTATTTCGTGATGTATTTTTTTTCATTGATATTATTTTTAATTTTTTTGATTTTTCATGTTTTTGAGATATTTGAAAATTTTCACATCACTTTCTTCGCATATCTAATATTTACATCCAAAAAAAATATTGCATTCGTTAGTGCCAAAACCTACGAATAAAACGTGCACAGAGTTTGTATGGAGAATGCCTTGCCCACCCCTGCGCCTTAAAATAAGTTGGCAATCCCAAGGCTGTTGGTATATATATCACATAATCGCTTTGCAATAGTTTGCTCTTTCACTCGATGATTCCCGGATAGCCGTTGAATGATTGTGTTTGCACCGCTCCGTTCGCGTCGATGGATTCAGTTTGCTATTTGGATTGGCCATTCCAGATTTTCCAGGACCCCTTTTATTTTTCCAAACGCTTGTATAGATTTGTTTCTATAACATAATATTAGTTCAAACGATATGGCGATCCATGGCATTGCATTTTTAATAACAGCAAATGTGCACATGACTCTAGTCAAGACTATTAGGTACGCCCTTCCTACAAAGCCTAGTTAGCGAAATTGTATTATTTTATTTTATTAAGTAAACTTTTTTTTTAGTTAATGAATTTGTCTAGTTAGTTGCTAGGTGTCTATCGATGCAGGATGTCGATTATTGATGAAAATTAGTAAGCTATAATTGTTAGTGAGATACAAAAGCTTGAACACATAGTTTTAGAAAATCTATGATCCGGTGATACGACGCGTAAATCGGACTCGTCCAGATAAAAGTTCCCATCATTCATGCCGATGTGGGCGTCTGCCACCGCCAGCATCCGATTATGTGCCGTATTGTTTATGAACGGTTAGTTATTATTTATATCTTTCCTATGTTTACCAATATCGTCGATGTTATGAATAATAACATGGGGAAATCTGTACTTTTTCTGAAGGATATCTCGTCACATGAAATAACATTTTTCTGAGTAAATCAAACTTGAAAAAGTGTAATATAATACTTTTATCTATTTTGCTTTTAATACAGCTTGGGTACGGTTACACGTATAATTTAGCTGCCATACCAAGTGGTCTATTATGCTTTTATTTATCGCGCGATAAACATATAATCGTAAACCTCTACCTACTAGGATAACAGCGAGGTCCTGACACGCTTTGATAGAGAAAAATAGCTTTATTGCAATTCCTATAACTGATAATTCTGTCTCTATCACTGACCAAGCATTTTTTTCATGGTCGGGTTGTGCTTATACGCACATGCGCACTTTCATAAGCAATACATTGGAGATGCAAACCCGTCAAAGGTACAATGTTCATTTTATATGAATGTTCTTTCTCTTACCCCAGATCGCTCGGTGGCGCATCTATTAGGTAACTATTTTTTTCCTTCGAAAATAAGAAGTGGAGAATGCTGAACTTTGCTACCTATAGCACTTACTAATGTAATGGCATGGCCCATCGTTAAAAAAAAACCGGCCAAGTGCGTGTCGGGTCACGCGCAAGGTAGGGTTCAAAATTTTTTTTTCAAGATTTTATTCTACCGTTTTGTCGGCGTCATTGAGATGTATGCACACATTCAGATATTAATCGAGATTTGTCTAAAAAAGTCATTCCCGAAGAGTGTTGTATCCCGTTTTGCCGTGCACAAAAGACATAGGTAAGCGTGTCTCTTTCACGGGGGGCGTAGTTTACCGAATCGATATATCCCCTTAAAATCATGTCATCCGTCATCTTTCAAATCGGAGATCCGGGCACATAAAAGAACAATACAATACAATACGAATACTCTTTATTGCACACCTCAAAAGATCACAATAAAATAAATAAATAATAAATAAATATTTGTGGACAATCTTACACAAATCAACCTAGTCCCAAACTAAGCAAAGCTTGTACTATGGGTACTAAGCGACGATATACATACTTATATAGATAAATACATACTTAAATACATAGAAACCATCCAAGACCCAAGAACAAATATTCGTGCTCATCACACAAATAAATGACCCGGCCGGGATTCGAACCCGGGACCTCCAGCTTCGTAGGCAGGGTCACTACCAACTAAGCTAAAGCGGTCGTCAAACACACACAGTACAGGAACAATCCAATCCTATTGTTTATTTTGTTTCGCCAGGAGAGGACAGGTTACACTTTCAGCGGCCAGGACCCGAAAGTCGGCATCTCCCTTCGTAGACAATTTTCGCTACAAAGCGGAAAAACATGGTATCGGCTACGAGTGTAGCGTATAGGACTCGTCGGCAATGAATGTTTTAAGTGATAACCCGTTCGAGGCGAATGATCGCTACGTAGCAGCGTTTTCCCGCATTGTAGCGGAAATCGCACGTGGTGGCCTTGAATGTGTTAAGTAGGTACGAGTATGTGTGAGCGCAACGCATTTATAACCTGAAACATTCCTGACCAGCGGGGTAATCACGTAACGATATGTACTACCGTTGGTACGTATTTAATCTCAGTTTTAGTATGGGATTTGACATTTAGATCTATCGTACTAACGGTCGAAAACGTTACGTGATTACCGCGCTGTACAAAAGTTTTCGAGAATGAAGTTTCGTTATTATCAGTGAATGCTATTTGTATTTCTGTAGACAGTTACTTTTCATTCTAGCGTCAAACTGAAAAAATATACATACAGCCTTCATTTTTAGGGTTCCGTAGTAAACAAGGAACCCTTATAGTTTCGCCATGTCCGTCCGTCCGTCCGTCCGTCCGACCCCCGTTTTTCTCAGTAACCGTTAATACTAGAAAGCTGTAATTTGGCATGAGTATACATATCAATGACGCCGAAAAAACGGTAGTATAAAATCTTAAAAAAAAATTTTTTTTAGGGTACCTCCCGTACATGCAATCGTGTGGGGTATCGTTGGATAGGTCTTTTAAAAATATTATAAGGTTTCTAAAAGCATTTTTGATTAAAGAATTGGTTAGCGTGATATTAAGCTTTGAAGTGAAATTTTTTGTTATGGTCAAGTGTCCCCCCCCCCCCCCCCCCCCCCCCAGTTAAACGGTGGCTACTAGGCATGTGAAAAAAATCATGGTAGTAGTATATACGATGAATTTAAAATGAAAACCATCACAGCTTATCGTACAATTTCCATTGATGCCTTAGATAATGTTGTTAATTCTGACAAAAACATAGTAAATATAAGTTTGCGAACTTTTTAGTCCACATAATGTAACGGGTGGACGACTACGGAACCCTACCTTGCGCGTGGCCCGACACGCACTTGGCCGGTTTTTAACTCTTTTATGACCTCAATTCGTTATTATTATGTAATACTTTTTTTTAATGAAGCTCAAGTAAATAAAAACTCATCCATTGGCATATTTTCGCATCACTAAATATAATTGATACGTAAATGACATCCGGGCGGGCAAAAACTTTCTCTCATAACTACTGATGTAGCAGCATCTGTCGTAGACAGTTGACAGCTCGATTATTCGATACGTCGGGATGGTTTTGGACGATATGATTATTCTGAATAAGACGGAAGTTATTCCCGTGTCTCTCTCTCCCTCTCATTGCGTCGTGCCCTGCACGTCGCTCCTGTGTGAAATAAATTTAAAATTAATGAAGTGCGAATAAAGTCAGTGCTTCTGTTCGGTGTGTAATTATTTGGAATTAGCCCTGCATAGAAACATCATAATTTTTGGTCCTTCGAACCGGATCTGAACTTTTATAGTTTTTAAGATATGATATTGTTTATTTATCTGACATTGTTATTATAATTGGTATTATTGTGTATTTATTTATGACTTTTATTAATTTTTAATATTTATAAATAACAATAAATTAAAAAAAAATTACAAATTCGGCCAAGTGCGTGTCGGATCACTCACAACGAGTGTTCCATACCGACACCTACTAGTCCACATTTCAAAACACTATTTAATACCTTGAATCAAAAAAAGGTCGTATCTTCATAGGGATGTCACGGCACTTACGTCCTTTTGTTTAGCCAAGACAGTTTTTCAGTTATAACTCAAAAACCCTTAATCCCATCTTGTTCAAACCAATTTTCGTTGAAAGTATTTATTATTGTACACCACCTCATTTTTTTTAGAATTTTAATCTTCGTAGTGTGGAAATTAGAGGGGGGGGGGGGACACTATCAATATTATTATAATTTTTTTTATCATTTTAAAGGCCTGTCCACAAATAACCCACACAAGTAATTGCATTGAAAAAAAAAAATGTTCATCCCCCGGTTACGTATGTCTGGGGTGCCCCCCCTAAAATATTTTTTTCCTGATTTCACATCACTTTTATGTAGCGGTCAATAGAATACATCTTCCTACCAAATTTCATAATTTTACTACTTATAGTCTCCGAGTAAATCACCTGTGACATACGGACAGACATGACGAAACTATAAGGGTTAGCCATTCTGGCTACGGAACCCTAAAAATGACATATAAATTTTCATTTAATTATTAATAAACTAAACTAGTTACCTATGGACCTATAGTCCACCAGTTTAATGTATTGCTCGTCTAGGGAAGGGCATTTTAGTCACAAGAGCCCTTTTCCCGCATACCTACCACTCGTGTTATTTACTCATCTCTTTGTCAACAATAAGGATGGTACGAACGGAATACACAATGAAATGAGCCCTCATGTATTGATATCGTAACAATTGCGTACAGTGTCGAACTGAAACGATTTGCTTTCCTGTTTATAGATTACTTAACGCTTTAAATGTACCTTGGAAGATCACATTTTCATTACAGACACTGACGATTAGAGTCACTGAGTTTTATTTCTCCACTACCCAAAAGTAGATCTCTGCGATGGCTGCATGGGTCTCCATGTTTCTCCATGTTTCTTTGTCTTTCTTTTGTAATATTGCTATTTTACAGAGATGTGCAAAATACCTTAAAAAAAGTATTTAAATACAAAATCCAAATAGTTTTTCAAATTTACTATTTCAAATGCAAAATACAAAATGCTTTTACTTTTTGTATTTTAAATACCAAATACAAAATACGTATTTTCAAAATACTTTATTCAAATAAAATACCTTTAATTTAGATGATATTTGTGTTCTTTATTTTTTTTTTATTTATGATTTTAACATTGTAATTGCTCAAAAAGAGCATCCGATCCGACATGTTGCGTCTTGTGAGAACGAATGATCATGCCACCCTATGGAAATACTCTTTCCACATGTGCGGAACTGGGTAGACAAGTGTTAAACTTTAGGAATACCCTTTTATTATCAAGGAACTGCTGATTATTATATCTCAACAGTAGACCACTACCTAAATCCAATACTTTCTTTTTGATAAATAATAAAATAATTTTAACGGTGTCGAAAAAGAAAGACCGGTAATCCAAGTATTTTAAAATCAACCTCGTCTCGTTCCAAAGATAACGTCCATATTGTTTTGTCACTCGCAAGGATGCAGCACTTGCAGGGCCTCAAGTGGCTAATCCTTGACGAATGACACATTTACATGAAAAGTTGAGTGGTAATGTTGGCGAAACTTAGCAGTAAAGTATTTTGCATTTTACAAATACAAAATACACCTCGAAAAGTATTTCAAATAAAATACAAAATGGTTTTCTTAAAAAGGTATTTAAATACAAAATATAAAATACCTATTTTGCATTTTGTATTTGTATTTGAAATACAAGTATTTCAAATAAATCGCATCTCTGCTATTTTATTATTTGAGGTGTGCAATAAAGAGTATTTGTATTGTATTGTTAGATCCTTACGTTCGACGGAATAGGAAATGATGACACAAAATTTCGAACCATTTGTACAGTCAAGGGCATAAATATGTATATATTTTTGGACCTTATTTTAATGGAGTAAGTTGAAAAAGTGTATACATATTGGTGCCCTTGACTGTACCAGTATGGCGATCCTTCAGGGGTCTAAGTACGTAATAACGAAAAGGAATTTTCATATCATAGCGCGGTACGAACTGGCGGCGGAATCGCGTCGGCGTTAATCGAACGTGTCGGTTGAATTCCGAAAATCGAACGATTTGTACCACAAAAATTCTTGTATTTTCCGACAGTCGATAAATATTAAGTAGGCGGTAGCGTAATGCCATGTACTTCTCCGGTGTGGCTTACAGACCGCTATACCATGTCGGTACAGTACACGTCGATAAAAAAAAAATGTACCAGGCTAATTTTTGCACAGCTTATCATCGTAGAGTTCACGAAAATCACCATGCCAGACTTTTCCGACGGGTCCACATGGTCGCCATACCGCAAAGGAGTAATTTTTACTTATTTTGCTAAACGATGTGTAGCAATAAGGCATTATGATTTTTGTAAAGTATATGATACAATGTGACCGTTATTATTTTTGCCATACTTCTAGTTGGGGGAAAAAGCGGTGTCATACTTGAAATTGAAAAACTGGGTTTCTCGGCACGTTATAAAAAAATATCCCATTACTGTAACCATGGCCAAAAAAGCGTCTGCCCACACCGGCGCGATGGGTTGACGCTTCTTTTCCTGTAAGTGGATACCAATCTGTTAGCGTTTTGTTCCACCTGCCATTACTCTGCCTGGCAAATGTCCTGTCCGACTCCACTTGAGTTCTTAATGACTTCTCCGGCATCACAAATTATGAGTAAAATAGTAATTAATAATCCAATATACAATAGGAAACTATAACTGTTGCTCTCAGACTTGTTTCGCATATTAAAATTAAAAATTATTTTACCGTATAACGTAGGTACTAGCTTTTACCCGCGACTTCCTTCGTGTGAACGCCGAATATGACGCCGGTAGCTGCCACCTCATAGAATTTCACCTCACTTTCACCTTGTCAAATTTTCCATGTTTCCATATCATCATCATCAGCCTATATATACGTCCCACTGCTGGGCACAGGTCTCCTCTCATAGATGAGAGGTATTGGATTGCATTGGATTGGATTTGGGATTGTTTCCATATACTCAGATTTTAATAGACACCACTTACAATCGTACATGTTATCTTCACAGTGACCCTCCACCCTTCAATGTGAAACTTATGCTGTAAAATAGGAAAATTTCGTTGCTCTTGTAAGTCCACCGAAGAGTTTGCACACATAAATTAAGCAGTCATCACAAGACAAATATTCTGGACACTCGCCCAGCTCAAGACATTCATCTTAGTGTTGGGAACTGACGGCGACGACACGACACGTGGAGCCACGAACCGGCAGTGTAATATTTTGTGACTGGGCAATTTAGGTGAAGGAAATATCGTTGTTAAGGGTCCTTATAAGGTAAAAAATGCTCATTTATTTAACCCATTTTCCGTTTAATTGATAAGTTTCTTGACATTTTATCAATGTTACTATCTAGAGCAGGACTATTGCGACCTAATCACATACATTTAAAATGTATTTCTTGCATTTTTCATTGAGATATTTTGTTTCAAACATCACTCCAAATCGACCATTTTCGAGCTCAAAACTGCTTTTTCCCGTTTAAATTCTACTACACACAAAAAAATCAAAAAAAGGCAATGTTACTATCTACAGCTTTAATAAAACCATCGTATCCTATAATCACTTTATTGGTATTATCAATACTTTTGTCAAAATTTGAAATCAAAAAAATTTAAATCTTGTAAGGCCTCCTCCTAAAATACTCCTTGAGGGATGACTTTAATATTATGTTGTTGTAGATGTCGATTTTTATCTTTCATTTAATAAGAAATATTTATTCGGGACAAAAACAACTAACAAATAACAAAGCAAAAATAAACAAAAACAGGAATCTCAGCATAATGCGGGCAAATGCCAGCGCTGGTCTTCCGATGGAACCGTCATTTGATGTGATTGGTTATGAAATTTATATTTAATTTATACAACATGAATATTTCTTGGCGATTTATTTTATTCAGTGGTTAGTTTTATTTTGTTCTGTTGTAGCTATGAAAAAAATATACCGAAATATAATTATTAGAGATATCAACCACTTATCATGCTTCAAAATAAAAGTCGATTAGGTATATATCGGCTTTAAATCACAAATGGGTCACTTTTCATAGAAAATGAAGACGGTGACAGGCAGACAGACCAAGTCGGTAGTCGGTATCATAAGGGTTCCTATATTCCGTCTTCGGTACGGAACTTTAAAAAACAATCTTGTGCAATTCTTATTGCGTGAATAGGTCGAAATATTTTTGCGTTGTTATTTTAATTTACTATACGGAAGTTTCAACGATGAATCGATAAAAACATAGTAGGTGTTAATTAAGCCCATTAGGCTGGGTTAGTGTTGGTTTTATGATAATCGTGAAAGACAGTTTTTATTTAAATATATGCTCCAACATCAGTAAAACCAGATTGCCACATCCATCCCGTCTTATATAAGAATTTGATGAAACATCTATAAATCCGGCAGCGCAGTAAGAAGACATCCAATTTTCTCTAAAGCTAGAGTCCACAGGAGATCTTTGTCGTGATGAATAGAATGTTCGGAAGACAAATCTTTTTCGAGAGTTATTCAACACTGCTTTCTTACTTACTAATGGAATTGCATTCTTGTAGATACGCTTTTTGACCATAAAATGTATTCATAAAAATAACTACATTTACAGTTGACATAATATACACCTACACCAAACATTTTTCAACACAAAATTTAAATCGTTGAAATAATTCGCATTTCTTGTTATGCAATTAATCAAAACCCTCCAAACATTAATTGTTGTTTAGAAGGTTTTGATTACTCAAGATTTAGTTGAATATTCACTCTAAAATAAATTTTATCAAAAGAGGAATAACGTACAAAATGTTCTGTTAACCACTGAACTAATCGAATGTGGTATAAGGCATACATGAAGTTAATTGAAAACCCCCGACTATCGTTTTAGCCTATTAGATGACATGTGATACGCGCGTAATAAACGTGAACGGAACATACAACTAAGTTTCCACACCTATAGGCTGCCTAAGGAACCCTAATTACGGCCTGGTGCTGACTGTCAAATGAACGCTAGAACGGGTTGTTAGATGGTTTCGTGAACGCATATTTTACTCGTAGCATTTTGCCACGCCCAACGTTACGACTGAGATCTAGTTTATTAAAAATTATGTATTGCAAGATATTTATTTATACAAGAGAGAAGTCATTAAAAGTAACAATAGAGACACAATAGAGATTCTTTTAAATTAACATTAATGTAATTTATAATGAAGGCTTGATTGTGAAATAAATGAAATCTAATCTAGTGGAGTTGGACAGGACATATTGCCAGGCAGAATAATGGCAGGTGGAACAAAACGCTAACAGATTGGTGTCCACTTACATGCAAAAGAAGCGTCGGTCCACTGACGCTATGGGTTGACGACATCAAAAAAGTCCGCGGGTCACTTCTGGATGAGACTAGTAAAGGTATTGGGTCGCGTACTAGAAGAGAGACCTATCCTCAGCAGTCATCACTCGATGACAGGAAAATGATGATGATAATTACTGTCTCACAGTTTTCATTAATCGTTGTAGATTTGCAATAGTTTTGGTAATGTCATAGGCCATGTTCACTCGCATGCGTAAGCGATACATTAGATTATAAACTAAACATGTGATTAGATGAAGCGCGCGCTTATAATATAATGCATGGAAATTCAACGCTTTTAAGAGGCCTTACAAGTTTAATTTTTTTTGGTTTCAAATTTTGACAAAAGTATTGATAATACCAATAAAGTGATTATAGGATATTATGATTTTATTAAAGTTTTAGATAGTAACATTGCCCTTTTTAGGGTTCCGTAGTAAACAAGGAACCCTTATAGTTTCGCCATGTCCGTCCGTCCGTCCGTCCGTCCGTCCGTCCGTCCGTCCGACCCCCGTTTTTCTCAGTAACCGTTAGTACTAGAAAGCTGTAATTTGGCATGAGTATACATATCAATGACGCCGACAAAACGGTAGAATAAAATCTTATAAAAAAAATTTTTTTAGGGTACCTCCCGGTACATGTAAAGTGGTGGTGCAATTTTTTTTCTGCCAAACCCCATCGTGTGGGGTATCGTTGGATAGCTCTTTTAAAAATATTATTAGGTTTCTCAAAGCATTTTTTGATTAAAGAATTGGTTAGCGTGATATTAAGCTTTGAAGTGATATTTTTAGCTATGGTCAAGTGTCCCCCCCCCCCCCCTGCCAGCTAAACGGTGGCTACTAGGCATGTGAAAAAAATCATGGTAGTAGTAAATACGATGAATTTAAAAGGAAAACTATCACAGCTAAGTAGACATTACTAGTTAACGAGTAATAGTCGAACTTCAGAAATGTACTTTGCAAAAGCAAACTTTCGTACAATTTCCATTGATACCTTAGATAATGTTGTTAATTCTGTCAAAAACATAGTAAATATAAGTTTGCGAACTTTTTAGTCCATATAATGTAACGGGTAGACGACTACGGAACCCTACCTTGCACGTGGCTCGACACGCACTTGGCCGGTTTTTTATTTTATTGTGTGTAGCAGAATTTAAGCGGAAAATGATCGATCGGAGTGACGTTTGAAACAAAATATCTTAGTGAAAAATGCAAGAAATACATTTAAAATTTATGTCATTAGGTCGCAATAGTCCTGTTCTAGATAGTAACATTGATAAAATGTCAAGAAACTTGTCAATTTAGCATAAAAGGGGCTAAATAGATGAGCATTTTTTATTTACTTTATAAGGACCCTTAACAAGCGCGCGCGTCGTTCCGCGCAGCATTATCGCCTGTGTTGACGCGGCCGTGTAATAATGGTAAACAAATTATAAATTGAAATTGTTACCTAGGCTGGAGATATATTTTTGACTAACGATCGAGGTATCGATGTCAGGGCTTTAGATAGACTTCAAAGAAAGGTCACGATAAATGTCAAGTTCTGTGCCATTTTAGTCCGTAGAGAGCAATTAATAGTTTAAATTTTAAATAACTTTCTAATTTTGTTCTGTTAAAATTTAACAGAACAAAATTTAATATTACCTAGTTAATTGTTTTTTTCGTTTTTATTTATAACTAGCTTTTGTCCCAAACCTCTGTAAGCGTAAACTAAAGATACTCTGGCGGCGCGGTGGTGTATAATAATAGTACATTACTTAACAAGGGCGATAAAACAAAGAATGTCTCAGATCGCAGGTATTTGACCCCCGAACCGAAGGCAAGGGCGATAAATATGCGATCTGAGGCTCTCTTTATTACCGCCCGTGTTAAGTACAAAATTTTATGTCACCCCCTGGCCAGGGAGTGGCATTTCCCGCGCGCGGAGCGTGCGGTAATTGCCGTTTTATGGCCAGGTGTGACATAAAGACTATTTGTATTGTATTGTATTGTAGGTACGGCTATCAAATTTAAATTTTACTATAAAATTAGATAGTATCCAGGAGATGAGAGAAGGAGAGGAGAGGAAATGAGAGCAGTAATCAGGGAAGTATTTACTATCGCGCTCCCATTGTAACTTCTGGAAGAGATCGCTCTTCAGCGGTAAGTACTGTGTTGTTCTACTTCTCTCTCCGTTTCTTTGTTTTTCTTTTGTAAGTGTTGCTTTATTATGTGAGGTGTGCAATAATAGTTATTTATGATACTAAAAGTGTGGAAAGTAGGCTTTTTCCCAACGAATGTCGGTGATCTTAAAACAGGAACGAAGTGAGTGTTTTAAGCCGACAAGTGTTGCGAAAAAGCCTATATTTCAACATGAGTATCATACAACATTATAAATAAATAATATACGTAGCTTTTTATTAGCAATTCATGCTTCAATAAACGCTTCACCTCTTCAAGCCTGGCGGCAGCAGCCCCACGCGTCGGCACGTGGGGCTGCTGCGCGCGGAGTGCGGAAAAGTGCCACTTTCTATGTATAAGTTTAGTCTCATAAAAAACACTTTCTGAGCAAATGCATTGTAAAAAGTATTTGTATTGTATTGTAACTTACACCCTTCTTGTCACTCCCTTAAGAGATAATATCAGAGGCTGTCAAATAATATTCATACCAGGTTTAGAGGTTTATAAATACATATTTTGATAAATAAATATTTGTGAACAATCTTGCACAAATAGACTGTCCCAAACTAAGCAAAGCTTGTACTGTAGATACTAAGCGACTATATAGATACCTATATAGATAAATAAATAGGTACTTAAATACATAGAAAATATCCAAAGTCAAAACTCAAACTCAAAATATTCTTTATTAAAATAGGCCTAGCAACAAGCACTTTTAAATCGTCGGTTTTATATCACATAGTTTGAATCGAATTATTCAGAACAATTTATTGATTCAATTATAATTAAAAATTATGGACATTGGAATAGCTAGCGTGTGCGGCACCTACAGAAAAATAATTCTGATGAAACTTTGCATATGAAGATTAAGCGGGATTTCTCCGTCGATGTGTACCGGTGTCACCATAGGACAGTGACATCCGAACCGCTCCCACCTCCCGCGTCCACTTTAATATAAGATTAGAATGAACAATTTAATTAAATAACTCTTTAAAAAACACAACCGCAAACTTTCAGGATAATTTTTCAGCTCGTTTCATAAGTTCTGTAGAATTACTGACTAAAAAGAGACAAACGAGGTCTAAAATTTCAAACTTTAGACAGAGGCTTTTTACAGGCGGCCATCAAACGCAGTTGCGAATTAACTCCAGCTTTAACAAAGTTAGTTCAATATTCACTGAACACCCTGCTCGCTAACATTAAACAGTGAAGCAGGTCTATTTTGATCCGTCACTTCCGATTCTAATTTCCACGTGTTTCGCTTACACTCAAGCCGAGATAAAACATTAGACCTTATGATGTTAAAGTCTGATTAGGACGTTGAAGAGACGATCTGAATTGTAGCCCAGATCTGCCTAGCAGGGTGGCAGAGGATGTCTCAGTGGATATTACGACAGTTGGAATGGTAAATTAAAAACCGGTCAAGTGCGTGTCAGACTTCGCACATTTAGGGTTCCGAACCAATCGGAAAATTAAGCTTAAAATTAGCTGTATCAGGAACACCCATTAAAACATTAAAAAATAAGTTTTGACTATTTGTATGGCTTTGGGCCACCAATATGCTTTACACTATGAATTTTTTAAGACTGTATTGGAGCTACAGTCTTAAAAATTTCACAGTGTTTAGCTGTAAAACCTGTGTGACAGACGACAGACGGACGGACGGAGGGACGCGTGAGTGACAGCAAAAGGGTCCGGAACCCTAAAAATGGAAATAATTATTTCCAGTATGTACAAAAAACAAATGAGAAAAATCAAACGCTATCCATTTTAATAACAACGGGCAACGGGATACAGAAAAAATATTTGGCTTACTGAAACAGCAACAAAGAATGTTTCATCACCTTACAGTGAGATAGTGGTATGTATACAAAACATAATTCCGAGAGCAATTACTGGTATAAAGGAAATAAAGGCGTTAGTTAGCAACTAAAATGGCAAACAGAATTAGCTAAATTCGAAGCACGGACTGGACAGCGCAGCAGAAAATTCAATTAGGGTGATTAGTTTCGCCCTGCAACTTTATTTTGTAGTGAAAGCATCTGCATTCTTTTCATAAGCGAATTCGTACCTTATCTCCAAAGAGTAAGACATTGATTAGATAAGTGTTACATCGAGATGAAAATGCCAATCACGTGTTGCTTAACTTTCGGCTTCTACCTGAATTTATTTGGGATAATGCTTGGGAGGAAATAAGCTGCAGTCCTATCGGGATCTTCGGATTGTTTTTCTACAATTCTGCCGGCATTTGTTTTGCATATCACGTACCTGGCATCCGATTAGTAATAAATTGCGGACTACGAAGTACATTTTTATTTACAAAATGGAATTTTTACGTGACCAACCTCGTAAATAAAATAAATAGCAGATTAACAAAATGCGAAATTAGTTTTAGGTACCGAAAAAGCGAGCATGCGAATATTCCAGTCGTAATTCCAACTTTATTAGGTGTTTTTGGGTGAATTTTCAACACCGTCGCATTTACGAGGCGTTGTGCAACTTGTGCATTTTAAATTGAACTGTACGTTAGTATGTAAACAACACATTCGTTTATTGTCGTTAAGTATTTATTTTACTATTGGTTTTCTGCTTTTGTTTTTCGAGTAACTACAGATCTAATCTTGTTTGTGTCTCCTACACCTACAGTTGTGCACAGATTGTAAAATGCTTTTTTTCACGATGTATGTGTAATATTTCCTAAAACAAATTCCCTGCCATCAACAACCGATAATGTCTATTTACAATACGAAAGGACGGAAGGTTTACTAGGTAATATTGTTGGAACTACTGTGGGCATACCGGAAACTGAAAACTAAGTTCGTTCGTTTCATCTCTTTCTGGCGCTATTTCTGATTGAACCGACAGAGATATAGATGTTTGATGAAACATCTATATCTCTGTCAATGTCAAAACGTACATATATATATATATATATATATATATATATATATATATATATATATATATATATATATATATGAAATAAAATGCGTACCTACCTGAATGACGGGTACGTGTATATGAATATGAAATCCTGAATGTCACTTTTACTATATAAACGAAAAACCTTTACCTTCTCTGAGGCACCAAGCAAAAAAATTAAGCTTTAGTTTTTTATTTATGTCAATGATAAAAAATAAAAATAAACAATATTTTAACTTAATACCTACTAACTTAAGATTCATTAAGGTTTATAAGACTAATTAAAAAGTAGTGATTAATTAATATATAGAAATTGAATATCGGAAAAAAGCTATGATTTGGTTCAGACTCAAAATGCTGATTTTTCAATAGTGACCGACCAGAGTTCGTCATTAGGTCGGCGGCATTTATCCACGCCGTAGCCTCGACAGTAATATGAAGATGATATAAAATGAACTGTCTGTAAGAAGACCGCAATCGCACTTTTACAAGTCAATATCTACTAGCGTTTCTCGAAAAAGACTGTTGAGAAGAAACGCCGAAAGAAACTCGACAGTTAGTATTTTTTTCCCCAAAAATATGCTTATTACAACGATAATACTTAATCTCCTTAAGACAAATAAACAGAGTATCAATTAATCAAAAATATATAAATATAGAGCCCTGAGCTTATTGTAAATATCAATAAAAAAATTGATGTTAATTAAGATTCTTATGCCTGGTTTTCTCGTACCTACGCGATTACTTTTTCTTATTATTATGGTTTAAACTTAATAGTGGTTTTACTACTATACCTACTTAACTTTTACTTATAGTTGATTACGTAATGTCAAATCTACGCTAGATAGATCTAATTGTCATCTTTATTAGGTATCGAAAAAACTATGAAAAATAACATTTTGATATACCTTAGGCGACTTCCTGACTTGGCGGGGCGGGATCGATATGTGACATTTTCTTCTTTGACGTAAACTTACTGACGTCGCAAAGATTCTCACTTGACATAATACTGTCAGTATTACGTTTGCGCAGTAGTAATATCATGCGCAGAAGCGTAGCAGTACCGCCTTCACATCGTCCCGCTACCGCGCATCCCGCGCCAGTCAGGAAGCACTCATTTAAATGTAGGGGCGTAGTAAAAAATGGTATCGCGTCAACAGACAGCTGACACTGACGTTTGACACTTTTCTCATATCGTACTGCCTCCGCACCGACAAATCAGGAAGTCGCCTTACGCACGGTATGTAGTCAGCTGCAGAGAAACCTGACCCCCCCGTGCATACAAATTTATATGCAGGCGGGGTACCTTTTCTCTGCAGCTGACTGTACCTTAATACCCGTCTAGTGGTGTGTCAACACAATTTTTATTTTTAAAATCTAAATAATAAGCTACTTGTTAAAAATATGTTAATATATACTAAATTCTCAAAATCATTGTTAAACTGCAAATCTAGCCTAAAAAAATAGTTCAAACATAGGTACGTGACAAAATAAAAATCAAATATCAATTTGAAAAGGATTCCGTCCTTCCAACGCGATCTAATTTGGAAGGCACCATTATTCCTCAACGCCGGTACAGAGTCACGTTCATTGCCACTCGAACGGGTAAGCTTTCACTTATCGCTGTTTTGGAATCGAATCGCTATCGAAAATTGTTGTTTTATGTCAAGAAACGCGTTCCGCTGGCACTTTGTTGCTCGAGATTGCAACAGTTCTGTTAAATTCCGTTGGAATTTATTACCGTTGGATCCGTAAATCGACGTTGTTTTAATGACAAAGGTTCAAAACATTGCTTTAAAATTTTAAGTTTATATTACGAATTCCCTTTTACACATAACTAAGAAGTGTTTGCCTATTAGAGAGGTGCAATGAAACGAATAAAAATTTAGGTATCCAGAATAAACTGTACCGTCCAGAAAATTCAGGCCATAATACACGTATATGAAAATGATTAAAGGAAAAAAAATTAAATATCTAGAATTGAAATTATTATAAAAATAGGCAATAAGTCAAATACGACGGCCCGACGGGCAATGAAACATGCATTGAGTTGAAAATTAAATATTTTCTTCCAGAACTCTCGATCATATTTTTCCCAATCGTAACTTTGAAAGCTCATTGCAATTGCAAAGCTAGCGAATATGGTAATAACTCTCTCTGGCTGTCTCTATCGACGTTTCAAACACTCGGGTTTGAAACACGTGAAGATTATTCAATGGTAATAAATTTTGGTTGATTTATTATCAAAACGGCTAGAACTTAATTCCTTTCATAATGCCAGGATTGCCAGGTGGCCATATCCGCAGTAGATTTTTATTTAGGTACCTACCTAGTATTAGGTACAAGATTTCGATATAAATGTTCGATCACACCGGATTCAGTTTAACTGCCCCTGATAATTTGATGATATACATGTCACAACAATGTCCATTAAATATTTTTATTTTTTTAATTAGATATATCCGCCTTGCGGGGGTCTACCCGCGCTGCGCCTTCCGGTCCGTGGTGGCCACTCGAGAACCTTTCGGCCCCAACGGCCATCGGTTCTACGTGCAATCAATAATATGTGCCCCGCCCACTGCCAATTAAGTTTAGCGATTCGAAAGGCTATATCGGTTATTTTGGTTCTGCTAAGGATGGCCTCATTTCTGATGCGATGACGCAGAGAAACTCCCAGCATAGCCCTCTCTATTGCCCTCTGAGTTACTTTGAGCCTTCTTATGATGACCTGGTAAAGGTCGCGGGAGTCCACTGGATGCGGGTCGCGCAGGAACGGTCATTGTGGCACTCTTTGGGGGAGGCCTATGTCCAGCAGCAGACGTCTTTTGGCTGATATGATGATGATGATGAACAAGATCGAAATCGCCTAATAACTTAAGATCAAAAACGCCAGTTAAGAAAAAAGAGGCCTAAAACCCTCCTACCGTGTACGTGGCCAGACGTGGGCCAACTCTACTGTCACGCATGCAATAGAGTATTCAAGAGCAAGTTTGGCCTAGCCAGCCATATCAGAGCTCACAATAGGGAAAAATATCTGGGCGGCCGAGCTTTGCTCGGCGTTTTCCCGGGCATAAGAACTAGCTAGATCGATTGCTCGTCCCCGAAAACCCCTACATGCCAAATTTCATCAAAATCGTTAGAGCCGTTTCTGAGATCCCCGAAATAAATAAATATACAAGAATTGCTCGTTTAAAGATATAAGATAAATATACAAGAATTGCTCGTTTAAAGATATAAGATAAGATACATAGTTTGTCAGGGTTGCCGTCATCGAAATCGATGAGCAGGACGATATAATATTGTTTTTTGCCTCTTACAAGAATGTTTGCCAGAATATTAAAGTACATACTTGGCATACAACTCCAAGATAAGGTACAGACGTTGCGGCAAACAAGTGTCAGGAACTGGGAAATCTTGTCACACAATGTTCTCAACTTGCAAAATAACCCGAACATGGGCCTGCAATCTTATATATGCGTTTAATAAAATATGCTTTACAACAATATTAACTTTATATCTTAAGATACAAGAGTTATAATGCTACGGCATAGGGAGTATTCCAACTGTAAACCTGTATTAGCCAGATCGGTAATTGGCTTAGAAATATTATAAGTAACTTTCATGGACTCTTGTTTTAAAATGAGTTTTGCGGTGGAATTGTATTTTGGTATTTAGAATCGCACTGTTGTCTGAAAAGTTTTGTGGCGAGAGGTCCTTTAGTGTGGAGTTAACAATGAAAATGATGATATTTTCTGTTACTTTTGCAAATTAATTTACTTTACAAACTCGACTCAAAATTCGCGTCGCTCTTAGTCACCATTAGCTGGTACGTTGGAAGGTAGGTAAATTACATGATTATTACAAAAATTACGATTAGTATTGTAACACTGTATCATTTTTTTCCACATTATATTTCAAATTAGAGCTATTTGGGAATAATCCGCACCGCTGATATTAATGATGATGAGTTCCTGTTATCCCTCATTAGAGACATAGGGCTCGCAGAAGAGTTCTTCACTTGTCCAGGTCTTGCGCAGCTTCTTCCAGGTCTTCCCAGCTGAAGCCACTTGAGCCAGCCTTTTTTTTTAACTGAGCGCCTCCATGGGGTTCGAGGACGCCCCGGCCAACTTGAAATTAATGAAAAAAGAAATACTTCCATTTTAGGTGAATAGGCACCCTATTATACATATACACGGTTGCCTCGATAATTACATGTATACTGTAGTCAATATACTATTATTTTGTACATTAAGGGTCAAAATTGGCAGACTACTTTCCAGTGTGAATGTACCAGTCTCGCCCATGTCAAACTAAAGCTTTCTATTAGCCGGCAATTTTAAGATTAATTTATCCCTAAGCATCATAATTCCAAAATTTTAAGGTTCCTCGAAATGTGAAGTACATTCTATAATCTAATTGCTTCAGCATAAAGTGGTAGCTGGAATTAAAAAATCAGAATAAAATTAAATATAAATCTTTTCAACCAAATTGCTTTTCGGAATTACTTGCCCCCAGACAGACATTGACAAAACTATAAACGTTTGTTGACTCCAGAATCCTAAACAACAGTGGCCAATCTTCAAAGGCCATAGATCAAACGTTTATTTATGCCCGGATTCATATTTTTGCCCCCGGGTTAAATATCACATAAACTTGCGCCACGACGCATGCATTGTTTGAAATGTTGTTTTTCTATGCAAAAATATATTCCAACTCGGAAATTGAAGCCGGTAAATAAATTCGGTTCAAAGCGTAGGAAGCCCGCGTGAAAACAGCGGATCAAAATTCAGGATGATTTTGGACGTGAACGGAAAATTTGTTGGGGTTCAGTGAACTGAATATACCGCTCATACTAAGCGCAGCGCAAACGCTAGATTCCCGGATCGGGTTCTTAGATGTGGTTGTGCGATGGCGGGGTAACTGCATAACTTTATAACGAGTGTTAGGACATGAACTGAAATGTCTGAACGCTCGTTTGAAAGTTATAATTACCTTAAAAAAACGGTCAACCGCAGAATTAAGTTGGTTTTATTAGGAAAAATAAAGCAATTTGTTAAACCTGATATATTATTAATATTTGTTGGTAAAATATACGTTTAAACATTATCACCAAATTTCAAGTTCATACGTCAATGGGAAATTAAAAACATCTTCGGGATAAAATTTGTTGACAGACGACGGACGGACGGACGCGAGCAAGACTTGTTGAAATGAGCGCGGTCTCGCCAATAAACTGCTTCGTCAGTTTGGCGAGAAATTTAAATTGTTAATAATTATTGTGTACCTTTTTTGAAAATAAATGAAAAAAAAAAAACAGTAATAGGGTTCCCTTGGGAGCCTTCTGGTTCTGGACGGAACCCTAAACAATGACAGGTCGGTGATTCCAACGACGATTCAACCGCCGTCATTCCGCTTTCTTAAATATTGAACAAATTTTCGAAAGTACCTCAGGCCCAGTAGCAAACCGAAAATGGTTGGTAAATTATACGTGATAACTGTAAATAGTAGGTAACTTATATGGGACAAACCACCATTATTGGGCTTCAATCGTTTTACTAATAAAAATATATGGTAAATTTTCGAACAAACACCATTCCTGGGTTTTAATCGTTTTACAAATACGCGGATATTTTATTTGGATTTATCCTAAGAATATATATTCTAAAAATATATCATTTATAAATAAATATTAGGGGCTTATTTCTTTATACATCTTAGGACAGATGCAGATTTCCAAAGAAATATTCCTGCTTATCACACAAATATTTGCTCTCACCGAGATTAAAATCTCGGACCGTCAGCTTGGTTAGTATCAATAATCTAATTACTAAGCTCAACTAATTTCAAACCTTTAGACATATCAACATCTCATTTCATGAATTTATATATTCGCGTAAAATGCCTATCGACACTTAAATATTCCCCTCCTCCTGTTACGTATAAAACCGATTTCATTTAACCTTCTCCAATAGAATTTTCGATTAATTTTCAAATTTCCAATAATCTAGGATTATTCCGGACTCCGCATTCGTCGACTAATCGGAATACTCGGGCAATAAATAATATTGTCTGTTGGACCAAGAGATTGCCAAGCGGGGATTCTGCCCAGTTTGTCCCGACTTGCAACCGCAGTTGAATTGGCCTATTTGTCTACTTTACTTTCACAGTGCGTCGAAATCGGTACTTTATTTTGTTGTCCTCAAGATTCAGTTTTCAATGAAATGGTCAAGCAAGATAGGAGTTAGAGGAAGTAATAAGACGATTTGTGAGATCTGCCCACTACAAACTGACTTGAGCAGTGTTGTTGTAGTCTTACTGGGTGAATTAAGTGATTTTTTAAACTTTTCACTTGACAGATTCTACTTCAGTATAGTGCGCGCTATCCACAACGACGCGCCCCTCCACAGCGAATCTCATACTAATCCACCTTAGTGGATGGCGCGCACTATAGACAACAGTGAATTTTGTTTTCAAAATAATAAGCTTTATGGTAATGGATATGGTTATAGACCTCTTTTTCCGCAGTTAGTCCGTATACGTCATACCATTGACGGTGATTTTTTTGGTAGCTAGGGGTCTTTTTTTTTACGTGGTGAAAACCAGCCCAGCCAGAGCCAATCAGGAGCCAATCAGGTACCCAGGCATGGGGGATGCCTGGGTTATGTGGTATTTCTAGCCACTAAAAACTCCACGGCGACCGCCATCTGCGCTCTCATGCGGAGGACTCCGGGATCTCATACTGAACGCACTGGAGCCCCCCTCGCGCTTTTAGCTAGGGGTCTAGGGAGCCTCTAACTCCGACCAGAAACGAAGGCTTCTCCTGGAGTCTCCACAGGCTTCGCAGATTGACCTCGGGGCGTTGAGGATTTGAGTCCATTATGCACCTAGGTACTCCTTCGCATTCCAGTATGACGTGGGGGGCTTTTTCATCAGCCCACAGGCATCCCCTATAATATACGAGGCTGTCGGTCGTACCTAGAACATATAAATGTTTGTTGAGTGGCCAATCTCCATAAGAATAGGTGTCATGAAAGTTTTTGTTATACACATGTCCAGTTCGTTTAGTTTTAGTTTTTGTTCTCCACTTTTAGTGACAGGAACCCGCAACTTTCTGAGTCAAACTGTAGACCCTATAGTGAGTAGTCATTACGCGTTAAATAGGGCCTCAATACGGTATTAAACTCATAGTAAAATCAGCAACTTTTCATTAAATGTCAAAAACGATTTGTTAATATGAAGTTTGTAGGGAAATACTGTCTTAGTGACGTCACTAACACACTGTGAATTGGTTTGTTCAAATCAGCGTCCTTTTTAAATCTTTATGCTTATAAAATCTTTCAATTAGTTAAAATAAATTAATAATTGATGTTTTTCGAGTATTTTCGTTAGATCTTTTATTAGTCAAGTAAAAAATAGTTTATTTTTACCTTAGTTTAATACCCTATTGTGTTACCCCAACTGTACTCGTAACAATTGTTAGCCAACTCGCATTGAAATAGATTCGACAAAATTGGCAAATTAGGTTAGCGCTTGTAGCGCCGAGAGGACAAAGCCCCGTTGAAATATCGTCGTAGTAAAGACTGAAAATGGCACGTGCAGAACAAGTAGAACCTTGCAAAGGGTAAATAGCAACGACGATACACAAAGCGAAACCAATCGTAAATGCCTGGCTCTTTAGCCAGCGACTTCGTCTACGGACCTTTAAAATGATGATTACGGTGATAAAAACTATAGTAACTAACTAAATAGTATTTTTTGTCCTTCTCGAAGTCTCTAATTATATCTATGCCAAATATCTAAATCCGTTGAGAAGTTTAAGCGTGGAAAAGTGACATACAGACAGACCGAGTTACTTTCGCATCTATTAATACCTACATTACAGTTGAAATACTCGTTATTGCACACGTCAATAAATAAAACGAATACAGAGTACACAAACTTAAAACTAGAGGTAAACAAGAGGTAGGGGGTTTTATCGCTAAAAGGCAATTTCTTCCAGACTACTTTAACAATCTTATGATAATAAATAAATAATAAATAAATATGTGCAATAGCACACCTCACATAATAAATAATAAAGCAGCACATACAAAAGAAAAACAAAGAAACATGACTTTACAACACGACGATTTACGTCGATATATGTATATATAATTGGAAAAAATGAATTTTAATATCATGCGTACTCGTAAATATATTTAAACTAGCGACTCGCCTCGGCATCTCACGGGCGCACCGCATCAAAATCGGTTGCGTAGTTATAAAGATCTAAGCATACAACGGGACTTATTTATAGTCATTCTTATCTTCATGCTAAACTAAGCATGAAAAAAAGAATTACTACAAATAATAGTCAGTGGTTACTGTACAAAAGAAACCTGAAATAAATTTATACGACATTTAACGCGAGCGAGGAGGTAGGAATCTTAAAAATGCTTTACAGTTAAGCTTTTTCAGTGTTCCACTTCCACTACAGAACTGCGCAGCTTGAATACTCAATTAGGGTTTCTTTGTCTTGAATGGCTCACCCGTTAGATTTTTTATCATAACCACGTCATTATGAAAAAAGTTTTACTAAGATAAACATGTGTACATATTTTATGTATACAGACTGTGATTAAAATCGTAACGAAAACTTATACTTTGATTTCCGACCACTATTGGGAATTGAAATAAAGTGGTTTGTAAAAAAAACTGAATCGTCCTAACATTTCACCTCAACAGTTTTTATATCATCATCCTCATCATCATATCAGCCGAAAGACGTCCACTGCTGGACATAGGCCTCCCCCAAAGAGTGCCACAATGACCGGTCTTGCGCCACCCGCATCCAGCGGACTCCCGCGACCTTTACCAGGTCATCAGTCCACCTTGTGGGGAGTCTACCCACGCTGCGCCTTCCGGTCCGTGGTCGCCACTCGAGAACCTTTCGGCCCCAACGGCCATCGGTTCTACGTGCAATGTGCCCCGCCCATTGCCACTTAAGTTTAGCTATTCGAAAGGCTATATCGGTTACTTTGGTTCTGCTACGGATGGCCTCATTTCTGATGCGATCACGCAGAGAAACTCCCAGCATAGCCCTCTCCATTGCCCTCTGAGTGACTTTGAGCCTTCTTATGAGGCCCATGGTGAGCGACCACGTTTCCGTACCATATGTCATCACTGGCAACACACACTGGTCAAAGACTCTCGTCTTGAGACACTGCGGAATATTGGACGAAAAGATATGCCGTAGCTTCCCGAACGCTGCCCAGCCGAGTCGGATTCGACGATTGACCTCTTTCTCAAAGTTGGACCTACCTAACTGGACAGTCTGTCCTAGGTATACATAATCGTCTACAACTTCGAGCGTAAAGCGTCCGATTGTAACGGGAGTTGGTGCTACATGGGCATTTGACATGATCTTCGTCTTATCCATGTTCATCCTTAGACCAACAGAGTTTTTATATGGAAACTGTCAAATAGTGACAAATTACATTTGACAGTTTCCATATAAAAACGGGTTAGGTGAGAGGTGACAGGTGAGGGCGAGGCGCTTAGTAAATCGCATAGCTATAGGTAGTAGGGAAGTTCAGATAGGTATGGATTTTTTTCTCGGGAAAAGTGAGTAGGAGTATATTAGTAAGTATTTTAAACTCATGTGGAGAGCTGTCACCTCGTAGATTTTCCAGCTATGATGTTATGTTTCATTTAAATCCATTTTAGGTACCATTCAAAAGATATAAATACCTTCACATAAAGCTTCAAAACATAAAAGGATTCATATTTTGGATGTCTAACAACTTCTAGTCGACATTGCTTGCAACAGGTTCAGCTTCAGCTGGACGGAAAGAAAGACGAACGAAGAGGTTTTGAGTATGGTAGGAGAGAGAAGGAGTTTACTAGAAATAGAAGAGGCAGGATGATGGGACACTTAATACGGCACGACAGCTTCTTCTTAAATATCTTAGAGGGCAAAATTGTAGGCAGAAGAGAAAGAGGAAGACCTAGACTGACTTACTTTAACCAAGTGAAGGAGGAAGTTGCTGCCGGGTCGTATGAGGAAGTCAAGAAACTGGCAATTAATAGAGAAGAGTGGCGGCTACTCCACCGACAAGAGCAAAGCTCTTAATTTTTGTATTATTATTTATTTATTCAGGTATTAAACAATTACAGTGCATTACAAAATAAATGAACCAAACTGTAGTGACCAGTTTGTTGGCGCGTCGCGCTCAGTTTGGGTACATAACATTACAAGGTAATTGTTCTAAAGGCATATTAAGTTTTGATGATGATGATGATGAGTCGACATTGTTTCAATCAGTGTTTTTTGTGTTTAAAATATACACATGTGCTTACGTCACGTGTGAATTGTACAGTGACCTTCGATTTATGGTTGATTTTGCTTTAATCTCTAATTCACCTTGCATTGGAGTAACAAAGCTACAAACTAACCACCAAGTTGTTGAATGTGGGCCTTCTTGCGACTAACTCGACGGTTATTCCGATCTTAGATTTGTTTGGGTCCATAGTTTAGTAAGGCACTATTGTGTAAACATTGTCATCTAGTCGTAGATTTCGTAGTTGCAGTCTTGTTTTCAGACTTGTATTAATTTGTTTGCGGGCTGAAAATTTTGAATAAAATCAGCGCATTGATTTGAAAAAACTTTGTGTGAAGCAAACTTATAATTTAAAAATAAGAATAGCTAAAAATACAAATATTAAAATATGACTGTCACAGGACTCAAAAACTAAAAACCCTGATATTTATCTTTTTGCAAATATTAAATAACAATAGTACACTAAACTTTGCAAAGAAGAAGTACCTACCTACCACAAGAAACTCAGCTGTATTATAAAAAACATCTACTATGGTGTCGTTAAGTGGCATCAATATTTATCAACGTTAATAAATAAGTACACAGCTGACAAAAAACAGGTTACTTTTTTTAAAGGTAACTACGGTGGCTTTGGATTCTTTGTATTATAATGTAAAGATTACGTCTCAGCAGGAATATGAAATAAAACTACGGTTGGACAGGGCTCTGCCACTGAATTGATACAGTTGCAAAATCGATTCTGAGTAAAAAGCTAATTCATTTAGCCTGGCTTAGCATCTGTTCAACCCGACTAACCACATTCATGGGAAAAGAAAGACGAAAGCGTCTCAAGCCGAGCGGCTAAAGTGACATTTCCGCAGCTGCTAAGTTAAACCGCTTCAAAGGAATAAAGGATGGCCTTTGGCTTTCGTTTCATTATCATTTTTGCCAGTTTGTCACATTTGCATTGTGCTGCTACAAAGGCTAGGATGCAATCCGGGACAATAGGTATTCATTAGGATTTGGCTTTGTTCTTCAAATGTAACTTTATTGGATTGGAAATCAAGATTGTTTGTGCAATTGTTTTATTTTTTCAGGAATTATGTAGATGTAATATAAATAAACATATCAAAATATTATGAGTAATATATAGCTGGGATAGATTATGTAAATCAAAAAGATGGGCATCTCAGCTAGGCTCGACCTCATGACATAAGGCATATCTGCATATAGCGCGACAATACGACAGAAGTCTGTTACACACAATTTTATTAAATAAAATATCTTAGGCACAGTGATGTCACCCTAGTACAAATTATATCATTTTAGAAGTTAGAAGTTATCATCAATAAAAATATAGGTGTCCGAAATATTGTGGAAGTTGGACTTGGCGATGCTTTTCAACAGAGATTACTTGAACTATAAACTTTTGTGTAGCGTAAACAACTTTACCGTAGCGTAATGGTACGTTTCACTGTATTGCAAGACTTCAAGGCGTGCGGGAATATATCGCCTGCTCTCTTCCAACTATCGCGGATATCAATCGAAGTACCTTTCTGAGGAATATTTTTACAGGTAGTGAACAGTAGCGAACTTTCGTTTTTGTTAGGGTTCACGTTTTTATGTAAACTTGTATTGTATATTACATTATTTTAGAAGTGAAAACTTCTTTAGCGACGCTGTGCACTTTTTGTGATGGTGAAAAAATGTTAAACTCGCGACAGGGTCACGTGACCGACAGATCGTCAGACCAGCTAAGTCGACCCCTCCCCTCCTAATATCGTAAGATGGATACGTGACCTGTAGAAGATGGATATTGGTAATAGCGCCACCTATGAACAAACAAGCGAAGTTTCTCACAGTGCAGGTTTACCGTGTTAAGTTACAACCGACAGCAGCGTTCTGTGTAGTTAGGTGGCGCTGTTATCAAAAATGTTTTAAGTGAAAACTTCTTTATCATGTCATTGAGTTTTCACTTCTGCCGGCACTTCCGGAGTGCAACCCGTTTTTTTTACCAGAACTATCCAACGCCTGAACCGATTTCGACGTAATGGGTGAGAATGCTGAGTAAGCTATGGAACTTCATGGAAGTTGCAATAAAACCAATATGGATAATTCTCTTCTCCATTGTGTTCACTAAAAGGACAAATATAGTTTTCTAGTTTTACAAGGTCTTAAAAAAACATTTCTAACAACAACCCTTTGTTTTTAAAATCGTCTCCCCTGTATTTTCTCGTTTCAACGTTAGTTGTTCATTGCGTTCTAATACTACAGAAGTATATATTTCACTGTCTCTTTAGAGTGAATTGTGTGCCCGTAAATCACCTCGAGGTACCTTGCAGTAAAAATGCTTGATGCAAAAAGCAAGAATGAAGCTCTTTTCCAGAATACGAAGTAGGTGAATAAATTCAGACAGTTCTGGGACTTAATGCTTAATGGTGTCGTTCAGTTTTGTCTGTTTCATTTGTTTTCAGTCACATTTTTAGGGTTCCGTTAAAAAAGGAACCCTTATAATTTCGCCATGTCCGTCCGTCCGTCTGTGCGGGTTAGCTCAATAACTGTTGTTACAAGTACGGGATAACTGTTGTGTTGGCATGAGTATACACATTGATCACGCCCATAAAACGGTAGTATAAAATATTGAAAAAATATTTTTTTAGGGTATGAAGGACATGAAGTCTCGAAGGCTTCATGTAAAATGCAAATTATTTTTGTATGCCCCGTATTGTTGAATAGCTGATTTAAAACCAATCCATACCAGTTATTTCCCCAATAAATTAGATTTTCTTTTTTTTGTCATCTTTGTTACATAAGAATGTAGTATTCTAGAACTTATCTCGTTGCAGTAAGTTTCACCATTGGTCAGTTATCTGTGACGCTGATAGTACCATAAAAGTAGGTATTCATAGTGCGAAGCGGTAAAATGAAATAGTCCAGGGGCTTATTTTACTAAGTGCAGGTCCGACGTGCTAAAGACGCGGCGCTCTTTATCACACATACCTACCGAGATGCTCAGGGGTCGCATTCCTCCTGGCGTAACACCTACGGCGATAAAAACGTGAGGGCATTTAGTTGCCGCATTATAGGGATGCGTAGGAAAGGTCCTCTGTACCTGGTATCTTTAAATTAAGGTGTTTAGACCTCTGGGCACCCTTTTATTCATAATCGTTCATCAATCCTTTTTTTCTAGCCTATAGGGGTGTCCCACTGCTGGGCAAAGGCCTCTCCCCATGAATTCCACGACTCCCGTGTCTGTGCTTCGTCCGGCCAGTTGGCGAGGAAGGCATCAAATCTATTTCAGTTAAATTGCCGGTAAAATTAGATAATCCTTTTCAAGACTTTAACATTTATATTTGTGAGAAAGTAATAAAACGGATCTCAGTTAGCAGAGGTTAGAGTACAAATGTTGGTCGAATTGCTCGCTAGATGGCGCTGTCCGTCCGCGTAGAATCCTGAATCGCGCTATCGAGATTTTCCCTGCCGTAGTTATAATAGAATTGTTTTAGATGATTTCAGGGTTAAAAAGTATCCTATATGTTAATCCAGGCTATAAACTCGACGTATACCAAGTTTCGTCATAATCCGTTCAGCCGTTTTTGCGTGATTGAGTAACAAACATATACTTACAAACACACTAACTTTCGCATTTATAATATTAGTAGGATTAGTAGCATGTAGGTATTTAAGACAATTATTACTTTATTAGACCTAACTTTGTAAGCCAAGAAGACCCAAAGCGTCAAGTTTTAGGTTGGTAATCGATATTAATTTCACCTTTACACACCCGAGTAAAACATTGTAACCATAACGTTAGGTACCTACTATGGCTGAACCCAAACTAATTAGTAACTAAATGGGTAACTTTAACCAAAATAGAGTCTCAACGCGATGTATGCTTGAAACGTTTAAAAGTAGATTTAAACCAGAAACCTACTTTCGGATTCTTCGGAGACTTGAGCAGAACTTGAAAAACTCCAGCCGCGTTATGGGCGCGGCGCGGGAGTAGAAAAAGTGTAAAGTGTAACGTTACTTAAAAGTTAAATGTTGGCGGATCGCGGAGACGATTTGTGGACTGCTCGCGGCCATGTTTTTTAGTCTCGATGAAAAGCAATGAAAATAATAACTTGTATACACAAATTAAAACTAATATTAGAAATGATAGGTATAGGATCTATTAGTCACAGTCAGAGGATATCGTTACTTTTTAAGATGAAATGGATATGCAACACTTTGAAAAAGTATGCTATACCCACGTTCCGCACGAAATTTTGACGAAACTGTAAATCTTCATTGTTTGCGGTGTTTTTGTCTTATCGTGTGGGGCACCAGAACGGTGATTTGGAGGCTAGACTTTTTAGGCACGAGTCAATAGGCAACTTCTGGGTGACCTCGCTTCAGCGTCGGCCTCATCTTTGCCCCCTGGCTAGGCTGGCTAGAGGCCTGGTCCAGAGCAAACCCATATTTAATTAAAAAATAATTAGCTGTTGACCTATTAGGAGAGATTGACGTATGGATGTAAAAAAAATGGGTCTACCTTATTTCCTATAAAATCAATAGTTATAAAATCATGATCTATAGCTACGAATTCTATAAAATCATTTAGTATAATGATTCATTTACTATAAATGTCATTTTGTATAACATTCAAATGGTATAATTCCAAAATCTTTAAAACCCATTAAATATAATATTCAAAATCTAGAAATTCAGTTGATATATTATTCATTGCCTATAATCATCATTGTGTATAACATTCAAAATCTAGAAAATCGGTTGATATATTATTTATTGTCTATAATCATCATTGTATATAACATTCAAAATCAAGAAACTCAGTTGATATATCATTCATTGTCTATAATCATCATTGTATATAACATTCAGAATCTAGAAAGTCTGTTGATATATTGTTTATTAACTATAAATAATATTTGTTTGACCTCAATATAATATAGGTAGAACAGTTACAAGTTATAATGATTATTAGTCCTATTTAACAGACGTGTCAAATTTTAAAGTCTGATGACGCGCCAGCCCGTCGACGGCACCCCGCTCACGCGGGGTGCCTATTCCGCTCTGAGGGATGCAAGTGAACCCTAACCTAACCGAACCGTAACAGTACCTATTTAACAGATGTGTACACATTTGAAATCAGATGACGCGCCAGCGTGTCGACGGCACCCCGCTCACGCGGGGTGTCTATTCCGCTCTGAGGGATGCAAGTGAACCCTAACCTAACCGAACTTTAACAGTACCTATTAAACAGATGTGTACACATTTGAAAGTCAGATGACGCGCCAGCGTGTCGACGGCACCCCGCTCACGCGGGGTGCCTTTTCCGCTCTGAGGGATGCAAGTGAACCCTAACCTAACCGAACCGTAACAGTACCTATTTAACAGATGTGTACACATTTGAAATCAGATGACGCGCCAGCGTGTCGACGGCACCTATTCCGCTCTGAGAGATGCAGGTGAACCCTAACCTAACCGAACTTTAACAGCACCTATTTAACAGACGTGTACACATTTGACAGTCTGATGACGCGCCAGCGTGTCGACGGCACTCCGCTCATGCGGGGTGCCTATTCTACTCTGAAGGATGCAAGTGAACCCTAACCTAACCGAACTTTAAAAGTACCTATTTAACAGATGTGTACACATTTGAAAGTCAGATGACGCGCCAGCGTGTCGACGGCACCTATTCCGCTCTGAGGGATGCAAGTGAACCCTAACCTAACCAAACTTTAACAGCGCCTATTTAACAGACGTGTACACGTTTGACAGTCTGATGACGCGCCAGCGTGTCGACGGTACCCCCCGTGAAGTTTAGACTATCTAACATTTATAACAAATTAACATTATAGCAAGCAATTATTATAGAATTTGAATTTTTAACAGGTGAATATTAGAGTAAAAGATAATTATAGAATATGAAATTTATATATAATGAGTTTAGACTATTTAACATTTATAACAAATTAACATTATAGCAAGCAACTATTATAGAATTTGAATTTATAACAGGTGAATATTAGAGTAAAAGATAATTATAGCATATGAAATTTATGTATAATCAGTTTAGACTATTTAACATTTATAGTAAATGAACATTATAACAAGCAACTAATATAGAATTTGAATTTATAGCTGGTGAATGAATATAGCAAATGAATTTAGAGTATGTGTAGTTATACCCATTAATTTTATAGGAAATGAGGGGATACCAAAAAAAATATCCGAAATAAAAGTTATCATTCATTCATTCATTCATTCATTAGGAGCCGCCAAAGTCAGCTTTTTTTACAAAATGTTGTTTTTCGGGGATTTCTTAATGACTTACTTAAATAATAACTCAAAATTTGATGATAATGTTTACTACGTATATTATACAAACAAACACATATTGATAAATCAGTTTTTTTTTTCTTTGAAGTTTACTTATTTTTTGTATAAAAGCCAACTTCATTTTGCGGTTGTTTCGGAACTCTAAATCTGCAAAGTCCGACTTGCACTTGGCCGGTTTTTTCAAGCCCATTTGTGTTATATATTGTATGTTATTACTTAGCAAATCACTTCACACAATTTATGACAGTCTTGCAACGCTCAGAAAATAATTTCTAAACATGTCATTTTTTTTTAATCAAAGTGAAAATTGAAAAATTCATCACCACAGGTGGGATTTGAACCCATGACAAATTGAGATTTTCGCTAGCGGACGCATCCGCTTAACAAACATTTAAAAATTTCTAAAAATGGTCCCGAAATTCTTATTTCGCATTGTAATACAGAATACAAGCCTAGTACTTAGTTGGGTAGTCTGATCAATTAAAGCTAGAATTGCAGTCGGCCGCTATCTGTCTCGTTGGATTAGCGGAGCTGCTGGTGACAATGACAACATACTGCTGGTAACATAGGCCGCGTAATGTGTATTGCGGTTACTTCTGCAACCAACTGTGAAATTGTGTCAGTAATAGTACATTACTTACCAAGGGCGATAAAATAAAGAATGTCTCAGATCGCAGGTATTTGACGCCCGAGCCGAAGGCAAGGGCGATAAATATGCGATCTGAGGCTTTCTTTATTATCGCCCGTGGTAAGTACAAAATTTTATGTCACCCCCTGGCCAGGAAGTGGGTTTTTTCGCGCGCGGAGCGTGCGATAATGGCCACTTTATGACCAGGTGTGACATAAAGTATATTATGCCAAGAATGTACTATGCTGCGTTGTAACATATTATTATATTAATATGGGCGGCCGAGCTTTGCTCGGGGTTTTCCCGGGCATGAGACTAGCTATATTGATTGCTGGTCCCCGAAAACCCTTACATACCAAATTTCATCAAAATCGGATCCGTTTTCGAGATCCCCGAAATACATAAATATAGATATATACAACAATTGCTCGTTTAAAGATATAAGAATATCTGGGCGACCGAGCTTTGCTCGACGTTTTCCCGGGGGCTCCGCATGGGACCTAGCTAGATCGATTGCTCGACCCCGAAAACCCCCACATACCAAATTTCATCAAAATCGTTAGAACCGTTTCCGAGATCCCCGAAAAAAAATATACAAGAATAGCTCGTTTAAAGATATAAGATAAGATAAGATAAGATTGATAGTTGAAAACACAGGGTACCTACATACAGATACAGTACTGCAAAAGTGCTAAAGTGAAAGACCGCACCGAGACGCAAAAGCAGAAAAGCACTCACCTTAGCATGTGAATTATTCGAATATGCTGTACGTAGTATTCGTTTCTAGAAATTATGGCGTCAAATGCAGAATCTATTTTGCCTAACTTTAGCTTCCAATCCACTTACTTTGTGTCTAGAAAACATTTTATTCTTGCATCGTAAACTAGCTGTAAAGAGAAATTGAAACCGCTGTCCTCGCATTTAAAATTTGAAAGGAATATTAATATAATTCACAAATTGGATTTTTTATTAAAGCCGGAGTGGTTTTAATACCTTCTTATTTTTAATAGAATTGTATTTTATATTTTTTCCGTCGTCTACAAGATTTGTTACTCAACTTAATTTTTTAGTTACATTACATTTTATTACATTAAGTTAATAAAAAAAACAGTTTAAAGATATGGGCATTGTACACTCAATATCAATCACTATATTGCAGTCCAACCCAAGCTGTGTAGTGCGTTCTTAATGACGAGGAACGGAATTAAACTTCCATTAAATCCAGTTAGGAACGCAAGTCAGAGTAATCGTATTATACGACACAAGTTGTTCACAACACGACTGCGCTTACGTAGTCAGTACGGTGCATGATGAGTGTCGGCCATAACACCTAGCCCTATCTCGAATGCAAACAGTTCTAAAACTTGCGCGATTACTTCTCCGGCGATTTCTAGGGGAGTGCGCGTTTCCATTGTACCGACAATTTGATTACTTACACGTCATAAAAACAAAATAGATAGGTACCTAAGATTAAGGCAAGGAAAAGAGATACAAATGACATTTGAGAGAAAAGGAGCGAGATACAAAAAATGTCGGCGGCTTATGAGACCGCCTAAATACACTTGTATTGTGGGTAGGTACAGTCAGCGTCATATAGTACGTAGCAGCTAAAGTGTCCAAATACTTCGGCACACCATACAAAATATATGGTGTAACGAACTATTTGGCCACATTGGCTGCTACATACTATATGACGCTGACTGTACGACATACTCGTAGTTGTCCACTACGACTATAAACCAAAATACTCTGATAAGTAATGCACCCTTGTTATACCAGCACAAGCTTGTTTAAAATATTCAAATTTCGAACTATTCACTGATGGAAACTTGATATTAGAGATTAATAGATTCAGGAACTTCATATTTATCAAGTGATCACGTAAATACTTTCTTTACTAGGGTATTTAAAACCCAGGACCACCAGGTTAGAAAGGGTCAAAACAAATGTAGACCAGTAAAATTAGCTTAACCTTGAAATAATCCGATAACTGTGATTTTCTTTTTGTATGATAGAAACTATTGTTAGTTATAGTTAAAATAAAAAGAATTAATCATTTTAAGACCCCGCGTCAGTATAAAAAAACCAAAAAACAGTATTTTAAGCACATTTTAATTTCATAAGTACAACATAATAAATAACTTTGTTAAAGTACCTATTTTATGATAGGACGCTTGCACTCCAGTTAAAGAAATCAAAATTACACGAATAAATCAATCGGGACTATCATTAATAAAGAAAGTTCGGTAAGTTACACATATACTGGCTTATCTTACCTGATATTATAGATAACTGAAATTTGACAATTTATAATGAATAGTATATTAGGTGTGTTGATAAATTATCTAAACTTAAACAGATACTCTTTGAGGATTTCTAAAGTCACAAATATTGGTAATTTTGGGATACCCAAAATACAGAACTACTTCAAAAGTGGTTAATTTATGCCGTCATCGTATTGTTATGACTATAAGTAACAAATTAATCACAAAATATGCACGCTTATTAATTATTTGATGTTTAATATTACTTGCGTTTTAGTATGAACGTTATTTCTTGCCATATAAGGCCGTCTTTTCTTTGTGCCTCAACTCCCGGCCATGCTGTCGCGAGTAGCGACAGGGGTGACTCAAAGGGCCGCCGGCGCCGTCGGCTGACTTTTTAACCGACTTCAAGATTTCAAAAGAGGAGGTTCTCAATTCGGTTGTGTTTTTTTTATTTTTTTTAATGTTTGTTACTCCATAACTAACTCCGACATTTCTGAACCGATTTTGTAATTTTTTTTTTAGATTTTAAGTATATATATCCAAGTTGGTCCCGTTGTTGTCAAAGCGCAGTTCTGATGATGGCATCCATGAGGAATCGAGGGAACTCCTCAAATGTGAAAGGCACACAAATAGTGATTTTAGTATTTTCATCAACTAATCAAGCATTTTCATTAAAAGAGTGACATTTGATGAAGTGGAACTGCTGATGATGATCAGAACGGAACTCTTCAACGACGCATAGTACATGTTTGCCGATTTGTTCTCTTCGTTATGTTTGTCAAGCAAATTAGGTTTTCAAGGGATATTTTTGTAAAGCTTGAGTTCTGATGGTGAATTCCATGAGGAATTGAAGGTAATTACTCTTTCACCATTATAAACATACTCTTAGCAATTTTTATTTGATTGTATGGAATCTAAGACTAAGTATAATATTCTTTCACCGGCCTCCAACACTGAAGTCGGTTTTTTTTCCTAAAAATTATTAACCGACTTGAAGATTTCAAAAGAGGAGGTTCTCAATTCGGTTGTGTTCTTTTTTTTTAATGTTTGTTACTCCATAACTCCGTCATTTCTAATCCGATTTTGAAATTTTTTTTAGATTGGAAGTATATATGACCAATTTGGTCCCGTTTTTGTCAAAGCGCAGTTCTGATGATGGCATCCATGAGGAATCGAGGGAACTCCTCAAATCTTATAGGCAAACATATGAGACCGTCCATAACAAAAGGGCCCTTATGGCACTTTCTAGTTTCGTAGATATCAGCGTTTTAGTAAAATACGGTAAAATCACATATTTTTTGTTTTTTGCATATTGATAAAGTATAAGACTAGATGTGTATTTCTAGCTTGGTCTCACACGTATAAGTTAAGTATTTCTACCTTAAAATTAGTTGTAAAGTTTAGTAAAAAAGGGCCCTTATGGCAGAGCGCAGATAATAATGATATAAAATAGGTTAATAACTTATTCTAATTACTTCTAACCATTTTCTGTATTATTTATGTGCCTTTTCTGTTTACTGGATTAGGTGGTACACGTTACAAATACCTATTTCTAGTCTCAAGTCAAGGAAGCTCTAGTCGTGCCGTGCATGACCGTTGCAAAAATTTTTGTTTTTTATTACATTTCCTATTGAATTGTATTTTTAGAGTTCCGTAACCAAAATGGTGAAAACGGAACCCTTATAGTTTCATCATGTCTGCCCGTCCGTCCGTCCGTCCGTCCGTGCGTCCGTCCGTCCGTGCGTCCGTCCGTCCGTGCGTCAGTCCGCCCGTCCGTCCGTGCGTCAGTCCGTCCGTGCTTCCGTCCGTCCGTCCGTCCGTGCTTCCGTCCGTCCGTATGTCACAACATATGGTAGGAAAGTATTATTCTATGAATTGCTACATAATATAATAGTAACGTTAACTTAAAATAAAAGGTAGTGCCCCCCCCCCCTCCCACCCTCTAATTTCCATATGTATGAAAATTCTGAAAAATAAATGAGGTGGTGTACAGTCACCAGCATTAATATCTGCCAAAACAATGGTGGCATTTAAATATCCGACACAGCTCCATTTGTAGGGCCGTAAGGACGGGTCAGATATTTATGCCGCCTTTGTTATAGCAGATATTGATGCTGGTCACTGTACATTAATAAATACTTACGACGATTTTTGGTTTGATAAAAATACGGCTACTGGTTTTTGAGTAATTGCTGAAAAACTGTTTTGCCCAAACAAAAGGGCGTAAGTGCAGTGAGTTTACTATGAAGATACGACCTTTTTCGATTCGACGCATCAGATAGTGGGTTTAAATATGGACTAGTAGGTGTCGGTACGGAACTCTTTATTGTGCGTGGTCCGACACGTACTTGGTCGGTTTTCTTATTAATAGAGTTAAAAAATAATTATTACTATGCGAAATTGCTTTTTCTGGAAAAAACTTATAATGAAAAGATTTATTCAGAATTACATTCTAATACAAGATTGCTACTTAGATAATGTAAATATTATTATTTACTTACATTTTTGGTTACATTCGTCCATAAAGGCCCTTTTCTCAAATGTATGGAAGTAAACCTTGATTTTCATGTAACTTTAATCGGTCATAAAACTGAAACTAATTGACATAAACCTGTGTAATGCTTGTCTAGACTTATTACAGGTAAGTATGGTGTACTACACGGAAATTGTTAAATTTATTCGTGACGAGATAGAAAAAATATAATTTTCTATATTTATTAAAAAATATATATCACGTTAGTTTTTCGTTTTTATTTTCCAGTCGAGGTGTAAAGAAAACTATTTTCTAGCATACACTATGACAAAGATCACAAAATACGAAATAATAATTCACATATTACAAATTTCCTTATTTTTTTACGATCGGCGCCTTGCACTGATCAAAGGCCATTTTTTCTCAACGGGGTAGTGGAATTGAAAAATCTTTGATTGTTTCCTACAGAAGAGAACCTCAGGATTCAGAATCTACCATCATCTATGTAACTTCCCACGGGAACATACTTTAAATGAGTTTTAAACTTCTCTTAGTTATTTCTCTAAAGTGCATTTTTGGATTGCGTAACTTTGATGATTTAAAAAAAAAAAGTATGGCACCTAGGGTCATGGTTTTTATTGTTTTTGGTAGCTTATGTATTGTAGATTATAGATCCGTGCGTAACTCAATACCGACCATAAGGGCCTCTGTGTGATGGACGGTCACATATAGTGATTTTAGTTTTATCATCAATTAATTAAGCATTTTCATATAAAAATGTGACATTTGATGAAGTGGAACTGCTGATGATGATCAGAACAGAACTCTTCAACGACGAAAAGTTCACGTTTAGCGATTTGCCCTCCTAGCTTTGTTTGTTAAGCAAGTTCTATTTTTCACGAGAAATTTTTGTCATGCTCAAGTTCTGATGACGGGATCCACCCATCGAGAGAACTCCTCAAATGTGAAAGCCACACACATAGTGATTATAGTATTTTCATCAACTAATCAAGTATTTTCATTAAAAATTGTGATATTTAGAAAATATACGACCCTCTTCTCCCGCACTACGAATATTATTAATATTACGAATAGTCGACCGAAAATTGATATGAAAATCGTACACTGACGGTTACCCTTAAAGGCAGTATACTTTACCACGGGGTCACATCGAATTTTCGAATACCTTTTTACAGGCCAAATAAAAAATAAAAAAAACGGAACCCTTATAGATTCGTCATGTCTGTCTGTCTGTCCGTATGTCACAGCCGATTTACTCGGAGACTATAAGTACTACAATTATGAAATTTGGTAGGAAGATTTATTCTATAAACCGCTACATAAATGTGATATGAAATCAGGAAAAATTACCCCATACATGTAACCGGGGCATGAAAAATTTTTTTTCAAAGAAAGTAGTCGAGAGTAGTATTTTTGGATAGACCCTTAAAAATGATATAGAGGTTACTAAAAAAGTTTTCCATTTAAGTCAATCGTTTGTGAGATATTAGCGGCCAAAGTCGTACAAAATGTGTCCCCCCCCCCTCTAATTCCTAAACTATTAAAATTAAAATTCGTGACTTCCCTATGAGGATACGACTTTTTTCGATTCAAGGTATTATTAAATAATGTTTTAAAATGTGGAAAGCTAGTTGTCGGTACGGAACCCTTCGTTGTACGTGATCCGACACGCACTTGGCAGGCTTTTATTTTTATTTTGTTTATTTTTCAATCTGAACTTTGAACCCCCCGCCCCCCCACCTGTCGCGGAGTTCAGTCTGGCTACCGGGTGTTTTGGGCTTAGGTAGACGTATATAACATCCCTGCCAAATTTCATTACTGTACCCCAAAATGTCATACTCATACTCATTAGAAAACGGACTATATTGATATATGTAAATACTTTTTTTTATGCCAATTAGTTTCAGTTTTATGACCGATTAAAGTTATATGAAAATCAAGGTTTACTTCCATACATTTGAGAAAAGGGCCCTTATGGACGAATGTAACCAAAAATGTAAGTAAATAATAATATTTACATTATCTAAGTAGCAATCTTGTATTAGAACGTAATTCTGAATAAATCTTTTCATTAAAAGTTTTTTGAATTTTGCGTAGTTTTTAAATTATACAAAAAAGCAATTCCGCATAGTAATAATTATTTTTTAACTCTATTAACAAAAAAACCGACCAAGTACGTGTCGGACCACGCACAACCTTATTTTTTTTTAAGTTTACGTTACTATTATATTGTGTAGCAATTCATAGAATACTACTTTCCTACTATATGTTGTGACATACGGACGGACGGAAGCACGGACGGACGGACGCACGGACGGACGGGCGGACTGACGCACGGACGGACGGACGGACGTACGGACGGACGGACGGGCAGACATGATGAAACTATAAGGGTTCCGTTTTCACCATTTTGGCTACGGAACTCTAAAAATACAATTCAATAGGAAATGTAATAAGAAACAAAAATTTTTCAACGGTCATGCACGACTAGGACTTCCTTGACTTGAGACTAGAAATAGGTATTTGTAACGTGTACCATCTAATCCAGTAAACAGAAAATGGTTAGAAGTAATTAGAATAAGTTATTAACCTATTTTATATCATTATTATCTGCGCTCTGCCATAAGGGCCCTTTTTTACTAAACTTTACAACTAATTGTAATACTTAACTTATACGTGTGAAACCAAGCTAGAAATACACATCTAGTCTTATACTTTATCAATATGCAAAAAACAAAAAATATGTGTTTTTACCGTATTTTACTAAAACGCTGATATCTACGAAACTAGAAAGTGCCATAAGGGCCCTTTTGTTATGGACGGTCTCATATTTTCCTTTGAAATTGTCACAAACTTTTTATCATCTCGCCTTTTACTTGCTGCAATCAAAGTATTCTGTCCTTTTCGACCTACAGACACCACATCAAAGTTCATTGCACACATACATATCCTACAATTAGGAAATTCCATATTGATAATATTGATATCCGCATAATTTGCACGCGCGACGGTAAAACCATGTGCATAGTAATAAACTCGTTATGACAGGCCCACCGCGCCGCCCGCCGCTTGCTCGCCACTGACGCCTCGCTCTCTCCACCCCGCACCCCACCGCACACATCCCGCTTCGTCGTGAACTTTGCACGTATTTTGAATTGGATTTTCAATTTTTTAAGCGTGACATTTACTTGTTTAATTTTGATAAAAACATGATTATAGCAAAGAAAAAAGCTATCCTTAAACAATAAAATCACAGTTATGGTTTTTAATGAATGAGAAATAGATTATTATTAAAACGTTAACAATTAATGATTAATTTTGGTCCTAAGTGTCTAAGAAGACACAATATAGCTTAAACAGATAAACACATCATAGTTACCATTTTGGCTTGTCTAGATATTGAGATCAGATAAAAACTGTGAAAAAAAACGTACATGCAAATTTGGTTTCCGTTTAAGTTTGTTATTAAGAGATCGCATTGGAATGCACCTCAAAATTATACTAACATGGTATTTAGTTATCGTTTTTGGTTGTAGCAAAAAGTTAGGTAGTGTACAATATCTCAAGATTTTTATCAAATACGGGTAAGACCCCGGATTTTTATATTAATATATCGAATTAATATTTGATACTCAATATCAATAAACGATTACATAACAAAAATAACGAGTTTATGAATTATGTCCAGGTTAAGCTAATTTGACTGGTCATGGCGCTTTGTGTGCTTCCAGAGGGGACGATCTGAAACGTTCGTTTTGGATTCTAATTTGACTTGCCGAAGGACACTAAATTTTCAGCACGTCGAAACATATGACAAAATTAGTATATTTATACAAAAACATCCATTCATATACTTTTGTTTTTGATCGGACAAAAAAGAACAACTTATCCACAGTTTATATCAAGAATTAAATAAATGAACAGACGATACTCCGTTTTTTATTCGCGACTGAACGCCTTTCAGGAATTTACGAGTCTTCTTTGTAAATTATGTTAGGAATTGTGCAGACTGAGAAAAAGACTGAAATGACTTCGGGAATAAAAATAAACTCCTTAATTGGAGTGTATTAATTTAATAAGCAATCGAAATGGTTCTATGTATTTTTCACTTCTCATGCTCGAAAAGTGTGTCATATTAGACTTGTGAAGCGGGGCTAAAGTAGTACATTTAAGCCCTAGGGAAAATATGTATACATATTTATGATTTACAAAACATTTTAATTTGACCAATCAAAATACTTCACCTATTAAATCCACCAATCACAGGACAGTACTTTGACAGATTAAAAATTATTTGGTAAAAATATCAACCAACCAGAACACAGATGTACTAAAATCGACCAATCAGGAAAGACGTTTTTCAGTTGTCTAAAGATTAAGCGGTTTTTATGGTCAAAGCAATTACTCCTCTTAAAAGAAAAAAAAAGCTCGTTTTGCTTCTCTTTCTTTAATATAGCAAAAGAAAGGGAGGCGAATAAGCAAAGCGAACACGCATAGCGAGGCATGGTGCTGGCCTTCGAAAAAAAAACAAGCTGTCAAATTAGACATACGCCCGCCAAGAGTTAAATTATTCATATAAGGTGGATAATTTGTGTTTATGTGTTTTCTCACAATCGAAGTGAAAAGTGGAGTGTATAACTCGGGCCTAAAAGCCATATTACCACTCGAACAATTTTCCCTCACTTCGTTCGGGAAAATAACCATCTCGTGGTAGTATGGCTTACTTTAGACCCTTGTCAAACAATCTACTATTGTAATAGTTTTTACCCGCGACTTCATTCGCTGAAAACTTGTTATCGCCTTAAAGAATTGCTATTAAATTATTTCAGGCGCTAGCCCTCACGTTGCTGCCTTAATTCAGTAAGTAACTGATTCGTTTGTGTGAGGTGTACAATAAAGAGTATTTTTGTTGTATTATATCTCTTTCCATATTTCTACTCCTCATTTCACCCTTGTAAGGAAACATTTTAAGGGTTAAAATATATGATTTATCGTATGCGGGGGTTGCACTATGCAAATGGAAAATACAATCAATCAATCAATTGATTCAATTGCTAATACCTATCTTCCAAATTCGGTCAGATATTTAATCGTCATAATTATGGTGACAGAAAAACATAAAAAGTACCTAACAAGTTTATTTAAAATATTAAGTATAGAACGCGATAAAATAAAATATACCCTGACCAGAATTATGTGAAGGGGTTGAAAACGGAAACAACTTACTTAATTGTTCTGTCTACATTGACAAGACAGTAGAGAGTTATATACAACTCACGAAAATAAACACCAAATCATTACTCATCACCAAAATAATTAAAACATACACCTACTTCCAAACATGAAAATCGCTACGTATTGAACGCTTAGGAACCACCCTAGCAGTCGTTTATATACTAAAGTTTCGCATTATTATTTTATATCAGTATATTTCGCGCACTCGCTTGCTGTTATGTGTCAAAACGTGCGTTCAAAACACATAACTAGAATACAAAACTCAAGTCTGTTACCTAGCAGTGGTTGTAAACCGGAATATTTATATAAAATTGAGGTTACAAAGTGAATTTGTGCTGTAAAATATTTTTATGGTTTCCGACCGCACTGGAATGGCAGTAAATATTGCACTTCTCCGCTTTAAAAATATTTTTTTTTTTTACTTGGAAATTATCCCTTAAAAGAGTGAAAAGGGGATTGGAATTTTCTGTTGGAGTCCGATAATTGACGCCTGTGGGAAGTTTTATTAGACCGGTACCTTTTTAATTAAATATTATATTTTGCAAAGGAGTTTAATAATCCCGTAAGGCGATTAACGAGTTATACACGAAAACTTCATCGCGACTTCATTTTGCGTGTTAGAAGATTCAAATTTCAATAACAGCTTTATAAAATATCGGCACTCGCCAAAGATCTCAACCAGGTATACCAATTTCGTCAGTTATTTCCCTTCGCGAGATAGATTGTAAAGAGCTACCTAATATGTAGCCATGAGGGTCAGGTCAGCGTTTCCGTTGGTGAGTTTATTATTGGCATCCTCTCGAGCAGGCACGGAAACCTCAGCCGAGCTGACGTTCACGGGGCTTCATGATCCAACTCTGAAGCATGTAAAAAAGATCTGTTGCTGGCTCGATAACTATTACGCGTTGTCCTGGATGGGCGATCTAGACGCGAACGCGGCGCGGCGCGGGAAAAACAACAGTCGATACCTATTGAAGTGTCCTACGCGAAGGAACTACCCGCGTTCTGCGAGCGGCACTTTCTAACCACTCAGTATATTAGTTCCACTTATCTGTTGAACATACTTCTTGAGTCGGCGGCGCGGTGTGCTGGTAATACGAAGCGGGACGAGTAAAGTCAGAGGCGCCCTCGTTGCCCAGCGGCACCCGCGTGCCTCGTGCGGTATGCGAGGAGCAACGTCGGCCGGGGTCAGTCCTTGAACGGATGACCACTTTGAGTGGTTAATACCTGAGCACTCTCGTGCTTTGGAAGGCACGTTAAGCCGTTGATCCAGGCTGCTGTCTATGGCAGCAGTTGTTAAGCCAAGTTGGAGGGCTTCAGCGACAAGGGGGGGGGAGGGGTCGAAGTTGCACCACGTCCGTAGAGTGCCCAACGCTATCCCACGCATGATCCCTGGGTGGGGTAAAAGTGCAAGAAACTGGCAACCGTACTATCTTCTCGAAGATCTCATGGTTCCCCAAAAATTGCCATACGATAAATAATAATAAGCAAGTTGTTGGATATACACCCCTACAAAATAAGTTCGTATGTAGGAAGGGTCAATTTTGTCTGAAGCAGAGCTGACAGTATATTTTGTTTAGGTGATTTAAATGTTTCACGCATTCAGTTCAGAACAATTTCAATCTCAAAGGGAAGCTCTAATGACCTTACTGACCCCCACATAACACCACACACTTAAAGAGTAAGGAGTATACTTAACCTTTCTGAGGGCAATACCCTAAACAAAACAGCAATTAATTAATTAAAAATTAAATTATAATCCCACTTCACGACTTGGGTCCGGTCGACTGTGTTCTTGCGTAAAACGTCGTAAGCGACGTGTTATTAACAGTAACATGCAGCCTTTTGTGAAAAAATATAAACTCCGAGTTTCTTAGAGCACCTGCGCCGTTATAGATTTTAATTAACGCCTGCTTGAAAGTTGTTTTATTTCACTAGATGACGGTATTTAAATATAACTTTCATATTTATTTAGTTTTTTTTAAAACTGTATATAATAGCATGTACATAATAGCGGCATGTTTAGAAGATCAAAATCACGAGATTTAGATTTAAGATAACGTAGTATACATACTAAAATTATGAGATTTATGAGAGTATATGTCCAATTTCGTGTGTTAACAATCATTACATTATTCATTTCGTACCAGTTTCAGAATGAAAATATTACCTTTAATAATAAAGTCAAGTCAAAGTCAAGGTGACTTATTTATAAACACAGGTAACATCAGTATTTGTATAAAGACAATAATATAATAAGAAACGCTATGGTTCGCGGATTAGCATACAAATTGAAACTGAAAATTAACTCAATACCAATCCACCATACCAATTATAAAATACTAGTTATTGCCCGCGACTTCGTCCGCGTGGAACTCGTTTATCGCGATAGAATTGAAGTAATTGCTATTAACTGACATCGGGCGCTTACCTACTTCCACCCCCTTAAGGGATGATTTCCGGGATAAAAAGTATTCTATGTCCTTGCCCGGGACTCAATCTATCTCCATACCAAATTTCATGTAAATTGGTTCAGCGGTTTAAGGGGAGGTATCTCCAATGCAAATGTCCCTCTCTAACACGCGTGAGTTTGCAATTAACCAATGGAGGCCTTGGGGCGGCTTGAGAACTTCTAACAGTCAAGCTGCTCACTCACTTGACAAAGCCTAATCCCAATAAGGTCTAGTTTGCCCTCGAGGTTGGAAGCCTACGCCATATCTTGGGATTAGGTAGCGGACCCCAGGCATCCTTCAGGATGCAACTGTACTGGGATAACGCTAGGAGGATAATTTCCGGGATAAAAAGTATTCTATGTCCTTCCCTGGGAGTCAATCTATCTCCATACCAAATTTAATGTAAATTGGTTCAGCGGTTTAAGCGTGAAGAGGTAACAAACGGACAGACAGACAGACAGACACACTTTCGCATTTATAATATTAATAAAGTATGTATGGATACCTATAATAAAGCCTACCTCAAGAGCTATAGCTGTTTTAATTTTTACCCCGCCTCGCACCACACACACTACTTTTGTCTCACGAGTGCAGGTTACTCATAGCACAGAATAGTATAATAGTATTACATACAGAACGGACACGAACCCCCCGCACCGAGGTGAGGTCTGTTACCTCGTCCCTGACAGGCCCAGGCTGACAGGCCGGGTTAGGATCGGGTTACCGTCGCGTCTCGCGATTCGTCCGCGCCACGCGCTACGCACTCGCGCAAACAATTGACGCGTGTGACGACAGCGCACGCACACATACTTACCCACAGTACTTACTTTCCTTCGCGTGTCACCTCCGTGGCCATAGTTAGTTGTAGATGTGACACATACGAACACGGACAATGTGCATAAATCCTACGATGACGCACACATAGACAATGTGCATGGATGGATATAACTCAAAACAGAATTGTATGTAGGTATCTGTGTTTTGTGACGGAAGAAATACATTTTATAAAAATAACTTCTTCACAACTGACGTATCGTCATATGGCGGGCAACGGACACAGTACCGTATTTAATCGGCAAGGCAGACGGAGTGCATCAAAACATTACGGATTTGTAACTTAGTTTAACTTCGCTGAGATGTGTGCAGTGTTAAGAAAACAGTCTTGCAAAACAGATACCTGGCTTATACGCGAAGTTGTGTCATTGTATATGTTAAATCCGTATATGAATACATTTGGTATAAGTATACACTTTACAGTCAAGTGCAAAAATATGGGTGCACACAACTTGCTCAAAAATATGTCCAATAGCTCTTATGTCGGTGAATTAAGGTTTTAGTAATGGTACTAAATGGTGGTAAATATGGATTTATGAGAGGATACACTCGATACATATTTTTGCACTTTACTTTAGCTGTGCACTGTACAGAATGTAAGATAACCTTAACTAAAATATTTTTGGGTTTTACTTTACTTTATCAAGTACCCCTATACCAATACGTTATTTTCCATTTGTACATTAATTATGTCACTTGAAAAAAAAGAAAATCATATAGGTATCTCGGAAATCATAGTTATACCAAAATTCATTCTTCCGTAAATCATGTTGCATTAAATGTGTGGGAAGTAGAATAGATACCTAAACTAGCATGTTTACGACCGTGACGTGATGATGAGCTGTAAAATTTGTATGTACAAGGTACAAGCAAACAATCTGGTTTTGGTGCGAGTCACAATACTATTCCAGAAATCATCTCCCAATGGTATAAAATACGGAATATAAGTTGATATGGATGTTCACGCGAACGAAGTCGCGGGCAGACATACTTAATATTTAAAAAATAGCTTTAGCAAGCTAGACATATAATTGCTATTATATATTTTTAAGCGCAGGCTTAGTTGCTTCTTCTATTAATACAAATTTCCACATCATTTTCACTCAAATTATTCTCAAATTATCTCCATGGCCAATTTCATTTAAATCCATTTAACGGTTTAAGCGGGAACATGTAGGTAACAGACAGGCAGACATATTACTTTCGCATTTATAATGTCAGTGTGGATGTGGATAAAATAATCAAATCAGTACTGTTTTAGCGCGGCTCATAAAATGTGATGAAATTATAATGTCATCTCGTAGGAATTCTCTCTAAGCCTCCGTATTTCAAAATCTGTCGGGTTATTAATTCGAAACATTTGATGAAGATATTATATGCCTACTTTGATATCTCTATCATTTTAAACAGCGATATCTTAGTGATGTCCTCTTCTAACAAATTGAGCAAATGGCATCGTTGCTCAGAAGTAGCAGTGTAATCGTGAATGATTGTGTATGTGATTCATTATCGTAATAGTGTCATACTGATTCAACAGATTGCTTATCAAGGTAATGAATTTGTAGATCTTTCTGATTCGACAGCGGTGAAACTGCAAATATGACTCTTTTTGACCGATATCGTGGATGGAATACGGGCTTAATAACAGTGATGTTCTAGCGATGTACTCTCTGTAAATTAAGTTAACAGAACTGCGTCCTAATATTTAGTCCTAATATCAGTCATTCATTCAATCATGGCGTCTATGTGTATGGCCTGAGTAGACGCTCGAGTTGGGCGTGCAGCGGGGCGGGCATGTTAAACAATTGAAACTCATACTGGTGTCCTGAGTCGCCGCTGCACAAATAGTATGCACGCTCGCCTGCCCCGCTTCACGTGCACGCCCCGACGAACGAACGCTCCGCTCCGAGCGTCCACTCAGGCCGCAAACGCAGCGTTTCCATATTAAGGGCAGGTATCCCCAACGCAAATGTCCCGCTCTAACACGCGTGAGTTTACAATTAACCATCCCGCTCTCTACGCAAGCTCTGCGCGCAGTTTTGTAAATATTTAGCTATAGTCATTAAGCCAATCATTTTATCAAAGCAAACCCTGCGAATTTGTCTATAACTATTTACAATCTTTAATTTAGTACAAAAATTAAATGTTAAATATCAGTAATATAGCCGTAGTATTGAAAATACATTCCAAAAAGGGGTAACTTCGCAATTTTTTTCTATCGAGTGAAATTCATCAGGTCATGTAACTGACTGCGATTTTGACTAGACAAGATCCTTATGTAACACATATATTTTTTTTTAGATTTTAAGACACTATATTCTATGTCTCAGATGGTTTTAAAAAACTCAAAAGTGGTAGTACACGGCCTTAAATATATTGCGTTGAACGCTGCGTTTGACGCATAAAACAACTGCGCGCCTAACACTATGTCACTCTCACGGCGTATCGGAGCGAATGAATGGGTAAATGATAAAATTCATGAACTGGTCTGACTGAAGTATAATGTATATGAATCCGGACTGAACTAGTAAACGAAAGAGTGACCAGGGTGAAATATGAACTTCATTTGAATCATTTATTCGTGAACTAATCATGTCTTATTACCTACCTATTGGTACATATCCATTTTTCACCAAGATGTATTATGTATAAGTGAATCACGGAATAACATGTCATTTTATCGCGAACGCTAGAATAAAGGTCGAATTGCAAATTTACACTGTGACTGGGTACAGAAAATCTGTTCGGTAAATTGCTAGCTCGGGTCAACAAAGCAAATGACAGCCAATTTACTACGAAAATAACACTGTATACAAGAGAAGCAAAATATAAGTTCAATATATGAGCTACCTTTGGAGGTTTACTAAATGGATAAATATACAATACACATTATGCAACTTTCCGCGGGCTGATTCGTGGTTATATTTATTTTGCATTTAAATTCAGTTGACTGCAATAATTTTCTCATACAGTCTTCATTGAAAATACACACTGAAAAAATATGTCAAAAGACTTCAATGACAATTTGCTATTTGAATATTGTTTTTATGGTGCCATTCGAACCAATTTTCATAGACGATCAAATGTCTTTATGGGACCGACTACAATCAGACGACAATAAAGGATAAAAATTAGGGATAAACCTATCTCGACGCTAGCGGCCCTCCAAAAGGCACTTATAAAATAGCACGGGCAAATGACGTCACACGCACGGTATCGAACCAACCGTTGTTGTATGAGAAAATAAGTTTTTTTTTCTGTTTTAGTCATGAAATAATGCGTTTAGGTACCTACATAGCTGCCATACAATTTATAACTTATTTTTACTTAGGTAAACATTATATTTATACCTACCTTTTACGGACGATAAAAAAACATAAGTTTTCGAGTTTTTAATGTTAAATATATTTTTTTTATTGTGGTAAAAGTTCATAATTTTCAATTCATTGTGATGTTTTGATGGTTTGCTATCCATAAAGTGACACCATGTTATAAATTTTAACATGTGTCAAATACCCAATTCATATTGTATTATCTTGAATTAATATTACTTCTCGCAAAATTAATTAATACCACTTTGAAAATGTATGAAACCTTAGACGTGTAATGTATATATTATTATATTCATTATAAATAAAATAATTATGACTTTTCGGTAAATAATTACACGCACTTTTAGAATTCCGAGAATTGACGCAGAAGCGAAAATCAACACTGTTTGCCGCGAATGTTGTTGCACATGATACATTTTAATAAAACCTCTGAGCGGCTACCGCCAATCGCCAATTTTGTTTGTTCGTTTCTCTCTGTCGCTCGAATGGGCAAGTGCGATAGAGACAGGAATATAATAACAAACGAAGTTGGCGTTTCGATGTAGCCGGTGTGCATACGGATAGTGTTTAAAATGTAAAAGATAAAACAACAGACGATTTGCGTCCGGCCGGCCCGAGTACGTGAATCGATAAGTGTCTGGCTGCCATCGGCATTCGAGTCTTGGATGAGGTATTATTACAGTTGTTTTTTTAATCATCCTAAATGCAAAATACTCTAGCTTTCATTTTGATCTTTCTCTTTCTCCTTTTTAGGGTTCCGTACCCAAAGGGTAAAACGGGACCCTATTACTAAGACTCCGCTGGCTATCGTGGTTCTTGAGATACAGCCTGGTGACACAAAAAAATCATATTTATAAATAAATATTCTGTTTTTTAGTATTTTGTTGTTATAGCGGCAACAGAAAGACATCATCTGTGAAAATTTCAACTGTCTACCTATCACGGTTCTCGAGATATAGCCTGGTGACAGACAGACAGACGGACAGCGGAGCCTTAGCGCGGGCAGCGGGTCCCATTTTACCCTTTGGGTACGGAACACTAAAAAGGGCTATCCGAGCTAGTGAGGTGAAAAATCCTTTTAATTGCCTTATCCGCCGATTTCTACATGCCTTGTATATTTTATAGGTAAATGCTGCACAGAAGAGCTCTCCATTCGCTCCATTACTGAAGAAATACCCGCATTTCCGATATTAAATCTGCGTAGTTCATTGCATCTGACTGCGAAAATTAAATTGGAACTGAGTTTTGATCTGTTTTATTTTTTTTATTCGAGTAAATAGCTAGTCGTTATGATAGAAGTCTCATAGGGAGATACTTCGTTTTCGGTTCCCGGTAGGCCTCCTGGGCTATTTCAATACATAACCGTACTGTCAAGGTGTAAAAGTCTCATTTTATTCTTTCGTACACTCGTACGAAGCCTGGGCGGGCAGTGAGTATAATCTAACATCTTTTGGTTATAATAATCTCATTAATAATTTTATCTACACCCATATAATTAATCCTCTTAAATGTAATCATAAAGAGTAGATAAGGGCGACCGCGCGTGGATCTCATCTCATCTCATCTGACCGTTACAGTATCCTACATTGAACCGTCACGTCATGGCCATCTCGCCCATTACACTTTACAGCACAGCTGCTCGCGCCGCCGCTGCCGGCCGGTAGCTCTAGTATAAGTTTTTTCGAAATATTAACTAATTCGAACGCGTTTGCGTTTTGTCTCAAAATGTATGAAAACGCTCTCACCGAGTTTGAAATACGCGCGTTCATAGGTTAGCAACAAATGTTGTACTGCTGTTTTAGTTTCCACTAGTGACCACCAGAGGCGCTGTTCACGTTTTCATACCACTTTCATACATTTTGAGACAAAACGCAAACGCGTTCGAATTAGTTAATGTTTCGAAAAAAACTTATACTAGAGCTACGGGCTGTCTTGTCAAACATGACGCACGCCGGTTCAACGCGCCCACATGAAACACATAAAAGAAGATTTAATATGATATGGATAAAGTAGTGTATGCAACTGTGAATAATTGGGAATTTAAACACACACAATTTATGTAGCAGTTGCATAAAATACTATTGTATAATCATCATACTTCCATGTATGATTCGTCGCCGACCAATTTTACTACTTGTAAAACTTGCATTACATAAAAAGAGAATAAAATCGATGTGCAGCAGACTCAACTATCATGCCAATAGAGAAATGGAATCAATTTCATCGTAAAACTAACACATGTCGTACAGTTACGTATTCGTTTAAAAAATGACTTCATTTAAGATATCCATTTGAAAAGGCAGCTTGTTATCTTACAAATTGATATTCATGTTATTTAAATGTAACCTAGAACGTCAGCAAGCGAGCGGTTATGGTAATAGGGAGCAAGTATTGAAGTTCATACGAATTTTAATATGGCGACTGTGCGAGCGTCTGGAATATTGAAAAGCCTAAAAATAACTCGTAGATTCATTATTTTGGTGAAAAAAGGGAAAATACTGAGAATCTACTTTAGCCTGCCGGGCTTGTTAAAGTTCTTGGGAAACGGCTGTGGGAGAGGGGTAATGATCCTCGCTCCGGGGAAACTATTCTTCTATTGTATAAATCAAAATTTTGTCTCGTGTATTTTGCATTTTGTAACATCTTTGTATTTATTTCCTTGTTTGCCATATGAAACTTTTTGCTTAAAATCTATTTCTTACTGTAACAACTATCAATTTTAAAATGATGTGTTCACCTGTAATTGGGGTACATAAGCCCCCTCGAATGATTATAACAAAGACAACTGTAACCTTATCTTATGTACTCTGTTGGTGTCCCGTGTAATGAATAAAAAAATATATAATAATAATAAGGCATAGGGATGTGACGACCCCATCGCCCACTGGTTTTCCAGTGCAATCAGTCAACGTAAGGCAGCCTGTGGCGGGTTGTTAGGGAGTAGCGACCCTACGTACCTGAGTGCTCCTGGGGGTGGCCTGTGGGTTGGTGGTACAGGCCCCTCCGCCTCTGGCTTGCCTTAACCGGCCGTCCAGAGTGGAGTCGCAAGAGCTGTCGCTCGAGGGTGGATGTGGTCACCTAAGTGGCGAGTTGGCTATATGTTTAAAGTTTAAAGTCCAGTGCCACCTCTCCACCCCCAGCTCTCTGACCGGTGTTGTCCTTAGGCCATTTCCATCCATCGTCCATCTAGCAGAGAGCGAGTCACCGTCTGCCGGAAATAAAAATCTGAGACAATTTTATTAGGCAGGCGTCCGTTGTCTCACCCAATAGCCCAGCCATTAGTCCATCAGATTTACCCAATAGCCCAGTTCATTTAGACTCCATCAATCAGCAATAGTTCCTATACACCCTGGCGGGTGCTGTCTCTGTGTGCGTCCCATGACACGGGCAGGGACAGCATCCGCTCGGTGTATCCCTTGCATTTCATTAAATTGTCAAAAGGGCCTCTACGTGTTGGCTATGTGGTACTCGTTGGTACTTCGGTGCCTCGGTACTTCGGCTCCTTGCACGCCTCCCAAAGGTCCGGGACACCATTGTCCCGTGAACGGGAAAGACATACAAATAATAATAATAATAATAAAATTATTGGTCCAACGTACAACAGCTCGCGACACCACACGACAACAGGACGAGGCTTGAACAATTTTTTGACTTTTGCAATTTTTTTGTCAAAACAAGGGTTAATTAATATTTTTGTTAGTCTTTTCCTGCGCAAGAAGTGAGCTTTATGTTGTTATTTATTCAAAAAAGTAATTATTTTTTATATTTAGGCGACCCTAATAATAAAAATATTATTACTTTTTTTTGCACCAAATATTCTATCATTGTAAGCTGTGTGCATTAAAATCTGATTGGATTTCTTTGGGGTGATAGCTGCTTTCGCCATGTTTAATTATTTGATCGGTCTGTAATTGTAAGTTGGTACCACAGTGTACCTATAAAATGTGAATAACACTGTATTGGTACTACAATCCGCTATATGTGTTGCCATACTTTGTTTCCTTTTTCACACAATGTAAATAATCAAACTGGTACTACTTAATTTAGCAACTGGCTACTCTTGCTTATTTCTTAACCTCATGCATGAGACCTCGTGACATAATATAAAAAAATCAACTATTCATTTATTTACGAGTAACTATTTAAACTTTATTGCACATAAATATATTGCAGATAAAAACAAATGGCGGACTTAACGCCTCAAGGCATTCTCTACCAGTCCATCATTCATCATCATCATCATTTTCAGGCCGTAATCGCCCACTGCTGAGCAGTGAGCATAGGCCTCTCTTCGAGTACGCCACTCGTCCCGGTCTTGAGCCAGTCTTATCCGAGAGTGACCCGCGATCTTCCTAATATCATCGACCCATCGAACCGTTGGATGGCCGACGCACCTTTTGCCATGAATTGGCCACCAGTCTGACACTTTTTTGGTCCACCTGCCATCACTCTGCCTAGCAATGTGTCCTGCCCACCTCCACTTGAGTTTGGTAATGACATCTCCGACGTCACGCACTTTCGTGCGGCGTCGGATCTCATCATTCCTCACTCGGTCTTGCAGTCTAATGCCGAGCATGGCACACTCCATGGCTCTCTGTGCTACACGTATTTTGTGCACAGCCTCATCTGTAAATTACAAATGAGGCTTACAAAAAAACCAGAGGAGTACATTATTTGTTAACTACATATATTTTTTAAGCTCATGCCTCAGGGGGTAATCAACTCGCAAACTTTGTGTTGTGTAGTGATTTGTTCTGCTGTGTTGTGTTGCCATTTTGGTCATAAACACACTATAGGTGTATTCGTTATTCTGGATCGGACACAGATCGATTACGTATTTTATTTAGGATCGGTGATACCAACAATGTTCGCGCTAAACCTCGACTTACCTAAAACATGATTCTGTCACATAGGTAATCTGTCGATGTCTTATAATATATATCAGAAATAGAAAATGAAATTTTATATTATAACAAAGTCAAGTGGATAGCCAACCCTGATTAAAGCGTTCACGTTAAATACCTGCCATGCAGCTGTCTACCATTTAAGTGCTTTAAATTGTACCTGCACTTAAAACCCAGCTTGTGAAATAGTCGAAAATTGCCGCGTTAATTAAAATGGGCAGGGATCAATTTTAATTGGGCACTTTAATCGCTTGTGCGAAACAATTGACTTACTACTGAAATAAGAATTATCTATCGGGACACGATGATCCAAATACATATGACGTAACTCATATTTTGCCGATTAACCTATTGCTCGACTTATGGAATAACCTGAGCAGTTCCCTGCCGAGGTTTTCCCGTGGGACTATAGCATGGGGTAAGTGAATTAACGGGCTTACGACTGCTTTGGGGTTGAAAGCATCCATAGGCTACGGTGACGCGGCCGTACGCCTGTTTGCCACCGATGTGGTTCATGTGGTGTAAGTAGAGTAGATGGTATGCGGTAGAGAGGGATGTCACGATTTATGTTTTCTAGCCGTCAAATATCGGTTTGTTCGGCAGTGTAAGTACCTTTTGTAGGCATTTAATAGTTTATGCAACTGGTACATAATGAGAGGCATTAAAACACGAAATGAGCCGACGGCGAGTTTCATAATAATGTCACACGAGTTTTTTAAGGCCTAATTAGGTATGTACAGTTGCAGACATTACTTTATCTACATCTACACACATAATTATAAATACTCTAAGATGGCGACCGAACACAAAGGATCAATCTGCCTACAGATCTTGTCTACTTAAGACCGATTTACATGGTGCAAGAATTTGCATGCAATTTTGATTACATTGCGGGCTGCGGGTTACCGAGTTAAGACGAGAACGATTAAACCCCGCGATGTAATGAAAATCGCATGCAAGTGGACTTTAATGGTTCACCGTTGGAATACAAGTAAAACCAAGCTCTTCACATAGGAGTGTTGACTGTTGTTTGTTCTGAATTGGTTAGATCTTTTGTTCTCAAGTCGAATGTTTATTATCCAAATTAAGACGGCACATACGTGAATAATTTTAGTATTGAATGTTGTAGGTAGGTACCTACTTTATTCAAATGTTGGTCATTATTTAAAATATAACTTTTAGATTAATAGAATACAAAGTGTTTGCTTAGTTTGAGACTAGGTTGATTTGTGTGAAATAGTCCACAAATATTTATTTTTATTTTATTTAATAATACACCTTATTCATAAAACTTTACAAACCTTTGCTGACTAAAATGTGCTTTATCTTAAAAGTTGCAGATAAAGACCAAATAATTTTAAGAAAAATTTTACTACAGTAGTTTGTATATGTATAGACGTCCTCTCTTGCTTAAAAGTGATTTTTTGTAGTAGGTAGGTATATAATATCGTCGTACAATACATACTAGTATTGCAACAAGGTAGGTACTAGAAGTCTACACTCTTGTCATAACCACTCGTAAAATGGTCACACGATAAGGCAATCGGATGACGTCTAGATACATTCGCATTATTACTGCAAAATACCAAATAAGAGTTTTTTTTTCTAAAATCTCTATATACCTGCTAGCGAGCCCCATTGTGGTTTCATCTTTAATTTAACGGTAAGTAAGTACTAGATTACTTTGGTTTTGTAACAGATTGAATTATGCTCGTATTTAAAATTTTGTAAGAGACAGACAAATTATTTCAAGACAAACATAATTATTTAGTTTTCTCGAAATTTTTACGTTTTTAAACTTACCGATTATGTGCAAAGAATATTATTTTTATAGATATAGGTACAGTAATAGGACGACTGTGTCTTGTCGATGATAAAGTAATATGTCTACAGATGTACAGTTAACTGCCTTGTTTATGAATTTAGGCATTTATTCCACTGACAAAGAGACTGTTATCGCATAAACTTGTTACACAACGATATCTTGCGTCACGATACGCATTGTCACGGTGCATAATCAATATCGATCCACAACAGAACTCGATACTTCCTCGCCGATTCTAAATAACGGGCGGGCCGCCGCGCGCGCCGACACTGGCCTTAACATCAATACACGGCGACCTTAACCAAACCACTTGATAAGTCAGTTTCAACACAGTGCTCGAAGCGAATAGACGTAATTATGTCACAAGCGGAACCGGAGCCGACTTTATGGGACGAATTGACGAGCCCCGTCAATTTTACGCTGATCCTGGTGATTGCGTACCTTATTTACAAGATAATAAGGGCGAAATTTGAGCCGGAGCCCGTAGCAACTCCTGTTCAGAGGTTGCCGAAGATGCGTAAAGATCTCACGGTGCAAGAGCTGAGGAAATACAACGGTACACAACCCGACGGCAGAGTTCTGCTCGCGGTGAATGGCGTAATCTTTGACGTTACGAGGGGGAAGTCGTTTTATGGGCCCGGTAAGTAATGTTTGTTTTTACTAGCTTGTATAGATGACATTATTTCAAATGTCCAAGATTTTATAAAACTTTCATTGGGTTTTGAATTTTATCGCTTAGACGTTAAAGTCGCTTTATGAACGAATAACTTTGGTAGAACTCGACTAACTTCAATAATTTCAAGTAGGTATAAAGTCCGCATTACGCGACGGGTAATCTCGGATTTCTGTTGATATATCGAATTTATTTTGACTGCATTGCGCTGTTAATAAATATGTTTTTCGCATAATGTCGTGTCAATAGACGTATCCCGATATCTACAACAGCCCTAGCTACGCATTTGTCCCTTACCAGCAAGTATGTTAGTGCGAGAGGGACGAATACTGTTTGTCCAACATAAAGGCGACCGTGCTAGCTAGACTGGTATCATAATTTTCTCATGTCATTCTATTGTGGATCAGAAGTACATACATTTACGGTGAGTTTGTTATTATGAACCTTCGCTTCGCAGCAAAAATTGGGTCGAACAATGACTGTGTAATTTGTTGTTTTCCTACTACTGCATTAATTTTAGAAACTTATCTCTGTTTAGATAATCATTTCGAATTTCAAAGTACCTATAAATTGTCCTGTATAACTCTGGGAAAAGATAATGCAAGCTGACTTCAGAATTTGATAAAATATCAGATAAACAACACAAACTTCACATTATTGTATTGAAGTGTCCATGTCGTGAATATAAAAGGATATTCAAATCAAAGCGAAACGCAATGTTGGGGTATTACTTACCTACGTGTTAAGGTCTATTTTTGGGTGCACGATAATTTATATTATCTTTTTGAGAGTCATGATCTATAGATAACCTTATCTGTTATTACCGGTTTGTCGTAAACCTTTTTTTATTCACTGACTCGTTTTGACGTATTCTACATTTTCTAGAAATCAGTTGTAAAATGATTGAGCGGAGCATATACAACTATTACGATATAAACTAGAAATTAAGGATTTTCAGGAAAATACTTAACAGCAGAATAAAAATAATGACGCGAGTCTTCATGCAGTGTATGTTGCCAGTGATGAAATATGGTAGGCACTGAAACGTGGTCGCTCACCATGGGCCTCATAAGAAGGCTCAAAGTCACTCAGAGGGCAATAGAGAGAGCTATGCTGGGAGCTTGGAGTTTCACAGCGTGATCGCATCAGAAATGAATCCATCCGTAGTAGAACCAAAGTAACCGATATACCCCTTCGAATCGCTAAACTGAAGTGGCAGTGGACGGGGCACATTGCACGTAGAACAGATGGCCGTTGGGGCCGAAAGGTTCGCGCGTGGCCACCACGGACCGGAAGGCGCAGCGTAGGTAGACCCGCCACAAGGTGCACTGATTACCTGGTAGAGGTCGCGGGAGTCCGCTGGATGCAGGTGGCGCAGGATTGGTCATTAGGTCACTCTTTGAGGAGCTCTATTCCAGCAGTGGACGTCTTTCGGCTATGATGATGATGATGATGATGATGATAAAAATAAAATTAGCTACCTATGCTATTATGCTACTGAACTATAAGTACCTTGTAGATGCAGTCACCACTTGTTAAGTATACTTGGAACCTATATACGATTAATAGAGTCGGAAATTGGTAGAAAACTTTTTGATCGACTGTGCTGATACATGAATAGGGATAAATAATATTATTATGTGAACAACCCGCATTTAAAATACAGTGAGTTAAATGAGGAAAATGATTATTTAATTAACTGCTTTGTTGCCTCCACCACGTCTTATGTGACTGCCAATTTATTAATGAAGTAGGTAACTCTTAATAATGCATCATTAAACATAATTATTTCGAAGCAATTATTAAAACCTATTACAAAAACATTCCCTTGTTTGAATAGAATACTACCACGTCGCATCATCCTCGCAGACGTCCGAAAGACGTTAGAAACGTCGCGTTGTCGTTACGTGTCTGCTGTTGAGACGATAACAATACAATACAAATATTCTTTATTGTCCACCAAATAAAGTGCACTAAAAAATAACAGAAAAAAATTGCATAATGGTAGACAACAGGCCGTCTTATCGCTAACAAGCGATCTCTTTCAGACAACCTTTGGGTAGTGGAAACGATGCAAGAAAAGTTAAAACTTGAGTAGGTGAAACAGGAAAATAGAGTATGAACAACCTAAAAACTTACATAAATACATAAATATGTAAATTTACATACACATAAATCCAATAATTAAATATTTAAGAATCTGTAGCAACAGTCTGATAAAAACAGCACACATAAAGACAGAACCTACGAGTAGGTAATTACGGGTGAGATAAATAGTACTCTTTTAACCTGCTTTTGAAAACGGGAAGAGACTTAGCACGTTTAATTTGTAGGCAAACAATTCCACAACCGAACTGCTCGGGAGGTAAAAGAACTGTTGTAGAATTTACTCGTAGAGTTTGAATAGGGGATAACGCTCAATAAACGCCACTGGCGTCACAGCATAGTTGCGCCGACGTTGCGTTGACGCTACGCGAGCGCTGGCAGGACGCGGACGTCCAAGAGACGCTACTGTGGAATCTCTCTAACAGTCACACGGAAAGTTTTCTGTCAAAACCGATGTTTCACGCTATCCTGTTCGTACGAGATCGCCGCATAACACGTGCTCTTTCGCTCCTAGCGCGATAAGTTATCTGGACACAACAGAGGTGTATCAGAGCAGAGTTTATCGAAGCGCCAAGAGGAACGAAGTTTTCCCTCTCTGTCGCACTTACAAGTCTGTACGTAAGTGCGACAGTGAGAGAAAACTTCGTTTGTGGTTCGCGGCCCCCCAGGCCTGGCTAGGCTAGGTCCGAAAAATATGTTTGTATGGTAGTTGTTGCCAAACTGCATGTTTCTATGCAATTATAGCTGCGAGCGCCATATAACGTTGATGGTTTGTAAACTTAATTCGATGCAATAATCCTTAAATGAAATTGTCATTGATGCTGCATTGCTGCATCATTAAATTGGTTTATTTTCCAATTAAAACTAAGAACCTGTTTGGTTCTGCCTGTGGTCTATGACGTGGGCGCACAAAATGAGGTATTTCCAATTACAAATAAACATACTAAGGCGACTTCCTGATTTGTTGGTGCGGAGGCGGTACGATAATGAGAAAACAGTCTAATGTCAGTGTCAATCAACTCAGTACTACTTTTTACTGCGCCCCTACATTTGAATGAGTGCTTCCTGACTGGCGCGGGATACACGGAAGCGGGACGATGCGAATGCAGTACAGGTCCGCTTCTGCGCATAATATTACTACTGCGCAAATGTAATACTGACAGTACCTATTCTGTAAAGTGGGAATCTTTGCGACGTCAGTAAGTAAATTTACGTCAAAGACGAAAATGACTCACATCGATCCCGCGCGCCCCGCCAAGTCACTCAAGTCAGTAAGTCGCCTAACAGACGTACCAAGGCTGTAGAATTCGACTCTTATCTATCTAAGCATATTCGAGTGACAGAGAAGGATATACACGAAGAAACTTCGTCGTCGGTTCGCGATTACCGCTTTAATCGTTATATGTGTTCAATACAACAACAACGTTTTGCACAGCATGATGATATATATATGTTATTGTTCGAATATTATATAGGGAGTCGGTGTGTGTAGTAAGCGCCTGCCGCTATAAGGTCTCGTTCAATGTGGTCTATCACATATTTTGATTATGTGTAGCTACGTCGTATTTTTTTTGTTTAAATATGGCTTTCCATCAAATTTATGATGATTTCGCCAACCACGACGTAACGACGCCATGACAGTAGGCAACTGGTTTTGTTCGGTAATGGATTCTGCTAGTCGTCGCGCCGAGAGCACGTGTGTTCACCAACGCAGCTACGTCGTTGTATGTATTGTATTAATTAATTTGCTGACGTTTAAAATGTAGGTACATTTAGTAATTGTTGTTAATGACATAAGGCATTCATCTGTGTAAGTTGGAGACTCTAATAGGCCTTTGGTTACAAAAAAAAACTTCTTTATATATTATCTTTAATTAACATTTTTTTAATGGGATCGCTCATGGCCATAAAGATTCAGGCGGCGTTGCGTGGTTAGAGAAGGTGGACTGATGACCTAGTAATGGTTCCGGGAGTCCGCTGGGTGCGGGTGGTGCAAGATTGGTTATTATTGCACTTTGGGGGAGGTCTGTGTCCAGCAGTGCCCGTCTTTTGGCTGATATGATGATGATGATGATAATTTAATCACGTGATACTTTGTTTATTTAAAAAAAACTTATATTGAGCAAAAATAGTCCATGAACCAAACCAATGCACGTACTATGGCAATCTATCTATACATATAATAAAGCAGAAGAGGGTCGAAAATCTGTACATTGAAGATATTAGTAAAAAAATCGATGGAGAGGTCTAAGAATTGATAACAGAACACGTTTCAACTGTTTTTAGAATTCGTGTCTGTTTGTCTGTTTGTCTGTCTGTTTATTTGTCTAACTATCACGCGAAAACTAGCGAATGGATTTTAATACAGCCTTCACTAATATGTTTATTGGATCTTCGGCCAGGTTATAGGCTATAAAAATCATATAGGTTAGGGATGAAAGGGGGTGAAAAGAGGGGTTAAACTTTATATGAGAAGTCTTTCAGTTCATGATTTACAGGCTTGAAAATTGGTAAGTATATACATGGACGCAAAGTAAATAGAACCCCATTCAAACATTTTATAATAAACAGATAGTATTTGAAAAAATGGGGGGTGAAATAACAATACCTCTGCCTCTCAGGGCTAAAGACAAAAATACAAAAGTCCCTCAAACCATATTAACTGTTTGAAATGAGAGATCTAATTATGTTGGTCAGTCAGTCTCTATCAATATTCACAAGCCTTACTACGAAACCTCGGTTTTTTTTTGTTTTCGATGGAGGGTACCTACGCAGAGCGGCGGGGTCTCGGTTGCATGGTAGCACTTACGACATGTACCTATATATTAGGTATGCGCATTTTTGTATAAAATATTGTTTTTTGAGGTGCTCATTACAAGAATGATATCCATTTTCAAATCGAAGATGGCCGACATTTACTTATTTACTTTTCTTAATAATCGATATGGGTGTCATTGAGGTTCTTCGAGGTGCCGATTAGTTGCGTTTTCCGTCAGCAAAATGTATAAAATACGTTCAGCGCGTAACAGACATAAATTTAGGGTATATTGGTATTCGTTAGTAAAATATACCTACGTAACAATAAACATCAAGTACCTATGACCAAATTCGAAAGTTATAGGCGGATAGGAAGCAAAAAAAAAACAATTCTCAGAAAATCACATTAACTCTTAGAAGCAACCAGGGTGGGTGCGCTATCAACCTAGGCCTCTACTCCATCTTCGAAAGTGAAAGAACAGACCAAAGTAGGTATTCAGTTATACCTATGTGTTAATACATGAAATAAACATTGAAATCTTAGACAAACATTTTAATCCAATATAGTTGAATGACAACAGAAAAATCAATACATATATGTCAACACGTTCCTTTTGACAAGTAAAATAAAACCAGCCACTTCTTGGCGAAAGAGGCGCTAACATGCCGGCCCCCTTGAAGCTCATGACTTCAACAACTGGGCAGCGGACATATCTTCGTAACAGGACGCCTGCATGTACCGGACCCAGTAAAAATGTCGACTACTCGGACGACACCATCTCGGCCAGGATGTAAGGCAGTAATCCTTCCCATTTTCCATTTGAGTGGAGGGAGGAAGTCCTCCTTGATTATGACTAGTCCGCCAATGTCTATAGAGGGACCTTTTTGATTCCATTTGGCTCTCTGTTGCAGTTGAGACAGGTATTCAATACTCCAGCGGCGCCAAAAGTGCCGACAGCACTATTCGTTGGTATCTCTGTACAGCATTACCAGCTGGGCAAGTAGGCTCCGGCAGTGCGGTCAGTGGACGACAAATGAGAAAGTGACCCGGAGTGAGGGGTGACAAATCTTTTGGCGATGATGATAATGGTGTCAGTGGACGCGAATTAAGAATAGCTTCTATTTGACATAATGTAGTGCTTAACTCTTCATACGTGAGATGAGCTAAACCAAGAACGCGTTTTAGGTGATGCTTGGTAGACTTGACACCTGCTTCCCAAAGACCGCCGAAATTGGGAGCATAGGGAGGCGTAAAATGAAACTGGATGCCGTCATTCGAAAAGGTATCCGGTAATTTAGTCTTAATTTCATTCCAACCACCAACAAAATTGGACCCATTGTCGCAATAAATGTGCGAAGGCATTCCACGACGAGCAATGAATCGTTTGAGCGTTAGAATAAAGGTAGCACTTGTCATATCCGTAGCTAACTCTAGGTGGATTGCCTTGGTAGAAAAACAGATAAAAACGCAAATATAAGCCTTAATATATTTGGCGCCACGCCCTTTCTTGCTACTAATCATTATTGGACCTGCGTAGTCAATTCCAGTCACGTTGAAGGGAGCTGATTCTTCAACTCTGGCAGCTGGTAAATCTCCCATGATGGGATAATTCACACGAGCAGCTAGCCTCATACATGTGGTACATTTGTGAACAATAGATCTAGCTAAATCCCTACCGCCGATTGGCCAATACTTTTGACGTACGCCAGCTAATAATAATTGAGGACCTGCATGCATTAACTTGACATGCTGATCTTCAAACACCTTCGTAGTTAGGATGTCACGTTTTGGTAATATTAGTGGATGCTTGACATCAAAACTTGCGTTACATTGTGATAATCTACCTCGTATACGAACGAGTCCCAAAGGACATAAGAAAGGTTGCAACTTGGCGAAAAGAACTATTTCGTGGAAACTCCATGTTTGATTTAATTGTCTCAATTTCACTAGCAAAGTGTTTAGCTTGGACACTCTTGTATAATAGTTAAAGACATTAATTCATCACATGACAATGGTCCCTTGACACATTGCCCTGGAGAACGAACCTTAGCATAGCCAAAAAGGCGCAAGACATATGCCAATACTCGCTTCATTTTTGTCGACGTAGAGCATCGATTGAGTATAGTATCGATGACATCGTCTTGAGGCTGTGCGACAACATTTGAGACAACTCGTTGTTCGGGTAATTGAACAGGGTCGATGCACTGATGCGTAGGCCACATCCGTTCTTCTGACATTAGAAACGAGGGCCCGTGCCACCACAATTCGTGTTTTTGAATGGCATCAGCTTTTATACCTCGAGAGAGGACGTCGGCCGGGTTTGCTTCACTTGCAACATACCTCCATGTAAACGGAGCAGTAGCTTCTTGTACCTTTGATACCCGATTCCGCAAAAATGTCTTCAAGTTATTTGGTTCGGTTGCTAGCCAGCCAAGAACAATAGAAGAGTCGCACCAAAATACGAATTTGTCAATGGTAAGTCTTAGCGATTGTTTGATCTTCTGACAAAGTCGAGCCGCTACCAACGCACCGCATAATTCGAGTCGCGGCAACGTTGTGGACTTGAGTGGTGATACATTGGCTTTTGCAGATAGTAAATGAGAGTGGACTGTATCATTTGAATCTATGGATCTAGCGTATGCACAAACGCCATACGCCAACTCGGATGCATTGCAAAAGATATTAATTTCGACTTGCTGTTGTTGCTTCACTAGTCCAAGATGTCTAGGAATATCTAGGGGATTGAGGTAGTTTAGTGTCTCAACGATTTCGTTCCAGTCACTTGCCATTTGATTTGGTACTGCGGTGTCCCAGTCCAACTTCTGAAGCCATAATCGTTGCAATAGAACCTTGGTTTGTATGACCGTAGGTGACACTAAACCCAATAGATCGAATATCTGTGAGATCGTTGTCAAAATCGTTCGTTTTGTAACATGTTTTTCGTTTGTAGAAACATGTAATTTATAACTGTAAGTGTCAGCTTCACTGTTCCACAATAAACCCAACGTCTTGGATACAGGAGATTCGTTGAAGGTGTATTTACAAGTTGCTGCCACATCGGATTGATTTGCAAGAACTGTCTCATTGTTTGATCTTCTTTCCAGTGACAGGAACCTCCTTTCAGCCATTGAGAAAGAATCTCCAAGTGAATCTACATCTTGTTTCAATGGCACTTGTACGAGAAATCTTCCGTCTGAAAGGCGCTCTGTGGTATCCATCCTTTCGCAGATGTGCTCTTCCTTGGACCAGGGTTTAACTTCCGCTACTTCTTCGAGTTCCCAAAATCGTGCAAGTTGATCTTGCACTTCAATTGTTGAGGCAAAGTGACATTGTATCCTTGGAGCTGCAGGAACGCTACCGGACACCACCCATCCCAACTTCGTCTCTTGCAGGGTTGGTTGATCCTTGCCAAGATGAATCCTCTTTGTTTGGATTAAATCCCAGAAAATGTCAGCTCCAAGTAGAAGGTCGATGTCTCCTGGCGTTGCGAACTCAGGATCAGCTAGATAGATGCTGTACGGAATCTGGATATCCTGAATGTTCATCTTGTACGCGGGGAGAGGCTCTGTTATGTTAGGGATGACATAACATTCAATTGTCGCTTCATATGTCCCATTGATAGCTTCTAGCTGAAGATCACACTTGTTGACAATTGACGATGGACGATTGTTCAATCCGATGACAGTTGTGTTGACAGCTAACATCTTCGGCTGTAGCACCTTCGCCAGCTTTTCGGTGATGAAACATGACGTGCTACCACAGTCAAGTAGAGCACGAACAATATGCGCATTGCCTTGGCTGTCAAATATTTTGACACATGCTGTTGACAGTAGCACCTGGTGAGAGGTTCTTGCAGTAGTTGTAATAACCTTGGAGTCAGCAATGGGCTCCTGCTTGTACGGCGTTTCGTCGTCCTTGGAATGCAGCAGCGAGTTGTGTCTCTTGCCGCATACTCGACAGCTTGAATGCCTGCAGTTATAGACAGTGTGGCCAACTCGAAGACAGTTGTGACAAGCCTTCACCTTGGTGACTATTTCTCTTCGCTTAGGAATCGCTTCTTTGAGAAAGTCGACGCAATGATATATTGTGTGGTCTCCGTTGCATACCACACACTTCCACTTCGTCGGCGAGTTACTGACAGTTACTAATCCCCGGTTCACATGAGGTTTTGATGAAGTAGATGGCTTTAGCTTGTTGTGCCCTTCCAAACTCTCGAGAAGGTCTGCTCGGTTCTTTAAGAAGGTGTTGAGCGCAGCATAGTCTACCTTTTCAATAGAGCTTCGATAGGTTTCCCATTCCTTTAAGGTGCATTGATCCAGCTTGCTGGTTACTATGTGAACAAGGAGTGTGTCCCATCCTTCAGTCGCCTCTCCCATTGCTTTAAGAGAGCCAAGGTTCTTGTTGAACATGTCCAGAAACTCGCGTAAATCTTTTGATGTCTCACGCGGTTGCTTGGCGTCGAACAGCGATTTGACATAATTATTAATTAATAGCCTATTATTGTCAAAACGATCGATAAGCATATCCCATGCAATGGGGTAGTTACTCGTTGTGAGCTCAAGTGAGCTTATCAAATTTAACGCACTACTTTCCAAACTGGCTCGTAAATAGTGAAATTTACTTATAGAATCTAGCGAATCATTGTTGTGCACCAAAGAGCAGAATGTATCTCTAAAGTGTAGCCAGTTTTGAAAGTTTCCGTCAAATTTTGGAAGTGTTATCGTTGGAAGACGAATTTGATACGGCCTACCATTAGAAGAACCGCTATGATGAACGTCAGAGCCCCTATTGTCTCCCTGATTGCATTTCATCACAGACTGGAACTGACTACCCTGGCTACCATCGGGGGAGCCTGGCCGTGCACGCCTAGTGCGCTTTAACAAGTCTTTAGCTTGTACCATTGCGTTTAGATATGTAGATTCAAAAACTTCTCGTTCGATATATTGCTCGTCGGGATCCTCGCATAAACATTCAATTTCCAATTCTAGCGATAATGTTTCCATTTTATCAACCCTAAGCTCCAATTCCTGGCGTTCCGCATCGGGTAGCGGAGTTCCCGAAGGATATTTAGAAACATTCTTATGAAAAATGGTAAGTCTCGCCTTAATAGAACCACGCTTCCGAATTAATTTAGTAAATTCATCTTTGTTTACCATTTTTAAGTTTGAATTTGACATTATTTAGCAAAAATCAATAATTGAGTTTGAAGTTTAAAACAAAAGTGACATTCGAAAAATCAAATTCAAAATTTTATTTAAAATTAAATTTACGTAATTTCGAAATCGAACAAATATGAGAATTTAGTAATTGAAATTGAAGTCGTTTAATTCAGACCGAACGAATGATATGGAATAGACTCACTTTCTTTCAGCCGTACACCAACCCCACCGCAGAACTTCCTCGACCAACTGGCAGCTCATGTACCAGCAAACAATCGATGGTCCAGTAATTCTCGGTCACATTTGTATTGATTTGGGCGTATACTTGTATAGGCCGAAGATGGGTACTCTGTCGAATGATAAATTGACGATTAGAAATTGCGTTTTGCCGTTGCGTCTTGTTTCCTTTACGTAGCTCCTGCACCAGGCGGCGAGTAGGCACTGCTTGCACGTCGTATCCGTTGTTGCCGACGCGGCAATGATTGTTGCCGTGATGCCCGTAGACTTTGTATGAAGATGCGTGTAAGGAATTATTTACGTAGATTATATTCGATTCGCGTTTGAAATATTACTTAACTTTGTTTAGTTATCCATAGGTCGCTTGTATCCTGGTCGTATGGACCAAACTATCATGTTAATACATGAAATAAACATTGAAATCTTAGACAAACATTTTAATCCAATATAGTTGAATGACAACAGAAAAATCAATACATATATGTCAACACGTTCCTTTTGACAAGTAAAATAAAACCAGCCACTTCTTGGCGAAAGAGGCGCTAACACTATGTTTTACAATAAAGTACTTTGAACTTTGAAACGTATTCCACTAATTTATGAACAAAGAAATATCTATTCAACCACCTCTTTACAAAGCCATTTGATAGGTCAACAATTTCTTTTTGTTCAATCATCTACATTGCTTGATGCGTATGAAGTATTTTCCGTACCTGCATCATAATGTTCGAATAATTTCGCACTCGCTTTTTTATCTACATTACATGACGCGTAGGAATTATTTTCCGCACCTGCATCATAATGTTCAAAAACGTTAGCGCGCGCTACGCTCGCGTTTTCATCTGCATGACTTGATGTTATATCATAATGTTCGAAATATTTCGCGCTCGCTACGCTCGCGTTTTCATACACATTACTTGATGAGTATGAAGTATTTTCCGCACCTGCATCATAATGTTCGAAAAATTTCGCGCTCGCTGCGCTCGCGTTTTCTTCTACATTACTTGATGAGCATTTCCCGCACCTACGTCATAATGTTCGATAATTTTCGCGCGCCCTACACGCGTTTTTATCGACATTATAGTTGATGCGTATGAAGTATTTTCCTCACCTGCATCAAAACATTTCGCGCTCACTACGCTCGCGATTTTCTTCATTTCTTGATGAGTATGAAGTATTTTCCGCACCTGCATATTAATGTTCAAAAATTTCGCGCTCGCTGCGCTCGCGTTTTCTTCTACATTACTTGATGAGCATTTTCCACACCTACATCATAATGTTCGAAAATTTTCGCGCGCCGTACGCTCGCGTTTTCATCTACACTATAGTTGATGCGTATGAAGTCTTTTCGGCACCTGCATCAGAATGTTCGAAAAATTTCGCGCTCGCTGCGCTCGCGTTTTCATCTACATTACTTCATGAGTATTTTCCGTGCCTGCATCATAACGTTCGAAAATTTTCGCGCGCCCTACGCTCGCGTTTTCATCTTCATTACTTGATGCGTATGAAGTATTTTCCGCACCTGCATCACAATGTTCTTTTTTTTTCATTTTGCGCTCGCTACGCTCGCGTTTTCATCTACATTACTTGGTGCGTATGAAGTCTTTTGCACACCTGCATCGTATTGTTTGAAAGAATTCGCGCTCGCTGCGCTCGCGTTTTCATCTTCATTACTTGATGCGTATGAAGTATTTTCCACACCCGTATCAGAATATCCGAAAAATTTCGCGCTCGCTCCGCTCGCGCGCGTTTTCATCTACTTCCTTCTTAATATATATTTTGTCCTCTGTCATGTGTTTCATGTGGGCGCATTGAGCCGGCGTGCGCAATGTTTGGCGAGACAGCCGGTGTAGAAGTTGATATGGATATTCACGCGAATGAAGTCGCGGGAAAAAGCTTAGATAAATAAATTTAAATCATAAAAAATCCTCTCCCTGTGATCCTGATCTGTGTCCTTTAATTGAGGTGTGCAATAAAGAGTAGGTATTTGTTGTTGTTTGTTGTTTTTTAAAACTGGACTACCCGTGCGAAACCGGGGCGGGTTATACATGCGAAAGTAACTCTGTCTGCCTGTTTCCCCTTAAAATGCTCAACCGATTTAGATAAAATTTGGTATGGATATAGTTTGAGTCCTAGGGAAGGACATAGGATACTTTTATGCCGGAAATCATCCCTTAACGGGGTTTAAGTTAGAATGGAAGAGAGATAACTAGGTAAGCGCAAGAAATAGAAGAATGAAATAACATTCTAACGTGATGACCGAGTTCTACGCAGACGAAGTCGCGGGCAAAAGCTAGTACGTTATAAATGTTACCTTAGTAAATATGACCTCAAATGTTATTTGTATACTGTAACGATGTTATTTCTATTCTGATTTGTATAGCGATTAAAAATATTCTTAAAGCCACATGTTTCCTTCGACAAAAATAGACCCAAAATTCCGCGTGGCGAATCATTATGGCCATATGGCCTCTCATTTACCGCACTTTATTGCATTTGAAACCAGTGAAGCCTGACCTGTGAATACGTATATTTAATACCAAGACCGGCGTCTAATTACACTTGACTTTTAAGTGAGATAGGCTGTGTAAGAGCAGTGGCACGATGAGGAAGGTCGTCTAGTAATTAACGTGTATCTCATTATAATGCCGAATTCGTCGCGCATCTGACTGACACGAGGGACAAAAATTTAAGGAAGAATAAATAACCTTTTAAAAGCACCAAAAGAAGTTCTTTGTCATTGTTTACTGATGTACGGTGAAGGCGCATCCTCCGCACGGTTTGATAAAAAGGTGACGAGGGTCTTTATTGTTCACTTTCTTGAAATAATGATCCATTTGACAAAATACCTACTTTTATGCCGTTTTTCGCAAGTTCCCCGCGTGCGGGTGACTAGCTCAGCATAGTCTAGGGGCAAGTGCTCAACCTGTGGACACTTTCCAGATTTTGAATTATTTTTGATGATTAATAAAAAACTGTGGACATTTTCTAGAAACTCTTTATTTTTTATAAAAAACAATTAACCAGTCTTTAACCATCACAGACTTTTATCATCCCAGCTATCTCGGAATAAGAGGTACAACAATATTTTTAAAAATATTCATATTGTCCATAGGTTCATCTACTGTCTGTACCTATGGACTTTAAAATTCTACCTGTGGACGGCATTGTACCTAAGGACATAAGCTAGCAACATCATTTTAACAAGTTATTTCTTCTAGAAACACATGATTAACAAGATAAAAATAATCTTTAAATAAGCCAACAACACGTTCAGCATCTCCTAAAAGACCTACTGTTTCTTAGAATTACAATACTCTCTGTACAATTCTTCAGCAGAATCATCGGAGTTTGCGAGTCTCTACGATCAGCAAAGTCAAAGAAATCATCGTCTAACACGAAACATTTTGACAAATAAAGTTTGATTCGTCATCGAAATCAATATTTTTGTCTTGATGAACCTTTAAAACGCATTTTGAACAATATTTTCCCTTGCATATGACACATGTTAGTAAAGGTTTCTCAGTATATTTTTTGCATACAACACACATATAGCATACCATAACATATTGTCCTCTAAGATACATATTTTTTTACATCAGAAGTCTGTTTATCCCTACTAGAACTTAGTTTTACGTCTACTTTGTTTGTTAACATATCATATTATACTTTTTTATACTACGAGGCACTGAAATAAAATAAAACATTTAAAAATACTGAGTCGTCCACAGGTACGTCACAAGAATGTTGGACCTATGGACAGTCCAAAGGTACATTAATAGAGTTGTCCATAGGTACAAATTGACACTTTAAATTTTAAAACAATACTGGTCATTTTTTAAACTACCGGCGGCAAATGAAAACTTGAAGAAACAATGCTTAAACCTTGAAATTTAATATTTTATTACAAAGGCAACCGTATTATTCACCGAACATATAAAAAAAAACATGTAAGAATATTGGTGAAAATTTACTTTTTCGCAAAAAAACTTTTGACGGCTGCAAGAGACACTATTCCGTCCATTTTTTAAAATGGCGTCTAGCTAATGTTGCCCTATTAGAAAAATACTTTTCGATTAAGTCCATGATACTTGTCTATGGTCAATTGTTTTTCTAATACCGGCAGTGTCCGAAGGTACAATCATCCACAGGTACAACACTTGCCCCTAACACTAGCGTGCGAGCGTGACAAAATTTCGGTTCCGTACCCAAAGTGTAAAACGGGACCCTATTACTAAGGCTCCGCTGTACGTCTGTCCGTCTGTCCGTCTGTTACCAGGCTGTATCTCAAAAACCGTGATAGTTAGAAAGTTAAAATTTTCACAGATGATGTACTTCTATTGCCGATATAACAACCAATACTGAAAAACAAAATAAAATAAATATTTAAGGGAGCTCCTATACAACAAACATGATTTTTTTGCAGTTTTTAAAGATAATGGAACGGAACCCTTCGTGATGCGCGAATAGACTCGCACTTGGCCGTTTTTTTTAAATCCTTATTAAATAAATCCGCGAAGAAATTCAAAGTTGTATGTGAAGTCCCCAACCCGCTCTGGGCCAGCGTGGGGACTACTGCCCTAATCCTCTCATCTATGAGAAGAGGCCTGTGCCCAGTAGTGGGACGCATATAGGCTGATGATGATGATTGAAAGAAAGAGGAAGAAAAGAATTGGTAGGAAAGAGTTTAGACACATTGGCGATGTCACTCTGTGAGGCACAGTTATTGACAAAACTTGACTATAGGTATGACAATACTTACCCCCCACTGACTAGGTATTCAGTACTTACTATGTACCCTACTAAGTTTTAACAGTAATTTATTAGGTAACATTTTGAAACTCTATTTCTCAATATATCTATTCACTTATATTATAATTGTAACAATGGGAAACAACCTGAAAGTAGCACTTCAAATCATCGATCGTAGGTATAAATTAAAACTATGGTTTATAATTCTAGTTACTAGTAATAATATTAAAATATAAATGGTAAATTCTTACTAAAAATAAATATATGACTGTGTTTCCATACAAATTTAATTCCTCAATAATTCATCATATAACGTCGTTTTAAGTCTAACACCACCGCACTCATTGACGTAAAAATGGACCTTTCGGTGAACTCTGTAAAGTACTGGTACGTACATGCAAAATTGAACTTTGGACACAAATATTGCCACACGCTTGTAAGTCATGCATATTCTGTTTCTCTATTACTTCAGGGACCGGATTCAAAAACCCAGGGATTTTACCCTGTGTTTGGGTAACCTAAGAAATTAATGTTTTCGTTGAATTAAATCCATATCAAACAGTGCAATGAACTGTGGATAAGGCGTCCGTTCATAATTATCGCATTCTCAAGTTAGTTATACTATTAGATAATTATGAGATAATAGTAAAAATGTAGTTAGCTAGTGAAACTGGAACATGATGCAATAAAACATGATCTTTAACATTATTATATAATTTTAGGCATTAATTATAAAATAAAATTAATAAAAAAATGAATTTTATTCTGTAAGTAGGCCGCAATGGCACTTTTACAAGTCAAACCCTACTAGCGTTTCACAGAGGCCACTGCCGAGAAGAAACGCCGAAAGAAGCTCGAACTATAGAAAACACAAACTCTAACAAGACCGTATATATATCTAGTACAGTAGAGCTGTAGTGTGTGTAGTATCTATATGTAGTATCTAATACTGTATAACTAGTTCAATAACTATTATTTCAAATGTAAATTCATAATTTTATTCATATAGGTATAAATTTTTTGCACTTTCCACCGCTTAATTTTGGATGATCCATAGGATAAAGACATTTTTTTTCAATTCCAGGAGGACCATACGCAGCATTCGCGGGCACTGACGCGACCCGCGGCCTGGCGACGGGCACTGTCGCCGGCTCAGATAAAGACTACGATGACGTCAGCGACCTCACGCCAGATGAGGTCTCCGCTGCTAAAGAGTGGGAAGAACAGTTCACTGGTAAGTCGTTTTATTACCATCATCGCCATCCTAATCGATTTCAACAACGACGACTGGAGAAAAGAAGAAAAAACTGGCTAAATGCATATTAAGGCGATAGGTACCTACATATATCGATTGAAAGAGACACCCTTTGTTTTTCGCTCACGACAAAACGGGATGCAACCAACACTCTTTGCTTTTTAGACAAATCTCGTTAAATATCTGACTGTGTGCAGGTTTATTAAATTTCCTCTTGTCAGTACCTAGATGAGGTAAAATACCCTCATATTAACTTAATCGTGTCTTTTAATAATGCGTTGTTTTAGTAGGCTGAGGAAAAAAAGGAAAATATAGACTCTACTTTGGATTTATTTTCTATCTAGAAAATTTTAAGCAATCATGTTTCGCTATTGTCAGTACCACAATCATATAGTCAAGAATCATATATCTGAAAATCAGCCCCTACTGTTTGCTAGTCTGGTCAGGACAGCGTTTCAAAGTCTCCAAATTTCTCAGTGTAGCGCCTTAACTAGAACCATTTTTTAACACAAACGTTTGTATACAAATCGTGGTGGCATTCATGTAGACATTTACTTTCTTTAAAAGCAATTTTGGAATGAAAGCCCCCTCTCGTAGTTTACCTTTACAATGTGTGAGTTTCTGAATATTGCGCATGTAGCTTAGGTCGGATATTTGAGCGGAAGTCAGATTGGCGTTCAGTTTATCATTGGCTTTACTATACATGATTACTTATATAGATATTATTAGTATCTATCATCTGTTTATTATTTACGAATAGCAAACTTCATACTCGTAGGTATCGTAAAATTATTTGAATCGTGGAATACCACCACTAAGACCATATCACTACGCTGGCTCGATGACCCAAAGGCGACCTTGGTCTCTGACAAAAGAGAACGCCATTCTTCTCTGTTCGGCACCACCTTACGCCTATTGGGTACCCCCAAGGTTGGCTAGGTCTTTGAGGGTCTCGTCATTCCAGCGGTATCTGGGATGACCAACCTGACGCTTTCCATTGGGCCGCTTCACAAACGCTCTCTTCACTGCACGATCGTCTCCCATGCTCTCCAAGCTCCTCTTCGTCCGCCTCCACTGCGTCCACATTTCGGGTTGGTCCCACAATATACCAAACTGACAAATGGGTAATTGACACGTTTATAGACCTCTATAATACAATCATCATCCTCCTAGCGTTATCCCAGTACAGTTGCATCCTGAAGGATGCCTGGGGTCCGCTACCTAATCCCAAGATTTGGCGTAGTCACTAGTTTTTACGGAAGCGACTGCCATCTGACCTTCCAACCCCGAGGGGAAACTAGACCTTATTGGGATTAGGCTTTGTCAAGTGAGTGCGCAACTAGACTGTTAGAAGTTCTCAAACCGCCCGAAGGCCTCCAACTTGGCTTAACGACTGCTGCCATTAGACAGCAGCCGGGATCAACGGCTTAACGTGCCTTCCAAAGCACGGGAGCGCTCAGTTAGTAACCATTCAAAGATCTCTATAATACAATCACATTAAAAATAATCCTTATTATTTCCAGGTAAATATGACATCGTTGGACGTTTACTCAAGCCAGGAGAGACGGCGAAACAATACAGCGACGATGAGAGCGAAGGAAAGAGCGAAGACAAGAGTGAAGACAAAAAATCACAATAGACTCTTAAAGTTACTTTTAAAAATTAGTTAAGCGTAATGGATTCGTCAAGATGTCCTGTAGCTCTAGTATAAGTTTTTTCGAAACATTAACTAATTCGAAAGCGTTTGCGTTTTGTCTCAAAATGCATGAACGTGGTATGAAAACGTGAACAGCGCCTCTGGTGGTCACTAGTGGAAACTAAAACAGCGAGTATAACATTTGTTGCTAACCGATGAACGCGCGTATTTCAAACTCGGTGAGAGCGTTTTCATAGATTTTGTGACAAAACGCAAACGCGTTCGAATTAGTTAATGTTTCGAAAAAGCTTATACTAGAGCTACTGATTGACCGATAATATCGACGGAAAGTATTTTCGTGTCTGTAAAGTGTTACTACAGTCAAATTTTTAATTAGACTGTCTGTTCCCGGTGCACAAAGGACTTGATTATATTTTTATGAAATAATGTCTAAATTAAAATCAAATATATCTACTGTCTTATTAAAAATTTGACTTTACTCGTATGACGATCTGTTTTCGGTTATGGGAAAAACACTAAAGTGTGTTTGCGCGCGGGCCAAATAATAACCAAAGAGAGTATTTGTGACCCGTTAGTCTTGTAGAATGATCATAAAATCATTTGAACTGGCCGAGTTGTATCAAATTAGTCCGTTCAAATAGCGACATTACTGTCATAGCACGACGATTCCAATTCTAATGACAGTATTGTAAAAAGGCAGACATTTTAAATAATTTCGACGATATCTCAGATAAGATATTTTGTGCTGGCCGATATTTTGGATAATTGCTGTTGGATTTTGCTGATATACAAAATAAAATCTCTTTTTGTATATATTACTTTAACACAATTCGGCAAATTCAAATTATCATAACTATCATAAGTATAAATATAGAGCCTATATTGTGCATACATGTTTGTTTATCAGTTCGATAATATTATTAGACGTACGCGGTTACGTTCTACTAACTGACTACTTCTGATTATAATTTTTGCACACAGTACAGTTATTTAATGTTCGGTTGTGACTACACAGTTTCATTAAATTAACATCAAATTATCGTACACATATACAATAATGTGAATGAATTAGCTACACATAATTTATGTCACACTATTTTTGTTACTATTTTATATCGATCTACCCACATAGGTATGGTGTAGGTACAATACAATACAATACAATACGTACGAACGTAATCGTTCGTTTTACTTAATTTGTTAACTATCTAGAATATTTTTAAGACTACATTGCCGCTAATCTTGTATAATAGTTTTGTCAAATCGTCACTTTTTTGTAATGAAATGTTAAATAAGAAATGTGAGGTTTCTATTTTACTTTTATTCCTACACCGTTGTTTTCCTTTTTTAGGGTTCCGTACCCGAAGGGTCAAAACGGCACCCTAATGCTGCCACTCAACTCATCACTCACTCGTCCGTCCTTCCGTCCGTCCGTCCGTCCGTCCGTCGCCTGTCACACAGGTTTACAGCCAAACGGTTGGAGCTACAGTCTTAAAATGTTCGCAGTAAAAGCATCTTAGTGGCTCAAAGGCATACAAATAGTCAAAAAATTGTTATGCTTTTGAATGTACAGAAGGATGTATGTAGTTTTCCGTAATATAAGACACGTTCCATTTTGAAATAAAGAAATCAATATCGAACTAATGTACTTACTCTACGTGAATTGAGTACTATCGCCAAAAGCTAGGCATGCCCATTTCGAAAACAATTTCGCTTGGCAGCGGTGATTTTGATTAACCGCGCCCCTAATTTTGTTGACCAATTAGAAACAATGTCGCTTCTTGTAAAAAATATTTCTATTGTTTTCAATACTGAACAAAAGAAAGGAGTGTGTTGTCGCCACCACCACCACCAACCAGCTTATCGCTGTGCTCACACCGATTTTTCCATGTCAATTAGATGTAAGATATTACTAACCGATACACCATTGTAATTTAAAGGAAAAATAAACGCATTTGTATTTGTATTTGTATTTGTATTTGTTATTATCCCTGTAACTTTCACGTAATTTGTCTAGTCAGTTGCATTTATAAATGTCATACGATAGTATTGTGGCGTCGCTAGGTAACCGTCAAATCTGACATGTTCTGCAACGCGCTATCGAAGTTTCATATATCAGTCAGTTGCATATATAGAACTTCCAAGTCGTTCCAACCAACTCTCATTGGACTTCGGTCCCTGAGAGATATCTCTATTGTCGTTTCTTCCTGTGTCTCCGATCTATTGTATATTTGTATATAGTTTGTAGATATGCTATTTTCTTGTATATAATATACAGGGTTGACCTGTATATTATTCTATTTGGAGCACATTACTATTAGTGGGAAATCTACTGCGTTGGACCTTTAAAAATGGTATCAAGCTATGAGCTTCACCACATCTATTCTCCAAGTAATTCTAAACATTTCTAGTCCAAGACACAAAAAGAATTATGCCGCTGCGCGGGGTGAGGGGGGTGCAAAGGTACCGGCCGACCACCTACTTTAAAAAAATCTACACAGTGCCAGCTGGCTACTGTAGCAAGTTTGGTATCATTTTCGTATAAATTGAACATGTAGAATTCATTTCCGGTATTTATTTTAATCATTTTCATAGTAAATTATTGAATAAATCGTGAAATAGTGAAAAACTCGCACCTTATTTTTTGCTTTGGGAGCCAATTACTTTTGTATAAAGCAAAACTTTAAGCAACAAAAATTACTCAGTTTTAGCGCATTTTATTCAAATTCTAACTGTGTAAATAACAAGAACCTGCTTTTGCAAGAACATGTAATAAAAAAAAATAACTCTCAGTAGTGGCGACTTACGGACCTTGCGGTGAGAGACAATCTCCTATATTATAACAAAATGGACCGCATTACTCGCGTCCACAATTATTATTTTTAATTCCTATGTAGAAACAAAACAGCCAAGTGCAATTCGGACTCGCGCACGAAGGGTTCCGTACCATTAGCAGTTAGAATTACTTGGAGAATAGATGTGGTGAAGCTCATAGCTTGATACTATTTTTAAAGGTACTGTATGGGAGCGATGCAGTTGATCTCCCACTATATTATTCTACAGTATCATTGTTGAAACCTAACCCTGTTAATAACGGAACATAACACTACCTAAAGTGAGAAAATATCGTTTTTCTATGTAGTATTGTAATAGGTACCTACTTTACCCTAATATTCTCAGCCTCAAGTATCTTGCTTAATAGAAACGACGGGAATCCCGGTCCATAGACAGCAAGACCCTAATTATAATACATACCCTATAGATAGTATACCCTACTCTATTCTGGGGAGTAGAGACAATGGAAACAATGACGCAACGACAACTTATTGCCTCAACGAATCCATTGCCTCTCATTGTCTCTCTCACTCAGACGTCAAACCAAAATATAGCACAACTTAAGTTCGCTGTAACATATGAGAAATACTTACCTAACAATGGTCGCAGACAGAACTTTAAACGATGCTGAAAATGTTTAATAGAGAAAAATAGGAATGCATTTAAAGCGCTGTACCTACTAAGAGCTGCCTAGTTCGCAAAGAACGTCATTACCGACTTGTTTCAAGGAGCATAATACGTCAGTTTGTTCGAAAGCGGTACCGCCAAGTTTTAATGGTCCCGTCCACGGTTAGTTTTCGTGCAGGCTTTGTTGTTCAAGTACTAAAGTATAGGTAAAATATGAATTTAGATCATTAAAATAAGTTCCGGTTTGTCGGTATCGAAGTTTCTTAAGAGGAGGGGTAGGGCAAGCTCTCTCCATACAAACTTTGTGCAGGATTTGCTTCGTTTGTGTTTGCATTAAAGTTATGATTTTTGGTCAGTATGCTTATTTTTCCGATAGCTATTTCGTGATGTAAATTTTTTTATTTTAATTCTTTAATTTTGTTTTTTTTTGAAATATTTGAAAATTTTCACACCACGATCTTCGCATATCTATCTCATATTTACAACAAAAAAAAAAAATATATTTGTTAGTGCCAAAACCGACGAATAAAACGTGCACAAAGTTTGTATGGGGAAGGCCTTGCCCTACCCTGCGCCTTAAGTCAGTTGCATATATAGAACTTCCAAGTCGTTCCAACCAACTCTCATTGCACTTCGGTCCCTGAGAGATATCTCTATTGTCGTTTCTTCCTGTGTCTCCTATCTATTGTATATTTGTATATAGTTTGTAGATATCCTATTTTCTTGTATATATTATATACAGGGTTGACCTGTATATTATTCTATTTGGAGCACATTACTATTAGTGGGAGATCTACTGCGTTGGACCTTTAAAAATGGTATCAAGCTATGAGCTTCACCACATCTATTCTCCAAGTAATTCTTAACATTTCTAGTCCAAGACACACAAATAATTATGCCGCTGCGCGGGGTGAGGGGGGTGCAAATGTACCGGCCGAGCACCTACTTTAAAAAAATCTACACAGTGCCAGCTGGCTACTGTAGCAAGTTTGGTATCATTTTCGTATAAATTGAACATGTAGAATTCATTTCCGGTATTTATTTTAATCATTTTCATAGTAAATTTTTGAATAAATCGTGAAATAGTGAAAAACTCGCACCTTATTTTTTGCTTTGGGAGCCAATTACTTTTGTATAAAGCAAAACTTTAAGCAACAAAAAATACTCAGTTTTAGCGCATTTTATGCAAATTCTAACTGTGTAAATAACAAGAACCTGCTTTTGCAAGAACATGTAATAAAAAAAAAATAACTCTCAGTAGTGGCGACTTACGGACCTTGCGGTGAGAGACAATCTCCTATATTATAACAAAATGGACCGCATTACTCGCGTCCACAATTATTATTTTTAATTCCTATGTAGAAACAAAACAGCCAAGTGCAATTCGGACTCGCGCACGAAGGGTTCCGTACCATTAGCAGTTAGAATTACTTGGAGAATAGATGTGGTGAAGCTCATAGCTTGATACCATTTTTAAAGGTACTGTATGGGAGCGATGCAGTAGATCTCCCACTATATTATTCTACAGTATCATTGTTGAAACCTAACCCTGTTAATAACGGAACATAACACTACCTAAAGTGAGAAAATATCGTTTTTCTATGTAGTATTGTAATAGGTACCTACTTTACCCTAATATTCTCAGCCTCAAGTATCTTGCTTAATAGAAACGACGGGAATCCCGGTCCATAGACAGCAAACCCTAATTATAATACATACCCTATAGATAGTATACCCTACTCTATTCTGGGGAGTAGAGACAATGGAAACAATGACGCAACGACAACTTATTGCCTCAACGAATCCATTGCCTCTCATTGTCTCTCTCACTCAGACGTCAAACCAAAATATAGCACAACTTAAGTTCGCTGTAACATATGAGAAATACTTACCTAACAATGGTCGCAGACAGAACTTTAAACGATGCTGAAAATGTTTAATAGAGAAAAATAGGAATGCATTTAAAGCGCTGTACCTACTAAGAGCTGCCTAGTTCGCAAAGAACGTCATAACCGACTTGTTTCAAGGAGCATAATACGTCAGTTTGTTCGAAAGCGGTACCGCCAAGTTTTAATGGTCCCGTCCACGGTTAGTTTTCGTGCAGGCTTTGTTGTTCAAGTACTAAAGTATAGGTAAAATATGAATTTAGATCATTAAAATAAGTTCCGGTTTGTAAAAATGTTTCTGGGTGAGATTTTTAAAGAATGATTAATGCTTCAGCTGCTAAGATTATTGTTTTTTGATGCGCGATCAGATTTAGTACATACTTTCCCTTTCATTACATTGCGGGGTTTAGTCGCCCTAGTCTTACTTCGGTAGCTCGCAGCCCGCAATGTAATCTAAATTTCATGCAATTTTTTGCACTGTGTAAATCGGCCTTAGGCAGTCATTTGTTCATAAGTTTTGTCACCGATGCGACGTCGTCGCGTTCAAGTGTTTGATGTTGACCTTTAAAGTTTATAAGCCCTGTGAAAAGCCGCCTGAAGTCTAGAAACCCACCATACTCCATTGCCTCGGTGCTTACCCGGGAGGATTTCAACATGTGCCAAGAGTGGAAGCAAATTTGGACGACTGCAATCGATGGAAATTTTGGATCGGAGATCATCCCGGGCGCTATTGTGGAGGGGTCTGATCTACCGAGGCGAACCTGGTGCAACCTGAACAGACTGCGCACTGGCCGCGGTCGCTGTGCCCTTTATAAACATCGTTGCGGCTGGCAGGACTCTCCCGCCTGTCACTGTGGTGCCCAGGAGCAGAGTATCCACCACATCTTCCAAGAGTGCCCCGCTACTCGATATGTCGGAGGGCCTCCGGAGGACCTGATCAATTTAAACGACGAAGCTCTCAAGTGGATTAATTCTCTGGTGTTAGATTTATGATCTTCTGTATGTACTTTTAAATATGCCATACGAATAAATAAAAAAAAAACCTTTAAAGTTAGTCGGAATTGGTTGGTCAGGGATTGGCATAGATGTACAGTCGGGGTAAGAAATGGTTCGTCACCTTAAAGTCGACATTTGCTTGCACCAAGGCAATTATCAGTCCTGCCAACGTTTAATTTCCAACGAAACAGAAATATCGCATTGAGGTTTGCAATAACTGATAGTGACAGGTCAAGTGAAAGATTATGTAGTGAAATTTAAGTAGTGAAATGTAAGTAGAAAATTATTGATCGCAATAATTACAAGGCAAAATATTGACACTGACAAACACTGACAATTAAATAGAACATATTTGATTGTACACTTACGAAATGTCTCTTTGTTTTGCAGAAAATTGTTTCACATAGAATGTATTGTTTCGCAGAATTTTCATTTCCTAGAGACTTATTTTTTCAGAAACCATTAACTGTTAACAGGTGCAGCTAATGGGCCAATTTTTTTGGCGTTGTATTTTTTTTATTTCTTAGAATTGCATGAAAATTTATAGGTTGGAAGATCTCCTGATTCTGTACAAGTAAAAAAAATATGACAACATGGCGTCGAAAAAAATTTTTCCCCCATACATTTTTTCCACTGAGTTACGAAAATCCCATACGTTTTGTCTTCCAACCTACCAATTTTCATGCAATTCTAAGAAATAAAAAAAAACTACAACGCCAAAAAAATTGGCCCTAATATGCCATTATGTAGAACCCAATTAGATAAACCAGAGAAATAGGTTAGATTGGGTTAGAACTGCGACCCTTTTGAAAAAAAAATTATCTATGAAATGAAAATTCTGCGAAACAATGCATTTATGAAACTTCTGTCTGCGAAACAAAGATTTTCTAACTAAGTATCCCCCGGAAAATTATTCTGACTTATTACGCTTCACTATTTAAAACATATACCTAAAAACAAACCTTTGGAAAAATTTAGACGTTTAAATCCTCGATGCTCCAGGAAATATTAGGTTTTCCTGGAAATTTTGTACTACCTACTTGATGTGACGTAAAACAGAGCAACAACGGCGTTGGACACGATCTAAAACTGTTTAAGTGAATTTGAACCTTACGCCTCTGATATTATGTTTCATAACTCCCTGTACTGGTAGAATACGTGTATACTTGATACTTATAAATTAGCTGACGTGTATTCATGACGTATGCATTGTGGGAGTTTAAACGTTGAAATGTGTAACAGTTCGTGTCCAACTATTTACGCGGTTGAGGTGAAGTTTCCTAAGTACTTATGAACGTTATATTAAATTGGTAGTTGGAGCGTATAATTTTACTTAAATGTTTGTGATAATTTATGCTCTGAATCTTTGAATTGTTATTACAGCCAAATGAAGTTCGGGGGAAATGTAGCCTCTATTTTAATAACTGGGTAAAATCGATAATTGTTTTTAAGTATCGACAATTGGCATGTACGAAAGTGTAGGTACAACATTGTGCGTTAAAAAGTATTGAAACTGCTTAAATTAATTTCATCTTTTCAGCTTGTATTAAGTCCGGTGGTACTATACAGTGGCATCCACTTTTTAAATAATATCGCATACATTTTGTACATATTACCGAATCGCACTTTCTATTTTATTGATATAGCGTACTATAGACACTTATTTCTTCGTTAGTCCTAAATAGTTGTTTAATGTATTACCTACAGATTGAACTAGAATAGTTTTGCAAGAGAGGTACCAGCCATATTTTTTTGGTGTTTCTCCTAGACCAAAAAATATGGGTGCATGACAACTTATTCAAAAATATCTCTTACTACGGCGAATTCCATATTTATGAGAATATTTATTAAATACACATTATTGCACTAGCACTAAAACCACTGCATTTCTAGATTCTATTGTCATCTTGCAGCCTGAATCTTTAGTTCCAGACTAAAGCCACAACACGTTCCGCCTGGGCCAATTTCCTCTGGACTCACATGTCCTTTTGTCGACGCTAATATCTGAAAGGAACTCCATTACACGCTTCATTTCCCACCGTTTTATTAAATCTCGAATGCTGTACTTACACGTTAAGAGTAGGTACTCGGTTTTTATGTGTTTTTTACCGGCTTTGTGGCGTCGACGTTTGTTTAGGATCTGGGTCTGAGGGCTTAAATAAACCTGTCTGTTTCTGCAAATTATTTTGCGGGTTATCTTTATCTAGTGTTTTGAAGGAATATACAAACTTATATTTTACTTACCTAAGACAGCTTTAAGGCTCTTTTATGGTTCCGTACCGTAAGGGTCCAAGCGGAACCCTATTGCTGTCACTTACGCGTCCGTCCGTTGTCTGTCACACAGGTTTTACAGCCAAACGGTTGTAGAGCTACAGGCTTCAAATTTACGCAGTATAAGCATCTTGTTAACCTTAAGTCATACAAATTATCAAAACTTATTTTTAAACGTTGTTTAGAGCTCGTCAATTTTTTTTAAAAATTCAGAAAACAAAGAAATGAGAAGCTACCAAAGTCAGCTTTTCAACCCCCGACGCAAAAAGAGAGGGGTGTTTTAAGTTTAACGTGTCTGTCTGTGTATCTGTGTATCTGTCTGTCGTATCGTAGCGCCCAAACGGATGAACCGATTTTCGTTCAGTTTCTTTTGTGTCATAAAAAAATTTATACCGAGTGTTCTTAGCCATGTTTCATAAAAATCTGTTCAGCCGTTTGAAGATCATCAGCTCTTTTCTAATTGATGAGGGGATCTGACTTCCTTATGTTCGATCGATTCGAAATTTGGTACCGTGTTACTTCAATGATATTGAAAGTATATGGTAAGGTAACCATGACATGATCAGCCGTTTGAAGATCATCAGCTCTTTAATAGTTGATGAGGGGATCTGACTACCTTCCATATTTGCTATCGATTCGAACTTAACCGCTAAGTGAGAAAAACTGTCGAAAAAAAAGTGAGAAAGAGTGTGGATATTGCGATTTTTTTTCTCATTTAGTAGTAAATTCTTTTCTCACTTAGCGGTCCTCCGACGCGACGACGCTTGGAAAATAGAAATATATGAAGTTACATAATATATGTGACGATAATAATTATAATCGGTTTAAAATATTATTTGTTAGTTTTTATTTAAAATTTGAACCCTAAATGTGCGAAGTCCGACACGTATTTGGCCGTTTTTCCATGATGGTGCCAGTAGGTAGCTATAAACTTTAACTAAACGGAAGGAACATTTCTATTGGCCGTAATTGTTAGGACTATAGTAGTTACCTTCAACTCGACTAAATACAATGCTCCACTATCCTAACCGCCGCAACCACTAGCTCGAACCAAGTTAAACAAACTTCAAAATTACTCCGAACTGACACATTTTCACTTTCATTATAGTATACGTTCTCCCTGGAAGTTCCCTCGTTGTCATTTACTTTAGAACTCAACTTGTTAGATCCGGAGAGCAGCCGAGTCATCTGGCGACTATATTGCTGGCAACCATCTAGTTCTCTCTCGTGCGCAAACTAATATGTGAGAATGAAACACAACTTATCAGTACCAGTGACATAGTTGATGAATCTAGACCAGCGCAGAGTGCTCCAATACAGCCTTTCCAACTCCAAGCTGACTTCGCCGCAATATATTCTTATAAGAGAACGTTGGGTGTAGCAACTTAGCAGTATGTCTTCATTGCCGGACTACTTTCAACTCCTAGTACGTAAAGCCTCACATTGTTCCACTTTGTTTACTTAGGATGGGTATTCATGTATTCGTCTTTATATAACTCATGAGCTGACGTGGGAACTTTAAATCATTTGATTTCGGAATTGTTTGGTTTGCTTAGGATAAGTGTAAGCTAATAGTATATGCATATACTTAAGCCCCATCAGCTTAACTTGAGTGCTGAACTGAATTTAAGTAACAGACGTTTGAATATACTTTGAGTTTAAAGCTTTTGCACAGTTTATTTATAACCAAACGTGTAGTAAACTAATTCAAATTCAAATGTATTTATTTACAGATAACATTGATTTAATTTTGATGGTATGTACATGTGGCTTACAGTAAAAGTTAGTAAATAGGTAATGGATTGTTAAAAAGTAACGTAGCACTATAACTTGACCCACGAATCATACCGAGCCGTTTCCGAACTTATTTTGGTAACGTGACACACCAACTAAGTGTAATGTTGGGTGGACTCCCATATTAACTATAGTTGACCTACGTAATTTTGGCGCCGAGCCGCCCGAGCCGTCCGTGCCGAGTCCAGACACTGAACGGCATACTGTGAATCATTATTCACGAACCAATACTTTTAAGTTTTTTTAAGTTAGCTTTAGCCTAACTTCACGCATTTGCAATTAAAAACCTAGGCCACGAAAGCTTTAAAATAGACCTCCGTACCACAACTCCGAGGAGGGCTTAAAGTGAGCTTGTAATAGAATCAAAGCAGTTACTCCGTTTAAAATCAGATTATATGAGCAGTTGGAGTCGCTAAGCAATTTACTGGCCCGCCAACTTACTTTTGCGTTGCGTAAAAGGAAAGGGAGACTTTGTACAGTAGGAACACACGCTGAATTCCCTTAAAACCTTCTGGCCAACGTAGCATAGAGGACATTAATGGCAGTCGTTAGCCACTTAAAGCCGAAACGTTTACGATTCCGCTCACTTGCTGCCCTTATTTTGGGGATCGATTTCAAATGGATCATCAAGAAAGATGACGTAAAATTAAATGCACTTAAGGCGACTTCCTGATTTGTCGGTGCGGAGGCAGTACGATATGAGAAAAGTGTCAAATGTCAGTGTCAGCTGTCAGTCGACTCGGTACCATTTTTTACTGCGCCCCTACATTTAAATGAGTGCTTCCTGACTGGCGCGGGATGCGCGGTAGCGGGACGATTCGAAGGCGGTACTGCGGCGATATTAATACTGCGCAAACGTAATACTGACAGTATTATGTCAAGTGAGAATCTTTGCGACGTCAGTAAGTTTACGTCAAAGAAGAAAATGTCACATATCGATGCCGCCCCGCCAAGTCAGGAAGTCGCCTAAGTAAGATTACTCCCCCTAAAATGGACAGGGGGGGGGGATGTTACTTTCCCTTAAAGGGGTAAGCTCGCCTTTGTACATTAATATTTTGTGACATGTGTTTACTATATTTCAATATGACCACTGATATGATAATGTGTCTTGTCTAATAAGCACTCAAAGCGGTTACCCATCCAAGAGTTGATCCCAGCTGACGTTGGTTAACCTCGCATAACGCACGCGATACGTTTCGTCCATGTTAACGTTAAAATAAATAGCCTATAGTTTCCACTATTTTTGCACTGAAAATACAAAAAACGTAACTAGCTCCTCATAACAGCGGTTTGCCAATGACGTGGCGGCGTGCCAGCGGCTGTGTCCAGGCAAAATGGTTCGCGGTTTAAGCGCTGCGTTTTTGCTTATTCCTCTTTTAAAATAAATGAGAGGTTTTATACAGATTTCAGAAACTAGGTTTCGTGTCAATATTTTCAAATTCTATTTAATATTTTTTACCAACACAGCGCTCGTGGTGAAAATGAATACCCTTGTTTCAAATCATCATTGTCAATGGAAACCTAATACCTGGTAATATTATTTCACAAACACAAACAGTTAGGGTACTTTTATATCAGAGCTATGCTGTGCTACGTCGCTATGGATGCGTTGATATATTCACCAATCAATTCATTGGTTCACATAGCATAGCTCTTGCTCGTGAGCTCATTTTTGCTCGTTAGTGTATTTTTTTTCTCTTTATTTTGGCACAAACAGTCATTACAAAAAATATACAATTAATGTTTTAACATTACATATAATGTGGACCAAAACAGTGCCGAATGATTTGCTAGATTACAGTAATTTCAATGTTGGAACGGACCTAAATAAGTTGTTATAAAATAATGATAAAAAATAACATGTTTTGGTGGAACTGTGAATCAGAGACGCGATATCTCGCATATATGATGGCATATACATACGTATCACTGTCGATGTACAGTCAACGCCACAGCCACAGCTACGCCTACGCACCCTATCCCATTGTAATAAGGTGCAAAAATGCAAGTGCATCCCCGACGCCGATTGCACAGTTCCATTACATTAAGTTTAAGTTTAAACCTACCTACCTAATAACAAAAGAAGAAAGAAAGTTTTGATAGGTACATACATATGAGTGTTAAAAGAAACAAATTTAATATTAACGCATGAAGTTGTAATTTGACATTAAAAGAGTATTATTATTGTTATTGCACACAAGTTTCATTGGTCGTAATTGGAGAACTTATTATGAATTTTATTTTTTAGTCCCCTAAGAGTAGTATTAAAGATATCTAGATCGTTAAATTCTTTATTGTACAGATTCATAGTGCGAGCAACGAAACTGTTCCTGGTATAGTTTTTTTCGGAGGATGGCCGGTACGAACATATGCAGATCACGATTGGGGCGAGCTGGGAGTCTATCTTTAGTGATAAAATTTATTTTTGAAAGTAATGAGGGGCAATCTACTTCGTTATTGACAATTTTATAAAGGTAAGATATATCAAATTGCTTGCGCCGGTTTACTAAAGTGGTAAATTTAAAGTGTGTAAGAGATTGGTTGTAATTTTCATTACGGCGATTAGGTACATCGAAAGTTTAATATTTTAACAAATTTTCTTTGGACTTATTCAACACGATCGATATGATGTTTATAAGATGGACTCCAAATTATAGATCCGAAGCCGAGAATAGATCGAACGAATGCAATATAGGATTTTAAGAGTAGTTATAGATCTTGCGGATGTACTTCGACCCAATGGGATCTATTGTGCAATGGAGAATGTCAATAGGTCTGCAAAATCACTTGAAAGTTTGTTACGGTAAAGCTTTGATTCATACAAATACATTAGTTTTTGTTTCATTCAAAAATACCAAATAGTTTTGATTTTACAGGTATTCAAAGTGAGTCCCGCTAACCGCGTGTGACGTCATTTTGCAACGCTAGTCTAGTACGGAAGCGCGCGAACGGAGTATACTACACTATGACGTCACGAGGGCGCGTCACTTTTAAATTCAATATCTTGGAAACTAATGGACGTATCGAAATAATTATTTTACAAATATTTTTTATTTTCAACAGAGAATACAGAAAAATGGAATTCTAAATTAGTTAACGTTCTCCATTGCCCTCTCCTTTATATCGTACTCTCTATCTCTCCTTTATAGCTGCTCTCCAACCTTTCCACAAACCGTATGATGGAGCTCAGTGGGAGTACTCTCAATTCCTTTAGTTCTGGGTAGCCATTGCCAAAGTCATTCATTCTTTGCCTGACAAAGCAAAAGACGTGACATACATGCAAAGGTGCAGATTAAATTTAGAGCATGGTTAAGGTAGAGCTAACTATCAATTTTCAAACTAAAAAATATATGCAAGCAAATAGGTATCTAAAAATATAAGTTATCGGTAAGTAGTTATAGTACATTGTGCATTTAGGGAGGTAAGCAGGTTGTTACTAACGTGACATTCATAGAAGGCTTTTATTGACTTGAGTTTGTAATAAAATAATCCTTACCACCCGTGATACACACATTGTTTTTCATCACATAAATATGTATGTACATGCTATGCTTAGTTTGAGACTTGGTTGATTTGTGTAAGATTTTCCACAAATATTTATTATAAGTTTTGCCAGTTATTACACCGCATTTTAGTGTGATAACCGACTTAAAGGCGACCAAAGTTTCCATGTAGGCTTTATCAATCCTACTTGCATGGACTCCGGAGGTCGGCTACCGAGGCAGCGGCAGACCAAAAGGAAGATGGCGACGACATTGATGCATTTTGTTACCAATGGCGGGAAATTACACAGACCACCACGAGTGATAAAATAGTACATTACTTACCAAGGGCGATAAAACAAAGAATGTCTCAGATCGCAGGTATTTTACGCCCGAGCCGAAGGCAAGGGCGATAAATATGCGATCTGAGGCTTTCTTTATTATCGCCCGTGGTAAGTACACAATTTTATGTCACCCCCTGGCCAGGAAGTGGGCTTTCTCGCGCGCGGAGCGTGCGATAATGGCCACTTTATGGCCAGGTGTGACATAAAATATGTTTTTGTCCAGCGGTGCGATTACGGAACGTTTTCGACCGTTCGCACGATAGATATAAATGTCAAATCCCATTAAAATATGCCTACCGTAAGTACGTAGGAAAAGTTACGAGATTACCTACCCCGCTGGACCCAAACACGACATAACCTACAAAACTAAAATAACCCTTGAAAAGACAGGTTCTTCCCGGTTTTATGCTGGATTTAAAATAAAATGTAGGATGGATTTTTTTATGTAAACCTTTTGTTTGCTTTCTTAACACTAACATCAACCCCATATTTCACAAGTTATAATAAACATACAAATATCCTCTCACGCTACAGATGGAAAGTCATTTGGGAATATATAATTTGCTTACAAAGTGTTGTGCTATATTTTATTATATTTTACCTTACAAGGTAAATGGTAATGCTATCTCCCATATCCAATCACGAGATTGCGAAAGTGCGAATCAATCACAAGAAACAAACGAGAGGTGCCTCACATCACATCTCATCACTTAACATTACGATATTGGATTGGCAATCACGCATGTAAACAAGATGTAACTTTCCGCCCAAGAAAGAAAAAGGTCAACATTAGCAACAGCTTGCTGGCCAAGTTGTATTTGGCACGACACGGAGTAAATACAATATAGCATAAATATTTATCGCTTGTGGCTGGCTATACATCGTCGAACAACTTCCATCGAACGTTTGCAATAGTTTGCTGAACTCGTATAACTGCTTGAGACTTTCATTGAATTTCAACCTTGTTGGAATATCGTAAGGTTGCTTATTGATTGTGGTTCGGTGATACGGGAGAGCTTGGGAAAGTTAGGTAATTTTCTTCCTTAATTTCTTGTCCTAAACAATCGTTTGTATCAATTTACGCAGCGCATTATGTGGAGTCAATGAGCCTTATTGGCGTTGTGATAATTTATTTGTCTCAGTGAACAGATGGTGACAACGGGAAGATAGGTAACAAACAAATCAACGGTGTGTTTGGGTTAGATAACATTTAACACTTTAGGAACTCATCTGCGTAAACAGATAATTTCAGAAATACCTCAAGAAATGGATTTTTATACTAAATATTTTATTATTATAGACAGACATCATTTATTCACTTATTTATATTATGTACGTATACACCTTACACATTTTTTATGTTTTTATGTGTACACATTTGTAGTATATATTATACAGTAATTCTGTTTCCGTAATCTGCTACTGCGTTTGCTTACAAATTGTAGGCGAACGCATTCGATTAGGTAAAAAAGTGTATACATATTAATGACGTCGACTGTACATAACTAGCCGTTATGCAGATAAGAGATTATAGTCACAAAATGTTATTTATATAGCCAAAGAAATGTACTCGCTAACTCTCAACCTTACATTTTACACGTCATTGAAAATGGTTTGAATATTTATAAAACTGAAACTCCATAATATTTTAATATAATATTATGTTTTGTTACAGTACCAGCAACATCTGGCCTAGAGCGTCTATAAAAATTTCAAACTCTGTATCTGCCCAAGACAGGGATTGTTGCTTTGCTATGGTCACAGACGGATTGCCGCCTATATTTCCCGTCGCGTCGGTAGAGAATTCATATAACGAAGATAGTGCAGTTTATTACTAACCGCTCGAATATTTTAAGCGTTAGCATTTTTATTGACAATTTCGTGGCTGGGAGCACTTATTTAAAGTTGTGAAAGCGTGAAATTCTACTTTAACCAAGCAACGTTAAAAAAAAATGGTAAAAAAATTTCGTCATCGTTTTTGGTGGTCAAACAGCGTCAGTTTTTTCGTGTTTATGTATGTCGTAGGCACGATAAAATAGTCGAGCGAAAAAAAAGACGGTATTTTTAAGCGTTAGCATTTTTATTGAGAATTTCGTGGCTGGGAGCACTTATTTAAAGTTGTAAAAGCGTGAAATTCTACTTTAACCAAGCAACGTTAAAAAAACGGTAAAAAAATTTCGTCATCGTTTTTGGTGGTCAAACAGCGTCAGTTTTTTCGTGTTTATGTATGTCGTAGGCACGATAAAATAGTCGAGCGAAAAAAAAGACGGCCCAACTTTGGTGCCGTGGCAGAAGATGAAGTGTCTGCTGTGGGACGCCACGTGCGTCCGTACTTTCGCCGCCACGCATCTCAGTCGAACAATTCGTACAGCTGGTGCCGCTGCAGACTTTGCTGCGGACAAAAAGCGGGATGAAATAAAACGTCACTAATTTATTTATTACAACGTTTACACGGCATAACAGTATTACACCAATACACCGAGAAACTAAACTAATTAATAATGCAACATATCATATACAAGTACTAAGATTCCTATTATCCATCAACTCACAGAACCTCATACATTCGCAGCACACAGATAGCCATCTCCATGCAAACAAGTCACATTCAGGTTCGGCTGTCAAGAGCGCATTAAGTAGTGTAAGAGCGCGGGGTATAGAATAATAATAGAGTTGTAATAGAGTAGTAGTAGAGTGATGGAGTGTTAGAGTTGATTATACTGTATTGGGTTATTCAAAATAAAGAACTCCTCCGCTCCTCACCCGCCCTCAAATTGGTTTTGGTAGGTAAGCGTAGTTCCCAAGCTAAGTGTAGTTTTTTTATTCCTATTTTTTTAAAACTTCGAATCCAAGTGAGCTTTGCAACTGTTTCAAACTGATGTTTTTTTAAGTGGATTGGCTGTTCTCTAACTAAGGTGCAGCAAATCTCGGCTGCAGTCAGTTCAGACAGGAATATTAAACCGGGTCTACACAGGCGTTTGAATGCGACTCACGATCGCAGATGGCCACCGGCGCCACCTGCCGTTTAAATGAATTGATATGAATACAAAATACGTATCTATTATGTAAATTGTTAGTATAGGACTTTGTGTGCAATTCCTTGTCTATTTGGTTGTTACATCAAACATTAGGGGTCAATCTTATACAGACCGAATTAGGCCCATAATAAGTTCAATAAGGCTTGTGGTACGGAAAATTGAAGACGTATATCGTTTTATAAATACATAGGTATATATTTCGTCGCTTAGTACCCATAGTACAAGCTTTGCTCAGTTTGGGACTAGGTTGATTTGTGTAAGATTGTCCACAAAAATATTTATTTATTTTTAATTATAGGTAGTAGTAATGTAAGACTTAGAAACAAATATTCATGCTCAGCACACCATTATATTACACTTATTGGGATTCGAATAAAGGACCGTAAGTTGTCTTTTCTTTAATGGGATTGCTATTGGCCAGCATCTAGTCAGGGGGCAAAGATGAGGCCGACGATGAAGTGAGCTCACCCAGAAGTTATAATATATGAACTTGGAAATACAGATGCCGACAGGGAACTCCAGTTAAACATGACCAAGATGACTTAAACCGCTTGGTTCGTTTAGGCAGTGTCAAGTGTCACTATAACTATGTACTACTATATTATGTAGTGATTGATACGAAATTTGTCAATTCGATCGCAAAGAATCGAGCAAGTTCTTACACAATTCAAAGTGTTTTTTTTTTTGAGTTCCGTATCCAACGGCAACGGGACATTACTAATCCTTCGCCGTTCGTTCGTTCTGCGAGTTGTATCACATGAATCGCATTAGAGCCCTCGCCCACGGCGACTTTTTGCAGCGATACTGTCGCGCGTTGGCATCGATACACTCGCAATACGGTCGCTAGCTGTGTGCCCTCGCCCACGTAAACCACGATGCAGTCGCGATGGAAACTCGATACTGTCGCGCTTTAGTCGCGATGCAAACGCGATTCAGTAACGGCACAAGTCAACAGTCGCGCGTTTGCATCGATGCAGTCGCGATGCTGTAGCGCGTTAGTAGCGCGTTGGCATCGCTTCTGTAGCGCGTTGCAAATGCGACTAAAGCGCGTTGGTTGCGATGCTGTTGCGCGTTTACAAAACGCGCGACAGCATCGCTGCAAAAAGTCGCCGTGGGCGAGAGCCCTTAGATACACAGTTTAATTACACAATACTATGCCTATGTATTAGTGCTGGTGATGGGTTTGGGGAATAAAACGGCTACACTTAAGAGCAAAAATAACAGGTACACTTTCTATGGAAGTTCAATACAAAGAGTATGCATTATTTTTGCTCGTGAGTGTAGTTAGATAATACAATATGTGTATAAATATTGTACAAAAGAAAATGACGAGCCGAGATCTCGGCTTGGGATATGAAGTACCTACACCGAAACGGTTTAGTTTAGACTTTAGACTATAGATATAGTATATAAAAGTAGTCATAGATGTGCCAACGAGCGACCGGGTGTAAGAGAAAGAATATTCATATAAAATATATACGGAATTTGAGCGGTTTGCATTTCCAATGTAAAAAAATCTCGGTCGGTGATTGAAAACAAAATATGGCACTTTTTCTATTTCCTCTTATAGGAATCGCAATAAGCCTATCTTTTTCTATCAAAGCGTGTTAGAGCCTGGTTTAGACTGAATGGACCATGGAATACTTTAGAAATAATATTACATTTACAAAGTATCCAACAGCCATCACTATAACAAAATTACAATAAAATTTCAGCCCCGATGATACGATCGGATTCTCTGTTTGTAGACAATTTTCGCTAGAAAGCAGAAAAAACAACGGCTACGCGTAACATTCGTTTGCAACGAATGTGTTAAAAAATGAAGAGGGGGTGCGTCACATCACAACTAATGGGGTTTATTTGTGCACTTACTTGTAAGTACTATTATGCGGAACCTTTCGTGAGCGAGTCCGACTCGTACTTGGCCGAACTCCTCGTTTATAATGCCGTATTTACGGTAAAAATGAGGAAACGATCGAGAAGAAGACGTTAACAATGCAATTTGAAACACTTTGAGCACCTATTAAATTCATGTATACGAGTATTTTTACTTTATAAAACGTTTTCCCTCGTAAGTTATTTTTATTTATCGTATGGCATTTTATTTCGACCCGTGAGATCTTCGAGAAGACAGTACGGTTGCCAGTTTTTGTTGCACTTTTAGAACCACCCAGGGTACGCGGTCACGTGTAGGGTAGCGCTGGGTACTTTCCCTACGGACGTGGTGCAACTTCGACCCCCTTTGTCAAGTGAATGGGCAACATGACTGTTAGAAGTTCTCAAGCCGCCCGAAGGCCTCCAACTTGGCTTAACGACTGCTGTCATAGACAGCAGCTGGGATCAACGGTTTAACGTGCCTTCCAAAGCACGGGAGCGGTCAGTTAGTAACCACTCAAAGTGGTCACCCATCCATGTACTGACCGCGCCCGACATTGCTTAACCTTGCGTATCGCTTGCGGCACGCAGGCGCCGCTGGACCACGAGCGCTCCACATCCTCGTAAGTACCCAGTTAAGACAGAACCTGAAATTGCATTAGCGATGCATGTTCAAACATTCATGAAACTGTAGTACATTACAATCCATCAAAACTCTATTTCAAAGGCAAACAATGCTTTAATAAATAAAACCACGCTAAAATGGAACAAAATCATCATCAATCAAGTAAAGGAATGTACTTATACCTATACCTAGTAAATGTAGTGAGTGTAGTATAGTACAAAAACACAATCTTATGAACCGTAGAAAATAATAGTAGGTACCTACAGGTTAATATTCCCAATACGCTCATGACCTACGCACTTAACCTGTAAGCTTCATGGGATAACGTATAGTTACATCAACGCATGCTGATTTGCCAGAAAAAAAACATATCCTTCCTTCAAAGACACACTTAGGCGTAATGTGTCTTATATGGATAGCGGGAAGAAAACCTGCATTTTCCCACGATGTTTTCCCTACCGGGCCGGAAACATTTGTTACACAAGCCCGGGAGAGCTTGAGAAAAAATTGACAATCAATTTCTCTGCCATATTTGGGAATCCCATTCATAACGTGATCTAGAAACTGTCATTTCTAATTAAATGAGGCGTCCGAGCAACAACGAATATTTTAATGATAAACGCAATTATATATTCAATAGTCAGCCACGAATAACACGATAAATACCTATGCCTTTTTCTGTATCAGCATTACCAGAGAGAGATCCATTATTATATCTATATAGGTATTATTATAAGTGAATAAATTTTTATAACAATTGTACAATTATGGAGATTGCCCCCTGCTGCTAAATTTTACAAACTCACAAACTTTATAGTGCGCGCCATCTACGACGACGCGCCCTTCCATAGCGCATCTAATACTAATCTATGCGCAATTGTACGGAACGGGCGGTGGAGGGGCGCGTCGTCGTGGATGGCGCGCACTATACCTCTTTATATAATGTAATTCACGAACTATAGCGATTCCTGCGCGGCGTGCGGCTTAAGAGGATCGTGTAGCAAATTTTTTCCATACGAAAATGTGCTTCGGGCGCCAACGTTTTACACCCCCTAAACCTGAACCGATTTGCGTGATTTCTGGAAATGATGTAAGTATTATTAAATACTAGGTTTACACGTTTTGATTTGGAAATATTGCATCCAATTGAAAACATGAACCCTTAAGTTTTCGATTTTTTGACACGAAAACTTTGTCCTGCGTTTTTGTGATAATTTCCTAAACTAGAAAGAATTACGGAAAAAATAAAACGTATAAACCTAGATAAGGATGTGAGGAATCGATCAAGGTCAAAATTGTCTCATTTGATAAAGGTTTAAGGGGTGAAAAACGTTGGCGCCCGAAGCACTAATTCTGCTTGAAGTTACTACTGTCTCTATCGCACGCAGAATATTCCGGAATGCCTGTTCTCGCTCGCACGATAGGTTCACAATAGTCTTAAGAGGAGAGATGTTTTCTACTTATTTAAATGTTTACCGTAGGAAAGTCATGCATGCATTTCACGTAGTCAAAATATGAGTATTTTCACATACGTTAGCATTATAATAAGGTAAAAGATATAAACGAGATTTGTGGATTGGTAACAATTTTCCTAACAATACTCAAAATCGTGCACAAAACATCAACTTTCCGTGTACCTAACGACTAATCCCACCAACATATTCCCGCATTCGTCGCAGCGATTCCCTAATGAATACGCAACGGAAGTCCGCCATTTCCGTCAACGAGGCAACCCTATCTTGATTGAGAAGGATTAGGTACGGCATTACAAAGAATGAGCTTCTTTTTTTCCCTCGTCCAAGAAAAATTGTTCTGATTAATACATCCTTTGTCGTCCTTAATGGCAGTTATTTGTGGTCTTGTAAATATTTTTGGGGATTTTTTTTTATGTTGGTATCATTTTGCTGATATCTTGGGTGATTACCAGCTAGCCATTTATTGGTGTATACTTTAACTTTACAGTAGACAACATAACATAAATAACTATTACTTTAACTATTAAGGGTTTTTGAGTTATCACTGAAAAACTGTCTTGCCCAAACAAAAGGACGTAAGACCTGTTTTGATTCAAGATATTAAATAGTGTTTTGAAATGTGGACTAGTAGGTGTCGGTAACTCGGTACGGAACCCTCGTTGTGCGTGACCCGACACGCACTTGGCCGCTTTTTTGGAACTAGTATTGTTCAAATTAATTAGCGAGAGTTATCCCATTCGAGATATACTCGCGGACAAAGAATACGGGTCGGTAAAAAACTGTCATATTTCCTAAATTTGCGAGGTTGTAAGTTTTTTAATCATGTCACTATATAATACCAAATACAAAATTAAAAGAGTTAAAAGAAGAACAATAAAAACCGAGTTGCTTTAAAGAAATGTTTCCTAGATCGTTCGATGCTTTTAACTTTATGATTGCCCTACCCGCCAGTGTATGTATTTTTATACCATTATACCAATTACATGGCTACGGAGACGTGCTTGTTTCCATAATATTTACTTTCCAGTGTTGGTACCTGCCTTCCCTAATAGGGTGTAATAAAATGGGCAGTATTTTGTCCACAATATTATTAGACCTAGATAAGAGATAGCCATATTGTAATCCCGACTAAAGCGCCACCAAGTGCCTAAGTTAGTAACTATTATCTTGGATACATATGAAAAAACATACAAATATACTTAGTGCACCCGCCCCTGGGGATGGAACCCGGGTACATTGACTCTAAAGACGGTATGCTTTACCACAGGGCCACGTGCGTGATGCTAGTACGCATCGAATTTTTAAATACCTTTTTACATGCCACATTTAGAAGACAATTCGTGCAAGTTTAATAACCTTAAGACTAGGTGGCGCTATTATTAATTCCGTCAGCTTTATTCTAAGACGAACAACCATTATTAGACGTCTCCATCGTGTTTATAATAAGAGTTCGGTCAGTGAAATGTTCGCTTTTATGATAGTTAGACCTACCCTCAGAGTAAAGGATGATTCACGCTAGACCGTTCCGTGTCCGTGCCGGCCCGTTTTCTAGTACAAGAAATCGACGGCCGTCGCGCGTCCTGTATACAGTACTGTATAGAACACGGGTAGGCCCGGACACGGGACGGTCTACTGTGAATCATCCTTAACCATAATTAGACATCAAAATAATAATACCAATTGATACCTTCTAGGTATTCGGCTTTGAGCCAAACAAACGATTGCCCGCTCGAGTTAAAGAGATTGTTTGTGTTACCACTTACCACCGTCAACCGTTTAAGACAAGTTCTCAATTTAGCTGCGTAAGAGATTTTCTATCTACCTAGGACGTATCAGATCTTGTCACGAAACGTCGCCTCTCAATAGCTTGAGAGGCGAAGTTACCGAGTAGTTTGGGTTAGAGATAAAGGAAGAAAATTCAGGGTCGAGGTAAGTTGATTTATTTGTCTCTAACTACAACCTAGAACATCATCATAACACTTACAAAAGGAAATTTAAAGGAACGGCGAGTATGAAGTAAACGTTAGCGGTGGCGGAGGTTAACAAAGGTGTTAACGTGGCGGTTAAAAGTGGCGTTAGTGATGGCCGGCGTTCGGGGCCGCAGAACACTGTAGCAGAGGCGGCTAGGGGCCGCGGAGCACCGTAGCGGAGGCGGCTAGGGGCCGCGGAGCACTGTAGCAAAGGCGGCTAAGGGCCGCGGAGCAGGACAGCGGAGGCGGCTAGAGGCCGTGGAGCAACAGACGCGGCAAGGAGCCGCGAGCACCGTAGTAGAAGTGGCTCAGGGTCTCTGAGCACCGTAGCCGATGTGGTTCAGTTCAGCAGCGTAGTGAAGATGGCTCAGCGCCTCAGATCGATGTGGTAAAAGTCACCCAAAGCCTCGAAGTAGCGTGGTAGAGGTGGCCCAGGGCCACGGAACAGCGTAGCAGGGGTTTTAAGGCTCCCAATTACTTTGCGCGAGGTCTTCTTGAGGTGCGGGGCCTGGCTTGGCCCCGCACAGACCAATTTCGTAGTTGACTTGTTGAAGTCTAGACGAGAACTGCCGTTGTTTGGCTTTGTACGTCTTTTATATCCGTCCGTTCCGTTGTTCTAGAATATCTAGTTCCAAATTTACAATTTCGAAATTATGAACTACCAGCAACCTATTTTGACTCGAAAGTAAGTTAAACCTCGCCTTAAAACGCGATTGACAAGTTACGTTTCTATGACAATGTTACACTGCTGAAATGTAAATAAATATGTCAAACAATCAGATTAGTGACAAAATTTCGAATTAAGCTATAAATATAAACAGAAAATGAGCTGAATTAACTATTGGTAAGTAGGAGACACGTTTTAACGCGTCCCGTAGCCCGAGAAATGTAGGAAATTACAATTTTCATACTTGACAACAATGTTTCACGTTACAGCTTGTTACAAACGGAATCCGAATGCATATTCTTAAGGAAAACGGAAGTAATAGAGGAGGTACGAAATACTACGACCAGGACCCGTCGTTACAGCACAAGTCCATAGGCATATTTTTAAGGAAAATGCCCGTAATAGAAGGGGAACAAAGTACTGGAATCCAGGATCCGATGTTTCCACAAATACGAGGTATGCTACAATCTAACAAAGGTTAGTTTGACACATCACATAATCAACTCGCTGTTTCACTGTGCTAATTATATAGAGTGCGAGGGAGAGATTATCACATCCCACGCCGCTGAGTCAGTTGTGCATATCAACGTCGATAAACGTTAGAACAGATACGTGTACTCGTAATATTTTGCCGTATCGAAAGACAATGGAAACAAGCCAGAACAGACGTTCCCCAACGCGAGCACACGCACCAAACTAATTGCATTTGTGATTCTCTCTGAAGTTGTTGTAATTAACTCTATCCCGTGACGCGGCCACTAGACTCGCGGATGTGTTTTGATTGTCCGATTGCAAATGTGCAGGGTCTGTTTGACTATACACGGTGTATAATCTAAATGGGGCACTGAGGGAAGATGAGAGTGCGGAAATTTGTTCTTAAGATAAGAACTGCGGTCAATGGGTAAAAAAAAGCCTCTTATGCAATAGACCCCGGTTTTTACCCGTGAGTTTCAGATATATTTAAAATAAAGTGGAACGGGTCACTCACGTCTTAAGACCGAAGGTCGCAAACTAAACTGGCCGCCATAACAAGCGCTCTTAAATACCGATATTCGACTTCAAAGACCCGTTTTAATATTATATAAAATAAATAAATAAATATTTTAAACAATCTTACACAAATGGACCTAGTCCCAAACTAAGCAAAGCTTGTACTACAGGTACTAAGCGACGATATCTTATACCTTTAAACGAGCAATTCTTGTATATTTATTTATTTATATATATGTATATTTATTTCGGGGATCTCGGAAACGGCTCTACCGATTTTGATGAAATTTGGTATGTGGGGGTTTTCGGGGACGAGCAATCGATCTAGCTAGGTCTCATGCCCGGGAAAACGCCGAGCAAAGCTCGGTCGCCCAGATATTACATACTTATATAGATAAATAGATACATAAATATGTAGAAAACATCCAAAACCCAGGAACGAATATTCGTGCTCATCACACAAATAAATGTCCTGGCCGGGATTCGAACCCGGGACCTCTAGCTTCGTAGGCAAGGTCACTACCAACTAAGCTAAAGCGGTCATCATGTTTAAAAATAATGCATATTAATTGTTGAGATCCACCTGACACAAAATTTACAGCAAAAAAGGTTCATTCAGCAAAAAATGTAGGTGTAGACAGGCAATTTTATAAACATGTCATTGCTGACTTCCTACGTAAATTCCCTTTGTAGTCCTCTGAGTCTGCCAATTAATTATTCGTATCTCAGACCTTTGGCCCACGCAGCATTTTACACTGCTCGAGAAACCATTAAACAATCAAATGTTAATTTATTAACGACTTTGCATTTTTACATAATCTTATCTCTTTGTCTGTTTTTGGATACCTAATGATGTTCTTTAATTCCCGACTATTTTGAAGACTGCATTCTGTTAACGACGCGTAGATTTAATGCTAGTTTTAAATCCATTAGTATCCAAATATATACAAATCAAATGTATGTTATGAACATTCATAATTGCGGATCCTCTTTTCTCTTCTAATGGAGCCGTTAATTGGCTCTCTGACACTAACGCGAGTTCTTGGCTGTTATTCACAAACCAACTCACGCTTATTATATGGAAACTGTCAAAAAGTAACAAATGACAGTTGACAGTTTCCATATATAAACGGGTGAGCTGTGGGGTGACAGGTTAGTGAATCGCATAGCTGGGGAAAAAAGGATTACCATAACAACGTCCGTAACTCCTTGACCCTCATATAATCCCGTTGACAAGTTCGTCGTAAAACAATGTGTTTTCACACGCACCAAACAACGCTTAGGTCGCTTGTCAGATCGCGGTACAAGGGGCCTTTCGAGACTCATTTATGCATTCAACACTTTTTTATTATTATTAATTATATCCAAAACGCATCCCCACAATGCGGCGAGCCAAAACTTAACCTCTTAATCAGAGTGTCAAAAGTGACGGGTTAACGTGCGTTCCGAGTGCGTGCGTGAGTTCCCTTAAGGGTACTTATAAAGTAAAAAATGCTCATCTATTAAGGCCATTTTCTGTTTATTTGACAAGTTTCTTGAAATTTTATCAATGTTACTATCTAGAACAGGACTATTGCGACGTAATGACATAAATTTTAAATATATTTGTTGCATTTTTCATTCAGATATTTCGTTTCAAACTTCACTCCAAATCCACAGTTTACGAGCTAAAAACTGCTTTTTTCCGCTTAAATTCTACTACACACAATAAAATCAATAAAGGGCAATGTTACTATCTAAAACTTTACTAAAATCGTCGTATCCTGTAATCTATTTATTGGTATTAACAATACTTTTGTCACAATTTGAAATCAAAAAAATTTAAAACTTGTAAGGCCTCTTAAGTGATGAACAGAAATAATTGTTTCTAACATAGCATTTCGAAGCAAATTCAGTGCATTCGCTCTAGAATTAAAAAAAAAAAATAAGTTTGTTGAAATAAAAGTTATTTACGTTAGTAAAAATAAACCAATCGTCATCTTATTATACAAGACTAACAGTTCTGTCGATTAAGGACAATCGAACTATGTCTAGTTTCATTAAGTTTAGTAAATAGTTAGGAAATTTACGAATGTAAAACACCGATCCCCGCTTATCAAAAAAAAACTAAAACAGGCATACTCAAAACCTGGTTTTTTTAAAGTCGACCCTCAGTTTGAAAGTAACCCTGGTTGCCCGTAACCATGAGTAGGCATCAGTAAATTGAAAGTAAACATTTTATAGATCAAAACAGTACAGATTATATGTAGTTTGTTGCATATTCTGACGTACAAGATTAGTGTTTAAATACTAAATGTACAGAGTACCTAAGAAGAACATATTTCGGTTCAAGACTTACGAGTCACCAATATTCAAAACACGGTATCGCGCAATGACACGTGAAATTGCCTCCGTGGCCTATAGCAGAATAAATATTTGTTATACAAAATAAAAATGGAAATAACGTAGCAAGCAGAGGTAAGTATAGTATACGTCACAAAAACGCACGTTCTGTCCTACGGATCACTAATGCGCAAAAAATGTATAGGTACATCGTGACCCGCATATTGTGCACTAAGGGAGGAAGGTAACCCATTTCAGTGTCTGTGTTGGAATATCCTTAAAAAAGACGAACAATGTAATGTACTATAGTAAAATCACCGACAGAAATTGAAACAGCCACCATCAGATATCATCATCCTCCTAGCGTTATCCCAGTACAGTTGCATCCTGAAGGATGCCTGGGGTCCGCTACCTAATCCCAAGATTTGGCGTAGGCACTAGTTTTTACGAAAGCGACTGCCATCTGACCTTCCAACCCCGAGGGGAAACTAGACCTTATTGGGATTAGGCTTTGTCAAGTGAGTGGGCACCTTGACTGTTAGAAGTTCTCAAACCGCCCGAAGGCCTCCAACTTGGCTTAACGACTGCTGCCATAGACAGCAACCGGGATCAACGGCTTAACGTGCCTTCCAAAGCACGGGAGCGCTCAGTTAGTAACCACTCAAAGCGGTCACCCATCCAAGTCCTGACCGCTGCCCACGTTGCTTAACCTTAGCAAGCGCAAGCGGTACGTAGGCGCCGCTGGGCCACGAGCGCTCCTTCAGATATATCGGAGCGAAAAGGGTGTTCACAAATAACTTAACATGACTCTATTGTTAAGGCGTTACATAACAGTGCAAAAAGATATTATTTATGAAAGGTCGACCCTTGAAAGTACGTAAACCTAGTTTGGCATGGCCCCACACTGTATCGATTCAATACACACGGCAGCTGTAGATGCATTTTATCTTTGTGAAGCTGAAGACCCACTAGGACGCTACTTTTACATTTCATCTGATAACAAAGACACAGAGAGTCGATTAAGGCTTGCTGACTTGCCAGGATTAAATCAGTATGCGATATTTTCTACTTTCCCGAGATTTTACTGAAGTCTTCCAGATTTCCTTTTTTTTTCAGTTTACTGTCAGTATTAAGTATATCTGCGCAGTAGTAATGATTTGCGAAGTGATTATAATAGATTGATTCTTATTTAGATTTTATTGCATTACGATTCATTCTAGTTTTATTATCTATATGTATTGAAATACACAAATGTTTTCAAAAAAAACCCCATCAAATTTTCCAAAAAAAAATCTAGCTTAGGCCAAAATAGTCAATGACGAAATTATTTATGGATAAATTACGTTATTTAAGAGATGTTAATTTTAAAGTACTCACTCATAGGAATAACACAGCAGGAAAAAATAGATATTTTGCCATATTATTCATAATATATCTACATTCGAATCTATAATTAACATACTATTTGATATTTTTCATTGGATCGTCTACTGACAGTTCGAGTGTGGTCTAAACAGAAGACATTATTTTTTCTATCTGTAACAAATAATTAAATGTTATTATAGAATAGAGTTTACGAACCACTATAAAAGGAACATAGGTACATTTAAGGTGCGAATATAATATAATTTCGAAATGCTTGAATTATGTTGCCTATACTGCTTTACTAATAGTAAGCACACACCGTATTAAAAAACGGGTTGCACTCCGGGAGTGCCGGCAGAAGTGAATACTCAATAAAGAAAGTAAATAACAAAGATATTCATATCCGTATCCGTATCGGTATCGGTAGCGGTATCGGTATCCGTATAAATAACTAAACTAACTGGGCTGGCACGACGACCCAAAATGAGTCTTCAAGAGCACGCGCGCTGTATCCGTATCCGTATTCATATTCACACTCATGTTCATATTCATATACGCATAATCAATTTACATATATACATAATATGTCCCGAGTATCATTGTGTCTTACGCATCTAAGCCCAGCTGAGTTTAGCTGAGTTGGACCCCTCCTAACATCACAATCACGATACTAGGAGGGGTCAACTAGCTGGTCTTAGAATCTGTCGCGAGTTTAACAATTTTTCCCCAGTACAAAAGTGCTTAGCGCCGCTAAAGAAGTTTTCACTTCAAAAAGCCAAGCAATAAAATAAGCCTGAAATAACAGTCCAGTCAGTTCATGACTCAATGCGACTCGGTACGCACGTTACCTGTCACTTTTGACACTCAGATTAAGAGGTTAAGTTTTGGCTCGCCGCATTGTGGGTTGCGTTTTGGATATATGTAGGTACCTAATTGAAAAATCCAAATTGGTCTCTCTCTTGGAGCTCTATTTAGATTGGAGACTCCAATGTAAATAGAGCATAGGTGAAGCGTCCACACCGTACTAGAGATATGTGTTGACTGGACTTAGGCCGCCATATAAATTGTTAACCCATCCTAAATATGTGCAGTCTTTACCCTTATCGCTGACCAATTGCATGCTTTCTCAATTTCTAGTACTTACTCGTTTCCGTGTAGTGTAGGTACCTATTTTGTTCTTAGCATGAGCTTGCTGATATCATTTGACGGGATACATTCAATGCCTATTACATTTGTGCAGTAAGCGCGAAAGAGGTGCAGTGCCTTCATATCGCGCTTTCATGAATTTATTTTTAGGAGCGGCAGTAAAATGCGAAACTAACTCGGCTGAAAAGTGATACTGACAGCGACAGTTTTGTCATATTTTGCCGTATCCGCACCGACAAATCAGGAAGTTGCCTTAGTTCCTGCGTGTTCATTCTTGTGCCTTGTGCCACCGCAGCCTAGCTCTGTAGCCGGCTTCACGCGCCAGCTGTTGCATTATTCAAAGAAACCCCGCCATAAAACTCGAACCGGTCGGCACTGAATCGTAACTCGAACTGAAACTAAGGATGTAACCACATCTAACGTATAATTCACGGGTGTAAAAACGGGCCCGTGCTGAACAAAGTAGCGGGATTTGTAAGCAGTTGGACAGTCAGCTTAACAAATAGCTACATAAGAAGATCAAAACGAAAGATAAAAAAAAACAACGGGTTGCACTCCGGATGCAAATGAGGATAGATTCTCGCCTTTCGCGCCACCGCCATCTCCAACATCCGAGCGGGCAGGGCGCGAGCGCGCAGTGCTACACGCGCTGTCGTAGAGGTTGGTTATCATGAGTAAGGACTAAGGAAGGGGCACGTATTGGTCCAAAACATGTCGAGCGATATTCGAACTTGAAGATGTGAGTGACCCGTTTATTATATTTCAAAATTTCATGATACATATAGGCAATTTCATCACAATGACATGCATGCTGATGTCTGCGTGCGACAACGTGTAGCAAAATACCTACGCACTATTTGAAAATAAAACGTTCCCATTTAATTCCTAAATGCAGACTATGGCCATGTTGATACGCTTAATTCTATAAAAATGCACAGAATTCTAACCTCTATCGCTCAGCTATAAGAACCCTTTTCATGTTTGTAGAGGTCACTGTACAAAATTATCTGAAATGTCTTAGGAAACCGACAGCATGGTAACGGTATAGTAATATTGCCAGCCATCACGTCTGGACAATTTAATACTGTGCACAGCTGCACAAAATTGCACGTCTCAGGCTGCCTGCGGGTAATGTGAATAAAGCACAGGCATAATTCGTCACCATGAATTTAGCAAAGTCAAGACAGTGAAATGAAATTTTGGCTCGTGTCTCGTCACTGAAGAGACGTGTTTTGCGTTCCATTGTGTATTGTGTTTACATTGCGAGCTAAAGTATATCAAGAGCCAGTCATGTAAATTTCCCAACCAGTATTGGGCCTTGTTGGACCGAGAGAACATCTAACGAGGAAGTTCTCAACATTGTGCAAGGATGGAGGTCCCTATTGAAAACAGAAGAGGAAAGATGTTTGGGCACCTGTTACGACACGACGAATTCATAATAGTACATTACTTACCAAGGGCGATAAAATAAAGAATGTCTCAGATCGCAGGTATTTTACGCCCGAGCCGAAGGCAAGGGCGATAAATATGCGATCTGAGGCTTTCTTTATTATCGCCCGTGGTAAGTACAAAATTTTATGTCACCCCCTGGCCAGGAAGTGGGTTTTTTCGCGCGCGGAGCGTGCGATAATGGCCACTTTATGGCCAGGTGTGACATAAAGCATATTATGGAAGGGAAGGTAGAAGGGAGGCGGAAGAGACGGAGACCAAGAAGAACGTAAATGGACCAACTTAAGGAAAAAGTAAACGTCGTGTCGTATCCGGTCAAACGAAAGGCTTGAGAAAGATACATGGAAATTGCCCCGTCGACAAGAGCTTGGCTCTTAAATTAATGATGATGATTGGGCCTGGGGCCACCGTCATAGTACAGTATATACAAGTTTAGTAGTTATAGATACGCCACCGAGCAACCGGGGGTATGAGAAAGAATATTCATATAGAATTTGTTTGTACTATATAATTTGAACGGTTTCCATGTCCTACGTCTTGCTTATGGAAGTGTGCCTGTGCCTATAACCCGACCATGAAAAAATGCTCGGTCGGTGATAGAGACAAAACATGGTACTCTTTTCTTTTTTCCTCTTATAGGAATCGCAATAAGCCTATCTTTCTCTATCAAAGCGTGTCAGTCCCTTGGCCAGCGTGGGGCCTTATCCAAGAGAGTACGCCAATGCTCAGCAATTTGATGTATTCACTATACAGGCTAGTTATGACGAATGACTTACTAGCTAACTATAGTCATAGTCATTTATTAATAATAATATCAATATTAAATGTCATTGTTATGTTATTAAATTAAATTATACAGGATTAATTCAAATTACAGTGATCATTCATTATCATTATTATTTGATTTCCATGTACTCATTTACGGAGAAGGTAGGTACAGGGGATTTTTCAAGAAACGATTTTTCAGTTTGCGCCTAAATATATTTCGTCAGATGTATACATAAAGACTCTTTATATCAAACGAGGTTGGTAAATGAATCTAAAAATATACAATACAATTTCAGCCTCGCGAGTGACGTAACCGCATTCGAACCGATTCAAAAGCACGCTGTACCTCTAAAAGGTGTGTCCCATTTCGTTTGAATATTTTGTTGCGCGAACTTTTAATTTTTAGATTCCATTGAAAAGGGTGAAACGTTTTCCGTATCTGCGCATTCATAATGCAATTGTACGATTTAGAACATGCTTATGTTATTTATGAAGTGGAAAACTAAGCATCTTCAGTTTGAGATAGGTTTTGGCGTAGATTTGTACAGGTTTTATACATTGTTTGGATGATTTTAAAGTTATACTTTATAGTATTGATTATGTATACTAAAATAAAAGGTTTTTTGTTCAGTGTCACATTTTTTTTTCAATAGCCTATTTTGTGTCCCACTGCTGGGCAAGGGCCTCCCCTCTTTTTCGCCACTCGTCTCGGTCGTGTGCCAGCACCTGCCATTCAGTAAAATATGTGTCAAGGTCGTCCCGCTATCTTCTTTTCGGTCCACCTCTGCCTCGGTAGCCATTCTGTGGGACCCATTCGGTGGCTAATTTGGCCCATCGCTCCGGGTGCATTCGGCAGATATGCCCAGCCCAGTCCCACTTTAGCTTTGCGGCCTTAACACCCACATCTACGATGCCAGTTCTGGAACGCAGCTCCGTGTTCCTGATCCTGTCAATTCTACAGACTCCAAGTATGCTGCGTTCCATTGCTCGCTGGCAGATCTTGAGTCGATACTTTTGGGCTTCGGTTAGTGACCAAGTTTGGGCGCCATAGGTTAGGATAGGCAGGATGCACATGTCGACGAGTTTGCGCTTCAGTGTCAAAGGAAGGTTTCCCTTCATTAGCGCCTTCATGGACCACATATTAAATGTAATTGAATCTCATGTTGATATCTTAATTACTATTGTGAAAGTGTCTTAATGACGAGGCTTTAGATTTTTTGGTAGTTTTCCAATTGATATTGTAAGCAAACCAGGTAAACTACGAGAATAAAATTTCAGTATGTTATATTTCATTATATATTCTAACGAACTGGGATAGGAAAACAAGATCAGTGAAAATTTTCTCGATAGATTTTCATTCCAAACTAGTGTCCATTTTTATTTTATTTTGCTAATCATTCCGGAACTATAAGCATTCATCCTTTGAAATTTTCAGAAACCACAGTAATACTATCTTTCTACCGAACTGGGATAAATCTTTTTATTTCATCATATAGTTTATTTTATATGAATTATTTTATACTTTCGGAACTTATGCCGCATACGCCTTTGTGTTCATGAGCGGCATCACTGTCTTTCGTCTCTTGTTTTGCGCGCGGAAGCAATAGACGCTGTCTCATCAAGACTCCGCCTTCAGTCGCCTGGGATTTTTGCCGACGACGGATGTGTGTCTAAATTGCGCTTACGTTGATTACCCACCGAGCAACGTTATTATAAAATAATATCGGACTTATTGCATACTATAGTAACAAATTTGAACCATGATAATGAAACAGACAAACAATTGGATGAAATTAATAATTTCGTAAATGAAAGCGAACCGAGCACAGTAGAACAAAAACTGATGGAGTCGCCATTAGAATAAGAATAAGAATAATTTATTGAAAAACATATTGTACAATAATAATAACTATAGGCTAGGAGCTTACAATTAGATGGTAATAAATAGCACGTGCCTGAGCTAGGAAACCCTGTGTTTCAGGCAAAGAAGAGCTTACAATTACTTAAAAATATTCACATGCAAAAAGAGAAATACAATTTTATCTTAATAAGTAGTACAAATAATTAACAAGAAGATATATGCTATGTTGCAAGTTTATTTTAAAACAATCAATAATTTTTCTGTATCGTCATATGACATGTTTTGAAGGGCTTCTCGTAGCGTAAATTTACATTTCATGTAGTTTAATGGATATAAATCCAGCCGCGCATTAAGCCTGTTGTAGAGAAGAGGACCCAAGAAGTTGAAAAATCTTGAAGAGAAGGCGTGCCTTTTGTTAATATTTATAGGGCAAACAAAATCTTTACGCCTTTTACTAGCATGATCAGAGTTGTATGGGATTCTGGTATGCTGCTTCAAAACTGTGTTAAATATAAATAATTGTCGGACAGTTAAAACTTCACATTTTTTATATAGAAGGTTAGTGGGAAATTGGAAAGGGCGGAAAGTTGAAACCTTGAGGATGGCTCTCTGTGCTCTTTCTAGGTTTAGTAATGTGGTTTTAGCCAAGCCACCCCACGTAGAAATGCAGTATGTTAAAACAGATTGGCATAACGCCTGGTAAACTTGTTTGATTAAGTGCCAGTCTGCTATCGTACGTAGTTTTTTAAAAACAAATATTAACTTACGAACTCTAGTGCATAAAGCTTCTACGTGATATCTAAAAGACAGTGACTCGTCAATTATAATTCCCAAATACTTTGTTTTGTTAGTGAGGGCTATACCTGGGCATTGACACTGACTATTTGTGCTATCGTTACAGTTGTGAGCGCGGAGTTTAGGGTTAGTGGGATCCAAATTGGATTTGCGCATGGAGAATTTTATATAATTTGTTTTGTCAGAGTTCAGGGTTAGTAGGTGATGCTGAAGCCAGCTATTTACAACATTAAAGCCTTGTTGTGCATAGGCATAAACTTCCTCTATTGAATCTGCAGAAAAAAGTAGAACAGTGTCATCAGCATAGGAAATTATTTTACCGTGGTCTATTATTAGGTTACAAAGGTCATTAATATAAATTAAAAATAGTGTGGGACCCAGTATACTTCCCTGGGGAACCCCAAAAGAGGCAGTTTTTAGGTCAAAACTCATGAAATTATCTATTCTTGTGCATTGCGAACGCCCATCTAGATAGTCTGCAAATAATATGAGCTGCGTACCTCTAATTCCTAATAATTCAAGCTTGTGTAGTAGGATAGGAACGGAAACGGTATCGAAAGCTTTGGCAAGGTCGAGGAAGATCCCTATTGTCTGTTTACCCCGGTCTAGTTCTTGTACTATATGGTCAATCAACTCGTGTACAGCGTCGGTAGTTGAAAGTTTCGACCTAAATCCAAACTGAGTTTTTGACAAAATACCTTGGCCTTCTAAAAATTGGACAAGCCTGTTGTTGATAATTTTCTCTAAAATTTTAGAAACTGAGGGAAGTACCGATATAGGTCTATAATTTGAGATCTGTTCTTTATTGCCAGATTTGTAGATTGGAACTACGATAGCTTTTTTCAGACAATTCGGAAAAATTCCTTCCGAGAGGCATTTTTGAAAAATAAACGTGAGGGGGGGAACCAGGATACGTCTGAATTGCTTGAGTATCTTATTGGATATACCATCCCAACCTGTAGCAGAGTCGTTTTTTAAGCACATTATTATCTGTTCCACCTCTTTTTCATCAGTATTTAAAAGCACAAATGATTTTAGTGGGTCGTTGCGGTTAGTGAATTTGCTAGGAGGGGGTACAGGCAGGTTACGCTGGACTTTTTCAGCTAACGTTTTTCCTACGTTTACAAAAAAATCATTTGCGCCATTAGCAGATGCTAACGGCGATGAGCGAGCTTGTAACAAACCTGAACAAGGTTCTCGTTGTTTTGCTGTATAAGTAATGTTTTTAATACACTTCCAAACTTGTTTACTGTTTTTTTCAGCCAATTCGAGCTGTTTTTTATCATAGCTAATTTTAACTTTTTTTAGTAAATCATTACAAAAATTTCGATATCTTTTATATGATAATAGCAGTACTAAATTATCTGGGTTTGATTTTGCCTTAAGATGCAGCTTGTCCCTGTGTTTCATGCAACGAATAAGACCGGGGGAAATCCACGGTTTAATATTATAGTTTTTACTACTAACACGTATGTTTACGGTATTACTTAATATTGCTTGCTGGACTTTTTGAATCAGGTATGACATGCTATTATCTGCGTCGGCAGAATTGTAAACTGGGCCAAATTCAATGTCACATAAATCACGTTCGAGTTTGTTTACATTTAATTTAGAGATTATTGGCGTGCGTGCTGTATTAGGTAATTTACGAAATAAAGTAAGTAGAGCAGCCCTATGATCCGTCACCGAGGAATTAGTAACTATTGCTAGTGCTGGAAGATTAGATTTAAGCATGATATGGTCTAAACAGGAGCCGCTTTGGTGGGTGGGAAGCGTGTGCGCGGGAAGTAAGCCATGAAAAGAGCAAAGGTTTAGGTAGCTCTGAGCCGCGGGGTCGGTGTTTTCTGGAAGAATATTGATGTTAATATCACCTATTAATATACGATTTTTGAATGATGATAGATTTCGTAACGTCTCGCCTAAAGAATCAATAAATATACTACTATTTCTAAAAGACGGAGGTCGGTATATTGCTAAAATTGCAAAATCTGTCCCAATTTTAATCAAAAGTCTATTGCACTCTAATATGTTAGGTTCCTCAACACTGATTTTTAAATTATTTCTGGCATATACGACTACTCCGTCATTTTGGTTGTGATTAAACTTAGTTACATACGTATTATACCCGGGCATATTCGGTAAGTTAGAATGTTTATTTAACCAACACTCTGTTAGAACAATGACATCACAGCTTATTCCAAGTCTTTGTAGGAAAACACTAATGTTATCAAAATTTTTAAATATGCTTCGTATGTTTTGTGTTAGTATAGTTAATGGGTAACTGGACGAGTTAATATATTGTTTGCAGTGTTCAACCTCGCAGAATTTAGAATCAGATACAGAAAAATTATCGAGGTCAGAAATTAAACTATGACTCATTATATCTAAGCTAACCTAATACAAGAGGTACTGCGGAGAAAACTGTAGGGTGGCGCTCTCAGGCGCCTTCATAATCTATAGAGTTGAGATACCTTTTTTCGGCTAATTTTCTAGCTGGGCATTCGGCCTCGCCAGTCCCGTGGTCACATGGCTTTTTGAAGTGCATGCATGTCGCGCATTTAGGTGACTCTGCTTTCTTTGTGCATTCCTTTATTGAGTGTCCTGCAACGCCGCAGTGCCCGCAGATGTTCATCTCCATCTTGCACGATTTTGCTGCATGACCGTACTGCTGGCACTTGAAGCACCTCGTCACTAGAGTGAAGTCTTTGACGGGACATGACGACCAATTTACAAAGACTCTGTCGTTAGAAATCAAAGCCTTCCGTATAAGAGCAGGGACTTCAATTATGTAGTTGCAGGTCTCGGCGTTCCTCTTTCCTGACTTGTGGCTTAACTTAGTTGAGGTCAAGAAGGCGTCCAGTGACATATCTTGCAATTTATCGGCCAGGTTTTGATTATAGATACACTTAAATACTTCCGCTTCCTGCATGGTCGCGGGCACACCAATGACCACAATTCTGGGCTTGCGTTTTTGCGGCTCGTCCACGGTGAGTCCAGATGTTGTCAACTGCTGGGATAGTTTTAATTTTTGAACGTCCTCCTTGGAGTCTGTGCTTATGACGACTCCCCCGTTCTTAATTTTGCGTAGCCCTCTTACGTGAAGTTTCATTTCGTCAGGCCTGATTAATTTCTGAACAAGGGATTTGGTCTCTTCACTAGATTTTTGTTTGTCGGTGGGGTATATTGCCACCGAGCTAATGTTGGAGGGCTGGATATAACGAGGATTATTTTTCTTAAGCATGTCTGCAAAGGTGGCTGATTCCGGACTCGACTTTGTGGATTCTTCTACACATTTTTTTAATTCTTGGAAGCGCATTGATAGGTCGAGTTTCTCCTGAAGAAATTTGCATGAGTTGTAGTTCTGGATAGCTTTTTGTTTTAGTGCCTGGTATTCAACAGCTATTTGAGATGTGCAATGAGCTACTTTGCGGCATAAGGTACTCACTTTGATTTTTTGGTCCGAGTTTAACTTCCCTTCACAGGAAATAGTGCATACTTGGTCTAAGTACTGCTCGATTGCAGTCATCCATCCCTGGAGGTCGGCAGTAGGTATCAGATTTGGAGGCTGCTGGTCCTGTGGCTCCGGTGCAGGCGGGAGCTGCGGACTGGGTGTGGGCGGAGGGCTGCGGCGCGTGAGCCCGGTTCGTTTAAATGGGCTATTTTCGCCAGACATTTTTCTTACGTTTTAAAACAAACTTGCGGCAGTTAACATTCTAAAAAGAGTACACTTGTCAATAACCGTGACACAGATAATTCGCTAACGCCTAATGAACTGTGCTAAGTCACAATTTTGCAAATAAATATTATTTTATGCTGAGAGACACGTCCGATCTCGTTGACGATAAATCGACTTCCATTGACAGTTTAAGATTTATTTGGTCGACTATTCTGTCCATAAAAGTCTATAAGTACTACAATTATGAAATTTGGTAGAAGGGTGTATTCTAATAATTGCTACATAAAAGTGATGTGAAATTAGGAAAAAAAAAATATTTTATGGGAGGCACCCCATACATGTAACCGGGGGATACATTTTTTTTAGGGTTCCGTACCCAAAGGGTAAAACGGGACCCTGTTACTAAGACTCCACTGTCCGTCTGTCACCAGACCTTATCTCAAAAACCGTGATACGTAGTCAGTTGAAATTTTCACAGATAATGTATTCCTGTTGCTGCTATAACAACAAATACTAAAAAGCAGAATAAAATAAATATTTAAGGGGGCTCCCATACAAGAAACGTGATTTTTTTTGCAGTTTTCAGAAGATAATTCGTGCGCGAGTCCGACTCGACTCGCACTTGTTTTTCAATGCACTTGTGAGTGTGAGGGGTATTTTTGGACAGGCCTTTAAAAATAATATAGAGGTTACTAAAAAAGTTTTAAATTTAAGTCAATTGTTGGTGAGATATTGTATTTTTGTTCTTTGTTTGGCAATAAAATCTTATCTTATCTTATACAAACTGTGTCCCCACCCCTCTAATTTCCAAACTATGAAGATTAAAATTCTGAAAAAAATTGAGGTGGTGTACATTAATAAGTACTTTCAACGATTTTTGGTTTGAACAAGATGGGATTAAGGATTTTTGAGTTTATCACTGAAAAACTGTTTTGCCCAAATAAAAGGACGTAAGTGCCGTGACTTTCCCTATGAAGATACGACCTTTTTGATTCAAGGTATTAAATAGTGTTTTTAAAAGTGGGCTGCTAGGTGTCGGTATGGAACCCTTCATTGTGCCCGATTCGACACGCACTTGGCCGCTCTTTTTATTAGAAGAAGAGAAATGATTTCTTTAACTGAACATAACAATCAACCTTCAGTCTCGTCAACCGCTGCTGGTGTCATTATGTCGAAGCAGAAACTGTCTAGACCGAAGAAAGAATTAGGAGAAAACGAATTTCCTTTGAAGGTACAGTCGAGGTCATTAATGGGTAAGGACCACGAGCGTTTGACCCGCTGCACTTATATGTAACGAATTTTTTCAAATATAGTTGCGATAATCCATAAAGTTTGAATGAGAATATGCAGATGGAATGTATATCTTCCTATTTGCATTCAAACTTTATGGATTATCGCAACTAAAATCGTAAAAAAAACACTGTCAATGTGTCTTGTCAGGTTCGTAACCATACATTTACCCAGCTCCATGCCAAATTTCAACTTTCTAGGTCACCTGGAAGTGGGTTAGGTTTTTGATTATTCCCCCATCCATCCTAGTCGAAAAAAATCCTATTTTTAGATGTTTGTGTCTTAATAACCGATTGAGCTATATTCATGAATTTTCGAATCTAGTTAGCCTTAAGGATCTTAATAAACGTACCAAATTTCATATGTGTACGTTCAATGCATTTTGAGTTACGTAAGGGTCAAAAGTGGCACCAAATGGTTAGTGTAATATAACACACGGCCGCTGCGTCACCAGTTCTTTTTAGGGTTCCGTACCAAAAAGGTAAAAAAGGAACCCTATTGGTTTCACTTTGTCTGTCTGTCTGTCTGTCTGTCTGTCTGTCTGTCTGTCACATCGCTAAATATCTCAGGAACTACTTATCCTATCGATTTGAAATTTGGAATAGTTATAAACAAGGGTAACCCAGATACATAGAAGATGGTTTTTTAAATTATTTTATTTTATTTTCTGTGAATAATGACAGATAAAAGGGGGTTCAAAATTTTAAAGTCTGGCAACTATGTCAAGTGGGGTATCATATGAAAGGGCTTGACTTGTACATTCCAAAACAATTTTTAATTTTTTTTTTCGTTCGGGAAATTTCGATTTACGAGGGAAAATGTAAAAAAAAATACCATTCCCCCCCCCTTATCTCCGAAGTTTACGAAGGAAAAAATTTGAAATTATTACACAACATTAATATGCATGTATATTTTACAGGAAAATTATAGCCATAGCTCTATCTAGTTTTTCTTTTTTTTAATCATAAAAAAACTCTTCTATACTAAGTTTGTAATTTAATCACCTTATATATATTTTTGTTTTATATTTAAATTTACAAAATTACGTTGAAAATACCTTCTTTCAAATAAAAAAACAATTATTGAAATCGGTTGATGTGATAAAGAATTATCCTTGAAAAACCAACATACGTACTAAGTTATTCAGTCGCGCAAATTAGTAACACAATGCGCCGATAGATGGTGCTGTCATGTTTTTTTAAGATTGTTCCTGAATTAATGGGGTCGGGACGGGTACACAACTACATATACAAGAACTGTGTACGGAACCCTCGGTGCGCGAGTCGGACTCGCACTTGACCGGTTTTTTTTTTACTTGGTTTGACACGCTGCCGCTTGTCTAGAGTACACTTTTTTACCTAATCGATTGCGTTTGCTTACAAATTGTAGGCGACCGCATTCGATTAGGTAAAAAAGGGTATACATATTAATGACCTCGACTATATGTACTTTTCCTAAGTTAAAACTTATCGTCTTTTTCTAATATTTCTATTTTAATATCGTGATTTTTAGGGTTCCGTAGCCAGAATGGCAAAAACGGAAACCTTATAGATTCGTCATGTCTGTCTGTCCGTCCGTCCGTATGTCACAGCCGGTTTACTCGGAGACTATAAGTACTACAATTATGAAATTTAATAGGAAGATGTATTCTATGAACCGCTATATATAAATGCCGCCGTATATGAATGTGATGTGAAATAAGGAAAAAAAAATTAACCGGGGGACGAAATTTTTTTTTCAATGCAAGTAGTTGTTTGGGGTATTTTTGGATAGGCCTTTAAAAATTATATAGAGGTTACTAAGAAAGTTTGCTATTTAACCCGGCGGGAGTGTGGTCACCAAACGTAACTAGGAGTATGTGGCAGGATATGACATACCCACTTACAAAAGTAACTTTAATTCATAACACTTTAATTTGTAAATTATCTTGTACTTTGATATATCAAAATCCAGTTAAAATGAAACACCAGTGTCATTCTATATTTTATAATACTTTATATTAGGAAATAGTTATTTACGATACAAGGGTTGTAAAACAAAGAAAGGCCGATATCGCAGATGTTTGGGGCCCGAGCCGCAGGCGAGGGTCTCAAATATGCGAGAGAGGGCTTTCTGTTTTACGACCCGTGTTTTGTACACAATTTTACGTCACCACTTGGCCAAAAAGTGGGTTTTTCTGATCGCGCAGCGTGCAGAAAAACGCGCTTTTTGGCAAGGTGTGGTGTTAAACAGATTTGATTGATTAAAACCCAAAAAAAGGTAAAAAAATATCAATTTTAACAAAAATTAAATACATAAAACGTTTCATTATATAGGTAGTCAAAAATTATGTAAACATTGATTATGAACATTAAAAAAAGTCAAAGCGGTTTAGTCGTTCTCAAGCGTGTCATAGTATGTATAATAAATAATATACTATATTAAATAAAAGCTCAAACAAAGATTTTTATTTACCACTATTCAATAAATAATCTAATGATTTATTATTTTAATTACTTCCAGCAGTTTGCAAAAATAATAAATAATATATTTTCTCTATTCATTCTTTGTTCTTAGCGCAACGTTTCAGAATAATAGCAGTACGCGGCGCGCGAGCGTGGCCTACGAGTTTCGCTAGCGGTGGCGGGCAGGTGGGGGTGATGGGCGGAGCAACCGTGGGATTTTTTTTCGGGTGCCTCGTCTTAACAAGAATACAATGTTTTCAAAAATACATGGATATTTTTTTTACTTCTTAACATATCAGTCATTAGTGTCTAATTAGTTAGATATTGCACTATTCCTTCCAAACATGTTCACACTATCATTTTGCAGAAACTGCCGACAAATGTTTGTGTAAACAAGCGGAATCATATGAAAATTAAGATTATGTTTTAATATTACAAACCAAAATGTGGAAATCAAAATGTATGTTTATGTTGAGAATTGAACAATATTCCGTGAAGTGGTTTTGAAAGATGAATTAAATTCAGCCACTGCATGCACGGTTCTGGAATGGCATAAGTTCTTTATGTGCACGACTGCACGTGTAAAGTGATCAAAATTTCGTGAACACGGCTGTTAAGGGCATAATCTTGCTCAGATATTTTTGATGCGACTGTGCAGTCAAGAAAATCTAAGCAAGTACCTTTTTTCCCTCTTGTCACAATGACTGTAAAGGTTAAAAAGTACGCGTTTACATTTCCTTTACTGTACAGTCAGAATTAAAAGTTACTACGCATATAATTCAGATTCAGATTCAGATTATTTATTCATAAATGTACACATCATTTACATGTCATTTTTAAAAATTATAATTACAATAATATAAGGCTAAGGCTAGATATATTATTCTATTTATTACATCAGTTCTTATTATCGGTTTCGGTTTGATGTGTTAGGGTCAACGGGTATGAAAAGGTCAAAAGCTCTTATACCCTTACAATAAAGATTTTGGTGTCATTAATGCGTCGTTACTTTTGATGCTGACTGTACACACACAATACAGCCAACGAGCCATCATCATACTTACAAAAATAAATTTTCCCTGAACAACCCGGAACCAATTCTTTCATCGTTAACGTTACCTGACGGTTAAGTGGCTACTTTGAAGTCCAAAAATACATGACTTGCTATCGCGCGAAACACCACCGCTTACGAGCAGCGCTACGTGATCAATTGGCGCCGCCATCCCGCCCTTTTGTCAAGGAAACAATAAGCGTGAATGTCTCTAGATTGATCCACAGATAAATTCTTCTTTTGTTGGGCGCTAAACGAATTGAAAAGGAAAGAGATTTATTTTAGAAATCGAAGTGGACCTTAATTTTAGCTGGAGAGTTGTAAAAAGTTGCACAGTACCCATGAGTTTGTAATGTTTGCATTACCGACTGCGTAAACGATTTAGTATGGATAAAATTACAGCGCCTCTGGCGGTTACGCAATAGAAATAAGAATCGCCAATAAAGAATAATGTGTGAAAATCGTGTAAGTTTAAATCAATGTACCCTTAATTCCTCATGGAATCCACCATCAGAACTCAAGACAACTTGGAAAAAGCCAGCTGCCATGCCAGCTTGACAAAAATGTGTCTTGATAACCTGGCTTGCTTGACAAACATAACGAAGAGAACAAATCGCCAAACGGGAACTATGCTTCGTTGAAGAGTTCCGTTCTGATCATCATCAGCAGTTCCCCTTCATCAATTGTCACTTATTTAAATGTAAATACTTGATTAGTTGATGAAAATACTAAAATCACTATATGTTTTCATTTATGATTTGAGGAGTTCCCTCGATTCCCCTACTTGGATATATATACTTACAATCAAGCGGCTAAGTCTGGCGGTGCAAAGGGGCAATGCCACTAGCGCAGCGTTCTCGGCACCATGCCTCAAGCGGGTGAACTGGGTGGGGTATTTTTATATATAGAGATAAGTTGCTTTTTTTATTTTAAAATGTAAATATTTCTTTTATGTTAATATCTAGTTAATTTATGTATTGTGTTTTGTAAGTAAGTAGTATACTTATTAAATTGTTGACGCCTATCGTTCACGTCATCAAAAAACGAATTTTCAAAATCGGTTCAGACATGACGGAGTTATGGAGTAACAAACATAAAAAAAACATGCAACCGAATTGAGAACCTCCTCTTTTGAAATCTTGAAGTCGGTTAAAAATTATACCATATCAGGAAACCGCTCTAGATACCTATAGTTTTGGCTAAAATTTTAGCCATTCTGATTAAAGTTTTTATGGATTTGTACTTTTTTGATCCGTCGGTAGGTAGTCTTTACAGTGACTGGAGAGTGGAGCCTAAAAGAGGGCCTTGGATAGATTGACTATACGATTTTTAGGGTTTCGTACCCAAAGGGTAAAACGGGACCCTATTACTAATACTCCGCTGTCCGTCCGTCAGTCCGTCTGTCACCAGGCTGTATCTCATGAACCGTGATAGTTAGACACTTGAAATTTTCACAGATGATGTGTGTGATATTTCTGTTGCCGCTATAACAACAAATACTAAAAAACAGAATAGAAAAAATATTTAAGGGGGCTCCCATACAACTGACATGATTCCTTTTTTGCCTTTTTATATAAGCAGATAATGGTACGGAACCCTTCGTGCGCGAGTCTGACTCGCACTTGGCCGGTTTTTTGCTACTGACGTGGTATAAAAAGTAACAAAACAAACTGGGCCCCAGTCCGTAACAATAGCATTTTCCCCCAAATTCCAGTCGGTACCGGTCCATAGCTATTTCAATATTTCGATACAATGTCCCTATCCCTAGAGCGATCGCCCGTCGTGATGAATAGCCTACTTTACATCCGATAATTAATTACTTGTAACTCTATCCCAGGCTTAATTGTTTCGTTTCCGATTACAATTTATTGCTGCCATTGTCCGTAGTTGGGAATAATATTAAGGATTGCGGAGTATTTGTTTGCTTTAAGATGGTACATTGATTTGGAGTAAGCATGCCCAAATTAATAGGAAATGTGGGCCTATCAATCTTAAGGCGACTTCCTGACTTGGCGGGGCGGGATCGATATGGGACATTTTCTTCTTTGACGTAAACTTACTGACGTCGCAAAGATTCCCGCTTGACGGAATACTGTCAGTATTACATTTGCGCAGTAGTAATATTATGCGCAGAAGCGAAGCAGTACCGCCTTTGCATCGTCCCGCTATCGCTACCGCGCATCCCGCGCCAGTCAGGAAGCACTCATTAGAGGTACGCAGCTCAAATTATTTGCAGACTATCTAGATGGGCGTTCGCAATGCACAAGAATAGATAATTTCATGAGTTTTGACCTAAAAACTGCCTCTTTTGGGGTTCCCCAGGGAAGTATACTGGGTCCCACACTATTTTTAATTTATATTAATGACCTTTGTAACCTAATAATAGACCACGGTAAAATAATTTCCTATGCTGATGACACTGTTCTACTTTTTTCTGCAGATTCAATAGAGGAAGTTTATGCCTATGCACAACAAGGCTTTAATGTTGTAAATAGCTGGCTTCAGCATCACCTACTAACCCTGAACTCTGACAAAACAAATTATATAAAATTCTCCATGCGCAAATCCAATTTGGATCCCACTAACCCTAAACTCCGCGCTCACAACTGTAACGATAGCACAAATAGTCAGTGTCAATGCCCAGGTATAGCCCTCACTAACAAAACAAAGTATTTGGGAATTATAATTGACGAGTCACTGTCTTTTAGATATCACGTAGAAGCTTTATGCACTAGAGTTCGAAAGTTAATATTTGTTTTTAAAAAACTACGTACGATAGCAGACTGGCACTTAATCAAACAAGTTTACCAGGCGTTATGCCAATCTGTTTTAACATACTGCATTTCTACGTGGGGTGGCTTGGCTAAAACCACATTACTAAACCTAGAAAGAGCACAGAGAGCCATCCTCAAGGTTTCAACTTTCCGCCCTTTCCAATTTCCCACTAACCTTCTATATAAAAAATGTGAAGTTTTAACTGTCCGACAATTATTTATATTTAACACAGCTTTGAAGCAGCATACCAGAATCCCATACAACTCTGATCATGCTAGTAAAAGGCGTAAAGATTTTGTTTGCCCTATAAATATTAACAAAAGGCACGCCTTCTCTTCAAGATTTTTCAACTTCTTGGGTCCTCTTCTCTACAACAGGCTTAATGCGCGGCTGGATTTATATCCATTAAACTACATGAAATGTAAATTTACGTTACGAGAAGCCCTTCAAAACATGTCATATGACGATACAGAAAAATTATTGATTGTTTTAAAATAAACTTGCAACATAGCATATATCTTCTTGTTAATTATTTGTACTACTTATTAAGATAAAATTGTATTTCTCTTTTTGCATGTGAATATTTTTAAGTAATTGTAAGCTCTTCTTTGCCTGAAACACAGGGTTTCCTAGCTCAGGCACGTGCTATTTATTACCATCTAATTGTAAGCTCCTAGCCTATAGTTATTATTATTGTACAATATGTTTTTCAATAAATTATTCTATTCTTATTCTTATTCTTATTCTTATTTAAATATAAGGGCATGACAGTAAAAAGTAGTACTGAGTTGACTGACAGTTGACACTGACATTTGACAGTTTTCTCATATCGTACCGCCTCCGCACCGACAAATCAGGAAGTCGCCTTAGTCAATCAAATTGTAAGTTATAAATCCGTGAATCTGTATTATACTAAACGGTTAAATCTCACGTATTAATTGTCACTAGGTCTTCTTCAGGTTGAGCGCGTTCGTGACGTAACCGTAACGCCAACTGACAATCTCTCCGCCGCCCGCGCCGCAAGGCTCGTTACGCACACGCCGACAGGACGGTGGCAGGGGGACTTTTGCGTTGACGGTGTTGTGTGAGGTCGTAGTACAGTCAAGTGCAAAAATATGTATCGAATGAATCCTCTCATATATATACTGGAACCTTAATTTACCGACATAAATAAGAGCTATGGGACATCTTTTTGAGCAAGTTGTAAGCACCCATATTTTTGCACTTGACTGTTCGAGATCTTCTCCCCCGATCAATGGCAAGCATCCCAAAGGAATCAACCTAAAGAAGAACTCCCACAGAGTTCAAAATGTGTCACCCGGAGTGACAATTAATTCATTAATTTTAACATTTAGGCGACTTCCTGATTTGTCGGTGCGGAGGCGGTACGATATGAGAAAACTGTCAAATGTCAGTGTGAACTGTCAGTCAACTCAGTAGTGCTTTTTACTACGCGTCTACATTTAAATGTGTGCTTCCTGACTAGCGCGGGATGCGTGGTAGCGGGACGATACGAAGGCAGTACTGGTCCACTTCTGCGCATGATATTACTACCACGCAAATGTAATACTGACAGTATTCCGTCAAGTTCGAATCTTTGCGACGTCAGTAAGTTTACGTCAAAGAAAAAAATGACACATATAGATCCCGCCCCGCCAAGTCAGGAAGTCGCTTTACGTAGTATAAATTATATTTTAATTTTTTTTTATTCAAGTCGTGAGTCTGTACTTTTATTATTTACATAACGATAAAGTGATAAATTCGTTACAACTGTCTCTGTCTTCTACTCCATCAGCGCACATCACGCTTCAACCACACTTCTAAGAAGCCTTAATGTTATTAAAGTCAAAGATCGTTCGGCACGCGTCGACCAAGTGCTTCCACGCACCGTCTAGCCATCCAAACACGCGCTAAGCCTGAAGTATGAGGTCTTACTCATTTGCCACATACATCTATTAAATACACAAAAGCTTTCAACTTAACTGACACGTTTTGTGTGAGGAAATATGTAATAATATTTTTGTAGGTACAATGTAGGCGTGAGGTCTAATATGTTTAATATCTGGGCGGCCGAGCTTTGCTCGGCGTTTTCCCGGACATGGGACCTAGCTAGATCGATTGCTCGTCCCCGAAAACCCCCATATACCAAATTTCATCAAAATTGTCAGAGCCATTTCCGAAATCCGCGAACTAAATAAATAAATATACAAGAATTGCTCGTTTAAAGATATAAGATATCGTCAAGTTTATTATGAAAAAGTAAAATGAAATTTATCAAGTTATTTATCGCGACAATTATTTATAACCGTGAGATCTTCAAGAAGACAGTACGGTTGCCAGATTGTTGCACTTTAAGCAACACCCAGGGGTCACGTGTAGGGTAGCGGTGAGTACCTAATCTCTACGGACCTTACAGACGTGGTGGTGGTTGGGTTCGACCCCCCTTTGTCCAGTGGGCAACTTAACTATTAAAAGTTCTCAAGCCACCCGAAGGCCTCTAACTTGGCTTAACGACTGCTGTCATAAACAGCAGCCGGATCAACGGCTCCCGGCTTCAAAGCACGGGAGCGCTCAGTTAGTAACCACTAAAAGCGGTCACCCATCCAAGAATTGACCCCGGCCGACGTTGCTTAACCTCACATATCGCACGCGTGACTCCTTCGAAGTAGATGCTTTATCCTTTACTGTGTGTGTGTTTAGTGTGTGTATGATAATGTGTATCATTAGGCAAAAGAATCGAATTGTAGTTGCCGCGGGCGCAGCTAGGCCACTAGCGCTCCGTTTATCAAGTTTCACACATTTTAAACTAAGTACATGTTGCGTCATATAACATTAAAATAACTTTATTCCCTATTTTATAGTTACACAAATCATGTGTGATATTGTAGTAAGGTAACAAACGTCCATGTGGTAGGTAGACACTGACACAATACATAACGTAGCATTTTCAATCTAATGTTAGAGGTGATTATTAATCTGGTGCCATGTATTGGTCACTAAGGTATGATTTATCCTTAGGTACGCTGTCCACATATCATTAGAGGGAAAAATTGGACTGTATAGTTGCCGCGGGCACCGCTGGGCCATGGGCGCTCCGTTTAACTTAAATACTGAGACATTTAACTTATATCGTAAGTAAATTACAACTCTCAAGAAACTTTTCGCCGTAGTCAGACACTATTCTTTACTGCAGCGCCCGTATAAAACCGAAAACTTTAAAAATAGGAGCGAGGCGGATGGAATCTGGACGCGTAATTAAAGCGGGCGGAGACAATTTACCCAACGATGTCTATTAGACACAGTGAGACAGGGTTGTCACTAAATACTTGACTTTTTTGTTAACCTTGTCAAAAACGAGTTTAACAATGATAATCTCTGTGTTGCCGAAGCTCTCAAACAAATTTCAGTGCGGTTTTTTTCCACAGATTTTTGTCTGTAAGCTTGTTAATTACATTGGATGTGATTATCCGGGGTAGACTTAAATATGGCACGGTGAATGTTTCACAGTGTGCTGCGCTAATTGAATAATTAGGTAAATAATATCTTCTCTCATATTAATAAAACTTTTAAGCTTTAGATGCGTTTCGGCCCTTTTTGGCAAACACAATAGCCAAAGTCACAGCTAAACACAAACGAATTTAACCACATTTTAGCTAGACTGTGTTCAATTATTATAAATCAAGTAAAATTCGGAACAGAACAGTGATAAACCTTATTTTATACACTTTTACACAGTTATCATATTTGAATCTTATATTTTAATTTGTTGACACCAAAATTGGAGATATAACAAGAGAATTGGCATAATTTTTAGAGTATTTTAAAGCTACAAGTAAATACATCCAAAAATATATTATGTTGTTGTTGGTAATCCCAGATTTCCACAAATGGCAACACTTCAGGTAATTATAAGAACCAAAATGTTAATGTGTTTATAATGAACAATTTCATACCCGTAAATGTTACGTTAATAAAAAGAGTAGGTAATATCAATAAAAACTATTTACGGTAGTGGCAACCCTTGACACTCATCACAGTATTATGCCTCAGCAGATTTGAACCCGCCTTGCACGTAAGGCCTTAGCACGGTAAATATTTACCAAGCACCTTCGGCGGAGATATTAATGCAACTACTATATATTCATATTTGTCAGTCTCCTTCAAACTGGTCAAGATTTATAAATAAATTCTGAAATGTGTACTCTAAAGGTCTTGATAGAAGAGTCTTGTTGATAAATATATTTGTGAACACCTTATTTACGCCGTTGTATGGCGACTGTAAATCCAGAAATATCGAGTAAATATGTCAAAGCCGGGAGAAAATAAAACTACCTTTTCCATGAAAAATTGTCTCATGTTCAATCATTGTTTGTCAGCGTGATTAATTATCAGCAAACATGGTGACAATATCGATCTCCTTTGCACCAACATTGTATCAACACGTTAATCAAGCGATCTATCAAAACATGTCATCTCTAATGCAGTTTCCGGTATAGTTTCCGGTAGTGACAGCCCTACGCGAAGCGACCTCATCAGACTTTCATATCTTTGCTAAGTTAAACGCCTTGCACGTGAGTCGGGCGCGCGTCAACTGTTTGCCGTTTATCTTGGCCGCATTAGAGTGAAACTAATCTTCACTGAACGCCCTTCTTCACTCCGAACTTATTGTGCTTTTCAGTATAAACCTAGTGCAACTTTATCAATTCATCTTAATTGACAGAATGGAAGAAGATCCTTACCGTACCATTTTTCTTTCTTATATCAAGTTGTCCTGATTTCATAATAAATGTGGGAATATTAGTAAAAAAAAAAAATGAAAAAATGAAAAAAAAAAGCGGCAAGGTTGTTGGTCTTTAGTAAAAAAAATAGGTAAGTAATCAGTAATCGGTAAGTATTTTATTCAGCTTTTTAATACCTAGGTAGAAAAAGTTATCAGAATCATAATAATTGCCACGGCAATTAAAAAAAACAAGGTTCTCTCCATTAAAGATAAATCAATTTACAGACCCTAGACAATGTGTATTTTATTGAGTACCTATTCAATTAAAAGGAACTTGTCAAATCACGAGACAACGTCTTTGTATTGTATGCAGATCACTGATACACCTCAGTTGCAAACCGGCATAACAACCCTAATTTGTCAAAAGGTTCAAAATCCGGCGTAGAAATCACAAAATTCGATAAATTCATACAGTGAGTGTAAATTCGTTCCGCAATTTGAAATTGCCGATTAAAGAAACAAAAGAAACGCGCAATTCCAGAGCAGTCAATGATTTAAATTTTTAGACACGTCAGCCACGCAATTTGTCAAGGGTAATTCCTTCAAAAGGCATAGGGCGCGGTGACAACCAAAGAAATGTTTCCCGTAATATCGGCGCTGAGGAGCGACGCGACAAAAAGGCAATCGATCACGCCTTCCACCTGGGTGGAGATGGCAATCCGAATGCGTGATACGCGTTAACTACCGATGAATCGACGGCACACAAGCCAGACACAACCTTTGACTCACGATAACAAGGTTCAATTTTCTCTGTACTCTACAGTTATAAACACACGGGCTACATTTCACACGATTCGTTTCGTCTGCCCCCCGCTTTTCGTCCGGGATAATGCTTCCGGTGATATTGGCGTAATATTTCTTTGCTATCGTTTGTTATCTCTGTGTGGAGCTCGTTTTCATCCATATGCGTACCGAACGTTTGTTGCGGTATGATCTGGTCTATAAATAAGTTACTTTATGTTACACCTGGCCATAAAGTGGTCATTATCGCACGCTCCGCGCGCGCAAAAACCCACTTCCTGGCCAGGGGGTGACATAAAATTTTGTACTTACCACGGGCGATAATAAAGAAAGCCTCAGATCGCATATTTATCGCCCTTGCCTTCGGCTCGGGCGTAAAATACCTGCGATCTGAGACATTCTTTGTTTTACCGCCCTTGTTAAGTAATGTACTATAGTGTTATGAATTAAAATTGGGTTTACCGAAATGACTTAAAAATTAATCGAGTCACATCACTCACGCTCGTTGTACTCAGCTTGACTTTATCTTATCATCCTGACCCTCCTAGCGTTATATTTATACCTGTACAGTTGCATCTTTAAGGCGGCCTTGGATCCGCTACCTAACCCATAATATGGCGTAGGCACTAGTTTTTACGGAAGCGACTGCCATCTTACCTTCCAACCCGGGGGGTAACTAACTAGACCTTATTGGGATTAGGCTTGTCAAGTGAGTGGGAAACTTGACTGTTAGAAGTTCTCAAGCCGCCCGAAAGCCTCTAACTTGGCTTAACGGCTGCTATCATAGACAGCAGCCGGAATCAACGGTAACGGTTAACGCTTCCAAAGCACGGGAGTGCTCAGTCAACTCTCAAAGCGATCCATTTGTACTGACCTGGGCCGACATTACTTAACCTTGCATACCGCACGCGGCACGCGAGCGCCGCTGAGCCACAAGCGTTCAGCTTGGCGGTATCTTCGGACCATTATCTTATGATTAGGGATAGGGTTTAAGGTCAAGGTTATTTTGGTTCAGTTCATTACGTAGGTAACATGTCAAACTTAGGCGACTTCCTGATTTGTCGGTCAAAACTGTCAAATGTCAGTGTCAACTGTCAGTCAACTCGGTACTACTTTTTACTGTGCCCTTACATTTAAATGAGTGCTTCCTGACGGGCGCGGGATGCGCGGAAGCGGGACGGTGCGAAGGCAGTACTGGTCCACTTCTACGCATGATATTACTACTGCGCAAATGTTAATACTGACAGTATTCCGTCAAGTGGGAATCTTTGCGACGTCAGTAAGTTTACGTCAAAGAAGAAAATGTCACATATCGATCCCGCCCCGCCAAGTCAGGAAGTCGCCTTACTACTTATTTTTTTAAAGAGAATGACATTTAGATTTTTTTGTTTTAAATAGAAAAGATAAGGAGATTAAGAGGGGAGGCCTTTGCCCAGCAGTGGGACACCATATAGGCTCTTTAAAAAAGAAAACTCTCTTGAGTCTCACACATTCCCGAGATATACGAGTAATAAACGGTACCCTTACCATTAGTTTGCAATGTTTGCATTACCGTACTCGCTAGCGACTGCAAACGATTTAGTATTGGACAAAAGTACAGCGCCTCTGGCGGTTACGCGATAGAACTAAGAATCGCCATACTAAATCGTTTCCGTAGTCGCTAGCGAGTATGGTAATGCAAATATAGCAAACCAAAGAGTATAATAAGTATGTTGGAGCAAACTCATGGTAAGAGTACGGGTCACTCACGTCTACATACTTACAAATACCTATAAGTACTTACCACTAAATGACTAATAAATGTAAGTAAATACTTAAAAAACCAAATTAAACACGTACTTATTGGGAAAGTTATTTGCTTTAACAGGAGTTTAGAATAAAACCAAGTATGCAGAGAAACGTCCATTTTCTATCAGATATCATTTCACCTACAAAACAGGTGTTATGTTCTTATTCCATTAAATACACTACTTTATCGTTAATGTAATGGAGTTTCTATTACGAAGTCACTGTCTATCGTTTGTTTGTAATAGAAACTATTAGGTAGATTAGCATTAAGGCGATATATCGATTGAAAGAGACACCCTTTGTTTTTCGCTCACGACAAAACGGGATGCAACCCTCTCCGAGAATGGCTTTTTAGGCAAATCTCGTTAAATATCTGACTGTGTGCAGGTTTATTAAATTTCCTCTTGTCAGTACCTAGATGAGGTAAAATACCATCATATTAACTTAATCGTGTCTTTTAATAATGTGTTGTTTTAGTAGGCTGAGGAAAAAAAGTAAAATATATACTCGACTTTGGATTTATTTTCTATCGAGAAAATTTTAAGCAATCATGTTTCGCTGTTATTGTCAGTACCACAATCATATAGTCAAGTATCATAATATATATCTGAAAATCAGCCCTTAATGTTTGCTAGTCTGGGCTGGACAGCGTTTCTAAGTCTCCAAATTTCTCAGTGTACAACGAGAAATTTAGAAACTTTGAAACGCTGACTGTATCATGGGCATAAATATGTATACACTTTTGGACCTTATTTCAATGGAATAAGGTGAAAAAGTGTATACACATTGGTGCCCTTACATTCAAATGTGGAAGGACGTTAATTTAGACATTGAATTTACTCTAATAACAAATGCAGCCGTCGTGTGTACAAACACCTATAGTGTTGAACATGATTCCATTCCTTTTGCAGAACATGGCACAGAAATATTGAATGCATAAACGCCCGACCTGACGTTTTTCTATGCGATGTGCGGACGCTGTAACAAATGTAAACTATATCAATAATAATCCTTAGTTTCTAGTTTTCTACTTTAGGGCCTTCGCAAAGTCACGCGACACAGAGCGGGTGGCGCGCTGTCGAAAAATGAATGAAAGACAGGATTTTCATTTCATAGACAACTTTTTTTTAAAAGAGTCGCAATTGTAACCTATCCCTACCTACTTTTCTGATAGATCTGATTGGGCTCTATGTAATGGCTTATTAACTGCACTTAAGTAACGGTGACTGAAAAAAAAGTATCTATGAAATGAAAATGCTGCGATACAATTCATTCTATGAAACATTTTTCTGCAAAACAATGTGACACCCACACACACTTACGAGTACGACCGCATAATACCATCGATTGCCTCGATGGCTGCTTAGTGTCACCCGCACTACTAATAATCGATGTACCGGATTGCCAAACCTGGCGCAGTATGCAATTGTATCATGCCCGCTGCTGGAGCCTGCTGGCCCTCAGTAAGATTTATATAAGAATTTTCTTAAAAATTGACCCCGATTAATTGCTTTTGAAAATGAATGAGTATTTAGGTACGTATGCATCACAAAGGACAAGAGACTGCAGATTATTATTATTCTATATTTTAGACAGGTAGCTGATTACGCTGATACCTACGTCTAAATCTTAGTTCACTCGGTTAGCACTGCTTGCTTACATTAAGCACCCGTTAATTTGATGCAGTTGCTGAAATTACGCACTAAGAGAGGAAGGCTAAAAATCACAAGCACGTTGTTGAGTTGACAGCTATGCAGGCTAAAAAAATCATAACTAAAATAGAATGTTCTAATTAAGGGGAGATATCCCCAACGCAAATGTCCCGCTCTAACACGCGTGAGTTTACAATTGACCATCCCGCTCTCTACGCAAGCTCTGCGCGCAGTTTTGTAAATATTTAGCTATAGTCATTAAGCCAATCATTTTATCAAAGCAAACCCTGCGAATTTGTCTATAACTATTTACGATCTTTAATTGAGTATAAAAATTAAATGTTAAATATCAGTAATATAGCCGTAGTATTGAAAAAACATTCCAAAAAGGGGTAACTTCGCGATTTTTTTCTATCGAGTGAAATTCATCAGGTCATGTAACTGACTGCGATTTTGACTAGACAATATCCTTATGTAACACATATATTTTTTTTAGATTTTAAGAAACTATATTCTATGTCTCAGATTGTTTTTAAAAACTCAAAATTGGTAATACACGGCCTTAAGATGGAGTTTGTTTTCGCTATTCACTCTGTTGATACCAAATTGGTAGCCAGACACTATAATTTTACACTTATTACACTGTTAGTTATTACACAGACACTATGATTTTTACAATTATAAGTACGAGTAACACAGCGTCCAACGGAACTTATATTTTCGGTTTGGGGCAAAAGTAGAAATTTAGTTTTGGTAGGTAGCTGAAAAGCACTTATTGATCGTGCATTAGCAGGAACTTATTAAGTACTTTCATAGCGTCATTGCCACGCAAATAAAGTTACGACTTTTCTCTCACGTAGGTATGGTATTTTAAAAAATGACATCGAGAAAGATAGCATAAAAATCCTTTAACGTCGCCATACTCGTGCATTGAGCAGAGCGAAATATGTGAACACTATTTTGTAGATAAGTACTTAAATGAAAGACTCTCTCTCGACATACTGTCAAAAATAGCTCGGCTTTGTACATTATTATTGTGACATCTATATGTTTAAACCTGTTATTTTAAAATAAAGTGGTAGCACTCATTAAAACATGGACGCAGTAAAAATTTTGCTGGCAGCTTACTGATACCGCATCAACAGTATTATAATGCGTAATTTTTACCTTCGTTTCTATTGACATTTGAGGTGCAAACAGCAGAACTGACCAATGCCATAATCAATAGTACTGCGAGGAACTTTGTCATTTTCTCTTTCTCTGAACTATAAATAGAGATGAGATGTAGATGTTCCTGTATCCAGTGAATATCTGAACTTAACTGAAACATTCCAAATAAAACTGTAAAATTAATTATAATTAACGAATTTCGCACAATTATGGTGCCAATCATGCGTAGCTAATGAAAACTATTACTTAATTAAACATTTATGTGACATCCATTTAGCTGATTCGATCCGGTTACAGAGCGCCCACTGCGAACCAAAAACGTTCTAAAACACAAAAAAAATGAAATCATAATTAAAAAAAAAAATTTGGTTTTACCAACCAATAAATTTGTGTAATACATTTTTCGCTAGGTATTTTTCCGCTATCCAAAGGTTGTCTGCGGCCAGCCTAACTTGTTGGAAGCTCTGAATGAACCACTGGATCGTTAACGTACTGTCAATTGTCTTCTCAAATTATGAAAAGTAAAGATTTTACATATAAGTTGTAGGTTCGAAAATTTTATAAGCGATAGAACGAGGCGAGCGAACCGATAAAACATATAAGATATGTCTAAGAGTTGTAGTTATTTCTTATAGAACAATGGCGGAACCGTCTGCAACGACAAATGTCGCGCAAATACTATGTAACACTCTTGAGATGCTACTTCCGAAAAAGTGTCCAAAGGTGCAGATAAATTGTTGACCCCGGGATGCAAAACACTTAAAACATAACAGTCTCGGACGGGCAGTTCTGTGACACGAGCAATAATTATTATTTTGTTCTTTGCCGTAAGGGGCTTCAGGCTAAAACTGCGTTTTTGAAGAATGTATAAACGGATATTACCATATCGCCATCAAAAAGGGCAACATTTTTCACCCCTAATCCTGGACCGATTTGACTCGTTTCCAGATCAGTGCAAACTCGCCTTGGAGTTGATACTCGTGTGTGCATGCTGAACTTCATACAAAAAACCGGCCAAGTGCGAGACGGACTTCCCACATCAAGGGTTCCGAACCAACCTTATAAATGTGATTTATCATAAGGCTGGTTTTCCACTAGAGCTATGCTATGCTATGTTTTCATACATTTGACGTGACGTGGGATAAGTATTTTTACCAAAAGTTTCTATTGTGTTGCCCATATTTCCTTATTCGTCGATCCCAATAAAGTCTAGTTAACCCTTGGCTTTGTATTAGGTCAGACGGCCACTAAGCCAAATCTTAGTATTAGGTAGCGCACCCTGGACATCCTTAAGGATACAACTTTATTGGGATAATGCATAAAGGATTGAAGGACGACAATATTGACAATAAGTATTATGTTTGCGAAGTGGTGGCTATTGCCTGGAACTGGAAGCAATCATTGAAATATAGGCGCGCAGTAAAGAATTTGTGCCGTTTTGATACTAGTTAGCTTACTATTACCGCAGTTACGCCGCATCAATAAGAGAATTAGTGGGTCACAGTGAATAATAATTGTGTAATGTTTACCTTTGTTTCTATTGACACTTGAGGCGCAAATAGCAGAAATGACCAATGACTAATAGTAATGCGAAATTTTTTGTCATTTTCTCTTCCTCTGGACTATAAATAGTGATGTACTAGTAGGGTTTCCTGTATAGTGAAAAAAAATCCAAAAGGAAACTGTAAAACTAGTACAAATGAAACAATTAACGAGTATCGTGCAATTATGGAGCCAAAAATGCGTGGCTAAACGACACAACTACTTAATTAAACATTTAGTGCGACTTTCATCGAGCTGATTCGATTCGGAGACAGAGGGCCTACTTCAAACCGAAAATAATAATAAAGAAAAAACACCAATTTGGCCATTGGTCGAGCAATAATACGACGTACGTAACACAATCAAATAGCGTACTTTATTTAACTATAATTGATACAGGTACGGAGAGCAAGGCCACAAGCGGCGGAGGAGATCAGGATCAGAATCGTTTATTGCACCATGGTTGTACACAAGTTGTTACAATATTAAGTGTGATAGTTTCACATGGACCCTGTTCGGGTGTAGCAATCTTAAAAATACAAAATATCATATTTAAATTTAGATCACAGCAATCTGTGCTCTATCCGGCCATAAGATCTAAAGTCCCCGTGTTCTGAGGTATCCGTGTATTTATAAAAGTATTTGTGAAGGCAATCACTCCATCCAACAAAGTCCATGCTCGTGCAGACGCAAGATAGTAAACGAAATTGCACATTTCCGGTATTTTGTCACGGCAACAACACCTACAGCTGTAGATGACAGGTTATCTTTCTCACATTATTATTGGGGAACGGGACTTAATCGCGTAATGTGTGAAAATCGTGTAAGTTTAAATCAATATAGGTTATCTTTCTGTTCTCAACGTGGCGACAGTACGAAGCATACCTTAATTTTATGTATTTTTTTACGATTGAGGTTTTATAAACTAATATACTTAAATTCGACATTGAAACGCAGATCCTTAAAAATCACTATATTATACCTACTTAATTGACGAAGGTTTTCTACTATATCGTTTGACCAAATTATTATGTTATTGTGATCATTAGACGCAGTATTTTATGTTCTTTAACTTGCTAGTAGGTAACTTTACGCTAGGATGCATCGTATAGAACATATGAGCGAGAAACCGAAAAAGTCCTTACATTTTCATTCTCTCGTGCTACCATTTTTGACATATACCTACTTAGTAGCATCCATACACACAATTTAAAAAATTAAATCTTCTACACCACCTTTTGCGATATAGCCCTTGTATTCTACTGACTGGCGTAAAGTTTTAACTTACCCAAAAAAACTGTCTGAATACAATGTATAGTTAGGAATTTGAAAAGAGAAAACTTACTAAGTCACAGCATTAAGTTGTAGCACACAGCATAACAATTTTTTTTAGCAATTGACTAACGTTATTGTTAGTCAGGAGCTGTGATTTAAAGAACTTTGACAGAACTTGGATTGAGTTCGAAATCAATTAGATACCGCCTTGCAAAAAAAAAACAGTAGAACTAACTAGATCTCGATTCTTTTAGTGTAACCATTTACGAACTTGGATTATTTTTCACACTTATGTTGTTGTTTTGTAACATTACCTATAAAAACGGCAAAAAAATCATGTCTGTTGTATGGGAGCCCCCTTAAATATTTATCCTATTTTTTTTTATTTTTTTAGTATTTGTTGTTATAGCGGCAACTGAAATACTTCATCTGTGAAAATTTCAACTTTCTAGCTATCACGGTTCTTGAGATACATCCTGGTGACAGACGGACAGACGGACAGCGGAGTCTCAGTAATAGGGTCCCGTTTTGCACTTTGGGTACGGAACCCTAAAAATTGAAAAAAATGTCTTCTCGCAAGATTTGAACCTGCGATATACTGACATATGCGGCGATTGAACTAGTCAACTAAGCTACCAGAGCAACCATGCTCGGCCCCTAAATTCATCATTTTCAACCAGTGCCTGCTTGGAGCCTTAATTTTTAACCTTCGACGCAAAAAGAGAGGGGTGTTATTAAATGTTTACCTGTATTTTAAAATTTAACAAACTAAATTAAATATACCAAATATTTTCAAAACTGTATTGGGAACATTTTATTTACCGAATTTTAAATTAATACATTTTAGGTATACATTTGCAGACGTCACCTACACAAATGCCTCTTAAATTTTCTGACTTCATCCCGCATTTATAATCACACGGCAAAGGATGGCATCTTGGCTCAATGTTATTTAATCGATGTGCAGACCCTGCAACAAAGTAATTTTTTTCAATATGTACCTACACTAAATAAAAAAATATATTTGTGGGCAATCTTTCAAAAATCAACTTAGTCCCAAATTAAGCAAAGCTCTTCCTTTGGGCATTTAAGCAGCGTATAATATATAGATAGATACTTAAATACATAGAAATCCTCCAAGACTGAGGAACAAATATTCGTGTTCATGCCCTGACTGGGATTCGAACCATGATCGGCGGCATGGTAGGCAGGGTCACTGCCAACTGTCCTTTTTTTATTCGTATGGCAACTATATCGAACCGTGAGATCTTCGAGAAGACAGTACGGTTTCGGTTTGTCAGTTTTTGTTGCACCTTTTAGCACCACCCAGGGGTTATGTGCACACACGGTGCAACCCCCCAACTGCCCTAAGTGTTTGTCTTTGTTTGTACGTATAAACTTGTATGGTAAAATAAATGCACATCCGTAAGTATGCATTCTTGCGTCACAATGAAATCGTGAAAGCGTACGTAAAAATACCTACCCCCTTAAAAATTGAAGAATAGTAACACTATCGACAATTTTATTCCATTACTTGATAGAGACAGATTGTGACTTGTAAAAGTGCCCGGTGTGGCCTACTTCGGAATAAATATTTTGAATTTTGAGTCAACAGGTTTACCTTTGTTTCTCGAAAACCACAATACCTCGATAGAAAATGCCCGAACAGCAGAAATAACTAATACCAAAGCCAATAGTACTGCGAAGAATTTTGCCATTTTTTTCTCCTAACTTGAGATGTAGATGTTTCTCTTTTCAGTGAATGTATTTAAATGTTTTTTTTTTCGAGAGAAAACTTGTAATAAGTACAAGCCAAACAATTAACGATTATCGCACAAATATTTGGTCTTTCTTAACTATTCGTAATGAGTAACTATGTAATCGAAATAAGTACTCAATTTAATCAAAATGTGTGGAAAATTGAAGCGTTCCGATTCGATCCGGTGAAAGGCTTCTTACAGGTAATAGTAGTTTATGCAGTAATGAGAGGTATTAAAACTCGAGTGTGGATATATGAACGGAGGGCCACCGGGCTTAAAAAAGATGTTAGTACCTAATTTAAATGTAATAAAAAAACAACTATACTTACATGTAAGGCGCTACAAATGCTACAATGAGAAATTTAGAAACTTTGAAACGCTGTTCTGCCCAGACGAGGAAACAATAGGGACTGATTTTCAGATATTATATAATTCTTGACTACCTATATGATTGTGGTACTGACAGTAGCCGAAACATAATTGCTTTAAATTTTCTCGATAGAAAAGGAATTCAAAGTTGAGTCTACATTTTCCTTTTTTTACTCAGCCTACTAAAAACAACGCATTATTAAAAGACACAATTAAGTTAATTTGATGGTATTTTACCTCAAGGTGCTAGAGCTCAACACAAAATGAATACTTGCCACTTGCAACCTTAGGCGACTTCATGATTTGTCGTTGCGGAGGCGGTACGATATGAGAAAACTGACAAATGTCTGTGTCAATTGTCAGTCAACTCAGTACTACTTTTTACTGCGCCCCTACATTTAAATTAGTGCTTCCTGACTGGCGCGGGATGCGCGGAAGCGGGACGATACGAAGGCAGTTAAGTACTGGTCCGCTTCTGTGCATATTATTACTACTGCGCAAATGTAATACTGACAGTATTCCGTCAAGCGGGGATCTTTGCGACGTCAGTAAGTTTACGTCAAAGAAGATAATGTCACATAACGATCCCGCCCCGCCAAGTCAGGAAGTCGCCTTATAGGCATGAAATACACACAAGCGGCGTAAGGCAAAAAGCGTGAGGCGTAAGGCAGGCTTACGCTTTTTGCCTTACGCCGCTTGTGTGTATTTCGCGCCTTAGTGTGATCAATTATTAGGAGTCTAAGGCAAAACTTTACACTAGATCACACGATTAAGCGACTAAGGCAATTCCAGCGACACCTCATTTGTTGAAATCGCTTAGGCGATTGGATGCGACTAACGGACTAAACGTATTAGGTTGATATTAAATTGAGATTTGTTTTCTTAGCGTACGCTCAGCGACTACTTAATTTAGTGTACCGGTTTTTTCGACCCATTTACATGTGTTAGTAAATTGAAAAAATACACAAACAATAATTTTCCAAATACATTCAACCGAATAGAGAACCTCCTCATTTTTTTAGTCGGTTACAAACACTATATTAACGAGTGATCACATCACTCTCCGGTTGTGGCTTGCCTGGATGCCACTTTAATAACTAGTCTATAGTAGATTGTGTCACAAGGGAGCAAAATGACATATTTACGGCGTGGGCGTAACTTGAATCCTGAACGAAGAGAAGGATTATATAATAGAATCCTGAGCGTAGCGAGGGATTCTAAAATAGAATCCTGAGCGTAGTGAGGGATTCAAGAATTAACGCCCGAGGTGGAAATAATTTTGCTTCCATGTGATACATACTGCTTTTCACATCACCTATTGAGGATAATGAAAGATCTAAAATAACAATGGTTGTGCATTTATTTTATCAAAATCGATACTAATAACTTATTACTCGTTACAGAAAAGTGCCACTTTGATCCCTCCTAGCAGGGAAGAAAAGTGCCATTTTGATCCCTTCTAGCAGGGAAGAAAAAGCCCTTATCCGAATAGGTGATGTGAAAAGATTATTTTGGCTTTAGGAACTATTTTTGAGAAAGTGACTGCCATCTTACCTTCCAACTCAAAGGGAAACCTAAATCTCGTTGGGATTAGACGGGTTCCCTTATCTTATATCTTTAAAAGAGAAATTCTTGTATACATAATATGTATATATTTATTTATTTCGGGGGATCTCGGAAACGGCTTTAAGGATTTTGATGAAATTTGGTATGTGGGTGTTTTCGGGGACGAGCAATCGATCTAACAAGGTCTCATGCAAGGGAAAACGCCGAGCAAAGCCGGTCGCCCAGATATTGATTTCCATAATCGAATAACCACGGCTTTTCAAATGACATTTCGCATTGTTTTTTTTTAAAACCCAGTGACAGCCGGTTCGACCTAGACCTTCAGAATAATTGTCAGACCAGATTGAAATACAATGAAATGAGTGCACGTAAGTAATGTAAACTTTATACCAAACCAACGACGAGTCAGAACAGTCCTTAAATAATGTAACTAAATGCCGAAGCACGTACTTAATGGTTTGTAAGATTAATTATATCCGTTTGATTTTGCTTCATGTGAGTAAAATTTTAATTTCAACAATTTGCTCAGTATTCGAGTAATTCAATTTTAATACCTACCACCTTAGTTTAAAGCTGAAGGTAAAAATTTATTCCTCTCAAAGTTATCTTTGTTCAAGTTTCTACTCGTATTGCTGTCTTTTTTCCACTACGTAGTTGTAGCGACGGTTCCAATGAAACCAAACAAAAAGAGTTTTATTGTGTAATATTGCAATCGCCGCCTCCTTTTTCCGTCATCAGATCATTATATTGTCACCAAACGTACAGGATCAATTAGTTTAGGATATCAACTGGTCTAAATCTAAAATTCAATTGCGAGATTAGTCACATAGCTATTCTATGATAGGGCATGTTAAATAAAGTTTGTAAAACCCAAGGACGACTCAAACAAATTATTTCTGGAAACAATTGATTAGTAGAGCCGACTCCAAGCAAAATGGGATAAGGGCAAAAAACAAGAACATTGATAGTACAAAATATTTAATATCTAATAGAAAATCATTTACCAATTATATTAGAAGATTGTCCCAAACATTGACAGCCGTTGATAGTACAGTAGCCTCCATTTTTGTAGCCCTTCTGCCTACACTTCGCTGTGCATTCGTAGAATATGCATCCTGGCGGTGGTTTCACGTTGATAGTTGTCCTTTTTATTCTAGGTGATGTGGAGATTCTGCAACAAAATACAAACAAATTCTGTATACAATCGACTTTGATAAATAAATACTATCATTTAGATAGGGAAGTAGCACCGATTCATGACAAGCTCATCGAATCACGGTTGCGTTGGTACGGGCACGTTATGAGAAGACCCGAAAGCCACATGACCCGTAAAGTACTGGATATCGAATCAATCAGTAGTCAATAATGACCTCAAAGCCTTAGAATTAGATCCAATCACGACCCAGAATCGATCTAGCTGGCGAAGAGCGATGAGGCGAGCCGACCCCAACTAAACATGGGAAAAGGCCGGAGAAAGAAGAAGAGGAGGAGATTTAGATAGGGAAGTGTGGCGTACTTTTGATCACCAAACTGAGATTCTCTTAGCATAATGGTCGTCCAGCCAGAGTGTGTTTCTCCATTTCTAACTTTGTATACCTCTGGAGCTCAATCGCTCAATCGCTTATTGTGAATTGTTTCCAGGGAAAGTCTATTCAGGAATAGGGAAAATTATTACACACCACAAATACTTTTTTTTCTGCTGTATATTCCATAACATAGGAAGAAAATATAAAATACTAATGTCAAAGAAGCAGTCATAATAATGAAGAAGAGAATGGTGTTCAATCCGTATATTTGTAGTTGTCTGTAAATAAATTAACAAATAATTATATATTAGGTGCAGGTAGTATGGTGGTATGATTATTACTTTTATACGTGACGACCGCTTTAGCTTAGTTGGTAGTGACCCTGCCTACGAAGCTGGAGGTCCCGGGTTCGAATCCCGGCCGGGGCATTTATTTGTGTGATGAGCACGAATATTTGTTCTTGGGTCTTGGATGTTTTCTATATATATCGTCGCTTAGTCTTAGTACCCATAGTACAAGCTTTGCTTAGTTTGGGACTAGGTTAATTTGTGTAAGATTGTCCACAAATATTTATTTACAAATATTTATTATTTATAATGATTGACGAGACCTTTTATTTTTAACGTTCAAAGTCGGAAAATCGAAAATATTAATTATAAGTAAACCCGTAACAAAATAATTTGCCAGCCAAATTTACACACAAAATTTACAAAGACATGTGAGTGCTACAAAAATATCCTTAGTTGAATTTCGATTAATAATCAAACGTTGAAATATTTAAAGAATAAACATGAAAATAATACACACCAACGCTTCCATCGGCAAAAGAAGCAAGAACCACCACCAGGATCAAAACAAATACCAAACAGGTCTTCATAATAAGAACCATCTGCTTTCTGCGTCTCTGGTGGTCCCACTAATGCATTTATACACCTTTGAGTATTCGTTTTATATTCGCCATCACTACCAAAACTAGTTGAGATGAAAAAGTGTACAAAATGTTCTCAATACCACGATACATTGCTGCCACAACAAAGTGATTTATAAGATTATATCATAACTGAGCAGCGATAGCTACGTGAAAACGGTATAGTTTGAAACAGTCGTAATAGAAAGTTGGTGTCGGTTCACGGAGGGAAGTCCCGAGCTCGTATTTGTAATAAATAAATCAAACAGTGTTCTTGTTATGCAAAATTTCACCATATTATCACTTAGTAATTAAACAGAAATTTCAATGAGAATGGAATGAATTGATAACGTAAGAACTCTAAGTGTTACAGTTATGTTGACTTTGGCTTAGGTTTCTGCGAATAAGAAAGATGTAGTAGTACTATTATACCTGCGATGATACAATATTATGCTTAATGCAAGATTAGTAAGTGAGGCAACAAGCAAAATTAGAAATTCATAGGATTACGTACTCCTTGTTTTGCACCACAATCGTTTACTCATTTAGCCGAATTTCTCGCAGTTAATCGGGTTGGCACACTAAATACATAATAAAATGGTACGGGTACATTACATTCTGACCTAATGCATCAATTATTGTATACAAATACTATCAGTAGACCAGCGATATACGTATGCATAGAAATGTTTCCGCAGTCATTTATTACACGAGAATTAGCGCTAAGTACGGAAAAATGGGCAGCAAAAGTAATAATATAATAAGTGGTATGGCTCGTTTATATTAATAATTTTAAAAAAAAACAATCAAATACACAGAGTGCAAGTAACATCGTACCTACCGAAAATGTACACTCTTGCTAAGCAAACTGGCTAAACGATGACTAAGCGGTTTTAAATACAACGAATTTAAAGAACAGCGATTGCAGAGGGAAAAGCATCGATTTTCCATTGATATGTCTATCTGAAACCAAACTAGTCCAGTTACTGCTCGTGGCCGGCTGACCTGCCCTGCAATAAATTATGACCCGTATTGCCCAAAAATATGCTGATTTTGCCCTCACGCACAAACGCCTGGATTTCGTGGCGAATATTTTAATGTCAGCCTCATTTCATGAGAATCGAGGTGGCACTTATTTTACTGGAATAAATTTTATAAGATCCTCTTTGTAGGCGACAAGGGGTGTACCTTACTGAGGCGATGAAAATAAAGAATTTTGTTAATATTTTTTAATTATATCCATCTGCATTATTTTTTCAGCTCGCTAACCCGTTGTTCTTCGTTATATTTAATTATCTTTTGTCTCAAGTGCCACGGGGGTTAGAGCACATTGTATTTTCTGCAAAACGATTCAATCTAGGGATAAAAATATGTTCCGGAATATCTTCTTTGGAACCGGTACAATCTGATGTTTTATGATAACATTTTCATTCTCGTTGTAAATTCATTAAAAATCTTTATTCATGAGATACTTTAGGTACAGTGTTACACAGAAATTTGTGCTAAGGGCTTTAATTGCCAACGCAGCAGTCATCACACATCGGTTCGCTCAAATCGCCAGAGTGACGAGGCACTAAATTTAGCTCTAACGCTACACAAAAAACATCCTTCCTGCACAATACTCGTAGGTCTATAACAATGTGTACAAAATAGCTGACCTTCTAAACTTCACTCGTTATTAGCTTGTATCTCAACAAAGGATAATGGTGTACAAATCCAATTTAACTTCAGAGTCCCGCCATTGGCTTGAGATCAATATCTCCCTCCTTAAGATCAACTTGGGGTAATGATACGGTGGAGAGTTAACTTTGCAACATATTGCCGTCTTGGAACAACAAAGCCTTATGTCACTATGATGTAATAGCCACATAAGACTTTATCCCATAGAAAGTACTATAACTGGATAGTCAGTTGGTCAGATTGTAAGAGGCCCTCATACCAAACCATCCTTTACGCAATATTACTTAGTTTAGTTTGGATCAGGACATGCCTATTTGTATATACCTATACCTGTTAGTGGTTCGATTGATTCGCTATAAAAAAGTTCACAGGCACAGGACGTTATTTTCCTGCAACGTCCTAAGATATTAAAATTTAAATGTTGTCAAGCGGATGCGTCCGCTAACGAAATTATAATTTACAATCAAAGTGAAAAATTGAAAAATTAAACAACGCAGGTGGAATTCCCAAAGCCTCTAAGGCTTAATTAGCATAGCGTAATGATTGAAAGATCACCACCACAAGGGATACCCACGATAGGTTACGATACGATTGGTTAAGAGCAATGGACGGATTCCAGAGGTCGTGTGTTCAAATTCCACTTTGGCAGCTTCCTTTGTATTTTTTTTAAGAGGGAAAAATGCGTTACGCATACCACCAAGGTGCGGGGACGGACCCTGGTGGTTATGTGGGGACTCCCATGTCGGCTAATGAGGCATATGGTATACCCACTAAAAACCCCGCCGCCTCCGTGCTATGAGTTGAGGTCAAGGGAACGTACCTGCACTCCACCATAACCTCGCCAGCGGCCGTCCGAACTCCGGACTCGTCTCTGGGGAAACCTAGTCCCCCCGCTACCTCTCAAAGGGCATGCCGGGAAACGGCAAGCCCGCCACTCGGGAAAACTTTGGCAGCTTCCTCGCGCAACGCATTAGCATTGCATTCCAGCGAAGAAATGCTGCCAGCATCCTCGGCACCATGCCGCGGGCGCCCAATTTTTTAGAATTTTTCTAGGCTTATTTTGTTTTAGATTTTAGTTTTGTTTCATATTGGATTTATATTTAATTTTTGTTGTAAAACTTAACTTACTGTATACTTTTATGAATAAATGATGATAACATTGATAAAGTTTTCAATTTAAAAAAAAATCACTTTGGCATTTGGTGTTACGGTCACTGCCCTGTAATCATGAGAGCCTTTTCATATGTATATTATATAGAATAAACTAGCCTACTTATTCGGAATATACATACTAAAATTGGATATTTAGGAATAAATACTAAAATTGGATATATAGAAAACTAGCTTTTGCCCGCGACTTCGTCTGCGTAGAACTCGGTATATAGATGGATCCATATCAACTTCTATACCGTATTTCGCCGTCGCGTCGCCAGGTACTGCGGGCCGGGCAATCTCACTAAACATTGCGCACGCCGGCTCAACGCGCCCGCATGAAACACATGACAGAGGATTTAATATATGGATTTAGATCAAGTAACGTAGATGAAAATTAATATGATGCAGGTCCGGAAAAAACTTCATACGCATCAAGTATGGAAACGAAAACGCCAGTGTAGCGAGCGCGAAATGCTTCGAAAATTATGGTGCAGGTGCGGAAGATACTTCATACGCCTCAAGTAATGTAGGTAGATGAAAACGCGAGCGTAGCGAGCACGAAATATTTCGACCATTACGATGAAGGTCTGGAAAATACTTCATACGTATCAAGTAGCGTAGATGAAATAATTTAGAACGTTATGACGCAAGTGCGGGAAAGACTTTATACGCGAATATGCGAGCATAGCGAGCGTGAAATGTTTCGAACATTATGATGCAGGTGCAGAAAATTCCATTAAGTAATGTAGCACGAATGTAAAACATTTTTAATCATTTGCAAGCCTGCTTACAGGTTAGATAGACTGTAGTACCATATCTAGGTATTTTTAAGTAACAACTTTGAAAACTATCTTAGCAAATAAACATTTCGAAGTGCCAAAGTATTTCAATTTTATTTTATACGCAATTTATAGTACCTACTAATTGCTCTAAGAGTAACAAACATCCGAACTAAATCTGTCATAATAAAGGTTGACACACACATAGTTAAAGCTCGGCACCAGACCGGCGCGGCCTCACCTCACCGTAAATTCAACGCAAGCACGGAACCGCATCGTGCCTCAGCAGCGCCGTTGTAGCCGCGTGGCGGTGCCGCGCTTGCCGCGAGGTGTCCACTGGTTGAAGGCTTTTTACGTTTGAAGTAGGCCGTTTCGCCTGCGCCTGTTCACCATGGCTGGTGGTCCTGTCCCGAGCTGGGGCGATGCCGTTACGTAGTGGGTATAATAGCTGGCGCACATCGCTGCATCCGTACTCATCTGGTTTGCCAAAACCTTAACTGTGCGTTGCAGTATGAAGTTTCTAACAAAGAATTGGGGCGGCGCCGGTCTGGTGCCGAGCCTTTATATGTGCGACAACCTTAATTATTATATTTTATTGAGCCTAAAATGTCCCACTGCTGGGCAAAGGCCTCCCCCCTCTTTTTCCATTCCTCGCGGTCTTGTCTATCTGCCCAGTCTTTTAAAAAGGAGTCCAAATTATCACGCCACCGCCGGCGTGGTCTACCGCGTCTCCGTTTTGAGTCGTGGAGCATCCACTCTGTAGTCTTTTTGGCCCACAGCTCATTCGGCATCCGGTAGACGTGTCCAGCCCAGTCCCACTTTAATTTGGTTGTGTTCCGAGCTACGTCAACTATTGTAGTTTTGGAGCGCAGTGTGGTGTTCCGGATTCGATCCACCAATTTTACACCTAATATGCTGCGCTCCATGGCTCGCTGGCAAACCCCGAGTATGAACTTCTGGGCTTCTGTCAAAGACCAAGTTTGTGTACCGTAGGTAAGAACTGGAAGTATGCACATGTCCATGAGCCTACATTTAAATGAAAGAGGTAGGTCGCCTTTCATTGGGTGTTTCATGGACTAATAGCTCTTCCAGGCGTTTTCTGTCCTCCTGTCGGTCGACCTCTTTTTTTCTTGTCTTTGTCGACAATCTTAATAGCTCATCATAATCAAGTGGTGGCGAAATTACTCAGTTTATAACTACGGAGGAAAGAATAAATAAATCATATCTAAATCATGAAAATACCTACTTTATCTTGCCACTTTAAGACTCAAATTAGTAAATTGTGCGAGTTCTACATTAGCTTCCTTCAACTTTAATGAATGGTATACCAATGGGCTGACTGACATGCTTTGCTAGAGAAAGAGAGTCTTATTGCGATTCCTATAAGAGGAAATAGAAAAGAGTGGCATGTTTTGTCCCTATCACCGACCGAACATTTTTTCATGGTCGGGTTATAGGCAAAATGAAAACTTCCATAAGCAAACATGCAAACCGGCCAAATTGCGTAGTACATATTTTGTATGAAAATTAGCAAGTATGAGAAAGACATAGGCCCGGTCGCTCGTTGGCGCATCTATAACTAAAGAGTTTATAATATATTTATGATCTGTATATTGACACACGTCTCTGACATGTCAAACGTCAAATAATATCGTCACATTTACAACTGTCTAGACTCGCCTCACCATACGTCCCAATTGTATCTTGAACCTGAGATTCGTGAAAACTATGAGCATGTTTGGAGGTCAGGCTTACACTGGTTCAGCAGAGACGAATTTTCGTGGGCATTGTAGATACCTAACATGGATCCGGTTTATAGATTCAACTTCCAACCCCGAATTTATCAGTTTGAGGGATCATTTCCAGGATAAAAAGTATCCTATGTCCTTCCCCGGGTCTCAAACTATCTCCATACCGAATTTCATCTAAATCTGTTCAGCGGTTTAAGCGTGAAGAGGTAACAGACAGACAGACAGACAGACAGACAGACAGACACACTTTCGCATTTATAATATTAGTATGGATTTATGATCTGTATATTGACACACGTCTCTGACATGTCAAACGTCAAATAATATCGTCACATTTACAACTGTCTAGACTCGCCTCACCATACGTCCCAATTGTATCTTGAACCTGAGATTCGTGAAAACTATGAGCATGTTTGGAGGTCAGGCTTACACTGGTTCAGCAGAGACGAATTTTCGTGGGCATTGTAGATACCTAACATGGATCCGGTTTATAGATTCAACTTCCAACCCCGAATTTATCAGTTTGAGGGATCATTTCCAGGATAAAAAGTATCCTATGTCCTTCCCCGGGTCTCAAACTATCTCCATACCGAATTTCATCTAAATCTGTTCAGCGGTTTAAGCGTGAAGAGGTAACAGACAGACAGACAGACAGACAGACAGACAGACAGACACACTTTCGCATTTATAATATTAGTATTTTCATCTAAATCTGTTCAGCGGTTTAAGCGTGAAGAGGTAACAGACAGACAGACAGACAGACAGACAGACAGACAGACACACTTTCGCATTTATAATATTAGTATGGATTCCCACATCCAGGCGACCCGTTCACAAGCCGGCGCTGCAGCTGACCAGGCCCAAATCCTCAAGCGCCGCAAATACTCGTCGCTAGTAAAAGACTACGAGTTTGCGGCGCTTGCGGTAGAGACCTTGGGACCCTGGTCAGCGGATATGAAGGCATTCATTAGGGCCCTGGCGTCACGGCTGATCCGTAGTTCGGGGGATCCTAGAGCTGGCGCATACCTCTCACAACGCGTTGCCCTTGCAATACAGAGAGGTAATGCCGCCAGCATAATGGGAACCATGCCTCAGTCGGAGCTGTTGGAGGGGATATTCTTTTTATAACTGTCAGATTTTAGTTTGTTATTTATACTTTTTATTATTTTAGGTTTAGTTTTTTCTTTCTTCTGTACATAAAGTATTTTCTTGTAAAATATAATTGTTAAAGTATTTTTTTAAGTAAGAAATAATGCATAAATAAAAGGCTATGATCGCATATAAAAAAAAATATATGAGTTTTAAGAAAAAAAAAAACATTTTTTTGCTAAAAATCGTCATTATACTCGATTTCGACTAATTCAGGGATAAGGATTTCAAGATTTAGAATTAAGGATTACTAGATTTTTAATATTTATTTAGAATAAAAAAAAACTTTTTTGTTAAAATAGTCATCATACTCGATTCCATATTCAATAACATAAAGTATAAAATTGGCCAAAGGTGGTGAGAAAAGTAGAGTATACCCCACGGGGATAAAACTGTTTTTGTCTTGGGCGCGCTTAAATCCCTCACTACACTCAGGACTCAGTCTTAATTCCCTCGCTTCGCTCAGGAATTAAGTCATTACTCCCTCGCTCCGCTCGGGAGTAAAATCTAGAGTCCTTCGTTACGTTCGGGATTCAATATCGCACCCGTGACATAAAACAGTGCTTTATCCCCTTGGTGTATAATCTACTATTTACTGCGCGCGGAGCGTGCGATAATGGCCGCTTTAGGGTCGACGCTAGCTTACGCGGGTGCACGGAGCGGGTCATACTAAATTGCCCGCCGCGGGCGCAGTTTAGTATGACCCGCTCCATGCACCCGCGTAAGCTAGCGTCGGCCCTTATGGCCAGGTATGACATAAAATAAATATTTAAGGGGGCTCACATACAACAGACATGATATTTTTGCCGTTTTTATAGGTTGCGACTTTAATTTGTAGTGTAGGTACTACGTGGACATGGATGTAGCTTTAGCTTTACGCAACCATTGACCATTAATTTTTTAATCAAAGTGAATATTGAAAAATTCAACACCACAGGTGGGATTTGAACCCGCGACCTCTGGAATCCATCCATTGCTCTACCAATTGAGCCACCGTGGTATTCCTTGTGATGGCGAAATTTGTAAACTTAACACTCAAAAAAAATTTAAAAAAATTGAGATTTTCGCTAGCGGACGCATCCGCTTAACAAACATTGACCATTAGTAGCCCATATCTCGTTGCAATAAGATTCACGGATGTTCATTTAAGTGTCATCGATATAGACCATTTATATCAATCTGCTAATTATTCTATTCATTTATGAATCTTATAAATACTACATAAGAGTTAATTTCTCATAGTAGGTGGACACTTACATTCAACACAAACTGACCATGCACACGGTAGCGCGTCTGGCCAAGTTCCAATTGCAGAAAGTTACAATGATTTAAGTACTTGATTATGTTTGTTCTAAATACATTGATGTTCTCATTTATAAACGTGCTTTGGAAGGCACGTTAAGCCATTGATACCGGCAGCTGTCCATAATAGCAGCCGTTAAGCCAAGCTAGAACCTTCGGGCTAGCTTGAGAATTTCTAGCACATAACAACAACAGCAACTAGCGACGAGGAAAATAACATTAGCTACTAAGGCCTAAGGCCACCAGAGACGCTGTCCGCGTTGCCTTAGGTACAATATGAGACTAAACGCATATGCGTTCGTTTGTGTTTTGTTTCGAAAAAAGTTATACTATAGGTACAGATCTGGCGGCCGATTTTTGAATGTCGAACGCTCGAGGTCTCACTCGAGATCTGTCAAAAAACTATGACGATTTGACAGATGTCGAGTGAAAAGTCGAGCGTTCGACACTCAAAAATCGGCCTCCTTGTCTCCGATTTATCCATTGTTAAAGAAGAGATAGCATCTGCACTGAATTATCAATGTGATGGCACGAACATAGGCTTATATAAGCCTGCATTGGAAGACTGAGAATATTTGAGTGGATGAAGTGCGCTTTCTTGTCGCGAACGATAGGGTGGAATTCAATGCAAGTTAGTACTTTCTGTTAGTATTTTTATCTCCAAAGTGAATTAAATTTAGGGCTCATTTTCACTGGTCGTTACAGCCCGCATTCTGCATACGCGGAGATCATGCGTTGGTTACATTGGTAAAAGGCCAAAACAAAATAACACGAGAATCCCCATGGGCGTTCAGGACACTAGGTGAACATGACTCCAAAGATCATTTTGTTTAACATAGGTAGCTTTTAATAAGCAATAAAAGATGATTAGAAAATCCACATGCTCGTCGGTTTTGGTAATTGGGTCCTTTTTTAGTATTATAAGTAGTAAAACTCTGTTGCACACAATAAAAAAAGTGAGAAATGCAAAATGAAGAGGTTTTTAATATTTACAATATCGTCTCCGTCTTTAACTGAAAGATTTACAGATTGTGATTTTCTAAAGGTTAATTTTCTTAAAAACACTGTACAAATTACAGGAAACAAATTCTAAAAATATGACAACTAGAATAAAAACCTAAACATGTTTCAAATGTTTCGTTTAGTATTCTTTGAACCTACTATGATGTCAAGATAATTTTAAGACATAAAATTGTGCCGTATCCAGTTTACCAGGATAAAACCAAGCAGAACTTATTCCGTGAACACAAAAACTTCCGCTTTGCATCCAGTCGATCGAACTCGCAAGAGCAATTTAATTTGACACGGTAAGAAGTTCAGGGAGTCTGTTTGAATAAATCATGTGGATTTGTAATTAGTTCAATGTGCACACACGTTTTCACAACTTGCGTGCAAGCGAGCACACACACTATTAATACCATTATATTAAACTGATACTGAACTGAAACTGATACGTTTGGTTGGTACCTACGTTTGGAAATCGATCCTAGAAATGAATTTTTGTCTCATTCGCAAAAAGGGAAATTAGAAAAAAATACAGGTTAGTTGGTAAATATAAGTTACACCTAGCTTCGATAGGTATTATTTATTAAAAAAGGTAACACAGTTTATATACTGAACGCGCGCCGATTCGTGTCCGCAAAGCACCGATGAATGATAGTAAATCAGTTAATACATGGTTAATACTTATAAACTCTGAACTTAAAATACAACTGCTTTTTAGTTCATACAAACCCAGGTCGATCTTATCGCTTTTCCTTCTTCCAAGCAGCTAACGAAGGATATTGGAAATCAAAATGAGTTTATTTTTAATCGCTGGATTGCAATATCAATGCTTTGGGCGAGATAGGTGCCATCCCTCAATTTCCCAGTTGCCCCCACGAGCCGCTTGGGCAGCTCCTTATATAATATGTGATCACCGGCCTCCGACGGCCCCCAAGCGTTTCACCCAAAAGGGCTCAAAACGTACAGCCAGTATCAATGCATGGCTGCATATTTGAGGTCTGATAGAAGTCACATAAATCGCTTCCAGAATCCCTTAGGACGGCTTGAGAACTTCTAACAGTCAAGTTGCCCACTCACTTGACAAAGCCTAATCCCAAAAAGGTCTAGTTTCCCCTCGGGATGGAAGGTCAAATGGCCGTCGCTTATGTAAAAAACTAGTGCCTACGCCAAATCTCGGGATTAGTCAGCGGACCCCAGGCATCCTTCAAGATGCAACTGTACTGGGATGACGCTAATAGGAAGATGAGAAGTTTTTTTAAACTTTGACTTCTGGGTCAAATAAAGTTAGTACTAAATTGAGCTTACTGATCTCTTCTTTTCAAACTGTGTTCTGTGCGGTTTCCGCAATTAATGACTAGGGACTGTTGGCTGTAATGAAAACCTTCATAAAGCAGGTAAACTGCCATTAATTACTGCTCAGACTAATTTATTTTACTAAATTACGTTTATCTCCGTGTTTTGGCGGGAGTTAACTGATCATACAATTTAATTCCTGAAGATGAGTGTCTGAAATTGTGTTATTCTATAAGTGTGGTGTGGTGCTCGTTAATAAGCCTCAACCTTGGGTCATCCTTCTGGATGAGTGATTAATTATTAATACGTAACCGTTAAGAAGGTGATTATAATTATCCATTTTCGGAATTCTATATCGATATAGATCTAATCTATCGCGCGCTTATCATTCTTACATCAGGAATCAAACACAATATTTATCTCAGACGAGAACTCTGTCTATTTAGTAGTCGTCTTGTTCTGTGCGATCTAAAAATGATCATTTGTAGCTTCGCCAATGTGAAAACATAACGACTACATCGCCAGTCGAAGTTTTCAGCAGGTGTAAAGATGTAAACTTTTTTAAACTCGTATAAAAAGTAACTTTAAACCGTTGGCTTGTTTCAAAGTCGAAATACCTACGGAGTTAGGACACAAGTTTAGAGTTATCGAAGCAAAGAAGGCGCACACAAAGGCGTTAGAAAAAATGTTCAGATATTTTGAGCCCCTTTACGTAATAATAAACTATTATCACCAAAAATCTAAATCCATAGGCCGATTGGAACCAAAAATTATAATTGACACAAACTTCTTATTCCTTTATTTATTAATTTTTAACACAATTTACAGCATCCATTCTTTTCTTTAAAAAAAACCTTCTTCTTAACGAGCTCTAAACAAAGATCTGCGTTATTGACCGCACGTCGCACCGACAAATGGGGAAGTAAAAAAAAGACTTTCTGAAGGTAGCTTCTGTCTTTTACGCTCCAATTACGACGCAGTCTGCTCTAATTGACAGGCTGATTCCAAAGAGTTTCGAGTATCATTGTTGAGTAGGGAGAGACGCCTCGAGACGTGATCAATCGCTTTGTGGCGCTGCCGTCTGTCCGTCTTGGAGAATGCACTTCAATACAAAGACCTACTTTATTCTTATAGGTATACTTAAAAGCATTTGAACTGGCCGAGTCGTAGGAAATATTCCATTCAAAATGGAACTTTATCGTTCAAGCTTAAGGTTCAAATTGTAACGACAGTTTTGTAAAATATCGGTCATTTTAAATAATCTCAACTGTACAATTAGGTTAGAATAATGTCTTAAGTATTTTGAGGGTTGTTATGTTACGACTGACGACTGCTAAATAATTAAACCTATAGTTGAAAGAACTGGAGGAAAAATTACTGATTGTAAAGATTTCTGTTCCCGTAAGACTCAAGGTATTTTTGCGACCAAAGTAAGTACGATACAATGTCCTTAAATAGATTATAAAAATAACAATCTAATATTTTGGTTTTTAAGGGCCCCAACAAAACAGCTAAAATCTTATTACCAATATTTGAGAAATTTGAAAAATCTATTTACGGAGCCGTGTAGTAAATACCTACTTATACTAAACTAAGAGCTAAGCTAGTGTTTAAATACTATCACAAACGCGTAGAATTTTTAGTAGGTACCTATTAATATCGAATATTTGCTGGTAGAGTAAGAATAGGTAATTAAGTATAAAATTCGCTTTAAGTTTCGATGTTTTCTTACTTTTCTCTGACTTCTTAACGTCTAATAAAAAAAAGAAACTTTCGCTAATAACGCAGTGGAGACATTTTGTTTTAATTGCTTTATTTTAACTACTAGGTAGATTTTTAAGACAATATTTCTCAAACTAGTTCAATAATCTCTTGCCAGAATCATTTTCGTACTATTCTCACAACTTATAAGAGTACGAGAATGATTTTGGCAAGAGATTATTGAACTACTATTGTATTATAATAATTGACAATATTTCATAATTTCCAAAAGTCTTAATTTTAAAACCATTTCGGTAAAAACGTGTGAAGAACACAAAAAACATTTTTTTAGATTTTTTTCTCCGTTAATTTTGGAAAAAATCGCAAATTACTGTAAACCGAAAGTTGACGTCATCTTCCTCGCTGTATTCAGGGAGACATTAGTACAGAGTACAGACAATCGCTGCTCTGGAGTGGCTCTGGATTCTTGTTGGGGAGATGACGTCATATTTTACTTACGCCCTTTTGGAATGACCTACTTTTCAACGTGTTTTTTTGTATGAAATAATGAGTTAAATTGAAAAAGAAAAAATACGGGTGGCTTAAATTTTTACCTATTTTCTAACTAGTTCATAAAATAAAGTAGTTAAAAATATGAAATGTTGTCAATTATTACTGTTACGACACGATCCCTTCATAAGAGATATGTTAGACAGGAAAATAGAAGGAAGGGGGTAGAGAGGAAGAACATAATGGACTAAAATAGCATTAATTTTTCCTTAATTTAGTCACTAAATTAAGGAAAAATTAACGCCCTTTCGTATCAGATAGTCAAACATAAGGCTCAAGAGCGAGAAACGTGGAAGTTGCTCCACCGACAAGAGCCAAGCTCTTAAATTAATGATGATGAATAATGTGCCACAATAAATCGCGCATAACTATCTGACGCAACTTAACTCTCTGGCCCTTACAACTTGTCAGACATTTTCGTCTTTTTTGGAAGATTTGATTATTGTTAGAGGCTGTTGTGTGTCACATAACGGCAGTAAAATCTTACTTGAACCAAGCGTTTTTCATCGTCTTCTATAATGCGCACTGCTAAGGTTTGGAATTCCCTGCCGGCATCTGTATTCCTCGACCTCCTCTTTGCCCCCTGGATACTGGCTAAGAGTAATTATTATTTATTATTATTTAGTTTAAGGAGTACCAACAGCTAATAAAATTAACGTAGAAACTTAAGTAGTAACAAAAATCCAATTATAGGAACTCACAGATAGACCCATTTCTAAAGAAAACAGTAGTAATCCGATATAATTCGTGTTCGTGTAACTGGTGGTCGAGCAATGATGCTCGTACATTGGCTCGGTAAGCAGGCTTCAATGGCTCAATTTGGGTCAAGGGTTCTGGCTTTGTACTGGGTTAAACTCTAGGCATCTTCCGCCTTAAAGGTCAATGCGTTAGTTTTCGATCGAGTGTCAGGCAAATTATCTATTTTCCATGCGACATGGTGTCTATAACACTGCAGTTTGTTTATTCTTTATAAAATGTGTTTGTGTTGTCTATAATATAACATTTTCAAACATGCGTAAGGTATTCTGAATTCAGTGCTGCATTTCTACCGCCCCGCTTTGCTGACAGCTTAATGATACTCGAAACAAACTGAAAAACGCGGATGTAGCCTCAGATTATTTCTTCTTTTTTTAAGGAGTTATTTTTAAAAATTATGTTTAAACCAATATTTAATATAAAATAAATTTATGTATGATTATATCTCAACAAGTACTACATAATATTATGTTTGTATGTAAATACTTGTACACAATAACAGGTAGTAGTCATCATCCTCCTAGGGTTATTCCAGTAAGGTTGCATTCTGAAGGATGCCTGGGGTCCGCTACCTAATACCAACATTCGGCGTAGGCACTAGTTTATACGGAAGCGACTGCCATCTGACCTTCCAAGTCGAGGTAATGTTTTTTTTACAACGGCGGTGGCAAACAAGCGTACGGTCCACCCGATGGTAAGCGGACACCGTAGCCTATAGACGCTCGCAGCTCCAAATGAGTCACGTGCGCGTTGCCGACTCTTTATACAATTACCAGCAAATGTAACACATTTTATAAGCCAAACCTCCTAAATTCAAATTACGAGTAAATGATTGTAATGAAACACTTCTAGGGGGTTCTTGGCTCTCCCACGTATTTCGTTTCCTATCCAATTATCTGCGATGATTACGGTACACTCGTGGTTTTATGCTGAGCATACCTTAATTAATTAATAATAAACGCGTCGCAATCAGGTCATTTGACCTCAGCTGTTTCATAACAATCAAAACGCGTCTCCGTCTCACCACAGGCCAACCGGAGTAAGGGCGCTTGCGTTTTTTAGGGTTCCGTACCCGAAGGGTCAAAACGGAACCCTATTGGTAACTTCCAGACGTCCGTCCGTCGTCTGTCACACAGGTTTTACAGCCAAACGGTTGAAGCTGCAGGCTTCAAATTTACACAGTATAAGCATCTTGTTGGCCCGAAGCCATCATACAAATAGTTAAAACTTATTTTTAAATGTTTTTAAGGGGGGCTCCCATACAGCTAAATGGGGGCACGAAAATTTTTATCCTACCCTGTCGAGTGGGATATCGTTGTTTATAGCTCATTGAGTAGATACTTACTATATTTTTAATTAAAAAAATATTGAAAAACAAAGGAATGAGAAGCCACCAAAGTCAGCTTTTTTACGAAATTTTGTTCCGAAGAATTTTTTAACTTCCCAAATACCTATAAACTTTAAATTTGGTAATAATGTTTGTTATTACGTATATTTTACCAACAAATAGTAATATATTGATAAATTAGATTTTTTCTTTGAAGTTTCCTTATTTTTCCTATAAAAATCAACTTAACTTTGCGGTCGGTTCGGAACCCTAAATGTGCGAAGTCCGATTCGCACTTGGCCGGTTTTTTTTACTTATGATGATAAACCAACTTACGGTCTGCCTGATGGTGACCCTTTTTACCCGACTGCAAGGCAGGGTTATCTGATTATCTCATATACTGATTCGTCGTACTGACAGCCAAGAGACAAATTGCAGGCTCACACTCTCAACAGTTTTCCCTTGATTTGACTCATTCAATATGATTCTTTCGTGGTGCTGGTTAGAACACAATATAGCAAATACTCAAAGAATTTGAGAGTTCTTTCGTTACAAATTATGAGTGACTTTTAGAGGTTTTATCTTATAATTAACTCATTTATCCACATCGCGGTCCATGAGATTTTAACGTCTAAAAAAATTACGTGTTGCTTCAGCAATAATATTGACTGCTGTTTGCCTCTGTTTGTTGTTATTATGTTCTGTCCTGTTTTCTTTTATTGAAGTGTAGTGTATAGTGTTTTATTGTGTGTATTGAAGTGTGTGTATGTGTGTGTTGTGTGTGTCGTGTGTGTGTGTGTAGTATAGAGTGTTTAAAAAGCGTAAAGTTGTATTAGCGATAGTGGTGAGCAGTGAGATGAGGTAAAATAGGTTGTAAATAGCGTTTCTGGTGATATAATTTAATTGGTCCAACTTTTCAATTACTTTGCCAATGAGCAGGATAATTTGGCACCGAATGCTGATTGAATATCGTTTGATTTAAAATGAGATAATTTTCTTTTTTGGAACGACCTATAGGTTTCGTTATGCTTTAAAAGATAAATTACTAAATATCGTAATGAATAGTTAACGAGGCATCCGTGTTAGCTTAGTTTTTAAATCATGTACGTTAAGTATTTCAATCAAAAACTAATTTGTAAAAAAAAATTGCTTTGTTAGGCCTGGTATAGACATTGATTAGTGTTTAGTGCGAGTCCATATAAATGCTACTAGCAATAAAATAGAACACGCTTCTATTCTATGAACTGGCAGTCTCGCACTAAACACTAATCAATGTCTTTACCGGCCATAACATTCTGAGGGGGATCTGTGAACATGAAATTCATTAATGGTAAATCTTAGCAACGTCGCCGTCGTAGATACCATTTTGCAACTCAGTATTATTTTTACACACTTATATTGAATATTCATTATTATGTATCTAGTTTTCTAGTGACAAAGTTCAAAGTGCACTAAAAGCCAAACGTAACCGGCGGTTCCCATGCCTGTATCGTTATCGTAGTTTGTTTAATTTCCACATTTTCCTAGGGCCTTGCCGCCAAGCGGCCGTATTATGGCGATGGCAGTTGTACCTGAAAAAGCGCTCACTTATGATATTTTCGACATGTGTTTTGTGCTTTAAAAATATTTAAAATTCAAAAAGAATATGTTTTAACTGGAAATGAATGGATAATGGAAAAGATACACTAAACGCAAACGTACACGTTTTGGTTATATGCTAAAAATATTCTCTGGAATCTGTACATGAAAGGAAATGGAACAAACAAACCGTTAAGTTTCGACAATTATTAAACATGTCGCTGTGTACTAGAAATTGTACGAACCACGTGTAATTGGCAATAATGTATGTAGGTACATGTACACATACATTATTGCCAATTACACTTACCTCAGTATTAAAATATTCTGCGCATAAACGACCCATCATAGTCGATGCTCCTCGTTATATTTTTACGAGATCGTGTGATGTAATTTTATTTCTATCCGTAGCACAGAATAAGTAATAGTACAAGTACAGAAGTTTCTCTGCTAACAAATTCCCCGTTTAGGTATGCCAAACGTGCCTAAACGTGGCCATCTCTTTCTATCGCACGCAACGCGCTCTTTCGAGGCCCCGCCCTCAGCGCTAGGGTTACCACCAGCGAGAACCTATTTTAATATATCGTTGCTTTTCTAAAACAACGCAGTATCTCGAAATACTACGTTTTGCAGCTAAGTAAAGGACTGGACGCGGAACACGCAAAAGTTTATCGTGAATAAAACACCCATCGTTTTACGTTAAAAAATGGCCAGATGGCAGCATTGTGCCGTTATGCCATTGGTCGAATCGCGATGCCACTTTTGTGCAAGACCGTCCGCAGGCCAGATGAGACGTAGCTTTTCACGTTGACACCAAGATATTTTGCTGACTACTGGCACATCGAGAAATAATACGCACACATCCATTTACTTTTTTCTGCAATAGTGTCGTATTGTGAAATAGTTCATCAATTCACCATGAAATATTTTGTGTAACAATGTAATATTTATAGAAGGGCCATTATTCAAGAGAAAGTAAGTACTAATATTTGGACTTATCAGCAAATGCACTTGTGTTTATGAAAAGCGTAGATGTGAGCAAGGTCTTGTTAGCGAAATAGGCCTGTATACTTGATAACACTGGATTAAGTACTCATGTAGTAAACTGAATTAGTTCGGATTGTTATTAAATTTCTTTGTTGTAAAATAAGTGAAGTAATGATGTTATTGAAAAAAATAGTATATTTGGCAGTTTTAATAAGCTTCCTGTAACACTACACTTACAACAAGTAAGACTCAACCTCTTTTTACTCTTCTGTGTACCTACTCTTGCAAACACTATCTATATACAGGCGCAATTTCATTGGTTGATAACCTGCATACGGGGTGAGGCAAAGAGCCTTTTTTATCCGTTTTTGAATTGATTGATATACATCATGATGCATTTTCAGGCATTTTTATTGAACAAGAGGGCCTGGCTCCCCGCATTGGGGAGCTATGGCACGTATTTCGGAAATCTCTCGCATCCCTGATGCGGGCACTAAAGACCAGCCTTATCTCACTGGTCGTTATACCGCATTCAGTTAAAGGACTGTGCTATCGACTTATGCCTTCATTAGTCGTTGTACCGCATGCGGGGCGCACCTACATTATGCATTGGACGACCACTATTAATAGCCTAGTTGGTATTGGTAGTGACCTTGCTTAAAAGCTGGTCCCTGTTCCGAATCCCGGTCAGGACATTTAATTGTATCATGAACCTGAACTAGGTTGGGACTAGGTCGATTTATGTAAGATAGTCCACAAATAAATGTATTTATTCCTCTTATTCATTGCTCTGTCTATTATTACTTTATTAACTTATACATCTTATAAGCCAATCTCTTGTTGCCTTCAAAACCTGGACTTGGGGTCTCTGCCGCAAGCACATCCGCGTATTAGATAGATTTTATATCAAATACCTGCGTGACATTATGAACATTTCCTGGTCAGATCGTGTCAGGAATTCGAAGTTCTACGCCGTGCTTATGTCGACGGTATTGAAGCCTAATATCTAATGTGTAGGCAGCTGCGATGGTGTGGTCATATCTACCAAATGTCTGAAGACAGAATAGCTGATCACATCTTTTATTCTGAACTGCAAGATGGCAAGCGGAAACAGGGCGGCCAACTCCTGCATTTTAAAAATGTGCTGAAGGGCTACACGCGGAGATGTGATGTTGAACCATCGTGCTGGGAGTTTTTGGCCCAAGATCGGTCAAAATGGAGGCATATAAAGACGAATTGAACTTGACGCTAAGCGTGAGGATTCGAAGGCCCGACCACCTGCGGCCATTCACTATAATTATGTCGAAGGGGTGTCGATTTCTGGGGAGAGTGCTCGCACATTAACTGCGAAGATAGGATACTCGTGACCGACGCTCTCACTAGCCAGGCTCTTCTTTCTAGTCACCGAGGTCGAAAGCGGCCAGGAGGATTATGATGATGATACTGATGAACATATACAGCAGTAGCGGAGCGTCCATACAACTCGATTCCCACCGGCTTGCCTAATTTTCAGCCACACCAGTTCTTTTAGTACGGCTCATGAATAATAAGAAAGGCAAACTATTTCCGGCTTCCCTAAGAATATTTTTGACGCACCGCCACTGCTATACAGTGATTTTTAGTAACAGACATGGACACGGTTCCAAAATCTTCAGATAAATCCAAATATTGATAAAAGACCGAGTCCAGAAACATAGGTATACAATACAATACAATACAAATACTCTTTATTGTACACCTCACACAAAAGGATCAGTTACATATAGAAACAATACAGCAACATGTAGGTAAAGGTAGACAACAGGCGGCCTTATCGCTAAAGAGCGATCTCTTCCAGACTACCTTTGGGTAGCGGAAAAAAAGAACATTAATTATGCATTTATTATACGTATACTACCAACGCCTTAGATCCCAATAACGAAACCGACCGCAACGAAAAATTTGTCATCCAAAACCTTGACAAAGATTCAATAAACATGACTGTTTTTTAGCAAATTACAGTCGTTGCCCTTAAACGGATTCACCAACAACGGGTCCCTGTAGCAGAGTAAAGAAAGAAAGGACTCTTTGCATTAATTTCCATAAATACAGTACCTAGATTTTAAGGGTGGAATCACTTTCGTCACCATCAAATCACGTTTTGCTGTAAGATATATGCACATTTTACACATTGAGAGCCAGATCAGACAATCAGCTGCAAAAAGATGTCATTAGATAAGTTCAGATGCTATAAGTGATGTACCATGTTAATGCTGCAAAAGTATGCCATCGCATGCTTTTGTTCAGATGATAAACAATGTTATCACATAATTTCAGTTGCTATAGGTAAGATACAATCGCATATAAATTTGGCGTAAATTGACTAATTGTGCTACTGTAACACTATATTAATGTTTCGTTAAGAAAATAATTTGGTAAGAATACCAACAAGGTAGTGAAGGTAATCAAAAATACGTGAGGAATAGTTATATTTTTTGACACAAGTCCTAATAAGCCACTTTTATGCAAAGTTAAAAAATGATTATGGTATAATAACACGTGATACTCCTGTATTGCTGATACATATTATATAAAAATATGTCTTAAAGACGAATGAGCCGTTATTCATCAAAACAATAAACCATTTTGTTTCATTATTTCGTCTTGTGACGTTATTGCTTATAAAAATGTTTCAACAACCCATAAATATTGAGTCACAACTCTGAATATGTTACTAATTTTGGATTTTAACTCTATTTTTGTTTTGTTTTGTAGGTTTTCTTTAGTTTGTCGTATACTCCAATAAACAATGAAGATATTACAAAAGGAGGATTTGTTTTTTGTTAGTTTAAATAAGAGTTATTACAAAGTAATTTCTGTTAACTTTCAAACCTCTCTCCTGAAAAAACACGTTTTTTGAGATACAGTGTTGTTTCAGAAAAGCAACGATATGTACTTTATTATTAGTTAGTAGTGTTGTTTACAATACAATTACGAATAGTACTTTTAAGGTTCCGTAGCCAAAATGGTGAAAACGGAACCCGTCCGTCCGTCTTTTCGTCTGTATGTGACAGCCGATATACTCGGAGACTATAAGCACTACAAATACAATTAAAACATTTAGCAGGAAGGTGTGTTCTACTCGTATGAACCGCTACGTAAAAGTGATGTGAAATGACGAAAAAATAATAAAGTAGGGGGAGGGGGCACTCCATACATGTAACCAGGGGATACAAAGTTTTATATATTTTTTAAAGGCATCACTTTAAAAAATAAAAGAGGTTTCTTAGAACCAACGTTTTCATTTTCGTTTTCTTTTATGTCAACCGTTGGTGAATACCAAACTCAATGACCGTTCTTACGTCTACGTTCTTATTATTATTGGTGCAACCTACTGCAATACAATAATGCTGTGGTTTTGACATTATTATTTAACACGAAACTACACGAAAATAATTATTTTTTATGATCGTACAAGCGCGTGCGCGTGCGATCCGTAACGCTGCTCCGCAGCCATTGAATAGTCACACAATGTGTGAGCCGGCGGCCGCATGTACTTAGCGCGGCGCGATGACGTCACGGTAGTAAGCCCCTCCTGTCCGTAGACACGAGAGATTCTTTATAATACGAGAGTTATTTTCATTTTATGATAAAAGTACAGTATACAAGACGGGCACTTAGTTAATTTGAAATTCTTTTATACGAATGGTATATTATTGTAAGATAAGAGAGGCTGTTACAACATTATTATTTACGAACCCATATAAAACATTTATTAGATTGTGTTACTGTTTGTGTATTTTGACCTACCTACTTATTTCTCCGCATCAGTCCGGTAAAGGTGTTGTTACGCATTTATTAATAGATTTTAGGATCAGGTTAATGTTATTACAGTCTATTCTAGAGCAACTGGTTTCTATTTAATAACTTTACTAGAGACTCATTTTACTTTACGCTGCAGTTCTAGAAGGCAACTCACTACTACTGCCTCGGGCATTGAGCTAGTAGTGCAAAACAAAAGGGGGTAACCAAGATAATCGAAATCAGCTCAAAAAAGTATAGTATCGCGTTCCGGGCCTGGCCGGGCCAAAAATTAAATCAACATAAGAAAAAGTGAATGAATTTTATACAACTGTAGCTTAAGATAAAACAAAATAATCACACATCGAAACAGGCAGTAAGTAGCAACAGATTGAAAAGCAGCATACAATTCTGTATAGGACACTGCTAATAAAGTTACGAACGACGGCTTTGTGACCGGCTTTGTGATGTTTCTTGGTCTTCCATTAATTATTTGACCTTGTAATGTGTTCTCATGCGCTTTTTCATTATTTTTATGTTATGTTTAGGAGTTACTGAGATAGGCTTTGGTTGTTCTGACGCCGTCGCCGGCTGCGTGCAGCGGCCGGTCGTCGCACGCCACGTCCGAAAAATGTTCGCGTTTGGAGTTTGGACGTCGCTCGCGACGGGCGAGAACGACCGCGCCCGAACAATTGTCGAACATACCATTCAGATGTCGCGTGCGACGGGCCGCTGCACGCAGCCGGCGACGGCGTCAGAATGACCAAGGTCTTATCTTCAGTATACTTACGGAGTATCAATTGATAAATCTCTATTTTTTAATTTGTAAGCTATTAAAATTACTTCCTTCGTGTTTTCAACAAAATCTCAGGTATTTTTTTTAACAAATAAAATAAATGTATTTACTAAGAACTAGTATGTAATAATAGGTGTCCCAAGTTAGCTATGAAAGTTACATTTTACCCTATTTCAAAGAACTTTCAATTTTAGTGATATATTCAAAAATAAACCAACAGAAACAGACTTGAGTAAGATTTTACTATACCAATGATAGTTTACTTGAATGAAGCAAAACAGTAACATCTCCATAAACAATTTAGCAAAGAAATTTCCTCGTAGCCTTCCTAAAAATATATATGGGTGGTAACACAATTTTCGTTGCAGCCTTGGTGTTCAATCATGAGATTGACATGCTTTAGTAGCACAAAATTTCTTAAAATAACCCGACGGAGGCAACAGGTGCTATGTGATAATGACTAAACAGCGTTAGAATTTGTGATGAAGGTACTCAACGAGGGGAGGAAGGGGGAGGAGGTGACGCCGCGAGCCTCCAAATGTAACGACGTGGGTAATACGACTCCTTGTTTAATGACATGAAAAATTAAGTTTCGCCACATCTCGGGTGGGTTTTTTGGACGGCTGAGAATTATCTACGGTCGTGTGTGATAGGTTTTTTGCAGTTTTATGACGAAATTCGGGATTTGTTGAGATTTAGGACTTACAGCTAAGATTTTTTACATGTTTTGGTTGTTTTTTAACAGACTTCTTTTGTTATGTCTCTTACCTCAAAACTCAGAACAGATCATTGACCTTTTTAATATGCATCATACGTGACTTCATTTTTAAAACTGCTTAAAAGACTTGGTCAACAAATCCCAACTTCCGGAGCATCTAACGTAATAATCAGCTTGGTGGTCTAGTTTGTATCGGAACAGTCTAGTTTCACGTAAAGTCGTAAGAACCTTTAACGGAATACAAAAATGTCGCTTCCATGACGCTGTTTAGAGTTCAGTAATAAACAAGGAACCCGTATTGTTTCGCCATTAACCGTCAGTAAATACTAGCAAACTTTAATTACATATAGGTAATTATTATTTTTATACACATCAATCACGCCGACAAAATGCTAGACTAAACTGTAATATAAAAAGTTATATAATTATAGGTAATCTTTGTTTTATTCAAGTGTGCCCAACCTTTTTGCCAATCAAACTTGCTAGAAATATACTCTCGAGCTTCATTCATTTTATTAAACTATTTCTCATTCTTTATAATACCTGTTACGTAAAGGACTCTCTTAAAGTTCCCCATAAGCCCTTTTATCTAAGCGAGGCGATATAATGAAGTGGACATTATATTACGCCTTCGCCATCTTGTTAGAGCGCCGATAAACAAAATGGCCGCCAGTTGGCTGGGGCTAACAAGACGCATTTATCAATACTGATGGGGCTCGAGTTCCCACTGACCCGATACGATTTTTAATTAAATCTCTATTTCACCATTAGTTTGTTCGATTTTTTTTATGTCCATTATTATAACCACAAGTAGGCCAAAATTGCGATTAGACACCAGAGACGCTACCGAGCCTCCGCCATTTGCTGGAAGAAACACTTTCAATAATTATATTTTTTTGTGGGTTGTGAGTCGTGCATTGTGTATTGTGTCGAAAGTTTTGGAAGGGATGAAATTAAGCATATATATATATAAACATCATAAATACATGCATATTTTCAGTCATTTGAGATGTCAAAGGAATCATTAAGATAGAAAATATAGATATTTTCAACTGCAATCTATGTTTAAATGAACATAAACTAGGTATAATAAGTAATTTAACATGTGTGACTACGACACACAGAAATTCAGTATAAGTTTTTTTTAATGCAGAAACATAAAAACGAACAAATAATGTGATAAGATTTTAACAGATTGAATGAATTACGAGTATGTGTAAGTACACTGTGACTAACCTCGTTGACCTGGTTACACATTGGTTATTTATTGCTATTATGGTGCTACAGGGTATTTTTTCACTCATTAAGTACTCGATATTCACAGAACCAATATTTATGATATTAGGCTGATTCTGATACCTAGGAATAGAAAAACAATAGTAGTAGTAGTTATTTTTTAGGCTTTCGCTATTTGGATTGATTTCGCTAACGTTTTTCCACACATTTTGGAGGGACCGCCCTACAAAACGTGTGGAAAAACGTTACGACATAGTGGGATAAGATAGTTAGAATAGAATAGAGTTTATTTGCATAGAATAAGTAGGTAAATTTGTGTCATTAGGTGGTATATGACAAAGGTAGCTTATCCTGCTTATTAATTTATCAGAATTATGATTCGCAGTAAAAACGACCCATCGATCGTATTGGTTCATATCCATAATTGTCAATATTACATGACCAGGATAATTTTATAAATACCTACATTAACATATCAAAAAAATTAAAGAAATTATTTACAATAAATTAATAATAAGTTAACAGTTAATAATTATTAGTCCATAATATTTATAAATAATCACACTGTATTCATAATTTTTTTCTAGCTATAGAATGTGTGCTCGAAAACCCAACGCCGGCAGCTTGTTATATAGTTTTTATACTCGTCGACTACAATATTACAATTAGAACTTCATAGACCATTGCACAATATTATACATTTTAAGCTGAACTAAAAGTCTATGCTGTATGGAGTAATATAATATTTCATTGTACAACTGCGCGGAGAATCGAAATATCATTCAAAAATAGAACGCCGTAATTTGATGAAAAAATTAAGTTTAAGGAGACTCATTTTATGAATATTTCAACATTGATAGTGCTTCCCGCGCTTCTGAACGTAAAAACGTCAATGCACTTGTCAAATTGTCTACCTACTTAAACGGTCGTATGGATACTGGCCATAATCATTAGAAAAAAAAAAATTAAATTCTCTTGCGTCGTGATTGGTCGAAATTTGACATGATGCCAAAGGCGGGCATGGACTGATTTTTTTTTTCAATCTTAACGGCACCGGCCCCGTGGGAATTGTTATTACAAATTTACAATACTTGTGATATTATCGTAAATTTCATAATTATTTAGACTTGTTTTCAATATTCATCAATACCCACGTGATACGTATTGTGATATGTGCAGACCACGTGCTATTAATCACCGTGTAACCTACATGCACAAATGAGATCGTTTCAGCGGCAGCTTTCTGTTATTTTGTTATTTTCGTGGACTCGTAGAAAAAGTATTGTATACAATAGTTATATAATTAGCTTTTTGAGTCTCGAACCTTACTTAGACCACTCGGCAAGCCTCGTGGTCTAAACGCGGTTCTCGACTAAAAAAGCACTCATTATATAACGATTGTATAAAATACTATTTCGACTTGCAATCATTCACAAACTACCCAGGACATATAAAAAATAAACTTCTTTACATAATTCCGTGTTATATAAGTCTTTTCATTTCACCGTATAATATTCGGTGTATAAACATCTTAAGGCGCAGGCTTGAAATATGAACGAAATGGCGTTGAAATGAATTTCGCAGTACTCCGACGTAGGGACAAAGTTAATGAAGGAAATTCTACTTCGCACTGCTTTTGTTCCAACACAACGTTTGTTTATGTTTTTTAATAACCCCTATATTCTGTTCCGTTGAACTGTGGTGTTGGCGAAGAATGGGGAAAATTAGCTGGACTAAGAAAATTACAAACGAGGAAGTGCTGAGGAGGGTAGGGGAGAAAAGGAAACTGTTTAAAGTTATAGAAAATTGAAACGTACATGATGTTCGTATGAGCAACTGCTGGCGCCCCTGCGGTCACTTCCTGGTGGTCACTTACTGCCAGGCCGCCTCGACTACGCTGCCCTGCTGCCCTGAAGACCTGCTCCACCTTTCAGACTCCGTTATTTAGGCGTACCAAGATAAACTTCCATACAAGTGCGAAATAAAATTGCGTATCCTCGACCCTGACCTATTTCTTTACTTTTCTTTTTTGAACTCAAACCTTTAATTCTTCCGCTAGTGTGTTACCTCGCCTCTCAAGCAGTTGGAAGGTGACGTAACGCGACAAAATAGGAGAGGGAAAATGATTGGTCATATAAGATACGACGCTATTAAAATATCGTAGAAGGCATAATTGAAGAACACTGTTACTATAACAATAAAGTCGTGTTCACATAACTTTGTCCGTGCACATAATTTCGAATTCGGCTGTACCTGTTTTCTGATAGCTTCCTAAGGTTCGCCGATCTAATAAAAGGACATATTCTTTCAAAGGAATTTAATTAATTCCAAGTTCCAAGTGTCAAGTCAAGGTGTGTTCCGGTTTTCGACTCATGCAATGATTGACATTGGCATACTTATGATTCATTTTCATCTTGTTTATTTGTATATTGCGTCGAAAACCGGTTCTACCTAGTTTAGTTCTTATTAGTAGTACGTTTTTGTTAACAATTTGTATTGATAAATGAACCTCCAGGTCTTTATGTACTAACGTTATTTAGTACACTACGTGTACAACATTTGTTACTTGTATATGCGACTGTTTGTGTTCTTAAATAAATTAAAAAAAAAAAAAAAAATTTCAATCGAAGAAGAGTTTATCCTGTTCGATCGTTATTTGAAACAACCGAGATACCACTACATTTCCGAGCACTACCATGGTTTATTGTACAGTGGTCCTTACGAAGCGCAGGTATAAGGTTTATTATTATTTGTTGTGTTTTAACTGCGACAATCAAATCTCCTCACCTGATGAGAGAAGATCTGCGCCGAGCAATGGGAATAATTTACAGGCTAATGATGAACTGCGACAGATACAATAGAAGCAAACTTTAATGAATTTTGTAGCAGTTAGCTGGTTTCCAAAATAGTTCACAATATTGTGTAGCAGAGTTCCGCGCCAGTGTGAATGTTGCAGTAAACGTCTCAGCTGCACGAAGTGCCATTTAAATTTATCGTCGAAGTTCTCGAGGTTCTCACCAATTCGAGAGGGCTTACACTTCCAGTTGACTGGGTCGAATGCAATTCGACCTCATATTTTGATTTATAACATGACTAACTCTTTCCTGCAACTTCAGCTGGGACTTATACGCAGATTAAGTTAACCATAGCAAGGTAGGTATTATATGTAAATATGGGAGTTATTATATTGCCTTATGAACATATATATATATATATAGATAAAAGCTTGTAAACTTGGCCAACTGTGTGTTGAGCCACACGCAGTGTAGGGATCCATATTTGCTGTCCAATACAATAAGCTTATAGGAGGAGTATGCATATAATCTAGATCCCGGTCGAACGAATTTCGCTCAAACGCCTTAATTAGTGCTTAAAGGTTCATCTTTAGTAAAGCATTGAATTATTTAATGTTTATTAAATTTTTTTCGTTACGTTTGTTAAGCATATGCTGACTAGATGTGTATGGAAGAGCGGGACTTCCTGTCACAAGTATATACTTACAAAGAAGCCCCAACCTTTACACTCTTATTGTAACTTTGATGCGATGCGAAATAAATGCGTTTCATTTTTTTATATTATGTATTATATAATATTTATCAAAATTCTTGGTGCAGAAGTAATGAGTCCACTAAGAAGAGATGTTTGCTACGGATCCCTAAAAAGGTTATCATACAAAAATAAAAAAACGTCTGCCCTGAACCTCTCATTACTCCTCCAGGTGGCTAATTACAGGCACGCCTTTCATAAATCTCAATCAATCCTCGTCACTCCTGACATAATTTTGGGGAGAAAACTTGCTAATCCGGAGATTATTATTTTTTCTCTAGTTTAAACTGCGCTTTCTTGACTACTGTATATACTTAAGTAATACAATACAAATACAAATACTCTTTATTGCACACCTCAATTAAAGGATACAGTACAATACAAAATCACAGTAAGCAGAGGCAAACAACAGGCGGTCTTATCGCTAAAGAGCGATTTCTTCCAGACAACCTTAGGGTAGCGGAAATTAAGTCTAATCATAACGGTTGATAGTAGGTGGTGCAGAGATAATATATGAAACCTCTTAATAATTACAACAATTCAACTAAATTAAGAATAATATACATACATAAATACAATATACAGATAAACATACATAAACAATACTTAAGTAATATTTGTAATGTGTCCATCCGTCCATGAGGGGTTTCTAAAACCATATTTTATTCCGGAATCCGTTTGAGTGATACCTATTAAGTTATAATTTTTGTTACGGTCTAGTGTCCCCCGCCAGCTAAATAGTGGCTACTGGGCATGTGAAAAAAATATGTAATCAAAACTAAGTAGACATAGTAGGTAATAGCCGAACTTAACATTTAGATGTAGTTAGTACGCAAACTTTCGTACGATTTCCATTGATTACTTAAATAATGTTATTAGTTGTGTCAAAAACATAGTAAATATAAGTTTTTAGTCCGCATAATGTGTCAAGTGGAAAACAACGGAACCCTACATTGCACGTGATCCGATTAACCTGTGGTACCTATATGCTAAAAGTGGGTGAGTATACAGGGGCGCTACCGCGAACTACAAACGAAGTTTCCCGTCTCTGTCGCACTTGCAAGTCTGTACGTAATGCGAAAGAGAGGGAAAACTTTCGGGGTTCGCGGTAGCCTCCCTGGTCTCAGCGCCGGATATAATTTTGTTCACTTTCGTTTTCGAGTCCCTAGGAGGAGGTGAGAAAGACGGTGTCAAGGAAAAAGGAAACTTTTAAAGAAATCTTTAGCACCTTGCCGTAGATGCCGGTTGGATTGAGTTTAATTTCGATCTCCGTCAAAAATCTCCATGAAGAATCTCTTTGGATAGCTGAACGATGAAGTCAAAATCTTGACCTTGAATTACATCTCAAGTTTCCGGATTTTCTACGCAAAACTTGGCCCCCATATAGATATCAATTCTTTTGTTGGCGAAGTCAATAACGACGCATATTCTTAATATTGAACTTGGCTCTCATTTCACATTTATGTTTTGATAGGATACCATTACTTTTTGTTCAGAAATTTTGCTCAGTACTGACTGTACTTATACGGTTCAAATAACATTTATAAATTTTTGCCAGTACAAAATCTATAGGCGCTTAGTGTGCAAATAAAAAATGTTATTTGGAAAATACAAATCGTAAAAAAACACTGTTTATGTTTCTCAGGTTCGTAATCATACATTTACCCAGCTCGATGCCAAATTTCAACTTGCTAGGTCACCTGGAAGTGGGTTAGGTTTTGGATTATTCCTTATCCGTCCTAGTCTAAAAAATCCTATTTTTAGATGTTTGTATCTTAATAACCGATTGAGCTATATTCATGAAATTTGGGAATCTGGTTAGCCTTGAGGATATTAATAAACGTACCAAATTTCATATGTGTCCGTTCAATAGATTATGAGTTACGTAGGTCAAAAGTGCCACCAAATGGTTAGTGTAATATAACACACGGCCGCTGCGTCGCCAGTTCTTTTTTTTTTGAACTTTGGCTTGACACGCTGCCTCGTGTCTAGATAGAGGTTTGACGGTCATTTATGAATAAGGGGGTAGGATTTTGGTAGTGGCCGCGTTGGTGAACACACGTGCTCTCGGTGCGACGACTAGCAGAATCCATTACCGAACAAAACCAGTTACCTACTGTCATGGCATCGTTACTGAACAACGTCTTTGCACACGTGGTTGGCGAAATCATCATCATCATAGATGGAAAGCCATTTTTAAACAAAAAAAAGAATAAGGGGTTAAATATGTAAAACAGCATAATTTCCAAAAAAAATATCTCCTTACCGTTCACATCCTTGAAGGCCTGAGTTCTCTGGTCACTGCTTCGCTTGTGGTGAGGTGAAACGTTGTAAATAGCTACCGACCCAGTTATTATGAGGGTGTGAACTCGAGGCCATACGTCATTATCGCTCTTTGTCTCAGTGCACGGCTCTCCAAATATTATTTTATTGATAAATGCACGCGATATAAACAAGGGCAAAGAAAATTATAACACCTTTATTTAAAAGTATCCAGCGAAGATTAAGGTTTTCATGACCCCGCCACTCAGGTGAACTCGTTTGACCCCGCCACTGACGCCGATACTGAGCGTCTTTATAAATCGTTAATGACACGGGAACCTTACCTAATCGAATAGCTAATTACAAAAGTTAGCGCCTTAGCGGATTTCTGATATTTATTGAAATATAGAATAAAGTTTAATATAAGTTGACGACCTCTTTAGCTTGTTGAAATATAATAAACGGGTCACTCACGTCTATATCGTCGAAAATCGCTCGACATGTTTCGGGCCAATACGTGGTCCTTAATCATGAGTGGTCGCTTTAGCTTAGTTGGTAGTAACCCTGCCTACGAAGCTGGAGGTCCCGGGTTCGAATCCCGGCCGGGGCATTTATTTGTGTGATGAGCACGAATATTTGGTCTTGGGTCTTGGATGCTTTCTATGTATTTAAGTATTTAATTATCTATATAAGTATGTATATCGTCGCTTAGTACCCATAGTACAAGCTTTGCTTAGTTTGGGACTGGGTTGATTTGTGTAAGATTGTCCACAAATATTTATTTAAAGAATTGTAATGTATTTACGATTTTGTATTTGTATTTATTTATTTATTATTTATTTATTTAATTTTGAATCTATTTTGTGTTCGATAAAATATACATATTGACGATATTCTAATAGTTGAGTTGCCCACTCACTTGACAAGCCTAATCCTAATAAAATATAGTAGTTCAATTTAAATAGTAAATTAGACAAAAATTAATCAAAAACATTAAACTTATTGGAGTATAAGATTCGCAAAATTTAAATTCTAGTTTAATTGGAAAATTATTGTTAAAGTAATTAGTAACTCAGTATTTAATCTTCTTTCTATGTACCTACTGTCTTTATATCTTGCCGAATCTTAGTGACTTAATTACTATAATGGAAGAGCGGGACGTCTTAATACAGGTATTGTGTAGGTACTTACTACGAAGTCCCAACCTTTATATCATCATGTCTAACCTTTATTGGTGTATAAATGTTTTTTTTTTTAATTTAATGAATAATTATAAATAATTAATCCTATCAAGTTAATAAAGTCAACAGTGTTTGTGGATGATGTACTGTTATATTACTGCAATATCACCTATATCCTTAAAACCTACAATTAATTTATGTGGGTAGGTAATTAAAATAAATTCTCCGTGCTCTTCAAACTTTGCGAAATACTCAAATTTAATTGATGTTTTTCTTATAATCATTGCAAACTACACGATATCTTTTCAGAGTTAATTACTCGCTGTTTTTACCTTTACCCCACTTATCCCTCTAGGGCACGCAATATTCCGTACTACGTTTTTCCCTGTAAAGTTGTTCGTATTTTATTAAAGATTCCACGAATCGCATACCTACAGGATGGATTTTCTTTTCGGGTCATCGAGAGCAGATACCAGATCCCGTGCTGCAATGCAAAAATGACCTTAGAAGACCTTCCGACGATTTCAAATTAATGAAGATTAGCTTTTACAGATTTCGGAAAAACTTACAGGGTGCGAGAAAAAGGCCATTTCTGACAAACTTTTTTTTATGCCAATCGATCCCATTCCTAACCAGCATCAAAAACTTGTATGGGACCAAAAAAAATTTCCGGCTAGAAATCGTGGATAGGAATGGGATCGATTGGCATCAAAAAAAAAGTTTGTCTAAATTGCCTTTTTCTCGCACCCTGTATCTATGTTTTTTTACAAAACCTGTAAACCTTTATTAATTTGAAATTAAGGGAAGGCCTTCTAAGACCATTTTCGCGTAGCAGCACGGGTTCTAATAGCTGCCCTCACTGACCCAAAAAGAAAATCCACCCTGTATATTAATAATCATTGCAACCGCTTTAGCTTAGTTGGTAGTGACCCTGCCTACGAAGCTGGAGGTCCCGGGTTCGAATCCCGGCCGGAGCATGAATATATTTGTTCTTGGGTCTTGGATGTTTTCTATATATTTAAGTATTTATTTATCTATATAAGTATGTATATCTTCGCTTAGTACCCATAGTACAAGCTTTGCTTAGTTTGGGACTAGGTATGATTTGTGTAAGATTGTCCACAAATATTTATTTATTTATTTTAAAGTACCTATTATATATTAAACGCTATAATATTCTTTATGCCACACCTAGCCATAAAGTGGTAATTACCGCACGCTCCGCGCGCGGGAAATCCCACTTCCTGGCCAGGGGGTAACATAAAATTGTGTACTTAACACGGGCGGTAAAAAAGGAAGCCTCAAATCGCATATTTATCGCCCTTTCCTTCGGCTCGGGCGTCAAATACCTGCGATCTGAGACATTCTTTGTTTTACCGCCCTTGTTAAGTAATGTACTATTTCGTATAAATGTAGGAATGAAATGAAATCTTCTTTAAAAACTCTCTTTATTTACAAAGCTAGATATATACAACTGTACTCATTCACACCGTGTTTCATACTAAGTCATCCGTCAATTCATTCGCCATTCCAAAACTATTCAAACTTCATTCGAACGTTCCTTATTCATCATCAAGCAGCCAGCACCTTACACAGCTATCGAAAAGTACCAATCCCACATAAATAGGTACATAATTTAACAAAAAACTCAACCTAATTCGACCATTCAACATTCAATCAAGACCGGTTCAGCAGTCTATAATAAATAGGAGGTAGCATTATTACCTAATACAATAAACGTTAGTTCGTAATTCTAAAAATAGCCACTGTTACATGTTACATATTTCCAGATAATAGTTGTAATCTGAAAACGAAATCCTATTTTATTCTATGATTGAATTAAAAGGAATCATTTCAAAACACGAATATGATATTAGCTGGTCCTCCTCTTAATTTATGTTTCACAGCTTTATATTCTGAGGCGATCGCATAAAAAGATAGTTTCATCGTACCACTTTCCATCATAAAATAACTTGTGTTTATGGGTTAGAAGTTTAGCGTAAAAACTCATTGTAACATTACAAGACTATGAATGAAATGACTCGTCTAACTAAAACATTTTCAGGAGTTGTCATTGGTTGTTTTTGTGTCATGTGAAGTGCACGACGACGTACTATGGTTGGAAGATTTAAACACTACAACTATAACATTGTTGTAGTGTTGTTCATAGTTGTCATGTTCGTGAGTTCGGCCACTATTGACAATTTCGACGCCCCAATTCCCGCCATCTATTATTATTAGCCATATTACCGAGCAGTGGCGTAAAAAAAAAACAGTTTTATTAGTTTTAAACTACCCACCCTCTCCCGCCGCTAAAAATAAACAATAGCATTATTTTGTTATGTGCCCAAAGATATCTGTCACCGGTAGATGGCGGCTTAATTAACTGAATGACTTTAATCGGTTAGCATTAACTAAAACTAGGGACTATCAACGACACATTTAACTGACCATCCGTGAAGCATATTCCAATGAGATAAGGTCCACTTTCGGTGTCAAGCACCCGCTATTTGGGCGCTGTATTCTTATCTCTAAAAACGGGTTTTCGCATGTCTTTAGCTGCGACCGAAGCGCTACGAAATCGATGGCAGTGAAAATTTTAACTGTGATGTCGATATAACTAATTAAATTTTCTTACCTATGTAAATACACATTAAAGGATAATTAACAGTAATCTGAAGAGAGTTTTCTAACATTTTGAATCGTCGAATCAATTATTTTCTAAAACTAGAGGGTATTTTTTCAAAGGATTGAGGTTTCATTAAAAAGTTTCGTTAGTTAATTCTAGGGCGCCACTGTGTAGGTTTTTAAGCTAACACTCATACAATAACTTTTATATCACACCTAGCCATAAAGTGGCCATTATCGCACGCTCCGCGCGCGAAAAAACCCACTTCCTGGCCAGGGGGTGACATAAAATTTTGTACTTACCACGGGCGATAATAAAGAAAGCCTCAGATCGCATATTTATCGCCCTTGCCTTCGGCTCGGGCGTAAAATACCTGCGATCTAAGACATTCTTTGTTTTATCGCCCTTAGTAAGTAATGTACTATTACAATCATACGCTCTGGTTAGACAATCGTAACTTCCATTTTTGCGATATTTTTTTCACTATGTAGACGATTTGTAATTTTTGTAGTCGGTGCCATTTCGTCAACTTTAGGCAATTTCTTTGGATGGCACCGACTTCGAAACTTACAATCCGTCTTCATTGTTCAATAAGAAACGCAAAGTCTCATATTGAGCTTATACAAGTTAGGCAATTATTTATTACTTTATAGTGTTTTTTTGGACCGGTTTTCTACCTAACAACGTTAAAAGAAAAAAAAATACTTATATTTACTCATTTTACTCGTATGTCTCACCTGGCCATAAAGTGGTAATCCTGGCCAGGGGGTGACATAAAATGTTATACTTACCACGGGCGGCAATAAAGAAAGCCTCAGATCGCATATTTATCGCCCTTGCCTTCGGCTCGGGTGTCAAAACCTACGATCTAAGAAATTATTTGTTTTACCGCCCTTGGTAAGTAATGTTCTATTAACGTTCTGACAGTCAATCTAAGTACCTAACATACAATACAGGATAACTATAAACTGGAATAGCCGCATATTTATGAATATGGTCTCAAAATGCATAATGTTGAATCTGAAGTTCCTGAACACATAATTACCTATGTTCCTGGGTCTGATCTGCATTTCCATACATTTTTTTTTCTCGCGAATGTATTTTATTTGCTGCAGCTAGTTTGTGATTTAGAATGCACATAAATACATGAATTATTTATTATGATAATGCTACCGCCAGGCAAACTGATTAAGTTTTATCTTTCAAGAGCTTGAACACATTTAATTTACTAAAGACATTGTTCTCATGATATGAGCACTACGAGTAACTTTTACGACGCTCGGTGGTTAAAAGGTTAATAAATCGTTAGTAGTTGTATTTTTTGCCTAAAATTACGTAAAAACATTGGAGGCAATTTCATTTCCTAATTAGTTTCACTCCATGTCTATACTTATTAGGTATTTCGTAGCGATACTAAGCAAACTAAGTATCTTCTTAGATATAAGGTAAACGTTACAAAGTTTTACAACTAAATACCCAATAAATTACAACATTTTTTTATTTTTTTTACTATTTTTCACATCTATTACTATGACATAAGAAAAGTGAGTTGAAAAGTTACTTATTGGGTCAGTGTCGAGCACTAAAACAATTCTGCGGATTCTCCTGTTGGGTTACACAGAATCAATGTGATATGGAACATGACGCCTTCCTAGGGATGTCAGCTTGTTGCAATTTAGATAAATGGAATCGCGGCCTAAAGTAATAAGAGCACTAGACGAATGCTTAAAAAAAACTTTATTTTGACTAACTGACAGACACGGAGCCACACACAAAATAATTACTGCAATTAGAATCAGGTTTATCCTAATCATCACCTTAATATAGGGTATTAAAATGCAGTTTTGTGAGATAACTGTTTAGTGAGAATTAGGTACAGTCAAGGGCACCAATATGTATACCATTTTTTCACCTTACTCCATTAAAATAAGGTCCAAAAATTTATACATATTTATGCCCTTGACTGTACATGAATTTAAATAATCTTGTAGATTTTTTGTGAGAAAACTCGTGTTTTTTTACGGAATTTAAATGGATATTAAGTTCTTCTTAGTTGCTTACGAGTAGGTACCAACTATGGAATGCAATCTCGTATAAGATTGAGATGAAAATTCAATTACTCGTATTTCTATAGGTACTATTCACAAAATCACCTTTTGTTTTGTTCTGTATAGGCATACAAAATCCTGTAAAGATAATTGTTCAAATATAGACTTCAAATATTCAAATATTATTTCAAATATTATTATTATTATTTCTTTTTCAAATATTATTTTTCAAATATGTACACTTTATTTGTAAAACGAAGATTATTAACGAAATACAAAATATATAAGTAACATAAGGAACAAAATTATCTATTTACTTCCTTATATCCGTACGAGAGTGCAGCGAGCTGTGAAACTAGCGGGAACTCAATTTATCAGCAGCTTGTTACTGCTGTCCGCAAACGTGATATCAACTGTTCTTTTTACTCCTATAAGAAACCTTTTCACGGGATTATCTAGGAAGTTTCATTTCATCTCTTTCACCTCTCAAACGCATTTTAATAATTCGCGCACTCGTTTGACGCGCTAGCTCAAGGGTCGGCAAAAGGCGGACCGCGGACCCCCAAATAATGTTAAATATGAAGAAGAAGAAAAGCATTTATTTGTGACGAAACAAACAAACAATAAACAAAACTTACAAAAAAACGTCACAAAAAGGTCTCGCCTCAGCATAATGCCGACTCAGGGAGCCGGCGCTGATCTTCCGGCGAAATATTCTGCATGCATATTGATTTTTTTTTTCTGGACGTTGAATTTTTTTTTCTTACTTATCCGGACCAAATGGCGGGAGCAGACAAAAAATAGGGCCGAGTGGAGGCCTTTGCCCAGCAGTGGGACACAAATACAGGCTAGTAAAAAAAAATCAGGGCCCGGATACGCCGGACCGGCGGACCTGGAGACGTCTCCCGGCTGATACGATGAGACACATTTGTGGTCTAAGAAAACAAGGTCTGAGTATCCGGATCGTGACACAAGTGACGTCAACTGTCGACGACTGTGCCTATATAACTTTTATGTCACATCTAGCCATAAAGCGGCAATTACCGCACGCTCCGCGCGCGAGAAATCCCACTTCCTGGCCAGGGGGTGACATAAAATTTTGTACTTAACACGGGCGGTAATAAAGAAAGCCTCAGATCGCATATTTAACGCCCTTGCCTTCGGCTCGGGCGTCAAATACCTGCGATCTGAGACATTCTTTGTTTTACCGCCCTTGTTAAGTAATGTACTATTATATACCTATTATTGTTTTTTATGAATACGTTTTGTCTTGTAACGCCGGATTTTTTACCTTTACCCTAAACAGCTTGGTTTCTATACTAGCAACACTTGTCTCATAGTTGTTCTTTTTGATGTAGCAACACTCACCGGTTTGCGTTCCGTTATAGCAAGTTTAGACTACGTTTTGTTACATGAAATTAATCATCGGTTTTCTAAATTTGGAAATCATTATTTTGTTTTGATGTCAGGCATAGTTTTTCTCGTTCAGATTAATTTTTATTTCTTTTTAGTCTACAATTCAGTATTTACTTCGAGATCAGAATTTTCAGGTCAACAAGTCGAAATTACCATAGACAGTTTTTTTTTCCCCTTGTTAATCTGAGCTGTCAACTGAATGACAAAGCAATTTCGTTTTCGTTCACGGCGAGAGAAGAGGTTATTCTTCTCCATGAGGCTCGGTGGAAGTGTAAGAGATATGGGCCAGTAAGCCTGATTGTCATCGTTTTGTGGAAAGATTTGTTCGCCCCGCCGGCACGCGAAGTAGCAATTTCGTGTATAATCGCGCCCCAGAATGGTGGCGGCTAACTCGGAGATTTCGGACGTCCTCTCATGTAAGTTGTTTCTCATTGAATACCATCAGCTTTTGGTTGTTTCGACGCAAACCATGAAGCTCGGCGTGAGCATTGAATCTATCGTCTTTGTTGCAGATTTATGAAATTCCAGGCATCGGCCACCCTTCCGGCCCGTTGTTCAGCGATGCCATCAACTCCGCTAGTCATGCCCGAGTATAAAGCGACTACTCGCTTGATCTCAAGCCCTTAATGGTAAGTTCGGTATGCGGAATTACTCTATAGGCAGTAATATTTGACCGTTCTGTCTCCATACAAAGTGCGGTTAGGTGTAGCATGTGGTAGTGTATTAATGATAATCTTGTTTGGTTTCCAGGGCTCCTAGGCACGGGCACAGTGCCTAAGTTCAGGAACCAGTCCCGAATGGAGTGCGGTTTCCTGCGTGGCTTCTAGGATTTTCCCCGGGAGACGGGAAAGACGACGGTTCCTTTTTAGAGCAAGCGGTTAGGCAGGCATTGCAAATGTGAGTCCGTTCCATACTGCTTTAGTCAGCTTCAAAGACATTTAGAGGTACACACACACACACCCGTAGGTTTTAGTTGAATTCCGTCCTCCATAAATATTGTTTTATAGTTGTTTTCTTTAACATTTTAGTATAAATTGCGACATTGGCAAATTAGATATATATTTAGATAAGCATTAGCGCTATTTGGTTTGAATACTTGTAACCTGGGGACGCCTGGGTGTAAAATCCTTGCAAATAAATGTATAAGTAAACATTCAAACTGGTTTGTTTTTGTGGACTCCATACACCACTAGGGCATCGTTAGTGCGGGGCCTGTGTCATAAGTTTAATAAAAATTTCAAGGCGCCCAACATTTTCTCTACCCTTGTTGTTCCACATATGACCTAGGTCTGGCCTCGGGTACCCCTCATCCCACGCCCTTAGTCTCATGCCCGGAGCAGAAGCTGTTACAGTCTATGCTTTTTACTGTCACTTAACGCTTTTGTTTCTTATGTCTAATATGCAAAATAAATTTGGACACGAAAACTGATATTTTTCTATATAATTAAAATTAGTAGGCCAAAACGACACACTTGCACTTACGGTCGCATATCATCGATTGGCTCGATAGCTGCTTAGTGCCACCCAACTCAAACTACTAACGCGTTGTCCGACGTGGGCGAACTCGACGCGAAAGCGAAGCGGCGCAGTAGCGGCGCTAAAAAAACAAACAGTCGATACCCATTGAATTGCCCTACTTGAGCGAACTACCCGCGATGTGCCAGAGGCGCGGCGCGATGCGAAGCGAACGCGATCAGTTGGTTTATGAATTTCAATAACAGGTTCTTTTATTTGACGAAAATATTAGTTACCTACAACCGGTTTTTTCGGTCGGTACAGTTATAACCGGTTTGCATTCCCTAGCTGGTAGTGCGAAGTGGGATGATTCGTGAACACGTAGGACAGGGCCACCGCTTCGCGTCCGCATTCGCCTGTCACCGCGTCGCTTCGCTTTCGCGTCGAGTTCGCCCACGTAGGACAACGCGTAACTGATGTACCGGATTGTCATACAAACCTCCTATTGCAGACACTGCTTTAGCACCTGACACTTTCAATCTAAATAATTGATAACAATAGAGAGAGGTGAACATAGTGTCAATTATTGGGCTTAAAGGATCCATTGGAAAAAATACTTTTCACATCACCTATTCGGATAAGGGCTTTTTCTTCCCTGCTAGGAGGGATCAAAATGCCACTTTTCTTCCCTGCTAGGAGGGATCAAAGTGGCACTTTTCTGTAACGAATAATAATAAGTTATTAGTATCGATTTTGATAAAATAAATGCACAACCATTGTTATTTTAGATCTTTCATTATCCTCAATAGGTGATGTGAAAAGCAGTATGTGTCACATGGAAGCAAAATTATTTCCACCTTGGGCGTTAATTCCTGAATCCCTCACTACGCTCAGGATTATATTTTAGAATCCCTCGCTACGCTCAGGATTCTATTATATAATCCTTCTCTTCGTTCAGGATTCAAGTTACGCCCACGCCGTAAATATGTCATTTTGCTCCCTTGTGACACAATCTACTATTTCACGTCTCTTGCTCGTAAAGTTTAGTTTTATGCTTCGTAGACAGTGCCTAAAATGCAGTTTTATGCTCTAGAGCATTAAGTAAAATCTTCGTCGAAAAACTCGAAGAACAAGGCAATCGGTCCAACAGCCACACGACTGACACGACACGATCAACCCCGTGCGCTGCGCCCGCAGCCTGCCAGTGCGCGCGCGGCATCGAACGAGGTCAACGACCGAGCGAGTGTAAATGTGATGACATTTATAACCTTAATTAAATTATTTATTTAATTTCCTCGCAATCAACGTGAAAAGTAGAGTGTATAACTCGTCCATAAAACCCATTTAACACTTGACTCTATATCAATCCTCGCTCGCAAGCTCGCTCGTATGGATAAAAGTCTCGAGTAAAATGGTGCGTTTTATGCACTTGTTGTATAATCTACTATTATTTTAATAGCTAATGTTTTTTTTGGATACATGAATCATCATCATCCTCCTAGCGTTATCCTAGTACAGTTGCATCCTGAAGGATGCCTGGGGTCCGCTACCTAATTCCAAGATTTGGCGTAGGCACTAGTTTTTACGAAAGCGACTGCCATCTGACCTTCCAACCCCGAGGGGAAACTAGACCTTATTGGGATTAGGCTTTGTCAAGTGAGTGGGCAACTTGACTGTTAGAAGTTCTCAAGCCGCCCGAAGGCCTCCAACTTGGCTTAACGACTGCTGCCATATACAGCAACCGGGATCAACGGTTTAACGTGCCTTCCAAAGCACGGGAGCGCTCAGTTAGTAACCACTCAAAGCAGGTTTTCTCTGCTTAGTGGCCAATACCCCCGGACTAAAGCCTTATTTGCAAGTTGCAAGAATTTGCATGCGAATTCCATTACATTGCTGGGCTGCGGGCTTCCAATCTACGACGGGTATGTTCAACCACTGCAATGTTATGAAAATCACTAATTCTTGCACCATAAAAATGGGCATTTATTTGTTAATTTAGGCGACTTCCTGACTTGGCGGGGCGGGATCGTTATGTGACATTTTCTTCTTTGACGTAAACTTACTGACGTCGCAAAGATTCTCAATTGACATAATACTGTCAGTATTACATAGGGGCGCACAAAAAAAATGGTACCGAGTCGACTGACAGCTGACACTGACATTTGACACTTGTCTCATATCGTACTGCCTCCGCACCGACAAATCAGGAAGTCGCCTTAGTTTCCATTTCAGCTTGGGCAAATATGCATTCATTCGTCGGAATTTCCGACTATCTCCTCTAGAAGTTGCAACTGATTCTCGTGAGCAGGTTCTATAATTATAAAGGTATTTATATCGGTTATGTTTTTGGACATTTGTAAAAAACAAAGTCCACAGCTCACATAGCCACTAATATATTCTAATACGATTACGGGCGGCTTGTCGTACAATGAATGTTGTCACGTGGAAACCAACTAGAGCAAGCCCTCGCCGATGGCAGCACTTTGCTAAGGTCCCCTAGTATCCGGCGTGACTCTGAAACATTGTAATGACATTTTCCCGAGAATGTTAGCAAAGGTGTATGTTATACCCTACATATTTAAGGTAAACGTGGGTAAAAGTGTATAAGTTACGGATATACCTAAATCAAAGAATTATAATAATTAGGGTCGCTCCACGTGCCTGAAATTTTACGTATTCTATAATTTGTCGAGTACAAAGCTTTTAAAAAAGGTAAAAAGGTGTGCTAGGCTGCCAGTAAAACGGGTAGCTGTCATTCATAATTGTAATCACGTTTCGTATTACTCTCGAAATGAAGTAGACCAATCAATGAAGTAGTTCGTTTTGTATATACTTTTGGGGATCTATGATGGCCACGTGATAGCTAAGTTTGATAAAAGGCAAGAGGCATCTGTCACCATCTGATACCACTCGACAGAAAGTGACAGACGCTTTATCTTGTCATTTATCAGGCTAGCACGTGGCCATCATAGAGCCCCCCTTGTCTAATATTTATAATTATGTGCTACTAATTCTGTAAGAATGGATGTGGTATCCACCATTTTAAAGGAGTTTTCATTGCAAGTAAACTACTAGACTAAGTTTTTTTACTTTGGTATTCAAATTTAATAACGTATACCAACGATAATAACATTGCTTACCAATGTTGATTCCTGTCACAGGAAATACAATGGCTACAAAAATTATCAGGCCAGTAAGTATTATCCACGTCTTCATTATCAGTCACAAATCGACCTGTTTTTTTGTCGTTCGCAATAATTATGATTACAGAATGTAGTCATTAATATTTTGCTTTTAAGCTGACTTTACGATACCGGTGCAATTAAAACAGCAAACTAATCAGCAAAAATACTTAAATATAGTAATCACTAAAACATAGAAAATCGTTATTTACCTACAACAGTCACAACATCAGAATTCACTCAAAAAATGTCAAGAGAGTAGGTAGGGTTTTCAAATCTGTAAAGAAAAAGTCTCGGTTGTAAATGTAGTTATTGTGCTCTTAAAAAAAACAATTAGTCTAAAATTGAGCAGAGAAAATCCGACTTGGTTTATTTTCATGACTTGAATCTTGAGAAAAACTACCCAGCTTTTGTCATGATTCATTCTTATTGGCATGAAGAACGGATACAATTACAATAGTTCCATAGATTGTGCATGAATTACGAAAAGCGTTACATAGTAAAATCCTTATTTGATAGACAAGCAACACCTTGTATAACTAGTAAATTTTTGGCCAATGTTAAAATGTAGGTACAAGAAAAGTTTGGGTCAAATAACGTAAAGTGAATTAAAGGGATCTCTTTAAAAATGTAACTTTATCCAAACTTTAATTGACGTTTACAGGTCAGGTTATAATTATAAGCAACATATGCTAAATAAAATTATTATTTTCTCTGCTCTGATACTCCCTCCATTTTTCCCTGTGCTCTTTTAACATTAAGAAAAAAATATTAACGGTCATTACAGTGAAAACGTAGCAAAAAGCAATCCCAATGATTTCATGCCAGTCCATACTAGCAATATCGTAGATCCTGATTATGAAAGGAGCACACATTACTACTCCAGTGAACACAAAAGCGAATGTGGCAATCACAATTTTTTGACCAATACCCAAACACGGTGAACCGGATTTTGGTTTAAATAATGCAAACAACACTCTAACATACAATGCGAAGTTAATCAACACCAATACAATACACACATAACCTATTGAAACAATGCTAGTAAAAAATTCAATAGTTATCCACAAACCAGGCAGCAGCCAACCGAATACATTTGTCATCAGATAAATAAACCTGACATGCTCAAAGTCCGTATATACTTTCGCGAACTTTAAGTAGAACACAGCACTAACCACTATCAACCAATGTGTAAACACCATGAAGATATAGTACATCACATGTAAGAATACTCCAGTCTTCGAAACGAAGAACTGCACTGAGATGAATGCCGTGTTAGCCAGAAGCAGGTTCAGGAAGGCGTAGTGTCCGAACCCACGCCATCTGGGAATCAGGATCCAGAATATGAGCCCAAAAAGTACACTCGCGGCTGACGTTAAAACCACGATGCCAAAAATGATACATAATACTATGGGTGCTATAATAATGCTCATTATATCCGTATGATTCTTTGTGACATTTAAGCTGTGTCTGTCCAGAGCTTCGAATTCTGTATCGTTTAAATTACTTATATTCATTTTAACCACAGATGCTCTGAAGAAAAAAATATGGTGTGTTTACAACAGTGTGTTATTTGTAAGTATACGGAGATACTGGAATAAAATGTATTAGTCTCTTTTACCTCATGCGTCACGATCTAATACAGTCAGTGGTAGAACCGATAACCACAGGATAAACCGCAAGTTTAGATAAATTTGAATATATTCTCGTAAGTACTTTACAAAACTAATAATATCGTATTTAGTTGTTACAGTGAGGCAGTTTCACGTGATAATGTGGACACGATGGACAAAAGCACCAAATTTTTACCAGGGTCTAGTTAGGTCCATAGCTTTCGGTTTTTGATAGGAACCAGCTCCTCCGTCGGCCATCTTTAATTTAATACGGGTGGAAAGTTTGTATGGAAAAAAAATATTCTTAAGATAGAAACTTGGAAATTCGCCAATAGACTAAGCATTCAAAGGGAAGAAAACTAATTTCAGCGTTTATCAAAATTAGCCCTTTAAAGGGGTGAAAAAGGGGATGAAAGTTTGTACAAGTAACTTTTTTTTCTAAGCTAGAAACTTGAAACTTCGTTTATAGATTAATCATTCAATTATAAGAAAACTACTTAGAGCGTTTTTCAAAATTCGCCCTCTGTAGGTGTGAAAAGGGTGTTGAAAGTTTGTTAGGGAAGTAATTTTTTTTTTAAACGAGGAAGAGGGTGAATTTTTGAAAACGCTGAAATTGGTTTTCTTATACTTTATTTTTAGGTATTTTTAAAAACGAAGAGAAGCTTCAAATTTCTTCATAAGAAAAAATTTTGATCCCCAAATTAACTTTCAACACTCTTTTCACCCCTTAGAAGGGCGAATTTTGAAAAACGCTGAATGTAGTTTTCTTATAATTGAATGATTAGTCTATAAACAAAGTTTCAAGTTTCTAGATCAGAAAAAAAATGTTACTTGTACAAACTTTCATCCCCTTTTTCACCCCTTTATAGGGCAAATTTTGATAAACGCTGCAAATATTTTTCTTCCGCTTAAATGCTTAGTCTATTAGCGAATTTTCAAGTTTCTATCTTAAGAATTTTTTTTTCTCCATACAAACTTTCCACCCCTATAAAATTAAAGATGGCCGACGAAGGAGCTGGTTCCTATCAAAAACATAAAGCCTAGGTTACATCGCCGATAAAATGCAGGAGAGTCGGCTGCGATGGTATGGCTACATCTTTATGTGGCTTCTCTTTAGAAGATCACCCGACTACGTTGGAAACTTAGCACTACGGCTTTCCATCCCCGGTCGAAATCCAGGAGAACACAGGTTATGGTAAAAAAAAATAACTCAAAAATGGGCAGAATATTTTTATCCACTAATTACTTGCATGTCAGTAATATTTTCCAATATTTCAAAGTGAAAAAATGTGGACCCAATATTTGTATTCCTTAAAAAGTATAATTCTACAGCCAAGTTTGAAAACATACTTCAAAATTGCCAAAAGATTAACAAACGTGGCGTGTTTTTAATTGAATATATTTCTCCAATAGACGTACAAACTTGTTGGAAAAAACTAGTGGTCTATCCTCATAACTCTACATTCTACAAGCAGATCAACATCGTTAGTGTGTTTTCCATACCTAATAGTTACATTGCTAATACCTTCCTTTATTAACTAACTTATAACCATTATTGAAAAACGTTGGTATAGTCGTGGGCACAACGATTCCTACACCGGACAAATTTTTAAGAACACGCCTCCTTCCTACCCCGTAGTAATAAGCCTGCAGTATCACCTTGGAACAATAGCTCGGGTTTATAACTCGAAGATGAGGGGTGATAAGGTAAGTTATATGTCTCGTCTTCCTTATCCCGCCTGAAGGATTGTAGTAAGCGTGATCGGCCCATACAGCTGCGCCATTTGCGGCCGCACGATCAGGGCATCGATATACTGTTGTCCAATCTGAGGCGTGCTCGTCAAACCATTTGTCCTTCCTGATCTGTCTATTGTTGTCTTTGATCCCAGTCCTCCAGCCTTTACCGCCGGGCATTTCTAAGACCCAAGTATCTGTACTCATGAGAGCAGCATGCCCGAGCAGCCCGCCGATACCTCTACCTGTAATCAGTATGTCCCCCTTCCGAACAGTATTGACGAAGCGTCTCTTGTTGTCCGCCGTACTACGCTTCGTTATTTTTCTCCGGAACAAAGACTCCTGTGTATCGGGCAGTATTCCAAAGTTGTTCATAACGAGCCACTCTTCGTAATGAATCGGCTCAGACCCATTCAATGAGATATATTCCCCAAACGATTCTCTGAAAACATTTTGTTCGTCTTTCTGAAATGAGTGGAATGAATATTTTTCGGGATTGATTATTCCCGAATCGACGCCAATTTGGTACAATCTGCTGCTGCTTTCATTGAAAGACGCATTATTTTCATCTGAAAATAAATAATTACCATCATATATCTATTCTAAATTTGTAACAACGCTGATAAGTAATTCAATAAGTAGGTAATAATTGTCATTTATGTAACAACAAGAAATACTTGATATTACATAGATCTACTTAGTCCATGCCAGGCGAAAGGTATCGTTTTGTTCGTGGCTAGTTAATAAGACACGTGTCGTATAGAGAAGTCAAAGAACTGGGCGTTAAGTAGAACAGACTGGAGAGAACTGCACCGTCAAGAGTGAAACTCTTAAATAATATTGATAAGTTAATAAGACTGTTTTCCTCATAGGATTTATAATGCCATTATCATAGTTTGATTAGTTTGTGTTATTTCCTACCAAGTACTTTATTATTTACTTGTAGTACAAAGATACAGGGTTACCCTTAAATGAAAGGTAACTCGTTAATTTTCTTGTATCGAAACTTGTTGAATAATTAATTAAAATGTCAACCAGTGATTGTTACATTCTAATGCCCTACGAGGTTCTTAGACTAATAAAAATGCCCGAATCTGACTTTAGATATTTAACTTCTGCCTCTTTCGAGGACAGTTTGAAATTATTTTTGAGATTGTAATAAATATGATAAAATAACTATCAAAAATTACTTACCATACTCAACAGCGAGACTAAAGGCTGTACTTGCAAGCGCAATGCAAAGTATTCCAATAATGGACTGTGTTGTTTTCATGACTGCTATGTTTGTAATTGCATTTTAAGAGTTCTTCTTCTATTTATATCATAGTACTATGTATGCTATAATAAAGTGATAAATAGAACACATATTGAACAAGCTGGATAGGGGACGTCCCCAAAATGACCTATGTCCGTATCTTCTGCAAATTATACCAAATGAGATGTTAATCCCCGAATATGGTTTTTCATTATGTATGCTTTGTATTTTTTCTAATCTTGGTAAACAAAGACTTATTATAGTAGATTACGAGCATATCGATGAAACGTTATCATTTTATTTTTCAGTATTCACTTGTATGTTCATGCAGTGCCTCACTCAAGTGTTTTTTTTTTTATATTTATTTTTTACGAATTGACGATGCAAGCATTTGAAGTTTAAGCATTCACGCAGTTTTACAGATCATATACTTATGTACCTAGAGTGTTTTCCAGGTTGTATCCTACTACTTTTAACCCATTACCTCCAGATTGAGTCGCGTGGATTACTGCTCACCTGCAGTGGCTAGCCTTACCGTTCGCCTGGAGTGGCTAGCCTTACCGTTCGCCTGGAGTGGCTAGCCTTACCGTTCGCCTGGAGTGGCTAGCCTTACCGTTCGCCTGGAGTGGCTAGCCTTACCGTTCACCTGGAGTGGCTAGCCTTACCGTTCACCTGCAGTGGCTAGCCTTACCGTTCGCCTGGAGCGGCTAGCCTTACCGTTCGCCTGCAGTGGCTAGCCTTACCGTTCGCCTGGAGTGGCTAGCCTTACCGTTCACCTGCAGTGGCTAGCCTTACCGTTCGCCTGGAGCGGCTAGCCTTACCGTTCGCCTGCAGTGGCTAGCCTTACCGTTCGCCTGGAGTGGCTAGCCTTACCGTTCGCCTGGAGTGGCTAGCCTTACCGTTCGCCTGGAGTGGCTAGCCTTACCGTTCACCTGCAGTGGCTAGCCTTACCGTTCGCCTGGAGTGGCTAGCCTTACCGTTCACCTGGAGTGGCTAGCCTTACCGTTCGCCTAGAGTGGCTAGCCTTACCGTTCGCCTGGAGTGGCTAGCCTTACCGTTCACCTGGAGTGGCTAGCCTTACCGTTCGCCTGGAGTGGCTAGCCTTACCGTTCACCTGGAGTGGCTAGCCTTACCGTTCGCCTGGAGTGGCTAGCCTTACCGTTCACCTGGAGTGGCTAGCCTTACCGTTCACCTGCAGTGGCTAGCCTTACCGTTCACCTGGAGTGGCTAGCCTTACCGTTCACCTGCAGTGGCTAGCCTTACCGTTCGCCTGGAGCGGCTAGCCTTACCGTTCGCCTGCAGTGGCTAGCCTTACCGTTCGCCTGGAGTGGCTAGCCTTACCGTTCGCCTGGAGTGGCTAGCCTTACCGTTCGCCTGGAGTGGCTAGCCTTACCGTTCACCTGCAGTGGCTAGCCTTACCGTTCGCCTGGAGTGGCTAGCCTTACCGTTCACCTGGAGTGGCTAGCCTTACCGTTCGCCTAGAGTGGCTAGCCTTACCGTTCGCCTGGAGTGGCTAGCCTTACCGTTCACCTGGAGTGGCTAGCCTTACCGTTCGCCTGGAGTGGCTAGCCTTACCGTTCACCTGGAGTGGCTAGCCTTACCGTTCGCCTAGAGTGGCTAGCCTTACCGTTCGCCTGGAGTGGCTAGCCTTACCGTTCACCTGGAGTGGCTAGCCTTACCGTTCGCCTGGAGTGGCTAGCCTTACCGTTCACCTGGAGTGGCTAGCCTTACCGTTCGCCTAGAGTGGCTAGCCTTACCGTTCGCCTGGAGTGGCTAGCCTTACCGTTCACCTGGAGTGGCTAGCCTTACCGTTCGCCTAGAGTGGCTAGCCTTACCGTTCGCCTGGAGTGGCTAGCTTACCGCTCGGCTAGAGTGGCTACACCGCATACGTAATAATTAAATTTTCCCACGCCATATTCAGAACACCTGCTTCAAAACACGGCGCCGGAAACAAATATTCACAGGGCGTCGGCCATTCATTGTACGTTGCATCGCTGCACTGAATTTGGTTTAAAACTTTGTTTTAGCACGTAATATGAAACTTCTGACCACAAATTCGCTTTTGTGATGTATGAAGTAGCGGTTAGAAATGCGAATGTCGTTATAAACTAATTTTATAGTATATATTGAACATTAATTATATCATATATTGAAATTTGAGTTTTGCATTAAAGGATGATTCAAGCTAGACCGTTCCGTGCTCGGGCCGGCCCGTTTCGTAGTCCAAGAAATCGACGGACGCGCGACGGTCGTCGATTTCTTGTACCTACTAGAAAACGGGCCGGCTCGAACACGGAACGGTCTAGCGTGAATCATCCTTGACGTGTGTTCTTAATCAATTAGATAGTCTACTTTGACGCGGCTATATTAGAGTTTCTTTTACAAACACGGTTTTTATACAGTGTCAATCTTAGACGAGGTATCAATGTATTAGACCTTCTATTACATTAGTTTTAAAGTAGAATATCCAATAGAATACAATAAAATATTACTATCAAATTCAAAGTAATTTATAAATACCTGTAAATTACATTAAGTGTGACACTGACATATCTTATTATATCTTTAAACGAGCAATTCTTGTATATATCTATCTATACATATTTACATCTATATATATATTTATTTCGGGGATCTCGGAAACAGCTCTAACGATTTTGATGAAATTTTGGTATGTTCGGGGACGAGCAATCGATCTAGCAGCTAGGTCTCATGCCCGGGAAAACGCCGAGCAAAGCTCAGCCGCCCAGATATTTATTTTCTTATTCTACATCGTTCAACACTGTACAGAAATAAATGCATATCAAAAACTACAATAAAATACTGATTATCATTACATAGGTGTACTACATAATTTCTCAAAAAGAACAGAGTACAGAACATTACTTATTATTTTAGAATTTACTTTTATATTTACACTTTTTGCACCACAACATAGTTGAAAAATATCATATCAAAAACTTATTGCTACAATAAAAGAAAGAAGAGATCCCTTTTAGGGATAAGTTCGCCTTTGTACCAAAATGTCCTTATTTGTTTGTATTTTTTTGTGTTTTTTTCTTGTGTACAATAAAGTTATTACATACATACATACATAAAAGACTGATTATCATTACATACTACATAATTTACTTTTCAATTTACACTTTTTGCATCACAACGTACTTGAAAAATGTCAGTTCAAAAACTCATTACTGCAATAAAAGACTGATTATCATAAATACTACAAAATTTACTTTTCAATTTACACTTTTTGCATCACAACATACTTGACAAATGCATCTTTTATAGGTTACATTTTATCAGCCAGTTTTTTTTTCAATTTGAAGTATGATACGAGTCAACGCCACAGTTCAGCTGCCGACATCAGAGTAACATTTGCATGTGTTACGCATACATACACCACCGCTCTTGCCTTTGGTCAAGCAGAGATCTTTACAGTCGTAACGACAATGTGGCTTCTTCTGAATTGTTGCTGCGCCTGAAATAATAACGTTTCATAAGATACGAGTAATCTTTTTGTTACTCATTATAATCGGCCTAAACAGAGTGGCCCATTTAGCCTCCCGAATACAGATTGATATAGAAAGAACAAAATGATGAAACGGAATGTCAAGTCAGATTTGAAAATAATAGATTTTTTCATTTGTTTTATTTCGTTTGAGTATTAGCAATCGAACACAATATGAAAATTGAAATCTATTATTGGAATAACTTGATTTAAATACCATTGCCATATTTCTTGTATATATCAGTCAGTATTGGGCAAGTCTGAAACTAGAAGACATACAAACAATGATCTACTCATGACGAAGATCGATTTTATTAACAAGAAAAACTACATACTCATACTGAAAAACTCTGAGCTCAGTTATAAAACATACATTATTTCTATTTGAACATCGACTGTGTTATTAAACAGTAAATTGTTACTATGAAACATGATATATAAAATTAATAAAATGCATTGTATTTCATATCGTCTCATCTAATAAAGTTTTAATTTTCAATATTACCGGGTTCGATTGACGAATTGAGTCCAACTTGTTTTTAAAGTCTATGTATGCAGTATTTCTTGTCATTAAAATCGATGATATGGATATGTTATAGTTTCAGACTTGCCTATACTTACCAGTCACCCTGTATGTACATTTAATTAGGTACTAGGCGTGAGACATTCCTTTTAAAGCTGGTTGTACACTGTCGACATCACTATTATGACTGCGTTTAAGTAAGACAACGCACGTTGAGACAATTTAAAAAGCAATATATTATAAAACGGTACCTTGAAAACACAATAACACCAATAACACAGTAAAACACAAATCGATAACGCGTCTATATTGCATAGCTAAATACGTGTACGTACTAATCGAATACAGAACGCAACTATTTTTCTCGCACAAAAGAAAGTAAATATCTAAGTAATAATGAGCGAGAAGGATAGTACCTACAAATATTTACGCTTAACTTTAAAATGACGGAAAAGTTTTAAAAGTATATACACTTCATGCCGTTTTGGAGCAAACAATACTTAAAACGTATTGTTAGTACACATGGTACGAATGTTGACGTTTAAATGAAAATTCTTTAGCGAATCGAATTGCACTGGGCTGAACAAAAAACTCAACAAGTAAAATTTAATCATTTCAATTTTGAAACTTGATCTGGATAGAATAAGATTCATTTTAAAATACAGCTAATAAAAAAGATAGGCTCTTTTCAAATTTGCATCGCAACCTGTCCTTAAGTAGTTTGTTTACAGTTTTAATCGAATTAGAATTTAATTCATGCCATTAAAACACAGTTTACTACAATAATGAATACGTATAGGTAATACTCATTAATTCCTCAAACATTAAATTTTTCATTGCGCAGCTAGAACGCATATGAATGGGTAATAATTTTAGATTTTTGTCTAGTAATAATAATGTTTGTTTTGCGTACTTACTATACCTACTTGTCTAACACATTTTCACGACACGCGTGCGAGTAAGCGCACAAAATTCATCGAAATGTTATTAGAATTGGTTCTCGAAATACATGTCTGAGAGTGAATTTCAGATAGGAAAAAAATTGGCTCGCTTGTCGGTTCTGGTTCTAGAGTCGCTAGTATCCATGTACCATCCATGTACCTACGCTTATCATCAGACAGGCCGTAGAATTGTTTGCCACCGCAGTAGTAATAAAAGAAGTACATTGTATGAAATTAAATGAAATCATTTATTTCGGACGACGGGCATATACATTATACACATTAAAATAAACAGTTATAATAATAGCTTAATAAGAAATTAGTAACACACAAAATGCTCATTGGATTACAGATGCACAGCCATCCAATGAGTTTAATAGGGCTGTCAATCCTTTCCGCGATAACCTAAACGACCTTAACGAAATGACAAAGGCCTTCAATAAAGCAACACCACGAGATGGTGACTTTGAGAAATAGTAATATGGCTTTTAGACCAGAGTTATATTTACAGTCTACACTCTACTTTCACTCGATTGCGGGAAAATAAATAAACAAAGATTATAATATTAAACCCACAATGAGAATGAGAATATGGCGGCATGTTTTTTCAAACTGCTTTAACACAAAATACATAGTAGTTAAAAAGGAACGAAAAAAGCTTTTTTTGAAAACTGTAATTTTATTTTTAGCGCGGTAATGGAGTAACTTTTCTAACTCGTGTTTAACGCGTAATTAATGTTATCCTTCAAAAAACACAGTTCTCGTCCGAACGCGTGTTCCCTTGGTGAAATAAAGCAAATAGAATAAGATAATATAGTTTTAAAATAAAGGTCTACATTCAATTGTTTTGCATACCTACATAACGCTCCGCAGGCAATGTCCTGCAACGCAAGGCCAACTTTCGGTTATTACAACCAAAGCCAGCGTCAGTTTCATAACTAAATACGCAATAACATTGAACAGCTCTCGAATACATCTATATTTTTGGGAACAATATCAGTGTTCTATTATTTTTATCCGCGCTTTGATGTTGTCTGATGCCAATTTAGGTAGTAAGTAGGTGCTTGAAATGTCCATTAATTTTATGTTCGCTGAAAACGAGCGATATTGCAGATCAAAGGTATGTTTTCCTTTATCTTTAATTTGTTAAGTACCTACAATAAATTTTAATGTGGTTTTTAAGAAACCATTTTATTACTTTTAATTTAAATATAATAATGACTTTAGGAAACAGCCAATGCTTCATCTGCCTATTATGAATCTATCTGGTAATCACACTCCCATACAATCCACTCCGACGTTTGCTCTATGCTTGTTGACGGGTGCTTTAAAAGACTGGAAACGTTGAAATACATTCAATACCTACATAATATTCCCTTTGAAATATAATCAAGGCCAAAAAAATATCGACCCTCTTGAAATGATCGCAAGAGTGGATTGGAAATGGACCAGTCACGTCGCTAGACTACATGACAACAGATGGGGCGGCCAACACAGACTGTTAACACTCGATTGGCTTTGGACTTTGTTACAATTACTTAAGGTTTAAAGTGGATACATCTCTTTGTAGTTAACTGTACCAAGGGGCTTGCAGTGGGAGGCGCGCGTTGCTTTAAATGCCTACCGCTGGCTCGGCCCGGGGCCGGCAGTCAGTCGAGGGCCGCCCGCCGCCGCGCGAACGCGTCTACATGCACGTTACCGCTGCCGCCGCAGACTAGAACGCGACGAGCGACGAGTCGATAATTTTATTTAAGTACCTGACAGCCCTAGCGCTACACGTGCCGCGTGTGAATACAAGTTATACGATATACAGAGATGCACAGAGTAGGCATGTTTTTTTATGCCTAAACGCCGTTTTTGTTAGAAAGTGAAGCTTCTGTACTTGTACTATTACTTATTCTGTGACTGTACACTGGTGCATCATAGACGGCAAGAGATGACGGGGACTTCCCTTTCGCCGTTGGAATCTTTGAGTCATTATTTAACGTAATTAATTAATACGCGAGTGTTAACCGTTTGGTAAAATATAGGTGTAACAAAATATTTCGATGGCTGGAATGGTGACATTCTGTGTGCCGGTAACCAATGGATCCGATAGGCCCAAACCAAACACAATATAAGTGATCCAAAAAAGGAGCTTAGTTAACAGACTTCAAAAAGAGATGTTTCTACGTTTGTCTGCGATTATCTCGCGTTTGGCTGAACAGATTTTGATGCGGTTTTCAGGAAAGCATTTGTTACATTTTGTAGAAGGTTTTTGTATAGGTACAATTTGAAGTCGGTTCCCTTTGCAAAGAAGTTATTATTTTTTATTTATATCCGTAACTTGAGTTGTGTAACAGTTCTGTATCTAAATATAAAATCATGATTTGTAAAACTACTTGCAAATTGGGAATAAAGGCAATTTAAAAAATATATGCAGTGGAATCCGTATTAATCTTCTTATTTAATGCATAGCAATTTCAGAAACCAAAGACAATATTTTGTTTGATTAGACTATTAAACTGAGAGATAGATGAAAACGTCATGGCCACAAGCATCCGTATCTTAAATAGTATTAAATCGCACTTTCTGCAACCAAGGGCCAATTGAGTTTGTTCAATATTCGGACTAAGTCAACCAGGGTCTCTCGACCCGAGTACCTATCAAGTCCTGCTTTTGTAACGATCCAAGCTGCTTGTCGGATGGCCGTACGGGGCGATATCCCCTTCGTCCTGCTACGTAACTGAGTTTCGTCACCAGCTAGAAAATAGGAATTATTTTTATCGTTTCGAATCCAGTTACGAAAGGATAATTGTTGGCTTTGTTAGTCTGGTTAAGAAACTCATTTACTTAGTGTGTAGAAGGGACGATGTCGATCGCCAAACTTAAACCTAATTTAAATCTTCTGGATCAAAGAGGTTTAGACTTAATAAATTAATTATATGTTTTTTTAGCTAGGCATGTATCAAACATACTCAAATAGTCCACGTTAAGCCGAAATCAACTAATATAAATTGAAGTATGAAGGTACCTAATATAATTATTTGGGGTTGAAATTAGGAGTGACAAAATATTATGAAGTCCATGTTCCATGTTAGATTTAAAAAAAAGTACACTCCTAATTTTATCCGGTATAAAAATGGTCCTATTTTATTTTTGGCAAACTTCATCTAAATACGATTTTTTGCCTAGTTAAAAAAAATATCCAACTGGGCATCGTACTTTCATGTAATATGCACACGTACCTTCACCTCCTTATAACTATAAATGCCAAAATATGACCTAATTATCGTGTATTATATGACCTAATTTAATTTATATCCCGTACAATAGGTGTTCGAATTTTAAATAGTAAAAAATGAATCAGTAAAGTAAGGTATTTTCGACACGCATGCATTTTAACTCTTCGCGTGGGTTAACGGGAGGCTCAAACCTCGAGGGAAATTTGAAACTGTCTTCAAACAGACAGCAATGCGACTATACAGAAACCACAATAAAAATACGAACTGTTTGAGCAAAACGAAACCTTATATCCAAGCCGTAAGCACTAAGACTCGTGCAAAACAACCGTAGTTACGCTATGCCGATTCAAAGAATAACCATACGAGAATTTTCTAAATCCACGAAGCTATCTTCTTCTATTACTGCACGAGTGAAGAAAACAGATAGTTCCTGTTATTTGAATTCATGTTTGTGTGATAAGATAATTATAATGCGTGTCGTATTGCCATATTCGCACAAACCATTGTTTATGTGTAGGCACAGATTTAATAGTTCTTCGAGTGTAGGTAGGTATGTGTTGTTAAACAATTAGTGCAAACGTATGTTTTTTTTTACACAGGCAATGTTGCGTTCACAATATATTACTAAAATAAGACTACCTAAACATTCAGTGCCCCAAATATTGTTGTATAAAGGGTTCACTACGCACCTTATGTGATTCCCCTGCGGATAAGTATAGTGCGCGCCATCCACGAAGGCGCGCCCCTCCACAGCCCAAGCCGTACAACTGCGCACAGATTAGTATGAGATTCGATGTGGAGGAGTGCGTCGTCGTGGATGGCGCGTACTATACCTACATGTAGAAGCTACGGTGTCTATTATTAAGTACCACTGAAAAGGCCATATTTATCAACACCGTAATATTTTACGGTCAGCTTAATTTAAAAAGTACCATCCCAGCGTTTATTTGGCGTATTAGTTGCATTTGGCGTAGGCACTAGTTTTTACGGAAGCGACCGCCGTCTGACCTTTCAACCCGAGGCGATACTAGACCTTATTGGGATTAGGCTTGTCAAGTGAGTGGGCAACTTGACTGTTAGAAGTTCTCAAGCCACCCGAAGGCCTCTTACTTGGCTTAATGACTAACTTAAAAAATATATATGATACAAGTCCACGGTATGGAGATCTCAACATTTATTTATGAAATTAGTTTTGTTTTTAAAACGGGAAGGATAAACATAATTTAAATTAATTAATCACGATAATTAGAGGTAACTTACAAACCAAAATCTAATTATAAAATTAAAACTAAACTAAAAGGTCCCCTGGGCATAGCCCATAAGATGCTTGCAGCATTTTCTCGCTGAATTGCTATGCGTTCGGCGAGGATGCTGCCAGCTCTACGATCCCCAATGGAATCTCTCACGTCCTTGAACAGGTTACCGTGCACTGGGACCCCACGGGCCAAGGGTGGATTTGATATTTACGAAATATCAAAAACCTATAATATGAAAAAAAAAATTACTTCACCAAGTTCAATCCAAAAAGATATTTCCGAAGAGTGTTGCGTAATTGCGTATCCTCTTCTGTACGGAACGGCAAACATATACACCGTGTCTCTTTCATGAGCGCGTGGTTTACACAAATCGAGGCAATAAATAATGCCCTGAAGCCCCATTTCACAAAGTTTTATTAATTCGCATTAGATTTGCTTTTTTGGTAGCATTCGAACCAGTTTTTAGAGACGATAAGATGTTTGTATGGGACCAACTACAATTAGATGGTCACAAAAGGCGAAAATGAGAGGCAAAGTTTTCGAGCACTGTAAACAAACAGTCCATATTGATTGACATTGAAATTTGACGTCAGAGCACTGTACAGTCGACGCCATAGATGCAATAACAGTGGAATAAGGTGCAAAAGTGTAAATGTACCTATGGCGTCGACTGTACCTCGTACTCTGTTCTATGAATTATTTCTATGCGTGTCTGTCTGTAGTATGGAAAAAAGATTGTGCCATTTTTCTCGTGAAGTATTTCGTTTATGGACATACTTAGTCGCCATACAATTTATTTCTTATTGAAACATGACAATTCAATTCGTTACTTTAAAGTTTCATTTAGAAATCATCATTTTTATAGTCCCATCCCATAATATATTTTTATAATTTTGATTAATTTGTCTAATTTACTATTTATCGTGATAATTTGATGGTTTTCTATCCGTATAGCCACACTATCTTAAACATTTTAACATGTGTCAAAATACACAAAAAAATTAACACAAACGGGAACCTATTATAAACTCATTTCATTAGAAAGAGACTTGCGTATACTTAAGGCGCAGGGTAGGGCAAGGCCTTCCCCATACAAACTTTGTGCAGGTTTTATTCGTCGGTTTTGGCACTAACAAATATAATTATTATTTTTTGGTTGTAAATATTAGATATGCGAAGATCGTGATGTGAAAATTTTCAAATAATTCAATAAAAATCAAAATTAAAAAATTAAAAAAAATAATAATAAAACGAAAATTTACATCACGAAATAGCTATGAGAAAAATAAGCATACTGACCAAAAATCATAACTTTAATGCAAACACAAACGAAGTAAATCCTGCACAAAGTTTGTATGGAGAGAGCTTGCCCTACCCCTCCTCTTAATACGTTAACTTGTGAAACGAGCTCCAAGACTTTATTTTAAGCACAAGACACTGAAACATTTATTTAAAGAAGAATCAACGCTTTCTAAAGTTTCAAAATCGATGCAATAATTTATTATAAATAAAGTTTTCAACTCCGGTTCCAATTAGTAAATTGGAAATTTAATATCGAAAGTTTTGGTAGAATGCCAATGCTGCAGGTGTAATTTATTAAGGACAATATTATATTAATTGTTTATAAAACATAATACTGACAATGGGTAACGCTAAGGTCATTTCAAATTTTGTTAATGACTCGTAAACTTAATTAATGAATAGAACCCTTCTTTACTCAAACCTTTTTTATCTTTATTTTATCTAAAATGGTGACCGTTGTTTCAAACAGCTGACTGCCTTTGTGTTGAAACGGTACTTTATAATTAGCCATATATTTTAATTTACATACGTTTTATTTTTTATCTTTTTATTTATTTTGAACATGACATACACAGTGTATGTCTGTCTGCTAAAAATTACATTTTCATAAACTTCGATTTCCTCACGTTCCACGGACAGCGGTGGTTTATTAATATGAGGTTCCTTGGCACTTTTTGGCCTAAACAACCTTTAAATATTTTCAATTTATCTGTGTTTGGTCAAACTAATGACATAAAAAAACTATGAAATGAAAAAGAATGTAAGAAAAAAATATATACTAGCGCAAATCGAACTACGTACAAACAAAACTGAAACATATATGATAGGGATGATGACACTATAAAAGAAAATCAAAAAATCCAAATTTTCTACATCAAGGCTCAAATTCTCAATCAAATGGCTAAAAAAGTAGTTCAAAAAAATAAATAATTACGTAAGTATAAGTCTTCAAAGTTTTAAGAGTGAGTATTTTCGTTCGCTTTTCCGCAAAACGCACCTTTATATTGAACGATCGTCATTTACTATTGCGCTACTCAACGGTGACGTCACTGTTGAGTAGCACTGTCTCTCTCTAACTACGAACATTCTAACCGTTGTAGCTTCGTTATTTTTTGAGATATTTGAATAGGATTTTCACTATTTGACATAGTTTTATGTGTTCTTTCTATTGAAGTAATATTTTTTTTTGAGTCAACGTCCCTATTATAATTACGCCAAAGGGTCTTCACTCGTTTTGTATAATATATGTATATGTATACCTAATATCATTACAAAAAGTAAGGTATATAGTAACTTTTGATGTTTTGGCTTAATATAGACAATATCTTAGATTACAATAGGGGAAGGCTGTAAGGTGCGGTAACGAGTATTTACACACCCACAAGGAGCGGTGAAGTCCCGACCAGAGCTCCTAAATAAAACCGCAAAGCAATTTCATACAGTAACAAAAAGTTCAAATATAGAACACTACACCGAAGGAATGATTCACTTCCCGAAGCCCGGTAAAGTCCCTACTATCGTGAATGTGTATAAAACCGTTAAGCAAAATATCCTCCCGCTCAGTAGAGAATTGTCAAAATGGAAGTAAAGTTCGTTGTGTGTATATCATTCTTGTGTGTGGCAAACGCCTCGGTTATTACAAGCGTGTTTGAAGATGGTAAGTGTTAATTATTATGGTGACCAGATATTGTTAGAAATAGTCGATAACGGAAGGAAAATAGTTACCCAGCAGAGAGACATAACGGACATACATAAGTTTTCATCATCAGCCTATATACGTCCCACTGCTGGGCACAGGCCTCCTCTCATAGATGAGAGGGATTGGGCAGTAGTCCCCACGCTGGCCCAGAGCGGGTTGGGGACTTCACATACAACTTTGAATTTCTTCGCGGATGTATGCAGGTTTCCTCACGATGTTTTCCTTCACCGAAAAGCTAACGGCAAATATCAAATGATATTCCGTACATAAGTTCCGAAAAACTCATTGGTACGAGCTGGGATTCGGACCCACGACCGCCGCTTGACAGCCGCATGCTTGAACCACTGGGCTACCGTAGCTTGTGTGTTCCGTACATAAGTTTTAATTATTTTATAAAAATTAAGTCATCTCTTATTTCAATTCGACCACAATTATAATGATAAGTGAACTACGTTTCACTTATCATTATTGTGGTCGAAGCAACTGATTTAGTAATATTTCAGTACCATGGAAATCATATTGCAAGGCGGTATAACATATTATGTTATTTGTACACAAATCAACCTAGTCCCAAACTCTGTGGGTATACAAACTTATAGCGACCATATACATACTTTATAGAGATAAATAGATACATAAATTCATAGAAAACGTCCAAGACCCAAGATGTTGTCTTAAGTTAGTTTTGTCTCGAGAAAATGTTTCTTATTCTTACTTCTCTGTGTATTTAGTTATTCTACGAACTATCTTTAAAGACAGCCACGTTCGCCTCTGGGTTTCAGCGTTAACTTAATTTTTAAAGGATTTTGGACGGTTTTTCTCACGTAATTTATGAAACACAGTTAATTACGGTGCTTCGTAAATTCACTTGTTCCTTACATAACCAACGTCGTATTAGACGAATCGAGTTGCTGGCGCTAGTCTCGCTGGCTTTTCATTTCATAGATTGTTTTTTTAAAGGATCGCAATTCTAACTACTCCTACTTTTCTAGTAGCTATATTTGGGTCCTACAGAATGGCATTTTAGCTGTACCTAATAAAATAACGGTTTCTGAAAAAAAATTGCTATGAAATGAAAACAAACAAACAAACAAACAATACATTCATCATCTGCGAAACAATAGATTTTTCTGCAAAATAAGGGGACACCCAAAAACTCACTCTGAAGGTATCTAGTAAATTGGGTTAGTAGTATATTTAAGTGTTGTTTTGATTGGTATTTTTTGAGAAATTCGAGCGAGCAAAGAACGCAATTCACTTAAATATGCGACTCTTTGAATAACGTTGGGAATTATGTACAAAACTCGACTTCGACATGGGCTGGTGTGGGATAAACGGCTGCGAATGCCATGGCTTGCCCCATACAGGTAATAAATTAATTAAGCATAACTAGGTGTCAACATAATTATTATTGTACACTCGTTCAACAAGTAGTGTCTTTCGTGTCTGTATATTTTTTTTCTTTATAATACATGACAAATACTCTTTATATTAGAACCTCAACCAAATAACACTGTACAGTAGGTACATTGGCTGAAATTAACTTTTCAACTTCATATTAGTAAAGTTAATTTCTGTTTAGGCACAGGACGAATGTCACTTAGTAGATATGAAATACAAACAGAGTGACATACACAATAATGCATTTTGATACAAGTGCAGTTACACAATGTCACTCTGCAGTTACTTTTTACCTACTGTAGGTAGAGGTAATTTAGGCGGTTTACTGACTTGGCGGGGCGGGATCGATATGTGACATTTTCTTCTTTGACGTAAACTTACTGACGTCGCAAAGATTTTCGCTTGACGGAATACTGTCAGTATTACATTTGCGCATTAGTAATATCATGCGCAGAAGTGGACCAGTACTGCCTTCGTATCGTCCCGCCACCGCGCATCCCGCGTCAGTCAGGAAGCACACATTTAAATGTAGGGGCGTAGTAAAAAGCGGTACTGAGTTGACTGACAGTTTACAGTGACATTTGACAGTTTTCTCATATCGTACCGTTCGTACCGCCTCCACACCGACAAATCAGGAAGTCGCCTTAGGCAACGTAACTAAATCAAATCATTAACTAAATCATTTTTAGAAATTCAAGCGAGCAAAGAAAGCAATTCACTTGAATGCGACGCTTTGGCATGTTGGGATATATGTCGAAAAAGTGGCTTCGATATGGGATGGTGCGGGGCAGACGGCCAATGTGAATGCCATGACTTGCCCCATAAAGGTAAATTAATTACTTATGCATAACTTGGTGTCAACCAAATTATTAATGGCAATCGATCAAAAAGTGGTACTTTTCGTGTCTATATATCGTGCGAAAGTTTATTTTTCTGAAAAATGGCCCGCAAGCTGGACTTTAGTCGCTACATATTGGAAGGTAAAGTGTATAGTTTAAGGTCAGATCCAAATTAAAAAGTAAAAAACATTGCAGGCCACATATATGGCCTGCAATGTCACATATAAATTCCTTTATTTGTCGAGTTATAAACTTTTTAAAATGTAGAAACTGTCATATAAAAGGAGGCACAGGTCGTATTCAGCCAATTCAGCTCGTATTTTTCTGTTGAAAACGCGACGTTTTTTTTATGTGTCTCGAATAATTTGCGTTTTTCGGTGGAAAAATACACTTGCGATTCTGTTAAAAAAAATAAACGCCGGGAACACATGATGTTTTTGACGTTTTAAGGTTATGTTTATCAAATCTTAATTGAATTTTTTGTCGTATTTTCCCCATTTTTGAGAAAAGCACTATATTAGCCTCGGCCGGAATGGCAATTGCAGGCTTCGTATTATAATTAAACGGACTCGCAAGCTCGTCCGTTTAAACAAATACTCAGCCTGCAATTGCTCCCTTCCCGGCCACGGCAATAATGTACTATTTTCTTACAATAAAAATAGGTACTCTTTATTTATTGCACAACCTCAAGAAAATAATTCAGTGCAATATTTATAATTAACCTAAATTAACTGAATTTAACTTTAATATTTTAAGTTCATGGTAATTAGTAATATTATTAGTAAAATTTAATTTCTGGTTACGTACAGGATAAATGTCTCCTTGTAGATATGAAATAAATACAAGCTGACATAATAAAACATTTTGATACAAGTGCGGATAGTTGTCATTTTGCATGACGTTAGACTCCCCTAGAAAGGAATTAGAAGCCACTAATATTATCATTAAATTTTACTTTCCCCCTTTAAAATCTCATTAAATATAATCCTAGAGCAAAAGTGTACAGAACCTTTTTTGTAGATAATTTTATGCAAAATACTTATGGCCTGAATGACTTCGAGAAAAGGATGGTACGGCCGTGCCACTTTTGTTTTGCTCGACTTGGCGGGGGCACTGCCGTGCCCCCAGATGTCTCAGAACATTTTTTGCTATGGGCTACCGTTTACGAGTTTTTTACGAAAAAAAAAAAAATACCTTTAATCCCCCCTACACCCCCAGCACAACCCCTACCCTCGGGGATTTTTAGTATGTTTATCTGGATACCGTAAGGTATAACTGTAGGTACCAATTTTCAAAACTATCGGAATTATTTCCCCTGATTAAATTAATTTTCTCAGATTAAACGAAAAGTATCACTTTTTGAGTAAGTGTATTGATTTTTATCAAAATCTTCCTATATCTTTTTTCTAGATGGAAGCAGTTCTCTTCAATGCAGTCATTTAGAATGTTATGAGTTATGTCGAGAAATTGGCTACAACATGGGCTGGTGTGGCGATGATGGCCAATGTGTCTGCAGAAACTTGCCCCAGAAAGGTAAATTAATTAATCAATTATCAACCAATACTTTTAATACACTTGTTTAATAATCGCGCTTTTCTTACGGCCAGACTCACAAGGGACTTAATACAATACCAAATACTCTTTATTGCACAACCTGAACTAAAGTAACACAATGACAATGAGTAGAGGATATTATCGCTGAAGAGCGATATCTTCCAGACGTTTGTACTTAGTTGCTTTAGCGTCATGTTTAAAATCAAAAATCAAAATCTAACATTTATTCTGCATAGGTCTCAAGGGCTCTTTTACAAGCTTACATGAACGAGTTCGACTGTGAACTTTTTGTTGTGAAATTAAAAAAAACTAGTTTTTCGCACAAGTTTATAATTTTAATTTTTGGTCCGCGCAGCCCTGTTATTCACCTTGATTTTTGTGACTATTTGATACCATTAATAGACGCAAATAAGCATTCGGTTCGCCTAATGGGTCACATTATTATATAACCTACTTATTATCAACAGCGGTAAACGCTGATATTTGTTTGAATAATTTCGTATAAATGTCATGAATCAGTCAAACCATATTGTGTGTAGCGAACCGGCAATTTTTATCATAACTCATAATCGCAATTCAAACTGATTTCATACGCCTAGCTTCCTTGAAATTGATAAGCAGTTGATATTCGTCCAGTCCGGTATCAGTCATTCATACTAAATAAGTATGGTTGGGATGGACCAAATTAAACATATTTTTGAAGCCAAGGGGCATTCATTCCCAATTTTAAGAGGCATTTGTCACTTAGTAAATCCCTGAATTGATAGTTAAGGCGGTGTATTACCTTACCACTTTTGAGTTTTTAAAAACCATCTCAGACATACAATATAGTGTCTTAAAATCTAAAAAAAATATATGTGTTACATAAGGATCTTGTCTAGTCAAAATCGCAGTCAGTTACATGACCTGATGAATTTCACTCGATAGAAAAAAATCGAAGCGAAGAAAGCGAAGTTACCTCTTTTTGGAATGTTTTTTCAATACTACGGCTACATTACTGATATTTAACATTTAATTTTTGTACTCAATTAAAGATCGTCAATAGTTATAGACAAATTCGCAGGGTTTGCTTTGATAAAATGATTGGCTTAATCACTATAGCTAAATATTTACAAAACTGCGCGCAGAGCTTGCGTAGAGAGCGGGATGGTTAATTGTAAACTCACGCGTGTTAGAGCGGGACATTTGCGTTGGGGATCCTCCCCTTAAGTGACATCACCATTTGTATTATGTGTATATTGAGCCGCCCCGCCCTCTAAAACACAACAACCAACGCCTTGTTGCTTATCAGGTTTCTTCTCAGAATACTCATAAATATTATCAATCATCGCTATCAGTAGTACGAGTACATACATTATACTATTGACAACACAGATAACTCACCAATTGTGAAATTTATTGCAACGGATTAAGGTCTACTAAATACCTACTCCAGTTTTTCTCCGTTTGTTTAGTAGTACCTATCAAAACTCTAAGAACATTAGATTCTGACATCTATGCACTAAATAGTTAATAGGTGGTTATGCTGCTGATGTTGCTGCTATTGCTATTGCTAATGCTGTTCCTATCAAATATTTCTCAAATACCTACCTTCATTTTTCAGATAATATAATCATTCGTTCACCAGAAGATAGTTGTAATAATGGAGCATGTGATCAGCTCTGTCGCCGACTCGGCTTCACTGGTGGCGTGTGTGTTGGCGACAAATGCAAATGCGACAACTTTTCACCCCACACAGGTAATGAATTGGATAGTTTTAGGAAACGTACATCAATTAGATAATTTTAGACATTTGTTATATGTATACATACGTATAATTCAATGTATTAAGCGCAATCTTTCAATACTAAGTAGAAAATAAATTTCATATTTTTCTTTGTTTACTACATTCTAAAACGTAGTAGATAGTTTTCACACTTGACAGGTGAAAAAATACAGCATGCAAGAGGGGTCTATATTGAGATCCCTAAAGTTTTTTGTCCTATTTTTGTATGCCAACATGTTGTTTGTCCTAGTGTTCATTTGTCCTAACGTTTTTAGCCCTAATAAAGAGTCACCTAATACATTTTGACCGAAATTTATTTATCCTACTGGCTTATTACCTTCATCATCAGCCTATATACGTCCCACTGCTGGGCACAGGCCTCCTCTCATAGATGAGAGGGATTGGGCAGTAGTCCCCACGCTGGCCCAGAGCGGGTTGGGGACTTCACATGTACAACTTTGAATTTCTTCGCGGATGTATGCAGGTTTCCTCTCGATGTTTTCCTTCACCGAAAAGCTAACGGTAAATATCAAATGATATTCCGTACATAAGTTCCGAAAAACTCATTGGTACGAGCTGGGATTCGAACCCACGACCGCCGCTTGACAGCCGCATGCTTGAACCACTGGGCTACCGTAGCTTATTACCTAATATTATTTATCCTAACGTTTAGTTCCCCTAATGACGATTGACCCAGTGTCATTTATCCTAACACTCAGTAGCCCTAAAAATGCAGTTGGACTCCGCCTTAGCTCCGGCGCTTTGTCACGGCGGGCGAGGGCTGCTCTCCCTCCGCGCCTCCGGGTTTTCATATACACTCTAGGGGTAGGGCAGACAAGACCACGTGGAAAGTGGGGTGCTCCGATTCGGATTTGGTACCAATATTATGGATTGATAAATTGTCTTTATGATTCAAGCAATGAAGACCACTAACTACCAATTGGCGGAAATAATTCGTGTATTAGCGGATTTTGGCATAGTTGTAGGGGAAGGTGTCCTTAACAATATACTTAAAATCCTGACGGATGGGGGTGGAGATAACGGGTAGAGGGGGGTGTGAAGGTCATTCAAGGTCATTTTTTTTAGTTTTTCGTATAAAACTCTTAAACGGTGGCCCATAGCAAAAAAAATTCTTAAGACATGAATAATCTACATAAAATTCATTTGTTGCCCAAAGTAGGTTAATCGATATTATGGTAAATAAATTTAGGACTCTTAATAATTATAGCATGAATACTTAGGAATAATATGCTTTAGGAGCAATGGAACGCAGCATACTAGGAGTCCGTAGAATTGACAGGATCAGGAACACGGAGCTGCGTTCCAGAACTGGCATCGTAGATGTGGGTGTTAAGGCCGCAAAGCTAAAGTAGGACTGGGCTGGGCATGTCTGCCGAATGCACCCGGAGCGATGGGCTAAATTAGCCACCGAATGGGTCCCACAGAATGGCGTCGAGGCAGAGGTAGACCGAAAAGGAGATGGCGGGACGACCATGACACATATTTTACTGAATGGCAGGTGCTGGCACACGACCGAAACGAGTGGCGAAAAAGAGGGGAGGCCTTTGCCCAGTAGTGGGACACTAAATAGGCTATTGAAAAAAAATGCTTTAGAATTAATAATACGTTATGGAAAATGAATGTTAGGGCAATTAAACGTTATGACTAAGTCCAATAGGGCAAAACTGTTATGGCATGTGACTTTAGGACAATCGTTAGTAGGAATTTAGACGGCCATTCAAGAGGCCAATAATTGGAGGGGCCAACATTACTACAGCTTGCCCTATTTGTATTTTTTTATATATTTGTTATTAGTTACAGATAATAAATACATTGTGGACGGAAGTTGTAATAGCACAGCGTGCGACCAACTGTGTCGACGACTTGGTTTTAAAGGAGGCGCCTGTCTCGGCGACAAATGCAACTGCCACTCTTCTGAAACATTAACAGGTATGGATTTTATCGCGGGCTGCAAAATAGAATAGACGCTTTGTTGTATTTTTTTTTGTACAATTCATTGTTTCTTTACACCTTTTTGTGGATATAGTAGGCATTATTTGGAACACAGAGTAATTTATGTTTTGAACGAAATATCTAGTCTATTAATATATATATTTATTAAATAGCTGTGATACTAACTTTTAACATCTCAGATACCAACTCAGTTAATGAGTCCTATTTTTGTATATATTCCCTTTTATCAAGTATCCCGGATGAAATCCCTTCCAGAAAACTATATACTCGTAGCTTTGTAAAGAACAATAGAAGCGCGCATGAAACATCAAGTCAAATAGGATCTCGTAGAGAGCCTACTTTATCTTGCAGATAGCACAATAGAAGGCTGTGATGACGCAGCATGCGACCAACTTTGTCGGCGACTCGGTTTCAAGGGAGGCGCCTGTCTCGGCGACAAATGCAACTGCCACTCTTCTGCACCAGGTATGATTTTTATCGAGGGCTGGAAAATAAAGGTACATGTTTCGTAGACTTTTCTGTAAACTTCAAAGTGTCTTCGCAACTTTTTTAAGGATATAGAAGGCTGTATTTGACACACAGATTTTAACATCTAGTCTATTAATATAAATCGTGGCCAGATCGGCGATTCCAAGTTTTTACGTCTAGATGCCTACTCATATTCAATTTAGATTAATTGATTTACAGAAAGGTCATAAATATGTATAAATATAAAATCAAAATTCCGACCCGAATGCAGGGATATTAATGTAACCTTTTGTATCCTGTTTTTTTTTGTTATTAGGTATTTTTGTTTTGTATCCTCAATAAAATTGAGGCCCAGAAAACTAAGTACCATTTTCAATACTAGTAGAAGCCAGCATCAAACATCAAGTCAGATTGGACCTCCTACAGAGCCTACTTTAACTTGCAGATAGCATACTCTTCAGCTCAATAGAAGGCTGTGATGACGCAGCATGCGACCAACTTTGTCGGCGACTCGGTTTCAAGGGAGGCGCCTGTCTCGGCGACAAATCCAATTGCCACAGCTCTTCACCAATACCAGGTAATTTTATTAGGGGCTGCATAAGTAGGTATACGTTTCATAGTACATATTTTGTGTAAATTCATAGAATTTTGCACAACATTTATGGAATTATAGTATCCTTAATTTGGCAAATGAATGTTATGATTATTACATGTATTTAGACTTAGGTATTAACTTAGTATATCAATTAAATATTATATCAATTTTCTCCTTTCTCTAATTACTTATAACGGATACAATTTCGGCCCAGAAAAACAGCATTATAGAGGTATTAGTAGTAAAAGCGAGCGATTAACGTCGATAGACGTTTTAGAGGAATGCCTTCTCTTTCAGATAGCATACTCGTCAAATCTATAGAAGATTGTGATAACGCAGCATGTAACATGATGTGTCGGAACATCGGCTTCAATAGAGGCGCCTGTGTGAGCAACATATGCTACTGCTTCTCGAATCTACATTCCGATTTTCCATCAGAAAGTAGGTTGTTGTTGCTGCAATATTCAACTTCATTGCTTTTCTCTTATCTACTTTATTAAACTCGCATATCTAGATCATATATTGTCTTATGTCTCGTGCATGGTGGTCATCAGCCTTTTGCCTTCTGACTGAGCCTTGTCACTTACTCATGGTGAAATTTAGTACCTATGTAAAACCTAATCTATTAATATTATTTCCAGATATAGGATACACCGTGAAGGGGGGTTGTAATTATAGAGCATGCGACCAATTGTGTCGGCGACTGGGCTTCACAGGGGGAGTCTGTGTCGGCGACAAATGCAAGTGCGACAACTTTGCACCACTAAAAGGTTATATACCTAGCAGTTGCCGTAATACTCATTTTAAATAGTTTACCCCTCCATTGCTTGAGTATTGAACAATATGTGGACGGTATTTCAGATACCATGGAACTACTCATAGTTAAGCTTGAGCAAAAGTGCACCAAGTTGTTATGTTGCGTAGTTTATTTACCACCAAATTATAAAGATGACCAATATTTGAATGTATTAAACTGCTTAGAAAATGCTATATGTAAATATTCAGATTTAGATTTATTAGTTGTAGGAGATTTTAATCTTAATTCGTGTAGTGTAGACGTACGTCACCAATTCGAATGTTTCCTCGAATTCTGCCAAATACACCAATACAACAACATTCGCAATAATCAGGACGGGTTGCTAGACTTGGTACTGAGCGGTATGGGCGAGGCGCGAGTGCGCGTGGAGCGCGCCGCCGCGGGGTTAGTGCCGCCCGACGGCTACCACCCGCCGCTCGAGGTGACGCTGCGGCTGCCGCGCGCGCGCGCCGACACGGTCCCCGCACAGCCTGCTAGTAATACCTCCAGATCACAGGTATGGAACTTTCGAAAAGCGGACTTTAGTGCACTATATGCCAGTATAGCTGAAATTGACTGGGGATCTGTATTAAATGCTGGATGTGTTGAAGTGGCGACGGAGGCATTCTATCTTACATTAAATGAATGTATTTCTAAGCATGTTCCTTTTAAAAGAAGCCGACCACCTGCAGTAGGCAAATACATATATCCGACTTGTTATACGCCCGAAATCATACATACTATACAGAATAAATATTTCCACTTTAAAAAACATAAAGAAACAGCCACCGTATTTAATAGAGAAATGTTTAAATATTACAGAGCTCGCGCTAAAGTTTTAATCAATACCCAGTATACAATTTATAAGAAAAACATTGAACGTGACATAACTGACGACCCGACAAAATTCTGGAATTACGTGAAAAGTAAACGCAAAGACTTGGGACAACCTGACGACTATACTTACTTGGACAGAACTGTTACTGGACAAGATGCCGCCAACGCTTTTGCAGACTATTTTAGTTCTGTATTCCATAGCGAGGTACCACGTCTGGACGCCGAAGAAGCGGCACGAGACAGTGCAGCAAAAGGTGGAGGCGTGCGAGACTCGGCGCGGGTGGCAGTGGACGCCGTCAGCGCTGCTGACCTACGGCGCGCTGCCAAGCGGCTCAAGCCGCGCTCTTCCGCTGGGCCAGACGGAATACCTCCTTATTTGGTGAGGGACTGTATATCAGTCCTCGAGTCGCCACTTCTACATATATTTAATCTCTCCCTGCAACGCGCCTTATATCCATCGTGCTGGAAACTGTCTAGAGTCACACCTGTACCTAAAAGCAGCAAAGGAACCGATGTGACAGGGTATCGCCCTATAGCGGTGCTGTCGGTGTTTGGCAAATTATTCGAATCCACAGTGGACCATCTTATTACTCAGCAGATTTCAGTTACATTGGATGATGCTCAGCATGGTTTTCGTCGAGGTAAGTCAACAACAACGAATCACATAGTCTTGGTTGATTATATAGCCGAGGCTATGGATGCTCGAATGCAGGTGGATGCGGCATACTTTGACTTCCGTAAAGCCTTCGATCTTGTAGATAACGATATCCTCCTACGTAAATTTGCAGACATAGGATTTACACCTAGGCTCCTAAACTTCTTTGCCAGTTATCTGCAGGATCGGAAGCAATATGTCAAACTTGCTGGGTTCGAGTCCCAACCGTACTACACTCGTTCGGGTGTAAGTCAGGGCAGCACCCTTGGACCTACTCAGTTTCTAATTATGATTAATGATTTGCCAAACGCCGTCAGCACGGCTAAGTGTCTAATGTTTGCAGATGACATAAAACTATTTAACAGTGTTAGGGACGACGACGACCGACTACATTTACAGAACGACATAAACGCTATTGTTGAATGGAGCGAGAACAATCGACTAGACTTTAACGCTTCGAAGTGTGTATGTATTACTTTCTCTCGCCTCCGCACACCAATCGCTACTGAATACAACCTTCGCGGCATGCCACTTCAGAGGACTGATGAAGTACGAGACTTAGGACTGACTTTAGACACTCAACTCGACTTCAGACAGCATATCGCGAAGACCTGCAAAAAGGTATCTAAAACGCTGGGATTCATAATGAGGATACCATCCCAATTTTCAACCACCAAAGTCGCGATCATGCTATATAATGCATACATCCGCAGCAGGCTTGAATTCGGTGCAGTAGTGTGGGATCCGCATGAAAAGAAATACATCACCATGCTGGAGAGAGTCCAAAAGAAATTCGCCAGGTACGTATACAAGCGGCAATACGGCTACTACCCGTATCTATACCCGTCCCTCTTCGTTTCGGGAATGCTTGGTCTTAACACTCTTGAAACTCGGCGAAAACTACTGCATATAGTGCACTATTACCAACTGCTCAATAATAAGATTGACAGCGCGTCCGTGTTGGAGCAAATGCGCCTGCATGTGCCGCGCGCGACTGGACCGGCAATTGGCGCGGAAGGCGGCGCGGGCGGTGCGGTGGCGGCGCGGCGCCCGCGGCGCCTGTTCGCGGTGCCCGGCGCGCGCACGAGGCGTGGCGCGAATGCTCCCACTGCTCGAGCGCGAACAGCGCTAAACCACATACTGCAGAAGGCCGATGATATAGATATATTTGCGGATGGTATTGGTGTATTTTGCAGGAAGGTTTTACCATTAATATCGTAGTTTCAACTGTGCCATTTTCTTGTTAGTTGTTTTTGTTTAAGTTTTTATATTTTTTATTATCTCCGGTCTTTTTATTTTTATTGTTATTTGTGTTTGCTATATTTTAACTACTTACCACATAAGTGTCTTGGTATTATAAACTGTAAACTTGTGTGTGATTAAATAAATAAATAAATAAATAAATACAGCAAATAAATAAATAAATATCCGACATAAATTAACAATAAGTATTATAATATACCTACTCGTGTGAGTTTTAGTCTATTAAACCTTATCTGTCAACATTTTTCCAGATATAGGATACACCGTGAAGGGTGGTTGTAATTATAGAGCATGCGACCAATTGTGTCGGCGACTGGGCTTCACAGGGGGAGTCTGTGTCGGCGACAAATGCAAGTGCGACAACTTTGCACCACTAAAAGGTTATATACCTAGCTGTTGCCGTAATACACATTTTAAATAGTTTACCCCTCCATTGCTTGAGTATTGAACAATACCCGACATAAATTAACTATAAGTATTATAATATACCTACTCGTGTGACTTTTAGTCTATTAAACCTTATCTGTCAACATTTTTCCAGATATAGGATACACCGTGAAGGGTGGTTGTAATTATAGAGCATGCGACCAATTGTGTCGGCGACTGGGCTTCACAGGGGGAGTCTGTGTCGGCGACAGATGCAAGTGCGACAACTTCGCACCACTAACAGATATAAAGTCAATCGAGACAGGTTAGCATGACCAATTAGTCGTTACACTTCAAAATACTCACATTCATCCCATATTAAAATGAATTGAATTAAGGCGAGAGAGGGCAAGGCATTTATCATACAAACATTGTGCACGTTTTATTCGTCGGTTTTGGCACTCCCGAATATTACTTTTGTTTGGTTGTATGTATTAGATTAGATCTAGAAGAAGAAATTTTCAAAAAACTCAGAAAACTAAAAAAATATAACTACTTTACTATGCCTAACATAAAAATAAGTATACTGACCAAAAATCATAACTGTAGTGCAACCCCAAACGAAGAAAAACTTGCACAAAGTTTGTTTGGAGAGAGCTTGCCCTACCCTTTGCCTTAGGCGGGATTCCTATCCCTTGATACTCGTACGAGCTCTCAGACTTACACCAAGCCGATTTAAACGGCTTAAAGAATACAATAATGGAAATTTGTAATTGTTATTGGAAAAGTTAATCTTTAAAGTTCTTTTATTAACCAGCCAGTACCTGAGAGAAGCTTTTTTTCAACGCCGTAAACGCTGAATCTTAAAATAATAATATCATCAAAATAATACAAAGGTATCATATTATGATAGGTATGGGTTTGGGAAATTACCCTTATTATGAAATAAATAATCGCAAAAATTTGCTGGATTCGTCGACTGGAACGGTCGTTTTATTTTTGAGCTCGGAATATCGATGAATGTAGCAACGTAAAAACTAGTTTGATGTATTCAAAAAGGCACTTAAATAGAAAATACAGTACATAGCATTGGCTTTTTGATAATGCGCCTGTAGAGGCAAGCACTCTCCATACAAACTTTCTGCAAGTTTTTCTTCGCTTGTGTTTGCATTACACTTATGATTTTTGGTCAGTAAGCTTATTTATCTGTTAGCCAGAACCTCAAGATTTTTCAATATTTTTTGAATTTTATTTTTTATTTTTTTGAAATTTTTGTTTTTGTTTTCTTGACATTTTTCGTATATCCAATATTAACAAGCAAAAATTATATGCGGGAGTGCCAAAACCAACGAATAAAACTTGCACAGAGTTTGTATGGAGAAGGCCTTGCCTCTACAGGCGCCTTAAATATCTGTCGTTAAATTTAAATAATCACGAGTGGCGCTAGTGGACTCGCTCGTAATTCGTTCGTACCCTCGCGAAAATAATAAACAATGGCATTGTTTTGTTATGTGCCCTGGGATCCCAGGGGGACTGGTAGACAACAGGTCAATAATACATTATTACTATTATATTTTTTCAGACAAGCTTTCTAATGTCAAAGGAGGTTGCAACTTGCGTGCATGCGACCAACAGTGTCGCCGACTCGGCTTCACTGGTGGCGTTTGTGTCGGCGACAAATGCAAATGCGACATATTACTTGCACTAAAAGGTATTATTGATATTTATTCCTACTCATATTATAAATGGGAAAGTGCGTCTGTCTCTCTGTCTGTTACCGATTTAGATGAAATTTCTATGGAGATAGTTTAAGTCCCGGGGAAGGACATAGGATACTTTTTATCCCGGAAATCATCCCTCATTTCCGGAAGTATATAATAAAAATGCAATAACTAGGTAAGCGCTCGAAATAAAATAATAGCAATTGAATTTAAACGCGATGAACGAGTACACGACAAAGCCGCGGGCAAAAGCTAGTTTTACAATAAATAAAAACACTGAAAATATCGCCTCTAAGCAATATGAAGTTAGCATCCTAGTGCTCGACTCTTTCCCAAAATTTGACACCTTCAACCTTGTTTGATGATGATGTATTTCTGTTGCCGCTATAACAACAAATACAAAGAAATAGAATAAAAAAATATTTAAGGGGCTCTTATACAACACATTTTTTGACCGTTTATATAGATAATGGGACGGAACCCTTCGTGCGCGAGTTCGACTCGCACTTGGCCGGTTTTTGGAACTACTTATCAACAAAATAACTACAGCTTACAATTTAGCACCACTTTTTCCGTAACTGCACACGAGCTTTTTTTTAAATAATACTTTTTGAGAAGTGTACGAAAAACTGGTTTTTAGCCGTAAAAATGCAATGTTCAATGGCGTATAATTTGGTTTCAGTGACTATTCGAGGTAAAGTAAAGGATGATTCACAGTAGACCGTTCCGTGTCCGGGCCGGCCCGTTTTCTAATACAGAACGCGCGACGGCCGTCGATTGTTTGTACTAGAAAACGGGCCGGCCCGGACACGGAACGGTCTAGCGTGAATCATCCTTAAGACGGTATATTGTTAAAGAAGGCCTTTGTTAATACGATGAGACAAAAAAAACTCGGAAAAATGGAGAATTACAGTTTCAATGTCATTCAGATAGGGAAGCTCCTTAAGAGGATAATATGGTCCTTGTAGGTAATCTATTACATACACGTTTTTACATTAAAATATTTGTAGCTAAACTCTTGTTCCTCATTCTTTGCAGATGATTCGATGACAACATTTGAATCGATCGGAGGCTGCACTCGGAGCAGCTGTCATGATGCATGCCACAAATTAGGATTTAAGCAAAGCATATGTATTGGCAAGAAATGCATTTGTTATAGCATAATAAACACTGAAGGTAAATCTGACCTAAATATTAGATACGAATGAAAGATAAATTTTCGGCTATAGTTGAAATTATTTAAAATGGCCGACATTTTATAAAAATTGTCATTGGACTTTGAATCTTCACGCTTGGACAGTAAAGTCGCTTTTTGAACGGCCTAATTTATACATATAAATACAGAATACAATAAATGTAAAATAATTATCATTACGAGTAGAAGTAAACAACATGCAATCTTATCGCGAATGAGCGATCTCTTCGAAATAACCTTTGGATACCAACTTTTAGGAAATTATAAATAGAAATTAAATAAATAATATTTTATTATTTCTCATAAATAAATTTAATTTATTTCTTATAATTTCGTACAAATGGATATTTTGACAGTAGACGAAGTAGGTTGAAACCAGAAAATTTGGAAAATCTATTTTTTTTATAGAGAAACTGATGATGAAACACTTGTTAGCACTGAAACAGCCTTTGAACATGAAATTGATAAATGTTAAAACACTGAACTGAACTGATTTAATGTAAAATTGTTAACTATTCATTTTTCATTGCTTTCATTGAAAATCTCTATTTAACATTTTCAGCCACTTAAAAGTTATCTAAAAGAGATCGCTCTTTAGCGATAAGACCGCCCGTTGTTTACCTCTACTTTTGATCTTCTTTGATATGTTGTGTTGTGCTCCATAATGTATCGACAAAATATGTATATCGGAAGTCGATAAACGAGAAGTCCCTATGACAGCTCAAAAATGCTACGAGAATTCCGATGACTGTTTATGATTTACACATGTGTTAGGCGATTTCCGGACTTGGCGGGGTGGGATCGATATGTGACATTTTCTTCTTTGACGTAAATTTACTGACGGCGCAAAGATTCTCACTTGACGGAACACTGTCAGTATTACTTAGCGCAGTAGTAAGATAGTCATAGTCATAGTCATAGTCATTTATTCGCTTAAAATGTGGTACAGAAGATGTTATACATTTATCACATAGAATCACACATTTCACCAGCAACTGGCATGCAAAATTTTAATAAAACTAAATACAAAATTATATAATGTCAATCAAAGTAAAATAAAATTAAAATTGGATCTCACAAAAGTCAAGTTTTATAATACCTGAAATAATCCATAACAGAGTAAAAAGATTCCTGTATTAAAAATGCTTTTAATCTTGACTTAAATATGTTGAGTGGTAATTCTTTAATGTCATCGTGCAACCTATTATAAATACTAATTGCCATACAATAAGCGTTGTTGCCAAATAATTTAGTTTTTTTAAGCGGAATAGCAAGACGATTTGGGTACCTAGTGTTAAATTTGCATTTATCACTTTTTTTATTAAACAACTCTGGATGAAGTCTTACAAATAGGCAAACTTCATATACATACATACTTGGCGCAGTCAATATTCTTAATTCTCTAAAAAAAGGTTTACAAGATGTCAGAGTATCTAAGTTGCAAATAGCTCGTATGCATTGTTTTTGTGATATTAACACTCGTTTTGCATGGCTCGAATTACCCCAAAGAAGGACACCATATCTCAGAAGAGACCCAACGTAACCGTGGTAGGCTTGTATTGCAGTTTCTTTTGAGCTAACCCTTGCAAGTTTCCATAAAGCATATGCGAACGAGTTTATTTTATTGCATAGCTTATTAATATGTTCGCCCCAAGAACATTCATCGTCCAGCCAAATGCCTAAAAATTTCGTGTTACACGATTCTGTTAATTTATGATTTGCAAAAGTTACAGCCAGAGGGCTTTTATTACTATTTCTATTTACAAATTGTATATATGTAGTCTTGTCAAGATTTACATTTAAATTGTTTCTACGCAACCATGTTATAATATTAGAAATTGTCATATTTATGTCACTATTATATGATTTAGCATCACTGCATGGAATAACTATAGACAAATCGTCGGCAAAAAGTGTACATGCAAAGTTTGTTACAGATGATAAGTCATTGACGTATAACAAAAATAACAGTGGTCCCATAATACTTCCCTGAGGCACGCCGACTCCATTTATTATTGTGGACGACTTATGCGCGACTACAGTATTAGAAGGATCAATTTGGGTTACTTCCACATACTGTGTCCTTCCGAGCAAATAATCCCTAAGCCATTCATTGGCTACTCCTCGTACCCCATACAGCTCGCATTTGGCTAAGAGCGTATCATGACAGACAAAATCAAATGCTCGGCTCATGTCGAAAAATATGGCAGTTACTGGCATGCTCTTATTCATGTAATTAAGAATATTATTTGTCAAGGTGAAGGCAGCTAATGTTGTTGATTTCCCTCTCTGAAACCCGAACTGTTCAGTTTTTATGATTTTAAACCTATTAAGAAATGACGTCAATCGTACATGGAAAGCTTTTTCAAATATTTTTGAAATAACAGGAAGGAGTGAGACAGGCCTGTAGTTTTCCACACATTCCTTGTTACCTTTTTTGTACAATGGTTTGATTAAAGCTTTTTTGAGAGGTGTCGGGAAGGCACCATTTGTGAACGATAAATTCACCAAGTAGCTTAAAACGGCTGCGATTATTTGTCTACATTCTTTAATTACATTTGTTTGTATTTCATCATAACCCGCAGAGTTTGTGGAATTAAGGCTACTGATGATTTTACAAATCTCGTTTTCATCTGTCGGGGTCAGAAATAGACTAGTGTTATTTGCATTTATCAGCGAGAAGTCAGGTTTACACGTATTACTAGCATTCGAATTTGTCAAATTAACATAAAAGTTATTAAATGAATTTGCGATGTCAGTTGGATTTTGAATTATATTATCATTAATGATTACTTTTTGTAAATTGGCATCGACTGAGTTGGTCTTAGCAGTTACATTTTTAATTACGTCCCATGTTGCTTTACTTATGTTTTTAGATTTACTTACATAATTAGCATTCATGATTTTTTGAGCTTGCAGTATACACCGTCTTAAAATCTTTGTGTAATTATTGTATTTGACTTTACTTTGTAGATAACTGACATGGGTTTTAAATTTCGCATAGTAGTTAAACCGAAGACGCCTCTTTGTTATTATGGATTTCTTGATGCCTCTTGTAAACCACATAGATTTAGTTTTAATACCAGTTTTAACCTTAATAACCGGAAAACATAACTTGTAAAAGAGAGTGAATGTCTCATGAAATTGTTTGAAAGCCACCGACGCGTCATCTTCTTCGTATACATCAGACCAGGTTAAACTAGCTAGACAGTACTGAAATTTTTTGATGTTTTCTGGATTATAGTCTCTTTTATAGCGATATAAGTATAAAAGTGGCTTTGGTATATTATCAACAGGAAAAGTCAAACTTTGTGCAGTTTCATGATCAGACAAACCTAATTCAAGAATACTACTTTTAGATTCAGGAATATTCGATAAAATTTGGTCTAGACATGCTTGTTTCCGTGTGGGACCATGTATGTGTAATTTAAAATTATTGTTTGCCGAGATTCTTGTAAGTTCTTTTGAGCTTTCTGTTGTCTTAAGCAAATCTACATTGAAGTCTCCGGCGATCACCACCTTATATTTGGTTTTGTGCTTTAATTTGTTTATGAGGCGTTCTAATTTCTGAAGAAAAAGTGTTACGTTAGCTGTTGGTGTTCTGTAAACACAAATAATGATACATTTTAGTAATGGTATGTCTATCCCACAGCATTCAAACACGTAATCCTCAGAAAATTCATTTAAGAAGGTTATCTCTTGCGTTTGAATTTGGTTTGTACAAAATATACAAACACCACCTCTTTTTTGATGTAACCTAGAATACGATGAGGCCAGACGATATCCATTCACTCGTAAATTCCCTTCATTACCTGCTTTAGCAAAGGCTTCTGTGAAACATAATATATCAAATCTGTTACCACTTTCTGTCAATTCATCAAAGGTTAACTCAAGTAATTCTCTTTTGCTGACAAAACCTGCAATATTTTGGTGAAATATTGTAAAAAAATTACTTTCGGCTACGAAAAAATGTTTTAGCTCTTGTTCTTCCACGTGAAGATGACGTTGGTGTACTAACTGTGCTTACCTTTGCAAAATAGTCAGTAATGGATTTTTGAGTCAGTGTTTTAGTTTTTGCAGTGTCCCGGCCGGTATGTGAGGATTTTTTGAAGCAATAAGGAATAGTACCTTTACACTCCGCATTACCCAATTTACGTGGCTTATATACTCGTTTTGTTGGGTTAACAAATCTTGGCTTTAATTTGTTGTAACTAAGGTATCTATTGAAATAATGTCGCGAATCGATAAAATAATTAATTGTTAAACATAATTTATCCACGAATTTTTTGTCAAAATAATCCAAGTCTGCAAGATCAAGAAACATACAATTGTCAAAACTCTGGCATACTAATTTTACAGTGTCGTTCAGTTTAGTTTCATTAAGATGTAAACTACTTTTTACACTAGTAACTATAATAAAAGCTTTTGGACGCATTTTTATAAAGACACTCAGCTCCGCAAGCAGTGTAATGGGATTACAGTCATTTTCTCCTATAGTTAAGATAATTATATCGTCGTCACTAGTATTTAAAGTCTCTGTAGATTTTAATATTTCTTCACAACGTGCATTGGGCTTGACAGTTGACGTTATATCGTATTGTTCAAACAATGTATTCCGTCTTGACTTTGATAGTGTAGTAGCCAGTCCGCAGTTTTGTTTTCCACCGAGAATGTATATTTTTTTCGATAAATTAGTAGGTTTTACCGGTGCAACTTCATTGTGTTCAACATTTTGGTCCTTTACATCAGTATGCTTTTCTCCGATCTTTGTATTGTCTACTTCCAAGTTTACTTTATTAGCAATTAATGACTCCTGTATAGGTTGCGGTATAGTCGAGGGTGTAACAGTAATATTCAGAACATCATTTGAATGCTGGTTAGTCTCTAAAATCGATTCATCTTGATGCAAGCATTGCGGGGAAAGTAACGGAGTGTCATCATCACTGTCCAAAGTTTCTGGTCGTCTAGTCTTTGTTAGTAACCCTTTTTTTAGGGGCGTTAGTTTACTTAGAGGGCTTTTTTCTGTCAGTAACTTCTTGTAAATTTCAGTTTTCTTTTGTTGTTCAACTATTTTTTTTTGTAATTTGACTATTTGTGTGTTGAGACTATCTATTTCTTCATTTGCACTAGCTAATTGTACGGAAAGAGAGCTGACTTGCGACTTTAGTTCGAAAACCTGCAGGGTTTCAGTCATGGTAATGTTGGGGAGACTGTGTGTGCTAATATCTAGCTCAGTATCCCCTTGGGGCTCGAAGTCCGACTCTAGGTCCGATAGTATTTCCTGTTCCATAGGTTTACTCTTTGGTATAGGCTTTCTCAATGTTACCTTATCATATTCAGGCGTAATATAGTTTGATGACTGAGGATTAACGTCGTTAGCATTGGAGTGCGACACTGACGTACTTGTCATAGCCTGGACATTTTGTTGTTTATTATTTCCTGAACCTTTTTTAACTGTGATATTAGTCTCAGGCTTTTTTTTATGGGTGTCCTTAATATGCGTATATTTTGAAGCAATTTTTATGCATTTTTTACATTTCCATGACTTACGTTCTTCTGCTGTCATGAGATCGTATCTCTTGTCATCTATCGTACATTGAATGTGGAACGAAGAAGTACACGGCGAACAAATTAGAAAATGTTTCTCTTTAATTTCCTTAAAACAAATTTGACAAAGTGTTATTTTTGCCAGCGTTGCCATTTTGCTGCGTAGATCACTCGTAAATTGGAACGTAATACTTGAACGATGTCCGTTTGACGCACTTGACGTTTATAGTTTTGCAAGCCGGCAACACTATTTTATTTTCAAGTTGGTAGCAAGCGCAGTCTGTCAAATGTCAACTGACAGTGCACCCAATCAGCTGTCGTTGTAACGGTTTACTCTTCCAAAATAATTGAAGAAATCCCGTTACTTGTGAACTTTTGAAGTGATCTGCAGTGTTTAACGGTTAAAATGTATTTCTTACCGAAGTGCAAAGATCGCAAATGGTGTTATAATGTGCTCCAAAACTGTGTACTTCCATGGATGAATCCTCTTCTAACCTTTAGTTTCAACTTCAACTATATTGGTACGTGTTTGTTATTATTTACTATTTAAAATGCGAAGAGCTCACTGAGTATAATGTTTACTTGGCCTGTGTTACCAGCCTTCATCATGCGCAGTAGCGGAGCAGATACCGCCTTCGCATCGTCCCGCTACCGCGCATCCCACGCCAGTCAGGAAGCACTCATTTAAATATAGGGGCGCAGTAAAAAATGGTACCAGTACCAGGTCGACTGACAGCTGACATTGACATTTGACAGTTTTCTCATATCGTACCGCCTCCGCACCGACAAGTCAGGAAGTTGCCTTAGCAGTATTTGCCACTCAGTAGCAAAAAATATTATTTCCATCTTGGGCGTAAACTTTACACTTGAGTGCTCAATATTGTTGTATAGTTTAGAATATTTCGCTTCAGTTAAGATAAGTTGGAAGGTAGATATATTGAACTTCACCGTAAACTTATTATCAAGCAATCAATCAATCAATAATAATTTATTTCGGAAATGTCCATATCGTATTATTAACAATGAAACTTAAAAACTATGTTAGTATTACATGTTACTTATCCTTATTATCATTTTGCATTTTTTTTCCAGATAATAGTGAAAAATCGGCATTCTGTATTGATTCGTCATGTGACTACTTCTGTCGTCGGAAAGGCTATTTTTATGGTCGCTGCGTTGGCGACAAGTGTAAATGCAGTATATTCTCAAATGGACTTGAACATGATCTAATGGATGACGATAATGATAATAAAGAGGAACAGGAGAAACTCTTAGAATACCAAGGTCTGTCGCTCAACGGAGTCTAAAATTATCAATATTTTTTTATGATGTGCGACGAATGTTATGCCATGACTAGCTAAGGCGACTTCCTGATTTGTCAGTACGGAGGCGGTACGATATGAGAAAACTGTCAAATGTCAGTGTCAACTGTCAGTCAACTCAGTACTACTTTTTACTGCGCCCCTACATTTAAATGAGTTCTTCCTGACTGGCTCGGGATGCGCGGAAGCGGTACGATGCGATTGCACTTAAGGCAGTATACTGGTCCGCTTCTGCGCATAATATTACTACTGCGCAAATGTAATACTGACAGTATTCTGTCAAGTGGGAATCTTTGCGACGCGAGGTCAGTAAGTTTACGTCAAAGAAGAAAATGACACAATAGGAGCCCCGCCAAGTCAGTAAGTCGCCTAAAAGAATATAATATATTAACATGACTTATTGTCCGAGTGAGCGAAGCGTTCAAGGGTTTCCGTTTACATTTGGACAAAAACGCTTTCATATTGTCCGGTCTTGTCGTGTCTCCGCAGGCATCCATCCGGGTGTTCTCCTCTACAGGTCGCATTTCTGAACACTAGAATAGTGAGATTTTGTGATTAGGTTCGATAAATATTCAGTTTTTTTAAGCGGATCTTTGGGTATTGAAAACGTAAATAATGCTCGCGAAGTCTACGGCTCACAGATTTACTAGTAATGAATGTAGATATTATTGGTCACACAGACTAAACTCCTGATTATTATAATGATATTTATTGTATTCAATTATTTGCTACCGATTGTTGATTTCCCCAATATTATTCTCAGTGTTACATTTGCACTAACAGTTTTGTTATTATTCTGAACGGTGTTCATTAAAATCTGATTGCATGGAAATATTGACTTTCTACGGGATAGCAACTGCTGGCGTATTTAACTCTAATCGATTTGTAATCCTAAGTGCCCTTAGTCTCAATTCGACCAAATAAGAAAAGAATGTCTTCCAGCGTCAGGTCATACTATTTTGGTAATGACGCATACAATGTTTAGTATATAAAATACTTATATAATATTCATCAATTTTATTTTTATTTCAGTTGTGTAGTTGCAAGCGACGGCATAAGAGCAGCAAAATGTGACACACACTCAAAATTTCAAAGGCTCCTGAAAGTTATGAACGTAAAGTTATTTTGATATTCATTATTATTCAAAGCTTGTTGTAAGAATTGTCGATAAGTATTTTTAATAAAACAAAATAAGCTTTTCAATAGTTTTTACTTTTACTTACACCATATATACACGCATCGTGCGAAAGTACACTTGCTAAAGCTAATATCTTCATATTGATCCACTTTCCCTATCCTATTTGCAATCCGCGCAGCAATTCTTTTATTCTCATAATCAAACACGAAACCATTTTGTTATTTGTTTTAATTTTTATTTGAGTCATTTTATGTTTAGACAAATTAATAAAGTTTTGAAACTTGTAGTGTTTCAAGATAGCTTTATGGTTTCAAAACTTTATTATTAATTTGTTTGCTTTCTCCATACAAGGCGACTCAACTATTAACAATTTATATTTACTCTTCAGTGATGGCTATTATTTTCTTAACCGGATCTTAAGGGATCTCGGTAACTAACAACTGCAGTAGGCGCAACAACCCACTACTCCTCATGGTCCTTGTAGAAAGGTTCTTCAAAGTATTTACTTTTTAAATGTAACTTCATTTTCAGCTGTTAATCTAAACTTGTTTTCTAATTGTGTGAAGGAAAATCCTTATTTTCTTTCCTCGCAGCGCGGAGTTTCGCAAGATAAACACAATGTCGCGAGCTTGAAGCTACATCTCAAGGGAATTGATACCGCCATCTTGTTCACGAGTACAGGGATACACGACTTGTTCAAACTTGGAGCGTGTTAAGTACGATTTCCACCAACAGGGGCGAGCCGGAGTGCATTCTAGTGGATGCCAAGGAATTTGGACTCTTTAAACTGTAGTTACATTTCATATTTGAAAGGACTTCCCACCGACCGTGTCATGCATGATTCCATTACATTATGAAACGTTACTACTTAGGATACAGTTCAAATTGCGCTGTACTTAGTAGAATACTGCTACGGCTCGTTGCGGGCGATGACAATCGTACCTACATTAAAGTCGATTCATCATTACGTGTCCTATCATGTAAACAAACTCTTCTTCAAGACATCATTATCACCCTTTCCTCTAGGATTACACTATAATCATCACTTAAAATGTTGTTGTATACTTACTTAAAGAAGCTCAAGTTTTGTACCGAATCCTAGAGAAAAGTGTGATAACGATTAACACCTTCAAAAATAGTTTGTTTACATGATGGGACACGTAAGAATGATTAGACTGTAGATGAATAAAGGTGTCTTTAAAATAATGAAGTTCCATAGCATTCCAATTTTATTTCAGTAAGTTTGCATTGAAATGCAGTGAAGCAGCTATAATGGTACATTAATAAAGTAAGCTAAAAAGCTAATATAAATTAAGCTTACTAACACAAACGGACCCCTGTTGTCTGTCAATAAATGATTAATAATAATATTGATTCAACACAAAATTTTAAGTTTCTAGGAAAACTCAAATAATTTATTTACAACACAAATATAGAGAATAAAAACAATACAACAAATTAGATAAGTACTCAATACTAAAGTTTCGTTTTATATGTACCTGGCTCAAACGACCCAAAAACACTGGCGGCGTTCCCGCGCTGGACACAAAATTGTAACAAGTAAGACAGGTTTACCCATTTAGGCCACAGGACACCTACGTGTAAGCTTATATCACAATAACTGGATTCTGTAATTAAGCTGATATATATACCTAATCACTATATTTTCCGTTAAACATTTTTACACCTTATGACAGTAAGTGACAAAAGATATTTCTTTAAAAGTACGTGTAATCAATAAAAGATTGCCAACGTGCTTGTCACTTGTTAATTAGAAGTGGATACAGTTTAGCGATGTTAATATCGCCCTACTTTTATATTTTTTTATTTTATCAAATCCAAGTGGTTTTATTATAATCATCTGCATCCATTTAGTATTATCAAAGGCGCGACACGGGTCTATCGGTGTGAACCGAGTGTCGGTGACCTTGGAACCCTACGATTCTAAGCAATTTAGCTAATTTTCCCGTCCGAGGAGTGTTTTCCATACACCGCGCCACCCTCGCGCGCCCCCGCTCGCGTCTGGACGCGCACACATAGCCGCGAGACGTTTCAGCACACATGCTTCGGTGTCGCTTATCATTACGTTAGTACCTATATAATCTGCAGATATGTATCTAAAAAATACTGCAAGTATGAACAATTAGATCAAGTTTTTGATGTAACATAGTTGTGTGAAATTTTATAAGATTAACTAAGTTGTTTTTGAGTTATTAATGTAAGTATGCTTATAGCAAAATACATAATGCTAAACCCTTTCCAGGGTCCTCGTACACAAGGTTGCAAATAAAGATTACTATTACTATTACTATCTTCTTTGGTATTATTTTCAACTTGGTTTAACCCAATCTCAATCCCTCAGAAAAGGATTAAACTAACTTCTATTTTTCCTTCAGGTCGTCTAATATCTTTACTAAAAATATTATTACAAACTTGTATGATTTATGTTACAACAGAGACCCGAAATCTTGTTTTAATAAAACAATTTATCACTCCAAGAATGCTAATGATATCGTCAGGACCCTTGAATATTGTATGCGTGTCATAGAATAACAAAACAAGAGGATCGCCAGTCTATACGACGAAGGTGTTCTATGTACATATATGTATATATTGACTCGCAGTATAAGGCGGTTTACTGACTTGACGGGGCGGGATCGATATGTGTCATTTTCTTCTTTGACGTAAAGTTACTGACGTCGCAAAGATTCCCACTTGACAGAATACTGTCAGTATTACATTTGCGCAGTAGTAATATTATGCGCAGAAACGGACCAGTACTGCCTTCGCATCGTCCCGCTTCCGCGCATCCCGCGCCAGTCAGGAAGCACTCATTTAAATGTAGGGGCACAGTAAAAAGTAGTAGTACTGAGTTGACTGACAGTTGACACTGACATTTGACAGTTTTCTCATATCGCACCGCCTCCACACCGACAAGTCAGGAATTCGCCATAGTCTGCTTTTTCAGGAGTTTAAATAAAAGTGTACAATAGGTACTTAACATTTATTGGCACAATTTGTAAGAATGCTAATAAATCTTGTAACTTTTCACGGGTTGTACGGATACGCTCTGCCCGTATTGACCCGGTAAATTCCAGTTCTGGAAAAGAAAGTTATAATTCACAATTCGAACAATAGGTAACAATTACCTGTGTGGAGGATTATAGTAGCACTACGCAACTCTTTGTAAATAAAAGATGTCTGTGTGTCTATTAATGCAATGGATAGTCAATATCGCCATCAAATAAACATATTTGAAGTCTTCAGAGTGATCATGTATGTAACGCCTCCACAATTAGAAACATATATACACTAAAGGCCATAATACACACGTGCGAAACTCGCATTCGATTTTAATTCCATTGCGCGGTTTTATAGAGCGATTTACCTCGTTATAAATGCGTGACCCGCAGTGGAATGAAATTGGCATGCGAGTGTCGCGTGTAAATAATAAACTAAAGTCGTGTTCAGATCAAACAAAAAGATAGGGTCCGGTAAAACAAGACAGCAACTCACCCAATTTTAACAAGGCTGTTGGTGCCCAAGGACACTGCTGGAGCGCCAGTGCACCGTCCCCTCGTCATATCTGTGAGAGTCTCACATTTGAGACCCATCAAATGACCGCCCATGTCCAAAGTCGCCGCAAACAACTGCCACGCCCGATCATGATTGCACTGGTTGTTAGAGCACCCAGGTTGACTCGTTCCAGTATTGGCAAAAATGTCCACGGTGCCAATGGTATCTCCAATGCCAAAAGCCCTGTTGCCAGTGAAGTCGGTGTGGATGACCTCGACGTAATTAGCGTCATTGGCTCGGAGGCGGCGGGAGAAAGAATCCCAGTTTTGGCGGGCGGGAGACAGACCTATGTCAAGCGAACAATTAAATCATTTGGCTTTTTAAATGGATTTTTAGTGGAATGTGAGTCTGATGATAGTGTTTAAACGTGATTAGCAAGTATATTTATAGCCAATTTGATTTCTGGGACACTTATATATAATAAAATCTCTATCTTATTGATTTTCACTGTGACAAGGTATGAAGTGGCCCGGAAATCAAATTAGTTGACTGTACGGGCTTCCTTTGTGTTAACGCTTTTTGCCTTTGACACACTTATTTCGGCGACACGGTGTTAAGGAGCCGGGAGTTGAAATTCCGATACCTAACAAAGCAGTTCCTTTCACACACATTGATATAGATTTCACAGAATATTTTTTGGAATAAACATGTATAAACGAGAATAATTTGAGAAATTAGTTCAAATTCTCGCATCAATTTTTTCAATTTAAAGAAAAGGGGGCATTTCGCGCAAATGGAAAGCCAATTTATGAATGTTTCTTACATAACATAAGTTTCTTAAAATATCACGCCGTTAGCCTGCGAATGTCAAAATAAGTTTTGTATGGAAAGCGTCCCACCTTAAACATGCATAGTTTTAAAGATAATTCAATCATAAAAGCAAATCAGTATTTTTAGATGAGCATTCGGTATTTTTTGTTAAACGATTTTTGAAAGCGACGCCCGAATTCACAATTAATGTGTGTTTTAAACGTTTAGTAAAACATAGTTTTAACAGGACTCACGGAAGTTTAAATTCAAGCGATATACAATTTCATTCCTTACCAGTTACTTTCTGTACCCGCGCTCGCGAATCTCTACTAACAATACCAGCAATGTGCGCTCCGATATCAAATCCAACGATATGAGCCAAACTCCTGTTTATTTTCCCCGATGCCTCCAGATTGACAATCAGGCTAATAATATCGTCGGCAACGAATGGCGCGGCGTTGACGGCCGATGCATAATCCATCGAAGCAGTCACTGCCCAGTCCACCACAATCACAATTATCTCGCGGTCGCTTAAAATAAAGGCTGAAAACACCATAAAAACATGTGAGATACTCTGCGGCGACTAGTCTCCGAAACTAGTTGTGTGTGCGTATCGTAATAAGAGACGGGTTTTACAAAACTTACATGTTCGCAAAGTCTGTCCAAACTCGCTGAAGGCGGAACCCCCTCGTCCATGTATCACAAAAGCTACAGTTTGGGTTCCGTCCATGAAGTCTAATGCTTCCACTGCTGCTTCTGTATTAGCTAAATCTAGGTATTCCGTTCCATTGACGACAAGCTCCCTGGTAGAATTATTTTCCAAAATTAGGTAAACAAAAATAAATGAAAAAGTGTCATGCATTGATTTAGTATCATACACTGGGAACACCTTTTAAAAATTAAGCGCGTTAAAAAATCTATGCTATCCTTCCCGTATAAAACTACACTTAGGGTTACAGTTACAGTTTAGGCGACTTCCTGACTTGGCGGGGCGGGATCGATATGTGACATTTTCTTCTTTGACGTAAGCTTACTGACGTCGCAAAGATTCTCACATGACATAATATACTGTCAGTATAACGTTTGCGCAGTAGTAATATCATGCGCAGAAGCCGAGCAGTACCGCCTTCACATCGTCCCGCTACCGCGCATCCCGCGCCAGTCAGGAAGCACTCATTTAAATGTAGGGGCGCAGTAAAAAATGGTACTGAGTCGACTGACAGCTGACACTGACATTTGACACTTTTCTCATATCGTACTGCCTCCGCACCGACAAATCAGGAAGTCGCCTTAGTTAACATTAAAATGTTCATTACAATTTATATGACAAAAAAATACCAAAAAAAAAATGATATGAAAGAATGACACCATATATTACTCAATACCGGGTTAGTAGAAATTTAGAAATAAAGGAAAAAGTTGAAAAATTTAGGCACCGAGCAGCAGGTAGGGAGAAGAGACTCGCTGCCTAAATTTTTCAACTTTTTCCCGTATTTCTAGTTTTGCGTTAGCAGCGTTTAATTACTGCTTAATACGTAATTAACCGGGTTAGTACTTCACCTGTATTGTAGCTGATAATTAGATTGGTAAAGATGAGACTAATTAAAGGTGGTTTACCAAGAAGAAAGGTAGTATCTATTGAGAGTTCCCAGAAAACGTGGTTCTACTCTTTGATCGGCGGTTTGTACTTCACTCTGACAGCTTTTCACTGAAAAAAGTAATAAATACAACACAATACAGTAAGGTAAACGCCCCGATGCTTGGAACTTTATCACTTAATATTCATATGTATTTATTGTGAGTCACAATTTGTGACATAAGATTGAAAGTGTTATCTATTGGGTCAGTGTCAAGTACTAAGACTTCCCTTACAACACAAAATACTTTATATTTCCCACCTCCTACAAATGCAATATTTACAAAGAAAACAAAAACAACAACTAGTTAAAGGTAGATTAACAACAAATAAAGGTAGAAAAAATTGTTAAAGGCTTCCTGCTTCGCTGGACTCTTCTCAGCTAGGCTAGGTTTAGTGAACCAGCAACAGAATCCTAGTTTTTGAAACTGCTCAACAAATCTCATTAGAGCGCAAACTCTTAGAGTATTCCAATGTTCAAACCGACCGTGTGGTCGTGTCGGAGGTTTCCCCTGGATTTTCCCCAGGCCACTTTCCAACCGCGCACTCCTACCGCTTTATTGGTCCCCGGCCTATAAAGCCACAGTCAGGTTAAAAAAAAATACTGCGACAGTTGGGATGCGTCAAAGTAGTGAGACTAGGTATAATCAAAGTACTAAAAAAATCATCGACTTTGTATGTTGACTTTACAGGATATAAAAGTCCAAAATGGGGAGTCGTTTATTAAGGCGATATATCGATTGAAAGAGACACCCTTTGTTTTTCGCTCGTGTCTTTTAATAATGCGTGGCTTTAGTATGCTGAGGAAAAAAAGAAAATATAGACTCGACTTTGGATTTATTTTCTATTGAGAAAATTTTAAGCAATCATATTTCGCTATTGTCAGTTTCCCTACTGTTTGCTAGTCTGGGCAAGACAGCGTTTCAAAGTCTCCAAATTTCTCAGTGTAGCGCCTTAAAATACAGTAGATTATTAGAAAAAACTAACTTACGTGTCACAGCGAGCAGCACAATTATAAACATATCACTGAACATTTTGAACTTCAATAGTTTGTCGAACTAGTAATGTTTTTCTAATTGAATGCTTTTATACAAAATAGAAATAAGATAATCTAAAATAATCGCTAATCAGAATTCCTTTCAATGAAGACTCATCGTTGATAAAACTTGATTGTATCACTAAAATAATGGGAGAGCGGTAAACATCAATCGGAATCTCGCTTTAGTAATTTCGTGGAGCAAATAACCACTTATGTTATATATATGTACTTGATTATCGATTGTATATTTACGATATTGAGATTTTAATGTATCCTGATAATAAATAATCGTAAATAAATTTCTAGAAAGTGAAATGATTTCATAATCATTAAAACGTACTTATGAACGCCAGTAAATTAAATTGGGTTGTACGTAGTACGTGGGGGATGGTTTTATATTGGCTTATATTAGAAAAAAAATCTCATCGTATTATGTCAAATTAAGTGACGTTGAGCCGCAAATAATCTGCGTAATTTTCGTACGAGCCTTATTTTAGGTTAGGTTAGGTACAATAAATATCTTATCGGGACGGCGTCGGCACTCAGTCGGCTGCTACCCAATGTGGACGGGCCAAACGCGAGCTGCCGAAGACTGTACGCAGGAGTGGAGATGGCTCTGTACGGGGCACCCATTTGGGCCGGTTCCCTGAACGCCAAGAACCAGGCCCAACTGCGAAGGCCGCAGAGGGTCATGGCGGTCAGGATGGCGAGGGCATACCGCACCGTCTCCTATGAGGCGGCCTGCGTGTTGGCGGGGACTCCGCCCTGGGACCTCGACGCTTCGGTTCTGGCCGATGTATATTGGCGTGTCACCGAGGCGCGGGCCAGGGGGATCCAACCACTTCTGGAGGAGATCAGGCGGTGGAGGCTCGACTCCCGCCGTGTCCTCATCCAGAAGTGGAAGGAAAGGCTGGAGGTGCCGAGTGCCGGCCACTGGACTATATCGGAGCGATCCGGCCCGTCCTGGAGAGATGGGTCGGAAGAAAAGGGGGGTTCCTCTCCTTCCACCTTGTGCAGATCCTATCGGGGCATGGCTGCTTCGGGAGATATCTGTGTAGGGTGGCGGGAATGGAACCGACGACGGAATGCCACGCGTGCGGCGATGCCGAAGATACGGCTCAACACACGCTGGCGGTGTGCCCAACTTGGGCGGAGCAGCGGGCTGCACTCGTGGCTGTAGTGGGGCACGACCTTTCTCTGCCTGCCGTGGTAGAAGCCATGGTTGGCAGCGACAGGTCGTGGAAGGCGGTGGCCTCCTTCTGTGAGGACGTGGTGGCGCAGAAGGAGGCGGCGGAGCGTGGAAGGGAGGAAGATCCGACCTCCCTACCAATGCGCCGCAAACGCGTGGGGCGACGGCGGTTAGCCTACGACCGCCGAATTCCCCCTTAAGGGTACCTGTGGGCGGCCGACACGGGGACGTCTGTCGCCTACATAAAGGTTTCCCGAGTGGCGGGCCTACCGTTTCCCGGCACGCCCCTTTGAGAGGTAGCGGGGGGACTAGGTTTCCCCAGAGACGAGTCCGGAGTTCGGACGGCCGCTGGCGAGGTTATGGTGGAGTGCAGGTACGTTCCCATGACCTCGCCTTATAGCACGGAGGCGGCAAATAGAGGGGTTTTTAGTGGGTATACCATAGGCCTCATTAGCCGACATGGGAGTCCCACATAACCACCAGGGTCCGTCCCCGCACCTTGGTGGTATGCGTAACGCATTTTCCCCTCTTAAAAAAAAAAGGTACAATAAATATGCCTAGCGAGCAAATGTAACGGGAACGCTGCGCGATGGGCACCGTACCAAGATAGATACCTAAGTATTTAATTTTTTTGAAATATGGATTTTAAATAAATAAAAGACGATAAAAAGGACGCAGTTTGAGCAAAGAAAAAAGGGTATTAAACTAAGGTAAAAATAAATTATTTTTTCCTTGACTAATAAAAGATCTAACGAAAATACTCGGAAAACATCAATTATTGATTTATTTTAGCTAATTGAAAGATTTTATAAGCATAAAGATTTAAAAAGGACGCTGATTTGAACATACCAATTCACACTGACTTAGTGACGTCACTAAGACAGTATTTCCCTACAAACTTCATATTAACAAATCGTATTTGACATATTTAATAAAAAGTTGCTGATTTGACTATGAGTAAAATACCGTATTGTGACTTCATTAATTATCATACGGATTTTGCTTGTCGCCGCGTTGGTGAACACACGTCTCGGCGTAACGACGAGCTGAATCCACTACCGAACAAAACCAGTTGCCTTCTGTCATGGCGTCGTTACCGAACAACGTCTTTGAACAAGTAGGTATTGATTGGCGAAATCATCATAAATTTGATGGAAAGTCATTTATAAAGAAGAAGAAAAATCATCATACTTTCCAACAAATTAAAAAATGAGATCTTAATAAACTACAACTTGTTTCTTTACTAAAGTCAGTGTCAACTCAGATTTGGTGCAAAAAGCTGTCGCAAATATTGTTTTGTTGATTTGTTGTCCGTTTCATAATATAAACTAAGATTCAAAGGTAATACATATTTTCATTCCACTCACTCAGGATTTCAGCCCACGCTCTCCCATCTTTTTCAATTATCGTTATACGGATGCGAAACATGGACGCTAACACAAAGAGACGAAGAATACTTGAAGGCTTTCAAGATGTGGTGTTGGCGAAAGACGGAAGGGATAAATGGACAGAACGAGTAACCAACGAAGCCACCCTGATAGAGTAGCGGAAAAGAGAAGCTTAATGAGCACAATTAAAACCAGAAGAGAAAAAATGATCGAGCTGACGTTTCGTATATGACTGAATTTGATTTTTCAGTGATACTAGAATTTTGTTGGTTTTGTATGATGATGCTTCAAATTTAAATTTTTTCATTAAATATTATTAAATATTTAATACTGGCAACACAGGGTCCTTGAACAGAAAAGTTCCACTTTGATCCCTCCTAGCAGGGAAGAAAAAGCCCTTATCCGAATAGGTGATGTGAAAAGTTATATAAATCAGATAAAGGAGGATGTGGATGTCGTGTCGTATCAGGAAAGATGGAGAGAACTGCATCAAGCTGCACCGACAAGGAGCCCGTCTCTTAAGAAAATGAATGATGATGATGAATGAAATGTCTTACTTAAAAAAAATCTAATTTTTAAATTTATTTTCGGCGCGCAAAAGACGTCCTTTTGCGTGGTTGTTGCATGGGTTTCAACTTTAACGCGGTTTAGGCGACTTCTTGATTTAGCGGGGCGGGATCGATATGTGGTATTTTGTTATTTGCCGCGTGCTTACTTATGTCGTATAGATTTCTTCACTTGACGGAATACTGTCGGTATTGACACGACTGACAGTTTACATTAATAGCTGACAGCTATTTAATATCATATCGTACCGCCTCCGCACCGGCCACTCCGGCAAGTCTGTAAGTCGCCTTAATTGCAGGCGCACAATAAAGATGCGGTAGGTACTGCCTTCTCTGAGTGTTGCAACTGACAGCCTGGCAGCTTTCTTATATCGCACTGTAGGCTGGTTATATCGTACATATTAAAACGCTGAAATTGCAATAATTGCGGTAAACTTGCATTTTTGGTATGTTGTTTAGGTCCACCTAGATAGTATTTACCCAGATTTGCAGCAGTTTAAAATGAACGCGCGCTGAGTTATTCCTGAAAAACCAAAAAGGGGAGAATTTTCGACCAAAATATCAATAATGAGGTATAACTTTATCTCCCATTAATTTCCCCGTAGATACCTAGGTGGACTAGGTGGACCTACTATCTAGGTGGACCCAAACAACATACCAAAAATGCAAGTTTACCGGAATTGTTGCAATTTCGAATGTAACATATGACAGGCATACTGCCTCCTTACCGACGAATCAGGATGTCACTTTAAGGCACTTACACGGTGCAAAAACTTGCATGCGATTTTCATCGCGGGGTTGATCGTCCTTTGTTACCTCAGTAGTCCGCCAGTCCGCAATGTAATAAAAGTGTTTGCAAGTTCTTGCACAATGTAAATCGGCCTTTAGTCTTTTACGGTTCATAGAAAGGCAAGAAAAAGGAGGGAAATAAAGGTGAATATTCAATAAATTACTTCAAAACCCAATAGTTTAATTATTTATTTTTATTTCTTTGAAATTTTTAGTACATATGCATGTTTAGTAGACATGGTACCAATGGATACTTTTCAAGCATTAGAAGGGATAAATTCTGCCAGTGTTGACCCGGTATAAACCCGTCCTAGAAAGAAGAGAGAAATTGTTTAGTGCAATTACGGTAGATACTCGTATCTATAAATACATAGACGTATAGGTTTCAGACCTTGTCTGGATAATAAGGTTCAATATTGTACATCAATACACAGAATTCTGATAATTGAATTTGTTATCTACTTTACTAACTACTACTACTTGTAAAATGAGCCTTAACAATAAAAATATATTTATGTCACACCTGGCCATAAAGTGGCCATTATCACACGCTCCGCGTGCGAAAAAACCTACTTCCTGGCCAGGGGGTGACATAAAATATTTTATGTCACACCTGGCCATAAAGCGGCCATTATCGCACGCTCCGCGCGCGGAAAATCCCACTTCCTGGCCAGGGGGTGACATAAAATTTTGTACTTAACACGGGCGGTAATAAAGAAAGCCTCAGATCGCATATTTATCGCCCTTGCCTTCGGCTCGGGCGTCAAATACCTGCGATCTAAGACATTCTTTGTTTTACCGCCCTTGTTAAGTAATGTACTAGTACTTACCACGGGCGATAATAAAGATAGCCTCAGATCGCATATTGCTTGCTTGCCTTCGGCCCGGGCGTAAAATACCTGCGATCTGAGTCATTCTTTGTTTTATCGCCCTTGGTAAGTAATGTACTATTATGGACAATCTTACACAAATAGGCCTAGTCCCGAACTAAGCAAAGCTTGTACTTTGGGTGCTAAACGACGGTATATATACCTACTTATATTGATAAATAGATAGGTACTTAAATATACTGAAAACGGGAAACCCTTACTTGCCAGAATTTCAGTTGCCCGAATTTTGACTGCCATACTATTCAACTGCCATAATATTGTTTCTTATAATTTCGTATGCCATACTCATTATTTACCATATTAATCAAATGCCAGAATCTTTATTTCCCATAATATCAATGCCAATAATATCTTTTTCCATAATCATTGTAATCCATAATTATCACATGCTATACTTTTATTTGCCATCCATCTCTACTGTTCGAATCGAATAGCTGAGAATGAAAATATAAAAGAGCAGAAAAACTTGTTTGAAAAGCTACTTTACTACTTAATCCGACTCGGATCACGGATAGGTTAGAAGAGGATAGCGGGAGCTTTGCTCCCGCTATCCTCTTCGAGGTTATTTTTTTATAAAAGAGCAGAAAAACTTGTTTGAAAAGCTACTTTACTACTTAATCCGACTCCGATCACGGATAGGTTAGAAGAGGATAGCGGGAGCTTTGCTCCCGCTATCCTCTTCGAGGTTATTTTTTTATAAAAGAGCAGAATAACTTGTTTGAAAAGCTACTTTACTACTTAATCTGTAACTGTTTCGGATAAACTATATTTAGTATGGCGTATAAATATTCTATCAAATAATATTATTGCACTGAATAATATGGATAACAATACGTATGGCATTCGTATCATTCTATCATGTAATATTCGGGAATACAAGAGTATGTCAAACGATTTTTCTAGCAAACAAACCATTCGGGCATATGAAAATCGGGCAAATGTTTATCGAGCAATTGAAATTATTCCATATGAATTTCGGGCAAACAATAGACACCCACTGAAAACATCCAAGGGGAAACCCTTACTTGCCAGAATTTCAGTTGCCCGAATTTTGACTGCCATACTATTCAACTGCCATAATATTGTTTCTTATAATTTCGTATGCCATACTCATTATTTACCATATTAATCAAATGCCAGAATCTTTATTTTCCATAATATCAATGCCAATAATATCTTTTTCCATAATCATTGTAATCCATAATTATCACATGCTATACTTTTATTTGCCATCCATCTCTACTGTTCGAATCGAATAGCTGAAAATATAAAACAATACAAGAGTATGTCAAACGATTTTTCTAGTAAATAAACCATTCGGGCATATGAAAATCGGGCAAATGTTTATCGAGCAATTGAAATTATTCCATATGAATTTCGGGCAAACAATAGACACCCACATCCAAGCCCTATAACAAATATTTGTGCTCATCAAGCAAATAAAATGCCCTGACCGGGATTTTGCTTTTATCACAGTAGGAAAGCTAGTACCTATATTTTATTCTGTAAATTATTCTCTTCACCTGTAACGTAAAAGTTTTAGCAATACACTCACGAGCAAAAATAATGCATCAGTACCTACACTTGGTATTGAACTTCCACAGAAAGTGTGTCCGTTATTTTTGCTCTTGAGTGTATTTAAAAAAACCATTAAGCGGGCATAAAATTGATCGGAACCATTTCGCGCCCATTTTGGATCCGTAACTTTTATTTATTTGCGGAAATTCATAATTTTCATATTACCCATGTCAAATGCATGAATGCTTTGAAGTTAATTTGATCTAAACTTACAAAACGATAACATTCAACTTACTGTAATTTTGTTAGTTCCGATGTACCAACGAACACAGCAGGAGTGCCTATGCAGCGATTATTGTTAACTTGTGTGATGGAATCACAACGCAGAGCCAGTAAATGACCACCGGTGTCCACGGTAGCTGCGAACAACTCGTACGCTCTCTTGTGATGGCATGCGTTATCACTGTTCGCACAGCCAGGCTGCCTAGTCCCTCCATTGGCATAGATATTCAATGCTGAATCACCAATGGGTTCAGTAAGTCCGAAAGCCCTGTTACCAACTGCGTCCGTATGGATCACTTCGACATAATCCGCGTCAGTTCCTCTAAGCCGCTGTGAGGAGGCGCCCCAATTCGTACCCGCGGGGCTTAAAGCTGAAATGTAAAAACACTCTTAGTATGATTGCCGAAGGCAACAGCTTATTGATATAGTCACACTATGTGCGCATTGCTTGTCGAATATCTTAATATATACACAAAAAATACCGATTCAGCGTCGGTTCTGCATCAATGTTCATGAGTAACTGTTTTGGTCGACATTAAGTAATAAACAAGTGGGTCAGGCGACTGTCAATATGAAAAGTTACAATTATGCGTAACCACATTTTGAGAACGGAATATTCTACTCCATCTTGACAGAAAACCACGGTGAATTTCATTTGTTTTTTTTCACTCCGATCTCCGTGTCTACCTGTCAAGCGCGGTTTAGACTAACAAGAACTTGAGAGCAATTATTTTCAGTGAATTTTCATTACATTGCAGGGTTTGGTCGTATTCATCATTCATCGAATTCATCGGTAGCCCAAGTTCTTACCGATGTAAATCGGCCTTAGCATCCTGCAAGTCAGATATCGATGGAAAACTGTGCAGCTCACGGAGCTCAATCGAGTTTGAATCTTTAAAGACAAAGTTGAGAATGTAATTATTACGATATATTTGAGCCACATTTGAGCTGCCCTGATAATGGAGATGGAAGGTGGCCATAGGTACTCTTAAATTAAACATGATAAATATCGTATATTTGCGCGTTAGAATCATCTTGAACTCGTACTTTTGAAGACGATTCTCAAAAAAATCATAATAACACAAGAAAACTAAAGGTATTTATTGGAAGTCTCAGCCATACCTGTGATTTTCTTAGCACGAGAAGCAGTATTCCGACTCGCGATTCCCACAATATGGACTCCCAGGTCGAAGCCTATGAGGTGAAGCCGACTGGAATCTAGGCCCGCAGTGGCCAACAATTCTATGAATTCTCTCAAATCGTCGGCAATGAAAGGCACTAATGCCACAAGTTGATCGTAGGATGAAACTGAGAGGTATGACCAATCAACTAGGATGATGACCAAATTTTCTTTGTCCGCTGCAGCCAATGCTGCAAAAAAGGGTTTTGTAAGATTCTTTACATCGATAAAAGGCATTATTTATATACATACCTATGATAAACCATTGCATTATAGTAGTTTATATAACTGCCACATAATGAGAGGCATTAAAACACGAGTGTGTTTTATGAAACGAGCCGAAGGTGAGTTTCATAATAAGATCCCACGAGTGTTTTAATGCCTAATTATATACAGTTGCAATCATTACATACTTTATCTATAATTACACACATATTATAAATCCTCTAATATGGGCCCAGAAGCCGAATGAAAATGACCAGCATTGCTACCTGTTCATACGGGTAACATATTTATAAATGCTAAGCTAATATTCATATTATATTAAGATATAAATTAAAACAAAGATAAAACATATTTATTTATTATGATAATGGTAAATAAATAAAATAATAGACAACCATTTTTGCACAATAACCAAAATGGCGAACATGCCAAAATACTGGCTGGCTGATATACAGAAAAAAAAATACCGAGCTGACGTTTCGTATCGACTGAATTTAAATTTTGAAAAACGGCCTGCACTTTTTTAATAACATAATCCATGGTGACCCAATCGGTCCACGTCTGTGCCATAAGAGCATACGTGTGCGGAACATACCGCGACCCCGAGTCGTACCCCAGTCGCCAGTCTAAGGGAGGTCGAATCCAGGAAAGTTCCGGCATTTGGCGAGGGATGGGCATGTAGCCAGTAACCTGCCTCCGGGGTTCAAGGTAATGTGTACATTTGTATACTTACAAAACTTGAGAGTGCTTGCAAAGTCATCGTGAACACTACTTGCTCGGCCGTGCACAACAATGGCCACATTTTCAGTACCATCCAGACCAAGGAGGGCAACACCAGGGGCGGACTTCTCTACTACTTCCATATTTACTCCAGTTTCTAGATGTTCCCTGGTTAGTAATAAAAAATAAAAATTAATTAGGTATCAAAACCTTCTTTAGAATAGTCGGTCTAATTTCCCTTTCTTATTATTTTTTTACCAGTGATTGCAAGTACTGACCTACACCTTGTAGGGTAAACCTTGGCATTTCTGTGCTATGCAGTTATTTATTGATTCGTGTTATCGTTTTATAGCGGAGAAACATTAAACAAAACAACAAAAGAGAATCCTACGTCATATCATATTAGGTATAATGAATGCAAGCAGCGCATATTGAAAAAAATACAAGCAACAAAAATACCAGGTAATCCAGCTATAAGACGATAACAAAAGAAATTATCACCAAATAACTGCATATCACCCAAGGTTTACCCTATCGTTTGAAAACAAGGACATGAAAAGTTTAAACTTGGAGTCTTATCTTCCGTTGTTTTATAAAAGTACGTATAGTGTTAATAGTTTGATAAAAATCCGAGTGTCGTCTAGAACTTTGACTCTTTTTCAAGTAAAGGTACCTATATGCACTTACCATGACGTTTGATAGTATCTCGGCAAGTTTCCAAGACGAGGATTTCTGGATTCCACCGATTTTTCGGCCACTGAAGCGCTCTGGCATGCTGAAACTAAATCGAAAATATATTTAATTGATCAAATAGTGTATAAATTGTATTGCACTAGACACAGACATACACAAATGACCACCAGATGTTTAATTGTTGAAAAGGTGGGTAAACAATAACAAAAATCATTGCGTTCAGTTCTTCTAATAACTTTACTGTATTAAAATCGGTACCTATAGACCATGAGCCATGCGCGAAGCTTACAGAAGATCAAACCCGATTGTGCCTAATAGTTTAGAAGATGAATTAAATCTGCAATTTAAGTAAAACAACATCGGGAATGCTATATGCGGATATTTCATTGCCATTAATTAGAGCGTCTCAATGTTTATCAGGCCGATTAAAACCAAGTACTTATTACGACGTACAACCTAATCGGTAATACGTATCGATGACAATTTCCTAGTCTAAATAGCATCTAGTGTTGCCTGGGAACCACTTATGCCCATTCCAATAAACATTTAACCAAAATACGTGTAAAGTTCATGTTTCCAATAGATTTTTTATTTATTTAAGTGATGTGGCTAATCCCGGGCTCCTTAGCCCTCGTATCACTGCGACCATTTCTGATCTATTGTGATCGCCACGTACTACAATTCTCAGTCAACTCCGGCAAACTCAAAGAATCGCAGGATTTTCCTGAACTCGAGACACTTAAATCTCATCCGGGCACATGATACACTTGTCCAGCAATGAGCTACGACTGCGTATAAGGCTAGGGCATTCGGTTAGGATGTGTGCAGGCATCTCCTCCGCTTTAAAGCAGAGTCTGCACCGCCTTGTGTCACTCAAACCTAACGTATGCATGTGCTTGTTTAGGCAACAATGCCCTGTGAGCACCCTTACCAGTACGCGTACTCGTACTTGGTTACTGATAAGCAATAAGACATCCGATGACGCCTTATTGCTAAAGGCCTTAGTTAGTGCCTTGGAATGGTTCAGACCTGGGATCGGTCTCCAGGCCTGAATGGTTTTATAGGTAGGGTAGGCCACCCTGAGGTGAGCTTGATCAGACTTTTGGGGATGCCGCAGAACGGTTCTGGTCCGCAGAGCGCCCTCTTTGCCCCCGCTCGTGCAAGCTCGTCGGCTTTTTCGTTTTCTGCGATACCTGCATGCCCTGGTACCCAACGTAGAATAACCTTGTTTTTCGCACCAAGGTTATTCAATGTTTACCGGCAGTTCTCGACCAGCAACGTTATAACATCCGAGCTGAGGGCCAAGAGCGCCGGCTGCCTATCCGAATGGATATAAATAATATTGTTGAGGTAGTTGCTTTGCAGGTTAGTAGTCGCACATCCTTGAAATATTGCGGAGTACTTTCCCAGATTCAGACTGATGTCCCTTCTGGGGGATTCTCCGTATACTCAGATCTGGATTTTCAACCGTCAGTGTACCACTATATGCTATCAGGTTTCCAAACTATTTCCAATAGATAGAAGTTTGTTAAATTTTAATATGAATAAGGAGGTTAGTATGACATAAATGTACCTCCTCTTGTCTGTCACGCCGCAGGCGTCGTCTGTTGTAACGGTAGACCTAAAAAACCCCAGGTTAAATAAATTAAAATAAAATAAAATACCTACCAATGCACACCACCACAAACACTAAGTTAATTCGCCACATGTTTTTGATGCTTCACTGGCTACCGAATAACGCAGTTTCGCACAATCAAGTTTATATATGCATTAATTGACAAGTAATCATAAAATGATTATCTATTTACAAGCAAATTATTGTTTTGATAAATCAGTCGGTGCTTTACCTTAGATCCTTAACAGATACGGGGGAGTCACCAATAATTTTGTTATGTCTGACAATAAAATACTTTTAGTTGTAATAAACAAAGTGAGATTTATGTTGTTTCTTATTAAGTATTTATTTATTTTATCTTTATTGCACAAAAGTAAAACTTATGGTGCAAAAGGCGGACTTAATGCCATAAGCATTAAGTACCTCTTACGCAATATTTTTCACCGCTTTATATTTACAACGGGGTTTACCTATGTTTCTAAAATTATTTTTTATACGTATAATTCAGAACGTAACAAGGAAAAGTGTTAGACAAGTGGTATGTATTAATAAATAGATGTTCTAGAAATTATAAAAATATAATAATTATTATAATATAATATAATATAAATATATAACTGGCGGGTGCTGTCTCTGTGTGCGTCCCATGACACGGGCAGGGACAGCATCCGCTCGGTGTATCAATTGCATTTCATTAAATTGTCAAATGGGCCTCTACGTGTTGGTTATGTGGTACTCGATGGCACTTCGGTACCTCGGTACTTCGGCTCAGCGCACGCCTCCCAAAGGTCCAGGACACCATTGTCCCGTGAACGGGAAAGACATAATAATTGACATAATATTGTATTGAGTTTTTGATTAAAACTGCTATAACAACTTTTATAACTACCTACTCAATATTGTACTCTACTGCAGTACGTGTATAGTATTTAACAAGTACTTATTACTTATAAATTAACAAAAGAATGGATGGATACAGACAAACCAGCGAATCCCACCGGCTTTAGTAGCGGCAAATTGAAACAGATACATTTGCGAAGAGATTGCTATTTGCCTTTGAGGATAGAAGCAACGATCGCGCAAAAGTAGACTATGTTTAAGATTTAAGATTGTATCAGATTTTCTATTTCATAAGAAAACTATAAAATATTTGCCATACGATAAATTAATAACTACCTTTAAAAATGGGTCACACGTTGTTATATATAAAATGCTTTTCTTTCTTAGTTCAGAAACTATTATGCGGCTTTGAAATAAAAGGTAAAGTTGCACGCTAATGCAATCTTGACACTTGAGTGTCAGGTTTAGAAAGGAACAATAAGTGTCAATTATATTGTGTTAAGGTATTTTTTTTTGTTTAAAAATAGCTTTCCATCAAATTTATGATAATTTCGCCAACCACGTGTTCAAAGACGTTGTGCGGTAACAACGCCATTACACGCAACTGGTTTTGTTCGGTACTGCATTCAGCCCGTCGTCGCGAAGAGCACGTGTGTTCACAAACGCGGCGACGGGCAAAATCCTTAAGGTATTTTTATACCTCACGCAAAATAATAGACATTTATTGGGACGTTTACCTTTTATCACTATTTTGTTTCAGGTTTAAAGGGACTTCAAAATAATTGTTATATTGAAAACGTTCCAGTGCTCAATACTATAGCCCAATACGTAACAAACCTGGAACCTTGGAACCTAGAATGTTAATTATGTAATGGCACTTTATTTAAGTGTTCAATAATAAGACACAGGCCAGGTACGTGCCGGATCACGCACAACGAAGGGTTCCGTACCGACACCTACCAGTCCACAACCAAAAATACTATACCTTGAATCAAAAAAGTCGTATCTTCATAGGGATAACTCAAAAACCATTCATCCCATCTTGTTCAAACCAAAAATCGTTGAAAGTATTTATTAATGTTCACCGCCTCAATTTTTCAGAATTTTAATCTGACTGGTTTGGAAATTAGAGGGGGGGGGGGACACATTTTGTACCACTTTGAGAGCTATTCATCATCATCATCATAGGCCTTTACGTGTACTGCAGACGATTAAAGCATTGCCGGGTAGTTTGTGTACACCGTTTTTGGTGACTGTATAGACCTATGCGGGAACGGCACGATCTTCCACATGTATTGCAGTAAAGGTTGACGTCCGAAGCTCTAGCTCCGATTTGATGTCTGCGCAACCATTTGATTGCTAATTCGTCAAACCAGGCTTCAACACACAACTTTCTGCCGTCCACAACACGTTTGCGCCATCCGTCTCTATCAGCGGCTAGTAATTCTCAGGCCTGAGTGTTAATTCTAAAGCACGCCATATCACGTTTAGCGCAGTCCTTAAAGCGCAACATCGGTCTCCCAAACGAGCTAATATCTCACAATTGACTTTAATGGAAAACTTTTTTAGTAACCCCTACCTATATCATTTTTAAAGGACTATCCAAATATACCCCTCACAACTCCTTGCATTGAATTTTTTTTTTAAATTCCCGGTTACATTATGTATGGAGTGCCCCCCTAAAAAAATATATTTTCCTTATTTCACGTCACTTTTGTGTAGCGGTTCATAGAATACATGTCATCTTTCTACCAAATTTCATAATTGTATTGCTTATAGTCTCCGAGTACCTAAATCGGCTGTGACATACGGACGGACGGACATGACGAAACTATAAGGGTCCCGTTTTAGCCATTCTGGCTACGGAACCCTAAAAATAATATTGAGTCTTTATAATGTGCATATATTAAAATAAGAAAAATAAGACCCAATTTTATCGACGAAAAAAGGTAAACAAATTCCAACATTGTTTTAATTCTTTTATGATTTTTAATTCATATATTTGTATCATAGTGTTATGTATATTTCGTAAAAAACTGTAAGGCCAAGTGCTGTCAAATTAACGCAAGTAAAAATCTACCTGTGTGAACTCTAAGTCTAGTTTTTCTTGCGTTCGTTTGACAGAATTTAGCCTTAGAGTTGTATCCGAACTATACATGACGTGAACAAAACCAACAAAACGGCATTTTCTCATAAACTAAACGGTCAATCGGGACAAAAAAAAACAATTAAGATTAGAAATAAAACAGGATGACCTTTTACAATGAAAAAGACCGCTTTAGATTAGTTGATAGTGACCCTGCCTACAAAGCTGTAGGTCCCGGGTTCGAATCCCGGCCAGGGCATTTATTTGTATCACGAATATTGGTTTCTGGCATTTTTTCTATGTATTTAAGTATCTATATAAGTATGTATATCGTCGCTTAGTACCCATAGTACAAGCTTAGCTTAGTTTGGGACTAGGTTGATTTGTGTAAGATTGTCCACAAATAATTTTAAGTATATGTTTATAATGAAATTTTTTTCCAACTTTTTTCAAAAATTTGCTCGATATTATGGCACGATTACGATATTATCGGGAGATCATGATTCAGAGCAATTTATTTAATGATTGAATAATATAAAAATATTAAACGTTTATAGTTATAAAAAAAAAAAAAACTCACTTGATTACATTGATATTTTAATATTCCATCTTTGTTTTATCACACTATGTATTAGTACATTACTGCAGAGACCAGTAAGTAAGCCATCCTGGACGAGTATGAGTTAGCCGGCCGAGCCGCAGGCGAGGTCCGGCTATAATACGAGGCCAGGATGGCACTTACGGTCGAAGCTTGTATAGTGCTTTTCTCAAAAATGAAACAAATTGTATAAATAGCGGTAAAAATCATATTTTTCGCCAATTCCACCTCGTTTGTTCTAAAACCGTGGGGTCGGACTAGCTTTGGTTTGTGCGGGCGCGGGCGCCCCCCGCCCCCGCCCCGTGGCATACCCCGCTGCTGCTGCTGCGAGCGCTGGCAGGGAGGCGCCCGCGCCCGCAGCAGCAGCTAAACTTATGATATGTAATGGGATTTACATACTTACTTCCTGGACAGTAGGTGTTACTTCCTGGACACTTCTGGCAACTGACCAGGATGAGCCACTTTCGGATACTATCTTCACAGATGTTATGAGAACATTACATACTATTTTTGAGAAAAATTATTTTACATGCATCGCATACTGTTTATATACATATACCATTTATTATTATTTATTTTTTATATTTCTTTACAGTAAATGTTTCGTTTTTCTAAACAACTCCTGGATTTTTATTTTTTACAATACATTAAAGATTTTTTCTCAAAAATAGTATGAAATGTTCTCATAACATCTGTGAAGATAGTATCCGAAAGTGACTCATCCTGGATAGTTACCAGAAGTGTCCAGGAAATCACACGTACTGTCCAGGAAGTAAGTATGTATATCCCATTACATATCATAATATTTGAATTTAGAACTAGAAGATAAAAGTTGGCAGTAATTGACATTAAAAAAAATGTAGCTACCATGGAGGTTGACGTGTCCGAATTGCACGATGTGTATTGGCGAGAAATACAGTTCAATCATGTTTTAACTATTTCGAGACTAATTTAGAAATTAACATGAATAGATTGAATGAAATTAAATACTAATAGTAAACATAAAATAAATACGAATATTTAAATACGATTTTATAAATCTATTCTATTGGGGTTGTGGCATAATATCAGTGTCTTAACACAACATCTAGCTAAAAAAAGTTGCCATTGTATTTTGACGGGATTGACTTAAAGTATAATTGCTAAAAATGAGTTTAGATGAATCAGATTGCGATACATACACAGATCGCACTAGGTACTGAAAAAATTATTTCCACCCATAAGTACCATACCAAGTCTAAGGTGGTATTTGACCATTTATAAAAAGTTCATCAAGTGGAAAGCGGAACATGAAAGTACAAGTTGGTCAGAATGCAGGTACTATAAACCGTTGTTCATACAATTTGTTTTATTTTTGAGAAAAGCACTATACAAGCTTCGACCGTAAGTGCCATCCTGGCCTCGTATTATAGCCGGACCTCGCCTGCGGCTCGGCCGGCTAACTCATACTCGTCCAGGATGGCTTACTTACTGGTCTCTGCAGTAATGTACTATTAAATTATTGATAAATAGCGACTACGACTACGACTTGGTCAGCGAAGAACTCACTTAAATGCGTTAAAATTTAATTGCTATACATTTAATTGACGCGTTTTCTTGCTTATCGTTTTCCATAAAAACTTCCACCCCCTTAAGGGATGATTTTCGGTATAAAAAGTATCCTATGTCCTTTCTCGGGACTCTTCTTTCATCTAAATCGGTTCAGCGGTTTAATTGAAGAGGTAACAGACAGATACTTTCGCATTTATATTATCACTAGATTTTGCCCGCGACTTCGTCCGCGTCGATCTCGTTCATGGCGATATAATTTAATTGCTATTTTTTATATCAGACGCTTACCTAGTTATCGTTGTTAACAAACTTTCACTCCCTTAAGGGATGATTTTAGGGATAAAAAGTATCCTATTATCCTTCCCCGAGACTCAAACTATCTCCATGCCAAATTTCATCTAAATCGGTTCAGCGGTTTAAGCGTGAAGAGGTAACAGGCAGATAGACAGGCAGACAGACACTCTTTCGCATTGATAATATTAAGTATGGATAGTATGGATATAAGTGCTGTTCATAACAGATGTGTAAGGCCTCTCCCTCAATTAGAATATTGAGTAGGAAAGTAAAGGCGAGATTAGCTTTGTAGTCCTCTCCCAATTGGAAAGGGTGCACGTTTTTCTCCAATTTAATACACGCAAAGCTGTTTTCATAATTATATTGCCTTAAGTATCAGTTCGAGAGAGATTCCGTCTTCGTGTGGTCCTACAAATATTCAAGCTTGATAGAGTCTTACTTAAAGAATTAAAATAATTCTCACTTCCCGTGGTAGTTGCTTGAGTTTTTACCCAGTTTAGGCGACTTGCTGACTTAGTTGGGTGGGATCGATATGTGATATTTTGTTCTTTGCCGCAAGTTTACTTATGTCGCATAGATTTTCTTGCAAAACGGGATACCGTCGGTATTGACACGACTAACATTTTACATTAACAGCTGACAGCTATTTTTTATCGTACCGCCTCCGCACCGGCCACTCCGGCAAGTCTAATGTAAGTCGCCTTAATTGCAGGCACACAATAAAAAGATGCGGTACTGCTTTCTCTGACAGCCTGGCAGCTTTCTTATATCGCACCGCCTCCGTACCGACGAATCAGGATGTCACCTAAAGGTGACTTCCTGATTTGTCGGTGCGGAGGCAGTACGATATGAGAAAAGTGTCAAATGTCAGTGTCAGCTGTCAGTCGACTCGGTACCATTTTTTACTGCGCCCCTACATTTAAATGAGTGCTTCCTGACTGGCGCGGGATGCGCGGTAGCGGGACGATGCGAAGGCGGTACTGCTCCGCTTCTGCGCATGATATTACTACTGCGCAAACGTAATACTGACAGTATTATGTCAAGTGGGAATCTTTGCGACGTCAGTAAGTTTACGTCAAAGAAGAAAATGTCACATATCGATCCCGCCCCGCCAAGTCAGGAAGTCGCCTAAGACACAAACTTGCATGCGATTTTCATCGCGGGGTTTGATCGTCCTTTGTTACCTCGGTAGCCCGCCAGTCCGCAATGTAATAAAAGTACTTGCAAGTTCTTGCACAATGTAAACCGGCCTTTAGTCTTTTACGGTTCATAGAAAGGCAAGAAGTGGGAGGGAAATAAAGGTGAATATTTATATAAATTACTGAAAAACCCAATAGTTTTATTATTTATTTTTATTTCCTTGAATTTTTAGTACATATGCAGGTTTAGTAAGTAAACCAGGTATCATACTAAATGGATACTTTCCAAGCATTAGTAGGGATAAATGCTGCCAGTGTTGACCCGGTATAAACCCCTCCTAGAAAGAAGAGAGAAATTATTTAGTGCAATTACGATAGATACTCGTATCTATAAATACATAGACGTATATAGGTTTCGGACCTTATGTCTGGATAATAAGGTCCAATAATTCTTATAATTATGTGTATTTATCAAGTTGAATTGTAAATTCAATTCTACTTTTTGTACACATAAAAAAATTCGAACTATTTGTCCACTTTGGCTGCTACATAGGTACTATATGATACTGTCTGGACTCGTAGTTATTCTCTGGTTTAATGTCTTATATAACGAAAAGTAAAAAAAATCTTAATCACGTTGAGGAATCATTGATCTTTTTTTTTATCTTTCAGTGAAATCTGCCATGTTTTTAATCTTAAACTACTTATGAGACCTCGATTATCTAATGGTCAACTTACTGCAACTTCACTAGTGTCAATGTACCCACGAACACCGCAGGAGTGTTAGTGCACTGATTATTGTTAACTTGCGTCATGGAATTACAACGCAAAGCAAGCAAATGGCCACTAGTGTCCACAGTAGCTGCGAACAACTGATACGCTCTCCGGTGATTGCACTCGTTGTCACTGGCTATACAACCAGGCTGCCTTGTCCCTCCATTGGGGAAGATATCCAAGGCTGAGCCCCCGATGGCTTCAGTCAGACCGTAGGCTCTGGGACCAACTGCGTCAGTGTGGATGACTTCGACGAAATCTGCGTCATTTCCTCTGAGGCCCGTGGAAGCGCTCCAACCCGCACCGGCAGGGCTCAAAGCTGAAATTTAAAAACGTTCTAAATGTTTCCGAACTAATGCCAGGATCACACGTACCGAGTAAAACGGCGAGACAGTAAAATTAGTATGTATTACTAGTAGTATACTAATTTTACTGTCTCGCCGTATTACTCGGTACGTGTGACCAAGGCATAACCACGCGATAGTAAATACGGCAGATTTACATTTCCCAGAACTTGCATGCAAGTTTCTTCACAATGCTGCGCGATACCGAGGTAAGACAAATACGATTAAAGCCTGCAACATGATCAAATGTCACTGAATTTTTATTTTTTATGTATATTAATTTTACAATTGATTTTATTGATAATTTGTATTATAAGTAACTAAATTCATCGCCTCTCAGGAAAATATTTGCACACCTGCATGCAGGCTGAACACTGTGTCATGTTCAATTATGTAAGACATTCCTGTACTGTATTCTAGCAAATAAATACTTTTGACTTTTTGACTTTGCCTTTGAAAATTGCATGCAAGTTCTTGCTCTGTTGCATGCTGTGTTGACCCGATGTTTTCCATTGATTAATGTACATGCCTGGCTGATCAAAGCATTGGTGAACGAATGCTTAGTTTAAACTTTGAAAAAATCCTTTCAGTGTTAATAGAAACTGCCATTATAATATTCTACTTGTCTCCTTCCAAATTTAGCGCATAAAGATGTGCATGATTTTTGTATACTTGTCACAAAAAGCTGACTGAAATTTCAATTTAAGTACCTGTGATTTTCCTAGCACGAGTATTACTGTTCCGATTCGCAATGCCAACAATATGAGCTCCAAGATCGAAGCCGATGAAATGAAGGAGGTTTTGATTCATGTTTGCGTTAGCACCGTTCAACAGTACTATAAATGCTGTCAAATCTGCAGCAATGAAAGGAACTAACGCTACGAGCTGTTCGTAGCTGTTTGTTATTGAAATATATGAGTAGTCCACTACAATGATGACCATGGTTTTGTCCGCTGCTGCCAATGCTGAAATAAAGGTCAATTTGTACAAAGTATTTAAAAAAATGTCTGTACGCAATAAACTCAAAAATTACGGGAAGGATTTTCACCCTGTTTCCCCAAATAAAGAAGTTTTCCATGAGTAAGATTAAATAAACATACAAACTGATTGAGCTCGAGTGAGTAAATTGGCTAAAATACCACGGTGAGTTAGTGTTTATATCTTAATGAAAATATGTTTCAAGCTTTTACTGAGAAACTGTATGACATCATGGAAAAAGTTATGAAAGTTCATAATATTGTACTATATCGTTGTATATAGAGGCCAGAATATTGCCCATCGGCTGTAGATATTGTCCTCCATATTAAATGAAGGTTCACTTTTTTAACGTGGGAATGGCTTTTGCCCATGGCCATTTGTCCATTGTCAAGTAAACAAAAAGAGCAGGAATTAAAATTGTGAAAACTATGACGAAATGGCTTCGAAATTTGGAAAAAAAGACACTATCAAGGTCTTTTGGGTGAGCTCGTTACATCTTTGGCCTCGCCTTTAAACTTCAGGCTAGAATCTGGACAAGGGCAAATCCAATCACAATAAAGAATCCAGGCTGAATTAAAGATGTGTACAGTTATTAAAAGTTACGCATATGAAGAGTTCAGAAGCCTCTATTGTAATGGAATACGAGCTTTTTACTCTTCATTTATGTAGTTAATTTTGATGCTAACTGTGCATTTTTATAGATACTTACAAAACTTAAGAGTGTTTGCGAATTCGCTGTCGCCACTGCTCTGTCTTCCGTGTACAACAACGGCCACATTTGTGGTGGCAGTCAGAATGTCATTAACGTCAGTTGCAGAGTTTATTTGGACCATGTCTTCACCACTTACTAGCTGTTCCCTGGTTAGTGATTAAAAACATATTAGGATAAGTGCCACAAAGCCCTGGATATTAGATTTCGTGTTTCTTTTCATGTTAAACTGCAGATTAAGAGCACATCGACTACGGTGGTACGGGCATGTTATGCGGAGGGAAAAAAGTCATGTGACACGAAAGGTATTAGGTATGAATGTGGAGGAGTATAAAAGAAGGGGTAGACCAAGGAAAAGATGGATAGACTGCGTGAGAGATGATATGGCGAGGAAGGATGTGAGCGATGAGATGACAAGCGACAGACAGACATGGAAGAGAAAAACATGCTGCACCGACCCCAAGTAAATGGGAACAGGGCAAGCGAATGATGATTTCATGTTAGACTGCAGGACCCAGTAATGATAGTAGTAAAGTTTTATGAAATGTAAGTTTGTTGTACCTTTTCAAGTCCACAATTAACATTGTTAGAACTCCTTAACAGCTTGTTAATTATTTCTTTGATTCAAACAAAGTACCGCTTTTACCGGTTGGTCAAAATTGTTCAAAATAATAGTTATTTGTTATACAAGGGTGCAAAGTTGTATTTTAACCGCGAGTGTGGAATTGGAACACGAGCTAGCGAATGGATTCTAGGGTTGAACCACGAGCTAGCGAATGGATTCTATGGTTGAACCACGAGCGAAGCGAGTGGTTCGAATATAGAATCCTGAGCGAAGCGAGTGGTTCAAAATTAGAATCCTGAGCATAGCGAGTGTTGCAACACACGAGACGTAAAATAACTTTGCAGCCGTGTGTAACACAAATATTTTCACCTCACTAAAGCGAGGAAATAGAAAAAGGAAAAAACAAAAATAAAAACAATAAAAAAAATTGGGTTTCCTCCAATTTTTCATTTCATTAAAATAGAAAATAAAAATTTAATTTGAACAAAAAAACGCAAAAAAGAATTGCGTGAAAAATGTATTACTTTCAATTCAAATAAAAATATAATTTGAAATCTTTATTAGTCGAAATCGAGTATAATCACGATTTATTGCAAAAAAAAATCCCAACTTAAATTTCAAAATAAATGTTAAATTTGAAATCCCTATTCCTAAATTAGTCAAAATCGAGTATAATGACGATTTTTTGAAGAAAATTTTTTTTTTGCTTAAAATTCAAAATAGTTATAAAATTTGAAATCCTTATCCTTGAATTAGTCGAAATCGAGTATAATGACGATTTTTTGCAAAAATTATATTTTTTTTTGCTTAAAATTCAAAATAAATATAAAATTTGAAATCCTTATACTTGAATTAGTCGAAATCGAGTATAGTGACGATTTCTTACAAAATAAAATTTTTTTTAGCTCAAAATTCAAAATAATGATAAAATTTGAAATCCTTATCCTTGAATTAGTCGAAATCGAGTATAATGACGATTTTTTGCAAAAAAATATTTTTTTCGACTTAAAACTCAAAATAAATGTAAAATTTGAATTCCCTATCCCTAAATTAGTCGAAATGGAGTATAATGACGATTTTTTGCAAAAAAAATATTTTTTTTGCTTAAAATTCAAAATAATTATAAATTGAAATTGAAATTGAAATCATTTATTGTCAAATTGTGCGAATACAGAAGCTGTTACAAAAGTGTTGCGAGTGTCACAATCAACCGTTTTACGGTATACAATAATAATACATAGACTAATAAAATAGAATAAAATAAGAATTATGTCAAGAACCACATACAATAATAATTCATAGCTAGTTACATAATAAAAATAAAATTACAATTACATGTCAAGAACCCATTAATTAATTAAATTAGTAAACAAGGGCCAAAACACAGTCAACCGCGTAAAAAAAGATTAATTCAAAATAAATATAAAATCTGAAATCCAGGACTGATTTTTTTCACACCACAACATCTGAAAAAAAATCAGATGGGCGAAAATTGTCCTGGCTGTTTTGTGTCCACCCACACTAACCGATATCGGATCCGATACGAATCTGACCGATATCGGATCGGATAGTATGAGCACTAAGCAGTTTTCCATACATTTTTATCAGTAATGAATCCTACACCGATATTGTATCGGAAAGTGGGAACACGGCCTTACATGTATTATGTTAAAAAAGTAACTAGGAACACGTTCGGATTTCAAAATTACTTTGCACACATGTGGATAAAATGCAGTTTTGCTATCTGTTTTTAAAGAATAAAAAAGGGCTTTCCGAGCTAGTGAGGTGAAAAAGATATTATGATAACCTCTTTACATTACTTGGTTAGGCTTTAGGCTCAAGAGTAGCAGGTATCTAATAAGTATATTCATTTATTTATTGATGTCTTTATTGTTGCTATTTATGTGGTAATTATATTTTTCACGTTTAATAAAAACATTAAAATATAAAAATATATTTTTAAAATATAGGTAACATAGGTATGTTTTATTAAAATGATGCAATCAGCTATTTACACTCACCATGACGTTCGGAAATATCTAACAGTGTTTCCAAGACGGGTTTTGGGGTCCACTTCTGATTCGGCCAGTGAAGCGCTCTGACATGCTGAAACTAAAACATATTTAACTGTAGTGAATAGCAAATAAAATGGGTACAAATTGTATAGAATTCCCTGCAAACGGACCCGTATTTTCTCACGAGTGTAGCTACGCACGTGGCACCTCCAGAGGGTATAACAAAAAAACTAAACGGTGCCATAGAATAAAGTAAAATATAACATTATTTACAGAGTTCTTGACATCGAATGAGGTTTGGAAATTACCCCCTAAGAAGCTGCTTAATTTGCAATCTATTTCTATTGCATCTCGAAAACTAAGGTAGTTATACCTAAAACCTAAAATTATATATTTTTAGAAGAATTTTTGCTGTTCGAGTCTACCGCTTTCCCGCCACCGAGCGTGTGCCCAGCGACTTCCACGGTAATTTGAGTTGACGCGAACCTGCGACCTACCAGCGTTCATAGGCTGCGGTGATAGCTTACCATCAGGCGGGCCGTACGCTTGTTTGCCACCGACGTGGTATTAAAAAATATGCTATTTAATTTAACCCTTATTCCAGCTCATTTGCGATTCAACGCGGGAAAGTAACGAGCGTTATGTGTACCTTTGGGCCGGGAATGACAAGAGGCGGGTATTTGAGTAGGTAAGTTATAATTATATTTATTTTTATTATATAGTATACTTTTTGTATTTTAAGATTTAAAATGTACCTTTTACCCTTTCATGAATAAACAAGGAATTTAATTAAAGTATCAAGTAGTAATAAATAAATAAATAAATATTTATGGAGATTCTTACACAAATCAACCTTTTCCCAAACTAAGCAAAGCTTGTACTATGTAAGATAAGTAATAATCATATTAATGATAAACAAAACACATACTGAGGCTCACAGCCGCTGCAACGAACACCAGGTTAAGTCGCCACATGTTGTTGATGCTTCGCAAACTACCGAATAACGTGATTCCGTGCATTCAAGTTTATATATGCATAGATTGACAGATAATTTGTTGGATTATCTTTTTAACAATCCATTGTTGAGTCATTATTTGATACTTCGCCTTAGATCTCTAATAGATAAGGGGACGTAGGGAGTTACCGGCAATTCTATCTATTTACATTATTTTACGGATATAATAAATACTTATATTATTATTACTCGTAGTGATTGGGTTCTGTTTCAGTATAGCTAAAATCAACCGTTGGTGAGATATTAGCTGTCAATGTCATAAAAAGTGCGCCCCCTCATATTTTTAAACTATTCTGAAGTTAAAAGTTTAAAAAAGGGGTATCGTTTATATCTGAATTGGTAGGAATTTTATTTAGAAAATGTCGTAAATAAAATATTGCTAAAAGTTACCCAACTTGTGTATAATAAAATTGAAAATTGAAACATTTATTCTGCAAGTACGCCTCAAGTGCTCTTTTAATATTAAATTAGCGTAAAGAAAAATGGATGTGATGCAATCAAGGGCCTGACACGCTTTGATAGAGAAATATAGCCCTATTGCGACACCTATAAGAGGAAATAGAAAATGGAGGAATGTTGTGTCTCTATCACCAACCGAGCATATTTTCATGATCGTGTTGCATAGGCACACTTCCATTAGCGCTTCCACACATGGATAATACATGGAAACTGGACATGCAAACCGGTCAAATTGCGTAGTATAAAATGTATATAAATAATTGAATATTCTTACTCTACCCCCGGTCGCTCCGCGACGCATTTATAACTACTTGTAACCATATCTATGGATGCAATGATGTAGTGGAGAATTAGGTTTGAGGAAGAAACGCTTTAGTGTAAAAATGAGGACTTATTATAAAACTAAAATGTACCCTTTCTCACAAACATACATTTTAAATTGACACACAGGGACAAATTAATTTTACAGCAATTTAATTAAAAAAGGGTTGATGAACGATTTGGAATAAATGCTTACTGTATATTCAAATACTAAAGAGGTTTTAGTTTCCGCAACTCTACGGTATACATTAGGCACCTATTTTGTGGGGCCTACTCTCATAGGCCTAGCAGATACTTTGTTGATGTTGCTGACGACTTCAGAGGAATATATAGCTTTCTTAACTCGCGCACTTACATACTTGACAGTAAGAGACGAATGCTCTACGTCCGATATAAGGTGCAGCGGGGCAATCTAGACTGCTGGAAATTAAGACTAATCGATTTTTTTTCCATGTTTTACATCATTTACTACAGTGCCATATTAGTGAAATTGTGAAAGCACTTCTCCGCTATCCGGTCATAGATATCACTCTAGTAAATAATGTAAAACACGGAAGATATTTTCGATTAGTTTTAATTTCCCGCAGTCTAGATTGCCCCGCTGCACCTTAAGCGATCATTTGAGGCCCTCAGAGGGGCTAAGATGATCGCGTATACCGTGATGTTTTATGTGACGTTTTCATACACTTCGGCCATAAAACGTGACAATACAATGATACAACTGATACAATTTTCTTAGGTTATTGACATTTGTAATAGAATTGCTTCCGGGAATTATGCTCTCCTGAAACTCAGACCTTTCATTAACAACAAAACTCTAGTCATGGCTTACTACGCCCTTATTCACTCACATCTTAACTACGCTTTAACAATTTGGGGCAATGCTGCTGGTATCCAAAGGATCCTTGTATCTCAAAAACGAGCCATAAGAATTTTGTTCAGTCTACGCAACGGCACCTCGGTTAGAGATTACTTCGTAAAAGGTCGAATAATGACTGTAATGTCATTATTTATATTTAATAGTCTGTTGGAAATACACATCAAGAAGGAAAGCTTTAAAACGGGGAAAGACGTTCATACATATAATACACGCAGTAAAGATAAATTATGCTTACCTCGAACAAAACTAGTAAAATCATTTAAGGCGCTACACTCAGAAATTTGGACACTTTGAAACGCTGTCCTGCCCAGACTAGCAAACAGTAGGGGCTGATTTTCAGATATATGATTCTTGAGTATATGATTGTAGTACTGACAATAGCCAAACATGATTGATTAATTTTTTCTCCAATAATAATAATAAATCCAAAGTTGAGTCTACATTTTCCTTTTTTTCCTCAGCCTACTAAAACAACGCATTATTAAAAGACACGATTAAGTTAATATGATGGTATTTTACCTGATCTAGGTACTGACAAGAGGAAATTTAATAAACCTGCACACAGTCAGATATTTAACGAGATTTGCCTAAAAAGCCATTCTCGGAGAGGGTTGCATCCCGTTTTGTCGTGAGCGAAAAACAAAGGGTGTCTCTTTCAATCGATATATCGCCTTAAGCAAGGTCTCCCTCTCAAAATTAATATTTACAATTTACTACCATCTCACATAAGAAACATGTCATATTTAGAATTTAAGAGTAAGCTCAAACGTTTTTTCTGTAATGTAATCCATTTTACTCCATAAATGAATTTAAGGAAAAATTAAGACAAGAGAAATCGCTTTAAAGTATAGACATATTATATACATATATATATTGTAACCGAGACAATTGAATGTATGAATTATTATTATGAACGAATTTTACAGGTGCATGATAAATGTTAAGAAAAAATTATGTATCTTGACTTGCTAGATGTAACGTGATTTTGTTACTTAGTCAAATAAAGAAACTTGAAACTTGAATATACGCGATCATCTTAGCCCCTCAGGTAGACCTTTATATATATAAAAATATGGACTACAACGAACCACGAATCTTGTGAATGGCTATTGAGAAAATTTGCGAATAGAAACTAATGTTTTTGTGCAAAACCTATAATTCGTCGTTTTTATTGTTTATCCTGCATTTATTAAACATTTTACTAAATGTCAAACCTTTGCTGGTTATCAAAGGCCATCCTATTATTATTATATGGCGGTTTTTTGCCTCTGAGTATCCATGGATTACATTTAACGGCCCCCGAAGGTGTTAAACTTCCATGGCTGTTACGTAATTTAACGTTTATAAAATTTCATGGCCTTAAGAATATGGGACAAAGCCATCATTGAACATTATAAACATGAGGTCATAACTGGAAAATGTGCATTTTTGTTGGAAGCGGAATGGCCATTGGGTGGAGGGTTTTTCAATGATGCGAAATATCATAATGTTGGTATTGTTTGTTTTATATACGAGGAGTGGCTGATAAGTTATCTAACTGAGATATATAGTGAAAGTAAAATTGTAAATTAAAAGTATAAGACGCATTATAAACTCTCTGACAATTAAATAGTTACCACCCATTTTGAATAATCATGTTATGTTATTATCGGCACGCTGGACGTTAAGGCATTAACATAGAAAACCATAACTTAGCTTCAAACGTACTTTCATTTATTCCCAAGATTTTCTATTACCAATATAGAACTACGCAGAAGCGAATTATTCGGATCAATGGGCAAGAAAACGTTAAGCGCATATGATTCTTGTTCAAGCATGCATTCCTATTATATGTGCATATATTAGGTCCTGTGAGAGTAGGCACGTTGTGATGTCTTGTTAGGAAAGTTCAGTGGATTAAATTTTCAGGATTTAACGTCACGTTAAACTTTTAACAAACGTTTGGAAGACTACGACTACCTACATTGTTTTGTTACAAAACAAGTGTATTGAAACTTTCGTGTGTTGTTTCATATCCCAATGACGATACCCCGATAAATTAAGGCGACTTCCTGACTTGGCGGGGCGGGATCGATATGTGACATTTTCTTCTTTGACGTAAACTTACTGACGTCGCAAAGATTCTCACCTGACATAATACTGTCAGTATTACGTTTGCGCAGTAGTAATATCATGCGCAGAAGCGGAGCAGTACCGCCTTCGCATTTAAATTCAAAAAGCACTCATTTAAATGTAGGGGCGTAGTAAAAAATGGTACCGCGTCGAATGACAGCTGACACTGACATTTGACACTTTTCTCATATCGTACTGCCTCCGCACCGACAAATCAGGAAGTCGCCTAAGTGCCCTTATCAGTAAAAAAATTTGTTTAGCCCATTTTCTGTTTGATTGCCAGGTATCTTGCTTGACATTTCCTCAATGTTACTATCTAGAACAGGCCCCATATTATGGTCGCGCGATAGCGTGATAAACGACAAGATAAAACATCTGTCAGTTTCTATCGAGTGGTGGCAGAAAGTGACAGATGCTTTATCTTAAAAAAAAGTTTTCCTCGATTTGTGGCTTTTCGAGCCGGATTTTTTTTTGCTCCCATACAAACCTGGTTAGGAATGGGATCGATTGGCATCCAAAAAAAGTTTGTCAAAAATGACCTTTTATTCGCACCCTGTATGTTTTTCCCAAAATCTGTAAACGCAAATCTTCATTAATTTGAAATCGAGAGAAGGTCTTCTTAAGTACTCAGACCATTTTCGCGTAGCAGCACGGGATCTGGTAGCTGGCTTCACTGACCCAAAAACAAAATCCACCCTGTATACATACAATACTAAAAATGTTAGGGCCCCCGACTGCAAACAGAATAGATGTACTCATGTTCTTTATTTTGAAACTTATTTCTATCTTTTTTGTTAACTTTTATGCAGCGCAGTCGTGTTTTTAATTGTTTTATAATTAATATCTGGGCGGCCGAGCTTTGCTCGGCGTTTTCCCGCCATGAGACCTAGCTAGATCGATTGCTCGTCCCCGAAAACCCCCACATACCAAATTTCATCAAAATCGTTAGAGCCGTTTCCGAGATCCCAGAAATAAATATATATAGAAATAATAATAATAATAATAAAATGCTTTATTGTGCACTACAGGAAAATAATACCATAATACATTATGATCAGGACTTAAAGTAAGTAGGTGACAACAGGCGGTCTTATCGCTAAAAAGCGATCTCTTCCAGACAACCTTCAGATAGCGATATGGCGAATAGAAATAAGTTATTGTTAAGTTAGAAATATAGATATATACAAGAATTGCTTGTTTAAAGATATTGTTTTATAATTATTTTATATCATATTTTTTGCCGTAAGATTATGTTTTAATTACAATATTAAGTTTTATTCCGATATCTAGATCAAAAAAATAATATTCCATACATCTCTGTCACTCATCGTCATCTGTTCATTCGCATCCTTCTTATTCATATCGTCTCTCAAACAATCTAGCCACTTTTTCTTTGGCCTTCTACATCGTTTCTTGCATCCATCCACACTCATATCTACCTATTATTCTTCTTGTTACATGGTTTTCATTCCTCCTCATTACAGAGTATATTATATTTTAATTGAACTTTAAAAGAAAATTAACTATATTTTATTTAGTTATCTATTTAACGCGGTATTATCAAATACTAGCAAAGGAGACCTGCTCCACGGGATGGTCTTCTTATATAAGGTTAAGGTTATTTTAGGTACGACGTATGTATTTTATTATAATTTTTTTTTTTTTTTTTAATTGTAATTAATTTAACAATCTCTCTAAAACAACTTCAATAAACGACCGTGTAAATTTTTAGTGTCAAAAAACATGATCTTCTATTACAACATGAAAATGCTTTGAGATTAAGAAAACATGCCTTGTTCATAAAATATGTGTACGGTACAGAAAGGCGCATAACGTCTCCTTAACATAAAATTGCATAAAATACGAATTTCTCCATTCAATGCACTGCAAAACTGGATCATAAGTAACGAGATATTTTATTCCGAGCTAGTGAGTAGTTATCAAGACTGCTTGCTGCATAATAATGTGTCCTCTGCAGCCTGTGCAATGTATACTCAAGCACATAATAATATGCACTTCTGCGCAGTCAGCTTCATATAGTTACTATAAGAAAGCCAGAAAGTTGCAAAACATGCGTTTTTTTGGGTTCCGTAGTAAACAAGGAACCCTTAAGTATAGTTTCGCCATGTCCGTCCGTCCGTCCGTCTTTCCCTCGTTTTTCTCAGTAACTGTTAGTACAAGAAAGCTGTGTTTTGGCATGAGTATACATATCGATGACGCCGACAAAACGGTAGAATAAAATCTTAAAATATTTTTTTTACGGCTACCTCCCCTACATGTAAAGTGGTGGTGCAATTTTTCTTTCCTCCAAACCCCATCGTGTGCGGTATCATTGGATAGCTTTTTCAAAAATATAAGGTTTTAAAAGCATTTTTTGATTAAAGAATTGGTTGGCGTGATATTAAGCTTTGAAGTGATAATTTTTGTTATTGTCAAGTGTCCCCGTCCCCCCCTGCCAGCTAAACGGTGGCTACTAGACATGTGAAAAAAATCATGGTAATAGTATATACGATGAATTTAAAAGGAAAACTATCACAGCTAAGTAGACATTACTAGTTAACCAGTAATAGTCGAACTTCAGAAATGTACTTTGCAAAAGCAAACTTTCGTACAATTTCCATTGATACCATAGATTAATGTTGTTAATTCTGTCAAAAACATAGTAAATATAAGTTTGAGAACTTTTTAGTCCACATAATGTAACGGGTAGACGACTATGGAACCCTACCTTGCGCGTGGCCCGACACGCACTTGGCCGGTTTTTTCTTATGGATATTGCATTGGCATGAAGATAAATTATCAAGTCAGAACATCCTCACATCGCCAACTGAGACTTTCTGAATTATTCCATAATATCGGGATATCGGCATCCGTTGATTGCATTTTAGTAGAGATGACGCGCCCCCTATAATTGTACTGAGCAGGGAAACTCACCGCACCGACACTTCAACTAAAACCAACTAGTTTAATCCTGACCTCTGACTACGCATAACTGCTATGAATCCCAGGTTCAATTTATAATAGGCGAGTAAGCTGGCAGGTTGTGACTCGCAGAGAAACACATCTTCTTAATGACTGCGACGCTCGATTCGTTAATGGAAATGGTATTTTAATATTCATGAGATATTCTTGAGATGAAAATTCTGAGCTTCATTTTACGTGGCTTGACATATGTTAGGATTCAATTAGGTGATGTTTCAGTCATATTTGACATAATGGTGTGTGTGTGAATTATGGATTTCGAGCTGAAACAATGGTTTAAGTGGGCTTAATAACCGTGTTAATCCAGTAAGCGAAATTAGCTTAATACTCTTTGGATAATTTTATATACAATAGAAGTTGAATATTTCAAACCTTTAAAGTTGAAAGAATGGCAATTCATCATCATCATCATCAGCCTATATACGTCCCACTGCTGGGCACAGGCCTCCTCTCATAGATGAGAGGGATTGGGCAGTAGTCCCCACGCTGGCCCAGAGCGGGTTGGGGACTTCACATACAACTTTGAATTTCTTCGCGGATGTATGCAGGTTTTCTCACGATGTTTTCCTTCACCGAAAAGCTAACGGTAAATATCAAATTACAATGTTTTATTATTATTTCTTTCTTTCTTGATGATCAAACTAATTAGACATACTGCAGCCTTACTATATGGTATTTCCGTTATTGGTAGTGGCACTAGCGGCTTGGACACAATTTTATACCATGCATTAAATTTATGTGTAGGTATTTAATGGTCAATGTTTACAAACTGCTATCATCATCTTATAGGCTAAGTATCTGTTACCTAAATTCTTGCAGTATCTCTAGTATATAAGTCTTTTTTCGAAACAAAACAGAAACGGACGCGTTTGCGTTATTCTCAATTTGTATGGCAACGCGAACAGCGCGTCTCGTGGCCTTTGGTGGTGGTAGCTTTTTGTTGGCATACAAATTGAGAGTAAACGCAAACACGTTCGTTTGTATTTTGTTTCGAAAAAACGTATAACTACTAGAGGTTCAGATTCCGTAATACGCGCTTGATAGCCGCGGGATGCACATACCGCATCAGTACCTGTCGCTTTATAATAATTATGATCCATATCCATCCATCCATATCAGCCGAAAGACGTCCACTGCTGGACATAGGCCTCCCCCAAAGAGTGCCACAATGACCGGTCTTGCGCCACCCGCATCCAGCGGACTCCCGCGACCTTTACCAGGTCATCAGTCCACCTTGTGGGGGGTCTACCCACGCTGCGCCTTTCGGTCCGTGGTCGCCACTCGAGAACCTTTCGGCCCCAACGGCCATCGGTCGGATAATTATGATATGTATACTGGATATGTAAGGAATAAGCTACATCATAAAATAGAAAAAACTGCATACAAGTTGCGCCCCACCAAATCAGGAAGTAGCCTATGTTTGTGAAAGGCTTATACATCCTTACAACAGCCGACATCATACACAACCGCGTCTAACGGCTACCCGGTGGTGACGAGTCCCGGAAATTACATTTTTAATCTCCTCTGTCTGCCACATATTACGTACAACACGTCCTGTGGCAGCCATTTTATAACAGTGTTCAAGAAGGTAGCAATTGTTTATTAAATATCGCGGCAAATAGACCTTTTATTGGAGTTTTGCGCCTGTCTTTTCTTTATTTGTGGAATAATGCACTACCTATAACCTAAAAACGAGTTGGAATATTTTAGTTCACATTTTTAGACGTCTTCAATTGGTGTTTGCATTTAGTAACAACTCCTTCTAACCCGCTTGTCTTTTGTTTGTTTCTTGAAGGATTCACTGTAATCTAAAAACCGGCCAAGTGCGTGTCGGGCCACGCACAACGTAGGGTTCCGTAGTTGTCCACCCGTTACATTATGTGGACTAAAAAGTTTTGCGAACTTATATTTACTATGTTTTTGACAGAATTTACAACATTATCTAAGGTATCAATGGAAATTGTACGAAAGTTTGCTTTTGCAAAGTACATTTCATAAGTTCGACTATTACTCGTTAACTAGGTACTAATGTCTACTTAGATGTGATAGTTTTCCTTTTAAATTCATCATCTATACTACTACCATGATTTTTTTTTCACATGCCTAGTAGCCACCGTTTATCTGGCAGGAGTACATACATACATACAAACGTACATTTGAACATAACAAAAATTATCACTTCAAAGTTTAATATTAGTCAGGTTCCGTTTTTGAAGAAGTTGCATGCAAGAAGCAAGTCATGCAACAGTTGGGGTGACAACGTCGTTAGAGGGTTTAGAGTTTAGACCCTGCAGAATACGGATCTGCCTGTCTCCATCCCCAAATTTGAGCCGGAAGTACCTATGTTATACCGGAAAATGTGCAGCACATACAAATTTTTTCGTTGTACATTTGGTAAATCGTTGTTCCGGTACCCTAACTATGGTCCGATTGTTATAGGTTTTTGATATGCCGTAAAATTATTGTATCCCGAAATTTAAATTTCGACCCTCTAGCTCTATATCTTTCTCCGCCATCTTGGAAAATTTGTCACATTTTTCAGTTTTTTGCTTGTACTGTCGTTAAAGTTCATTTTAGTGCTAAATATAGTTCAGCAATTTTGTAGAACACAAAATTTGCTAAAACTTTCGGCTACAAAGATTTTTTCCATGTCCCTTAGGGATGAAGGTATGCCAGGAGTTATCTTTAAAAATTGCCACCTTTTTCTAGTTTTCCTCTCATGTTTACGTTTTAAGTGTATTTTAGCCCTAACTATCTAATATGATCGTAGAAACTTTGAATTTGCAGATAATTTAGTCTTCTGTAATATTTTATTCTAATTAATAACTACGCGTGATAGCCCTGAATCTTAAAAACTCTAAATAGAGAAACTAAGATTTTAGTTTTATAATAGTAATATTATATGAGAATCTTGGTCATTATCGTCTTTTTGTAACTTCACAATAAAATCGATACCTCCTACGTATACTGTTATGTGTTACTTTTGTTGAGGTTATGCAATAAAGAGTTGTTGTTGTTGTTGTTGTATACTGAGCCAAGCGACATTTTTACGATTTTCGTTTTTTTTTTGCATATTTCGGATCTAAATACTTATCTACATGCTATAAAAATTTCGGGACGTAATTACTGCTATTTTTCGAAATAGAGTGACGTATACTGACCCAACTAACATAGTTTTTAGGGTTCCGTACCCAAAGGGTAAAACGGGACCCTATTACTAAGTAAGACTCCATATCCGTCTGTCCGTCTGTGACCAGGCTGTATCTAATGAAGCGTGATAATTAGACATAGACAGTTGAAATTTTCACAGATGATGTATTTCTGTTGCCGCTATAACAACAAATACTAAAAAGCAGAATAGAATAAATATTTAAGGGGGCTCCAATACAACAGACATGATTTTTTTGCCGTTTTTATAGATAATGGTACCGAACCCTTCGTGCGCAAGTCCGACTCGCACTTGTCCGGTTTTTAAATTAGAACATCGCATACTGAGCTAAGTCACTTATACCACTATACGCGGTACACTTATTGGGGAAGGGCGGCGCGGGCGTGGTGCAAGTGGCAGTTAGCTCAGGAATACTGCTTTTCTGAGATACAACCACCTACGTGTGGTCTAGGAGACCGCTATTTGATATAGACCTAAAATATTTAAATTTATTTAGGTTACAGGTAATTAATAATTATGATTACCATTTTAATATTTTAAATAATTGATTAGCAATAACCTAAACAAAAACATTACATAAAAAATTTTTTTGTCTTAATTTAGTAGATCCCATTTTTTTATTAAAAGACTAGTTGACCTTTAGGACTGCTCACAATACTTCACGAGAACTGGTTGTGAAATACGACCCTTAGAGGAGAACAAATCGAAATTCGGCTCGAGAAACACAAAATCATTGATTTAGAAGTTGTTTTATTAAATTTCCAAAAAGTGACTCGATAAAAAAATTCTATAGTTACCGAACCTGCTCACTAAATTTCACGAACATCGTTTAAAAAATGCGACCTGTAGAGGAGGATAACCGGAAATCCGGACATACGAAAGCATTTTTGTCGAAGCTAAAACACAGACCTTTGTTTCACTCGGTCAATTACTTCAGATTTTGTTTTATTACACTTGATATTTTTATTATTTAAGAAAGATGTTCCTACAATAGGGAATTAACCGTAATCGCCAAAATTCTAAACAAAGGCAATCAAGATTGTAATGAAAATTATCAGTTTTCCGCCTTTTATATTTATATGATTAACATTAACAATAAAGATAAACGTGGCATTTAATTTTATAATTGGGGCAATCAATGATAATCTGATAAAGATCCGTTTCAATGTCAAAAATGATTCATGACCTTTTAGTACCTCTAATATTGGTATACATATGTGCTAGTTTATGTACATATAACATTTGTCGTGATACGACATTAGCGTGTGAGGTATGTCACATTGGTAATGAAGTCATTATCATCATCATCTTATGATGTCACTCACTGTCAGCAACTAATAATTTAGTAAATAGTAATAGCGTCTTAATTTGGAGACATTGAGGGGGAAAGAAAAAAAACATTGACGACGTAACTTGCTCTGTACGTATAGTGGATTAGTGAAGTTGTTTTCCAGGGGGGCTAGCATAACATGCATCTCGTCTCTACTCGCGCGCGAGATAAGCTACCTGTCACTTTTTGACAGCATTAATCAGACAGTGCCAGGTAGCCTATCTCGCGCGCGAGTAGAGACGAGATGCATGTTATGCTAGAGGGGCTGGCGGTGGATTATGTCCCAGCATGCACCCCCGATCAAACCCTCTTGAGGGATAACAAAATACTCTCCTCGCCCTCGCAGTACATTGATGATGTCGATAAAATCGTCATTGAGAACATGGCCGCCTTCCCTCACAAGAAGATAACTGGCACAAGGAAAGGGGGTCCACAAGCCAACTCCTCACAAACAGCTGTCGACTGACCCAGTCCAAAGTGTTCAACAAACTTACCGTACTAAAAATGTGGGTAGTATTTCTTTACGTTTAAAAAAAACCGGCGAAGTGCGAGTCGGACTTCGCACATTTAGGGCTTCGAATCGACCGCAAAGTTAAGTTGGTTTTTATAGGAAAAATAAGGAGATATCAAAGAAAAAATCTAATTTATTAATATATTAGGTAGTATTTGTTGGTAAAATATACGTAATAACAATCATTATTTTAAGTTTATAGGTATTAGGGAAGTTAAAAAATTCTTCGAAACAAAATTTCGTAAAAATGCTGGCTGTGGTGGCTTCTCATTCCTTTGTTTTCTAATAATATATTTTTTTATTAAAAATATAGTAACTATCTACTCTATGAGCTCTAAACAACGATACCTAATGAGCTCTAAATAAATATTTTTCGCACCCCCATTTAGCTGTATGAAGCCCCCCTTAAAATCATTTAAAAATAAGTTTTGACTATTTGTACGGCTTTGGGCCAACAAAATGCTTATACTGAGTAAATTTGAAGCAATAGTAAATTTGTAGCTTCAACCGTTTGCCTGTAAAACCTGTGTGACAGACGACGGACGGACGGACGCGTGAGTGACAGCAATAGGGTTCCGTTTGGAACCTTCGGGTACGGAACCCTAAAAATAAAATCGTGGCTCCTTACTCACTCATTTTATGTTTACTTACTTACTCATTTAACGTTTTTAGCCCTAATAAAGAGTCACCTAATACATTTTGACCGAAATTTATTTATCCTACTAGCTTATTACCTAATATTATTTGTCCTAACGTTTAGTTCCCCTAATGACGATTGACCCAGTGTCATTTATCCTAACACTCAGTAACCCTAAAAAATGCAGTCAGACTCCGCCTTAGCTCCGGCCCTGCGGGAAGACCAGCCCTTCCGCCCTTGCGTGACAAAGCACGGTCGCACGTGCTCCGCGCCTCCGGGTTTTCATATACACTCTAGGGGTAGGGCAGACAAGACCACGTGGATAGTGGGCTGCTCCGATTCGGATTTGGAACCAATATTATGGATTGAAAAATTGTCTTTGTAGCCCAAAGTAGGTTTATCGATATTATGGTAAATAATTAGGACTAATATGCTTTAGGATAAATAATATGTTATGGAAAATGAATGTTAGGGCAATTAAACGTTATGAAAAAGTCCAATAGGGCAAAACTGTTATGGCATGTGACTTTAGGACAATCGTAAGTAGGAATTTAGAAGGTCCCCCCATTGTATGATTAATACGTCTTTTTGGAAGTGAAAGATTTGTTTCTTCTTGCAAAATATTTTTCAAAGCCAGGAGTGTACTCTTATGCACTGAAGCAAAGCAAGTCCCTTGTAGTTCCGTGTTGTGCTGCCAACCTGGGGAACCGTGAAAGGAGAGTGCGAGATCAAACAATGGCGGCTTTATGTGCACAACTAAGTAATCGTTGGAACAGTAGATTAAAGCCTGACCAGGAATATATGATCATTGTCAAGAGGGCGCTATTATTCTGATTTATATGGCAACAGACTATTATGACATTGTATCTTGTTTACCTGTCAGCTCTGACATAAATTATGAATTATTTGGAGCTGAATAATTTCATTTCATCACATTGATAATATTCCGCTCTTGGCTATGAATTGTTTTAGTCATTTTATCTACACACATATCATAAATCCTCTAATATGCGTTCGGAAACCGTAGAAAATGACTCTCATTTCAACATTCAATGAATTTATGACAATTTTCTTATCTGTGGCTAAGGCTACAGCAGTAATATAATTTTCATTTTAATCTCATATATTATGATGTTAAAATATTAAACGTCAAACAAAACTGTCAAAATTTAAATGTCAAAGTTGACATGTCCCTATTCTAGTATCACTGAAAATTCAAATTCAGTCGATGCGAAATGTCAGCTCGATGTTTTTTAGTATATGTATATCGCACGAAATTTGAGCTAGAACGACATGATAATCAGAATAGGGACTCTTTACTTTTTAAAATAACATTCAGGTATCGGTTGCCAGTTTTGATTTCGATATTTCCGCAACCGTGCAAAAAAGGTTGTATTAATACAATTATTGTATTTATTTGCTACGGTTTCTGAACCCATTTTAGAGTACATTATAATATGTGTGTAGATAAAGTAATGTATGCAACTGTACAAAATTAGGCATTAAAACACTCGTGTGATCTTATTATGAAACTGGCCTTCGGCTCGTTTCATAAAACACACTCGTGTTTTGATGCCCCTCATTATGTACCAGTTGCATAAACTACTATTTTTCATTTAATATTTAACACGTAACTAATATTCAAATAAACCGGACCAGTGACACTGACGTGCTGACAATGTCATTAAAATTATTGCCAGTGTAAGAAAATAGTTCCAATGAAATTCCGCAACATGGCGCATGATCATATATTCCTGGTCAGGCTTTAAATCTTTAATAAACATAGCTGTTAGTCTCATTTATGTAGATAAGTTTAATAATATGGTTTTGATACAACCCAAACGCGGATAAGTATATCAAGAGAAAATACTAATTACAATATAATTAAAAACCTAAAACTATAACCGCGAGTGTTACAAAAAGAGCTAGTTTTTACACGGCTGCCCAAAAAAAGGAGTGTAATGTTTTCAGGTTTCATGTATGTATGTATGTATGTATGTATGTATGTATGTATGTATGTGAACTTTTTTTGTTCCCCCAGAACTTCTCAACCCCTTTACCGATTTAGATGTGTGAGGTATCGTTGGATACGTCATCTCGGGTGACATAGGATATGTGACGTTGTAATAAAAACAATATGGCGGACTATAGACTCCGTTGTGTGTAATCCGTAAAAACAGTTTTAATCTAACCTTCTTTGGCCAGATGTCGCGGCGGGGCGATGACTATCAAACATCTTGGGGTTCAGGAGAGGGTTGAGGGCACAAAAGCGAGCGGCAGATCGCCTACCCGATGGACTAACCAAATCAGGGCCGTGGTAGACGCACCCTTGCATTTGTGCACTAGGAAAGCGGCCTTGAGAGACGAATGACGCCGGATTGTCAAGCTCGCCACTAAATCGTCACGACGACCACGACCACTCTGTCAAGAGTGACACGACTAAGAAGAAGAAAACATGTGACACAGTGCTTTATCCCCAATCTATTATTTCTTTTCTGTTCCACCTAAGCGCTGTGGTTGCCACCGGTACGCCCCAGGCGACTGCGGCGGCCGTTGGAACTAATGGCTCATTCATACATAAATAAGGGATGCGAATCGAACAATAGCCCGACTTTTTTACGTGCGCCGTTCAAACGGTTCGCAAAAAAGAACGGGAATAGCTCCATATATTCCAGCTTACTCTAAAGATTTCTCGAACACTATTGAGCTGGTTTGTAATAAATAGTTTGGGTTTTTCAGCGATGTTATTTGCCGCAAAAGAATAGGTGACTTGACTAAGGCCACTTCCTGATTTGTTGGCGCGGAGGCGGTACGATATGAGATAACTGTCAGCTGTCAGTCGATTCAGTACCAATTTTTACTGCGCTCTCGTCGTCCTACGTGGGCGAACTCGACGCGAAAGCGAAGCGACGCGGTGGCAGGCGAATGCCGCGCGAAGCGGTGGCCCTGCCCTACGTGCACGCGAATCGTCCCGCTTCGCACTACCAAGCTAGGGAATGCAAACCGGTTGTAACCGTAACCGAAAAAACCGGTTATAACGGATATTTTCGTCAACGTCACGTCAGTTCACCCACGTAGGACAACGCGTTACATTTAAATGAATGCTTCCTGACTGGCGCGGGACGCGTGGAAGCGAAGCGATACAAAGACATTACTGCTCCGCTTCTGCGCATGATTACTACTGCGCAAATGTAATACCGACAGTAACCCATCAGGTGAGTAAATCTCTGCGACACCAGTAAGTTTGTGTAAAAAGAAGAAAATAACAAATATCAATCCCACCCCGCCAAGCCAAGAAGCCGCCTTAGTATACTGAATGCAAGTGAAGAGCAGCTAGTTTACGTAACGTGTCTAAGGCTGCATGTCCACCAGAGCAATGCTATGCTGGGAGAAGGTAATAGCTACCCGTTTGCACCAGTGCTATGTGATCCAATGAATATTATCCTATCCAATGAATTCAATCCAGCAACGTAATAGCATAGCTCTTATGGAATGATACCCTTACTTTTATTTTATTTATTTTTATTTTATTTATTCAGGACAACAACAGCCGTAAATATGCGATTTTACAAGAGTTTGATTACATAGCAGGAGGCCAATAATAGTTATCCATTGGTTACAATTGTTACAACTTATACATGTATTAAGATTACCTAACTCAGTGATTAATTAAGTGAAGTGAAATACTGTTCAAACATTAAGGTACAAAATCCAATAATATTGTAATAGAAATATGTTCAACAAAAAGAAGAATTTCAACTTTAACTACAGCTCATGTTGCTGTGCAAGCGACACAAAGTATATTGAGTCTGACATAGGAATACATGACAACATTGAAAACATAAAAAAAAATCTAAAAATAGAGAAAGGGGAACAAACAGCTAAGTTCAGCCACTTACGCTAAGAAGACCTATGTCCGAGGCTACAACACTGCGTTGCGAAGTCAACGTCGCATCACTATAAACGACATACTATATCAATTTTGTATTAAGCAGTAACGCTGCTAACGCAAACTAAATTTTTTTTGTTTGGTTAGAGCGACTGGCCGCGAGTGCCGGGAGGTCGCAAGTTCGAATCCTGTCCGGTGCTTAAGTTTTTCCATTTTTCCTTTATTTCTAAATTTGAAATACTATATCGTTCAAGATTTCTACGGTTATGGCCGCGCCCTTTGCTGTCATTTTTAACTGTCTCATGACATTGAGATCTCTTTCTGACGCACGCCTTTATTTTATTTATAATAGATCTACATTACGTAATTACCTCTCAGAAACCAAAACAGTTCACGAAAATTCAGTGCCGACGAGTGCTACGCGCTACGTTCGTAGACGATCGCATGATTTTTTCACTTTGTAGCGACCACTTTGTCTATGAACGGGGATCCCAACTATCGGGTCCTCGACGCTGCATGTGTTATTAAAAAAAAACCCAAATCACATCGAACTGACAATGAACTGAAGTCGTGACTACGCAGAAACAAATGTACTTAAATCATGTAGCCGCTTGCTGTTAGCCAAGGCCGTTTCACATCCTCCTTTCTCCTCTTTCCTTCCTCGCTAACTGTATACATTTTCATCACTTAATAGTACATTACTTAACAAGGGTGGTAAAACAAAGAATGTCTCAGATCGCAAGTATTTGACGCCCGAGCCGAAGGCAAGGGCGATAAATATGCGATCTGAGGCTTTCTTTATTACCGCCCGTGTTAAATACAAAATTTTATGCCACCCCCTGGCCAGGAAGTGGGTTTTTTCGCGCGCGGAGCGTGCGATAATGGCCGCTTTATGGCCAGGTGTGACATAAATATATTTTTCAGTTGAGCATAACAAGAAAAATCTGTAATTACCCTGGGAAAGTTTTACGTATACAAAAAAGGTAGACAATCTACATAACATTATCTACATATTATTTATACTATCATAAGTATACCGAGACCAGTACCTTAAAACACCTTTTATCTTGACCCAGAAAGACATGGTCCTTAAACTTAAGTAAAGTATAACATAATAATGGGCTGAGTTACACCATTACTTTGCACCCAAGGTCCAGGAAAACTTAGGTTATTTCCGCGCTTAGCGGTTCCACAGCGATAACAAATATTTAGGGGCTGTTGAACAAAGACAATGCTTACTTAACTACAAAGTCTATGCGTGGCTAATGAAGTACCTAGGGGTAAAACTTAGGCTCCTCACACGCTCAACGACTCATTATTTATGCAGGCGAGCCATTAAGTTTTGAAACGCAAAGAAAATGTTTACTGGCATTTTAAAGGTAATCAATGCCCTTGTTCAGTTTAGCCAAACGGTTGGAGCTACAGTTTTAAAATTTTCACAGTAAATATAAGTATCTCGGTGGCCTAAAGCCATAGAAACAGTCAAAACCTTTTTCTTTTTTTTTAAGGGGGGTTCCCATACAGCTAAAGAGGGGCACGAAAACAAACCAACTTAATGTTGCGGTTGGTTCGGAACCCTACACGTGCGTGCGTTTTTTAGGGTTCCGTACCCAAAGGATAAAACGGGACCCTAATTACTAAGACTCCGCTGTCCGTCCATCCGTCCGTCCGTTTGTCACCAGGCTGTATCTCATGAACCGTGATAGTTAGACTGTTGAAATTTTCACAGATGATGGTATTTCTGTTAATTGTCGCTATAACAGCAAATAACACTAAAAACAAAATAAAATAAATATTTAAGGGGGCTCTCTTACAACAGACATGATTTTTTGCCGTTTTTATAGATAATGGTACGGAACCCTTGGTGCGCGAGTCCGATACGCACTTGGCCGGTTTTTTGTAGTTCCCGTGCTGAAAAGACACAAAGTTATACTCCGGTCAGTTTTGATCGCCAGTATGCCGTAACCCTAATGTTTTGTGCTTCGCTAAGAAGGCCGCACCTGCCGTGAACAACAAACATAATGAGAAATTGTTAGTAAGTATGTACGCCAAGCTGGGAACCTAGTTAGATAACGCGCTTAGATACGTAGTAGACTCGATAATATTGGCAGCCTTAGAAAATTAGTTACGACGACTTATATAGTGAGGAATAAGCTTTATTTAGTTATTGGACTAGACGTCACGGTTTATTTACGGTCTACTATTTAAGATATGAGTACGTTTTCAGTTTGATATTAAAGGACAAAATATATGTAAGTTTAGATTAACACCTTGAATCTGACTCCTGGACATAGTGTCGTATTATGCCTTAATGTATACTGCGGGGTAATCACGTAACTTTTCGAACGTACGTGAGGCATATTTTAATGTCATTTTTAGTATGGGATTTGACATTTAGATCTACCTTACAAACGGTCGAAAACGTTCCGTAATCGTCGTGTCCCCGTTACCGAGTATACCCTCATACCTTAGTGTTAAGTGTCATATTATCTTGCTAGACTGTACTGAGCGAAAAAAATACTAATTATTAATAAGTTTTAGTGAATCCCAAGACAAGGAGATTATATACTAACGGTTACAAAACAGTTTAGTAGTTACAAGGACAAATTTCTTGGTATTAGTAAATAACTACTATTATCAAAAACTGGTTTGTAACCGTCAGTATATAATCTCCTTGTCCTGGGATTCACTAAAACTTACTAATAATTAGTTTTTTTTCGCTCAGTGTGCATAATATATACTGCATGCCATCTAAGCCAAATCCTGACTGGAATATAAACTTTAAAGTAAACTTAATTCTATTGTGTCAACAAGCTAACACAATGCTCTTTATGATAGACATAGACGTAGACATAATTTATTGGGTATTACAAGTCAATTGTACATTCATTATAGATTATATAAATTCGATTATTCATTACATTGGAAAATTACATTACATTATTAGAACATTACATTATATATTATTGCTATTTTCATCATTACATATTTTAGATTCTGAAAATTCTTTAATAGTATAGAAACATTGATTTATTAGCCATTTTTTTAATCTAATTTTAAAAGACGGGAGACTGTTAGCTTCCGTGATGCTGTCTGGTAGCTTGTTGTAAAAGATAGGACCAGCGACATGGATTTTCTTTGCTGTCTTTGTGAGCTTATGGGAAATAGTTCTTAATTTATGAGCGTTTCGAGTGACCCAAGCAGATCCGTCACCTCGCCGTCCATATAATGCTATATTATCCCTAGCATATACGGCTACTTGAAATATGAGCAGTGACGACGTGTCATGATTCCGAGCGCGATAAAATGCGGACAATTGAGATAACGCTTAGGAACGTTTGCTCCAACGTACGATTGTAGACCGACGTTAAATATGGCGCCGCAGCTGCCGGCGGGCTCATCCCATGGAAACTCGCAAACTTTCCATACAATCAGTAGCTCTAGTATAAGTTGTTTCGAAACATTAACTAATTCGAACGCGTTTGCGTTTTGTCTCAAAATGTATAAAAGTGATATGAAAACGTGAACAGCGCCTCTGGTGGTCACTAGTGGAAACTAAAACAGCGAGTATAACATTTGTTGCTAACCGATGAACGCGCGTATTTCAAACTCGGTGAGAGCGATTTCATACATTTTGAGACAAAACGCAAACGCGTTCGAATTAGTTAATGTTTCGAAAAAACTTATACTAGAGCTATAGATTTTAGCCAACACTGCTTACGATTACAGGTGGTTTGGTGCAACTCACCTTAGGATGAGAAAGAGAAGTCAAATAAATATCGCTCTATTTTCTTTGATTTGTCCATAATTTCATTGTCTGGAAGAAGGTAGGCAAGGTAGGAAGGTAATTTGCATAATAATCAGAGTGCGTGACCTTTCTTATTCGCTAATACAGTAGTAATGTTTGCAAAGCTAATATAATAAAATTTACCTTACGTACTTTGATATTTACACGGAAAATAATATGATACAGACTGAAATGGTCTGATCCGAGTATAGTGGAGGTATTTTTTGCATATTAAATTCCTTGGCTTGTTTAGGGCAAAACAGTCCATGAATCGACGAAAATATTAAAGTTTGAGGTTAGAGTGTGAAGAAATAATAGAATCACACTACACAAAAAATACTGTAGATTGAAAAAGAAAGTAAAAAAATTAATAGGTAAATGCTTTGGTAACTCTGTGAAAAAATCCTAAATAGGTATCATCGTAAAACTAAACTTTCATGCTGATTATTTCGTACCTAATTGTCAACGGCAGTGATTTATGTTTTTTTATTGTTCTAACAAAATAACCGGACACATTTTTGATAAATGGTCCAGTATTTCAAAAATCAATCAATATGTACTAAATATTCACGAAAACTACGCGCAGAGTTCCGTAGAGAGCGTGTTAGAGCGGGACGTTTGCAGTGGGACTGCCTTGCCTAAAAAGTGCATAGGCATCTCGTAATTTTGCTGGGTTTCTAAATTCGATGCATCTATAGAACTCGTCTCGCATCTCTCTAATCTCAGACCATAAATCTCTAATTGACTCTTAGAAATGAAGTAAGCCTAATGAACATTTTACTTACAGACGTTTGACAACCCAAAATATCATTCAATAATTATGCCAGATGTGAGTGGCAACACACTAGAAGAGCGTATACATATCTATAACCAGGGCTGTCCCTAAAGGTGAAAATTAAAAATGTTATTTTACCTTTCAGATCTTTCCGCCCGTCAGTTAAATCAGGTTTTCAAATCAGATACTTTCGGCTGGGTCCTGAATTCCTAAGTGAGTTTTACTGTCACAGGCTTCCATTTCAGAGACGATTGCCTTAAGTATGTTACTGAAATACGATTCTGGAATGCTAGTAGTTCACTGTTAGGTAATTTATTTAATGATATCGTACAAATATTTTTTGTTTAATCGCAGGACTAGAAGTGGCGCAGTTTATCATTTTGTATTAGTATTATTAGTTTGGCCTAGCCAGCCATATCAGAGCTCACGATAGGGCAAATACATAGTTTGTCAGGGTCGCCGTCATCGAAATCGATGAGGAGGACTATATATATATATATATATATATATTAGCTTTTATTATTTTATTACGAATGTACTAGTTTTGTAGAACCATTCTATGCCCCTTTTTAAATCGTAAGTCGAGCCTCGTTTGCTTTGTAGGTAGCGGAAATTTAAAATATAAATTATGTAACACAATAAACCTCATACTAAAAAAATATATATTACAAATTTGCTTTAAATATATGCCCTTTTTATTTTAATTAATTTTAAATGACGATATAAATACTACCAAATTACAGAATAAAACTCAACAAACACCTTCGTATTACATTAGTAACACATGTTCTAATTTAAGAACATTAACATAAAAAGAGTTTTAAATATGTTGTAAGTTTCTGCCAAGTAACTTTTACCTCCTCTTAAAACATTACATGCCGAAACACGCATTTATAGCATTTCAGTAAATAATAATAACAAAAGAAAACCTTAAGGGGTCCTCTTTATTTCCGAGAATAGAAAACGGGTATTATTTCCAGATTCCCTATCTCGGCGGGCGGTATAAGGGTCCAAATTAAGGGCTATTTAAGACCCGCATTTGTTCTTAAATCGGTAGGGACATTTGTAGGTCTAATCTTCATTTACTAATCCGTCTGTTAAGGCGATAACACACTTATGCAAGTCAAAATGGCGTTTATAAGTGCGGTTTTTGTTTATTTTTAATAACTAAGCATTTTTACACTGACTGCATGTGACTGTTTTAGGGTCATAAACAGATTTAGGTTCGCGTCTTTCCTGTGGACATATCAAAAGTTAAGGGCTTACAAAGCTTAATTTTGCATAGGTCTCATTACCCGCATAAACGGCATCTCCGTTTCTATAAATCCATGTAATAAAATCATAACTTAGATGCTCATAAGCCGTTAACTATTGACCACAGGAGGGACGACTTTTGTTTTTTCAAGTTTATGACCTTTTAATGGCCTATAGTTTTCGTGGCCCTAATGTTTTCTAGTGAAGTATATGCTCTGCTTAATGTGGAGTGTTGTCAATTTCGTCTAAATTATGAGTAGAGCGTAAATTTATCAATATTTTATTACACCCTAAGTGTACATAATAATTACAGCATATATGACTGGTAACCCCGATTAAACCAAAAATAGTCCAATAATGGATAAAATATTAATTCACCGACGTTAATATACCTAGTACAGTTAACCAATTTCATTTCTGAGTCACTTCGTACCTTGTCGCAGTGAAAATTAATATGGAAGCTGCTACTGCTAGAGATCTCACTTCAATTTCACTGTGACAAGGTACGAAGTGACCCAGAAATCAAATTGTTTGACCGTACCGAACAAATATTTAAACACGCGAGTGAAAGTAACAGCAAATTTAATTCATACATATCCGTCCTTGTGTCTTTCAACGCACAGTAAATTTGTAACCATTTCCTTAAGTTTTGCGCTACAGAAGACATCCAAACAACTTCGCTATATCAAAAACGCACCGTTGCCAAACATTTTACCAACAAAAGGCCTTAAGAACACTATAATTTCATAGAACGTTAATGTTTTTTGCCTTAAAGCAGTACATGATGCGAGCTCAGGTGGCGTTATTTACCGCGCCCACTCTCCTTTCCTAAGGACCTCGTTAAAACGTGGGCCGACTAACTAATGACTTATGAGAAGCCCCCAGCTATCTACGTAAGCGCGGAGCGTCGCGTCGGTCGCTTGTGTGTAATTATGCTGTTGTGTGCGTGCTTCAGACTGAGTTGAAGTCGAGTATTCAGATCGGGGATGGTAAAAATCATTGTAGTCTCTAAGACAAAATTAGGGTCATTTTTATCGTGCACCTAACAGACACTTTAATGCTTAATTGGTAGTGACCCTGCCTACGAAGCTGGAGGTCCCGGGTTCGAATCCCGGCCGGGGCATTTATTTGTGTGGAATACCACGAATATTTGTTCTTGGGTCTTGGATGTTTTCTATGTATTTAAGTATATATTTATCTATATAAGTATTTATATCGTCACTTAGTACCCATAGTACAAGCTTTGCATAGTTTGGGACTAGGTTGATTTGTGTAAGATTGTCCACAAATATTTATTTATTTGTTTATTTTTATTTCAATTTTTGATTACGTTACACATGCCAGCTGGGCTGGGCTGGGCTGTCAACTTGTTTGCCTCCGACGTAGTATAATATAAATAAACATGCCTTTTTTTCATAATTAAAATCCCCAATATGTTTTTTCCTGGTTCGTAATCAATTACTAAACAAGAATTTGTTTTCGATGTTGTCGAGATTTACTACTATGGTTAATGGGTCTAGGATAATAGGGATGTTGACTCAAAAAACTTTATTACTTCAATAGAAAGACATAAAACTTTGCCAAATAGTGAAAATCCTATTCAAATATCTCAAAAAATAACGAAGCTACAACGGTTAGAATGTTCGTAGTTAGAGAGAGAAAGTGCAACTCAACAGTGACGTCACTGTTGAGTAGCGCCATAGTAAATGACGATCGTTCAATACAAAGGTGCGTTTTGCGGAAAAGCGACAGAAAATACCCACTCTTAAAACTTTGAAGACTTTTTATTTTTTTGAATTACTATTTTCGCCATTTGATTGAGAATTTGAGCCTTTATGTAGAAAATATGGGTTTATTGATTTTCTTTTATAGTGTCATCATCCCTATTTGAGAGATCCGACAGAGGTTATCGTAATATATTTAACCGACGACTCTCAACTGTTATCCTTCCCTTAACATTCCGTCCGATAAAGCTCAGTTGCTACAATGTTACGTGCGTTTGTCATTCCGAGTTCATATAACCTAGACCTTTTTAAGGCATGAGTGAATAGGCATCTTCTGTGTGAACTCGCTTCATCGTCGGCCTCATCTTTGCCCCCTGGCTAGACGCTGGCCAAGAGCAATCCTATTTTTAATAAAAAAAACCCTCAAAACTAGTAATCGAAGGTATAAAAAAAAACTTCTATCGAGCCAGCTATCGAGTGGTTTCAGTAATGTATATGGAAAATCTGTAGCTCTAGTATAAGTTTTTTCGAAACATTAACTAATTCGAACGCGTTTGCGTTTTGTCTCGAAATATATGAAAACGCTCTCACCGAGTTTGAAATACGCGCGTTCATCGGTTAGCAACAAATGTTATACTCGCTGTTTTAGTTTCCACTAGTGACCACCAGAGGCGCTGTTCACGTTTCCATACCACTTTCATACATTTTGAGACGAAACGCAAACGCGTTCGAATTAGTTAATGTTTCGAAAAAACTTATACTAGGGCTACTGGTGTATTGCCATTAACACTTGTAACTTAATTAAGTCACATAATTACGAGTAGCTATAAGATCGCCTGTTGCCTAGGTACTAGTTTTTGTAACTATCATTTAATTATGGTGCAATAAAAAAAGTCAAAACATGTATATTTGCGGAATTATGGTACAATAAAAGAGATGGACATAAAACAATAAGTTCAACATATTTCACCATTTTAGTGACATGCAAATTAAATTGAAAAAAAAAACACACAATTTAATAAAAAAAATCGTAATAATATTTATTTTTATTTGTATGTCTTTCCTGTTTACGGGACAATAGTGTCCCTGACCTTTGGGAGGCGTGTGCGGAGCCGAAGTACCGAGGTACCGAAGTACCATCGAGTACCACATAGCCAACACGTAGAGGCCCTTTTGACAATTTAATGAAGTACAAGGGATACACCGAGCGGATGCTGTCCCTGCCCGTGTCATGGGACGCACACAGAGACAACACCCGCCAGGGTGTATAGGGACTATTGTTGGTTGATGGAATCTAAATGAACCGGGTAACTAGGTGATGATGGACTAATGGCCGGGCTATTGGGTCAGACATCGGACGCCTGCCTAATAAAACAGTCTCGCATTTTAATTCCGCCAGACGGCGACTTATTGTTATTGTTATTATAATTTTGGGCAAATCCAACAAAAATAAATTTGTACCTACTTTATAAAGAACTTCAGGCAGAAAGTGGAAGATGCTGTAAAACTAACTAAACTAGGCTATTTTTTTTCTTAAGTTAGAAGAATAGAAGTCTCCGAAAAACATTTTCATTTCGGAGCTTTTCAATAAAAAAGACAGTGCATATTGCGTTACAAAATAATTAGAAGCCACGAAGAGCGATAATAAAGGGCAAGCGCAACTTAAGCTTTCATTACTCTAATTAGCTTTACTGGCGCAGTTTGCCTCGGGTGACGACGACGGGGTTAGACTCAATTTAAGTAAGTATAGATAAGTAAATCAAAATTTCAATATTTATTTTGAAAACCGGCCTTTAGCCCACTATCATGTGCCAAACGCTGAGGCTCCTAAGCCTTAGGCTAGGCCGTAAGCTTGTTTGCCACCGTGTCTATACACACTTGTACAAGTACGCGGAGAATTACGAGAAAAAATGCAAAATATGCAAGAATGTATGAGAAGATGACATTACCACTAATATACCCGTTCGTTGTAGCGATGAATATTGTTCTAGAAAAAGGTCACTAAGTCACCACTGAAGTATTTTAGAATGGGGAGCAAGTAAGAGAAACATGATATCCAAAATGCAACTAATTATATTTTCATATGTAGGTACACATTTAATCAAATTGTCTACCCTCACTTATAAATATTATTACTACATCTCTTTTGTTCTAATAAAATGGCTTTAACGTAAATTACACATCTTTAACATTTACAAACCTTTCATTAACATGAAACATTATTAATCGCTAAATATTAATACATTGCATTATTACTTCATTATCTATCGTTTAGTAACAAAACAAAGAAATTAATAATTTAATCATAAAAGTGAGCTATAGCTCATTGCTGTGTAGAAGACACTTTAACTAGAAAGGACAATATTTAGAATACCTTGATTTATTTATTTTATACATGCATATAATGGTATTCATCGAATAGGTTTTTAAGTATATTAAATGTATAAAGAAACACTACATAACATAGTCTAGTTTTATATTTTAGATTTAATTTATATCTTGGTTTTAGAATTACATAGTATCTTAATTATATTTACATTCCTTTGAAAGTAGATTACCGCATGAACACTTATAAATGTTATATGCCTCTTTACCAATTATACATAGTAGGTATCAATGTTATACAAATCAGGGGTTCTTACCCTCCGGCCACTTCTAGTAGCTCTATATTGGGGACGAGCCGCTTCATTCCCGTCCGCGGCTACATTACACGGAGTCGGTACACAAGTAACAGCGGGGGGAGACTCGGGCATAAGATCATCGTAATTGCGGGCGGGTGCCGGGCGCTCTATCTGCGCGGGCGCGGGCTCGCTAGCGCGGATCAGGTGCTGCCGGTTGCGGCGGTAGCGGGCGCCGGCCTCGTCGCGCACCCAGTACGAGCGCTGCGGAGCACCGGCAGGCGCGGGCGCGGCATTCTCCACTCGCGCGCGTCTCCAACAACCTCCCGCGCCGTCTCGCATACGCACGCTTTCTCCTTCCTGCAGCGCCGGGAGTGGACGAGTGCCACGGTCGTGATATTTTTTCATTAGCCGAGTCCGCTGCTCCCGATCTTTTTTAAGCTTAGAGTTGGAGCGCGTGTCGCGACGTACGTCCTGCTTAATGTTTGGCAATTTGTCGGCCAATCTTCTACCCATTAGCAATTCTGCGGGAGACTGCTGTTCGCCCGTGATGCGAGAGTTCCTGAGATTAAGCAATCCTATATATGGGTCCTGTCCGGAGTCATGAGCTTTTAGAAGAATATTTTTTACCGTTCTCACATTTCTTTCAGCAAGGCCGTTCGATCTGGGGTAGTGGGGCGAGCTTGTCACATGATCAAACTCCCACGATTTCGCAAATTTTTGAAACTCATTCGAAGCATATGTCCCTGCATTATCTGATACTAACTTTTCAGGAATACCAAATCGTGCAAACATGCTTTTAAGGTGCGATATCACTGTTGAACTTTGTAGATTATTTAAATGTGCAATTTCCACATACTTGGAATAATAATCGACTACTAGCAGGTAGTTTTTGTCGTGAACCTGAAATATGTCGGTAGCGAGCACTTGCCACGGGCGCTCCGGTAGCGGGTGCGGCGCGAGCGGCTCGCGGCGGTTGGCGTCGCGGCGGCGCTGGCACACCTCGCACCGCTCCACAGTCTGCGCAATGTCACACGTCATGCCTGCCCAATATAATACCTCGCGAGCGCGTCGCTGGCACTTTTCGATCCCCAAGTGACCTTCGTGTATGCGATGTAGCATATCTTTTTTTAAAGAGTTGGGGATTACGACTCGATCGTTTCTGAAGATAATACCGTTCACTAGGTGTAATTCATCTCTCACTGACCAGTACGGTTTCGCTATGCTTGAAACTATACTTTTCGTGTGGGGCCATCCGATCCTGCAGTAATTTGCAACACTTTTCAGGCATTCGTCTTTTTTCGTTTCCTCGCTAATCAGGGTTAACTTGTCTTTTGAGAAGTTAGTGTTGTCGTATACTAAATTTACGTGAATTTCACTTTTATCGAACATGTCTGTATTAGTATAAGGCTCGGTAGCTGAGCGCGACAGGGTATCTGCAATGTACATATATTTTCCGGGAACATATTTAACATCTAACGTGTACTTTTGCAAATACAATAACATCCGCTGCAACCTTGGGGGAGTTTCGTTAAGACTCTTTTTGAAAATGGCTTCCAGAGGCTTATGATCACTTTCGACGTGTATAATTTCGTGTCCATATACATACTGGTGAAATTTCGAGCATGCAAAAACAATCGCAAGCATCTCTTTTTCAATTTGTGCCCACCTCGTTTCGGCGGGGGCGAGTGTGCGCGCGGCATATGCGACGGGGTGGCCCTGCTGCAGCAGACAGGCGCCCAGCCCGCGCGCACTCGCGTCCACCGACAGCGTCACCGGTAGCGCCGGGTCGTAGTATCGCAACACTGGCGCCGATATCACACATCGCTTTAACTCGTCTACAGCTCTCTGATGGCATTCATGCCACTCCCACTCACGATCTTTCTTCATGAGCTCTCTCAGAGGATTTGAAATCTCAGCGTACCTTGGAATATAACGAGCCAAGTAATTGACCATTCCTAAAAATCTCTCTAAGTCTTTTCTTGACTTGGGATTCTCCATGCTTTTAATGGACTTTATTTTAGACCCGTCCGGACTCACGCCATTTTCGTCAAAAGTATGGCCAAGGTATGAGACGCTAGTTTTGTAAAACTCACACTTAGCCTTATTAAACTTAACACCGAATTTCTTCGCTTTCATTAGCACATTTTTAAGCCGGTCATCGTGTTCTTTTTTATCCTTGCCCCAGATTAGAATATCGTCTATAAAAATCTCTACCCCTTCCATTCGAAATATTTTTAGCATTTCATTGTGAAACATCTCACTCGCACAACTAATACCAAAGGGTAATCTTAAAAATCTGTATCTCCCAAATGGGGTAGAAAACGTGCATAGCTTTGAGCTGGCCTCGTTCAGCGGCAACATCCAAAAACCTTTATTTGCGTCGAGCTTGGTAAAGAACTTGGCCCCTGCAAGGCCCGCGCTGATCTCGTCAAAGGTAGGTAACTGAAAGTGGCTGCGGCGCACGGCGCGGTTGAGGTTGCGCGGGTCGAGGCACACGCGCAAGCGCCCGTCGGGCCGCTCCACCAGCACGATGCTGGACACCCAGTCCGTGGGCCCTTCCTCGCGCACTATCACCCCCAGCTGCTCCATGTGATCCAATTCAGCCTGTAACTTTGGTCTCAACTTTATAGGAATTTTCCGCGTCGCATTAACCACGGGTTGAAACGACTCGTCAATAGGTATATTGTACTCGGTAGGTAAACACCCTATACCTTCGAAAACACATTTAAAGCCCTCTATAAAAGTGTTTGACAAGTAATCAATATTTTCAAGAGATATCCGCTTTATAAGATTTAATTGTTTACATGCATTTCTACCTAACAAGCTATTGCAATCAACATCTAGCACAAAAATTCTTTCTGAAACACTATATTTTCCTTTACACAATGCGGCAACAAAGTAGCCAAGTACTGGCAGCCGTCTCTTGCTAACTTCGCGCAACACAAATGAACCTTTTTTTAAACATGATTCATTGAAACCCGCTGAGACAAAAGTTTTGTGTGAAATTACACTAGTGTCTGCACCACAGTCTAATTTAAATTTGATTGACATACCATTGACGTCGATCTGATCGTACCACCCTGCCGAGTCATCGCCGTCGTCCCCGACAGCGTCCACTATCAACTCCTCGCAACCAGGCTCGCCCGCATCATACATGCTCTCATCCGACGAACACTCCACTTCACGCACGGTTTTATTAAATTTTGAACAACACCTCGAAAAATGACCGCGCCTACCACAACGATAACACTTTGATTCGAATGCCGGGCAATTGTTTTTTGCATGCATTAAGTCACATCGCGCACATTTCGACCGCAGCGGCTCCTGTTGTCTATCTCTAGGGTACGTAGGACCCGAAGGCGGAGGGCGGCGCGTACGAGGCGGCCCGGGTCGCGCGCGCACCGATTCGAGCGCACCTCCAGCCACGCTCGCACTCTGCGCTGGCGCGCCACGCACCGCGCTGGCCTGAGCGCTCGCGGCTTCGGCCGCACGGCACCATGACACAGCTTCGTTTAGTTTTAAATCCCTTTGCCGTAAAAGGCGCTCACGTAATTGAACATCACCGATTCCTCTTATTAACTGCGTTAAAATAAGACTTTCTCGTAAGTCTTTAAAATCACAGGTTTTACTTTTCAACCTTAGTCTAGACATGTATTTATCAAAACTTTCACCGCCCTGTGTCATTTCAAAGAAGCAATGCCGTTCATAGTTAACATTTTTTTCCGGGTCGCACCTATTCGCAAACTTTGCAATTAAATCCGAGTAATCACAGTTTTCATCCAGTGTAAAATCGAATTCTTCATATAATTCGCGGCCATACTTCCCGATTACATGCAGTAATAACGCGCATTTATCTCTGCTCGACGCTTGATCACGTCCTGATGCCATCAAATAGCAGTCAAATGCCGTTTTCCATTCGTTCCAATTCGTGGCCATATTGCCCTCACTCGACAATGGCGCCGGCTGTTGTAGCGAAATCATCGCGCTGTTTATGACAGACTCCGTTTCCGTCGTTTCTTTATCGTTCCCCATCACCGCAGCTTATCACTTTTCACCATAAAAACACTGCAATCCTTGATAAGCCACACCTGACACCATGAAGTATTTTAGAATGGGGAGCAAGTAAGAGAAACATGATATCCAAAATGCAACTAATTATATTTTCATATGTAGGTACACATTTAATCAAATTGTCTACCCTCACTTATAAATATTATTACTACAACCACTACTTTTTAGGTAGTGTTGTTAAAACACGTGCCTGCCTGGTAATCTGAGGCCGAAATCGGGACAACTGAATTTTGTGCGTTACGAAGACAATAAACATCAATTTAACCCATTTTTAAAACGCCATTAGAAATTATTTTGATTTCAACTTTTTTAACATGTTTATTAAGTACCTAGATAGTGACAAAACAGATCTAAGGTAAAAGTATTATGAACCGTAACGTAGAAATAAATGTTTTGATATACACTTTTTGAAGTGAAAACTCTCAACACAGTGCAACCTTGGGAGCTCTGGCAACCTTGCTACCCTCCAGGAACACAACACTACATACCTGAGTAAGTATATAATGTTATTATGGCTGTGGTATTCTGCAAGGCGGTACTTCCCCAGTTGGGCTGCTCCAAATTCGAGCAAGATGACATTATGCTGTGCCCTACCTCTCCGCTTACACTTTTTTTGGTTTAAAAATAAATCCTTAGATACTCTGCGCGCATCTATCTTTTTAAACCATCAATGCTCACATCCTGCATCCCTTGCGCCAAGAAAAGTAAACAAACGATAGATTCACTGTATTTTTAAACTACTTTAAACAGAACGTCCATATAATTTAAATTTAAATCTATCGCAAATACTTTTTAAATATACCTACACGCTAAAGTGTCTATCTGTGTATGCTAATTGTAGCCGAGAGAACGACGTCCATATTATAATGACGCATCAATATTTCGATTAGGTATAAACATAAAAATAAACTAATTATTACTTTTTCCATGAGTTTTTACGAGTCCGATTAAAATCTAAACGTATTTTTTTAGAGATGTAAAATTAAAGAAAGGGAAGCGCCTTTCTTGGTTGACTGTACACGGAATAAACTAAACTGTCTATTCAGATTTTTTATGTCTAGTGGATAACTTTCCCCTAGGTGTTATATTTAAAGACGAGGGTATTTCAAAATAAATTAATGTTAAAACGATAATATGTTTCCAGAGAACGAGAGAAATTTTAATTACGGATTTGGTTGCAAAGATGAGTTAGGTCTAGAGCTGAACAACGTAGGTACGATATGGACGCCATAAATTTTTTTTTTCAAAGATAGGGTGCGCAGTAAATGTCGAGGTTTAGCTATAAATCTGCACGCAGACAACCAGCGCAGAATAATAAAAGCGTTTACCACCATGGTCTACAATTGCATAGTGATGTACCTACCCTTAATGATCACTTAGCCAAGTTGGTAACCCTGCCTACGAAGCTGGTGATCCCGGGTTCGGATCCCGGTCAGGGCGTTTGTTTGTGTGATGAACACGAATATTTCCTGGCTCTTGGATATTTTCCACCAGCTACCTATCTTATCTTATTTTGTTTAGTTGGGGTCCTTGCAGATGCACTTCGACCCAGTGGGATCTTTTGGGCAATTACCGCCTCATTTGTACCTACTCCAAGCTGCCCCCACATTTGCAGAAACTGGATGATGGAGCTCAGCGGAAATACTTTGAATTCCTTTGGTAACCATTGCCAAAGTCATTCATTGTATGTCTGGCAAGAGTGTGACATTCAAATAATAAGTGCTCCATTGTCTCGTCATCCACGCCACACATTCTAGGTTGTCTGCTAGTCCCATCTCGGCCAAGATTCCTTTGAACCCAAACAGCTACTTAATCCGGTATTAAACTATAGGGTCCATTTTGTCATCTAAGATCCCATCCCAAGATTTGGCTTAGGCGCTAGTATAGCGACTGCTATTCAGGGGAAACCTCCGACATGACCATGTAGGTGGTTTAAACACTGGAATACTCTAAGAGTTTGAGCTCCTGTGAGATAAGGTGAGTGGCTTCAACCGAATCTGAGGTGTCAGTGGAATCGAGCTACTAGGAGTTTTGTCGCTGGTTCCTAAACCTAACCTTGCTGAGAAGAGTACTCACAGTATATAATGACATAGTTCTACTGCACATCGCTTACTCTTTGGCATGCTATAGGTACCTGCTTCTCGATTTCTGGGCGAGGTTATTAATTACATCGGCTCAAACAGCACAAACATTTGGTGTCGGCTCCCAAGCGGTTGTTTGTTCGCCATTACATTAATTAGTGTAGGCTGGATAACGATTGATGAACCTCACCCGGAATTCATTCCAAGTATTTGGTTTGGGTGTAGATACGCTTTGAGCAAGATAAATAAAATCGAGTTCCGCTGACTTAACGCACTTTGAAGGAGATTAACCAATTTCATTTTTTGGCGATTTTGCGCCTAGGGCAACTTCCTTAGCGTAAGGTATTTTGATCTTTAGAGTAAGCTTACTGATGAAGCATTAGATAACCTCACTTGAAGCACAAAATAAAAAATATACAGAAGGTCCGTTCCCGCCGTTCTTGAAAATACATACCTAAACTTGCCCGACTCACAGGGTTGCTTCTGTATTGATTCTGAATTTTAAAAAGGAGCAGGCATATTAAAAATTCTTCAACATGACATTTCAATATGAACCAGCGTATCTTGGTAAAAAACCGGCCAAGTGCGAGTCGGACTTCGCACATTTAGGGTTCCGAATCAACCTCAAAAATATGATTTATCAATATATTAGTATTTGTTGTTAAAATATACGTAATATTGAACATTGTCACCAAATTTCAAGCTCATAGGTCAATGAGAAGTCTAAAAATTCTTCGGAACAAATTTTCTGACAGACGACGGACGGACGGACGGACGTCTGGGCGACACCAATAGGGTTCCGTTTTGACCCTTCGGGTACGGAACCCTAATAAATTGATGCGTGACCCGCTGCGAGTTGTGACTTGTGACCGGCGGCGGTCGAGAGCGCCAACAAAGAATATACCTAATTAATTAGGTACCTACTTAACTAAACCATAGTACTTAAATACTGGCGTTTTACCAGCGAACGATAAGATAAATGTGTAATGGTTGATCGTCGTTATCAAAGCGGCTAGTTTCAAAAAATTACCTACCTACCTAGGTATTGTAACTACTAAAATGAGAAAACAGTTTTATTTAACTTTCAATATCGTTTGAAAAATTGAAGAAAGTGTAGGCACAGTTTTTTGTTGTATTTAAGTGTATTTAAACAATAAAATACATTCCAACTGTAATAATATCGGTTATTGATTTTGACGTACGTGACACAAAGTACCTACGTAGCGGCGGGGACGTCAAGTGATCAACGCGCGCACAACTAGCACTCGCGACAGTCGCGACTAAGCATTGCCGAGATCAACCGAGAATGCCTGTAAATGTTACGTCTGTGTGCGTGCGGCGAAAATGGCACTTTGTACTGAGCGGACTCTCTGCTCCGGCGCGCGCCGCCGCTATTTACTTTGTGCTTGAAGTGATAGTTGCCGTATTATATTTTGCAGTGGTAATTTTTTTTTTATTCTACTTCGGAGGCAAACAAGCATAATATCATGATCATGATCATTGCTGACCGGTGGAACAGTTGCATTCGTATCGCCCCGCTTTCGCGCATTCAGTAGGCCTAGCACATGATGGCGGCGAGAGTATGTCGGCCTTTCTCGAGTTACGCGTCTTTGTTTGATTGGTGCTGTTAGAATGTGACGGATACTCGAGATAAGCCGACATTCTCTTGCGGCCATCATGGGCTAGGCCTACAGAAAGCTAATTGAAATAAAGACGCGCGAGTGCGCCCTTAAAACATAGTTACTGAGTATAATGACAGTTGACAATGACAGCTGATAGCTTATTGCTGTCTGTTCGTGTCGTGCACGTTATTGTCGTGGGCTTTGGCCACAGTGACCGTTCCTGCGCTACCCGCATCCAGCGGACTCCCGCGACCTTTACCAGGTCATCAGTCCACCTTGTAACCGGCCAGCAGCCAGCTTGTCCAGCTATAAAGATATTTCAATAAATTATTCTATTGTTTTTACAGGATAACGAATGCTTACCTACTTTTTTAGGCTTGAAGCAAGCCTTTCAAGTTAATTGCGAAACCAATATTTCGCAATCTAAGTAGGTATGTAAATATCGTTTTAATTACCTATCTACCGTAACATTTTAGTTGGATGAGTTTCAAGGTTTAGTTCTAGATAAATGAACGTAAACTTGAATATTGAAATGGTTTTGAGTTTACAATTATAATTGAAGCTATTGTTGATGAACTAAAATGTTCCCGACTAGTTCTGTTTTCGAGCAGTAATATTGAGTAAAATCAATCTTGAATAACGTATATACTTACCCCCTTATTCAAACTTCTGCTGACTTAAATGTTTTTGTCCATTTCTCACAAACGTAAATGTCAAAGTGACCGATAAGGACAAACGAACTTTAGAGGCTAGTTCTAAAATTGGCTTGATGGACATTTATGAATAAGGGGGTACATATTTTAAATTTGAATGTATGAATTGCTGTGCTTATAGTTTACGGCAATGTGAGCGAAAACACACTGGACGAGCGTTAAGTTTATGGTTTTATTTTAGGGCTGAACATGAGTCTTATTGCAAGGGACATACTCTACTTACTCACAGCAATTAAATCGACATTAATACAGACTATTGAGCGCCCGGTATGCCGATATTGCGCCCTTTAGCGCAAATACCGGCAGCAGAATATTCCGGATAGCTGTATCGTCATTACACCTCGATTACTCAAACTTTCCCCGTCAAGGGTTCATGCATGTTTTAAAATATCTTTTCACACCACCTGCTCGTCAATAACCAATTAAATATATCATGCAAACCTTACCGAAAGCAAATCATTATAACCCTTGGCTTAAGCCGGGTAGTAATATCGTACTGAATCTCATTATAACCCGCCGGGTAATAATGTGATTTCACTTTTCATAGTTCTTATAGTTCTGTCATTAAAGTCTAATGTCGTGAAGTCCACTAAGCGGCGAGGAGGCGGCACACCAGCTCCGTGTTTTGTTTGGAACGTCGTGTTCGAAACAAAAGACTGCGCCGTCGGTGGTTTTAGTACTGAATATTTGTAGAATTACTTTTTGGAGTTTTCTTATACATTATTCTCATATTTTATTACATTTTTAAATAAAATCACTATGTATAATATCCGTGCCTCGGACGTTAGCTAGGGCTGGCCTTCCTCCCTTCGCAGCAGTTGCAGCAATGTAAATAAATACATACTTACATAGGTGTGGACAGTCTTACACAAATCTACCTATTCCCAAACTAATCAGTTCGGATACCAGCCGAATAAAAGCACTACCATGTTACTATCCAGGCTCACAGATGAAATTAATCAGCACCTTAATGATCAAAAACATGTACTCATTATTTTTATTGACTACAGTAAAGCGTTCGACACCTTGCGGCACGATTTACTAATACAAAGGCTAGAATCTACCGGGGTACGCGGGAAACTCCTGGAATGGTGTAAGAGCTACTTGCATAACAGATCGTTCCACGTTAAAATAGGGAATGCTCTTAGCGACAAAGTTTTGGTCACAGAAGGCACAGCACAGGGCTCTGTGCTTGGTCCCCTCCACTACTTAGCATACGTGAATGACATGAAGAACTGTATTCAAAACTGCAGTATATATCAATTCGCGGATGATACGTGCCTAATATCTGCAGATAAGGACATAGGTCTGGCTGAGGGAAATCTGCAAAGTGATTTCGACTTAATTTGCATGTGGTCCCACGACGCAGGCCTGGTTTTAAACGCAGGGAAGACCAAACTACTACACGTACACTCTAGCCAGTCGAGAACGGTACGACCGGTCAGTATTGTAGGACACGATCACCAGTGTTTTCATTCTGGCCCGATTGGTTCTAGGCGTTGTGGATGTCGTCCATTGGAACAGGTTTCGGAAATAAAATACCTAGGCCTTATAATTGACAAAAACTTCAATTGGGATGTTCACATTGACTCGGTATGTGCAAAATTACGAGCTGTCATGGCAAAGATATACATCCTACGCAATAGAGTACCGTATAGGATTAGGCTAGCCATTTACAATGCTTTGGTGGAAAGTATTATTTCCTACGGCCTCAGTAGCTATGGTCGCACTTTCAAGACGCATCTTGATAAAATATACAACCTTCAGGTTCGTCTACTCAAGCTTGTAGTGCCTTTTAATGTGAGAGAGAGCGTGATATGTGCTGGTGATCTGTTTAATATATGTAACGTACTACCTATACATACTAAATTTACACACCAGATTTTAAAGGAACAGTACTTTAGAGATGAAATCCAGCATGTAGTTTCACACCCTAAAACTACTAGGCAAGTAATAAACCGCGTACTAAAGAAACCTCCTTTTCGAAATTTTTATGGCCGAAGAACATCTGAATATATTCTACCAGATCTAATAAATAAACTCCCAAAAGAATGTAAAGACAAAATTACACCAACCAATATTTCTAGGATTCTTAAAAAAGAAATGTTAAATCAACTGTAGGGTAGTATTTAGGGGAATTAATGGAGTAATTTTATATATAAGTATTTAATTTCGTTCATTATCACCGACATAATTGGATCAACCTGTAGCTGGCGGGCGCAGACCGGTTCTCACGGCGCGGCCGGCCGGCCTGCGAAAGATAACGATAAGACACTGTGCATGTGCAATGTGCTATAAAGTACTTATTACTTGTAATTTTATTAGATATAATATTTATAATGTTTGTTTGTTATTCTATTTATAATGTTTAGTTTATTTAAGTAATATGATAACTTGTATGTACTACTTAGTCGTTTTTATAGCTGTCGTGGAATGCTGCACCGAGACAAACCAAGCTGTGGTTTAACGGTGTCGTTTAGTCATGTTTTGTATAATTTCTTATGTTTTTAATAATAAAAAAATAAAAAATAATCAAAGCTTGTACTATGGGTACTAGTCGACGATATACATATACCTATAAAGATAAATATATACTTAAAATACATAGAAAACATCTAAGATTCAGGAACAAAATACTTGTGCTCACCACACAAATGAATGCAAGCAGTCGTCGATGTACTAGGTATTAAATACCAAAAACAAGATCCGCGTGAGTTACAAGACTTACAAGACGCTTAATTATACGGAGTAAAACAGATTCTATTAAAATAGATACTAAAATTTGCTGTGATTGACTGATTTAATTCTGTTTTTAGTAGCCTTGGTTTTTTTATTGCCTCGCAAGAGGGGAGAAAAGTAGAGTATACTCCTCGGGGATAAAGCTGTTTTTGTCTTGGGAGCTCTTAAATCCCTCACTACACTCAGGACTCAGTCTTAATTCCCTCGCTTCGCTCAGGAATTAAGTCATTACTCCCTCGCTCCGCTCGGGAGTAAAATTTGGAGTCCTTCGTTACGTTCGGGATGTACTATTACAAGTAAATTACTTTCAGTACCTATAACAATGACATTTATGCTCTTAGTTCATTGAATATTCTACTTTACACTATTGTAATAGCGGTTCTATTACATACATACTCTCTAAAATTGTAGGTATATTGAAATAGAAACCCTATTAAATTCCAATAGAATAAGAGCATAATGTCAGCGTCAAACTTTATTATAATTATATTGGTATTCATTTTTGAGAAATGTCCACAAAACATTGTTAATTATTCCGCTCAAATATCCAGGAAAATACTAAAGTAATTATTCATCTTTTTCCAATTATTCCAATTAATTTCCAGTACAAGTTAGAAATTCGCTTACGCGGTACGAATCACTAATTGAGTGGTTGTAATGAATATTAAATATCACGGTTGTACCTCCCTCTAGATGTGCGCAATGTTCCTTGTTATTTGTTTAAATTTGTATCCTCAAAATCGTTAGAGCGATTAATCGATTATAAACTGCGCTTTTTCGCAGCGATAGGAACGATACAGGCCAGCCATTTCTCTCGATCTGGTATCAGTAAGTTGTTTGTTTAGTCCATATAGATTCATTACTTGGTTCCTATATTAAATGAGATTGAAGTGAGATGCGTGAAAGCGGGGCGATTCGAAACCAGTAGGTATCGAATCCATTCCGCCCGGCATCTACTCAAACGACTGACAGTAAAATTTCAAGTGAGGAAACCTGAATAACATCAGGCAGATATCATAGCAAGGAACACAACTGCAGCCGGTATATCTAGAGGTACTTTTTCCATCTGGGCTGCTCCAAAGAATGAGAGAGATTACATTTCATTGCATCTCTAAAAATACTTTTAATTTAGTCTTGAAACAAAGTATATGACTACATTGTTCCAAGAGTAGGTAGGTAACTCATGTTTATCATTTGTCCCGAGAATTTCAACTTTCGTTGCCTTTAATAGAGACTGGAACGTGGCCATTTCCCGGCAAATATTCGGGAGATATTCCAACCAAAATATTTTTCGCCGCACACGTATTGTCGTCGGTGTCTTGAGGAGGTATTTTTTCATATCTTAAGAATGTTAGTTCGAGTTCTTTCCGTTGGTGTGCGCAAAAGGTTCATTGTTTATGATTGTTTAAAAAAAAACCCGTCTTCTTTATTATGAAAATTGGTCTCCTAGATTACTCTAGCACATAAAACGTGCCTTTGACATTAAACTTTTGATTTAAACAAGTGATATTATGTTTATTGCCACAATATATCCATTTTAACATTCATCTTTGTAACATATTACGACCGCTTTAGCTCAGTTGGTAGAGAACCTGCCTACGAAGCTGGAGGTCCCGGGTTCGAATCCCGGCCGGGGCATTATTTGTGTGATGAGCATGAATATTTGTTCTTGGGTCTTGGATGTTTTCTATGTATTTAAGTATATATTTATCTATATAAGTATGTATATCGTCGCTTAGTACCCATAGTACAAGCTTTGCTTAGTTTGGGACTAGGTTGATTTGTGTAAAATTGTCCACAAATATTTATTATTTATTTATTTATTTATATTGTAGTATATATTCTGTAGGGTACTTCTGAATGGCATTATACCTAAAACACTGAACTAGCAACTCGTGTTTTACTGCATGGTGACCGCTGTAGGTACTTATTGTTATTGTTTGCACTGATACGCTCATTCAATAGTGATTTGTTTAACAAATTGTGTTAATTGGTGATTGTACGCGAAGCAACATAATTGGAACACGTGCGTCCTCTGACGTCCTTTTGGAAGGCGGATCGAAACATGGCGCAAGTGAAAGAAACAGTTTTTGGGATTGTTAACGCTTTTTGGATTCATTTTACATTGATGTTTATTCTAATTAGTGACAAAAATAAATATGTAGGCAGCGGCGTAAAGAAGTATCCACTTATATAATAAAGGGTTAAGTCATCGATACAACTTGCTACTTTTTTTCTTCACTTTTTATGGATTGTTTACTTAAAGTGGCATAATAAAACAGAGTTGAACTAACAAATCGCCTACGTATTGTTTTACAAAACATATAGTGTGGGTTTCACCTATTTACAATTACAGACGTATCAACATTATAAACGGCTGCCATCTCATAGAAACTTGTCTAATTTTTCCATATAAAAATACCACTTACGAGAGTTACAAAAATGTCTACGGATTTTGTGTAACCCACTCATAATGTTGTTTTTATTCGTGACCTCAGTAGGAGATAACGCAATTTTCAACACACTTTAAAACACCATGTTTATTTAAATATTGTATACATATTCTCCGACAAAGTGAATATAACTTCATGTTGTAACATAAATTCAACTCTGTTTCTTGAAAGCTCAAACTTCTAAAATGCAGTTTGCATTTTAAGCGCATCTATCAAAAACAGTGTGTTCGCTATCTGGGTATTTTTAAAATTTTCCTTGTTAAAGCAAGCTTCTACGTACCTATAGTGTTTTACGTTTATAACTATAAGGGTGCTTAAAGATTCAAGTTCCATTTACATATATCCAAGAATAGCATGCGAGGTTAACGACATAGTGGGGGTTGATAATAGTAACTATATTACCTACTTACCATAGGCGGTCAAACAAAGAATATCTCAGATCGGCTTTCTTTATTACCGCCCAACATTTTATGTCACCGCCTGGCCAGGAAGCGGGATTTTCCGCGCGCGGAGCGTGCGGTAATGGCCGCTTTATGGCCAGATGTATCATAATAGTAGTTTATACAACTGTTACACAATGAGGCATTAAAACCAGTGTGTAATAAACAAAATGGCGGACATGGCGAAATCAGTAGCGGAAGCCGAACACACACGAGTGTTTAAAAAAAAATCATAGACCAACTAATAGTCCCTATTCTCATATTGTTCGATATCAAATGTCGTGCGATATATACTAAAAACACATACCGAGCTGACGTTTCATCTGACTGAATCGACTCACACATTTGATTAACATATTAAGGAGAATATGAACGTGTAACAGATCATATGTGTAATGTAGGCACACCATATTGTTAATCACTTACTTCGCAAAACTAATAAATGGAGTCGTAATCACAATTGCTGAACTAATCACAGGTAATATCCGTAACGAGCTGCCAGTAATCAGTTAATATTGGATGGGACGAGATGCCAAGTTAAAGGTAAAGGGGCGGCAATATAGTCGTGCCGGGTAAAGGAAGACTAATTAAATAATGAGACTGGAAACAGGCAATGACAAAGGTGTCAGACTTTGTTCCATTATACTACAGTTCTTTAGTAAAGTCTAAAACAAGGTCTTATTGCTCTTATTTTAACAATGCAATTAGTCTATTAATCTCAGGAGTATAATAATAAAATGAATAAATATTTGTGAACAATCTTACTCGTACACAAATCAACCTAGTCCCAAACTAAGCAAAGCTTGTACTATAGGTACTAAGCGACGATATGTATACATACTATTATTATTGGGGAACGGGACTTAATCGCGTACAATTACCTACACACTTATATAGACAAATAGACACACTTATATAGAGAAATACATACTTATATAGACAAACACATACTTATATAGACAAATAGATACTTAACTACATAGAAAACATCCAAGATCCAGGAACAAATATTCGTGTTCATCACACAAATAAATGCCCTGACCGGGATTCGAACCCGGGACCTCCAGCTTCGTAGGCAGCGACACTACCAATACCAGCTAAGCTAAAGCGGTCGTCAACATTCCCTAAGCATTGGCATTATGAGTAAATACATTCCAAGTTAATTCCCCATGCTAGCTTATCACTATTCATGTCTCGAGAAGGGTGACCCTTATTGTGATTGCTCTCTTGAGCCAAGAATGAACGAGGAAGAAGAATGGACCCCATTTATTGATGATCTTTTGTGACTTTATCGTAGATACCAGTTCCATTTATTGACGAACCTGAATCTTTAGAATGTCCCTCGATTAGGTAAAAGTCAATCCGTATATTTAATCCGTTTTCTGTGAATCTAATTCATTTTTACGGAATTTAATAAAAATGTGTATATTTCGGAATAAAAGATGTAAAAGGCTTTTTAAGGTTTGTTAGTTAGTAACAACTTTTCTGTATATCAGATTAACCTTTTCCTAAAATTACCCTGGTATTATAGTACCCATCTACCCAAATTGTAGACTGCACGTGACATACATTTTCTAATGGTTGCCCCTTAAGGCGAGGTTCTTCCATTGCAAATGTCCCGCTTTAACACGCGTGAGTTTGCAATTGACCATCCCACTCTCTACGGAACTGTGCGCGTAATTTTCGTAAATTTTTAGTACATTTTTGGGTGAGAAAAATACATGGCTTACTATATTAACAATATTAATCCCGACATCCCTCATACCATCAAATAAGTTTATTTTAGTATTATTTTCTACTCATCATGTTACCTAAGATTGAAATAAAATGAGTTTTAAGATAGAAAATAGAGGTATGTTTGGATTTTTTTTCTATCGAACAAAGTTTTGCAAATTGTGTAACGGACATCCGACGGCACTAGATAAAGGTCTCAAATATAACATCGTATTTTTTTTACATTTTTAATATGTAGTATTTCGAAATAAAACCGTTTACCAAATCAGATTTTTACTATAACCCGGCCTTAATCTTTTCGAGACGTATAATGTTTTGTAGTTCACAATTTATTCTACCTCGTTACGTTCTAAAACTGTGGGTATTTCTATGTAATTTTTGGTGAACATTAAGAATATTTGTATTGTATAGTATTGTAAATATTTACTTCCTAAAAAAATTTCAAGACTACACAAATTTTGAAAAACGCTGAATCTTTTATTATAATATATAAAACTATCTTAAATATATATATATATATATTTATTCTTATATTTTATAGTGTTAAGTGTCCATATAGTGAGACTACGTTATAAATTGTAAAGTAATGCGCAAAACTCTTAAATTCCATTGGAGTTAAAAGGCTGACCAGTTTAGCCGATGATGTTGAAACTTCCACGATTTCGGCTGTTATTTGGCCAACTCGTCCTCATCTGTCACCACACTCCTCACCCGTTTTTTATATGGAAACTGTCCAAAAGTGACAAATGGCATTTGACAGTTTCCATAAAAAAATGGTTGACGTGACGAGTCGGTTTGTGAATCGTATAGCTGTTTTCGACCTCACCAACTCACCAATCGCTTCTTTAACTTTATTCCGAGATTTGCACAAAATACATATGCTATGCGTACTTAATCTTGTTTTGGTTCGCCCCAGTCAAGACGTTATTTATTTATTTATTTATCGTATGGCATTTATTTCGAACCGTGAGATCTTCGAGAAGTACGGTTGCCAGTTTTTGTTGCACTTTTAGAACCACCCAGGAGTCACGTGTAGGGTAGCGGTGGGTACTTTACCTACGGACGTGGTGCAACGGCAAGACGTTGTAAACCAACTACTTATGCTATTCATAACTTGATTTACCTCACCGCATCGCTCAATACAACCTACACCCATTTTGACTACGGGGTTCATACAAACATTGCGTAAACAGAGGTCCGGCTTGTAGTGGCCCATCTGAGGGGCGGTATACTGTTGGTAACAACCTAGGATAGGAGCTACAGGAGTCAATAGGCTATGGTGAATTTTACTACTAGTGTCTGATCGAACGAAATACTATTTTCAGATAAAACCAAAAACTAATTCGTGACCACATTTTGGCAGGACTTCGTTCGGACACAACATGTTCATCATGCGTGCCACTTATTTTCCATCACTGCGTAAATAAGTAATTCAAGATAGGTATCGTGCGTAAATAAGGAATTCAAGATAGGTATATAATTATCTCGTTATCATCCTCCTTCTAGCATTTTCCTGATTGTAAATATCTTAAAGTAGCCCTGGGTCCGCTTTGGTGGCTATTCCCAAGATTTGAGGTAGGCACTAGTTTTATAAAAGCGACTACAATTGATCTTCCATTTCTTTAAAAACAAATGGTATTATTTCCTTACTCAGGAATGATTTCACTCTTTAAAACAATATTTGGAACGATAAGGGACCTACAGCGCATCTTTTTTATATACATACACTCAAGAGAAAAAATAATGGGTACACTTTCTATGGAAATTCAATACAAATTGTATCCATTATTTTTGGTCTTGAGTGTAGTTTAAGCATTCACTTTATTTCGCATTGCTTTCCAAAGCCTAAATGTATGGCCACTTTTATGTACTACATTTATAGCAAATAAAAATATTTTTATATATTTTTCCAACCGAGACGAAAATACAGACGTTTGTTTCCTCACCATGATTTCCTTCCCTAAAAAGCAAGTAAAATTTACTCGTTTTACCTAGTAACGAGTTCTACCGATTAGGTACCAAACGGGGTTATTACAGCAATACCATTTACCACTGAATAAGAATTTAAAGAGTATTTTATTATCGTTTTATTACTTTGTTTAGGGTCGAAATCGAACCCGTTTTACGAGCTTAGAGTTATAAAGTAACCTAAACGAGAGTGCTTGTCTGTTATAGCTAGGAGTCGTTGCCAACTACGTTGCAAAGTTGTATTTTTTTACAAACTTCAAAAAAAGGGAGGAGGATGTTATCAGCTGCAATTTAGTTGTATGTTCACTTTTTTTATTGTCTCTTACCTCAGAACTCCGTCACCTCTATAAACTGATTTGGAAAATTCTTTCAAACATTTCTTTAATTATGGACATGGCATGAAATATTCGAATTTCTTTTATGGTGTTGTTGCCATGACAGCATGTAGCCTGGTTACCCATCAGTCTGCGAATTGCTTTCACTGGGACGTCCACCATAAAGTAAACCCGATCCTAAAATGTACGCTCCTTTTAGACATGTGAGCGGAAAAACAGTAGTGACAACATTACAAAGAGGGGCGTTCAGTTAAGGATTATTTTTTATACAACGACGGTATTAAACAAGCGCACGGTCCACCTGAATGTAAGCGGACATCACAGTCTATAAACCACCCGCAAGTCCAGAAGAGTTACATGCGGGTTGACATCCATTTATAAAATTTGAGAATTCACTGTGTCTTCTGTGCAAGAAGGAACCAATTTAGGACCCTCAATATCAACACAGTGCATAGATTTTTAGATTAGTTTAGATTTATTTCATGATATAAATTACAGTACTTGCCTTAGTCAAAATTATAAGATTTTATATCACGATCGTATTAAAATAATATGAAAAATACACAAAAACATAGAATGAAATTCTAATAAAATAATATAATTTCGTATCTGTCGGTAGTGAGGGTCGTCAAAATGTAATTAAAATTTAAAATAACATTCTCGGGAGCTCTGATTACCTTGCTTACCTCCGGGAACAACATACATACTTCTATATTATTTTTTTAATATTATTTTACACTACCGTTATAGTTAACGTGATGCCACCCAACACAGTTTTATTCTAACTGGCCCATATTTGAATCAAACTGCGCACCGTCAAATGCGGAAGTAATCTAAGGCGACTTCCTGACTTGGCGGGGCGGGATCGATATGTGACATTTTCTTCTTTGACGTAAACTTACTGACGTCGCAAAGATTCTCACTTGACATAATACTGTCAGTATTACATTTGCGCAGTAGTAATATCATGCGCAGAAGCGGACCAGTACCGCCTTCGCATCGTCCCGCTACCGCGCATCCCGCGCCAGTCAGGAAGCACTCATTTAAATGTAGGGGCGCAGTAAAAAATGATGCCGAGTCGACTGACAGCTGACACTGTCATTTGACACTTTTCTCATATCGTACTGGCTCCGCACCGACAAATCAGGAAGTCGCCTTCGTAATAAACTAAACTTCGAAGCTAAACTACTACATCATAAAACATTTTATATCCAACATTCACCGATGAACTACTAAGTAAAACGAGCGGATACATTATATATCAAATTTGCAGAACAAATTACCTAGAACAGTTAATGGCAGTGAAGTTCCAAAGTTAGTCGCAAAACTTATATACCATGGCAAATTGTATGCACCTGTACTCGGAAACAGCAATTGTGTACTTAATTTTGTAAACTCCTATCTCACGTCATTGGTCTATTGGAAAATAGACTTTACGATGTACAAGTCAAGGTGATTTTTATTAATACAATCGCGTGAACTACGATAAGACATTATGCGATATGGCAACCAGAGCTTATCTATTGTTGAGGTAGTGTTTAGCTAGGAATGCTGCCTTTACTAAATTGTTTTACTAACATGAAATATTACTGTGACTTTTATTAGTTACTGTCGTCGATAGAGTTTCAATGTATAAACGAATTAAAACAATGTAGGTTTTCCTTAAATTATTATGTTGGTGAGGATATTTGATGAGAAGATTCGGGCATTTTCGCTGATTACTTCTGGCAGAGAATTAGAGATGTCCGATGAAATCTGGGACAATACTGAAGTGTGTAAATACTGAAAAGTAAAAATTGTAAATTGTGTACTGGCCTTTTCATCAATTCCCGAGAGATCCGAAGAGAAGAATCATACCTGATAGAATACGCCTACGATCCAACACATATAAGTTTTTACATTACTAATTACATAATCATCTCCGTATGCAATTAGGACAATAGTTACTTCTAAAATCGATAGTATTAAGTTAAACTAAAAACCTAAACTTCTTACTCATCAGCTTCTAATTTATTATACCTTACCTATGTAGTCTTCGGACTAGAAGCCCTAATTAAAACACAAAGCGCAGCATTTACCATTTTATTCCTGAATGAAACTTTCGTTAATTACCTTAAAATAGCTAACATTTAGCTAGAGGAGCGCTCTGAGTAGAAAAGTCATATCTCGATTGAAAATTCATATCAAAATAAGTCTTTTAGATTAAGCTATACGAAGGAAATGTTAGTCGGGCAACGTCAGTTGCATGGAGTTCGTAGTTTAGGAACGGCCAAGTTTCATACATCGTAGGAGGAAGTTTGGCGAGCATATGGACTTAGCTGGTATTGCGAAAGGCACAATTACAGCAGACCGTGCGCAATATTCAATACATAAACTTACTCATTCTGGTCAGGTTAGTTGTGGAGTAAGAGCCCACGTATGCACTTTTGCCAATGTTTTTCGACCTAGATCTCTACATCTATAGTGATTAAATATATATCCTTTCAGTATATTAATCTTGAACTATTTTCCTCCAGTCTGTTAAAAGTGAAAACACTATTTGAAAAATAAAATCTCGATACTTTTATTTTTCAAACATAACCCTTTTTTTAGATGTTTTTGGTTGGATCTTTAAAACCCTCCCATCTTTAACAATAATTTTTAGTTAAATAGTTGTAAAATGATAAGTTCTAAAACCTGCTAAAAAGATTATCCTTATAAATGTACACGTTTAGAATAAACAATTTACGAAAAACACGCGCTGAGCTTCCGTAGAGAGCGGGATGGTTAATTGAAAACTCACGCGTGTTAGAACGGGACTTTTGCAATGCCATCTATGCCCTCTTAACATTTTGTTATCAGCAAGAGTCGAGTTGAGTAGCAGTCATTGTACCTAAAATTAGTTGACGTAAGTGATGGCTCAGTTGGCGAAAGCTAAAAATAGAGATGTTTGGCATAAGGCATAATATTGCAGGTTCGAACGCAAGCTAAGGTTCTTTTAATTTCAGAACGAATTATTGTTTACACATTAATTTACATAGTTTAATATGCATATGATTGAATGAAAATATTCGTCCAACATTTTTTTTTACAATGACGGTACGGCAAACTAGCGTACGTTGTTTTGTACGTTACACCTGATGGTAAGTGGACGCCGCAGCCTATAGACGCCCGTAACTACCAAGCAGTCGAGTGCGCGTTAACGACCCTTTGTAAAATTTGAGGATTCACTGTATTGACAGCAGACGGCAGATTTGAGGGGGAAGGGAGATAATCAAAAATTTACAGCAAGACTGCTGAGAGCGATATATTGAATAATATGTATAACTGACGATTGAAAAGAATAATATTTTTAACTAGTGCACTAAACGAAAAAAAATACTAATTATTAGTAAGTTTTAGTGAATCCCAAGACAAGGAGATTATATACTAACGGTTACAAAACAGTTTAGTTGTTACAGGGGCAAATTTTTTTGTATTAGTAAATAACTACTATTATCAAAAACTGGTTTGTAACCATTAGTATATAATCTCCTTGTCCTGCGATTCACTAAAACTTACTAATAATTAGTATTTTTTTTCGCTCAGTGTGGCCATTGAATAACTCCAATAGGATTCGAAGAATGAAAGAAAGAAGAAAAAAGAAATATTATACGTTAGTCATACTGTAGATTCCGTAGCATATCCCTGCTGTATGCATGTCCGGTGCACAACGCCTTGCCCACGAGTTGGACCATCACTGACACCGGCAAACGTTGTTGGCAAATTTGAAGATTGTTCGCTCCGCTTAAGAGGAGGGGTAGGGCAAGCTCTCTCCATACAAACTTTGTGCAGGATTTTCTTCGTTTGTGTTTGCATTAAAGTTATGATTTTAGTCAGTATGCTTATTTTTCTGTTAGCTATTTCGTGATGTAATTTCTTTTTTCATTAGTATTAGGTATTTTTAATCTTTTTAATTTTTAATGTTTTTGAAATATTTGAAAATTTACATATTTATAATCCAATAATATTTACATCCAAAAAAAATATTACATTCGTCAGTGCCAAAACCTACGAATAAAACGTGCACAGAGTTTTTATAGAAAATGCCTTGCCCACCCCTGCGCCTTAACTTAAACATTTACAGTTGAAGGGCATTAAACATGGTCAAGAGCGGAGTTAAAAAACAGAAATTATCTTTTTCTACTCGACGACTTTAATAATTTGAATTATGATATAGTAGACGAAACTAAAACCACATACTTTTCTCTATGGAGCTGTCTTGAACTAAACTACTATGAAATTGACCAATCACATGTTGCAGTTACTGAACTTAAAAACAATTACCAATGACGTGTCTCCGTTACTGAACTAAAATAAAATTGACCAATCACGTGCGTGACTCCGCGGATAAGGCTGCGTTTCCACCAGAGATGTGCGAGGATGCGTTTTCATACATTTGACACCTAGCAACGCGCCGAGCGAGGTGTCAAATATATGAAAACACATCCTCGCACATCTCTGGTGGAAACGCAGCCTTATATATAACAAACGACTTCAACGACCGTCCGACCCATAGATACTTATGCATAAACATCGGCTTAGCAAGACTATTCTGTTTAATTATTTCGGTTTGTTTATTTAACTTCGATTGACGCGTAGAAAAAGTATTGTATGTAATAGTTATTTAATTGGCATTTTAAGTCTCGAACCTTACCTACTTAAACCACTCGGTTGCATATATACTCGTACTACAATTATTTTACACATAACCAATATTTGTATAGTTATTTGTAATTGAGTTCTAAAAATAGCTTCAACTATGTTAATGACAATAGGTACCTTGCTCCTATTCGTGCATTTCATGTCATTACCATAAAAACTGTTTTCTCTGGACAAACACGAAAATGCTGCGCAACCCTCGTTCCACACAGTCCTTATTTTTACTTTACACAAAATTGATTCGTCGTATTCACAATTCTGTTCAATCCGGATTCATCATATTAGACTAGTTTTCATTATTTCATGATGCCATCTGAATCAGTTTTTTAGATTTATTTTTAGAATATTTTCGAATTTTATCTCGTCGGTGTCAGCTTTCAATAGCTTTGTACCAGTATGAGCTACGGCCAAGCAATTTGATTTCTGGGCCACTTCGTATCTTGTTGCTGGAGATCTCATATTAATGTCACTATGACATGGTACAAAGTTGGCCAGAAATCAAATTGGTTAACTGTACCCTTACCATGAGTTTGCAATGTTTGCATTACCGTACTCGCTAGCGACTTCGTAAACGATTTAGTATGGTCAAAAGTACAGCGCCTGTGCCGGCTACGCAATAGATTTAAGAATCGCCATACTAAATCGTTTACGCAGTCGCTAGCGAGTACGGTAATGCAAACATTGTAAATTCATGGTAAGGGTACTGTACAAACCTATTCAAACCTCACATATTTTATAGTTGGATTAGGTAGTTATAGATACTGGGCATTTTCCGCAAGTCGACATCCAACGCGCCCGTTTTTGGATAAGGCATACTAAATTCTATATTTTCCTGGTTATCATTTCATACATGCAAATATTAAGCATTATGATGTTTCCGCATAGGTAGGTACCTATAGTTTGTGGTAAAATTAAGTAACGTACCTAAGTTATATCATTGAAAGAAAGTAAAATATTTATTTTTTATGTTTATGTTAGTAACCTCCACATTTTTATAAAACAATACCTAGTTTTATTACCTACTCGTAAATTATGTTGTTGTTGTTAAATTATGTTGGTTTGCGATAAATCTTGAACATAATGCCAGATATTTAAAAATACCAATATTTTGTCGCTAGGTAGGTAATAATGAAAAGTCTTAAAGCAAAATTCCTTGCATTGTTTTAATTCAGGCAAAGGTTTTGGAATACTGTTTGTGGTATTGAAGGTAAATCGGCTTAATTTTGTGTTTTGTACCTCGATACCAAGGCGTCTAATAATAATAGTTTAATTATAACCAATTAAATAATATGACAGTGTCGGCAGATAGGTATATCTAGGAATGATCACTTGTCTGTATAGTGATGGGCAATTTCTGACACATTACATCATTTTGTCTCCACCCAAATAGTAAATATTCTTTATGTCACACCTAGCCATAAAGTGGCCATTATCGCACGCTCCGCGCGCGAAAAAACCCACTTCCTGGCCAGGGGGTGACATAAAATTTTGTACTTACCACGGGCGATAATAAAGAAAGCCTCAGATCGCATATTTATCGCCCTTGCCTACGGCTCGGGCGTAAAATACCTGCGATCTGAGACATTCTTTGTTTTATCGCCCTTGGTAAGTAATGTACTATTAACAAGTTCAAAAACGTTTTTGATAATAATAGAGGATTATCAATAGGTCACAACAATATTATTATTTGAAAGGACTAGAATATAATAAAAACTTTATTCGTATAATATAGAAATATTTAGGACTCTATACAACAAGTTTAGTATATAAATCGCTACCATGCAGGCGTTCTTCACACTTTTACAGATAACGTAATATGAAGCAATGAATTAGGTACTAGCAATGAATTATTTTTTTAATTTTTGATATTGAAATTGCTTTAATTTTCCCTATGATTTCAACATTTAAATATGTACTTCACCATGAAACTACTCTTCTTTGCGTTCTGCATCATCGCGGCGCTCTTTGCCGTAACCGGTAAGATTAATAAGTACATTTTAAGGTATAGGTATAGGTAGTCTTTCCTAACTTGATGCTATCAGAGTTCCCTAATTCAGATTCACAAAACCTTAAGGGTTTGGTTTCTAATCGCGGTTTTCGTCCGTCTGTCTCAATTTAAATGCCCATAACAGTAACTAGGTATTTTATGGTCCATAAAGTAAGTTGTACTCAATTTACATCCCATCAGTTTCTATATTGAAAATAGCCAATTCTAAACGTTTTCATGTTCATTCCACTCCTCATCATATCTGGGAACAGCTTCAATTTATATCCCATCAGCGTGGTAATCACGTAACGTTTTCGACCGTTAGTACGATAGATTTAAATGTCAAATCCCATACTAAAACTGACATTAAATACGTACCAACGGTAGTACATATCGTTTCGTGATTACCCCGCAGGTCTTACTTAATTCGCGGTTTCAATATTGAAGAAAATAGCTAATTCTAAACGTTTTCATGTTCATTCCACTCATCATCATAAATATCGGGGAACAGAATCCTCAATAATTCGTTGAATTAAGGCCAAGCAAGCTCAAATAATATATCTGGAAACTGGACTGATTGCGCTCAATCGTCTGCCAATAATAACGTGACACCGCTGTCACCACCACGATGAGGTAACATCGGATTAATTCATACAGCTTAATCTCGCCGTTATTCATAGTTCTAACTTTCATTAAAAAGTATTATTAACAATAACGAGTCACGGAAATGTTAGGATTTCTTGATCACTCGTCAAAAATCACTGTTTTGATATTTTACGCTGTACACACACACACAACCTGTCTGACTGAGGTTGGGGACGCAGCAAGATGGTGGTGTAGGCAGGTCTTTTGCCAGCAATCTAAAACTTCTTCTTGTTTAGTAGCAATGTGAATTGTCCGCTCTTGACCCGATCCTTTCTTAACCTTAATCGGTTTGCTTACCTCTGATTATACTTTTCAGGGTTCCGTAGTAAACAAGGAACCCTTATAGTTTCGCCATGTCCGTCTGTCCGTCCGACCCCCGTTTTTCTCAGTAACCGTTAGTACTAGAAAGCTGTAATTTGGCATGAGTATACATATTAATGACGCCTACAAAACGGTAGAATAAAATCTTTAAAACCTTTTTTTTAGGGTGGCTCCCCTACATGTAAAGTGGTGGTGCAATTTTTTTTTCTGCCAAACCCCATCGTGTGGGTTATCGTTGGATAGCTCTTTCAAAAATATTATAAGGTTTGATTAAAGAATGGATTAGCGTGATATTAAGCTTTGAAGTGATAATTTTTGTTATGGTCAAGTGTCCCCCCCCCCCCCCCTGCCAGTTACACGGTGGCTACTAGGCATGTGAAAAAAATCATGGTAGTAGTATATACGATGGATTTAAAAGGAAAACTATCACAGCACACTAGTTAACGAGTAATAGTCGAACTTCAGAAATGTACTTTGCAAAAGCAAACGTTCGTACAATTTCCATTGATACCTTAGATAATGTTGTTAATTCTGTCAAAAACATAGTAAACAAAAGTTTGCAAACTTTTTAGTCCACATAATGTAACGGGTGGACGACTACGGAACCCTACCTTGCGCGTGGCCCGACACGCACTTGGCCGGTTTTTTGCAGTTAAGGAAAGGTCTGTCTATAAAGATAGATTTAGATTTAGATTTAGATTTATTTATTCCATAATATAAATGACATTATAGATTAACTTAAAGCTAATTTACAAGAATTTACATTATGATCGTCAAATAGTGAACATTATAATAATTATGTCAGGTATATCATTATTCATTATAAAAAATATGTTATAACAATACCAATCTAAACAAGGAATTCAATGTCAATATCTCATAATGATCGTCAAAGTAAAATTGTAACAAGAATTGAATTAATCAATCCCCATACGATAATCTCATTTCTCATTCCACATACGATAATCAAGCAAGCAACATCTACCTTTCTCGCTCAAACCTGCCAGCATCGCCATCAAGCCTTCTCTTTCATCGTGCGTTTCACTCTTCAACCTGGAATCCACTACCGTGTGAGAGAGACGGAAGAGCTCGCCGTCACTCTCGCACCCCTCTCCACTGCGACGGAGGTGCCCGTACGGCAGGCCGCGCGCTAAGCGACTGCGCACTTTCGTCGTTCGGCTGTGAGCCTACATTGGTTGCCGGCTCCAAGCCGAAGCCATCCATTATTCAGGACTGGCTGTAGAATATGGGTGCCCTGAATGCCTTGTACGGGTAGCTTCGGCTTGGAGCCGGCAACCAATGTAGGCTCACAGCCGAACGACGAAAGTGCGCAGTCGCTTAGCGCGCGGCCTGCCGTACGGGCACCTCCGTCGCAGTGGAGAGGGGTGCGAGAGTGACGGCGAGCTCTTCCGTCTCTCTCACACGGTAGTGGATTCCAGGTTGAAGAGTGAAACGCACGATGAAAGAGAAGGCTTGATGGCGATGCTGGCAGGTTTGAGCGAGAAAGGTAGATGTTGCTTGCTTGTTTATCGTATGTGGAATGAGAATCCCAATCAATAATATATAAGACAATCAATTTGTATTTAAGTAGTATGTGTATCAATCTTGTTTCATACCGATTTTCATTTCAGCAGCATCAGTTGTGCCGTCGGAAGGCGAGCAGGTTCACGAGGTGCAAATAAAATGTGGTGGATGTACTGAAGATTGGTGTAAGAAAATATGTACCAATTTGGGATTTGAACATTCCCAGTGTCTTAACCCGGTATTGTGCAGGTGTTGGAATTAAATGTTAAAAAGTTGCATCATTAATCTTCGTACAAGACAAAGGCCAAAAATATCTGCACTCAATTTTATGACATAAAGGAGTGTCTGAATATTTTTGTATTTATTCTAGTAAAAAAGTTTAAGTTCTTGCACAACTTAATAAAATAAAAGTATATTTGTATATGTGCATTTTTATCCCCCGTAATCGTAATCGATTATTTATATCAAGGCTTTTTTTCTACAAGACTACAAAATATACGATAATTTTTATTCGGTGATCAGGAACCAATTCAGTAATCGATGGCAATCACGGTTAGCCAGTAGTTAGGTACCAAAAACTTAACTCCTTTTTTTCTTGATTTTTTTAATAGGAATTAACTTTCCATTTATAAAAACCTCTCTCTCCCCGTGGTTTAGAATAATTAATACCGAAATAATTAAATTATGAGTAATACATAAAGTTATCAATTGGGCATTTGACACATGTTAAAATTTATAACATGGTGCCACTATACTCGTATGTATAGTAAACTATCAAAATGAAATGCAAATTATAACTTTACCAAAATAAAAATAAAAGATATTTGACATCGAAAATTCGGTTATTACGTTTTTGTTGTATCGTTCAATAGTCAAATAAAAGGTATCAATAGAATGCTTGTGTAAAAATAAATAAAAAAATGCATGGCAACTATGTACCTAAACGCATTATTTCGTGACTAATACTTGGCAAGTGACGTCATTTGCCCGTGCCAATTTGTAGGAGCATTTTTGAAAGCCGCTGGCGTCCAGCTAGGTTTGTGCCTAAGAGGCCATTGAAGAGGCCACAAGAGGCTTAGAGCGCCAGGGTCCCACGGACCGAGTGGCCCGACGCCGAAAAGGGTGAACAAGGGATTCGGCGCCGAAACTTTCTGCCGCTAACCTTTTCTGGGAGTAATCCAGTGCTGACGGTTACCCGGCTCACTCGAATACTCCAGCGGCTACTAGCAGATGCGAACGGTTCCCGGGCCATCTGTTCAGTATAGTAGTAACTCTGCGAAAATTATAAGTGTTACTTGTGCCTACAATAAAAATATTAATTCCGACTCTGCGGTTTTCAATCTCGCCCGTCCACGCTCATTACATCGCGCTTTATGCATTCGTCTCAACTTCAAGCTCTGTCGACGGATTAAGCCATGACGGTAGGATCCGTAGTTTCGTGGCAAGCTAGTCGCTTTTGTGACAGTTGTAAAAGCAAATAATTCGTCTAGGCCCAGTTTAACCGTCAGTTAATTTATATTTATATTTTTGGATTTTTACGGTGATCTAGTCTGCCGAACATAATTTGCCATATGGGTTAGAAGGTCAGACGGTAGTCGTTAAGAGATATAAGCGAAAATCTGAAAAATGACACACATGTCCCCCCTTATGTTAGCACAAGATCCTCGAGGTGGAAAACTTAGGATAGTCTTCCTAGTGTACTCCCAAATAACCCCATAAACTTTCCTGGTACAATGTACAGATCAACTGGATTATGTGTCTACTTTCTTAGGATATATAGAATATTTTTAAATTTGGGGCACATATTTTATTTCTAAGTCTATTTTTAAGTTTATGTTATAGTAGTTTTTTTCCCTTCGGCCGCCTACGAAACCAACGCTACGTAACCAGTTACATGTCAAGAATTATCTGTCTTGCAACGAAACCAGTTACGTACAAAGAATACTTTTTCTAAAAATTATTAATTATTATATATTATTAAATTATTTGAAAGAAAAATATTTTTTCAAAAGGCCGTGGAATTCGTACATTTTTCCTTGCATCAAATCGGGTAGGTAGTTCTGATTTTTTTTTATACGTTGCATGTAGTGAAGTGGTAATGATGAGTCCAATTTTTCGACCTCAAAAGCCTTATTATTATTATTATTTATTTTTCAGGTATAAAAACAATTACAGTTTATTACAAAATAAATGCGCCAAACTGTAGTGACCAGTTCCGGAACCCTCCCCCATCCGCACTTTTGTACCCCGAATTACAGTTTATTTTTTTATTTTATTTTTACGGCTAAACCTATGGGAAAACCGTCAAAGGATAAAATTTTCCTTATAAAATTATCTACAAAACATTTTTTTTGGGGGTATATTGATAGAACCTATACTTTTCAAAATATGCCAACATTCATTGGGGTAAGAACAAATAGAGATATTGTGCGCATTGGGTTACAAGCATGGAACTTCTACCATAGACAGAGTATTCCGCTGTGATTATTTTCAGATAAATGAAGGGAAGACAGATTTGTCCCCTGTGCGTGGGGAGAGCGGGGTGAATGGAACCAAGTACACTCTTTTTCGTTTTCTTCTTACTAGCTATTTATCAGCTAAGGCTACTAGGGCATGTGTGGTATCGTTTCCATGTAAAACAGATGTCAGGAATTAATTTTTAAGGGGATTCTATTAGGATCACTTACGCATCCGTCCGTCGTCTGTCACACAGGTTTTACAGCCGAACGGTGGGAGCTGCAGGCTTCAAATTTTCACAGTATTAAGCATCTTATTGTCCCATAGCCATACAAACTGTCAAAACTTATTTTTAAATGTTTTTAGGCTCCCATAGAGCAAAAGGGGAGACAAGGAAAAAGAATTGACCTACCCGATCGAGTGGGGTGTCGTTGTTTAGAGCTCGATGAGTAGATAAACACTGTATTTTTTGTTTTAATAATATTTGAAAACAAAGGAATGAGAAGCTACCAAAGTCAGTTTTTTTATTTATGTCATTTAGTTATTTTCAGACCCCTAACCAATAGTAATGCCTGTGTTAATGTGTTAACGAAATACAAAAATTTGTTTTGCCCATTTCCCACAAATGAAAATATGTGTCAGAAACTGGTTTCGTAGCAAGGAAAATAGTTCGTCTCACGTAACTGGTTACGTAGCGTTGGTTTCGTAGGCGGTTATAAGTAACCAGTTTCGTAGAAAGGAAAAGAATTCTTTGTACGTAACTGGTTTCGTTGAAAGACAAATAATTCTTGTCACGTAACTGGTTACGTAGCGTTGGTTTCGTAGGCGGCCGAAGGGGTTTTTTTCTTGTCTCGAAATAAATAATTTTTATTATTTTATTTAAAAGAGAATAATTTGAAAAGAAAGCACTTGAGAGGATGTCAGCTCGATGAATGAATTATATACCTGTCATAGTTTTGGCATACCTAATAGCATTCCTGCTACTACTTTTATCACAAACGAAATTAATAAAACGATATGTATCGTCATTTCAATAAATAAATATAAATATAACCAACTCCCTGTTGGCTTGCTTTTGTTTTCTCCAAACAGTGAGTGCCTCATAAATCCGGAACCACCTGCTTCTAAGGGTTTCAGGTAACAAAGTTGGGAGCCGTTGCGTCAGCAGGTTTTAAATAAGCGACATTTTATATAAACCCTCACCATATGGATAATGGGGTTATGGCGAATCTTCTGTTACTTCTAGGAATAAGGCATTTTTGACTTAAGGCGAGTGTAGGGCATGCTCTCTCCATACAAACTTTGTGCAAGTTTTTCGTCGTTAGTGTTTCCACTACAGTTATGATTTTTGGTCGTAATGCTTATTTTCTGTTAGCCATAACCTGTATTACTTTTTGTATTTTTAAGTTTTGTGAATTTTTTGAAAATTTCTTCTTCAGGTTCTTTGTATATCCAATATTTACAACCAAAAAAATATATTCGGGAGTGCCAAAAACGACGAATAAAACGTGCACAATGTTTGTATTGAGAATGCCTTGCCCACTTGCCCTACCCTCGCCTTAAGACAGAAACAAAGCAAACCTACATTCTGATAAAAAAAACGTATCCCACTAACAATTTCATGATTTGAATTCAATTTTAAAACAATAAAGTTACTAAAACCAGTTCAATCAGTTTATTGGAACTATGAATAATACCTACATACTCTTGTCATAATTTGTGACGTTCTACGGATAAAGCCTTAGGCTGCGTTTCCACCAGAGATGTGCGAGGATGCGTTTTCATACATTTAACACCTCGCAACGCGCCGAGCGAGGTGTCAAATATATGAAAACACATCCTCGCACATCTCTGGTAGAAACGCAGCCTTATGGCGGTAACTTTTACCTGTAGAATGTCATATTTGAAATTTGATTACAAAATATTATAAAATTTAGGCCTCTGAAGCGGCAGGCCTATAGTCTAGGACAGGGGTCGGCAACCTTTTAGCCGCCAAGGGCCACGTAGCTAACAAAATATTTAAGGGCCACACTTGTTAATAATTGTGACTCTATCAGACAAACGGTATCACAAATTGCCGCCTGCTGCCGACCGGTTGCCTAGAATTTGTCGCAATCGCATTTGTCGCCGATACACGCCCCGCCGGGTAACTTGAGTCGCCTGCAGAGCTGATCGCAAGCTTTGAAGTCGCATTTGGTGGAGCGACGGAAGATACGAGGCGCCTTCGTTGTATCAGGCCGGAACAGCGCGTCGCCTGCTAAAAAAATGGTCTATAAACATTTTTAATAAGACTTTCAATCTTATAGGTTGCGATTTCAAAACCCCGTACCACTAAGTTAAGGAAAATGTACAAAATACCATTTGGTATTTAATGGACAAGAACAGGCACTGTCTAAAACACCGTCAAGGCCACACATCCTATCTCTATGGTAAGGCAAAATATTGGCGATATAAATCACCAAGTAATTCCACCGCCTTAAGGAACGAACTCTGGCACAAAAAGTATCCTATGTCCTTCCCCGGGACTCAATGTATCTACAAACTAAATTTCATCTAAATCGGTTCAGCCGTTTGATCGTGATGAAGAGGTAACAGACACACAAATAGTCAGGCGTTACTTTGCGGAATTCCATGATAAATCTAACAATATTCCTTTTCTATTCAGCTGAAAGAACGTGTGAACGTGAACATTGGAATCTATCTCGACTTCAAGCTCAATTATTGTAGTCTGAATAAATAATAGTATTTAAGTTATTATAATTACTATGTAGTACATTTAATTAATACATCCTGTTCGGTTAACACGTGTAGCTAGACTGTGTAAGTGTTAATTTAAGGAATCAATAAATAAAATAAAAATAAAATAAAACATTCTTTCAGCGGAATAGCAAAGGTATATTGTTAACACTTTCGCATTTTATAATTTCAGTATGTATATACCTACCTAAGTAATACATATATGTTACCTTCGTATTCCACCGGTGAACCAGCAGAAAAAGCAATAACAGCCAAAACAACACACATCAAGAAGAAGTAACCCTTCATTTTGACAAACTCTTTAACTCACTTAAAGATAACTGCTAAAGATTCACTGATTTAATCTTATATATCCCGCCGTACATATTAGCAAACCAAGTTATAACTTCACTATCGCTAACGACATTGCTGTGCAAAATTGAACTTTGTTGCTACTGCGTAAAGGTCGTGTCTATATTAATTGCACTCTGTTCAGTGTTCGGGTCAGGCATGAGTCAATTGGCTGATAATGGTACCGGAATATAAATAAACATGACACTAGAGGTCTTCAAAAAAGTCCCTAGTCGGGACTTTTGGCGATCCTAAGTGTCCGACTATGCAAATAATACGGTCATGCATTCCATTGGAAATTCTACTTTAGCGTTAATGTAATAAGGTTCCTATTACAAGGACACTGCCCGTAAATCGTATGTTTGTAATAGGTAGACACTCATTATCCAATCCAATCCAAAAAAACGGCAGAACCACCTCAGCTCTCATGAATTTCAATAGAATTTGAAATAGAATTCAAGAAAATGTATATTAAATCTATATAATTCTATAACCATTAAAAAAATATTTTTAACATTATATCAATAGTTTCGCTGTAAAATCGTATCTTTTTTTTGTGGTCCTGCCAGGGAGTATCTTCCCAGCAGGACCACCATGATATTTTTATTACTACTCACAGTATAAGCATAATTATATGTATATAAGATACAAAAAATAAATATTTTTGTCTAGCTTACACAGTCTCTCATTTTATGATAAATATACAAAGTTAGGACAGCACGAACTCTTATTTGCAAAAATTAACTAAGCGCCTGCTCGAAAAGATAAATGTTTGCACTTATTACTCTACTAATAAAATAAATAAGTCATTATTCTCATGATGAGATTCCTTACTTCTCTCTTGGCTTTTTATATTATTGTCTGTAACTAATTACTTTTATTATTGTTATTGCTATTGTCAACATCATGAGACTGTACTGTTCCGCGCAACATGATGCTTTGCAAATTTTTTTTGAAGTACAAAACCCTATTTTTTTTCTTTAACATAACCTTTTTATATTATCAATATTTACTGTATTGTTAAAAACAATTAAAATATATATATATATATATATATATATATTTATGAATGTTTTGTTGCTTAGTACATTAAGTACATTTCTACTGGACTACGCGGAGCATACGCCTTAAATTAAAACACCCCAGAACAGGCTCACTTCAATTTTAAATGCGAAACTTCTATAATTTTTCTCTGATCGTGGCCCTGTTATTACACTAATAAAATCATGTTTCAACGAAGATAATAGATTTGCCTGTATCTGATACCATTATTATCAGTAAGTATCATCACTCAGTACACAAGGCGTTTTACTAATTACCACCTTATAATTGCTATTGCAACATTTTCTTCGTACTAATTCTAATTTTACAAATAAACCAATGCAGCCCTGAAAAAGCATCATATATATCTTAAATTTGTTAGATTAGGGCTATAAAGGATCGGCAACGTGCACCTGACTGCCTTGGAGTTGCAGGCGTCTGTAGGCTGCGGTATCCACTTACCATGAGGTAACCGTAACGGTAACCGTACGCTAGTTTGCCTCCGTCGTTGTTAAAAAAAATATGAAATATGAGTTTGAAAATTATTGTCGTAATTAGAAAGGCAGGCATCCAAAATGAAGTCCTCAACATTCTAAACCTTTTCGACGCCATCAAAGCATATGTCCATCACGGCGTCCAATGTGATATAAACCATAAGGTTCAACTTTGTTTGACATTCCCATGGCATGGCATGTTATTGACAGCGTTTATATTAGACAGAGCGCTGAAAAAATTAACATTGATTTTTGTTTAGTCTAGGACACATGTGCAACTTGCGCAAGAGAGAGAATTCATCATCTTTCTAGCGTTTAATTAAAAATTCGATCCTAATAAGGGGGGGCAAAGCAACAAAGGAGATATCATATGATTTTGTTTTTAAATGTTATTCGATTTTGATCGTTCTGTGATTGAAAATTAAACCGTTTTTAGCACGATTACTTTGACACAATACGGCCCTCTCAAATAAACTTAGATGTTACCTATATTTTCGGCTCTGACCTTGTCCAAAGGTGCCAAAATGCGTGCCTTACCTAACACGCTGTATCGCGACAGATATATGTTGGACCTGGTAAGAGATGAAAAGTAGGTGAATCCGTTCAAAAGCAAGTTTAATAACCAAACCAGAGAGCGAAGACTCAAATTCAAATACCAATTATAAACTGTTTTTACTACAAGTTCTCTCCATTGCAATAGCGATAGCAAACAACGTTGCGTTATTAAGGTGTCAGTATTTGTCTGTACACAAAGAAACGGTATCTACCAAGGAGTTTTCTCTTTAGATTAAGTTTTCCCACGTCAGTGTTCATAACAAAATGAGGCTCTTCGTTAATGTAGTTATTTTGCTAGTTATTTTAGCTTCAGTTTTTGGTGTTCCACAGAATATAGGTAAATAGATAGCTTATTTATTGAAATATTATAGTGGATAGCATTTTATCGACATGTTATAATTCACATAAGATCAGATTCTTTACAAATGCAAATCATACATAACAGCAATTCACAACATTTGTTATTCAATTGCGTTGTAGCGACACAAATAAATGCCCTGACCGGGATTCGAACCCAGGGCTGCGAGCTTCGTAGGCACGGTCACCATCGACTAGGTTATAGTGATCATTTGTAACGTAACGGTCTGTTAATCAACCCGCGTGGACGTGTCCGAGGTTTCCCCTGGATTTTCCCAAGGCCACTCTCCAACCATGCGTGGTTCCTATTTCTTTGCTGCAGGTTCAAAAACACTGTTTTCATTTTCCAGCTACCAGGGAACCATGCACCGCCACGAGCTGCCAGAGCTACTGTGGTGCTGTCGGGTTCACGGGAATATGCGTAAATGCCGAACGATGCGTGTGTGCGGGAAGGCCCTATTACTTCTAGTTAACTAACTGTTTCGGCTAAATAGGATCGTGGCTTCCAAAACGAGAGCACGCCGATCCTGTGTCGCTTCCTGCCAATTGTGGACGTGAAGCTGCGAAAATCCGCCTCCGGACTGTCTTCCCAGCGAAACTTGGGCCGCCCGACTAGGCAGCGATCATTTATTTCTTTAAATCAATCAACTAGGCCCTAATGGTCCTTATTGAGTAAAAAAAAGGCTCATCTATATAGGCTATTTTCTGTTAAATTAACACGCATTTTGACATTTTACCAATGTTACTATCAGGAGCAGGACTATTGCGAACTAATGACATACATCTTAAAAGTATTTTTGGGGTTTTTCATTAAGAAACATTGATTCAAACATCACTCCAAATCGACCATTTTCGAGCTAAGTAAAAACAGCTTTTTTCCGCTTAAATTCTACTAAACACAATAAAATCAAAGAACTGGCTAAAACTTTAAGAAAACAATAGCATCCTTTAATCACTTTATTGATATTATCAATACTATTGTCACAATTTATGATCAAAAAAATTTTAAACTTGTAAGACCTCTTAAAAAAACTCTGAACAGCCAATAAGATAGATATCCAGTCGTCATACATATTAGGTTAGGGCAGTAGTGCTTAACTATAGATTGTGATTCCTAACTTCAAATATTTGAGACTTGTGAATTGAAGTTTGTAGTGATGAGGCTAAGACATCTCGTCTGTCAAATCAAGCGATTATTATCGAATAGTTCATTGCATCGATTTTACAACCGATTTTTGAAATATTTTTATCCAGCCTAATATATATTCCATATCATAATTGTATCATTCTACACAAACAAAATTTTGTTACTTATTATGTATGGCGTTCTATATTCCATGCAATAAGAAAGACAGACATTAAATGGTCCCTAACTAAACTTTGTTCCAAGTTGGTTGCCGGAGACTTTTCAATTTTCGTGTTGTATTTCATAGTTAAATTTTATGATATTTGGTTTTGATTTTAAATGTATCGCTTATACCTAATCGATTTCTATCAATTTACGGAAATGTCATAAATATGAATCGAAACGACAGACTTGGTCACAAGTCACAACACTGGTTTTAAAAAATAAAAGACAACACGTAACTGTTTGGCTGGTGAATTATTATCGTAAAATCCTCAACAACTATTTGTAATCTTTTTATTTACTTGAGAAGCCCTATTATTATTACGTGATTTTATTTATAATTTCGATGGCTCATGGTTGTTTACGTTCTATGGAAGTTGTCATGTGTCCAATATTTGAAGTAAGAAATCACAACGTATAACTCATTTATTCCTGAGTGACTAAGTATTGTTTATTGCTGAGTAGTATTCAGTATAATGTAATGACTTTCTACTCGTACTATTGTCTTCGGTTTTCGCGATTGATACTCATTCAATAAAACGATTAAACGATTGGACGTGGTCTTAAAATAATTACGAAATGAAATATTTTAAAAACAAAATTATGGACGGCTGGCTGGCTAGGCCTGTCCCGTTGAAAGCAAACTAAATGCACAGAAAACAGTCATTGCGGCTTGGAATGAAAACAATACTACTAACTAATTAAAATTATACTAATAAGATCATCTCAGGCAGCTTGCAATGGGATAATAAAAGTGCCCATGATATTTGCAAGTGGTGTGAGTATAATAAATAAATATATAAAATATCCGGTTGTAATTATTTCCTTTATTTCTTTATATTTAGGTAAGTATTCGAAATAGGCATGCAGTTCAGCGTGGGTGGGCTGCGATAGAGCTTGGTTTGATGTAAAATCATTATAGGTATTAGGTATGAAGTACGCTGACTAACATCCTCTTATTGTTATGGCTATGACAACATTGTGATATGGGCTACCTACAAGTTCAAATACTCGTATAAACCAATTCACACATAGGTGACATAGATCGGCAGTTGCTTTTTTAGGGTTCCGTACCCGAAGGGTCACGGAACCCTATTGGTGTCACCCAGACGTCCGTCTGTCCGTTCGTCCGTCCGTCGTCTGTCTCAAAATTTGTTCCGATGAATTTTTTGACTTCCCATTGACCTATGTACTTGAAATTTGGTGACAATGTTCATTATAACGTGCGCAGTCCGACTCGCACTTGGCCGGGTTTTTTTTAGAATTCCGCGGTCCAAATAGAACCGTGAATGCTCGCGTGAGCGTCTGTCCGTAAGTCTTGATGTTGCGGTTATGAGAAATATGAAAATAAGACTACAAAGACTACAATGTTATACTAAAGTAGTCTGACACGCACTTTTAATAATACGCGCTAATGAATAATTATTATTAATGATTACTGTATGAAATTAATATTATATTTAATACAGTAATTTAAAGAGCTGAATGCTCGTGCACGTGCGTATAACATGTGGTTGGTAAATATAAATATCGTAGGTAGTTAATTCAAATATTCCGAAGTAAAAATGCATGACTGTCGTGGTTATGGCAGTAATATTCACATTTTTATAAATAACATTTTATTGCCTACTAGGTATTTTTTAAGGCTTTTTTGTTACAAGGTCCTCGATAAGTCTTGAACATAAACTCAATTATGCAAAATATTTATGAAATACCAATACTTATCTTATGTTTAAACGATGTCATAAATAATGCAAAATTATTAGCATTGATTTATACTCCGGGCAAAGTTTTGGAATACCCTTTTTGTCGTGTTAGAGGTAAATCGTCTTAGCTCTGTACAAACTTCTACGGGCTAATAAGGGAACCTTGACACCTGAGTACAGTCGGCAACTCGGCATCAAAAGTATGTATGTAATATGTAAGCACTTTATTGCCAACAAAAACAAGTTAAAATCACGTACAGTCGTAAATGTCACAAAATTTGAAGTTGAAGTACAAAGGCGAACTTACCCCTACATGGGGAGGGGGGAGGGGGAGGGAAAAGAAACTTACGTAAGTACCTATGCATGAAGCATGAAATATAAGCATGAAGACCATCAAAAGTCTTTATTGTAAGGGAATAAGAGCTTATAACGTATTCATATTCGTAGCTACTTTTGATGCTGACTGTACCTAATAATAATAGGTTGAAAAATTCAAAAATATTTCGTCATCGACAGATACCTCTTGGAATGGCCAGTTGGCCACATGTGATCACCCAAATAGTGATGGGCAATTTATGAAACAATATCTGGGCGGCCGAGCTTTGCTCGGCGTTTTCCCGGGCATGAGACCTAGCTAGATCGATTGCTCGTCCCCGAAAACCCCCACATACCAAATTTCATCAAAATCGTTAGAGCCGTTTCCGAAATCCCCGAAATAAATAAATAAATAAATAAACATACATATTAATAAATAAATATACAAGAATTGCTCGTTTAAAGATATAAGATTTCATTCATAAGGTTCCAAAACTGTAAGTTACCTAAACTGTTAGTAGGTTACCTATTCCTAACAAATATGTAAAAAAAATATTACCATAAAAAACATTATAAACGATTGTGATTGTGAATAAAAAGGCACATATGTTACTCAACTATGGTCCATTTATTTGCTAATAAACAAAAATAAAGGTTTCCATGTTGTACATGAACATTAACTTCTGTACTAGAATAAAGACAAAAATATCAGAACGCCTTTGTACAGATATTTTTTGCGTTTATCTTGTACGAAAACTGTTGCAACTTTTTACCATTTAATTCCAACACATGCACATTAACGGGCTAATACACTTGTGATGTTTATATCCCTTACATTGCTCCTTACACCACTCTTCGGTACATTTACCAGTTTTAATTTGCACCTCGTGACCCTGCTCGCCTTCCGTCGGCACAACTGATGCTGCTGAAATGAAAGTCTGTATGAGACAAGATTGATACACATACCACTTAAATGCAAACTGATTGTCTTATATCTGTATAGACCTTTCCATAACTGTGAAAAGTAAAGTGAGAGGTAAATAAATCGATCAACATTGAGGGTCAGTTGCACTGTAGAGCTCGGATCCGGTTTTTACTATTTTTGAAATATCTCCTAAAGCACTTTTAATATCTCAATTTTTATTCATTTTTGTTGGCCTTCGTCTATGAAATATATCATTGAAAATACGAAAAAATATCGTAAATCGCCATTAACCGGAATTTTAGTCGGTTAATTGTATGAATACGAAACCGGTTTCCGGGCCCAGTTGCACCGAACCGTCAATAATCGTAAGCGGCGTTTGTTAAAATCCGATTCTATGGAAAGTTTGACAAGTTTATAGCGGCTGAAAGCTGGCGACGCCATATTTAACTGTGTGACCGTAGGTTGATGCAACTCGCCCTGAATGTTTTTTTTTTCTTTTTTACAAATGGCACCCTGATAGTGGTTCTCTTATATACTAATCAATTCTAAAACAGTTTTAACTAATTTATACAATAGTTCCGCCTCTTCTGAGGACGGACAAGCTAATATACTATTTATCCTACCGAGATTGTAGTTATTTATGTTAAGTAGACTCCGTTGTGCGCCGCCACGGCCAAACTCCATTGTAAATTTGTAACATGGTATACGTCTTCCACAACCCCACATATGTTGCAATTGGGAGAGTCAACTGTTTGCACCATGTACTATTTAATGGAATGTGACCGGAGCGAAGTCACAGAGCGATAATCACGTCTTGTCTACTTATTTTACTTAAAAATAGAACCACGGGGTTCGGTGGCGAAAGCGGTGTTACATTATTTTTACTGTACTGTCAGGTTATGGGGCGCGTTCAGTTCAGGAAAACACCCACTAAAATACCTGCCTATTTTTAAGACACATAAATTAAAAACATGACTAGTTATTGCTACTATTTTGTCCCACTGAACGGCATGAATATTAGGAAAATAAAGTATTTCTGTAAAGTAAACGTAAATTAAACTTACCAGTTACGGCATAGAGTGCCGCGATGATGCAGAATGCGAAGAAGAGTACTTTCATGGTGAAGTAATAGGGTAATGCTTTGTATTACGTTGCCCGTAAAAGTGTGAAGAAAGCCTTCATATTAGCGATTTATATACTAAACTTGTTGCAGTTAAAATTCTAAATATTTCTACTAATAACGTTTTTATTACATTTTAGTTATTTCACGTCTACATAATAATATTATTATTTATTATCGCCTATTGATAACCTTTAATGATACCTAATTTTTCAAATGCCGTGTTTATGTGTTTATGACTTTTAAACGTACGGTAGGCATATTTTACGGTAGGAATTTGACGGTTGAAACGTTCCGTAATCGCACAGCTGATACAGGAAATAAGGTATGTTTTAAGTATTCCACTTTTTAGTGGAGCAAACAAGAGAGCGCGCTATGAAGAACGCTTCGAGCTTTCCGCCCTCAAGAGTCCGGGTAAGACATTCGGAGGTAGTTACCTACCTAAAGTTGACGCGATTTGGGGTTCTGAAGAAATGCTCAGGTTCTTTCGTGGGACACTTGAAGAAACTAAATAACTTGGTTCTCAAGCTACACAGTATACGCCTCGCCTGGTTCTCACCAGTAATTTTTGCAAAACTGGTCGCCAGGTGGAGGGATATGCTTGGAAACTCTGGGAGCGACTCACAGCCTTCGGCCCTTGAGCTCGACATTCAGTTAATTGTGTATAATAAAATAACGGTGCATGTTAGTTTTATAGGACTGCCCAAAAAAAGCAGTACGTAAAAGAATATGCTATGTTCCTTATACCTTCAAAACTTCACAACGCGTACATTTATGTACAAGATGCCACCATCTTCCAAGCTTGGATATCTCCGGGCACATAACAAAACATTGCCATTGTTTTTTTATTCGATGTCAGAGGACGGGTTGTTTAATTTGATAGTTATTTGTACCTTTTTTGTTCACTTTTATTTCAGTAGGTAAAAAGTTGTGTTAAGATAATGAATATGTTTTTCTAGCCTTTTTGCGTAGCTGAAGTTGGGTGTGTTATTTAGTGGTTTTATTATTATTTATTTCATAGTGAACGGGGGCCGATTTTTGAGTTTCGAACGCTCGACTTTTCACTCGACATCTGTCAAAACATCATAGTTTTTTGACAGATCTCGAGTGAAAAGTCAAGCGTTCGACACTCAAATATCGCCTCCTGACCGTGGCTTTATAGTCTGGATTCAATAAAGCGATAGTAGTGTCCATAGTAGCATATGAAAAATCTAGGGCAACATTTTTAACAGGAGAAGTCTTGTAAACCACTATTTATAGAGCATGGCATTTTAACTCTACCATGTACCTATGTATATTTTGGAATGAATGAATGAATAATTTTTTTAATGAATAATTTGAATGAATAATTTTTTTTTGAATGAATATATTTACTTAATGCCATTCCAGAACATATTAAGTTAGTACCTCTCAATAAGTTCAGAACGCAGCTTCATCGATGGCTCAAAGACCATATGTTCTATGCTTTAGATGACTTATTTAAAATTAGGTAACATGTAAACTTAAATGCATGCATGCTCATATATAGCTAAATATGTGATACTTTATTTTACTAAACGGTTAAAACTCACATATTAATTGCGGGTCGCAGACGCACTCATCCTGAGCAAGAACTCCCGAAGAGTTCGAATCATGTCGCCCGAAGTGACAATTAATACGTGAGTTTTAACCGTTTAGTAAAATAAAGTTATAACATGTCTCACGAAAGTTTAAATTCAAATATGTGATACTACTAGAATATGTAACACACCACCACATTGTACCATATTTTATCGCAAATAATGATTTATCTTATCTTATCTTAACATTTGAGTTAGTAGAGTATGAGTTTACGTATCGAATCCTTAATTTGTTATCCCATAGGAATGTGTCAAACTTGCCATACAATTGACAATATTTCATAATTTCCAAAAGTCTTAATTCGAAAACCATTTCGGTAAAAACGTGTGAAGTACACAAAAAACATTTTTTTAGTTGTTTTCTCCGTTAATTTTGGAAAAAAACGCAAATTACTGTAAACCGAAAGTTGACGTCATCTTCCTCGCTGTATTCAGGGAGACCTTAGTACAGAGTACAGACAATCGCTGCTCTGGAGTGGCTCTGGATTCTTGTTGGGAAGATGACGTCATATTTTACTTACGCCCTTTTGGAATGACCTACTTTTCAACGTGTTTTTTTTTGTATGAAATAATGAGTTAAATTGAAAAAGAAAAAATACGGGTGGCTTAAATTTTTACCTATTTTCTAACTAGTTCATAAAATAAAGTAGTTAAAAACATGAAATGTTGTCAATTAAATAACGGTCAGCGCTTACGATTACCGAAAATTCGATGCAACCTATGGTACCAGTACAGTCAGCATCAAAAGTAGCTTGACATATGAAGATGTCAAAAGTTCTTATTCCTTTGTAATAAAGACTTTTGACGCCTTCATATGTGTCGCTACTTTTAATGCTGACTGTACAGTAGGGGAAGTACCGTCAGTGATTATGTTATTTATTCAACACAATACCTACAAGCTACAAATTGAACGTACGAATATAAATAAATCAATGTATGGTGTACACGTTTAAAAATAAACAGTTCAAATACGAAGAAGTCATAAAATATCCCGTCGTCTGTCCTGCTCGCACACATTGTAGCTGTTACTGATTAGGCCGTACCTACATCTAAAGGTGTTTACATACTGCCCGACGGTTTTTAATATTCTGATATACCAAATGCAGGTAATTTCACACACAAAGTCAAAAGCAAGTCAAAAGTGGCATTTTTTGACATTTGGAATTTATTCATCAAAATGTAAAAAATCTATGTCAATAAGATAATGATGTAAGTAATAAGGTGTTCGTCAGTATACCTTCGAAAAAAATCCATCTCTAATAGTTTGGCACGCAGTTAAAATATTCAATGAGATAAATCCGACTCGATGACTATGCCGTTGATAAAAAAATTGCCGAATACTAATATAAATAATAAAAGTTTATAATAGGGTCAAAAACATGTTTAAAAACGTTATACAAACTATAATTATAATCATAATCATTTATTCATAATTTAAAAATAGGTAGGTACTTATGATCAAAACATAATTTACATGATGTACTTGACCTAAACTGATAATAGAAATTAGCTTTCTACAGAATTTAGTTTTTAGGGTTCCGTACCCGAAGGGTGTCGCCCAGGCGTCCGTCCGTCCGTCGTCTGTAAAAAAAATTGTACCGAAGAATTTTAGGACTTATTCCCATTGACCTATGAACTTGAAATTTGGTGACGATGTCCATTATTACATATATTTTAACAACAAATACTGACATATTGATATTCCACATTTTTTCATTCCAATTACCTTATTTTGTCCTATTGGTATGTTCTATGGGTTGTCCGCCTCGCACTTGGCCGGTTTTTATTTTTTGTAACTAATAGTGTAAACCCGGTTTTACCAACATTTTAGTTTTAGCTCATGCAAGGTAAAACCCCTTTAGCGATAAGACCGCCTGTTATTTACCTCTACTTTAAGCCTAGTGCTCTCTACCTACTGTGTTATTTTTGAGGTGTGCATTAATAGTACATTACTTACCAAAGGCGATAAAACAAAGAATATCTCAGATCGCAGGTTTTTTACGCCCGAGCCGAAGGCAAGGGCGATAAATATGCGATCTGAGGCTTTCTTTATTATCGCCCGTGGTAAGTACAAAATTTTATGTAACCCCTTGGCCAGGAAGTGGTTTTTGTTCGCGCGCGGAGCGTGCGATAATGGCCACTTTATGGCCAGGTGTGACATAAAGTGTATTTGCAGTGTATTGCAAATACCTATTGCATTGCAATTTCTTATGATCTTCAACCTATCCACCTCAGGCGGCATATTAAAAATAATTATTAATATATTGATATTTGAAATCGAAGGAAATAAATTAGGTAATTCAGCTCCCCTTTTTAACAATTTGTAATTATGGTGCGTGCGGCCAACAGACAGACATTCGCGTCACCGCATGGGCTTCCTATAAAAGTTGGCAATTCCGTGGGTGTAAGCTCGACTTTATGTTTTGAGCCACATTGAGTTTTTGTATAAATACGCTTAGGACGTAGTGTCTGGTAGATAAGACCTAAAACTAATATTGTGCATGCCAATCCATATACTAATACTATTTTAAATGCGAAAGTGTGTCAGTCTGTCTGTCTGTTACCTCTTCGCGCTTAACCCGCTTAAACCGCTGAACTGATTTAGGTAAAATTTGGTAAGTATGGAGATAGTTTGAGTCCTGAGGAAGGACATAGAATACTTTTTATCCCGGAAATCATCCCGTAAGGAGGTGGAAGTTTGTATGGAAGAGGGATAACTAGAAGCGTCTGATATAAACAAATAGCAATTAAATTCTATCGCGATGAACGAATTCCACGCGGACGAAGTCGCGGGCAAAGACTAGTTTCTAGATAATTGCTTCCTCACTCAACCATCATCATTTAGGTACCTATCATTTTCCCGGTTCCCATCCTTACGGAACCTGGGAACCGCTTTGGCGCCAAATCAAATTATTTGGCGTACGCACTATTCTTACAAAAGCGGACTGCCAGTCGATGTTCCTCGCGAAGTTTTCCTGCACTAAAAAGTGAAAGTCTTTTTGAACAACTCCTGTAATATATCCATACAGCCGGGATCCAAATCCACGACCGACAAGAATGAAAATTGCGTGCTTCGCTCGGCTATAGTGAGTTCCTCCAACCCGAAGGATAACATACCTATGTAATTATATTATTATCCTTGTACGATAACGCTGCGAACCCGTATAAATGCGAGCATGTACCGCGTGCAACGCCAGTTCCCAAAACGTTCCCGATTCAGTCAGTCGATAGTTCAAGACCCGAGATTGTCATTTGTTAATATTATTTGACCATGAAATTAATCTTCGTAATTTTGGCTGTTGCGGCTGTTGCCAATGCGAAGTATGTCATGTCGCCAGACAGCGTCCCTCTTGCCATGGACAGAAATGAAATTGATGGTGAGTTACTATTTTTATCGTATATTTCCATAACAAGCTTTATTTGTGTTTTAGAAATGATACATGGACATTAGATTACTATTAGGATTACCTCGACCAAGAATTATAAGTTACAAAACTGCGCGCAGAGCTTGCGTAGAGAGCGGGATGGTTAATTGTAAACTCACGCATGTTAGAGCGGGACAGTTGCGTTGGGGATACCTCCCCTTAAACGCTAAGTTCCTTGTCCAAGCTACGGGGTCTTAAATACTACTTTACGCTACGAATATGCATATATTTATAATCTTTTCTTATCCTATCTAGATAGGATCCCACCCACCCACAAACCACAAAACTCATCTAGACGAGGGCATTTGTGGGTGGGATCCCAGTGGGATTTTTAGTTTAGTGCAATTTCCCCCTCCTGTTTCGTATCTTTATCACCGGTTATTTGTATTTTTATTATACTTTAATGAAATTGTTTCTAAATAATGAAATATTCATACTCCTCTCCCAATTTACTTTGTCTGTACTTTAAAGTGATCCTCCACCATGTATATAGCTGCACATATTTTAATGCATTGATTAAATGCAAATGCATTTTATACGCAAACGTAATGATGACTGGACTGGATGAGTAATTGACTGCAGATACTTGACTTCTTTTCCCGGTCATTTATTTTGCGTGTCGATTACGAAAATTTGTTCATTTATGAGTCTTGAATTGATTCTATATAATTGATGTAGCAGGTATTAGCTTTGCCCGCGACTTAGTCCGCGTAAACTTCCATTGGCTATTTGATCCCTTAGAGGGATGATTTACAGGATATAAACTCGTAGTGTACCAAGTTTCATCATAATCCGTTCAGCCGCTTTTGCATGAATGAGTACCAAACATATAAACATCTGAACTGTCGCATTTTTTATATAAAATTGGTAAGCAAGCATTTGTAATATTAAGTAGGATATTAATCTATACAGGGTGTCCCAAGACTATATGACATCAAGGGAAAGTGCCTTAAATATCGTAGATAGGATATTTTGCTGAAAGAAGACATTATTTTAATTTAAAAAAACAATTTAAACTGCATTCATAAATTTTTAAATAATTCTTACATGTTTGTACCGGGAATCGAACCCGCTAAAGAAAAAAAATTACCCTGTAGTTTTATCATACCGATCGAAAGTCTTCATCATAAGGATTATTTTTTGATAAATAACATAGTCTCAGAAATAAAAGGAAGATTTTTTCTCATGTAGCGGGTTCGATTCCCGGTTCAACCATGTAATTATTTAAAAATCTATGAAAGCAGTTAAAATTGTTTTTGAAATTAAATTAATGTCTTCTTTTAGTAAAATCTTCCAGCTACAATATTCAAGGTACTTTCCCTGGATGGCCCATAGTTTTGGGACGCCCTGTATACGTAAATATGTCTAACATCGTCTAGAGCACAAAGTACAAGCTTTACTTACTTTGGGACTAGATCGATGTCTAAGATTGTGCCCAATTTTTTGCCACAAATTTTAATGCCACCTTTTTGTCGCCAGATGAGCTGCTGACTCACGCCGCCATGCTGACGGAGATCTTGTACATACCGATGGCACATCACATGTCATGCAACAACAATGGCTGTAACTCCATCTGCCAGGCGCTCGGCTACAAGCACGGGAGATGTGTCAGCGACACGACATGCCAGTGCTACAACTAATACTATACTACTATAGATTGACCGCTTAAGAGGACTGCGCGAAAGGGTAGCGGAAGGCAGGGAGCCGCCACCCGCTACCCGTCTGCTACCCTTCGACGTCTCCACTCTTACCTCTGTCCGCAGGCGAGGATTCATTAAGACGGTCGGTCTGTGAAACCAGATTCATACTTTTTTGACGTGATGCTGTTTGATCTACGATCTCCACCGAATTGCGGCACGGCAATCGTTTTATCTGTTCATTGCGCGATCGAGACGCGCAACACACTACGGTTAATTAGGATCACACGCAATGTATAAGGAAAACCACTGCTGCTGACACTCGAAGTCGAGGACGTGCCAAAGGGAATTGAAGCATCTCTGGTGTAGTTAAATGCCATAATTTGCACGAAATTTGTACCCGTGTTGAGTACCCGATCGGGGTGCAAGTTGCGCAAATATGGAATTTAAATTTCCTTTGGCACTTACAATGGATGCGCCGGCGTCGCCCGAGCGATGGAGATCTTACATAAGTAATGCGCTGACGCCCGACCGCCCGACACAGGGTGGTCCGTCGCGTTAGTTCGTTACGTTATGTCGTGTCTCGACACGTCACGTCACAAAAATATTTATACATAAGTACTCATAACATTGTCCTACATGTATTAACAGAAATAAATGATAAGATAAGATTTTTTATTGAAATTTTACTGTTTACCCATTTCTTATCCTTCTATTTTCTTCGTGATTTAACCATTTATTATCTAATTCAGATTAGAAGGTCACAATGACAGCTGACATCTTTGACGTTTGATGCCAATTTTACTGGAATAATAGTTATTCTAGATATTATGGCTGTCACCGCACCCTCCGAATCTGAAATCATAAATTGATAAGAAGTAACAAGTAATACCTATAAGTTGCCCATTTTACAAAGCTACACAAATTACTATTGTACAAGTTGTAAACCGTCAATACTGGTGAAAATTGCCAGTCATTTTTGATCAAGCGCATGAAAAAAGCCTCAGTGCTTATTAGTTATTGCCAATTGAAAATATTAATTTTGTGAGCAGTTTACAATACAATACAAATACTCTTTATTGCACACCTCAAAAAGAACACAGTACAGGACATTAGGCTTAGAGGGAAACAACAGGCGGTCTTATCGCTAAAGAGCGAACTCTTTCAAACAAGCTTTGGGTTTGGGGCAGTTTAGGGGGCAGCAAGCGTAAAATTGCTTCTAGTTTGGTAGAAATTTGTGATTTTCAACTTCACCCCATTTTCGGGGCTATCTCCTTACCCTACCTTACAGAAAACTGCAGCCTTAATAACTTCACTACTTGCCAAGTTGCATGGTTGGATGTTGGTAGGCCGTATGTCTGTTTGCAACCGTTTTTAACCCCCGACGCAAAAAGAGGGGAGAGAAAAACTCAAAAAAAGTGAGAAAAAGAGTGTCGACTTTGCGAATTTTTCGGAGTATCTTCTTTTGCTGCAGTCTGCGACTACACATTTTTTCTCACTTAGCGGTGCCCCGACGCGACGACGCTTGGAAAATAAAAATATTTGAACTTACATACTATATGTGACGATAATAATTATAATAGGTTTAAAATATAATTTGTTAGTTTTTACAGTTATTTTGTGTGTCGGGGGTTTTTTTAATTTTAGTTTTATTCTATAAAACAAAACAAACTACATTTGATAATTCTCGAAAAAGCCACAATACTCAAACTCTAATATTACACAACTTCTAATGACACAAACTCGCCGGGTTCGAAAGCCAAATAGCCTCCTTTACGGCCCAGTCTAAAAGTGGGCGTAAATATAAACATGCCGCAAGGGACGGAGTAAAAAATATTTACATAATTCAAGCAACGCAGGTGTCGAGACAACCTCTAAAAGGGTGAAATGTTCGCTTCATCACTTCAATTTAATTCGATGGTTCGTATAAAATGATTTAAGTAATACGCGTCAGTACTTTCGCGTAAGGCGACTTCCTGATTTGTCGGTGCGGAGGCAGTACGATATGAGAAAAGTGTCAAATGTCAGTGTTAGCTATCAGTCGACTCGGTGCCATTTTTTACTGCGCCCCTACATTTAAATGAGTGCTTCCTGACTGGCGCGGGATGCGCGGTAGCGGGACGATGCGAAAGCGGTACTACTCCGCTTCTGCGCATGATATTACTACTGCGCAAACGTAATACTGACAGTATTAATGTCAAGTGAGAATCTTTGCGACGTCAGTAAGTTTACGTCAAAGAAGAAAATGTCACATATCGATCCCGCCCCGCCAAGTCAGGAAGTCGCCTTACGATGCTTCGTGAGATTTATCACGGATTTGAACTAAAGAAGGGGAAAAAATGGTGAATACGTCTGTTGACTAAAGGATTACTTATTCTGTGCTAAAGGTCAAGTCATTATTTTAACTTGTGGGTTTTATTGTACGTATAAGTAGTAGCTCAACACACAAGCATGGCTCACCCGCGCTCGTGGGATATAAGTACTATATCTATGTATTGTGTACCTGTATTCTGTTATTGTTCCAGATATTTAATACAAATGAATAAATAGGTATTTAAGAGTGAATTTCACCAAACGGGCATTTTTGTCCAATTCCCATGGAATTTAGAAATACCAATAATACATAGAAAATTCTATGCTGATAATTTGGTAAAAAAATTAATAAACACAAATTTTCTTACGGGGTACTTATACTTATAAAATTACGGAAGTTATTACAATTTGAAAATTTGACCTGGGCACGGGAATTTATCTGTCCATGGGAATTGCCTTTTCTTAGAAAAACTTGTATTAAAATTATTATTTACCATCTTATTTATCAAGAATTATAAAGTTCAGTTGTATCGAAGCCTAATTTTACCAATCATGGGTCACTCTTTTCAAATATTTAAGAAGCTAAGTGTAATTGTAGCAGTTGGCCTGTTTTCTTTAAATAAACGCATAAACTATAACTCTAATCGATATACTTAGTACAAATTATATTTATTTATGCATTTCATCCATAATTATTGTCATTAAATGAGGTTTATTAACAAAATAAGTCACCCTTCCCAATTCCCGTGTCCCAAAATCAGCTGTTTTGGGTAAACAAGCTATGGGAATTAGGACACGGGAATTGGAAATCTATATAAAAAAAATCATAAAAAATTCAAATCGCATGTTAATAATATTTTAAGTTATCGTTTATATAGAGACACCAAAGTGCTTTATAATGCATACATATGTTAATGATTACTTATGTAAAATTTGAATTTCTAAGGGCCACCGAAATTGCAAGCAAAAGCAAAAAAATTGTCGCCCACCCAGAAACCGAAGTACTTAGGTGGTTTACTCGAACTTAATGCGGTTTGCTATATATAGATTTTTTATATATAATAGCTGACATTTGAGAGTACATGTGAAGCAGGACGCGAAGCTGATCAAATGTAAACGAAGGCTGCCAGGGACCTTTGAATTTTGCCGACAAAATTTAACTCTCGCGCTCGGACGATTTTTAAACCTCAATTACAAGTTATTCACCACAGTGAAGTGAATAGTGTCTGTGCTCAGTGATAGTAAATATAATCGAGTTAAAGTTTTTGACACGAAATCAGTGATTCTAATGTACAGTTTTTGATAGGAATTTTTGATTGATTCAAAACTCGATGCCGGACAGGGCACGGAGTCTTAATTTGAGCGTTTAGGTATTTTTTTATGTATTTTAAAAATAAATTAGTCCGTGAATTTGAGTGGACCTCAACGTGGAAACATGTATTCTTTATGAAAAAAAATAAATGGTACGTATTATCTCATGCTACCATACGATTTTCAGCTCGGACACAAAAAAAATCGAGTATAGAAAATGACCCTTAAATAAAATAATTGGAATTACTATGCGAGTTGATTTTATATTAAAGATCATTTAATTTATATTCTAAAGAGTCTTTACGCAATACAAATAACATCGAGTAATATTGATTACTGGCTATTAAATACGTTCCTGATTGGAATTATTACAAATATATATTTGTTTCAGGAAACCAACGCATGTAAGAAGAATATTTTGTATTTTCCTTCAAACAATAATCATTCACGAGTAATTAGGTATTATAAATTGTTCTTTTTTTAACCTGACTCCCAATAAAGCTATAGAAGTGCGCGATAGGAGAGTGGCCTGGGGAAAATTCAGGATATACCTACGACACGACCACGTGCGCTCTTTAAACACTGGAATAATATAAGAGTTTGTGCTCCAGTGAGATTGGTTGAGCGGCTTCAACTTCACTTCTAAACTTTTTTTAAATACGATGGCGGCAAACTTGCGTACCGGTCCACCTGATGGTAAGCCGACATCATAGCCTATAGACGCCTGTAACTCCAAAGGTGTCATGTGTGCATTGCCAACCCTTTATAACATTTGAGGATTCACTTTATTGACAGCAGAAGGGCGGCTTTCACTCCTTCAGTTCGCCGCGCCGCTGCAAGTACATCCCCGGGCCGCTGCAAGTACATTCAGTGGCGAATTGCTACCGGACGGTCGCGTCGTTTCGTCATTCACTTAGTGTGGTCAATATTTGTTATTTACCTATTATAATTTGGGTTTGTAAGTTGGCGATTTGTTAACAGTGCAACTTCTGTACGTAGTACTATTACTTATTCTGTGGCAGAACGGACAAATTCGGTCCGTCGCTTTTAACAGTTTCAACACAGTGCATACTCTGGAGCTCTGCCCCTCTAGCACAACATGCATTCCGTATCTACTCGCGCGCGAGATAAGCTACCTGTCACTTTTTGACAGCATTAATCAGACAGTGACAGGTAGCCTATCTCGCGCGCGAGTAGAGACGAGATGCATGTTATGCTAGCCCCACTGGCATCCTTGCTCACCTCCAGGAACTTATTCCCGGGACTTGATCCGCGTTAACTTCTACTCCCTATTTCATCCCTTCAAGGGGTGATTTTAGGAATTAAAAGTATCCTCTATTTTAATCCAGGCTATAAATTCGTTGTATACCAAGATTCATCATTAATCCGTTCAGCTTTCTTTGCGTGGTTGAATAACAAACATCCAAACATAAATATATTATAGGTAAGTTATATTATAAAGGAAGAAAGATGGATGCATCATAGGATGTTTCTTCATTTATGTGTCGTAAGAGTCAACTTTAAGATACCTACATAGATTAACTTTATTCGTGTCTGATCACATAGACATTAAGAGGTAATTCTATCTTGTTGTAACTGAACTAAAGTTCTAAGTCGCCAAACTATTTGTAAGCCAACTAGAGTTGTTCTCGATGACTCCAACTCCAAACTTTGAGATCGAGTCAATCGAGTGTTGTTCTAGTCTAGTTTGAGCTCGAATAATATTTTGATGTACCAGTAACCTTACCATGAGTTTGCAATGTTTGCATTACCGTACTCGCTAGCGACTGCGTAAACGATTTAGTATGGACAAAAGTACAGCGCCTCTGGCAATTACGCAATAGAACTAAGAATCGCCATACTAAATCGTTAAACGTAGTCGCTAGCGAGTACGGTAATGCAAACATTGCAAACTCATGGTAATGGTACAGGACTTTAGCCACGAGCCCTGGTTAGCCAAAGTTGTAGTTGTGACACATACAGACACATAGTGTGAACTCATACGAGTATCTCCTACTCTGACGCACACATAGACAATGTGCATGTAAGTATAGCTCAACACACAACCAGTGCTCAACCGCGTTTGTGAGATAAAAGTACTGTACCCTTACCATGAGTTTGCAATGTTTGCATTACCGTACTCGCTAGCGACTACGTTTAACGATTTAGTATGGCGATTCTTAGTTCTATTGCGTAACCGCCGGAGGCGCTGTACTTTTGTCCATACTAAAAAAAATCGTTTACGCAGTCGCTAGCGAGTACGGTAATGCAAACATTGCAAACTCATGGTAAGGGTACAGTTAACCAATTTGATTTCTAGCCAACTTTACAGTACTTTTATCTCACAAACGCGGGTATTATATATGACTAGGTACAATCAGCACCAAAAGTAATCATCATCATCATCAATATTATGATAGGCCTTCCAGTGTACCTATGTAGTTGATTATTGTTATTAGTATTGTTTTGTTTCTGTAATATTTCGTTTCACAGTGTATTAGATTAAGTACCTAAATCTGTAATGCTGTGTAATATATTTAATTAAATAAATAATTAAATGAATAAATAAATATTAAGAGGGCCTTGTCCTCTGTCGTTGCAGCATTTCCTTTCCATTCTTTTTTGGGCCTACGTCTTCACTGCTTGGTATGTGTGACTACATACCTAGGCGTCGTCAGATACGTACCGAAACATAAATATCGGTCAAAAATCAGAGACACCAGGAGGTCCATCTTGGTCGCGTGATAAACGATATTATAAAGCATCTGTCACTTTCTATCTAGTGATATCAGAAAGTGACATATGCTTTATCTTGTCGTCTATCACCCTATCACGCGCCCATCATACCTAGACCCCCAGAGATGAAATCCGCAACAGGCTTCGTCAAATGAACTTAACAAAGATTGCATGATACTGCATAATAATATATATTTGATTTAAATCTATCACAAAAAACTTAATATATCACAGTTAGAAATGAACTTCCTGTCCTGTGCAATAGCATGATCCTTGAATGCACTGGCCACCATGGCGGCCTCCGGCACGGCAGTCGCTTGCGCAGTCCGAGTTGCTGCAGGCGGCGGCTGTAAAATATATATTTTAATCATACTTTTTAATTTGTAACAATGTACAGCGCGACCAGCGTAATGCCCTATGCCACAGACAGATCTCCTGGACGGCGTATTCTTTTTTTGATTGGAGATAGGTTCATTTTACGAGTAATTTAATTTTATGTCACACCTGGCCATAAAGCGGCAATTACCGCACGCTCCGCGCGCGGGAAATCCCACTTCCTGGCCAGGGGGTGACATAAAATTTTGTACTTAACACGGGCGGTAATAAAGAAAGCCTCAGATCGCATATTTATCCCCTTGCCTTCGGCTCGGGCGTCAAATACCTGCGATCTGAGACATTCTTTGTTTTATTTTTTATTTTATTTTATTTAATAGGCTCACAGAACAAGTTATAGTCATCATATTTAACAGTTACAGATAATGCAATATGTTCAGATCTGGACTACAACTCAAAATATGTGTGCACAGAATGAATACAATACAAGTTACATGAAACAAATAGAGAACGAACGTACAATACAAGTCGGCGAGTGTTAAAATATTTTAATGTTGTCGAATTACAATTACTTTGTGATTAATTTACTAGACATTATTGTGTGTTATTAAATATTCTTACAATACTATTCTTAAATTTAGGTAAACTATCATTAAAAATATCCAGAGAAGAATGCATTGCAACAGTGTCGTTATATAATCGACACATCATAGTCACGGGATTATAGTAAGATGTGTTGGTTTTATAAACTTGTAACTGAAAAATACTACGAGAGGGATTACGTTTTTTAAAATGTGTGATGAAGTATAATAACGAGAGGAGGGATGGGCAATCTATATAAGAATGGATGATTTTGTACAGAGTCAATAATTCGCAGCATTGCCTACGCACGTTTTATCGCCCTTGTTAAGTAATGTACTATTCTTGTTAAGCGTTTAATTATGTACATATATTATTAGTTTTTTTTGTTCATGTTTTCCTTTTAATATAATTGTGATATCTTTCTTGTGTCCTAATGATTAATAAATCAGTAGTCATTGAAAAAGAGAAAACAATGTACAATCAACATCGATAAGATCGATCAGGACTAAGTGCCAAAAAAATGCGAACATGAAGGAATGATAAGAGCGTTAAGAGCGCATAGATGTTTTTGTAATTTTCTTAACGTACATTATCTTTATAAATTTGACCGTATTCATATCGTAGAATAGTTAGATCAAGTGCTAAATTGTATTGGGTTGGCATGGCAGCAACGTTGTTGTTTTTCATTTGTTTTCCCTTGCTTAATGTTTGGCCTGGGATTAAAGCCTTCATCGGACTTTTGAGATAAAAATGTCGTTGGCTATTTAACCAATAATGTAAGTACGATAAATTTCTCGAGTAAAATCACTATTATGATAAACAGATGAAAGTACAGTACTTAGGAATAAAGAACAGAATAAGAACTTTGGAGGTAAAAAAAAAACTTCATTTCTATCAGTGAACAAAATGTGAATAGTGTAGTGGTAGGTTTCTAGCCAATTGCCCAGAGCCCTTTTTAAGCTCATTCCCATATTTAATTCTTACAACGACCACAAGAATACAAAGAGTCACACTGATTAAATATAAGTACTCGTTAATTCATATAAGAAAATAAAAGTGTATTTACACTGCAGCAAAATTATTTCAGACTCGGGCGTGGCGGTTTGAATCCCTCACTATGCTCAAGTTTCCATGTTAGAATTCGTTTCGGAATCCTTCACTTCGTTCGGGATCAACACACTAACTATCTTAGAAATATAACATTTTGCTCCCTTGTAATATAATCTACAAGGTATTACTCACCAGCCATGGCCAAAAACGCTGCGATGATGAAAAACACAAGCAAGTATCCCTTCATTTTAAAAATTTAAATCGTACAATTGTTTTTTTTATAGAGATGCTTCTCTACAAGTTTTACTTTGGTTCTGATGACAGCCAGTGATGTAGTTCCTTTTATACGCAAACCTATCGCATAGTTTACTAACATGTCAGCAAACTTATATTTGCAGTTGAAATGATCGAGTTCTGTATACCGTTTTGCATTAACGTAACGCTGTCGCTGTATCCTGAAGTGAATGTATAAGTTTGTCGTCAAGTCGTGATCCGCGGGAGTTGACTGAATGGGGAAACGGTGAAGTCCCTGTATTATTTATTTGTCTGTGAACACAAGGAATGATGTCACGTGTTAGTTTATCCTTATCTTGTGTGTTTTTGATATGCAAATATATTTTTTATTGTTGAAGCTATAATTATGACTGGTTGTATAGTTCGGACACAACTCTAAGGCGAAATTCTGACAAACGAACGCAAACAAAACTAGACTTAGAGCTCTGACTGTAAGGTAGATTTTTGCTTGCGTTAATTTGACAGCAATTGGCCTGACAGTTTTGTACGAAGTATACAAATAGTCATAATAAAGATCATTGAACAATATTTGCTACGGATCGTTCACTCCTTACAGTTTTGTGATAGAGTTGAAGGAAATAATGTCATGTAATTAACGCATTCACTGCCACCAACGCATATATGCGTTTCCCTTACTTTCACCCAGTGCTTTGAACGCACAGATGCGTTCATCATATTTAGTGACTTTCACCCTGTGCCTTAGTTAGTGCCTTAGACTTAGAATAGTCGGTTGAGCTCACACGTGCGTTTGGGGCACACAGCAAAGTGCGGCACCTGCCGAATGTCCAGGAAAAGAGGCAGTGAATGCGTTAATAATAAGTATACTCGTACATAATTATGTACGAGTAGTTAATGTTATTTTCAGCTGTTATTCAAACTTACACGACAGATAACTTCCCTTTGACCTTTTGCATTATATTTATAGCACAGCGTAACGATAAGTTAAGTAAAACGAGATCGCGAATATTTTGTTAATTTTTGAAGGTTTTACTTAAATACTTCTTTGTTTTGTGCATGTTTTAAGAAAACAAGGTCTGCCACTTCGTATCGTGACACAAGTGACGTCACGCCACACTCACACTTGCGACCGCATACCATCGATAGGGTCGATAGCAGTGATGACGTAGCTTGTAACCATTGTACCGGAATGCCATATCAGGCGCAGTATATAATTGTATCATGGTCTTTGTATGTATTTTTATACCTACCTGTGTTGTCCGACAGTACAGATTTTAAGAATGATGTCATATCTGGAACAACTTTTAAAACACTTGAACGATTTCTGATAATGAGTTCATTTATTTCTCTTAACCCTTTAACCGCCATCGTCGTCGTAAATAACACTTGTTTTTCAATTTATGGCATAATTAATATTGGGGTTAACCGTTTGAATTTATTTATTAAAACAAAGCAACTTATTAAAACTACTAACATAATAAGAGGAAAATATTTTAAAATAGAAAATACAAACTATATCTTTATATGAAAAACCCCACCCAGTTCTAACCGTTTTGATGTTCAGCGGTTAAAAGGTTCATAAGTAAAGTTATATTTTATATTTGTGGACAATCTTACACAAATCAACCTAGTCCCAAACTAAGCAAAGCTTGTACTATGGGTACTAAGTGACGATATACATACTTATATAGATAAATAGATACTGAAATACATAGAAACATCCAAGACCCAATAACAAATATTCGTGCTCATCATACAAATAAATGCCCTGACCGGGATTCGAACCCGGGACCTCCAGCTTCGTAGGCAGGGTCATTACCAGCTAAGCTAAAGTGGTCGTCAGTTGTAAGATAGTTACAATACTTACAAATCTTACCGTTAAAGTTACGGTTAAGATTGTTCAATACGAAAATGTGACTTAGGCGTGACAAACTTATGACAAGGTTGACATATTTTTTAATACCTACTTGAAGCAGCAGTGGTGTGTAATTTATGAAAAGTATTATATATTTTTAATAAATTATAATAATTAAACTACGCCATTTAATCCAAAAAATAATAAATTATTTTCTTCATATGGGCTATATTTAAAAAAAAGTAAAAGATATGGGTAAAAAAAATTAACAATGTTAATTTGGCTCATTTGGCAAGTAAGGAATATTCACTAATTTTCTACGGTTTAAATTCTAGTATGACGCTGTTTTTTGGATATATAGAAAGTAGCTACAGTACTTACGCGTAATCTTGATTTTAGGATCATGAATATACCATAATAGATACATACTTACATATAAAAGGTCTGCTTCCTGGAGAGGTTGGCATGGACTACGGATTTCCATTTGGTACGACCTTGAAATAAATAATAAATGAACCTTTTTCTGCAAGTTAGGCCTCGACGGCACTTTTACAGGTCCAAATCTACTAGCGTGACGTTGACAAACCTTTCTTGATTCCTTCATGTATTGTAGTGAGTACACTGAGCGAAAAAAATACTAATTACTAGTAAGTTTTAGTGAATCCCAAGACAAGGAGATTATATACTAACGGTTACAAAACAGTTTAGTAGTAATTAGTAGTTACAAGGACACATTTTTTGGTATTAGTAAATAACTACTATTATCAAAAACTGTTTTGTAGACTGTTTGTATAGAACGTTTTGTATAGAATCTCCTTGTCCTGGGATTCACTAAAACTTACTAATAATTAGTATTTTTTTTCGCTCTGTGTACTTTTATCGCACGAGCTATACATGCACATTGTCTATGTGTGCGTCAGCGTAGGCGCTCTGAGATCAGGTAATCTATGTTTTCGTATATGTGTCACAACTACAACAATGGCCAACCCGCGCTCATGAGATAAAAGCACTATAGTTAAAACTGTTAAAGTCCATATAATTTTGACGCATAGTCCTTTTAAATGTAAGGTGACAGATGTTACAGTCGCCATCAAATATATCTGTACTCTTCAGGGTGCTCAAAATATCTGAACATGCACTCTAACATCTTGACCATAGAGGCGTGTTCAGATATTTGTGAGCACCTCGTTTGCTCCGATATATCTGATGGCGACTGTACCAGTACTAGTAGTGAACGGCAATCACATTACTGTGAAATGTATGATGTATCATATATCATTATTAGTAATGGGTCATCATTAATAGTTTGAGGTTTTAAGGTTTGATTATACTCGTACCAGGACAACAAATAAATGCTATATTAACGTGTGATTAAAATGTGTTTTATCCCTTTCACACTCAAACAAATCTCAGAGTGATATATAGAGACAAACGAATTTTAACTAGTAAAGTTAGACGGACTTTTATAAATAAGGGCATTAGGATACAAAATAACAATGCGTATAAACGAAACAAAATGTGGTTTATTGTAATTCGTGTAACATGAAATATAATCTTTTACAAAAATAATTTTCATTATTACAGGGTATTTACAGGGTGACAAAAAAACTGCTGTTTCATAGGAAAGGATCTGCAGTCGACTAAGCAAAATGTATGAAGAAGCAGTTTTTTTTCGCCCGTACAAGGTAGATCCCATAAGAAAATTGGTTCAGAATCATGGATATAATCATATTTTTCTATTTTGTATCACGACTTATGTGTCACCTTGTAAAGAGTACGAGTATGTAGCAATGAAATTCTTCCAGAAATATAAATCGTATTAATCACCTCAAAAATATGTACTGAAACCTTAATTTGCCGACATTATATTTATAAAACTGGAACGAAGTATGCTAGATTGTACGTAGACAACGACAACGCAGTGTATTGGCCGCCCTAAAAGGAATGGGTCATATTTGAAATTAATATCTGTGTTGTATTGTATTTTGGCACTCATACTACTAATATTTTATTCCGTGACTCGACTGTACACGTGGTAATGGGATCGTACGGTTACAATTTTACTGTTTTATCTACACCTCTCGGCTCGTTTCATAAAACCACACTCGAGTTTTAATGCCTCTCATTATAACTATAGCAGTAACATCAACTACTATTACGTTTCAACAAATTAAATTATAATTACAAAAACATACGTAATACGTAAGTTAAATGTCCCAGTACTTTACACTGGCCCACTAGTTAGCACTTTAAATATTATGTCATGTCATAGGGACAAAGGTAAAAAGAAAGGATGTCGGGCATTGGGATAAGTTTACCTTACTACTTTACTGTTTTATCAACTAATTTATACTCGAAGTCAAAGCTACACTTCTTACCTGTATGTCTTAAGTATTATCTTGTGTCTTGTGTTTTTAAGTATTTTTTTTTAAATATTGAATGTAAATTTTATCATTATAATTTATAATCTTCATCATTGCCCTTTAACATATATAATTTAAAAAGCAGCGTCCATTGTGCGGCATGTAATTTTTATGCTCCTGGAATATCTACCAAAAATAGAATATATTTTCACTACTCAATGCTCGCGGAAAAACATAGTGTAAGTCAGCGGGCGGCCTTAAATCGACTTTTGCGGTTGTGTATGAGGAAATAATGAATATTCATGAGTACCCTAGGGAGGGTTCCGTAAGAAATTGTCAACGTAATGGGAATTAGAGGGTGATTTACGAGAGGCATTGTTAACCCAGTTACTATTACTCTTATAGCCTTTCATTAAGTACAGATAAAAACCAGAGATGAGCCGACTATGGATTTTGCCGACTAGCCGATTAGTCGGCTAGTTGGCAAAATCGGTGCTGAGGTGCCCACTAATCGCCGACTAGAAATGTGGCCTGATCGTCAGCTTTCCTGACTAGTCGATACATCTCTAGTCAAAATTATTTATTTAGTCTCTGATCAAAATCAAAAGTTCCTATATTCATCATTAATTGTTGTATTTAAGAAAGATAATTAAAAATATGGAACTTGAAGTAAAAAGAATTGGCAGATTTTTTATTATTTTGCAGTAAATCATAAAGTGCCGAATGGTCGGTTTTTTTTAAGACTAGGTAGTCGCCGCCTAATCACCGACTACATATCTGGCCGGATAGTCGGCTTTCCGACTAGTCAGCGACTAGTCGCTAGGTACATCTCTAATAATAACATTTAGTAACCGTAAAGACTAATTGTCACATACTAAGCGTAAGTTCCTCCTTTGTTGATGTTAATAAAGTTGATTTTTATTTTATGTGTTACGAAAAAATGCCTTATTAAAACTGCCAAATGGATTTCTTTTGCGTGACAATGACTCGATATTTGGATCGTAATGGAAAAGATAAACAAATGTACGAGATATCATTTTATCAACGGTTTTATTCAGTGAAGGTAAACATATGTTGGTTTTGCCTCTAGGTTGAAAGGTCAGACGAAAATTATTGCTTTCATTAAACTAGGTAATTCCTACGGTAAATTTTGGGATATTATATATCTAGAGGTGTTGAGTAAACTTTTTAGAAACTTAAATTAGGTACCTATAGTATTGTCAACCAATTTAATTTCTGGCCACTTCGCACCTTGTCACAATGATATATTATAAATATGGAATCTAGCGGCTTTCACATAGATTTTCACTGTGACAAAGTACGAAGTGGCCCAGAAATCAAATTTTTTGATCGTCGTAGGTACCTAAGTATTAAAAGTTTGCAAAATATCTTAAATAGTTTTTAATATCATTATTTTAAAAGAGATAGTAAATAAATTATCCTCATATTGAACTAATACATGTAATAAAATAAATTATACATAGGTACAAAGTACGAGTACAATATAACTAAAGGAGAATGTTCGTAGAACACAATGAGGCATTTACTATACCTAACTAGGTACTTAAAGACTAATTTTACACTTGAAACACGACACACGCCGGCAGGAATGCAATACTGCAGCTAAACCGTCTCGCGTCCGCACAAAACAATAAGTACGGCAGTACAATATACCCTGACAATCAAGAAAATATGATTAACCTTAGTATACTCTCGGTAAACTACAAAATACTGCATACAGGTTCCGCCACTCCAAATATTTAAGTGTCATTATTTTACCATAGTCCTAGGACCTACCCCTGTACATACATAATTATTTACATGAATTATTGTTTTATAATTTAGAAATACTTCTCACATTTCGTCTACTCTATTATTTTCAATTAAATTCCTTTCTTCGGTCGCATTTCGTATAAAAATATAAAACCTACTTGTAACAGCCTATACCATAACAATAAATCAATCTACTTAGTTTAATTTGGTTTTAAGGTAAAATATGATACAGGATATCTGCCACATGGTTGTCGACTTCTGCCGAAGCACATTCAGTTCGGCTTTGATATTCACAATCTATCTCTACTCGCCTTATGTACGGAGAGCGCCTTTCTAATAGAGGAAATTCAACTGTATACACAGTAGTTGCGTTTCATATTTGAACGGAATCATGCACAATATCGCTTACCATCAGGTGATTTGTGGTCAAGCGCAAACCTATTCAGAATTTAAAAAAATGCATCCACTACGAGGCTGCAAGTGGGAAGTCCATTCAAACATGAACCGTAACTAACTGTGCATTCAGTTCAAATTCCTCTGTTACTTAGTCGAACGCTCTCCGATTCCGCGCGGTCCATGACAGTCGTAACATTACCGCTCACGCCTAACTATGTTTCGTCGCAGCTACTTGGCAACTACTATGCGACTCAAATAACATTAGGATTCGCAGAAAACTTCACTCCTTACCTAGTTTGTAAATTTCTGATGTTTTTCACGCAACAATAAGCATGAAGTTGGTGATCAATGCAAGACATTGATGCAGTAGTAGAAGACGGCAATCAATGCGATCAATGCAGTAGGTATGGTCGACGAAATATAAGCCGCACCGATTCGCCATGGGTACTAAGCGAAGATATACATACTTATATATAGATACTTAAATACATAGAAAACATCCAAGACCCAAGAACAAATATTCGTGCTTCTCACACAAATAAATGCCCCGGCCGGGATTCGAACGCGGGACCTCCAGCTTCGTAGGCAGGGTCACTACCAACTAAGCTCAAGTGGTCGTCATTTCGTCAACTATACCTACAAAGTGTTATTGAATCGCATAGTTTTTTTTTAATACAACCACGGTGGCAATTAAATGGTAAGCATAATACACCGAAGTCTATACTTGCGACTCTAGAAGAATCTTAAGCGCGCCAACCCTTTCATTGACTTGAGGATTCGTTGCATTAAGAGCTGGAGACTCGCGCACATGTTCACATTTAAGCCATATTTACTTACCAGACTCACCTGCGATTTCATTACACCGCGGGTCTCACATACGGGTGTCCAGTAATTAATGGACAAGCTTCTAGCCTCTGATAGAGTACCTGAGGCTGGTCCAGAAAATGGACATTAAGGTTTAGTAAAGGTCCCTTGGTTTTCGAGATAATCAAACTTTTCTATTTTCTTAATAATTGCTACCTTGTTTCAATTTAATGGTCGTTGAGGCCCTAAATAAAGAGATTTTTCTCGTTCCGTTTGCTGCTAAATACTCGTACCTATTCTGTAATACTGATGCTTACAGACGGGTATTAAATTAGAAGTTTATAGTGGCCAGCACTATCTTTTAAAAATTGGGTCTTAATTAGTTACATTGCATTTGTCTCTACAATTTTCTAAAAGTATGATCGCTCGTTGTGAATAATAAATGTACCTACTGAGACTAAAACGAGTAACCTTCGTATAAATAGCTCATCTAATGCTGATTCTAAATGTATTTTTATTTATGGCCTCAACGGTCATTAGAGTGAAAAAAGGTACCAATTATAAAGAAAATAGAAAAGTTCGATTATCTCGAAAACCAAGGGACTTTTACAACCTGAATGTCCATTTTCTGGACCAGCCTCGGGTGCTCTATCAGTAGTTAGAAGCTTGTCCATTAATTACTGGACACCCATAACGAGTTCAATCGCTCTACTGCGCAATGTAGTTAAACTCGCATGCGAGTCTCGTACGGTTAAGGCCTTTACACTGGTTCTAAGCGAGTTGTCGAAACGTTGTGAAAGCAAGCCCAGTTCGGTAATTAATTAACTAACTATTATAGACTACTGCTACGTTTCTATTCTGCTTTGACTAGTGTTCCTCGATATCTGCTCCTGCTGGTTTCTAAGAGCGTTGTCGCTTAAGACTGGCCGTGCTAGAAAAGAAAAAAAATAATAATTAGAACACTCGTTGCATTTGTAGAGTACTTTTATCTAACAAGCGCGGGTGAGCCAAGGTTGTGTGTTAAGCTATACATGCACATTGTCTATGTGTGCGTCAGAGTAGGAGCTATGACTATGAGTTCTTGTCTATGTGTTCGTATGTGTCACAACTACAACAATGTCCAACCCGCGCTCGTTTCGCTCCAACGACCGCTTTAGCTTAGTTGGTAGTGACCCTGCCTACGAAGCTGGAGGTTCCAGGTTCGAATCCCGGTCAGGGCATTTATTTGTGCAATGAGCAGACAACACAACAAGACTCTTCCAGACAACCTTTGGATGGTGGAGACACAACAGAAGAATTATAAAACTACTAAAATAAACATTAACAGCATTTATGTCACACCTGGCCATAAAGCGGCAATTACCGCACGCTCCGCGCGCGGGAAATCCCACTTCCTGGCCAGGGGGTGACATAAAATTTTGTACTTAACACGGGCGGTAATAAAGAAAGCCTCAGATCGCATATTTATCGCCCTTGCCTTCGGCTCAGGCGTCAAATATCTGCGATCTGAGACATTCTTTGTTTTACCGCCCTTGTTAAGTAATGTACTATTACAGATGCAATTTTTATTGTTTTGTCAATAAAACTTGGATTTGATAATGAAAGAGACAGAAAAAAAGAGCATTAAAAATACTTACCAAACATTCTTAGGAGTATCTTCTCTATTCCATGAATGGGAGACTCGAAACCTAGACAAAGTAGCGTAGCCAAGAAAAACGTCAGTATTATGTGGGATATAGCATTAGCCACCTGAAACAAAACAAATGACAAAATAAATATGTATAAAAAGAAGTCCACACACTGCAAACTAGAACCGACGCCTTTTGTCGACTGGTGGAGGAAGTTATTCTCACTCAAAATCCGATCAGACTTAATACGGCCAAACTGAAAGTCAAAAACATATAACTCTAGCTTAGTTACATAGTTTGGTTTGCAGTGCAGACAATACTGTTTAATGCAAAATTAATGAAACTTTCGACCCCACCGACTAAATACCAGGGTGAAAGTTCGGTGTTTTGATTCGTTTTGGTACATTAATATAACAGTTTAGATCACAAATGCAACTGAAGAATCCACGGGTAAAAACGGTGAGTGTATGTACATTTCATTTTTAAGACATAGTAATACTTTACGCATGTGGTAATAAGGTCACTTTTATAATCTGAATACAAAAAATGCTCGTGCTGTTTTTCTCCTAGATTCTTCAACGGCGTGTAATCCTCGACACAAATGGCACAGGGAATATTTCGAATGGTATTTTCTCGGATTTAGATCGGCGGGGATCATGGACGTTTGATTTCAGATGTCTGGAACATCTTTTTTAGTTTTGTTTTGTTTATTGCACGCTAACAATGGATTAACGCCAATAACAGATGCAGAGCTATCAGTCTGAATTTGTATCCCAAAAGTTAAGCCAGGGATTTGCAATTCGCATAGAACTAAGGCAATCTCATATCAAACGAAGTCCAAGTTCAGTTATGTGGTATATCTTTTCTATCGGTAACTTTTAGACTATATTTAATAAATCATTCTTATTCTAATTCTAATGTTCACCACACTTCACCGCTTACCCCTCTAGTACTGGATTACTAGAATAACACTTCACGTTGCTGGTGAAAAGCATCGCATGATCTTTGTTTAGGACTAGGAAGTCAATCCCTGACTTTAAAGGTACGGAAGCCTAATTTTTGGTTGACACGTCGGCTTCAGGCTGAATTCATATTTATCTGACGTGTCGTTTCGTAATGGGCCAACATACAGTATGGTTAGTTTCACATTTTCATCTAAGGCGCTATGATGAAACAGATCATACTGTGTCAGGCATCAGAGCTCATCCAAGTATCACGTCAGATAAATATAAATCGGACCTAATGCTTTAACTTAGTAACTGTCAGGAATATAATGAGAATTAACACTGATATCTCTATATGATATCAGTGTTAATTTTCGATCATGGCCCTATCTGCAATTGACGTAAGCGCTCAAAAAACCTTTTTTCATTCACCATTCATGAGCGTTGGAAAAGCAATGTCATGAATAAACTCCGCCATAAATAACATACTTAATAAGAAAGAATGAACAACGTCTATCCGCTCACTTAAGTAGTTCTTGATCGAACAGAATCAAGTGCTTTCAATGTAAGTACCTACACAAGTACCTAACCATAAAGAATAAGTAAAGTCCCTAGTTTCATGGTTTCCGTATCTTGGCCAAACTTTTATCCGACTTGGCCAAGTATATATCTAATGAAATGTCATCCTTATCGATCCAATAGATTTATTAGGCACGTGGAAACTTTATTTATATCGAGACGGGAGTAAGAAAACGAGTTTCCGAACTGACGGAACAAACATAATTAATACTGATTAGAAGTTCTATATTTATGTTGCATTTTCCTAAGATATTTACGTTTGGGGATATTATTATGACGAATCTCAATAAAGCAAAGATGAAAGTTTATAATTATTTTCGTGTGCGATTATTTTCGTCTGTCGCGGTACTCTTTTTAAGGTTCCGTACCCGAAGAGTCTAAATAAGACCATATTATTAGAAACAAGCCATGTTAGACTCATCGTGTGTGGTCAGGGGCGACTCATTCGCGTGACGTCATCGCGCCGCTCAAATGTCACCCTTAGGGTGACTTTCAATGCGCTAGTAAGTGATGTAGCGAGTGATGCGCGTGTGATAGAAGGAGATGGCCAAGCGTAGGCACGTTTGGCTTGCCTCGCGGGGATTTGTTAACAGTGAGGCTTCTGTACGTAGTACTATGTATTACTTATTCTGTGGTGTGGTATCAAATGAAAGAGCTTTTTGAGCCGGTTCTAAAAATATATAATTATTACATTTCAGCAAAACAAATGCCAACTCATATAATATATTAACCGAAATATCGAACAAGAACCGTTTCCACGAACGGTCTCATACCGTTTCGGGTCAAAAGTTAATATCTGGAGATAACCTGAGTCGGCATAATTGGTAGGTAGGTATGCTATTGGTTTTCATCCGGGCAGTTTTACTTATGTAAGGACTGTTTTAATGATTGCGCGTGTAAGGCAATTTCAATTATATATATTAACAACATTCAACTACCTTACAAAAGTCTATTAAAATGTAGAGGGCCTGAGACGTCAGTTATCCGCGACTACGATTTGTGCAACCTGTGTCAAAATGTCGCGTCGGATTTAAAGTAAAAAAATATTGAATGGGGTAAAATGAGTTTAGATAACATAATACAGAACAAAATTATAACAAGAACATACCAACTACCTAAGCCTAAACCTTAAAGGCCTAAACTATAAAATGTTCTCACTGTCGCTCAAAGAAAAATCATAAAGAAATAACATACCACAGTGAAGAACGTAATATGAAGAGGATGTCTCAGCTGTCCCACGTAGTACAGCTCAACTACTCCGTTGACCAGGTAAGCGCAGAACGTAAGGCGAGATAGCGGCACGAGGAACTTCCATGACAGCAACTTGCCGAGGTAACCTGAGGAGCCGTTCTACTTATAACCACGTAAAATAAAAAAGAAATCTAACTGAAATTAGTATGTAAATGGAAGTGTACGAGAAGAATTTCTAATGTTTTGCGAGACATTATGCTCGCCCGCCGACAACTTAGATGGGAACCATTTCGACGTGATGTAAGTAAACCCAGAAATCACCTAAAATCGCGGCCCCAAGAAATATGGAATAGGCTCGGGAAATGATGATTAATGGACATAAACTTGTCAGTAGACGGTAATTAATTGATATTTCGAGTATATTTTGAGTGTTCCCGATAGAAAAACATTATTCAATATTAACTACATCTGTAAAAGTTTCTCTTAACTCCCGAAGCTCAATGTCCGTCCCTACTTGTCCCTACACTTGTTATTATTATTGCGAATCATTTTTATTAGACAAATTAAACTACATGCAGAATGTATCCACAACGCAGGTTTCGTCCAAATCATAACATTGTGAGAATCCGCAACTACCGCGAATAATTTGACTGACTTCAAAAGTTGACCAACCTCCATTTCCAGTGGCACAGGCAGTGATCAGCCACCCGTTGGCGATGCCCCACGCGACCTTATGCAAGGAGATGTATGCTGCGGCCTCAATGTTGTTGTATTCGTACCAGTCTTGGTAGAATACGGACACTGCAAACGTGGTGACGGTTCCAAGAATGATACTAGTCGTCCACGCGAACACTTTGAATGAGCGGGAGAATTCGTATCTGTAAACACACAACTTGTTTTTGACACATTCGCTGCTTACCTAGGAACACGCCTAGCGGGTGCTACAAAATATAACTTTTCTCGGCCCTCTAGCGCCTGCTAAATTGGCTTCTCATCATCATCATAATCAGCTGAACGACGTCCATTGCTGGACAAAGGCCTCCCCCAGAGAGCGCCACAGCAATCGGTCATGGGCTGCCCGCATCCAGCGGACCCCCGCGACCTTAACCAGGTCATCAGCCTACCTCGTGGGGGCCTTCCAACGCGGCGTCGTCGGGTACGTGGTTGCCACTCGAAATTGGCTTCTATATATATGCTATACATTCAAGTTTTAAGTCTGGTATTGTACGCTTTAAAGGAAATCAAATTGACAATACAGCTATTAAGAATGTTCTCCAAACTTGAAACTATACCAAGCCATTTATTAGTTCTGCCTTTAACTCTATCTGTGTTGATTTACTTTACTAAGAAGTCGCTATAGGATTTTAACTAAAATTACGGCTTTATTTGGGATCAAAGTGATATGAATTAGTACTTACTCTTTTTCCTGTATCCTGTGCAATATGAAGCCAGTAAGCAAACCCATAAAATAAGTGGTCAGTTTCATGTGAGTTTTGATATATTCTTGCTTGAAGTAGAAGTTAGATACGATGTCCGTGAACTCTCTGAAAGTATAAAGTAGTATAAAGGAGGGAGCAATTGCACAAAAGATCCCAATGGGTCTAGGTGCATCCGCAAGGGCCCTCATATTAATAAGATAAGATAAGAAGATAAACTCTCAGAAAAGCAGTACATATTGTGAAATAAACTTCAAAACAACACGCAATATGCAAATAATCATTGAACATAAGTCCGAAAAACCACAAATTATATATTTCTACGCATTTGATGTAGGATGTAGGACACTATATAACTGAAGATAAGAAAAGTCTATATAATTATGTTTGTCTATAAAATTTGCACAGTGGGAGCGAAATAAAATTCACTGAGTCGCACGCGACACGACCAGTTCTCTACCAGAAAAAAAAAACAAAACAATATTTTGTTTACATCACGGGGATCCCCGTCACCGGTAGACAACGGGATGCAAGTTGTGCTAACCCCTCCAAATCATACAAAAAATATTATGGCAATAAACATATTTTTTTTTTAAATAATCAGGCACGCAAACATAAAAATGAACTCACTTGGCATAAAACAACAGAGTGGGATCCAGATTGTCCTTATAAGTGATGACGGCAGGAATGATGACAGAGACAATTGTGCTGATAGAGAGGAAGATAGGTCCAAAACGGCGCCAGCGCCAGAGGCTATAAATGAAGATAGGCGCCACGAAGAACAGTTGGGTGTCCACAGAGAGGTACCACGATTGGAACATACACTGAAACGAAATGCTTGATTAGTTTTCTGCCATGTAAAAAATTAGACTATTTTCTTACTAGTTTGTCTCTTACTAGTTTTCGCTTACATAGATTGCTATTGTTCCCAATTCACACAGTAATTATTTTTCTTAATCAAAAGTGCTCATAATTCCAAGCAAAAAAAATATAGAGAAAAAAGTTAAGATACAATTTTGAATAAAACGTCCACAATAAGCTATAATTTTGGCGAAATTATGTAATAAATTTTAAGCTTGTTATTGTGAGCAATAAATAAAAAAAAAGCTTACCAGATGGTCAGTATTGACATAATTATTGATGTACAGAATGTTGGCCCACCACGAAGTCATGCATCGCTCCTGCTCAAGCTGCATTCTATCTTCCCACAGTGGCCCTTCTCCGATCTTCGGTAACCAGGTCATGTAGAATAGTATCACCACTATGTACGCTGGAGTCACCCTGGAAAATAGACACGCCTGGTGATATCACGATGGCAAAAATACTCTTAAGCAACAAAGAGTTTTTGCTATTACTAATGTTACGGCGCTACCTGGAACGACATTACGCGCTTAACCTTTGACCGATTATATAAAATAAGTACAGTGTGCTTATTGTATACAATCGGTCTTGTACATTTTATCAATATACATATATTCACCCTAAAATTACCTATATGGGTTAGGTGTTAGGTTCGTTTATAAAATTACGCGTCAGATTCTAAGCTCACGAAGTTAACAATTTGATAGTAATATACATAACAATAATTACCTACGCCTCAGTTAAGCGTAAGTAATACTAAAAACATTCTCGAGCAGCAATATTAGGTATACAAACGTTTATAAAAATAATGTTTTGTGAGTATGTTTTGTTTAAAAATAGATTCAAATACCTAGTTAAGTAATTAAGTTAGAGGTAGGACTCTTGGCAGTCTCAAGATCATTTAAAGTTAAAGTTCCGCTTTTAATTGCCTCCTAGATTGTGTACTAAACTTAGAATCGGAACATTCGAGATAATTACGTCCTGGTGTTTAGTCGGCCTCGTGGGTACTTCAAAGGAATAGAAAGTACGTGTGCCTTTGAGGGGTCGACACAAAGGCCCCCCCATTGTTTATGTAGTTTACAGAACTATAATAGCGAATCATGTGCCTCGATTCGGTTCTCAATCACAAACCAATCAAGTTTCCAGTAGGTAATTGGGTCATACAAATGGCAAAATAAGTTTTATTTTCTGTAGTTACTTGTTAACGGCTTATCTGCATGTAACCTATGTTTTAATTACATAGATTTACAGAAACAGATGCCGTTTATGTATAAGTCCAACAACAAATTAGTCTTTAAGTAACTTCAGGTATGTCCATAGGAAAGACGAATCTGTTTATGGATGAAGACCAAATTTTTAAGTCCTTAGTAGTAACACGAAAATTATACGTACAATTTATAGCCCAAGATACAGGCTCAGCCTAGTTTGGGGCTCAACGGATATTCGTATCATTTGTAATTTCTTTTCATGTGTTTTTGGATAATAAAGAATTTATCACACCACCTGCTCGTCAATTCCCAATTATATATCATGCAAACCTTACCGAAAGCAAATCATTATAACCCTTGGCTTAAGCCGGGTAGTAATATCGTACTGAATCTCATTATAACCCGCCGGGTAATAATGTGATTTCACTTTTCATAGTTCTTATAGTTCTGTCATTAAAGTCTAATGTCGTGAAGTCCACTAAGCGGCGAGGAGGCGGCACACCAGCTCCGTGTTTTGTTTGGAACGTCGTGTTCGAAACAAAAGACTGCGTCGTCGGCCGCCGCCTGTAGCGCGTCAAGCGCGTGGTTTTATTTCTGAATATTTGTAGAATTATATTTTGGAGTTTTCTTATACATTATTCTCATGTTTTATTACATTTTTAAATAAAATCACTATGTAATATCCGTGCCTCGGACGTAGCTAGGGCTGGCTTCGTAGCAGTTGCAGCAATGTAAATAAATACATACTTATATATTTGTGGACAGTCTTACACAAATCTACCTAGTCCCAAACTAATAAAAGCTTGCACTATGGGTACTAGTCGACGATATACATATACCTATAAAGATAAATATATACTTAAAATACATAGAAAACATCTCAGATTCAGGAACAAAATACTTGTGCTCACCACACATGCACAAATGAATGCAAGCAGTCGTCGATGTACTAGGTATTAAATACCAAAAACAAGATCCGCGTGAGTTACAAGACGCTTAATTATACGGAGTAAAACAGATTCTATTAAAATAGATACTAAAATTTGCTGCGATTGACTTATTTAATTCTGTTTTTAGTAGCCTTGGTTTTTTTATTGTCTCGCAAGAGGTGAGAAAAGTAGAGTATACTCCTCGGGGATAAAGCTGTTTTTGTCTTGGGAGCGCTTAAATCCCTCACTACACTCAGGACTCAGTCTTAATTCCTCATTCTCTTAATTTCTCGCTCCGCTCGGGAGTAAAATTTGGAGTCCTTCGTTACGTTCGGGATTCAATAACGCACCCGTGACATAAAACAGTGTTTTATCCCCTTGGTGTATAATCTACTATAAGACGATGACTAAATTTTCCTCAAGTACTGAAGGTCCATTGTACCTAAGCCCTACTGCAAAATACGCCCCGCCGTTTTAGTTTCTAGACGTCATCATCGTGGCACACTGTCGCTCGGTGGCCTAAGAAAACAAGGTCTGACAATCCAGATCGTGACACTAGTGACGTCATTGTCAACGACACACTCACACTTACGTCTGCATACCATCGATAGGCTGATGCCGTGGCTTGTGTCACCCACACGACTAACGAATCGGATTGCCATACCTGGCGCAGTATAATTATTGTAAGTAATTTCACTGTCAACCGCAGTGCGTTATCCGCTCGGAATTGTGCGAAAACCGAGTTAAGTCGAAGCAGTAAATGGGACAGACAAAGTAATAACGCTAACGTAATAGCTGGTACGAGACACATTGAAATGTGATTGGTACCGAAAGCGAATCACAAAAATAGACCTCACGTTTACTTACGTTTGTGCGTTGTATAATGTGCGCTTTGTAATCATTAATCACCTTTGTAAGCGATGCCAATCTTCAATTAGTGAAAGCTATAGCATTCAATTATGGTACATTTGATTAAACCAATTTAGTCTATACTGAAACCTTTTTCAATATACCATATAATATATAATAATTAAACGACCTTAATAAGACCCAGAAGTCACTGAACTCCTCTAGGTCACGACCGGGGAAATGTTAGGAGGATAATGAATAAGATCCAGAAGTCTACAAAACTAACAACATTTATGGTTCGGCTGCCTTCAACTGAAACTGAGGTGTGACTGAAATCGAGCTAAGTGCTGGGAGTTTTGTCAGTTTCTCACCTTATGTAACGGAAGATCAAGATAGGTATAATGTTGAGCCGACCCTTTCTCTTATCCAGCTCGATAAGAAGAAGCCGACTGAACAGGAAAGCGCTCAGGAACAGGAAAGTGTCTACCAGCAGGGAATTGTTCAACATGAACGCGTCCGCTGGGTGACGCACCAACTGAAAGTAATCAAAGGGATCGTCTTACTTTTTATAGTACTTTTATGTCACGAGCGCGGGTTGGCAATTGTTGTAGTTTGTGACACATAGGAACACATGACAACCTGAACTCCTAACTTCTACGATGATGCACGCATAGACAATATGCATGTATAGCTCCCGCGCTAATGAGATAAAAGTACTCTAATTAGGAATTATCATTATCATGTGTAAGAAATATATTAACTAAAAACTCCATTTCATCCAAAAACGCTTTCGTAGGTATGTCCGGATGTCTAGTGTTTACTATATTAATTTCGATAAACAACGAAAGATACAATCATGAACTTCAAATCAAATCTAAAAAGAGTCTCATGGCATAGTACCAAAAACGCTGGCAGCATTTCGTCGCTGTATGGCTATGCTGGCAAGGCCAACCAATTGCAAATGCCCCGCTCTAACACGCGTGAGTTTGCAATTAACCATCCCGCTCTTAAAAAGAAAAGAAAGGAGAAAAACGAAAACTAGAAGCTCTGCGCGAGAAGTTTTCGTGAACTTTAGTAGGTCTAGATTTTAATTAATTTTTGAAATACTGGATCACTTGTGAAAAATCTATCCGGCTATTGTGTAAGAACAAACAATATAAATGAACTAAACCTTTTTGTGAAGAAAAACATCGTTGACAAAAATACGCAATCGTCAGCATGAAAGTTTATTTATTTTTACGATGATATTTAGGATTTTTTGACAGAGTTACCAAGACATATTTCGATATTTTTTTCGGTTATTGCGTTTCTCTGTTTCTTTTTCAGTCTACGGTAATTTTTGTGTTGTGTCTACAATATTTCTTCACACTGGAAGCTCATGCTTTAATATTTTCGTCAGATCTTGAATTGGGTTTGCCTTAAGTGCTGTGCTAGGAAGTTGTCAGCTCTTTGATCCTCAATGGTGTCGATGGGTCTTTTGAAAGGTCCGTGTGTTGTATTTCGCATTTCAATTGCGCTCCTTGTTAGCTCGGCTTGTTCGTTGTAATCAAAATAAAACTCTACTATGTGACGGTCCCTCTCATTTTTTGACAGAAACTTATTGAAGTCGTCACTGCTAAGAATTGAAGCGGTAAAGCGGGTATTACACTGTCCTGAATTCAGGACGTTTAGATGGGGTTCGGACCTATACGTTAGTTAGAGCGAGATGCTTCAACTCCCATCCACTAGTCAGGGTTCTGAATTCAGGACAGTGTAACATCCGCTTAAACTTGAAGTGCATTCCAAATTTGCACGAGTCCTTGCCAACCAGTTTGACCGGCTAAATAACTAATCGAGGTTAATGACCCGACTATAGGTTATCATAAGGACAGACTGCAAGTACCTATAGATTATAGGGACGATCTTATAAGGAAAATGTCATACCTACAAATCTAACCAGTCCCATCATAGTAAGCTTATATTCAAAAAAACAATAGCGTTTATTTTTCAAATTAAAATTACAATGGTGTATCGGTTAGTAGACAAGACGTCTTATATTCCCATTATAAGACTTGTCTCATGGGTACTATGTCTTATAAGTGAGTGCTTAATGTGATAATTTTACGGTTTAATCGGCTATGTTGCACGCAATTTTCGATATTTATTTTCATTTTTATGTATAGCGAACATAAAGAAGGATGATAAAAATGCCAGTTTTCTTTGAAAAGTAAAATATGGTACATTCTATTGCTTTTGTTTTCCTATAATTTTGTATTTTCTGAAGCATAATACAATAACTCCCAACAGTCATTAGGCAAAAAACTTCCTCCTTTACTCTAACTGCTTCTTTCTCCATGGGCACATAGGTTTAATTTTTTAAATGTTAATGAATGATTAGGTATTTAAGAATTTACGTGGTTACACAATATCTCGATGAACATTGTTAATTTTGAAATAAGTACTTGTAATAAAATTCTGGACAAAAAATGCATTGCAATGAAGACAGCTGATATTACCCAAACCAGTTAGAGGTATATCTTTGTAAGCTATTGGTTCTCATCATCATCATCATCATATCAGCCGAAAGACGTCCACTGCTGGACATAGGCCTCCCCCAAAGAGTGCCACAATGACCGGTCTTGCGCTACCCGCTAGTGGTTCTAACAACAAATAAATAAATAAACTAATTAATTAATTAAAATGGGTTAACCTCATTTGGCATAACATTATTTGTCAGAAATATACTTTTCGCAAAATTTTCATTCAATCGTTAAGTTTTGAAGTTCAGCTAAAAGGTCATTGTGCAGTCCAGGTCATTAAAATGTATACACTTTTTTACTTAATCGAATGCGGTCGCTTACAATTTGTAAGCAGACGCATTCGATTAGGTAAAAAAGTGTATACATATTAATGACCTCGACTGTATAATCCGATTAGTTCTACCAGAAAAGTAGGTTAGGATAGGAACTTCGACTCTTTTTGAAAAAACAAAATGTTTTCTATGAAATTAAAATTATGCGAAAAGTGTATATCTGACAAAAAAGTTTCAGCATCACCTTAGTACCTAAACCATTACAATAAATTGTACAAAACGTACCCGGTCCCAAGCCTCAGCATCCATGACAGGGCCACTGGCAATGAACAGACAGGCATGCCCAGCAATAATGAACACCATGGCCAAAGTCTTGATGCCAGTCACGCACTCCAAGCCCAACGTATGATTCTGCTTGCAGGAGATCAGCTTCTTCACATTGTTAATGACAGAGAAGGAGACAACCAAGTCATGGACCACTGACGTCTTCTTAGTGCCCCATTTGATCTTGTAGAATTCATAGATCGTGCTAAAGAGCAAGATCGCGATGAAGAAGAGGATCAGGGCCCTGTAATGAAAAAAGGTCTCTTTTAAGGCGCCTGTATACGCAAGGCCTTCTCCATACGAACTCTGTGCAAGTTTTATTTGTCAGTTTTGGCACTCCCGCACATAATTTTTTTGCTTGTTAATATTAGATATACGGAGAATGTCAACCAAAAAAAATCAAAAAATTAAAAAAAAATCAAAAAAATTAAAAAAAAAACAATTTCTTTTTCTTGAGGTTCTATCTAACTAAAAAATAAGCGGACTGACCAAAAATCATAAGTGTAATGCAAACTCAAGCGAAGAAAAACTTGCACAAAGTTTGTATGGGGAGTGCTTGCGTATACAGGCGCCTTAATCTTCTAACCTTTCTTTTGTTCTTTTAAATATGGGCATTGTTGCCTGACCCAAAATATATAAATCAAAATAAAATCAAACAAAATAATAGCCTATTCAACTTATTTTTTTAAACAAACCGACCTAATTGGAGATGGTGTGATAGTCGGAATTTTTAATAAGACCAAATTTAAAATCAGCTGAAACAGAGCTGTTGCATTCAGAGAAATCGCAGAATTTTGATTTTTAAGTAGTAAAGAACACACCAAGCGCATAACAGTACATTATTACCAAAGGTGGTAAAACAAAGAATGTCTCAGATCGCAGTTATTTGACGCCCGAGCCGAGGCAAAAGCAATAAATATGCGATCTGAGGCTTTCTTTAGTACCGCCCGTGGTAAGTACATAATTTTATGTCACGTCCTGGCTAGGATGAGCATGCAGCGGTAATTGCCACTTTATGGCCAAGTGTGACATAAAAACTAAAACACGTACAGTAGTAGTACACTCGATGATTTTTAATCGGTGATCTGGAGTCGAAGAACCAATTAAAATAGATACCAACGGGTGAGGTGAGGTCTCATGCAATTATAATTATCGCTGCTTAGTTAATTAAATTTAACAATAATGATAATTACTAATATCCAGTAAATGTATTGTCATCCTACATTTCCTCAAGCGTGTGCGTGCACATGTCAACTTTCTGTACACCGTAGCGGGAAGTTTGATAAGCCTTATGCCAAAAAACTCTTATATACATCTACTTGTCAACATGTCAACAATCAACATGTGACAATTAACAACATCAATTGAATGCTATATCTATCTATTCATACAGAAAATTAAATGCTATATTCCAGATAAAAAAATCCAAGAAAAAAATACCGTCTTTGGTAACTATATACGAGTATTAGCTGATCGTGATTGCCATCGATTACTGAATTAGATATATTGGTTCCTAGTCACCGATTAAAAATAATCGTTTATAAGCAGTTTCCATGTATGTATAATCTGGCAACTTCAATTTCCTTACTTGGCGGGGCGTAGGAGGTACGATATTAGTAAGCTAGCCAGTGTCAGTATCTTTTTTATTGTGCTGTGCCCCGCCAAGTCCGAAGTCGCCATAAGTCTTCATAATATACTGAGAAAATTTGGAGACTGCTCCAACTGTATGGCTGTAAAACTCACTTTCATTTGTCTTTAAATTTGACTTCATTTACAACGAGGACACCGCAACGGATTGAATAATAACGTCAAGTGAAGTTTAAAAAAAAATAACAATAGAATATTGTCATACTTATCAAGTTTAATGTATGATTGGCAACACAATGCATATTGTATCATCATCATCAGTCGCTCCCCCAATGCTAAGGATCGTGACATCATGTCCCATTCTTGCTGACCAGACTCCTCCATTGGCTATCCTGTCACCAGCCTTATGGATGGCCTCGTGCATATCGTATAAGAACTTCGATATTAAGAGCCAAAAAAGTCGTAACTTTGTAATGTGTTGCTATTCAAACGCTAGATTATTATGGATGACATTATGGACATGAACCCAATATTCAATGACGAGACTTACAAAAGCCCGACGTCCAGTGACGTGACAGTCAACGGTCTTCGGGCAATCCCGTTTAGTGACTTCCTCGGTTGTCCTATTGCCCACGGTGTCCTATTGACACTAGACGAATCTGGCGACGGTTTTCGCTTTGCATGCACTCGGTACACAGACACAGCGGATTGTCTGAGCAGCATTGTACAAAGTACTACTGTTGATGCACTAAAATAAAAAACACTTACAGAAACCCAACGTCCAGTGACGTAACAGTCAACGGTCTTCGGGAGTAGCAATCCCGTTCAGTGACTTCGACAGTTGTCCTATTGCCCACGGTGTGAGAGATGACAGTAGATACGAAGCTGGCAACAGCTTTAGCGCTGCACGCGCTAGGCACGCAGACTGCCCAGCGGAGAGTCTCGCCGCGGCCAGTTCGAACCTGAAACAGGTACATTTTAGTCATCATCATCATCATCATATCAGCCGCAAGACATCCACTGCATGACGCAAATCATATCCTATTAGTTTTTCGAACCAATGACCTGGTGCCTATCCATCGGAGCTCTGCTATGCTAAGTTGTTTTCGATGATATATTAAGTTGTCATATTCATCATATTCATTGGTTCACATTAGCGTAGCACTGGTTGAAACGGAAAGCTATCACATCCTCGCAGCATAGCTGCATAGAATAGCTCTGGTAAGCGATAAGCGAGAGCCAAGATTAACCAAAGCGGCAAATGAAACAGGCCTGGAATACCTTTTTCGCCTTCGGCTTCTTCGGCCACTTAATGGTCGCCAGACAATACTGGCCCTCGACGGTGATCCCGCCATCGGTGTTGTCATCTATTGCCACGCACTCGTCAAAGTTGCCCAGGTGGTACGACGACCCGAACAGTAGGCCTTGAGGAGATTTCGCGGATGCATCGAACACTGCAGACAAGAGAAAAAACGGTAGTAATCAACCTAGGGATGAAAGTGCAAACGCTAGATGTATAGTAAGACTATAAGACCAAATGCTGTCAAATGAACGCAAGCTAGAATCTACCTTACAGACTCTTATAGTCGTTATGTGTTTGCATTCATTTGACAGAGTTTGGCCTTAGATTTTTGTACGAACTATACTTTGATGTCCCGTGCTCTTTGTTAGATTATAGTTTGTAGACGTATTAATTAAGCAACTTTATTAAAAGAAAGGAGTTTCTCTTGTGTCATGTTTTCCGAACGTTATTTTGTAAATATGAATAATTACATATTAAAAACAATGACTCGTCATACATAATCAGTACATAATAGTAGGGTGGATCACACAATGTATGATTTTTCTTTGTATTACATTTCAAAATCAAGAACGATTGTGCTTTTCTTGAAGGCTGGCTTGAAGCCTTGGTCGTGTATGCCGCTCTCACATTCTCGAAAATGTGTCTACCTGCTTAACACTGCTTGTATAGGTACCTACTGTAACACAATGCAATGTAATAAGGTGTAAACTGCAAGGTGATTTAGTAACTTTTCGATTTAGCGACTGTCATTTTTTGTCAGAGAAAATTACGATGGATGTGTCCTAACGCTCCTTGGAAATGTTACCCAATTACCTGTTTGATATATTTCTTTTGTAGACAACTGAACATCACTTGAAGTGGGCATCATGTTTGTATATTTCTTCATTGGTAGCTTTGTAAATAACGTTTTTGAAGCAAAATTGCCACTTATACCACTTAAACCACCATACCACTACCTAACATGACTTGTTGATCAAATACTTCCTCACTAAGTACCCTTTAAGTCTAGTGTTAGATTACCATATACGTAAGCTCTAAAAGCGTCATACAGAGTCAATTTGACGTCACAGCGTGAGATATTTGTTTACCATAACCCTTGTAATTTAACTTATTGTAACTTGCTTCTAGCTTCCTGTACCCTTACCATGAGTTTGCAATGTACTCGCTAGCGACTGCGTAAACGATTTAGTATGGACAAAAGTACAGCGTCTCTGGCCTCTGGCGGTTACGCAATAGAACTAAGAATCGCCATAAGTACTAAATCGTTTACGCAGTCGCTAGCGAGTACGGTAATACAAACATTGCAAACTCATGGTAAGGGTACTGAAGATCAGTTAGGTCAATCGCTTCGCATTACAAACTTCTCTTCGCTGTATAATAACTTTGCCATCGAGGCTATTAGATATCCAGCTTAGCCGTTACGAGCTATATAATTTGTAAAGGCATGTACATGGTGCACGAACATGCATGCGGTTTCCATTATATTGCATAATTTTAACGTACAATCGAGTTCATAAATATATGTACGTTCCCTAGAATCAAAAACATCTGAGCAACATTATGCCCATTATATATATACTCGTACAATCGTGTTTTTGAATGTTTTTGAACAGTTTGTCCTTGCGTTATATTTTCGAACTCGACTGTAACTAGTCTTACCTCGGTAGGTACCTAGGTAATGACACTAATGACTAATGAGAATCCAGAATAGAGTATGCTAAATCTGTTATAGAATGTCGAACTTGTATTTAACCATGTAATGAACCCGGCTCTGTGTTGATCGACTTGACACTAACTAGTGCTCTTTGTCAATTTGCGTTTACTTATTGATCATGCTGTGTGCACTTGCTTGGGATATCACACTGGTGTATAAGCTGCTGATATGACTATCATGTATTGCGTGATGTCTGTACTGTGCCTTACTAATAAATAAATCACATGCAAGAAAAAGAAACAACAAACACTTGCTAATTGCCCTGCAAATTGAAAATTATTTGATTCCGGACGCCGACCCACATTACAAAAGTTTGACATTCAATTAAAAAACTCTTATGTTGCGATGAGAGTAAATTTTCAGTAAATATCTAATTATACGTCATTCAAGCTCAATGTTTAGATACGTACTTACATAAATCGGCCTAGCTTAATGTTACAAGCGTAAAATTAAGCGCATAATATGTTGATTGTTACTTAAACGTTTTTACGTTTGAAAGAACTTCCTCAGACACCGGAACAAAAAAATTCTGTGACCGTTTCTTTAACAACGGGTAGTTCTAAATTCAAAAACACAAATAAAAGGTTTACTCTGCGTCCCAGGATGATAATGATGAGATTTGGTACTTACCTACGGAAATAATTCTAATCTCGGAAACGACATTGCGATACTTTTTATTTTAAATTCATCTTGTAAAATGTTAACAAATAAATAAAAGTATTAAATAATCTTTCGCTGAATTAAAAATAACCACATTCTAACCATACTGTGCTCTTACATAATATCATCACTTCTCATTGTTGCACGGACAAAAAGAATACGAGAAACTCAATGTTACGGAAACCATTACGTCAGTGAGGACCGCAAGGACTCGCGATTCCTTTGTTTTAAAACAAAGAGCATTGATGGATGATCGAGAAAGTTCCCTGGTCACATAGCTAGTGCGAAATTCCCATTAGACAACGGTCATTTACTAGTGCGGGAATTAATGGATTACCCACCGGCTCTTTTCTAAAGTTTCGCGGGAGTTCTAATCAAAAAGTGTATATTTCTGTGGCATTCAAATACGCAGGTTAGGGTAGTTACTACGCCAAAATTGGGGTTCGTTGTCAAAGCGGCTCCTGGCACAACCACAACCAGGAAGACATTTTAGGACGATGAAAGAGATTTAAGTTCGCGTCTTACTTGCAGACAAAGCTACAATTAGGGGCTATAATGTTATTTTTTTTTATTGGACTCATAATCCGCATTGTGTTCTAGTGGTGCGTAAACATATAATTTATACTAGTCTACCACACTTAATACAGCGTAGCCTTTGGACTTAGATAACAAGCACTGGTGCTTTTACGACTTCTTTCTTCTGTAAAGTGAGAAATGCTTCTCCAGTAGGACTGCTCCAATATTAACAAAATGACGTTCAACTATTATATTATGACCTCCGCATTGTGTTCTAGTGGTGCGTAAACATATAATTTATACTAGTCTTAACTTAATACAGCGTAGCCTTTGGACTTAGATAACAAGCACTGGTGCTTTTACGTGCTTTTACGACTTCTTTCTTCTGTAAAGTGAGTAATGCTTCTCCAGTAGGACTGCTCCAATATTAACGAAATGACGTTCAACTATTATATTATGACCTATTACTCTAATTTTTTTTTTAAATGTACAATACAAGTAAACACTAAATACGACCTTTTGATTTTAACTTTGGGTCTAGAGCTGTCTGAACTTGGTATACTAAGCAATATTATAGCATAAAAGGTGATTGGAACGTTTGGGTTACACGTATGCCATCAAGCAAGGACAACAGGCATATCAACTACCTATCAAGATACAGTCTCTTTCTAGCAATAAAACAAGAGGAACGGTAAATCGCAGTGATGTGGGTGTCCTTCGCATCTGTACGAATAGGTAATGTAAACCCGTACCCTTACCATGAGTTTGTAATGTTTGCATTAACGTACTCGCTAGCGACTGCGTAAACGATTTAGTATGGACAAAAGTACAGCGCCTCTGGCGGTTACGCAATAGAACTAAGAACCGCAATACTAAATCGTTTACGCAGTAGCTAGCGAGTACGGTAATGCAAACATTGCAAACTCATGGTAAGGGTACCGTAGTAACTCTTTAAGTCCGATTTTATACTGGCAAGAACATGCATGACAGTTTTTTTGCTACATTGCGGGCTTCGGAATACTGAGGTGATGAACACGATCAAACCCTGCAATGTAATGAAAATTGCACGCAATTTCTTGCTGGTCTAAGCCGCGCTTTAGAAATTCTGTGCAAAATATTTTATTTCAAATCAGGATGCGTTTAATCTAACTTACTCCCAGTTGTTTTGCTTAGTGAGTGAATGAAGTGACATTAATGAGAGAATACATTTGTGTTATATGATTATTTTATATACTTACTCATATTTATTCACATCTGTCCAATGTACAGATGTAGTGCAAAATGATTTTCCTTCGTACTTTATCTGAAAAGTTCGTATTTATCGTGCTCTCTCAATTAGCTTCAGTACCCATCTTACAGCCGTAGGGGTAACTTTGATACTGACATTTTTCACTTTGACATTTGACACTAAACAATAAAGTTCCATAGTAATGGATATGAAAACGTCACTCATTTAATACAATCATTGATTGACAGTTCAGGTGCCATCTTATTCCGATTGAAATCCTAGTTTTCCCGAAAGAAAATCATTTTGCAATACATCTGTATTACGTTTTGTATATTTTTTTACAAAAAAAAGAAACGCGTGTATTAAGGTTGATTTTCCATGAGAGTTATTTTGTATATACCGAAAAATTATATATATACTCAACGTAGTCAACTAGCAGGGCCCTATTTCTCGAACGTTGCAAGCCTTGTATTACAATGTGTATCTATGGTAACGCTTGTACCTATATCCATATAAAATACAATCATTAACATAGATACACGGCTTGTAACGTTCGAGAAATAGGCCCCAGGTCACTATGCACTTCAGCAGAATAGGGCCTCAATTCTATTCGTCTTCATTCGCAGAAGGACATCTCTAAGATATAGCATTTGAGTTGTATCTGTCTTGGGCCCAATTAAGAAGAGCTTACGAGCTTACGAGATATATCCCTATTAGGGCGGTCCAAAGAATTGATATTGTTATTTCCGGCTTGAACATCCATTATATCTGTTGCTTATGCCTACTAATTTAACATCCTAAAATATTGACCCCCTAATCGTATAGAAGTTCGTGAGGTTGTCAAATACAAAAACTGTATGATTTGGTGTATCTGTTACTCACAAACAACTAGTCTTGTAGTAATATTTGTCCCATAAAAATAAAATAGATCAGGTGTTTTTACAGAACCAAGAACCAAGGATGTCTGAAATATTATTCATGACAAAGACTATCGCTTAGTGCGGTCGATCTAGCCGCTCTACGGGTATCCCGTCCCGGGACGGGCCCTGAAGAACCTTGTCAGCATTGTAGCTAAGTCATAAGAGTCGACTAATTATGGTAACCGGGCTGAAGTGTGTTGAGGGCGATGGGCTAGCAACCTATCACTGCGATGTCACATTTTCTCCATATCTAAGCCTACAACTACACTGGAATTGGGAAGGGAACACAAGCATCAGCTTATGTTAGTATGGTTATAACGATGGCTTGTGAAATGGCAACCGCATAGTATTTTTGTGAATGGAGGTGATATCACCTCGGTTCTAATAATTTTGGCACTTTACATTCATTATTCATTGGACTTGGACTAACCCATGATAAAAATTACATCATCGAGACGTTACATGTTCAGCTGTCAAAAAATATCGTATATACTAGCCGGTATTCGACTTTTCGTCTATGCGTTTCAAAATCGGAATGACTTTATTACGTATATTTTACAGAACAAATACAAAAAATATTTTCCTTATTTTTCCTATTAAAACCAACTTAATTATCCCGGAACCCTATATTTGCACAGTGCGACACGCACTTAGCCGGGTTTTTTTGACAAACTTAGCGACATAAGTTGCAATGGATGTTTATAAAACGGAGGCTTAATTGAATTCGCGTCAATTTCGTGACGTTTTTCCCAATGAATGAGGAAGCGGATGATTCATTATCAAGCAATAAGTACATTGGCCGTCATTAAACGAACGTTGTACAGAATACCATAATTATACTCGATGTAATCGTTACATACTTGTAATTACTTTGTTTCGCAACATAAAGTAAGACAATTCGTACTTGTGAAGTGATTTTGCTTATTTTGTATTTTTTATATAGGAGGCGATAAGAGTGCGCCTTTGGAAAGTGGCCTGGGCAAAATCCAGGGAAAACCTTCGACACGAGCAAGGGGATGGTTTAAACACCGGAATAAGCCTAAAAGTTTGCGCTCCAGTGGGATTGGTTGAACGGCTTCAACCGAATCTGAGGTGTGAGTGGAACTAAACTAAGAGTTTTGTCGCTGGATCACTAAACCTAGCTCAGCTGAGAAGAATCCAGCAAGAAACTCAGCTAGGCCCAACCTGGGTCGGATTGACTTTGTCATAGTATAGTTTCCTACTGAGGGGCAAAGGACTGTGTTTCTGATTCCACTAATTCGGAGCATTCGCTGTAAGACTCTCTTAAAAAAAGAGAATTTTGTACGCCCAGCCATCTCAGGTGAGGTCTGCGCCATATCTCCATTTCGAACGGTCGCTGCCAAATGGCGATTTTGACCCACAGCTCACTCGTGCATCAGACATGACCAGCGCAGGCTCACTTTAACATAGCCGCCTTTTCGAGCTACATCCGCGTGAATATTGTTTAATTACATCAAATACACAAACTCGGGATACCAGTTAGTGATAGACAAGAATCGTCGTTTACTGCTACGTAATTTACTGCTTGTTCTTGTTTTCCAGTGTTTTATTCATAGTAAATAAGTCGATCCATAAATTCTCTTTTAAACTGAGCTCTTAATGAATACTTATTTGAACTTTAAAATACAGATACGTATAATGATCCAGAGTCGTCCCAAAGAATCACACCTATACCCGTTAGTTATTTAATTTTACCAACAATCGTCTAAACTCTAAAGTTTATAATTAATTTAAGAAGGCTTGGAAACAAATATAGGTTGTTAAATTATTAATTTAATTATATTAAAGTTGATACCTCTCTCCTGGCAGTTGTTAAACAGGCAGACCTGTCTCGATTCTGGATGAGGCATCAAAAACAGGACGAATCCTTGTGGTAGAACTTGATTTCTTAAAGACTGGTCGATGAGGTAAATAATGAATCATTTTTGTCATTACACAATTCTGATATGAAACCTTCTGTCTAAACAGCCAGTCAGTTAATGCTACCTAACTAATCAGTTTATGTACACCCGTCTGTTTAATGCCTGTAAATAAACAGACAGTAGAAGCAGAACCAAAATTCAAAGGTCTCTGAAACTTTGCTATCTAGTTATCAATTTCATTGATCGATTTTTTTAAATCAATAATGAGGCTAATAATTAAAATCGCTACCGAATGCTTCTCAGCTGTATTAAGTAAAATGTTGACTTTGAAAAAACTTACTTTTATGCCGGTTGGTGGGCGACGGGCACAGTTTATTGAGCTAACATTAGCGAGAGAGCGAGACAAAAGTTGAGGTTGACTTTAACGGCTCCTAGTAACTTCAACAAAGCGGTAAGTTCAAGCGAACAGCGGAAAACAGTCATCCGCCATTTGCCTTATAAGACTACTATAAGCCTACTCCAGAACCAAAAAGACATTACTAGCGGCATACCTAAAGGCGTATAGACTTCTTTTATAAAGCACTATTGCTGATTAACTCACATTCTTATTCAACGAACGTGTTTAAGTATATACAATTGTAGTGTGGCCAGCATTAAAACCATAAAAGATAAACGAAAACTTGTACAATTACCGTTTTTTAAATGTGATAATATGGGACCCGGAGTTGTATATATACAGTCAAGGGCATAAATATGTATACATTTTTGGACCTTATTTCAAAGGAGTAAGGGTAAGGAGTAAGGAGTAAAAATGTATACATATTGGTGCCCTTGACTGTACATGTAAACTACCTTGTTTGTAGCGTTAGTGTGAAAATTAAGTGAAGTTTTTTTTAATAGCTATGGATGTTATGATGATGCTAATAGTTAGAGGATGACAACGTTCAAAATCAATGAAGTCATCTAATTAGTCTACAGATGCGAAATTATGTAATCGACGTTGTGCCTATGTTTTTTTGCAATTTTTTTTACATAGTTTACATCTTTTCTGTACGTGTGTTACTGTGTTCTGTACGCCAACACGGACGGATAGACTTTTCATAGCTAATGCAAGAAATTATTCAAACTCAATGAAGTCACACAATTAGCTTACAATAGTTATTTGTGCAACAAGAGAGCAAAGTTGTTTTTTGCTGCGAGTGCTGATTTTGAGTCCTGAGCAAGCGAAAGATTCTAAAATTTTTAGTTTAGTTAGAATCTTGAGTGTAGCGAGGGACTCAAACGAACGAGATGCAAAAAAACTTTCATTTGATGCAAAAAACGTAATGCAAAAAGCTTCATTGTTCACTAAACCTAGCCTAGCTGGGAAAAGTCCAGAAACAAACTCGGCTAGGCCCGACCTGGGTCAGACTCAAAAATGAAATTTTTGACGGAAACTTATTTAATTAATGTTTTGTAAGGTCTAGAGACAAACCTCAAATCCTATTCCGACGTGTCATAATGCACTTTTAGCCACATCACATTAGTAGTCCCCGCTTGCTCGGCCTTGGCGGCCGCCGCGAATGCCTAAGCAGACATTCGGGAGCTGCGCCCACGCACACATTAAACACCGGGTTTATTGGTCTATACGTATTGGTTTGACATCAAGTTTTACACTTGACGCTGCTCTCTTCTCTACTCTTTTCAGTTAAAAAACGCTCGTCTATTTAGGCTGGAAACAGTGCTCGACCGACGGTCAGCGCTTGTGGTTGGTCGGGCGAGTTTTGTATGGTCGCATACGCGCTGACGGTGAGCATCGGTCTGAACGCACGTATGCTTTCATACAGCGATGCTAGTATAGCTACGCCCGATCGACCATATATACGCGCTGACCGTCGGTCGAGCACTGTTTCCAGCCTTCGGCTATTTCTGATTGAATTGACACGTATCATGACATTTTCTCAATATTACTATCTAGAACAGAAGTGTAGCGATCTAATGTCAAACATTTAAAACGTATTTCTTGGATATTTCATTAAGAAATATCGTTTCAAACATCACTCTTAAATCTTCGAGCAACACAGGCTTCCCAACTTCGTCGGAAGGGAGTAGCCCTAGCGTCATATTTCCGTACATACAAATCGTTCTGGCATGTTTTGCGGCGGCAAACCTGCACACACGTGCAATTGCTACACACCTACACCCAAAAGCAAACCTGTCATGACGACACTAAAACATAGAAAATAGTACAACACATCCACAAAACCTGCACACCACGATTTATTTTTTGTACAGATGAGGCTTTTGAGTACATACTTACTGATACAGATCATAATCATAATATACTTTTTCATACATAAATAATATCTAAGACTCAGGAACAAATACTCCTGCTCATCATACAAATATTTTATTTTGATGGAGGGACACCAGCGTCGCAGCCAGGATACCTAATACCAACTAGGCTGAACTGGTCGAGCGGTCGTCTTTAAACTATTATCAAACCAAAACCTTAAGTCAGATAACCCCGGCCACAGGTTGAACGCTGAATTCAAATCGCGCCCGCTGCCGCTTGCCGCTTGGTAATGACCTAAATTGTGTAAGTTTACGCACTCAGTAAATGAAGTTTTGATTGATTACGACCAACAAATTCAAAAAGATTATGATCCGGTTAACGAACAGGTTTTTGAAGAGCCTTCTTTTGAGAAAGACTCGAGACTTGACAGTAAAACACGGTGACACATGACTTTATATGAAAATAAGACATCCAGTTGAGACTCTTATAGTGGTCATACCTTCAAATTTAAGATTGTGAGTGGTCTAACTCCTTCAAGTAATATTTTCAAATCGTTGTATGTACTTAACTCATTGGAGTTAATTCGATTTTAAATTCTTGGATAGACTGCCTGGTAGTGTGCAGTTTGATTCTTATGCTAAACGCGTCGGACGCGTCATTGTTTCAAGTTAGATTGTTCTGGAGCGTGACGTCATAAGGCAGAGATACGCAACTAATGTCTAGTCGCTTCACCACCACTCATCATCATTATATCAGCGTCCACTGCTGGACATAGGCCTCCCCAAAGAGTGCCACAATGACCGTTCCTGCGCTACCCGCATCCAGCGGACTCTCGCAAGTCGCAACCTTTGCCAGGTCATCAGTCCACCTTGTGAGGGGTCTACCCACGCTGCGCCTTCCGGCTGATGCTTCCGGTTCACCACCACTGGCTATATTAAATTGACCTGGAGACCCGTCCCAATCATAAGTAATCGAAGAATACAACTGAGCCTTATTCTGGTCCGTGTAAGGTGTTGTCGGTAACCATTGGGAATAGCAGCTTAGGTCTCTCCAAGTAAAAATGTATTCATAATTGCTGACTACTTTGCAAGATCAGTGATTAATTTAAATATTAAATGATATATATGTTTCCATTAATAAATCCTTACTTATATAATTATATTATGTACTTGATCAGCTACTTTTTTAATCAAGGCAATAAATAACTAGTCCCAGAATGAGTTGGCAAAATTTAAAGGCCACTCGATTTTTGAGCAAAATATGCTTCACAATTGTAAAGTTGGCCAGTGTGTGTGTCTACCTCTCACTCACACTCCTATAACGCTTTTGAGGGTTGAAATAATGAGATTCATTACTCAAAACTTTTTTCCGTAAAATTCCAGTGATACTTAATTACAAGGGCACCCATTATCTCTAATCGGAAACATCCAATCAATTAAAACGGACTTCCTTGACTTTGCGGAAAGTTCCGAAATTGAAGCCAAAGTTCAATGCGTCCTTTTTCCAATTGTACTGCCTAAAGGTTGTTTTTCTGAGCAGATTTGTCATTTTACGTGATCGTCATTTTATACCAGAGACGGCTGCCGAATAGGTAGCTAGTCATATAGAAAATTTATGTTGATGCCTAAGTTTTATTTACAAAGATTCTTAACGCTTTTGTAAGTTCCAAAGACGCCTTTAAGACTAACTACAATAATCCTTCTTTAAGTTGCCTGAAGCGAGCTTTCACAGAACTTTTGGACGTGGTAGTAAAAATCGGGGCAATTTATGATGTTCTTTTTGAGGTGTGCAATAATAGTGCATTACTTGCCAAGGGCGGTAAAACAAAGAATATTAAAACAAAAATTGCAAACTCATGGTAAGAGCACAGGCTCGTTTTTTTATTATAAATAAAAATTTGAAACCTAAGACCCCGATCATTACTTTTTTATTATTGAGCTGAGGAGTATAAGGTACCAGTGCTTCTGGCATTGCTTAACTCAGTTAACTTAAGCTGAAAAACAAAGAAAATACTCAAATGCCTGTGAAATGCGACATGCTACCTTCACCCCACTTGTAACATCAGTTGATGGCGTCTTTGCACCTCAAATGTCCTCTTTCATAAAACACATGAGTGAAACAATATCTGAACGCTGGAATCGTAACATAAGCACAATACTGGGCTGGCTCAGAGCAAGAATCAGCGTTGCTGTAATACGTGCCACCAGTATGTGCATCCGCGGCACACGGCTTCGTTTCAAACCTGCTACCAGATGGCTCGGGTTCGACGATGGCGCTGCCCTCCCGCATATCGATTAAAAACACTTTTTATAATTTATACTGTACGAATATCGTTAGTTATTGAATAAAGTTTCTCTAATATTAAAAATTGCTTAACTCAGTTATTTATAGCTTATGTAAAAGGCAAGGTATTCTCGTCAAACAGGTTATTTAAAATAGATCACATGCGTACTAACCAGGTGAATTACCATTACCTTCAACCAAATCTCGCATTTTTATATTTAAGCTTTTGAGCCCACTAAACCGGTTCTTAGTATTTGAGGACATAAATATGTATTCAATTGTGCACTCTATGCCGTTGTTATAAGAATAATGTCATAATTTAAGATTGTCGATATATACATAGAAGATTTTATTTGTATTATATAAGATTTCAAAATAGTACATTACTTAACAAGGGCGGTAAAACAAACAATGTCTCAGATCGCAGGTATTTGACGCCCAAGCCGAAGGCAAGGGCGATAAATATGCGATCTGAGGCTTTCTTTATTACCGCCCGTGTTAAGTACAACATTTTATGTCACCCCCTGGCCAGGAAGTGGGATTTCCCGCGCGCGGAGCGTGCGGTAATTACCGCTTTATGGCCAGGTGTGACATAAAGTACTTTTTTATGCATACAACTGGCACATCATAACTATAATATAAACACCGTCGGTCCTTGTCATAACTTGGAACCTCGAATGAAAATCTTCCACAATTAAGTGTATCGCGCAAATAGCTTCAATAATTGTTGTATAATAGCAGTAAAACAATCTCACGCCATAACGGGTTGGCTTTGAACTTGCCTTGGTGTTAAGTTTTATGTAAATAAGTAGCCAAGTTCGGCCAAATCACTGTTGCATTTAAAGGTTAAGTCAGCAAATTTAATTAATCTCTACTATTATAAGTATGTATATCGTCCCTTAGTATCCATAGTACAAGCTTTGCTTAGTTTGGGACTAGGTTGATTTGTGTAAGATTGTCCACAAATATTTATTTATATATTACGTCTAGATATATATGGTGCTTAAATACGACAGATGGTTTAGGTTATAGCTGATATTTATTATGCCTACGGCGCACCTGTCCCAATTATGGCTCGTGGATAACCGGAGCCTTAAAGGTGTTCCATATATTTAACTATTAGGTATAATAAAATTATCTGAGTATTTGTCATCTCGTTCCAATCGTGCATGTTTTACCTTGTTTCGAACTAGTTTTTTGTGGAAGGTTGTCCCCAATTTTTTTTTAAATACTTCATTTTTAGATATTTATAAAATAAACGTGTTTATTTATAAAAAAATAAAAAATATATATTATAAAAATCATCTGCATATGCTTTCTGACTGGGTCGATGCGGGGCAGTAGAGTTTGGCTACTTTAACTCTACCAAGCAAATTAACTGTCAAACAAATATTTGGTTTGGCAACACTTCCTCACACGTCACATTTCCGTGACATTTCCATAGAAATATGACGTATAATGCACAGTGTTGCCAAATTATATTTGTTTGACAGTTCATTTGCTAGGTAGAGTTAACGTAGCCAGACTCTACCGACTTAAGAAAAGGTAAAAAATATATACATATATGAAGCATTTCTTAGAGTACCTAACGCTCGTTCAAGATACAAAGACATTTAAAACTTGGTACTTTCACTACCATGCGGCCTGATTGCGTGTTCCGACATCACTGACAAGCTATTATACTTTACCTTATGGACGATGACGTTTAATGATCCAGTCAATACCAAATCCGATGAGAAACCCCATTATTATAGTTGCTTATGGTACTTGTATCTCACGAGCACGGGTTGGACAACTATGGAGTTGTAGTTGTGACACATACGAAAACAAAGACAACGTGAACTCATAACTCCTACGCTGACGCACATATAGAAAATGTGCATGTATACCTCAACTCACAACCATGGCTCACCCGCGCTCGTGACACAGAATAAGTAATAGTACTACGTACAGAAGTTGCACTGTTAACAAATCGCCAACTTACAAACCCAAATTATAATAGGTAAATAACAAATATTGACCACACCAAGCGAATGACGAGACGACGCGACCGTCCGGTAGCAATACTAGCAATTCGCCACTGAATGTACTTGCAGCGGCCCGAGGATGTACTTGCAGCGGCGCTGCGAACTGACGGAGTGAAAGCCCCCTGCTCGTGGGATAAAATTACTCTACTAACTCGTGTAAACAAAGGTGTTAGCTTATTGTGAGGCCGACCGTACCTATTCACGAAAATTGGCTCGGTGAGATCACATGAGCTCAAAAACGGGTACATATATGCACATATAGGTATACAGTACATATTTAATAGTTGATGTTTGAAGTGGACGTATTCCTAAACTAATTTCTTTGTCATTCAGATTTTGTGAGATAAACGGGTTAAAAGGAAACAAGCCGCTTCGATAAAAAAAGAAGTCATTGACAATAAATTATTTTGTAGCTTTTGTAAAGTAATTTCTAATAATATAATATTCACAATTATAATTCTCTTAACCCAAAGTAAGTAGGGGGGGGGGGGGGGGGTAAGTAAGTAGTATATTTCTTCGATAAATCGCCCCCGTTTCGTGTTACATACATATACATATAATCAATAAGTGTTCGCTAATTTAATTTACAGACATACCTACTAAATAAAGTGTAAAATATCGGTTTGCCTATGTCGTGTTGACAGCTTATTAATATCTCGGTTCAAACCAAATAATTTCAAATATTTGTTCAATCATTCAGTATTTACGTCAATAATAGTAACGCAAATATATATTTTTTACACTATAAGATGCCGTAAAAGAAAAGTCAATTGGTTTACCCAGCATTTTGCACTGCAGTGAAAACATATTAGCTTAGTAGTAACATTTTGTAATTTATTGGATTTGTAATTTATTTAAGCACTAGGTATGTATTCCCAGTAGGTACACGCTATTCCAGATAAGAAAACCGGCCAAGTGAGAGTCGAACACGTGCACGAAGGGTTCCGTACCATTATCTAGAAAAACGGCAAAAAAATCTTGTCTGTTGTATGGGCGCCCCTTTAAATATTTATTCTATTCAGATTATCCATATAAAGAAAATATTCAAATTCAATTCCTCGGTGAAGCAGACCCTCGTCGTTGTAAGAAATAAGTAGGTATTGAATTAAAAGATGACTGTTTCAACCGCCCTCGAAGCCAATTAAAGGATGATTAACGCCAGACCGTTCCGTGTCCGGGCCGGCCCGTTTTCTAGTACAAGAAATCGACGGCCGTCGCGCGTCCGTCGATTTCTTGTACTACGAAACGGTTAAAACGTCAACCGAATGGAAAATTACCACTTTTATAGAAACAGTCATCAGTTTCGTAACCTTAACATTATCCTCATCTTTTGTAGTTTAGAAATGATCTTGACACAAAGTATTAGATTGAGTGCAATTGCGCTATCGTGTTAAACTCGATTTTCCTGAAAAGGTCGATTAATACTCCTATTCAATAGATCTTAGAACTAGCGTAGCTAGAATTCCTTTGTTTGCAGTACAGTGCAGTTAGTTGTCAATGTACGCACTATGGATGAACTAGTTTGATCGCAGTGGCTGATCGGTACCTCAAGTATAACTTTTGTCGAAACAAAACACAAACGAACGCGTTTGCGTTCAGACTTAAGAGGAGGCGTAGGGCAAGCTCTCTGCATACAAACTTTGTGCAGGATTTTCTTCGTTTGTATTTGCATTAAAGTTATGATTCTTGGTCAGTATGCTTATTTTTCTGTTAGCTATTTCGTGATGTAATTTTTTTTTCATTGATATTATTTTTAATTTTTTTCTTTTTTAAGTTTTAGTTTGAAATATTTGAAAATTTCCACATCACTTTCTTCGCATATCTAATAATTACATCCAAAAAAAAATTACATTCGTTAGTGCCAAAACCTACGAATAAAACGTGCACAGAGTTTGTATGGGGAATGCCTTGCCCACCCTTGCGCCTTTTGAAAATAGTTACTATCGAAGGCCACCAGACCAGAGGCAATGCTCGCGTTGCCTTACAAAATGAGACTAAGGGTCGGTTGCACCAACATACGAACACAGGCCGGTCATCGTCAAATATGGCGCCGGCAGCTGTCATCCCATAGAAACTTGTCAAACTTTCCATACAATCAGATTTGACGAACACCGCTTACGATTACAGACTGTTTGGTGCAACCCAGCCTAAATGCAAACGCGTTGGTTTGTGTTTTGTTTCGAAAAAAACTTATACTAGAGGTTCACATGAGGAGAATATTGGAAAAACTACTTATAGAGTCGGTTACCTGTTATCCTATTAAGTGAAAGTTATGGATGCATATACAACTTAGGTAGGTACTCCAAATTATCCTACATAGATAGTACATAGCTCTTGTAACGGTGGATTACAGTCTCGGTACATAATATCTGGATTTATTAAAGAATTAATTCCCATTTTTGACATATTACTTATTTACATATCAGTGAAATTTAAAAGTGAAAGTCAGGTACATACTATGTTCCATAGTTTACTAATATTACACAAAGTTAAAAAAATTGTTGTAATATTATAGAGACAACTCATCCGATTTAATTCTATCCCTATTATATAAAATGGACCTTCGGAATGTACATACGAGTATAAAATTCTGTGATTTCACCGACGTGATAATTATGTCCTATGCAGGCGGGACCACGCGGATAGCAAGTAGGTATTTTACATAGTGCTAGGATCGCACTGCACACACACGTGCACGTAGAACCGATGGCCGTTGGGGCCGAAAGGTTCTCGAGTGGCGACCACGGACCGGAAGGCGCAGCGTGGGTAGACCCCCCACAAGGTGGACTGATGACCTGGTAAAGGTCGCGGGAGTCCGCTGGATGCGGGTTGCGCAAGACCGGTCATTGTGGCACTCTTTGGGGGAGGCCTATGTCCAGCAGTGGACGTCTTTCGGCTGATATGATGATGATGATGATGAGGATCGCACTTACACAGCGCTATCTACTTACACCAGTTCTACCAGTCGTAGTAGTAGTATCTACTTATAACAGTTGATATTAAAACGCACGGCCACTGCGTCGCCCGAGTTCTCTTCTTTTGAACTTGGCTTGACACGTTACTGACATTATTTTATAACAATGTCTGAAAACTTAATTGTAACACAATACTCTCGAATAAATGCCACGTCATCATATCAAAACATTTTTTTTTTCAATTTGTCGGTTTGTATGCTAGGGGTGGCCGACTGGCCGTATGAAATTGGAGAACATTAGAAAAAAAATCGAGTGCGTCAGATTTTCAGAGGATTTGACCCTACAGAAGCTCCCTTATATCTGACGACTTGGACAGGACGCAAGATTGTGGGGACTTTTTTAAATGAAAAAAATGGATCATAATTAGAACGCTAAGAATTGGTGGAGGTACTCAAGTGCAAGATATCTCCCATATATCTTAACTTTAACTCGCTTGAGTAAATCTTAAAATCCCCTCTTGGGTTCCCCTATCATTTTTATGCCTTTGACCTCTTCGTACACGTAGCTATTTTTGATGCTGACTATTTTAAAAACATAATAACACACGCGCGATCCAGTTTCCCTTGCTGCTTCAATTTTATGTTCTTTTTAATGTTTCTGTTGTTACATTACGTATGTTAGTGTGATGAATAAAGTTCAATGTTATGAGTCAACGACATTTTAGCTCTTGTTTATTATGTTTTTTTACGCCTAATTCAACTGCCTTGACAAAAATACACTGTTTATACTGAACATATTTTTAGAGAGTTAAGGCGTAGTTTCGCCAATCAACATCGGTTTTTTTAAAGAGAATAAATATAATTCGAAACAATCAACTACGTAAAATAATATAAGGAGTAAGTTTCGATAGAAAAACGTCGTTACTAAAAGAGTCTTTCCTTCATAATTTTAAGCTAACTAAAGCTAAAAGTAACGAAAAAAACATTGTTTAATTTTAAGGTTAAAAAATACTAACTTTAATGAATAATTATAATTTTAAAATAATATAAACACTCGCCTAGTTACCATAACCAGCGCACGTCGCCTCGCTCGCGATACCGGCAAATTGCCCACGCGCAGCCTTGATAACCAACATCCTACTTCCGAAATATGTTAACGTCTTGTGAGGCAGTAACCACGAAAAAAAACTGTTTCGGTTACTTAAAATAAGGTGTTTTATGAATGAGTCATTTTGACGTCGGGCATTTTCCTTAGTCTATGAATTATTATGAAACATTAAAAACTCTCGGTCGGTTGTAGGAAAATACAACTAATGATGTCACAATTTGCTAGCGTCACCGAAAGCGCAGAATTATCATAATTATTAAACTAGTTTCACGTAAATCGAACCCTGGGAACGTTTTATATTCCGTGATTTTATTTGATTGTATACCTAATATAAAACGTAAAGCCTACATAAATTATGAAACGTAAGTACCTAGTATAAAACCTACAGCTGCGTGCGTAGTATATAAGGTCAATTTGAGACAAAGGTCAGGCATTCTAAATAGATATGTGTTGCTCATTCTGACACTTTCCACAACACACATCATCATCCTCCCAGCATTTTTTCGGTATCCTAAAACATCCCAAGATTTGGCATAGGCACTAGTTTTAATTTACGAAGGACTCGTGTTACAATTTGTTACATAGTGAGATTATATGGATAGTAGGAAACCGTCAAATTATCACAATAAATAGTAAATTAGACAAATTAATCAGATATTTAAAAAGTTATCTTTTTAAATACCTTAAAAAAAAGTCCCATAAGTCCCATATGAGACTAAGTATAATATTCGCATAAATATTGTTTTTTTTTTAGCCCAAATGTAAATTGAAAGTTTCCAATAGTTGCCATAAAAAAGAAATTGTATGGCAACTATGTACATAAACGCAATAACTCACGAACGAAACGCCAAATTTCCCTTTTTTCCATACAACGGTAGTACGAGGAAGCAGGATTAACGTCACTTCTGTTCGTCAATCAGTATGGAGCTTTTTCAGTGCTCGTCCGCTATTCTGTACTTTGGCTCTCATTTTCGGTCTTTTCTGTTGCTCTAATTGTAGGTCCCATACAAACATTTGATCGCCTCTAAAACTGGTTCGAATGGCATGAAAAAAATATCATCATGCGTTTTGTACAATTTTGTCGAATTGTAGACTTGTAAAGTTTTGTGGTATAGAGGCCCGATTGAACGTCCTAATTACAACATGAAATGCGTAACTTATATCTGGAATCGACCCCATGGTCGCATTACTCCGATTACATCACAACACGCGGTGACTATATAGAATCTGGTTTCGAATTCCTAGACGGCGGTGCACGGTGGGGATATTTGAGCAATGCCCAGGTATTGAAGCAATATATCTGCGCAATATGGCAAGTATTTCCTAATTAAACTGCCTTTTACTTGTAATAAACACGTATACGTTGTCGAGATCTTATTTATATGAAGTTAACCATTTAATTAACGGTGCCCACCTCTCCCCACAACAAACTAATAATATAAAAATATAATTGTCCCTTTTTGCATGACAATTTGTGCATGAGTACGAGTAAGATGAACTGATATTGTGAAGGGATTGGATTTATGTTAATAATTGTTTGTTGCAAAATGTGAATTTATTTTCGGTTTAAAAAACTCTTGCGTTCGTGTGAGTTCTTTCGCTTGGTCTACACTGAGCGAAAAAAATACTAATTATTAGTAAGTTTTAGTGAATCCCAAGACAAGGAGATTATATACTAACGGTTACAAAACAGTTTAGTAGTAATTAGTAGTTACAAGGTCATTTTTTTTGGTATTAGTAAATAACTACTATTATCAGAAACTGTTTTGTAACCGTTAGTATATAATCTCCTTGTCCTGGGATTCACTAAAACTTACTAATAATTAGTATTTTATTTCGCTCAGTCTAATAAACTCTAAACCCATCAAACAGTTTGTGATCAAAATAAACAAAATGAATATTATTTGCCATTAAAAAAGTCGTTTATATTGACGGGTCCAAACATCACTTAGGTATTTGCATTAAATAATAGACTAGTTGTCCTCTATGGCATCGTCCAAATTGGCGCGCGACTACGCGATGATCGCGCGATCGCGCGACATTAACTTAGAATATTTACAAGTAAAAGTCGCGAATTCGCGCGATAATCGCGTAGTCGCGTTTGTTTTAGGACAATCCCTTTAGGACACCTATTCGAGTTCAATATATTTGCCAATTTCACTCGCGCGATCGCGCGATCATCGCGTTGTATTAGGACGATCCCTATAGATTCATTCAAACCAAAAAGACGGTATGTGTGTCAAACTTTATTTAAACATACGCTTTTTTAGCATTACATTTATATCACTGGATCAAAATACCTGCAACAATAACTAATTATTTTTCTCAAAAATGGCCCTCAAAGAGTGAACCTTACTAGTTTCATATTGCGGGGCTAGCACAACTGTCACTGCGACTCGACGCGACTAGAGAAAAATCTACCCCCTCCTTTCTAATTCGCACACTTCGAGTGGAACAGAAATAATCGAGTCGCGCGAGATACTATTTGGAAGCAAGTTGTGCTAATCCACTTGGGAGCTATATAAAGTGTATAGTTTAAGGTCAGATCAAAATAAAAACATTGCAGGCTACCTGGAATGTTACATAATAAATTCCTTACGTCGAGTTACAAACTTTGTAAAAAGTACATACACGCATATATATTTTAGGTATAAAAGATGGCACAGGTCGTATTCAACCAATACAACTCGTATTTTTCTGTTGGAAACGCGACGAATTATTTGCGGTTTTTCGGTGCAAAAATACACTTTACGTTTTAAGGTTATGTTTACCAAATAATAATTCAAGTTTTGCCTTACTTCCCCCATTTTTGAGAAAAGCACTATATTAGCCTCGGCCGGAATGTGCATTATTGCCGTGGCTGGGAAGGAGGCAATTGCAGGCTCGTAAGCTCGTCCGCTTAAACATTCTCAGCCTGCAATTGCCTTCTTTCCAGCCACGGCAATAATGTACTATTACCAAGGCACTACTTTGTTCTTGTTGTTAGTCGTCATACGCCTTGCAGATTGCTTCCTGTATGGACATATAAAATCACTTCCGAACAACATTGGCTCATAGCGATTTTCGAGGTCCAGTGTAAAATTAACTTTATTTGTACGGCGGCTCAATATTTAATGAACGATTTAAATAATAGGTAGTGCCGCTCAGAAACCAATGGGCGGATGATCTGTGGTTTTCAATAAGACTTGCGATGAAATGCCTCTACGTGAAGTATTAAACCGGTTAAAAGTATGATGTAGACCACACCACGTATGCAAATTTGTTTGCCATTGTGGCCTCCGAACGGTCAGGTTAAATTCCAATTTAATGTGAATTAAATTATAATAAGAATTTTAACTTGGTGTTTGAATGTACTCAGACTCACTGTTTGCAAAAGTTACACAGTTTGTTTTCAATTGCTGGAATTATACATTACCAGTAAAATACATAGGCAATATACAGGGTGTAATGATTGTCATGGGAAAGTCAGTATAAGAAATACGAAGGAACCATGACATCGATTTTAGTTAGGTACACGGAAAACTGCGTTCATACATTTAAAAAAAAGTTGTACTGAGCTCGGGAACCGAACCCGGACATATTGAAAAATAAAACTTACATAATTACTATTTTTATATGGATTGTGTAGGTCATAAACAGTAAATATTACTATGAAACATGATACCAAAATAAATAAAATGCATCCATATCCCTTAATTTAATTAAGTAGATGTTCGAAATGACGAATGTTTAAATCACTAATTCATTCTTCTAATTACACCTTAAGAAGTATCTACTGCGAAGTTATTACAACTTCAGAAATTAATATAATAGTTTTGCATTTTTCCCTTTGATTAACATTTACATTTTATTTGTGTTTTTAAGGCGCAGTGGGTTCGGCGAACAGCTGTTTTGAAAACTTTTAAGAGGCCACATATGCAAAATTGCCAATGTTTATCGACGTAGATTTCAACATCTATAGTGATTAGATATCTGTCCTTTCAGTATATTAATCTTGAACTATTTTCCTCCAGTCTGCTAAAAGTGAAAACACGATTTGCAAAATTTTTCTCAATACTTTTATTATTCAAACGTAACCCTTTTTTTCGATGTTTTGGTTGGATCTTTAAAACCCTCCCATCTTTAACAATGATTTTTGCTTTAATTTTTGTACAATGATACATTCTCAAACCTGAGAAAAAGTATTATCTTTATAAATGTGCACGTTTGGAATAAACATCAATATTTACGAAAAGTACACGCTAAGCTTCCGTAGAGAGCGGGATGGTTAATTGCAAACACACGCGTGTTAGAGTGGGACATTTTGCAATGCAACTACGCCCTCTTAACGCATTTGTAGAGATTATCCGTTTTGAGACCTTTCTGTACTGAGAACATGGATTCAAAACATGATTAAGCAACATTCGCTCGATAGAAAAAAACACACTTTTGAATAGTTATGACTATTTTTGGAAATTATATCAATAAATGTGTGTATCAATATAATAAGTTCTACTTGATGACATCGTGTAAATAAAACTAGATTCGATGATATTGATGCACGTCAGTAGTATCTAGTACATATTTTCTTAGGGTATGTTTTCCTCCTAGAAATAAATACTCAAATATAATAAACGTTCAATATGTCTGAGTCTCAAGGGAGTTTTCTATTTATAATAAATTATCGTTTAAAATATACATACTTAAGTATTATTCAATGTTAAATTTAGATAAGATCGAACTCCGCCACATCATTGGGATTATTTTAATTATTTACGTTTTTCTCATCCGGTTTGTAGTTCTCATAGCTTGGTATTATTCAGAATAGATTATTTACCTGTTTACGAGTATTTTATGGTGAAATAATGACCATAAAAACGGTCATGGTGAGTTGCGAAAACACAATATATATTATGGCAAAATTAAACCTTAAAGTTGGATGACATGACCCACAAAGGTTTCCTAACATTATCAGAACTAACTAGTAAGATAAGAAAAAATATATTATACTAATATTCATTACATAATAATTAAGTTTGCGGTTTAAAAATTCGGGTCGAAAAAAATTGGAAGTTATTATGTGTGTAAAAGGTTCCTTATTTATATTATGGGTGCGTCTCACGAGATATATGTAACAACATAATAATTATAAATTTATTTTTAAAATGTTCACAAAATATAATAAACGTTTGGTACAACAACGAAATCAATACTTTTGCAAGGAATAACGGTATATTTACATATTCATTTTAATGTATTTTTTCTATAACACCCAAATGGACCTATATTACACAAAGACTCAGGGGGCGATTTTTGAGTGCCGAACGCTCGACTTTTCTCTCGACATCTGTCAAAACGTCATAGTATTTTGACAGATTCTCGAATGAAAAGTCGAGCGTTCGACACTCAAAAATCGGCCCCCAAGTCCTTAGGGACTTAGTTAGCTAAGCAAAGCTTTTACTACGGGTTAGTAGTACCCATTGCGACGCTATACATATACTTATATAGATTGATAAATATTTAAATACATAGAACATCGAAGATTCAGGAACAATTATTCGTGCTCATCCTCATCACACAAAATAAATGCCCTAACCAGGATCCGAACCTCCAACTTTGTAGACGATCTAATAATAGTATTTTATACAATCGTTATATAATTAATGCTTTTTTAGTCGAGAACCGCGTTTAGACCACGAGGCTTGCCGAGTGGTCTAAGTAAGGTTCGAGACTCAAAAAGCTAATTATATAACTATTGTATACAATACTTTTTCTACGAGGCCACGAAAATAACAAAATAACAGAAAGTTGCCGCTGAAACGATCTCATTTGTGCATGTAGGTTACACGGTGATTAATAGCACGTGGTCTGCACATATCACAATACGTATCACGTGGGTATTGATGAATATTGAAAACAAGTCTAAATAATTATGAAATTTACGATAATATCACAAGTATTGTAAATTTGTAATAACAATTCCCACGGGGCCGGTGCCCTGTTAAGATTGAAAAAGAAAAATATCAGTCCATGCCCGCCTTTGGCATCATGTCAAATTTCGACCAATCACGACGCAAGAGAATTTAAGTTTTTTTCTAATGATTATGGCCAGTATCCAGACGACCGTTTAAGTAGGTAGACAATTTGACAAGTGCATTGACGGTTTTACGTTCAGAAGCGCGGGAAGCACTATCAATGATGAAATATTCATAAAATGAGTCTCCTTAAACTTAATTTTTTTCATCAAATTACGGCGTTCTATTTTTGAATGATATTTCGATTCTCCGCGCAGTTGTACAATAAAATATTATATTACTCCATAGAGCATAGACTTTTAGTTCAGCTTAAAATGTATAATATTGTGCAATGGTCTATGAAGTTCTAATTGTAATATTGTAGTCGACGAGTATAAAAAATAAATTTTAAAATTCATGAATCATAATAACGACGAGTTTGAATATTTTTTGTTTTATTAATAACTAACTTAGGTTAACTTAGGTTTTAATAACTATTTTAATTTGTCGATAATTCATTCAATCAGAAAAATGCTTAAGTAGTCATTTTATTTTATAGGTGATTGTAATAATTTTTGTATTTTGCCCGTGGTGCTACCAAATTTTTGTTTTGCTCGATATGTTATGCTTTTCGCCCGCATACGAATCAACTTGCGATATTGGAATAAAAATTCATAATGTAAAAACTAAGGATTAGGTATTTCGAATTATCGACTTAGATTTTAGATAAAATTGAATAACCTATCCATTTTTGAAAGAACCGTAAACATAACATAATTATGTTTACGGTTCTATCGGATCATACATCACTTATCTTCTTATGGTTGAGAAGTAGTAATATATTTTAAGTTTATGTTAAGATTCATACACTTCAACATGCTTATATCAGAATTATGCGCGGGTCCATTTTAGAGAAATATATGAATAAAACTTCTCAAAGTTACATATTAATCGTAATTTTACCAAATACCGGTTTCTCGTGTGCAAGCAAATTGAACAAGTCAAGTACACATAATTTTCCGTTCGATCAGAAAGAACGCAATTTATGGTTCTCATAAAAAAGAGCTGTATTTTTTTGTACATTTAATGAAAAATACAGTGTCGATGGTCTTGTATGTCATACGTCTTCTAATATCGTATAAAATGAACCGATGTTCAACTGGTCGTTTTGCAATTAGCCTGCATAACACACTCATTGACTTAGAATCATTGTCTGCAAATAATCTTGAAAAGAGCGTCAATTGACATGGAGCAAACTAAAATCAGCGATGTTATTGTAAGTATATAGTAAAGCGTGTGCCTTGTGTAGAGGAGATAAGGTTCTATTTCACCTAACGATACAGTTTCAATTGACCTCTGGCTGATACTACATGATGCAAATACGGATGGTTTGTTTACATCGCAGGTCACGTATTGACACCTTTTTTATTGCATCGTAGCAATTTTGCGCTTAGGATATTGTTTTGGTCGTGGGTTTTTCAAAGTTTAGTGTAATAAAATCAAATCACACCTCTCAGTCACTGTCCAGAAAATAATTAATTACATTTTAATTTGATAGATCTATCATAATCACAATATATTTATTACCTAATAGATAGAAGGGTTTATAGACATCAAAATAGTTTATTGTACAGTCGAGGGCATAAGTATGTATACATTTTTGGACCTTATTTCAATGGAATAAGGTGAAAAAGTGTATACATATTGGTGCCCTTGACTGTACCAGTACTTGAAAGTAGTTTCATTCAGTATTATTCAGAATATAAAATTATAAAAGAATGAGAGCTGGACGCCGTTTTCTTTCTATAATAATAGTTATAAGTAAAGTTGCTTTAAATTACATTTAATTTTAAAATAATTGCTATTTTATTTATTTTTCAGTTAGTCTAATTAGTTTGAAAGTTACAAAAATTAATAGTGTTTATTCTCGGAAAGGAAGATAACGAAGAATTTGTCATTCATGATTCAATTAACTAATTCCTTACGACAAATTTACGATAAAGGAAAAATTGAAAAATTTAGGCGCCGAGCAGGATTCGAACCTCCGAACTGTGAAGTTTGTAAACCAGCGTTACTGATTAATACAAAATTTATTTCATTCGTTTTAAATCCTATTTATAAAGGATAAGTCTTTAATTCTAAGAACTTACTATATCGGATGCTTTAAGCATCCTTATTTATATTCCGAATATTACTTGATAACACTTCAATAAAAATAAGGAGACTACACGCAAATATGTAATAGAATAAGCATAATTAAGCATCACTTACTTCGTAAAGCCCATCTCTTGTTCAACAGGAGACCATCTAAAAACCGATATCCCTGTTCTCTGCAGACTTTTTCAGTCACGCTGGCCACAGCACTCGTCAGAGATAGGAGATCACTTGCCAGAACCACCGAGGAAGCATAATCAGGGGATTCCTCAATCGGTCCCAACTTATCCTTTCCTAACTCGTCCTCATAAGTATTGTAGCTGCTCTTCATGTCTTCTGACAGCCTGGTAAGTCCCGTTTCAATCGTGCCATTCTTCTTTATTAGATCACTGATTTTATCGACCACTTCCTTTTCTATGCCTAAGGCATGGGCTGTTCTGTTGAGAAGGACTAAATCGCGCCTGTCTAGAGTTCTGTTGGTGTCGATGAATGTTGAGAGTTGGTTGAGGATTCGTTGGTCGATTGTAGTGTTGAGTTTGAAGTCGGAGGTTGTGTCGGTGGTGTTGTAAGTTGTGTCGGCGGCAGCGCACGCGCACGCGATCGCGAGTACGGCGAGCAGCATGGCTGAGACGAGCGCCTACGCCGATCGCACGAACCTCACTGGCAGCCTTTGTCCGTGCCTTCGTCCTGATTAGAATTCCGATGATAATTCGCCCAGGATCTTATCGGATTCTTTATTGACGCAAAGTTTAAGAATATTTTTTGTCGCTGGTGAATCAAAGTTCAACTTGAGCGTTTCTTAAGTGTATCTTTTCCGTAAATAAGGGTTTTCAATGCATGATTTCGTCACGGCGGAATAAGAGATATTCTATTATTCTAGATGTTAGAAATCAACATTTAATAACGGTTTATACAAAGTTGAAACTAAAGTCGTTTCCCCTGTGGTCGATAGTTAACAGCTTATGCATACATTGAAAGATACCGTTTATGTAGATTATATAAGTCGAACACAACAATACACCCTGTATGATCCTTAACTTCAGTAAGGTTAATAGGAAAGGAACATAAAACAAAATATGTGACAGACCCTACTATCGTTAGGTACTTTCAAAGTATATAGCGTCTTATATTAGTATTGTTATAGCCAATTTTCATGGCATCTTGATGATTCTAGCCTATCTAGACCACATTTCCATTTGACATAATTGACAGGAGACATCCCTAAGACATCGCTTTAGTTTCGTATCACTTGTTATTGCGCCGGTGACGTCACCGCTGTATGTCACTAAATAAGTAGAGTAAGAAGCCTGGTTTTTAATGTGTGAGTTTGTGGGTATTGCGGCCGTTATGCTTACGTCAGATGTGGACGCAAGCACACTGCACGGGCGTTCAGTTTAAGATTGTTTGAGTCGCCAAGTGTCATGTACCATGTTAGGTACCAAACTGACAATAATATGTCGGCTTTCACCCCATTGTATCACAGAATACGAGTAATTCATAGTAGTAATAGAAAACACTTTATTGCACAAATCAAGTAGGTGCATAATAGAAAAAACAAACTTAGCAGTAGATATTTTTACAAAGCCGAACTTTATCTTTTCCAGACTAAACTTTAAGAAACTGAGAGGACATGTTATATCCCATACATACTGAACTTACTAATACGTACTGTATTTCACTTCACTCTTTAAAAAAGGCTTTCCATCAAATTTATAGTAGGTGTGAATCCCCATATAAATGGATCTTGGGAGTTACAAGTCATGATAAAGTTTGGCCTCACGATGGAAACTGTTCCTTAGGCTACTTGTAACTTATACTGAGCGAGGCCAAACTATCCACGCAAAAAATTCAAAATGGCGGCTATTTTAGTTTCCAAATTTTTTTATTTTTTTAAGAACTCAAAAATGCTTCGTGCTACACAAAAACTTTGTATGAGAATTATGTTTTGCATAAATTTATCTATAACTTTGGTTATTATCATTTTCTCGATATATCTAATAGTTCATGAGAAAAATGGTGTTCAATATTGCGTTTCTTGTTAAAACACTGTTAGTCAAAAGGCTTAGCAAAATCAAACTGCATCGTATGCAGAAATCAATCCATTTTCTCCAGTGATACTAGGAACCAATATAAAGGATTTCATCCGGCGAAATGAAAATTTCATAGACGGGAATTCAAAATGGCGGTCATTTACCAAAGGGGGAGCCGCATTTTTTAAAAAGTGTATAATTTTAAAACGGCATCTGCTATTTAAGTAATATGGGTATCAATCGATTGGTATTAACACCATTAACTAAAATAAGAAAAATGCCATGTAAAAAATTAAAGATGGCGGCCATCTATAACAAAATAGTAAAATTTTCATTCTTATTTTTTTTCGTTATATTAAAAATAACAACTAAATGTCCAATGATATAGTCAATTTATATATTTACATAAATTCTCATAGTATTATCTACGCGACAAAACAAAAATTATGACAATCCGTCGATTAGTTTTTGAAGTATACGAATTACAAACGAGCCTCGGCGACTGTGTCATAGTACTATGGAAACAAACTGCACTTTTGTAATGAAAGCAAGTCGCTTTTGCACAATGGTATTAGTAAAGAGACCAAACTTGATTATTTTTTCGATAATATCTAATTTTCACCCGTCAGTAACCGAGACTACGCCACTTCGAAATTATAAGTCTAAAACGTTCTACTAAGTTAAAAGGTGGCCAGATTTGGACAATAAATGGAAACAGGAAAATGTTATTCAACATAAAAAATAACGCTGTGATTTTATTTAACATAACTTAAGAAAAAAAATGCTTTTTTTTGCAATAAACTTTTGATATTCATACCCTATAAGTACTTATATTCATAACTTATATATTTTTTTAACCTTAAAAGAATATTTTTTTCCAAAAACAATCACACTACAGAAAGTTTCCCCAACATAAAAAAAAACAACTATGAGAGTTATAAGCCATGATAAAGTGTAAGTAATATAATATATTTGTATCACGGGTGGTAAGGGTTTCCGCAACCGACGAGATTGTATGAGGAGATGTATGGATGTGACTGCAGCAAGAGATGTATGTAAGGACCGTAGTACTTGGCGTTCTTTGGTCTCTGCCTACCCCAATGGGATACGGTCGTGAGTATATGATGTGTGTAAGTATGTATGTGTGGTAAGGGTTATTACAACTCAAGTCAATAAAAGTAATTCCATTAGACTTTCGTTAGTAATAACCTCCTTACCTCCCTAAATGCACAATGTACTATACATTAAAATGTTATTAAACGCAGAAAAAACAAAGTGTAGGATTTTACTGAGTATAAATATAAAAAAAATAAAAATAAAATAAAAAGTTTATTGCTAAACACAGAAAAATTTATTTTCTTAAGTTTTAACAAAAAGCGTAATTTTTTTTAAGTTGAACAACATTTTTCTCTATCGGTCGCCACATTTATTGTCCAAATCTGTCTACCTTTTAACTTAGTAGAACGTTTTAGACTTATAATTTTGAAGTGGCGTAGTCTCGGTTACTGACGGGTGAAAATTAGATATTATCGAAAAAATAATCAAGTTTGGTCTCTTCACTAATTCCATTGTGCAAAAGCGACTTGCTTTCATTACAAAAGTGCAGTTTGTTTCTATAACTACTATGACACAGACGCCGAGGCTCGTTTGTAATTCGTATACTTCAAAAACTAATCGACGGATTGTCATAATTTTTGTTTTGTCGCGTAGATAATACTATGAGAATTTATGTAAATATATAAATTGACTATATCATTGGACATTTAGTTGTTATTTTTAATATAACGAAAAAAATAAGAATGAAAATTTTACAATTTTGTTATAGGTGGCCGCCATCTTTAATTTTTTACATGGTATTTTTCTTATTTTAATTAATGGTGTTAATACCAATCGATTGATACCCATATTACTTAAATAGCAGATGCCGTTTTGAAATTATACACTTTTTAAAAAATGCGGCTCCCCCTTTGGTAAATGACCGCCATTTTGAATTCCCGTCTATGAAATTTTTATTTCGCCGGATGAAATCCTTTATATTGGTTCCTAGTATCACTGGAGAAAATGGATTGATTTCTGCATACGATGCAGTTTGATTTTGCTAAGCCTTTTGACTAACAGTGTTTTAACAAGAAACGCAATATTGAACACCATTTTTCTCATGAACTATTAGATATATCGAGAAAATGATAATAACCAAAGTTATAGATAAATTTATGCAAAACATAATTCTCATACAAAGTTTTTGTGTAGAACGAAGCGTTTTTGAGTTCTAAAAAAAATAAAAAAATTTGGAAACTAAAATAGCCGCCATTTTGAATTTTTTGCGTGGATAGTTTGGCCTCGCTCAGTATAAGTTACAAGTAGCCTAAGGAACAGTTTCCATCGTGAGGCCAAACTTTATCACGACTTGTAACTCCCACTTAAGGATTCATACCTACTATTATGATGATTTCGCCAAAAAATAATTGTTCATAGTGGTTGGTTTTGTTCGGTAGTGGATTCAGCTCGTCGTCGCGCCGACCACGTATGTTCACCAACGCGGCGACGAGCAAAATCCCGTACTGTATTTTCTGTCTAACAAAACCGATTTTTGACAGCTAATCATTGCATCCCTCTCGCACGCGCTCGCCTCATAGCACGTTCTCTTTCGTTCCTAGCGCGATAGGGTATCTGTACCCTTACCATGAGTTTGCAATGTTTGCTTTACCGTACTCACTAGCGACTGCGTAAACGATTTAGTATGGACAAAAGTACAGCGCCTCTGGCGGTTACGCAATAGAACTAAGAATCGCCACCTAACACCACCTAATCTACCTAACACCTAATTAATATTTTTAGCGCTCTATCAAATACAAACGCTCACACTCCATGGCATCGGAATGTCAAACGCGAAGTTGAACCCTAATACAAATGCATGGAGGTTACTATCACCCTGCACGGCGTGACGGAAATATCAGTCGTTGGCGTATAATATACGTCGTAAGCGTCGAAAAGGTTAAAGCCAAGTTCGCAATATTTTTCTCACTTTGCGCATAAATATTTTTTTTTGATGTTGACTGTCACTAGTTGTCGTCATTGTTTTTTTTTTAATTCTAATCTGATGCGTACGATTAAAACCTATTTTTTTAACGCAGAGGAAATTACATTTACGCATCCTCCCGGACCCGCAACCTATGTTACAGTTTTAATTACGTCAAGGTAAAGGTATAACTTTTGGTTAAAAATTTTAATAACGTTATAGACTTGTGTCTTGTGATTTAGATTTGGATTGAAGTGTGATGTAAATTCTACCTTCTTCAGTTTTTAACTTGGGAAGCTTTTTCTGCCCAATAGACAGATTTCTTGGGAAAATTTTGGAGCCTTTATTCCGCTCGATGGCCTCTTCAATACGTTTTGTATTGAATTGGCGCAGATCACGGGTCAAGGATTTGGAGATCTGTCTATTGAGCTGCGGATATAATGTCACATCGACTGAACACTGTACAACCATCCTACTCCTTTCCTCGAAGAGCTTCTGAGTGGAGTTAGAGAGCCTATTGGTTCTGTTGCTCCGTTGGGCCTTAAAGAATTTAGACCCTGTGGTATGGACAGCTTCCACAAACCCGTCGTTGAATTCGTCCACATCGCCACCTGGGCAATCGAAACGATTCTGGAGTTCCACATTTTGGTTTTGTGAATCTCACTCTTGAAATCTTATATCTACATGTTGATCCTTCTGTAATTTTATACTTACTGTTCTGCGGTTACTTAAAGTTACCAAACAGGTCTCAAATTTCAACAGAGCAATCATGACTTTTAAAAACAGCAAACCAAATAAATTAAGCCATGAGGCTGAACTAAATTGCCACCCGTTGACATAATATTGGTTAGCCCAAGAGGGTTTTTTGTATTTACTCGAGAACATCAGATTAAGACACGGGGGATACCTAGCACGCTGTTGAGTACCTCCACCGTTTATGAACCCTCCATATATGTTCGATTTTTTGACATTAAAACCATAAACCATAACCATAATAACCTATTTACTATACCAGTATGTAGTGTTGTGTTCCTGGAGTGAGCAAGGTTGCCAGAGCTCCCGAGGATGCACTGTGTTGAGAGCTAGGGAGCTTTTGGCCCTTCTTCTGTCAACACAGTGAATCCTCAAATTTTATATAGGGCGGCAACGCGCACGTGACTCTTTTGGAATGGCGAGCGTCTATAGGCTGCGTTGTCCGCTTACTATCACGTGGACCGTACGCTTGTTTGCCACCGTCGTAGTATAAAAGAACTGCCACAAGCTTGCGTCACGTCCAAATCGTCAGATTCTTATTTTTTCTATAATGTTTTCTACCCTTTCGTACCGGCCACCTGTGGCATGAGGCATAAAAACTGGCAATTTAACATATTTCCGTTATCAGAGATACGCGGGGCGTTTACACTATTAATATCATCTAACGTATGTTCGTGTTACTATTTTGTAACGTAAATCATACAACCTTTTTTCTTCCTACCATCCAATATTTTAAATCCAATAGGTTGCAACGACGCTCGAGTAAATCCACATAATTTAGTATCGTGGCTTCCCTTACTATATGTAGGATATCCCGTCACAAGTACCGTCTCAGTTAAACGATAAACATTGATGCTCGCACTCGTGTCCAGAGGGTTTCCGAGAACCAAATGCGAAGTGTCTCCCTCCCTCGCTCGAACATGTAAGTGCAACAGAGATATTAAGTTTTCGGCTCACGGTAGGCCCTCAGAACAAGGTGCGCGTGCGTTTTAGTGTAAGCCGTACGATTAAAAAAACCGCAAATCGATGTACAGTTTAGCCGTTTGGCACACGCATACTAGAGCACAAAAGATTTTTTTTGACCCGCAGTTCCTAAAAAAAATTCCCTTAGGGGGGAAGTGCTGAGACATCCTTTATTAGGATGGAAAAAAAAATTATTTTTGAGAAACCTATCGTGTTTGGTATCATATGAAAGGCCTTTTAGAGGCGATTCTAAAAATATGCCACATCATTACGTTACAGGCATTTTTTTTTAATTAAATCAAAAATAATTTTCGATACATACCAAATTTGAGGTCCTCCAGACACGATATGGCTGATTTTTATTTTATACAATATACCACAAATGATACATGATATCCTCATATCTAATCTGAAAAAAGCAATTTTGAAAGGATATTCATTAAGTTTTTTTTTTTAACTTTCAATATTACTAAGTGACACAGTTCTACTTCAATACCTATTTTACTTGACTTTATGGAATTTTAGTGCAAGTTCGGTACATATTAATCATAAAATGATACGAAGAATCCATATATCCAACGGGAAATACCTCTTTAACCCTTTAACTGCGCATTTTCATCCGTTGGTATAGTTTTTGTGGTAGATACTGATAGAACTGATGAAAAGGCGCAGTTAAAGGGTTAAAGAGGTATTTCCCGTTGGATACGTACTACGTATCATTTTATGATTAATATGTACCGTATCTGCACTACAGTTCCATAAAGTCGCGTAAAATAGGTATTGAAGTAGAACTATGTCATTTAGTAATATTGAAAAATTAAAAAAAAAAAACTTAATGAACATCTTTTCAAAGTTGCTTTTTTGAGGTTAGATATGAGGATATCACGTATCATTTGTGGTATATTGTGTAAAATAAAAATCAGCCATATCGTGTCTGAGGACCTCAAACTTGGTATGTTTCGAAAATTATTTTTGATTTAATTTGAAAAAATGGCTGAAGTGTAATAATGTGGTATATTTTTAGAATCGCGTCTAAAAGCCCTTTCATATGATACCAAACACGATAGGTTTCTGAATATATTTTTTTTCCATACAAAAAAAAGAATGTCTCGGCACTCCCCTCCTAAGGGATTTTTTTTAGGAACTGCGGGGCAAAAATTTTGTATTGACCTCTAGTATGCGTGTGCCAAATGGCTATAAACTGTACATCGATTTGCGGTTTTTCCTTGAAATCGGGCTTGTACGGCTACCACTAATTTAGCAGACCGAGTTCACGCGACGAATGTCATACCTTTATAGTAACAATACAGATAATAATATCGTTAAGATTATCCACACGTCATTATCACTAAGACTGATTTTTTCTCACTGTATTTTGAGTCGATATTGGGCTTGAGAACAAATCTCTCAAGCAAGACGTAATACAGATGACACACTGATGATCCGAAGATGTAGATAATGACTTGGTTATAGATTCTATGTTTAATACAAGGATGCTTTTTATATTTCGGGATTTGATGAAACTAGTGCTGCCATCGTGCAACTTCTACTCATGGAGCATAGTTTCATTATTTTGGCAACAAAGAAAAAGTTTGAAATAGACCGTGTTTTTTTACATTTTGTATCATTGTTTAGAAACTAATCGAAAATGTGTTCGCATAAGACAGTTACATGTCTTAAATTAAAAAGCAAACAAATTATGAAAACACTTTATTACCATGATGTTAACGCTATCTGGTGTAACGGTAGTGTTGAGCTCCGTTTCGACTGCCATTCGCGGTCCATTCCCACTCATCAATTTCATCATCATCGTTATCCACTGGATAAGCTCTTCTTGGAACATAGTCTTCATCTCTATCTCCCCAGAAATCGTCTTCACCGCCCTGTTCTTCTTCGATGACCTCCATGTCTTCCTCATTCAGATGATTCTCCCTAACATCATATTCTGCTTCTTCTTCCTCCTCCTCCTCCTCTAAAATTTCTTCAAGCCCTTCAATTTTGTCTCTTTGAACTTCATACTCGATGTCAGCTTCTGGTATCTCTTCTAAGACTTCTCTATGAGCAACGAGAAGTTGTCTAGTTTTTATCTGCGGAATATCTATTTCTTCTTGTTCTTGTTGTGTCATACCGTTTGGTTCTGTCTGATTTTCTTCGGGTTTTTCTTCGGATTCTTCTTTTTCCTCTTCGTTCTCTGAACTTGATGGGAAAGTGAAGACTTTGTGCAAGGATTGCATCGGTATTACGAATGTTAAAGTCAATATAGTTGACGACAGTAGTATCAGAGATATTTCTTGTAGATCAATCTGTAACAAGGATATTTAGATTTAAAAAAGTAGATGGCAAATATTAATAAAGATAAACGATGCGGATTAAAGGGAAACAATGTGGAATTATTGCCAACTGAATGAAACTTAAAATCATTTGTAGTATAGGCAGTGGCCAAAAAAAAAATAGGTGTCTTAGTTATGCTTACCAAAGACATTAAGCTGAATTCGCTGGTAGTTCTGACAGTGGCTGCTTGCGTAAGGAACACGATGAACTGGCAAAGATACAGTGCGTAAGAGAGACGGCTGATGAGCACCAAGGGACGGCAGCACAGGAAATCCGACAGGAATTCTGAAAACAGGAATTTAATACCTTTCTTAATATATTATTCCTCTTGTCTTGATTTTGATTGTCGCCTTAAGTCATAACTTAACTTCTTATCCCAGTTCAGTTACATCATATTGGAAAACATATTTACAAATGTTTTATGACAAAGTTTTATAGTCTGTTTATTCCCTCGCTTAGTTTCTCTAAATATTTTGTGAAAAAGTAGCCGAATCAATGGGCATAATTATCAGCATACTACTGCACTCTATGGAGGAAGGTCCCCCTCAGTTTCTTCTACTCATTTGTGTCACTATTACTACGAATCCCTACGAAAGTCACATATCAGCTAAGTTTCGTCTTCCCACAATAATTCGGTTTCATTGTTAAATCGAACGCATCAGTATTGCAATACAACGAGGAAATACTGCCAGCATCTTCGGAACCATCCAAGCCTCGGAGAGAACCCCTTATTTTAGTGTTTTTAGGGTTCCGTACCTCACCAGGAAAAAACGGAACCCGTATAGAATCACGTTGTTGTCCTTCTATCTGTCTGTCAAGACCCTTTATCTAGGGAACGCGTGGAGGTATAGAGTTGAAATTAAAGACCTGAGTAAAGGTCTATAGTCCTTTGAAGCAGAATATCAAACTTCTAGGTTAACATAAAAAATACGGCCGTTTGATGCCGCAAAAAATCTTATAAATTCTCTCAGGGGAATCAAAATTTATTAAACTAAGAAATTTGGCAAGTGATATATCCTTATACTATAGATACGGGGGAAAATCTGAAAACGATACATTTGTAATTAAATCATAAAAAAAATTGGTAACGTAATTCGGAAGAAATTAAGAGACTCGATTCTTGATCTATTTATAATTATGTACCTACACATTTGTAAGGAACCCTCGGTGGGCGAGTCCGACTCGCACTTGTCCGGTTTTTATTTATTTTATTAAATTAGCCCTAAGTTTTGGTCTTTGTAGTCCTTAATCATTTCAAATTCGAAATCCAAATGGTAGTTGTTACAGATAACAATGATCCAGTTTTAGTGTGGTTTTCATTAGTTTCATTATAACATTAATTAACCAACATATTATTTACATGAAACTTTGGGTAAACAATACATCAAATTAATGATGTTACAAAATTGCCAAACTAATAGTGCGAGACTAATCAATAATCTATTTTCTAGTCTATGATATGTGAATCACTAACCCGTACGTGACGTCAAACAAAATGATTAATAATGGAAAAATTACACGTTAGTATTTTTCCGGCTAGTTTGTTTTACATGTTTTGACCCGGATGTTAAAGAATAGGCTTAGTTTGGCTTTACTTATTTTTATTATACATACTACATTTACTGTCAAACTTCGCTACGTCACTTACCTGTGTACTCACGATCGACGCTCAAATTAGCCAGTCTTTTGTCACCATGGTCGACATCAGTCAGGGTACGAAAATGATGTTGATGATGGTGTGATTCAATGGTGAATAGCAGAAATCAGCCTATCGCTACTTTGACTGACCGTATCACAAATCACAAACGGGAATATGTGATAGACTGCCTTGATCTTGAGTGATCAGAGTGTGAAAAATTTTTAGCGTCAAAATGAAGGTACAGGTATAGTTCGTACAAAACTCTAAGGCCAAATTCTGTCAAACGAACGCAAGCAAAACTCGACTTAGAGCTCTGATTGTTGTGTACGAAACGAACTATACCAGACCCTCAGTTCCGCTGCGCCCAGAACACTGCTCCCTAGATATGTAACGATTGTGTCTCTATTTTTACATGCGTGTTAAATAAATATTGTCTTTCTTTTTTCTAGAGAACGCAGCTATTGAAGTTCTAATAAAGAGAGATAGTTCAGAGAATAACATACCGCAGTGGCAGTGTATATAAGCGAGACCGCCGTAGTTGGTTGAGCCGTGAGCGGCGTATTTACAGGCGAACGAAGCGTTGTAGCGGTACTGAGAGTGGCCCAAGCCCAAGCCTATAATACTAGCCCCCAGAGGGCGAAGCTATTGAGATAAAGAGGATAACATACCACAATTTCCGTTATGCACAGCGTATATAACCCAGGCGATGGCCATGGAGGCCGCCACAGGGGCTAGGGCGGCGTAGTTGGCGGCAAACAAAACGTTGTAGCGGTACTGAGTGTGCCCTGAGTCCAGGCCAGCCCACAACACTAGGCCCCAGAGGGCGCTGCTTGATAACCAGCCTAGGGCTAGGAGAATCTGAAAGAAAAATTACGTGCTTAGTGCTTGCTCAGCATCTTGAGTAAAAACCTGGCAATATGGCCTATAGGTACCTAAGTAGACCGCTATTGCTGCACCAGACGGCTAAACCTTGGAAGTTTTGAAGCTTGATTCTCAAACTATCAATAAAGTACTTTATTTAGCAAAAAAATAAGTTTGAACTTATTAAAATGGTAAAACCGTTAGCTTTAGCTTGACTAGACTAGTTTTATGCTTGCAGAACACTGAAACGTTGAATCTTTAAACTGCCAACAAAAAAGTTCTCTTAATGCGACTTCGTAGTTGCCAGCTTGTAGTCGACCAACTAATATTTTATAAGTTTCATGCAAGGCGCTTTGTGTCTCTTTCAAAGATAATTTGTGCATATTTAGCAAAATTAATCTAAGTTGTTCACAAACAACTTGTAAGTCTCGTATTTCGTAATCAAACTTTAATTATATTATAGTAACCAACCGACCCGGACCAAGAGCGCCCGTAAACTCCTTAAAATAGTTACCAGATTGACCTATATATTATAACCTGCTCAATTTAATGCGAAATTGTACATTGTGTCTCATAGGAGCAAAATGATTTATGGCGAGGGCGGTATATTAAACCCTAAAGGAATCGAACGACTTCTTAGCTTCTTACTATGCTATAAAGTTTAAACAAACAAAAAACTTATATGTATGTATGTAAGCACTCACACTCGTTTAATAGTATATACGAAATTTATACGCCATACGGCGCTTGACCATAGCGAGGGATTCTAAAGTAGAATCTTGTGCGCAGCGAGGAAGTCAAGTGTTTATGTCCACGACGGAAAAAAAATGCCGTGCATGCGGCAATTTTTTTCCGTCGTGGATATGAGGCCCGCTGCTAAAAATATGAAATATCTAAATAAATTTGCTACCGAGTGGCACACTGCTTTTCACAACTTCTATGAGGAAAAGAGTAATTGTTTCCCTTAAATGTGGGAAGAAAACTACTTTGATCCCTTATTCGAGGGCAACAATCTTTTCTGAATACCTAGCAGGTAAGAAAAAATAATTTATTTATTACCATAAAATATGTTTATTCATTAACCTAAGTAGCATTAGTATCAATGTGTCCAAACACTTCTCTGTACAATACAATACAAGTAGGGTGACACCACCAATAATGGACAAGGCCCAATGATGTACATTAACTCTTATGTAAAAGAAAATAAGAGTCATCCATTTTTTATAGAACAATCAATTTACAACCGTAAATCTTTGAATAAGGGTTGAAGTGTCGATTATTGGTGCTTGTTCTTAAAGTGTCCATAATTGGTGGTGTCACCCTAGTCTTTATTGCACACCTTAATTGAAGGACACAGTACAGCACAAAATCACAATAAGCAAACTTATCCTTCATCTATCAACTGCTAATACCTATCCAGTATCGGGTTATAAAAGGAAGACACATGAAAGTGGAGATATCCCCAGAAAATGTGCTAAGCCAACACATTTTCAACCTGAATCGGCCCCTGCCTGATTGCATTTTTGATCTCGATCTCAAAGTTTCAGACGCATTTAGTTAAAACGCCTAAACTACTCGTAACTTTGCACTTTGAAACTTCTTTTATAGTTGTGGCAACATGTTTTGCCGTTAAGAATAATTTATTAGGATGCTTATTAAACAAGAAATAACTGGTGCATTTTGTGATAACATTTCAAACCGGACATACACATAGACACGGGGGTGGCACGCGAAGGATACTAAGCGCTGTGGGTAAGTATGTGTGCGTGCGCTGTCGGTACACGCGTCAATTGTTTGCGCGAGTGCGTAGCGCGTGGCGCGAACGAATCTCGAATCGCGAGACGCGACGGTAACCCGATCGTAACCCGGCCTGTCAGCCTGGGCCTGTCAGGGACGAGGTAACTGATCTCGGTGCGGGGGGTTCGTGTCCGTTCTGTATGTAACACTATTATACTATTCTGTGACATAGACACAATAATGATTGTTTTAACGTGCCAGTTTCTGTGTATTGCTTTATGATACCAATGACTTACAGCGCGTCTGTATTCAATTTAATATTAGTCCGAATAATCGGTACCTGGTAACTTAGATAGCAGGTTAACTGGAAGAGATCCCTTGCATGGATAAGTTTACCGTGTTCAGTAAAGTATTTATTGATCATATTGTTAAGAAGTTTATTGTGACGACAAAATGAAATATGTTATCAGTTAATTAGCGACATAGAAGAGTATATCGCCATTAGTGACAGAAGAAGATATCCCTAGGATATCGCAATTAGTGACAGAAAAGGATATCCCTAGAATAGCGCCGGTAGTAACAGAAGGGGATATCCCGAGGATATCGCTATTAGTGACAGAAGAGGATGTCCCTAGGATATCGCCATTAGTGTAGTGACAGAAGAGGATATCCCTAGGATATTGCCACTAGTGACAGAAGAGGATATCCCTAGGATATCGCCATTAGTAACAGAACAGGATATCCCTAGGATATCGCCATTAGTGACAGAAGAGGATATCCCTAGGATATCGCCATTATTGTAGTGACAGAAGAGGATATCCCTAGGATATTGCCACTAGTGACAGAAGAGGATATCCCTAGGATATCGCCATTAGTAACAGAACAGGATATCCCTAGGATATCGCCATTAGTAACAGAACAGGATATCCCTAGGATATCGCCATTAGTGAAGAAGAGGATATCCCTAGGATATCGCCATTAGTGACAGAAGAGGTTATCCCTAGGATATCGCTATTAGTAACAGAACAGGATATCCCTAGGATATCGCCATTAGTAACAGAACAGGATATCCCTAGGATATCGCCATTAGTGAAGAAGAGGATATCCCTAGGATATCGCCATTAGTGACAGAAGAGGTTATCCCTAGGATATCGCCATTAGTAACAGAACAGGATATCCTTAGGGTATCGCCACTAGTGACAGAAGAGGATATACCTAGGATATCGCCATTAGTAACAGAACAGGATATCCCTAGGATATCGCCATTAGTGACAGAAGACGATATCCCTAGGATTAACGCTTTTTTAACCCCCGACCGACGCGCAACGCAAAGGAGGGGTGTTCACCTGTTTCACCTGTGTACATGTGTGTCAGTTACATCGCAGCTCCTTAACATATTTTATTGCGATATTTTTTAAAGCGAAAGTCTTGATGGCGGCTTCTTTTTAATTTAAATTTATTTTTCATGTATGGGACATTCTCATTGAAAAAAACAGAGGCATGAAAAGGAAGACCCTGTTCTACGTCGACTTCTTTGAATTTGCTCAAGCAGTTTAGAATAACTTTGTCCCCATTCCAATCTCATATCTCATTATATTATTTTTTTATCCCGACTGTGGCTTTATACCTAGGAGTCTAGGAGCGATAGGAGTGCCCGGTTAGAGAGTAGCCTGGGGAAAATCCAGGGTAAAACTCTTACACGACCACGCACCGGGCTTAAACACTGGAATACTCTAAGAGTTTGCTCTCTAGTGAGATTGATTGAGCGGCTTCAACCGTATCTGATGCGGTGTAGGCTTATTATTTTGCTATTTCATCCACAATTGTCTTGTGACTAACATACCTTATTGAGCTGAGAAGGCTTTTGGAGGGCGAGGCCAAGGCTGAGTCCGACAAGGTACGGGGTACAGCGGTGGTAGACAGATGTGTAGCTCAGGCGGGCCGTCCGGTACAGCTGACTCACGCTGCAACAGAAGAGAACCAAAGCTCAACTACATAGTAAATACTTAACAGAAGAGAACGAAGCCCTGATAACGTCTTGTTATCTTGCAAGAGTGTATGTAAGGTACAATGTACAATCATCATCATCATATTAGCCGAAAGACGTCCACTACTGGACATAGGCCTCCCCCAAATTGTGCCACAATGACCGGTCCTGCGCCACCCGCTTGTAGCGGGCTCCCCGCGACCTTTACCAGGTAGTGTATAGGTAATACTTTTATTTTATTCATCGCGTTTGCTTAGCAGATATTATCATCCTTTTTTGCACCTTTTATAAATCTCTGTTTAGCCGAATAGTTGGCTGGTAGAGAATTCCATTTGGCATTAAACCCACGACTTGTAAATTTACATGTTTCGTGCAATAAAGTTTTAAATAAAGAATAAAATAAAAAATCGTGCAGTCGTCTACCGGATTTTTATTAATATTATATAGTATTTACTGCGATCATCATGACATGACATTCCTAAACACTAATTTGGTTATTCCGCTAGGTATTTTCTACTATACAATTTAAAAACCTGTTTGGACAAATGGACACCCATGTGATAACCCATGCTCATAAATGTGTCGATAAATTATGGACACCTGCAAATCACAACGCTCGTAGGGTCAATAAGTAACTAAGGTAACCGGATTCTTGCTATGTATCACTGTAATTATATACAGGCAATTTTAATTCTATAATAAAACTGATAGATTCTATAAACTGGCTATGAACCGAGCGAAGGTCACTGACTGTCAAATAGTTCAGGGTCGGCAAATAAGAGGTATACACTTTTCTTTTATTCTGACGTTAGTCGTTGTGGGACAAAACTCACTATTTTTGGATGCTAATATCAAGATAAGGGACGCCTTTATAATTGAGCTTTTGTGTTTTTCATGGAAGCTATAATCTAACAATTTTGACGAATTATTCAGAGTTCAATCGAGTTGGTATTATGTACATATTTTGTTCTGTACACAAGTTAGGTGAAAATGCCATATTGTCATGCCATACAGCTGATATGAGGACGAACGGTAACCATAGCAACTCCTAAATTACGTATTGAAAACCAGTCAGAAGTCAGAACAAAAAAACCCGGTCAAGTGCGAGTCGGACTCGCGCACGAAGGGTCCCGTCCCATTATCTTTAAAAACGGCAAAAAATCACGTTTGTTGTATTGAGAGCCCTCTTAAATATTTATTTTATTCTGATTTTTAGTATTCGTTGTTATAGCGGCAACAGAAATACATTATCTGTGAAAATTTCAACTATCACGATTTTTGAGATACAGCCTGTTGACAGACGGATAGACGGACAGCGAAATACATCATCTGTGAAAATTGCCAAAAGACAGTCTCAAGTTCAAGTTTAGGCAGCCAATTATAATAATATTAAAACTCTAAGCATTTATTCACGAAAACAGTACTCTTTTACAATTTATATTAACTTCCGCCAAACTGTATAACTGTAAAAAGTGTCTTTAATCAATATGCGGGAGGGCAGCACCATCGTCGAACCCGAGCCATCTGGCAGCAGGTTTAAAACGATGCCGTGTGCCGCGGATGCACATACTATGGTGGCACGTATTACTGCGACGCTGATTCTTGCTCTGAGCCAGCCCAGTATGGTGCTTATGCTGTGATTCCAACGTTCAGATATTCTTTCACTCATGTGTTTTATGAAAGAGGACATTTGAGGTGCAAAGACGCTATCAACTGATGTTACAAGTGGGGTGAAGGTAGCATGTCGCATTTCACAGGCATTATAATAATATTACCTCACGCCATGATAAGCCAGCAACGTTAGCCGATGTTCGCTGACCGTCGAATATCTGGAGTACGCAGCCAGCCCAATGATGACGGGTAGAACAAACTTGGAGACGCCTGGCTTAACCTGCACGATCCACACGATCATACCACCTATGATAGTGAGTTGCATGTCCAGAGCTAGTTGATGCGTTTGCGGGGCACACTGGAATAAAAACAAACCGTTAAGGGTCCTTATAAGGTAAAAAATGCTCATCTATTTAGCCCATTTTCAGTTTAACTGATAAGTTTCTTGACATTTAATCAATGTTACTATCTAGAACAGGACTATTGTGACCTGATGACATAAGTTTTAAATGTATTTCTTGCATTATTCATTAAGATATTTTGTTTCAAAAATCACTCCAAATCGACCATTTTCGAGCTAAAAACTGCTTTATCGCGCTTAAATTCTACTACACACAATTAAATCTAAAAAGAGGCAATGTTACTATCTAAAACTTTGATATAATCATCGTTTCTTATAATCATTTTATTGGTATTACGTAGGCCACACTGAAAGTTTTAAGAAAAACAAAAACTCTGAAAGTTTTTAGAAAAACAAAAACTAAGCTAACTAGCAAGTTATTTATTGTAATTTTGTTTCATGGACTATTGTAGGTACGATTACATCAATATATCACTGAATTCGATGGAGCCTCTGAGAAAACCGCTTTGCCCACTCGTTCTTATAGCTCGGTTCTACGGCGTTTTTGAGCTTCGACCAAACTTTTTTTTTTTTGATAAAAACGTTTGCATGGCATTACAGAGTAACCAATGCGTCACGAAACATAGACAAACAAATAAAAAACAATATTAAAGTAATTTAACAATAGGTAGGTACTACAATTTATACAAAGAAACAATTTATACTGGAACAGTTGAGGGCCTAACATCCATCGCCTCGCAAAATCTCAAGCATTCACTACAAAATGCAGACCATCGCCATGCAAACAAGTCGCACTCAGGTGTCGATGCCAGGAGCGCATTGAGCTGTAAAAGTGCGCGGCAAATTATAAGGTGCCCAACGAGTTCAGAGTATCCTAACAGCTAAATACTCATGAACTATTTTCTGCACTTGACTCATACTGGTGCCTAAGGTTGCCTGCACCTACTGATAGGTCACTCTCTTATCAGTCTCTACCATGAGCCGCCCAGCACTGATGGTTTTTTTTCAGTAATCGCCATAAAGTGACGTCCCTCACAAAGATCATCAGTGATGCCAAAGAGTTCCACTTCAAAACGGCATTTTTCGTTTTTTAATGTATGGTTTCTATGTAACCATTTCTAAAAACTTTCAGTGTGGCCTACGTAACAATACTTTTGTCAAAAAATAAAATCATAAAAAATTTAAACTCGTAAGGCCTCTTAAGTGAGAGTCGAGCCAAGACACAGGGAGTCGGTTTCCAACCAACCAGAGATGGGCATTATTCGAATAATTTTTCATCCTAATAATTATAAGAATAAAAAATAATTCACGTTTTTATTATTCGCGAATAATTTATCCGCAAATAAATCAAACAACCACTTTTAAAATGACGAATGTTCTATTCGTTTTTTGATTCGGATAAATCCACAAATAATGTATAAGGGTATGCTTCAGATATTCAAATAAAAATGATTCGTGCTAATCCATTCCACGAATAAATTATTCGCGAATAAGAATAATCATTCGAGAAATTTATTTGTCATTCGCGAATAAATTGGTTGTTCTTATTCGTTATTCGTCATTCGAATAAATTTTGCCCATTTCTGTTTCCAACCGTACACTCTTATCACTTTATTTGGCCCGTGAGGTAAAAAAAAACGCAAAAAAAAAGCGATGGCCCTAAACCGCCCACTGACGAAGGATTAAGGATGCTGTAACAAACGAGTGTACCTATATTCATAGCAATTGTCTGTAAATATATCTACATATATATAGACTAGTGATGATAACGATTTTGATGATGATGATAGATTCACAATTGTGGTATGACTGATGAAAATCAAAATCGAACATTTATTCTGCAAATAGGTCACAAGGGCATTTTTCCATGTCATAACAAACCCGGCGAGTCAATTTACAAATGTATATGCCAATTAAGCTCGTTTTATATTGGTTAATATTGTGCTCTGTCATCGTCAAGGTTCCTAAGGTGCGGCAACTATGGCTCATTTAAATTTGGACAGTAATCCATAATCAGGAATCCTTGTCAATAATAAAAAAAAATATGTGTTTTCGAAACTATGGCATGAACAATACGCTACACGTCAGACGTATATTTTACCCAAATTTGAAATCCAATCCGCAACTATTTTCCGTTAAGAATTCCGGAAAGATCCATTAGCTCCATCCATTAGCCTTGCGTTACTGTGTTATTAATACCGAAATAATTGAGTACCTGGCCTCTACCGACATAAAAAACAAAACAATCATTTGTTTATATGACGGGGATACCGGTCACCCGTAGACAACGGCTTAAGCTTTTTAGCACTCGTTTTCTTAACCTATTTTGACTTGAAGTATGCCATAAAGTGTAGTAAAGCCCTACGTTTGACTCCTTTACACTCCTATATACCTGAACCTACAAGGAAACCTAAATAAACGTAACTTATTGATGACAAAAAGCCATCAATTCATACTAAAGCTACTAGTTTACCAACCCACATCATTCCGTAGCCTCAATTTGCAACACATCAGGCAACTGAATGATAAATGTACAATAAATGGTTCACAAAGAATACATACTTACCGATGTCACGGCCCTCGCGGCCACATACGCCTTTATGACCCATTTGGTAAGCAATGTAAATAATAACCTGTGCCGTTATGACTTAGTTAACAGTTTTATTTATTTCAGTTCTATGTAGACCTCACTCAATTTCATGGTTGTTTGGAAGGCCATAGTGGTTTTGTTGTTGTATTAGTTGATAAGCGATGAATGGTAGTTGACTGCTAGACAAAGCCCAGGCATTAAGGCTGGATTTTTGAGTTTTTTAAAACCATCTGAGACAGAATATAGTGTCTTAAATTCTAAAAAAAATATGTGTTACATAAGCATCTTGTGTAGTCAACATCGTAGTCAGTTACAAGACCTTGAATCTCACTCGATAGAAAAAAAAACCGCAATATTATCCCTTTTTTTAATGTTTTTTCAGTATTATGGCTATATTTACATTATTTTTTTTACTCAATTAAAGACCTTAAATAGTTATAGACAAATTCTTAGGGTTTGCTTTGATAAATGATTGGTTTAATGACTATGTTTAAATGTTTACGAAAACTACACGCAGAGCTTCCGTAGAGAGCGGGATGGTTAATTGCAAACTCACGCGTGTCGTGTTAGAGCGGGACATTTGCAATGGACATAATATCTCCCCTTAAGCTTTCGATTTGTACATAAAGGCTGTGTAACGTAAGCTTGGATTTATGTCCCAGAAAAAAGATACATATACACGCATATACATATGTATAGACATACATATGTCTGGTGAAATTTGACCCTTCTGCTATCGACAAACTGAATCCTCAAATTTTATAAAGGGTCGGCAACGCAGTTGCGAGCGTCTATAGGCTGCGGTGTTCGCTTATCGTCAGGTGGACCGTATGCTTGTTTGCCACCGTCATTGTATAAATGTATTAGCTAATTAGGTACCTAATTAACAAGAATTGTAGCAATATTCGTCGACAAAATATTCCAATTCCAAGATTACGTTCTTAATATACAGGGAGCATAATTTTTTGAATCTTCTATGTATATGGTAGATCTTATGGGACAAAATTTTCTGCTATTCCGCTACAGAAAGTGTTGGTATTTTATAGTGCACAAACAGCAAATAAATAAGTTAAACAAACCCCCAAAACAAATATATTAAAATTAATCCAATTCTAGAAAGTAACGGCAGATTCCATCAATCATAGGCGACTTTGTTGTCAATAATGGTATAACCTAAGTCGGGACGGATAAAATCTTTTGAGAAGTTTCCAAAGACATGTTGTATAGGGAGTCCAGTACAAATGTTAACATTTGACCCAACGCATTTACATAAATATACATTATGATATGTATGTCATAAATATCATGTATTGTACTCTCTAGAAATTCGCTTCTGTATTGTTACTATTGTGCCCAAAATCGTTTTATCGTGGTCTTGAAAGAGAAGGACAAAAACCGTCTCAAGTTAAGGCGCCTAAAGGATAATTTTGTTCACAATTGTGTCAGTCTCAAGAATTATAAAGAGAGGGAATGCGAGGAAATGGCTACTTATTGACGTCATGGAAACGCCTTTACAGATCTCCTTGCAAAACAGAGACTGACAGTAAATTTGTATTTAGAATTGCAGCTGGCTCTGATTCGTGGAAAAATTAGAGACGGCGTCAAACTTCATGGCGGCCCCTGTACATAAAGTCGATGATTATAATTCGATATCGATAGATAAATAAATAAGGAATTTTTAAACAGTTTTATTAAGCTCGCAGCCCCGGAAGGGTAGTGGAAGTGGACCCGCCGCCCGCTGCCCGTTCGCTACCCTTTGACGTCTCCAGTCTAGCCCCTATCCCGTTTCAGCCGCGGTCTCAGTTACTTAAGGCGCAGGGTAGGGCAAGGCCTTCCCTATACAAACTTTGTGCACGTTTTATTCGTCGGTTTTGGCACTAACAAATATAATATTTTTTTTGGTTGTAAATAAATATTAGATATGCGAACATCGTGATGTGAAAATTTTCCAATATTTCAAAAATATTCAAAATGAAAAAATAATTATAAAATAAAATAAAAAAATTACATCACGAAATAGCTATCAGAAAAATAAGCATACTGACCAAAAATCATAACTTTAATGCAAACACAAACGAAGTAAATCCTGCACAAAGTTTGTATGGAAAGAGCTTGCCCTACCCCTCCTCTTAAACGATATACTTAAAATTATTTGAACTGACCGAGTTGTATCAAATAAGTTCGTTCAAAAAGCGACTTCAATATCCAAGCATGAAGATTCAGTCCAATGAAAGTTTTATAAAATGTTGGAGATTTTTCAAATAATTTCAACTATAGTGAATGACATAATTTGAGTTATGTTATAGCCAGTCTTACCATTTCTTCGAAGCCGAACCAGTTCTGCACATACAGAATGTTCCACCACCACCCCTCCTGGCAGATCTCGGCGTTTTTGGTGACGAGTGTGCCCCACATGGGACCGGTGGAGATATTGTCCCATACGTAAGCGTAGAATAACACGACGGCTAGCAATGCGGGGGTTAATCTGGGGAATAAACAAAACATATACTTGTAAACTCACACATGTATTTCTACCAAACTCCTATGAGATTGTAGGTGGCTCCATAATGCCCACTGGGCCACTTCTTATCTTGCCACAGTGATACTAATCTCTAATGGCTTTCATATTGATTTTCACTGTGACAAGGTAATAATAGAAGTGGCCCAAAAACATCATGAACACTAGAGCACATAAAATTTCAGTGACACTAGCAATTGTGTCTACCAATTTGATTACTGGGCCACTTCTTATCTTGTCACAGTGATACTAATCTCTAATGGCTTTCTTATTGATTTTCACTGTGACAAGGTAATAATAGACGTGGCCCAAAAACATCATGAACACTAGAGCACATACAATTTCAGTGACACTAGCAATTGTGTTTACAAACGGAGTAAATTACATAGGTTTTAATCCCCCGCTCCCCTACCCACGACGCACATATCACAATTAGAGTCTGAGGGAAAGTAAAAAAGATTAGCTTATTTTATTACATTACTTGGTCATTATATGTTAGTAATCTTGAGAGAGTTCCACAAGTTACATTATTGACTATCCAATTCAAACCCCGTGGGCCCAAACCGGATCGTTAAACAGGTGATATAAAATCCCTTTGCGATAAAATAGGTATATAGTCCGTACAAAATTTGTAAGGCCAAGTGCTGTCAAATTAACGCAAGCAAAAATCTACCTTACAGTCAGAGCTGGTTTTGCTTGCGTTCGTTTGGCAGAATTTAGCCTTAGAGTTGTGTCCGAACTATATCTACATATTATTTTGCAAAACTATTAAAATTTTGGGTAAGGCCTACGTATAGAAGAAGGCGTTCGTTGGCCTAGATGCTAGCCAAGAGCAATCCCATTATTAATAATAATAATAAAGACTTATCATGTTAACAAAAACCAGTTAGGTACCTAAAGTTCGTACACGACTGTAAGGCCAAGCGCTGTCAAATTAACGCAAGCAAAAATGTACCTAACAGTCAGAGCTCTAAGTCGAGTTTTGCTTGCGTTCGTTTGACAGAATTTGGCCTTAGAGTTTTGTACGAACTATACTTATACTCAAACAAGACATATACGAAATAGGTCTAACGGTACAGTACGGTTCTTTAAACCCGTTCACATTCGGTCCTTATCCCATAAAAACACTCAACTCGTGAAATAAAATAGTAGTTTATGCAACTGTTACATAATGAGGGGCATTAAAACACGAGTGTGTTTTATGAAACGAGCCGAAGGCGAGTCACACGAGTGTTTTAATGCCTAATTATGTACAATTGCATACATTAATTTATCTACACACATATTAGGCAAATGGCCTGCATTGCTACCAGTGCCACCGGCAATCTAATATAATATACCTACAAATACAATACACAAACATACAATATACAAATTCAGTTAGGAAATACATCAAAACAAAGATAAAACATTATATTATAATCATATTTTGTAAATAAATATTAAGCATTAATTTATTAGGTACCTAATACAACCTTTTTGCACAATAACCAAAATGGCGGAAACAGCGAAATCAGAACTGGCAGCCGAATAAACCTGACCTGAACGTTTAAAAAAAAGCATATATAGACCAATAGTCCCTATTCTGATGTCGTTCGAACTTAAATATCGTGCGATATATACTAAAAACATAGAGTTGACGTTTGGTAATCGACTGAATTTGAATTTTTAGTGATACTAGAAGAGGGGCCTATTTAAATTTTGTTGGTTTTATCTAAACTCCTTGGTTAAAAAAACATTATATTATTAAATAGGAGATTCTTATGATATAATATTACTGCTGTCACCTTCTGCCACAGATAAGAAAAATTTCATAAATACATAGAATGTATTAACGGTTGCCAATAGGTATTTATTATAAGTACATGTTAGTAATCCAAATTTGAATAAAATGCAATTATAATTTCCCTAGTCTACGTTATTTTTATAAATAACGTAGACTATGGAAATGGGATTTATATAACTACGTTATTTTTATAAATAACCGGCTACTACCATAAAAACTTAATACATTGTCAAAAATTCAGCACCAATTCACTTCAACGTTCAGAACCGTTCTTTTTCATCCTCTGTCACAAACACGAGTTGTCAATAAAAATAAACTATTGTACTAAACTTATTGCAATCCTCTGGGTGCCGAAAAATACAGTAATATTTACTCTTTCGTTTTTATTGAAGTAAATTTCACCGCCTGCGCTTTTCTGAATAGCAAAGTTGCATAAAGGAGTAACAGTTTTGTAAATAACAAAAGGCACACAGCTTAGCACTTAGGTGTATACAAAGATTTTATACAACTCCCAAAGTAAATAAACATAGAATACGAGTAATTATTTAGGAATTAGTATATTAAATTGAAGGTAATTGGATTCTGGCTTTCAATCACGCTATGTGTTTAAATACACACTCCCGTATCCCATTGGGGTAGGCAGAGACCAAAGAACGCCAAGTTGTAACTACGGTCCTTACATACATCTCTTGCTTCAATCACATCCATACATCTCCTCATACAAGCTCGTCGGTTGCGGGAACTTCTGACCTGGCCTTTTTTCAGTATCGCAGAAATCTGATCAAGATACCCTCGCCTTGGTCGCCCCCTTCCGACCCTTCCTTCCATCTCCTGATCATAAATGCATGCAACAAAGATTTACATATTAAAATATTAAAAGACCGGTTTAATTTCTTTTTATCTTCTTTTCACGTGATCGTCGGGGCACGTGAATCAAGTGGTTAATTTTACGTAATCACCCCATTGGTCTTAAAAATATCGCATTTAACATGTCATGACAAAATTATCTTATTATCTTAGGTGGGTATTCTGAAACATGCTATGGCATCTTAGTTTACGGCGTATGAAATTGAGTATAATCACAAAGTAAATAGCGGCGGCGCGCGCCGGAGCAGAGAGTCCGCTCAGTACAAAGTGCCATTTTCGCCGCACGCACACAGACGTAACATTTACAGGCATTCTCAGTTGATTTCGGACGAGCTTAGTCGCGACTGTCACTGTCGCGTCGCGAGTGCTAGTTGTGCGCGCGTTGATCACTTGACGTCCCCGCCGCTACGTAGGTACTTTGTGTCACGTACGTCAAAATGAATAACCGATATTATTACAGTTGAAATATATTTTATTGTTTAAATACAACAAAAAACTGTGCCTACACTTTCTTCAAATTTTCAAACGATATTGAAAGGTAAATAAAACGGTTTTCTCATTTTGGTAGTTACAATACCTAGGTACTAGGTAGGTAGGTAATTTTTTGAAACTAGCCGCTTTGATAACGACGATCAACCATTACGCATTCATCTTATCGTTCGCTGGTAAAACGCCAGTATTTAAGTACTATGGTTTAGTTAAGTAGGTACCTAATTAATTAGGTACTTATATTCTTTGTTGGCGCTCTCGACCGCCGCCGGTCACAAGTCACAACTCGCAGCGGGTCACGCATCAATTTATTAGGGTTCCGTACCCGAAGGGTCAAAACGGAACCCTATTGGTGTCGCCCAGACGTCCGTCTGTCCGTCCGTCGTCTGTCACAAAATTTGTTCCGAAGAATTTTTAGACTTCTCATTGACCTATGAACTTGAAATTTGGTGACAATGTTCAATATTACGTATATTTTAACAACAAATACTTAATATATTGATAAATCATATTTTTGAGGTTGGTTCGGAACCCTAAATGTGCGAAGTCCGACTCGCACTTGGCCGGTTTTTTACCAAGATACGCTGGTTCATATTTAAATGTCATGTTGAAGAATTTTTATTATAACTACTCCTTTTTAAAATTCAGAATCAATACAGAAGCAACCCTGTGAGTCGGGCAAGTTTAGGTATGTATTTTCAAGAACGGCGCGGCGGGAACGGACCTTCTGTATATTTTTTATTTTGTGGTATAATGCTCTCTTACGATTGAAACCTTTAAACAACTAGGATGTTTGCCACGTTTCCTATATCACGCTTTAGATGGCGCTGTTTATTCAGTTCAAACAGGGTGACAGTATAAAAATATTTGGTAATTTTAATAGTTTTTTTTTTACTTATTTTATTAATTTGTAAACTATCATTAAAAAGAAGTATTTTAGATCGTAAAAACTAGATGGCAGCACTGGCGTCACCATCCGAGGGCTTAGAGTGGCATATCTATCTCAGTTATTACACATACTTGTCTATGCTCTGAAATCTCTCAGCTTCCCAGCCACGTCATAAACTGACCAAGTGACCAATGTATTTATCGTTGCGTACTTTGTATCTCACGATGGCGGGTGAACCATGGTTGTGTGTTGAATTATAACGCACATTGTCTATGTGTGCGTCAGCGTAGGAGCTACAAGTTCGCGTTGTCCTATGTATGTGTCACAACTATACAACTAAGGCCAACCCGCCCTCGTGAGATAAATACTATACCTGAGATATCGTGAGAACAGCCTCTTCGCTGCCGATCCGTCAGCCGATATGCGGTGGGCAGTCAAAACGCCGCTCAGCAACAGAAAGCAATCCGTGTACATCCAGCCAGCGCGGCACCAGGACCATAATGGGGAGCTTACCACCTGGAAAAAAAGTAAGTATTTTAAGCTAGCTAATGGCTATAGTACATTATGTTACGGTGGTTTGAAAATGGAACCGTAGTCGATGTCATAGAGTTATCTGTGCCTGCCGTCAGTCACTCCGTAACGTCACACGGGAAACCGGCGCTCTGTTTTGTTATGTCGTTTTAAATATAGGTAAATATGTTTGGATAATGTTTGTTTGTAGACAAAATATTGTGTACAACCATCACGCAGCTTATTTAAATTTATTACATTACTTACCTAGGGCGGTAAAACTAGTTTTTATAGAATATATTCATCTTCTTCTTTCTTTCTTCTAAAACAATGAATGTCTCAGATCGCTGGTATTTGACGCCCGAGCGGAAAGGAAGTACGATAAATATGCGTACTGAAGCTTTCTTTATTACTACCCGTAGTGAGTATAAAATTTCATGTCTCCCCCTGGCGGAAGTGGGTTTTCCGCGCGGACCTAAATTTGTCCCTTCTTCTGTCAACGCAGTGAATCCTCAATTTTTATAAAGGATCGGCAACGCGCACGTGACTGCCTTGGAGTTGCGAGCGTCTATAGGCTGCGGTGCCCGCTTACCATCAGGTGGTATATACCCGTATGCTTGTTTGCCACTGTCGTTCTATTAAAAAAAGGGTGTGACATAAACATGTTTGTGCTTATATAAATCTGGACTAAACCAAAATAAGGTCAAAATAAAGTTTGTTTTTATACAGCGACGGTGGCATACAAGCTAACGAGCCTGATGCTAAGCAGATAAGGCAGCATATGGACACTTTGACATGCTGTTGATGCGCCTGAGGTGAGAGGTGACAGGTGAGGACTGTGCTTAGAGAATCGCATAACAGAACGCGACTTAATAATAATACCCCCTACACATACATATCAGTACAGGTAGTACATTTTCTAGAGTCCATGTGAAACCCAACTTCATGTAATGTCATTGGGTAAACTTCTCACATTACCTGTAAGTACTCTATCTGATTTGTGTGATTCTTTTGAACGTCAATAATATGGCAACAATTATGGCGCCTGAAATATATAGATCAGCAAAGTTGCTAAACTATCGTCTGCTTCAAAATCGTGAACATCATCGTGTCGTATCGACGGTAGTGTACCATTACCACATGACCATCAGCACGTATTGATGAGACGGGTTTTTTCTGAATGATTTCGTGTACTTATACGATACGTGTGTTTTAAGCCAAGTCTTTGTTGAAGCACGATTTTTGTTTCAACGATGGAAAAACGCCCAAGATTCTATAGATGAGAACCACTGCGCTCTAACCTAACCTATTTAAGTCAAACGTAGATTAAAACCAATTTCAAAATTAAAATTTCTGTGTATATTGCGCCTATATGCTCACGTCAGATTTGAGCGGAAGCACTGGTGAGACGTTCAGTTTCGGGTTGCTTTTGCTCTACTGACAACCGTAGATATATGACTTATTAACAGGTCTTATATGTCGGACATATAGCATTCGTCCCTTACTGTCCTTACTGTCAAGTAGGTAAGTGCGAGAGGGACGAATACTATATGTCCGACATATAAACGAACATCTTAGCCCCTCAGGATAAATGCACAGAAATACTCCCCTAGATTTTCCCCAGGCTAAACCTCTAATTGCCCAGAATTTCCCCAGGCTACTCTTCAACTGCGCAACCATATCGCTTTATGGGCCGCCCGTGGCCCGACTTATAAAGCCTCAGTCAGATTTAAAAAAAAACAACGGGTTGTGAAACTCCGGGAGTGCCGCCAGAAGTGAAAACTCAATGACATGGTAAAGAAAGTAACTAAGTAACAAAGATATTCATATTCATATTCACATTCACATTCATACTCATATTCATATTCGAATAAACCATCTACATATACACATTGAACGAATTATCTGATATTGAGATTATTAAGAACATCAATATATATGTACGAGTAGATGGATTATTCGAATGGTGTCCACAATACCTACTTTACAATGACCAGCCAAGTTGACCCCTCCCAACATCGTAACCACGACACTAGGAGGGGTCAATTCAGCTGGTCTTATGATTCGTAAGAACAGCTGAGTTGACCCCTCCTAACATCGCAATCTTACGAATCTTCGCAATTTTCCCCCATCACAAAAAGTGCTCAGCACCGCTAAAGAAGTTTTTACTTCAAAAACAGAAACACCTATTCTAATCGGAAAATCTACACTTATCGTAAGTTAATATTCACGTATGCTCTCAACAAAGTATGCACGACAACAGAATAATTCAAATCTTACCATACAATCGCATGTTTACAATGGCATACCAATTAAAAATATGCCGCCGATGAGTCACCCGCTTGATCAAGCATGGCGGCTGGCCAAGTGTATTAGACGACATCGGACATTATATTGAGCCTAATTCTTTATTTGGAGCTCGCTCAAGAGTGAGAGTAAAATTTTCTAATGACAATGACTATTAAGCTAAGCATATGACATGTTATTCTATTACGAATAATTAATTATCTTTAATAGAGTAAAAACTATTTTTCACTTATCATGCTCGAAAAGACTAGACCTCAATTAATCAGACTTATCAAGCGCGGGTAGGGTCGCTAGGTCAATTACGCGGCCTGCGACGTTTGCGGCCGCCTGAAAAACTAAGGTTTTTCAATTAAAAATATGAATATTTTTACATGCCCTAAAGAAACAGGGAGTCGTACGCATTTTAATTGGTAGCTATTGAAAACTATCCTTTCCGTTCATCAGCTCATTCAAATGGCCGCAAACTGGCGCATCAAATTAGCAGGCCGTAAAACAACCTATCGATCCTAATACATTTAGCCCATAAGGAAAACAAATCTGCTTTTTTACAAAATTTTGTTCCGAATTTTTTTTAACTTCTCATTGACCTATGAACTGGTTTGACGCTAATGTTTATCTTACCAACAAATACATAATCAGATGTTTTTCTTTGAAATTTTCCAATTTTTTTTTTGTTTTTTTTTTCTATAAAAACCAACTTAATTTTGCGGTTCGGAACCCTCAATGTGCGAAGTCCGGCACGAACTTGGCCGGTTACCTTAATTAGTGGTTTCATTGGGATTCGGTCTGCGTCTTTGTGGCAATCAATTTCATCCATCCATCAAGCTCTCAACAACGTACCTCAGTTATCTTTAGACGATTATTGTATGGAGTGACAGCAACGGGTAGAAACTTGTGAGCGATCAGAAGCGCGATGGTAGCCAGCCCCCTGATCCCATGGATGCAGGATATCTCGTCGTTCGACCCTGGCGCGGTGAGCTTCTTAATCGTGCGGTAAAGTGAGAAGGAGATGAGGAATCCATCTGGAATGAAAGAGAACAATGTATGAGTCTAATACCGCTTAACTCTTTCAAGGCCAGTCTTCATTTACCTTGAGCTGCAAAATTGCATGGAAATGTTTCAACCGTAATACTACGGCACAAGGTGGACTGATGACCTAGTTTACCAAGTCACGATCTTTAGATCGTGGGAGTCCGCTGGATTCGGGGCGGGTGGCGCAGGACCGGTTATTGTGACACTGTTTGGGGGAGGCCTAAGTCTAGCAGTGGACGTCTTTCGGCTGATATGATAGTGATGATGACGACTACAGCAATACAGTCGGCATCATGGTCTTAGACCATGATTTTTCTTAGACTCTAAGAAAACAAGGTCTGCCAATCCGGATCGTGCACAAGTTTCAGAACTGGCGACGCCACACTCACACAAACTTACGATATCGATTGGCTCGATAGCAGCTTGTGTCACCCAGACTACTAACCGATGTACCGGATTGCCATACCTGGCATGGCCATATATGGCAGTAACACCTAGACGCCATCTAATTTTCCATAAGAGATTGAATATAAACCTAACTAATAGGTGGGGAAAGGGAAGGGTCTGAAGAGTAGTGGAAGGCAGGTGATACTACTTTCTAAAGGTAGTGGATTGTTTTTAGTTGCTAGTCTCATCGTAAACGTTGTTCAGTGTGACCTTTTCATTTCACTCTTAAAATTTTCATCATCATCATCATTTTCAGCCTGTAATCGGCCACTGCTGAGCATAGGCCTCTCTTCGCCCGGCAACTCGTCCCGGTCTTGAGCCAGCCTTATCCAATTTTATCAGTGTTAAAATACTATATTTCATAAGTACTAAAGTCGCTTAATCAGTTATACTACCCACAATGTACTTTGTTAATTTGCATTAATTACGTATGCTTACAGGCATGTTTCGGCTGTCGCAATGCAACTGGCTAAGGGTCAAGACATCCTATTGTTTTCTGTCAATAGTTAAGTGTGAACTTGACTTACGATAACATTGTACTAATTTCGACATAATTGTTTTTTGAGATGACCTTGGTTAATCGTAGACAACGCCGAAAATCGTAAATTTTATAATGTATTGAATTGTTAAATATAGACAATATCAATAAGATACATTAATAAGGCAACTATTTCTACCGGTGTTGGATATAATACCTGCAGGTTTAACCGTCTCTTCTTTCTCTTTCTCTTCTTCATCAGCCTGGTCACACTCTGCCTTGTCATCAGCATCTTCGTTTGTGGCTTCCTCAGTGTTGCCACTGGTTAGATAGTCCTGAACAGTAGCTACGAGGACTAGCAGAATAACGACAGCATAGAGTGATCTGCAAAATATCCGGGTCGTTTTACATTCAAATCACAACTTTTGATACCTAAGGATGTCTTACGGTCAGTCAAGAAATTGGCTAAAGAATTTTCGACTCTATTATTTATGCATTAGTGGTAGACCACTTTTTGTCATGACTGTGTTTATTTTATTTCGGGGGTTTTGCCCAAATAAATTAACATTTAGATGCTAAACCACAATATTGAATGAAGCACGCATCACCTTTTGTCATAAATAGAAGTCCGTTTCTATTAATTGAATACAGGTAAATACCTACATAATTTTATGGTTATATTGCTAAATGGCGAGATTCAATAACAGTATGCTAATTGACTTTTGATAATCCATACAAAAATGGTAACAAAAACTATTCCCAAATAAACTCAACAACGTGTATGCTGTCATGTGTTGTTATCTCCGCGCCCTCAAAGCCGAACTATAAATGTCGTTCAAAGGCATAAAGGAAGTAGCATCAAACTTGAACAGTAGGTACGCCCAACGGCAACATAGTCGGGAACTGAAACCAGGCACTTGTCTCACGACAGTCCCTTATATTGGTCTTGACTCTAATGACCAAACCAATGGATGCTAGAGATTGAGACCAAAACAATGGTGCGGTGATAAAGTTTTAGAAAAATCATTGATGATCATCTCGATCCTGCCGCTGATGAAAAAGTCACTGGTGTATTGATAATGCTTGAGAGAATCCTTGATTACCAACTCTGCATCATCAATCAGGGTTGAATTTAATTGCGTTCTAAGACTCTCAGAAATAACTCTAGAAGCAGCACCAAAGAGCAGTACTTACAACGTCAACACAGTCGGGAGCTCAAACCACTCGTCCCATGACAAATCATGAGTATGACAATCTCTTTCGTCTATCTTGACCCTGATGACCAGACCGCTGGTGTGCTGATAGTGTTTGAGCGAATCCTTGATGACCACCTCCGCATCTTCTGGGTCACATGGCGAGGGCACGCACACCCCCCAGCTCAACGTCGAGAAACGCGGCACGAAGTGACCTGGCTGAACGAATTATGACATGGCTTAGTATCTATAATAAAATGTGTTACTCACTCAGAAGTTGATTTGCAATGCAATTATTTGAGTGATGCCATGGTATGCAACCACGGAATCACAAATCATCGAGTTAAATGTATTCATTTAATCTGAGGACGCCGCCCTTCCTTTTAACGTCCTCTCTCCTCTTTTTGTCCAGCGTTAGAAAAGGGCGATTTTTGGTATTGAATGATGTATAAGATTTGCATATACATCAATAGTCTATTTCGCGATTAGTGCTATAAACTTAGCAAGTACATCAAAAGACTAAAGATGTCGATTTCAGCAAGTAGCATTACCATCGAACACTATCGTAGAAATTAATTAATAAAAAAAATATTTACGAAACAACCCTTGGTTAACAATTTTTTCTTCTGCCAAACTGCAGGACAGTTTGTTGGCAGAGGGGCTCCCTTACATAGAATGTTTACGCACATTAATATAGCATAAGGCATGTTTAGCTCTTTATCTCTGTAGCCATATTTATTTATAAAACACAAGAACCGTAATGCCGGTTCCTAAATATGACTCCGGGAGCACCGTCCTTAATACTAAAACTCACATCATCTATCCGACTCCTGATCAGGTTCTTGGCCTGCGCCAGATGCACCGGCACCTCCAGCTCTTGGTGTTCTGCCTTCACGTCGAGTCGAGCCAAGCAGTACTTCCCTTGGATCTTCACTACGCTCCCCGTCTCCAGTTGGACCCTCGCCCGGCTTCCGACGCACTGGTCGAAGTCACCCAGCTGAATGCCGTTGCCTTGAAGGATCCCTGAGGGAATTTTCGCTGACGCATCGAGCACTGGAATTATGAATGCTAGTTGAGTATAAAATGCTTTATTTCCGAACAAATCGTGTGTACGATTGTGAACCCTATTTGATGAGAAGTGAAGACTAGTATTTACTGAGCTTGTCATAAAGATACTATTCTGTTGTTGGTCCTTTGGGGACTGTAACACGCAAAGATGTTGAATTTGTCTAATCATTATTTTATGAATGTAAAACAGCGTATGTTTGTCACTAAAATATCCATGAGGTTCTAAGTTTGGCATGATAATATTGTTTACAATTGTGGTTGTGACGCAAAGCATTTTGTATCAGACTTTTTATTAGGTGCCTTAAAAATATTCATTTCATAGTGTGGTTAGCATAGTTAGGAAAGATGAATGAGTTATTTATAACTCTGGTGTATTTTTATGAAGTTTAAAATATTAAATGGTGCCAAGATATGTCTGCATAGAATGTGAAGACATTTAACCCTTTTTTTATTAGACGGGAATGTCATCCATTAAATACACCTTCGTCCAGTACCCATAATACAAGCCTTTTTTGATTATTGAGCTTACTATGGAACTAGTTCGATTCGTGTAAGATGGTAGTAGTGGTAACCCTTTTTGACACATTTTGCATGAGGGATGACATAAGTATCTCAATGCGTTGTTTGAAAGGTTTCTCATTATGCGAAAAGTTATAAGGACTGGAGAATAATTTTAATGTTTGGAATAAATCCAATGTTATTTTGATCTTGCTGATGAAGGTCTCACTATTATGTTACTATTTCGTACACTTTATCATTACACTAAGTTAATTTAAAACCTAATCACTATACAGTACACTTGTTTGCCACCGTTGAATCATAGATTGTTCCCATTAGGATTTTGATTACATGTGTAGTGTAGACCGATGCCCAAACTATGACAATGACTTAATAGTATTTGTAGTGTTCGACTGAAACAGTCGTTAAATTAATACAATTAATCTTATTAAAAGCAATAAAGGGTGACATTGTCCCCCGTAATCTCTACAATCACCGAGCGAATACAACGGACTAAATCAGATTCGTCCGACGTAATCCCTAGAGGACTATCTGACTTGTACAATTGATATTATGACATTTTGTTAAGGCCGTGTATTACCACTTTTGAGTTTTTAAAAACCATATGAGACATAGAATATAGTGTCTTAAAATCTAAAAAAAATATATGTGTTACATGAGGATCTTATCTAGTCAAAATCGCAGTCAGTTACATGATTTGATGAATTTCACTCGATAGAAAATAATCGCGATGTTACCCCTTTTTGGAATGTATTTTCAATGCTACGGCTATATTACTGATATTTAACATTTAATTTTTGTACTCAATTAAAGATCGTAAATAGTTATAGACAAATTCGCAGGGTTTGCTTTGATAAAATGATTGGCTTAATAACTATAGCTAAATATTCACAAAACTGCGCGCAGAGCTTGCGTAGAGAGCGGGATGGTTAATTGTAAACTCACGCATGTTAGAGCGGGACAGTTGCGTTGGGGATACCTCCCCTTAACCAATGTTTCACGAATATCATTCAAATTAATCAAGTCACATAGACCTCCTGGTTTAGAGGACATTATAATTTGACAATAATATTGACAAGCACCAGCCATCCGGGTAGAAGTAGTAAGTAGTAAAGTTGTCGTTTCCTAGTCAACTACATTGACTGGGGAATTACACCGACCTATAGTCCCTATTCGTCCCGGTACCGCCGCATCCCGGGTAGAGTCAGTCCGACCCAGGCCAGGCCGAGCTGACTTTCTTGCTGGACTCTTCTCAGCTAGGCTAGGTTTAGTGAATCACAAAGCCACAGTCAGGTTCCCAAAAAAAACCGACCTATTTCCGACTAGCTGTCGCCCGCGACATCGTCCGCGTGGAAGTTCTTTATATATGTATATCGTACGTCCATGTCGATTTTTTACTTTGTAACCACATTTAGGGGTTGAATTTTCAAAAACCCTGAAACACGTATTTTCTTATTTATTGTTAGAAATACTCGTGTGAAGTTAAAATTAAATAGTCGAAACTGATCTGGTTTCCCCATACAAACTTTGGACCCTCATTTCATCCCCTTAGGGGATGAATTTTGAAAAACCCCTTCTTAGTGGATACTAACGTTATAAAAACTACCTATTGTGAAAAATTCAGCTCTCTAGGTCCAACGGTTTGGGCTGGGCGTTGATTTATGTGAGTTAGTCAGTCAGTCAGGACTTTTACGTTTAAATATAGAAGATAATTAATTTGACTGTGTGAATTTGGTTTGTGATGATCCTAATACATACATACATCATAAAAAACATGTACTTATGAGGTAGGATTGATCCCAGTAACCAAACTTAAGTACTATATTTATATGGTATGTAATGTAACAACACTTGACAGTCGTAATATCAGAAGCAACTCATGATAAACCCCAAGTTAAGCTTAAGCCACACAGAGAGCGGGCGGGCGGTAGCGGCGCGGGCGCGGGCGGCAGCGGCGCGGGAGCCGCCTTTGGCGGCAGCCGCCACCGCCAAAAGCAGCACCCGCGCCGCCGCAGCCCGCGCCCGCGCCGCCGCCGCCCGCGCCCGCGCCGCCACCGCCCGCCCGCTCTCTGTGTGGCTTAAGCTTTAGTGTAGAAAACTAACCAATTAGTACTATATGCGTCACATACTACATGACACGTTTTTCGTAGATAATGTAGTTATTTATAATCTAAAACACGTGCATGAAAAATTATTTTTAAGCGCAATATCTTCTGGGAATGTTGAAAATAATGTGTGGGCTATTAGCCTGTTACATTTTGTGTACTACCCACAGTTATTCGGGGATATCAGAAGTGCGTAGGTACCTACAATATACATAAACTCACACCTTTATTTCCAAAAGGGGTAAGCAAAACTCATGAAATTGAATTTTCGGTTTAAAAATCACGTAGGAAATCACAGTGAGTTTTCTAGGTAAGTAAACAAGTTTTCAATATATCTGCATAAGAGATTTTCCGTCCCTCATGGTGGCACGCGTATAGGATCTATAGGAATCTTTATAAACATACCGTTAATTTCATAAACCGTATTGGTCTTGCACATGCACTGGTCAGATTCGAACACGCACTCATCACCGTACAAGCGTACAAACCGAAAAAATAACGGTTTCTTATTTAGAGTGTACCTATATTACATTATTATTTTTTATACTGCGACGGTGGCAAACAAGCGTACGGTCTACCTGATGTTAAGCGGACACCGCAGCCTATACCTTGACATGAAAAATGTATTAAATTCTTATTGATATATTTCTTAAATTGTAAATTAATATTTTCTCATGAAAAATCTATCATATGCTTATATTGTAAGACTTTTTTTAAATTGTACATTAACATTATGACATGTGATGTGCCCTTGTGGCCTATTTGCAGAATAAATGTTTGAATTCTGAATTTTGAATTCTATGTGTCTTAGATTTCTTGATCTTAAGTAGGTTAAGTATTATCATTGTAATAAGCATATTTTTGTGAGAAAATGGCTGACTGTCGAGTTTCTTTCGGCGTTTCTTCTCGGCAGTGGCCTCTGTGAAACGCTAGTAGGGTTTGACTTGTAAAAGTGCCATTGCGGCCTACTTACAGAATAAAGTTTATTTATTTCATTTATAGATGCTCGCAACTGTAAGGGAGTCACGTGCGCGTTGCCGACCCTTTATAAAATTATTTTTTGTCTGGCAACAGTAGTACTGTATATAAATTCATGATGGATGGACAATGGAGCCTTAACTTAACTGATATCTTTCCGTTGCCATTCTTGGGTAACGGGACCCTAACAATCTCTAGGCACCCATTTGAGGGTTTCATCGCGAGCAAGTTTATGAGCTACGGTCAACCTTGAAACTAACTGTGGTACAGTTATTTACGAGTTTTCCCCGCGCAACATCTGTTCAGCAACGCCGAAGCAGTGCCACTAGTTATAAATAGTTAAATACCCGCTGTGATATACTCTGTGCACACATTACGAGAATCGACAACTTTTGAATGCTTAAGTATTGTAATCGTAATTTGCAGGTGTATTATATACACTGCTGTATACAGAGTGGGCCGTAATAGGAGCAAAAAATTAAACGGTAGATTATTAACCTTGCTTGCAACTATTTCCACAGGGTTACAGTTGATAAAAATAAATAATTATTTAAATATATTTTTTCGGTACGGAGAGTTGTCCTGTATTTTATTACCCTTTTAGAGTAGTGTTAATAACTATTTTATTCTAAAATACAATAAAAAAATGAAATCATAAAAAAGCCAGAAAATATCCTGTCAAACCAAAAATGCTAAACTACCCTCTCACGGCAAAATAACGTAATCCAAAACCAAAAAAAAATATGGTGGTCCATATGGTAGATGCTAATACCAGGAATGGATTAAGCTTAGTTACGACAAAAACAACGTAACCCGGATTACGTGGTTCTGCCATGAGAGGGCAGTAAAACTATGACGACACATATCTTGATTTCTTGCTACTTCTGAATTCGCATTGACGGAGGTGTTATGATCTCGTGGTGTCAAGATCCATTGCTTGAGGGTCCTAACTTTAGATCAATGTTATCAAGAAGCGTCCTTTAAAATATTTGCCTCTGTTTTAGGGCCCACCCTGTATACGACCTCCAGATTGCAAGTCGCGTGCCTAAAGGCTGATTTAGATGGACCATCTGCAAGAACTTGCGTGCAATTTTGATTACATTGCGGGCTGCGGGCTAACGAGGTAAGACGAACACGATCAAACCCCGCCATGTAATGAAAATCGCATGCAGGTTCTTGAACTGTGTTAATAGGCCTAAAGCATCGATTACACCGAACTACATCTAGTACGCTAACTGGTGGAGGGGACTTAAAGCATTTCACTCATTAGAGCGAGATAGTTTAACTCGCCTCCACTAGATGTAGTTAGGTTTAGTTCGGTGTAATCGATGCTTAAGGCGAGGCCAGTTCATGAATCTACGAGGCGAGGCCAGTTCATTAATCTACGAAAATATTAAAGTTTGAGGCTCGAGTGTGAAGAAATAATGTAGAATTACACTACACAAAAATTACTGTATATTGAAAAAGAAAAAAAGTAACAAAATAACCGAACAAAATATTGAAAAATGCTATGGTAACTCTCTGAAAAAATCCTAAATATCATCGAAAAATAAACTTTCACGCTGATTATTTCGTAATTGTCAACGGCAGTGATATGTTTTAATTTACAAAAAGGGTAGCTTTTTTATTATTCTAACAAAATAACCAGATAGATTTTTGATACATGATCCAGTATTCCAAAAATCAATCAAAATGTACTAAATATTCGCGCAGAGTTCCGTAGAGAGCGGGATGGTTAATTGTAAGTAAACTCACGCGTGTTAGAGAGCGGGACGTTTGCAGTGACTGCAGTGAGACTGCATATATCTGTGGAGACTGCCTTGCCTTAAGGCCGGGTATTACCACTTTTGAGTTTTTAAAAACCATCTGAGACATAGAATATAGTGTCTTAAAATCTAAAAAATATTTTTTTTAGATTTTAAGACACTATATTCTATGTCTCAGATGGTTTTTAAAAACTCAAAAGTGGTAATACACGGCCTTAAGGCTCCATTGTCCATCTGTCTCACGAACTGAATTTATATACAGTACTACTGTTGCCAGACAAAAAAATCAAAAAAAAATATATGTGTTACATGAGGATCTTGTCTAGTCAAAATCGCAGTCAGTTACATGATCTGATGAATTTCACTCGATAGAAAAAAATCGCGAAGTTACCCCTTTTTGGAATGTTTTTCCAATACTACGGCTATATTACTGATATTTAACATTTAATTTTTGTATTCAATTAAAGATCGTAAATAGTTATAGACATTTTCGCAGGGTTTGCTTTGATAAAATGACTGGCTTGATGACTATAGCTAAATATTTACAAAACTGCGCGCAGAGCTTGCGTAGAGAGCGGGATGGTTAATTGTAAACTCACGCATGTTAGAGCGGGACAGTTGCGTTGGGGATACCTCCCGGTATCAACTCACAATATCTAGCTTAGATAAAGATTATCCACCCTAGATGAATAATATAATCCACGGCGAACATACGTATAATTTTGCGGCATGTTTTTTTTTTCTAAACTGCTTTGTCACACACAAACCATTACACCGCGATTCGCGCGCGATATTCACGTGCAATTAAAAATGTTAAAACTTTCCATTGCGCTCTTCAAAGCGTTGCTCAAACGATTTATTCATTTTTTTAGTGAAATAGGGCTACAACAACTTAATCTTCAGAGAAATGAATTCTGTTTCCTGATTGGTCGATTTGTGTAAAGCTGTATTCTGGTTGGTTGATACCTAAAATACATTTTTTTGAAGAATTTACTTAGTGTTCTACAATTGGTAGATTTAATATTCACCATATTAATGCCTTACACTGCCGATCCCACAGTCACACTTACTAAGTTTGGTGTTTGTTTACGTTTCCAACTATGGAGCTTATAAAGTAAAATAATAATAAATAATCTTATCTTATATCTTTAAACGAGCAATTCTTGTATATTTATTTATTTATATATTTATTTCGGGGATCTCGGAAACGGCTCTAACGATTTTGATGAAATTTGGTATGTGGGGGTTTTCGGGGACGAGTAATCGATCTAGCTAGGTCTCATGCCCGGGAAAACGCCGAGCAAGGCTCGGTCGCCCAGATATTAAATTATAATGAGTCGTGAAATTAACAGAATGTACAAATATTTGAGAATGTTAGTGCTAAAATACTTGAATAAAAAGCTCTCATCACCCAATTTATTTGAATGTAACCTCGAGCAAAAGTTAGTTATTTTAATAACGTAGGTACTTACTATTCAAAGCCCATAGTTTTGTCCCGCGTAATTGCCTTAATAGAATTTGTCCGTGCCGTCGGCACTCAGGATTATGAATCCTAGAGAAATTAGGAGCAAATGTGGGTAGAAAAGCGTAAAAGTCTTCAAATTCACTCGCTAACATATTCCTCCTGTGTAACATATCTGTTAATTGTTCAATACCATGACTGCTCTTAGCTTCACTACTATCCGACTCTTTGTTGTTTTTGCTATCTTTTTCTTTCTTACGCGTAGTTTCACCTGACTCCTCAGAGCTCTTATGCTTTGAATGGTCAGGTTTAGCATCTTTTTTAAGATCAGGTTTCTTTTCTACCTTTTCCTTCTTTCCTTCTTCTGCTTTTGGAGGTGGTTTTAACTTAATAGGATCTTTTTCGGGTACTTTATGCTTTTTAGGTTCTTCATTCTGAACATCTTTCTTTGGGGATTCTACTTTAGGTTTGACTTTCTCTTGTCCCGTTGATGTTATTGGTTTTTCTTTCGGCGGTTCCGATTTTGTAACATCTACTTGTTTTGGTTTTGGCGCGCTTGGCTGTAACTCTTTCTTAGTAGGGGTTGATTTCTTTTCATCCGCCTTAGGTTCTGTTTTGATTTTTTTATCGTCTACTTTCGTTCCATGATCTTTCGTATCTTTTTTCAGGGCCGATTTTTCACCACTGCCTGGTTTTTGAGGTATGGGGGGACTTTTATGTTTGACATTTTTCTTACTTCCGTCATGATCGTCACCATCATCGTCGTGGTCATCATCATCATCATCATCGTCATCGTCATCATCGTCATCGTTATCATGGTCACCACCGTCGTCGTTGTCTTTCTTGGATTTTATTGACTTTGGTTTGTTTACATCAATTGAGCTCTGCTTTATATCTTCTTTTTTCTTAATTTCAGCAGTATGGACGTTTTTCTTTATATCTTTTGGTTTATCCTCGTCATCATCGTCGTCATCGTCCTCATCATCATCATCGTCGTCAATGTCTTTACTTTCAACCTTAAGCAGCGGTTTAACCTTAACTTTGTCTTTAATGTCTTCTTTTTTAGTTTCTTGCTTGACTGGTTCCTTTTTTGATTCACTGGTCTTATGCTTATTCCTCAACTCAGTGGTATCGTCGTCATCATCATCATCGTCATCATTATCGTCATCATCATCGTCATCGTCTTCAAATGACAATGTTACTTTCTCCTTTACGTTTCTTGTTTCTGTTTTAACTTTGACTTCAACTTTCTTTTTAGGTTCCTCCAGTTTAATTGTTTTTGGTTCTGTTATTTTTACTATTTTACTTACTTTAGGACTCACTTTTATTTTATCGGCACTTTTACTTTTAAAAATATCTAAATCTTCATCGTCGTCTTCATCAGCTTCACTATCACTGACTATTTTAAACACCGATTCCGACTTAGCGTTCTTCTGATTAATCAACTGTTGCTTCTCCCTCACGGCTCTCTTCAATTCCTCGTAACTTCTGGCACTATTAGCACTATGTTTTAACTTGTCTGCACTATCACTTTTAGGTAAATCCCGTACACGGAATGCGGTTATCACTGTCGCTAGGATGGGTAGGCAGACTATAATTAGAGCTAGCGTCCATCTGTTACGCGCCATGGCCGACGCGTGCGACGCTCACCGCGCCATCATCGATCCGACTGAGAAAGTTTCAGCTAGAAAAGCTACAGTTTATTTGTATCACAGTCTAAACTGACCGCGAACATTTTAAAACAAAGACGAATCTGTGAGAATGAGAAACGGCGGCTCAGGAGCGTTATTTAGGCAATTTGAAATAATATTTGGGACTGGGAGCGATTTGGTTGGGGTTTGAGTAGTAGCGCGAGGGCACGGGCGGTGGCAACAGTCCAAGTTTAGCTTAAAAATAGTGTTGCAGAGGCGATTGTCCGGCCGCAATGGGATCGAATGCAACGACGTTGTTTATTGCTTAATGATAATTAATGAAATAAAAGTAGTATAACACTTTATAGTACATTACTTACCAAGGGCGATAAAACAAAGAATGTCTCAGATCGCAGGTATTTTACGCCCGAGCCGAAGGCAAGGGCGATAAATATGCGATCTGAGGCTTTCTTTATTATCGCCCGTGGTAAGTACAAAATTTTATGTCACCCCCTGGCCAGGAAGTCGGTTTTTTCGCGCGCGGGGCGTGCGATAATGGCCACTTTATGGCCAAGTGTGACATAAAATACTTAAAAGGTTTGTTTTAACGGGTCTAACGCGATATTTACTTACACGCGCGCGCGTTTTATTTTTATTTTATTTATTTATTTATTTTCACGTTATTTAACTTTTGTGGGGTAGTCAAATGTTGTGTACCCATATCTCCGTTGACAACTTGCTGAGACGACAGTCATATCCGAGACCACGGCCGGTGCAACCCGTGTCGAAACATCGGTAAAAAAAGGTAAATACATAGCAGTGGCGGCGCGTCAAAAATATTCTAAGGGAAGCCGGAAATAATTTGCCTCATCTTATTCTTCATGAGTCGTAGTAAAATAACTGGACTGGCTGAAAATAAGGCAAGCCGGTGGGAATCGAGTTGAATGGACGCTCCGCCACTGATACATAGGTACCTAAATATCGCGTTAGACCCGTTAAAATAAGTAGAAGTAGTAATAGTAGTATATTTAATTGCGTGTATTAGGTAAATGTGCCTATATCTACCAAATACACCGCTACGTTTTGAGTCTGTTTAAGAAAACGATTATATAGTGATTGTTTTGTTAATAAGGTTTGTTGCTTGACTGAAAAAAACATGCTTCGAAACCCTTGAAAATTTATGTAGCTACTTCAGTTGTATCGTTATAGGTTATTAATTTTTACTTTTATCACCATACCGCATAGATTTTTAACCAAGGCACAGTATATTTTCTTTAGCATGATCACCTACCACACCACCGACTCGTTGGGCTCGATTCGGTTCATCGATTGACTTCGGATTTCAATGTTTTGTGTTCGTTCTGACACGTTTTTATCTTGGCTAAAATTCGAAAACAACGCGAAAATGAACCAAAATCGTCCTGCTGACATTGCTGAAACTACGAGACATCAATAATGTCCCACTTTTCATTACAATGTCAACGTGTAGCTAATTACATTATTATACATCATTTTATTGTCTCGGAGATTGTAATGTTCACAGTGGGAAAGATGTTTATCATTTGATGGACATAACCTACGCCAAGTGTGATATTACATAAACCATTGTCGTCAAACTTGTCATGGTAATTAGACACATGATGTTTTAAATATAAAATTGTAATAAAAACCTTATTGCCCTATATTACAATCGTTATTGATTAATCGTTCTTTCCTGACATAAACAGAAACTTTTGCATATTACGGCGTAACTTACCTAAAACTAAGTTATGGAAGTACAGTCAGCATCAAAAGTAGCTTGACATATGATGATGTCAAAAGTTCTTATTCCTTTGTAATAAAGACTTTTGACGCCTTCATATGTGTCGCTACTTTTAATGCTGACTGTACCTACTCGTTATTTATTAAAAAAACAAAAAACAATAATATTAAATTCCTTGTATCGGTGAATTTTCCGGCTGTATTATTGGGAATAGGAAGAACCTATGTTAGTGTTATATTATTACCGTGTATATTCAATACATGGCTAGTTTTAGAACTCTAACCAATAAAAATATGGCACAAATGTTTTGGATGACCAATCCTATAAATAATTCATAAGAGGATGGAATGAAATCTCACTTGGAAAAGTCACCATTTGCGACACATTTTGGACTGCAATTGGAGACCTTCATCAGGTTGAGTGGTGTTACGATAATCGACCGCAATCCTGTACCTAGGTGTAGACGGTATTATTTTGCGTATATGTAGATCCGAAAATAGCCCCATATGTTAACATCGTAATTATTTAACAATTAAATCCCCAAAGCCAAAAAATATCAACAAAGCAATTAAATTATATGAATACCTAACAAATAAGGCAGAAAAGTGTGAAATCTTTGACATTCAAACAATATTACATCGATATGTGTGTTTCCCTCAAGGACGTTTATATCCGGATCCCCATAATACTTATATTTAGAATTTAATGAGAATTATCTTTAACGTAAAGACTTCTTTCCTATACCCAAAGGTTTGGTGAAATTGGTACTACTACACAAGTTTCATAACTTTATAATTTGTTTGACTTCCCCATACATTGCTTAGATATAATGACCGTGTTATTACTTCCCTCGTCGATATTAATCCTAGTATCCAGTTACGTAGTGGGATTAATTTTACTAATTAAATTTATCTATCTTCGCTGTCAACATAGCATCTTTGGATTAGATGGCAAAGCGTACCCCGCGGGGCTTTCGGGCACCCGGTTGTGTCCTCAACGCTTAGGCGACTTCCTGATTCGTCGGTGCGGAGGCGGTACGATATGAGAAAACTGTCAAATGTCAGTGTCAACTGTCAGTCAACTCAGTACTACTTTTTACTGCGCCCCTACATTTAAGTATGTAAATGAGTGCTTCCTGACTGGCGCGGGATGCGCGGAAGAGGGGCGATGCGAAGGCAGTACAGTACTGGTCCGCTTCTGCGCATAATATTACTACTGCGCAAATGTAATACTGACAGTATTCCGTCAAGTGGGAATCTTTGCGACGTCAGTAAGTTTACGTCAAAGAAGAAAATGTCACATATCGATCCCGCCCCGCCAAGTCAGGAAGTCGCCTAAGGAGGATGATGAGTACCTACAAGAATGTCAATGCAGTATACTACAATGTAAGCATTTAAAATACAAGCACGTACTTTTTGATACATTTTGTGATAGCAACAAGAGCATTGAACTTTAACAGTTCGTCCATCCCGGTGTATTGCCGAGACGACCGCTTTAGCCTAGTTGGTAGTGACCCTACCTAAGAAGCTGGTCACGAGTTCGAATCCCGGTCAGGTAATTTGTGTTATGTTATTTAATAATATCTGGGCGGCCGAGCTTTGCTCGGCCTTTTCCCGGACATGAGACCTAGCTAGATCGATTGCTCGTCCCCGAAAACCCCTACATACCAAATTTCATCAAAATCGTTAGAGCCGTTTCCGAGATACCCGAAATAAATAAATAAATTTATACATTCAAGAATTCCTCGTTTAAAGATATAAGATTTGTTCTTGAGTTGATTCTTATGTTTTCTATGTATTTAAGTACATATTTATACTAGTATATAAATATATATATCTAAATTAACAAGCAGGCTGTTTGTTTTTTTTTTGCACCACAGTGATATTTTTAATTCAAAAAGAACCAACACCGATATGACAATTTATTCATTGTGTATTCAAACCTATTATCAATATTGTATTATTTACTATAATTTTCCGTTTGAAATACGTACTATTATCCTCCATTACCTCGTTTTCATTTAAATGTCACGAATCCCTTGCATACGATTCTTCCAACGGTGGTATATAATTTACCTAATCATTTAATCATTGATGTCACGAAGACAATACTCAATTACATACGCAACTATTATTTCCCTTTTGTTTTATGACAAGCATTTTTTATTCCATTTTCTTACGGAATTTATAAAAGATGTTCGACTAGTGGTGAGTTTTGCTAACATGCGTCGTAAGTCACTAACAAAAACATAATGGCGGTACTTAATGCTTCAGAATTTGAGCGTGATCTCCAAAATAACCCACAAATGTGTCTCACTTCGTCGAAGTATGGCTCTCTATTTCATTCATGATTATTCAAATTTGTTACGCCGTTTCAGTTCCGTGCGAGTTCAATGTACTTCCTGCCAGTGGCGGAGCATCCATACAACTCGTATCCCACCGGCTTGCCTTATTTTCAGCCAGTCCAGTTCCAAAACCACGGCTCATGAAGAATAAGATAAGTAGGCAAATTATTTCCGGCTTCAAATACAAATACAAATAAATACAAATAATTTATTCGTTCATCACAGGTACAAAAAGGTGGAATAATCGAATTGGATAGTCACAAAGCCATGATGTGCCTTTTGGCGTACGAATTTAGTAGGTATTAACATGTCAAAATTAAAAATTAAATACAATTTACATGTCACAGAATTAAATAATAATAAAAGCAGTAAAATCCACGTAATTTAAATTTAGGTAGTCATGTCATTCAGATATTTCCCTTAGAATATTTTTGACGCGCCGCCACTGCTTCCTACAATGTCGTCATCAAATCTTGCATATTATCATCAGATGGTGATAATAAATGCAAGATTTTGAATTTTTAATTCCAATTGCAAATCTCTTGAATACATGAAAATTTTAACAAAACGTTCATATTATTAATTTTCAAGAATTATTCAATCATTCCTTCAATCAAAAAAGTATTTATATTATAACAACGACTCCACTGAACTCTATTCACGGCAATGCCCTCAAACATCCCAACTAGTTATCATATATGTGTATCTTCTGTGTTTGTGAATAAATATTTTTTTTCTTTTTTAAATGTTACGGGAAATCCGACTGCACGACAGCAAAACTTGAATAATGTTTTTCTATCTTATCTCAACAACTACTATGTAGGGTGACACCACCAGTAATAGACAAGGCCCAATGATATACATTAACTCTTATGTAAAAGAAAATATGAGTCATTCATTTTTTATAGAACAATCAATTTAGTACCGTATGATCTTTGAATAAGGGTTGAAGTAACAATTTTTTTTATTTATTATTTTTTTTATTTAATAATCAGGGTATGAAAACATAAAATTAACAGGGTCTCACAAAACCGTCGGAACAGTTTGTCTGTGTGATCCAGTAGGGTGCTTGTTCTTAAAGTGTCCATAATTGGTGGTGTCACCCTAGATGGATTTTAATGATCGAATTTCCATCAATGCATCAGAATCTGCTTGTGATAATAGTTCTTTTTTAAAACATATGTAAAAAGTACTTGTTAGGACAAAGATAATTCGAACCAAATCACTGCCCTTGCCCTTGGGGTTGGTGCCCATAAGACTGGCTACATTTCCTCGCTGGCTACTCTGGCTAGCGATATCTATCCGTTGGCCGACGAACTTGACGCGTGTACCGACAGCGCACGCACACATACTTACCCACAGCGTTTATTTTCCTTAGCGTGTAACCCTCGTGCCTATGGTCAGCCGAATTTTCTAACAATTTACTTCTAACTACTGCATGTATATTTGCGTCATAACAACGTCTTAGCATCCCAAGTAAGTCCTATCCTTAGTAGGGCCGTAGGCAAACAATGCGAAGCACACTGCGTGACGTTTTTTGTAGACCTATACTTAGTGCGGCCTTGTGGATGCGACGTAATGACTACGCAACGTTTATTATAAAGTCGACATATGTATTGTTTAAATTAGTTTCAAGGATGTGTCCCTTGAATTATCTTTATTTTTTAACATTTATATTAGGAAGAATAATGGCTTTATACCCTTGGTTATCTAATGTTTACTCATAGTGTTATGAGTTAATGTTTACTCATCAATGAACAAATCATTAACTACTTAATTATACCAAGTTAATTCGAAGTATACTTAAAGTCTTTGCTAGCTGTTATACGTTGTTCGATTAACACAAACCTTATTTTGTGATATCGACGCAGGAAAGGAACAACCCTTTAACCAGAGACTAGGAATTATATAGACTGCCAATGCCTATACATTGTGGCGTAATTTTAAAATAATGGGCCTGCTGTAGCTAGTTTCACTATGGAGAGATCACTTTACCATTTAATTCTTATGCCGCTAAGACCTCTGCTTAACACATGGCGCCATCTATGAACACAACGAAGAAGCTCCCAACAGATGGCGCTATGTGTTAAGCAGAGGTCTTAGTGGCATACGAATTAAATGGTAAAGTGATCTCTCCATAGTGAAACTAGCTACAGCAGGCCCATTATTTTAAAATTACGCCACATTGTATAGGCATTGGCAGTCTATATAATTCCTAGTCTCTGCTTTAACCAACATTTTTTGAATTTTACAGGAGAATATTTTAAAGTGAATTTTTCTTCTCCTTTACTGTCTGTACCTCTCTTTTACAGTTGATTTTAGAGATTTGAGTTCTGTACACAAGCTTTCTCAAATTTTAATAGCTATTTTATTAAAAATATTGTCTTACCTAACATAATCTGGCATGTTGTATGGATTTTTTGTTGTAAAGTTGTTGAAAGCGAACGAAGTTGAAAAGGTTGAGTGAAACGAAACTCCTCCATCGAAGGGGTGAAAAGTATTAGTTTACTTTAAGTTTCTTTTGTTTGTATTATTTCATTTTCTTTTGCTGTCTGTTTGTTGGTTTATCAACAAATGTTTTTCTATTTCTATAAAAGGTGAGTTGAATTTACGCGGATGAAGCCTCGGGCAAAAGCTAGTAGTCTAGGTAAAATTCGGTGATACGGTGATATCTATGTTTTTATCATGCACTTTATGTGGGTAACTTTCGTGTCACAACGGAAAATTAAAACCTAGGTAAGTATGTAAAATTTCTTAACGATGTGCCAAAAATTGTGTCCTCACCCAATACGTCCGTGACCCACAGTGTACCTAATGAAACTCGTATGCGAGCCTCGTACGTGTGTAAATTATGCTTTATGGTTAATTTGTTAAGTACTATTTTGGTACGCAACCCTAAAAATAAATAATAAATAACCCCAGTGAGTTTATTTCTGGAGCGCCTACCTGTTTTCATAGAAGCAAGGGTATTTTAATAGCAGGTGCAGTTTTGCTTGCTTTTTAGTTCCACTGAACTTGTTTTAGCCTCGGTTACAGCAAGTCTATTATTAAAGTATGGTTGAATAATAATTATCTATTATTAGTATATGGTTGAATAATAAGAAACAACGTCGACACTGGCTTGAAGTATATTAGGTAGACGACTCTTAAATTTTTCTCAAGACGTTTCTGTGTTAGTGATTGGGATAGGCATATATATATATATATATATATTAGTCACAAACTGAGAATATATCAAAGAGGCAGGTTTTCTGACTGTTAGTCTAACTCTAACTTCGGTTACGGCAAACGTTAAAATGGAAAGAACACCACTCACTGGGTCAACACAACGATTCCTTAAGTCAATAAAAGGTCAGCAACGCGGTAGTGATTCCTTTGGAGTCGCAAGCGTCCATAAATTACGATGTCTGCTTACCATCATGCAGGCCGTTTGCCACCGTAGTTGTAAAAAAAAGTGTTGATGACTCAATGATTTATAAATGACGCCCATCACGCGCAGTCATTCTATCAGTATATCACGTAGCGAGTAATGATTTAATAGGTATACAGTTGATAGACCAATTAATGTAAACTAGCTTATGCCCGCGACTTCGTCCGCGTAAACGTCCACTCCCTATTTCATCGGTTATTATGGGATTTATTTATTTATCGTATGGCAATATAATAATAGTATATTCGAGAAGACAGTACGGTTGCCAGTTTCGTTGCACTTTTAGCACCACCCAGGGGTCACGTGTAGGCTAGCGGTGGGTACTTTCCCTACGGACGTGGTTCGACCCCCCTTTGTCAAGTGAGTGGGCAACTTGACTGTTAGTTCTCAAGCCTCAAGACAGCAGCCGGGATCAGTGGCTTAACGTGTCCAAAGCACAACATGAGCGCTTAGTTAGTAACCACTCAAAGCGGTCACCCATCCATGTACTGTCCGCGGCTAACATTGCTTAACCTGGGATACCGCACGCGGCACGCAGGCACCGCTGAGTCACGAGCGCTCCTGGCGTCTCCTGGCGCTCCTCCCTGGAGATGATTTGCACCTTATTCCATTGAAATAAGGTGCAAAACTGAAAATTTATCTATGGCGTCGACTGTACAATACAACTATAACTACCCCGCGCTCGTGACGTAAAAATACTGTATTCCGCTAACCCGGTATCCTAGGGAAAAACCAGGGAAACCCTCCGACTTGCCCGTACTTGCCCGTGATTTCTTCCGCGTAGAAATGGTTATCGCCTCAAAGAAATAATTGCTACTAAATTATTTTAGGCGCAAGCTTCCACCCCCTCTTATCATCTCCTTAAGAAATGATTTCGCAGATACAAATCCTATGTGCTTCCCGGGGTCTCACGCATATTTCCATGCCAAATGTTATCTAAATTAATTCAGCGGTTTAAGCGTGAAAAGATAAGCAGCTGAAGTTGCTTCTCATTATAATATTAGTAATTATATGCAAGAGATTGTAAAAAGTACTTGTTCTACAAAAATTGTGTACCTAGGGCTGTTTCAGATCAGCTTTTTAGGGTTCCGTACCCGAAGGGCCCAAACGGAACCCTATTTCTGTCACTCACGCGTCCGTCCGTCCGTCGTCTATCACACAGCTTTACAGCCAAACTGTTGGAGTTACAGTCTTAAAATTTTCACAGTATTATGCATCTTGGTGGCCCAAAGCCATACAAAATATGTGGTTGGTTCGGAACCCTAAATGTGCGAAGTCTAACTCGCACTTGGCCTTTTTTTTCTTTTTCATTCAAACTCATATCAGTGTGAAAAACGATGGAAATGTTATTTCACTCAGAAGCGACGAACTAAGAATACTCGTACAATTCCCTTCCTCGAGAAAAACTTCAAAACAATGCAAAAGTGACCAAATGTTAATAAACGTGTCACATTTAAGAATGACTTGAACTTGATAGATTTTCGACTCGAACTTTAAATTAATAAATAAATATTTGTGGACAATCTTACAGAAATCAACCTAGTCCCAAACTAAGCAAACTTTGGTCATCATTAGTGTGTAATTAGACTATTAACATCAAATAAACAACCATAAATGGTTTATTCCATTAGTATTTTGTCTGTGAACGATTAAGATTAAGACAGTGATTCCGTGAAGGAGCGTAAACGGTGCTTGGTATAGACGAGTCGTAAACACTTGAAAAACAAAAGTCGTCCTTCCTGTGGTCAATAGTTAAGGGCTTATGTGCATGTAAGTTATGCTTTTATCACATGGATTTAACGGAGACACTATACATGCGGGAGCGCTCGTGGCCCGCCTGCGTTTCGCTTGCGGTATCTAAGGTTAAGTAACGTGGGCAGCGGTCAGGACTTGGATGGGTGACCGCTTTGAGTGGTTACTAACTGAGCGCTCCCGTGCTTTGGAAGGCACGTTAAGCCGTTGATCCCGGTTGCTGTCTTTGGCAGCAGTCATTAAGCCAAGTTGGAGGCCTTCGGGCGGCTTGAGAACTTCTAACAGTCAAGTTGCCCACTCACTTGACAAAGCCTAATCCCAATAAGGTCTAGTTTCCCCTCGGGGTTGGGAGGTCAGATGGCAGTCGCTTTCCTAAAAACTAGTGCCTACGCCAAATCTTGGGATTAGGTAGCGGACCCCAGGCATCCTTCGGGATGCAACTGTACTGGGATAACGCTAGGAGGATGGACTTTATATGCGGGTTACTAGGCCAATCCAAAATTAAGATTTGTAACCCTTAACTTTTGATCACAGGAAAGACGCGAACCTAAATCTGTTTATGACCTAGATAGTGCCATCTATAACATATATATACGGATTGGGCTTTGCATGGGCGCGCCTTCATGGACGGCTCTATGTATATATACAGGTTGGAAAAAAATATGCGCCCTGCCTGGAGGGAAACTATCTCAAATCCTACCAAAAACAAAAAAAAAATAGAATGTTTTCTTTTAGTAAAACTGTGCCAACTTAATGATTTAAGGCAGTTTCCCTCCAGACCAGAGCCCATACATTTTTTCCATCCTGTACATATATAGGATATTGAAAAAACCGGCCAACTGCGTGTTGCAAGCCACGCTCAATGTGTTCCATAGTTGTCCACTCGTTACATTGTGGACTTGACCATAACGTATATAACAAAAATTATCACTTTAAAGCTTAATGTCACGTCAACACATTCTTGAATCAAAAAATGGTTTTAGTACCCTTGCAATATTGAAAGAGCTTTCCAACAACACCCCACACAACGGTGTTCGAAAAAAAAAACACCACCACTTTACATGTACCCTAAAAAAATTTATTTCAAGATTTTATTTTGCCGTTTTGACGGTGTCATTGATATGTATTGTATACTCACACCAAATTACAGCTTTCTAGTACTTACGGTTACTGGGCTAAACTTTAATGGTTCCTTGTTTACTACGGAACCCTAAAAAAGTAGTATATTATACCTCCCTCTTTACAATATTACTCAAAATAAATCAGTATTGGATGGACAAATATATAGGTTTTTTTTATACAACGACGGTGACAAACAAGCGTACGGTCCACCTGATGGTAAGCGGACACCGCAGCCTATAGACGCCCGCAACTCCAAAGGAGTCACGTGCGCGTTGCCGACCCTTTGTAACATTTGAGGATTCACTGTGTTGAGGTCCCTCGCTCTCAACACAGTACATCCTTGGGAGCTCTGGCCACCATGTTTTACTGTTTTTATTTGTTTTTCTTTCTTTTTGTTGTGTGTTGTTGTATGTATTGTCACGAATAAATAATTGATTCTGACTCTGATTCTCTGGCAACCTTGCTCACCTCCAGGAACAGAACACTACATACCTGTATACCTCTAGTAAATACTGTTATTATGGCTGTGGTCTTCTGCAAGGCCGAGGTACTTCCCCAGTTGGTTCCCAAATTCGAGCAAGATGACATTTTGCTGAGCCCTACCTCTCAAATACCTATCTCAATTAACAATTCGACCACAGCTGATGCTTTTTCACATTAAAATGTCTATCCCTTATCTAGCTTTGTAGTGCGCAATAAAGAGTATATCTATCTAGCCCAAATCAAACCACTACGGGAGTTTATCCTCAATTAAGACATAATGTTTGTATAGTAGTGTTACCCCTTGCCTTAAGAAATAAATAATACATATCACAAATGCTATTGATTAATTCGCCCACTTTAAAAACATATGAAAACGGCAAGTCTTTATTACAATGGAATATGAACTTTTGACCTCTTTCATATACCAAGCTACTTTTCAATTTTTTAATCAAAGTGAAAATTGAAAAATTCAACACCACAGGTGGGATTTCAACCCACGACCTCTGGATTGAGATTTTCGCTAAGGCGATATATCGATTGAAAGAGACACCCTTTATTTTTCGCTCACGACAAAACGGGATGCAACCCTCTCCAAGAATGGCTTTTTAGACAAATCTCGTTAAATATATCTGACTGTGTGCAGGGTTTATTAAATTTCCTCTTGTCAGTACCTAGACGAGGTAAAATACCATCACATTAACTTAATTGTGTCTTTTAATAATGCGTTGTTTTAGTAGGCAGAGGAAAAAAAGGAAAATATAGACTCTACTTTGGACTTATTTTCTTTCGAGAAAATTTTAAGCAATCATGTTTCGCTATTGTCAGTACCATAATCATATAGTCAAGAATCATATATCTGAAAATCAGCCCCTATACTGTTTGCTAGTCTGGGCAGGAGAGCGTTTCAAAGTCTCCAAATTTCTCAGTGTAGCGCCTTAATCCATTTCTGATATTAGCATCAAAATTTTTTTTTTGCAACTCGAAAAGAGTTACTATATTTTACCGTGAGAGGGCAGTGATGAGGCATTTTGTTATTCATTCATACTTAGATACATTAAACTTGCGATGCAATACAATACAAAGTATAGTCTTTATTGCAACTTCAATTAAAGGACACTGTACAAGTACATAACCGCAATAAGTATAGAATAGAGTTTATTTGCAAAAAGAGGCAAACAATATTCGGTCTTATCGCTAAAGACCGATCTCTTCCAGAAAATCTTAGGGGGTACGGTCAACCAATTTGATTTCTGGGCCACTTGGTCTTCGTACCTTGTCACAGTGACATTGATAATATCAATTGATATAAGATCTCTAGCGGCTTTATTGATTTTCACTGTGACAAGGTACGAAGTGGCATAGAAATCGAATTGGTTGACTGTACCTATTGAATTTAATGTTTTTTTATTCAATGTATGTGTGTAGGTTGTGTTCCTGGAGGTGAGCAAGGTTGCCAGAGCTCCCGAGGATGCACTGTGTTGAGAGCGAGGGCCCTAAATTTTTCCCTTCTGCTGTCATCCAGTGAATCTTTAAATTTTATAAAGCGTCGGCAACGCGCAAGTGACGGCTTTGGCGTTGCGGGCGTCTATAGACTGACATGTCCACTTATTCCATTCAAAATTCAAAGTACTTTTATCTCGCGAGCGTGGGTTAGCCGTGGTTGTAGTTGTGACACGTACAAACACATAGACAATGTCAACTCATAGCTCCTACGCTAACGCACACATAAAAGTGCATGTATAACTCAACGCACAACCAATGGCTCACCCGCGCACGTAAGAGTACCTACTGTACAGTCAAGGGCATAAATATTGTGTAAATTTTTGGACCTTATTTCAATGGAATAAGTTGAAAAAGTGTATACATATTGGTGCCCTTGACTGTACCATCAGGTGGACCGTACGCTTGTTTGCCACGGTCGTCGTATAAAAAAAATACAAACGACCATAAAACAGTAAAAAACCCATGGTGACTATGAAATATTAATGACAGTCAATTTCATTCATAAAATGAGCGCGCTTTGGCCTTGACCGTCGTATACGATTATCGCCAAGATAGAAACATTAATGTTTATAATATTTTAATCTGATTTAAATCCAAAAATACCGTGATATTTTATTATCGTCATAATCATCATCATCATAATTATCAGCCGAAAGACGTCCACTACTGGACATAGGCCTCCCCCAAAGAGTGCCACAATGACCGGTCTTGCGCCACCCGCATCCAGCGGACTCCCACGACCTTTACCAGGTCATCAGTCCACCTTGTGGGGGTATTTTATTATACTTACAATATTTTCGTCTAACATAAATCTATAATAATATTATAAATTGTTTATATGCTAAAGTAGGTAACTCTGTCTGTGACATATTCATCTTTACGCTTCAAAACGCTGAACGGATTTAGATGTGGTATGGATATGGTTTGCGCCCCGATGTAGGGCAGGATAGTTTTTATCCCAGAAATCATCCCCTAAGGGGTTAAATGAGGACGATAGTGATACAAACGACTTCCACACGAACGAAGTCACGGGTAAAAGCTAATTTATAATATGACACAGAAAAAATAAACTAAGGTATAGTTCGTACAAAACTGTAAGGCCAAGTGCTCTCAAATTAACGCAAGCAAAAATCTATCTTACAGTCAGAGCTCAAAGTCTAGTTTCGCTTGCGTTCGTTTGACAGAATTTAGCCTTAGAGTTGTGTCCGAACTATACGACATAAATTAAAATAAAATATTTCACAAGCTTTCACATTTTTTTTCTATAATTAGTTTTAGTATTTGTTAGTGAATAGTATAATTAAGAAACACCCCCAAAGCGGACCCTGACAAGAACCGGGATAACGCTAAGTAGAAGAGAAGAGTATAATTAAGAAACAATTAAAACTAAAAAAAATCACGAAAGAATACTTGATACATGTAAAAATTACCATATTCACCCCTTGACATCCGAATTAATTATTGCGCAACGCATTGTCCTATCTAAAGGCCGAGCGGCAGAAGGATAGTCGTTTGTGAATAAGGGCTAAAGATGTCATTGTTGCGCGCAACTAGTACATTAGTTAAACTCCGGCGCAGCGCCGCTCTTGATCATTGTTGTTGCCGATATCGCCATGGCCGCTCGCGGGAGTGTGCTTGTCACACTATCTCTTTTACTCACTTTAACACTCGCTCGCGATTGTATGGAACTCACCCTACCAGGGTTTGACGACAGTATTTTAAATAGGACGTTTTTCAATGTTAAAAAAGTGGAGAGTGTTGGGGTGCTGGAGCTGTGGGACAGGTTTCCAAGGGTCGTGGTGCCTACAAATGGGACCAGTGAGTTATGCCGCAGAGAGAGCCAATTGTACCTGGAAGGCTTGGATCGACTCGAACTTTGGGCTTTAAAAAGTACGTCTATTTTTTTTTAATTGTTAAGTTATAAATTAAACTGAAGCCAAAAATGTGCATCCACTTTTTTAGTCAAAGATGTATCAAGGTTTTATAGTCTTAAAGTGCGGTAAACAGCAGTTTATTCATTCGTTAAGCGAGATTCGCATTGTTGATATCTTCTTGCCTTTTTCGTCTTGTTGGGTAGTCTTTAATCACTGATAGTGCAGGGTTCGTTATTAATTTGACATTTGTGAGAACTACCCTACGATACGAACGTGATTACTATATTGTCTGACAAGAAATCAATAATAAAACAACGATGATGTGTCTTAGGATGCACGTGTACTTTAAATACGACTGCCCAAAAAAATAGTGCAATAACTTAGGGACTTATGTAATTCTACAATATAATGACTGCTTAGAAAATGCATTGTATGGTGTTATTGGCGCGCTAATACAATATACATAGATAAACATAGTATAGGGTACCTATGCCAAAAAATGAATGAACTTTAAGTTGAAAATACAGGGTGGGCGATATATAAAAAAACATGTTTGTTTATCTTCTTCTTTACAATTTAAAATATATTAGTTGTTCTTACTCAAGATCGTTAATATCTAACTTAACTGTGATAAATAAATTGACGACCGCTATCTTAGTTGGTAGTGACCCTGCCTACGAAGCAGGAGGTCCCGGGTTCGAATCCCGGCCGGGGCATTTATTTGTGTGATGTGCACAAATATTTGTTCTTGGGTCTTGGATGTTTTCTATGTATTTAAGTATTTATTTATCTATATAAGTATGTATATCGTCGCTTAGTACCCATAGTACAAGCTTTGCTTAGTTTGGGACTAGGTTGATTTGTGTAAGATTGTCAACAAATATTTATTTATATATTTATTAATTTTAAATTAACGATCGTAAACTGAATTCTACTGTGTGACCCACTATATATAATTACAAAAAAGTCACATAGTTTCCGACTTTTCATTCGACTATGTGGCTTTATTGTGACATCAGTAACAAACTTGCGATTCTAACAAATAAATCCGAAAATGTACAAATTATGACGAAAATAGTAAAAGGTTACAATTGAGCGCTCGTGGCCCAGCGGCGCCTGCGTACCGCTTGCGGTATCTAAGGTTAAGCAACGTGGGCAGCGGTCAGGACTTGGATGGGTGACCGCTTTGAGTGGTTATACTAACTGAGCGCTCCCGTGCTTTGGAAGGCACGTTAAGCCGTTGATCCCGGTTGCTGTCTATGGCAGCAGTCGTTAAGCCAAGTTGGAGGCCTTCGGGCGGCTTGAAAACTTCTAACAGTCAAGTGGCCACTCACTTGACAAAGCCTAATCCCAGTAAGGTCTAGTTTCCCCTCGGGGTTGGAAGGTCAGATGGCAGTCGCTTTCGTAAAACTAGTGCCTACGCCGAATCTTGGGATTAGGTAGCGGACCCCAGGCATCCTTCACGATGCAACTGTACTGGGATAACGCTAGGAGGATGATGGGATGATGACAATATAGCGTATCAAAAACCGGCCAAGTGCTAGTTGGACTCGCGCACAAAGGGTTCCGTACCATTATCTATAAAAAGGCAGAAATACATCATCTGTGAAAATTTCAACTGTCTAACTATCACAGTTTATGAGATTCAGCCTGGTGACAGACGGACGGACAGCCGGACAGGCGACAGCGGAATCTTAGTCTAAAAATCACATGCCTCAATTCACTGTTGATTTGCTGACTCGATAACATGTAAATGTATGCAATGGGTTGAATGACATTATGTTACCTAATTGCAAAATTAATGCATAAGTACGCCAATGATAGGCGTAATATACCTATATCTGATAACTATGCTATGCGTAGAATGCGTGTAGGTAATGACATTGTGTCTTCACTAACTTTGCTAAGCTAGGCATTATAGAACTCGATTCTACTGTAAGTAAGACTGTATCGGAAATATCCTCGGGTGCGATTCGATTCTTCATTAAGGAGATACATTGTAAAAGTATGAGAATTTTCATATATATTCATTCTTATTGTTTTTTGTCAGAAGTAAAACGACAGTGTCACTTTTTGGATTGTTAGCCATCAAAATATCACAATAAATTGTAAATTATAAAATTTTACCAAAATCATAAAAAGATATGAATCATCAAAAACTCAGAAAATTATGTAATTCTTTTTACCGTCCAAAATTCAAATAAAAGGTATCAATAGAATGCTTATGTAAAAATAAAAAAAAATTGTATAGCAACTATGTACCTAAACGCATTATTTTACGACTAAAACAGCAAAATACTAATTTTCCCATACAACGGTTGGTCGAATGCAGTGCAAGTGACGTCATTTGCCAGGGCCAATTTGTAGGAGCCTTTTTGAGACCTGCTAGCGTCGAGCTAGGTTTGTCCCTAATTTTAGCCCTTTATTGTGCTCTAAATGTTGTTGGTCCCATATATAGACATTTGATGGTCTCTAAAAACTGGTTCGATTGGCATTACAAAAAAAAATTAGACAAATAGCGTATTGAGTTGTTATTTTTCTTTTGAACTTGGGGCGACTAAAACATGTGCATGCATTAAAGTTAAAAGGACGCCTATTAAGCCTAGTTGGAAGTGATCCATTTTGCGAATATACATAGGTAGTATTAATATGAATTAATGTAGAATATTTAGGTATTAACATATTTTTGATTTTACAGGAACATTTGTGTAAAAAATATCCCAAAAATATTTACGATTTTCTTCACTATAGAAAGTCTTTATACGAGTACGACACAATCACACAACCCGAAATAAAAAATCTTATAAAATTGCATTTTTGCAATGTGAGTATTACTGAGGATTAATCATAATTGTCTTGTAACGATTTGCATTAGTAAACTAGTTTGTGTTATGACTTTCTCCTACAAAAATCCCGTTCTTTTTAAATTAAATTAACCCGGTGGACAGATGTCCCTCCTAAAAAAACCTGTATAAAAATCTAGATCATAATAAATATGAAACCTGGATCATGATGAATATATCTTCTCCATTCCGTCGTAAGTATTTTTTAAGGTTCCAACCCGCTCTGGGCCAGCGTGGGGACTACTGCCCAATCCCTCTCATCTATGATAGGAGGCCTGTGCCCAGGGACGTATATAGGCTGATGATGATGATGATGATGATGATGACTAATTTAATTTTTATGGCTAAAGATGTCTCAAAAATCTTCATTAAATCACAGAACAAGTAATCTACGCAATAAAGCTCGTAAACCAGACATGAGATGAGACACGTTAGACGATACGGCGCCAAAGTACTTATTCAAAACGACAATTCGCTTTCTAAACAACCAGTAAGCAGAATTCTAATTACTTATTTTTTACGAATCGGTAGATAGTTATTAAAAACGGGTAATTATACCTAATTTATTAAATTCGTTGATAGTTCAGAAAACAAAAAATAAATAAATGAGAGCTATAATAACATTATTTACTATGGTAGTATGTAGTGGCTGGTGTACGGCTGCCAGTGCTCCCGAGGGTGCACTGTGTTGAGAGCGAGCAACCTAAATTTGTCGCTTCTACTGTCAACACAGTCAATCCTCAAATTTTATAAAGGGTCGGCAACGCGCACGTGACTGCTTTGGAGTTATAGGCTGCGTTTTTCAATTACCACCAGGTGAACCTTACGCTTGTTTGCAACCGTCGTGTCGTTCTGTAAAAAAATAGATTAAAGTCGCTGGTTTGTTTTCTAGGTACATACCAATAGATACTTACTAACCCCCTTATTCATAAACGTGGATCAAACCTACTTTAGTTAATTAACCGCTAAAATTCTTGTCTTTATCTGTCACTTTGACACATCTGCTTGTGAGAAAGTGACAAAAGACATTTTAGTAAGCAGTGGCTTATTAAGTTTTATGAATAAAGGGATCAATTTTTAAACGATGGTTATACATTTATCTACCGTAAATGGAGATATTAGGTATATGTGAGACATATTTTTGTTTATGTAAAATTTAATCAAACATTGCAAGCACGTAATACGAAAACGTAAATACGTCTGGATGACAATCCAAGGTTGCTGCATGATATAACTTTTATAGTATTTTATAGAAGTTATATTTTTAAGTCGTAGCAATTCGAGAACATCCATAAAACATGTACACGAACTGCGTGCTTCCCTCTATACAAATCGGTTCAAAATAACTGCCTTAAAGTTCTTAAAACATCGATCGCGCCGGCGGCTTCGCCCGCGATTTACAAAGATAGGATATAATTAGCTTATGCCAATCTGAAAGATCTATACTGATGAGCAAAAATAACAGGTACACTTTCTATGGAACTTCCATACAAAGTACACCCGTTATTTTTGCTGTTACCGGCATGCGAGCTTTAATTTAAACTGGGTATTTAAACGTAGTAACTTAACTTAACCATGCGCTTATTTTTATTATTAAACCAAAATTTCGACTCAACTTATTTTCTAACAAAATTGTAATTGCCAGCAATGTACTGCAAAGTAAATTGACAACTCAGTACAAATGACAGCCCTTAGTGTTTTGTTTACTATGAAGTTATCTTGGCAGTGCACGTAGTATCGTACATTGCCGGTGCGGAATTAGGTCACTCAATTTTGCAGTTAATTCACATAATTATGATTTGCTAATACTTGGAAATAATTTCTAATGGAACATATTAATAGCAGTTTCAATAAATGCCCGCTTGCCGGTAACGCACTGATATGTCTACCAAGTCTAAGTGTAACATACGTTATAATACAAAAAAACCGGTCAAGTGCGTGTCGGGCCACGCGCAAGGTAGGGTTCCGTAGTCGTCCACCCGTTACATTATGTGGACTAAAAAGTTCGTAAACTTATATTTACTATGTTTTTGACAGAATTAACAACATTACCTAAGGTATCAATGGAAATTGTACGAAAGTACATTTCTGAAGTTCGACTATTACTCGTTAACTAGTGATGACTACTTAGCTGTGGTAGTTTTCCTTTTAAATTCATCGTATATACTATTACCATTATTTTTTTCGCACGCCTAGTAGTCACCGTTTAGCTGGCAGGGTGGGGGGGGGGGGGGGCACTTGACCATAACAAAAATTATCACTTCAAAGCTTAATATCACGCCAACCAATTCTTTAATCAAAAAATGCTTTTAGAAGCCTTATAATATTTTTGAAAGAGCTATCCAACGATACACCAACACCACACGATGGGGTTTGGAAGAAAAAAAAATTGCACGAGCACTTTACATGTAGGGGAAATTTTTTTAAAGATTTTATTCTACCGTTTTGTCGGCGTCATAGATATGTATACTCATGCCAAATTACAGCTTTCTAGTACTAACGGAGTAACGGTTAATGAGAAAAACGGGGAACAGACGGACGGACGGACGGACGGACATGGCGAAACTATAAGGGTTCCTTGTTTACTACGGAACCCTAAAAAATTGTGATTTACATGTTCATCCACTTTCATATGACCAACCCTTGCTGGTCTGTACAAAAAAAAACTGCTGTTTCATAGAAATCATCTCACCAAAATGTATTAAGTAAAAAATCAAATTATTTTTTTTGGCCATTTTTAGGGCAATGGGTCGTAATCAAATTAGTTAGGTATTTAATAATCGTCCTGCAAATGGCTTGCAGACCTGCGCGATCTCCAAATCGTGAACTCAAGGGAGGTGACTCAAACTCGGGCTAAATTTGACAAATTGTGTCGGATTCAGAGGACAAAACTCACTTTGGGTCAGTGAGCTATTGTAGTTACATATAGTTACGAGGCTCATACAATTATATATACTGCGCCAGGTATGGCATTCCGGTACATATCGGTTAGCAGTGTGGGTGACACTGACACAAGCTAATACAGCATCATCCTATCGATGGTATATGCGGTCCTAAGTGAGAGTGTATCGTCGACAGTGGAGTCACGTGTTACGATCTGCCAGGCTAGCACAACTGCCACTGCGACGCGACGCGAGTAGAGAAAAATGTACCCTACTATTTCTAATTCGTACAGTTTGAGCGTGACGGGAATAGCTGAGTCGCGCGAGATACGACTTGGCAGCAAGTTGTGCTAGTCCACCTGGAGTGGCAGACCTTGTTTTCTTAGACCATGGTTACGAGGTTGATAACATGCTTTTCCCGCTTTGTAGCGAAAATTGTCTTACAAATTTATTCGGAAAAGTTTTCCTCGATTTGTGGCTTATAGCCTAGCCAAACATTTTTTTGGTCCCGTACAAACTTTTACTCCTAGATAGGAATGGGATCGATTGGCATCAAAAAAGACCCCTTTCTCGCACCCTGTATGTTTTTTTCCAAAATCTGTAAAAGACGAAACGTCTTCATTAATTAAAAATCGGGGGATAGGTTTCTAAGACCATTTTCGCTTAGCAGCACGTGCTCTGGTAGCTGCCCTCACTGACCCAAAAAGAAAATCCATCCTGTAAAGTCATGTACTATCGAACCAACTGAATCGTGACCCACCGTGGAACTTTGTCACAGAAAGTTTCATAATGATTTTCCTTGGCAGGCAGTACGATGTCACTATGACATTTTCTGTGACAAGGTTCCACGGTGGGTTACGATTCAGTTGGTTCGATAGTATGTATCGCCAAATCAGGGCTGTTATTCATAATACTTTACATAATCTCAATGAAACCTGTGTAAGTTAGACTGCTGCCTACGCAACTTTAGTACGAATCCCGACCTCAAGGAATATTACATCACCTCATCTGAGACATCCGAAACTGTGTTTTCATACATTTGACACGTCGCTAGGAGGATGATGATTTTAACAAATAACTATTGACAAATGTAACTACATAAACAATATTTCATATTACAAAAAATAATCGGCTTGACAAACTACTAATTTGCTAATTACAGTACGCTCATCACGTTAATAGACAAAACAATGTACGGGAAACCAATAGGGATGACGACACTATAAAAGAAAATCAATAAATCCAAATTTTCTACATTTAAAGGACCAAATTCTCAATCAAATGGCGAAAAAAGTAATTCAAAAAAATAAATAATTACGTAATTATAATACTTCAAAGTTTTAAGAGTGGGTATGTTCTGTCCCTTTTCCGCAAAACGCACCTTTGTATTGAACGATCGTCCTTTACTATGGCGCTACTTAACAGTGACGTCACGGTTACGTAGCACTTTCTCTCTCTAACTACGAACATTCTAACCGTTGTAGCTTCGTTATTTTTTGAGATATTTGAATAGGATTTTCACTATTTGGCATAGTTTTATGTCTCCTTTCTATTGAAGTAATATAAATTTTTGAGTCGACATCCCTATTGTATTATAAAATGAATACTTTATTTACATGGAAAACCAAAGCACATAACCACATGAGTACTAACTGTTGATTCTTTAAATAGTTTAAAACACGTAAACATGCATATTTATCTACAATCATATAGTAAATCCTCTTTATTGTGCTCAAAAAGTGTAGGTAAAGGACCAGCTTTACAATATACCGTTGTTTTTATAGTCGCCTTCGCTTCGTTTCATAAAACCACACTCGTATTTTAATGCATCCCATTATGTAGCAGTTGCATAAACTAGAATTACAGCTCTCAGCTAGCCGGATTATACAGTAAACTCGGAGATCTTCGCTCGCTTATTCAATTTAAAGTGACAAGGTACATCGCATCCTTACGTTTGAACATGCGACCCTTTCAGTTTATTATTCAAAGAACATAAGTCCAGAGGTCATCTTGTACCAAGACGTTTCCAAAAGGACGGATCGACCACAATGATAACAAGGGATTTTAACATTTTGAAAGCGGGGCAGTGTTATTATGCAGAACAGATGGTGAGTACGCGTTACGCGCCATGCATTCTACTTATCACTTTCTGAGTGACATTTGACATAGGTGATTCAAAAATAATTGACGGCTTGTGAAAAATAAACCTTCGCGGCTGTTCAAGATTGTTTATGTCCTAGAGGGCTTTTGTACAACAATATTTGTGACTTCTCAATACCTTTTCGCGCCATTTCCATACCTAAATATGTATAATTACAAGAAATTGACATAGTCAAGGTCAAATAGGGCAAGCATTTTTTTTAAATAGTGACTTGAGATAATTTATTATTAATGTGTTCTGCGTGCACACTTGTTCGCGTGCTGATTAAATATGTTAGAACGCACGAAACAAAACATCAAATTGGTATAATTTGAATTCTAATAAAATGTTTTGTACAATTAAAGAATAAATAAATGCTAAAATTACAATTGGTATGCGAAAAACTGTGAATTTTTCGACTACAACATGTACTACTAAATACAAAATAAAAAAATAATAAAAAAATCACCACTCAAAAGCTGCCAGTCACACGGATCAATTAATAATAATAGTATGGCACACTAACTAGACGGATTTCGTGTCTCCATAAACAACAAAGGGTTAGCCGTAGCCCGCTCTCAGACAAACACATTTGCATTTTTCAACCGAAAATCGCGAAACTTTCTGATCAGGTTCGATAATTAAATTATGTATGTGTTTTTTTTGCTAGGTACTTTGTTTTTTTTTTTCTTTTTAAGGGTTAGCCTTGGGGGTTGCAAACATAACATCTTGCGAGGTCTATAGCTCACAGAGCCACTAGTGGTAGATATAATGTTACTATTTTCGTCTTAATTGAATTAATTATAATAATAATAATAATATTGTAATAATAGGCGTAGGGATGTGACGACCCCATCGCCCACTGGTTCTCCAGTGCAATCAGTCAACGTAAGGCAGCTTGTGGCGGGCTGTTAGGGAGTAGCGACCCTACGTACCTGAGTGCTCCTGGGGGTGAGCCTGGGGTCAGGATGTACTGATCGGTTGGATGGTTGGACGGGCCCCCCCACCTCTGGCTTGCCTTAAGCGGCCGTCCAGAGTGGAGTCGTAAGAGCTGTTGCTCGAGGGTAGATGTGGTTACATAAGATTGGCGAGTTGGCTATATGTTGAAAGTCCAGTGCCACCTCTCTACCCCCCAGCTCTCTGACAGGTGTTGCCCCTAGGCCATTTTTAATGTCGCTGGCTAATAGGGGCCCATCGAGCAGGGAGCAAGTCACCGTCTGCCGGAATTAAAATGCGAGACTGTTTTATTAGGCAGGCGTCCGATGTCTCACCCAATAGCCCGGCCATTAGTCCGTCATCTTCACCTAATAACACGGTTCATTTAGATTCCATCCACCAACAATAGTCCCTATACACCCTGGCGGGTGCTGTCTTTGTGTGCGTACCATGACACGGGCAGGGACAGCATCCGCTCGGTGTATCCCTTGCATTTCATTAAATTGTCAAAAGGGCCTCTACGTGTTTCCTATGTGGTACTCGATGGTACTTCGGCTCCGCGCACGCCTCCCAAAGCCAAAGGTCCGGGACACCATTGTCCCGTGAATGGGAAAGATGTATAACGACATGTAATATAATATTATTAACAAATGATTATTATGATGATTATTATGATTACTCGTATGAATTTCAAGGAATGTGAATTGATGCGACCACAAAATTGAATGGCTGTGTAATGAAATTTATTATCAAGTCAAGTAATTCGATCTGAATGAAACAATGACAATAAATATTTGCACGGTCAATGTGCACGTGTATAACTTGCACAATGTACAGTCAAGGGCACCAATACGTATTTTTATTATTTATCATAATTATGGCAATTATATCGAACCGTGAAATCTTTGAGAAGAGAAGAGAAGAAGAAAAAAAGTCGCATGCATTGCTGCTTTAATGAGATTAACAATTTAAGACATACTGAAAATGCGAAGCGTCTGGTGGAGGTAACTGGTGACCGAAGAGATGGAGATTTCCTCGCACAACGTATTCAGTATTTCGATACAGCGATAAAATGCCGCCAGCATCCTCGGTACAATGCCTCCAGGCCTGTTTTAGATTTAAGTTAGCTTCAATATTACAATTGTAGACATACTTTTTTTATTGTTGAGCTTTTAAAGAAGTAATAGATGACGAAATAAAATTTGCACAGATTCCTCGAACTCGTATGGCGATTCGGTGTAATGTGACTTATATTTTGTCATAATCGACGTATATGAGACGATACAAATAAAAGTAGCAAATAAATCCCTAACAACACTAATTTGCGGGACAATTTGCGGTCGCACTCTGAAAGTGTTTGCAAATAAATGAATTAAACTGTTTAAGTGTTAATTAATGTAATTAATGTCATTACTATAATTACCGTGCTCGTGCGACGTGCGTTGTTCATGTTCGATTACGTAGGGAAACAATAAGAATTATTTGGCAATTTTTAAATACGTAAATAAAAAAGAGTTATTAGCTTAAAATTTGTTCATTTAGCGTGATGTTATATTTTAATGAAAATTCCAAAACATACGAGTATAATCCTACTAATCCTACTAATATTATAAATGCGAAAGTTAGTGTGTTTGGATGTTTGTGACTCAATCACGGAAAAACGGCTGAACGGATTATGATGAAACTTGGTATACAACGAGATTATACCCTGGATTAACATATAGGATACATTTTATCCCGAAAATCATCCCTTTTACGCGGACGAAGTCGCTGGCAAAAGCTAGTCTATGATAAAGCCGCAATAGATCTGTACTAAATTGTAAATAAGAGGAAATGTCTAGATACGTGTCAATTTACACAGAAAATAGTCTACATAGATATGCGTTTTTTATTGATAAGCATAAGCACCCAATCATTTTGATAAAATTTAGATAAAAACGTTGCTTTTTTAGACTATTCATTGTGTAAATTAACAAGTATCTTGACATTTTCACTTGACAATTCATAGTTTCCCGTCTGCCTAAAATACCTACTCTGTATTTTTTTTATATACTTAAAAAGCTTTTATAAAGCAATATTATTAAGCATTTTCTATGTTTTGTTGCTTTTCCATGTGCGTTACTTTTCCATGTTGGTTACTTGAGCATGTGTGACTTATTCCTCTCTGGTCTGTGACGTAGCTCACAGCTGGTCATTCTGACAACGACATTCTTCTTCGTCGATACAATAAACTTATCGATTTGAAATTTTAAGGCAGCCATAAACTCTTACAAAATCTTAACACAGCTTCGTCCTGGGCGTTTTACTTACTTATAGGTAGTTACTTATACTTAAACCTAAAAAATACTGTCAATTATGAATAACAAAGAGTATAATACGGTTATATAGGTCAAAGCTTTATCCTGGCGAAGGGCTGTGTTTGCCTACTTTAATAAGATATATTGCTCGGCATCCGACGTGGAAGCAAATGTTTAATCAAATAAGGTCGGAGGCTTTTCGCAAATTATGCGGCTTTTCGGATAAAACTTTCTGCCTTAATGATAACAGGGGCTGGCGGCTTTTAACAGTAAGAAACATACGTAAGAACTTAAGATAAACGAACCAATGTTTACACTTGTATTACCCAGTAGTTGACGCCTTTTCGCCCCTTTAAGTCGCCATCTAGGTACCGAAGATCCCATATCCCGGAGATCCCCGTCCACATAACAGTTTTGTTCTTTTTTTGCCCGTGTCAAAGTTAGCGCTACTGAGGGGCCTATAAATCCGACAGATTTTATTTATAAGATGGGATGTTACGTGTACATTTCATTGAACATTTTACTTCATAAAAAAATAATGTTACATCAACCTACTTAGATCAAATGAAGCATTCCTTAAGTTAGTAGCATTTCTTAGGTTAGACGTACAAAATATTGTACACATAAAAAATTAAAAAAAAGTGAATGGTTGCTATTCGACTTTTTCGACACCCGACGGCAAAAAAGGTGATAATTATTCTAAACTGCACTGTGAACGTGTGTATGTGTAACGTGCAAGAATCTCAACTGATTTGACAGATCGATTGAACTCATTAATTATACATCGGTAGCCCGCAATATAGTTAAACATGCATGCGATTCTCGCATATTGTTAATGGAGCTTAACCTCATACCATATGTGTCTCTCACACAATAATTAAATTTAATTTGTTTAAGTACCTATTTTATTTGTCATATGGCAATATTTCGAGAAGACAGTACGGTTGCCAGTTTTGTTGCACTTTTAGCACCACCCAGGGGTCACGTGTAGGGTAGCGGTGGGTACTCCCTACGGACGTGGTGGACCCCCAAACAAAATTGAACAAATAATGGTGACATGTGTAGAATTTTCTTAATTACGATTCTATCAATAAATGTATTATTTCACAATACCAATGATTTGTCACTCCATCGATTATGAATCATAAATGACATAAACAATCTTCGTTATTCTAACATCGATAAAGTTTATGCATGAGGGATTTTCGTCTAACTGCGTCTAAGGCTGGGTTGCACCAAACTGTCTGTAATCGTAAGCGGTGTTCGTCAAATTTTCTATGGGATGACAGCTGCCGGAACCATATTTGACGATGACCGGTCTGTGTTCGTACGTTGGTGCAACTGGCACTCCACCCGTTACATTATGTGGACTAAAAAGTTCACAAACTTATATTTACTATGTTTTTGACAGAATTAAAAACATTATCTAAGGTATCAAAGTACATTTCTGAAGTTCGACTATTACTTAAGTAGTAATATCTACTTAGCTGTGATAGTTTTACTACCATGATTTTTTTCACATGCCTAGGCAACCGTTTAGCTGGCGGGGGGGGGGCACTTGACCATAACAACAATGATCACTTCAAAGCTTAATATCACGTCAACCAATTGTTTAATCAAAAAATGCTTTTAGAAACCTTATAATATTTTTGAAAGAGCTATACAACGACACCCCACACGATGGGGTTTGGAAGAAAAAAAAAAGCACCACCACTTTACATGTAGGGGAGGTACCGTAAAAAAATTTTTTTTAATCTACCGGTTACTGAGATAAACCGGGGTCGGACGGACGGACGGACGGACATGGCGAAACTATAAGGGTTCCTTGTTTACTACGGAACCCTAAAAAGAAGCCAAATGCTGTTCCCTTCCCTCACATAAAACAGCACTTCATCGGGAACTCTAACGTAAGGTCCTTTTCGTTCACCACCACGAACACAACACCACCTACAAAGCAAGTAATGGTGTTATTAATTATTATGACTTAGGGATCGTCCTAATACTACGCGATTACGCGATGATCGCGTAGTCGCATTGTATTAGGAAGATCCCTAAGGATATCAGTAAGAAGGGTTAAATTTGAACGAGATGGAAATTGAAGAGACATCCCGCTGTGCCGTAAAAATGCCTCTTTAAAACTTCGCTTGCCATTAAATAGGTATGTTTTTGTTCCAGTGTTCGACGCCACCGCCAAGCCTCCATCTGGCATATTGAGCGGCAACGGGAACCAATACGGTGACTTCGATGAATGTCTGGCCATTGACGGGGCAGTGCGGGGCAAGTACTGCCTCGCGTCGCTGGAAGTCAGCCTGGCGGGCCCCGGTTACACGCATCTGGACCATATGATTCACAGTGGGCATTATCTTAGGAGCAACGTTTCTGATGTGAGTACCTAAAGTAAGGATTGGGTCATTTCAGGGTTCCGTTTGGACCCTAAGGGTACGGAACCCTAAAAATAAACCGCTCGCGAACAACTTGGACACGCTGGGTTTCGTCCAATCGTACAAAGTACAAGCAGAATATTCAACTGTCTACCTACTGATTACGGTCCATGAGACACAGCCCGCTGACAGACGGGCGGACAGATGGATAGGAACGCTGTAATGATGGATAACAAGTAAAATTATATTGATTAATGGAATAAAAATAACGAGAACGCCACATCTGAGCATAATGCTCATTAAATCTAAACAATAATTAACAATGACACAATATTTACATCACAATAATGTAGCAATAATATGTTTTATAATTAAAAATACGTTATGTTCTGTGCAACCAGGAAACCCCGGTTAGTATACTTAAAATCATTTCAGATGAACGAATTACTCCAAAGCAATTCCTTCAAAAAGCTACTTTACCGTTCAAACAATAAGGTTCAAAATCCAAACACATTTTAATACAAATACGTTCAACAAAAAGAATTTCAACCATACGAGTTCACAATACTAAATTGCTCATTATGCCGTTAAACAATTTGGGATCTGAATACACTCATTCAGAATTATAATCGATTTTTCAAGGATGTTGCTTTAAGACAGCTTCTAGAATACACTGTAAATCACGAAATATGTTTTTCAATTTAATCAAATCACGCTTTAAAGATGTAACCCAGTTAATTATATGTAGACAGAATGGTAAATGTTTCCAACAATCTACCTAAACATAACAACAATATATACACATAGGTATCCCTTGTACACACGTGCAAGACCCGCATGCAGCAAGTTTTTAACTACATTACGGGGTTTGATAGGTCGATTAAACTCATTATTTGATAACTCTCAATGTAAAGTTAAACTTGCATGCGATTCTTGCACGTGTGTTAACGGCGCTTTAAGGCCCATTTACACGGTACAAGAACTTGCATGCGATTTTCAATACATCGCGGGGTTTAGTTGTCCTCGCCTTACCTCGGTAGCCCGCAGCCCGCAATGTAATCAAAATTGCATGCAAGTTCTAGCGCCATGTAAGGCGACTTCCTGACTTGGCGGGGCGGGATCGATATGTGACATTTTCTTCTTTGACGTAAACATACTGACGTCGCAAAGATTCCCACTTGACAAAATACTGTCAGTATTAGGTACATTTGCGCAGTAGTAGTAATATTTACTGTGGAAAACGAAGACCGACCTGAAAAATACGCAGCTGTGCAAGTTTGTATGGTACAAAAATGGCAATATAATGGTACGTAGAGCTGAAGGTGACAAATTATACATAGTCAGGTCAACAAAGGACGTGGAAAGGCTGACTGCAACGCTCAGTAAGTGAATAATAATACCTATATAACGACACTGTCATACTAATGTTTACGACCCGGATAGGGTCTCTGCATTTGTAGGTATTTCAAGTATCTTATTTCCGAATTAATATACCTACGAAGACATCCCACCGTAAAAAACTACTTACCTCAATAAATGAATAATATAAAGGGAACAAATAAAATGATCACCTAAATAACTTTTGATATCATCAAATTTTCGAACCCTAAAATAAGGTTGAACACTCAAAAAAATTTATCGATCAGCAATTCAGAGTCACCAAAAAAATTCTACCTATTTTTGCAGCACTTGCACCTATTTTACTTATTGCGTTCCTATAAATTTATAATCGCATCAAAAAAATTGTCAAGTACCACCAAAAACACTAAACTACCACCTAATCTCATGCACTTTTTTTCATTAGAATAACATCCAAATATTATACACATCGCATGCTACATTTTAGTAAACAGTTACAAATTAATTGTTTTTAGTACTATAAATATTTTAGTCATTTCCAAAATGTTATAAATTAGAAAGTAAAATTCTAAATTAATTTAAAAAACAATGCGCAATGTGGCTGTGTGAAATAATAACACGTATACTACTATTTCACTCAATCAAATACAAAGAATTGTCTGAAGCATAAAACCTATTGATATGTCGTTAGAGTGAAAGGTACCTATTGCTGTTTCATTCTAACTACCTATTGCTGATGGTTTACAAACTACAAAAAGTTTTATTATTTTAATTTTTTAATGCGTTGACGTGAGCGCGTTTGATTGAAAACTTTTATTTGAAAATGAGTTTTGTTGATTGATTAAATTGTTTGTTTGTTATGAAAATGGATAAAGGTCCTCAAATGAGTTTACTTTATTAATTTAGATAGACTTTCATGGAAAAATTAAAGGTAGTTAATAGGTAGAAATAGGTATAGGTAGGTTTAGGTTATGTTAGTTTTGCATCGGCCCGAAGGGCCAAAACAACTCAAAATAGGAGCTCCGCGCCAGCGGAGATCCGTCAATACTGTTCCAATGTCCACTAGTTTGAAATAAAAATACATGTCATAGAAAAATACTACTACCTAGGCAAATTGACGATTATCAGCGAATAGAGTAGAGGCAAAAACATCTGAGAACAAATAGCTGTATGCGACCAGTACGGAAAGCACTGTTGAAAATATATTAAATTAAATTATGTTATGTACGTGTCTCATTAAAATTACAGAAATTTCGAAGCTTCTATAAAATAAAATCATTTAGCGCTGTCTTGCTCGCACGCGGTGCGACGTGCGAGCGAGACGGACCGTATGGAAAACCGCATCAGTGTGCTAGCAATGAGGTTAGACTAGATTGGAACTGCTTTGCGCGTGGGGCGTTAAAAAACAATTGCCGCGTGAAATTTGGTGATCATGTAGTATTTCTGGGTATCGAAGGAATTATTTGGGTGTAAATAATTTTAATAGGATTACGAGCCCTGTAATATTTGGATGTAAATTATATGAAATTTGGTGTTTGAAATTAGGTGATCATTAAGTATTTTTGGGTAGTGACTAATTTATTTGGTAACAATTTAATTTAATAGGTTATCGACATGTAACTTCTTTGAGTTGCACTTTATATTTAAAAGGAGTTGAAAATTTGGTGCGAATCTAGTATTTTTGGTAATCAATGTAATTTTTTAGAGCATCATTCGGCAACTAATTTGGTGGTTCGTTAAATGCTACCCTAATATAAACCCACTCGTATACGAAACCCAAGAAAAAAGCTGGAACGACTTTGCTAGTCAAATACCTAAACAGTTCAACGAACTGCTTATCTTACACGTAAACCTGAGATCTATGATAAAAAATCACACTGAACTTGAATACTTAATATCGGGCAGTCCGGCCCTTATACATGTAATAATCGTATCTGAAGCGAATATTAGTGATAACTTAATGCCGTTATTTGAGATTAAAGACTACAATATGAACAGTGAACTAAGAAAAAGCCGCAGAGGGGGTGGCATAGTAATATACACACATAAGACCATTGCGTTTGAGAGAATACCCGCTTCTACAATCAACTTCGAGTGCCTAATGTGTGAAATTACATCGTGCAATTATAAATCAGTATTATGTGCAGTGTATCGACCTCCTAACCTAAACAAAAACCAGTTTATAAGTGAACTAAAGTGTATTCTTTCTACAATCTCGTTAAAGAAAAACTGTATACTCATTGGGGACATTAATCTAGATATATCTTGTAATAATAATATTGTAAATACCTACCTAAATGACCTGTGCGAACTGGGCCTTGAGTGTTGCATTAGAAATCATACCAGAATATGTAAAACCACCGTAGGAATCTCTAAATCATGTATAGATCATATTTTCGTTCGTGATTCTAATTTACAGTGTTATAATAACAGTAACCATAACTCATACTCGATTAAATCAGCTGTAATTCATTATGAGCTGGCTGACCATTTTATAACTGGACTAGCAGTGTACAGCAATCATGTGCTGGAAAAAAAGTACCAAATTATAACAAGAATGGATAATGACAAATTAAAACAGGAACTTTGTAAAATTGATTGGTCACCTACCTACTTAATGTCTAACCCAAACGATATAATGTCGTACATTCACAATAAATTTGAAGATACATATAATAATTGTAAGATTAAATGTAAAATAGGTCTAAGTAAAAGGCACCAATGTAAGTGGATCACGAACAAACTGAACTACATGTCAAATAAAAAAAAAGAATTATTTGAAATTTGGAAAAGTGATATGAGTAACAGTAGAAATAGATTAATTTATAACAAGTATAGAAACAAAACTAATAGGCTTATGATTAAAGCAAAAAACAGATCAATTAAATCAGAAATTTGTAATAACTTCAAAAACCCAAAAAAGATGTGGGAAATTATTAACAGGTTAACCGGTAGGATTGTAAGGTCAGTAGATGAAGTAATCACCAAAGCATTTAAACTCAGCCCGAAAATATTATGTAACAAATTCGCTAGTGACTTTGACTCTAATGTTAAGAAAGTACTAAGTAGCTGTAACAACAAACTGCTTGATGAGAAGTCATACATCAATACACCCTCTTTATCGATTAATTTTAAATACATAAGTGAAGATGAAATGTATAAAATCATCATGAGTCTAGACGACAAAAAAAGTCCTGGCCATGACCAAATAAGAGCAAGAGACATAAAACTTATAGCAAAAAATATCACTCCTGTACTAACTCACCTATTAAATTCATGCATATCTAACTCAACATATCCAGATTTATTAAAAATAGGCATTGTACGCCCCATACATAAAAAAGGTAGTTATAGCGATACTAATAATTATAGACCAATTACCATACTTTCATGCATTGATAAAATAATAGAAAAATATTATGGGACATTGATGAATGACTTCCTATCTAGCAATAGTATAATTCATGAAAGGCAATATGGCTTTCAGCGAAAGAAAAGCACTACACAACTGTTATCAACTTTTAGTGATGAAGTAAACCATCACCTTAACGAGAAAAAGCACATTCTAAACATTATGATCGATTTTAGCAAAGCTTTCGATACCCTAGATTATAAAATATTATACAGAAAACTTGAGCAGAATGGTATACAGGGACCATTACTGAAATGGTTTAGAAACTATCATGAAAACAGATATAATACTGTTAGCATAAACGGAGAGAAAAGCAAGCTAGTGCCAACCCTATGTGGTACAGCACAGGGCTCAATAATCGGCCCGACCGAATATCTTTTATATGTTAATGATATGTGTAATATATTTCAGTATGGCTCGGTGTACCAGTTTGCTGACGATACATGTATACTGGTAGCGCATAAAGACCTAAGCATAGCAGAAATTAATATACAAAATGAATTCAATACACTGTGTAAATGGGCACACGATGCTGGCTTGTCAATTAACTATAAGAAAACTAAAATAATGCATATTCACTCACCATACATGAGAACCAAGTACAAGCCAAGAGTTGTGGCCCATAACCACCAATGTATGCACAATAACTATGTAAACTGTGCCTGCCAACTACTCGAGGTTGTCACTGAATATACATACCTGGGTCTAACGGTAGACCATAAATTCAATTGGGGTCCACATGTAGACAATGTATGCAACAAACTGAGATTAACACTAGCAAAACTAAGTATTTTAAAACACAAGTTACCTTACAAAACTACTAGATTAATGTATCTGGCATTGGCAGACTCTATAGTTAACTATGGCTTATCAAGTTATGGTAGAACATATAAAACTTATTTACAAAAAATATATGATATCCAATTAAGACTACTCAAAGCCATAGTTCCGTACAAGGTTAAATGTAAATTTAAAGGCAATTATGACCGACTCTTTGAGTACTGCAAAGTTATGAACATATTTGATAAAATTAGTGCAATTATCATAAAAGAGCAATTTGATAAAATACCCCTCCTACAGAAAACAGAGAGACCGAATAAGCTGCGCCAACTTAATTACTTACCATTGTACTTAACACCTAAGACGAATAATGTATACGGCAAAAGAACTTGTAGGTATATTCTTCCAGACATATTGAACAACCTACCAAAGAATCTTATAACAAAATTAGAAACTAAAAAACCCTTTCAGGCTACTAAAATACTAAAAGAATATTTCACAAAGGGTAAATATGCTGGAGAATATACTTGCAAACTAGCAAAGTAAACAAAAAACATTTAAAAACTATTAATTATATAAATTGTTCAAAACAAAGGTAAAAATAATAATTTAGTGTCTAGTTTTAAGTGAGAGCGGAGTGACCGCGCACATAATCTCAACCATAGAGATTTTGCAACCTAAATATATTAGTTTATGTAAATTTATTTTTATGAAATAAACAGATTTAAATTTTTAAATTTTTTTTTTTATTATGCGCAGAAACGGACCAGGGGCCCGATTTTTGAGTGTCGAACGCTCGAATTCTCACTCGACATCTGTCAAAACATCATTGTATTTTGACAGATCTCGAGTGAAAATTCGAGCGTTCGACACTCAAAAATCGGCCCGCAGTACTGCCTTCACATCGTCCCGCTTCCGCGCATCCCGCGCCAGTCAGAAAGCACTCATTTAAATGTAGGGGCGCAGTAAAAAGTAGCACTGAGTTGACTGACAGTTGACACTAACATTTGACAGTTTTCTCATATCGTACAGCCTCCGCACCGACAAATCAGGAAGTCGCCTTAATCAGCCTATGTGGTAAATTTAGCAATATCAAAATATTCATATTTTATATGTACATTTTCTTTACGTTTTTCACTAATTGATGACTCGTTCACTTATATGGCGTAACCACTATAATGAACTCTATTGTTATCTAGTGGATTTTGTCGTCGACCTATAGATATTTCGAGTGCTCGCTTAATTTTTTTCGGTGTTGTAATAGTCAAGGACCAAGGTATCTCGTGCAAAGGATATCTCGTCTCATACGTCAGCTCGCCACGCGTGAATAAAACGTGCAGAGGACATTGCTACAAACTTACAATGCAAAACGAACGTGGCAGATAACTCCCTGGCCCTGGTCTACCTATGTTTACTGAATGTAATCACTATTTCATTACAAAGTAAACTAATTTATATTCGAACAGCATCTTTTGTGAACTTATTTGTCTGATCAGAGTTTTGCGCAAGAGTGGCCCTTGACCCCATGCTAGATGCAAGCACAATACGAATCGGTGCACGAATTATGCATGCTGTTTACCTGGCTAGAATTTTGAAGAGACCGTGGTTTACGGGTGAATAAACTGGACATACGGCATCAGATATATCGAAAAGAACAAGGTGGTCACAAAATCTGAAGACGACTTTATTGTAACCTCAAGAATTTTTATTTTATTTTTTAAATTTTTGTTTTTTGTTTTCTGCTTGACATTCTTCGTAATATAAACAAACAAAAAAAAATATATGCGGGAGTGCCAAAACTGACGAATAAAACTTGCACAGAGTTTGTATGGAGAAGGCCTTTCGTATACAGGCGCCTTAAGCGTGTTCCCAGTTGTGAGAAATACAGTAGGTAACGGGTTGATGATGATGATAGTCTTGACCGATCTCGACCACAGCGACTGTATATTCTGGCATCTTTAATAGTGATATTCATGGTGGGTGGTTTCGTAGCTCCGCTCTTAAGTGCGCTCTTGTGTGGCTTACGTACCCAATCTTATTAGAGAAGGTACGAGCACACTTTGGGCACGTCAGAACCCCACCGACGTAATTGTAGGAGATGGCCGCAGGTGGTGGACGGGTTATTTACCATGTATATTTGTGTTGAAAATCTTATATTCCCAGCTGTTGTGCCCTAAAAACCGCTTTGACACTTAATCCCAAGATTTGGTGTAGGCACTAGGTTTACGTAAGTGAAATGATTCTTCCTATATTATATGGTTCTCATTATTTCCAGATGGGCCACCGTGTCCCCCGCTACTCCAGCATCCTCTGGGGGGTGTGCATCCCGAGCTCCTGCAGCAGCTTCGATCTTGAGGAGGAGCTGGCCCACCGCCTCTCCGGCCTAGGGATATCCGCCAGGGTCCAGAACACAATGTGCACTGTCAAGGATTTCAAGCGGCCGTATTCTTTTGGGAAGACATTGTCTATGTAAGTTTATCATCATCAGCCGAAAGACGTCCACTGCTGGACATAGGCCTCTCCTAAAGAGTGCCACAATGACCGGTCCTGCACCACCCGGATCCAGCGGACTCCCGCGACCTTTACCAGGTCTTCAGTCCACCTTGTGGGGTGGTCCGTGGTCGCCACTCTAGAACCTTTTAGCCCCAACGGCCATCGGTTCTACGCGCAATGTAAGCACGCTACGTAAGTTGCTATGATGCATTTTCAGTACAATTCTCCCCAAACGCCGCCCATCTTATCTTACTAGAATCAAAGGAATTTGAACACTCTTAACGGTATACTATTCGTAATTGTACTGTACATAACACTACTAGAGTGACTTATAATGTAATAGGTTCTCGCTGGTGGCAACCCTAGCGCTAAGGCACCGCCCCTAAAAGAGCGCATTGCATGCGATAGAAAGAGATGGCCACGTTTAGGCACGTTTGGCATACCTAAACGGGGGATTTCTTAACAGTGGGCAATCTGTACATTACTTATTCTATGACTATAATACATGGGTATATCGGGTATAGGCTTTTTCAATTCCTTGTAATGCAGATTTTCGAATCGTCTGGTTAGATTGTCTAGTACTTATTTTGGATCATTGTCTAACAAATATAGCACTCGATCAGATTCTTCAGAGTATTATATTCTATGAGAGTAAAACAATAGGACTAGGTACCCATAACAAGGATACGGTTCCTTAAAGAGACTGAAACATTCGCATACAATGTGACCAAGACATTTGGAGCTATGTGTAATACGTGCAAAAACTTCACAATTTAAGCATCATTCTATGTATTTGTCATATGTTCACTGTTACGCCCCATGTAAACCGAAACACACCTGATACTAAATACTAAATGAATTTTACAAATAAAAATATAAAATTCAATGGTATGTACCTGTTTCAACGCATCTCTGGCTATCCAGCGCAGAAATGCCGCATGTGTTGTTGGGGCGTTGGAACCAGGCAAAACGTTAGGACCTACATAAGTTACTGTAATATTTTTCTTCTCTTTATGTATTTGTGTTTTGTTGTAAATAAATCACTTAAATTTTTTGCAGTACATTCTTCCTGGCGATTTTATTGCTGCTGTCTCTGGGCACGATACTCGATGACGGCACGGATGGCTACACTAATTTCGAGAAACTTCTCAATGCCTTCTCACTGAGACGCAATCTGAGGAAGGTATTCGAGGTATCAGAGGAAACGAGGATAAAAGGCATAGATGCGTTCAGAGGGATCAACGCCTTGGCACTCCTTATGGCGCATAAATCAATGGCAATGGCGCATAACCCATATGTGAACAAGACGCATTTCTCGGCGGTGAGTTATTTCGTGTTTTTCGTGAAATACGAAGCGGCTATACTATAACCCGGCTAAGTAGAGTTCACACCTGACACGCACGCAAAGCTATACATTTCGTTGGTTTTGGTTTGGTCGGTTAGTACCTCACATATTCTGATGTATGTGACTTAGCTTGTTTTGGGTCGAGTATCTTTCCAAGTTTCCTCTAATGTTGCTATTTGATAGGCAAAGTAAAGCAACTGAGATTTATGGCTGAGTGAAAAACGGATCAAGAATATATTTCTTTTTTTCGCTTTAAACGTTGTAAATAGTTGTTTATTAAATTTTAAGGTCTGAGTGAAAAAGGGATCAGGAATATGTTTCGTTTTTCGCTTTAAAAGTTGTAGTGGTTTGTTAAATTTTAAGGCAATACCGTTTTAGGGTTCCGTATTGATTCTATAAAGTGTTGGAAATACTTACTAAAAGTATTACTTTGTATAAAACTGAATAACAAATTAATTAAAATACTTTTTGGGATGCACGGAGCAATTAAGATAAATATTGATGTTTCTTTGTTAAGGAATTAGTAAACTGTAGGTATTGTTATTTTACGATCTAGGGCACAAAATTACCTTGACTTGCTTCGTTAATTAACATTCCCTCACGAATTATTTTTATTATTAGCCTAATCATTTATAGAGATTATTCTTGTCTAATGTAGCATAAAATTATATTATGTTATCAATATCACTTTCTTGTTAGATAACTTGTCGGAGATAATATAATAGTTAATTACATAGGTATCTACTTGTTAACGTTGGAAAATAGATGATACCAAAATGGTACTTTTCTACTGTAATATCAGCTTCATGCTATTTTCGTTTTGTACCTACTTTTCTTCAAAATGTTATTCAAAACTTGAACCGTCAAGGTATTGAGAACACACACTACGAACGAGACTTTTCTTTACATTCCGTGAATTATTTCAACATTGTAAATAATATACATACTTGTTTTCCAGGTGTTTGGAATGCCCTGGGCAGTAATAGGTCGATCGGCTATTGTCTACACGGATAGTTTCCTCTACATCAGCGGCTTTCTGAACGCCAACAATCTACTTTCCGAACTAGAGCGAAAAGGCACAATAGACGTCAAGAATAGACTCATCTCGAGATGGTTCAGGTATGTCGGAAACATCAAGATAATTTTAAGTTAATTAGTACATTAAAAACGGCCTGGAGCGTGGTTTAGACTAGCAAGAACTTGCGTGCAATTTTCAGTGTATTTCAATTAGGTACGTTGCAGGCTTTGATCGTATTCATCTTACCTTGGTAGCACCTAACCCAGATTTACGTAACATTTAACTTATTTTATGTCACACCTGGCCATAAAGTGGCCATTATCGCACGCTCCGCGCGCGAAAAAACCCACTTCCTGACCAGGGGTGACATAAAATTTTGTACTTACCACGGGCGATAATAAAGAAAGCCTCAGATCGCATATTTATCGCCCTTGCCTTCGGCTCGGGCGTAAAATACCTGCGATCTGAGACATTCTTTGTTTTATCGCCCTTGGTAAGTAATGTACTATAAGAAAGCCACAAAATTCCTAAACGGCAGTTAGGTATCATCATTAAGGACTCGGATGTATCGATTTTATAATCATGATCGATACTAATCGTTCCTGTAGCTCTAGTATAAGTTTTTTCGAAACATTAACTAATTCGAACGCGTTTGCGTTTTGTCTCAAAATGTATGAAAACGCTCTCACCGAGTTTGAAATACGCGCGTTCATCGGTTAACAACAAATGTTATACTCGCTGTTTTAGTTTCCACTAGTGACCACCAGAGGTGCTGTTCACGTTTTCACACCACTTTCATACATTTTGAGACAAAACGCAAACGCGTTCGAATTAGTTAATGTTTCGAAAAAACTTATACTAGAGCTACTGGCCTCTTCGGTGACACGTGCAAGACCATTATTGGCGTCTCTGTGGGTACAGAGTAACATTCTCAAAAAGTGTATTCTTTACAGTGAAATAGGGTGCAGATCACTCATTATTTAACAAAGCAAACCACGTGACTCGTAGGTACAATCAGCCAATCAAAGAAGCCAACATACTTAATGCAAGAAAGAAGAAAGGTGGAAATATTTATTTTGATTAAAGGAATACTAAAAAAATTGTGACTTATCCTTTGAGATAAATAACACATTAATTCGACTAACCCATACAACTACAAAGTTCTTAAACGACAGTTAGGTATGATCATTAACGATTAATCGGATGTTACCTATAGTCATTATCGATATTTAATACTTATTGGTGTCCTATTTCGGTGACACGTGCAACCGTGCATTACGTGCAAGACCATTAACATCTCTTTTATTTTAGGCGCTTACCTAGCTATCGCTGTTCCATACAAACTTCTTCCTCCTTAAGGGGTGATTTCCGAGATAAAGAGTATCTGGGGCTCAAACCAGCTCCATAGCTTTCATCTAAATCGGTTCAGCGATGTAAGCGTGAAGAGGTAACTGGCAGATAGACAGGCACACTTTCGCATATATAATATTAAGTATGGATTAGTGTGGAAGTATGGATTTGGTGTTACCATCCGTATTGTTTCAGATTATTCCCGCTCTTCCTGTCGCTGATGCTGTTCTGTACATACGTGTTGCCTGATGTTAACAACGGGCCGCAGTGGAACCTTGTGGTTGAGGAGCACAGCCGCGTCTGCGAGAAGAACATGTGGAAGAGCTTCCTCTTCATACACAACTACTTCGGCTTTGAGGACATGGTACATTTTCATCAGCAATTGACAATATGCATAATTTTTTTTCATGACTCTATTCGAACCAATACGTACAATTAGAACAACACAAAAGGCAAAAATGGGTTTCAAAGTACAGCGTGGAAGAGCCCTAAAAAGGCCCAATACTAATTGAGCGTATTTTGTGACGTCAAATACTCCAACAAACTTCCAAAAACGTCCACTGCTGGACGTAGGCTTCCCTTGAAGTGTGCCACAATGACCCGGTCCTACTCCACCCGCATGTAGCAGAGTCCAAACATAAACCCTTACCAGCGATACGTCCAGTGGCGGATTTGCCACTAGGCCCGGATCTACCGAGGCTAAGTATTAGGGCGGCCAATCATGACAGTGATGTTGCAAAATGGGCTGCTAGTACTTCCAACGTGGTCTGGGGCCCATGGGTACGTCACAGACCATAATTGGTCTGTGAGGTACGTCCACTAATTTGGTCCCAACTCGAGAATTCCCGCCAGATTCAGTTTCATAGCATCTGATTCGCCAGATTGTCGATTTGAGTTTGACCAATTTCGTCAAATTAAATTACTACTTACTCGTTTTTAAATGCGTATTTTAATTAAGAATGGTTTACCAGATGTTAAATTATATTCAAAAAAAAATTTGAGTAAAATACTCGCAATTTCAATGCAAATTCTAACATATTTAAATTACAAATTATAATTTTAGGCATTTAAATTACATTTTCTTTGCTACTACGTTTAAACTTGAGATTCTGTGTAATTATTTAAAACAAATACATTTGTGACTATAGTGATGGAGTGGTTTTCATCCGTCTTTTTATTTTCGTTATGAGCGGTATGAATGGGTATCGTATTGATGCTTTCCGGCTTGATGTTATTGTAACCCATTATTACATGTGAATAAACTTTAAAAGTGTTCATCTATATAACTAATAAATGTTTAAAATGCCAGCCAGCATCATCAGATAGGGTTTTCCTTCCATGGTAATAAATAATAAATCTTTCTTCGGGTTAAGGCATAAACTATATTTAACATATAAAAGGGTTCTAATATAGCACAGTTTAGGTCTTAAAACTCTTAAACTAGTTCTACTTTATCTTCCTTATGCACTAAGTAACCATTATCTAATCTGTGTCATAGCTATTTTACTTAAAAACCAAGTCTGTCACAGTTAAGTACAAACAAACATTTATTTCTAATGCAGTAAGGATGACTTTAGAAGAACTTATCAAGTACCGATATACAGATTATCAATGAATTCTCAACACGCGGTTTCAAAATATAAATGTGATAATTGACCATGTTTTTAAATAAAATTAAGTCTTATTGAGTTCCAATAAAACTGAAATTCCTTCTAAAAGAAGTTGGTGGAATTTCCGATCTTTGACGAATGCGTAGAAGTATAGATGACTGTGCTTTACCAAAAAGGTTGTAATTCTTATGGATTCCAATGACACATAGGTCGTTGATTCTAAAGCAATAGATGATAGGACAATGAGAGTGTATTCTAGTTCTCACGAGCGTTACGTAAAGATCTTTACTACTGTGTCACCTACATCGAGATCATACCGAAGAGATGATAATAATTGATGAACGCACTTAGCCATCAGACTCACTGCATCAAAAAAATAGTACACCATTTATTTCACAATTTTTATCTATGCGCAATTGTACGGATTGGGCTGTGGAGGGCATGTGGAGGGGCGCGCCTTCGTGGATGACAAGCGCTATATATTTGATATTTATTTGTTCCCCCATCAGGTAGTGATGACGGAAGTCCCAGGAACTTATTGATATGCACCAGCCTGAAGATCGATAGTTAAAATCCTTACCATCGATCTCCTATTATATACCTGAACCACTGTGGACCATATTAAGGGCGAGAATCCACCAGAGATGTGTTATTGCTATAACCAGCTGTCAAGCATGCGACGTACTATATTTATCTATGCAAACTCATCTTAGCACATCTCTGATATCCGCCTCTCTGATAACTACCCTTAGGGTCCCACTGGCACTTTTTGAGTCATCGTTGATCTCTCGTTGAATGCCTAACCCTTCTTCCAGTGCCTCACCCACACGCACCAGATCGGCATGGACATGCAGCTATACGTGGCCACATTACCGCTAATGGTGGTCCTGTGGCGCTACCGGAGGCTGGGCTGGGCGCTCATCGCGGCCGTCGCCGTCGTCTCTACTGCGCTCCGCTGGCTCGCCATCTATTGGTACGACATCAGCATGTTCGTGTATTTTGGGATCTCGTGAGTATCTTGTGTCATTACCCTCAACGAAGGAAAATCAATTAATTAGATACATCCCCAAAAGATGCGTATTAACAGCGACGCTGTTCAAAGGTTAGGTATATAAATAAAGTGTCACTGCCAGTGTCATAGGGTTCATGTATCGCCGAGCTCTCTATAGTATGTTGGTTAGTGGACATCTTTACCTAAAGCTATGGCAAAATTCGCCATACCTGGCGCAGTTTATTATTGTATCATGCGTCTTAGCATGCCGACCATCACGTCGTGAGAGGTGTCCAAAAAATTCGAGGATGTGGTCCTGGAATACCGTCGATAGCCGATGACTTATGCGTAGCTCCTCCAGAATAGACTGGTTTGTTCGTCTTGCAGTCCAAGTCGACGTCAACACCACATCTTAAAACGCATCTATGCGACTTTTCATTTTTTCCCGAATAGTCAATGTCTCTGAGCCATAAAGAAAGATCGAAAACACCAGGGAGCGCACAATCTGATCTATGATAAAATAAAGTTCGACGAAACGAATATAAGGCGTTTATATAATTGAACGACACGTGTACTAGTGTCACGATGTGACTAACCAGATTTTTTTGTGAACCTGAATTTCAATCACCGCCAGGCGCCAGGCTACATTCAATATTTACTGGAAAAATAAAAGGCGTGATAAAACTGATAAAGTTCGAATTTTTCCATAAGTGCTTCCTAGAAAATCGTAGTGTAATAATGGTAATGGTAGCGACGCGCTTTGTAGGAAATATTAGTACATTACTTAACAAGGGCGGTAAAACAAAGAATGTCTCATATCGCAGGTATTTGACGTCCGAGCCGAAGGCAAGGGCGATAAATATGCGATATGAGGCTTTCTTTATTACCGCCCGTGTTAAGTACAAAATTTTATGTCACCCCCTGGCCAGGAAGTGGGATTTCCCGCGCGCGGAGCGTGCGGTAATTGCCGCTTTATGGCCAGGTGTGACATAAATATTTTTTATTTATTCAGAAGCAGACTTACATAAATAGGATACAGAAGTATTTTTAGCATAAATAGACCTAAGGTTTCCTTAAAGATACAAAATATTATCTTCTTCTTGGTCGGTTCCTCAAGGCTGAGGGTCGTGACCACCAGAAGAGCAGTTCTTCACCACTGCTCTCCAAACCTCTCTCTTTAATTTATTTTTATTTTATAGGAAATAATGCAATAAATAAACTATTAATTTACTAAAATATTAATGTGAAATCAAGTTTGTCTTGGCAACAAAATTGACAGGTTAAGGAAGGAATTTCTCTTTGAAAATGACTCGCTTAACTTGCAACCACAATAGTCACCATGTTCATGTACAAGTTTTAGATGAATCCCTTATTGGCGCCAATAGTAGTTCCTACTACTAGTATTAGCGCTATGTACCTAAATATATTTCTCATGTGAGTTCAGAGCTTAATTATCTGTTTCTAGTGTTAATTTATCTCATCCAACTATTCATTTGGGTTTCGAAATTGTCATTTCCCGTCAACAACTCATCAACTTTTCTTTATGTGTAGGATAACTCATTCATAAATGCTTGTTAAGGTGTTTATTGTATTGTAGCTGAAGTCTTACCCTAAGTCGCCCAATTGTAGCCTATTCTGCCACAGAACCAGCAATATTGTTCTGATGACTTAAAATAACAATGAAATCTGAGGTAGGTACATTTTAAAAGCCAAGCTAGAACAAATACCCAGCAATAGTCAAAAACGAATCTAGAAATTGAAGACCTCTGCGAAAAAACATTTCTATTTACCCAAGTTGCGGGGCAACACAAATTTACATTTCATTTTCTCGGTAAATTTAAACAGTATAAGAGGTAATCTAGCTCCATTAAATACTATAAGTAAGTGGTTACAAAGTTTGGGTAAATAAAATTATATTTATGTTGTCCTTGACTGTGGGAAAGGACGAAAGTTTGAGGTTCATTTCGAAAAATCAAATTAGCATCTTATTCATAATTCAATGTGATTCGCGTGCACTTTCGGAAAGAAGTTACAAACCCGAAACAATATCCTGCACAAACTAAGTAGTTGGCACCACATGGGGTTGGGGAGCGAGCGCTAATGTGCTCCGCACCACTGCCCTCGGCCTAGTATGCTCGACAGCAGAATACTGCGCACCAACTTGGCTAAACAGTGCGCACGTGAAGAAAGTGGACGTCCAACTAAACTAGACAATAAGGTGCATGCATATCAGGGAGTATCATGAGCACGCCTGTACAGTGGCTCCCAACACTCTGCCACATACCTCCTCCCCACTTGAGAAGACAGCAAGCACTAGTTCGTGGGGCATATAGAAGATCGTGGCCCGTCATGACCTGCCAACGCCGAGTTTGTAAAACCGCCAACACATCACTTGAAGTCTCGGCACCCTCCTTACCATGCTTACCAAACTGCAAGAAGCCTCATGGATACGCAATTTAACATAACCACACAATGGGAAACGGAATGGAATGACAATCCTCCCCACCTGTTACAATTAATCCTACGGCGAAGCCACCTGGCTTCTCATTGCCTAGAATGAATGGTGTCAGCTGAATAGGGTGAGAACTGGTTGGACGCTCACGTGCTTTCCTACACAAATGTGGTTGGGTAGAATCTCCGGAGTGCGATTGTGGAGCCGCGGTGCAAGATATCGAGCACATTATCAAAAATTGCCCGCTCAGCAGATACAACGGTGACCTAGCAGACTTGTTCACCATTGAAAACGACGCTATCCAGTGTATCCAGAACTTGAAAATTTTACTTTAGTAAACGACTGTTAATTTAATGCCATAGGTACGAAAAAATAAATAAAATAAAACTGTCAACCCTAATCATAAGCTGACATGACATGTCAGTCGACCCGATTTGGAATAGACTATTTTATCATAAACGTATTATTGTTTTTCACAAAAATGACAAGAACATTCGAATTCGTTATTGGTCCCTCCGGAGATATTACTTAGGTAGATAATTTTAACAATAAATATTCTGTGTTGTTTAGTTACTAATTTATTTTTCTAATATAGGGTTGCAGTTAAATTAAAGTTGTTTTTACTTTTTGATTATATATTCTTTGTCAGTAATAAGTAAAGACGTAAAACTATACTGTCCTGCAACTCTTGTTGCACACGTATTATCCAACTGATTTGGTTTCTGAATCTATACATACCTGCAACACTCGTTGCACATTTATTTTCCAACTGATTTGGTGTCTGAATATCTCTTACCTGCAAGTCTCTTTGCACACGTATTTTCGCGGTTGAGATCAGTTGATCTAACGTCTGTAACTAGCTTAAACATGCGTAGCTACCCAAACATGGATGTACCATACTGGCCATACAAGTCATACAACAGCGTCCCCCGACCTCCCCTAATAGACACCCCATTCTTCACATTCGCTTTTCGCGACAGACTCCATGTACAAAATAATGTACAGTTTCAAAAATTTACTTTGAACTTTTACTGAACAACGGACAGTTCTGAATGGGTCATTCGCGTGTTTCAACCGCCTCACTTTCGTGGACGCCTTTTTAACGAATTGGCTGTAGATTTTGATGGCATTTCTGAGCTAGTTAGTAGATGCCCCGTACTTCTACCAAATAACCGAAAACGGATGGAATAGTAACCACGAAAGTGATTTGGAACATTAGAACAAACGGCCAAATAATAACCCAAATTCAAAAACAACAAATGGGTCGCAGGAGGTTAAAACAGCTGATGAAGGCAGAAGAGGAGCCACAGGTCCAGGTCTAAACCGAATATTCGGATTCAGTTTTTAATTATTTCTGTTTATTCCAGAGTGCAGAAGTTACTGGACGCGGCGAGGTACTCTTACATTCTGCCGACTCATCGGGCCACGATCTACCTCATCGGAGTGTGCATGGCGTACTGTTTGAGGACGAAGAAATTCAACTTTACCCTTTCTAATGTAAGTATGTATATATATATATATATATATATATATATATATATATATATATATAATGTATATAAGTATATATACATACCTTTTTCATATCATACAACAAACTTTTTTTTTATGCTGCATTTGTCTGAATTTAGTCCCCGCGAAGGGTACGGGCGGCTAAATCATAAATAAACCTGATAAATGATTATTTCCTGATTAATTTTGTGATTCTGGGCGTCAATGAGATGAGAGATGAAATGATGATAGGTGAATAACTGATGTGTGACGAGTGGAATGAACTATGTACCATTGAACTTTTTTATTAACTATGCGTAAAACTAGTGTTTCGGATTTGTAGATTACAAAAGACGCATTTATGCTTCAGCTCTCTCAAGTATTTTACAAGTTATCGCCCGAGAGGATATTACTGACAAAGCTGTACCAGCCGGCATTGTTACCTGCGTAACCAATGTAACCATTGATTTCAGGTACATTACGTATTAAGGATGATTCACGCTAGTCCGTTCCGTTCCGGACCAGTCCGTTTTGCAGTACAAAGAAATCGACGGACGCGCGACGGCCGTCGATTTCTTGTACTAGAAAACGGGCCGGCCGGACACGGAACGGTCTAGCGTGAATCGACCTTTAGTGCCGAAATGGATACGTCAGTGTCAGGGGTTACTAGGTAACGTTCCTATGTACAGATGAAGGTATAAAAGGAAAACATAGTTGTAAATTCACGCTGTTATCCATTGCTCTTAAAGTAGAAAGTTCACGGAACCCTTGACCTATTGGGTTAATTATTTCACATCCCAATTTTGTTCTAATACTAGCGTATTAGAAGAAAATTGCTAGCGCACAGAATACATAGCGGTTTACGGCGGCCAAAGTTCAGTTAACATCTGTCTCTCGTCCAGTGCGGACGCTTATGCTGTATTTAGAAGGCTATTTTCAACGATTACCTGCCTTTGCTTATTGGACTGCTATTTCCAGCATATTTTATGACTCCGCTTTTTTAATTAGACTATTTCCCACTTACTCTGCGACTCGATTTGTGTACCCAGTAGCGTAAATCAAATATTAAAATTCGGTATGTCGCGCCGGTATGTAAGCCTGCCCTGCCATTCAGGTGCAATGGTTTACGCCCACCAACATTCTTTTGACCCTTTCATTTGCATACAAAAGTGCCGTAGAGAACACGCTATACTAACTCGTTACCGTGGAAAGAATGTAGTGCCTTCGCCAAATCTAGGCCCTTGGAATTCAGTATCAAACCCGACCCCGCGGAAAACGCATGGATGGAGAATGATTTTAAGGTGATAATTTATTAGGTACTTTAGGTGTACACTGTAGGTATATGGGAAAAATTTAAGTTGTATGTGTGAGTAATGTGTGCGAATAGATATTCCATTTTTGAAATTTGTAATATAACGTATGGTTTGCAAATTCATTATTTGCTTCTCAGACCAAATAAAAAAAAACAACGGGTTGCACTCTGGGAGTGCCGGCAGAAGTGAAAACTCAATAAAGATAGTAAATGGGTCATTGTCAGATTTAGGTGCGCGTCTTTTCGGTGGACAGGACATGCCAAAAGTTAAGGGCTACAAAGCTTAATTTTCGATTGATCTGATAACCCGCATAATCTGTAATTCCGTGTCTATAAATCCATATAATAAAAACGTAAATTACATGCACATCAGCCGTTAACTATTGTCCACCGAATGGACAACTTTTGTTTTTCCGACTGACAATGACCCAAATAACAAAGATATTCATATCGGTATCGGTATCCGTATCGGTATCCGTATCGGTATCCGTATCTGTACTGTACTCATACTCATGTTCATATTCGCATAATCCATTTACAGAATATGTCCCGAGTATCATTGTGTCTTACGCATCTAAGACCAGGAACCTGTACCACAATACTTTACAAGCGTACAATTCGACAAATTTGTGAACTTTTTCTATGGAAAATTGTGCCATTTTGTCAAATTGTAGACTTGTAAAGTTTTGTGGTAGAGGGGCCAGCTGAGTTTAGCTGAGTTGACACCTCCTAACATCGCAATCACGATTACTAGGAGCGGTCAACTAGCTGGTCTTAGAATCTTAGAATCTGTCGCGAGTTCAACAAATTTTCCCCAGTACAAAAGTGCTCAGAGCCGCTAAAGAAGTTTTCACTTCAAAAATTGTAAGCGATACTACCTATTTCCCATTTTTATTTCTTTAGATTCGTTGAGTGTGCTCAGGAACTCCATGAGCTCATACCGCCTTCCCCCTTCTTCCATCAGATATCCAGACGACGTACGACTGGCTACTTTCATTACCTGGGCCATTTTACGGAAAGTTGTACACTCGACTTTTTTTTTAAATTTGGATAAAATCGGGTTTTTTCTACTCAGAATCGAAAGCACTTTCGAACCTAATAGGAGAAAAAAAGTGTCCCAAATTTTTCATACAATTTTCAGTTTTTCCATTCCGTTACCACCATACAAGATTACAAACTTAGTATGAAAACGGTAACGGAAAGGAATAAAAAAAATTTGGGACACTTTTTTTCCCCTATATCATTCGAAAGTGCTTTCGATTCTGAGTAGAAAAAACCCAATTTTATCCAAATTAAAAAAAAAAGTCGAGTGTACAACTTTCCGTAAAATGGCCCACCTGGTCAAAATCATCTTTTTTTATAATGTTTACTGGTTTGGTATTCGAATGGCGTATGTAGGTACTTCCGAGTTCAAATAACCTGGACCTTTTTAAGGTACGAGTGAATCTTCTGGGTGAGCTCGCATAAGCGTCGGCCTCATTTTCAATTTAAAAAAATATATATGACTGGTTTGAATTAGGCGTTTATTTAAGAAAATTTAATTTAGCTGTTTGCTCTAAGGAAGAACCCAAATTTGGTGTATTTTGAAAATTAATTTTATTTTTTAGGAAATTTTAATTTTTATTTTTATTTTATTTTATTGATAACACGTTTACATAGCATTACAGTGTTTAACTAATGCGCTATGCAAGTTAATTACAATTAAATCATGTATAACACAACATAAGAAAAACATTTACAAAAGAAAACAAAATTATAAAATATAAAGTAGAATTACATTATGATTTAAAATAGGAAAATAAAATATATACTAAATTTTTACAGTTGAACATCTATCATCCATCCTCTCACAAAACCTCATACATTCACTGCACACAGTCGCCCATCGCCACGCAAATATATCGACGTCAATATTATATTATTAATATCTATTCATTTAATGTGACTCGTTTACTTTCTTTGTCTATTCTAACAGAATCGTGCTCTATCAAGGTCATAGGGGCCCCATTACCCTAATGTGCCCAGGGCCTCAAATTGGTTAAAGACGGCCCGGCCCTGTGCGTTTCCGTTACTGTCACCCGGGGAGGTACCCTAAAAAAAATTTTTTTTAAAGATTTTATTCTACCGTTTTCTCCGCGTCATCGATATGTATACTCATGCCAAATTACAGCTTTCTAGTACTAACGGTTACTGAGAAAAACGGGGGTCGGACGGACGGACGGACGGACATGGCGAAACTATAAGAGTTCCTTGTTTACTACGGAACCCTAAAAACTGAAAAAATCAAATTACTTGAATTTCCCGAAACGTGGGGTAATCTTCAGGGGATTTTTTTATTATTTGTTGGTATCCCGAAATCGAATTATAAACCGACTGAATGATGGGACATCATACATCAATTCTAAGCTGGCTTCTATGGTAGATTTATACTACGCGATTTGATCGGTTTATATGTGAAATGTTTGGAGGTTATTTTTGAATTAATTTACATATTTTTCCTATTTCATCAAGTGTCTCATGATATAACTTATGATTTAGCTCAGTAGCTTGGTACCGGTGAGATTTCAGAAATAAACACGGGTCCAAAATGCAAAGAAAATGTACTTACGCAAATTACGCATGGAATGTAACATCCGCCTTTTTTCGGTCGAGTTTGCTTTTACAGCCCAACACTGAACACCCCACCATGTTTGCACTGAACACCCAAACACTACGGATCTGATAATTTGTAAATTATTATTCATTTAAACCAAACTTATCATTAATTCTCCATTTATAAAATGCACTACCGAATATTGCCAATTTGTTTTGCAATCTTCTTGACACAAAACTTTGACACAAATACAAAATTTTTCGATCGGTGATAAGGACAAAACATCGCACTATTTTCTACTTCCTCTCATAGGAATCGCAATAAGGCTATCTTTCTCTTACAAAGCGTGTCAGGCCCTTGGTATTTTATCCATCACTCTTGGCCACTAGGTATTTTGAAGGGAACTGTCACCGTATTTAGGGACAATAAGAACTACTTTCCATGACAATTTATTTGAAATATGATCTTTACGGAAATCGGTCAGTCTGGCTATCCGATATTGGACTTTGGAAACGCTTTTTTAGGGACAATAAGAGCTACTTTCCATGAGAATTTATTTGAAATATGATCTTTATGGAAAATCTTAGGATTGTCTTAAAACAGTTAGAACCTTGGCTTTCTAAGAAGACCAGCTGGGGACCCCTCGTAACATAGCAATCACGATACTAGGAGGGGTCAACTAACCTGGTCTTGGAATTTATCGCGAGTTTATACATTTTTCCCCAGTACAAAAGTGCTCAGCGCCGCTAAAGAAGTTTTCACTTCAAAAAAACTATAGACGACGCATGACAAACAACCTAATGAAGCTATTATTCTGTCAAAGAGTTTCTGGACGTATAACGATTGGTGAATGAATGTATCAAAACACGACATGTATTTGACATTCATTAAATTATTTAAATCTAATATATTTTTCGCAATTGTTCCTATTGATTGATTTATATTGTAAATTTATTATAAGTTATTTATAATTTGATAATGTTCTTGACAATGTATGATCAATACAATAAATGATATCTATATATCTATCTATCTATCAAAAACCAAGCGCATCATGTAAACACAGGCACATCAAATAATTAAAAATATGTACCTATTACAAAGCGTAAGCGTTTAATTTTTTGCATAGGGGTTTGATGCATGTCTTGAATACGTAAAAGAGTAAAACTAACCTTTTTGATTGAGATAACCGTTATTCCAAGATTAAATTAAAGGTGAGTTAAAAGCGCCTTTAAATTGCATTTTTTTGATATTCCTACGGATAAGAATATGTATTTTAAATGAAAAATAGAACTTTGACTAAGTTACACTTAATATGGCTTGTAATTACTGGTTACAGTAGACTGCTTATCAGTAATAAATTACAAATAAATGACTTTATGTTTGTTAATGTTACTCTGCCACTGACACGGTTGGTAGGTGGGCACGGTTGATGTGACGTTAAAAGTCACCCAGTGCCAGTGGCCACACTCACATTCACACATCTTTACAAAAGTGTCTTCTTTTGTTGTTCGTAACGTTCCGTCTATATTTTTTTATTAGGTCTGAGATTCGCTTATGCGTTTTTTTTGCAAACTGTACACAACTACATACAATAGGTCAGTTACTTAAGTTTTTCACCTATAGGTACATAAAGACCTTCGGGTTTACTCCAAAAAAGTGTAATTTCACGCCAAAATGGGGAGTAAGCTAGTTTTGGGCTGGCGCTAGTTCAGCGGGTACCTATACCTAATTTTTACCTATGCGCGTCATACACTTTGAAATGTGATTGGAATCTGAAGTGTCAAATAAAGATAAACCTCCACGCAAACCCTTTTAATAAATAATTAGGTTCGCAAGTGAGACGAGAAGCCAAAAACAAATCCTTACTAATGCTGCGAACTTGCTTTCTGCGTTCGTTTCATTTTCATTATTTATTAGAAGGCTCGGTGAGTTACAAATTGTTGGAGTGCTTTAGCCACTGACAGACTATTGATTGACATTCAAGGAAGTCCGATTTGAACAAACTAAAATAAGTGCAAACAGGGAATTTAAAATGCGAAAGCCTTCCATCCTATTTGTCATACCTATTTGTCAAACTCCCCACATTCGTTATTGTAATAATCGAATAGCCATAAAGATAAGCTAATTAAGTTAATCTATTGTAAAAGACCGTAAGTGACCGTGAGTGTCTTTGTGCTCATACAAATTTTGCCAACTCTCATCATGTACCACATTTTATGCAAAATAAAGATATTTGTATTTTGTATTTTTTTTTATGGATAGACATATTTATTCATTTAAATAAATAAGCAAATTAATGTACAACTTATCAAGTAAGACAGTGCTTCTTGAGAGTTCCTTGTAACTATATTTTGTATTTGTATTTGTGATTTCTTACACATACTTATCAAAAGCCAACGATGCACTAAAGTTCAATTTCAACTCTCACCAATAAATAGTAAATGAGACAAAAAAATCGACTGTAGTTATTGAGATATCTATGCTTACGGAACGCACAAGGTATATTATGTTATAAAGAATCTAGGTACCTAACTGTAGGTTGCAATTTAAAAGTTCGTGTTACGACTTATGGCCATTCGAAATAAAAAGTGCTACTCATTATAGCACTATTAATTGTATTGCTTGAAGTTTTATCGCTGTTTACTCTTAGGCTGGAAACAGAGCACGACCGACGGTCAGCGCGTATGGTCGGTCGGTCGTGTTTTGTATGGCCGCATACGCGCTGACGGTGAGCATCGCTCTGAACGCACGTATGCTTTCATACAGCGATAGCTACGCCTGACCGACCATACGCGCTTACCGTCGGTCGAGCACTGTTTCCAGCCTTAGACCACCGACCCTAACTTACTTAGGTAATCCTGCTTCTATTTTCAGACGCAAACCCGTCTTCTCTGGCTGTCCTGCTTTGCGCTGGCCGTACTGACCGTTGCCAGCCCGTACAAGATGGGTCTAGAAGGGTACCAATACGAGCACGCACCGGCCGCAGTTTTCGCTGCTTTCTCGCCGATAGTGTGGGGGATTTTCATGTGTGTCATGCATTGGGCGATCTGCAATGACTATGCTGGTTAGTTAGAAAGAAGTTGTTTACTACTACTATTGTTTTGTACAACTTTTACTTATGGTAGCAACTTTTGGTTTGTCAATCTATTTCTGTCACTGCATATGTTCCCACAATAAAAGTTAAAATTATGGATGAAATCATATTTAGCATCGTCTTATGTTACACCTTTTGCTTGTGGAGTTGTCAGCCGATTATTAAGGGACTGACCAATATATATATATATGTACGGTCAACTGCAGAGAACTCAGACCCCCGTGCATACAAACTTCTATGCAGGGGGGGTACCTTCTGCATCTGACCACCTACTATATATATACCTACTCACTCATGATGTCAAACTTCAGTTTGGAATGTGGATAGTCCTTTAAGGACAGATCTGAAGACCTTTAAGGATGGATTCGTCAAGTCGAAGTAGTTGAAACCTATCTGTGATACACTGCCACGACTGAGACGTTTGCCTTATGGTATTTATTTATATTTTACTTCGGGTAGATAAGCTTGATCTCTTTTATTTAATAATATTTCCTTCTCTGCAGGCATAGGAACCACGTTCCTCGAATGGCGAGTGTTCAAGTTCTTTAACAAGATCGCCTACGGCGTTTATTTGACGCAGTTCCCGATATTCTTCTACAACGTGGGAGTCCAGAGGCATTCGGAGTACTACACGCCTCTATTACTGGTAAGGCCAATTTAATATCGTATGGCAATTATTTAGAAACGTGAAATCTTCGAGAAGACAATATATGGTTGCCAGTTTCGTTGAACTTTTAGCAACACCCAGGGGTCACGTGTAGGGTAGCGGTGGGTACTTTCCCTACGGACGTGGAGCAACGTGCAACTTAGATCCCCCTATGTCAAGTGAGTGGGCAACTTGACTGTTAGCAGTTCTCAAGCCGCCCGAAGGCCTCCAACTAGGCTTAACGACTGCTGCCATAGACAGCAGCCGGGATCAAAGACTTAACGTGCCTTCCAAAGCACGGGAGCGCTCAGTTAGTGTAACCACTCAAAGTTGTCACCCATCCAAGTACTGACCGCGCCCACGTTGCTTAACCTCGCATAACGCATTCGTGCGCGTGCGCCGCTGGGCCACGAGCGCTCCGATTCCTATTGTAATGAGCCAAAATAAAGGCGCAGATAGGAAAATAAATCAGTAAATCGGGCCTCTCGGTCATACAAATATAAGTACGCTTCAGTGAAGTGCGAGCGTGACACAGCGACTGTGACCAATGGGAAATTTATGTATAGCCACGTCGCCACTTTCAGTTTTACAGCAGAACTAATGAAGAAAAGTTGTTCCGATTCTGTTTTTGAGTTTTTTGTTACAACGATGGATATTAATAAAAAGATGAAAATTCTCAGACTACTGCAAGTTGCGGAGTTCTTAAAGAATTACTGCTGCAGTTTCACTTCTACAAAACACGGTACTTTTACCACAGAATAAGTAATAGTACTACGTACAGAAGTCCCACTTAACAAATCCCCAATATACAAATACAACCCCAAATAATAATACAAAAAATACAAATACAAATACAAATGCGTTTATAATAGGTAAATAACAAACTTTGACCACACCAAGCGAATGACACGACGACGCGACCATCCGGTAGCAATGAGCGGCAGCCACTGAATGGTACAGTCAGCAACAGAGCCCCCCGTGCATACAAAACTTCTATGAAGGGGTGGGGGGGGGGGTTACCTTTTCTCTGTTGCTGACTGTACTACCTACGGATGTACTTGCAGTGCAGCGGCGCGGCGAACTGACGTAGTGAGACGTGATTTTACTTAGTACTTAGTACTTACTATGTTTCCTTTTCAGGTTCACGTCCCAGAAATGTTAGCCGTGCTGGTGGTATCCATCATCGCTACGGTAGCCATTGAGATGCCTTTCAATGAAGTTTATAGGATATATTTCGGTAAGTACAAGTAGCACAACATATTTCTAATACGCATATTGAAATACTAGTTTTTTCCCGCGACTTCGTCCGCGTGGAACTCGTTTATCGCGATAGAATTAAATTGCTATTTTTATATCAAGCGCTTACCTAGTTATCGCTCTTCCATACAAACTTCCACTCCCTCAAGGGATGATTTCCAGGATAAAAAGTATCCTATGTCCTTCCCCGGGACTCAAACTATATCCATACTAAAATTTCATCTAAAATCGGTTGAGCGGTTTAAGGGATAATTGGCAGACAGAGTCCCGACTCAAACTTTCTCCATCCCAAATTTCATCTAAATCGGTTCAGCCGTTTAAGCGTGAAGAGGTACAGACAGACAGACAGATCACTTTGGCATTTATAATATTGAAATATAATAAACGGTAACAGCGAGCAGTAGAGCGGGCCGTGCGCTCGCGCGCAGTGCTAGACGCGAGGCCATGAGGGCTGGTTCTCATGACTAAGGACCGCGTATTGGTCCGAAACATGTCGAGCGATATTCGACCTTAAAGACGTGTGACCTGTTTATTCTATTTTAATATGTCTGAGACCCATGGGAGTTTTCTATTTAAGGTAATTCTAATACGTAATCATTTTAGTAACATTCGATTTCTTACTTCGTGCCCCGTCTTCTCTGTATTTTTGAGCTTTATCACTTTACTTTCTTGCGTATTGACACATTTTTTTAAAAAGAGCTCCGCGTCCTCTTCCGTAATTTCTTCTGTGTATCATGCGCCTAAAATAATATTAACTTAATATAATTAGCTGATGATGTGAGAATATTAACGTTAGGTATTACTTATTTTATTTGTATTATTTTTGCTACCGGCTATCAATCCTAGTAATTGTCATGTTGTTTCTTTCAGGTAAACCACAGACAAATAAATTAAAGGACAAATAAAATAAGGACAAATAGTTGGTAAGGACATTAACTGTATTATAGCTATATTGACATCACCTAGTTTTAAGTTATTTTAATATTTTATATCGTAACAAATAAAATGACTGTATAAATTAAGTTATTAAATAATTTTGTAATTATACAATCTTTTATTGGTACACAGATAAGAAAACTTTCATAAATACATTGATTGTTGTAATGCTGTTCATTTGCTATGGTTTCTGAACGCATTATAGTGGATTTATGAAATGTGTGTAGATAAATACATTAAGGCTGCGTTTCCACCAAAGATGTGCGAGGATGTGTTTTCATATATTTGACACCTCGCTGGTGGAAACGCAGCCTTAGGTACCTACTTACAAGAATACATGGTTGCAATGCTTGCAACATTAATTAAAAAAAACACCTTTCGAACAGTTTTCTTTATTTATTCATAATGTTACCAGCAGTTGATTCCAAACTCAAAAGATAATATCATCATCAACATCAGCCTATATACGTCCCACTGCTGGGCACAGGTTTCTCTCATAGATGAAAAAATAATATACTTAAGTCGAAACAATACATGGCAATACATATACATGAAACAGCTTGGTCACGTGTTTGATCCAGGGCTCGGAACCGGTTTTTTTTTAACCGGTTAAAACCGGTTTATTTGGGTTTAGCTCCGAACTTTATTGAGAGCGCGAACGTTTTAAGAACTTTATATAAACCGGTTTATTCCACGAGTGGCGCGACCGCGGCGACCCGGCCGGGCCCCTGGCGGGGGTCGGTGTCGGTAGGTACTTACGTACACACACACAAGCACGCGTTGCAACTTGACGGGTAATTTTTGTAGACGCGTGCGAGTTGGAGTACGGCTCCTTAGCTCGAAATACGGCCCCATCTGGCAGAAAGCATGAAGCTTAGTAGTAGTAGTAGCTTTCATATTTGTGCTTCAAAAATTTTAGGGAAACACGTTGACAGAAACAGACCTTTCCCCCCCCCCCCCCCCCTTCCCCCACTTTTGTGTGCCGAATTACAGTTTTATTTTATTTTATTGAAAACGGCTGAAGCTAGGAGGAAACCGTCAAAGGGAAAAATGTTCCTTATAAAATTATCTACAAGTTATTCTCTGGATGTATTTCGATAGAACCTTTTCAAAATATACGAGCATTCATTAGGGTAAATACAGCAGAAAAGATGCTAGAGGGCAGATTACTAACATTTTTGTGCGCATCGGGCTACAAGCATGAAATTTGTACCATAGATAAAGTGTTCCGCGGTGATTCTTTTCGGATGTGAAAATTAGTTAGATTCGTCCCCTGGGGAAGGGGAGAGCGGGGTGAATTGGATCAAGAATACCTCTTTTTAGTCTTTTTCTCATTGATCAGTTAAGGCTACTATGGCTTGCGCGGTTTCGTTTTCGTGTAAACCAGACATCAGGAATTCATTTTTAGGGCTCCGTACCCGAAAGCATCCAAACGGAACCCTATTTTTGTCAGTCACAAATCCGTCCGTCGTCTGTTTTACAGGTTTTACAGACAAACGTCATCTTGTTGACCCAAAGCCACAACAATTGTAAACAATTTTTTTTAATAATTTTTAAAGGGGGTCTCCCATAGAGCTGAAGGGGGGCGATTTTTTTTTACCCACCCCTTCGAGTGTGATATCGTTATTTAGAGCTAATTGAGTTGATAAATACTGTATTTTTTGTTTAACAAAATATTTAAAGTCAAAGTCAAAGTGATTTATTTGTAAACATAGGTAATACAATATATGGCGCTAGGTACAAAATATGTGCTCTATGTTTCGTCGTTAGGCATACAAATTCATTTTTAAATTACATAATATTAAAGATAAACATGAGAGATGAGATCTGTATTGGTAGAATTCCCCCAATAAATAAGACCATAGCGAAGGGATGATCCAATACATCCGTGATATGCTGATATAACCGCCTCAATACTGACTTGCTTCGATAGCTTGTAAAGCGCATATGCATATTAGTTGAGCTTTTTACAAACTTCCTCCGCATGAGGTTTCCATGACAGCTAACTTGTGATCTATAGTGAGTCCTAAAAATTTTTTTTTACTTTAACTAATTCAATAAGGTGTCCTTCATAAAAATAAGGGCGTGAGAACTTGAGAAGTCACTAAAGTCCACTATTTTAGAAAATTTGTTCCTAAGATTTTTTAAACTTCCCATTGACCTGTGAATTTGATATTTGGTAGTAATGTCTATTATGGTGTATATTTTACTAACAAACACAAAAAAAACTGAAACCATTTTTTGTAAAAAAAAATCTTGTAAAAATATTTGGGACGTAATATTAAATATTATAACCAAATTGAAAGTTCGTAGGTCAATGAGAAGTATAAAAAATATTAGGAACAAATTTTGTAAAATAGCGGACTTTAGTGACTTCTCACGCCCTTGTTTTTAAATATTTTTTTAAACACAAAATAAAGTTTTTATCTATTTAATTAGCTGTAAATAACGATATCCCTCTCGTTGGGGTGGGTAAAAAAAATCTTTTTTCGTACCCCTTCAGCTATAAGGGAGCCCCCTTAAAAAATATTTTAAAAAATCTGACAATTGGTGTGGCTTTGGGTCTACAATATGCTTAATACTGTGAAAATTTTAAGCCTGTAGCCTAAACCGTTTGGCTGTAAAACCTGTAAAACAGACGACGGACGGACTTATGACTGACAAAAATAGGATTCCGCTTGGAGTCCTAAAAATGAATTCCTGATGTCTGTTTTACATGAAAACGATACCCCGCAAGCCATAGTAGCCTTAACTGATCAGTGAGAAAAAGACTAAAAAGAGGTGTGCTTGGTCCAATTCACCCCGCTCTCCCCTCTGACCCGGGACGAATCTAACTAATCTCCACATCTGAAAAGAATCACCGCGGAATAGTTTATCTTTGGTACAAATTTCATGCTTGTAGCCCGATGCTCACAGAAATGTTAGTAATCTGCCCTCTTAGCATCTTTTCTGCTGTACTTATCCTAATGAATGCTCGTAGATTTTGAAAAATATAGGTTCTATCGAAATACATCCAAAGAATGACTTGTAGATAATTTTATAAGGAACATTTTTACCTTTGACGGTTTTCTCGTAGCTTCAGCCGTTTTCAATAAAATTTTAAAAAATCTGTAATTCGGCACACAAAAGTGGGGGTAGGGGGGGAAACAAAGGTCTGTCAACGTGTTTCCCTAACATTTTTGAAGCACAAATATGAAAGCTACCTGCATGCTTTCTGTCAGATGGGACCGTATTCGTCATATTTTCGAGCTAAGGAGTCGTACTAATTTTGGTAAGGCACTATTTCATGCAATGTTATTTATCAAACGTAAACGTCCGTCCCGAAAGCGAAGTTCCGTTAATATGAATGAACACACACAAATGCAAACGGCTTGGGTATATCCGATAGGTAGGCAATCGTGGGTTCGTTTTAACCGTATTATATCGTTCTAAACCGGTTAATCGAACGAAACCTTTATATAAAGCTCCTCCGTAAACCGGTTTAAAAATAGCGGTTTTTGTACCGAAACCGAAATATAAGGGTTTTGCTGCAAGTATATCATAACGGTTTGAAAAATTAACCGGTTTCCGAGCCCTGGTTTGATCATTTGACCAATGTGCCACAATCGAGTCTTAATCTTTTTTTAATGATAATAATTCCTAATAATAGTTAATCTATGACTAATCGTACCAGCGACGGAGATATTTCCTAAGCATCTAATATAGAGAACTTTAAATAAACTACACAACTATACAATTTTTATAATTTAATCGTAAACTACAATTCCTTTTCCTAATTAATTTTCTGATTCATTCATTTATATATTTTGTTTGACAGCCGTCATCCTAGTAAAATTTACGTCATATTTGAAGTTTCTCGTACCGGGATGTCCAAAAAAACAGCAATACCTAATACCTACTGTGGTGTACTGGCGTTATGAATAAATGATGGCGGGTAGTTGCTCCTACCAAGGTGTACAGCAGTCACACGACTCGCACGTCACTTGACATCGACCAGCTGTGGAGCGAAGGCAGGAACAGCTGACCCAAACGAATAGCCTAAAATGTTGGTTTTATTTAATACCCCGAGCGACCCAATTGGAGGACATCACACTGGCGACGAGTTATGTGAGTGAACTTTAATCCTCCGTTAAAAACAAAAGAAAAAATAAATAAGGTAAAACTTGCATAATGAGTGGTATGACCACCTGAAACAAAACGTTGACAAGGAAGGGATGGAGTAGACAAAGAACCCAAAACGCGAAAATATAAAGAAATTAAGCAATGACAGAATTTACTTAAACTGTGTGTTTACTTGTTTAGCTACCCGAAGTAATTAAATTCTATGCAGTTTTAACAGCCAAGAGTGTATAAATTAACCTCAATTGTTGCGTTGGATTACAATTTCAATGAAATATTTGGGTTTAACTATTTGTTGTTTGTTGAAATAACACGTCAACTGAAGGGAGTTTTTACATTATTCGCAATGAAAATAAAAGATTTTAAAATAGAAATACACGGCTACCATTGTTATAACTTACAGTTATTGTCCCGTTGTTAAATATATGTTGTCAAATCAAATAGGGAGAACCAGTGAGTTTGACCCTCGAATACGCATATGTATTATGGGCCTCGGTATCAACTAATACTAGGAATCATGCGGTGAGTTGATCACTCATAGATTATGAACCGCATATTGTATTTTTATTAATTTATTTAACGCACTGCATATTTATGCTACCGATGCGTTATAAAATTTGGATGTAAACTTTGCAACACCTGTCTTTATGGTGTGCTGCGGGGTTCTAAGTAGCACAACGCAGTTGGTATCCAATGTAGGCATTATTCGGATATGTAAGTCCAGAATTAGTATAACGTTCAAAGTATTTTTATAAATACAATAATCTGAACATGCCGGTCTTAAAGCTAAATGGATATTTTTAGCAGAATGTTCTGTCGTTGACTATGCACACTTACAAGTTACAACCGAGTGAGTGACATGATTTTCGATATGAGATTGCAGTTGTGAATAGGTCTATACATACTTAGGAAATCAAATGATATCTACTTCTAATCATTTCCTTGTCAGCGTGAAATACAAAGTTGTCATGGTCGTCAATGGGTTAAACTGGTCAATAAGATTTGGCTACAAAGGCGAGTCATACAATGATTCGTATGAAATCTGCGTCGAAAATTAAATTGAGAGGGAGTCTCAATAAAAACGAAGAAGATTTATTTATGCACATATACCTACATTTTAACAATAAAAACAAAATATTGAAAAAAAATATACAACAATAATAATAAAAAATATTCTGTAATATTATGCATGTAAATTGGTTGTTTCATTCATACAGGTTGTGAAAATTAAATGCATATTTATACTTCACAATTAACACCTGAATAAAATAAAAAATGTGTGTTAATGAATGTGATAACTTCATGTAATGAAATATATATACTGACTGATCATAAAGTGGTGTTTTACAAAACATGCTATCCAGATTAGTTAACTAAGAAATTATTATGGCAGATACAATATGTGGCGTCATAATATCAATAAAAACTTTGCTGTCCACTAATAAATTAAACACGTTCATACAAAATGCTTTGATTCAATTATAGTTAGTGTATAACATATAATATATATATATATAGGTATATATATATATATGAGTTAATATGGAATCAACTCATCAACATATAAATAAATAGACAACCTAGTCCCAAACTAAGCAAAGGTACTAAATGGCGATATATCTACATGTATGTGCTGGTATACATTTGAGTTAAAATCTCAAATACACTATTACTCAATATGAGAATTTGTAAGAGGTAAACTCACAGGTAATAAAGTAAACTCAGAATTCGTATTAGTACCAAGGGATTTTAATAATAACTCATCTTGAATGGTGAAATGTTCATTAATGTAAAATATTTGTACAAACATTTGTTATACCTACGTCCTACATATAACACGTAGACAGCTAGAGCATATTCCATAGGACTGTCCAAAGTCAACATGAATAAATCACCTAAAATAAATAAATGAATCTCAGAATTGGGTTTGTGCTAAATATAGTATTTTGTAACAGCCTTAAAACTAAAGGTTAATTATTTCGTCAAAGGACGTTAAATAGTAGTATATAATATACAATGCAAGAGCAACTTGTAGTGACGTGCCAGGTCGGCTAACGACAGGCACGAGGAAAGTAAATCACGACAGTGATAAACATTTTCTAGTAAGAGTAGGTATATGTGTATGAATACGCCAAAATTTGTGTAAAATCCCGAAGGTGGACAATAAAACAACATTTCCCGAAGGTGGAATACTCATATTCATATGTATATGTACACATTAGTATTGAAAAATAAATTCCGGAAAAGTCCCGAATGCGGATGATAAAACAATATTTCCCGAAGGTGGAATAGGTATAAGAAATACTTTTATAAAGGTACAAACTACAGAATAATATTAAAATAAGATCAAATATTTATTCTGCAATAATAGGCCAAAAGGGCAAAAGATACCTAAATTAGGTACAATTTAAAGAATCTGAAATTTAATTTAATATATAGAGGATAAAAGTCAACATATTTTCAGAACAACAGATTTAAAAAAAGTCAAATGTCATTAAATTAAAATCTTGATGATATCAATTACTTGGTCCTTAGAGTTGTACATGGTTTCTATAGTCATACATATCGGTTTTTCAGAACTGACACCTCAGAATCCGTTGAAACCGCACAACCAAGTGCAAACTCTTAAAAGTATGTCAGTGTTGAGACCGCCTGCGTGGTCGTGTCGGAGGTTTACCCTGGATTTTCCCCAGGCCACTCCAACCGCACTCCTTTGCTTTATTGGCCTCGGCCTATAAAGCCACAATTCTTTTTTAGAAAAAATACTATTATTCATATATTATTCTCAAGTGTTGGTATAGATATAGATTACTAAGTAATCCAATTTCAAAAGTAAATGAATTTTAAAATTCCTGAAGACTACTGTCTAAATAAAATAATGATCATAATCCTACCACACCTATCTATTTATCATAAATGAAAGTAAATTGATCGAAGGTATCTTTTTATCGATTAAAATCAGAATTAAGGTGATACTTCTCAGAAGTGTCTTGTGGAGGTCTATTAGCAAGGTATGAAAATATAGATACCCAAGGCTGTTTCCAAGTGGAAAAAATAATAATAAAATAAAACAACGTACCTACCTAACAGTTAGGGATGGTACGAGTAGGTGAATGCCGTATGAGCATGTCTGTGCATATAGTGCATTTAATGCAACTGAAAGTAAAAGGGTTGTATGGTAAAAAGCAAATGAAAATTTTATGGGTAACGACTGTTTCATGTGTTTTACATTAAAATATGTATATTATGAAGGTGTCCTAATTCAAAACAATTACTAAGGTTTACATTATTCAATATAATTAGTTATTATATACAAAGCATTATTACTATTATTATAAATTACGGCACACTATTCGGTACCGTTAATTCTTCAGCATTTTATTGTCAATGGTAAATGAAATAAAAGTCGGTATAATCACAAAGCGTGTTTTATAAGCCGTTTCATCAGACTTAATTTAAATACCGCAGTGGATGCTGCATTTCTGATATTGTCAGGCAAGCGATGATACCTATATTCTGACGGCCTAAGGCTGATGTAGACAAGGTGTTGAGAACAAATGAGTCAAAACTGAAAAAAAACCTGGTACATTCCCATACAACCCGACTTAATCCATAAATGATTATACATATTACAATAGCTTAAAGTAGCCCAACGCACAGCGAGCGATGGACAAAGGCCATCCAAAATGCCTGACTTTCTTAAACGCTAGTAAAGTAGACATTTATGTGTGTATTATCCTTCATTCGACCTTAAAATATTTTGGTGGAATAATAAGTACCTATTTTGTCTGGTTAAATATCAATTTACTTCTTCAAAAGTAAAAAAATTAAAAGGAATAAAAATACCCCAAAAAATAAGGTTTACCGCTACATTGGCGTAGATACCGTGCTGTGCATTGTGTACCGAAAATCCTCAAAACTACATTTACATTTTTAGTTTATAGAATTTACCCTTAATTTCACCAAATTAATTTTAACTGACTCCGAATTCACAAGAAACTCAGGTGAAATTAAAATAGTAAAAAATAAAATAAACAAGCTATTTAATAGTAGCGTGATAAAATCGTGGGGGTCCGTTGGATGCAGGCAGCCCACGATCGATGCCTATTTCCAGCAGTGGAAGTTTTCGGCGGATAATAATGATTTGCGTAGAAACAAATATCTATTCAGCTGCATATCTTTGAGTGAAATTAACACTCATAACTTACATTAATAATATAAGACAGAATGTTGAAACATTTAGCAGCCTGAATTCCTGTCTACTCTTTAATAAAACTATTTGTTAACTAAAAAAAATAATAAATTTGAAATGTTTATTTCAAAATGATAGTTATTGTTCTACTTAGCTAAATCTTTGTATTTTAAGATTATAATACTAAGTTAATATTTTACTTCTTTGTCTTCTTTAGTAAAAAAAACTGTTCCACATTAATGTACTTATAATGGCCGATTTGAAAAAAAAGATATGAAATCTACTAATATATGGAACAACAACTGTCTAAAATATTATACATAACAGTTTGGGATTATGTAGACGTACATCTTGTTGTATTGAGTGACATTTAAATATTTAATGGACCCTGAGATTATCTAGTTTCTTAGGTTATCCAGGATTATGGTAATGTGTTATTGTTATCCCAGGAGTGACTGAGTAAATAGAATATGATATCATTTTGGTTTAAAAGAGCTACATATGGTATACAAAATGTATTAATATAGAAATTTAATATGTAACTGTACTACTATACATCGGGAAAATACTGCCTGTATTCTGGCACTATGCCGCGAGGTGGATCCCTTATTTCTGATTATTTATATTAATGTTGATTGAAAAGTAATGTTTTCGTTAATTTGACATTTACCTAAGAATTAATTTTAGAGTAAAGTGCTGTCGATAGTGTCGATAGCTATAAAGAGTATATGTATATGTGCAAATTGTTGTTGGTTTAATTATGTACTTTATTGAGTACCCTAGAACAGGGGTCGGCAACCTTTTAAGGCCAAGGGCCACAAAAAATTGTTTATGGGCTAAAAAAAAAAATTACGTGCCGCGTGTTCCTGACCGCTGCCCTAGAAAATAAAGGTAACAAAGTATGTTAATACTACTGAAAAAAGGGGGATGAGAAGAAGTAGACGGAAGTGGGAAAAAGAGATTTTAACTCAGTGACCAAAGTTGTAATTTAAAGGAGTAATTTTGGTGTAGACCAATTTATATTCTGCTATGAGAGTGGAGGACAAAACTGTACTGTGTATCTATTGTTTTATGTGAGATTATTGTGAGTTGTTTGTAATCTATTTGTGAAGTAGTCTAATGATATAAAACAATTCAGATTTTGTAAAACATGAGGGAGGTGTGGTGTACTGGCGTTATGAATAAATGATGGCGGGTAGTTGCTCCTACCAAGGTGTACAGCAGTCACACGACTCGCACGTCACTTGACATCGACCAGCTGTGGAGCGAAGGCAGGAACAGCTGACCCAAACGAATAGCCTAAAATGTTGGTTTTATTTAATACCCCGAGCGACCCAATTGGAGGACATCACACCTACTATACCTAACCCCTTCTCTTACGGGTCTACCCCTAAGCGATTTGTGTTTCATATGGGTATCCTACGCGTGGCTTGTAATGTAAGTCGACTTCCTGATTTATCGGTGCGGAGGCAGTACGATATGAGAAAAGTATCAAATGTCAGTGTCAGCTGTCAGTCGACGCGGTACCATTTTTTACTACGCCCCTACATTTAAATCAGTGGTTCCTGACTGGCGCGGGATGCGCGGTAGCGAGACGATGCGAAGGCGGTACTGCTCCGCTTCTGCGCATGATATTACTACTGCGCAAACGTAATACTGTCAGTATTAAGACGTGTCGACCACGCGAATATGTATGGCGGCGACTCACAAGCGACACGTAGGATCGTATGAAACACAAATCGCTTATTTTAGTAGCCCTGTGGGAAAAGGGCCTAAATTTTACCAATTGTACCCGTCACAATATCTGTGCACGTACTCGGAAGGAAACGCTGATACAACCGTAAGCAGAGCTCCGTAATGACGTCACACATCGAGGTGCATAGATATTGTAACAGTGTATTTAAAAAGACAGGGAAAACGCTAAACTATTAAAATCCCTATCTATTCTAAGCTCATTTCTAAACATCAGTCTTGAGCATTTATTAAATGTTTTTTAACATTACATTATTCTAATTAGGTATCTACTAGCCAGTGGGGCTAGCAGTGCTAGCCTTTGTAGGTATGTAACAGGGCAATAGGCAGACACAGAAGAGGAGAAGACAACGAGTAACGGAGGGGCACAGGGATGTCTCAGTTAAGACGACTGATCAAGACGATTCTAAAGGAGACATCCTTTGTCTGACTGTACATTGAAGTAACTGAAAAAAAAACTAAAATTGGCTACTTAATCAAATTTGCATTATTTCTTAATCTCATAATTTCATATAACAGAACTCTGGACATAAGCGTGAGCTCACTACACTACTCTATAATAAGTTATTAACTTTAAATACCTATTATATGTTCCGTTCGACATCTGAGATCCGTTGATTTGAGAGGGCGCCGCTGCGCTCGACCGGAAGTAGCCTTTTGCGTCAAAAGAGTCGCCCCACGCCACCGCTGCCACGTGACATCCGCTTCCGCCGACCTGCGAACAGCCGAAAGCGCGCGCCCGCCTCTCGCCGCCATGATGGTTCCTCATTGTTGCGTCGTCTGCCGTACTGATCGGACGTACCTTTCTTGTAAAATACGTAGACAGGGAGGAATCTTAATTCTCCATATTTAATTTGCTACGTAATTATCAAGAGGGAGTTCTAAAAATAACGCGTGATAGGAATTACGATTTTTAAAATATCACTTTTATATCGGACTACCCTCTTTTGTAAATTTTGTTCGCGAGTGTTTCGGAATCTCGCTATGAACAACGAGAGTCGCCCCTCGTCGGAGGAGAAGGAGTGCGCTTCGGGATCATCGTGTCTCGGCGACGCGCGGCGCCGGCCGGGCGCCCCGCGCCACGTGCCGGCGCCCGGGCCCGCGCCGCCGGCACTGGACGGAGGTTTGAATACATGTCATACCAAATTGGTGAGTCAGAATAATACTTTTCTCTTGGTTACAACCGTGTCCGGTGCCGCCGCAGCCGCGCGGCCCCCGCCGGGGACACGTGGCGTGGTCGGTCGACGCACGCGGGCGCCGCTAGCCCGGCCCGCGCGCTGCTGCCTTCCGTGTCTGCCGCTTACCCCGGGGCCGTGCAATTTAAGTATATTACATGCACCTATAAGGGTGCCGCCCGCCCGGTGTAAAATAAACCTCCGGGCCGTCCGCCCCGAGGGCGATGGAAACTTCGACGGTGTTGTACTGTATCCAACTACAGTGACAGACGAGCGTAGCGTAGGTGTACCACTTTATGGCGAGTGGATCCTCCAGCCTGTAGATGCCTGCAACTCAGAGGCAATCGCGTGCGCGTTGCATACCCTTTGTGGAATTTGAGGATTCACTGTTGTCTGCTGCAATGACGGCGGCGACCACTATGGTGCTGCCCGTCATAGTGGCGCCACATCTTACCCTGGGGAGGTCCGCCCCATGGCGACGGCGACCGCGTTGGTGCTGTAGGCCGCGATGCAGCGATGAAGGTTTGTGTCGTAATGTCGACGCTGTCCTCAATGATGTGTCTGCCGGAATAGCGACGCTATCCGCCGCGATGACCCTGTCCGCCGCCATGGCGACCCTGTCCGTGATGATGATGTCCACCTTCGCCCGCCACGTGGGCGCCGCCCGCCGGGTCCGCGCCGCTTCGGCGCCTGCCGCCGCGACCGAGCCGACGCTGCCCACCTCATGGCGGCGTCCGCTGCGACGCGGCCACCGACTACGATGGTGCCGTCCGCCGCAATGGCGCCACCGACTACAATGGTGCCGTCCGCCGCAATGGCGCCACCGACTACAATGGTGCCGTCCGCCGCAATGGCGCCACCGACTACAATGGTGCCGTCCGCCGCAATGGCGCCACCGACTACAATGGTGCCGTCCGCCGCAATGGCGCCACCGACTACAATGGTGCCGTCCGCCGCAATGGCGCCACCGACTACAATGGTGCCGTCCGCCGCAATGGCGCCACCGACTACAATGGTGCCGTCCGCCGCAATGGCGCCACCGACTACAACCGTGCCGTGCGCCGCAATGGCGCCACCGACTACAATGGTACCGTGCGCCGCAATAGCGCCACCGACTACAACCGTGCCGTGCGCCGCAATGGCGCCACCGACTACAATGGTGCTGTCCGCCGCAATAGCGCCACTGACTACATCGGTGCCGCCTGTGGCACCACATCCAGTCTTGGTAATGTATATCGCGCCGCGCCGGGTAGCTCCGAACGACACGCAGGAGCCGGCTCCGGCCGCGTCACAGCGTAATCGGGTATAGTCTTGACACTAGCCCACTACTTCCACTCACGTCTCTACTACCTAGTGCAGAAACGCCGATTCGAGTGGTGCAGTACGCCGTATGTCTGGTGCGTGCTGCCTAAATATTTATGATTAATCGAATTACAAGGTAATACATTCGACTGATGTAGTTCATCTTCAAGAGGCGTGCCCAGGGGACAGCAGATTCGATCTGCTTCGATCCATCGAAAGTAAGTACATAGGGAAGACATGGGAAAATTCCCAACCTCTGTCGATTCAATCGTCATTGCATCTACGGAGTAGCATCGACAAAGTTAAAACGGATCTCACTCATCTCAGCTCGCCCTCGCCTTACTGCTCAGGTTAGATCCTATGAATAATCTATTCGCAAAGGCTCTAATAAACAAAAATGGGTCAAAAACAAGACGTTATTCTAAAGCGAGCCCGAGATTCCGCTCCATTGAAAAAGGGTAACCCATTATAGAAGAATGACTTCCGGGAAGTCCTTCGATCTGTCTCCGACATTATCGAAACAGATAACTATCTTAGATCTCATTGTCATCGGTATGAATTTATTTTCGTTCGGAAAACCCCCTTTTTATTTTTGAGTTTCTTACATTAGTATGACTATTAGTCCCTCTATGACCTTGGTATAGAATCATCATCATCATATTAAATCTTAATATCTCTTCAAATTTCATCAAATGGCATTTCTAGTACAGTTATTTTTCCCGCTCAGCATTTTGATAGTTTACGTGTGATTACTTGTTGCTATACCGCTTTTGTTGGATGCCTTATTTTTATTCTTAATTATTTCACATGTCTACATGGCTCCTTATTTTGTTTTTCACTGTAACACAGGCATAGACGCTTGTTAACGTGGGACTCATTAAATGAATTAAAATTCCATTATACATGGACATACATCGATACAGTTGGACTTTCACCCTTGGCCTTTACAAAATTGATTGTGTACATACTTCTTATAACAAACCAGTCGCAGTTATCACTAATTAAACTAATATCGAAATCCACGAGAATCACCCTTAATCAATTTAAATTAGCCATCACAACGGCTGTTGCGGACCTCGTATTAAAACAGAGTCCACTCTCTACCAAAGGAAAAGGTAAACAAACATGTTACTGCGTGTCTTATGGCTCTACCCGGCGTAACTTTCACACTACCTACGAGAGGTTATGTCGACTTTGCAAACGTACCGCCCAGAGAAAGTTTGCATTGCAGCAGTCTTTAGCGATACCTGGAAAAGCTGCAAGCCCGCATTTATACGAAGGTGAGAACCGCGAAGCATGGAGTAACATACGTAACAGGATTTATGCTACAAATGAACAGCCGGATCGCTGGAGCATATAAGTCTCTCCCTTGCTGCTACGAGTGATGAGTCATCACTGATGATACTTAAGGGTCCGTCTGCAGGTAACACTGGTCCTTTACTACCTGTCAGGTCATCATAACTCCGCGGCCGATGGGCTATCGAGGGGACACTTCACCCCCCAGTGGCATCTGCGCCCCGAGGCCGCTAGGATCCCGGAAGGACGCTGAGTCGTCAGCCCTTCGCCCGCTGAGGCGTCCGCCCTTCATCCGCTTGGGCGTCCGCCCCTCGGCCGCTTGGGCGTCCTGCCCATCGACCTCTCTCTCTCTCTATCGTCTCTACCGCGCCTGCGATCACGATGCGTCTGAACACAGTGATCGTTGCCGACAGCTACACTGACCGTAAACTTGATACCACGTCGGCACTGTTCAATATGACGAACCCCTAGCGGAGCAGGCGCTGCTGGAGCCTGGCGAGACGGAGCGGAACCGACGGAGCTACACAATCTGCATGTGAGGACATCCGCCACCACAAGTCTGTCATAGAATCTTAAAGGACTGGCCAGTTCATTACAAGTGAACGCTTTGACACCAGGCTGGTCCGTGCAGCGGAAACGCCTACTGGTGTCACGTTAGCGCACGTCAACTATCTATCAAGATATGGTGTGCTAGGGACGAGATCAACAGCAGGTAGTCAAGCGTTAGCTTGCATATGTTTTTCCAGCGAATAGGTTTGTATACTTTGTCAGGTATGATTTTTATCCGTAAATCAGTAATTACTGCAAAGTGCAATCGTCATCTTTTATCGATCTCTATATTTTTGAACGCCTAAGGCAAAAATGTCTTAATGTCTTAACCTTTTCGACGCCAACGACGTATGCGCACCATCGGCGCGATGCCTACGACGCATACATCCGTCATGGCTTCCAGTGCGATATCTGTCTGCATGCATTTCTGTAGGGTTCAACTTCGCTTTTGACATTCCCATGTTATGGCGTGAATAACGTTTTTTATTGACAGGGCGCTGGAAAGGTAAAGTAATTTGACCAGCGTATTCAGAAGAACTGTTGTGGTGCTTGATACGTTCAATCATGACCTTGCGCTACTAAACTATGGTCCAGACACTAATAATTCTAATAAAATACATTTCTTACTCTAATACAAAACAAACGTCTTCTTATTCAGAAAACCAACGTTCTGAATAAGATATCAGAATTCTGGCTACGTCGACGTGTAATGATTTCGGAAAACTTTCGATAAGTTGGAATTAACTTATTGTATTGGTGCCAGTTATAGCTATCTGATCCAGCCCCGGTTATACTACATAGGGACGCGCTGTTAAACTATATAAATATTCTTACAATACGCCTTGTTCTAGATGTCTTCTGGACATTTACGCATCCTGTTGCTTTTGCCCCGATGCAGTATCTCCTTATAACGGGCTGAATAATACTAATGTAATTGTAGCAATATTTGTGGACAATCTTACACTTAATAATCGGTTGATAACACGAATAATTACTCATTCACCGCTAACCTACGCTAGTGACTCAAAAAACTGCAAAACATATACCTAATAGTTCAATCCACATATACGAAAATTGCCTATAGTTCTCTGTGGGATAGTATTCGGGTCTATATATTTGCCAAAAAGAACGACTCTGACCCGGCGTGCCCGTGTGCTGTTCTAGGAACTCGCGACCCGGACTTAGTTACTCGTATTAACTAATAATGTTTACTCCATATACTACTTATTCCCTTTATCTACTATGTGGGTGTTACCATAATGTTTGTGCGCCCGCTTACTCGCCACCAGGAGATAATAAACAGATCTCAAATCAACGGATCTCAGATGTCGAACGGAACATATAATATGAAATTTTACCTTCCAATAAAATTAATATTATATTTCCTAAGACATCTGAGATCCGAGTAATGGCTTCCTGGTGGGCTGCCAACGGCATTTCCTCCGCAACAATGAGGAACCATCATGGCGGCGAGAGGCGGGCGCGCGCTTTCGGCTGTTCGCAGGTCGGCGGAAGCGGATGTCACGTGGCAGCGGTGGCGTGGGGCGACTCTTTTGACGCAAAAGGCTACTTCCGGTCGAGCGCAGCGGCGCCCTCTCAAATCAACGGATCTCAGATGTCTTAGGAAATATAATATTAATTTTATTGGAAGGTAAAATTTCATATTATTATTAAAGTAGTTAAAGATAATAAGTTATTATTAGTTATTAATAGCGCCTGAATAAATGCCGATAGCAAACTTTTATAAAATAGGATCTATTCATGACTAAGAAGCAGTGAGCAACTGTGGAGTTACCACGGAAAGGGATTGGCACGGTTAAAATTGTTAAAAAAATAAACGTAATTTTGTCAAATACATTACAATATGTAGGTATAGTTCGGACACAAATCTAAGGCTAAATTCTGTCAAACGAACGCAAGCAAAACTAGACTTAGAACTCTGACTGTAAGGTAGATTTTTGCTTGCGTTATTTTGACAGCACTTGGCCTTACCGTTTTGTGCGAACTATACCTATTTAATTTCCAAGCAGAAGGTCTCGATTTGGCGGTGTCAATAGCGCGCTACGCTATGCTGCATATACACTGCATCAAATAGAAGTTTCACTCCGTTCGTCAACTGTTTCCGACGCTGGTATCCGACTCTGCAGTTGCTGGCTTAAAAATGTAACTATGAGAAACAAAAATTCAACGTCCTTCAGCCCTTGCTTTTGTCAAAACATCTCTGACCCAAGCCTGCAGTCCGGCGACTTGAAAATTATTACTACGACAAACAAAAATTCAAAATCCTTCACCGCGTTCCGTGCATCAACTGGTTCCGGGCCTGGTGTCCTCAGGCCTGCAGTCCAGTGCCTAGAAAATAACTACTACGACGAACGAACATTCAAAGTCCTTCATCGCTTCGCTCGTTATTTCGTCAACTGTCTTCTGCCCTGGCGGTGTCAAACGCTTGAGAATTATAGTATCTACCTACGACAAACGAATAATTAAAAGGGCCTGTTGTCCTCAGGCCTGCAATCCAGCGGCTACAAAATTATCACTACGACAAACGAAAATTCAAAGTCCTTCATCGCTTCGTTCGTCAACTGTTTCGGCCCTGGCGGTGTCAAGTGCTTGAGAATTATCTCTACCTACGACAAACGAATAATTTAAAGTCCTTCATCGCTTCGTTCGTCAACTGTCTCCGGTCCTAGTGTCCTCAGGCCTGCAGTCGGGCGGCACGTGTCCGGGCCGGCAGCGACACGTCACGTGGCCGTCGCGCGCAAGCCACGAGTTGCGTGGACACGGGCCCTGCGTGTGCAGTAGGTGGCACGCGCCACCGTACACCACGGCGCCGCGGCGGGTGTGGCAGGCGGGAACCTGTAGTAATAATTTATTGTTATTGTTTGTCTTTTTGGTAACTACTTCAAGCAGCAGCAGCAGTTTGACATGCGTGTCAAAACGACAAATTATCGGATCACGGAGTCTTCCTTCCACCTTCTTTGCAGCCAAGTATTTAGTTCATTTTTTATCGTTCTATAGCGCATCTATGGAACTTCGCAAATCATGTTACGTGGCTGCCATGAAACTTCGACAAAAACAACAAAATTGGTTACCTTCTGAGAGGGATTCAAAAATCATTTGGTCAAATAAATACTAGAAATAAGACAAGGCCAGTCACAGTCAAATTTTAACAGGATACGACAATACAAAAAAGGTAGGCACAGATTGCATTCAATCGCCAAATTAATTTCAGTATTTTTTACGGCCCGGAATTAGCCCGCCCAGAATTGCAGACATTGAATCGTCTGTTTTTGTCACTGTCGCATGAAGAATATAATTTTTGGCCGCGTTCACGTATATAAAGACTCAATCATGTTCGACACGCCGTACAATCAATCAAGCTTCTATGGCCGGCGGCTGGTGATGACGGGAAACGGGTACCTGGTGGTGACCGCAGCGTTTCTGCTCCGACACAGAATAAGTAATAGTACTTAGGTACTACGTTGTACAGAAGGCCCACCTAGTTAACAAATCCCCGTTAGGTAACCCAAACGTGCCTAATTGTGGCCATCTCTTTCTATCGCACTTACATCACTCGCTACATCACTTTCTATTGTAGATATGAACAGGCACCCGACTAAGTAGTGTACTTGTAGCGGCGCGACACAATCACGGAGTGGACCGCCCCTGGCTCCGGGTTGGGTCAGAGTACAGAAATATGTCCCGTCGTTTCGGTGTACCTCTCTCCTCGCGCAGGCTCCGCCGCCGCACGCGCACACGCCGTTGTGGCTGAGCCCATCGAGCGCGGGGCGCGCGTCGAAGTCGAACGCGACCACCTCCCCCGCCGGGCACGGCTCCGGCGCGCCGGGCCGGTAGCAGCGCCGCCGCGCCGGCACGTACAGCCGCCCGCGCGCGCACGGCACCTGGCATCGACAATATTAGATACAGAACATAACATTAGTACATATAGAACATAAAAATTTTCTTCATTATTACTTATATATTGATCAGACAAAACAGTTTACCTTAGTACACCGCCCGTTCCTTGCGATCATCTCATCATTACCGCAAGGTCCTCTAGTGTACAGTCTGTAACACGCCCCGTCATCCGCCCGGGCATGGAAAGGCTTGCACTGACACTCGGCTTTGGAGCCTTGGGAAGATACCTCTGAGATCGAGAAGGTGTGGCCTTTGGAACATGGACCAAGGGTATCTGAAAATATTAAAAAAAAAATGATAAAATGAAATGTCGTTAGTGGCAGTCATGAAAGTTGACGACATAGGTAGAAAGTCGATATATTTGTATGAACATGCTTTCTACGGGTATCCCAGGTGTCAGTCTACAGATATTTACATTGATGATTAGCCTGGGCTTCTTATCGCTTGTCACTAACATTATGTCTTTTCCAATTATCAAAAATAACAAATCCTCCTGATAAATTGAGGAATTTTGACATGTCATGTGAATGTTTGGCCGGCAACTCGTTCTATAGGCCGCTTACCGTGCAAACCGTAGTTAGGCATGTTACTTAAACGATCACCAGCTTGCATCCAATAAGAACTTTGTGTAATTAAATTATGTAGTAACCTTACTTACCTAGTTCGTAGCACATGCCAGTCCCGTTATGATAGTGGGGTAAATGGTCTTCGCAGCCGCACCGACCACCTGGCAGGAACAGTTGGCCCCGCTCGCAGGGGCCCCGCGAGTAGTGTGCGTAGCAGCCTCCATCACCGGGCCAGTAATGTGGGCCATCTGAGGCACACTGGAATGTGAAAAGTTCAAATTAGGTGGTGGCAATTTCAAAGAAGGAAAGCTTGCATTGTGGTCTCACTAAACACGTTGCTGCCTGACTCAGACTGTTTGGCGGCCAATATCATTAAAGTCTCGTCGTCGCACTATTGCGCTCGCAGCGTACCTGTTACGATCTCGCCGTGCAGTTGACGACGCCGTCGCTACCCATGTCGAGTATGTAGTGAAGCGCCCGTCTGCCGGCCAGTGCTGTAAGGACTAGTCCACGCATTGCTGCGGTTTGTTTTTGGTCTCACCGTGCAGTTAGCTACGCCGTCGCTGCCATGTCGAGTATAATGGACCCCGGGTAACACGGGCCCTGGCTGAGGCGGTAATAGCACCGTCCGTCGGAGCACTGTTGCACTCTTATTGTTGGTCACACCGTGCAGTTGGCTACGTCGTCACTACCCACTTCGAGTATGGAACCCGGGTAGCACGGGCACTGGCTCAGGTGATAGTAACAGCACCTGTCTGCCCCACTTGCAGTTTGCAGTAAGGACTAGACAACGCATTGGTGCGGTCTCGTAGTTCCGTGCAGTTGGCAACTCCGTCGCTGCCCATGTCGAGTATGGATCTCGGGTAGCACGACTAGCACGGGCCCTGACTCAGGTGAAAGTAGTACCGTCCGTCTGCCGGCCAGTGTAGTAAGGACTAGTCAACGCATTGGTGCAGTCTTATTGTTAATCTTACCGTGCAGTTGGCTACGCCGTCGCTGCCCATGTCGAGTATGGACCCCGGGTAGCACGGGCCCTGGCTCAAGCGATAGTAGCACCGTCCGTCGGCAGGCCAGTGCAGTAAAGTCTCATCGGCGCACTGTTGCGGCCGCACGCACATGCCTTGACGTTCGCTAGAATGTTTAATGCACCTCTTTAATAAGTTAGAACCGATTTACATCTTGTAATATGTGGCTAGTTTATAAATTAGTTTCGCACTGACAGCGAAATTTCACGAAGACTCACGGTAGCTTTGCTTGGAACACTTCTTGTCATTAATCAGGTTAGTTAAGCTTTTAAATTAAATTAAGCGTAACACAATTACTATAAAATAAGCACAGACACATCAAAAAGGACTTACTGAGGAGTTACTCGCTACTAATACCTACACATTGCAATGATAAATTGTTCGCTACATAGTTAAACAAACCTTTCATTTGCGAGTTAAAGATCCCTGACATCAAATCGTGACCGCAACCACACATGACCACAATGCTTGATCAATATTAAATAGCTTTATAGACCTCATGGGATTACCGAGTGTTAGTCATTTGGCCTCACGAGTGCAAATTTCTAACGTCCTTTGGCCACCAGTCCAATAAGAAAACGGGCGTTCTCATAAATAATAATCACTAAACTGCCGTTGTTTTACGTATCGTAGAATATAAATGAGAATATTACAGAGAAAAATTGTGTAACTTATGGAGATTTGAGGAAGCAACATAAAGTGTTGGCATAGACAAATAGGCATTTATATTGAGGGATTAAAATCAATTGGTATTCTGACTGAGACTTGCCTGGTAACGGTCAAAAAATAGGCTTATCTAAATCAAATGTGAGAACAATTCGAATTCTAAAATTTGGTCTAAGTTTTTGGCCATACCACAATGAAATAAAGATAATCTTGTAATATACTCAATTTTTGGTTTATTCGAAAGGAGTGGCGCAAATGTCTCATTGTTTCACACCTTAATCCCCTATTTATTTATTCGCCTCTATTAGCACTGGTACAGTCTCCAGCACCAATATATGCCACGGCAAAGCGCGCATAATTACTCTGACACTGACTGTATTTGTAGGGCCGGTAGGACGTGTCAGATATTTATTTGGCAGATATTAATGCTGGCGACTGTATCTACATCTATCTTAATACAAAGTGAACATGACATAACATAAACTTACACTGAACCTTCTGAACAGTGATTCATGAGTTCTTGCCATACCGCCTTCAATTTCCCGATGGCTTAACTCACTCTTTTAACTTAATGTCTTTCGACACGTATCCATACGAAATTAGTGACAATGAATGCCAAGGTTTCCATACAAATGGGGTTTTTTGAAGCAGCTATGCGATTCATTAACACGTCTTGACTCATGCTTGATTCACCCCTCCCCTCTCGTTTCTTTATCCTTGACCCTCATATTCCTAAAAACGTTTGCATACTGCGGTTTTATACGGGGGAACGCAGCCAGCTCTATGGGTTTCCCCCAGGGTTCCGATCTAGGGGATCTAATTTAGTTGCTGTACGTATAGTATTGTTTTCCTTCTCCTTGTTGTTATGTGAATAAAATTGTTTTATACTATTCTGTGGGCAACTGAGGTCATATTTATAGTGGTTCGCCTGAGGTATGTATATAGGTACATATAAACGTTGTTAATATAAGCATGGCTAGCACAAGAAGCGCTATCTTTTTTATTGGAATACCTAGAAATAAGAACTAGTCGTACTCTAGACGTTGGTTGCTGTGATAAATTGCAACGTTTATAAAGTCCCATAGCGATGTGAACACCGGCGCTGGTGTGGCCAGCAATCACTCAACATTTGTAATAATTTTCCGCTGACGTAACGTTCTGTTGCAACGTTTCCTCGGAAACCGCTTTAAATTCAAGATGAAGGTAAAGAGACAACCGGTAGGTATTGATATATGGCATTTCGTTCCGTTACTACGGTATGTCAAACTTCCGAGTGTATAGTACCGGTATTCGTTGTATTACTACAACGAGTACTAAGCACTAGAAGGCTGATTAATTGTAGTTTTTAGGTTACATTATTTTACTACCAAAATAGCAAAATACTTATTTTCCCATACAAGAGGTTGGTTCGATACCATGCGGGTGACGTCATCGTCATCTGCCCGTGCCAATTTGTAGGAGCCGTTTGGGCGGCCGCTAGCGGCGAGCTAGGTTCATCTCTATTTTTTGCCCTTTATTGTGGTCTAATTGTAGGTAGTTGGTCCCATATAGAAATTTGATCGTCTATGAAAACTGGTTTTCATAGCCCGTTATTCTGCCCCCCCCCCCCCTTACGTACCCTCTCTTATTGAAGGACTCCTCAACAGGCGCGAAGTACTCGCCCGGCCGGCAGGGTCCCCTCTCGAAGAGCCTGTAGCACGTAGTTGAGAGGGGAAGCTGCGCCGTGCCGGGGGGGCATTTGCACTCAGCGATGGTCCGCCCTCCCCACCGGCCTGGGCTGAGCTCTTGCGTTTCTGGACACGGGTGGCCTTTCTGAAAGTAGGAATAAGACCATGCAGTTATTAGAGGTAGGGCACAGCATAATGTCATCTGTTGGTCGAATTTGGAGCAGCCCAAGTGGGGAAGTACCTCCGCCTTGCAAAAATCCACAGCCATAATAACATTATTGACTATACTACTTAGTACGTAGTATTGTGTTCCTGGCGGTGAGCAAGGTTGCCAGAGCTCCCGAGGATGCACTACGGAGTCAAGTGCGCGTTGCCGACCCTTTATAAAATTTGAGGATTCACTGTGTTGACAGCAGAAGGGATAATAGGTCCCTCGCTTTCAACAAAGTGAATCCTCAAATTTTATAAAGGGTCAGCAACGCGCACGTGACTCTGTTGCAGTTGCGAGCGTCTATAGGCTGCGGTGTCCGCTTACCATCAGATGGAACGTACGCTTGTTTGCCACCGTCGTAGTATTTAAAAATACAGTCATTTATCGGAGTAGCTTGGTTAGATTTAGAGTGAAGGAATATTAGGGATCGTCCTAATTGACGCGCAACCACGCGATGATCGCGCGGTCGCGCGACTTTAACTTAGAATATTTACTAGTAAAAGTCGCAAATTCGCGCGATAATCGCGTAGTTGCATTTGTTTTAGGACGATCCCTTTAGGACAGATATTCGAGTTCAGTATATTCGGCGCGATCACGCGACGCGATCGCGCGGTCATCGCGTTGTATTAGGACGATCCCATACAGTAATAGTGGGAAATGTCTTAAAACTTTTATCATCATCATACCTAATCATCAGCACAGCATCAGCCTTTGTAATTGATAATGACACTTTTTTTATTAATTTCATTGTTTAAATTATGTTATCTGCACTCAGGGTCACGAGCTCCCTTGATCTCAAGAGGAAAAGTATAATAGGCCTTATTTAAAAAAAATAAGACATCCATAATCTCGGCGTACTATACAAGTAATTTTGCTTAATTTCGGAAAAATCGGTAACGCGTTCAATGGTCGTCATTCGTCAACTGGAAAAAATCTAAAAGCAAAACCAGTTTTTATTCAACATTTTCCTCACGTTTATACCCTATGCCAGTGTTGACTTGCTAACTCGTGTGCTCTAAGATACGGGAAGTCACGTGCTGTTAATGTGACCATAGATTTATATTCCGACTGTTCAAGGAAAGTTAACAATGGTGGTCACACACTTGTGTTCTACGGGATTCTGAAAAATTCTTACGGATTGTACTCTGGTCAAGCCTGTGGTCTCTTGAAGTCAACGTGGCATCGAGCGTAATTAAAATAGTAAAATAGAAAAATTTGCAAATACAAAACTTAAGATATTTAAAAAGTAGTGCAGGATAGTTAGTAGTATAATACTTAATTTAGAGTAGAATGTGTATTGTGTAATACATGGGATATCAAAGGAACTTCGGGTTTTTCATACAAATTTCACATGTGTAAATTGAAATTATTGAACGAAAATAATTGCTCCGTTGCCGAGATAAGTAGATGTTATATGTGGATGATGATGGTTCCTCTACTCGTAAACATCAATACGGCCGCGAACATGACTGGTGTAACCCGTGTCGAAACGTCGGTAAATAAAAAAGGTACCATACCTCTAAATATCGCGTTAGACCTGTTTAAACAAATCTTTTATCTACACACATATCATAAATCCTCTAATATGCGTTCGGAAACCGTAGAAAATGACTCTCATTTCAACATTCAATGAATTTATGGCAATTTTCTTATCTGTGGCTAAGGCTACAGCAGTAATAAAATATTTCATTTTAATCTCATATATGATGTTAAAATATTACGTCAAACAAAACTGTTAAAATTTAAATGTCAAAGTTGACATGTCCCTATTCTAGTATCACTGAAAATTCAAATTCAGTCGATGCGAGATGTCAGCTCGATGTTTTTTTAGTATATATCGCACGAAATTTGAGCTAGAACGACATGATCACATCAGAATAAGGACTCTTTACTTTTTAAAATAACATTCAGGTATCTGTTACCAGTTCTGATTTCGATATTTCCGCAACCGTGCAAAAAAGGTTGTATTAACACAATTATTGTATTTATTTACTACGGTTTCTGAACCCATCTTAGAGTAATTATAATATGTGTGTAGATAAAGTAATGTATGCAACTGTACATAATTAGGCATTATGTACCAGTTGCATAAACTACTATTAAGTACCAATCCTAGACGAATCCACGAGTTCTTAGTTCGAACCACTAGTTTAACGAAAACTTTACAATCAGTGTGTGGCGTCACTTTCTTCCGGCAAGTTCAGGGGTTATACTTATATGTTGCAACAGTTAGGGTGCGTGTCCACGAGTTCAACATTCAACGGTGTAAATGTAAATACATATGTTGTGTAATAGTGCTGAGGCGCCGGAATGTGATAGATGATACTTGTATATTTATAGCTTACTATATTAGATTCGTTCCGACTATTGAGAACTCTCTAAATATTAAAACTTTGATTTTGTTCACAACTTGAGGGTACCTACCTAGTCTCTTTTCTGGCGTATATACAAATAATAATGTCTAACAAAATCCTACCGCGTTGAAAATGAGTACCTAATCCTACCGTTTTGAACAAGGTAAACGTCCCAATGCTCGACACCTAAGTGTCCAATAGCTGACACTTATCTTTCACCTCTATCACTATGCATAAGATATAAATTGGCATGTATGGGTCAGTGTCGAGTCGAGCACTACTTTAATATAATTACTTAATTACGTTTTTCATATAGTACTTAAGGCCGTGTATTACCACTTTTGAGTTTTTAAAAACCATCTGAGACATAGAATATAGTGTCTTAAAATCTAAAAAAAATATATGTGTTACATAAGGATATTGTCTAGTCAAAATCGCAGTCAGTTACATGACCTGATGAATTTCACTCGATAGAAAAAAATCGCGAAGTTACCCCTTTTTGGAATGTTTTTTCAATACTACGGCTATATTACTGATATTTAACATTTAATTTTTGTACTCAATTAAAGATCGTAAATAGTTATAGACATTTTCGCAGGGTTTGCTTTGATAAAATGACTGGCTTGATGACTATAGCTAAATATTTACAAAACTGCGCGCAGAGCTTGCGTAGAGAGCGGGATGGTTAATTGTAAACTCACGCATGTTAGAGCGGGACAGTTGCGTTGGGGATACCTCCCCTTAATGTAAAATTGCGTCACAATAATCGTCAATCGCTTCCAATGAGGAACAGCTGAGTGAATCCATACTTACTTTATTGCATACCATAGGTAGTAATAAGAGACGTTCTCAGTCGAGAGACTGGACATTATGTTAATTTGCTAATGTAAGTATGTTAGCAATCCTTAAAAGATACGAATACTCAATTTTTTCGGTATATTTACAAAAATAATACAAAGAATAACAATGTACCGAGAAACACTTCTATAGAAGTGTACAATAGTTGTGTAATTTATAATATTACAGTCATCTTGTACAAACGAATAAACACAATGGGTTTCATTATTTATCTATAAATTCGATCGACAGCCGTGAAGCGGGAATCACTTCATTACCTGCTATCGAACTGTCATGACGTCGGGATCTGAGATTATATCATTTACCTACTTACGACATAATCAAAAGGACCGCCTGAATCCATAAAATATTACCTATTGGAGAAAAAAAAATAACGGGTTGCACTCCGGGAGTACCGGCAGAAGTGAAAACTCAATCAATCAATTATTTATTTAACATTAAAACATGGTGTACATTAGAAGATATAAAAGTAGTTGGTCTCACATGTTTTGCTGCAGTGCAACACGTAAAATATAGGAGTTTTACCATGACAAAGAACAATGATATGATATTTACACACTTTTTTTTTTTGACATGATATGATATTTAATGACATGATTAAGAAGTTTTCACATTTTTGATAACAGCGCCACCTACGAACAATACAAGGCGCTAACTATACAGAATGCTGCTCTCGGTTGTAACTTAACACGGTAAACCTGCATTGAGAGAAACTTCGCTGGTTTGTTCATAGGTGGCGCTGTTACCAATATCTATCTTCTACAGGTCACGTGTCCATCTTACGATATTAGGAGGGGTCAACTTAGCTGGTCTGACGATCTGACGGTCACGTGACCCTGACGCGTTTAAATTTTTCCCCTATCACAAAAAGTGTACAGCGCCGCTAAAGAAGTTTTCACTTCAAAAAACAAGTGTAGTACAAGTTTAAGAACATATGGACATATGGACACTAATAATAATCATGCACTTATTATTAACACATTGGTGTCATCAGAGCTTATTAAGATACCTATAGATGGCGCTATAGTATTAGGCAAAAGTCGTATAGTGTCATAATTAAGGAATACAAAGACTGATTATTACTTAGTGAACCTAGTATGATTATTGATATTGGCTCATTGGACAACTGCCTTTACAGACGCTTTGTAGGAAGTTTGTTTGTCCATTATCTGCCTTTAATCTAACGTAGTGTATCTAGTGGTCGCAATCAACTCTCGATTTGCTACCTGCACTTTGAGCTTTCGTGAAAACATAATAAGATTGATATTTGCGACACAAGATTGAAACTTTATAAGGTCTAGTTATTTATGAAATTGATATACCAACTTATCAGAAATGTGAAGCATCGCGCGTTCTTTTCTTGACATAACAGCAGAGCGCATTTGTATGCAAAATTAAAACGAGAAGCTATATTGCATAATATTTTAAATAAAATAACGCCCAATTAAATACGAGTGAGCGAAGCGTGCGGTGTGGTCCAACTATTCTGCTGGAAACAATCCGGTGTGAATATGTAAGTATGTATAGTGCGTCTCATCCACGAAGGCGCGCCCCTCCACGGCCCAATCCGTAGATTAGTATGAGATTCGCTGTGGAGGGGCGCGTCGTCGTGGATTACACGCATTCATCACCATCCGCGAGTACACAATAGGGATGTCGACTCAAAAAACATTATTACTTCAATAGAAAGAAGACATAAAACTATGCCAAATAGTGAAAATCCTATTCAAATATCTCAAAAAGTAACGAAGCTACAACGGTTAGAATTTTCGTAGTTAGAGAGAGGAAGTGCTACCTAACCGTGACGTCACGTCACTGTTAAGTAGCGCCATAGTAAATGACGATCGTTCAATACAAAGGTGCGTTTTGCGGAAAAGGGACAGAACATACCCACTCTTAAAACTTTGAAGACTTATAATTACGTAATTTTTTTTAAATTACTTTTTTCGCCATTTGATTGTGAATTTTAGCCTTTATGTAGAAAATTTGGATTTATTGATTTTCTTTTATAGTGTCGTCATCCCTATTAGGGGCCGATCCACTAGTATGTGACAAGCAATTTGTAAATGATATACCACCGTATCAAATATCAATATCCGTTTCGTGTTCAGAATCTTTTTTTTTAGTAAGTTAAGTAGCACCCATAGTCGATAAGTTGAAAGCTCATCGTCTACGTTGGTATGGTCATGTTATGCGGAGGGAAGAGAGTCATTTAACAAGAAGGGTATTAGGTATGAATGTGGAGGGATGCAAGAGAAGGGGTAGGCCAAGGAAAAGGTGGATGGACTGCGTGAAAGATGATATGGAGAGGAAGGATGTGAGTGCCGAGATGACGAGCGATAGAGAGTTATGGAAGAAAAAAACATGCTGCGCCGACCCCAACTAAATGGGATAAGGGCAAGCCAATGATGATGTTCAGAATCTTTTTTTTTTATTTAAAATTGGGTTAGTCTCTGCCTTTATCTAACCAGGGCGCAAAGATGAGGCCGACGGTGAAGCGAGCTCACCCAGAAGATGCATATTCACTCGTGCCTTGAAAAGGTCCAGGTTATATGAACTCGGAAATACAGATACTGGCAGGGAATTCCAAACCTTAGCAGTGCGCTGTACAAAAGATGATGATGAATAAGATCTTTGATCATCGCTCAGTTTCAAAGCCTAATGCCCTCGAAAATCGCCTTATGCCGGACTCACACAATAGGCCATGATGATCCAACGTACAATTATGTGGTAGAATGAGATGAAAATAAGTCTTTTTCCCTTTAATTTAACGCATAACTGCGTCCTGTACTTACCTACGTTGGGTTTGGCCATCATAGCCCTTCGTACGGCTCCGGCATTTGTTATCAGTCCGCACGATCATATATTACGTAGATGAGTAATGGGTATTATACTCGTACTTAGTTAACTTAAACCCTCCTATTCACATTCACACCTCTTTATTACAGTACTTATAGTAGCGACATGTGGCGAGTTATGCTTATTATACAACTGTAGATAAGCATCATAATTAAATAAAGTATCATAACATAACGCCTGCTTTCTCCTGAACTAGGTAAGGTGTATGAAAAATTCGTTGGAAGGTCGAGAGCATTTAAATGTTTATTACCATTTATAAAGAAATATATAATGTATGTGAAGAGTATGTATGCATTTTATTCATTCTATTATATACAGCATTATATAAAGCTGCAATACGGCACATTTATGATTGACATAATTGTTCTCCCGGAAGGGGACCCAATGGCTCTACACAATATATGGGAAAAGTATAGAGGGTACTTTTTGTATGTGTGCATAGCTCGATATGCCGTGCTCTTGGCCCGCGTAAGGACTAACTTGCAGAATTTTAATAAAAATACATATCATTGACAAATGATTCATTTGGAACATCAAACTTTCAAGTCTTAGATGAAAAGAAAAACAAACTTTTCAGCTTAACCTTGATTACGTACATTATGAGAACTGGTTACGCATAACCAAAACTGGCTTTTGTAATATACCTACTGGTTTAAATATCAGGTTTTTTCACCACCCAACATTTAAGAAGTAAGTAAGTAAGTAAGTAAGTAAATTCTTTATTGCATTAAATGTGGTTAACAAAGGGTCTTATGTATTATAATTTACAAGGATCACACATTTAGCTGAATTCTTTATTGCAACATAGTTAAGTACAATAAAATAAATTTATTATGTGACTTAAATGTTATTATTATGAAGTATAAAAGATGCATGAATAAAAGACGTAACTATAATTAATTTTATTATGCTGAATAATAAAAGAACCGTGTGACCTTCGGTTTCAAATTTTACGCCTCCGTAACCGTATTTTAAAATACGTACGTCTACGTAATGTGTTTAATCTTAATCCAATATCATATATCTGTCATATAGCGTTTATTTATTAAACTCCATGAAGATAGAATCAAATACTCGTAGATACACTGATAGACCTTTTTTTTGTACGGGGGGAAAATCCATTATGGATACCTCCGCACCGCGGGGGCAGTGCGCAGGTTATGTCGGACTTGCACCGACTAAAAACCCCCCGATTGTCCTCCTCAACCCATTTCGGACGGCTCTGGGCTCTCCCATGGAACTCTCCAGTGCCGCCCTAGAGTCCACCTATATGGGTCCCGCCATGTTTTTATGGACGATCGCAGCCCCCAACTACGACCGTCTTCGGCCCCGAGGACCCTCTTTTAGTGGCCTTCTACGACAGGCAGAGGATACCGTAGCCGTATTCTTATGCCCGAGCTACAGAGCGATACACTGATAGACCTACATGTTCTTTCAGCGGAATAGCAAATGGATTTATCATGGAATTCCGCGAAGTCGCCTGATGCAATCAATTATTACAAAATCTAACAATTTTAGGTAATTTCTCGATAAACAATTGATGATGCCACCGTTCATAAAAAACGCCGTCAGAACAATACCGCCATAGTACTTACCATAATTAATCATTACCCGACTTGGATACAAAGTATGCGTACAAGAAATAAAAGCTCATGGGTAGGTTCTTGTAAAATTTGAGTAGGTACATACATACACCAAGACCTACCTGAAATTAAATACTTAATAGTTTTTTAATGCCAAAGGCTAGTGCCACATTCAAGCTTGCTCATTTCCGTTCACTCGCATGCTCAAAATATTAGAACTCGGAGATGTGACCTAACTACGGCTCTTTCTTCATTGCCGTGACATTTGAACACAATAGTTAGCAGACATCTTAGCGGTCTTAGCAAAGAGTATATTAATACATGTCAGGTCTTAGTCAACCGAGCTCTGGCGAAATCTGCAATGAAAGCGAATTTTTGATGAAGACATGTTACTAGCTAGCATACAGCAAAGATGCGTTATATTCTACTAACTTTAGGTACGTGCGAAAATGTATAATGTACTGGTCACACTGGTACTTATAGTGTGAGTAAAGGATTTGTCTATCTATTAAAAACATGCGCAACGTAGGGTTCCGTAGTTAATAAAAAATAAATAAAAAAAAAGTAAAATTTGTGGACAATCTTACACAGATCAACCTAGTCCCAAACTAAGCAAAGCTTGGACTATGGGTACCTACTAAGCGACGATATACATACTTATATAGATAAATACATATTTAAATACATAGAAAACATCCAAGACCCAAGAACAAATATTCGTGCTCATCACACCAATAAATGCCCCGGCCGGGATTCGAACCCGGGACCTCCAGCTTCGTAGGCAGGGTCACTACCAACTAAGCTAAAGCGGTCGTCATTATAAGATACTTATTAACTTCAAGATAAATATAAAGTCTCTACTCTCAACACCGCACATCCTTTCACAGAAGCCCTGTCACATGCAGTGTCATATTTATTTAAAAAATCCTAAACAATAACCAAGGTATCGGTCTACAAGGTAATAGTATCTCCCATTTTAGAATATGATCGCAAGTTACGTGAACAAATCGTGATTTCCGATGTCCCCTTAATAGGGCACCGGTATAGTTCCCGAGGTGAGTGACATCTATTGCGCAAGAGTCAGGTTCTGGGACTAGTTCGACCACACTACTGACATTCACGATACACCTCACCTCACATCTGGTGAACCAGTGTAAGATGGCGCGAGATGAACACTTGAACAGTCAATATCAAAAATACTGGTGGCTCTGTGAGCTGTAGACCTCGCGACTATTTTTTTTTAGTTTCCAAAAACTATATAATTATCGAAAGTGCTCACAAAATTTCAGGAGAATCGGTTGAGAAATGCAACCTGTAGAGGAGAAAAAAACTCTGACAAATAAAAAAGTCATTTCATTTTCAAAAATTGACTAGAAATAAAATATTACTCCAATTAAGACATAATATGCGAACATGCAATTTAACGGCAAATGGCTTACTGATATTTTTTCAGTGTGGGAACGTATACAGTATGTTCACGACGTTGAATAACTTGATGCTTGAAAAGAGACTCCTGGGAGGTTGGTCTCTCGAGGAGGAATAAGAGGCCCAGCAGTGGGACTTAAAAAAACATTATCGAATACGAAATAGATTCGGTAAAATCACAATTTTATTTAGAAAAGAATTCTCCTTAGTACATTTAAGTCGTATCCCTGTTACCAATATACATTGTAGTCTTTGCCTGTTACCCTGCATGGCAGACCTGCAAGCTTTAAGATAAAGCGAGATAGGGGTATGAATCTTTCGCTCTACGCCCAGTCGAAAAAACGCCAAAGGTCATTCTACTAGTCTACGTCCTAAGTCCTAACACCGCACCGCTTCGTCGGCCGAACAGCGATATCAATCAGTCAGCACGCATACATTTTAATAATTGAGAAATGTCCATTGTTTTCGCTCCCACGTAAAAAACGCAGGTAATTGATGAAAGGCAATGGATCATGGTTAAGAAACTACGATTGCATACAAGGTATACTTGCTCTATATATGAGTTGTGCAAACGTACGCAAAAATTGTGGTTTACCAAAGGAAAGGTATTGGTAGTGATTAGCATACTTAACTACTGGCAGATGCTAGTTGTGGGAAAGACGTGTAGAATCATATTGTATTGGCAGCACACCAAGAATTGAAAGAATGTATCATCTTATTACTGATTGTCACTCTGCCCACTTTTTTATTATGAAATTGTTGTGAGACAGTAAAAATTTCTAGGTTCTCCCCAAGAACAGGACGGATCCTCCAAAAACTGTCAATGAGATTCAATAACGGACGCGCGACGGCCGTCGATTTCTTGTACTAGAAAACGGGCCGGCCCGGACACGGAACGGTCTAGCGTGAATGATCATTTAGCATTATAATACAAAATGTTTGTTCTATGTGGATGTCCAAGTCTTGAGAGTTATTTCGAAAAGTCTACTCAAAAATGTAGGGATTGTGGGATAATCATAGAGCTCTTCGCTCGTCCTGATAAACTATTTATAACGAGGATCAATATCAAGTTAGTTGACTGTTGCTAACAAGATGTGTAATGGTAATGCCCGCATTATATTGTGTCATTTCGAGATAATAGTGGGTCAGTGGGTAGATCGATCGGTCACGGTCTCTCGTGCGTTCGCGCCTCCGAAATGCACAACTGGTTATGATGATATTGAAATCGACACGCAATATTCAATTAGTTCACTAGTGCTTATTGCTTACAAATGCAATATGACGTGGAGGTAATGTACATATTAATCCGTATACTTCGATTTCATCCCGGCTGGTAATTGAGACAATCCCACTTTCTAGTAAACCACGCCCCTTGTGAGAGATTCGTTTAAGTACCTACTCTACGAGAATGGCAACAAACTTGAAACAATCAAAATTTGTCAACTTTCATTTATTACTTGATTCAATATTTAGACGGGGTGAAATAACGCCTTGGACGGAACGTCGCACTAACGAGTCTATCTTACAGGAGCTCAATATAACAGCGAGGTAGTCCACCATTTGTACTTACTCAAAAGAGTCCCCAAATTCTTCGGACACCATGGTCAGGCGCGACGCGGATGCGCTAGATAGGATAGACGTGTCGAGGAAGAAGGTGCACAGAACGTTCACCTAGGAGATGGACAGATGTGATCCAAGAAGTTACCGGTTCCACACTACAGGCAACACTGAAGGCGCAAGAGCGAACGGCCTGGAGAGCAGTAGTCGCGAGAGTCACCTATAGTCACCACGTCCCTCAGACATGAGGATATTACCAAGAACAAAGTAACCCCCAGAACTTCAGACTGACAATCCTACCTTATAAATTGTGTAGCATTTCCCGTCCGTAGGCCAGTACAGCATCAGCCAACCTCTCGGATGTGACGCACACGGATTCCTCTTGATGTCCGCCCACGGAGGCGCCAGCACAGCCGCCTGTGACCCACAAAACAGTGCTGCGAACCACACCCACGCCGCCATTTCGGATTTCCAACGTTCCGTTTTCAAAAAACTGTCCACATCGTACTGGCACTTCACTTGTTTTCTAAACTGCTTTAGTTCATATTTAGTTTTTTTTATTCATTACGACTCCATCATTTTCAATGTCCAACTTTCCATTTTCAAAAAACTGTCCTCATAGTATCACTATCACTTCATTTGTTTCTTACAAGTTCATCTATAGAAATAAACTTTTTTAACACTACAGTTACCTACGCTTTACACTGACCTGAACAATTTCGTAGTTTTGATTGGCATTATGAGGTTGTTCTAAGCCATTTTGGTACCTATCGAATTATAAAATTTTTTACTTGTTATGCAAATGGACTCTACAATAAAACATGGCGGTCAATTACGTAATAGAGCTCAGATAAGATAATTGATATCATATTTTTGCTTACAAATGTCAAAGCAATTAATCTTCATCTCAAATGTTGCATTGCTATGTTTTCGTTGTTTGATTTGTGCATTAATGCCATTAATGTATGTACATGTAACAGAGACCCTAAGATATATGTGATATATGTGATCACTCTCGCCCGTGACGTACAGTCAATGGCAAGAAAAATGGCTACACTTCGTTACATCATACAATTCGTTACAGAGTATCTATCTATATCGTCGCCTGGTACCGATAGTACAAGCTTTGCTTAGTTTGGGACTAGGTCGATTTGTGTATGATTGTCCACATTATTTTTTATTAAACCTACACATTTTATTTGCTCTTGAGTGTAGTAGTCAGAAAATAGCGACTGTTTCATTTCCATTGTAAAATGGCCTTTTGTACCTCTATAAGATTTACTTAACGACGTTGTAACTAACTGTAGGCAAAAGAATAGGTGCTAACGTAATACAAAAACCGGCCAAATGCGTGTCGGGCCTCGCGCAAGGTAGGGTTCCGTAGTCGTCCACCCGTTACATTATGTGGACTAAAAAGTTCGCAAACTTATATTTACTATGTTTTTGACAGAATTAACAACATTATCTAAGGTATCAATGGAAATTGTACGAAGGTTTGCTTTTGCAAAGTACATTTCTGAAGTTCGACTATTACTCGTTAACTAGTAATGTCTACTTAGCTGTGATAGTTTTCCTTTTAAATACATTGTATATACTACTACTACGATTTTTTTCACATGCCTAGTAGCCACCATTTAGCTGGCAGGGGGGGGGACACTTGACCATAACAAAAATGATCACTTCAAAGCTTAATATCACGCCAACGTATTCTTTAATCAAAAAATGCTTTTAGAAACCTTATAATATTTTTGAAAGAGCTATCCAACGATACCCCACACGATGGGGTTTGGAAGAAAAAAAAATTGCACCACCACTTTACATGTAGGGGAGGTACCCTGAAAAAAAATTCTTTTAAAGATTTTATTCTACCGTTTTGTCGGCGTCATTGATATGTATACTCATGCCAAATTACAGCTTTCTAGTATTAACGGTTACTGAGAAAAACGGGGGTCGGACGGACGGACGGACGGACGGACGGACGGACGGACGGACGGACGGACGGACATGGCGAAACTATAAGGGTTCCTTGTTTACTACGGAACCCTAAAAATGCACTTAATTCATCATGTGATAAAAAACACATCTGCTCGTCTCGCCAAAACAGTAAACAAGGCATTGAGTATCATGCTTCGTGTGAAAAATCTATACAGCTCGGTCCCACAATGCTACTTAAAAGTTTGTATCGAATGGACTCCAGCGCAGGATGAATTATCATTCCACATGCACGTATATTTTGGATTTAATTATAATTTTTTTGCACAGTTAAAGTTTTAATTGAAATCGGAAACCAAGCATCGATTACAAAGTCGATTCAAAATTATTTGTACTTTGACCATCACGCTTGGCCACTATTTTGACGTGAACTGTCACCATATTTAGGGACCATAAAAACAAGGGCCTGACACGCTTTGTAAGAGAAAGATAGCCTTATTGCGATTCCTATGAGAGGAAGTAGAAAAAAGTGCGATGTTTTGTCCTTATCACCGACCGGACATTTTTTCATGGTCGGGTAAAAGTAATCTGTCATTAGTGTCAAGAAGATTGCCAAACAAAGTGGCAATATTTTGCAGTGCAATTTATAAGTGGAAAATTAATGATGAATTTGGTTTAAATGAATAATAATTTACCAATCATCAGATCCGTAGTGTTTGGTTGTTCAGTGCAAACATGGTGGGGTGTTCAGTGTTTGGCTGTAAAAGCAATTTCGACCGAAAAAAGGCGGATGTTACATTCCATGCGTAAGTACATTTTCTTTGAATTTTGGACCCGTGTTTATTTCTAAAATCTCACCGGAACAAAATTACTGAGCTAAATCATTAGTTATATCATGAGACAATAGATGAAATAGGAAAAATATGTGAATTAATTAAAAAATAACCTCCAAACATTTGACATACAAACCGGTCAAATCGCGTAGTAGAAATCTACCATAGAAGCCAGCTTAGCATTGATGTCCCACCATTCAGTCGGTTTATAATTCGATTTCGGGATACCAACAAATAATAAAAAAAACCCCTAAAGATTACCCCACGTTTCGGGAATTTCAAGTAATTTGATTTTTTCAGTTTTTCAACAGAGGATGAATCCCGAAAAAATGGATTTCAGGACTGAGGGAACAGGAAATTAAATTGGGTAAAATAATCTATAACTGCTTATTACATATTTGTTTATTTATTGAAAAATAAAGTTATAAATGTAATATATTATTGTAAATAAATTACCTGTTCTAAATTGAAGTTTATTCTTTTATTCCAACAACTACATAATTTATCTGTGAAAGACAAAAAGGGGCATGGAAATAGTAAGCACTATCTGGTTACATTACTTACTACTTTCATCGTCTAGAGACTTAAACATTTAGCATGGTTCTTTGGGTGACGTGATGACCAGCAAGTCAAGCGGCGAGCAGGAAGGCCAGCGACCAGCGGCGAGCGGCGAGAACAAAATGTATAGATTTGGATCAGTGAAATCGCCGTTTGATGCAACGGTGATAACCGGTGACTATGTATTTATAGGTAAGATTATCCCAAAAAAAGTGGCCGGTCGAGATCACTTATTTTACGATATCGCCTACGATGTTGTGTAAATTTAGTTAGTGAGTCAAAATGGCGACTTAGTCACTATGGAATTTGATCACTTGTAACTAAGTACTATCCGACTAAATTTTTGGGGTAATTTTTTGCAACCATGGTATATGGCATGGCATATTTTGACGTCATAATATGAGAAAGACATAGCCCCGGTCGCTTGTTGGCGCATCTATAACTACAGAGTATATACTATATCTATGCATAAAAACTACTTTCCATGACAATTTATTTGAAATATGATCTTTACGGAAATCGGTCAGTCTGGCTATCCGATATTGGACCTAGTGGAAACGCCAGAAAGTGGAAACTTCATTCCTCAACTTTGGTGTTTTAAGTGTGCGTGCCTGATTGTTTTAGTGTAGGTGCGTAGTAATGGGGGAATGTTTTGCCAGTGTGCGTAGTTTCTTTATATGTGTGTTACCTCGCCTCCCCCAAAATTTGGCTATTTTTTTTTTAAGAAAGATGTGCTGAAGGCGTCTCCTGTGTTTAATGCTCTAAGGCACGCATAGACAATGTGCATGTATAGCTCAACACACAATTATGGCTCAACCGCGCTCGTGAGATAAAAGTACTCTACTTCATAATTATCCGCTCCTCTATCCGTTTTTTCTCATTACTCCCGAATAACGGTCAGCCCGCTCCGCTCCGCTAACGGTTCCGTTACCGTTTGAAACGAACCAAATGTTGAAACACTCCACAATTATTATTAACCCACTTACTTCTTACCGAGATTACGTGTAAGCGATTTGTTTGTGGCCCAAGTTAAAGGATACGTGGTCCGTTTGCTTTCCCATTGGTCAATAGAAACGCGTCATAACAAGTTATGGCATTAATGTAGCCTTTTGGCCTTTTGTACACGATAAGTTTTACTTTTGTGCAATAAAGATTTAATAAATAAATGTATATGACGATGTGACAATTATTTATATTTGTGTTGTAAATAAATGATTTATATATTTATTGTATGTATGTGTCAATTGAATTCATGTAGTAACTTTCAAGAACTGAACAAATTGTAGTTCCATTCAGTACCATTGAGGTTCCGTAACATGGCGATCCTCAAATTTCTTTAAATGTACTCAGTAACAAAAATGGATACTATTGCATAACTTGATTGCAGACTTCACATAATAATGTAAAGATATAGGGAGACAGATATGTGAAACAAAGGGCGCATGCAAGCAATTTTTCATATGAATGATTGAATTTTCCTCATGCTTCGCTAGTTTATCCCGACATGCACAAACGTACTAATTAATGACATAAATATATAAATAAATATTTTTGTAAAAAGCATAATGCATATACGAATAGGGCCACCCGCTATATCTTACGACTTGCGCCGCTTATAATCGCAGTTTGTTCGATGCAAAGTAATACTATAAGAAGCTATTGCAACGTTAGAGATACCGTAAATTTATTAGTACTTATTGCCATATGAGTTATAAGAAGTTATGGCTGTTTATACCATGGTAATTCAAGTGAGTACGTTTGCAACATACGATCCTGTGCAATATGCTATTGCTTGTGATTGTTACAGATATTGCTCTAAGTGTAAGACCTGAGTGGATGCTCGGAGCGGAGCGTTCGACGTTGCGTCCAGCGGGGCGGGCGAGCGTGCATACTATTTATACTATACTCATGTGCATACTATACTCAGTACACCAGTATGAGTTTCAATTGTTTGACATGCACGCCCCGCTGGACGCAACGCTCGAGCGTCCACTCATGCAGGTTCTACACTAATAAATGATGTCAAGCGGATGTGTCCGCTAGCGAAAACACTATTTTAAATCAAAGTGAAAATAGAAAAATTAATCGCCACAGGTGTGACAGGTGGGATTTGAACCTACGACCTCTGGAACCCGTCCATTGCTCTTAACCAACTGAACTAACGTGGTAATCCCTACTGGCGGTGAATTTCGAACGAGCCTCCCTAATATGGCTTACCTAATTAGAAGAGTGTAATGATTAAAAAAATCACCGCCACTAGGGATTGGATTAAAAAAAGGGCGTAATAACTTTGTCAGTTTGTGGCAAAAATATCGAAAAGAAGGGTTATGTTTTAAAAATAAAAGTATCGAGAAAATTTTAGCAAATTGTGTTTTCACTTTTAGCAGACTGGAAAGAAGAAAGAAAATAGTTTAAGGGTAATATACTGAAAGGACAATTATTTAATCACTATGATCTTTACAAACCGGGATAATTTGCTTAATGGCCGGGACACCGGGACACCACACTTCAAACCGGGACATGTCCCGGCATACCGGGAGGTAATAGTAGTTTATGCAACTGGTACATACTGAGGGGCATTAAAACACGAGTGTGTTTTATGAAACGAGCCGAAGGTCACACGAGTGTTTTAATGCCTAATAATGTACAGTTGCATACACTACTTTATCTACATCCATATATTAAATCCTCTTTCATGTGTTTCGTGTGGGCACGTCTCGCCAGCGCGCGCCATGTTTGCGTCGACAGGCCGGCCCGCGCGCCGCCGCCAGCCCGCAGCTGTGTCCTTAAGGTTGTACGTGATCTCATAAGACTATTGTATTTGGTGATCTTATAGGGGACGCGCGCAACAGCCGCACAGTATATTATAAAGCGGGGTCTTATTTATGGTTTTTGAACTTATTAAAGAGGATTTACTATAGGTATGGGTGTAGATAAAGGTATATTATACATGATAATGTTAAGATAATGAGGAGGATCTTCGCTGATACAACTGGCTTACTTACAATTAATTACATCAGATTTAAGTGATCATTGGTAGATGTTATGTTATATATAGGGGGCAAAGGAGCACACGGGACCGTAAGCTTGCAACACAAGAGGAGTCACAATTGCGTTGCCGGCCTTTCACGCGGGCTTAGTTAAGCGGTCGGCCTATTTCGAAATGACTTTATGTTAGTATATTATTTGTGGACAATCTTACACAAATCAACCTAGTCCCAAACTAAGCAAAGCTTGTACTATGGGTACTAAGCGAGGATATACATACTTATATATAGATATAAATAGAAACTTAAATACATAGAAAACATCCAAGACCCAAGAACAAATATTTGTGCTCATCACACTAATGTATGCCCCGGCCGGGATTCGAACCCGGGACCTCCAGCTTCGTAGGCATGGTCACTACCAACTAAGCTAAAGCGGTCGTCAGTATATTATCTCCTTTGACCGGACTATGATATCATTCATACTGATCCTACCTGCTTATTATTGGTTATTTCATTTCCGCTCTCAAGCCATAGACAAAAATGGATGAAGCAAGACGACCCTAGTTATATACCATTGTTGCAAAACGTATTGAATAACTGTCCACTTACATTCAGATTTTGACAAAGAAATATAGAGACTTAAAACACAACAAAGAAAAAAGATGCTGTTAAAAGGAGGGTCTTTTGTTTATTTTGTCTGCATTGTGTGACTTAATGGCTTGGTGGTATACTTGAAATCATTCCAGTTGAACGAATTGCACCAAATCGAATCCTTCAAAAAGCTACTTTACCGTTCAAACAATAAGGTTAAAAATCCAATAACATTTTAATAGAAATACGTTCAACAAAAAGAATTTCAACCATAATTGATAATGATTACCTGCCTGTTTTGAAGCTTATCTACGGGTTTTGACTTTCCTATGCAAAAAAAACTATCAGAGATATTAGGTATGTTCGTTTCTATACTGTAACGTCGAAAATGGTTTGTTAGTTTAGTAGGTATGAAGTTTATAGGGAAATCCTAACAAGTGACGTCACAACTTTTCTATGGTCAAATATCGACCATTTATATTTTTTTACAAATTTCATAATGTATGAAATAGCGAAAATGTCAAAGAATTGAACCACCACTTTACATGTAGGGGAGGTACCGTATTTTTTTTTCAAAATGTTATTCCACCAAATTGTCGGCGTCATTGATAAGTACATACTTATGCCAAATTACATCTTTCTAAAATTCTAGTACTAACGGTTACTGAGAAAAGCGGGGGACAGACGGACGGACGGACATGGCGAAACTATAAGTTTTCCTTGTTTACTACGGAACCCTAATAAAAATCTGATTAATAAATGTTATAACGGAAAGTACGTAGTGTGGGAGACACCACCACCAGTAGGTATGTATAATAACATCGCGAAACAGACGCATCGTAAAACTTTCTGACGGTCATGACACTGGAATTTGACCAAACGAGGACAAGGACACTAAAGATCCTGTTTTGACATTTCGTTAAGCTTGTTTCATATGTATACTTAAATACTTCTTGTCCCATGGAAACTTCGAATATTAGTGTTCAAAGATCATCAAAGGTATATAATTGAGCGAGTGAAACGAAGGTCTCAGTTTTAGCTTCGACAAAAATGCTTTCGTATGTCCGGATTTCCGCCTGCAGTCCTCCTCTACAGGTTGCATTTCTCAATCGATTCTCGTGAAATTTTGTGAGCAGGTACGAAAAAAAAAGAAAGTACCGTCTTTTGTCGAGTCAGTTTTTGGAAATTAAAAAAAAACTTTTTATCAATGATTTCGTATTTTTCTGCGGCCGTTTTTTCCTCTACAGGTCGCATTTCTCACCCGATTCTCGTGAAATTTTGTGAGCAGGTTCTATGACTACATAGATTTTTTTCGTCAAGTAAATTTTTGTAAATTTTCAAAATATTTTTTTTTGTCAATGGTTTGTCCTCCTCTACAGGTCGCATTTCTAAACCGATTTTTGTGAAATATTGTGAACAGGTTCGGTCATTTTATAGAATCTTTTTATCGAGTCCCTTTTTGGAAATTTAAAAAAACTAATTTTTTATCAATGATTTTGTGTTTCTGCGGCCGAATTTCGATTTGTTCACCTCTAAGGGTCGCATCGCATTTCACAACCGATTCTCGTGAAGTATTGTGAGCAGTTGCTTTGATTATCATACAGAATATTTTTGTCGAGTAATTAAAAAAAAAACAATAGTTTGTCTACCTCTACAGCGTTACTCAACCGGTTCTCGTGAAATTTTGTGAGCTGTGCCGCTGCTGGTTTGGAAATGAAAAAAAAGCACGAGCTCTACAGCTCACAGAGCCACTAGTTAAAATAATTATGTATTATAATTCGAAATAAGATTATAGAATATATTATATTTATATTTTTTGTGGTCGTGCTCCTTGAGGATTCAATCGAGATAACAGTCAGGAAAAATATTGAAAATTGTTTTTACATCATACACTGTCACAAACTCGTAGTTACTCGCCTTTTCCACCAATTAATGTTGTTGCGTTATTCGATATTGAAATCGTCATTAGTTTTAAAAGCAATCCAGATGACTATAATTTTAATTATAAAATACATTATAACATTATATCAATTTAAAAAAATATCATCAACCCAAATAAACAAGTCACTTTTATCGTACCTTAACTTATTCATCAAAAGAAAACAAAAACCTAAGCTAATTCACAAACCCCCTCCAAATTCAAATTGAATTGACGTTTCATTTATAAAACAAAAAACAATCACTCCGAACCATAAACAAAACGTAAAAACTCCCGCCACGTGAGTTTTGACTGGTTGGCGCGCCTTACCGACGGCGCGGCTGTATGGCTACTGAGGCAACTGAGGACCAGAGGCTCTCGTCTCGAGCTTTGGCTAACCGAGACCTAACGGACTAGTGATCTGTCCCTCTTGATACAAATATTAGCCATGCCATAGTGCAGCAAGATTGCATTTTGGAGGTAAGACCGTTGGTTGCTTAGATTTTCGTGTAGGCTCCCGTAGTAACTTTAGTAGAGTAGTCCGACCATTTTCTTACAAGTTTTTATTTAACTTTGTATTAGCAATGACGCTGCTAACGCTAACTTCAAATTTGAAAAAAGTTTTTTTTTTTAAATTAAGGCTCCGAGGGATTTGAACTTGCAAAAACTTGAAAATTTTATTTATTTATTTATTTATGTTGCCCTATTCGTTAGTATTGTATACAATACGTATACGTACGTGTGGGATAAATCTGGCAACTGAATTTTAGACTAGTTCGCCCATAGTTTGGCATAGGTAAGTTCTGTGACAATGGAACACAATTTTTTTTAGGTATCGCAAGAAAACAAGCATACGACTGACAACATCGTAAGCCTATGAATCCTTGTAATTTCAGAGGCGTTTCACATTGGAAAAGCAACTGATAATGTAAATAAACATGAATTTAATTCAATTGCATTCTGATGCAGACTATCTTTAGAAGTTTTACATGAACTCGTTACTAATGTCTATGTGTCTTCAAGTTTTATCAGTTGGTCTCATTGAAGAGTTTATGATCCTTAATTATTGGCTTTTCTAACCAGTTTCATCTAAGAGTTTCTAAGATATCTGTTACTTCAAACTTACTAGTGGCTCTGTGAGCTGCAGACCAAAACTATGTTAGATATCTATCGAGCTCACAAAATTTCACGAGAATCGGTTGAGAACGCTGTGGAGGAAGATAAACCATTGTATTTTTTTTTTAATTACTCGACAAGAATATTCTATGTAATCAATGAACCTGCTCACAATACTTCACGAGAATCGGTTGTGAAATGCGACTTGTAGAGGGGAATAAACCAAAATTCGGCCGCAGAAAAACACAAAATCATTGATAAAAATTGTTTTTTAAAAATTTACAAAAACTGACTCGACAAAAAAATATTTTTTCACTTCTCATGCTCGAAAAGTGTGTCATATTAGACTTGTGAAGCGGGGCTAAAGTAGTACATTTAAGCCCTAGGGAAAATATGTATACATATTTATGATTTACAAAACATTTTAATTTGACCAATCAAAATACTTCACCGATTAAATCCACCAATCACAGAAAAGTAATTTGACAGATTAAAACATATTTGGTACAAATATCAACCAACCAGAACACAGCTGTACTAAAATCGACCAATCAGGAAAGACGTTTTTCAGTTCTTTAAAGATTAAGCGGTGTCTATGGTCAAAGCAATTACTCCTCTTAAAAGAAAAAAAAGCGCATGATGCATCTCTTTCTTTGATATAGCAAAAGAAAGGGAGGCGAATACGCCAAGCAAACACGCATAGCGAGGCATATGGTGCTGGCCTTAGAAAAAAAAACATGCTGTCAAATTAGACATACACCCGCCAAGAGTTAAATTATTCATTTAAGATGAATAATTTGTGTTTCTGTGTTTTCTCGCAATCGAAGTGAAAAGTAGAGTGTATAACACGGGCCTAAAAGCCATATTACCACTCGAACAATTTTCCCTCTCTACGTTCGGGAAAATAACCATCACGTGGTAATATGGCGTACTTTAGACCCTTGTCAAACAATCTACTATTATTTTCGAACCTGCACACGAAATTTCTCGAGAATCGGTTTAAAAATGCGACCTGTAGAGGAGGACAACCGGAAATCCGGACATACGAAAGAATTTTAGTCGAAGCTAAAACAAAGACCTTCGTTTCACTCGGTCAACTAGAAGTAAACATAGGTAAAACGACTTTGTACCTAACTTTTTAATTCCAAAGAAAACTCTGCGTTGAAATAAGATTAGTTTCTTTCGAGAATTTACTTTTAAGCCACAACATTTGTTTTACTACGTACTTTTGCTCTTTAATCGACACTGAGATTCGTTAACTGAGCTTAATCGTGTAAAACGTTAAACTTACACTGTTTCTTGGTTCTCAATAATGTTGAGAATACTATAGCAGAGACGCCGTAGGGCAGGGGTCGGCAAACCGCGGCTAGCGAAGAAGGGCCGAGGTCTCCTCAAACATAGTGATAAACCTGAAACAGTTGTTTTTTGCACTGCGAGTTTCCCTGTGTTCACTGTGTGTGTTGTGGTTTGTGAACTTGCTATTTTTACTGAATTAGTGTCGAAATGTTTGCCGATCCCTGCCGTAGGGCATACATAGGGCTGCCATCTCGAATTTCGCCAAACCCGGACAAAGATTCAAAAAAACCCGGACATTTGGCGTAAATCGCATTTTTTCCCCGGACGAGTCCGAAAAAATAATATTTTTAAAAAACAAGACCTTTAAATTCAATGAGGTGCTTCCTTACATGAAAAGTGTCCGGGGACACTTCTTGACACCCCACCCGGACGGCCCCCGGACGGCCTCCAAACTAGGACAAATCCGGGAAAACCCGGACGGATGGCAGCCCTAGGCATACAAGACTTATAGGGCTGTGTAATGGCTCGGTATGGTGTCACGTCACGGGCTCTCGACCGCTCAAACCATGGATATGTACCGTTAGCAAAGGTTGATAGACCCTGAACAAAAACAAACGCGGGAGCTAGTCTATTGGTAAGTTTTTCACTCTATTTTAATTTGATGCAGGCTTCCGCAATAACTACGAGTGAGGAGCTGACCCTCCTCATTCGTAGTTATCGATAACCGTTATTAATTAGTGATGTCTTACGGTGATTAATTAACCGAGTGAAACGAAGGTCTTTGCTGCAGATTTGACACACATGTAGATACTAGTTTCTGATACTTAGATTTTTTGTCGAGACTGTTTTTGGTAATTTTCAAAAACATTTTTTTTTCGCGGGTTTCTTTTCTTCTAAAAGGTCGCATTTCTCAACCGATTCTCGTGAAATTATGTTAGCAGGTTCAATAATTATAGATATTTTTTGGCGAGCTAGTTTTTGGTAATATCCAAACAAAATACTCGCGAGGTAAATAGAGTAGACTCTACACCTACCCTACAGAACCACCAGTTACTAATGTACCTATATTTCCATTCCCAGTAAATATCGCATTGGATGCAATTTTTGCCGGGAACATTGCGCTTGTAGCCGGCAATGTTTGTTAAACGGTGCTTACAAGAAAAATAAAGTTGCATTGTCTTTCATTTTAATCTCAAAACTCTGTAAATGTACCAAAACGGATTGAGTACCTTACCTAGGTACTGCGCCGAAAAAGTGTGACCGACAGAGAGAGAGTACTAGTGAGCGGTGTGTTCGGTTCGGTTCCGACTCCGACCTTCCGACACGGTCCAGTACCGGTTCGGGTTCTTCGTAGATGTAGGTATGCACATGCAGGTTTCCTTGCGATGTTTTTCTTCACCGAAAAAAACCTAAAAGACTCACTGTCACACTGCATTCGTATTGTATATCGCCCTTATTATGAAAAAAATAAATTTATACGCAGATGCATCATCGATTTGCCATTCTTCGCGGCGATTTCGCGAATATATCAACTCTCCAATGACACAATTCACTGGCAACACCAACATGTTTTCATTCCAGAATGGCCGCCACAGCTCCAAACAACTGTCAATCCAATTTAAACTTAAATATTCTGATTTTAGGGAATAAAATCATATAATTATTTTCGGACTTAGTTCGTTTTTTAGCAAATGTATGTTTTGGCGCTCCCTGGCTGGAATTATAAAATCACGGTAATAATATGGGCTTACGTAACTGATCTATGAAGAGTTGCTCAACTGAATTTAAGTCGTGACTTACTGGTAATGCATTCAAAGACAGTTGTAGCACTTGGCCTAGTGAGAGAATGCGAAATGACTAAAATGTCATAGCTTGCCGGCGTTATCCACGGAATATTAAAATAGGCAACCGTTTGAGCTACAGCGTCGGGTGTTATTTCACGTAATCACTCCCAGACACGGTGTTGTCTAGTTAATGCATTGATATAAGTACATATACACTGAGCCACAAAAAATTATCTAAACCCTCAATAGGGTATTAAACTAAGGTCAAAATAAATTATTTTTTACTTGACTAATAAAAGATCTAACGAAAATACTCGAAAAACATCAATTATTAATTTATTTTAGCTAATTGTAAGATTTTATAAGCATAAAGATTTAAAAAGGACGCTGTATTGAACAAACCTACTCACACTGTCTTAGTGACGTCACTAAGACAGTATTTCCCTACAAACTTCATACTAACAAATCGTTTTTGACATTTAATAAAAAGTTGCTGATTTGACTAGGGGTTTAATACCGTATTCCATCAATTTATTTATAGTGTAAAGTAGTGACAATGAAAATTACAGTGTGTATGCCGGGCACGGCATACCTACTATGTTGGTAGACGGTATCAAGCGTCAAACTAATTGATTTACTTAGTACTTTTATCTCACGAGCGCGGGTTGGCCATAGTTGTAGTTGTGACACATACGAACACATTAAAACAAGGTGAACTCATAGCTCCTACGCTGACGCACACATAGACATGTGCATGTACCTATAGCTCAGCAAACAACCACACATGGCTCACCCGCGCTCGTGAGATAAAAGTAGGTACTAACTATACTTATTATATCGATCAGCAACAGCTATAACATTATAGCGTTTAGATAGATAATCATCTATTGGATTATTTGTATTAAGTAGACAATTGTCTTGTCAGTGGAGATAAACGTTGTTTAATCCTTTACGGACGCAGAAAGAGAATCCTAACTACATTTTTGATCCTCGCTAAATGTTACACATTGTATGCATTGAACTAAATTATATACTTAGTAAGAAAAATATATTTTGTTGCCCAAGTAGGTACCTATTATGCCCATTTTTCACATAATACATAATACCTAACACATAGATTTTTTCTAATCTTATCTAAAGTATCGTGACCCAGACTTCTAGAGTATCGTGGTAAAGGGCATAAGGTGGTTAGACGTAACTATACCTACCATACTCATAGGTCAGGTAGGACAAGTAGTTAACTATGGTTACCTACTGATGTGGTTTGGCAGAAGTGTATGAAATGTAAACATTTGTATAATTTTGTGAATAAACTATTTTTTTTTTTTTTATACCTTCATTGTATCGAGTGCGACATCGACACTACGAGTCATCGTCATCCTCCTAGCGTTATCCCAGTACAGTTGCATCCTGAAGGATGCCTGGGGTCCGCTACCTAATCCCAAGATTTGGCGTAGGCACTAGTTTTTACGGAAGCGACTGCCATCTGACCTTCCAACCCCGAGGGGAACTAGACCTTATTGGGATTAGGCTTTGTCAAGTGAGTGGGCATCAACTTGACTGTTAGAAGTTCTCAAACCGCCCGAAGGCCTCCAACTTGGCTTAACGACTGCTGCCATAGACAGCAACCGGGATCAACGGCTTAACGTGCCTTCCAAAGCACGGGAGCGCTCAGTTAGTAACCACTCAAAGCGGTCACCCATCCAAGTCCTGACGCTGCCCAGTGCCCACGTTACCTTAGATACCGCAAGCGGTACCCGGCGCCGCTGGGCCACGAGCGCAGTACACTACGAGTATACCTACATAATATCACAGTATTATGTTTCTAAAGGGCTCAAGCCAACAAGTGCTGAAGTACATAAAGCATTAACTTGACCCCGGAATTATCCCCTTATCCTCCCCCTCCACCTCCAGCAGGTCCTAAGGTGTTTTTTATCATCTCCCCGGAAAATAGTTGCAAGAGGTCGCTGTACTAAGCCGTACAGCTTTTTAAACTGTCGTACCAAGGGCCGTTGATATCAGCGGATCACCTATTACCATACAATGACGCCGTCGTCTTTAATGACTCGTCGTGTATAACGGTTTTCTGACGTAACAATGGATGAGATTCTCCATAAGCCTAAGTAACTTGACCTCGAAGAATAACTTGATCTTTTTGTAATTGTGAACTTGATAGATTAGGAGACCTGCCTTATTGATTAATGTGTCAAGGTCGTAGCATCGCGATCGGGAGTATCGGGACTTGTATTGGCTGTATTATACAGACTCAGGTTTTAATTTAATTTTTGCACTCGATTTTATTTACGGGAGATCGAATTATTATTTATATTGTAAAATGGTACAACATTTTTAAGCACTTTCTTGTCGTGGTAACAAGACAACTAGACAACTTATTGCCTTCAAGATTTCAAACAAAACGCAAATAGCGTATATCGGAACAACAAAACGTCAATGTCAAAACGTTGGGCTAACTATGACGCAATATTTGACACACATTTTAAAGTAATAGCCACGCTATATTGATCTTTATTTGATCCTACATTAAAGTTATTTTTACTATACGTACATTTACACCAATTCAAAACTACTAAGAATAATGTCGTGTTACTGACATGAGCGTAATGTAATGTGATGTGACTTGACTCAAAAAGTTGCATAAATTAACTTGTTTTGCAGTTTCTTATTCCGAAATCGATTTAAAATTAATGTAACGGTTACAAAAAAGACGCTACAGAGCTGCGTTTTCTATTTCTGCAGTAATGGATACGCCTAGAACGAAAAACGCATCGGAAGGAATAGCAGTGAGTGATTATTTTGATGACAACTACAATTTGGAAAAGTTTTAAACGACTCTAAAGGAGTGGCATGAATTCTGTTAGAAAACTTGCTATCAATACTGAATTTTTGCTGTGTTCGTTAAAGTCCGCAATTAATGAATCAAAACCCTTTTATGACGAACATTTCGGAACAATCAAAGTTCTATGGGCATCAATTGCTTGTGGCATAGATCTCCACTAGACGATAGAGCTCCTTGGCTTTCAGTCTGTAGAGAAGTTATTGAAGTTAACAAACTTATTAAGCCGCCACTGGTGACAGTGAACCCTGGCCGGATAATGGATTGTTTTGTTTTTTTTTTTGCTGGGAGACAACGTTAATATTATGTTCACCCATCCTTTTTGTATCTACAAAATAAATTGTAAAATTTTGCAGCCCATGGGCATATCATCCTTGAATGAGGCCGTAGCAGAGCCCGAGTCTCGGTACGAGTGTCCCGTGTGCCTCAACTGGCTGCGAGACCCGGTGATCACCACTTGCGGACATAAGTTTTGCAAAAGCTGCATTACTTCGTGGTTACAGTAAGTTTTTTTACCAAGAACTGGCCCATCTCAAAGCTTAGCATAGTAATTCCCCTGCTTGAAGTTGGTTTAATTTCTTTTAATGCTACCTATTCTTGAGTAATGATAGTTTTGTTAAAAGATAATAGTTTTTAATCTTTACATTATTAAAATATAGACTTATAAAATTGTACAAAAAAGCACATATTTATACACAGAAGAGCTCAAACCCTTCTTCGCCCTACTAGAATTAATGTTGGAAATTATGACTAAATTAGGAGGGAAATTAGTCAATCAAATCAAGAATAAAATATCAATAATGTGTACTGCTAAGGTTCGGAATTCCCTGCCTGCTGTATTTCTGAGTTCATATAACCTGGACCTCTTCAAGGCACAATTGGATAGGCATCTTCTGGGTGAGCTCGCTTCACAGTCGGCCTCATCGTTGCCCCCTGGCTAGATGCTGGCCAAGAGCAGTCCCATTTTTTACTAAAAAAAAGCAGTAACACAATCTGATTTTCTTACAGAAATAGTGGACACTGTCCTATCGACAACATCAACCTGAGCATGAAGGTAGACATATTCCCGGACAACTATACCAAACGGGAGATCCAAGAGCAGAGGATGTCTTGCCCTTTTGCATCTAAAGGTATGTACACGATTTTGCTCGTCGCCGCGTTGGTGAACACACGTGCCCGGAGCGACGACGAGCAGAATCCACTACCGCTCGAGCCGAAGGCAAGGGCGATAAATATGCAATCTGAGGCTTTCTTTATTATTGTCCGTGGTAAGTACAAAATTATGTCACCATCTGGCCAGGAAGTGGGATTTTCCGCGCGCGGAGCGTCCGGTAATTGCCACTTTATGGCCAGGTGTGACATAAAAAGATTTAACATTACTTTCAGGCTGCACAGTAAAAGTGACGCCTTTAGACTTGGACGCGCACATAGCGTCTTGCGAGCACAACCAGCCGCAGAGTTCGCGGCAGGCCGTGCCGTGCTCCTTCCACGCCGTCGGGTGTAAAGAGACGTTCGACAGCCAGGAAGAGGCGCAGGCGCACCTCGAACGGGACACCATGACGCATATGAGCGTGAGTACTGTCAGGCTGTACCTCTAGTATAAGTTTTTTCGAAACAAAACACAAACGTACACGTTTGCCTTTAGTCTTAATTTATATTGCAAAAAGTAGTTACTGCTCGCGTTCGCGTTGCCTTATATAATGAGACTAAACACAAACCAGGGTTCGAAAGGATAATTATCAATTAAAGTTTCTTGATAATTATCAAGATAATTATCGTGGTTTTTATGGTCTGATAATTATCGATTTGATTATAAGATTATAACCTAAAATTTGAACGCGCTCGCTAAACGTTAAAATCAATTTCTGGCCAATGTCAACTGTCAACTATCGATATCAGGGATAATTATCTTGATAATTTCGAACCCTGACGCAAACGCATTCGCTTATGTTTTTTTTACACAAATCAACCTAGTCCCAAACTAAGCAAAGCTTGTACTATGGGTACTAAGCGACGATATACATATACATACTTATATAGATAAATAGATACTTAAATACATAGAAAACATCCAAGACCCGAGAACAAATATTCGTGCTTATCACACAAATAAATGCCCCGGCCGGGATTCGAACCCGGGACCTTCAGCTTCGTAGGCAGGGTCACTACCAACTAAGCTAAAGCTTCCTCTTGCCGCTTCGGCTAAACTCGGCTCTGGCACCTCATTACATTCATAAGGACTGGAAACGGTGGGGGTAGGCTGTAGGAAATTCCTCTAACACCTACTGTGTTGTGAGAGGTCAAAGTTACCTCCAGAGACTACAGTACGGGGTTCTTCCTAATTTAATTAACCTGTTTTCCTTCCAGTACCTCATGAACGCTTACTCCGAGATAAAGATAACCAACGACATGTCGAACGCGAACATTGACCCCAAAGAGCAGGAGGCCATGTCGCTGTGGGAGGCGCCGGACAAGGACGGCAACAGCAAGCCGCCGCCGCTGACTAACACCAGCGCACTTATACGGTAAGCAAGCCCTAATTATCAACTGACACTGACTACTTGTCAATTGTCACCCGAGAGTGAAAACTTTTCATTTGTCACCTGATAGTGACAACTTTTCGTTTGTCACTGACGCTGGGAACTTGTCAATTGTCACCTGACGCTGACAACTTAGATATTGTCACCTGTCACTGACAATGGACGATATATAAAACTTTATCGTCGACGGCCACGGCATGGTGAAACTTTATGGTTTCATTCATAAATATACCATAGGATAACCATAGAGTTTTACCGTATCGTGGACGCCCACGGTAAAGTATAAAAGCGACCATTGTCACCTGACACTGACTACTTGTCATTGTCACATGACACTGGCAAATTGTCAATTGTCACCTAACACTGGCAACTTGTCAATTATTTCATATTTCATATTTCTTTATTTATGCCATCAAGTACTTACAAAATTTTCATAAGTGACATGATACCCCGATGTGGCGCAGCAGTCTTACACTAAAACTTAAAAATAATTATTAAAATATAAATAACAACATTATAGTGGTTCTGATTATAACTAAACAAGTTTATCTGAGAAAAAGTCTTCCAAAGTGTAGTAGCATTTGTCGGTTAGAAATTTTTTTAGTCGATTGTTAAACATTTTCTGACTTTCTTCTTCCTTTATGCTTTCGTGTATTTTATTGTAAATTTTGATTGAAATTGCATGTGGACTTGTGCTGTGTAGTTTTAGTTTGGATCCTGACACCGTAACTAGATTATTTTTAAACCTGGATTCGTACCGTCGTGGCTGGTCTTTTATTACCTTATACATTTGTGAATGTTTTCTTACGAATTTACACATTTCGTATATATATATTGAGGTCATGGTTAGAATTTTGAATTTTTTAAAGTAGGTTTTACATGTTTCTGGGCTTCTAATGTTAGCAAGTATGTGTATGCATTTTTTTTGGAGTATAAACAGGTCCTTGGCGTCTGTGCTGTTTCCCCATAATATTATCCCGTATGTAAGCCATGAGTAGGCATAGGCATAGTACGCGGAGAGTGCCGAATTTAAATCTGTGGATCTTTTAAGTTCTCTTAAGGCGTATATGAAAGATGATAATTTTGTTTTGATTTTCGCAACGTGTTTTTTCCAATTAACATTTGAATCAATTTCGAAGCCTAATAGTGTTGCTGACTCAACGCATTCCAAACTTACGCCATTATTGATTACGTTTATAACTAAGGGGTTTTTTTGATAAGGCCGAAATTGTATTATTTTAGTTTTTGACACGTTTAACTTTAGGTTGTGGTCGTCCATCCATCCTATTATCGAATTTAGTAGCTGATCTATTTCGATGTTAATGTTTGTATCGTCCTCGCATGAAGTTAGGAGTGAGATGTCGTCGGCAAAAAGTACGCAAGTTTCGCTTATGGTTTTAGGGATGTCATTTATATAAATTAAAAATAACAAACAAGCAATCACGCTTCCCTGTGGAATTGAATGGGTCATGTGCTGTAAGTCTGATTTTACATATTTTAATTCGCCTGACATTTCATCATAATATTCAACTTCAACATATTGCACTCTATTTTCAAGGTAAGATTTGAACCAATTGTGTGTAATTCCCCTTACCCCGATTCCGTAAAGTTTATTTAAAAGAATATCATACTGGACCATGTCGTACGCTTTCGACATGTCCAGTAAAATACCAATTGCGTATTTTTTACCGTTGAGAATGTTAAGGACTTCTTGCATGTACTTATATGCAGCCAAAGTGGTGGATCGGTTTCTTCGAAAGCCATTTTGTGCTTCGTCGAATATGTTATATTTTTCGCAATATGAAGCTAGCCGTTTACACATAGCCGCCTCAAAGATCTTTGAGGATGTTGGCAATAATGCTACGGGGCGGTAATTACTTGGGTCAGTTTTTATACCTTTTTTATAAATAGGTTTAATAATCGATTGTTTTAACATATCCGGGAAAGTTCCTGTCATAAAGGATTGATTAATTAGCAGATAAAAGGGTAACGTTAATTCGTCAGCACATTTCTTAATCAATATTGGGGGAAGCTCATCTACTCCACAACTTCGTTTATTTTTTAAGTTTTTAATTATTGAGTTTACTTCTCGCGGGTCTACCGTAGTCAGATATAATGAGTTAGTAGTGGGTAGAATCACGGGTCGTCCGCGCGGCGCTGTGCTCCCGGCCTTGGCGTGTTTTGGTATCACCTGATACTGACAACTTAGATATTGTCACCTGTCACTGACAATGTGCCACCTTGACTACTTTCATTTGACACTGACAATTTATGATCAATTGGTCACCTGAGACTATCATCCGAAGATTTCTGAATCGTCAACGACAACGCGACAACTTTTCAATTGTCACTTGCCACTGACGAAATGCGACAACTTGACACACACATCACGCCAACCTAAGTTGCAAACCTAAGTTCCACCTAAGTTGGACCTACCTACCTAGTACCTAGTTGCTATGGAAGCAACTAGGAATTTGCACTACATACTACAGTACTTTTATCTCACGAGTGTGGGTGTGCCATGATTGTGTGTTGAGCTATACATGCACATTGCCTAAGATGTGTGCATCAGCGTAGGAGCTATGAGTTCACGGTGTCTGTGTTCGTATGTGCCACAACAACAACCATGGTCAACCCACGCTCGTGAGATAATAGTAGTTTATGCAACTGGTACATAATGACTGAACTGGGCATTAAAACACGAGAAACGAGCCGAAGGCGAGTTTCATAATAGGGTCACACTCGTGATTTAATGCCTAATTATGTACAGTTGCATACACTACTTTATCTACATCCATATATTAAATCCTCTTTCATGTGTTTCGTGTGGGCACGTCTCGCTGGCGTGCGCAATGTTTGCCTCGACAGCCCAGCCCGCGCGCCGCCGCCAGTCCGCAGCTGTGTCGTTAAGGTTGTACGTGATCTCGTAAGAGTATTATATTTGGTGTTCTTATACGCGCGCGCGCAACCGCGGGAAGCTTCCTGCACAGTATATTATAAAGCGGGGTCTTATCTACGGTTTTTGAACTTATTAAAGAGGATTTACTATATGGGTGTAGATAAAAGTACTATACATAACTGTTTTGTTTTTAATTTATTGTATTATACGACACCCATTACCTTTTCAGAGCCCTATACGAACGAGTAGTAGTGTTAGAACAAAGGAATCGCGAACAAGACATCGTCATAGCCAACATGTCCAAACAACTGTCCGCGTTGACCGTCGCCAAACGGAAACAGAACAACGAGATGCTGCTGCGATACTGCATGGGCAATTATATATGGAGGATCGACAATTTCAAAGCGAGACTAGACGCGATGCTAAAGGATCATTCGAAGATGCTATATAGTCCGGGGTTTTATACGTCGCCTAATGGTTACAGGTAATTGAACGTATTTATTGATTTTATTTTATGCAGGCTGTTCAGCACATGGACCTTCAAAATTTGGGTGCTGGTAGGGTCATTCATTTGCTACCTTTCCACCCTGTATACTTTGAAATCAAACCTTGAAAGGAGTATGTAAGGATCTTAGAATTTCGCGTTGTTTGGTCTCTGCCTACCCACAGTGGGATACATACGGCCGTGACGACCCAATGTACATACATACGTGTATGCGTATATGTATGTACCTTGAATTGAAATCATTTCAATTTGCAGAGTTGTATAAAATGAATACGTTCAAAAAGCAATTTTACGGTTCGAACAATAAGGTTCTAAATCGAATAACGTTTTTATAGAAATCCATGCAACAATAGGCATGTTCCGAATCACGATTACAGCGCTATAAACGCGTTTACGATCGGACCGAATCACGCTCATAGCGTTTACATGAGATGTCGTGACTTCATTGATGACGTCATGGACGGCGCCATATTGGCGTTTACAATGCTCACACTCCCAGGCGTCAGCACCTTAAACCAAACGTCAAGTTGACGTTTGATATATAGACATGACAGTAAACACAACATGCCCGGTCCGAATCAAAACACCACTCACGCGGCCTTGAGCGCGCTTACTGATTCAGACCGGCCGTCAGCACTGTAAACGCTTTGATCGTTGTTGGCATGATTCGGAACACGGCTAATGATTTTCAGTCTTCCTATCACTATAGCAAACATGCATATAGTCAATCTGATGGTAGCATGTGGTTGCTTGAGAGTCAAGGGCCTGTAATCCGAACATCGAAAAATCCTAACTTCATATAGTCGTCGTCGGCGCTATATCCCTTTCAATCTTATGGTGTATAACACGAGAGTGAAGGGGACGGCATGTAAGTTCGATAACAATGCAATATTATGGCACCACCTAGCTTATCTGATGATGGAGACAGAAGTTAGTCATAGAAACTTCTAAAATACATAATATAAACCCGTCGTTTTTGGGCTCATTGGAACCGTCTCAACGAGTAGTTGATGACTGTGAAAAAAAGGCACAGTCTGCAATAAAAGGTTTAACCAAAAATCTAATTTATGTCACACCTGGCCATAAAGCTGCAATTACCGCACGCTCCGCGCGCGGGAAATCCCACTTCCTGGCCAGGGGGTGACATAAAATTTTGTACTTAACACGGGCGGTAATAAAGAAAGCCTCAGATCGCATATTTATCGCCCTTGCCTTCGGCTCGGGCGTCAAATACCTGCGATCTGAGACATTCTTTGTTTTACCGCCCTTGTTAAGTAATGTACTATTATTAACTTGTTCTACAGATTCTGCGTCCGCCTCAACATCTCCCCCCAAAACCCCCTCTGCTTCGCCCTCCACGTGCACCTAATGAAGACGGAATACGACGAATGCCTCGAATGGCCGTTCAACGGTCGCATATCCTTCTCAATGATAAACCAGTACGAACCAGATTTGACGCAGCGCGACACTATGATGTCCAATTCGAACCTGATCGCTTTCCGACGGCCCGCGGCGGAGATTTGTCTACGCGGTTTCGGTTATACGGAGTACGCAGTTGTGAGTGATGTGGTGAGGAATGGATTTGTTAAAGATGATACTCTTGTGTTTCGGGTGCATATTAAGTGCGTATGACATGAGGAGTGAATTTTTTGTTAGTTTTCCTCATTCGCTCATTCAACCTTTAAGGCTTGGTCACACAGCGTTGCGCGACGTCCGCGCGACGCGACCGCTGCGCACCGGAACGTATGCTAACAGTTTAGCGACGCCACACAGGCTACGCGACGCGAGCGGGACGGTTTCATACATTTTGGCGCGCAGCGCAGCGTCCCGCTTGTCCCAGTTCAGACTTGCTGGAACCGAGCGGTTGCGATTCCCGCGCGGTTACTTCATCATCGTCATATCAGCCGAAAGACGTCCACTGCTGGACATAGGCCTACCCCAAAGAGTGCCACAGTGACCGGTCCTGCGCCACCCGCATCCAGCGGACTCCCCCGACCTTTACCAGGTCATCAGTCCACCTTGTGGGGGGTCTACCCACGCTGCGCCTGCCGGTCCGTGGTCGCCACTCGAGAATATTTCGGCCCCAACGGCCATCGGGTCTACGTGCAATGTGCCCCGCCCACTGTCACTTAAGTATAGCGATTTCAAGGGCTATATCGGTTACTCATTTACATGAAAATCTTCCGAAGCGTTTATATATAACCGCGCGATTTCTCCATATAAAAAAACGCACCGCGCGTTTCCCGCAAGTCTTACCGGCTCTAACCGCCGACTGCTAAGCATCGACTTCTTATTTACTTGTGGTTTTAACCCCCATCGCAACCGTCTGATATATGAGACAAAGTGACAGTAAATGACACCTTGATTTATATATGACGGAATTGAAAATTGCGAGCAACTTTTTTGACGTTCGGTGGTTAACCTTTTCAACGTCATGTCAAATACAAAAGTTGTCACTCACACTCCATGACGTGGGAATTTCAAACACGGAGTTGAACCCCCATATAATGCATGTAGGTCGATATCGCACTGCAGACGGTGACATATATATCAATCATTGGCGTTGAACCGATATATCCGTCGGTAGGGTTAACAGTTCGAAGTACTTGTTGAATCTTGTATACAGTATTATATTGTCCTTGAAATCTATCCGTCCAAATGGTGATTTTAATATTAAGAACGTTTTAAAATAAGTGTACTTATTATGTTGATAGAATCTCTTTAGGGAATGAGGCTTTATCATGTAGTCGCACAGAACTTATGAAGCAAATAATGTAGACGGGAATATTATACGTAAACTCGCATTTTTTATTACTTTTAGATATTTTAGAATATGCCAATAATATTTGGCATTAGGTAAGACTTTATATTATAGTACAGTCAACATTGTAAATATCTATACGCACTCAGTGATAAAATATGCCAAGGACAAGGACGTAAGAGCGTACAGATATTATTATCCCTTTGGGAACCGTGAGTTTGGCAGTACTTAGTATTCCGCTCAAAATAGGCAGTTAAAGTAACAAAGAACATTCCAATAGAAAATAAGTTTCAGGTCGACATGTTGCAGGTGCGAGCTATACAGTTATTATTATGAAATCGCGACTACCGCGAAGCGTCAACGTCGTTTGTGTATGTATCTCCTCTTTTGTCGCTCTAATATGCAAGTGCCATAGAAAAAGCCTACCGCGGACTCAAAACAAAGTGCTTCACTTTTTGCCGCTCGAATTTGCAATTGCGATGGAGAGACACTACGTTTTCGGTTCGCGTTTACAGGATGGAATTTCATTGAAGTTTCGTGGTAGCCAGTAACCCACTCTCTATGAGTTATTGTGTTATATAATTTTATAATCATATAATTTCAATATGTAAATGTTTATAATGTATGTTCGGAGTACACCAATCTCTAAAAAGTGCAATGTAGAATTTGTTACTTTTGTTTAGGTACTTAAGTATATTATATCATGTTATTACATTATCATGTAAATGTATTTATACAGGTATCCACTAAGAGATTTTACTGTACTTAAGAAGTAATGAAATAAAACAATCATTAATATTTTCGTAGTTTTATTGGTATGATGGTATGAATGTCTTATAAAATAACAAAATTTGCCTTACAGCTACACCTCATAGTAAAATACAGCTTAGCATGTATAAAAATACATCTACAGCATTATTGTTATTTATAACTAGTTTTACATAAACTATGTTTTGGTTACACGAAAACTTGTCCAAAATATAATTTACTAAACCAAAGTTAACCACATCTACTTTTAAATGTACCGTTTTATAGCCCACGTTATGATAGCATGACAATGCCAAGTGCTTCTGTCTTCTATGTATACTCGACAGTAACATTACTAGCAGATATTGACAGAAACATTACTAGTACGTTAATGTAGTATGTGCTAGTAATGTTCCTAGCGATATCTAGTTGTCAAAAGAGTGGGTTGAAAGTTTAGTCTAATTGCAACTGGCATATAAATGGTCTAATAAGTATTTTATTTATTTATTTTATTTTATTTATTTGTTTGGACCTTCAACAATAAGTACACTGATACATATTCGTAATTACTAATTACATTCCCATTTAACAGACATCAACATATTTTTCTTTTCAACCATTTAAGTGCCAAAGTTGCTTCAACTCTTTAACCCGCTAACGCGTAGTTCTCCACAGTAGCGTCACAGAATGAAAGACTAGACTAGAGCCTATCTATCATTGCCAAAGTAGGCGACGAGTGGTTAAAAGGTGAAGCCTTGGCATTATTATATGAGGGCTGCAAAAAGTACATTTCAAAAATATTAAGAAGTACATTAAAAAAATAACATGTACTCATAAATTGTATTTAACGTTTTATTTTCACCTTATCACATCCAACCATCACATAATTGCAATCCATAACAATGACTACCTCTTTATGGCTTGAGATACCCCGAAATGCACTAAAATAATTATAACAATAAATAATGAAGTACACATTGGCATAATAATTAGCTTTCCGCGAGGCTACTATAGTAAAATGTAGGAATAAAAACTCGTGTTGGTAGGTAAATATATACTTATGTGGGACATATGCATTATCCATAACTTATAAAGGCGACCATCATATCCACTTGTACACCAAATATAATAAATACACATTATCTAAAGGTTTTTCCTGCATGTACAACTTAATTTTGCGAAAATACGAGGATGGTAACTTACATATTTAATTTAAGCATCGATTGTATAGGTATATGAGTGGCAAATGTGTTTATATTCTAACATGAAAATAAGTCTGAATATGGTCTGTATTGGTTGGTTTTAGTATTTTTTCTGCACATTAATAGTAGTTTATGTAACTGGTACATAAGGAGGGGCATTAAAACACGAGTGTGTTTTATGAAACGAGCCGAAGGCGAGGTCACACGAGTGTTTTTATTGCCTAATTATGTACAGTTGCATACACTACTTTATCTACATCCATATATTAAATCCTCTTTCATGTGTTTCGTGTGGGCACTTCTCGCCGGCGTGCGCCATGTTTGCGTCGACAGGCCGGCCCGCGCCCCGCCTCCAGCCCGGAGCTGTGTCCTTATATTGTACGTGATCTCATTAAAGTGTTCTATTTCGTGATCTAATAGGGGACGAGCGCAACAGCCGCACAGTATGTTATAAAGCGGGGTCTTATCTACGGTTTTTGAACTTATTAAAGAGGATTTATTATATGGGTGTAGATAAAATAGTATTAAAAATATTAATGTATAGCATTTCCACTATGATATAAGCGATGCTGTTAATTAACCCTTTATAGTGCGCGCCATCCACGACGACGCGCCCCTCCACAGCGCATCTCATACTAATCTATGCGCAACTGTACGGAACGGGCGGTGGAGGGGCGCGTCGTCGTGGATGGCGCGCACTATAGTACTCCGTACTGCTTAGGCTGTAAAAAACATTGTACATAGAAATATTGCACTGTCTATGAGGTGTCACGTATGCGTGACAATGCGGTCAAAAGGTTAAAAATGAAACTATCAAATAAGTGATCGGCAGAAGCCCATAAGTTTTACTCATTGTTTTATTAAAAATATCATGAAAACTTTGGCTTTATAAAAATTATGACCGATCGGTGGTTTTGTACTTAATGAAAAAGAAACGTGAATTCACACTTTTGTCAGTCAATTAGAACTATGCGAGTTAATTCATTAATTTCGAACCTTATTAATAACTCGATAAGTAATCCAAAAGTTGCAAAGTCTACATAATAGTACATTACTTACAAAGGACGGTAAAACAAAAAAAAACTCACATCGCAGGTATTTGACGCTCGAGCCGAAGGCAAGGGCAATAAATATGTAATCAGAGGCTTCCTTTATTACCGCCCGTGGTAAGTAAAACATGTTATGTCTCCCCCTGGCCAGAAAGTGGGATTTTCGGCGCGCGTATTAGCGTGCGGTAATTGCCACTTTATGTCCAGGTGTGACATACAATTTGTTAACATTTTAGCTAAGACCTATGTTTATATGTACTCGTAATTTCAAATTTATTTCATTAATAATCAATGACAATAATTTCAATAGCATGCTTTTCTCTGCGCATTCCATAGCCATAATACACTCGCAGATAAAGATTACGGGTTGGTCTTATTTCCTAAAACAGTGTAAGGTTGTACAGATTTTTTTAAATAGTACGGAGCGAGAAATCGCGAAAATTGTCATGTATTTTCTATGATAGGATCCCCGTAATTAGCAATGGAGTTGGTTATTACGAAGAATAGTATGTTATATAAATAAAACTAGTTTAAAATATATAGGTATAAACAAACCTCTTGCGGTTACTTAATTTAGGGTGATCCGAAATTTTTGACCTCGAGTGTATAATCCACTTTTATGTCACACCTGGCCATAAAGTGGCAATTACCGCATGCTACGCTTGCGGAAAATCCCACTTTCTGCCCAGACGGAGACATAAAATTTTGTACTTACCACGGGTGCCTAATAAGGAAAGCCTCAAATCGCCCATTTATCACCCTTCCCTTCGGCTCGGGCGTCAAATAGCAGCGATTTGACGCTCTCGGTAAGTAATGTACAGTCAGCTGCAGAGAAAAGGTACCTCCCCTGTATAGAAGTTTGTATGCACGGGGGGTCAGGTTTCTGAAATCCCATTTGTAGCAATTCACCAAGTCAATTGCAAGACATTGAATATGAGCCCACTACTTGAAAGCATTGACTGCTTGCCATTGTATTCAAATCTATGGCCATAAGAACAGACCTTGGGTGTCTGTTACGTTTTATGTAAATTGGTTCACATGAGATAAGCATACGTTATACAAAATATTTGATGTCAATGACCAATAATGACAAGCTTAGATTTTTTCCATTACATTAGGACGAGCACAAATAAAATATTTTTTACAATTCTTAAACACCAATTTCATATCACAAATGGCGCACCTCATTCATCTACTTATATAATTCTGCTTGCAACATGCTTACATTCTGAAACTCATTTCATATTTCACAAACATCGATAGGTCGATACAAAAATGTATGTGAGTTTAAAATTCAGAAATTGTGTTAGACTACTCTGCGGTGGACTTATTTTCATCGACTAGGTAGTAATAATTTGACACGCTATAGTACAAGGCAATATCTATAGGGGTAAAAAACATTTTTTTTGTACAATAGTTAAGGACTTAATGACTTACCTATGCCTACATTTGAATGTTTACTATTTCGTTACAACTTATATGGGTAATTGTCGTAACGAAATAATAAAAATTAAAATGTAGGCATAATTAAGTCCCTATAGTTTTTATATTAGTTTTAATTTGGTTTTTACCCATAATTATTACAGTGACATTACCTTCATAAGATGACAGTCACAATTTAAATAAGTATTACTCATACTCGTTTATTTGCAATGGATCGTGTATATGTGAGCATGTGTGTATGTGTAAATGAGATATAAGTCTCAGAAAGTAAGCAGACGATTACAGAAACACGCGAAATAAATTAAACACAGTAAATTGATCCAATTGGAAAGTTTGTTGCGAAAGGAATCATTAATAAGGAAGACCTTTGGCGGAAGATTTGATTCTCTTTGACATGTGAAGAAAAATTACTTACAAGTTACATTTTAGATATCTTAATTAATTTATAAATACATCAAGTATGAATTTAAAATGAAAGTGTGAATATTATGGGCGTGACACATTTTAACCTGAAAAACGTACCAGGTACCTACATGATTTACTGCTTGTTCCTACTGTCAGCGCTTAGTTTTACTTACTACAGTTGAGTAGGCATACTGGGAGTATTCGATTGCAGTTTTAGGATATGTAAGTCACAGAAATCCTCACCACGTGCAATCCCTTTGATTTGATTGACACGCTGTCACATATAGATAACAGAAGCGGTAAAAAGGTTAAATGGGTATTGGGTAGACATGTTTATAATGAATAATGATGTAATAATACCAAAATAAACTATCAATATGTCGGTAGTAACCATGTTTGGAATGTGTACAAAATATTAACAACTGCGCTGTGATGAAATTATTTGGTTTGCTTGAATTTATTTAGCCGTGTCCTAACCTACGCAAGCTCTACTTTTACTACATATCACAGTTACGGTAAAACAAATGCATACAATTTGTTTGAAATTGTGATGATAACCTCTCTTTACTTTAACCTTAATGTCTCTAAAAGTGTTTTTATTCGTAGCCTTTTATGTATAAACAAATGAACGTTCGACAAATTTATTAGTCGCTTTTATACCTTATCGTCGACGGCCACGTAATAACTTTGACAATACCTATCTGACAGACACGTCAAATTTGGCAGATTGACGGTGCGGCAGCGTGTCGACGGCACCCCGCTCACGCGGGGTGCCTATTCCGCTCTGAGGGATGCAGAGGTGAACCCTAACCTAACCGAACTTTTACAATACTTATCTGTCAGACATGTTAAATTGGCAGTCTGAAGACGCGCCAGCGAGTCACTAAACTCTATGGTTTCATTCATAAATAGACCATAGCTTTTAGACTAATCATGAAATTAACCAGTTTTACCGTGCCGTGGACGTCCACGGTAAAGTATAAAAGCGACCATTAGCCCAATATTCGTGAGAGTATACGTACTTTTAGAAACATAACTATTAACTAACTAGTTAGGAAGCATGTACCAAAATACAAATTTTTATGTCTATTAATTTTGTATGCTCCCTTTATAAGTGCGTTTATTCTATTTATGACAAATTTTATTTGAAATCCGAGTAAAGGCCAAATATCGTTATGGGCAGCCCAATTTACAACATTTTTCATATTTTAAATAACTTATTTTTAATGAAGCAAAACTGTGTGACATTTAATTATTAACCTACATATAGGACTATGTATAGTATAATAACATATTGAAGATCTCCATTTATATAAAAACTACTACCTAAAACTAGGGCCTACAAGTTATGTAGACTAAACATTAAGGCGGTTGTCACACTGACGCGGTTTCCGCACGACGGTGCGGTGTGCGAGCGAGACAGCGCTATGCATGTCTATAGCGGTGTCCCGCCTGCACACCGCACCGCCGTCCAGAAACCGCATCAGTGTGACAACAGCTTAACACAACAGTACCCTTACCATGAGTTTTCAATGTTTGCAATACCGTACTCGCTAGCGACTGCGTAAACGATTAAGTGCCAGTTGCACCAACGTACGAACACAGACCGGTCATCGTCAAATATGGCGCCGGCAGCTGTCATCACATAGAAACTTGTCAAACTTTCCATACAATCAGATTTGACGAACACCGCTTACGATTACAGACGGTTTGGTGCAACCCAGCCTTAGTATGACGATTCTTAGTTCTATTGCGTAATCGCCAGAGGCGCTGTACTTTTGTCCATACTAAATCGTTTACGCAGTCGCTAGCGAGTACAGTAATGCAAACATTGCAAAATAATGCATAAATGTGTTGAGCACTCTGATTTCTTTGAAATGAACAGTCTATAATAAGCCTGTAAACGTATGAGACCGTTCACTTGACTAATGCAAAATCTACACTACGACTAATGGAGTAAATGAAAATTGTAATGTACCTAACATGTTATCTTACGCTGTTTGAACTAGCTCGAATGTGATTCCATAAGTTATAGATTTGTCAGTTCTAGTGTGAATAAGATGAACCTTCTTTACATTTTAGTCAAAACTGAAGCCTACCTTACCTTTAGGTGTTTAGGTCCTACCCATAAGATCGGTTTTCTTATTGTACTGAACTGAAAGTAATAGGTAACCAAACTAAGCATCATACATCTATAATCGGCGTAGTATACTTTCCCAAATGTTAGAAGACTATCATCAAGGTTAAGGTATAGTCCGTTCGCCTTAATTTGTGGGGCATAGTTCATGGCAGCGTATTCCTGGAATAAGAAATCAATTTGTTAATATTCTGAATCATGTTTGTTTTGAAGATATTTCTCAATTGACAACATTTCATTTTTCTCAGTCTCTCGCAACGCTCGCGACGCGCGCGACGCTGAACTGAAACTGCTGGAGCTTAGTTCTGGTTCCGCTAGTAAGACATATACATAGTAGTAACATACCTTACACTACACGGAGCTGCTGGAGTCGCCCGGGAAGTGCAGCAAGTTGTCCCCGCTGCACGAGGGCGTGGGCGACGACGGAGGGTCCAGCGACGCGCGCGACGCTGAACTGAAACTGCTGGAGCTCAGCTCTTCTGGTTCCGCTTCGTAACGCGTCGAGACTATAGCTGAAATTAGGATAATGACAGATTGAGGACAAAACAATCCCCATTTTTTTTTCAAGACATTTTAAGGTATAAGACCGCAGCCGACTGCATACAACAACTAGCTGTGTGCAATAAAAGTATTTGTATTGTATTGTATGTACAACCAGACTGCATGTCGCAGCGACACTTACTGGTTAGTAGGTTTGTATTTTTATGAAATAACCGACTGGTTCGTAGTCGGCTACAAACTTATACCTTTAGTAGCATCTTGCTCACGCATCTCATCATGTTAAGAGGAGGGGTAGGGCAAGCTCTCTCCATACAAACTTTGTGCAGGATTTGCTTCGTTTGTGTTTGCATTAAAGTTATGATTTTTGGTCAGTATGCTTATTTTTCTGATAGCTATTTCGTGATGTAAATTTTTTTTTATTAACTTTTTTTTTTAATTTTTTAACTTTTTAATTTTGAATTTTTTTGAAATATTTGAAAATTTTCACATCACGATCTTCGCATATCTAATATTTACAACCAAAAAAAATATTATATTTGTTAGTGCCAAAACCGACGAATAAAACGTGCACAAATTTTGTATTGTATGGGGAAGGCCTTGCCCTACCCTGCGCCTTAACATGCTGCGCGACTGCATACAGCAGCAGCAGACGGCAGCAACATATCGCATACGACCTGTCGCTCGCTACGAAAGTAAATACTTATTTATCTTTTTTTTTTACAAATACTTTTTATTGCACAGCTAGTTTGTTACTAGTTGTTGTTGTGCAGTTAGTTGTACTTTGTTTCGCAGACAGAAGTTTCATAGATGTATTGTTTCGCAGAATTTTCATTTCATAGAAAATATTTTTATTATAAAAGGGTCGCAGTTCTAACCTAACCTACTATTTTGGTACTTAGATCTAATTAGGTTTTACAAAAAAGAATTTTAGCTGTGCCCAAATTGTTAGTATAAAATGAAAATTCTGCGAAACTACCCATTCTATGAAACATTGTTCTGCAAAACGAGGTGACACCGTGCTTTTGACCTTTTCGACGCCAACGTCACAGGATATATCCGTCACAGCGTGCAGTGCGTTATCGTCCTCCATACATTTCTATAGGGTTCAACTTCGCGTTTTCCATTCCGATGTCATGGCGTGTGAGTGACAGCAATGTAAGGTAAAAGTACCCTTCACCGAACGCTTAAGACCTACATGTACGTTTGTTTTTTTAAATAAGGTTTAGAATTTTTATACGATTATGATCAACAGCATATGGTGAAGATAGATAAATTTGTCATCATTTAAATGTACTTCGAAATTTATTACATAGTTAGACGTATATAAAAATATTTTTTAAAGTTTTTTATATCGATAACACTGATTTGTCCCATTCAACGAACTAAGAAACGGAATTTGCACCCATTACCGGATCGGCATGCCGTTTCACCGAACTAGGGAAGAAATGTATGGAATGATGGCAGTGTGTGAGTTTGTAAACTGATGAGTGACTATTTTTTTCAACCTAACTGCACTAGTTTTGTGATTTCGAGCAATCTTGACGGTAATTTAATCTAAGAAAAAACTGTCTATAATTAAAAATTTAAATCAAATATTTTTTTATATACATAATATACATATCTATTAAAAAGTCTTCGCTAATCGCCAATAATTTATTTTTATATAATTTATTCGTTAACGGTTTACGTCTAAGTAGCGCTGGCTTTTTTTAAAAGATATACGAAAAATAATACACTTCAATATAGATCTAGCTGTACGCTGAATATGGTTTATATTCCAATGAACGCCAAATAGCAGCTAGGCCGAGATAATCATATGTTCGGTATCAGAGACCATGGGTACGCTTTACCGAACGGGCGTTCGGTAAAGTGTACACATTGAACCTATCACGCGAACATATTTAATAAAATAGTGTTTTAATCTTAATGATTCTGCCATAACAACATAAGTACATTTTATCTAGAAATAAGAACTATTGCAAAATAATAAATACACAATTATTTTGCTTCTACTGATGTTAAATAAATAATATGGAATTTTTAAAATTACCTGGTCAATGAAGCTTATTTTGACGTCAAAAAGTCGTGAAAACTATACATTTCAAATCCAATTTACAAAAAATCTGTCTCGTTTATAGGCGTTCGGTAATTGCTCATTAAATTACCCCATTAATTGGATATATGTAAAGCGAAGTAGTATACATATAACGTTTATGATTAACGAGTGAAAAAATAATTTTCAAAACATACGTTTTTCCCTGATTCCGAACGCTGTTCGGTAAAACCTTCAAGCAGTAGATGAGGGTGACCCATCTCCGAATTTACATTTTTGTTGAATTCTGTAAATTTGACTGCACTAATTTCACTTATTTAACTCAAACACACACACTTATTAATTCATGATACGATAACACCCTATTTTGAAGCATAAAGTCACTTTTAAACGCTTTTATGACCTTACGAAGTACACTCAGTTTCTTAACCATTTTCGTAAGGAGTCCCATACAACGCCGCGATCGACCTGCTCAATCGATTCTCCCGTTACAACTGAGAAACAAAATGGCTTGCTTTGCCTCGTAATGGAAGGAATAGGCTAACGGAAAAAAATACCACAACGTAATATTAGCTGTAAGAACTCGACTTATGGCTTAAAATAAAGAAAATCCGGTGATAGGGCAGATCCGGTAAAGGGTACATCTACCTTATTTGACAAAGCGTTGAAAAGGTTCACTTCACTCTTTAAAAATGGCTTTCCATCAAATTTATGATGATTTCGCCAATCAATACTTGTTTTGTTCAAAGACGTTGTTCGGTAACGACGCCATGACAGTAGGCAACTGGTATTGTACGGTAGTGGATTCAGCCCGTCGTCGCGAAGAGCACGTGTGTATAATAGCTTGGGTAGGGTGGCAGCTGTCATCCCAGTGCAAAATAATTATGCCATGTTTGACGTTTTAACATGTTCAGTGCCAAGAACTTCCCCAGCGAGTTCTCAGTAACTTTGTTCATATGCCGTACCACTCCCGAGGGGATTTCATTACTATACTAGTTGACAATCTCTGGCACTCTGGAATGGTCTTGGGTTTTGGCTGGCAATAAAAAAATTAAATTAAATTATTTATTTATTTTTATTTTTTTTTATTATTTAATTTTTTTTTATCACAGCTATGTAAATGCACCACACCCAAACAGTTCGGTTTATATTGCCGGGCCGGTAAGTATCGATGCCGTCCAACGACCATCTTTACGTGACGACTCAGAAGTGTACTTGTAATTGTCATTGTCAGATGACAATTGTCGAGTTGGTGAAATAGGGGCCAGATGTCACCATACTTAAGCTATGTTTGACCTATGCACCGCCACAGTAGATTCTGTAAGTTGTGCCTCACACGCCAAAGTCTTCGTAGCAAAAGATTGAAAATGAACCTTACTTGATAGCTTGCCTTTATATCGACTTGATCGACTCGATATGAAGTCATTGGCGTGTGGGGCACCTGATATCCTGACTTTATATCCAGTCAATGACGGTAAAAAGGTTAAAGCATAATAATGCTACGTCACATTGGAGCTGGGTAGGGTTTTATGTATTCTTGGTATTAAACATTTTAATAAACAGACTATAAAAGGGGAACAGGGAATAAAATTATTTACTTCTTCTCAACTTCATTGAATGGATGTAGAAGACATGAAATGTTAAATTAAAATCTTATCATTCGTTAAGGATATAAAATGACAACACAGTTATGTGGTTTTTGAATTCTCATTTTTATTTATCACTATTTGATTTTTTTAAACACTCCATAACATTATCAACAAAATCATACTGATACAAGGCAGCCGAATTTACAAATATCAATTTGATAACACGCGAAAACACTGACTACAGCAAATTCGAGTTCAAGTACAACACTATTCATGTGTTTAGAATATTCTATATTACGAAAAAGCGATATTATTTCAAGATAGATGGGTAATTTACTACAGAGTCATATAACAAAAAGTATTAAGGTGTTGTGCCAATAATTGTAATCTTCCTCGGGCGCCCCAGAGAGGCGTAAAGCTGAGCAAAATCAATAATTATCAACAGAATTTTGACCTAAAGTTAACTATATTAACTCAAGGATCCTATTTCAATCAAAATATATACAATATCCAACGTGTTATGCGGGTTATGGTCAAATGGTTAACTCTAATATGACTCACTATAAAGTAGTAACATGGCAGTTTCGAGTCTATATGATAGTAGCTAATCAAATGTAGGCTTGAATAATACTATACAAAATACAAGTAAGTTACAATTTTCCTACAACTTTGTGACATTCGGAGACTTTAACTTATGTAAATAGTGATGCTATTTGATCAGTGTAATATAGTACGGTATGATTTTAAAACTATTTTCATGTTTGAAATAGAATACGCATAAGGTACGTGTATGTAGGTACAATAACTGCAAGAAGCACATTTTTATCTTTTGAACGCCAAGTCGTGTAATTAAGGACTTGTATTAAAGTTCAACAATTTCACTGCCACTGTCAGTCAACCTTATATGTGTGACAGACGGTTGACTGACAGATGGCGTTGAAAGTGTTAAACGCGCTGTAAATAGACAACATAGGCGCTCAATAAAAATTAAATGACCTCAATGCCCAGTGATATTGCGATTCATAATATATGTGTACATATTATTAGTAAACAACAATTAAAATTGCAACTTACATAGCAATACATTGGTCAAGCTATTGTATAACTGTATAATTATGTACATAAATCTATCTTGTACTTGCACAAATAAGCGAGTGTTATAAATATAACAATTTTAGTATCTTTTAGTGGTCGTTCCTTAACTTTTCATTGATGTACTTTAGAATTTTAAATTAATGTACAAAATATTATGAATTAATTAATGTGATCCTAATTGTAAAACCTAATGTTAATTTCTTAAAAAAAAAAACAATTTGTACAGCTATCCGACCGAATTAAACGCTCCAAAATATCAAAAACATTGCTGTAACAATGAAGTCAACTTTGATCCAGAAAATAGCCCGAAAAGTGCTGCCTTAAAATTATACCTAATATGCGTTACGTTACGGGTCAATATCTCTTGGCAAACAAAGGATAGTTAGTTTTGGGTGATTAATCATTCACATCGGGACATAAATGTGAACGTTCATGACTTTAGTACCAGAAATCGTCCAATCCTAAGTCATTTATTGATGACTGATGACTGCCAGACGACACTATAACCTTATAACCGGTATTATATGGATTAACGTTATGTGACGAAAAATACATGCGTTACGATGTTTTAAATCAGGACCACACTTTATGTACTTATATATAAAGTTTCCATTTTATGTCCTCGGTTTTATCGATCGAAAAATCCACTACATTTACGTAAAGCATTACGAGTACATTGTTTTTTGGACGTTTTCTGGTACCCTCTTTCAATCGTAAGTGCTACAAATTTACCCGAATAGGTGAGCCAAAAGGGCCAAGTTATATTTTGCTATCATGTTTTTTTACATTACGCTTCGAATGCAGAGATTTATGTTATGAAATGATAGCATGAAACTTCTTTTTTCGATTCAATGCAAAAATACGAACTAAAAATTGGCGAGTAACTTTGTTGCATCAAAAGTGACGTCGTTTTAGGTCAAATGAATACATTTCATACATCTTGTACTTAAAATAGTTAGCACTGCTACTCGCCATGTCTATGTTACTTTAGTTAGATTGTAAGATAAACACATCTTCAATTGTAGACCGTAAGGCTGCATTTCCACCAGAGATGTGCGAGGATGCGTTTTCATATGTTTGACACCTCGCTCGGCTCGTTGCGAGGTGTCAAATGTATGAAAACACATCCTCGCACATCTCTGGTGGAAACGCAGCCTAAAGGTGGCGACTGACTTGCCAATTCGATGGTACGGAACCCTTTGTGTGCGAGACTGACTCGGCTCGCCACACTGACTGATATAATGCTCGGGTTGTATCGTGTTGCATCACAGCAAAATGATACAAGTCTGTCGCCACCTTTAATGTCTACGAATTATAGCTGCACATTCATAAAATGTGCTACAGTAAACGAAATTTATCACTGTACTTTTGACAGCTGTCATCCCATTATAATGTACGTTATATTGTTATATTATATTTGACTTTTCTGACGCTTCTACTACCGGCATGGGTGTCGAAAGAACAGTGATCAATTTCGTTAAATATTATTTGTGTTTCCATAAAAGTGACATTTAGATATCAAATATATGAAGCAACAACACGTTTCAGTCGTGATTGCGCTGCCTAAGTGGCTTAATTAAGATCTCAGTTCAAATGATACACACATTTTGCTGAGCATACAATCCATACCATTTTCTATTAAATTATAAACATTAAGCACAACTTCTTAGATTGCTTCTCGCTGAAGACAGCCATCGATTCACTTATTGTGAAACTCGAGTTATTGTTATTAAATTATTACAGATTACATTATAACATCAGGTAGCAACGATACGATGACTTTTTAAATTTAAATTGTACTATAATAATTTCCCGCCATATTAGTTTTGTGTAATATTTTTATTTATCCCTCTCATCTATGAGAGGAGGCCTGTGCCCAGCAGTGGGACGTATATAGGCTGATGATGAATATTTTTATTACAATTTCTCCCTCTTTATCCATAACACTTTAAAAAGCTATATAGGAAATATGACGCCTTAATGTTTTGACGTTCGATGGTTAAAAGGTTATAAAATCAATTATTAACGAAATACTAATTTAATGGACACACTCCGGTTAAAATCACAAGGGATGAAAGAATAGGTACATGAAGGAATCGTTCAAGTACAAAGTTCGATACAGTTCATCGCTTCGCCTGACGGCACGCGTGTCCACCAATTAAATTATCAATCGCTTTTTGGGGCGACTCTCTCTCTCTTACGTATCGTTTCTACCTGAAGTTAATAACAGTAGATGCACCACTGTGTATATTTTTCCTTTTTATTATTTAATGCCTTTTTATTTCTTCACTTAACCTACTTCCAAAGAAATGAGCAAACAGCAAATAATTTCATATTTGAAAGTGATCATGATTATAAATATTATGCGCTAATTATTTATCCGAGTAAAATTATTTACTAAATATCATAACGTAAACTACACAAAATAAAAGCTAAGATAGAAAAAATAAATATTTGTCATGATTACACATAAAACTTAATATAAAAACAAACCTCTACATTAATACTTGCTGGATAGTAAAAGTATTTGTACATAAAGACAGCCGTGTAGAGAAGGTATTTCATACCGAGTGACTTAGTCACAAGCAAGTCGGACGTTAAGAGCGAGTTGAGTTGCCATTGGTTAGGTTTACGGTACTAAAAGCATCCATCTCTTTCCAACCGAGCCAGCGCGTAAGGGACCGATACTGGTAGACCTAAAACCTCGTACGATAACGCCTCTCTCAGATAAACAAAGTAAACGTTGAGGTATAATAAAATAAAATGTAAATATTTCGAAATAGTGGAAACAAGCACGCTTTCGAGATTCTACTGCAAATTACGATTAGGGCATTTAATGGTAAATAATGAGGTACTTTCTTGACGTACTGGCCAGACATAAATCCAACTATGGCAGAGCCAAGGTTATGTTCCGGTTATAATCGGCACGTAAGTAGAACATGCGCATTTTTCGACTTTCGGGTGTATATAACAGCCCGGCCACGACTTTGCCGGAATTGCGGCGCGGCAAGCGATTTATCGGTTCATTGCACGGTTGAGACGCGCAACGCACTTCGGTTAGTACGGATCACACGCAATGTAGTAGGAAAACGGTTGCCGTTGTCGCCCCCGCTCGAAGCGTTTTTGGCGGCGAGGAGTCGCCCCGCTGTCGTCCAGAACAGGTTAATTCAAATCTATACATTTTGTTCCTGCCGCTCGCCGCTGGTCGCATGCGTCGAGACCGCGTAATAGTACGCACTAGTGGACCTGCCGCCACCTTAGCTCTACTTACATGCCACAAATTATACACGTGTTGATGATGAAAGCAAAACAATCGAACATTGAGTCCATCATTGAAGTTTACTATAACTACATTACTATGTATTATGTCATTAAATTATCTACAAAAATAAGTACTAAAGCAGCACTGTTGTAATGTTTAACTATATTTTTTATGAAGACAGTTTTTGATGTCAATCTGTACGACACCGTTCAACATTTGTATAAATCATGAACATAATGTGAGAACGCTCGCTGAAACTATCTTCATAAAGAAAATGTTAACAATATTTTTGTCATTTTCCATGATTTTTTATGCATTTTTATTTTTTATTTTTTTACATATTATGACGTACCTAAGTAAATAGGCATGCTTTTTTCAAATTTAATGTTAAATATAATTAAACTCAAAAATCATAGTGTTACGGTTCGGGATCTTTCATTAAAAATACATCTTAACTATGATAATATTAGCAGCAAATATTGAAATTTACGAAGATCGCGATATTATTAGATTGAAGCTATTATGATTTTGAACACATTAATTGAAATTACTTCTTCTTTCTACGTGATTTCTTACATTTAGCTGATTGCTTTGTTGAGGGGAGGAGCATGCTCGAAGCACCGGCAGACCTCTTGTCTTCCTTGTCACTGTCAGTTGACACTAAGGGTGACACATTGTCATCGTCTGATGACTTCTCCATAACCGAACTCTCTCCATCTTTGCTTTCATCGTCAATTTTCACCTCTTGAGTTGTAATCTTCTGACTTTCTATAACACTAAAACCTTTCTCCTTCCTAGCTGGCACCTTCTCCAAATCTACTAAATTGAAGGTACTCGACTCTATAACTTTGCTAGTGGTTTCTTTGATCGACGATAATATATCGTCGATATTTATTTTGCATATCGGACTGCTTAATTTTGTATCGTTCACTTCTAAGAGGCTGTCTCTCATGACTTCCAGTTTGTAGTCGTCTAAGCCGAAATCTAAAGGTTCTAAAGGTGGTAGATCGTGTAAATCTGTGTGGTGCTCATCAACAAAGTTAAGTTCAGTAGGAGCGTCACATTCGGCCACCATAATGTCGGTTCTCTTACAGAGCTCGATCAGTTTATCATGCAGTGATACGCGATCGTCTTTGGAAGACTTCGGATATTCTAAGCTTGCACCAACAGGCTCTTCCCAGGAATCGAATCTTTCGTACTTTTTCAAAGCAGTACATGGCTCATCCTTCTTGTCATTCTTCGAGGCAGCTATGGAACTCCAGGACTTTACTGGCTTGTCTTGAATTTCTACGCCCTTCCTTTCCAACTGCTGCGGTGACTTCTTACGGGTCTTGCTACCTCTAGTTATTTGGATTTCTGGAAATTCGTCTTTTGTAGAATCGATAACGTAGACGTCTTTCTCTATTTCGAACGGGTTGTCAACGCATTTCCGACTGGCCTCGGAATATGGAGACAATGATTTGCTCTTCTTGGATTTCGGGGTTTCTTTAGGGGAAGTAGATGGGATTTCACTAGTACTTATATAATCATGTTTAACTTTGAGATTATTTGAAGGTTTTTCTATTGGTATCGGTGTTGATTTTTTGACAGGGCCTGGTTCAGGCCAACCCTCAATAAAAGCTGATACAGAGGAATTCTTTCTACTTTTCGGTTTAACCGAAGTAAGTTCGTAATCTTGTTCAGTGAAAAACTCAACAGTCTTGACATCCGTGGCATCATCTTTTTCAGGAGTAAAACTCTTCGATGAACGCGGTTTCCTAGCTTTAGCCAAGTAAGAACTAGTCGCATCAATGTTTTCGAATGGCGTTGAAATAGACACCAATTCACCACAAGGTGGTGTTTTAGCTTCTTCGATCGCGTGGATTTCTATAAAACTATCTTCATCTTCCTTAGCCTGTATATCCTCTTGTCCTTTTTTACCTTTACGTGTTTTCTTGGATTTGGGTTTGTCATCCAATTTCTCTGTTGCAATGGTTTGTTGCGTAACATTCAACACCGCAGGCTTTTCGGATTCGTTGAAAAGCAAATCCCAAGCCTGTTCCTCCGCCTTTACAATGTCTACTTGTTCAATTTTAATTAACTTTTCAGGTTCTGGATCTGATTTCACCTTTTCAATCTTTTTTGTTTTTTCGCGTTTTTCATCCATAGCTGGCTTCGCGGGTTCAATTTGGACATTTTTCTTTTCCTTATCTTGAGGTAACTCTGTTACCGTTTTTGTTTTATCTGATTTATCGACTTTCTTAGGGTTTTCACGAGTTTCTTCCGTCAGGGTCTTTACAGTTTCAATCTTATCTAATTTTTTGGACTTTCCACGGTTTTCTTCCGGTGCTGCCTTTGTTTTTTCAGTTTTCTCCAGTTTCCTAGATTTTTCACGAGGGGGCTCCATTGTATCTACAGAAGCGCTAGAGTCCCGCGCCTCCTCCCTAACAACCGGCTCAGATTTTATATCTACTTTCTTATCATCTACAATAACATCGGGTTTAACCTCCCTTCGAGGAACTCTCGGTTCCTTAAGCTCGCACTCCCTATTAGCACCTTTATCTTTCTCCCGCTCCTTAACGTCCCTAGGTTTCTCCTTAATTATAACTTCACTATCTCTATCACTAACTGACTTTGGGGTGGGAGATTTCTTAACTCTACGGCCGTTCGGCTGAATATCATCCGAAGGCCGCGATTTTGGCAGTGATTCCTCGCTCTCGCGCTCGGCCGGGGCCGAGCTCTCGCGCTCACGCTTCCATACATCTCTTTCTCGCTGGAGATCTTTATCTACGTCGGTCCGATTGACCTCTATAGGGCGTTCGGGTTCCCAAGCGCCGTCGATCGGCACGAAGCCGGAGTCGCGATCGGCGGTCCAGTTGGGGACGGTTGTGAGAGCGGCCGGGATCACAACGTCCGTATTAAGCGGGAGTGGTTCGTCGTCCGGCGTGAGCTTGGCTCGGGGGGCTACTGTCTGGACGGGGATGGTGGTTTCGCGCGGTAGCGGACGCACCACCATATCCGCGGGCAGGCAGAGCGCGGCGGGCGCTCGCAACACGGGTCGGAAGCTTCCCTCGTCGTCATTGGCGCGGGTGTAGAGGTCGGGGTCGAGCTCGCGGCCCGGGTCGGGGAGCCCGCGGCCCGGCTCGGGCTCGACGCGCGGGACCACGGTCCCGAGCGGGTCGACGGCGCGGTGCACGCCCGCGTAGGCCCCGCGCCGCAGCGGCAGCTCCGAGCGGATACTCCCTATACGAACCAAAGGCAACCACGTTATTCCATGGAGGAGATTTAGAAAAAAGCATTCGGGACCGAGCGCTATCGGACACTTATCTGTTCAGTCGGTAAATGTTCGGTCAGTCGAGTGAAAACGTTGATTGAAAAATTCACGAGCAAACTTTTTGTCAAGCTTTTAGTATTTCAAAGGGCTTATATACAAATAATTACACCCAAATGAGATGGAGCTAATTGGACGATTTTATACTTTATCATCGACGGCCACGGCACGGTAGACTCTATGGTTTCATTCATAAATAGACTTTAAGACTAATTATGAATGAAACCATATAGCTTTACTGTGCCGTGAAAGTCCACGGTAAAGTATAAAAGCGCCCATTATAACCATTTTTAGTATTTTATACGACTATAAACGTATGGAAGAGAACAAATAGCAGTGTTCGTAACAGTGGATGGCAGTGTTTTATTATGAGACAGTCAAACTCTATACATGAAACTTCTTCGCAAAATCTTGATCTGTCCACAAAATTTGATTCCCCTGTGACCTCTAAAAGGTGACTATTTTAAAATTGAACAGATAAATCGTCACGATAGAACCGTTCCCAGTCGAGAAGCCAACAAGGGGATAGATGGATGCCTTTGGCTGTATAGTTATTGCGATCGACGCAATGCTTTCTTCTCTCCTCCATTCGATCTTGGCACTTATCACTTAGACGATAAGGGTTCCGTTTTAAATTGATTGTGAACCGAACTTAAAATAACACTGACAGATAAGGGTTTCGCTTCAATCAGATTAAAAATGTTTTTTTAAGTATATGTTACATAAAAGTATATTGGACCGATAATAATTAATAAAAATTTGGGTCACTGTGCCTAAACCGCACAGGCCTTTGATCAATTCAACAAAACGTTTCAATTGGTTTTCAATAGAATCCGATGAAATCCATTTATGAATCTGTGGCATTATGGAAAGTCAATGAAAAGAGAAATTCTCGTTCCAAATGGAAGTCTTATTTATATTGCGTTTTCCCAGAGACTAAATTATCTTTAAAAAAAAGTGTCGGCGACTTTTTTACATTTCTGAAAAATTTTTGCTAATGTGTCCAAAGTTAAAATTAGAACCAACATCAACCAGTAAATTGTAACTTTCAGTACTTCTAGTATATAAGTTTTTCCAATTGTCTATAGAGAACTCCCTCCATATTAAGACATACCTTTACTTAAATGCCAGACTTAACCTCTTAAGGTCGAATATTGCTCGATATGTCTCGGACCGGTCTTTAATCATGAGATTCATGAGCCATGCTCCTCACTGACTCAACAATCAGTCAACATGTCGAGGTAGATTCAAACTTAAATACCTGTGACCCCTTTCATTACACATGGATCCATCAGAGCAAAACTTGGTTTGTAAGTCCGACGTATAGGTACAGTCAAGGGCACCAATATGTATACATTTTTTCACCTTACTCCATTGAAATAAGGTCCAAAAATGTATACATATTTATGCCCTTGACTGTACTTGAAATTATTTGAACTGTCCGAGTTGTATCAAATTAGGCCGTTCAAAAAGCGACTTTACTGTCCAAGCGTGAAGATTCAAAGTCCAATGACAAGTTTTATAAAATATCGGACATTTTAAATAATTTCTACTTTACCTGCTATTTAGCCTCTGGGATTAACACACTAACTACTACGTTAACTCTTTCACTGCCAAACATAAATCTTCAATGTACAGTCGCGGAATGGGAAGGGAAGCCCCTCCACACCGAATCTCATACTAATCTGTGCGCAGTTGTACGGCTTGGGCTATGAAGGGGCGCGCCTTCGTGGATGGCGCTATACATTCATTTACGCGTTGCAAGCACATCTTACCTTTTTAAACTGTGTAACATACGAGACTGCTGTATTGAATATTATGTTACACTGTTTGACAACAAAGTTCTAATTTACTAAGACCTATGTTATGATGTGCTATTAGCCATTACGTTCTGTCAAGTTTGATAGACCTATGATTATTTCCTCTTCGCCTATAATGATTAAAAACTCATAAATACAAATACAAATGCGTTTATTTTTCCTTTAAATTACAATTTAAATTACATAACAGTTCCTGTCAATGTCATCATTGCTATTTCTAAGCTTTTTTTTCTAAGACTTGCATTATAATAATTAATAACCGATTTCAACAATTAATTTTTTATTTGAAAAAAGGTACTTTCAGCATAACTTCGTAGAAATTTCCAAAACACAAATTAAAAAAAAACTTTTTGATGATTATAAAGAAGGTAAACCAGATAGAGCTATGGCTATAGTTTTCCTATAATAATGACAGAATGAAAGAATGTGTCATACTCCGTGGATACTGATAACTTATACTGAGCAAGCACAAACAGATCTTAAGATGGTGAACCTTTGCATTCCGCGATTGATTACTAACATTGTAGTGTACAGTCAAGGGCACCAATATGTATCCACTTTTTCACCTTACTCCATTGAAATACGGTCCAAAAATGTATACAGATTTATGCCCTTGACTGTACCTACCTATGAGTCTATGATACTTGAAATAAAATAATAATAATAATAATTCCGCGACTGTACCCCAGAAACCGATGTAGAGATCGGGCGACAGCGGATAATCTGACGGTCGTTACGCAGCGCCCGAGGAACCCTCGTGGCAGTGAAAGTGTTGACACATACATCCCACTTCAGGTACATACCGTGGTCCTCCTTCATGGCTTCAGCGAGGTCCTCTCTGAGTTGTACGTCGCAGACGGACGCCGCGCGGCCGCTGTCCGCCAGCAGCGACTTGCGCCGGAAACTGTCCGACGGAGAATGCTCCAAGGAACCTGTATCAATAGCACCGCTTTAAGAGTCCTTATTAGTTAAAAAGTGCAAGACTCGCGCACGAATGGTTCCGTTCCTAATATATAAAAACGGCAAATTATAAAAAATAATAAAAACACGTCTTAATTTTTATAATTATTATTTTATTTCGATTTTTTTGCTTGAAGCACATACATTATATATATTTTTGAAATTGTCTCTTCAAATGCTTCATTTTGATACCCCACTTGCTAGGATAGATTTTTTTTTACGGAAAACTCAAAATGGAGTCTACAGTCCACCATATTGTTTTTGTTGCAATGTCATCCTATGTTACCCGGGATGACGTAAGGATTCCAACGATACCTCACACATCTAAATCGGTTAAGGCGTTGAGAAGTTCTGGGGGAACAAAAAAAATCACATACATACATAACATACATACAGAAACCTGAAAACATTACACATTTAGTCAGTCGGCACTCACTGGGCGAGCCGGAGTCCACTAGTACCGGCACGACGGGCCGCACGCCCGGCATGTTGACGGGGTTGGAGCGAGCCACGCTACTGCCGCGCTAGTGTCCACTAGTACTACGGTAACATTTAGTCAGTCGGCACTCACTGGGCGAGCCGGAGTCCAGGAGTACCGGCACGACGGGCCGCACGCCCGGCATGTTGACGGGGTTGGAGCGAGCCACGCTACTGCCGCGCTAGTGTCCACTAGTACTACAGTAACATTTAGTCAGTCGGCACTCACTGGGCGAGCCGGAGTCCACGAGTACCGGCACGACGGGCCGCACGCCCGGCATGTTGACGGGGTTGGAGCGAGCCACGCTACTGCCGCGCTAGTGTCCACTAGTACTACAGTAACATTTAGTCAGTCGGCACTCACTGGGCGAGCCGGAGTCCACGAGTACCGGCACGACGGGCCGCACGCCCGGCATGTTGACGGGGTTGGAGCGAGCCACGCTACTGCCGCGCTAGTGTCCACTAGTACTACAGTAACATTTAGTCAGTGGGCACTCACTGGGCGAGCCGGAGTCCACGAGTACCGGCACGACGGGCCGCACGCCCGGCATGTTGACGGGGTTGGAGCGAGCCACGCTACTGCCGCACTAGTGTCCACTAGTACTACAGTAACATTTAGTCAGTCGGCACTCACTGGGCGAGCCGGAGTCCACTAGTACCGGCACGACGGGCCGCACGCCCGGCATGTTGACGGGGTTGGAGCGAGCCACGCTACTGCCGCGCTAGTGTCCACTAGTACTACAGTAACATTTAGTCAGTGGGCACTCACTGGGCGAGCCGGAGTCCACGAGTACCGGCACGACGGGCCGCACGCCCGGCATGTTGACGGGGTTGGAGCGAGCCACGCTACTGCCGCGCTAGTGTCCACTAGTACTACAGTAACATTTAGTCAGTCGGCACTCACTGGGCGAGCCGGAGTCCACTAGTACCGGCACGACGGGCCGCACGCCCGGCATGTTGACGGGGTTGGAGCGAGCCACGCTACTGCCGCGCTAGTGTCCACTAGTACTACAGTAACATTTAGTCAGTCGGCACTCACTGGGCGAGCCGGAGTCCACTAGTACCGGCACGACGGGCCGCACGCCCGGCATGTTGACGGGGTTGGAGCGAGCCACGCTACTGCCGCGCTAGTGTCCACTAGTACTACAGTAACATTTAGTCAGTCGGCACTCACTGGGCGAGCCGGAGTCCAGGAGTACCGGCACGACGGGCCGCACGCCCGGCATGTTGACGGGGTTGGAGCGAGCCACGCTACTGCCGCGCTAGTGTCCACTAGTACTACAGTAACATTTAGTCAGTCGGCACTCACTGGGCGAGCCGGAGTCCACGAGTACCGGCACGACGGGCCGCACGCCCGGCATGTTGACGGGGTTGGAGCGAGCCACGCTACTGCCGCGCTAGTGTCCACTAGTACTACAGTAACATTTAGTCAGTCGGCACTCACTGGGCGAGCCGGAGTCCACGAGTACCGGCACGACGGGCCGCACGCCCGGCATGTTGACGGGGTTGGAGCGAGCCACGCTACTGCCGCGCTAGTGTCCACTAGTACTACAGTAACATTTAGTCAGTGGGCACTCACTGGGCGAGCCGGAGTCCACGAGTACCGGCACGACGGGCCGCACGCCCGGCATGTTGACGGGGTTGGAGCGAGCCACGCTACTGCCGCACTAGTGTCCACTAGTACTACAGTAACATTTAGTCAGTCGGCACTCACTGGGCGAGCCGGAGTCCACTAGTACCGGCACGACGGGCCGCACGCCCGGCATGTTGACGGGGTTGGAGCGAGCCACGCTACTGCCGCGCTAGTGTCCACTAGTACTACAGTAACATTTAGTCAGTGGGCACTCACTGGGCGAGCCGGAGTCCACGAGTACCGGCACGACGGGCCGCACGCCCGGCATGTTGACGGGGTTGGAGCGAGCCACGCTACTGCCGCGCTAGTGTCCACTAGTACTACAGTAACATTTAGTCAGTCGGCACTCACTGGGCGAGCCGGAGTCCACTAGTACCGGCACGACGGGCCGCACGCCCGGCATGTTGACGGGGTTGGAGCGAGCCACGCTACTGCCGCGCTAGTGTCCACTAGTACTACAGTAACATTTAGTCAGTCGGCACTCACTGGGCGAGCCGGAGTCCACTAGTACCGGCACGACGGGCCGCACGCCCGGCATGTTGACGGGGTTGGAGCGAGCCACGCTACTGCCGCGCTAGTGTCCACTAGTACTACAGTAACATTTAGTCAGTCGGCACTCACTGGGCGAGCCGGAGTCCACGAGTACCGGCACGACGGGCCGCACGCCCGGCATGTTGACGGGGTTGGAGCGAGCCACGCTACTGCCGCGCTAGTGTCCACTAGTACTACAGTAACATTTAGTCAGTCGGCACTCACTGGGCGAGCCGGAGTCCACGAGTACCGGCACGACGGGCCGCACGCCCGGCATGTTGACGGGGTTGGAGCGAGCCACGCTACTGCCGCGCTAGTGTCCACTAGTACTACAGTAACATTTAGTCAGTCGGCACTCACTGGGCGAGCCGGAGTCCACGAGTACCGGCACGACGGGCCGCACGCCCGGCATGTTGACGGGGTTGGAGCGAGCCACGCTACTGCCGCGCTAGTGTCCACTAGTACTACAGTAACATTTAGTCAGTCGGCACTCACTGGGCGAGCCGGAGTCCACGAGTACCGGCACGACGGACCGCACGCCCGGCATGTTGACGGGGTTGGAGCGAGCCACGCTACTGCCGCGCTAGTGTCCACTAGTACTACAGTAACATTTAGTCAGTCGGCACTCACTGGGCGAGCCGGAGTCCACGAGTACCGGCACGACGGGCCGCACGCCCGGCATGTTGACGGGGTTGGAGCGAGCCACGCTACTGCCGCGCTAGTGTCCACTAGTACTACAGTAACATTTAGTCAGTCGGCACTCACTGGGCGAGCCGGAGTCCACGAGTACCGGCACGACGGGCCGCACGCCCGGCATGTTGACGGGGTTGGAGCGAGCCACGCTACTGCCGCGCTAGTGTCCACTAGTACTACAGTAACATTTAGTCAGTCGGCACTCACTGGGCGAGCCGGAGTCCACGAGTACCGGCACGACGGGCCGCACGCCCGGCATGTTGACGGGGTTGGAGCGAGCCACGCTACTGCCGCGCTAGTGTCCACTAGTACTACAGTAACATTTAGTCAGTCGGCACTCACTGGGCGAGCCGGAGTCCACGAGTACCGGCACGACGGGCCGCACGCCCGGCATGTTGACGGGGTTGGAGCGAGCCACGCTACTGCCGCGCTAGTGTCCACTAGTACTACAGTAACATTTAGTCAGTCGGCACTCACTGGGCGAGCCGGAGTCCACGAGTACCGGCACGACGGGCCGCACGCCCGGCATGTTGACGGGGTTGGAGCGAGCCACGCTACTGCCGCGCTAGTGTCCACTAGTACTACAGTAACATTTAGTCAGTCGGCACTCACTGGGCGAGCCGGAGTCCACGAGTACCGGCACGACGGGCCGCACGCCCGGCATGTTGACGGGGTTGGAGCGAGCCACGCTACTGCCGCGCTAGTGTCCACTAGTACTACAGTAACATTTAGTCAGTCGGCACTCACTGGGCGAGCCGGAGTCCACGAGTACCGGCACGACGGGCCGCACGCCCGGCATGTTGACGGGGTTGGAGCGAGCCACGCTACTGCCGCGCTAGTGTCCACTAGTACTACAGTAACATTTAGTCAGTCGGCACTCACTGGGCGAGCCGGAGTCCACGAGTACCGGCACGACGGGCCGCACGCCCGGCATGTTGACGGGGTTGGAGCGAGCCACGCTACTGCCGCGCTAGTGTCCACTAGTACTACAGTAACATTTAGTCAGTCGGCACTCACTGGGCGAGCCGGAGTCCACGAGTACCGGCACGACGGGCCGCACGCCCGGCATGTTGACGGGGTTGGAGCGAGCCACGCTACTGCCGCGCTAGTGTCCACTAGTACTACAGTAACATTTAGTCAGTCGGCACTCACTGGGCGAGCCGGAGTCCACGAGTACCGGCACGACGGGCCGCACGCCCGGCATGTTGACGGGGTTGGAGCGAGCCACGCTACTGCCGCGCTAGTGTCCACTAGTACTACAGTAACATTTAGTCAGTCGGCACTCACTGGGCGAGCCGGAGTCCACGAGTACCGGCACGACGGGCCGCACGCCCGGCATGTTGACGGGGTTGGAGCGAGCCACGCTACTGCCGCGCTAGTGTCCACTAGTACTACAGTAACATTTAGTCAGTCGGCACTCACTGGGCGAGCCGGAGTCCACTAGTACCGGCACGACGGGCCGCACGCCCGGCATGTTGACGGGGTTGGAGCGAGCCACGCTGCTCGCCGCGCTAGTGTCCACTAGTACTACAGTAACATTTAGTCAGTCGGCACTCACTGGGCGAGCCGGAGTCCACGAGTACCGGCACGACGGGCCGCACGCCCGGCATGTTGACGGGGTTGGAGCGAGCCACGCTACTGCCGCGCTAGTGTCCACTAGTACTACAGTAACATTTAGTCAGTCGGCACTCACTGGGCGAGCCGGAGTCCACTAGTACCGGCACGACGGGCCGCACGCCCGGCATGTTGACGGGGTTGGAGCGAGCCACGCTACTGCCGCGCTAGTGTCCACTAGTACTACAGTAACATTTAGTCAGTCGGCACTCACTGGGCGAGCCGGAGTCCACTAGTACCGGCACGACGGGCCGCACGCCCGGCATGTTGACGGGGTTGGAGCGAGCCACGCTGCTCGCCGCGCTAGTGTCCACTAGTACTACAGTAACATTTAGTCAGTCGGCACTCACTGGGCGAGCCGGAGTCCACGAGTACCGGCACGACGGGCCGCACGCCCGGCATGTTGACGGGGTTGGAGCGAGCCACGCTACTGCCGCGCTAGTGTCCACTAGTACTACAGTAACATTTAGTCAGTCGGCACTCACTGGGCGAGCCGGAGTCCACTAGTACCGGCACGACGGGCCGCACGCCCGGCATGTTGACGGGGTTGGAGCGAGCCACGCTACTGCCGCGCTAGTGTCCACTAGTACTACAGTAACATTTAGTCAGTCGGCACTCACTGGGCGAGCCGGAGTCCACGAGTACCGGCACGACGGGCCGCACGCCCGGCATGTTGACGGGGTTGGAGCGAGCCACGCTGCTCGCCGCGCTAGTATCCACTTCCACCGCCTCGGCTTCGGAGAGTGAAGAATTCGACCTGGACAATTTATTTATAAATTATTTTATTTATTTATTTGCATCGGGCAAGGCAAGGTCCAAATTTACATTTACATTACAGACTACCATGCATATCAATAAAAAAAAACTCTTATTAATAGTACAAGTGGAAAAAAAGTGTCTGATGCTTTGTACATACCCGGTGCTGTTGTACGTCTTGAAGACGAACTGCGGGCCCATCCACAGTCTCCGGTGGGGCCCCGCGTGGGTCACTATCTCTACCTGCGACAGCCATCTCTCCTCCTCGCTCATACACATGTCCGCACAACTTAACTGTAACAAGTAAATTAAATATAAATTTAAAAAACCATACAAAACAGTTAAGAAATAAAAAACCGGCCAAGTTCAAAGCGCGCTCACGATCGGACCAATTCACGCTCATAGCGCTTACATGAGATGTCGTGACGTCACTGTCACTGATGACGTCATGGACGGCGCTCACGGTGCTTACACTCCCAGGCGTAAGCACCTTGAGCCAAACGTCAAGTTGACTTTTGATATATGAACATGACAGTAAACTCGAGCTATGAAAGTGAATCGGTCCGATCGTGAGCGCACTCTAAGCCCACCAAACACCTACACCTCTCACGCGGCCTTGAACGCGCTACAGTAGTACCACGAATATAAGTTACATCGACGTACTTGCGCAGAAAGCATTTTTTTGAAAACCTTTTAGCCAACGAGTTCACTTGTCATTGCATATTCTACCTTACGTATAATACAACAAGTTTTTTTTTAATTGGCCATACATTCGATTTCATTCGGCACTCGTTAGCGTGAACGAAGCCGATGTAACTTATTTTCGTGGTTCTACTGTAACTGATTTGGACCGGCTGTCAGCACTGTAAGCGCTGTGAGCGTTTGTTAGCGTGATTTGGAACACGGGGCTTCACTTTAGGTACGTCTGTAGTGCTGATATAAAATGAACCTACAGCCACCACACTTAAAGCTCACCTTGCCGCTGACGGGCTGCAGCAGCGGGCTGGCGGACGGCAGCGGCGCCAGCAGGTCCGGCGCGAGCGGAGGCCGCGACAGCGACCACTGCGCCACGTGCTCCACTTCTAGCTCGATTGGGGATTCGTCGCACACCTTCTCTTTTGGTACGTCTGTAAAACAACGTTGTGTTAGCGACGATATTCCGTAAGAAAGCTGGTGGGCTAGCAGTGCTAGCACAACTTGCTGCCCAGTCGTATCTCGCGCGACTCAGCGATTCCTGTCTCATTCCAACTGTACGAATAAGAAAGAGGAGGGCAGATTTTTCTCTACTCGCGTCGCGTCGCAGCGGCAGTTGTACTAGCCCCGCAAAACATAGTTTGAATTCCAGTGCCTTGTCTCACACATGTGAAATTCAGTTCAGATTAATCAGTAGTCTTGCGATGCGATTATCGCTTCGCGAACGCCTTTAGAACCGCACGATAGAGGAACTAACACAGACTATGAGACTCGCATGGGAGTTTAACTGCATTAAACAGTTTTATAGAGCGATTGACCACGTTGTAGACCTGGTTGTCTGGAAGAGATCGCTCTTTAGCGATAAGACCGCCTTTTGTTCTACCTCTGTATCCCTGTTTCTTTGTTTTTCTTTTGTATGTGTGTTTATGTGAGGTGTGCAATAAAGAGTATTTGTTGTTGTTGTTGTTGTTGTAGGTACAGTCAAGGGCATAAATATGTATACACTTTAGGACCTTATTTCAATGGAATAAGGTGAAAAAGTGTATACATATTGGTGCCCTTGACTGTACCTCCGTGATCCGCAGTGTAATGATTCATTACTAATGAAACAGGCATGCGATGCGAGTATCGTACGTGTAAATAAGGCTTTAAGGCTAAGGGTGAGTAGCCAAACCGACGGTAAACGTGCCTGCTTCACATAATAATAATACGAGGTACAGCGGGCACGTACACCTGGAGACGCCGAGCTGGCAACGTCGCACTGTTGCACCGACAGATATGCTACGCCTTCGCACGACACGCTGAGGCCGAAGCGCGCAAGCTGGCAACGTCGCGCTGTGCCGTCAATAAACATGATAATGATACTCACTCCTCGCAGCCCGCGCATGCAACACAAGATGCAGTAAGCCGCCTGTGTGCGTGACGAGGTATAGCGCTGGCATCGCCGGCGCACGCGGGGTGTTCGCGTTACACACGGAGAGGCCGAAGCGCGCGCGAGCTGGCAACGGCGCGCTGTTGCAGTCCTCTGATAGCGAGGAAAGGCGTTGACGACCTGGAAGGAACTCTCTGTTAATTGCTGAAGACAGGATAGGGTTTCAAAATTGAACAAAAATTATGTAAGATTTTCATACAAGAAAGTCTGTGCAAAGGCATACGTTAAGGCTGGAGTGCAGGCGACGTATTTGGTGGGATCGGCTGGCCTCTGCAGTGTATGTAATATTTAGTGTACTATGTACGTCTAGCGTACTTCCGAACTCTACACTTCTGATTACAGTCAAGGGCACCAATATGTATACACTTTTTCACCTTACTCCATTGACATAAGGTCCAAAGATATATACATATTTATGCCCTTGACTGTAAATATCTCAGTGGGACTATGGGATGAACCTACGATAGCAAGATACTCCTAGTGTAGTACTAGAACCTTCATACAACTATTAAGGTCCTAGTACAAGTCTACACTTTACGCATCATCAAACGCCAAAAACGATCAAAGACCGTGGTTTTTACCCACAGTAGCTCTAGTATAAGTTTTTTCGAAAGATTAACTAATTCGAACGCGTTTGCGTTTTGTCTCATAATGTATGAAAGAGGTATGAAAACGTGAACAGCGCCTTTGGTAGTCACTAGTGGAAACTAAAACAGCGAGTATAACATTTGTTGCTAACCGATGAACGCGCGTATTTCAAACTCGGTGAGAGCGTTTTCATACATTTTGGGACAAAACGAAAACGCGTTCGAATTAGTTAATGTTTCGAAAAAACTTATACTAGAGCTACAGTTGTTCGAAACAAAACACAAACGAACGCGTTTGCGTTTAGTCTCATTTTGTAAGGCAACGCGAGCAGCGCCTCTGGTGACCTTAGGTGGTAACTATTTTTGCCATATAAATTAGGACTAAAGGCAAACGTGTTCGTTTGTTGTTTCGAAAAAACTTATACTAGAGGTGTAGTTCGTATAGTGCGCGCCATCCACGAAGGCGCGCCCATTCACAGCCCATGCCGTACAACTGCGCACAGATTAGTATGAGATTCGCTGTGGAGGGGCGCGTCGTCGTGGATGGCGCGCACTATACACAACATCTACCTAACATTCAGAGCTCTAAGTCGAGTTTTGCTTGCGATCGTTTCACAGAATTTGGCCTTAGAGTTTTGTACGCACTATACTGTAGGTGTAGACACTTTCTCACTCACCGGAGCTGGTGCGTGTGATGGTGTGCGTGGGCAGGTTGGCGGTGGGCCGCAGCTGCGCGAGCGGCGCGCTCACGCACGGCAGCGGGTACGGCGGCAGGCGCGGGTTGGGGAACCAAGCCCCTTGGCCGAGACTCTCGCTCACCTGTCAATACAAACATTTTATTAGACATCAATAAGTACATTTGGGCGCGGCACCCGCGCGTTTATGGACATGGGCAAAGAAGATATATATACTAAGTAATAACGTAACAAGAAGCAACACCGAAGCATGTGTGCTGTAAACCTGTCTCGCGGCTAGATGTGTGCGTGTCCGGACGCGAGCGGGGGCGCGCAAGGGTGGCGCGGTGTGTGGAAATCACTCCTCGGACGGGCAAAGTATAGAATCGTAGCGTTCCAAGGTCACCGACAGACACTCGGTTCACACACCGATAAACCCGTGTCGCACCTTTGACATGGGCAGGCTAGCCGGAGTGGCGACCGTGACAGGAGGACCGCGTTCGACTCTCTATATGCACTTAAGAACTGATATATGAGGCACTTTCTGGTTAGACCAAGGTGCTCTCGCTGCTCTGTTTATGCGCCTAAAAGAACTGATGTGGGCTTCCAGGCTGGTCACACATGATTACTAGTCCTGTCAATGTGAAAGCAACAGATTGTAGGTATATGCTATTTTACTGTAAAAATAAAATAGTATTCTTGCTGCCTCAAACATTCATAAGCTGTAAGGCATAGGTGTATTATTAATCACACAAGAAGAAACTTATTGATCGAGACAGACGTACGACTTTAAAGCTCGTACGTCTGTTTCGATGTGGAGTCTAGCAAAGTTCGTGAACTTTAAGACCGCGATTTTAAAATCCGCCCGTCTATCACCCACTTAAGTCTTCTTACTTACTCGGCCGTCTATCTTAAGGCGCAAGGTAGGGCAAGGCCTTCCCCATACAAACTTTGTGCACGTTTTATTCGTCGGTTTTGGCACTAACAAATATAATATTTTTTTGGTGGTAAATATTAGATATGCGAAGATCGTGAAGTGAAAATTTTCAAATATTTCAAAAAAATTCAAAATAAAAAAATAAAATAAAAAAATTTACATCACGAAATAGCTATCAGAAAAATAAGCATACTAACCAAAAATCATAACTTTAATGCAAACACAAACGAGGTAAATCCTGCACAAAGTTTGTATGGAGAGAGCTTGCCCTACCCCTCCTCTTAAGTACTCACAGGGCTCCCGGAGCGCGGCGCCTGCGCGTGTATGGGCAGGCCGGCGGAGCGCTGGAACCGCGACAGCCGGTTCACGACTCGCGGCTGCGTGTGCGTCCGTACGCCGCACGCGCCGCCGTACGGACTGATCGCGAACACGTGGGTAGTGCCGCGCAGCGTCGTGATCGCCGTCCAGCGTGAGTCGGGAGATATCGCGATGTCCTAGAGAAAAGTTGAAACTTTAGAACAGCGGTCGGCCACAGGCGGCGCCGCAAGCAACATTGAGCTTCCTTATTGATAATGAGTGTTTTGTTTGAAAGACTCGCAAATTATTAACACGTGCGGCCCGCGACAATTTTGTTAGCTACTATGTGTCCCTTGGCTTCTAAGAGTTCTAAGAGGTTCCCGACACCTTCTCGAGCATCACGGAGTTGGATAGATGACAAGGTTTTTACGTGGCCTTTGGTCCTATACGTCTATTTTTTATAAAACGACTATGGCAAACAATATTACGGCCTATAAACACTTACCCTCGCCCTTTGTAAACATACTTAATTAAAAGGTTTGTTAACGTAAATACATAAATATCGCGTTAGACCCGTTAAACCTTTTAAGAATATTACGGCCTACCTTATAGGCAGACATTGTACCCTATGGACGCTTATGCGACTTCAGAAGAATCATAAGCGCGTTGCCGACCCTTTATTGACTGGAGGATTCCTTGTGTTGACAGCTAGATACGTAAATATAACAAAGCCAAAACCTTTCAGACTTTTATAATATGAAGTGACGTGCTGCACTCAAATTATTTTTTACTTGCCTTAACTTAAGACTAAGTTAGATGAGACACTTCTTAAGACTGATGAAGGACTCCAATTGCAGTCCAAAACATGTCGCAAATAGTGACATTTCCAAGTGAGCATCGACCGAAGTTGTCTTATTAAATTCTTAAGACAATTAAGAATTGCCTCATTAAAATAAAGCGTTTACAACATGATATCAACACGATCAGATAAATCAATAATTGCTTCTGTCTAGAGTAATAAACTAGATAAAACCGGATCAAGGTGTCGTTACTACGGTACTATCGGCTAATTAACTCTATTAACCTCGTTTACATCGACATTAAAATAGCATTACGGATACACGATATGTTTCTCATTCATTTAGATTTGCATCATATATCGTGGCATCACGCGAAATAAACTCAAAAATCCAATTAATGGATTTCTTCCATAAGATTCTCCGTTGTCTCGGCTGCATTGTCGGATATTCCTACGAAGCCCATCGTCTCTGTAATACCTAATCCAAAAGATTGGGATAGCCAATAGTTTTTTATGGAAGCAATTGCCATCAGATTTTCGAGAATTCGAATTTACCAGCTTCGCTAGGCTAGGCCATGAGCGATGTTAATTTTTTCAATAAACTTTGGACGGAAATAAGAACTGACTACTATGGACTTAGAACGCTATGATCACAATAAATTTCATATTCAATGCTCATATACTATACATAATCAAGAAATACAAAATACGAACATTCATATACTATACATAATCAAGAGCCAAAGTGAGATATGAGGAAGGACATACCTGCACTTTAGCCGTAGTGTCGCCCCTGTGCAGTATATACAGATGGTGCACAGAAGCCAAACTGGGCCCGCATGGGTGCGGATTAATACGGCACACGTGGAAGTCATGCCCGCGCCTGTCAGCTGTCACTAGCAATATGCCACTAGCGTCGAACTTCAGAGCTATGATGGCCTCGGAGTGGGCCAGCAAGTGGGCCACAATAGGATCGTATGGGTCCTCGTTGTCACTAGCAACATGACATCGAATTTGAGTGCTATGATGGCTTGAAGTAATGACTTACCTGCACTTTAGCCGTAGTGTCGCCCCTGTGCAGTATATACAGATGGTGCACAGAAGCCAAACTGGGCCCGCATGGGTGCGGGTTAATACGGAACACGTGGAAGTCATGCCCGCGCCTGTCCGCTGTCACTAGCAACATGCCACTAGCGTCGAACTTCAGAGCTATGATGGCCTCGGAGTGGGCCAAGAAGTGGGCCACAATAGGATCGTATGGGTCCTCGTTGTCTTGGCTGTCGTCGTATTCGTTACCCTGGGGATGTAATACAGAATTTGGTAAGTCCTTAACTTGAAAACATTCGACCAATAATTAGAAACCAGGAGGCTCATCCATGAGATGAACAGACAATATTTAAGCTAATGTAAATGGACTACTGTATTGTAAGTATTATAAAGTATTGTAAAGCTTGAATCTAAAATCATGACATCGGCCACTCTGTCAGGAGAGAAAGCGACTACGAAGAATTAGGAGTTAAGGTTTAATTCTTAAGCAATGAATGGACTGCTGCGCATCGCTATTTCGCGTCGAGGGCCATTGAGAGGTGCTTCGTCCCCTTGCTAGACTATAAGTCACCTTCTGCACTGTACCACTTACCTCTATGTCAAGAATGGTGACCACGCCAGCCTGCTGCGCATCGCTGTTAGGCGGCGAGGGCGATTGTGACGTGCTTCGTCCCCCAGCTAGACTGTGGGCCACGCTCTCCCCGAGCCCCCGAAGTCCCTTGCTGAGGGACTTAGCTGCATGAAGGACTGTGGCCGTGTAGCTTGTTACGCCTTCACCTGATAATAATATTATTCAAGTCACACCTGGCCATAAAGTTGCCACTTTATGGCCAAGTGTGACAATAAAGAAAGCCTTAGATCACATATTTATCGCCCTTGCCTTCGGCTTGGGTCAAATACCTGTGAACTGATACATTTTTTGTTTTACCGCCCTTAGTGATTTTATTAAACTGGTTTGACGCTAGCAAGTGGCGGTTTTTTGAAATCTTAATTTATCTTCGCTAGTTACTAACTAACAATGTAACAGTATCTTGTCTAGGTCATTGTGTTAACATGGTCTTATCTAGTCGACCTATTGAAAAGCAAATGAGAACAAACAATTGATATAAGCTTACATTACAATGCATTTAGTAGCATGTTAATCAAATGTGTTTGCTCGGTCACGCGTAACGCATACACCGACGTAAAAAATATGTCTGTATGTATACACCTTACGCCTAATTAGTACAAAGGATTGCAATGTATTGGTTGTTCATCATCATCATCATCCTCAGCCTGTAGTGTTCCACTGCTGGACATAGGCCTTCCCCAATTCGCGCCACCACACCTTGTTATTTTTGACGAAATATAATTTGCACCGATTCGCCATACAAGTTGTTCGGGGAATCGGTGCAAATTATATTTCGTCAACTATACATTATTTTTAATCGTCCGCGTACTGAATACAGGAACAATATGATAATCATAGTCAGTTTTGTCCTTCACTGGCATTGTAGTGTAGGTATAGTGCATCTAAGGTCATTGTACTCGTACGTAAATATTGTTATAGTTAATACAAAGGTGTAACTAAAGTACGTGTCCGCTTATGGTTGAAATTCTTTTTGTTGAACGTATTTGTATTAAAATGTTATTGGATATTGAACCTTACTGTTTGAACAGTAAAGTAGCTTTTTGAAGGAATTGCTTTGGGGCAATTCGTTCAACTGTAATGATTTTAAGTATAACTCCACAATGCGATCATATATTTTCTTGGATTTTTGATTTATTCGCGAGATTTCAGGGGCGGTTACAAAATCGGGAATATACAATACAATACAATACAAATACTCTTTATTGCACACCTCAATAAATAGAACTATTACAGAGTATGTATATAATATAATAATAAATAATAAGTATAATATAATAGTATAATATTTGCAGGGGGTACCGGTAATATTTCCGGGTGGGCATTTTCCAAAATCCGGAACGTTCCCGGTCCGGCGCATCTCTACTTACGAGTATGTCTTACGATAATCGTGAAAACTTATAAAATCGATACACAACTAATGCGAAAAATATAAATAAACCAATTCGAAAGTTTTGTTTAGATGTTTGTTACTCAATCAAGCAAAAACGGCTGAAGGATTATGATGTAACTTGTTATACAAGTCACTTTTTAACACGAAACTCATCCCTCGAAGGTATGAAACGGAGAGTAGAAGTTTACACTAACGGAGTCGCGGGCAAAGTTAGCAGGAAACAAAGCTGCTGCAAAATGACGCTTTTACTTTTTTTTAACCTTCCTTTTATCCCTAATCCTCAAATTTTATAAAGGGTCGGCAACGCGCACGTGACTCTTTTAGAGTTGCGTGCGTCTATAGGCTGCGGCGTCCGCTTACCATCAGGTGGACCGTACGCTTGTGTGCCACCGTCGTCGTATATAAAAAAAAACCTGACTGTGGCTATTTAATGGGATAGGAGTGCGCGGTTGGAGGGTGGCCTGGGGAAACCTCCGACACGACCACGCGGGCGGTTTAAACACTGGAAATTCCAGTGTAGTTCCAGTCTGGAATACTCTTAAGAGTTTACGCTCCAGTGAGCTTGGTTCAGCGGTTTCAACCGAACTGAAGTGTGTCAGTGGAATCGAGCTACTGGGAGTTTTGTCACTGGTTCACTAAACCTAGCCTAGCTGAGAAGAGTCCAGCAAGAAACTCAGCTAGGCCCGACCTGGGTCGGACTGACTCTACCCGGTATGCTGCGGTACCGGGAGACGCTCTTCCTCATTTTAGCGTTGTCTTGGCTGCTACATCGGAACTTGAGGTCAAACCCCAAGAAGACCTACGAGTGAAACACTTAAACTAATCATCATCATTCTCCTAGCGTTATCCCAGCACAGTTGCATCCTGAAGGATGCCTGGGGTCCGCTACCTAATCCCAAGATTTGGCGTAGGCACTAGTTTTTACGGAAGCGACTGCCATCTCACCTTCCAACCCCGAGGGGAAACTAGACCTTATAGGGATTAGGCTTTGTCAAGTGAGTGGGCAAAGGCCTCCAACTTGGCTTAACGACTACTGCCATAGACAGCAACCGGGATCAACGGCTTAACGTGCCTTCCAAAGCACGGGAGCGCTCAGTTAGAAACCACTCAAAGAAACACTTAAGCTAACTTTTTAAATAAAATATCACTTACCCTCACATCCCCCACTACTTCTCTTCGAAGGGTGCAGTTTCTTATCAGCATACGCCAGCCAGCGATCCCCCAAAGTCAAGGGATTTATAGGCTGACTACCCCCCAAAGGACACGGGCAGGGGTAACAAGTAGTAATAGCCATTCTGTCTTCCAGGGTCCCAGCGTCGAATACGGCAAATCTTTCCGAGAAAGCTACGACCACGGATCGCTTGTTGGCTAGCACGTCAAGGATGGGGTTCTTGAATTTTATGCTTTTCACCTGTGGAATAGAGTTCATTTTAGCGTGTTGTAACAATGTGAGCTTAGGTCCAATTTGACCTGCAAGGAATAGTTACATATCGTACTTTTTCTAAAATAAAGGCCGGTGCACATTGGTTGCGTGTGCAGCACGTAAGCGTCAACGTGCACGTGCCCGTGCGCGTTGTAAAGTATGAATCTCCATAGTAGATGTCACACCGCTTGCGTGCGCACGCGCACGCACCCGTCACGCAAACGGTGTGACATCGACTATGGAGTATTGATCGTAAAAATTCTCATGACCAAGTGCCTTATTCATAACAAACCTCTAGCTAAAATGTGTATTGTTCCATCCACACAACCATACAAAGTGACAGATAAGGACAAAAGAATTTTAGCGGCTATTTAACTGAAATAGGTTTGATAGATCTTTATAAATAAGGGGGTACTATACTAGTCAAATCTTGGAAAAAAGCTCAAGAAAATGCGAAGTCACGAAACAAATCAAATTAATCTGCTGATTATTGTAACATAAGTGGTTCAATTGACGGGACACTTTGGTACTTAGTCGATTTCACCCGTTAGTTTTTTTTTATTATTGTGATTGAGTTTGCCAACATCTAACACAATTTAGTATGACAGTTTAAACACGACGAAAGCGGCAGGGTGACAAAGATGTTAATCCGCTCGTGAGGCCGACCATACCTATTCTAAGAGTCAGTTGCACCAACATACGAACACAGGCCGGTCATCGTCAAATATGGCGCCGGCAGCTGTCATCCCATAGAAACTTGTCAAACTTTCCATACAATCAGATTTGACGAACACCGCTTACGATTACAGACGGTTTGGTGCAACCCAGCCTAAGGGGTTTTAAAATTACAGGTGGCGCCACTGTCACACCTGTGACACGCGAAGGAACGTAAGCGCTGTGGGTAAGTATGTGTGCGTGCGCTGTCGGTACACGCGTCAATTGTTTGCGCGGGTGCGTAGCGCGTGGCGCGGTCGAATCGCGAGGCGCGACGGCACCCGATCCAGGCCGACCAAGGCGGGTCTCTCAGGGACGAGGTAACTGACCTCAGTGCGGGGGGCTCGTGGCCATTCTGTATGTAATACTATTATACTATACTGTGCCACTGTGGTAAGAGGTGTTTTGGCTAGACCTTTCGCCCTGGCTTCTGTTAAAAAGATTTCCAAAAATCCTCATTCACACCACCGTCCTTACCTGCTCCCCTCCTCTTATGGATATGAAGCTGAGCGAGCAGAACGTTGGGCCAGGGCTCGCGGAGTCACACAGGGCTATGAGAGGCCTTTTCGACGTGAAACAGTCGCCATGCTGCGGGGTAGGCAGTATACGGAGCACCCTCACTGTGGAAAAAAATATATATCAATGAACGAAATTAAAATGCTCTCCAAAGATCGTTTGTATGTGAAAATGAATTCAATTAAAAGCAGCATGGCTAGCACATAATGGCCTCGAGAGTATGTCGGCTTTTCTCGTCTTTTTTTGATATGTGCTGGTAGAAAGTGATGGATAGCTCGAGATAAGCCGACAAACTGACTCCGCCATCATGTGCTAGGCCTACCAGGGTTCGAAATTATCAAGATAATTACGGTCTTTGATAATTATCCGATAGTACCTATAGTACAAGCTTTGCTTAGTTTGGGACTAGGTTGATTTGTGTAAGATTTTCCACAAATATTTATTTATTTATTTTATTTATTTAAATTATCCCGGATACATACCAGTAGGGTAGTAATATTTATTTTCCTATGTACAGTCAGCAACAATGGTTGCTACGCAGGCGAGGTGTTCAAAATTATCTTCACACGCTCTTATTCCCATATAATAAAGATGTGAGAAGATAATTTTGAGCACCATTGCTGCTGACTATAGGTACTAAAAAATAAAAGATTTTGGTGTTTTAGGCTACAATTTTGGGTTATTATTATTATCAAGTCGATAATCATCAAAGCATAATAATCACGATAATTATCCTTTCGAACTCTGATTAAAACAAGGTAAGAAATGGCAATTACCTGTGCCTTGACGCCATGACAATACCTCCTGCGCCTCCCCACTAGGGGGGATGAGCCAGACCTGGACGCCAGAGCCGTAGCCCAGTATCAGCAGGAGGGGGGAGATTTCAGCGTCACTGTCGCCTTCTGGAGTCGGTTCGTTTATATCCGCTGTTTCGAACCTGAAGGAAAATGATCCAATATTATAATTGTTATTGCTAACACTTTTTTTAAATGAGATCGCTCTTGGCCCGCATCTAGCTAGGGGGCAAAGATGAGGCCGACGATGAAGCAAGCTCACCCAGAAGATGCATATTCACTCGTGCCTTAAAAAGGTCTAGGTTATATGAGATCGGAAACACAAACGCCGGCAGAGAATTCCAAACGTTAGAAGTGCGCATTATAAAAGATGATGCAAAGCGCTTGGTTCGACTTCGAATAAGAGGAATTTCGACCAGGTAAAGATGGTAGCTAGCCGTACGTCTGGATGTCCGATGGAAGAAGGGGGAAGGCGGTATGAGCTCATGGAGCTCCTAAGCACACTCGCCGAAGTACAATTTGTAGAAGACGCACAGACATGCTACTTTGCGTGTCTGCGTCTTCTACACTACACTAATGTATTCAGATTTTAATTTGTCTACTTTTTTGTTTATCTACATCAAGATACTTCAAAGACTTACAGATACAAATTAGTCAGCAATAACCTTAACCTTCATGATCAGGATTCTATTAAAATGAAAAATCCCATTTGAAATGTTACTGACGTTCAATATCAAATCGACAGATAAGAAGAAATGTTGTTTTTAGGGCGATTAGATTGGCCTAAATCACGCGTATGGTATCTTTCTATAGTTAGTCACTTACAATCCATACTTCCATACTTAATATTATAAATGCCAAAGTGTATCTGTCTGTCTGTCACCTCTTCACGCTTAAACCGCTGAACCGATTTACATGAAATTTGGTATGGAGATAGATTGGGTCCCGGGGAAGGACAGGATATTTTTATCCCAGAAATCATCGCTTAAGGGGGTGGGAGTTTGTATGAAAGAGCGATGACTAGGGAAGCGCCTGATATAAGTTAAAGAGTTCCACGCAGACGAAGTCGCGGGCAATAACTAGTGAAGTATGAGTTTCAAATGATTACCTAATTTAATTTCTTTTGTTTCCTTCATAAAATCTGAAGAATACCTACAATAAATCGTGTCAAATACAACGCACTAACAAATAAATTATATTTGACTATATAAATGCGTATTATCGGCCCGGTTCCGGTTTGAATAAATATTTTCTAATGTAGTATAACAAAGCTTAATGATAATAAAACGCAGTATAGCAGATGTATTATGATATGATTCACAATGTAAACATGTGGAATGCTTACTAACTCAGATACGTGACAAAGAGATATTGTAAATGTTAAAAAAACTTCATACTAATGGAAATAGTGCTTCAATTTTCCGTTTTTATTGTCTTCTGATAAAATTGCTTATAATATACATGCAACTACTTTTACACCCTTATGCCAGCGCCAGATAAAGATTCACTTGTTTGAACACTTTGTTTGATTGCTAAATTGCTATGTGTGGCAGGGACTTTGGTTCAAAGCCTCCACCACACATAATGATAGAACAAGTGAAGCGATATCTGGTGCCGGCATTATAACATTTATAACAAACATACACAAAGTTAGCCGTGCGAAAAACGACTTAATATGGCATGATATACAATTAAAAATCCAATACAGTTTAATAAAAAAATATATTTATATGCCAGCACAAAGAATCTCCACCTAAACTAGGTACAAAGCCCCTGTTCCAAAGAGAGTACTTGGGATCACCCACACTCACTACGGCACCAGTCCCACCGCCCCAGCGAGCAGCGAGTACAAGTATTTAATTCTACTCGTTTTTTCGCTCAAGCGATTAGAATGGAGAATGTTAACTAATTTACAATTCCATTTTCCCGTATTCTCTGTTGAAAATAAATAGTTATTTACGATACAAGGGTTGTAAAACAAAGAAAGGCCAATATCGCAGATGTTTGGGGCCCGAGCCGCAGGCGAGGGTCTCAAATATGCGAAAGAGGGCTTTCTGTTTTACGACCCGTGTTTTGTACACAATTTTGCGTCACCACTTGGCCAAAAAGTGGGTTTTTCTGATCGCGCAGCGTGCAGAAAAACGCGCTTTTTGGCAAGGTGTGGTGTAAAAATATATGTAAAAGAATTATTTCGATACGTCCATTAGTTTCCAAGATATTGAATTTTAAAGTGACGCGCGACGACCCGCCCTCGTGACGTCATAGTGCAACACTCGCCATACACTCGCTTCCGTACTAGACTAGCGTTGCAAAATGACGTCACACGCGGTTAGCGGGACTCACTTTAAATGCCTGTAAAATCAAAACTACTTGGTATTTTTGAATGAAACAAAAACTAATGTATTTGTATGAATCAAAGCTTTACCGTAACAAACTTTCAAGTGATTTTGCCGACCTATTGACATTCTCCATCACCTTGAGAGTACTCACTACTCGCCAGCGATGGGACTATTGCCTACAGAAAGGCCAGATGCAGGAAGGTTCAATATATGATATTTGAAAAATCCTCGGAAAACTAAGTATGTAGCTACATAAGTTGCTAACAACTTCACGCAACAAGAGTCTATGTTGACCGACCCCTGCCTACAAAGCAGCAATACTTTCGATTATTAGAACTCTGGGAGGACTGGGCCATTCTTATTTTTGTGCACGCTGTCAAAATCCGAGGATGAAAATTATTGGTGTACGAGTAATATGCTGCAATAAGCCAGTTTGGTGATGAATTTAATTATGAATTATTGAAGTACCTATTGATTACTTATACACCATCTATCTATACATATAATAAAGCAGAAGAGGGTCGAAAATCTGTACATTGAAGATATTAGTAAAAAAATCGATGGAGGGGTCTAAGAATCGATAACAGAACACGTTTCAACTGTTTTTAGAATTCGTGTCTGTTTGTCTGTTTGTCTGTCTGTTTATTTGTCTAACTATCACGCGAAAACTAGCGAATGGATTTTAATACAGCCTTCACTAATATGTTTATTGTATCTTCGGCCAGGTTATAGGTTATAAAAATCATATAGGTTAGGGATGAAAGGGGGTGAAAAGAGGGGTTAAACTTTGTATGAGAAGTCTTTCAGTTCATGATTTACAGGCTTGAAATTTGGTAAGTATATACATGGTCGCAAAGTAAATAGAACCCCATTCAAACATTTTATAATAAACAGAAAGTATTTGAAAAATGGGGGGTGAAATAACAATACCTCTGCCTCTCAGGGCTAAAGACAAAAATACAAAAGTCCCTCAAACCATATTAACTGTTTGAAATGAGAGATCTAATTATGTTGGTCAGGCAGTCTCTATCAATATTCACAAACCTTACTACGAAACCTCGGTTTTTTTTTGTTTTCGATGGAGGGTACCTACGCAGAGCGGCGGGCTCTCGGTTGCATGACTTGCATGGTAGCACTTGCGACATGTACCTATATATTAGGTATGCGCATTTTTGTATAAAATATTGTTTTTTGAGGTGCTCATTACAAGAATGATATCCATTTTCAAATCGAAGATGGCGGACATTTACTTATTTACTTTTCTTAATAATCGATATGGGTGTCATTGAGGTTCTTCGAGGTGCCGATTAGTTGCGTTTTCCGTCAGCAAAATGTATAAAATACGTTCAGCGCGTAACAGTCATAAATTTAGGGTAAATTGGTATTCGTTAGTAAAATATACCTACGTAACAATAAACATCAAGTATGACCAAATTCGAAAGTTATAGGCGGATAGGAAGCAAAAAAAAACAATACTCAGAAAATCACATAACTCTTAGAAGCAACCAGGGTGGGTGCGCTATCAACCTAGGCCTCTACTCCATCTTCGAAAGTGAAAGAACAGACCAAAGTAGGTATTCAGTTATACCTATGTTTTACAATAAAGCACTTTGAACTTTGAAAGGTATTCCACTAATTTATGAACAAAAAAATATCTATTCAACAACCTTTACAAAGCCATTTGATAGGTCAACAATTTCTTTTTGTTCAATCATCTACATTGCTTGATGCGTATGAAATATTTTCCGTACCTGCATCATAATGTTCGAATCATTTCGCACTCGCTTTTTTATCTACATTACTTGACGCGTAGGAATTATTTTCCGCACCTGCATCATAATGTTCAAAAACGTTAGCGCGCGCTACGCTCGCTTTTTCATCTACATTACTTGATGCGTTTGAAGTTTTTTCCGCACCTGCATCATAATGTTTGTAAAAATTTCGCGTTCGCTACGCTCGCGTTTTTATCTGCATGACTTGATGCGTATGAATTATATTTCGCACCGGCATCATAATGTTTGAAATATTTCGCGCTCGCTACGCTCGCGTTTTCATACACATTACTTGATGAGTATGAAGTATTTTCCGCACCTGCATCATAACGTTCGAAAAATTTCGCGCTCGCTGCGCTCGCGTTTTCTTCTACATTACTTGATGAGCAGTTTTCGCATCTACATCATAATGTTCGATAATTTTCGCGCGCCCTACACTCGCGTTTTCATCTACATTATAGTTGATGCGTATGAAATATTTTCCGCACCTGCATCATAATGTTCGAAACATTTCGCGCTCACTACGCTCGCGTTTTCATACACATTACTTGATGAGTATGAAGTATTTTCCGCAATTGCATCATAATGTTCGAAAAATTTCGCGCTCGCTGCGTTCGCGTTTTCTTCTACATTACTTGATGAGCATTTTCCGCACCTACATCATAATGTTCAAAAACTTTAGCGCGCGCTACGCTCGCTTTTTCATCTACATTACTTGATGCGTTTGAAGTCTTTTCTGCACCTGCATCATAATGTTCGTAAAAATTTCGCGTTCGCTACGCTCGCGTTTTCATCTGCATGACTTGATGCGTATGAATTATTTTCCGCACCGGTATCATAATGTTCGAAATATTTCGCGCTCGCTACGCTCGCGATTTCATACACATTACTTGATGAGTATGAAGTATTTTCCGCACCTGCATCATAATGTTAGAAAAATTTCGCGCTCGCTGCGCTCGCGTTTTCTTCTACATTACTTGATGAGCATTTTCCGCACCTACATCATAATATTCGAAAATTTTCGCGCGCCGTACGCTCGCGTTTTCATCTACATTATAGTTGATGCGTATGAAGTCTTTTCGGCACCTGCATCAGAATGTTCGAAAAATTTCGCGCTCGCTGCGCTCGCGTTTTCATCTACATTACTTGATGAGTATTTTCCGCACCTACGTCATAATGTTCGATAATTTTCGCGCGGCCTACGCTCGCGTTTTCATCGACATTATAGTTGATGCGTATGAAGTATTTTCCTCACCTGCATCAAAACATTTCGCGCTCACTACGCTCGCGAATTTCTTCATTTCTTGATGCGTATGAAGTATTTTCCGCACCTGCATATTAATGTTCAAAAATTTCGCGCTCGCTGCGCTCGCGTTTTCAACTACATTACTTGATGAGTATAAAGTATTTTCCGCACCTACATCATAATGTTCGAAAATTTTCACGCGCCCTACGCTCGCGTTTTCATCTACATTAGTTGATGCGTGTGAAATCTTTTCCGTGCCTGCATCATAATGTTCGAAACATTTCGCACTCACTACGCTCGCGTTTTTATCTTTATTACTTGATGCGTATGAAGTATTTTCCGCACCTGCATCACAATGTTCTTTTTTTTTCATTTTGCGCTCGCTACGCTAGCGTTTTCATCTACATTACTTGGTGCGTATGAAGTCTTTTGCACACCTGCATCGTAATGTTTGAAAGAATTCGCGCTCGCTGCGCTCGCGTTTTCATCTTCATTACTTGATGCGTATGAAGTATTTTCAACACCCGTATCAGAATATCTGAAAAATTTCGCGGGAAAAAGCTTAGATAAATAAATTTTAATCATAAAAAATCCTCTCCCTGTGATCCTGATCTGTGTCCTTTAATTGAGGTGTGCAATAAAGAGTAGGTACTCGTATTTGTTGTTGTTTGTTGTTGTTTAAAACTGGACTACCCGTGCGAAACCGGGGCGAGTTATACATGCGAAAGTAACTCTGTCTGCCTGTTTCCCCTTAAAATGCTCAACCGATTTAGATGAAATTTGGTATGGATATAGTTTGAGTCCTAGGGAAGGACATAGGATACTTTTATCCCGGAAATCATCCCTTAACGGGGTAAGTTAGAATGGAAGAGAGATAACTAGGTAAGCGCAAGAAATAGAAGAATGAAATAACATTCTAACGTGATGACCGAGTTCTACGCAGACGAAGTCGCGGGCAAAAGCTAGTACTGAATAAATTCATCATTAAACTGGCATGTTAAACCTATCATCCACGGTAGTGACATCCACGGATGTGACAGTGTGCACGAAAATGAGAATGGCCCAACTATGGATGTCCATAGTGTCCGTAGTGTAGTAGTATGGATGTGGTAGAAAAGTATGTACTCTTCTTCTAACAGTCAACTCACCGAGCCCACTGTATGACATCCTTAGGGTCCGCGGTGGACGGTGACAGCGACAGCGTGACGTCGTTGATGAAGCCCGACACCGCGTCGATGAGACCGCGGTCGACGGGGGCCTGCGCGGGCACTATCAGAGGCCCGCCGGCCCGCGCGTGCCGCTTAGACTCCACCAATATTATATGCTACGCCACGGATGTGACAGTCTGCACGAAAATGAGAATGGCCCAACTATGGACATATTCTTCTAACAGTCAACTCACCGAGCCCACTGTATGACATCCTTAGGGTCCGCGGTGGACGGTGACAGCGTGACGTCGTTGATGAAGCCCGACACCGCGTCGATGAGGCCGCGGTCGGCGGGGGGCTGCGCGGGCACTATCAGAGGCCCGCCGGCCCGCGCGTGCCGCGGGGACTCCGCCGACATTGCGTACGACCTGGGGGCAATGAGATATTATTGGCGATTTTTGAATTTGGGTCAATCAACTATTTTTTGTTGCTTATTACCATGGTTACATCTTGTATTTAAAAGTGTGAGGGTTTAATTCTACCAAACATGAGTTTTAACCATGATTATAAACCTATTCTGATTTCTGATATGGGTGATGTCTTGAGCATGCTAGAAGGTTCCACCACATACATTTTTTCTAAGAAACTTTGTTACTGTTATCTCCTGGCTAACGGAGCCGAATTAAAACAAGGAAAAGTTGATTAACACTGTCATGTCATGTTTACAAGTGTATCTTGCATCCTCAACGCGAGTGCACTCATCCCCTATTTCACCAACTTTAAAATTGTCACCTTACAATGACAATTCGGTTTACATTGCCAGGCCGGTAAGTATCGATGCTATCCAACGACTTTCCGTGACGACTCAGAAGTGTACTTGGAATTGTCATTGTCAGATGAGATATAATGCATAGAGAGATATAATGATGAGATATAAATAAATAAAATAAATAAATATTGAGATATATATAATGCATAGAGATATAATGATGAGATATAAATAAATAAAATAAATAAATATTTGTGGACAATCTTACACAAATCGACCTAGTCCCAAACTAAGCAAAGCTTGTACTATGGGTACTAAGCGACGATATACATACTTATATAGATAAATAAATACTTAAATACATAGAAAACATCCAAGACCCAAGAACAAATATTCGTGCTCATCACACAAATAAATGCCCCGGCCGCGATTCGAACCCGGGACCTCCAGCTTCGTAGGCAGGGTCACTACCAACTAAGCTAAAGCGGTCGTTGGTATATGACTGATGATTGTTGTGTGTAGACATAGAGTTGGTGAAATAGGGGCCAGGAGTGACAATTAATATGTTAGTTTTAACTGTTTAGGAAAATATAGTCTTTTGCAATTGAAAAACAGATTACAGCCTCCATTAAACTAGATACATCCGTATTAAAAACTTCGAATATAACTTACTCTATTCTCTTTATGAAACAATGTCAAGATTGAACATACTTTTTACCCAGAAATATTTATTAAGACAAATGGAAGGGTGAACTTTTGTAAAGGAGTATATGACCTGTCAGTTTCAGGTTCAGAAGTCAAGTTGCTCAGTGTGGGTTACCGTTAATTGGGTATGGTATACAAGTTCTAAAATTGGACTATTAGTTGTTGGAAAACACAGTTATTTTGTAAGAAGTTAGTGCTCATGTTAAAACATAGACTCGCACCAGTATTAAGAAAAGATTTAGGCAGAGTACATAATTCAGTGTCACTTGACTGTCCATTGTGCAATACATAATGTATAATTGTATACATAATGTATAAACCTGTAATTGGCCGTACTACTGTGTTATATGTATAGTAATAAGTTATACATTTGTATTGCTGTTGGTTTTCTGAATAAATAAACAAATAAAGAAACTCTTAGCAATTATAGGAAAATATTGCAGTGTTAGGTTGCCAGGCCATTGCCCATGACACGCTTCAACCTGGTTCACGTAGTTGACTCTTACATACAACACTAACAGGTAGAAAGGGGGTGGTGCTATTCTGACCTGGCACCACATACATATTAAAATTGAGTTATACTTTTTACATAATAAATATATGCTTACTTTAGAATCACTTGTTCATTTGTTGTTTTAAATAAAGGTTATTATATTAATGTTTAATATTATCTATGTAACATTCACATATATAAAATGAGTTGATGAAAAAGAGTGTTGGCTGTATGAAAGATAAATAGATAATCAAGGTTGAAAAACCTTGGTGTGACTGTGAACTATAGATAAGAAAGATTATGTATTGTAATTTGAAGGGTACAAAGCTATTATGTGAAGAAAGCAGCCAGAAATAAAATGTCATTTATGATCAGTTAATTGTTAAATAATGCAAGCAAGATAATAATAAATCAATGTTACCTCAACGACCTTTAGAACCGTTACAAAACAATGCAGGAAAAATGTTCAGAACTGACTGATTCAGATGCATTTGAACGAACAAAAAACGCGCAAAAGTTATGAACATCAAAACAATGTTCACCTTGCGTGAATCATTCCTAGCAGATTACATAATTTAAAAAAACAATACATTTTCAACTGAAGCACCTTATGAATATTAATTGAATCCTAAACAATATAATAAGTCTGTTGCTTCGATCAGCTGCCAGTTACAAATATAGCTAGTACAGTTCTATAGTACTGATATCGTCCGTCCGAGGACAAAGGAAATCAATGCAATTGCACCACCCTTCTATGACCCTACACTACAAATACACCCCACCCAGCGATACCTTACGCAAATCTATCTACGCCTTATCTAAAACTTACCTTGTTTACGAAAACAATCCTCATTTTAAGTCCATTTTCGAAATAATAACTTATTGCGTCGTTTATACTGGCAGTTGAAAACAATGACGTCACACGATAAAAAAATAAATAAGGACCCAAACAAACATAACTTGGTCACACAATCACTCAAACAACCGTTTTAAATTAATTCTAACACTCATCAATAAATAAATTGAGAATAAATTACGTTTATACACAAACTATAACAACAATTTATGAAAACAGATGTGAATGACAATACCCCGAGCTTGATTCGTTTCGTAGTGTGCGTGATTGACTAGCTGACTGAGAATACCATTATACCAATGTGATTTGGGAAAGTGTGAGTCTCTCATTTTGTTTCGATTCGCTGGAGGCGCAGAGCAACGTCTTCTCTTTCTAACAACAGCAAAATATAAATGATGCTATCCCGCTGTCACTACTTTAATGTTACCAGCTGAGAAAAATGCTATCCAAACAGAATAAAATAGAAAATAAATACTTGTTTTATTTAGAATAGTATTTTCAAGTGATCATGTAAATACGTTTTAATTTTTGAACTCCTCAATTAACATTTTATATTTAAGGCTATTGATAGTTAAGCTCTTTAACTACAAATGGAGTACATCGAATATTAAGCCTTACTGGTAAGATTTAGAGTGCATATTAGTCTAATAATTTATTAAACTCTACACGTTAAACAAACTGCATTTGTGTGTTACCTAATTTTGTATTGTTATTTAGATTGGTTGATTGTTTACGATTTGCCATGACCTTAATAATTTGCATTATAAAACTACTAGTATTCAACCTAAGCATAAGTAATATTGAAGCTCGTAACGACATACCACCCATTATAAAAGACAATGTATTGATTATTATAGTTGACGATTTGCGCCATCTGACGGCCAAAAGTGTCAAATTACCTAATATACAAAAACTTGCGGCAAATGGTATCAATTTTGAAAATGTTTTTGCACAGGTGAGTAATATTTATCTTTTTTATGAATGATAGACAAAGGCATGTTGTTTATTATGACTTCTCTTCATTTTACAGCAAGCGCTGTGCGCTCCAAGTAGGAACTCGATGTTAACAGGTCGCCGACCCGACTCACTGCGTTCGTACGATTTCTATTCATACTGGAGACACTCTGTTGGCAACTTCACGACACTGCCTCAATTATTCAAAGAAAATGGCTACGACACCTACTCTGCCGGCAAAGTTTTCCACCCAGGCGCAAGTTCTAATTTCACAGACGATTTCCCTTATAGCTGGACTGAGTTACCATATCATCCATCTACGGAGAAGTACAAGGATTCCGCCGTATGCGATGATAAGGTTACTAGAAAACTGCAAAGAAATCTTATCTGTCCAGTTAATGTCAAAGATCAACCCGAGCACACGCTGCCTGACTTGCAAACACTGGATTATGCGTTAAATGTGCTGCAGGACAGAAGAAATGAAAGCCGGCCATTCTTTCTAGCTGTGGGGTTTCATAAACCACATATACCACTCAAATTTCCTCAGGAATATTTAGGTAAAATAATTATATACCTAATTGAATCGGTGGCACTTCCATAGATTCAGTTGTAACACGACATCTTACAATTTTGGTGATGTTCGTCTCACAAAAGATAATTTAAATAAAACGTAGACTGTTATTCCTAGGACACACCCGCTCTCGGGTGATCTAGGCGATATACTCCGTTTTTTTAACGATAGATTTTTTACGGTAATTTCCGCCTACAATTATCCGTTTCCCTGATACATCAGATCAGAGGATAATATTGTAGTTTCACTTATTTCAGTAGAGCTTATCACGTCTCAAAGATAGCACGCCGTATATTTTCCCGTTTCAAGATTGCTTTCCCTGAAATCGCATGACGAGAATCGCACGATTTTTCTATTCTGAAAAAAAAAACGGAGTTAGGTCACCTAACTTAGGTGCCTATGCTCTCGTATAGGCACCTAACTTAGGTGCCTATAAGAACGCTAAGTGCTGAATGAAATAAAAATCAATGGAAAGGTAAAATCTTCCTTTATTTAGGAATTTGGGGGCCGAGCTCTATTGCTCCCGTAGCTCAGTGGCTAGAGCGACTGGCCGCGGATGTCGAAAGGTCGCAGGACTCGCAGGTTCAAATCCTGACCGGAGTCATTTTTTCCTTTATTTAAAAATTTGTAGTTTGCGTTAGAAAAGTCTGGCTACGTTAACTCTCCCAAGCAAATGAACTGTCAAACAAATAATTGGTTTGGCAACACTACCTCACACGTCACATTTCCATATAAATATGACGTAAAATACACAGTGTTGCCAATATATAACTGTTTGACAGTTCATTTTTTTTTATGGCTCCGCGCTCATGGCGCATTTAGCCATGACAGTTCATTTGCTCGGAAGAGTTAACTCAGCAGCGTTAAAGCGGGTATTACACACGGTCCTGAATTCAGAACGTTTAGAGCGGTACGTATCAATATGTTAGAGCGAGATGCTTCAACTCCCCTCCCCTAGTCAGTGTAATACCCGCTTAATAACAGTTTCCCAGTGGGAGCAGGATATCGCTATCGAAGTCTATAGTTTGAAATTCTTCATATTAGCCGAATTTCAATAAAAAAATCCTTTTTCCCCTTTTGTCCCTACTGCTGTCAACACAGTGAATCCTCAAATTTTATAAAGGGTCGGCAACGCGCACGTGACTCTTTTCGAGTTGCGAGCGTCTAAAGGCTGCGGTGTCCGCTTACCATCGGGTAGACCGTGCGCTTGTTTGCCACCGACGTAGTATAAAATGTTATTGGATCTTGAACCTTGTTGTTTGAACCGTAAAATAGCTTCTTGAACGAATTACTTTGATTCAACTCGGCCACCTCAAATGATTTCAAGTATACAGTGTTATATGCTGAAGCTGATGCAAGCCTTGCAATTCACGATGGATTTGACGAAATTAGACTTTAATATTATAGTAATAGGAGTCACTCCACCCGACTGTAAAACTATGGAATTTACAGATAGAGTACCCTTACACAAAGTAAGTCCACCGAAACATCCAAACATACCAACACACATGCCGACCGTAGCATGGCACCCATGGACCGACGTGAGAAAAAGAGACGACATAGCCCGGCTCAATATATCCTTCCCTTTCGGCATAATGCCGCATCTATGGACACTGAAGATAATACAGGTATGAAATTTAAAGTTCAGGGAATCAAATCCATCCATCCATATCCATCCATACTAATATTATAAATGCGAAAGTGTGTCTGTCTATCTTCCTGTCTGTCTGTCTGTCTGTTACCTCTTCACGCTTAAACCGATTTACATGAAATTTGGTATAGAGATAGATTGGGTCCCGGGGAAGGACATAGGATACTTTATATCCTGGAAATCATCCCTTAAGGGGATGGAAATTAGTATGAAAGAGCGATGACTAGGTAAGCGCCTATGGCGATAAACCAGTTCCACGCGGACGAAGTCGCGGGCAAAAACTAGTACTATTATAAATGCGAAAGTGTGTATGTCTGTCTGTTACCTCTTCACGCTTAAACCGCTGAACCGATTTACATGAAATTCGGTATGGAGATAAGATAAAGGACATAGGATACTTTTTGTCCCGGAAATCATCCCTTAATTCAATTCAATTAATTTATTCGTCAACATAGGTAAATAAAGGTGACAATACAACTTATATCTATCCAGTACAGCTATGGTGTGCCTTACGGCATACGAAATTACATGTCATCATTAAAACATTCAGATAATACGCATTAATTCATGTCATAAAAAATAAAATACAATCCCAAATTCATGTCATAGTAATTAATTAATAAATAAATCTTAAGGGGGTGGAAGTTTTTTAAGAACGACCGATGAGTAGGTCAGCGACGGATATAAGTAATTACTTCAATTTTATCACGATAAACGAGTTCCACGCGGACGAAGTCGCGGGCAATAACTAGTAATTATAGTGCAAAGGCGTAATGCTACACTTACCAAGGGCGGTAAAACAAACGGTAGGTATTACGCTCTTACGCCCTTGTTTATTAACCAGATTTACCTTATCCCCGCTTTACTTCAAATGCGTCTCTCCATACAAACTTTGTGCAGGATATAGGTACTTCGTTTTGTGTTTGCATTAAAGTTATGATTTTTGGTCAGTATGCTTATTTTTCTGATAGCTATTTCGTGATGTAAATTTTTTTCTATTGAATATTTTTAATTTTTTTTAATTTTTCATTTTTATAAAATGTTTGAAAATGTTCACATCACTTTCTTCGCATATCTTATATTTACAACCAAAAAAAATATGATATTCGTTAGTGCCAAAACCTACGAATAAAACGTGCACAGAGTTTGTATGGAGAATGCCTTGCCCACCCCTGCGCCTCCTGAAAATGATAATTGATAACACGACGAGGGTACCTTTGCATAGTTTACATCGACTCGATATAAAGTCATTGGAGTGGTGTGGGGCACATGTAGATATTGACTTTTTATAAAGTCAATGGAGGCGAAAAGGTTAAAGTATCATGTTCGCATAATTTTGTCACTGTATTACTAGATATTTTCCCTGTTGACTGTATACTTACAGAGTTACTACGCCGCCGCAACGTATGTTGACGACTTGGTTGGAACGCTGATGCGACATGTTGATGTGAGGAATACTGTAGTCGTTTTGACTAGTGATCATGGTTGGTACACTTATCTTCTTTACTCGTGCTGTTCTTGTAGATTTATATTAGGAAGCTGCATGGGTCGATTTTGATAAAAATACTAAGACTTTGTACTTTTGTAGACTGTATTAGTAGAAATATGTAGGTGTGGTAATCGCCCGCGTTCGCAGTGTCCAAAGGTGGAACATCGTGAACGCAGGCCATTGTAGGTACATTTTTTCTGCATGCTAGACGCTTAAATATCCTTCTTTCCTAGAAGTTTCACAGTACTGTTAAGCGGTCTACGCCTATCAATTCGTGAAGACAATCGACGTTAACTTAAATGAATTTAATTAATGAGAGACTAGGTTGTTAGTAATAAAATATCCTGATAGGAAAAATAAATTAAATAAATATTTGTGGACAATCTTACACAAATCAACCTAGTCCCAAACTAAGCAATGCTTGTACTATGGGTACTAAGCGACGATATACGATACTTATATAAATAAATAGATACTTAAACACAGAAAACATCCAAGACACAAGAACAAATATTCGTGCCCATCACACACATAAATGCCCCAGCTGGGGTTCGAACCCGGGACCTCCAGCTTCGTAGGGTCGTCAATAGGTGTGCAGATTTACCTTATTGAGCGATAAACTATCCAATGTTTTTAAACTGATCTATTTCAAACCAACTGCTTTCTCGCTTTCAGGCTGGTCCCTCGGCGAAAACGGTCTCTGGGCTAAATACAGTAACTTCGACGTCGCACTGAAAGTACCCCTGATATTCCAAATACCAGGAATGAAGCCCAACACTATTCAGACACCAGTGGAACTTATCGATATTTTCCCAACCCTGGCAGAGCTCGCTGGATTGAGCGAAAACATCCCTAAATGCAGTAAAAATGCCCGTGAAACATTATGCTTCGAAGGCAAGAGTTTGGTCAACTTAATGACAACGTCAGAAAACGATGTGGTTGAAGAACATTTTGCTATTAGCCAATATCCAAGACCGAGCGTTTATCCGATTAAAACATCAGATAAACCGAAATTAAAAAATATAAAAATAATGGGGTACAGCATAAGAACAAATAAATATAGATATACCGAATGGGTATCGTTTAATAACACGGTTTTTACAAAAGACTGGGATAAAACCTATGGTATGGAACTATATGATCACGTGGCGGATCCGTATGAAGCGCACAATGTGGTTACTAAACGCAAATACAGACTGATCAGGAAGTATTTATCTAAATTACTTAGGGAATCTGTAGATTCAGAATAACTGCCACAGTAGATTCTGTAAGTTGTGCCTCACACGCCAGTCTTCGCAGCAAAAGACTGAAAATGAACCTTACTTGACAGCACGTAGCTTGCCTTTACATCGACTCGATGTGAAGTCATTGGCGTGTGGGGCACCTAATGTACTGACTTTATATCAATTCAATGACGGTGAAAAGGTGAAACTTTCATAGCGTAAGGCGTAGCGTAACCTAGGATGATTGAACAACATATTAAATGACATAATGACTTGGTCAGTTTTGCTAAATTAAAGTGTAATGGGATAAGACCAGAATTACATGAGCATTGACAATGGGGCACTGTAATGTCATTGACATAGTCACTGTCAAATAGTCAATAGCCGTAATTACTAATTACATAATGTAGTGACCGTTGCTTAATTCTGGTCAGGCGTTTCTTACACGTATTTTCGTTTAATACCTGGGACTTAAGGCTTGGTCACCGCGCACGCTGTGTGGGCAATCCTTTAGAGGCATAGGATTTGATATTAAATACCTATATTTTAATCTTACTTAGATTAAAAAATGTCTCACTTAATTACAACAGCACGGGTAGTAACAGTAGCGTTTACGTCTGACATAGAGCATTCGTCCCGCTCGCACTTACATACTCATCAGTGAAGGACCACTGCTTTACGTCCGACGTAAGCGCAATCATGCTAGTCAACAAAACTAACCTACTGCAGTACCCGGCGATAAGTATTGCACATAGACCTTTGGAAGGAGACTCGGATAATTGACAACATTTCATATTTTTAACTACTTTATTTTATGAACTAGTTAGAAAATAGGTAAAAATTTAAGCCACCCGTATTTTTTCTTTTTCAATTTAACTCATTATTTCATACAAAAAAAAAACACGTTGAAAAGTAGGTCATTCCAAAAGGGCGTAAGTAAAATATGACGTCATCTTCCCAACAAGAATCTAGAGCCACTCCAGGAGCAGCGATTGTCTGTACTCTGTACTAAGGTCTCCCTGAATACAGCGAGGAAGATGACGTCAACTTTCGGTTTACAGTAATTTGCGATTTTTTACAAAATTAAAGGAGAAAAAAATGTAAAAAAATGTTTTTTGTGTACTTCACACGTTTTTACCGAAATGGTTTTCGAATTAAGACTTTTGGCAATTATGAAATATAGTCAATTTCAGCTTCATAGAGCGCTGTCTCACACGACCTATTTGATGTTTGTCAGAAACTAGTAACTGTAAACTTTGTATATCTATACAATACAAAGTTTACATGTCATCGATTTGACGTAAAATAATAAAGTCCATAAAGTGCAGTGTTTATTTGACATGAAACGTCAATTAACCCTTTGAACGCCAAGAACGCTTAAAGGCGTCGCGTGTTGTCGTGCCTAGAGCGCCAATAACGCCTATAGGTATTATGACGTACGTTGTCAGTCACCTTTGTGCTTTACAGTAAAGTTCTCTTATGGAGAATGAACTGGCGTGATGGGTTTCACTGCCGTACATGAAGTGAGGCGTTCAAAGGGTTAATAAAGAAGATGATTGATGAACGTTCGCCAGTGTTCGGAAAAACTCGTAAACAGCTAATTGTCTCTTTCCAAAGACCGACGTGCACGTGCACTGTGCAGTATTTATTGCCGGGTACTGTACTCGTTAGCTTCAAATTGGCCGTTTCTTCCCGTCCCGGTACCCATACCCCAGCCCGCTCACGCCGAGCGACACCGAGCGGGACGGGGCGGAGGTAATTACGTCACGAAAGTGCGGCCAACTCGGAAGCGAACCATATATAAAATTGCACTTAAATCATTATTATGCTAGATGATTTTCAATTAAAATTAATTTGAACATACATTGGCAGTCTTGATTATATATCATATCACACTAGACTTTTCTCCTCTTCGGGCACCACTTTTCTAGAATGTTCCTCCATTTCGATTTGCTTGAAACGGGCGTATAAAGCACTGCTGGCAAGAACTATGACGTTTGAGGACCACCATAATGTGTTCTTGGTTTCGCTGTACCATTGGGTCGCCATTACGGTTTGCGCACACGCTTTTGCTGTGCCCGATATGTTGTGTGTCAGGGGTGATGTCACCTGCAAATTAATAATAGCAATAGGTACTTTTATATATACCCACGAGGTGGACTGATGACCTGGTAAAGGTCGCGGGAGTCCGCTGGATGCGGGTGGCGCAGGGCCGGTCATTGTGGCGCTTTGGGGGAAGCCTATGTCCAGCAGTGGACGTCTTTCGGCTGATATGATGATGACTTTTACTCTAGTCTCACCAGATGTTAAGGTTGAAATTCTTTTTATTCATTAAAAATGTTATTTTATTTTGAACCTTCCTGACTGAGAAGAGATAAAAGAGCTTTTTAAACGAATTACTTACTAACTCTAATAATAATTACAATTACACGTGACGATACAACACCTAAGATGTAGCTCACTAGCTCAGTAAAAGCCTATTCACTCTTACTTTGAAGACACTTCGATTTTTGTCAGGGAATTACGAAAGACGAGACCGGGTAATGGATGAGGACCAAATCTTTGTACCATAGTCAATGCTTGATACCGTTGTGACACGAAACGAAAGTTATACCCATAAATTATATGTTAAATTCTCGTGTCACAACGGAATTGATTAAATTGTAGACGAATTAAATGCCTTGAGTATGGCGGTTGTCACACAGATGCGTTTTCCGGACGGTTTCCGCAGTGCGAGCGCTGGCTTGCTCGCAGACCGCAACGTCGTGCGGAAACCGCTTCAGTGTGACAACCGCCTAAGTAGTGTATGACTAATATGTATCATTTCGCAAGAACAGTTACCTTTATTTGAAGTGACGTCACATATCCAATAGCGAATCCACACACGCCGCCTATAACCATTTGCACCCAAAAAAACGTGCTGTTAAAATTACTATAATTCCTCAACGCCTCTATCTCTCCATTCAAAGCCATTAAGGGGAGAAAGAGAAAGATAGAATAAGCATTGTTATAGTAGGAGAGTAGCCATACTTCTTGGTTCACATGTGGTAGTACCTTCTTGGTATAAATTGAATATAGAGATAGCATCAGCGAGCCAACGACGCCGTATATTGTGCCGGTGAGAGAAAATGAACCTGAAATAGAAACGATTATGTTATAGTATATTAGTACTAGTTTGGTATAACAAAGAATTTCTCAGGTCGCATGTATTTAACGTCAGAGCCGAAGGCAAGGACCATAAATATGCGATCTGACACTTTCTTCATTACCCCGCCCTTGGCAAGCACAACATTTTATATCTCCTCACGGAAAGAATTAAGATCGGTCTATTTCGCAATGTTTCATTCACTAATGTCGTACGGTACGCTCATGTGGGGGAACTCAACTGACTCTGATCGAGTTTTAATATTGCAGAAACGTGCATTACGTACAATGACAGGAGTGAAAACAAGACACTCATGCAGGGGTATCTTCGTCGAAAGCCGTATAATGACGCACTACTCGCTATATTTGTTCGAGGTTTTAATGTTTGTACGAAATAACTTGTCGACATTTACGAAAGTACAAGTTTCAAATAAAGTGATTCGCTCTACAGGACGCCTAAGAACGGTCCCGCGGCGCATGGCACTGGCAGGTAAAAATCCACGTGTCATTGGTCCGACATTTTATGAGCGCCTACCCGAAACACTAAGAAAAGAAACGTCAAATGAAAAATTTAAGAGTCGACTAAGAAACTTTTTATTGGAAAATCCATTATATTCAATAAATGAGTATTATGACATTACTGACTGAATTTATTATATTGTATATTAGTTTTACGACATTTGAATTGTTTTAGTTTGACATCTGGATTATGTTTATGTACCAAAATAGTTTTAAAATCAATGACGATCCTTGTATGGTGATCTTAATTTTAACCCATTGACAACTTCATTATTTTATTTTATTTATAACTGTTTGACATTATATACTTCTAAATTATTGCTAAGTTTAATGTAATTTGATAATATTAAAAAACTGACGATCACAATTTCAATTCCTAAAAATTGACTACGGGTAATTTTAAGTGACATTGTATATTGTGAAATAAATAAATCATATCATATCATATCAATTGGGATTATCTGCACCCGTAGCGTCCGGTATTTGCCACTTTATGGCCAGATGTTACGTAACCAGGGCCCGTACTTTTCATCCCGATGACGTCACGCTGCATATAAGATAATTCCACAGTTTTATCGTAATTATTAATCATTAGTCGTCAATCATTTTAATCATGTACAAATGACTTCAAAAGTAATCTATTCACACGTGTAATAATTAATACCTACTTGATACGTGAAACGTAACCGCGCACACGCACACGCGGAATCTTTATACATCTAATTCTCCTGATGAACTCCTAGACAGAACTAAAAAGTGGTTAAGAATAATAACTTATGGCCGAAATACCTACCTACTGTAATTAATTACCTAGATTAGGATTATGTTATTACCTATACTGTTGTTGTGAGCGGTGCGATACATTCGCGTCACGCACAAACCTTAAACAGGTTTCTGTGCGCGTCTTAATTAATGGTGTATTGTGTTTTTTATCTTTTATCGAATATAAATAAATTGAAAAAAAAACTTTTATAGTTCAATTTGTGCTGGCAAATATTCTTCAACGCATGGAGCCTCCACGAGATGGGCCGATGACCTGGTTAAGGTCGCTGGGATCCGCTGGATGCGGGCGGCCCATTACCGATCGTTGTGGCTCTCTCTGGGCCTATGTCCAGCAGTGGACGTCTTTCGGCTGATTATGATGATGAATATTCTTTAACATGCATTAACAATTATCATGGTCATATCATACCTAACAAATTCTCTTGATCTACTCCAAGATAGAACCCGAAGATGATGAAAACACAGCACATAACACATCGTGACGACGTCGTCTGCCCGAGAAGCAGCCATGTAAATATCACATTGAACACTGTTGTCAATGAACGTCCAATGTAGTAGAAAGACACCTCTACATACTTCAGGCAGAGGTTGTTTGTCGCTATCATTAGTGTGAACATTATGGAGAGCGGGATCACCTGGAATTTGATATAACATTTTGTACACAATTTTATACAATCCATACTATGCAAAGCTTTTACAGTCACCAGCACCAATATCTGTGATAACAAAGTCCTTATGGCCCTACAAATAGAGTTGTGTCAGATATTTATGCCGCCTTTGTTTTGGCAGATATGGTGACTGTTCTAGGCGCCAATATACAGACATATAAGTATGTGATTAATGGCTATTAAATTATTTAGTGTCTGTCACACAAATAAATGCCATGAAGATTTCAACCACTTGCATTGAAGTGTGTTGTTTTTAAATTGAAAGTTGGAGATGGTTCATAATTATGTTAGTGTTTTTTTATTATGTATCACTAGCGAGCTGACCCGGCTTCGCACAGGAATCTCTAAAATTATCAGTGTTTCTCTAATATATTATGCATGAATTATACATATAAACCTTCGTCTTGAATCACTCTATCTATTAAAAAAAACCGCATCAAAATCCGTTGCGAAGTTTTAAAGATCTAAGCATACAATGGGACAGACAGACAGCAGGTCAAATTTATTTTACATAGTGATGTTGCAGACTCGAGGGATATGATATGCCACTCTATCAGTTAAGAAAAAAACTCTGATTAATTTTTTAATTTGCTTTGTACGAAATTTTATGCAAGATGGTTTCTACTCAAAAAGTTTTTATACTCATTTATTATAACTATTATAAGTAAAATAAAATGTAAGGTTACCTTTCTCACAACATCACAATTCCAGGGTGAGCCCTTAGGGAACACGAATACTCCAGGAATGCCTCCCGTTGTGCTCAAACTTGTGCAAATTGTGAATGAGACAATACATTGGAACCATGTGATGAATAACGGAGCTTCTAAAGGCACAGTCTGCCCGCTTAGCAGAGCCTTGTTCACGAAAACTGTTACAATTGATACTATCCTGGAAAATTCAAAGTTGATTTAAAAAAATGTTTAAATTAAAATTTAAGCTGTTTATTTCAAATAAATTATATATATTACATTTCCGACTTAACTACTAATCTTAAATGATTGAGATTTGTTGAGTTAAGGAGTCTAGTATCTATTAGTTAATTAATATTACATAACATTGCATTACATGGCATAAGATTAAGTATATTTTAGTGCCCTTTATTGCTTTGTTTCTCTATTGTAGGGGGTTTCTAACCTTTTCATTTTATTCTTTGTTTTTGTGTTGCTTTATATAGATACTTAGATTTCTTGATCTTAAGTAGGTTAAGTATTATCATTGTAATAAGCATATTTTTGTGAGAAAATGGCTGACTGTCGAGTTTCTTTCGGCGTTTCTTCTCGGCAGTGGCCTCTGTGAAACGCTAGTACGGTTTGACTTGTAAAAGTGCCATTGCGGCCTAATTACAGAATAAAGTTCATTTTATTCATTTATTCATTTTTAAAGTAAAGCTCAACGGTTTTTTTATTTGCTCTGCATTACACATAGGTACGAATCATAATAAATTTTATATCGCTATTTACTAAACTATGTTTTCCCTGTGGTATGTTCTGTGAGAATATTTCACTGGCGGTCCACGTGTAGGTAGAATGCCCCAGGTGTATAGCGTTTTTTTCAAACATAAGACTTTAAAAAAATTAAAATAATACTAAATGTGAATTAATATAATGATAAATTAAAGTTGTGCATTATTTAAAAGTATCACTATGTTTGTATTTACTAAACTATGTTTTCCCTGTGGTATGTTCTGTGAGAATATTTCACTGGCGGTCCACGTGTAGGTAGAATGCCCCAGGTGTATAGCGTTTTTTTCAAACATAAGACTTTAAAAAAATTAAAATAATACTAAATGTGAATTAATATAATGATAAATTAAAGTTGTGCATTATTTAAAAGTATCACTATGTTATGTTTTTAGCGGGAATGTGTAGTGTTTATCGCTTACCAGTAGCAAGTAACCACAATAAATATTTTAATATATCGAGAGCATAAGTCCGAACGTCGCTCCTTCATCCTGCGTTTTGCTTTTTTCATACGCATTAAAAACCTATGCGCTGTATCAGTATTTAGTTATTATCAGTAGTTCAATTTTAAGATTTAAGTATGGTAGGATATTTAGATAGCGAAATTACTGAAAAAATAACAGAGTTTAAAAGAGGGACCAATCAAACAGAACCAACACACCCGGTAAAACATTCGCTACGGTCTACGGTAGATAACTGTTATACTACGAATACGGGCAAACTTTTTTTTGTTTCATTCTAACACGCTTTATAAATTAGGTGTAAAGCGAAAAGGAAAATTTAATTAAATAATTTCGACACTGTAAAGAAAATGCACAATATTTTCAGTTAGACAGTTACTGTCAACGTCATACGTCACTGTCATGTCATGTCGTTGTCAAATGGCGCTATTGCATTAAGCTAGTGATAGACGGGCGAGTAAGTCAGGTGGTCTTACGGCTCGTCGACTTTACTCGCCAATGTACCACCCTAAGTACGCGAACTTAAAAACTGCCGAGGAAGTTCGCCGGCGATCCAGTAGGTTTGATTTTTACTCGTAGCCCGCCTGTCTGGCACCGCCGCGTGCCGCGACTTTGTTTGTGGAGTCTGTGGGTGCGGGTCGATTGTGGCATGGTCGCAGTTGACGTTTGTAAAGTCCAGGTCAATAGAAATGGCTGGATTTTGCTGGCAAAAAAATAAATCTTTTAATTATTCATATTTCAATAAAAACAATTTTCGTTTACAATGATTAGTTATGTGACAACAGCTTGTCAATTTTTTTACTCACAAAAATGCTAGGTATCTGTAATATTGTCATTGGAAAAAAAGTTCGTTGAAGTAGAATAAATTTGATGGAAAGCCTTTTTTAAAGAGTGAATTAGAAGCATTTTATGATATGTTCTAATTGTTAAGCAATTTTATATTTTTACTGTTGTTAATAAAATATATTATATTTAAGCTTTACCACTACCCATCACACCAAAATAAAGTGGACTACGCCTTTCACAATGAAAAAAAAAAAAAAAAAAAACAATAACCTCACTTCTTAATCTTCTTATCATTTTCGATTTACTTTGCTATGAACTTTCTTTGCCCATTTATTTTTATTTGCTGCCATTAACTTAAGAGCCACAAATACTCGCAATGAATATTCAATAAAATAATTTCTCGAGTGTCAAGTGGATTGATTAATTACTATTTTATTATATTGATTCATTATTATTATAGACTTTTCTCATCACTACCGCGGTTTTAAAAATCGCGTGTCTGTCACCTACGCGAGTCGAGTAAAACCGTGAACTTTACAACCGCGGTTTTAAAAATCGTGTGTCTATCACCCACATTATGCCTAACTTGTGTTGTTTTTTTTAACCTTGCAACATTCAGCTCTGAAGTAACACGCTGACGTCAGTGTCTTGACTGTCTTGATGATTTTCTGAATAACTTCTAACCGTTTGGCGGTCGGTTTTATAAAATTTACAGAAATTTTATTAAAATCTAGTGTATTAAAAGTTTTTGTGAAGTATATCAGGGCTTAAAAATGGCATCGGGACCAGAGTCGAAGACGACAGAGCCGGAAAGTCAAGAAGCGGCATCGAGTATTTTGACCGATATAATTTACAGCCCCGTTAATTTGCTGTTGACTGTGAACTGTGTGTTTATTATTGTTATACTGTATAAATTATTAAGGAGTAGGTTTTCTAAAGTGTCAGTTGGGACTGCGACGCCGGAGTTGCCTAAGATTCGTAAAGATATGACTGTGGCGGAACTGCGGCAATATGATGGGACGCAGCCAGACGGGCGCGTTCTGGTGGCTGTAAACGGCTGGATATTCGATGTCACGAGGGGACGCCGCTTCTATGGGCCCGGTGGGTGTCGCCTGCATTGTTTTATTAATAGCATCTGATTGACTCCCGATATCTGCATGCGACGCGCTCGCGCTCTCAATCGCGCATTTATCAGAAGACCTTGCTGTGGTGACCTTCTATGTGGTTTGTTTAATAACAAATGCTTAGTTATGTCTAGTAAATAAGAGTAATTTGAAGTATTATCAATAGGTAGCCCGGCATGTGTATATTGTGGATGAGAGAAAATGTAAACAAGGCTAAATAGGCAAGGAATCAATACCAGTTAGACAATATCATGCCTTGTTATAGATCTAAAATTATAAACACAAAAAAAAAATGTGTTGTAATGTTTATTCTTAGTTTCATGATGATAAATGCCGAATTTTATTAAAATTTCTTTTCATAGGTACAAATTATTTAGATAAGAATAATTTATATCTTACTTCAGAATAACATATTGCAAAAGCCTGGCAGCGATGCCCTAAATCAGTGGTCGGCAATTAGATTTAAGTGGGGTCCAGATATGTTACAAATTTTTTTTCGAGGTCCAGAAAAAAAAACTTGAATTGAAATCAATATGCATGCAACATATTTAACCACCTTTTGCCAACCCTTGCCCTAAATCAAGTTTTTTTTTTACAGTGGCTGTTAATTCATTGTTATTCATTTGTATCTCTCTGCCACCTATGCAAATTTGACACAGGAAAAAAACATTTGTTTCGCCATGGCCTCTGTTGCTTTAGTAAAAAATTCTAGACCATAATAAAAGTATTTTGCTCTAGGTGGCCCATATGCTACATTTGGTGGGAAAGATGCCTCAAGAGGGCTGGCGACATTCTCCGTGACGTCATCAGATAAGGAATATGATGACCTAAGTGATCTCAACTCCATGGAGATGGAGTCAGTTAAGGAATGGGAGGCTCAGTTTCGAGGTATGTACCTATATTATGTTGTGAAATTAACTAGGTATAACTTCACTCTTTAAAAAAGGCTTTCCATCAAATTTATGATGGTTTCGCTAATCAAAACTTGTTCAAAGACATTGTGTTCAATTCAATTCAATTCAATTCAATCGTTTATTTGTCCAAAAAGCAGGTAATGTTATACAACAGATGTTATGTCACAATTTAGAAGATCTCCACTTTTTGCCGATTAAACGGCGTACAAATTTTATATCACGAGATTTCATCTCTTTACGTGCCTCCCTAATTATTACTATATTATTGTTCCTTATAATTAAGTTATCAAATTTCATTAGTCAAGTCAGACTACACACTAAGAAAAACAGAAGTATAACACAATAAATAAAGCAACACAACAAAATAAAATAAAAAATAACCCTACATTTCATGCATTATTCAATTCAATGTCATTAAAATATTCTTGTATGTCATAATAGCATTTGTTTTTAAGTATTTTACAGATTTTATTTCTAAATTTGTTAAGCGGTAATGTTTGCAGACATTCTGGCAACTTATTAAATAGTTTGACTGTCATGTAATAAACACTTTTTCTGAACAGAGCACAGTGTGCCCGTGGCATTGTGTACTTATTTCTCAGGCGAAGTAAGCGTTCAGGATGGAGTTCATTCTTCTGAAAACGATCGTCATATTTCTTTACGAATGTAAGGCAGTCCAATATATATAAAGAGGGGACAGTCAATATACCAAATTGCTTAAAATATGGTTTACAGCTTTCCCTAATGCTTATTCCAGCAATAGCACGGATACATCTTTTTTGCATTAGAAATACATCGTGCCAGTTAGTTGAACTACCCCAAAACATTATGCTATAGATGATAATTGATTGAACATGTCCATAGTAGGCAGTGATTGCAGTTTCCTGATTAACTAATTTAACTAATTGTCTGAGAGGGTATATAAAGCTGTTTATCTTAGAACATATCATTTCTGTGTTAAATTTCCAATTACAATTTTGGTCAATAGCTATTCCTAGAAATATACATTTTTCAACTATTTCAATTGGTACATTATTAAAATTTATATCTAACTTTGGCGGTTTCGACTGAGGCTGGTGAAAGTGTAGGATTTTCGTTTTGGCAATATTCAATATCAAGTTATTGTGTTCCAGCCATTTTGCCGCGCTAGTTATGGCCGATTCTATTTTAGTTTCTAAGTTTTTTACTTCAGTGCATTTCACTATTACTGTACAGTCATCTGCAAATAGGACAGTCGGATGAGAGATGTGGTCTGGTAGATCATTAATGTAAGTAAGAAATAGTAAGGGCCCGAGGGTACTCCCTTGTGGTACCCCAAATTTAATCGATTTCATTTGAGATTGGTGCGTAACTATATTTTTAGATCGGGGACAGATAGCAGTTATTTCACATAATTGCTTACGGTCCTCTAAGTACGATTTAAAGAGGTTGTATGCATTGCCACGGATTCCATACCTTTGGAGTTTGGCCAAGAGGTGTTTATGATCAACATAGTCAAATGCCCTGTTCGGTAGTAACGGTTTTGTTCGGTAGTGGATTCAGCCCATCGTCGCGAAGAGCACGTGTGTTCACCAACGCGGCGACGGGGCAAAATAGGTATGGTAAGGCAGGAAATTGGACTAGGTACCTCTTTTGATCCTCAATTAAATAAATAAATATTAGTGGATAATCTTACACAAGTCATCTCCTAGTGCCAAACTATGCGAAGCTTGTACTATGGGTATTAGGCTATGATATACATACTTACATAGATAAATAGATACATAGAAAACAAGACCCAACAAATATTAGTGCTCTTTACACAACTAAATGACCTGATGGTAATTCAAACCAAGGACCTCCAGCACGGTCACTACCAACTAGGCTAAAGTGGTTGCCAGCTAGGCTAAATGATCAAGAAAAGTGGTAAATGTGTGCCATTAATCTTATCTTATTATATCTTTAAACGAGCAATTCTTGTATATTTATTTATTTATATATTTATTTCGGGGATCTCGGAAACGGCTCTAACGATTTTGATGAAATTTGGTATGTGGGGGTTTTCGGGGATGAGCAATCGATCTAGCTAGGTCTCATGCCCGGGAAAACGCCGAGCAAGGCTCGGTCGCCCAGATATTAGTACATTACTTACCACAGTTGGTAAAACAAAGAACGTCTCATATCGCAGGTATTTGACGCACGAGCCGAAGGCAACGGCGATAAATATGCGATCTGAGGCTTTCTTTATTATCGCCCGTCGTAAGTACAAAATTTTATGTCACCCCCTGGCGAGGAAGTGTGTGTTTCCGCGCACGGAGCGTGCGGTAATTGCCGTTTTGTGGCCAGGTGTGACATAAAAGTCATTATAATTATTACACTTGGCAAAGCCATACATTCATTCAAAGGTAACCAAGCACAAACAGATGTTAATTTACACAATTGATGTTGATTTTGTGCTGCAAGGTGTACTAGTTACAAACAATAAACCAATAGATAGAACAGCTCATACCAACTGAGGCAATACATGCTTAAGAGTTAAGGTATTATTCCGCAGCCGACTGCAGACGGCAACTGCACGTTCCGCCGCACACGAAATTGAACCGTAATCGTAAGACAAGAAGTTCCAATTTAGAGTGAGCGGCGTAAGTGTCGTCGTGCCGTTGCGACACTTGTCTGCTCATTTCAAATTGAGCTTTTTACGAATACCATTACGGTTCAATTTGGAGTGCGGCGGAACGTGCAGTTGCCGTCTGCTGTTGGCTGCGGAATTACAACTTTACTTACTAGTTATTAGTATGCAGTGTGAATCACTACTATAGGTATTAACATATTCTATTGCGTATGTCTCGGCTTCAAATTACTTGTAAATCAACTTGGATGCCATATAATTAGTATGTTAGCGTACCTATACACGGTAACACATACAGGGACCGAAACCGATATTTTTATAAAACCCCAAAGTAGCCCAATATTTTGATTTATTTATACTCCTTACCTAGGACTGATTACTTCGTATTATTACAATGTCCCAATAAAAATGAAATAATAATCCAAAGAACGAAAAAGAACATAGGTAAATAATTATTATCGGTATTTTTGTACGGATAAAATACTGGTATCCAACCCCCTGATATTGAATGTTTGGAACTTTTAATCTAATAGAAATAGAGTCCAAAACGGACAAGCATTTATCTCGACTTTATTTATACTATTACACCATTACCATCATCCTCCTAGCGTTATCCCAGTAAGGTTGCATCCTGAAGGATGCCTGGGGTCCGCTACCTAATCCCAAGATTTGGCGTAGGCACTAGTTTTTACGGAAGCGACTGCCATCTGACCTTCCAACCCCGAGGGGAAACTAGACCTTATTGGGATTAGGCTTTGTCAAGTGAGTGGGCAACTTGACTGTTAGAATTTCTCAAACCGCCCGAAGGGCTCCAACTTGGCTTAACGACTGCTGCCATAGACAGCAACCGGGATCAACGGCTTAACGTGCCTTCCAAAGCACGGGAGCGCTCAGTTAGTAACCACTCAAAGCGGTCACCCATCCAAGTCCTGACCGCTGCCCACGTTGCTTAACCTTAGATACCGCAAGCGGTACCCGGCGCCGCTGGGCCACGAGCGCTATTACACCATTACCATTACACATATATACGAGTACCATTGTATGATGCATTTCTCAGCATAAACAAATACGTAACTACGGCGGTAGTAAAAAAATTGGAGTTGCGGCCGTCTACATAATATATAGGCTGCAGTGTCCGCTTAGGTCCTTAGGTAGATATAGAAAACAATCCAATCTCAATAGAGGGAAAAATGGGACTCAACTCAATAGAGGTAGTCAGAATTCCTTCTAGCGTCACATCACATGAGAATGTGACTTCAACATATTCTATTCAAGGCCCATGACGACATCTATGCATGCTATTAAACTATTCTGTGCGTATGCGTCACGTACGTGCGATTTTTTGCTACAAGGTGGATGAATGCAGCTTCGCACACTCAGCCGTCGTGGACGGATAAGTTAAGAGGAAGGAGGAGGGGGTAGGGGGGGTGTTATAGCATATGGAAAGTGATAAATTATATACGCCCCAGAGGGCCTACCGTGAACCGAAGACATGTTTCGAACTCTTCGGGAGTTCTTCTGCGTTGAGCGCATTCGCGACGGACGAGTTCGTATATCGTAATAGTAGTTTATGCAACTGGTACATAATGAGGGGCATTAAAACACGAGTGTGTTTTATGAAACGAGCCGAAGGCGAGTTTCATAATAAGGTCACACGAGTGTTTTAATGCCTAATTATGTACAGTTGCATACATTACTTTATCTACACACATATCATAACTACTCTAAGATGGGTTCAGAAACCGTAGCAAATAAATACAATAATTGTGTTAATACAACCTTTTTTGCACGGTTGCGGAAATATCGAAATCAGAACTGGCAACCGATACCTGAATGTTATTTTAAAAAGTAAAGAGTCCCTATTCTGATGTGATCATGTCGTTCTAGCTCAAATTTCGTGCGATATATACTAAAAAAACATCGAGCTGACATTTCGCATCAACTGAATTTGAATTTTCAGTGATACTAGAATAGGGACATGTCAACTTTGACATTTAAATTTTGAAAGTTTTGTTTGACGTTTAATATTTTAACATCATATATGAGATTAAAATTAAAAATTATATTACTGCTGTAGCCTTAGCCACAGATAAGAAAATTGCCATAAATTCATTGAATGTTGAAATGAGAGTCATTTTCTACGGTTTCCGAACGCATATTAGAGGATTTATGATATGTGTGTAGATAAAGGTATAATTCCGCAGCCGACAGCAGACGGCAACTGCACGTTCCGCCGCACTCCAAATTGAACCGTAATGTTATTCGTAAAAAGCTCAATTTTAATTAAGCAGACAAGTGTCGCAACGCAACTGCACGACGACACTTACGCCGCTCACTCTAAATTGAGACTTTTTGTTTTACGATTACGGTTCAATTTCGTGTTCGGTGGAACGTGCAGTTGCTGTCTGCTGCCGGCTGCGGAATTAAACCTTAACGCTGACTGTATAGCGTACAGTGTTACTAACTTGTCGAGAACGCGCTCAACCTGAAGAATAACTCCCAAAGAGTTCGAAACATGTCGCTCGGAGCAAAATTAATACGTGAGACGTGAGCTTTAACCGTTTAGTAGAATATAATTTTAACGTGACTCATAAGTTAAATTCAAGCATGTATCTGCCCTTCTGTTGCATCCTGCTCATTCAAGCGACAGAGAGGGAGATACTTCGTTTTCCGTACGCAATACGCATTAGACCCCCTGGATGACGAAACGAAGTTTTCCCTCTCTGTCGCACTTATGTGCAAACTTGCAAGTGCGACAGAGAGAGAAAATTTCGAATGAAGTTCGCGGTAGCACCCACTTGCATAATCGTATACTAACATAACAACCTATGCAATAATGACTAATGCGCTATCTGCCGGAATTTTCAGCCATTATCAATGTCAAGTGATGTCTAATCTATAACTATATCCTGTTATAGTGTTATATATACGTAAAGTTTGTGAGAATTTCTCAATTTCTGGATGTTTTTTACTTCTTCACGCCAAAACTGGGTTTTGATTAAAACTTTAAAATATATTTACACGTCAGAATTAATAATAGGCGGAGGTAGATACTATCAGAAACTACATAGTCCGCCACCACCATGACCCGACGAAGACAAAACACACGATGATTCCGACAAAAACACGACAACACAAAAACACCATGATGAACATTGACATGATGATTCCGAGACCATGACCGGTGTAACCCGTGTCGAAACATTGGTAAAAAAGGTAAATACATAAATATCGCGTTGAAACAAACCTTTTAAGTATAACAACATAGTCCTTTAGGGTTATAATCGTTTTTTCGATTTTTTACAAAGTTGTGTTCGGCGCACGAGGTCACAAACTTGGTTAATATCATAAACAAGTCTACAAATTACGGAACACTCAAAATGGAGTCTACAGTCCGTCATATTGTTTTTATTGCAACGTCACATATCCTATGTTACCCGGGATGACGTAAGGATTCCAACGATACCTCGCACATCTAAATCGGTTAAGGCGTTGAGAAGTTCTGGGGGAACAAAAAAAATCACATACATACATGCATACTTACATGAAACCTGAAAACATTACACTCATTTTTTTTTGGGCAGTCGTGTAAAAATCAGTACTACCGGAGTTGCGACAAAGTACCTACTTTCAGGCGACAAGGTTACCGAATTAAAAGGGTTGGCAGCGCGCTTGTGTTCTGTTCGCAATCGTCCATAAGCTACTAGTGTATAAATTTTGAAACGGTCGGCAACGCGCATGTGCACCCTCGGAGTAGCAAGCGTCCGTAGGCTGCGGTGCGGTGACCGCTTACCATCAGGCGGGCCGTACGATTGTTTTCCACCGACGTATAACAAAAAAAGAGACTATCCGAACATTAACAAAATTGGGTGCTGTACATGGATAACTTATCTAAATGCATGCATCAGCCTTATTTTGTAAACATTTGATAAACGTTTCGCCAACGCCTGATAAGATATGTTATGTTATTTGATTTTAGATTTACTACGCCAGACATAAATTACTAGAGGTTAACTGAAGTCAACCTTGGTTCGCGCTAAATGTACCTACATATTAGCTTAATGCATAATTATATTTAGCCATGCACGTAACGTACGTTCATTGTGTCTACGAATTTCATTACTGCCATTGATAGGTAATTAGGTGTCTCGGAATTAAAATTAAATGGTCGACACTTTTTGTACCTTAGTATCATTAAAATAAAGTCGAAAATTGCACCATTGTAGTCCTAGACTGCACAATAGTACAGTGTGCATGACTAAACAAAAGATGACTTGTATGCTACCTCTATAGAATCTGTGTCCGCGAACGTTCTAGATTTATGTCTGCAATCCTAGTATATGGAGGAATTGTCGGTAGATATTTAAAGGCTTAAAAACATATTTTTCTAAGGCACAAAACATTCTTTAATGCGTTTATACTACGCAATGAAGTACACGGTGTGAGCCATCTAAATGATAAAGTATGAGATACTTACAGAATTCATACATACATAGGAATCATTTCGCTTTCACTGCACATTTGTAATGAAAACCTTTCCACGCGCGTTTACGGAATGGGGGTGATCATGGGCAATTACAAGGATATGGAATATGTAGCTAGTTTAGTGTAAGGCCTGAGTGGACGCTCGAGTCGGTCGTGCAGCGGGGCGTGCATATGGTTATGGACTCCTTTTTCCGCACTCAGTCCGTGTATGTCGGACCATTGTGCGTGGTTTGCTAGCTAGGGGTTTAGCCAGCCTAACTCCGACCAGAAGCGCAGGATCCTCCTGGTGTCACCACAGGCTTCGCGGAGTGACCTCGGTGCGTTGAGGATTTGTGTCGTTGTGCAGCCACACTTTCGCATTCCAGGATGACGTGGGGGCAGTGGCGGATTTACCCCAAGGCTGAGTAGGCTGAAGCCTAGGGCGGCAGATTTTAGGGGGCGGCAAATTTTGGCGAAAAAAAAGGTACTTTTTTGCCCCATACGCGGGGCGCAAGCACCCCGCCGAATTCTTTGGGTTGATCTTGGGTTGCCCTTAAGTTGACTCTGGACTTCTATGTCGTATCTTAGGAGGGAGAGGGAATATAGGAATGGGAGAGAAGGAGGAGGGAGTCTGAGATTAGGACGAGTGTCCGTGTGGCCTCGCCCGTCCGGCCGCAAGCTTCGAGCCTTCGGCTTCGCGTGGTATTGCCGCTCACCTTCGGGCCTTGAGTTTCAAGTTCGCTTGTAACAATGACAGGAATAGTGAGTGTCCGCCTGGGCTCGTCCTTCGGGCCGCAAGCGGCCCTCAGGCTCGCATGGAGAGCGCGCTCTGATGGGACGCTTCGGGCCTTCGGCCTTCAGCAGAGCCGGATCTAGGAGGGAGGGCAAGCCGGGGCCCATGCCCCGGGCGGCAAGTTTAGGGGGCGGCAAATTTAAGGCGGCAGGGGGGCGGCAAATTCGAACTTCTTGACAGGCTAAAATACGTCTTGACAGGACAAAAAAATCCGCGCTCGCTGCGCTCGCGTTTTTTATGACTTGATGCATATGATTTGTTATATTTCTCGATTTGCTACGAGTTGATGCCTATGAAGTATTTTCCGCATCTGCATTATAATGTTAGAAAATTTTCGCGCTCGCTGCGCTCGCGTTTTCTTCTAGATTTGTTATGTTTTGATGCGTATGAAGTATTTTCCGCATCTGCATCATGATGTTCGAAAATTTTCGCGCTCGCTTCGCTCGCGTTTTCATGTAGACGGGGTCGCATTTTGTAATAAAAAAAAAATGAATAAAATGAACTTTATTCTGTAAGTAGGCCGCAATGGCACTTTTACAAGTCAAACCCTACTAGCGTTTCACAGAGGCCACTGCCGAGAAGAAACGCCGAAAGAAACTCGACAGTCAGCCATTTTCTCACAAAAATATGCTTATTACAATGATAAATGATAATACTTAACCTACTTAAGATCAAGAAATCTAAGTATCTATATAAAGCAACACAAAAACAAAGAATAAAATGAGGAAAAAAAACCAGTTATGTACAGTGTGTAATTCTGCAAGAAAACATTTCGAAACTGTATACCTTAGCATTATCAAATTCTATTTAGGAAAAAAAAACTTGAATCCTTTAGACTATCAATTTAGTTATAAATCTTTTGATATGTTTTCTTGCAAGAACTGCGTCAACTAGATAAAATTAAAAAATACACAATATATGAATCTTTACTCTATTTAAGTATCTGGTTTGAGCCATGCTTTTCTGTCTGTTAGATAGTCCTCAACCTTGTAATAAGCCTTCGACATCAATGATTTTTTCAAGTACTTTTTAAGAGCTGGAAAAGGTAAATTCAAAACTTCATCAGGTAACTTATTATAAAAACGGACACATTGACCTACAAAAGATTTGTGTACTTTTTGTCACTCCCCTAAAAATTTGTAGATCCGGCGCTAGCCTTCAGGTTAGCTTGTAAGATACATCGGGCATATGAATACACCTCCCTCCCGCCTTCGGCCTCTCAAAATTTACTTGGGGAGGAGAGTTGGCATAGCCTTTCGAATGGAGGCTCCCCGAGCCTTCGGCCTGCGGCCTCGCAGCTCGCGGCCTGAAGCTCGCCCTCGCAAAAATTACTCGAAAATTGTTTTGTTTCTGACGGCCGCCGTTTTGGATACTTTAATTTTTTTTTATTATCAGAGGACCCATATCTCATGCCAAAATTCAGCTCCCTGCGACGATTTACAATTTAGTTTTTGAAAAAACAGTCGTTTTTTACGACGAAAAAGTCGAAGTTTTTTACGAAGAAAAGATAGGTTTGTGAACTAGGGTATTGAATTGTGGAGGTCAGCAGGGGCGGCAAAATTTGAATAGCCTAGGGGCGGCAAATACGTAAATCCGCCACTGCGTGGGGGGCTGTTTCATCGGCCGACAGGCATCCCCTGCATAGGGGGCTGTCGGTCGTACCTAGAACATATAAATGTTTGTTTAGCGGGCAATGTCCAGTGATCATCCCTAGCGGGGCGTGCATGTTAAACAATTGAAACTCATACTGGTGTCCTGAGTCGCCGCTGCACAAATAGTAATGCACGCTCGCGCCTGCCCCGCTGCACGCCCCGCCGAACGCTCCGCTCCGAGCGTCCACTCAGGCCTTAAGCTGGAAACGCACGGACAGCGGTGGCGGCGCGGTGCGGAGGCGGTACCGGTTGTAATGTTCGAACTAATATGAAAGGGTCCGCACAGAACGCTTTTTTCCCGGCCGGTTTTCTGTGCGGACCCTTTCATATTAGTTCGAATTTCGAATATTACAACCGGTACCGCTTCCGCACCGCGACGCCCCGCCTCGCTACCGCTGTCAGTGCGTTTCGGGATTAACACTTTGGCGGTTGTCACACTAATGCAGTTTCAGGGCTGTTTCCGCAGTGCGAGCGTGACACCGCTATAGACTTGCATAGTGCTGTCTCGCTCGCACACCGCATTAGTGTGGCAAACACCTTATTCAATTATCTATTTTTCTATTTACAGAGAAATACGATCTAGTCGGGCGTCTCCTGAAACCAGGAGAGGAACCAACGAACTACTCTGACGAAGAGGCGGAGGACACTGACCCCTCTACCACCAACTCCGTCGACAAAAAGGAAAACTAAACAGGACGTCTCTTTCACACTGCTTAAACACTAGCTTTGGACTGCATGAAAGTACAGTATTGTCGAAATTATCTGAAGTGAAATTTTCAACTATAATAATTTGGGCTCCTAAAGGCCCGCCATAAGGCTGCGTGTCCACCAGAGATGTGCGAGGATGTGTTTTCATATTATTTGACACCTCGCTCGGCGCGTCGCGAGGTGTCAATTTTTTTTTTTTTACTTTATGAAAACGCATCCTCGCACATCTCTGGTGGAAACGCAGCCTTAGCCCTTTTATTCATAAACGTCCATCAAACCTATTTCAGTTAACTAGCCGCTAAAGTTCGTTTGTCCTTATCTGTCACTTTGTCATTCTTGTTTGTGAGAAAGGGACGAAACACACTAGTTAGCAGAGGTTTGTTAAGTTTTATGAATAAGGGGGTAAGATTTTAAACCCTTATTGCATAGGAAACCATATATGGCAGATATAATTTATGACCTTAATTGGCACGAGTCAAGGTTCATATTTAAACAAATAATTTTATACATCATGCAGTTAATGCATAGCTTCGGTACGGTGACTTATGTCAGTTAGCTTAACTGTCATCCCAGACATCCCAGTACAGAGGGCCTACCGCGAACCGAAAACGAAACATCTGCCTGTCCCACTTGCATATTGGAGCAAACGAGAGGGAGATACTTGGTTTTCGGTTCCTCGTAGGTCCCCTGGTAAACAAATTTAAGTTTGATATTGACATATGCTCTTTTTCCATTGAACACTAATATAATACTAAATAAGAACTTTAAGACACTAATATAATAGAGTTTCTTTTACGTACAAACTGTCTGAAAACCTTTTGTTTGTAACAAATACTTTATTCTATTGATGTTAAAACAGAATCTCAATTGGATTAACATCACCTGTCAATGGCAAAGTTTCAGTAATCGTACTATACAACATTGTAACCTTAAAACGTCAGATATACATAAAGTCTCCGCAAGATAAGGACTCAATCCTAACCTGTTATTTCCATATATTTTCTAACCCAAAAGTCATTTGTATTTTATTAAATGTATAGAAATGACAGGTGTCAGGAGTGACTTCTTTTGTTGTGGGGACTATAATTTGTGCATTTTTTTCTGGGATGACAGCTGTCACTGTATCCAAGCTATGTTCAAATCATTATAATGAATGAAATTAATTGTATGATAACGATTTACCGTCATCTTTATTGAGGTTATAATTTTACACGTTCAAAGCAAACTATGATTGAAGGTGTTCAAACGAAAGGTTCAGTTTTAGAAAACTCCAACCATGTTACAATAGTGCTGATATGCTGTTGTGCGCAAAGGCAATATAGTTACGTCTCTTTCTTTAACACGAAGATTAACGGAAATTCCCGATGCGCGCAAGTTCAACCGTAGTATTGTAATGCACTAAAAAGCTTAAAGTCCTGACCAGTTTTTTGGATAGGAACACTTAAGGTGCAGCGGGGCAATCCAGACTGCGGGAAATTAAAACTAATCGAAAATATCTCCCTTGTTTAACATAATTTACTTGAGTGCTATCTATGCCCGGATAGTGAAAAAGCCCTCCTACAGTTTCACCAAGACGGCACTCTAGGAAATTATGTAAAACACCGAAAATTTTTCGATTAGTTTTAATTTCCCGCAGTCTAGATTGCCCCGCTGCACCTTATTCGCTGACGCGTGACAACCATGTTTCTGTTGTTAACCAAATGAAAGGAGCCCTTTGACTTAGACCACGACAATATAATCCATCTCTATTGCACTTGCGTAGTTCGAGTAATACCGATGTTTATATTCGAAGTCGTTGTACCGCCTCTAGTAAGGAAGTGATAACACTGTACGAGAAAAAGCGATGAATCTAACATTTTTGGTAAAACAGCAGAAATTACTACATAAATTCTTTCAACATAAGCTAAAAATATGAATATCAATAAACTTTAAAATCGGAGGTCAATTAGAATGGAATAGATATATATTATATCTCCGCTCTGCTTAGTAAATTTTTTGACTTTATTTGGGCTTATTTTGTTCGTTTTGGCTTATGTCAGATCAAATATTAATACTAGCTGGCAGTTACTTTTTTTCTTAACGTAGCGTGATATAATAGTTTCTTACGGAAAGTATCGATGTTTTTCTATTTTTATACCTCAACCCTAAACAACATTTTCTAATGTAATCTATAATCTATATTATATGCCACAGAAAAAGCATAAACAAAATGCACCTACGGTGTATGAATATCGCATGACCTATATAAAAATGTGAAATTTTAGCAAAAGTTACATTATGTCAGACATCGTGCATAGTTTGTAATGTTTATTTTATTATGAAACCTCACATCGCCGATGGAAAAACTCCGTTGGATTGATTTCGATCCGGTCTGTTCAGTTAGGACAATTAACAGGCACACTTGTACTGATTCACTGCACCTTATCAAGTTATCAACATGGCGTGATCTTGAGTCGCCTAGATTGCAAATATTGATTGATTATGATCTTGTTTTAAACCCAAAACGTCATATGTTTCTTCGGAATACATATTTGACATATACGCTCTTTTAAATATAAAATCTTTTATTTGGTACGCTGATTTGAGCTCTATTAACACTTGTCAGTTAGAATATAAATATTCGTGTTTGAATTGAACATCTTACAGGATCTAGGGAAGGTGGGAGCTAAGGGGCTTAATCCCCCGTGCTATCAACCCCTCCTCCAACCTCCAAACCAAAATTCAGATTCGCAGCTGTAGAAGTACACTTTTTAGTCACTAATTTGAATCAGGTGGCGTAGGTGTCATACAGTACGGTACGAAGTAAAAAAATGCCCTTGCGACCCACCGCAATAAATTGATTTGACGAAGCTAAAAACGTCGTAAAACCGTTATAAGTGACAATAAATGCAGAAGTGCCGTTAATAAAATCCTATTTACACACGTTCAAGAATTTCATGCAAGCCCAACTATATATACATTGCGAGGTTTAACCGTTTAGACGCCAACGTCGGATCGGATACATCCGCCGCACCATCCGCTCATCGCCAACGATGTTAAACCCGTCACGGCGTGCAGTTGGACGATATCAACCTACATGCATTTCTAAAATTCAAATAAGGCTTTTGCCGGCGGACCGTAAAGTCCAATTTCCTCTTAAGAGCAGAAAAGAAGTAGGTAAAGAAAGTTAACATGTTGGCTACATTTGATACAGAATTTTCGTACAAACTGTACGCATTTTTATTGCCCTTAAGTATATATATGTCTGTTTTACCGCTATCCAACGATCAAGAAATGCGGCTAATACAACTTTAATAATCCCAATTTGAAGAGAAAGCGTCCAGTGATTTTATGGAAAGTTTGTGCTTAATTGCATTGTGATTTAACTTTGGACATACCGTAAAATGAGATAAATTTCTTGTTAGGGCCGACTGCTACGAACTAGAATTTTATCGGAGATTAAGGCTGGGTTGCACCAAACCGTCTGTAATCGTAAGCGGTGTTCGTCAAATCTGTTGTATGGAAAGTTTGACAAGTTTCTATGGGATGACAGCTGCCGGCGCCATATTTGACGATGACCGGCCTGTGTTCGTACGTTGGTGCAACTGACCCTTAATGTCAAAATTGCAGGGCCGTGGTAGGGCAGAGCGGATGGTGCGACTGTTCTAAGCGCACAGTGTCTAGGGGCCCCTAAGTTATTATTATTTATTTTATTTAATAATCAATATAAAACCATAAAATTTACAGGGTCTCACAAAACTCTGAACAGTTTGTCTGTGTGATCACAGTACAATTAAATACTGAGTTAACTCATTCTATAATATGTTCAGGTTAAATATAAGTTACATATAAATGCCGGATGAGAAAAAAAATCACTTCTCATGCTGGAAAAGTGTGTTTATTATATTAAAATTTTGCCCCTAGGGAAAATATGAATACGTATTACGTATTTATGATTTACAAAACATTTTAATTTGACCATTCAAGATACTTCACCATATTTATTACACCAATCACAGAACACTAATTTAACTTTTTTCAAATTTAACTTCTAATCGACCAATCAGGAAATTCTATTTTTCTGAAGATTATTTTGTTTGAGCAACGCTTTGAAGCGCTCAATGGAAGGTCGCCAGCTATTAATCGCGCGCAATTTTTAAAATGTCGCGCGCGAACCGCGGTGTCTATGGTTTGTATGTGTCAAAGCAGTTTATATAAAAGCAGCAGATTGCTACGTTTGTAGACTCCTTTTAACCCATGACGACACGTATGCGTCACGGCTCGATCATCGCTACGTATCGGAAGCTAGCTTGACATACCTAATATCTAACTTACGTTCGAAATTCGATTATAATGTCAGTTGAAAATAAAATCAAAGTGCGGGTTACACACAGCAACTTTTTGCAGCGGTACAAATTCGCGACTGCATTGATTGATATGCATCTGCATCGTTACTGTATCACTATCGTGTAAAATTATTCGATTTGGACCTTGACACGATGCAATAAGGTATAAAATGATATCTGTCATTTATGGTTTCGTATGCGGTACAATAATTTTATCTCTCTCAGCGAGGGTTAGCCATAGTTGTAATTGTGACACATCGGACACAAGGACAACGTCAACTCATAGCTCCTACGCTGATGCGCACACAAAAAATGTGCATGTATATGTCAACACACAACCATGGCTATCCCGCGTTCGTGAGATAAAAGTACTGTAACGGTTTAATACAGCTCGGGTACGATGACATCTTGTCATTTACCTCTCATCCCAGTACATAACATGACCTTAAAACGTCAAACATAACTTTTACTGGGAGCGCAGGTTATGTTAAAAGCACAATACTGTATTGCGACTGCATCACTTCAAAATGTTGCCGTGTGTAACAGCTAAACCCCCCCTAAGCCGTCTGTATAAATCAGCGTATGTATATATAGTTAAATCCACAAAGAAACACCCCACGCCTATCTCACGTACTTACTACATGACAATAGTATGTCTCGGGCGGTTCCGCGGAGCTGGGTAAGAGCGAGAGGGAGCCAGGTAGGTCCTTGTCGCCCGTTCATTGTCCGCGTTCCATTGACGTCACTTCTATTACGGCCCGCGCTCCGCAGGAATCGATCGAGTAAATCTACGCATATAGTACCTACGCAAAAATAGTGGGGTGCGTCATCGTGGATTGGATATTATCAAAAAAAAAACGAGTTGACTTTGTATTGAATTTCCGTACAAAAAGTGTATTCGTTTTTTTTGGTATTGAGTGTATAAAACATTGTATGCGCTCGATTGTCGAGTGAGTTGTTGCTAATATTGTATATTATATAGATATATTCTATCGCCTCGAAACTGTTGCTTTTACTAAATATTTCGATCTATATTGTCCATTAATTGAAAGACTGAGTGTTGGCATAGTATGCTGATTGAAGGTAACATTTTTACAATATATTTATGAAATTCCTGTGTATAATTTTAATGGTCTTAGCATTTTATGTGGGTATGATATATGTAAAAATATATATATATACGGTATAGTTTCGAAAATCTAATTGTATCACAGATCTCTCACTGAATGGCCTGTTGCCAACAGCCAGAGATGGGTCGTAACTTGACGTCGATGGTATAGATAGGCTATAGTGTCCGCTAAACAAATTGGCTGCTGGTACTGAAAGGGTGTGAGCCATGTTCCGTAAGTCCATGCAAGTGCGGAAGAGATGATACTATGTCTTCAGACGCCAGTTTGTTTTGATGATAGTATGGAACACAACAGTTCCAATTACACGTGTAAATAAAAACAAAAATTTAAAAGTAATTATTTAGCAGGCAAAATATTGATTAACCCTTTCAAGGCCCGTGACGACACAGGTGCCTCATGCCCTACAACGTAGTGCACGTAGCTTCCGTGTGCCTCGAATGGGTTAATAGTGATGTTCATTATTCCACCGACGTGTTACATGAAATTTGTTTTCTTCATCTCCTGGGCTTGCTATTTAAATTGAAAATAAGGCTTCATTATTTATTAACACTATATAGCGTACTTAAAATAGAACATATATTATGTCTGGGTGTTAAAAAGGATTGTAAAAATTGAAATTTGTGCATAATATACACATATATTTAATAAAAATAAGGATGTGGATCTAAATGTAATGGTGTGTTGGAAAATGTGTCATTGTACAGCGAAATGTCCCCCTTTATATTGGTAAAGGGTATCGAAATTGGCAACAGTCAAAAAAGGCGAGTATTAATTGCGTCTGTAATGTACGATTTCTTACTTTGAATTTGACACTGACATATAGTTTCTATTACAAATATATGATTTTTAAACGGCGTATTTGTAATAGAAGCTATAACATTTGTGTTAAAGTAGATGGATGGAATAAAAGTACGCCAGTGTCTTATTTAAAGCAATTTATTTGTAACCTTGCGAATGACACAAATTATCAGTCTGTTATGGAAACATGAAAGCGTATAAAAGTATAAATCAAGAAAAATTGTATCTTATGTCAAGGTCATAAAAGCTTGTTCGATTGATCTACAGTCTGATCTCTACTCCGGTTATAAAAATCCAGCCTAACCCGTTCATGACAGTCTCATGACGACACGTGTGCGTCAAAGGGCTACGTATGATTTTCGCTATGGCATACCACACGTGGCGATGTTTTGCCTTTTCAATTAGTGACCCCTTGAGCGTCTATAAAGTAAAACCTGTCAGTTTTCGACTGCACATACATTATATAATTTTATTAACTTCTTGTAGAAAATGGTTTATGTTTTTTTTTTCTTACGAGGACTCCTGGCGAAAAATGAGGGCGTTATAATATCCACCAAAAAAACAATAACGTGTATATAAAGCTATCTCTCCCACACATATTAAACCATTGTATGTGTGGATGAGATAGCTTTACGCTCTCGGTCGTTAATTGCGGATAATATAGTTGAAGCGCATATCAAGAAAAGAAGGCGTGGGTACGCCTTCTTTTCTTGATAAGCGCATTCACGCTAGTACCCCTTGTTTCCCTATGGTAATAAAGGCAGGAAATAGTGCTCGAGGGTCATCGCTGACATCTGTTGGTCGCACTTATGAAAAATTATGATAAAATACACTGAAGCTCTGATAGTCCACTTCGCGCGTACAGCGTCGAGATCGGCGCGTGCCAGATGGTCGAAAACAAGTCCCAAAACCGGGCGACCTTGGTCTGCCTGGACCGTGTAGTCAGTTGTTTCCAACAAGATATCCTTTGAAAACCGGTCCATGCGGACCAAGGTCGCTCCGTCCTAGGGACCTGTCGGCGACTGTCTGGATTTCGCTTTATAGTGTAAGGGGTAGGACACAGATTGAACAATCCCCAAACGGCGTCATGGCACATAACACCGCACTGCTTTAACTGTGGGGTCTTACTCTAATGTCAAATGGATATTTTATGCGATATCCGAACCTAAGTCTGATGAAATAACTATTTTTCTCCATGCAGTTTTGCACTCCCTATAAAGCAGCCTACGCAAACCCGGCAAACGAGATGGAATGGGATAGCAAATGGTTGCTATTTCACTCCATCACAGTCAACTTCAAGGACCTTGAACGGTCTAACAGTCTAGGAAGAGGGCCGGTGTGTAGGCGGCAATAGGTATTTTATTTGTATTGTTCGTTTGTTGTAATCATGTTTTGTTTATTGTTACGAGTGTTATTTTTAAGGAACTTGGTGTATATCTATGTTTTGGGATAACAGTAGTTGTTATTACACCCTTGTAGTATTGTAAGTTATGTTATTGCATTTTTTATTTTAGTTAAAACCGTTGCTTACTGAGCATGCTTAAATTATTAATCCAGTCTTTACACGTCAAAAAAGGACAAAGACATTACCTACTTGCATCACTTTCTTTGTAATCTAGAATGAACTTTATTAATGTACCTTTTAAATAATTGAAGTTGAACAAAATTTGTTGTAAAGCCGCCTCTAACGCCTTTATTAAAAAATAGAATATGTCTATAAACGCCATCGACACTTCTTCACGTCACTGCGAACCAAAAACGAACGAAGTTCGAATATCTCCGTCTGTCGCTCGAATTAGTAAGTGCGACAGAGAGGGAGATATTCGGACTTCGTTCGTTTTTGGTTCGCGGTAGACCCTCAGGGGGCCTACCGGGAATCAATCTTCAATATGCAAGTGCGACAGAGAAGCAAATATTTCGTTTTCGGTTCGCGGTAGGCCCTCTGATCCGTTTCGTGTCACAAGCATTTTTAATTATTTGTATGGCAACAATTTTACCTAACAAATAAGATGACAGTTATAAATACTGAGAAGGTACTTATCATGTTGCTATGCATTTCGTGTTATAGCTCGTACAAAACTGCAAGGCCAAGTGATGTCAAATTAACGCAAGCAAAAATCTACCTTACGGTAAGAGCTCTAAGTCTAGTTTTGCTTGCGTTCGTTTGACATAATTTAGCCTTAGAGTTGTGTCCGAACTATACCAGCGTGAATTTTTCAAATTTGCCGTATTTTTGTGACACGAGTCGCTGTTCACTATTAGAAATAGTTCTTCGACAAAGAGCTTGATAATGACGCATTTCATGGTTCATCGGCCAGTATTTGACGGCAACAAAAGCCGTCAGGAAAATTATCCAATTGCAACAAACAAGTGTTGATGGCACTTAAACAAAGATATTAAAATAAACTATTTATTGTAACATGTCACATAAATTTAATTAAAGTGTTTTATATATTTTGCTGTGTTGTACTCTTTAACTTCCCTGAATGAAAGAAAGATGATAAAATTCCCTATAGTAAGCCTTCGTTTGTTTAAAAGAAGGCATTTTTAAGAAGTATGTTATGTACGGTTTGGCATGGTTCCCTGGATTCTGTCCCAATGTTTGCACCCTCTGAACTACGCACTCCAGAAACCCCTTCATGCGATGTGGCTGTATCGCCATGTATGATAATAGGGACCTTACGAGTATTAACACTCAACGCCGCCAGTCAGTGAACAGTGTGTCACCGTGGGTTTGTACTTGTAGTTTCAGTAAGCTTTTTCGAACTATCATTTTCATTCCAGCATCACTGCCTCAGTCACATTTGTAGAGTAGCTTTAATAATGTACAAAATCCGATGCCGCCACACCCGCCACATAAAAAAATTACCGCGCTCGAACCGCGTTGTAAGATTTTGTGGGTTGGTCACACGAAATAGGGCTTAAGCGGCCTACACACAGCCCTAAAATCAGAGGCGATATCGGGAGAGTGGTGGGGAGCACCCTAGATCGCCTCGTGTATAGGGAAATCGTCTCTGATTATCGTATACGATTTCCCTACACACGAGGCGATCTGGGGAGCGATCTAGGGTGCTCCCCACCACTCTCCCGATATCGCCTCTGATTTTAGGGCTGTGTGTAGGCCGCTTTATTCCTGGCAATCGTGCTAAATTTATGTGTCAATGTCACTGTGATGTCACTTAGCCTAACCTAAAATTGTAGATGAATTGTAGTGGATAAGTAGATTTAAAAAATAAATATTAACGAAATACTTTATTTCAAAATGGTTCTGAACTTCTTATTTAGTAAAAACAAAGTGTCGACAGTTTTACTTGGTAAGTATGTTACTTAAAACACTTTGTTTAGGTTAAAGGGTAATTTAAAAAATCGTGAATTTTGATGTAAGACGACATAAATAACAACTCTTTAATAATCAAATCTGCTGTGTATAGGTCAAATATCGTAAACTTAATAAATAATATCGACACCTTATAGTTTAAATGAATATTATAACCAATTATAAGTAATTACAGCCTCTAAAATTTTGTTTATCCCAAATTTTCATTTTCTAATTGGCTGCTATTATTTCGCACACAACTGTATGAATACTGTGAGAGGAGGCCTGTGCCCAGCAGTGGGACGCAGATAGGCTGATGATGATGATGATGATGATGTATGAATACATACATACATGTAATGCTTAGGTTAGTTTTTAGTTTATAAATATGTTGCTACACCCTACTAGGGTAGGGTCCATGTACTAACATGTTGTAAGAACCATGGTTGCAATGAATAAATGAAATGACACAATTGTCATACTGTAGTATTTGTATCACAATTTATTTTGCGCAGAATCTGTGCGGAATGCAAGTAAGAAGACTGGTGGCAGTACGAAAAATACGAATTGCAAAGTGAAACCAAAGCACAGAGGATGGAAGAAGCAAGACGGTCATTTTGTACAGGCGGGCAACATACTAGCTACACAGCGGACTCCTAGGTTCCATCCAGGACTTAATGTGGGTATAGTTATAAGGTTTTTTTTGCAATCTTTTTCTAAGTCTTTTTATATTGAGTACCCTTTTGTACACCTCAACCGGCGATCTCATGAAAAAGGAAGAATGCTGAGCTCAGTGATATGTACAGGCAAGTGCAAAAATATGGGTGCATACAACTTGCTCAAAAATATGTCCCATAGCTCTTATATCGGTACATTAAGGTTTTGGTACACATGGTGGCTAACAAGTAAAATTTGGTTTGGGCACACTGGAATTAAATTTTACTCAAATACAATAATAAATATAAACTTGGGAAATACCAGTTTGCACTGTAGCCAAATAATGTGGTAACTTTTTATGTGGTAATTGTGTTTCTAGTGTTGATTAAGGTGTTCAGAGCTCCTCAGAGTGAAGCTTTGATGACAATGAATCTGTAATTCTATATCCCTTTCACCACAAAATATATACACTCAAAATCTTTTCGTGAATGTTTAATATGTATATAAAAATGCATTTTTCTAATTCGGGCCAAATTTTCTGCTGTTGAGTATATAAAAAAGCACAGAAGGTTCACTGTCAAATATAATTACATGCTTGAGAGACACCAGATCATGCATTTCTCTCTTTTTGGAACATATGCTCTTGCTTGAATACTAACTGGATTAGCGCCACTCGTCACTTACCAGAAGGTGCTGGGATAATGATTCGCACACGGGCGCTACATGGGCTAGAGATGCCACTGCTTGTGTCTTAAAATTCCCTAAGGTCAGGCAGTGCCACTGCCCATGTCCCGCTCTAACACGCGGGCGTTTCCAATTAACCATCCCGCTCTTTACGGAACTCTGGGCGTAGTTTTTGTAAATATTTGGTACATTTATTTAGATTGATTTTAGGAATACTGGATCACTTATCAAATATCTATCCGGTTATTGTGTTAAAACAATAATCAGCTATGCTTTTTGTAAAAAAAAATATATTACAGTTGTTGACAATTACGAAATAATCAGCATGAAAGTTTATTTTTATGATGATAAGTGCCTCGTTAACTCCATCAAAAAATCCTTTTCAATATTTTGTTTGGTTATTGTGTTACTTTGTTTCTTTTTCAGTCTACAGTAATTTTTGTGTAGTGTAATTTCTACATCATTTCTTCACACTTGAAGCTCAAACTTCATTATATTCGTCCATTCGTGAACTGGCCTTGCCTTAAATTATTTTTTCATATTGGTCTTCAATGTGACCAATATGAGAGTCTTCTCTCACCTTACCAATCAACTGGTTTTGAGCTGTCTATCTGTTTATTTTTTTACAATTTTAATTTTCAGGTGGGTTTCGGCCGCAATGGTACTCTTTTCGCCATGGAGCCAGGCAAAGTGGTCGTCACATGTGAGAAGTTTGACCCTAACTGGGAACACACATGGGTCCAGAGGATATATGCTGGCAGAGAGCACCAAACCATCTACAAGAAATACTTCAATGTCATACCTGAGCAGCAGCACCAGCGGTTCAAGCTAATTGATGAAATATAGATAATTAGTGTTTTATGTATATAGTTATAGTAATATAGAATTGCGAGTCCAATGTTATTATTTTTCTTTATACCATTATTAATCACTTATCACTAGTATATAACACATTATAGACTGTTAAATACCTCGTATTTTGAGTACAACGCCATCTGTTTTAGACAGCATAAACAAGTATAGCGGGCATAGAAGCAAAGCAAAAGTTAGTGAAGTATCATATTCATTTTAGTTTTAGGGTTTTAGAACAGATGGCAGTTAATTAAATTGTATTAATAAGTGGCTTGCTTCCCTAATAGGGGTGATTAGGGCAACAGAAGCAAGCCACTTATTAATAAAAATAGTAATGTATTATAATGAGCATTGCACTTTGAAAAGGTTAACTAAAGACTTAAAAACAACTCAAGACGCGTAACGTAGGGAATAGTTGTCACATAATCAGTGCCAAAGATTTTGTGGCGCATTGACCGTTGTTTTTGAGTTTTGTAGAGGAAAGGTCTAGAAGTACTTTTAAAATTAAGATTTAAGAGACTAGAAAAAAACAATGCCAGTCACCGTCAAAGGTACAGTCAGCCCATGAAAATGTTGAGCATACTTAGAACCTTGTCACATCGAAATCTAAGAAATATTTAGACTGAAACGTCATAAAATTTGAAACCTCTTTAATTTGACAAAGTACTAAAGTGCTCAACATTTTCGTTGGCCCACTGTACCTTGCACCTTTGAAAGCACGTGCTTGGACGTCGACTTTTATTACTTTTCTCCCAACCAAAATGACTGGCAATGTATTTGATTCGAATTAGATACATAATTAGGTATATGATACCTAAGATCCAGCCAAGAGATCTTCTGGCCAAATTGTATCACGAACTCGGACCTGTGGAGAATCTCAAAGCAGAAACCCATACAACAAGAGATACTGCTACGGAAATGGCACTGGATCGGTCATATCATTCGAAAACCGAACTCCCACTTATCCAAGAAGGCTCTGACTTGGCAGATACCCGGCAAGAGGAAAAAAGGTCGCCCCAGAACAACTTGGCGGCGTTCCGCGGATCAAGAGTTGGGTTCTATGGGGATGAACTGGGAAGAAATAACCCAAGTTGCCCAAGACCGAAGCAAATGGAGAGAATTGATTCGAGCCCTACACCCCAGCAGAGGGTAACGGGATAAAGAAGAAGACCGAAGATCCAAAGGTATATAAGTTGCACACCTTTAAGTAAATAAAATAAATAAATAAAGCCTACCGCTGACAGGCGTTTAGTTTTGTAATCACCCGGATCAATTAATAATGGCACATTAACTAGACGGATTTCGTGTCTCTATAAATAACAAAGGGTGCAGCCATCAGCCAGCTCTTAGACCATTAAGGGGAGGTATCCCCAACGCAAATGTCCCGCTCTAACACGCGTGAGTTTACAATTAACCATCCCGCTCTCTACGCAAGCTCTGCGCGCAGTTTTGTAAATATTTAGCTATAGTCTTTAAGCTAATCATTTTATCAAAACAAACCCTGCGAATTTGTCTATAACTATTTACGATCTTTAATTGAGTAGGTACAAAAATTAAATGTTAAATATCAGTAATATAGCCGTAGTACCTATTGAAAATACATTCCAAAAAGGGGTAACTTCGCGATTTTTTTCTATCGAGTGAAATTCATCAGGTCATGTAACTGACTGCGATTTTGACTAGACAAGATCCTTATGTAACACATATACTTATTTTTTTTAGATTTTAAGGCACTATATTATATGTATCAGATGGTTTTTAAAAACTCAAAAGTGGTAATACACGGCCTTAAGCGGGTCGCCTGTTTGCCACGGCGGCGGCGTGGTGCACCACTAGGAGAAACGTCGGAAGCGCAGCGCTTACCGCGAGCGCAAGGTGTCCACTAGTTGGACAGCTTTTTAGTTTCGCCATGTCCGTCCGTCCGACCCCCGTTTTTCTCAGTAACCGTTAGTACTAGAAAGCTGTAATTTGGCATGAGTATACATATCAATGACGCCGACAAAACGGTAGAATAAAATCTTAAAAAAAAAAATAGGGTACCTCCCCTACATGTAAAGTGGTGGTGCAATTTTTTTTTTCTGCCAGACCCCATCGTGTGGGGTATCGTTGGATAGCTCACTGGAAATATTATAAGGTTTCTAAGAGCATTTTTTGATTAAAGAATTGGTTAGCGTGATATTAAGCTTTGAAGTGATAATTTTAGCTATGGTCAAATGTCCCCCCCCCTGCCAGCTAAACGGTGGCTCCTGAGCATGTGAAAAAAATCATGGTGGGAGTGTATACGATGAATTTGAAAGGAAAACTATCACAGCTAAGTAGACATTACTAGTTAACGAGTAATAGTAGAACTTCAGAAATGTACTTTGCAAAAGCAAACTTTCGTACAATTTCCATCGATACCTTAGATAATGTTGTTAATTCTGTCAAAAACATAGTAAATATAAGTTTGCGAACTTTTTAGTCCATATAATTTAACGGGTAGACTACGGAACCCTACCTTGCGCGTGGCCCGACACGCACTTGGCCGGTTTTTTACGTTACGTTACGCGCCGTAAGCGCGGTCCTCTCGCCGGCAGCGAGCTGCAAGCGCCGCGTTCATCTGCACCCCGCGACGGCGAGCTGTCCATCCGCTGTTTGGTGGTGACGAGCTGGGGCGATGCCGTTACGGAGTGGATAAGTGTGCGTTGCAGTATGAAGTGTCAAACAAAGAAAGAATACTGACCGGCGCATGTGGGGCGGCGCCGGTCGGGTGCCGAGCGGTTACATGTGCGCCAACTTTAAGACGTAACTCCACCCTATGTTCCACATTTAAACTCATTTGCCGACCTAGTTCCCAAGTTAGAACAACGAAACAAATTCTAAACATTCTGACCGAAGACAAATACTCGCCTGTCCTGAACAAATATTTGTATTTGCCGACCGGGGAAGGACTCGCGAATTAACCACACGTACTGAGTTGCCTTTTGTAAAGGTACCTTTGTGAAGGTAACGGTCACAACATTGCTGGAAAAACATGAATTACCATTAGACTATACAAGTAAGTACATGATTTACTATACAAGTATGTAGTATTGTGTTCCTGGAGGTGAGTAAGGTTGCCAGAGCTCCCGAGGATGCACTGTGTTGAGAGCGAGGGACCTAAATTTGTCCCTTCTGCTGTGAATCAAACTTTATAAAGGGTCGGTAACCAGCACGTGACTCCTTTGGAGTTGCTTGCGTCTATAGGCTGCGGTGTCCGCTTACCATCAGGTGGACCGTACGCTTGTTTGCTACCGTCGTATTAAAAATAAAGAATTTTCCACGCAGGCTTGATGTGAAAAAAAATGTTTCGTTCGCCACCAAAGTTAGTTGGCATCTCGTGCTTTGAAATCCTCGGGTTGTCTCTATCCCTATATGTATACCTACTTATAAACTTTGACGTAATGATGTAGGTAATACTAAATTGTCTTGGAAAGGTCCTCGCCATTCCTGATTCTATCTGTATCTATACGTAAAAATCTGAAACTCACTGGAGCGCAAACTCTAAAGAGTATTCCAGTGTTCAAACCACCCGCGTGGTCGTGTCAGAGGTTTCCTATCGCTTTATTGGGCCCGGCCTTTAAAGCCACAGTGCCCACAGTTAGGTCCAAAAAAACTTCTTTGAGCGAAATAGCAAAGGAAAATTATGTTCTAGGAAGTCTATTAGGTACCTACGATTGAGTACTCGTAAAATATTATTTCAGCATTGATTTCTGACGCAAAGAACTCGTTATGAAAAATAACTAGATTTTTCCGGTTAATGCAAAGAACTTGTTATTAAAAATGACATTCCCAGGAGTTATTTAATCCTAAATAAACACCTGACTTGGTGATTGCGTACCGGTCCGGCACGGGTCCATCAACATCCGGGTCTGCCGGACGTCATTTGAACTCCGGAAAATCGCCAATCTCCTTGCTACCTGGGATTTTTACGGCGTTGCGATATGCACTTTTATATTATCTAATACCTACATTGCATTTGCATTGAGTAATGAGTGAAACCAATCTTAAACTGAATGCCCCTCCAGTGTCTTTGGGCCTTTCGTATGTACTTAAACACTTTATTGTAAATAAAACAGGGTAAAACAATAATACCTATACATGTCACATCACATACAAAAGTCAAAACAATAGTAGGTAGTAGTAGTAAACACTTTATTGCACAAATCAAGTACATACAAGGAAAACAAACTTAATAGTAGACATTTGTACAAAGGCGTTATATAAAAATATGGCAGACATACTGAACAACATGTACAAGTGACAAAATTGTGTGACTAAATGTAACTAAAATTTCTCAATTCCAACCATGTAAAAATTTAAGGATGCTTACCTATATTACCTACAGAATATACCTAAACGCCCCGCGACCAAGACATCTTCGCAGATTTTGTCGCACCCAAACTTAGTTTCCAGGGCTACCATTCAGGGCATACTTAGGTACTGAGGTATTGAGATTAGGTTGGATATTACTTATTCTGTGGTGGTGCTCTCTCCCTTGTGTCAGAGCATTAAGAGCATAGTTAAGGGTGTGAGAGCGGGAGCGCGCAGGCAAACAATGGCATATTTACAGTCTTGGCTGCCCCAGGCCGTCGGTAATAAAAACCATAATCAAAGGAAAGATATAATATATCTTCTATAGAAGGGAAGAGAGCGGGGCATGCATTAATAGATCATGTCAAAGTGAACATCAATGTGATTGTAATGTCGTATCAGGTCAAAGCATTGGCAGCGAACCGAATAGAATGACTAAGTATTAGGCACTCCAGCGATATTAGCTAGGCTTTTAAATATACCTAATAATTAGGTATGATGATGATGATCGCCTGCCATATATCATGTTGATAGTCTCGGGCAGGTTTTAGTGCTACAATTGTACTACAGTGCAGGCAAATCAAATCAAATTCAAGTCAGCAGCGCCTTTCGGAATTCAGCTCCAGACAAAGTTGAAACTTTTGCCTGGAGGCATCTTTGTCTTATAAATTAGGTGTAGTTTGGAAACGGACGCTTCTTGACTTTGTCTGCACAAAGGATAATTTAGCTACAGGTGAAGATACTCTCCGTTGAATATTTCGTTGACATTAGTGCCTTGCTTTAGGCCACTGTACCGAGTGGAAGAGGCTGAAGCCGATTAGTAAGGTACGCGACTTTCAACTTAGAGGTCGTGAGTCCGACACCTGTACCCTTACCATGAGTTCGCAATGTTTGCATTGCCGTACTCGCTAGCGACTGCGTAAACGTTTAGTATGCACAAAAGTACAGCGCCTCTGGCGTGGCGGTTACGCAATAGAACTAATAATCGCCATACTAAATCGTTTACGCAGTCGCTATCGAGTACGGTCATGCAAACATTGCAAATTCATGGTAAGGGCTGGCATGGTAACTGGCTCTGGAATTTGCTGGGAAACATTTCTTTTGGGGAATATAGTTTATGCAAGAAGTCAATTAGCTAGAAATATAATAATAAAATGACACGTGAAACAATACAGTGGGTGTGATGTCCTGCCTCGGGGTAATCCGCCAGACGACGATAACTACCCGACGCATATTTATTAGTGACACCAATACGTCACATCGGGTATATTGAAAATGAAATCGAAAATGAGACTACTAGGAAAGTGAAGAATTTATTGCAGTTATAAGTCAAATAGAAGTACCTAGTACTTATAAATGGAAATTATTTTAGTCTGATTAATTATCTAGCGACGAAACCTGCACAATTATCCCTCATGCACTTACGTGAAGGGTACAAGACTAACGTTTCATTTCTCGCTCCCATTCCCTTTTTAAAAGGGTAGCATTTAACGAACCACCAAATTAGTTGCCGAATGATGCTCTAAAAAATTACATTGATTACCAAAAATACTAGATTCGCACCAAATTTTCAACTCCCTTTAAATATAAAGTGCAACTCAAAGAAGTAACATGTCGATAACCTATTAAATTAAATTGTTACCAAATAAATTAGTCACTACCCAAAAATACTTAATGATCACCTAATTTCAAACACCAAATTTCATATAATTTACATCCAAATATTACAGGGCTCGTAATCCTATTAAAATTATTTACACCCAAATAATTCTTTCGATACCCAGAAATACTACATGATCACCAAATTTCACACGGCAATTGTTTTTTAATGTCCGACGCGCAAAGCAGTTCCAATCTAGTCTAACCTCATTGCTAGCACACTGATGCGGTTTTCCATACGGTCCGTCTCGCTCGCACGTCGCACCGCGTGCGAGCAAGACAGCGCTAAATGATTTTAAGAAGTTGAAGTTTGAAATAAAAATAGCTATTTTTATTTCAAACTAGTGGACATTGGAACAGTATTGACGGATCTCCGCTGGCGCGGAGCTCCTATTTTGAGTTGTTTTGGCCCTTCGGGCCGATGCAAAACTAACATAACCTAAACCTACCTATACCTATTTCTACCTATTAATTTCCTTTAATTTTTCCATGAAATTCTATCTGTATTAATAAAGTAAACTCATTTGAGGACCTTTATCCATTTTTATAACAAACTAACAATTTAATAAATCAACAAAACTCATTTAAAATAAAAGGTTTCAATCAAACGCGCTCACGACAACGCATTAAAAAAAAATAATAAAACTTCTTGTAGTTTGTAAACCATCAGCAATAGGTAGTTAGAATGAAACAGCAATAGGTACCTTTCACTCTAACGACATATCAATAGGTTTTATGCTTCAGACAATTCTTTGTATTTGATTGAGTGAGATAGCAGTATACGTGTTATTATTTCACACCATAGATATAGTATATACTCTGTAGTTATAGATGCGCCAACAAGCGACCGGGGCTATGTCTTTCTCATATTATGACGTCAAAATATGGGGATACCATGGTTGCAAAAAATTACCCCAAAAATTTAGTCGGATAGTACTTAGTTACAAGTGATCAAATTCCATAGTGACTAAGTCGCCATTTTGACTCACTAACTAAATTTACACAACAACGTAGGCGATATCGTAAAATAAGTGATCCCGACCGGCCACTTTTTTGTGATAATCTTACCTATAATTATATAGTCACCGGTTATCACCGTTGCATCAAACGGCGATTTCACTGATCCAAATCTATACATTTTGTTCTCGCCGCTCGCCGCTGGTCGCTGGCCCTCCTGCTCGCCGCTTGACTTGCTGGTCATCACGTCACCCAAAGAACCATGCTAAATGTTTAAGTCTCTAGACGATGAAAGTAGTAAGTAATGTAACCAGATAGTGCTTACTACTTCCATGCCCCTTTTTGTCTTTCACAGATAAATTATGTAGTTGTTGGAATAAAAGGATAAACTTCAAATTAGAACAGGTAATTTATTTACAATAATGTATTACATTTATAACTTTATTTTTCAATAAATAAACAAATATATATAATAAGCAGTTATAGATTATTTTACCCAATTTAATTTCCTGTTCCCTCAGTCCTCAAATCCATTTTTTCGGGATTCATCCTCTGTTCAAAAACTGAAAAAATCAAATTACTTGAAATTCCCGAAACGTGGGGTAATCTTTAGGGGATTTTTTTATTATTTGTTGGTATCCCGAAATCGAATTATAAACCGACTGAATAGTGGGACATCAATGCTAAGCTGGCTTCTATGGTAGATTTATACTACGCGATTTGACCGGTTTGTATGTCAAATGTTTGGAGGTTATTTTTTAATTAATTTACATATTTTTCCTATTTCATCTATTGTCTCATGATATAACTAATGATTTAGCTCAGTAATTTGGTTCCGGTGAGATTTTAGAAATAAACACGGGTCCAAAATTCAAAGAAAATGTACTTACGCATGGAATGTAACATCCGCCTTTTTTCAGTCGAAATTGCTTTTACAGCCAAACACTGAACACCCCACCATGTTTGCACTGAACAACCAAACACTACGGATCTGATGATTGGTAAATTATTATTAATTTAAACCAAATTCATCATTAATTTTCCACTTATAAAATGCACTGCAAAATATTGCCACTTTGTTTTGCAATCTTCTTGACACTAATGACAGATTGCTATTACCCGACCATGAAAAAATGTCCGGTCGGTGATAAGGTCAAAACATCGCACTTTTTTCTACTTCCTCTCATAGGGATCGCAATAAGGCTATCTTTCTCTTACAAAGCGTGTCAGGCCCTTGTTTCACACAGCCACATTGCGCGTTGCTTTTTAAATTAATTTAGAATTTTACTTTCTAATTTATAACATTTTGGAAATGACTGAAATATTTATAGTGCTAAAAACAATTAATTTGTAACTGTTTACTAAAATGTAGCATGCGATGTGTATAATATTTGGATGTAATTCTAATGAAAAAAGGTGCATGAGATTAGGTGGTAGTTTAGTGTTTTTGGTGGTACTTGACAATTTTTTTGATGCGATTATAAATTTATAGGAACGCAATAAGTAAAATAGGTGCAAGTGCTGCAAAAATAGGTAGAAGTTTTTTGGTGACTCGGAATTGCTGATCGATATATTTTTTTGAGTGTTCAACCTTATTTTAGGGTTCGAAAATTTGATGATATCAAAAGTTATTTAGGTGATCATTTTATTTGTTCCCTTTTTAAAAGCGCTTCGAGCCTCCACTCCGCTTCCAAGGCGTTTTCAAAAGCAAAACAACGGACAACCTTTTCAGAACCCCATCTCCTTAAATCTCCCCATTGCAAAAACGATTCTGTTTTTTTTAACTGTAGCTTCATTTTCTACTGACGACTGACACGCGATGCGAGCCTGCGAAAGTAGTCCCTGGAAAAGTTTTTGTGTAATAAACAGCTTACTGGAAAACGGGTCGTGTATGTTTAAAATATGGTTAAAAATGGAATGACAGTGGAATGTAGACGTTCCGTTCCAATTACGAGAGCTGAGCGAGGTGTGTTTTTCTAATGAAAGTCCTGACTTGCGGGCGCATTGTTCGTGTCGAGTGATGTCTTCGTGCTACAAGTCTCATTGATTTGACGACTGATTAAGCTTGAATCGATCCTTAGAGTTCTATGAAAATACATATTTATATTAAGAGTTAGTTTAGAGTTAGTTTTTGCCCGCGACTTCGTCCGCGTGGAACTCGTTCATGAATAGCGAAAGAATTTAATGTTTTTTTTAAATATCAGGCCTGGTGATTGCTCTTACATACAAACTTCCACCCCATTAAGGGATGAGTTCCGGGATATAAATTATCCTATGTCCTTCCCTGGGACCTGGGATTCAAACTATATCCATATTACATTTCACCTAAATTGGTTCAGCAGTTTAAGCGTGAAGAGGTAACAGACAGACAGACGGACAAACAGATGCCCTTTCGCATTATAATATTAGTAGGTATGGATTTATTTTGGCACGCTAAGCCGTTGATCCCGGCTGCTGTCTATGAGAACAGTCGTTAAACCAAGTTAGAGGCCTTGAAAACTTCTAACAGTCAAAGTTGCCCACTCACTTGACAAAAGCCTAGAGAGCAATTGGTAAAACCGGTTTATTTGGGTTTAGCTCCGAACTTTATTGAAAACGCGAACGTTTTAGGAACTTTATATTAACCGGTTTATTCGGCGAGAGGCCCGGTACTGTCCATAGGTATTACGATAGGTAGGTATAGTTGACATTATTTTCGGTGACCCAATTTCTATAAACATGTTATTGGATTTTGAGCCTTATTGCTTAAACAGTAAAATAGCTTTTTAAACAAATAAAGTTGATGCAACTCGGCTAACTCAAATTATTTCAATCAGAATCGTGTGCCCGCATTAACCGGTTTTTATCGTTCTAAACCGGTTAATCCGAACAAACCTTTATATAAAGCTCCTCCGTAAACCGGATTAAATAAACCGGTTTTTGTATCGAAACCTAAATAAAAAGGTCGGCAATGCGCATGTGTCACCCCTGGAGTTGCAAGCGTCCATAGGCTGCGGTGGCCGCTTACCATCAGGCGGGCCGTACGCTTCTTTTCCACCGACGTGGTATAAAAAAAAAAACTTAGAGCCCCGTATTTGTACCTACAAGTGAATTTAAATGAAGCGAATGTACCAATTATCACTTATCAGCTTGCTTTTATTAAAACAATGGTTATGAACAAGGATTCAGTATTATTATTTGATATCCAGTTACGAAAATATGAAAAACAAGTTACGATAAACACTAAACAGTTGTGATCGTGGATGAAAGGGTTGATCGACTGCGTTCGGCGAACGCCTAGGCGTTTACACTAGTGTAATACGCTATTATTAAATTTAAGAGTTATCCTCTTGTCGGTGGAGTATTTTCCATTTTTCCCTGTCGCACGCCAGCCCTTTGACTTCTTGACGCTATTTGACTAAATTTTTTTTATAATGCCAATCGAACCAGTTTTTAGAAACCATCAAATGTCTATATGGGACCAATAACATTTAGAGCACAATAAAGGGCTAAAATTAGGGACAAACCTAGCTCGACGCTAGCGGGTCTCAAAAAGGCTCCTACAAATTGGCCCTGGCAAATGACGTCACTTGCACTGCATTCGACCAACCGTTGTATGGGAAAATTAGTATTTTGCTGTTTTAGTCGTAAAATAATGCATTTAGGTACATAGTTGCCATACAATTTATTTTTTATTTTTACATAAGCATTCTATTGATACCTTTTATTTGAATTTTGGACGGTAAAAATTTTTACACAATTTTCTGAGTTTTTGATGATTCATATCTTTTTATGATTTTGGTAAAATTTTATAATTTACGATTTATTGTAATATTTTGATGGCTAACTATCCAAAAAGTGAAACTGTGTTATAAATTTTAATATGTGTCAAATACCGTATTGCCGTTTTAATGCTAGTAAGTACCTAAAATGAAACAAGACTATTAGCTGTAGATACCCAGCTATATTCGGCTTCTCAGACGATAAAATCCAATCAAATAGCTACTTAACTATATATAACTTCAACACGTTCACCCCTCGAAGGGCGAGTTTCCTCACTCGTAATTTTACGCCAGACATATTGTAGTGCTCGCCCAATATCCCGATGTTATATTTCAACAGCTAAATTAAACTTTTTGCCCGAAAAATCATGTGCAACTGGCCTTATGGATTGCAGTCTGCCGCGTGGACTTGACGCGGGCCGATGGAGTATTTTGAAGTAGATTTTTCTGGATTTTTTAAAGCTTATTAACAGTAATGCTAGGTGTTTAAGACTGTAGTTTGAATCGTTAGTTTAAATCGTACTATGTACGTTAATGAGGTTAATTAAATTCAGTGTATATGTGTAGTGTAACAGCGTACATGTAATAATTATAAGGGATCGTCCTAATACAAACGCGACTACGCGATTATCGCGCGATCGCGCGAATTTTATTTAGAATATTGCTAGTAAAAGTCGCGAGTTCGCGCGATAATCGCGTAGTCGCGTTTGTATTAGGACGATACTTTTAATCTCAAAAACTAGTGAACAGATTCTTATGAAACTTTCCGGTAGTGTAGCTTAAATTAGGTACATAGAATGTTTATACGCTTACTAAGTCGTTGTCAGCAGCTAATTATGTTATCAACAGGGCAATTACCTATACGATCGGTAAATATTCGATCTCAAAAACCTACCTACTTATCCTAGCAGCTATTGATATTGTCTGAAATAAGCATGAAATAAGTGATGATGACGACTATTTACTTGTCATTAGCAAAGTCTTCCAGTGTTGTCAGTTTAAAAGAAAAATCGTAGCGTGCCCCAAGTCCTACTACAATTGAAGTTGAGCAATTTGTAAATATATGATACCTTTTTTCCGTCTTGCGAATGAACTTTAGACTTTTAGACAGTAAAGAATGCTAAGCTTCCTATAAATCCTTCATCCAATTTTCTACAAAACTATCGCGTGGCAAGTTTTCCGCCATCATTCGGATTATTCGGAAGGCGACGAATTATTCTCACTCGCTAACTCCTGTTGAAACTCTAGAAGGATCATTTTTATCTGAAGAATTTATCTTGGAACAACTATTTTCTTGGAAATACTTATAGAATTTGAATTTAATTTCAGTGGCGCTTCATTCCATACAACTCTTTACTCCCATATTACTATTTCGTTAGACCAAGTACCTATACATATTATGCTTAGGTACCTATGTAAATTTTAACTAGCCTTCTAAAACAAAGTAATTTAGGGGATACTAACGGAGGTCATATATTAGAGAATTTGAGGGTCAAGCCGCCTCGTGGGAAGCCAGTCCTGTCAAGCTGGTCTAATGTGACAGAAATTCAGATGTATCTACTCCTGTTCGCTCAAGAGTAATTGGATTGCAAGGATAATTAGAGAATTTGAGAGGAAGAACATGTAACAATTCTGACAGAGTGTTATAACAAAATGTCAAACATAAAATCGATTGAAATACCTTGGACAACATTATGTATTAAGTATAGATAAACATATATATCGGCCTTCATTTCAGTTGCATCGGTTTCCAAAACAAGAACAGTAGCTCTAGTATAAGTTTTTTCGAAACATTAACTAATTCGAACGCGTTTGCGTTTTGTCTCAAAATGTATGAAAGTGGTATGAAAACGTGAACAGCGCCTCTGGTGGTCACAAGTGGAAACTAAAATAGCGAGTATAACATTTGTTGCTAACCGATGAACGCGCGTATTTCAAACTCGGTGAGAGCGTTTTCATACATTTTGAGACAAAACGCAAACGCGTTCGAATTAGTTAATGTTTCGAAAAAACTTATACTAAAGCTACTGGAATAAAACAAGTTACAACGAAAAACTAAAAACGTTTTGCGTCCCAATCGAATTAAAACATAAAACGAACAAAAGCGAGACACGTACCTAGTCATCCGGAAAACGCCACATCTCGTTTCCCTAAACACATCTACTGATGCCCTACCAGCCTTTGCGCTGGCCAGGCAAAAACCTCCTTTATATCAGTGAGATTGCGTCCCCATCAATTGACAGGTAAGTTGGTAGACGTATAGCAGAAACGGGGCCCTTTTTTAATCCGCCCGAACATTTACGATCGTCAACTTTTTCGTATAAAAAGTTTTAACACCAACCTGCGCGTGTAATAAACATTCGCCCTACGCACGGCATTTTGAACTCATTTTTATGAGGTAACTTATTGTTTTAATCTTTTAAGCTGTCTTTGCTCCCGCTGATGAGAAAATGTGCTAACGTTTGTTTTGAATCTTCAGGTAGCGTGTAATTTTTAGGGAACGAAATAGGTTTTAAATTTTTTCGGTATCATTTTTAGGTGGTGGAATGCTTGGCACGCATTATTTCTTACCAGGTTCTGAAAAATGGAGATACAGAGTTGCAGTATAATTTGAAAATCAGGACCACGAATAAAATTGCATTGTTTTCAGAGCTCGTAGCGTAGGTATATTAATACCTATATATAGTCTGATGATAGTGATGATGAACTCTTGAACTACAATAATTGAAGACTAACTACCTACTACTTATAATTTACTGACGAAGGTAAGGTAAAGATAAATTGTTGAGTGTGGTTGGAATACTTGATATCTATTTTTATGTGAAAATAAAATAAAAATAACGTTCGAAAATCAAACGTCATCCAAATCCAATGCAATCAAACCTGCCGCCCAAAAGCGAACAAAACGCTCATGTCGTGTGTCACATTGGGACTAAAAGATTAAATGGAACGCAGCGATTCTTTTCATCGGTACCTATTTATACCCAACACCGTAAGTCGTAAGTGTCGTAACTGACCGTAACTGTACTGCTAATATAAGTTTCTCGAATTAAAACAAACGAACGGGTTTGCGTTTAGTCTTAGTCTTAAGGCCGGGTATTACCACTTTTGAGTTTTTAAAAACTATCTTAGACATAGAATATAGTATCTTAAAATCTAATAAAAATATGTCGCAGTCAGTTTGACTTGATGAATTTCACTCGATAGAAAAAAATCGCGAAGTTACCCCTTTTTGGAATGTATTTTCAATACTACGGCTATGTTACTGATATTTAAGATTTAATTTTTGCACTCAATTAAAGATCCTAAATAGTTATAGACAAATTCGCTGCGTTTGCTTTGATAAAATGATTGGCTTAATGACTAGGTATAGCTAAATATTTACGAAACTGCGCGCAGAGCTTGCGTAGAGAGCGGGATGGTTAATTGTAAATTCACGCGTGTTAGAGCGGGACATTTGCGTTGCGGATACCTCCCCTTAATTCGTATGGCAAAAAACTGTCACCACCAGAGGCGCTGCTCGCGTTGCCCTACAAAATGAGACTAAACGCAAACGCGTTCGTTTGTGTTTTGTTTCTAAAATACAAGTTATAGCCTCGTTAGGCCCCACGTGCTTTTAGGACATAGTACTTTCAATGGAATTTGAATTACGAACTAACGAAATTATTATTCGAACAGAGAGATGCATTTTCATTTTGTTACATTTAAAACTTATTTGACAGAGAAAATTGACTCAAATTCCTTTGTTTCTTTTTGTTGTATATAGTGGGCCTTACAGGGATGATATCCGGGATAAAACGCATCCTACGTCCTTAACCGGAAAAAAAATCAAAGTTGAAAACTAATTGTTATTAGTGTATTTTCCGTTCCGTAATATCTGTTCATCTATTAATCGAAAAGTTTGCAGAGCTCAAAGAGCCAATAGTTTTATTACCTTCAAGCGATTTGGTGTAAATTGTAAGCTAATTAGTTGATTGAATACAAAAATAATCGATTGGTCAAAAGTTGTAGGAAGTATATAAGCCCTACGGTTCTATCGTCCGACGTTAAAAGATTTACATCGAAGCTTTGGTAATTCGTTGCCCTGACGGACGTCCAGTATAAATCAACGTTGAACCCCCACTAACCGGACATTTATCTCCGCTCCACGATAAAAAACCTCCGATACCCAAGGATTGAAAACATTGCATGCCTAAGCGAATGCATCGACGTGATTATTTACGTCCGATACTGTCCCGTTGAGTAATTGAGGATTTTTACACGGGTAAGCGTTTGTAATAACACCTAGATACTCGTACAATATAATATAATACAATACACTTAGGTGCAATAAAAAGGGGTAAGTTTGTAAGTGTTTCGGTCAGTGCAAATGTGCGTTATTTTTTCTAGCGTAGTTCTTATATTAGCGTCTAGTTCCAATTTACCTAAGTACCTAAAGAAATTATTGATGTTTTACCATTACTAATAGTACACTTAGGTATTATTAAACCTTAGTCAAGTAAGATTAGCTTAATCTTCAACGAAACTCCTAGTGTTTCCACTCATATTTGACGTAAATAAGCATAAAAGGAGACTGTTTACGGATGCTTTTCCACCAGAGATACTATGCAGCTATGCTATACGAAGGTCTGAAAGCTTTCCGTTTTCACCAGTGCTACCTATACCTTGTTGAACAATAAATATGACTGGTGGATATCAAACCATCCATAGCAACGTAGTCCATCTATGGTGGAAAGGCGCCCCTGACAGAAAGAGGGACGTTCATTACCCTTTTTAACGCTCAGTCAAATACAAACGCGAAGTTAAACCCTAGTAATGCATGGAGGATGATATCGCTCTGCACACCGTGGCGGATATAACTGTCGTTGGCATCGAAAAGCTTAAATAATGGGTATACCATATTACGGCTTCATTGCTACCTATCGACTTTTCTGTTAAAATGTAGCTATATTAATCTAGTTGGTTAAAGCCCTCGAGGGCAGGTAACTAGGGCAAACTTGGAAAAATAAAAGCTTTACAGCCTTATATCCAAGTTCCCACAACCAACTTAAAAATAAGATTCATTGTGCATATTTATCACAGCCCAAACTCGATTTAAATAACTCAAAAAGATTGCGAGTTCAAGTATAATATTCATGGAAAGGCATAATTTAATTCTGGAGACAGTCTGGGCGGCTCATTGGAGATTAGAGTCGTCTTGAAAAATACTTTATGAAGGAAAATTCTCTAAACAGGACATTACGGCCTTAGGTTGACTTGAAGCATTTGCCAATGAAAGATTACAATAATAATTACGCCAAAGGCTGAACGAATTATAATTAAAAATGGTAATTTGACTAGAATATAGACATTAAAAGATTATACATGTATATAGGTTATAGGTTTACACGGGCTAGTTTTCCGCAACTCGACGTCGAATGCGCCTATTTTGCGTGGTGGGTTGACAACGTTACTCGTGCCAACCCAATTCTACTAGAAAGCCTAGCAGACCCTTGACGTTGCCGACGACTTCTGATAGGGACCTCGGTGATCCGAGGTGTTTTGCCCGGTATGCTGCCACCCCAGGGCATGTCAGGATGACGTGGGCGGCTGTCTCTTCACCCTCCATACAGGCTCTGCAGAGAGGGCTATCTGTAACACCTAAAGTGAAGAGGTGCTTGTTTAGTAAGGCGTGACCAGTAATGGCTCCCGTTAGGAGACGGAGTGCTGGCCTCCTTAATAGCTGCATCAGCTTCCTTGACAATTATACATGTATATTAGACACGGTTTTTAAAACTAACTAGCCGATTATGTAACGTGTTATAAACTTACATTAGGCATTAGTAAGGAAAACATCAGGGATTAAAGATATAGAATTATTTTTATTTCTATAAACATCTACTAAAAGGGAGTTGGCAGGGAAAGTCGAGACGCGTGCAAATATATCAAGTAGGTAATCTGAAATTTACCGAGTCCGAGACTAACTCCTTATAAATAAATAAAAGATTCAAGAAGTAGGTAAATACTCGTATAATAGTGTAGCCGAGGAAAATAAATCACGTTTGTTAATTAATATAGAAGATCTCCAAAAACCTTTTATCCTATATTTTTTTTAAGACTAATCGAAGAAAGTTCTAGCAATAACTGTCAAATGGCCAGTGATTGTAAAAGTCAACGTCAAGAGAGCCCATTATAATAATCAGCCACCTTAACCAATAGCACAGCGTGTCAAACCAGCAAAGGGGTAGACTTTGACATGACATTTCCAGGTTAACTCAATTAAACCGTTTAGTCTTGCCTTAATCGGTTAACTTTTATTCGACCGTCTATTTTGAGGAATTTTGACACACTTTGTGAAGTTGAAGTCTTATTTGCCGTTTCGTTTCGCAAAGTAAAACAGAAAGTTTGTAAGTTGGAGAAGAGTTTTGGAACGATATTTAATTTTGTGATCGGTGGTGGGCTTCAATTTGTTAGTTGTCTGACACTGTTTCAGAGTTTAATTGGATGGAACTTTCCGTTTTTAAGATTATGGATTCAGTTAATGGGCTAACCCTTTCAAAGTCATCAAAATATAATTAAATATGTTGTTTACGTTACGGGGTATTAAACTGTTTAATATTTTTGGTGTATTGCTAACAAAGTGATTTTGATTATCTGAATTAAATGATTATAATAATAATACCTAAATGAGAATTAGTTTGTACGGCACAATAATGGTTACCTACAACTTCCCTGCCATTGTTGTGTAGAAATTTTAATGTTTCCTTTCCTCATTTGAATGTTACTTAGGTTAGGTAGGAAGGAGGACTTTTTTCCAACACCCTGTTAAGCAATCATTTCTTATCCAATTCGATTTTAGTATAATCGATTTATCGATTTTAGTAGAATGAAAATAGATCTATCTTTGACGGAGCAACTTCACTCCTAAATATTAGTTATTTACGGCCGTCAGTTTAAATTCAATTGAGGCGACAGGGATTTGTCTGGGTCTTGCAGTGGTACCTAGTTGGCATGTGTCAGAGAAAAATATTAGATTCCCGGTAATCATTTAATTTTCCGTTTCGTCTTCAGGATCAATTCGAGACATGCATTTCGCATTCGGGTTTATTTATAGGTGTTTTATGCTCTTAGATTAGTGTGCTGGAGCACAGCGGAATTTCTCTCTCATAATATATGGAACATGCCAACAGCGAAGTACCTCCATCTTATAGACAGCCGGAGTCATGGATATAATAAGCCTACGACTTGTTTTATTACTATATTCTACTAAACGGTTAAAACTCACGTATTTATTGGGTGATTCCTATTGCAAAATTTAACATTTTCTTAATTTGTCCACACCGGGCCCCAATTGTTAACGACTCTTGAGTGATGCGTTGACGATATTAAAAAGATCGCGAGTCACTCCTGGATGAGATTGGCAAGGGACCGGGACGGGTGGCATACAAGAAGAGAGGCCTATGCTCAGCAGTGGGCGATTACGGGCTGAAGAAGATGATGATGATGTATAGAGTAAACTGAAGTCAACAATAAGTTTAAATTGCACTCTGATTTCCTTAACTTTCACTTAAGAGGGCGCCGAGCATATTTAGCAAAAACAGCCTTCACCTCTCAATCTGTGGAGGTCACGATTCTCTACAAAAATATATAAAATATATGTAATTATTATCACAAAGAGTGTGTTTACAAGTTATCACTATTAGTAATCTATAATAAATTACACTTTAATAAATACAATACCGTAAAGTTGCACTAAAAATGAGAAGAACGCGTGTCGGCGTTTAGGCAAAATTGAATTGAAAAATCTATTATTTCGTTTCAAAATCACACTCAAACAAATCTCAAAAGTATTCACTATAAGTTATCACACTGTTCACATTTTTCCTCGCAAAGACCAATGAGAATTTCAAACGTAAATCTAAACTTTAGTGACTTTTCCATACATTTTCCCTGCCACCATACTTTGGAAAAAACGACAGATGGGCATTGGCCCTCGGTGAGAGCAGACGCATGCTCCTTTTTTCGCTTTGACAGCTCTGTTTTTGACATTTTGCCCGTATACGAATACAATATGTATACCACACACAAAGATTGTATTAATTGAAGTAGGGTAAATAAATATTGACGTGTGGCGTTTTAAGAACCTTTTAACATGGAATTTTTGGTATAAGCCTTTTATTTTTTAGAGAACATACAGTGTTTGGTCCCGAAAGTTTACTTATGCGTTCAAATTATAATGTTTTCCTTCCCGAAAACGCATTCTAGACGCAAAAAGTTTGCCGATGCGTTTCATTACAATGGAAATTAATTTCAATGAATGGTCACCCTGACGGAACATCTTTATAACGTAATGATATTTGTCACTTACTTCAAATGAAAATTTGTGTACATTTTTCTTTCTTTATATTTCAATAATTTTACGTATCTAATGTTGATATCGAACACCAAATACGCATACACACACGCCTCTCGACAGTTTGCCAACAACGCATACTTATCTACTGGCATTTTTTGGACATATCGCGCGTCGTCCCTATTATCCTCGAGTACATCATGATGACGGGAAAGGTGGAGGATAGACGAGCTCGGGCCAGCCAGGTGGATTGAAAAAATCTCCAAATTCGCCGGACTCCGAGAACACCAGGCGCTGCATGCAGCGCATCATCGGAACCACTGGCGAGCCATCTGCACTCCCCGCCAGAGACATAGCGGTCACGATCCTCAGCATTGAAGAACCCACTGATTGGATTGATTGGATTGGAATACTTATTGAAATTTGTGTGGATATTCACGCTTTCTCGTCAAATAGGAATACATTTAATGGCTAAATATATCTCACATGTCGTGATATAACTTCAGGAATCGTGGATTATCAATCTGCAGTGTCACACAACAAAGAAAGTAATAAGCAGCAAAAGATTGTACTGTCGAAGCCGCATGGTCATACTAATTATAGAATGAAAATATAAATGTGTTTTTTTTTTATCTTAGTTATATCTCTAACGACGACGTATAATCTGAGTCTTATACAAAATATATGTATGTACTTATGTAGTCCTACTTATTTCTGCAGGTCTGTAAGTACGGTTTCTAATTTCTATTTGATTATTTTTTATGGTTTGAAATTATTTGGTTCACTGCCTTGATTTTGGATATACGGATATACGTACTTTAGTATATACATTGTAGTCTTTGGATATACGTAAGTACTTCACACCGGGTAGAGTCAGTCCGACCCAGGTCGGGCCTAGTAGAGTTTAGTTTAGTGAACCAGCGACAAGTAGCTCGATTCCACTCACAACTCAGATTCGGTAGAAGCCGCGTAACCAATCTCACTGGAGCGCAAACTCTTAGAGTATCCCAGTGTTTAAACCTCCCGCGTGGTCATGTCGGAGGTTTCCCCTCGATTTTCCCCAGGCCACTTTCCAACCGCGCACTCCTATCGATTTATTGGGCCCGACCTATAATACCACAATCAGGTTGAAAAAACAAAAAAAGTACGTCGCAATAATTGTTTGGACGTTACGTAAACGTAGTCAATAATAGTAAGATTGCAATTTCAATTGCGTATATTATAAGTATTATAACTGTTACATTACAGCATGTATGCAGCATGTACATGGATTTAGCTATACGCAACCATTGTCCAAGTAGTGTTAAAAGTTCAGTAAAATTTACTCCACTAATTATTCTATTCAATTATCGTTCTTATAAGAAGGAACATGAGAGCTAATTTGTCATAACATAACTATGGACTCGTACATTCAACCATGCACACGATAGCGCGTCCGGCCGGCCAAGTTCCAATTACAGATAGTGACAATGATTAACTAAATCCTACTTGATCATATTTGTTCTACTTATTTCATTATCATTAGGTTTTAAGAATACTTAACAAACTTATTTCAAAATACTGCCATTAATTTTCATTAAGTTTCATTACATAATATATGTATATCGAAATAAAACAACCGCATCTTCGCTTAAAACTCGCATTACCTATAAAAGCCGCTTTAGCTTAGTTGGTAGTGACCCTGCCTGCAGAAGGATTACACATTCTTAAGTTTTATTCACCATTTATTCAATTAAATATAATTTAACAACATAACAGCTTAAGCCATGGCATTGATACACTTAAATATAGGTATTTTAATCTATTTGTATATGAATAATTAGGAGCGTTTTACTAAAATCAAATCCCAATTTTCAGAAGTAAGGTTTTGGTGACAGATCAGAACTTGACTTTTATTTTTACATTTTTGTCATGCCTTAATAAATCATCAAATATTGTAAATCAAAACTTTGTATTCCTTACAGAAATTGACAGAGCATTGTCATTGTACAGTGACAAGTTATGACAATTTCGATTTCTCTAAGGAGTTTTTAACTCTGATTAACTGGTGGCAATACACAACTGAAAATACCTATTAAAAAAAATGTAAGTCAATGACCCGGGCCAACAAAATGAAGTAGTGTGTGTGAAATATGTATGTGTGAGTAACTGGGGAAAATAATTTAAAAAAATAGAAATTTGACAGGCGCTGATAATTTACCCTGCACGACGCAGTCTTAACGTTCCGGCCGGAGTGGACATCAATTAACTTTAACGATAAGAATCACCCTATTGTCATTTCGCGCGACATGTTTTCAACTCTTCCGTTTATTAACCGTTTAGTAGAATATACATATATGTAGTTTTAAGTAAGACTTGTTTTATAGGTAAGCCGTGTGATTATGGATCGTTTGGGACCGTACACACTACACAGGTAAGATAGATCTAAATCTCATCTCATCTCATTTCATTTTTCATAATATTTCCCCTTCACATGTCGTGAGAAAACGGCAGAAAAAGGCATTTTATTCATGAAGGTGTAACTATCATGTCAAAACGTGAGCGTAAAACACATCGAAATCAAAATGGAATGCGGTATTACGTTTGGAATTTAACCTATTCCGATTTATTGCATTACTTTCAGTCGTTGGCTTATTGAATTTAAATATTATACTCGTGTTTTGTTGCTTATAGTCGCTTTGAAGTACGGAACTACGGATAGGAGTTTATTCGCTTATGAATAATTTTCTCGGGTAAATGCATATATACTCGTGACAAAAAAAGTACATAAAAATATGGTTTATTTCATACTAATCTCGATCCATAGCAATCTCTCTTGAATTATGAAAAAAAAATGGTTGCGACTGGCGTCGTACTCAGAACAAAAACTTCTTTCACTGGTTTCGTTCGGGGGCTGAAAGTTTTCAATCGTAGGTTGTTATTGTTACGAATCTGCGGTTACGAACGCGGCCGAAGGGTTTGTTAAGTTTTAAATGCCGATGCCGCTAAGTTTTATTTTACGCTAAGTGTTAATACTGGTTTTATGGTCATATGCCCGCGCCCTAAGACATCGCTTAGCGCTCGCAAGCGTCGTTTTTCAGTGAATTTCAGCACAATATTGAAGTGATAAATTAAAGGCGAACAGCGAACACAATAGCTTAAGGTGCTTCACGTGCAATATTGTGTTGTTACATTGTTTATTGCTGCCGTATTCAATTATATATTTCGATCTTACACTCTCGAACACCCTTCTAACTACACTAGATCAAAGTAAACTAAACCTTATTCGCAACCGCATAAAGTACACATTTTGGATTAAGTTTTCAATGTGATACGAGATTCTCAAAGTTAATAGACGACATCCCAGCGCGCCAGGCATTTTAATTTTCCGCCATCCTTAAAATTTATGCGTTTCGAATGGAGTCTATTTTTACGAGTTTTAATTTAAACGCCATTTGACCGGCGGCTATTGCTGATTTGCTGGGCCAGACGGAATGAAAATTGTATCCAATTTGGCGAGATAAAACGCTTTGTCAACATCCAGTTTTATTCAATGAAATTATTATTAATTGAAAACTTAAACGGCCTTCTTTGAGGCTTTTATACTCGCTTTGTATTCATTTCACGATTTTACTCGAATCCAGATATGCTTTAGTATTTCTTGCATTGCAAATAAAGTATCCAATATTGGGCCAAAACAAATAAAAACTGCATTCGAAAATTCCCTAAAGTACACTCAATGTTTACCCAACGTCCGTTCAGATATCGTTACGCGTTCCCTGGATTGCGCGGGAATATATTTTTAAATTTGGAACAATATGGTGGACAGCGGGTTGCCATAAATCTAAAGATGCTGTAATGCGAGAATACATGGCTGGAATTATTTATGAAGGGTTGCCAGTTTTAAGTTGAGATCAGAACGGAAAAGTAACATCCTAGGTAAATAAATCGAACCTTTCCAATGCAATGAAGATTTTTTGCTCCCTCTCCCCTCATATCTCATTATATAAATTTCATATATTCATATTTGACAGAGACCATATACATCTCTTTTTTCCTTTGTAATTATTTTAATTTTGAAAGACATTCAGTTTGTTAATTAATTACCTACATTATAGCTTTCTGAATATTGTCACTTAATAACTACCGATTGACATGTAAAAGTGCCCTGTGGCCTATTAGCAGAATAAATTTATGAATTTTTGAATCAATAATTTATCAGGTCAGGTACGTTTGTTTGCCACCGCCGTTGTATAAAAAAAAATTAGAAAATAAAAATAAGTAACATTGTCCATACCTACACTTGGGATGGCATAAGTATGAGATTCATAGTAAAGTTGTGACAGATGGACAGACCGATTCGCACAATAAACCCGTTCCTTTGTTACCTCTTTGGCTTTGAAAACTAAAATGTTGTTTTGTAATACGAATATTTCTCACTTGTAAAAAATATTTGTGTGAGACGTCAATTTTACAAAATTCTATGGTAAATAAAATATGCAATAAATCTGATTATCGCTAATAGATGAATTTAAACTATCGTGAGACATATTATAACTTTATTTTACTAAACGGTTAAAACTCACGTATTAATTGTCACTTCGGGCGACATGTTTCGAACTCTTCGGGAGTTCTTCCTCAGGATGAGTGCGTCTCCGACCCGCGCCGATTGCACATTGTTGAACTACCCGCCGGGGGCGGGTGGGCAGCTCGGCGCTGTAAATCTGTCACGTGCCTTCCGGGTGCGGGCGGCGGGTAGTTCAACAGTGTGCAATCGGCGCGGGTCGCAGACGCACTCATCCTGAGGAAGAACTCCCGAAGAGTTCGAAACATGTCGCCCGAAGTGACAATTAATACGTGAGTTTTAACCGTTTAGTAAAATAAATTTATCGCCAATAGACCTGCAGGTTCTTTAGCAGAATAGCAAAAAACATTGTTCTAATAATTTATTGTTCTAATTATTATATACCAATTTCGATAAGTGATTAGCAAGAATGGAACATTTTCAGTTTAATAGGAGTTTCAATGCGTTTGTCGGAAGGAAGTACCTAACCGAGGGGACATTTATCTGATTGTACAATGCCTTCGTCGATCTAGGATTCTTGGCAAGGTTCTGCGACTATAGAATTTAAAAAACATCCTTTTAGCAGATTGCTTTGAGACAAAGCATTAAAAAGCAGAAGTTTTACTTCGCATAAGGTACTATCTATAGTGTTATGAGTATTTTACCTGGTGACTAAGGTGGTAACTTTTATTTTTAAGTCATCTCGACCGTCTTCAAAGTCTAGGAATCAATTTTTCAACTTCATATAGGTATTCGATATGTACTTACTTTGCGAGATTCAGGACAATAATATTACAAGCTACGGCGGTCGGCCACCGTTTATTATCAAGCGGACCGTATGCTTGTGTCACTGATATGACGTAGAAAAATATAAGTTTAGTCACGAAGATGAAGACCTTGTCTCCCAGTCTGTCTCTGGTTGTCTCTGTCTATGTGTAGGTATCGCCGTTACATGCCCTAATAGTTGCAGGCTCCCTGCCAGATGCTACATTACCGACAATGCAAACGCATTAGTGCATCATTAACGGAATCGACATCATACGTCGCATAGTGGGCAGCCCGAATGGAACTATAATAACAATGTTTAGTCGTCAGGCTTATAATGGTTTAGTTTATCGTTATCGATAAGGAACCTTATTTTGACAAACAGGTATTTAAGGGGAGGTCCTTCCATTGCACATATCCCGCTCTAACACGCGTGAGTTTGCAATTTTAACTATACCGTTCTCTACGGAACTCTGCGCGTAGTTTTCGTAAATATGTAGTACATATATCTTAATAGTATTTATTTATATGCTTTAAATACGAGTCGCGCAGTACGCGGTATGCTGTCCCGCACACCTCATTGGATCCACGGAAGACCAGCGCCGTTGGCACTGCTGTGTCCACTGCATTGCTGAGTGGAGACCTTTTCGGTAGCACATTCATGTTTGTTAGTTTGTTTTTAAGGTGTAATTTTCTTTCCTGTAATTTTGTGTTTGTGTTATTCGAATAAATATCTTTCTATTTCTATTCTATTTCTATTTCTATATTGATTGATTTTTGGAATACTGGTTCACGTATCAAAAATCTTGTGTGAAAGATCATTTTTACGGTGATATTTAGGATTTTTTGACCGAATTACCAAGGAATTTTTCAATATTTCTTTCGGTAATTTTTTAGTCTACAGTAATTATTTCACACTCGAAGCTCAAACTTCAATATTGCCGTCGATTCATGAACTGGCCTTGCCTTAAGTAAATCGATGATCGGTGACCAGGTGGTGACCAGAGGGCCAATGTTTTGCACAACGAATAAGCATTGCCATTTAGCGTGGTAATGCAGCTAGCCTGGGCAGCCTAACCACTGACGGCGACCTGGGTCAATTTTTTTTCTTTATGTAGTTTGTATTTAAGTTCTCCTAGGGATTTTGCTCGTCGCCGCGTTGGTGAACACACGTGCCCGGAGCTACGACGATCAGAATCCACTACCGACTACCGTACACTGTCTTTGTTGCCTACTGTCATGGTGTCGTTACCGAACACCGTCACTGAACAAGTATTAATTGGCGAAATCATCATTTTGATGGAAAGCCATTTTTAAAAGAAGAAGAAGATCTCCTAAGTTAAGTTTTTATTTTATAGATGGTTTATGATTGTATTATGTTTTTATGAATAAAATCTCAGATCGATTCGAAATTTATCGAACGATATTCAATCTTAAAAAGTGAAGTCCGGTTCATTATATTCCATAACAGATGTCTTATTTGTTAACCAGTTGCCTCCTGGCGAAAAAATAAAACAATGCATTGTTTTGTTCCGTGCCCGTACATGTACGATGTAAATTCATGTAGAATCTACTCTTATGGTGACTATTTATCCTCTGCCTCCGGTCTGCTGAGTCTCTTGCTGAAAAGAGTTCAGCTAGGTTTTGGTTTAGTGAACCAGCGACAAAACTCCCAGTAGTCCCAGTAGCTCGCTTCCACTCACACCTCAGATTTGATTAACCAATCTCACTGGAGCGCAAACTCTTGAGGACTTAGAGTATTCACCCGCATGGTCGAGTCGGAGCTTTGTCCTGGATTTTCAGGCTACTCGCCAACCACGCATTCCTACCGCTTCATGGGCCCGGCCCACAAAGCAAGAGGCAAGGGTCAGGTAAAAAAAAACGATCGTTATTGTGATGGTCCTTATTTCTGTCACTAATCAGTTCTTAGGCCATGTTTACGTACCTGCATAGAACATGCTGCGCTTAACCACATTAGCTTTTTCATACATTTTCGATACGAGTTCGCTGTTATTATTGGGAAACGGGACTTAATCGCGTACAATTATAACCAATTTACCTTTTCGCTGTTGACGCCTGTGCATGGACGTGGTTTTACACTTATAAACCATTGAACCCTCCACGATGAAATTGGCGTACATCAATTGTCGATATCTACAGATGTAAAGCCATTGTCGAGGTACAGGCTAGTAGGCTATTTCGTAGCCATCAATTAGCAGCAAGCACAACGTAGATGTATCTCTGTAATAGGATTACTTAGCCGAATCATCCACCTGAGAGATCAAAGGCGCTATTCCACTTGACTTGGAGTGATGTATTTATTCATAAAAGAAACATCCTGACTGTGACTTCATCCTCAGTATATCGTGAGACCAATATTCATAGTAACTATGCGCAATGGGAGGTCAGATGTATTATGGTCGAACTCTGGCAGGATCGTGCATTATGAATAGCGTAGCAGCTCCGTCACAGCTTCTTGTAGAACTATTGAGGATGTCGAGAACAATAATAATAATTAGGTATTAATCCCAAATACCTGTATAATTAATTACACGTAGTAAGCACGTTATTGCATGAATTACAAACGAACACGTTTGCGTATAGTAATCTTAATTTTTATATGGGAATAAATAGTTACCACCTAAGGCCACCAGAGGCGCTGCTCGCGTTGCCTTACAAAATGAGACTAAACGCAAACGCGTCCGTTTGTGTTTAGCTTCGAAAAAAACTTATGCTAGAGCTACCGATGGCCGTTGCGGCCGAAAGGTTCTCGAGTGGCGACCACGGACCGGAAGGCGCAGCGTGGGTAAACTCCCAACAAAGGGAGTGATGACCTGGTAAAGGTCGCGGGAGTCCGCTGGATGCGGGTGGCGCGGCACTGTTTGAGGGAGGCTTATGTCCAGCAGTGGATGTCTTTCGGCTGACGTTATTTGCCAACATAATTTGCATTAAGTGATCTAGGATGGCAATTGAACTGTAATAAAAAAAACTGGTCAAGTGCTAGTCTAAATCATGCGCCGGTTGTTGATGATTCAAAAAATTAACTAAATAGCGACGTGGTTATATTTTTCCTGTAATCTTTACATCAGTATTGTTCATATGCTTTGACTCGTTTGGTAAACTTCTGAGATAGGGGATAGTATTTTCATTTTATCTGTCATATGGAAAATTACAATTAGATCGACATACGCACGTCCGAAAACGTAACGTAATCACCTCTCAGGTCTACCGCCAGGCTAATTTCATTGACAACAAAATCAGCCGAAAACGTAACGTAATCACCTCTCAGGTCTACCGACAGGCTAATTTCATTGACAACAAAATCAGCCGACAACGTAACGTAATCACCTCTCAGGTCTACCGACAGGCTAATTTCATTGACAACAAAATCAGCCGAAAACGTAACGTAATCACCTCTCAGGTCTACCGACAGGCTAATTTCATTGACAACAAAATCAGATCAAAGTCCCAGATGAAGGTAAGTACGCCAAACGCTGGATAATTGAGTCCATATCTTAAGCTCCCCGCCATATAAATTGCGAAGGTTCGATCCGGTCGCATGCTCTCTGCTCTCTCAACTGTACGTTTACATTATGATACCTAGGGTTTTCTTTACAAAAAAATATAAAGAGGGAAAATATGTACCTAAGGTGATCGACAATGACCACTTGGCACTTTCTATCTTACGAGTATGTGATAGTGACAGAGGTGAACGATAGGTGTCAATTATTGGTCATTAAGGTGTCGAGCACTGGGACGTTTACTTTAGGTACTTATCATTTGCTTCATAATAAGTGTTGCTAAATAATACAACTTTTACGTATATTAGGGCTAATCTAAAAGTCAAACCAGCTCTTCAAAACTTCTTTTTTTTTAGGATTAGACATACAATCTTAAAAAAATATTTTTTTGTCAACATTTAGTTGTCAACGTCGTTGGAGTCATGAATAACTGCGGGTCACTATTGCGAACGAGAGGTCAGCTGCATTCCTATAATGACCTCATCGTCATGGTGGTTTCGACCCTATTGTAGCGTTTCAAACTAAGACGAAAAAGAAACTGATTTGCAATAAAATTTCGCGGTTTAATACAACTATAACTAAGATAAAAACAATAGCGGCAAAACTATCGCCAAAAGTCAATGATGTTTGGACGTGCTGTCGAGGGGCATAAGAAAATTTAATCCATAAAGTCTAAATGATGATCCGGCTAGAAGATCAATATTAGAACAATAAATCAGTTGGACCGAGAGAGTAACAAATGAGGAGGTATTACATACAGTGAAAGAGAAAAGAACGTTGTTAAACACTATTAACAATAGAAGGGGAAAAATAATTGGACATTGGATACGACAAGACAACTTCTTCAAGACCATTTTGGAAGGAAAGATAGAAGGAAGGCGAGGCAGGGGAAGACCAAGGCGCAGTTACGTGGACCAAATAAGAGAAACAGTTGGCGTCGTGTCGTATCAAGAAGTCAAAGGGTTGGCGTGCGAGAGGGAAAAATGGAAAATACTCCACCGACAAGAGGATAACTCCTAAATTTGATGATTAACAATAAAATAATCATAATCCAAGATAAAAACAACAATTGCAAAGTTAATCGTCGAAAGTCAATGATGTTTGCACGCACCGTCGAGGGGCTTCAGAAAATTGCAAACATAAAGTTTCTAATCGACGGATCTTTTATTCCCCGACACGGAAGACACAGCCCATTAGCCTTGTAATGGGGACTCGAAATTTATTTTATCATCTCTCGGCACGTGATGTCTTTGTCTAAAAAAAACTTTGGTTTACAAGCAATTAAAGATATAATGCCCGTCAGGTGTAATGAAAAGTCCACAGGCTAGATAAAATTCAATCTTACCTACGTGTACTTACACGCCATAAAGATTTTATATTGAAAAAGTTTTCTCAATTTATTCATAATCGTCAAATTAGGAAAGAAAACACGAATTACGAGGGAAATATGTTGCAAAATTGACATATGTATCATGTTTTTTTTGTATGCTGCATTAACCTAAGTAACCGTTGTAACGTACTTAACGTACATGTACATACTAGGCATAATTTGGCATCTGAAGTTTTATTTCTACCTACTTTAATATTAACTAGTTACTTCAATAACAACAAAATAAAGAGCATAGTTTACTTACTTTGGAGCAATACATAGGGCCTTGACGTAGAAACAGACGGACGGAAAACTTGAGCTAATATCGAGTTACCGAACCATTAAAACAGTAGTTTCAACTATAGGAACGTAACCCACCTTCGCCGTTCGCCATATCTATTATCAATAGACATCGCTTTTAAAACGCAGCCAAAAATTCTTCCCGGCAATGAATTTCGTACCGTAAATTAGCACACACGATTGCAGACGTACTATCGCGGTTGTTCTAATGCCTGTAACGTATAGCGCCCCCCGCTGCGAGAGACGAATAAATCGCGTACGAATGCATCGTGTCGCGATGGAACGAAGGGATGGGACGATTTTTCATCCCAACTCAAACTCGAATTAGGAAAGATTCGAGTTTTCTTTTCGGGTGCATCGTCTGCATGAGATATACAATCAGTTGGACTACCGCTGTTGTTCTAATGCCTGTAACGTATAGCGCCCCCCGCTGCGAGAGACGAATAAATCGCGTACGAATGCATCGTGTCGCGATGGAACGAAGGGATGGGACGATTTTTCATCCCAACTCAAACTCGAATTAGGAAAGATTCGAGTTTTCTTTTCGGGTGCATCGTCTGCATGAGATATACAATCAGTTGGACTACCGCTGTTGTTCTAATGCCTGTAACGTATATAGGCCCCTGCTGCGAGAGACGAATAAATCGCGTACGAATGCATCGTGTCACGATGGAGCGAAGGGATGGGACGATTTTTCGTCCCACCTTAAATTCGAATTAGTAAAGATTCGAGTTTTATTTTCAGGTGCATCGTCAGCATGTATTCGCGCGAGATGTTAATTTGATTAATTTATCTTATGGCAATTATTTCGAATCGTGAGATCTTCGAGAAGACAGATAATTTGATATATGAAATGTATCTTATAAATAAATAAAGTACTGTTTTCAAAAAAAATCTAATCCTTTAATAAATGTGTAAAAGTTAAACTGTAGGTTAAACGCTCAAACTTTTAATTTTAAGTTTCCCCTTTAAGAAATTAACTCGAGCGACTCGAGTTGAAATGCCCCATCACTAGGGTTAGCTCGCAGCGCCTAGCACGGGAATATGGAACATTTGAATTTTTAGTGTTTTCAAACGTTCTTGAATGCAGCTTACGGATACGGATACGTGCTTGTGAAGGATCATTTGAATCCAAATCCAAAGTCAACTGGAATCGATCCTCGTATTCAGGAGACGTAAACACGCTCAAAGTGTGTATAGGTACAGTCACCGGCATTAATATCTGCTAAAATAAAGTCGTTATTTGTTATGGCAAATATTGGTGCTGGTGACTGTACATATAGATAGCGCCATCCACGATGACGTGCCCTTCCACAGCGAAATTGTTGATGATGGACTTCTTTGTGTTGTATTATATTTTTGCCCTTGACGGTAATGTCTACTTAGGTTTGTTTTTTGCACCACCACTGAGTGTAGGGGAGCTACCTATAATTTTTTTTTTCAAAATTTTATTCTACCTTTTTGTCGGCGTAATGGATATTGTACTATACTCATGCCAAATTACAGCTTTCTGGTACAGTCAAGGGCATAAATATGTATACATTTTTGGACCTTATTTCAATGGAGTAAGGTGAAAAAGTGTATACATATTGGTGCCCTTGACTGTACAAGCGCTTACTGAGCTAAGCCGGGGACGGACTGACAGACGGACGGACATGGCGAAACTATAAGCCTATATGGGTTCCTTGTTATCTACGGAACCCTAAACATGACGTCACAACTTCATTTCTCAAACATTTTCAATTAACATCCAAGTCCTTGCAATGTACAGTCAACAAATTTGATTTCTGGGCCACTTCGTACCTTGTCACAGTGAAATTCAATATGAAAGGCGCTAGAGATCTTAATTTAATTTATTTATTTATGGAGGAGATAACACGGAAAGCATACATGAAATGAACAAAAAAGAAATAACATAAAAATGTCCATGGATACAGTTGCTTCTATACGTATCTCATTGAAAACATAGCAATACTTAAACAATACCACTTAATTTAATACATACATAACTAAACATGCGGCTTACAATATTACAAAGTGTGGAAAGACTTATAATCCGTAATGACTTAAATTAATACAACGGAACGGAAAAAGTTACTTAAGTAGGTATCGTTATTCTACTTCTATATAAATTTGTAACTGCAGACTTGAACTGGGCGCGGGATTTTGAGAAGAGATCAATTTCTAGAAGAGATCAATCTCATATTAATGTCAGTATGACAAGGCACGAAGTGGCAAAGAAAAATGGTTGACTGTACCTATAAATAAAAACGTAAAGGTGAAACCTTTGTGTAGTTGTAATTTCCTCGCAGACCATCTTGCGACAATCCGGACTTATCTTTGCTCCTTGACAACACTTTCCCCCGGGCTTTCCTGTGACGCTGTGACTTACATAATTGTGCGGCCCACCTGACTCTTATCATGAAAGCGGTAAGAGCTATATTTAGAATACAAATTACAAAGAGAGATGAATTCGAATTTACAGCGCAACCTCTCAACTTTTGTAGTCGGTTTCATTTGAGACACTACATAGCTGTTTATGGTTAGGCTGTATCTAGACAATACATATAAGGCAACTGTTATTTCGAATATTGTGAAAAACCTATTTTATTTTCCTCTGTTTTATTATCCGGCAAGGTTCCGTAGTAAACAAGTAACCCATACAGTTTCGCCATGTCCGTCCGTCTGTCCATCCGTCCCCCGCTTAGCTCAGTAACCGTTAGTACAAAAAAGCTGTAATTTGGCGTGAGTATACATATTAATGACGCCGACAAAACGGTAGCATAAAATCTTGTTTTTTTAAGGGTACATCTTTTTAGGGTTCCGTACCAAAAAGGTGAAAAAGGAACCCTATTGGTTTCACTTTGTCTGTCTGTCTGTCTGTCTGTCTGTCTGTCTGTCTGTCTGTCACATCGCTAAATATCTCAGGAACTACTTATCCTATCGATTTGAAATTTGGAGTAGTTATAAACAAGAGTAACCCAGATACATAGAAGATGGTTTTTTAAATTATTTTATTTTATTTTCTGTGAATAATGACAGATAAAAGGGGGTTCAAAATTTTAAAGTCTGGCAACTATGTTAAGTGGGGTATCATATGAAAGGGCTTGACTTGTACATTCCGAAACAATTTTTAGTTTTTTTTTTTCGTTGGGGAAATTTCGATTTACGAGGGAAAATGTAAAAAAAAATACCATTCCCCCCCCCTTATCTCCGAAGTTTACGAAGAAAAAAATTTGAAATTATTACACAACATTAATATGCATGTATATTTTACAGGAAAATTATAGCCATAGCTCTATCTAGTTTTTCTTTTTTTTAATCATCAAAAAACTCTTGTATACTAAGTTTGTAATTTAATCACCTTTGTATATATTTTTGTTTTATATTGAAATTTACAAAATTACGTTGAAAATACCTTCTTTCAAATAAAAAAACAATTATTGAAATCGGTTGATGTGATACAGAATTATCCTTGAAAAACCAACATACGTACTAAGTTATTCAGTCGCGCAAATTAGTAACACAATGCGCCGATAGATGGTGCTGTCATGTTTTTTTAAGATTGTTCCTGAATTAATGGGGTCGGGACGGGTACACAACTACATATACAAGAACTGTGTACGGAACCCTCGGTGCGCGAGTCGGACTCGCACTTGACCGGTTTTATTTATATTAGAATTACGATGAATAACGGGATATTTACCATGTATATGTGTATATATGTGTGTGTGTGTGTGTGTGTGAGGCGCACATATATTGTGACTGGAAAGTACCTACAAGCGCCAATTACAAATATCTGTTCGCTTCGATATATCTGATTGCGCATTTCCTTCGCGTATTAATAGTGCGATGCGCGTAGTCGATACCGTTTTTTCCATACTGAAATGAAAACTGTTAGTGAGGAGGTAACAGCCGAGCGGGTTCTTTGTAGTGAAAGACCCGTTAGACCCGGAACGCATATGTGTCGTGTCGTGTTTAACATTAAATATACAGGTATACAAAACAAACCCATTCGAGGCCCACATTTGCGTGTTGCAGAAGAGACGTCGTGACATGACGCAAAGGCGTCGACGTGGATTGAACGGGAGCTCCATGAGGTCAGCAGACCTAACAATATATTACCGTTAGGTAATTACAAAGAGCAAATATCTTTTTCTATAAATAAACATACGTTCATCTAGACTAGACTGTTTCAATTCGAATGATCATTAAACTTAACACAACACAGTTAAATCCTAGCAAATAACGAGCGAAAACGGGATTATGCCGTCAAAACGCTTGGCAGAATTATTGTGTCCTCGACGGCTTTTGGCATGATAAATAACGCTTTTATGCAGATTATTTATGTCGAATGAAAAATACTGCTGTGATTTGTGTAACACATTTTAGTGATTTACCTACATGTTCTTTTCTGTGTGTCTAAAGTGTCTACCTTTCTACGAATACAAGTCTAATGGATGAAAGTTGCTTTAAAGTGACAAGTGAGTGACAGTGAGCTTATGATAAGAAGTAAATCCAGACACCTTTCATTTCCATACATTTTATAACCTAAAAGCATAAATCGGCATTTAGTTTCAAACTTTAACTAAATTAATGAAGGTTCGAAATTCAAAATCACAAAAATCTGTTTGGGTCTTAGGAGGATAAAGTGTACCTACCCCCTACTTTTTTTCGGATCTCGGTGATTTTGGGTATTCTGACTCAGAATCACGAGTACTATTGATTCAGATGAAGAAAAAAAAATGTCCTTGATTTTCCATACAAATTTTCTGTGTCAGTTTTGTGACGAGCCATAACTGTATGAAAAAAGCGTCACAAAACTGACTTTTTTTGGCGGGACACTTTTTTTCTTCGCGGAAATGGATAGTACTCGTGATTCTGAGTCAGAATACCCAAAATCACTGAGATCCGAAAAAAAAAGTAGTACACTTTAAAGTGAAAATGCCCAAATATAGTAATAGATGCGCCACCGAGCGACCGGGGGTATACGAGAAAGAATATTCATAAAACAATTATACTACGCAATTTGACCGGAAGTGTGCTTATGGAAGTGTGCCTATGCCTATAATATAACCCGACCATGAAAAAATGCTCGGTCAGTGATAGAGAAAAAAGATGGCATGGCACTTATTTCAGTCAAAGTACACACTAACACAATTTATAAAAGAATATGGAAAACTATTATCTAAATTGTACACTGTCCATTAATGCTGAAATATTGCGTTGTTTATAACATTAATTTGCTTCGTATATAATACATACCTATCATTCCTTCTAAAAATTCTTCGCAAAAGCACCCGAAGTGCTTCATTATTATGTTACATTGTTTTGTGAGGTAATGTAAAATAAATATTTTAAACACAATAAGCTACAATTCTACGCAAATATGAAAATGTGATAAAGTTTAGATAAATACAAATGAAAAACTCAAATTGATATCTTGCTACATATGCAATTGTTTAGCCAGCCATATCAGAGCTCACGATAGGGCAAATACATAGTTTGTCAGGGTCGCCGTCATCGAAATCGATGAGGAAGACTATATATATAATAGTTTGGTAATAAATCACTTTTTGACAGTGACATAAGGCCGTTATTTTCGGAAAGACGGAGATTCTTTACGTAAATTCGTCGCAACCGCAAGTTTGTTAACATTGACAGCGACATTCATGACCAATTGGCTCGGGTTTTTTAAGACAGGCAGGATCGACGACGGTTTCCGAGGTGTTGCTGGGCTCCGTCTGCAAGGTGAGGCGTGCGGGCTCAGACCAGTACGCATCGTTCCGAGGAGTGGTCGTGAACTTAACGTATACTTCCACTTCGAAGACGGCGCCGGCGCAGGGAAGATTCAATTCTCCCTCACATTTTTGTGGCATCTCAAGTGCTGTGCGGTTACAAGTAATTAGCGACGACGATCCGTTCAGCCGCTGACCCAGCAGTCGGTAGGTCAGTTTGTGTTCCGTTGGCACTTTACAAAAATGCCAGCTCCAAGGTTCTATCCAAGACACAACAGCGGTATGGGACGTTATTATTAAGAGTTCTAAGTCTTGGGGAGATTTTGGACTCGCAATAAACTCGCGGTAGGTAATATACGTTTGGTTCGAGCAATAGAATTGATTACACGCTTGAATAACTAAAGTAATTCTTTCACTGAGCTCCATACCTTTTTCCCACGCATCTTTCAAACTCCATTCACAGCTTCTAGTCTTCTTTCTTCCTGAGAAATCCTCGTAAACACGCAACGAGTTTCCAACGTCATCAAAGTAAAACAGTGTGAACGTGGTGTCCATACTCAGAACGCTCCATGTGCAATTTATTTCATTTTCAAGTTCTGCACATGATACGTGTAAGCGCGGAGGATAGGATAGACGAAGGACCAGCGGTAGAAGACCGTAGGCCGAAGACGGGGCCTATAGGTCTGAAGGAGGAATAGAAATGTAAGTAATGGTGGCCTGCCTTACCTTCGATCAGCCGAAGTTTTCTGGGCGGCCGCCACTGCTCTCGACGATAAAAGTGATGCTGTTTTTTAAGGTTTGGTAGTTCGTTCGACTCTTCTTTCTTCAGTTTAATTAGATTAAATTAATTTTATAATCTTTATCACGTAATTTTCATGGATTGACTTAGAAGACAACAATGACGTCTATTTTTTATTTGGCAGGCAGGCCATAAGGCGGATGATGTGAAAAAAGGTTTTATTGCGGAAAAGGATGAATGAAGTGCGTGACAATGAATATGGCGGGAGAAAGAGAGGGCGATAACATTTCCCCCGACCTTAAAGGGTTACTTTAAACAAATAAATAAGCCGAATGAGAACTCCACTCCGGCAATTTAAATGTACAATAATACGAATATAAACGCTTATGATATAAAATCAGAAGTAGAAACTTATAAATGCGAACTCACGCTAAATATAACATGAAAATAAAACTCAAACTGATGTAAGAATAACTACATCTTAGTAATATCTACTGGCTGGGTAACGGACACAACCGCACGACTGGACGTGTGAAACTGCCTCTGCTTGTCTTCACAGTAACGACACGAGTTGTCCCGTCCTTAGAGGGATGAACCGCTTCTACAATACCCAAAGGCCAGGATAAAGGCGGTGCGTTATCTACTTTAATTACAACCACCGTACCAACATTGATGGGAACTGATGGCGTAGTCCATTTTGCTCGTGATTGCAACTGGTGCAAGTATTCAGCACGCCATCGCTTCCAGAATGACTTAACTATTCCATCCAACAGGGCATGTCTATCGAGCAGATTGGCTGACTCGATGAACGGCGATGGTAGTGATAGTAGAGGAGCAGTATTTAGAAAATGAGACGGCGAGAGAGCTCTCGGTTCAGCCGGATCGCTGCTCATAGCCGTCAGTGGCCGAGAGTTCACGAGGGCCTCTATCTGAGTGAGGGTCGTGAGAAGCTCTTCATATGATAAAATTTGTGTGCCAATCACTTTGAAAAGATGGTTTTTCACAATCTTTACCATACTTTCCCACACGCCTCCAAAATGAGGAGAAGCGGGAGGAATAAACTTCCATTCAATTCTACTTTCGGCCAGTTCCATTCCGAAGTGTGGGCGGTAATTATCCAAGAACTTGTACAGATCCTTTAAATAGGAATTCGCACCGACAAAGTTCGTTCCATTGTCCGTGTACAGGCATTGCACTGGACCGCGTCGTGACAAAAAACCGCTTCAAAGCAGCTATAAAGCTAGCAGTGCTCAGCTCCGTTGCTATTTCAATGTGTAAACAACGCGTGGTGAGACAAGTGAAAATACACAACCATGCTTTGCGACTCCTAACCCCTCTGCCACGAAAAGGCGTATATTGGATTGGGCCGGCGTAGTCGCAGCCCGTATGCGAGTATGGCTTGTCCACTTGGTTTACACGACAGCTTGGCAGATCCGCCATAAGAGGGAACGAGGACTGGGGTTTCGCTCTAAAGCACGTATTGCATTTAGCAACGCGCTCGCGAATGACTCGACGGGCTGCGAGTATCCAATATTGATACCTGAGTAAGGACATCAACGTTTCGGGACCGGCATGCAGATGTTTCTTATGAAAGTAGTCAACTAACAGATTGACCACATGATCGCGGCGCGGAAGCACAACAGGGTGCTTTTGTGAATATTCTAAGCTGGCGTTTGATAGTCGACCACCAACTCGGATCAAACCGTCCTTGTCTAAGAATGGTTTAAGCTTTTGTAAAGCGGGGGTGCAAGCCTGGTTATTTTTTATCTTGTGAATATCGTCATCGAAATGCATCTTCTGTAACGATAACATAATTTTATTTTCAGCGAACTCCAGATCAGCCCGTGTTAGCGCCGTGGTGCGCGGTTTTGGTTTTAAAATGCGATATACATACACCACGATGCGCAATAACTTCGACCACGACGAAATTCGCTGCGCGAGTGAATAAAGCGGCGACTCTGCAGCCTCTGTAGTTGTAGCGTGTGCAAGTCGCTTAAGCTCTGGTACTTCATCGACGATCACATGATCGAGCTCTCTTAAAGGCCATTCTGACGGATGCTTGGTAGTCCATGGCGGTCCACTGAACCATAGAGGATGATCCACTAGTTTAGCAGGTGACAAGCCACGGGACAAGCAATCTGCGGGGTTTTCCATTCCTGCCACGTGATGGAAGCAGCTGGCCGGAATGGATTCAATAATTTTGACAACGCGGTTAGCGACAAACGTTTGCCAGCGGTGCGGTGAAGAATTAATCCAGCAGAGAACGATCTTAGAGTCGGTGAAAGCGTACACTTCGTTTACTTTATATCGCGGCTCAAAATTGTCCAGAACCTTCCGCATTAGTTTGGACAGGAGAACTGTCGCGCACAATTCTAATCTCGCAACGGAGATTGTTTTAAGCGGCGCGACTTTTGATTTGGAGCATACCAGTCGGACTGTTATTTCTGATCCTTCTAGAACTTGAAGATATACAACACCTCCGTACGCGCGTTCAGAGGCGTCACTGAACCCTAAAAGGTTCATAGTACAGCCCTGTACTACTCCAAGATGGCGTGGTATACGGATTTCATTGAGCCTTGGCAACTCATAGCAAAATTGCTCCCATAACTTCACGATATGGGGTGGGGGAACGTCATCCCAATCGCACTTAACCAACCAAAGCTCCTGAATAAGGAGTTTTGCATGCAAGATAACAGGTGCTACCAAGCCCACGTTATCCCACAGACGTGCGACAGCAGACAGGATTGTCCTCTTTGTGCACGCCGTGTCTGGCTCCGTGACTTTGAAATAAAAGTCATCACTAGACTTGTTCCAGCACAAGCCCAGGACCTTTTGGGACACCCCCGGATCAATTTCAACGTCGGAAGCTCTATGCGAGGCGGGTATGGCTTCTAAGACAGTAATGGAATTAGAAGTCCATTTCACGAGGTCAAATTGACCGCATTTAAATAAATCGATTAGCTCCTTAGAAGCTGCGATTGCCACGGATTCGTCTTGTTTCTGCGAGTCCTCTGACATTATGCTAAAGCATACGTCATCCATGTATGTGCAGGAGGATGCGATCGCAGCTGCCGTTGGAAACTTATGTCCGTCGTCTGCAATCAGCTGGCGGACGACGCGAAGCGCGTGATAAGGACTCGACTTCATACCAAAGCAAACACGATTGAATTCGTATGTTGCTATTGGATCTTGTGAATTAAATCGGTAGAGGATTCGCTGGAATTGACGGTCACGTTCGCGAACACCGATCTGCAGAAACATCTGACGACAATCGGCTAAAAGCGCTATCTTAAATAGACGAAAATTTAAGAGGATTGAAAACAAATCCCCCTGTAGATTAGGGCCTGAGTGCAGAACATCATTCAGGGATAGGCCCGTGCTCGTCTTGCTACTTGAGTCCAGTACCAAACGCACCTTGGTCGTTGATTTATCCTGACGCACAACGGCGTGATGAGGGATCGTATACTGCTGCGTAGCGCGCGCCGAGGCGCCTTTCGAGTCCATTACCTCCGATATGTAACCCTTATGGACGTATTCACGAATGATATCGTCATAGGCGGTACGTAAAGTACTCGATGCCTCTAGTTTCCTTTCAAGGCAAAGGAAACGCCTGTATGCAGCCGAGTGCGAATCTCCGAGTTTAAAAACATCGTCGCGAAAAGGCAACGCGACAGTGTATCTACCACTATCGTCTCGCGTAGTGGTGGCGTGGAAGTAATCCTCGCATTCAATGTCATCTTGACTATGAGCGGGCGGAGCAGACACCTCTTCAAGCTCCCAGAACCTTTTAAGTAGGTGGTCCATGGAATCTTGAACGAAGGCACAGCATGCGGATGTAAATTTTCGTGGCACCTGTAAAGTAGGAGCTGAACCCATTATTATATATCCGAGTACTGACTGGATAGCTGGCGGTATTCCTTCCACGTCGCTCCGTATAATCTTCGGCAGCATCAAATGAGGAAATATAGATGCACCCAGCAGTACGTCTATTGCGGCGGGCGTATCGAACTTGTCATCCGCTAGAGGGAGTCCTTGGACGTGCACGAAAGCGGACGTGTCCACTGTGACTGACGGTAACTCGTCTGTGATGCGATCCACCACAAGACCCGAAACGTCAAAGTTAACGTTCTCGTTAAATCGCGAAAATATTTTAAAGCTTGCGGTACCCCTACTAGGCTTTTCAGCGCCCCCAATGCCTCGCACAGTCACGCTTGATGTTTTATCATATGACAATCCTAAGCGCATACAGCAGTCTTCCGTAATAAAATTACTCTGAGATGCGGAGTCGAGTAAACACTTGACAACTTGCGTTTTCCCTACACTATCGTGAACAAAAACCTTCGCGGTTGACAACAGTATTGTATTGCGCGTTGTATATTTTTCAGTTTGTTCCGACTCATTATTTGCGACTGCGAGTACTTGCGAGGCAGTGGAAGTGTTACAAGTCGGGTTAGACGGTGGCGATGACGTTTTCGATCCGTTACTCGTGGATTCGTTTGACACGTCATATGTCACAGTTTTTTCATTTTTATCCTTGTCAAAATGCAACATCGTATGATGCTTTTGACGGCAAAGACGACATTTCAATTCAGAATTGCATTCGCGGGTTCTATGTTTAATGCTTAAACAATTGACACACGCGTTATGTTCCTTGACACATTTGAAACGTTCGCAAGGCGATAAATTGTTAAAGGCGGGGCATTTGAACAAATGTTCATGAACAATACTATCACAAATGCATTTGCGTAGATTCGCGCTAGCCACATAACTTTGTGGATTGGGCGCGAAGCTGCGCGGCGGCGGCGTTTTAGCGGATTTGTCACGCGAGGAACCTGCGGCGGCAGTGGTACATGGCAGCGTATTTTGATAAATCCTATACTGACTCTTGACAAAGTCGGCGAGGTTGTCAAACGTTGGAATCTTGACATTACGATACTCCATTTCAAATGCTCTAATAGTTTCTTGATCCAACTTCTTAAGCGCCACGTGAAGCAACATGTAGTCAGTTAAATCGCCAAGTTTAAGCGATTTAAGCGCATTTGCGGCTGTGACAAACTTGTCAATGAACATTTGAAGGTTGGATGAAGAAGCGGGGCCATTAATCTTTAAATTGAGCATTTGGTCCATGTATGTAGAGGCGAGAGTGCGCTTGTCATGAAATCTGTCAATAAGACATTCGAGAATTAACTTATAATTGTCAGCGCATGGAGTGATGCCCGCAAAGACAGCTTGAGCTTTCGGTGACAATTTCCCTATAAGATAAAATAGTCTCTCGTCATCTGTAAGCGACGGGTTCTCATGCACTCTTGACTTAAAACTGGCGTAGAATAGCGGCCAGTTGCGTATGTCACCATCGAACGCCATCAGTTCCATCGCTGGCAAAGAAGGTCTGGCTCGCTCCACCGTTGTAGGCGGCAAAGCGACCGGCGGCGGGGCGGTTGGTTGAAGTCGTTTAATAACCCTTCTAATGCGGCAGTACAAGTCCTCGAAGGCTATAATCGGCTGATAATTAGGAGCAGAAGCGGTCTTGCCCCTAAGCAGCGTGCGATTGTAATCGTTTACTACCTCCTTAAACTCCGAGCGAATTTCCTCGATGGTGTCAATAGCATCGAGGAAACTTTCTCGACATGCTTCATCAGTATCAACAACCAGAGATTTTTTATAAATACCTTGAACGAGTTCAAATAGCGTATTACGTTTCGCCTCAAGCATCGACAGTTCGTCCTCGAAATACTCGCTGTCGACACTTTCGGGATTTTTATGCGGTGTCGCCATAGTGCGACGCGGTTTATATTATACGCGGTGCAAACAATAGACTATACCTACGAATAGGAATCTCTTATAAAATTTACCTAAATTGCGGGAGCGGTTACAATTATTTTATAATTTAGGTAATTTATAAGGGCGGTGCGGGAGGAAAATACGTGATAAATGTATGAGATGCGGAGCGGGGCGCGGCGAAAAGAAGAGATCCGGCTCGAAGACCAGAATGTAAGCGCGGAGGATAGGATAGACGAAGGACCAGCGGTAGAAGACCGTAGGCCGAAGACGGGGCCTATAGGTCTGAAGGAGGAATAGAAATGTAAGTAATGGTGGCCTGCCTTACCTTCGATCAGCCGAAGTTTTCTGGGCGGCCGCCACTGCTCTCGACGATAAAAGTGATGCTGTTTTTTAAGGTTTGGTAGTTCGTTCGACTCTTCTTTCTTCAGTTTAATTAGATTAAATTAATTTTATAATCTTTATCACGTAATTTTCATGGATTGACTTAGAAGACAACAATGACGTCATTGTTGTCTTCTAAGTCAATCCATGAAAATTACGTGATAAAGATTATAAAATTAATTTAATCTAATTAAACTGAAGAAAGAAGAGTCGAACGAACTACCAAACCTTAAAAAACAGCATCACTTTTATCGTCGAGAGCAGTGGCGGCCGCCCAGAAAACTTCGGCTGATCGAAGGTAAGGCAGGCCACCATTACTTACATTTCTATTCCTCCTTCAGACCTATAGGCCCCGTCTTCGGCCTACGGTCTTCTACCGCTGGTCCTTCGTCTATCCTATCCTCCGCGCTTACAATACGTTTGTAGCCGCAGGTGTATAGTCAACAACAATTTTTATGGGTACTGAATTGGCCCATCCGGTTTGGCGGCGGCAAAAAAAAATGCGTGTTGTATAATTTACTTCCCGTAGCTTCTTAGATTTAACTGTAGTTTCGTTTAGGCTAATGGTTTCGATGTCAAATTTTTCTTTTGTTGTATAGTCGCTGATATTAAATCCTGAATTATCACCGTAGCAAAACACTTCAAAACCTTCATCAATAGGCACAAAATAATGAAGCATGTTAAGGCGAAACGGTTTGCGATGAACATTAGGGGATACTACAGAGATTACAGGCATTACTACCAGCTTTAGCTGTGCGGTAAAATTCGTTTCCACGTCCATACATGTATAGTTGTAGCATCCAACGCTAGGCTTCTCTATTTTGAGCTGAAGAGTCGTGGGATTTACTTCTACGAGCAGTCCGCTAACAGGGAACGAGCTATTGTCATCTTCTCCGCGCAGTTTGCCTTCTATGCGAAAGTTTTTGACGTCTTTACCGGAGCAAAAAATGTTTACGTTGTTCCCGTATTCTGCATTAAGTTTGTTGTTGTAGAATGAGCTTGGCGGGTCTCGGTAGCTGTGCTTGTCTCCGGCGACTGCGGAGATGCGCAAGACGGGCTCGCGGAATGCGCGGGCGCCACACAAACACAGCACCAGCGATAGAAAGTCCACAACACGCATGCTTACGTCCTGACACTAACTGAACTAGCTAGCAATGCGGAGTATTGCGGAGCAATTTAATTTGGCACTCATTCGACGATTTCCTTTAAGCATAATAGGGATGTGCGTCTGTTATGTACAGTACAGACGAGGTCAAAGATATGTGTACATGTTTTCTTATTATGCAATGGAAGGAGGTGCAAAAGCGTGAAAATATTTGACGTAGGTAACGTACTTACGTAACCTACTAAGATTATTTGAGTTAGCTGAGTTGTGTCAAAGGAAGCCGTAAGAAAATCAACTTAATTTTGTATGCTAGACGATTGGAAATACTATATCTAATCTGTTCCATTCTGGACATCATCTTCACCCAAATCTTTACTATAGACATAGACAAGTTATAATATGAATAAATATTTAATAAACGGCTGTTAGTGTATTTTCTTGACTGTAAAAAAATTAATTCGATAGTATTTAGTAAAAAAATTACTGACCAATGGCGGCCACAATTATTTTGCAGCCAGAATATGAGGTGCACCCACCTACTGACCTGTGGCGTTGAAATTTTCACTTTAATTTGAAATTATTAGGTGCATTACTACTTGTAATTACAGGTGGACCGTACGTGTGTTTGCCACCGTCGTTGTATAAAAAAAAGAAAACGCTAAAACACCAGCAATGGTAGGCAGCAATCGCCTGTCTAACAGTTAGCCACTCATCCACAATGAACCACGCCTATATTTTGTAAACGCATTGCAATTTCAAACAAAACAAAACACTGAATATTTCAGTAAGTATAATCAACTACCTTATACTTTATATTAAACTTACGCACACATTTTTTTGTACCTATGTAGGTATTTTTTATGTAAATGTACAAACGCGAATGTAGGTACTCACTTAGAAATTCATAAACAGGGAAGATTTCATTTTCATTTCACGCGGAACATTATAACGATTACCATTGTTAGAATCTTCGAACAAAATACAAAATAAAATTATCCTCGGCTCAAATGTTGAAGAATTGAAAATACGTTGATCCTTTTGTGCCTTCCGTATGCTTAATTTATTTTCTGTATCCTTGTCTGTTTTGATTAAATAAGTATTTGAAACGTTTCTGATATTTGTTTTTGTGTTGTAGCAATGCTAAAAGAATATTGCTTTTGGAATTACGTCTGAATCTAAGTTACAAAGGAGTTGAAAATATATACTGACGAGCAAAAATAACGGGTAGGTACACTTTGTATGGAAGTGATCCTGCCTACGAAGCTGGAGGTCCTGGGCTCGAATCCCGGTCAGGGCATTAATTTGTGTGATGAACACGAATATTTGTTCCTGAGTCTTGGATGTTTTGTATGTATTTATCTAAATCTAAGGTCGATTTGTGTAAGATTGTCCACAAATATTTAGGTATTGATTTTACACAATAACAGGTTATAACATGCATATTGTTATATTATGGCAATGAAGCAGAAAGGAACTTATTTCTAGCCTTATACAGCAGTGAAATTGTACCTACATTAAAATCGCAAAGCAAGATGTAAAGCTGCATTTTTGGTATGTTATTCGCACCCCTTAGGAGTATGTGTGACTACATTTTGCGAGCAAAAAAAAGTTGTGCTACCTGTATGATACGTGAAAAGCTGCAAAATTTTCGGACTTTTTTCAGGTATTGTAGTTCAATTCAAAAACTATGGGTTTTTGACATTACTTGTCTATGGCATTTTTAAAGTACATTAAATTTGCAACAATTTGAGCCTACCCACAGCTCCGTATGTCTTATAGTTTTTGAGACATGATGTTTCAAAAATACTGCTTTATTGAGTTTTGCCTATAGTGCGTGTTGTTACGGGTTTCCGTCGAACAAACACTTCACCACCGGCCACCAGCGCCGGCTTTTAGTATGTTATCAGGCATATCTCCTGGACCCCAAAACTGCCGGGAGACAATCTCTCCAAGGTCGCTCTCCCGAGTAATGACGTCATGAAAATTGCCGCCGAAACGTTTGGAAAAGTGGCAATCACACCCAACCTATGCAATATACATACACGTGTATGGTATCAAATGAAAGCTGAATAAATATGCCATAACGTATACCTAAATTAAGTTTCAATACATTGAGACAATTCAAAACTATAAGCAAAATAATAAAAAAGTAAGGAAAACATTTCCGGGTTTCCAGATTTAACAGAATAACTAGAACAGGTACCCGAGAATTATGTTGCACATAAATAGTAATTAGTATGTCAGCTTTACATAACTATTTATTGTTTCTGGATATGACCAAAACTGTGAGAGAAATGCTGAAAAACCCAACAGCGCGGAGCCATTTTTCCATATAAGATAAAAAAATGATGAAACGCCTATTTTCCATGAACCAGCTCAAGCGTTTTAGTATATGGTTAGACATGATATGTGAACCATAAAACAGCAAAAAGACAGTCTATGACCTGTCTGGTTCTCCATAACCACCCCCGATTTTTGAGAAAAGCAAATTACACACAAATTATAGCAAATTTAATTAGCTTTCGCGTGACATAATAGTGTTTTATATATGATGCATAATTTATGTGTAATTTGCATTTCTCAAAAATCTGGAACGGTTATGGCAGGTCAGAGACAGTCTCTTTGCAGTTTTACGGTTCACATAACATGTCTAACAATATACTAAGCTGGTTCATGGAAAATAGGCGTTTCATCATTTTTTTTATCTTATATGGAAAAACGGCTTCGCGCTGTTGGGTTTTTCAGCATTTCTCTCACAGTTTTGGTCATATCCAGAAACAATAAATAGTTATGTAAAGCTGACATACTAATTACTATTTATGTGCAACATAATTCTCGGGTACCTGTTCTAGTTATTCTGTTAAATCTGGAGACCCGGAAATGTTTTCCTTACTTTTTTATTATTTTGCTTATAGTTTTGAATTGTCTCAATGTATTGAAACTTAATTCTCAGTCTCTTTGCAGTTTTACGGTTCACATAACATGTCTAATAATATACTAAAATGCTGGAGCTAGTTCATGAAAAATAGACGTTTCATCTTTTTTTTATCTTATATGGAAAAACGGCTTCGCGTTGTTGGTTTTTTCAGCATTTCTCTCCCAGTTTTGGTCATATCTAGAAACAATAAATGATAATCTAAAGCTGAAATACTAATTATTATTTATGGGGAACATAATTTTCGGGTACCTGTTCTAGTTATTATGCCAAATCTGGAAACCCGAAAATGTTTTCCTTACTTTTTTATTATTTTCTTTATAGTTTTGAATTGTCTCAATGTATTGAAACTTAATTTAGGTGTACGTTATGGCATATTTATTCAGCTTTCATTTGATACCATACACGTGTATGTATGTTGCATAGGTTGGGTGTGATTGCCACTTTTCCAAACGTTTCGGCGGCAATTTTCATGACGTCATTACTCGGGAGAGCGACCTTGGAGAGATTGTCTCCCGGCAGTTTCGGGGTCCAGGAGATATGCCTGATAACATACTAAAAGCCGGCGCTGGTGGCCGGTGGTGAAGTGTTTGTTCGACGGAAACCCATAACAACACGCACTATAGGCAAAACTCAATAAAGCAGTATTTTTGAAACATCATGTCTCAAAAACTATAAGACATACGGAGCTGTGGGTAGGCTCAAATTGTTGCAAATTTAATGTACTTTAAAAATGCCATAGACAAGTAATGTCAAAAACCCATAGTTTTTGAATTGAACTACAATACCTGAAAAAAGTCCGAAAATTTTGCAGCTTTTCACGTATCATACAGGTAGCACAACTTTTTTTTGCTCGCAAAATGTAGTCACACATACTCCTAAGGGGTGCGAATAACATACCAAAAATGCAGCTTTACATCTCGCTTTGCGATTTTAGCTTTTTTATTTGTAAGATTTCACTGGCCTATTATTTATCAGTCGGAGATCAAGCGTCACTGCTGTCTGGTGATCCGATTTCATTCAACGAGTAATGAGCCTCATTAAACGTGAACTAACAAATTCACATGAGATTAACTCCAGTCACAATTCATTCATAACATACCGTTAGCTGAGGCAATACGGTTCAAAACTGCTCGTATAGCGTCGTGTAAACTATTGACTGCGTGTAACATGCAAGGGAATTTGGTCTTCGTTTAAACGCTGATAAAGACTATATTGGTTTGTGCAAATTCGTTAGCAAACAATTCATTTTAGACCTGAAAAGATGCCGAACCCTTGCAGACGAAATATGAGGATTAAATTCCTGTATGCACTTAACAAGTCTAATTTATGCAGGATGCCTGGATGCTTCGTACGAGACGCGAATTAACTAAACTAATTGAGAGGTAATGGTTCATATAGTCACGGGTATAGAAACACGCCTTTTTCGCTCTTGTCACTATGATAATAAGAATTAAAACCGTACGTGTTTACGTTTCCTCTACTGTACAATACGTTGTTGTTGAGTTCATTTAATCAAAAGTCAGTGGTGTGCTTTTGGCTGGAAAGAACACATTTTGGCGCTGAATTCATCCTAATCCACAAGTAATATGGAGATTATGGAGTAATGCTCTCACTTATGGGCTGGAGCTCCAAAATACCAACTTAGCCCTTGTGCTTTCAAAGACGTGCAGTGAGAATCTTCGACGATCCCAGTGTGACGGGCGACCTTGAACCACTTGGTCTCAGGAGGGACTTTGCCTCATTGTGCGTGTTCTGCCGCCTGTATAACGGGGTGTGCTCAGAGGAACTGTTTGACATGATGCCCACGGCCACCTTTCATCATCGCACCGCTCGCCATAGGCAGCGAGCTCATCTCCACACCTTAGAGCCACTGCGTTCTCGTACAGTGCGATTCAACAGGTGCTTTATACCGAGAACAAATGAGCTTTTGTGGAATGAGCTTCCTGCCGAGGTATTCCCAATGGGCTACAGCATGGGGCTATTGGGGCTCTTCAAAAAAGGCGTGAAAGGGGTTCTTATGGGTCGGCAACGCGTAAGTGACGCCTCTGGTGTTGCAAGCGTCTATAGGCGGCAGTAGCCACTTACCATCAGGTGGGCTGTCAGCTTGTTTGCCTCCGACGCAGTATAAAAATAAATAAATAATAATAATAGACCGAGTGAAACGAAGTTTCTTGTTGTTGGTAGTTTCTTGTTTCTGGTTCGACAAAAATGCTTTCGTATGTCCGGCGGATTTCCGGTCGTTCTCAACAAGTCGCATTTCTCAACTGGTTCTCGTGAAATATTGTGAGCAGGTTCATAAATTAAAAGAAATTGTTAAGTCTATTTTTCGAAAAATAAAAACAATTTCATATCAACGATTTCGTATGCTTCGACCGAATTTCGATTTATTCTCCTCTACAGGTCGCATTTCTCAACCGAAACTCGTGCAATTTTGTGAGCAGGTTCTATGATTAAATACAGTTTTTCGAAATTGAAAAAAAAAAAACACTCACGAGGTCTATAGCTCACAGAGCCACAAGTAGTATGGTGCATAGACTAATTGAATGCTGTGGCCCAAGGTATCCCGACCAATTAATCAAGAAGGCATTTGCAATGATTGGAGCTAATGTCTATCACGTAATTGCTGTACATTTAATGTATTCCTCTAGCGCTTAACCATAAACGATACAGGCTATTATACGACACACTATTAATTATTCTGTGACGACACGAAATAAATATATTATGTATTTGAAGAGCGGTTACGTAACATTTTACGTAAGGTACGTACCTACGTTATGATGTACGTAAGGTAGGTATATTCATAATCGTTCATCAAACCTATTTTAGTTAAATAGCCGCTGAAATTCGTTCGTCCTTATCTGTCACTTAGATATTTATACAGGGCATTAGGTATCAATAAATAATGCAATTTCAAAAAAAAGGGGAAAATTTCCCAAAAACCAATTTTTTTTTCACGATTTTCGCGATCATGAACCAACAATGGTTACGAACCAAGAGTCCTAAGCCCGTGAAAGTAAGTATAAAGAAAAAATTGTAAATTTTTTTTTTGATAATTGCGGCCGGGGCGATCATTACGCTGCCGCCTCCCACACAACCCGCTTCGGCGGTATCCGGCTCAGGCCGTATTTTTTGCCTCTTTGTGACATAAAATGTTACGTAAATGTTTATGTAACCCAAACATTTACCTACTTAGTGCATGCATACTTAATCTCATTAAGTGAAATTTAATATTTCTTTTGAGATAATAAAATATCTTTAACCACAATTTGGAAGGAAAAAAGAAGTAAAAAAGTAATATTACTGTGACGTAAATCATACGTAAGTGATGTGACGTAAGTGCTATGTAAGTTTACAATAAAATAACGATATCTCACTAGATCTTTCACAATTCCTATGAAAACAAATACTGTTCAATTACGCTTGATGAATTCTATTCGTTCATATAAATTTGCAACTAAAAATATGGAAACTTACCTTTCAAATCAACGAAAAACCATCCAAAAACTTAATGACGAAATCACGGGTAGCACAGAAAATTGCCGACATACAAAATAATATGATCGTTACGGGTTTGAGACTGATATATATATTAACGGCAGTGTTGCCATGATAGGAATTTGGATTACCAAGTGGCTAAGTAGAAAATTGATAATAAATACTTGTTAGGTAAAACGTGTTACGTAAAACGTATTTTTTTACGAAAAAAGAATTTCTCTAAAATTTCTAACTCTAATCAGTGGAGCATTGAAAAAAGGACTGAAGACAGCCTATTAATACACAACTTTAACAATATAACCGTACATACGATAAAGTCAGGTAGAAGCCCACAGTGTCATAGAATATCAGGTAACTGACTAAGGTACAAGCAAATTTTAAGCACTTTTCAACATTAAAATATTTATTTCAAACATAATTCCCGTTTAATAATTATTTAATGCTTTGCCCTTGCAAGTATACATATTATTAAATAGAATAAAACTAAAAATAACCGCATTAAATATCATTTCGGTGGAAAAAACTTAGTCTCCTAAGTGACAGGTAAAAAGTGGCAAAAAATACGGCCTGACCCATCCACGAACGCATATTTTTCGGATATCTTTCAGCTGCTGTTTATCAAAATTTTAGTACTGAAAGATACTGAAAGAAAAAACACGTATATTTTAATTTTCGCTAAGGAATCTACACGTGTAAATTTGAACGGTCAATAAAATTTCAGTCGCGGGAAAGGTATTTACAAACAACATTGTAGTTGCAGAGGTTTGTCAAGTTTTATGAATAAGGAGGTTACTGATCTCTACAATTTGGACCGCGTCTTAGTTACAATATCTGGGGAGCCGAGCTTTGCTCGGCGTTTTCCGGGGCATGAGACCTAGCTAGATCGATTGCTCGTCCCCAAAAACCCCCACATACCAAATTTCATCAAAATCGTTAGAGCCGTTTCCGAGATCCCCGAAATAAATATATATAGATATATACAAGAATTGCTCGTTTAAAGATATATATAAGATATACATACGACATGGTTCATAACATAATTTAGCTCATCATCATACACGGGAGCGTAACGGTCTTAATATAATATCCCGGAACATTGTTTGAATAAAGTAATAGATGAAATTTTTCAACGTCGCGTCTGCCATATTTGCGTGTCGCAAACGAATTACTCGAACGGCCTACGACGACGTGGCGTGAAATTGCCTCTGATGAGACTGGAACACACCGCATCTTAGAGGTTTGAATTTAAAATCGGAACGTTCTTAAACGAAGTTTTACGTAAGGTTTGCAGTAACGAGGTGCATGCTGTGTCTCGAAATATAAAATAAAGTGATAAATGAAAGGTACGGGTACATTATAAACTAACCTACCGACCGATAACCGACTGTCAGTTTATAATCTTACCTGTAAGATATTTTTCTCAAGAATGGCCCGCAAACTGGACTTTAGTCCCTACATATTGGAAGGTAAAGTGTATAGTTTAAGGTCAGATCCAAATTAAAAAGTAAAAAATATTGCAGGCCCGCCTGCACGCCTGCAATGTCACATATAAATTCCTTTAGTTGTCGAGTTATAAACTTTTTAATAAGTAGAAACTGTCATATGAATGGAGGCACAGGTCGTATTCTGCCAATTCAGCTCGTATTTTTCTGTTGGAAACGCGACGTTTTTTTATGTGTCTCGAATAATTTGCGTTTTTCGGTGGAAAAATGCACTTGCGATTGTGTTAAAAATAAATAAACGGCGGGAAAGCATGATGTTTTTGACTTTTTAAGGTTATGTTTATCAAATCTTGTTCAACATTTGTATTATTTTCCCCATTTTTGAGAAAAGCACTATATTAGCCTCGGCCGGAATGGCAATTGCAGGCTTCGTATTATAATCAAACGGACTCGCAAGCTCGTCCGTTTAAACAAATACTCAGCCTGCAATTGCTTCCTTCCTGGCCACGGCAATAATGTACTATTAGATATTTATTCATTTTAGACATTCATTTTGTGCAGAATAAATGACGATTTTAAGCGCACCTTTGCTAGTCAACGATACCTAACATATTATTTACGATGCACGAGACGAGATTGGATAGGAAATGAATCTAGACACGCAGCAGCGTGTCAAGCCAAAGTTAAAAAAAAAAGAACTGGCGACGCAGCGGCCGTGTGTTATATTACACTAACCATTTGGTGGCACTTTTATACTATAAATATGTATGTGTTACGTAGGGGTCACGTAACTCATACATATTTACAGTATACTTTTGAGTTCAGGGACCTGATGATAATTAAATAAATAAATATTTGTGGACAAATCGACCTAGTTCCAAACTAAGCAAAGCTTGTACTATGGGTACCTACTAAGCAACATAAATATAATATAAATCAAAAATTGTGGGATTTGCCGATAAGCTCAAGAGTACACACCCACCTTACAGACACATGTTCCAATCCGAAAGACAAGGCCAGGCTATTAGCGGTTTCGGCGCATGAGTCCGGATACTGGCTCCATGCACTCCCATCTGTTAATTTCGGCACTCTTTTAGACGACAATTCTTTCAGGGTGGCTGTTGGCCTTCGTCTAGGCCTAGACATCGTTGTTCCCCACCAATGTCGCTGCGGATCACAGGTGGACAGTTTAGGACACCACGGTCTTAGCTGCCCCAAAAGCGCCGGCAGACTCTCCCGCCACGCTTGTCTTAACGACATCGTGCGCCGGGCTCTTGTCAGCGTCCACGTGCCTGCGGTACTTGAACCCAACGGCCTCGCACGGGACGATGGCAAGAGACCCGACGGCATGACGTTGGTGCCGTGGCGATTGGGGCGGCCCTTAGTGTGGGACTCCACCTGTGTGGACACTTTGGCATCATCGCATTTAGCATCTACGTGTCAAACACCAGGTGGAGCAGCCAGAAACGCAGAGGCAGCTAAGCGCCGCAAATATCAGTGTTTGGGCGACAGGTACATTTTTGTCCCGTTCGCCGTAGAAACTCTGGGCCCTTGGGGGCAAGAGGCCCACGATTTGTTCAACATATTAAGGAAAAAACGAATAAGAACCACCTGTGATCCCAGAGCTGGCGCGTTTCTCGGCCAAAGGCTCAGCATTGCTGTGCAACGAGGAAACGCCGCCAGCATCTTGGGCTCATTTCCGCCAATGAGCGACCTAGGTGTTTAGGTTTCTTTTTTTATATATTGTTATTCATAGTTTAATTTAGTTATATTTAGTTTTAGGTGATATTATGTAATCGTATATTGTGAATAAATTAAAATTTAAAAAAAGTAGGGGGTGTACTTTAAAGTGAAAATGCCCATTTACTAACTTCCATGTGGTCACTTCTTTTGGGAATAAAAGCGTCATTGTACCTTTACAGTACAAAAATACATATAGCTATAAATACTTAAATACATCCAAGACTCAGGAACGACAATTATTGGTCATCAAACAAATAAATGACCTGACTGTCAAAGAAATAATTGGTGTATTTGTAGGAAGAAAAACCATTTTAACATAGTTTTTTACGTGTTATGAAACACATTGACAGAAATACTGTTTAGTATGTTGAGCGATACGCAGTGTACCTAAATTGCTAATGCAACAGGCGAATATAAAAGTAAACGAAAATAACCATTTAAGTCTCTTTTAAACGCTTCCCGAAGCATCATAAATGCCAAATGACGAGCGAAATGACTGAAGATCGGTGCGAAAATTGTAAACGGCAACAATAATTCGAGCTTTGCGGTTTTATTGTAAAAGCCCAAAGAGGCCGTGAAAGCTTTTACCAGAGACTTCTCTGAAAGCCGATTATGTCCTTCGTCGCACTTTTAAATATCAAATATGAACAATAGGTAAAATGTTAATGCTAAGTGACTACTTTTAACGTGTTTCAAAGAACGTATTTTTTATCTTGATATTCAAATATTCGCTTGAACAGTCGTCGTTAAACATATGTTTACAATTTTGCACCGTATTCCATGGTTATAAGGAAAGAAGTAAATACAATATTTTTGTGCTGCCACAGTATGTAAAATGTGCCATATTATTTGTTAGACTTACACAATGGTTACGCGTGCCCCTTTTCACATCTAATGATGAAGATTAAGCCCGCGTCGTGAGATGTAAAGAAAAATATTGGAACAGATTTGGTATTTGACATTAATGTTGTGAAACTGCCAAGTTCACGTTTCACAATACATACAATATTTATTTATACATACAATATTTTTTATTGAGTACTAAACTAATCTAGTTGTTTCTTGAAAACCCGTATGTGTAAAAAAGTGATCAACACTAGCGATAAAAACTGAAATCTTGCGAAAATGAAAGTAAACAATACACTGATAGCTTTTAATATACGCTTAGTCAGGAGCTCGCCTTAGTAAGAGACGAAAAATAAATCCAAGCCAAGTAGCGACATACGCTGAATCAATTCCAAATAGACATTCACTAATGAGAAATCCGAATTAAACACACAAGAATACACAATTACCCTGTAACCAATGAATATAATATAAATAAAGCATACTAATACGCCCGTATCTTCATAAAGCAGCTAAGACAATTGGCGTATCAGCTCGAGCAAATAAATGAAAATTTATCCGAGCAAGCAAGACTGTCTCGTCAAATACGTATAAGATCGTTTGTCTCATTATTACGAGTCGCAATTCGAACCCCTATTATGTAACCCAGATGAATCGAGAATGCTTTCATTTACTTTGTAGTTACAGTCGTTTGATGATGGGCATTTGACAAAGAGAGCAAACATCGCCAAAATGCCTCGAATAAATATTGTTATGAAGCAAACGAATTTTCCTTTTCAGACAGCTAAATGTATTAAAATTTAGTAGACTTGTTTGACAGCTAATCATTGCATTTTCCTCATCGCACGCGCTGGGCGCATAGAACCACTGAGGTTTGCCAAATCTTAAAAAAATAAAATTTTCTTGGTGTTGTTTTTTTTTCTAAATGTAATCAAAATCCCCATAATATCGCCTAAATATTAATAGACAAGGAGTAGAGACTACAATGTCTCTATGGAGACCGCAGCGCGCCAGCTGTTATCCGTCAAGTGACTCATGCCATACAGATATATGTCATGAGACTCGTGAGAAAGAAAATAACAACAAGAAAATTATAATATAATTAGATTTTTAAATATTCCCATTAAGACATTTAATACACTGGCTTATTGAAACTGATTTAATTCTGCAAACTCAATCCTGTGCTATTGTAACAGATAACAAGAATCGATGCTATTTACCATTCAATATCGAATTATTGCGAATTCTGAATTCATTTCAAACCATTTTCATTTCGCCGACGAGTCTGTTGGCGACCATTGTTTTGTGTCGAAAGGGGATTGGAGATTTTAATCAGTTTAAAACGGGCATGTGGTTTTTGAACTCATTTGAAGTTGTGTTTTGGATAATAAGTTAAGAATTAATGTAGTCTGGGAGGGAGACAAACCTAGTAATGACGTGTAAACTAATCAGACACCAATTAATAAAACCACTATCGAACGAGATGGTCGTATACAAAGAATAAGAGTGACAGAGGGCTATATTTTTGTTTGAGACAATCGGTTTGCAACGAGTTTGTGACAAACAAACCAATACCCGCCCGAGTTAAGTAGGTTGTTTATGGTAAGCTTGATGGCTGACATCAAGTTTTCAATTTTGAATATCAGCTTTTCTGTCCATATATCGAGTCAGTTTAGGGTGAGGCCAGACGAGAGTAATTTTGTGAGTCGTGAGCTGCGTAATTTCAGTCGACGCCATTCTTGTGATTTTTACCGAAATTTTCGTTTAATGTTAGGTACAAGTAATGGCTTGTGAATATAACCGAATTTTTCGGTTAATGTTACAATAATGGCCTCTGCTGAAATTACGCAGCTCACGACTCACCAAATTACGCTCGTCTGGCCTCACCCTTAGTATGAGGTATAGGTATGACGCTTATAATCGAAAAACGAAGCTAATTTAAAAACTCTTACCATACTAGTACATGCATTTTTCATTGGGTTAGGCTGGAAACACTGTCCGACCGACGGTCAGCGCGTATGGTCGGTCGGGCGTGTTTTGTATGGCCACTTACGCGGTGACGGTGAGCATCGGTCGGACTGAACGCACGTATTCTTTCACACAGCGATAGTAAGTTACGCCCGACTGACCATAGGCGATGACCGTCGGTAACTTGGTGTTCATATTTTAATGATCACAATCCGGATTTGCTGAGATTGGAACAAGAACTTAATCAAAACTGTATGACACTATATAAACACTGATAAAATTTTCTTGTTAAGTAGGTATTTGTTTTCTTCTAAATTAATACCTTTACTTGATTACGTTGCATGTAGTTTTAGAATCTAAACGTGAGGCATCGCGTAATAACAATCGAAACAGAAACCATGCCGATACACCCGCTATTTACAAAACTCCAATAAAATTGACTGCAGACAATTCTCAATATGATTCCCACAATAGCTACAGAACCAATCGTAACATTTTCATTCCGATGCGAATGCACGAAGCCGCAGATCTATGCATCGGGGAGATATCGGACAAAGCTCACGGCTGACAACTGTTCCCATTTACCTATTGTTGTTGTGGAGGCAACAATGGCGGCATTGCCGGCCCGGTGCGGTGCGGTGACCCATTTGGAGTTGAAAAATATCAGAAAAGTCGAGTCCTATTGTCGTCGGTTTGATTAACGCGGTCGTTAGAGTAAGGAGCTCTTGAGAACAACGAACTGGTTCATTTTTGTTTATAAAGATACACAATAAAAGCATGAGGGCTGTGGCTGTGGCTGTGTCGCCTTCACTTGTTTTTCACATCATTTTAATTAGTACTCTGCTATTGCTATTTTAATAGTAGTTTATGCAACTGGTACATAATGAGGGGCATTAAAACACGAGTGTGTTTTATGAAACGAGCCGAAGGCGAGTTTCATAATAAGGTCACACGAGTGTTTTAATGCCTAATTATGTACAGTTGCATACATTACTTTATCTACACACATATTATAACTACTCTAAGATGGGTTCAGAAACCGTTGTAAATAAATACAATTATTGTGTTAATACAACCTTTTTTGTACGGTTGCGGAAATATCGAAATCAGAACTGGCAACCGATACCTGAATGTTATTTAAAAAAGTAAAGAGTCCCTATTCTGATGTGATCATGTCGTTCTAGCTCAAATTTCGTGCGATATATACTAAAAAAACATCGAGCTGACATTTCGCATCGACTGAATTTGAATTTTCAGTGATACTAGAATAGGGACATGTCAACTTTGACATTTAAATTTTGACAGTTTTGTTTGACGTTTTTATATTTTAACATCATATATGAGATTAAAATTAAAAATTATATTACTGCTGTAGCCTTAGCCACAGATAAGAAAATTGCCATAAATTCATTGAATGTTGAAATGAGAGTCATTTTCTACGGTTTCCGAACGCATATTAGAGGATTTATGATATGTGTGTAGATAAAAATATTTACTTTAATTGTTTATTGCGGCACTTTAATTTGACGCCATGACAGTAGGCAACTGGTTTTGTTCGGTAGTGGATTCAGCTCGTCGGCGCGCCGAGACTGTGTTCACAACGCGGCGACGAGCAAAATCCAACCTTTATCTAATGCAAATTAAATTATTTTAAATTCAATTCTGGCAAATGAAGGTATCCTAAAATTTCTAATGCCTGGATAGTCGAAAAATAATGTATTTTAGAAAATAAGTAGATATTTATAAAATTCAAAGGTAGCACCATAGAAGTATACCGCAGTGAGATATAAACTACAAACTTTTTATACTTCCAGTCGAGCTCCGACCGCTGCTTAGCCGTGAGATACAGCATTTCCACATACTACCTCACTCAATATTAAACTAGAAACTAAAACAAACTTCTCTATTACACTAGTAACTCTAACAAAACTTACACCTTGAATAAACTTCAGTCTGGAATATTTGAAAACTATACAAACGTAAAGGCTTTATCTGGTTGTGTACGTTGTAGAGTAATTAGTTCCGTGTCGCGTTAAATTTGCATGACAGTAACATTTTCAAGGGGTCCGTCTTGCACTAGGGTTACCAGGTTTCTAAAAAAAACTGGACAGTTCTATACAGGAAAACATCGTGATGAAATCGGTCTAATCCCAATAATATGTATCAGCCCGAATAGTGAATATTTTATTGAATAATATATAGCGAATAATTAAAGAATAAATTAATATAAAAAAATAACATGATGAAATATACAACTAAAACTAACTACAATTAAAATCTATTATCTAAAGCTAAAAATTAAAAATATCTATCAAAATTTGCTGCCCTTGGTAGGGTGCCCATCACGTAGGCAACGTTCTCGCGCTGGATTGCGATTGCTATTCTCTGCGCGAGGGTCGCCCGTTGCCACTCTCAGCCGTTTGCCGAGCGCCTTGTGGAGTATCTGTGCGCCCCTGCCCCAGGAACCAAGTGTCTCGACGCTAAAAGCGATGAATTCGAATTGAGCGCAGAGACAGCCGTATTTGGCTACCTTTTGTCGCTCCCGACTCCCGAGCATCCGCCGCTGCGTCAGCACGCCTATTGTTTGATTGGCGTCCCACACTAATGCACAGCCCATCTTCCAGGGTATTAGCGACATTCCATCGGGGCGCTTGGCGTCGTTCCGCGCTATCTGGGGCTCCAGAGCGGCAGGAACGCCGGCACTGACTTTTTAGAATGTCGTTAAGGGCGGCCATGACGGGACAGGCGAGGCGGCCGGCACCCGAGGAGCAGGCGAACTCGTGGTGGCCGAGGGGGTCCACAGGAGATCTGCAGGACGCACAGCAGTGGTCGGTACAGAGATTAACCCCAAGCCGAAGACCTGCGGCTATACGGAGCGTCTCTGGGTTGATAAAGGTGCCGATGTTGGGCGAGGGATTGGCGTGGAGCCAGTGACCTGACTCTGGTCTAGATGGTGCCAGAAGCCTCGCTCGGTTCCTGCCTGTCCCGGTGTTATGAGTGACTTTAGGGTTGCAACCGAACCTAGTCCTAACTAGTTTTCCCTCTGGGTTGGATTGTCAGATGGCAGTCGCTTTTGTAAAACTAGTTCCTACGCCAAATCTTAAGATAAGGTGTCAAAGCGACCACCGAGCTTGGAGCACAACCGGGTTCATGTTGATGACAAGGCGCCTACTAAAGTGTATATAAATCCGAATGTCATTCAAATAAAAATGTATGTTATGTCTTGTAGCTTGCAATCTAATAAATAATAAATAAATAAATAAATATTTGTGGACAATCTTACACAAATCAACCTAGTCCCAAACTAAGCAAAGCTTGTACTATGGGTACTAAGCGACGATATACATACTTATATAGATAAATAGATACTTAAATACATAGAAAACATCCAAGACCCAAGAACAAATATTCATGCTCATCACACAAATAAATGCCCTGGCCGGGATTCGAACCCGGGACCTCCAGCTTCGTAGGCAGGGGCACTACCAACTAAGCTAAAGCGGTCGTCATCTGCTATGCAATAGGTAATAATGTTGTTGATAATATCAATATTATTGATCCTATTTAGACGATCTCTGTCCTGTCTTGCTCATTCAAACCACTGCGCAAGTCGTGCAAGCATACAAGCATTTTTTTAATGAATAAAAAAATTGGCTTATTCTTAAAAACGTATTATTAACAGGATAACCAAGAGAGTAAAAAACCGTGTTTATAAGTAAAAATGCATCACTACTTTAGGGCAAAAGAAATATCCGACGGAATAAGAAAGTGTGGTAACCCAAGTAATAGACGATTTTCATTGTTTTTGACTCGCATTTAGATGCACCCCAACGCAGTAAAGATAACTTCAAGACTGTCCACAGATACAACTGTTTAAGTAAGTGTTGATGAATATTCAGAAAGTTTTCAACGCATTAGTGCGATGGCATCGCCAGTATACTTGCTAAACAGTAAACACCCTCTGTAGCGCCATTATGCTCGACTTTTAAGGCGCTACAACTAAGCAAGCAAGAAACTCAGCTAGGCCCCGACTTGGGTCGGACTGAATGTACTCGGTATGTGGCGGTACCGGGACGAATAGGGACAACACACACATTGTCGGGATCGCGCGGTGGACGTCCCCGCCAGCGGGAACATTGGCATGATTGTAGTACAAAACCTATATGCAAAACCTACATATGGGGATTTATTAAAACTTTCAAAATTGTTATACTTAGGTAAACAAATATTTAATTAGTGACATAAATAAAACAAATGCCTATTGTACAGTCCACAACTATGTGCCTAAATAATTTTAATTTGTTGCCTACATAATGTTTTTAGTTTTAAGTACATAATTGTACGTACGTTAGCTATAAGGTATTTATCTATGGGCGCTTGTTGCCTGAAATAAATGAATAAATAAAATATATAATTAAAATGCAAATAGGCGCTTTATTTAAAATCATTGTTGTGTTAACTACTACGGTAATCTGAATTAGATATAAGCAAATAGTTCCGTTTAACCCATCTTCTACCAGTCCCTGGGATCCCAGGGTACATAACAAACTTATTGATATTGTTTATTTTTTCGCCGGGAGAGGACGACTTAATAAAAATAATAATAAATTAGTTGTATTTGTCTGCACTGTCGTAAGGTAAACGTTCTTGTACTTGACAGTTGACCTAAACACCAAAACATGTCACTTTCCATCTTATGTCACGATGACAGAGGTGATTAATAGGTGTCAATTATTGGGCACTAAGGTGTCAAGCACTGGGACGTTTAACTTATCTGCACACAACAAAATCAAACCTACCCAAAATTTAGGTTTGGTTCCTCAAAAAATGTTTCAAGTGTAAAGTGTACTTAATTTCAATCAAAATATAAAGGAAATTATCTCTTTGCCACGTATCGTTTATCTTGCCATTCAAAATATTGTTCCAAATTAATTAATTCAAAACAATGAAAATGAAACCTTTTAAAATAAACAAAAACAGTCGATGTGTGTCGATAACGGCAGATATCGCGGCAAAATTTCAAATTTCATTGTTTACCGACAAAAATTGGGTCATAAAGGGAAAGTTATTACTCCCTAAACCCCAATCACAATTCCTACTGAAGGATATCTACATATTTCACTGCCGGGCTTTGCTCGTTTGGTTTTTAGGGGTCCTCAAAAGATATATCAGAGTGAAACGATCTCTCTATCTATTATTTGTCTATGCCATTTATTTTTACTGCATCTCTTTAATTCGTCAGATAGAAAAACAAAATATAATATTCCGGTGCCTATATTTATTCTTAAAAATATAAATTTTAAACATCCTGTTGACGATAAGCAGACGACGTAGAAAACTATAGATATTTTATTCTAATGCATTTTTGATAAAAAATTGCTTTGGAAATAATAAAATTGTGCTTTCTGGGCAACTACGAGTAGTGTACTCAATAAAGTAGACCCAGTATTTTAATATTATGTATTTTTACAACATAAAATAGATTTACACCGCTTAAAAAATTATAAATATTATATATAAAACTAAATAAAGTGAGCATGTGTAGGGAGAGTCCCTCCCATTCTTTGTTCCTGTTACTACGTGGCGCAAATGTCCATAGAATACTGACGGAGTTACATCCCTACGGAATTGGTGCTACGGAAGTTCGACCCCCCTTTGTCAAGTGAGTGGGCAACTTGACTGAGTAAAAGCCTTATCACACTACCCTATCGGTAGAGCTTACTGGGGGAGGGGAGTTAAACTATTTCGCTCTAATGAGTGAGATGCTTTAACTCCCCTCCAGGCCTCCACCCTTTAAGTAAATAGAGAGGAGAATATAAAATCTTTAGTAATGATATGATGATGGTATGAATGGATTTTTTTATACTTTATTGTATTGTTGTGTACGGAACCCACATGATGAAATCTAAATGTTCCATCGTACCTTTTTTAAATATTTGTTACATTGTGGTTAAAAGGAAAGCTATAAATCGCGTGAACGTGTCCGTGACGCTTTTTTGCCCACATTATGCTTGCCCGGGATTTAGGTACAGTCAACCGCAAAATTATCTACACAGAACCGTTCAAAAATGGCACACAGGAGAATAGAGTTCGGTGCTGTTGTGCCCCTTGTCTGAGAAGTTTGTATGTATTTTAAGTTTACTGTATATATCTCTTTCTAATTTTTATTAGGTAATTTTACGCTTGACTACCATCATATTCATTTATTCGTATTGATCATACAATGTCATCTTCGTAATAATTATGTTAGGAAGTAAATAAAAAACGTCATGTTTGATTCAGAACGCCTGGTTGCTTAGTTTCCGAGCCTTAGGATTAAAAATTACCTTTTTGCCAGACCGCGCATTCATATTGACACTGAATAACGAAAACCTCAATAGTGAAAAAGTTTGCCAAAACAAATGCTTCAGAAATCCATAGGTACTAATTTTATAAATGTGAAAGTACCTCTGTATGTCTGTACTTCTTCATGCTTCACCGCTGAAACCATTAAGATGAAAGGTATGGAGATAGTTTGAGACCCTGTGAAGGACAAATGATAGTTTTCTTCCCGGAAATCATCTCAAAGGGGGTTAAAAGGGGGATGGAAGTTTATATGACGGTATGAGATAAGTGAGTTCCATGCGCACAAAGAGGCGGGCAGAAACTAGTATAATCCATGAATGTAGGTCATTCCGTGTTAAAACCACGTTAGCGTGCGCGAAACCATATTTTTTCACAACACAAACGGTCCCGAGGTTGCACGTAAAATCGATTTGGGACAAAATTCGCCAATATCGCTAAAAATAAAGAGCCTCAAATACACCGAATCCTAACAAGTTTTTGTTTTGATTAGATAGTTTTTTTTATTAATACTAATTTTCTAATGTACGCCCCCTATTAGATAGATAGATATTGTTTGAATATGTGAGTGTCTACGTATTGCGCGTCCAGTTTAATATTGCTTTTACTCTATCAAGGTAGGTTAGCGGACGAGGGAACAGGACAGCTCCATGCCACCCCGGTTTTTAACGTCACTCTTCTTAGGTACTCCGCGCGCCACGCAGGAAAAAACGTTAAAATGTTACTATAATTTTTCTCAACTCTTTCCAAAACACAAAGTTGTCCATTTATTTTCCTATCTCAACGGTATGAGAACAAAATTCAAAGAGGCTCAAGGGTTCTTTCAATTAATAAAACGCCTTTAGAAAGCCTCAAAAATACAAGTCAACGATGAATGTTAAAGAGATCCATAGGGTTTATTTTCATGATTAACGGACTTTTACGTTTATAAGGCAGCTTCCTGACTTGGCGGGACGGTATGTGTCATTTTGTAATTTAACGTGAGGTTACTGGTGTCGTTCAGATTTCCTCACTTGACGGGATACTGCTAGTATTTCATTTGCGCAGTAGTAGCATCATGCGCCGAACCCGGGCACTCCGGGCAGTATTGCATTCGTATCGCGCCGCTTCCCACGTCAGTCAGGAAACGCCCAATTTAAATGCAAGCGCAACGGAAACAAGCGATACTTACTCGCTGACAGAACAATCCTGCCGAAAAATCTGACTGATTTTCCGGTGCGGAGGCGGTGCGATATGAGAAAACTGTCAGCTGTTAGTGACAGTCGAGTCAGTACCGCGTTTTCCTGCTCCTTATGCTAGCACTACACTTCGACGTATTTGTGCAAATATTCGTGCTGCATCTTTTTTTTTAATATTGCAAAAGAAAGGGAGGCGAATACGCAACTCGAACACTCACAGCGAAGTTAAGGAGCGGCCTTACATTTAAATGAATGCTTCCTGCCTGACGGGCGCGGGATGTGCGGAAGCGGGGCTATACGAAGGCAGTACTGTTTCGCTTCTGCGCATGATACTACTACTGTGCAATCGTAAAACTGTAGGTATCTCGTCAAGTGAGTAAATCTCCGCGACATAAGTAAGCTCATGTCAAAGGACAAAATTCTAAATATCGACACCGCTCCGCCACGTTAAGAAGTCGCTTTAGTCGATATGAATGCGAATAAATAAAAATCTAATCTGTCGGTGGACTTTTGGCATCACAGGCAATCAATTTCAAATGACACTGAACGAGTTGGAGTGAAAATAAAATAAATTCCCATCAATTTCCATCGATCATCGAGGGCCCTCGGACGCCGATATCGGTGGCGCGGAAAACATGGCTAATTGATTTAGAATCGAACCGAGCCTAAGCTTATTATCCTATTTTTACAGCTATTTTGTGATGTGACTGGGTTTTCAGGTTTTTTTTCCTAATGAGCACCGAATAGGATTCCGTTTGGTTATCCAACCGTCCAACCGATTTTGTGACTTTTGCCTCTTGCTTCATTGATCACTAAAATTCCCTTACAGGTATAAGTCATAATACTAAAAGGGTGGTAAGGTAATCTGGCTTGAGAGTATAGTAGGTAGGGGCCTACACTAGTCTCACGCCAGATTCGACCCAACTAACACAATAGGGAATCGAGCAAATCTAGATCCACTAAAAGATAAATTTGCTTCAGCTACGACATAAGAAGCCTGGAGGTATATTCGGATCGACAAATTGATATCATGTTGCCTACACTTCATAAATATGGAAAGGAGCGCTGGTGCATTTTTTTCTATTCGGTTTCAAATCAGTGGCTTACAAGCATACGCATCGACTGATGCGGCCACCGTATTGTCGCTTGCACCTACCTCTTTTCGGTGTCACAGTTTCTTCTTCGGGAAAAGTTCGACATTTGAAAGATCATTCGACAGTTTTTGAGGTGTTCGTAGGAGAAACTTCCCCTGTAATCCAGACTAGACCATTAAATTTGATGCCGATATCTTGCCATTTTTTTCTGCGTCGGATCCTTATGTATATGACTGAAGATCATTGCTTTGCGCTTTCCAGTCTGTTCAGAATTTAACAGCGAATAGCCCACCTGTTCTGCGATATTTCCTGACTCCTTTTTTCCTTCCACGTGTTCTAGGTACTACAACTTTTCCACTCCTGATGAGTATCCAGCCAGCCTCGCCCAGGTGTCCGAATTACTGCAGTAGTTATTGCATGCAATGTAGTGGATAGACGGAACTACCAACCTTTCTCCCGACTGAATACCAAGAGTAAGTCGGGAGAAAGGTTGGGGTGAGTAAGTACTGACTCACGTGAGTACTATTAAAAACACAAAATCCGTTGTTATAATACTGATCTATTTTTTAAACTACAGATAAAGTAAAAGTTCAAGTTAACATAGTAGCACACTAGATGGCGCTAGTAGTTCCATAAGTTGATTACTTTGATATTATATAATTTATGAATTGGTGTGTCTCGCAGTCCAAGGAGTAACTAACACTTCATCATATAAATATGTCGAGTGAAATAGACTTCTTGGTTGTATACAGGGTGCAAAACACGGGAAGATTGGTCCACATGTGGACAAAGCCCTATTGTCCGGGACAATGCCGATCGATTAATTAACTAGCAGACTGATCGTTGTTACACTGAACGTTCGTTGTATAAGGATTTGGGAAGTAAATAATCAACTACATAAACAAAAGATATTGGGTCCGCCAATAAAAAAAAACAAAAACTGAATCGATGAACAATTAATGTTTAATTATCGAACCTGCGTGGTAATCCCGTACCTAACGATATGTACTACCGTTGGTACGTATTTAATGTCAGCTTTAGTATGGGATTTGACATTTAAATCTGAAACAAAGACCTTCTTTTCACTCGGTAAATAAACTAATCGTGATATAACTCAGATTTCCATGGATTTTCGTATTTGGAATTCCACGTTATCCCAAACAAGTACAGTTTGCATGATTTATTTGATTAGGTACCTACTTACATTATTAATGTTTCCACGATTTGCAACATCCATGAAATTACCATCTCAATTGCCATAAATCAGTTTGCAGCGTAGTTATCAGATGGTAAATTAGTCGACTTGATGTTAACTAAGTTAAGTTTGCTCGGAGCGTTCCTGCGACTCTAAGGGCGATGAATTTGATACATATACTAATATTATAAATGCGAAAGTAACTGTCTGTTTGTTACCTTTACAAGTTTACACCGCTTAACTGATTCCGATGAAATTTGGTTTGGATACGCTATCTACTTAGGATAGGATTCCTTACCTTAAGAGGATGAAAAGGGGAGTTGGGATCTCTACGGGAATGCCATAAAAGACAATAACATTGACAAAAGCATCGTCCTTTCAACCAAGAGGGAAAAGACTTTGTTGGGATGTTTTCCGTCAGCGAAAAGTCTCTGTTATGATGTCTAAATTTCAAAAATTTTAAAAACATACCTTGTCAACCTTAATCATTACCCGTAACTCAGTCGCGGGCTGATGTTAATTTTGATAATAAATTAAAGAAGCCCGAAGCGCCGAGAGCCGAAAGCCGAAAGCCGAGAGACGAGTTCAGAACAAACTGGAAAACCGGCAGTTAGGAGTTAAAGCGCTGTTTAGAATTTTCAAAGGATGCCCGCACAAAGAGAGGAGTTTTTGATACAAAGTTTCACTTGGAAATGTTGAATGTGTAGGAGCTTATCTCTTGTTTCTAATTTATGAGCGCGTCTGATTCCTGGTCGCATGAGTAATTAACAAATTAACAATTATTAGGGATTGGTGAAAGTTTTAGGTGCTTAGGGTTGTATTGTGCAAATGTAAAGTTTGGTGAGAATTACTTGCGAACGTATTTTGCGGGAAAATTTAGTTATAAACATCTCGAGGAAACCCGTTTTAATTCCAATAAGGTTTAGTTTTCCCTCTGGGTTGAGAGGTCCGATGGCAGTCGTAAAACTCGTGCCTACTCCAACTCGTGCCAAGATACACTCGAAGAAAACGCTAAAAGGATTATGTATTTCATTGATAAGCTTATTATAATATATGTCTTAGTTGTGAAATCTATATTTTCTAATGTAGGTAAGGTACACCTATGAGAATTAAATTGCATCAACGTCATGTATCTAAATTATTTTCAATGAATTTTTTCCAAAAACTACAACTAAACCGCTAAAACGATCATAATAACCATCTAAAAAACAAACGCCAATCGAGATTTGATTTTATAACTCTAAGCATCAATATTTGAATACAGCACCAACAAACTAAACAGCTAAAAGGGCCATAAACAGATTTAGGTTCGCGTCTTTCCTGTGGAATATGGACATATCAAAAATTAAGGGCTACGAAGCTTAATTTTGGAATGGACTAGTAACAGTGAATTTATTTCGGCATAACTCAATAAAAAGAAAATACAAACATTATAAACAAAGATTAGGTATAGAAGTAAAACTAAATTAATACTAAACTAAACTAACTAAAACTATAAATATATTAAAAAAGGGAATCAAAATTCGGCCCCCTGGGAATGGTTCCCATTACGCAGGCAGCATTCCCGCGCTGGATTGCGATGGCAATTCTTTGCGCGAGAAAGCTGCCTGCGCGAGGGTCGCCTGTCGTGTCCCTCAACCGTTTGCTGAGCATCTTGTGGAGCCCCCGCGCACTCTTGCCCCACGGGCCAAGTGTCTCGACGCCAAATGCGACAAATTCGTATTGGGCGCCGAGACACCTGTATTTACCCGCTTTGAAAACCTCCCGGGCGTCCGCCGCCGCCCCAGCGCGTTTGGTAGTGGCTGGGAGGTAGGACGCCGCCAACGTGTCAGCGCAAGTGGCGTCCCACACCAGCGCACGGCCCAATCTCCACGGGATCAATGACATCCCGTCAGGGCGCTTGCCATCGCCCCGCACGATCTGGGGCTCCAGAACTGCGGGAACGTTTGCGCTGACAAGTGCCCTTCGTAGGATGTCATTGAGCGTGGCATGGCGGGATAGACGGCCGGCGCCCGAGGAGCAGGCGAGCCCATGGTAACCGAGGCGGTCTACAGGAGCCCCACAAGAGACGCAGCTGTGGTCTACACATACATCAGCCCCAATCCGGAGACCGATGGCTATGCGGAGTGTAACAGTAGTAACCCGCATATACAGCGTCTCCGTTTCTATTAGGATAAAATCGACGTTATAAAAGCATAACTTACATGTACATAAACCGTTAACAATTGGCCACAGGACGGACGACTTTTGTTTTTTCAAGTGTTTATGATCGAAACGCTTATCATAATAAGTCTAAAAAACAAGCGCCAATCGAAATTCCATTTTTAAATGACTTCCAAACTGTCTCGCTGACAAGCTATCAGTCACTGGCAGTTGGCACTCGCTCAAGACGAGATAATACCAACCACTTTCGTTGACAGCCGTTCTGCGTGGCTGAATCTAATTTGGAATGATACACGGTGTACAAGCCACCGTTGCAGGCCACAATTACATTAGAGTGGGAGGCCATAAATTTGGCAATTACAGTCGCGATAGAAAAGAGGGTTAAAATGTTGCTCTAAGGAATAAAAGTGCTTTTTTTACTTTTCTTTTGGTGGGTCATGTGGTGCTTAGCGAGGAATTACATATATAACTATATTTGTATGTACCTATCCCTAGAGGTTAATAGTTCTAAGGACCACGTATTGGTCCGAACGTGACCCGTTCATTCTATTTCAATATCCAAATCAACGTTTACAAAGTTGAAGAATTAACATTTTAACAACAAAAATATAATAAAAAAATACAATATATAGAATTGTTGATTTCCCATCAAATTTACTGTGATTGGAATAAATTCGAGAGCAAACAAAAGCCTTAGATGTGGTAGGTACATGAATTTAAAGACCAATTTATTGTATCAATCTTCAGTGTTCTTAGGGTTCGTTATAATTAGATTTTATGGACTCTTAGAGTATTCCCCAGGTCACTCTCCAACCGCGTACTCCTATCGCTTTATTCAGTCAGGTAAAAAAAAAGATTGTATGGAAAGTTTGTCAAGTTTCTAGGGATGATAGCTACTAAGGCGATAAACTGAGAAATTTAGAAACTTTGAAACGCTGTTCTGCCCAGACGAGAAAACAACAGAGACTGATTTTCAGATATATAAGTCTTGACTATATGATTGTGGTACTGACAATAGCCGAAACATAATTGCTTAAAATTTTCTCGATAGAAAAAAAATCCAAAGTTGAGTCTATATTTTCCTTTTTTTACTCCCTACTAAAACAACGCATTATTAAGATAAGATAAGATAAGATAAGAAGTCTTTATTGCCACAACAAAACAAGGAAAACAACATACAAATAGCTACAGATAAATAAAGAAAAACAGCGTGAAATTAATAAAAAAAAAACAATTACAATAAAAATAAAAAAGCGCTAAAAAAAGACACGATTAAGTTAATATGATGGTATTTTACCTCATCTAGGTACTGAGAAGAGGGAATTTAATAAATGTGCCCACAGTCAGATATTTATCGAGATTTGTCTAAAAAAGCCATTCCCGGAGTGTTTTGCATCCCGTTTTGTCGTGAACTAAAAACATACAGGCGTCTCTTTCAATCAATATATCGCCTTAACGTTGATCGGTCTGTAATCGTAATTTGGTGCAACCAGTCCCTAGTTCTAGTAATCGATGCAACATTTTATTTCCCCAAACTCCTTGGGCAATGCCGCCGGCGGGCGACGACGCGACGGCGCGGCCAGACGACTAAGAAGGTGGCAAGGGACACTAGGCATCGCAAACACAGACATACAGAAGCTCCAACGAACAAAACGCACTCGCAAGCAAGAAAAGCGATGGGGTGATTGCGTGACTTCAGAAAGTGCTTTTTTTAAAACCGACTCAACAAAAAAATTTTATAAACCTAGTTATCGAATCTGCTCACAAAATTTCACGAGAATCGCTTGAGAAATGTAACCTCCAGAGGACACTTAATACACTTTTAATGAGCTTTTGTATTTATTTACAAAAAATGGGCTTTTCCTGCAAATAAACAACTATTATTATTATGCTTTATTAATTTTAAGACGTAGGCTAGGTTATTATAACATCTTTATAAAGAGTAAAATATAAAAATAGACTTACAAAACATAAAAACATTATAAAACCTAACATAGTGTGCCACGGTGGCACCGGCAGCGAGGCGGGGCCTAATCTACCGGTGGTTAGGGCGACAGAGCGAGGAAACTCCTGACAATCCGCGCCGTGTCCAGTGGAGTACCGCCTTCTGTACATTAATATTATTATAGTGCGGACAAAACTCTAAGGCTGTCAAACGAACGCAAGCAAAACTAGACTTAGAGCTCTGACTGTAAGGTAGATTTTTGCTTGCGTTAATTTGACAGCACTTGACCTTACAGTTTTGTACGAACTATACTTAGGCTGGGTTGCACCAAACCGTCTGTAATCGTAAGCGGTGTTCGTCAAATCTGATTGTATGGAAAGTTTGACCAGTTTCTATGGGATGACAGCTGCCGGCGCCATATTTGACGATGACCGGTCTGTGTTCGTACGTTGGTGCAACTGGCACTTAGTGGTCTATTGGCATTGCCACATCAGTCTGTGAACCTTCTGTATTTTGTTTGCTTGTTAGCTGCATACTAGCTTTATTTATCACTTGCGAACAAGAGGTTAGCTTGCATATTACATGTAAACAGTAATTAAGCACTTAATGTCAGACTAGGTTTATTTAAGGAGGTATAGAAGCAACATTTAGCACTTTAGTAGGGAAAAGTTTTGCTATTTATGTTTTTTTTTGTACATTTGGACATAAGGACTTAATTACTGAAGAAATGAACTGCTAAAATGCGTGTATTATTTTATGTCACACCGCCACAAAGTAGCAATTTTACCACACGCTACGCGTGCGCTTTCGCGCTGCCTGGCCAGAGACTGACAAGACTGTGTGATTACTACGGGTGGTAATAAAGAAAGCCTCAGATCGCATATTTATCGCTCTTGCCTTCATCTAGGGCGTCAAATCCTGATATCCATCCGAGACATGCCATCTGAGACATTATCTATTTTATACCGCCCTAGGTAAATAATGTACTAATGTATCTTCTTCTGAGTTGTATTTATCCATAACATTGCTGATGGTCTAACGACGACCTTACAAAAATGTAATAGAAAATAAAACTTCTGACAAAAAATAAATGAAAAACATCGTAATGTTTTCGGAATCAAAATATTTGGTATAAAATTGTGCTTAAGTTATGATGGGTAACCATTTTTATTTGACTTTATTATCCATACTAATATTATAAATGCGAAAGTTTGTCTGTCCGTCTGTCTGCCTGTCTGTTACTTCTCACGCTTAAACCGCTGAACCGATTTACATGAAACTTGGTATGGCGATAGATTGAGTTCCGGGGAACGACATAGGATACTTTTTATCCCGGAAATCGTCCCTTAAGGGGGTAGAAGTTTGTACGAAAGAGTGATGACTAGGTAAGCGCCTGATATAAGCAAATAGCAATTACTTCAATTCTATCGCGATAAACGAGTTCTATACGCGGACGAAGTCGCGGGAAATAACTAATTATTTATAAACACTTTTCAACCTCATTTCTAAATAATAAAGGGCTGGAATATACCTACACATTTGTATGATACTAGCTGTACAGTCGAGGTCATTAATATGTATACACTTTTTTAGGGTTCCGTAGTAAACAAGGAACCCTTATAGTTTCGCCATGTCCGTCCGTCCGTCCGTCCGTCCGTCCGTCCGTCCGTCCGTCCGTCCGACCCCCGTTTTTCTCAGTAACCGTTAGTGCTAGAAAGCTGTAATTTGGCATGAGTATACATATCAATAACGCCGACAAAACGGTAGAATAAAATCTTTAAAAAAAATTTTTTTTAGGGTACCTCCCCTACATGTAAAGTGGTGGTGCAATTTTTTTTTCTGCCAAACCCCATCGTGTGGGGTATCGTTGGATAGCTCTTTCAAAAATATTATATGGTTTCTAAAAGCGTTTTTTGATTAAAGAATTGGTTAGCGTGATATTAAGCTTTGAAGTGATAATTTTTGCTATGGTCAAGTGTCCCCCCCCCCTGCCAGCTAAACGGTGGCTACTAGGCATGTGAAAAAAATCATGGTAGTAGTATATACGATGAATTTAAAAGGAAAACTATCACAGCTAAGTAGACATTACTAGTTAACGAGTAATAGTCGAACTTCAGAAATGTACTTTGCAAAAGCAAACTTTCGTACAATTTCCATTGATACCTTAAATATAGTTGTTAATTCTTTCAAAAACATAGTAAATATAAGTTTGCGAACTTTTTAGTCCATATAATGTAACGGGTGGACGACTACGGAACCCTACCTTGCGCGTGGCCCGACACGCACTTGGCCGGTTTTTACCTAATCAGATGCGTTTGCTTACAAGTAGTAGGCGACCGCATTCGATTAGGTGAAAAAGTGTATACATATTAATGACCTCGACTGTACATATTTTATCAAGCCCATATTTCAGTCAATATTACACAGCGTCCACCCGTGTTAAACTCAACAAAAGCCATATATACGGCCTCATACATAAAGGCTATGGGAACCATATTCTCCTTTCTCATCGGTACGGAAGTTATTTCCAAGGCGCGGGAAGGGTTTTCTTTAACGCAGATGTTTTATGGGTTTAATAAAATATTATCGGCGTATAAATCACAGTGTAAGGTGTTACGGCTTTGAAAATTGCCCCATCGCTAATTTGTCAATACGGCGAAATGCGAATGTCAATTGAGGTAATTCATTGGGGTGTTATGCTTGCGTTATTATTGTCGTCTGTTTTCCTTCAATTCAAATTGATCTTTTTTTTCATCTAGACGTACGGCTGGCTACCATCCAGCCAGACCAGGTCGAAATTTCTCTTACCTACTCGAACCAAGCGCTTTTCATAATCGTTTATAATGCGCACTGCTAAGGTTTGGAATTCCCTGCCGGCACCTGTATTTCCGAGATCATATAACCTGGACTTTTTTTAAGGCACGAGTGAATAGGCATCTTTTGGGTGAGCTCGCTTCACCGTCGGCCTCATCTTTGCCCCCTGGCTAGATGCCGGCTAAGAGCAATCCCATTTTTAATAAAAAAAGCCATTCTACCTAAATTAGTTTGCGGACTGGCTTGAGTAACAAAGTAGTTGGTAATTGTGTAGCTATTTTCAATCGGGAAGCTAATGGCATGAAACTGAGAATGCCATTATATTCGAACATAATTCTTTGCGTTCTAGATAGGAAAGTGGAGATATACCTGTTGCAAGATACGTTACAGTATGTAACTCGAATCGGGTGGCGTCTTGTTGGTAGTTTTGACATACATATGAAAAGTTATGTACAGCCAAGGGCAAAAATACGTATATATTTTTGGACCTTATTTCTATGGAAAAGGCGAAGATGCTGGGCAAGTGCAAAAAAATACACCAAATACCTGTTGTTAGAGATTTACACATATTGTTTTGGCTATTCGCTTATTCTGTACCTACACAATTATACATGTAATAGCCGTAAGGAAAATCGATAGTGCTGCACGCAATATTGCAACAGACCGCGAGGTATTTATTTAGAGCATTATCTTCGTCTGCTTGTCAGATTGCACTATCGAGGGGTGAACTCCGTATATGGACGGGCTATTTTGGGTGGCGCGCAGACGGAGGGTTAAGTCTAGTGATGTCTAAATGTCCAAATCACGTAAGACTAGAAAATAAATAAATAATGGGTAATTTACCCTAGTGCCCGAAAGGAACTTACTAAAGCGAATTAAACATAACATAAATTATCTGAACCATATGTGATGATTGTGATGTGTTTAGTACTATTTCAATGAATATAGAAGAATATGAATATATAGGATATAGGAAATTTATACACCTCAATTTGACTACAAAACGACTAAAATATCCACTGCTACTTATTTTAATGCTGACTGTCCCTTCACACAAGGAATATAAATGTTGTTTATAAAGAAGGACAATTACTTCCGTGCTGCCTTACAATTTACATGATAACGGTTGAAAGTTTCGCTTTTGCAGTTGAATCTTAGATAAAACTTTTACTGTATTGTGTACCGCGAAAACTCTATTAAACTGCATAAGAATGTGGACAGTACCTATAGTGACTTACATCTGTATACCTAACAACAACGTGACACGCAAACGACGTATATGTATTATCATACTGTTGACATCCTGATGAATATTGATTGATTCACGAGAAGAAAGTACTTCACTGTTTTATATTAGAATCAGAATGTGAGTATGAGATGGACGCCTACCAACCGTTCTGCCGCAAACATGACCGGAACGGATTACTTGCTTTTGAACATACATTTGTACGATGTATATACCTATGGAACCGTACATTTTAAGCGTCGATTAATTTAAACTCAATTTGCACAATAAGCATTCCCGAAGCTGGACCGTCGGTTAATTCTCACGGCGTCACGTAGGTACGCAAATAGCTGGCTAGACGGCCCAGGCCTTCCACCTTCCACCCTAATTTAATACCGTATTTACTGTACACTGTACCTAAAAAAAGAACGTTCATTTTAATTCAAATTTTAATTTTGTATGTCTCTTTGGGTGCCCTGCCCCTGCTCCTATTTGGCATATGCTGAATGGTGGTCTGTGGTGTATTACTGTTAATAATTGATGTTTAATTTAATTATACTTATGTGCAGTAATTGTAGACCGAGTAAGTGTATTTATTTCTTTTCTTTCATTCTGAATTGGTCCCGGATCCTTTAGGATGAAACGGGGAAAACGCTGCTTTGAAATTTAAAGGCCTCTGAATACATATGTACGCATCTGTGGAACAAAAATAATCAAAAGAATGCACAATTAAATTGGTACAAAGATCAAGTGTACATTGTATAATATTATATATAAGTACCTTTATGTATTCATAAAGTAATATTTAATTAATACGTATTAGAATTAAGCGATGTCTTAATACAGTCACGAACAAATATCAATTCCAAGGCTTGGCAAATCATTAACCCATTCATGAGCCATAATGCCAACTTCTGATGAGATTAATTACGAAATTGCCTACAACTGCCTCAAACCGACTTTTGTATCGACATACAAATTTTCCTTCACAACCGTTCATCCAATTTCCTAATTGATATATCGGTGAGCTTGCATGGGTACCACTTCCCGCTATTTGTGTACCGGCTCGGTACGAGTATACTCACGTAGCTTACCACTTTTTAATTAACACCGACTATCGATATCAATTTGTGACTCGTGGCATTATAAAAATATAAATCACGAAAAATCGATTTAATGGATTTGAAGATCATGCAGGTCTGATTGAACGGCGTCGCTCCAGCGATACCAGGAACGTCCAAACCGTGAGCTGAAGGAAGGTGGCGCAAGATCGGGCTTGGCGATAAATCGTGTGGGAGGCCAAGACTCACATTGGATCGGTGAGCCATTGTAGTTAGTTTTTAGTTAGTTCATCATCATCCTCCTAGCGTTATCCCAGTACAGTTGCGTCCTGAAGGATGCCTGGGGTCCGCTACCTAATCCCAAGATTTGGCGTAGGCACCAGTTTTTACGAAAGCGACTGCCATCTGACCTTCCAACCCCGAGGTGAAACTAGACCTTATTGGGATTAGGCTTTGTCAAGTGAGTGGGCAACTTGACTGTCAGAAGTTCTCAAGCCTTAACGACTGCTGCCATAGACACTATAGACAGCAACCGGGATCAACGGCTTAACGAGTTAGTTATCGATATAAATAGTGTCTGATGACACTGACAATCGATATCGATACGGATACGTACTCTAGATTCGAGTACATATATATGTACATACTACCCGTCAACTTTTACCCACAACCGATTTCATTGCCAACGATTTCGTGATGTTTTCCTACTGGGGTGCGAAACCCTAAAAAGTGTTAAGACGAAATGAGAAGCTCTTCTTTTTATAAAAGTTGGTTAAAACCTTGGTACTTGGTACCTTGGTTGAGGTGTGCAATAAAGAGTATTTGTATTGTATTGTATTGTATTGTACCCCTTGGTAAACCTTGGTTGGTTGGTTGGTTGGTGGTGGTTGGTTGGTGGTTGGTTAAGTTGGTTGGTTGGTGGGTTGGTGGTTGGTTGGTTAAGGTTGGTTGGTTGGTGGTTGGTGGTTAGTTGGTAGTTGGTGGTTAGTTGGTGGTTGGTGGTTAGTTGGTGGTTGGTTAGTTAGTTGGTTAATTTATGATTCACCTTGGTTTTCAGGTTGGCACAACATCGAAGAGGCTAAAGGGAGGCAGTGTGAGCGGTCAGTCGGCCAGCTTAACTGGAGCGGTGATAGTGCAATCACCCGCCAACTGATCCCTGATCCCTCTACAGACCCGTCTGTCCACAGCCGATTGGCAAACTACAAGTTGGTTCAGCACATATAGATTTAAGGAGTATGTTAGTAAACATCTTAAAGTGATTTGAAACAAAAGTATTGACAATTTCTAACGGAGCCACTCCAGTTGTCAATGTAATTGGCAAAATCAAAACCACAGACAAATGCTTATATACGAACATTATTATTTATATTTACGTTATATTAGTCAGACGCACAGACATAGTGAGTTTTGATTACCTATCAACCGACGATAGCCTAGGTACTAATTTAATTTTATAAGCAGCAGCAAAGTTTAATTTAAAGGGAGCAATTAGGCTTCGGGCAGGATTCTACTCGTAATCTGCAGTATTCTGGCATACCTACGCAGCCAATCGCTATAGCCAAGCCACTGAGCTACCGGAGCACCTATCAAATTCCTCAACCGGAAAGGGCGAGCATAGTTGCTCGAAGCCTAAATTTTTCCCATTAATTTGAAATTCCTAATGATTGGCTCATTTCACTAAAGCGTATATTAAGAGGAGGGGTAGGGCAAGCTCTCTCCATACAAACTTTGTGCAGGATTTACTTCGTTTGTGTTTGTATTAAAGTTATGATTTTTGGTCAGTATGCTTATTTTTCTGATAGCTATTTTGTGATGTAATTTTTTTTTATTAACTTTATTTTTTAATTTTTTTAATTTTGATTTTTTTTGAAATATTTGAAAATTTTCACATCAGTATCTTCGCATATCTAATATTTACAACCAAAAAAAATATTATATTTGTTAGTGCCAAAACCGACGAATAAAACGTGCACAAAGTTTGTATGGGGAAGGCCTTGCCCTATCCTGCGCCTTAAGCGCCATGGAGGTCATTAAAGAACGCGACTTTGTACCTATATGTACAGTTGTACACATTGGCGCTCTTCTAGATTTGATTCGTTCGGTTTATACCTAAGATAAAGTTATCACTTAGTACTTAATTTTTTTTTTAAAATATTGCGCTTTTTTGGGATGTCAATTTCATAATATTTTTCAGTCTCTTGACTTCTTTTTTTTAGGTATGTATTAAAAAAAAGAACGTATTCACAAGCTAGGTAGCAATCAAGCCACTTTATACCTAAAGATTGACAAAATATATTGTTTTTCAGTTTATTTGTAATCGTTTCATATGTACCCTTGTATCTGTTTACTCCATTCTACAAGACCAATAACTCTTTTCAAACTCTTAATTAACACAAAACAAGGGTATAATAAACATAAATTGTGAAGTTAAATTACAGTAAAGTTTACACGCAAGCCTGAAGGAGCTTCTAAGGTTCTATTAGGGAGTTTTTAGGGATAGGGTGGGTAGTAATATATGTGACAGTGTGGTCATGCTTGGCGGAGCGGGAAAGAAATGTGACCTTTTGCGGCTCCTATTGAGTATCCACTGAAATCGCTCTCGAGATAAGCTTGAGGTATTTATAGAGATGCCGTATTATGTCAATTTTGGGTTATCAGTAAATAATATAATACTGGTTATCATATATATACGGTCTGGGTCAAATCTTGAACCTGAATTATAAAGCAGTTATCCTCAACCAATTGACCTGAAAGGAATACTAAGGGTATCATCGTACATGGTACAATGAAAAAGATATCTGAATATCGACAATTGTATCACTGAAATCCATAATATGTCTTCTTCGAGAATTGAATACACCCAAGCAAGTCAATAGTGTAATATCACAGTCAATGTCATACTAATCTGTGCGCAATTGTACGGATTCGGCTGTGGAGTGGCGCGCCTTCACATAATATAAACTGTAATTTTTTTATGGAATGGTTGTCTGTGTCCAAAATTTCACGAACTTTATTTAATCATCTAGAATGAGCCAACTACAGATGCTTTAAACTCAAATTAATAAATCAAGGAAAGTACGTATCTATGCCAAATCCTGGAAAAGGGTTATCTTCGGTTGAAGAGGGTTCCTTGTTCAAGCCTCTTGTCATTAGTAATTCAATCACGATCCATTCCCAACGAACTATCGGGTTTCAAGTGAGTTTACCTTAGAGTCGCCTATGTACAGAAAAATACATGTACAGTCAAGGGCATAAATATGTATGTATACATTTTTGGACCTTATTTCAATGGAATAAGGTGAAAAAATGTATACATATTAGCGCCCTTGACTGTACATTAAAGTATAAATACTTATAGTAAACTAGTAATTGCCAGGACTTTGTCCGAAAAAGTCGTCATATTTTATTTCAGGGGCTTACCTAGTTATCGCTCTTCCAAATCGTGAGTTTACGTTTATGAACATTAAAGTATAGATTCTTATAGTAAATTAGCCTTGGCCCGCGACTCTGTCCGGAGAAATCATCGTCTTTATTTCAAGCGCTTACCTAGTTATCGTTTTTCCAAAGGTTGTTACAAGGTATAACTGGAAAATTGCACTTCTATAGTTTTTTGTGTTAGTCTATCTCTTGCACCCACCTATGCAAGCTTCTGTTTGGCCCAATGGTTGACTGGTAGAGAATGCCTTGAGGAATTAAGTCCGCCATTTGTACTCATATTTTTATGTGCAATAAAGTTTAAATAAATAACTTAGAAGTGTATTCTAACGGCAGTCATCGTCTTAAGTTCGAATTAAATTTCAGGTTCGTTGAATCTTTGTAAGTAAATAAATTTATTTTATGTAGTTTCAATGTAGGTACATGATCCATAGAAACTAATTAATCAAATGTATCTACTCTCCTTAATTCGGTAACCCTGAAGGGTTAAACCCCAACTGTCCCCAAGCCTTACGCCAAAGTAAGGCAACGCGACGGCATAACTCAAAAAGTCAATTCACGGTCTTCATTACAGGGTGCCAATCACATCTAGTGTGAAATCATAACTCAGCACGACGCCAACCCCTCCCTAAATCTTCGGTCTATCCATTGCGTTTAATTATACCCGACCCCGAGCTCTTCAGTACTCTTTTCACACAAAAGGTCCTATTTGACTGGGGTAACTGTGTCGCTCACGCTCTTGTTCAAAACGGGGGATACCTGAAGATCGTTAATCTTTCTTAAAGATATATTCCTTGGAGCCACCTTTGCGCCCTCAGCGGTAATCGCTTCATATCGCGTGGTACGTCAGCCGTTGCTTAACCTCTGCGCTTTATAGGCTGAGCGCTGGTCATCAGAACATCAACCCTATTTTTCAATCTAAGTGAAAAATTTAAAAATTAAACGCCGCAGGTGGGATTGGAGCCTATACGACCTCTGGAATGCGTCAATACTCGTAACCAATTGAGCTACCATGGGTATCCCTTGTAGCGGAGAATTTTTCAAACATTTCACTCTAATTAAGCCAGGGAGGCTCATAGAAACAAGAAAGAAGTAGCGTCGTTAGAAGAGTGTGATGATTGAAAAATTCAACACCACAAGGGATACCCACGGTAGCTCATCATTTTCAAAAAATATAATTTCATTAGCGGTTGAGTTAGTTAATTCATCCCTATTCTTCACGGTTAGAACAACTGACGAAAATAATAGTCAACTGAGAATTATTCATAGACTATGCGAGGTGCATAATTTGTCATGCAATTGCAAACTATCTACACAGAAAATCCTCGTATACATGTAAAAAGTCACATATGTGATGACTTAGCAGTGCTGAATCAAGCAACATAGTGTAGGTACGTATAATCAAGCGTAGATACGTTCGCAAACAAGCATAGTTGTTGTTATTAAACTACCCATTGCAGTTTACAATTGTGTAACAGACTGACCTACCTAATTATAGCATTATTCCTACATTTTACAAGTTTGAACTGTACTTGATTGTTTTGTTCAGGGGAATAAGTCTTTGTTTAACAAATTAATGTTTGTTGTATTAAATAGGACTCAGAAGGCTGTTACCTATTTCTAAACATACAAAATCTGTTTTATATTTTGCTTCATTACATTTTGATATACATTATTATAACTAAATTATACATTATCATTAACCATAGAATGAACAAGATGTAACTGTTATATATATCAGTAAAAGTAGTTTAAGAGCACCATAAAGAATGATTCACAGTAGACCGTTCCGTGTCCGGGCCGGCCCGTTTTCTAATACAGGACGCGCGACGGCCGCTGATTTCTTGTACTAGAAAACGGACACGGAACGGTCTAGCGTGAATCATCCTTTAGTGTCTATATCGATGAGTACTAACAACTTGACAATCGTCTCTCCGCCTATCCTCTCTAGCATGCCTACCCTCGATTGCAGAAGTCTTTGAACTCTGCCCCCTAAGACGGCACGTAGGATTTACTTGTCTCGATCGTAATCCCCACGCTTGTGTTCATTGATTAGCGGATCACCCCCATTAACCAATCTGTGATCAAATTTTCCCGTTTTAAAGTTCTTGTAACAATTTGAAGGCTGGCAATTATGGAAATTATTCGTAGTTATGTTTGTATGCTCCCCTTGAAATAACAGCCCCTATTTTTGCGCGTCGCTGCCTTCAGTTTAAAGCCTACTTTAAAGCTTTCCAAATGGAGTTTGTCCTAAAAAGCTTGCGATATAATGTATTTTATATGCAAATGTCGTTATTATCTTGTTGTTATGTGTTAATTCCTTGTACTTTGTGTGTGGCACTCTACGAAAAAAATTGTTAAAACAGTATACTCTCGATTACGTTCATTAGCTAAGTATGAATGATACTACTACCTAGGATTTGCTAGTTAATTACATAACGTAACGTGCGTGGGTAAGATTTTAATCTAAATGTCATTTTCCAGACTAAAAACGATCGATGAACAGGCTACATTAGAGCAGGACAGGTTTCTGGAATACATTATTTTCATTTCACAATTAAATATGTATAAGCTGGATTACCTATGTTGACACAATTAAGCATCATATGTTACAGTTTACAAGAAATAATAATAATCGGTCTTACGGCTTGTCTACCTATTATAATGGCAATGGAAACAAAATTTCCCTTAATTATCCGTAATGTGGACTGTTAAGGACAATGTTGTCAGCAAACAGAGCTAATTAAAATTTTGTATGAGAACGTAATTAATCCGCTGATGGAATAGTCTCGCTTAGCTTCACATATACATACTTCTACAACTAAGGAGACTTTCCGACATGTCGGTGCGTACAGTGAGATATCAAAAAACTGTCAGTTGGTGTAAACTGTTAGAAGAGTCAAAAACCGTTTCTTTGCGCCCACATTTTGGACCTGCATTATGCGCCTACAAAATGGGATTGCTCTTGGCTTAGACAGGAGGCAAAGCTGAGGCCGACGATGAAGCGAGCTCGCCCAGAAGATGTCTATTCACTCGTGCCTTAAAAAGTCTTATTATAAGTAGGTTATATGAACTCGGAAATACAGACGCCGGCAGGGAATTCCAAACCTTACGGACGAGATGCGCAGAAGCTGAGCGATATTAATGCAATACATTCGCTTTCGCGCATAATATTGAGCAAATTATTCACAGTATCTCGTCAAGTGAATAATTTGTGCGACATCAGTAAGTTCTCGTCAAAGAACAAAATACCATATACCAATCCCGCTCCGCCAAGTCAGTGAGTCGCCTAACGTTAGCCTCGTTTTACTGTGAGTTGTTAGTGTGTTCTGCGCGTCTAGTTCCAAGTAAATATCCTTTGAAAACATTACATGATTAATTACAGCCCTGCCGTCATCGAGCTGCAAGAGATTTGGTCTCTGACACAACTCGGACAAGAGCTGTACATACAGTCTGGTCACGGCGGCGAGTACTGAGTAAATACACGTCCGTCCGCTTTCCAATTAAGTTCTGAAACTGTTTGAGTTCTGTTCAGGTATCATACCTGAATGCCTTTGACGTGCTCATAAACGGGCAACTGTAATGTGTAACTTGCCTTTGAATGCAGAATGGGACTGCGAAAAGGTAAAGACAAGTTTGTAAAGTTTTTCCGTCTGAAAAGTTTTGCAAAAATCTTCCCTTTAGAAACATCGCATAAACTCTTGTAAAATGTCGCAGTTATTCCCAAATCGGCTGCCCGTAATAAGGTTGAGAGCTGTCGCGAGCGAGCGTCGAGCAGACATTAACGTCTGCAAAAATGAAGACGTTACCCAGAAACGTGAAGATTTATGCACTCGGGCACTCTGTGAGACTGAAGACAATGAAAAGGCGCCGAAGTTATTTAAATTACGCGACAATTTTCTTCGGCCGTAATATTAAGTGGAGGCGAGCGCGCTAAATGACGCTTAAAGCCGTCGCCATGAAAAGGCCAAAAGGGCTTCGCGAAGCAGATTCGAGCCAGTCTGCCAGCACAATGCCGCTGATCCCCAGCCTTGCTCCAGCGCCTAAATTATTACCATTGTATTATGAATCCAAGGTTTATGGCACTTCAAATTAAGTGAGTAAAGTTTGTTTTCAAATTGAGCGAAGTAAGTACGCTTAGCTTTATTATTTTGCATTACAAAGAGCTACACTTTAGGATGATAATGAATGTCATTCATAAACACGCATCTATATAGAGTATAAATGGTGATAAACATAAAATTAACCCGTTTTTATTATGCAACCTGACTGCTCAATGTAACATTATCCAGATTTCGCTTAGAACCAAGAATTGTGGAATCACAGGAATAATGCCCCCAATTTGTTGCCCTTTCATAATTGAGTAAACATCGTAAAGCAGTTTCTCCAAAGCGCTGTGTAAACAAGATTATAATATCAACCAAGTTGCCCGTCGTGGGGAACTTTGCGAATCTTCAAAATTTTTAATGTCCTTTTATTTTGCATGAATTTACACTACCACCGACGTTTATGGGCTGTCAAAATCCGGCGTACATTTATGCAGTCTAGTCTAGTGCATAAAAGTGAAATAAAATGTTTAAAAATCTGTGTTAAATGTTCCATCCGATCTCCGGGGAGATTAAGTCGGGATTATAGTGTAACGGTGGGCTAAGCCGGAAAGATTGTGCACTAGGACATTAAGGTACGGACGCTTTCGTCTAATCCTTTGTTGCCACGTTCTTTGCACTAATTTATCGTGCCGTTTCACTATGCCAAGGATTTTCTGGGACTATTTTTATTTGTTGTATGCCTTCGTTTGCAAAATGTAGGTACGTTTGCATTTAAATGCGCCCGTTTCATGTTTAAAGATATTGCTTCAAAAACACAAGGTTTGAAACTTGAAACTGACATTGGCGTCTCGCATTTGCATCTCAGTACATTTATCTTACGGAAGGCCGCTGCTATTATAATACCACCACTTCTTGCTCCGTATGTGATTATGTTTCTAGTAGTTATAAAGTCTAGACCTTCGCATATTCAGAATGAGTCCTGCAATTTGTCACTAGCTGACGACACAACGAATCCTTGTATACAAAGGATCTGCAACGTGCCTGTAACTGTTCTGGAGTCTAAATGTTCATAATCTACGGATCATATGGAATCCTTCCAAAAAGGTGTGTATAGGTATATATTTCTCAAAGAGTCGGCAACACACATGTGACTCCTGAAGTAACAAGCGTCTATATGCAGGTCATCATAGTGACTGTTAACCATTAGGCGGGACGTAAAGCTGGTGAAAAAAAAAAATGCTTGTTGCCGTTGTATAAATCTGTTTTTATTATTGACTTGTTTTTGTAGCAGCCAGTTCCGAAATGTATTCCCTAAGCAAACCGTATTGTGAATATCACGCGGCTCATATTGCCAGCGTGCTTCGAATACCGAAACAGTTTGAAATATGGAAACAGATAACGCTGTCCCTTGAATAGTTTCGAAAGAAATGCTCCCGGTTTAGCATAATGCGATCCACTTAGTCATCGGTTATCTACCGGATATATTGTGGGAACTACAGATATTAGTCTTACTTTTTAGGGCGGTTATTTTAAACCGTCGGTAATCGTAAGTGACGTCCGTTTATATTTGTTTGTTTGGGCAGTCTGAGAGACCTCCAGCTTCATGGGCAGGGTCACTATCACTACCAACTAGGCTGAAGTGGTCGTCAACCGTTACGTTTTTATTATGCTTCCTCATACACTTGTGGAAAATGTTTTACGGACAGTTATTTGTTGAATCCAGCACACATGAGAAACACATTGAAATCACAGGGCTTACTGATTCGAGCGATAGAGAAGGAGATACCTATTTCGTTTTCAGTTTGCGGAAGGTGCCGAATGCTGGATTGGCCCCCGATAGGTTAGAAATCATAGATTTCAATTGTCGGCAACTACTTTGGTCAAAGGATCAGCTTAGCTATCCAAAGATCATCGCTGGCTTTAGTGCCAAGAAGGTGACGCTGCCAGCCTTCTTGGCAGTTGGCACTAATAGCCAGCGATGGGGACTTGGGGGACATTTACTTTTTATAGGTTATAAATTTAATTAGTTTACTTATATTTTTGTTATTAAATTTAATTGGTTAATGTTGTAATAAATATCTTATTCGATTTTATATGGAGCACTTCCTAAAAACTTATCAATGGAAGTTTATGCTGACAGAAAAGTAATGCGTACACATAATTAAATACGGAAATTTTATACGACAAATTAAGCCACCACCAAAGTGACTCAATTGTCTCAAATCTATGACAATGTATTGCCCATTATTAGGCTTTAGGTTTATGTCTGTAAGACGTACAATAGTGTGAAGAACTAAATAAATTAACATTTCAAAATAGCATTCGCACAGCTTCAGATTTATACTTCGGCCTTGACGTGGAACTATTTACTCGTTTAGTTGAATGGAACATGTGCTTAGCTGGCTTAAGCGGGACTAAAACGGAATGGGTACGGTTAACCGACAACTAAGCTCTATTTAGCTCCAAATGTACAGGTAGCATCATCAATATGTATACAGTTTTCGACATTAAGGCGCCAGAATAATAATAATAACTGATATCCGCCATATTGAGACAGCCACTAGAACCGTATTAACAAAGCATAATAATTTTCACCCTAAATCTGCTATAGAGAGAATGGAGGTCAAGCAGTAATATCCGCACACGCACTTTGAGTCAAGCAAATCAATAATCTTAAATTATTTTTCTTCTGTACAACCAGTAGCAGTGACATTCATAAAGCAAGAGTTGTTCACGATGCGAATTGCACTCCTCTGAACTTAACTAAACAGACACTACTTACCACAGATAATGATTCCAAACACGTTAAATAAGAACAGTGGAAGAAAAATTTTGTACTTGGTAGGCAAGGCACCGTCATAATCTCTCACAAGCACATGTTGACTCCACAACTTCAAACAAATGGCTGAAACTAGGATCGCTTTTTCCAGACAAGGAGGGTTTCATAATTGCTACCTATTCAAGACAAAACACAAAGATGCCGAGCAAAGCTCGGTCAACCAAATAAAAATAATGCACGGTTTTCGCGGCACGGCATTCTTAAGAAGTACCTTGTTTGTACCTGTTCATGTGTGTTAAAAAACCGTTACTGTACCTAACCTTACGTATCAAATCGAAAAAGTCGCAACTGAATTTTTCGAAACTGGATATCGGTGTCGACTTAAGAACTCGTTATCGTCCGGGCCCGTGCGGATTCCCGTGACTCCGCCAACAATAAATGCTTTGTCAAACTTCCCCGCTCGGGCTAAAGATAACCAACTTGTGTTTGTTTAGAGAACTTTGTACGGTTTCTCACTTTATTCCTTTTTCAAGTTCGTGGAGAGTTTTCTGGAGTTAATTTGAAAATATAAGCATGTTTTGGAGTTTTGATTGTTAAATGCTTACACGTAATTAATTTGTTAGCTTGAGTCCATCAGCCATAAAACACATTTTTTTTTGACCTGACTGTGGCTTTATAGGCCCTATAAAGCGATAGGAGTGTGTGGTTAGAAAGTGGCCTGGGGAAAATCCAGGGGAAACCTCCGACACGACCACGCTGGCGGTTTAAGCACTGGGATACTCTAAGAGTTATAATAACACCACTATTAGGCATGTGGTGTTGTGGCAAGTATCCTTACGTACACATGTACGACACTTGCATACGAATTTAACTACATTGCGCGGTTTTATAGAGCGATTGAATTCGTTTTACCTTGGTAACGCGCAATGCACTGAAACTATAAAGGGGCGAGAAATAAGGCTTTAGGTTGCTAGAGCTCCCAAAGATTCGCTGCGTTGCATTGAGAGCGAGGTACTTGTTTATATGTTTATAGTTTAACATAACGAATCATCAAGTTGATAAAGTGGTTTTTCCTCAAGTCAATAAAGAGTCGGCAACGCGCTTGTGGTTTCTGGAGTCGAAAGCGTCCATAACCAATTGTGTCTGTTTAATACCAGGCATGCCGTAGGTAAGCTGCCTTTCTATCAGAGCTATGCTATGCAGCTATGATGCGAGGATGTGATAGCTTTCAGTTTCCACCAGTGCTATGCTATGTGAAACAATGAATATGATTGGTGGATATCAACGCCTCCATAGTAACGTAGCATAGCACAGCTCTGATGGAAAAGCACCCTAAAAGGGTACCTATTCGTTGCTCGAACGTTTCGTTGTGAACCGTGTAGATTGTAGGTTAGGTATCTATGAATTATTAGAGAATAATGAAAGCTGATAAAAATAGCGGTCAAATAAAAAAAAAATCTGTTGCAATTTTTTAGGTATAAGCCGCCTACTCAAAGCCCTCCCTGCAGGGCCCTGCTTGCAGTGCCACTGCCAAATCGTATTGTGTGTGCATGCAGAGCCGATTTTTTTATCTGTTAAATCGGCCCTGCATGCATACACACAATACGATCTAGCAGTGGCACTGTGTTAGTCGGGGTGCGGGGCGGGGCGAGTAAATGACAAGCGAGCGTCCTGTACAACACAACTACATGTATTCGACTGACTGTCCGCGCGGTCGCAGCCGCGCTCCTTAATAACTAACATCCCTCCACCCTTAGCCTAAAAAAACTGTTTATAGTTCACAGCGTTCCGTTTCCTACGAGGGGGCGGCGGTTCCACTTCTGGGGATGAGGCAGGTGACAAGAACTGCTCTGCGTTGTCCCCGGCTGTCTCCAGTGCAGACTCACCCTGGTCATTATCAGCCGAGCCAGGGGTTGGGCCCGCAGTGTCTTCGGTAGACGTGTTGTCATCTTGCCCATCTAATTGCTGCATAGTAGCTCCCTGGCTTTGATGTTCCTGCATCCCGCTGCCTGACGGACTCGGATCCAGTACCTCTTCAGTGGTTGACGATTCGTTTTGCTGCGCTGTGGTTCCTTCGCATTTTTGACCCAATGGCAAAACCACTGCAGGCATTTCAACCGGTGTCCCGTCCATACTTGAGCGGTTTGGTTGTACCCCCAGATCATCTTGGACTATTTCCTCCCCTTTCAATCTCAAAAGTTGGTTAGCATGTCGCTTAACTACGTGGTTGTGGTTTCTTAATTTTACTGTATACAAGTTTTGACCTAATTGGCTCATTATAGTTCCTTTAGCCCAATAGGTTTTTTGCGCACTGCACATTTTAACTAAAACTAGTAAAGCAAGCAGGGCTCTGCAGGCAGGGCTTTGAGTAGGCAGCTTTAAGGTGAAAAAACAATAATGATACTTGGGCAACAAGATACATTTTTCGTACTACATAGTTCAGTACCTACAATTATCGTATATTTGCCAATAAGAAAATTCATGATATTTAATAATTCTTGGCACTTTCGATCTTTATTCATAATGACCGAGATGAAAATTACCTACATGTCAAATAGTAGGTAAGTAATATGGTGTCAAACTTTGACGTTTACCTTGCACTTTATAAAATTACCTACTACGTTATATTCTTACCTTTCGAGTACCTACATATAACAACCACTGATAGGATTAACAAGTAGGATCAACCGTGATAAACCGGCACTTTTCCAAAGATGTAATTCAGATTTAGGTGAGATGAAAGTCGATATATCAAGAGATTAGTCGTTTTCCGCCCTGGGAGCTAAGGATCCATGCAAAGTGGCACCGTAGTGTAGTGGCACTAGTGATGCGCAATCTGAAAAAGAAAAATCGCTTTTCAACACAAAAAAAAATGCCAATTGTAATTATGGTATTTTTGTGTGCTTAAGAGTATACTTCCAGGTTAAGTTTTGTATAAAGAAATGTAACATTACGTTAGTTCCATCTAAACACATTGAGAAATTAGGTTAAAATCTTAAAATAAAAAGAATCGGGTTAAATACACCGTCTTAGCTGCGTCATGTTCTAGATTGCAGTTAACAAGCCCAGGAAAGTGCTGCCTCAGTTTAACATTATTATTCCGAGCACTACCACCTAAATGATCCTGTGCTCAATTTTGCCACGGCTAAAATTACTTAGCATTTAAGGAAAATAGCCGTGTTTTGTTTGCTTTATTCGGGTTTTTAGGTATTCATTTATTTTTTAGTCTAACACTCACAGTCTAGCAGTGGCGGAGCGTCGATACAACTCGATTCCCACCGGCTTACCTAATTTTCAGCCAGTGCAGTTCTTTTACTACGGCTCATGAAGTATAAGAAAGGCAAATTATTTCCGGCTTTCCTAAGAATATTTTTGACGCGCCGCCACTGCAGTCTAGCTAAACGAGTTAGCAGGAGAGACATTTATTAAATGGTACATTACATGATACATTTTTTTTATGTTGACTGTGGCTTTATAGGCAGACCAATAAAGCGAAATGAGTGCGTTGGACAGTGGCCTGGGGAAAATCCAGGGGAAACTTCCGACAAGACCACGCGGGCGGTTTAAACACTGGAATACTCTAAGAGTTTGTACTCCGGTGAGATTGGTTGAGCGGTTTCAACCGAATCTGAGTTGTGTCAGTGTAATCGAGCTACTGTGAGTTTTGTCGCTGGTTCACACTAAGCCTAGCTGAGAAGAGTCCAGAAAGAAGATACAAATGAATGAAAACGAAACCGCTTGATGAATGGATCGAAATTCCAATCTACATCCATTATTTTTGTAAGTTTTCTTTTTGTTATTATAGGTACTGTAAGGGTGACGCATCTCTGGTAGAGGAATAACACGTATAAACTCTAAACTCGTTTTTAAACAATTACAGGAGTTCCGTGGGTCGGAGACCAAAGCCTCGAGGGCGATTGCTTGATGTCTTCTCAACGTGTTCTATTTATAATCTTCTATTCTAAATAGGAACATCAACATACAGTATTTTTTTATTATTGGTTAATGGTAATGTTGCTCACGTAAAAATTGTAGAATATTACACATTGACATGTCCCCATCCCTAGCCGCAGTAAAGAGCTCCATAAGTTACCAGGGAGTAGTGAAGCCTGTCATACATCAACTCCTACGGTGACATATTCGCCGTCATGCGAGTCTCGAGGCACGTACGAAATCAAGACGGGTTTGTTTTGTTTTTGGGTGTTCGTGGAACTCTTATGCTGTTGGTTTATATTACCGGGTTAATAATCAACCGATGTGACAGTATAATAAATACCTAACTGTTAAATTGACTGCCATACGATTCACAAACCAACTAATTGTCACCTGTGGGGTGAGGTGACAGGTGAGGACGAGTAGATTTGCGAATAACAGCTCTGGACAATCAATTTAGAATAAGTAATGTATAACCGAAATCAACCACGACAACATTACTTTATTCGAGAACACAAGACGGTGAAATGTCTTAGTACCTACAAGTATAGAACTAAGTCATCATTATTGTGTTCGCTAAATTAACTGTTGTTATTCCCTGCCATGCAGGTTTCCTCACGATGTTTTCCTTCACCGAAAAGCTAACGGTAAATATCAAATGGTATTCCGTGCATAAGTTCCGAAAAACTCATTGGTACGAGCTGGGATTCGAACCCACGACCGCCGCTTGACAGCCGCATGCTCATGCATAGTTACCTGCATACATCCGCGAAGAAATTCAAAGTTGTATGTGAAGTCCCCAACCCGCTCTGGGCCAGCGTGGGGACTACTGCCCAATCCCTCTCATCTATGAGAGGAGGCCTGTGCCCAGCAGTGGGACGTATATAGGCTGATGATGATGTTGATGATGATGATGATTCCCTGCCATGAGCTTCTTTACTCATCTAAACTACTCATATTTTTCTAATATATCATCATTTATTAAAACTTCCTAAGAAAACCGAGGGAGCGGAGCTCAAACGACGTAAAAACGTAACTTTTCCATCAGCACGCATCATGCATAGTTACCTGTAGCTCTAGTATAAGTTTTTTCGAAACATTAACTAATTCGAACGCGTTTGCGTTTTGTCTCAAAATGTATGAAAACGCTCTCACCGAGTTTGAAATACGCGCGTTCATCGGTTAGCAACAAATGTTATACTCGCTGTTTTAGTTTCCACTAGTGACCACCAGAGGCGCTGTTCACGTTTTCATACCACTTTCATACATTTTGAGACAAAACGCAAACGCGTTCGAATTAGTTAATGTTTCGAAAAAACTTATACTAGAGCTACTGTTCATTTGCCACCCTTAACGAAGCGTTGCTCCCTAATTGAAGTCCGGAACGGAAAAGACGTATCCGGCGTTGGTAGTTCGGTGCAGTGCAGTGCGTAGCGCTTTACACGTGACGATTTTTGCGAACGTAGACACCAACAATAAATAATAGAATGGGAGATATTTCCTAATGCGCATCGGTATTGGCGGTGTGCTAAGAAGTATGGATGCGCGTCGCTTAGGCGACTTCTTGATTTGGCGGGGCGGGATCGATATGTGACATTTTATTCTTTGACGTAAACTTATTGACGTCGCAAAGATTCCCACTTGATTATAATACTGTCAGTATTACGTTTGCGCAGTAGTAATATCATGCGCAGAAGGCAGAAGCGAAGCAGTACCGCCTTCGCATCGTCCCGCTACCGCGCATCCCGCGCCAATCAGGAAGTACTCATTTAAATGTAGGGGCGTAGTAAAAAATGGTATCGCGTCGACTGACAGCTGACACTGACATTTGACACTTTTCTGATATCGTACTGCCTCCACACCGACAAATCAGGAAGTCGCCTTAGGCGACTTCTTGATTTGGCGGGGCGGGATCGATATGTGACATTTTATTCTTTGACGTAAACTTATTGACGTCGCAAAGATTCCCACTTGACAGAATACTGTCAGTATTACATTTGCGCAATAGTAATATTATGCGCAGAAGCGGACCAGTACTGCCTTCGCATCGTCCCGCTTCCGCGCATCCCGCGCCAGTCAGGAAGCACTCATTTAAATGTAGGGGCGCAGTAAAAAGTAGTACTGAGTTAGCTGATCGTTGACACTGACATTTGACAGTTTTCTCATATCGTACTGCCTCCGCACCGACAAATCAGGAAGTCACGACAACTTGCTGCCAAGCCGTATCTCGCGCGACTTAGCGATGCCTGTCTCGCTCGAATTATATAAATTAGAAAAAGGAGGGTAGGTTTTTCTCTACCCGCGTCGCGTCGCAGCGGCAGTTGTGTTAGCCCCTCTGCTCGTCAACTGTAAAGGTGTTTACTGAATGGCATCTGCCTTTCCTCTTTTAATGCGTTTGTACCTATAAATTGCGCCCCCTCGCGGATGAAACGACAAATGTTTATGGATGTAATCCTCTGTGGAAACACCGTGCACCGAGTACCGACTGACACTGAGCTTAATGAATGCAATAAAGCAGTACACACATATTAAATACTGCTAACATATATGTAATGATAATGAAAGTTGAATTTGTTTGACAATGTATTTTCGAAATACTGAATAATGTACAGTCAGCGTCTTTAGCGTATATTTCGCTAGCCATCGTCAAAATAAATGGTGTACCGAACTATTTGGCCACTTTGGCTGCTACCATACAAAATATATGGTGTACCGAACTATTTGAATACTGGTTGCTATACTCTTGAGATGTTCGAAAAACATAATGGAAGCGGTTATTCTTAAGTAATAGGTTAGTATGGTAGGTATTTTACAAACATATATTTTTATTAATGGAACTGTATTTTCCCCCGGCAGGTTCGACTTAATTGTGGCTGGTGGTTGATGGTTTGGCTGACCGTACAAAACGATGATATGAGAACGACATAAATACTTTCTGTAAACGTTAGAAAATCCCACAGAACAATGGAAAATCCCCTTCTATTTAGTGACGCGGAAGTTCAATTTATGAATTCTATAAAAAAGTACTACCTATGTAAAGTTCCTTTTTAATACAGTTGCTCAAAAAGTGCTACTTTATGTAGCTGTATATCGTGCGCAAAGTTGGATTTCGCGCACTAGTGCTTTTTACTTTTCCAACTTTTTTAAATTTATTGTTGACCCAAGCCAAAGGGTTTTAGGTTCAGTCACTTTACTTATTTATTTAATTAAGCAAAGGGCATTAAAAGTAACCTTCTATAAAATTTAAAACATTAAAAATGCATATTAAACAAGTTAAATGGTTATCAAATATTAAAACATCTAAAACTGTATTCAAGAAGTTGACTGATTGAGTAAATTAATGACCGGAAACAGTATTATGCGAGACCTCTTATTAATAGAGTATTATGGAAGACCGTCGCGCCGGATGTGAATGAACGCTTGTCTTTTTTCGCCAAAAAATACATTTAGTTACTTAAAAATCAAATATAAATTAATTATAAAATGAAAAATAATGATTTATTAATATTTACATGTAATTAAACTACCATGTGACATAAAATCTCCTCCAAAATAGTATTTGATTTGGCTGAATGCTGACAACCATGGCCTGTTGAAAAAAGTCAATCAAAAGTTAAACCGACTTTTTAATTCCCGCTTTTTTGTACATGATTTCAAGATTTAATTTTGTAGTGAGTCGTATTGTTTTAATAATATTTTTGTGATATGTGTGATTTATACGATTGTTATATAAAGTGTATGTCTGTATGTAAACTACGCCAGATAGACCAGGTAAGTACTTAAAGCCCACAATGGCAAGTAAAAGTATTGTGTTTTGTATCTTTTAATTATTGTTTTATTTTAGTTTCTATGATATTTTTTCGCAACTGTATTAAATAACGTCGTTTGATACACGTGCGGAAGTGTCATTTTCACTCGTCCCGAGTCTTGTCCCTCCTCGCCCGTCGGCTCGGGCCAAGACAACTCGGGACTCGTGCAAAATGACATACCTTCCGCACTAGCATCAAAATGTACTATTTTGATTAGGACGAATTAACATCTTGAAGTATTTAATATGCATCGTGATCGTATGTCTAGGACAGTTTCACGATAGTAGGCTCTCAGCGCACTCCACCCACATTTGCCAACTCTCGTTAACTAATCTCCAAGTTACTCCCTGAGCATCTGTCCCTCAAACTTTACGTCTAACCAACGTTTACGGCACGTAAACATTCAAGGCTAACAATCAAAACAAGTATAGACAAGTCGAGCCCATAACGAGGGCTGGCGCTTAAATTCTTAATACCTCACGTAACGTCAGGGGGAGATTGCACTTAACTTTTATTGTCGAGACGCTGTGACTTGGCCCTCTAACACGGAACCACGTTGTCTTCATCCGTTCTCCCTCTCGTTTCTATACCATTAGAGAAGGATGATACGCTTTGGGGTAAGCCAGGTGACTTGAATAGGTGTGTCATGGAAGAACAGATGCTTCGATCGATGATAATGCACTGCTTGCCTCAGACTTGAGGGAATTTTGAAGGATACAGTTTAATAGAGGTGTTTGTGTGCTTGTTACTAGAAGACACAAGAAGACACAAGAACATAAGAACAAGAAGCAATGTAAGACTCCTGTAAGAAGTTCTTGTTCGTTATAAGTGGAAACTTTCATGTTTGTGGTTTGCTTTTAACATTTATTTACATATGGATTTACGCAAGTTTCGCGCGCGGGCGACGAATACCTACAGCATATCGAACGAGCAAGAAAAAATTTGATAGCAACTTTCGCCTTAAATAACGAGTTGCGCTCCCAAATTTCCCATTCAACTACAGTCAAACTTCTCCATTTAACTACAGGGGATTATTATTCGTGTTCATTTTCCAGTATTTAATCCCATTGAAGGGCGTAACTAAGCGGATTACAATTGGATGGTCTAACAACCTCCTTGTTAGCTAGATACAAGTTCGTCTCGTTAAAACTCGAGACTAGGTATGTGACGTAAGAGTTAGTAGGGAGTTGTGCACTTACTCGATCGGTTCGTATCGGGTTATTCTTATAACTTTCACGATGGCTTTTCAAATACCGATGCGCAGCTAAACCTAGCCGTGTACTTAACTCTATGAGTCAAGTTCAACGTTGTTCAAGATAGAATCGTATTGATATTTGACATAAGTATGATTTAGATTTCACTAGACAGCATTTTTCGAGATTTCAGAGCAATGCAGAATGGTTAGGTTACGAAATAGTCATGATGCGCTGTGCACGTCAGTGCGGCTAACTTCATAATGTAGTTAATTTTTTTTCACGGGAACAGCCCGGACTTAAGCAAGTTTGTTCGTTAGTAAGTAGGTTGAGGTATATATATAGGTAGTGGAAAACCTTTTCCACTGTTTAGATGAAATCAACTTTTATGTGAATGTCGTATTACACAACTCACTTTAAATACATTTATATGTGTATTGTATTGCTCTGGAATCAGATATCTAGAATCAGGGAGGTACCGTGGTTTCCTAATGTATATTTTTTCAATGGACAATTTTTTTTAAAGTTCTTGTATTGGAAACATATTACTGAAATCATCATTCCATATTGAATGATATAATTATATTTCATCAATTGAATTCTGAAAATAACAAGAGCCAACCCAAAACTTCATAATTTTTATGTCACAGAACTCACAGGATTGCCACAGCACAACCTACGGCTGCGTTTCCACCAGAGATGTGCGAGGATGCGTTTTCATACATTTGACACCTCGCAACGCGCCGAGCGAGGTGTCAAATATATGAAAACACATCCTCGCACATCTCTGGTAGAAACGCAGCCTTAATGAGCATATTTCACAAAAGTGGTCGCTTTCCGAAGGTAATCCCTGGCTTAATTCCTCCGGGATATTTGTAACAATGGAGGGATATTTGACACCGCGCTCCGCTGCCGCCAGAATTACCCGGAATACGGGTACAAAATTATCGTGTTTACCCTTCAAATTTACTTCCGCGTGGTCGGAAATACATTTTGCTCCTAAATCGAGGTTTGGGATAAAGATATAAATTACGTAAATCGATTTGATAATACATTTTTGGGAGAAACTTTTACTAGCCGACATCACTTTTTGTTGCAGTCAATCATCAAATAAACAAATTAGAATTTGCTTTATTCTAGCGTCCCTTAATCGTCCGCCTATGTTACTTGTACTATTACTTATTCTGTGCCTATGTAATTAACTAAGGCGCTCTCCATCCAAACTTTGTGCAAGTTTTTCTGCGCTTGTGATTGCACTACACTCATGATGTTTGGTCAGTATGCTTATTTTTCTCTTAGCCATAACCTGGAGAATATTTTTTTTGTATTTTTCATTTCTTTTAAAATTCCTGATTTTTTTCTTTTTTTTTCTTGTTCTTTTCTCTTCTTTCTTTTTTTCTTCGGTTAGTTTCGGCATTGGCAGGGTGCAAAGCGGGTGGAGGGGGTAAACGATCACAGCGCTCGCTACGGCTAAAATTTACACCAATTTTTTATTTTTTATTTACTTGAGCTGTCAAATCCATATTGCAGTAAACATAGATTTCATTAATTTTTTTCACAATATTTACTTACTTCTTGCTTGACAGCTATGACAATATTGTCCCTAACCTGTCCGTGGCGCTGTCGTCGTGCACGGTCCCAATACCTATCCAATATTTACAAGCAAAAAAAAAATTAAATTCGGGAGTGCCAAAACCGACGAATAAAACGTGCATACTTAGTTTGTATGGAGAAGGCCTTGCCCTACACTGCGCCTTAACTTTAGCGTTTTGAAATTGCGTTAGCGTACGATATGCCATTATATACGCTAGTACATAATACAATTATATACTGCGCCAGGTATGGCATTCCGGTACATCGGTTAGTAGTGTGGGGTGACACAAGCTACGTCATCACTGCTATCCAGCCGATGGTACTTACTTATGCGGTCGTATGGTCGGGAGCTAAATTGGTCCCTTCCGCTGTCAACACAGAGCATCCTCAAATTTTATAAAGGGTCGGCAACGTGATTCCTTTGGAGTTGCGAGCGTCTATAGGCTGCGGTGTCCGCTTACCATCAGGTGGACCGTACGCTTGTTTGCCACCGTCGTAGTATAAAAAAAAAGGTGTGACAGTGGAGTTGACAGTGACGTCACTTGTGTCACGATCCGGAATAATAGACCATGTTTTCTTAGACAATGCGCTAGTGAGTTTATTCCGTGTCCGCGGGTTTCGTGCAAGTAGCAAATGATAATAATGTGAAAATATTATGCGATAAAGCATTGTCGTTCAAAAACGTTTGTAAGGAAAACGATACGAAACGTCTAGTCTCACTTTAAATTTATCAGGGGCATAAAAACTTGATGAGTATAGTAACTCTTATCTACACATACAAGTATTTGCCGTGTCTGACAAACCAGACACACGTCCCCGCTTCCAATCACCGATATTTACCTCCAACCCCCAAGAGATTTCACAGCAATTACATTCTGTATTTGTTACATAAAAAATCGTTTGACGATTAAAACTGGAGTGAGCGAACGGTCAGTGATTAAACCTGTCTGCAAATAATCCGAAAATAATGAGGTAGCAATTAAATACAGCTTTGAGACAAACATTGGGGCACATCAAAGGCACATAGATAGCAGTGGTAGACGCACACGTGTTACTGTGAAGTGCTTTAAAGTGTAGGCTGAAGCGGTTACGCTGACATCCTGATCCTGACTTGTTAGTGTCATCATCATCATCTTCGTCGGTACACTCTTTACAGAGCCATTGTGGCCATTATGTAAGTTTTTGAGTGACCCGTTTCACGACACGCCGCCACTCCTCCCGTAAAGCCGCTTTTCGAGAGCATTCGTTTAGTGATGTAGGTACTTGAAGTGCTGGCTTTAATCTGGTCAGACCATCGCATTGCAGACCTGTTAGTGTGGCGGCGCGATATCAGAAACTTGTGAGGCGAGTCAGTATCAGTAGGTACCGCTTTTTTACTGCGCAACTTCATAATTTTTTTATGTTATAGGGGCAAACGAGCAGACGGATTACCTGATGGTAAGCGGTTACCGTCGCCCATAGACACCCACAACACCAGAGCCAAGTCAAGTCAGGAAGTGGGCTTAGGTTCTTACGTTCTTAGCTCTCCATTAATACATTTTCACGGGGACCTACTTAGTCATGAGTTTATGTACATATATTATTTATGTATATTTATTCCTACTACGACGGTGGCAAACAAGCATACAGCGTCTCTGATGGTAAGCAGACACCGTAACTTATGGACGCTGCCAGGACAGGAGCTTGGCCAGAAAAAAACACGAAGCCAGTCCGGGTTATCGGTTATATCTTGCACCACGGAAAAGTAGAAACGTTATATGGATAATAATATTGCGTTCCTACTAAAATTCACTAATAGGGTTTTATTCGTTTTGAAACATGGCGTATTTAAATGGTTTATGAAGGGTCCTGTACAGCTTTGTACCTTTGTATTGTTGAGTAGGTAAAATGAAATTCGTTTTGAATTTTTATTTTATACTAAGCTTTTGTCCGCGACTTTGTTCACATCCAAACATCTAAACCTCTAATAAACATTCAAACACATAAACATCTAAATATTCAAACATCTAAACTTTCGCATTTATAGTATTACGAGTATATGTAATATTGGATAGTAAACCATTAAAATAACATAATGAATTGAAAATTATTAATTTTTACCAAAATATAAAAAAGATATTTAACATCGAAAATTCGGGAAAATTGTTTTTTTTTAACGTCCAAAAGTAAAATAAAAGGTATCAATAGAATGCTAATGAAAAAAATAAAAAAATGTATAGAAACTATGTACCTAAACGCATTATTTCACGACTAAAACAGCAAAATACTTATTTTCCCATACAACGGTTGGTTCGATACTGTGCGTGTGACGTCATTAGCCCGTGCCAATTTCTAGGAGCCTTTTTGAGGGTTGCTACCGTCGAGCTAGGTTCGTCCTTAATTTTTGCCTTTTATTGTGGTTTTATATATTCGGGAACGAACGAATTAGTTTACGGTGATTTTAAATGAAATGTTGGTCAAATCGGATATTTTTTTTATAGAATTTACAAATTAATTAATTGAACAATATGTTTCTAAAATCTGTATGTCTAGTCTAGCGCAGGTTTCTCGGCCAAATAGCCGCGGTCTGTTTCTCGCTGCCCGAGAAAGAGGGGAAGGGGTCCCATGGCGGGTGAGGTGATTTCGTGTCAGCATTCTCAGGATTCTGCTGCTAACAGTGGTCTAATTGTAGTTGATCCCATATAAACTTCTGATCGTCTATGAAAACTGGTTCGAATGGCACCATAAAAAATGAGTCAAATAGCGAATTAGTAGGCAAAGTAAACGTTCCAATACTCGACACCTTAATGCCCAATAGATGGCACATTATGTAATCACCTCTGTCATTATGACATAAGTACTTAAGAGGAGAGGTAGGGCAAGCTCTCTCCATACAAACTTTGTGCAGGATTTACTTCGTTTGTGTTTGCATTAAAGTTATATTTTTTGGTCAGTATGCTTATTTTTCTGATAGCTATTTCGTGATGTAAATTTTTTTATTAACTTTTTTTTTATTTTTTTATTTTAATTTTTTTTTTTAATATTTGAAAATTTTCACATCACGATCTTCGCATATCTAATATTTACAACCAAAAAAAATATTATATTTGTTAGTGCCAAAACCGACGAATAAAACGTGCACAAAGTTTGTATGGGGAAGGCCTTGCCCTACCCTGCGCCTTAAGGTTAATTATTAATCGTATGGCAAACAATTGGAACCAAGAGATCTGCGAGAAAACAGTACGGTTGCCACATAAGGTTGAGTGCTATGTAGGTATTGGGTTAGTAACTACATATACAGTGTACAGTCAAGTGCAAAAATATGTTCCATAGCTCTTATGTCGATGAATTAAGGTTTCGGTACATATTTATGAGAGGATTCATTCGATACATATTTTTGCACTTGACTGTACTCACGGAGTTAGTAGATTTAACGAGAACACGAAAGAAAACTGGCTAAGCCACGAGCTACCAAGTTAGCAAACCCTGAAACTGGCAGTGCAATTACTTGCCCAGACACTTTTATATTCCAACAACATTCGGGAAATGGAAAGGTTGGGCGAGTTGCTGTTGCTAACTTGTACGTGCGTGTATCTAAATGGGAACGAAAAATGCACCGCCAGTGCGTGTTCCGAAATGGGAACAAAAACATTCAGATTTTAGACAATTTAAGGATGAATTTGGTTCTGTGTACATTCAATTAACAAAAGTTTTCCGTATTTTTATAAACGTCGCTTTATTAAAAATAATATTTTTTAATTATTCTTTTAATAATGTTACCTACTTCACACCCAAGTATAGCGATCATAATCTGTCAGTCAAAAAGAAACCAGTACCACGAAATACCAAGTATATAAGATCAATTAGCAAGTTGTAGTTGTACAGGACGAGTTTGCACTGGTACGGTCTGTGAGCCGGCAAATTGGCCGCCGGGATCGCACTGTCGCAACTTGTAACTTGTAAACTATATTCCAACAAAACTGTTTTGTAAAAACAGGCCGAGTGCAAGTAGTGTGGACTTTGATATGTATCAAGAGCTCAATCTCATACATCGGCTAGGTGCCAGTAGAAACGTATAAAAATATTTCTTTAAATTTGAATCTAGACCCGTGTCTATAAGGTCATAAGTTATATCTGCCATTATATGGTTTCGTACCTTATAAGGGTTTTGAATCAAATTGAAGGGCATATTTTTCAAAATGTAATTGTCAGTGACTTTTTACTATTAAACCATAAATTATAAAGTTAAAAGTACATCCAAAATACATAGTTCAAAGAATACACAATAAAAAACGTAAGCCACAAATCATTCTCTACCAGTCTGTATCTTTCAAATAACACGAAATGATGTATTTCACTGTGTAGTTGCTGCGTTTCATTTGCTAGTGTATGTGATTTCCAAGGCTGTTTTTCTAAGAAATGTAAAGCTTACCTAGTTTCCATACACATATTAGTACCAAATTTAATGTAATTATCTATAAATACTAATGTTACAAATTAATAATCAACTGATATGTAAAATTCATATTTTATTAATAAATGAGTATGAGTAAGCTACGACGCTACGTTTCACTTGTGTGGAATCGTACCTGTTTTTAAGCAAACAGTAATAGCATTATTTACGTAACCTGCGTTTCATTTGCTAGTGTATGTGAATTCCAAGGCTGTTTTTCTAAGAAATGTAAAGCTTACCTAGTTTCCATACACATATTAGTACCAAATTTAATGTAATTATCTATAAATACTAATGTTACAAATCAATAATCAACTAATATGTAAAATTCATATTTTATTAATAAATGAGTATGAGTAAGCTACGACGCTACGTTTCACTTGTGTGGAATCGTACCTGTTTTTAAGCAAACAGTAATAGCATTATTTACGTAACCTATACAAAAACACAATCCATTTTTTAGGGTTCCGTACTCACAGGGTAAAACGGGGCCCTATTACTAAGGCTCCGCTGTCCGTTCGTCTGTCCGTCGGTCACCAGGCTGTATCTCAAAAACCGTGATAGTTAGACAGTTGAAATTTTCATAGATGATGTATTTCTGTTCCCGCTATAACAACAAATACAAAAAATAATATAAAATAACTTTTTAAGGGGGCTCCCATACAACAGACATGATTTGTTTGCTGTTTTTATAGATAATGGTACGGAACCCTTCGTGCGCGAGTTCGACTTGCACTTGGTCGGTTTTTATCACCACCACCAGTAGCATTATTGCTTTTCATAGGTATACATACTTAATTACAAACAAAATTTCAAAATAGTCTGCTAAATAATATTATGGGCGAGTCAAATACAGCGTGAAATGTCAGTAGTATAAGCAATATCCAGCAGTAAAATGCCATAACAAACTATGAGGGTTCCATTTTGGCCATTTGCCTCTCATTAGAATTTATAATAATAAAAAATCTCTCTAAACTTGGCTCCGGCACCGCCATGCCCCCGAATTTAGAAGTTTTAACTATATGACAAGGAAACGGAATGAGATTGCATCAGGAGCGCGGCCTGTTTGTATTGTCCTCGGGCTAAAAAGAAGTTTTGTTTAACTTTGTCTTTTCCAACGGTCCCAGGTAATTTGTCTTTGCCAAAGATATGATATGAACGTAGCGCCATGGTTGTGTTATGTAGTCATATTATATTCTTATTTGTGTCGTTTCCTGAATTCAATTGGCTATAACTTAAAAAAAATCAAAACCAATGAAGGCCAATTATTTTTGGATATTCCATTCCATAACTTTCTCACTCCCTAGCCCTGCCACATATAGTGTTAGTTTTTGTAACCCCACAGCCATAGAGATATCGCAGTTATTCATATTTTCGGGATCGCCCGTGTCCCTTGTTTAAACTATCGCCGTTCAATGTTGTGGAAACGTGTGGGCAGGCCCGATACGGGAAACGTAACACGTCATAAATATTGCAAGCCGTTAGGATTTATTCTGGACAGTTTGAATTTTTTTACAGAAAGGCTTTAAATTTGGTATGGATATGATGGAGGTTTTATTTACGTGAGCAGGGTACTGAGATTTTGTTTTGACAACGTGGATTATTGTGCTTTAAGGTAAATGCTCCAGTGCATGGCGCCTTAAATATTGATCCTAATAATAATAAAGAGGGACCAGTAGGTACTTCATTTTCAATTAGTGATCTCTCCAGTGGTGCTAAATAAACTACCGCTATTGGTATCGAAGTGCTGAACTGCTTGTACGAGAACGCGATATGTCAGATGTACCAACATATTTCATGTTTCTCTTACCTGAAATTGCCAAGTCAATGTTTCAGTAAAAAACAATTACGCTTAGGCACACGCAGCCACAAAGCAGCCTTAATTTATTCCAGTTAACTTGTGAAATGTTAATTCATGTTCTCAATTACAAATATCTGTCCAATTAAACGACGGCCTGGGGCCAAACGTACGGTACGGTAAACGGTGTTACACACGACCCTGAACACTGGACGATATAACGCTTTATTTAGGCTACTGACCCAATTAAAAGTTCCTTCTATAGGCACAGCATTATCTCATATTCAAACAAAATGATCCGTATTCCCTGTGATAAATGAGTTCTTTTCCCGAAAGGGACAATCGCTTTGACTCATATTCATACTCATTTATTCATAAAATATAAAAAAAAACACATGTCAGTTGATTCTTATAATTTATAACATTAGTATGAGGTAATTAAATTATACAATCGCCACTCCCGTTTTAGTGGTTTATAGCCAACAAATGTAATAATTGACATGCCTGCAAGCGATTTCTCGCCTCCAACCCGCGGTTAATTCTCAGCGGTGCACAAGCCACCTGGGTAAAGCCTCCTAAATTCGTCAAACCCTAAGAGTTAATGTTTTCATCCATTAACCGAAGCGAGCACTTATGAAATTCAGGCCCGCGATCCGAACGAGATTACACGGGCTACCTGACATGTTTCCCTCGATAGGGTTGTCGCTTTTCAATTACTTATTAGCCAACTATTTACTAGCCAGATACCGCGTTTTGTCTAACTTTTGCTATTTACTTAAAAGGTTTGTTTTAACGGGTCTAACGCGATATTTAAGTATGTTTACAAAGCGCGAGAGTTTAAAGTGTTATTTTGCTATTTATGCTGAATATTGGCAAAATATTCAATGCCTGTTCGCTACACGTACACATTTTCTGCTGAATAGTAATTCTTTGCCTGCATTTTATTTATTTATTTCATTTCTACGATACCATTGTTTCATGTATACGCCTGAATATACTTGGAAAATATTACAAACTGAAAACGTTGTTAATTTATTCGGTGTTGTTTTATTATTGTCAAGATTCTTTATTAATGTTGATCACATTTTTTTGTTCTGATTTTTATATCTGGTTAAGAAAATCTTTGCTAATTTATATTCTAAGCAGAGTTCGGTCGGTTGGGCGTCATTGCTCGCAAATGACATGAGGGTAATGACGCCCATCCATCCGAACTCTCATTCTGCCTGACTCAGAGTGATTTACAGGTCAATCTGATCCCAATGATTTGCGCATTTTAATTAGCTGTTGCGGGTATAGTTGTTCTGGCATCTTTCAAAATTGACTCTTAGACACACTAACCATGGTAGAAATTGACCTCTGAATAAAAAAAAATTAATAAAATGAACTTTATTCTGTAAGTAGGCCGCAATAGCACTTTTACAAGTCAAGCTGCTTCTAGCACGATAGGGTATACCGTCATGTTTTATGCCACTTTTAGAACAACTAGGCCAAGAAACTTGATCGTGAAATCTATCTTGCTATCAAAGATACGTTGGAGGATTGTATGGAGATATACAACTTTAGAATCATAATACTTACAGGACTTTGTTTAGTACTTATCTTTCTTATAAACACAAATGTCAAAGTGAGTGCTTAATTCAATTTACAAACGTTTTCGGTTAGAGATATTACCATTACCTATAAATACATAAAAATTGGGTACTTTCTGAGATATTCGCGAGAACATCTCTATTTACGACTAAACGCAATTCTTGACAAGTTACAGCCCTCAATCCGCCTACTCGTTACCTGGTCGGTGGCACCTCAGGCGTTTGTTGAGTCTTAGTCATCGTCCAGTAACTCCAGACCCTTGATTAAGCATTAACATTCCCCTTAACCCACCTTTTACATGCCCTTACAAGGGGGGCGGGGGCTCAAAGTAAATTGGTAAATCTTAAGGTAGACTGAACCGTATTTGCTAATGGAATACAGATGTGAAATGATGAACAACATTCCGCGGCTCACCGTAAATGCCTACCGTTAGTCTATTATATTTTGCCGTGTTGTGAAATTTGGCAAACATTCTCGGATTATGTCGTAGATCCTATGAATATGTTATGTTGATTAACTTTATTTTTAAACCTTATTAATAAACCCCCTAAACTTAATTATTATTTTTAGTTTCCTTCGAGCAATTTTGTTGTTATTCCATTAGTGGGAACTGTCTTGGCTCATGCAGGTATTTGTTACATATTTCGTATAATTTTTAAGTTGTTTGTTTACTTATATACAATTAATAAAATAAAATAAAATATTGTAAATTTTAGATGCTTGGCTGTTTGTTACTCATTCACGCAGAAACGGCTGAACGGATTATGATGAAACTTGGTGTGTATACATAGAGTTTTTATCCTGGATTAACGTATAGAATACTTTTTAAAACGAATCTCGAGGGGATGAAAAAGCGAGTGAAAGTTAACGCAGACGGAGTTGCGGGCAAAAGGTAATAGTTAGGTAATAAAAATCAGGTAGTCTAGAAACTAAAAAACAAGTAATTTTGTTGTGTTGCCAGCTTGTGCTTGTCCCGTAAGAAATACATCTAATCGGCTCGCCCTATTGAGTTAAAATAGGTCTGTGACATAGGTAGTACAGACTAGGCTAAAACAAACGTGCCACAATGATGGATTCGTCGCTAGTGCAAATATCCCCGACACGCTATCTGTCCTAATGGAGAAAACATCGTAATCGATGTTTTCTCACCAATAAGTGCCTCATGTACCTAGCTAATGTGTATCAATCATTTATGTGAGTACCTAGTAGTCATTCTCTTCATCATCATCATCATCATCTTCAGCCCGTAATCGCCCACTGCTGAGCATAGGCCTCTCTTCTTGTACGCCACCCGTCCCGGTCCCTTGCCAATCTCATCCAGGAGTGACCCGCGATCTTTTTAATATCGTCAACCCATCGTGCCGGCATTCTCTTCACCTAACATTATACTTAAAGTCGTTGGTAGTAAGCTTTGTGCATGTTTGGTGCAGCCCAGCCCATCCATCCTCTGGATTCTCATCAAGCCACTCTCCAACCGCGCACTCCTATGGGTTTATTAGGCCCGGTCTATAAAGCCACACTCGGGTAAAAAAAAAGGCGCAGCCCGACTGAGAAAGTATCTCCACTTTACAGAAGACCACTGCCGTTATAGCACCACGAATAGAGTATTCTACTATGTTTGAAAAAGTACTTCAAAGTATAGATTTTCCTTATAAAAAGTCACAAAAATATATATTTCGGCAAAATAAACACGCTTTCTTGCCATACAATTAAATATTATTTCAAACCTTTTTTATTACAGTGAAAACGCTGTCAGCCATTTTGGTGACGTAATGTTGGCAAAAACATGGGGAGAGTATAAGATGGAGCTGGTGATACACACACACAAAGCGGTTTGAAAGAGATGCAAGCATAGACAATGATACATATGGGAGCGAGAACCAACCTTCCTCTTTCTACGGGACTGACAGTTTTTGTCTATATATGACGTCACACTGTGGGGCTCGCGTAAAACCCGAGTCACGTGATAATTAAAAATTACGACTTTTAATTTCAATATAATAAAAATCAGAATATTTAAGTATATTTCTACATAAAATTTAATATTTATCAAATTTCATAATTTATTTTTCACTATCGAAAGTACCCTATTGTTATTTGCTCTTTAGGTATGCGGTGTTGCGTCCAGTAGCTTGATTCCACTCATACCTCCGATTCGTCAGAAGCTGCTGAACCGTCTCACTGGAGCGCAAACTTCAATCTCACAGAGTTGTGTCGGAGGTTTTCCCTCGATTTTCCCCAGGCCACTCTCCAACTGCGCACTCCTATCGCTTTACCGTTAATCTTATCTTATCTTATATCTTTAAACGAGCAATTCTTCTATATTTATTTATTTATATATTTATTTATTTCGGGGATCTCGGAAACGGCTCTAACGATTTTGATGAAATTTGGTATGTGGGGGTTTTCGGGGACGAGCAATCGATCTAGCTAGGTCTCATGCCCGGGAAAACGCCGAGCAAAGCTCGGCCGCCCAGATATTGATGAAATGATACGACGAAACTTAGTTGATTGCTGAACATTTTTCATGGAAACACAGGGTGTTTATGCCATGGTTTATGAGCCTTCGGTATGTCCGTGACATTTAGCTTTATAATAAGATAGCGCTTATCGGACTGTAAGTGAAATTATAACTTGAGTAAATGATTAGATTCTCCATATTTTGTTATTGTGTTGTGACCGAATATTCTTTGCATTTTAATTTTAAAATGCAATATTAATTATCTTTATCGCCTGATACAACGGCAACGTTGGCATTACGTCATACACTATACTAATCAATTCCGCTATGTATTATCAAGAGCAAAGAAAGCGGGTATGGTTTGCATCTAATTTCTATATCCCCAGTTTCATCGTTCTTGTATGTAGAACGTTTTTCATAAGGCTTTTCTTTGTAGGAATCGGCTTGTATGAGATGTTCTTAGAAACCCAGAATTTTCCGGACTTAAGTAGGATAAAACAGTTTCGGATTAGCAAAACCTACTTCTTTATCAAGCAACTCGTAAACGTGACGAGGAAAGACGTGCCAAGACTGCGTAAACGTAACGTTTCACTCCCGACTGATTTTTACCATCGGTGTGGTCAACCCAAAAACAATTGGAGAAATTTTCGACTATTAAAACAATGATTTAGCTATCACCAGCAATCAATTAGCTCAAATATGGCGCTGACGTCACATCAGCCGGTCAAGAGCGGTTCACAAAGGCCCCTATTTGTCCCTGACCGCCGGACAAGCAATCTCCTAATTGAAATGTCCAGCGAGCTCTGTAAATGCACAAAACTGAAATTCTGAATACATATAAACGTAGTTTGAGGAGCTTTGACGGCCGGTATTAATCAATGTCTGCACTTTGTGTTTGAGTTTTCGAAGGGCAAGCAAGGATATTCTAGATGGGACACAAATTTACTGAAATGAGTTGTTTTTGTATTTTTTTATTGCAAAAACGCAGCATAATTTTAAGGGAACAGTGCTTGACTGGCGCATAGCGCGTATGATTGGTCGGGCGTATTCATACTTGTCGATTTGGAGTGATGTTTAAAACAATAAAAAAATTCTAATGAAAAATGCAAAAAATACTTTTAAAGTTCATGCTATTAGGTCGCAATAGTCCTGTTTTAGATAGTATCATTGAGACAGTGTCAAGATACGTCTAAATAAACAGAAAAAGACCTAAAGAGATGAGCGTTTTTTAACTGATAATGGCCCATAAGATGTTTTAAGGCCGTGTATTACCACTTTTGAGTTTTTAAAAACCATCTGAGACATAGAATATAGTGTCTTAAAATCTAAAAAAAATATATGTGTTACATAAGGATCTTGTCTAGTCAAAATCGCAGTCAGTTACATGACCTGATGAATTTCACTCGATAGAAAAAAATCGCGAAGGTACCTCTTTTTGGAATGTTTTTTCAATCCTACGGCTACATTACTGATATTTAACATTTAATTTTTGTACTCAATTAAAGATCGTAAATAGTTATAGACAAATTCGCAGGGTTTGCTTTGATAAAATGATTGGCTTAATCACTATAGCTAAATATTTACAAAACTGCGCGCAGAGCTTGCGTAGAGAGCGGGATGGTTAATTGTAAACTCACGCGTGTTAGAGCGGGACATTTGCGTTGGGGATACCTCCCCTTAAACATACCACTTATTTGCAGGACGCGATTTGTTTCTCAATTCACTCCCCTCGTCTGTATTCCGTGACAATCACGATCTTCAAAGGCAGAGTGAATAGTGTTTACTGGACCAGTAAGCTTCATCTTAGACCCCATAGTCACTTATTTTCAGGTGTGACTAGGCTCAACTCAATCGCTGGTAAGTTTTTATGAAAAACGAGCGAGATATTCATTGTTGTCGTATTCCGACAAGAATGAAGTATTACCAATATCTCCTTTTGTTATCGTTTATGTATGTGGTTAGTCTAGAATGAAGTACGAACTTCGTCCAATTTTGAGAGCACCAGTAGTTTCACAGAAACATCCTTTTTAACTTTGCTAGCTATGATGGATGGAACGGTCTGGGTGTGACTGTAGATCCATTAGCCAAATAGGTTTCTATCATAGCTTGCTGACATTCTTTGTGTACATATATGTTATCTCAAATTTCTTTTATTACTGCAATGTTGCGAACTTTTTATAACTCGACTTCCTGACTTGTGGGTGTGATTAGAAAGCGCTGACAGGGTTAACTGTCGTCAGTGCCGCTTCTATACTGTTCTGTTCTTAACATATTAGGTTAGGCAGGCTACATTGATACAAAATTCTAAAGAGCTACCTTCATATCTTCTGGAAGAATTGCAATATAATGCATATTTTTGTGGTTATGAACTTATGAACTTGGTTGATTCCTTTAGAGTTCGAATCTCAGTTTTGAAAATTGCACTCGAGTACTCGAGGACTTAAGAAGATACTGATTCTTCTTCACCTTAGTGTTCTCTCGGTTGCATGTTGAAACTAGTCACAAGAATAATTTATTGAAAAGTAAGAAGTTTTGAATTAGTAGGCACTAGTATTTGCGGAGCCGACTGCCATTTAGCCTTCGACCCCATAGAGAAAACTAAGACCTTATTGGGATTAAAGGCGTTTGCCAAGGGAAGCCTTCTTGGTGTATGGGCACAGTATGGGTTATATATGTAGGTCATAGTCATAGTATACATATTTATCTACTAGCCCCTCGGTGTTTACGTAACATAGACCAAATTTGGCAATGCGCCAATCCCATAAAGCTCGACCTTTTTCAAGGACATCTGTGTGAGAGAAAGTTATTTTTCCCTCTCTTCCTTGGGCAAATCGATAAATCATTATATAAGAATTTGTGTTTTCGTAAAAAATATGTATGTTACGTTATGATGTTTTAATTAATCTATCAAGTAATGACATACCTACATCAACAGACAGGACAGAAAAGTAAATGTACCGGTGCTTGACACTGGCCCAATCATTGTCATTTTTAACATAATTGATTGTATTAAGGAAAAATAAGTCTCTTACTAATCCCAATAATTGCTAGATTTTTTTTAATCACTAAGCGCTTAAGGTCAGCATTTCAGGAAATTATTTTACGTGCAAGATTTTCGTCAGACATACTGTCTCTCTATTCGAATATCCAACTTTGTGTTGTCTATTAGTTGGCCAGGATCAAGCCTCCCGTAAGGACGTCAGAATCGTTATATTCGTTAATTTTGTGCTCAAGTGCGTTGCAATAAGATAACCGGGGCAAACAATGCAGTCCGAACAAGCTAATAACGCCAAAATGCAAGGTGAGTCTAATTTTTTTAAATTTGTAGTAGCATTTTGAAGTCTCAAAACAGGCATCCTTGGATCTAAGTCAGACAAGGAGCATAGGAGATGTTAAGTAGATATGCTGATTCGGCAGTGGTATGCATGTCCACTAGGGACAGAACATCGGATTCTGTCACCGGAACAAAAAATTTGTTCTTTGCTGTCGATCATTGAACTACCTTTAGTAGAGATCGATTTATGTTGAACTGCTTTTAGTATATTAGATTTTACTTGTTTTATGTCACGTAGGTATTTTTTGGGTAGGTACTGTTGTAACTTTAAAGGGGACTCATTTAACGGTGAGGGAGGGGTGAAGCGTCCGTGGAGGGTAGCGATTTGTGAGTTTACATTACCACGCCCAAAGGTATCATGACACACAAGTTTCAAAACATTATTACATTACTTAATGTGTTTCTCTGAAAAACATAGAATAATACATATAAAATTACTTTAGGTTCGTTAGTGGTGACAATAAAAATATGGCACTAAACATGGGTTTAGCGCAACGTATGGACGTTGCGTGCCACGGCCACGGCAGATTTTACGATTCACATTATATAATGTATATCAGTACATTTAAGTATTTAAATTCAACGTAATGTTACACTTTCTGATCGGATAGGTACGGGTCACCAAAACTTTTAGGATACATATGAAAAAATAAAGTACAGTCGGCAATACAAGCTTGTACTAAAAAATATTTTTTTGATAGAAACGTTTTGTTTACTCTTAGGCGATATCCTGACTTGCTGGGGCGCGGTCGATAATGTGATATTTTCTTCTTTGACGTGAGCTTACTGATGTCTAACAGATTTCATCACCTGCCGAGATACAGGTAGTATTGTAATATTATGCGCGTATACGTTATAGTATTTCATTCGTGTCGCCCCGATGTCGCGCATCCCGCGCCAGTTAGAATGCACTCAATTAAATGTAGGCGCGAAGTAAAGAAAATTTAGATGACAGATTTCATACCGCTTCACACTAACAAGACAGGAAGAAAGTCGCCTTAGGCGACTTCCTGATTTGTCGGTGCGGCTGCAGTACGATATGAGAAAAGTGTCAAATGTCAGTGTCAGCTGTCAGTCGACGCGATACCATTTTTTACTACGCCCCTACATTACATTTGCGCAGTAGTAATATTATGGGCAGAAGCGGACCACTACTGCCTTCGCATCGTCCCGCTTCCGCGCATTCCGCGCCAGTCAGGAAGCACTCATTTAAATGTAGGGGCGCAGTAAAAAGTAGTACTGAGTTGATTGACAGTTGGCACTGACATTTGACAGTTTTCTTATATCGTACCGCCTCCACACCGACAAATCAGGAAGTCGCCTAAGGCTTTAGGCTGTGTAGTAAAGGTTAAAATTGCACATTCCAGGTGAAGGTAACCCAGACGTGGCAGCTCCACTCCTCGAAAACAAGGCGTCAGCGGGCCCGCCTCCATCATACACCAATCCGGGGTACCCCGCGCCTATTACCTGGCAACCAGCTACAACCGGCATCATCCAAAAGGTCGTCGTAGGCCCTTCTGGGACGCTCGTGGCCTGCCCATTCTGCCACCATCAGATACGCAGCAGGACTGAAATGAGAACTACGAAAAAGACCTATTTGATAGCACTGCTGCTTTGCGGACTAGGGTATGTTACATTACAACTTATCTTTCCAATCTTTGTTTTTGTTTATTATTTATTGTTTATTATTATTGTTGACCATTAGCACTTACAGCTAAACCTTACGTGCTAATTGGTATTCTAATATAATTACAATAGTCAAAATTACATTATATAATAGTCAAAAATACGTAAGTTATAATTACAATAGTCAAAATTTTAGGGCCTCGCCTTACAGTAAGACTAAAAACAGTTTTTCTTTTTAGATGCTGGTGCTGCGCATGGATGCCTTTCTACAATGACCCCTGTCGCGACGTGGACCACTACTGCCCTGACTGTGAAACTTACATTGGCACCTATGAGAATTAGTTGTGGGAATCACACCTAGTTCACTACAACGGCATGCGATCATAGATTTACTACATATTATAGAACATAGATTAATCATAGATTTCTATATTATAAGTCAATGCATGCGATTCACAAACTGACTCGTCCTGACCTGTCACCTCACAGTTCATCCGTTCAGTACAGCTTCCGCGCATCCCGCGCCAATGAGGGCTACCGCGTATGAATTCGCCACTAGAGGCGCTAGTTTATTTATCGTATGGCAATAGGGATGTTGACACCAAATAAGAAAATCAATGAATCCGAATTTTCTCGAAAAAGGATCAAATTCTCTATCAAATAGTGAAAGAAGTAATCCAAAAGAATAAATAATTACATAATTATAAGTCTTCAAAGTTTTAGGAGGGGTTTTATTTTCTGTCCCTTTTCCGCAAAACGCCCCGTTGTATTGAACGATCGTCATTTACTATGGCGCTCGAGGTCAGTGACGTCACTGACCTGTAGCGTTTTCTCTCTCTAACTAAAAACATTCTAACGGTTGTAGTTTCGTTATTTTTTGAGATATTTGAATAGGATTTTCACTTTTTGGCATAGTTATATGTATTCTTTCGTATGGAGTATTAATAAATTTTGAGTCAACATCCCTATTATTTCGAACCGTGAGATTTCAGAGAAGACAGTACGGTTGCCAGTTTGTTGCACTTTTAGCACCACCCAGGGGTCACGTGTCACGTGTAAGGTAGCGGCGGGTACTGCCTACGGACGTGGTGCAACTTCGACCCCTAGAGGGGCTAGTGTGATGCGTGGTCTCCGAAATGTCAAATATCACTGTTTGTGGGTGCGCTACGCGAGTTAATATCGAAGTAGAATAATAATATTGCTTTCACCTGAGATTGATTATGGCAAATATGAGTTGCGGGTCAATGAATTTCAGTCCTTTGAGATAATCGTAAATCCTCCTCCTTTTTTTTCAAACAAAACGGTACTGCGCTACAATACGTGATATTCGATATTTTTACGGTACGGTTTCAATGCATTTAAGAACTATTTCAACGTAAACTTTGTTTTCACGCATAATAACTAATAAAATAACAAACATTGACAGCTGGACCTTACTGGACTAAGTGGCGCCAACTGATGAACAAACTATGGAAATTGTGCCAAAAATTACACGAAAAAAATAATTAATCATAATTTGTTCTCTTAATAAGTAACTAGGCTAATTGGTATTGTATTTCTGTGCTTGTCATACAAAGAAGTGTTTGCCTTTTTCCATTATTTATAGGTAAATAAATTATATAATTATTGCGATATTGCTTGGAGATTACATAGTATACTTAGAGGTATGTTAGAGCAAACCGGTACTTAATTACCCTACTAAAATGATTATTAAATGAACTACTTATTAAAGATCTAAAGAAAATATTTGAGTGTTATTTTATTCATAAGTATTTCCCTTGACCATTGCGTAAATAATTGTTGTTACTACTTGTTCATAAAAAAAAAACAACGGGTTGCACTCCGGGAGTGCAGGTAGAAGTGAAAACTCAATAAAGAAAGTAAATAACAAAGATATTCATATCCGTCTCCGTAGCGGTATCGGTATCCGTAAATCCGTATCCGTATTTATATTCATACTCATGTTCATATTCATATTCGCATAATCCATTCACATATATACATAATATGTCCCCGAGTATCATTGTGTCTTACGCATCGTTAATCCAGCTGAGTTTAGCTGAGTTTACCCCTCCTAACATCGCAATCATGATACTAGGAGGGGTCAACTAGCTGGTCTTACGAATCGTCGCGAGTTTAACAATTTTCCCCCATCACAAAAAGTGCTCAGCGCCTTAGATTAGGTGTAAGTTTAGTATTTTTGGTGGTATGTATACAATGACAATTTTTTGATGCGATTATAAAATTTCTGGGAACACAATAAGTAAATAAAATAGCTTTAACTGCTGGAATAATAGATATGACTGTTTAGGTGACCCGAGATTGATGATCGATACATTTTTTGAGTGTTGAGCCTTATTTTAGGTTTCGAAAATTTGGTGATATCAAAAGTTATTTAGGTAATCATTTTATTTGTTCCCGTTATATAAAACCATTAAATATGTAATCAGTTCCTAACAGCTGCAAAATATGTAGGTATACAACATGTAAATCTCCAATAAGCTACTTTATATTCTTGCTATATGAAACAAACTTGAATAAAATGAACTGACAATTCACGAAAACAGTGCAGACTTGTCAGTGCATATGTTTGTCTCACATCTTGCGATCTACACGTCATAATTGAAAGAAGAACGGTGGTTTGTGTCAAACTGTAAAGATATTTACGTAACAAGAGTTGTAAGCAACACAATGTACGCTTGAACGTAAAGTTCCAAGTGCCATACTGAAAGTAAACCTATTTATGGCACATTGACAGTAAATCTTATTCTGTAACATGCAATGTAAACCTATTATATCACAATGTGTGTACATTACTTAACAAGGGCGGTAAAACAAAGAATGTCTTAGATCGCAGGTATTTTACGCCCGAGCCGAAGGCAAGGGCGATAAATATGCGATCTGAGGCTTTCTTTATTATCGCCCGTGGTAAGTACAAAATTTTATGTCACCCCCTGGCCAGGAAGTGGGTTTTTTCGCGCGCGGAGCGTGCGATAATGGCCACTTTATGGCTAGGTGTGACATAAATGATTTTATGGAAGACAAATTGTAAACAGAACTTTGGTGCATTAAGTGAAAAGATGAAACTGCCATATACGTTGTAAGCATGTTTTTCGTAGATATTTTTGACCTCGACTGTACCATCTACCTACTGTGACATCTTAAACTTCCCGTGGCGATTTCCCACATTTTAAATTGAATAATGGTAATAAAGTTATTCTTTTCAGAAGTCATAATTTACTATATTTTTTTAGTATGACAATGGGGAAGTTTATACGGGAAGGTTAAGATGCCACAGTAGGTAGATAGTACATGAACAGTATTTTATTGTTTACTTTTATCTATAAAAAATCTTTCTCGGATTGGCGTGTTAACTCGTCAAATTTGAGTACAAATTATAATCACGCCGTACTGAAAGGGTTAAGTGATTTGTACACAAATAATTATTGCAGTCAGGAGACTAATAAAATTAAGTTGTATATATAATATCATTTATTTACTTTTGACTAACTTATTTATGAGTAGTATATTAAAAGAAGGATTAAATACGATTACCTATAACTTGATAGCGATTTGTTTAACTTCTTCAATCACTAACTGGTAAGCGAATTAGTGAAGTACAATCGTCTACAAAAAGATGTATCCATTTTTTTCACCTTGAAATGGATGCACGTTGAAGATATCTTCCTGATTTCATGTATTGGCCCAGGCTAAGTGTTGTTTTCTCCAACAATTGACATCCATGTTGAAAATACCTCTGTCCTGACTTTTTCTCAGCATGAGGACGTGGCACGATTGTATGCACTATGTACCTGCAAAACATAACATTAAATAATAAGATGAGAGCGTAGGAGGTATGTGTGTATTTTTGAAATTATGTCCCTAATTATCTACTATACCTATTTCAAAGACAACACGAAGAAGAAAGTGGGCTTCATATTCGTTTATCGTATAGCTCAATACTCAAACGTTTATATTGCTAAGTAATCCACTGTTTTCGTTGATATTCATTTATGTTTGAGCTGCATAACCACTCGGCAAAACAGACTACCTACCTAAATAAATCAATTGATTGGAATATAAATATAACATCGCATCGGTGTAAACAGGGATAGTAAATAATGAATTAAAAAATACTTACTTTACTCGGCGGCGTATCTGATAACAGCTTTTCACAAGAATAATGCAGAAAATCTTATAATTAATTACGATTGTTTTATTTTCAATATGTTGACACGTTATTGACACACGTGTTATTTCAATATTTAAAAATAACCATGGCAACCATACGACCATAGAGTATTATAAAATCCACAGATCTAATAAAACCATAGATGGAAGGTATTTTCGCAGGATCTGAATAAGTAATGCCGTCCTTTACTATCTCAAGAAGTACAGCAAAGAGAAAAAGAGACAAAGATGGCCGCTCTACTTGGTCTTAAATGGTAGAATGGCACCATTTTCCTCTGCTAAATATTTGACACATGTGATTGCTACTTAGTGATGTGCAGTCTTCATCGTAAGCTTTTGTCGATATGTATGTATGACAGTCTATTCATGTAAACAAACAATTTTTGAAGACTTCAATCATTATCTCACTTTTCTCCAGGATTACAATACTTTGTTCTGAGCTTCTTTAAGTATACAACAACATTTATAGTACATTACTTAACAACGGCGGTAAAACAAAGAATGTCTCAGATCGCAGGTATTTGACGCCCGAGCCGAAGGCAAGGGCGATAAATATGCGATCTGAGGCTTTCTTTATTACCGCCCGTGTTAAGTACAAAATTTTATGTCACCCCCTGGCCAGGAAGTGGGATTTCCCGCGCGCGGAGCGTGCGGTAATTGCCGCTTTATGACCAGATGTGACATAAAAGTTATTTATGAATTACTGCGTAATCCTAGAAAAAAGGGTGATTAATGTCTTCATGAAGAGTTTATTTATATGATAGGACACGTAAGAATGAATAGACTGTATTTATGACTCCATTTTTTTTAAATAAGTACATGCTTTATAATATTATTTATTTACAAGAAAATATATACAAGAATACAACAATGTCTTAAATAATATTAAAATTAATTTAGATCTAAAACAGGCCCTGCTGGATTTCCTCGCTAATACGTTGTGCGAGGAAGTCGACAGCTCTTCGGTCACCTTCGCGATTTCAGTAAATGACTGGTGCGCGTTTGGACCCCATGGACCTAGAGTTTCGACGCTAAAGGCACGTGGATGGAGAGTTTTTCGAATGTATCCCTGACGAAAGGATTCTTCAAAATGTACCGAACATAATTCTTGAGTATTGTGTAGGACTCCATTCCTCGCCTCTGTTTATAATTTTTGATCAATTTCTTTCTTATTTCCAAATCAGCAGGAAATCCGTTCATAATTAAAAATATCGGTACCTAAATATCTTTAATTTACTATTGATTGTTATCGATGTCACGATAAGGATCTCGAGTACAAAGTACAACACTACGTGGTAGGTGAATTGTCAAAATATCGGGGTGCATTATTTATTATTAAAATAACTATGAAATGATGATTCAAATGCGTAAAATTGATGGACAATACTATAAATGATGTTCCAGTAATACATATTCAATAAGGCTTTTACTTAATAAACTTAAAAATCACAATATTTATGTCATACAGCTTACCGGTGGAATGATACATTTGTATTATTTTCACTAAGTACACCCATTCAATGCGAACACCATGGCACCACGCACGCTAAATCTAATGTTTAATATGTTCACTAAACGTAAATTTCACCATTCATACAAAAATCACACATTCTTTGCAAAATACGGCAACGCATTTGGTATCCAACTGCATACCAAACAAATATGGCAGTCGAGTTGACGTGCCGCGCACGGCCTGAAGACAGGTATGGGAGCCATGATACTATCTCATTTTAACACAGGTAGTTTGACATCAGAGTAAAGAGCGTATTAGATAAGGCATTTTGTTCAATTAAAATACCTTACATCTATGGTTTTATTAGATCTGTGATAAAATCTGTGACCATAGAGTTGAAAATTATTTTTTTACGATAAATTGTAACGTTCCTTTTCACGTTCAGCTTTGATTATTTGTATTGGGAAAGATGAAATAAAAACGAAACCTGCTTGAGACGGATTACACAAAATATGTCGACATCAAATATAATAGGAGGCAGCACTTTCTACGCCAAATTCACGCGAAACTGGTCTTTTCTTTAAGTTTCCTCCCCCTGTCCATCACTCTTGGCCATTAGGTATTTTGAAGTAAACTGTCACCGTATTTAGGGACAATAAGAACTACTTTCCATGAGAATTTATTTGAAATATGATCTTTACGGAAATCGGTCAGTCTGGCTATCCGATATTGGACTTTGAAAACGCTTTTTTAGGGACAATAAGAGCTACTTTCCATGAGAATTTATTTGAAATATGATCTTTATGGAAAATCTTAGGATTGTCTTAAAACAGTTAGAACCTTGGCTTTCTAAGACGACCAGCTGGGGACCCCTCGTAACATAGCAATCACGATACTAGCAGGGGTCAACTAACCTGGTCTTGGAATTTATCGCGAGTTTATACATTTTTCCCCAGTACAAAAGTGCTCAGCGCCGCTAAAGAAGTTTTCACTTCAAAAATTCATTAAAATAATACGAGTATTTCGAGTATACGTTATGCTTATAAACAACTAGCAACTGTTTTGCACCTCAACTGTTTTGCACAGTCAGATTTTGGAAGATTTTTAGTATGTCAAAAAGATACACACAAAGAACGAAAAAAATCAAACTTCGGTTCCTTAGGAATTATTATGACCCCTAAGGCTAGATCTCCCTACTATACTGCACATGATAAAAGCAAATAAAGGTTCTGTTACTGTCTAATCTTTTATAAAAGTATCGTATAATTTAATTAATTTATAGCAAAATCAAAACAAGCGGTCGGTCCACCTGTAATTCGAACGCGTTTGCGTTTTGTCTCAAAATGTATGAAAGTGATATGAAAACGTGAACAGCGCCTCTGGTGGTCACTAGTGGACACTAAAACAGCGAGTATAACATTTGTTGCTAACCGATGAACGCGCATATTTCAAACTCGGTGAGAGCGTTTTCATACATTTTGAGACAAAACGCAAACGCGTTCGAATTAGTTAATGTTTCGAAAAAACTTATACTAGAGCTACTGGTAAGCGGACACCGCAGATGTAAATTCCGTAAAATCAAAACATTTTTAAATTTATAAGACCTTTAAATCAATTACTTTGCAAGATACCGACCGACTACGGACAAAATACATGAATGTTTGCCTGATAGGCATTCTTATTTCCGAGAATTTAGAATTAGTTTATCTTAAGTGGCTCGATAAACAGAACTCTCACAGCGAAGTCGACTTCGTAGAAAAATGATAAACTGAGTTCAGTTAAACAATCTTTACGGAATCTTTGAAGTATAAAAAAACATGTAATAAGTATGTGAGTAATAAGTAATAACATAAAAATATGATGTAATTTTTTCTGAAGTATTATTATATTCATGTGTTGTTGAGACCATGGCCAGTGTAACCCGTGTCGAAACTTCGGTAAAAAAGGCAAATACATAAATATCGCGTTAGACCCGTTAAAACAAACCTTTTAAGTAGGTACTTATGTTTACAAAGCGTGAGAGTTTAAAGTGTTACAATATAGCCAATTTGATGTCTGTATGCATTCTCATACTCAATATACTCATGTCTAAAAATATTATTAATGTGCATTTTTAGGGTTCCGTAGTAAACAAGGAAACCTTATAGTTTCGCCATGTCCGTCCGTCCGTCCGTCCGTCCGTCCGTCTGTCCCCCGTTTTTCTCAGTAACCGTTAGTACTAGAAAGCTGTAATTTGGCATGATTATATACATGTCAATGACGCCGACAAAACGGTAGAATAAAATCTTAAAAAAATTTTTAGGGTACCTTCCCTACAAGTAAAGTGGTGGTGCAATTTTTTTTTCTTCCAAACCCCAGCCTGTGAATGTCGTTGGATAGCTCTTTCAAAAATATTATAAGGTTTCTTAAAGCATTTTTTGATTAAAGAATTGGTTGGCGTGATATTAAGCTTTGAACTGATAATTTTTGTTATGGCATGTGAAAAAAATCATGGTAATAGTATATACGATGAATTTAAAAGGAAAACTATCACAGCTATGTAGACATTACTAGTTAACGAGTAATAGTCGAACTTCAGAAACGTACTTTGCAAAAACATAGTAAATATATGTTTGCGAACTTTTTAGTCCACATAATGGAAATGTAACGGGTAGACGACTACGGAACCCTACCTTGCGCGTGGCCCGACACGCACTTGTTGTAACTAACTTTGGGAATGCTGCCAGCGTCTTTGGTACGTACGGTGCCAAGATCCTTTTTAGGTTTAATGTAGAGGTAATTTCATTATTTTTAATTTTAGTTTTGTTTTTGTTAAATTTAGGTTATTTATCATTTTATATTCATTTTAGAAGAAGAAAGAAGAAGAAGAAAAACATTTAAATAAAACACACACACACACACACACACATTACACACACACACATTTTACATTTTAATTTTTTTAAATATAACATTGTATGTTGACGTTTGCAATGAAAATAAATGATAACTTTTCATTTATTTTTATGTCTTTTGTACATTTTGTTGTATGTACGCATGTAAAGGCCATGGATAGCTTGAGTACGCATATCAATACTTAGCTAATATGTCGAACAAAACGAACGAGACACAATATTTGTGGACTAAGTACGCGATGAATATTTACGTATATAAAGTAACCTATTGCTTTCAAATAACATACTTGTTCAAATTCTCAACTGTATTTTTTACTAAGAAAACCATGTCTGAAAAGCGTCTGTGTTATCAGAAAAAAAACTGCACGATTGTACGTATTTAATTTTAGTGACGACTATTAGTTGGGCAGCAACAAGCCAGCTGTGCGGACGTACGCTGTGTTTATATTCCATTAATCCGTTTACGCTGTGTGTGTCAAAAGTGTGTAAATAAAGGTAGTAATAATTTTATTACAAGTGCGAAAAGCCGGCGCCGAAAATGCAAGGTCAGTATTAAAGTGGGCTACTGAAGGACGCAATAGGCGTGGTCTTGTGCGAATTTCATATTGAATGTGATTGAAATTCAAAATTCAAACATTTATTCTGCAAATAGGCCACTGGGGCACTTTTACATGTCAATCGGTAGTTATTAAGTAACAATATTCTAAATGTATAAATAAGAACTTAACCTTACAGATCCCGGTGTTGCCGATGTACGCCGGGATCATAACAAAAGATTGTTTTGTTTTGTTTTTTTCGCCGTCAACCCTCAGGTTCCGGTACACCGGTTTACCGGTAAATTTATCGAAATTGAGGACGGTAAAAACCCGGTAATTTTAATGTAATGTGTAAAAAAATGTGATTCACCGATTTTGTCCCAGTTAAGCCGGTAATTTACCGGTTTTGACACATGCCCGGTAATTGAATTCCCTATTGAACTACATTAAATTAGGTATAATACATGCGTTTTTTTACTTTTTTTGGCAATGACAATAAAGTCAATACAAGTTTGTTAAAGGTCAATGGAAATGCCCGTCTGAGCCAACCCGTCTGAACAATTAATGTATCTATACGCAGACATGAGAGTATACAGTCGCCGCCAAAGATAACTGTACTTATACATTATTAGCCTTATCATAAAGATAAAACGTTCAAAAGTTTCACAAATATGTCTTGTAGTTATTATCTCCTTGACCTTTTTCTTCAGTCAATAACATTTTTAAATGCGGTATATTTTGTAAATCTTATACTTAATCATTAAATAACGACAATGTAAATATATTTGGTAGATGTACCTGTTGCGTCATGTGTATTTTAGCAGCGTACTATCAGTATACAGACAATAAGTAGATAAGATAAAAGATAAACGTATTGTTTCAGGTAAAGACGCCCACAACCCAGATGTGGGTTATCCCCCGCTCCCCGAGCAAGACTCGACGCCCCGCACCGCCCCGCCTCCGTACGCCGATGTGGCGCCTCAGCCGGGATACCCGCACCCACCACAGCCACAAAACACCGGGTACCCGCATCCTCAACACCATGCGCCTACAGTTAATATAGCGCCTGGAACCGCTGTGATAACCGGACCGACTGTGATCGTCCAGGCAGTTGTAGGACCGGATTCTACGCGCACTACCTGCCGTGCCTGCAACCATCAGATATCCACCAGGATTGACAGGAAGCCGACGATGAAGACGCATCTCATGGCGGTGCTGCTTTTTGTTCTTGGGTACGTTTTGTTTGTTCAGGTTTGTTTGGTAAACATTTAAGACCCTGGTCTCCTATAAACGCCATCGGCCGCTTACAGCGTCACGCCGTACGCTGCGTCACAATGCTTATGTTCTCACAGGTCTGTCAGGGCCTAACACCCTAACAGCACATCTCTATAGTAAGCATTGTGACGCAGCGTACGACGTGACGCTGCAAGCGGCCGATGGCGTTTATAGGAGACCACGGCCTTACCAACTTCAATAAACGGCCTTGGCTAGGAAAGCTGTTTCAGCGTAAATCGATCACTCAGATCGCTTTGTATGCTATAATATGTGTTAACCGAAAAGGTTTTGAGGTTAGAATGTTGTTTACCAATTATGCTAACATTCAATTAAAAGTAATTAATGCTGCGTGGTACGATAATAGTCTCATCGGTCAAATAGTTTTCTGTTATGCGAATAAGTGACTTTGTGGAATGCCCTATAATTACTCAATTGTAGGTACTCAAGGAGTGGTGCTTATAGGATTTTCCTACTAGTGCTTTGTTTTTTTTTGTGTCAGATTTAGTGCATGTATCATATTGTACTGATAACATAATAACAAACACGGAATTTCCGGCTTATCATAGAAGCCTTATTTTATTTATAATCGAGTACTTAGGCATTGATAACACTGACGCACTGTCGGATGCATTATACACATAATATATATTATTTTTTATGGCAATTACACAATTGTAGGTAACAATAGGCATTGTAGTTAATAAACAAGTGTAGGTAGGTACACACAGAACGATGAACATAGCAACTAAACCAGGAAATTTAGTAAGAATTACTCAGCAACGAGGAAAATTAGTAAAAATTATTACCTGTAGGTATGTCCGCCGAGTGTGGTCACAGTAATGTAATTAAATGGTATTGCCTCAGAATATCTAACTGTATACTACTTTCATTTATTTACTAATTAAAAAAGTCAAAATGTATTATTTGAGCATTATAAAATTAGACCGCTTTCTGGAGGCCCTAGGTTTGAACCTCGACTCGTAACTACCACTAGGTTTTACAAAACAACGTGGGTACCTACGAAATATCATTCAATGAGCTTTTCGGTAAAGGAAAACATAGAGAGGAAACCTTTAATGCCTTCAAGATCCCTCTGGGTTGGAAGTTGGAAGGTCAGATGGCAATCACTTTCGCAATTCCAGACCCTGCACCATTCTCAGAAAAAAACATTTTAGTTTAATCGCAGCTTAGACTAGCAAACACTTGTAAATTTTCATTTGACGACCGCTTTAGCTTAGTTGGTAGTGACCCTGCCTACGAAGCTGGAGGTCCCGGGTTCGAATCCCGGCCAGGGCATTTATTTGTGTGATGAGCACGAATATTGGGTCTTGGATGTTTTCTTTATATATTTAAGTAACTATTTATCTAAATAAGTATGTATATGGTCGCTTAGTACCCATAGTACAAGCTTTGCTTAGTTTGGGACTAGGTTGATTAGTGTAAGATTGTCCACAAATATTTATTTATTTATTTATTATATTACGGGGTTTGATCGTATTCATCTTACGGCAGCTTGCAGCCCGGCTATGTAAAGAAACTTGCATGCAAGTCCTTGTCAATGTAAATCAGCCTTTGTGGTACAATCGAGTATTCCCGATTGTACCACTAAACTATACCTACTATTTAAAACTAAGTTAAGATCATATGTTTAATGAAAATATTTATTAAGATGTGTTGGATTATGTTACCTTAAGTTTAATTTACTTATATCTCATTTAAGTGAATTTGTCTTTGAGTAATAAATGTCTATATACCTAATACGCTAGGCATATGACGAGGCAACGTAAGTTAATTTTCAAAATGGCCCCGGTGTAAAATTGCACAACTTTTTATAGATTACTAGCTTTTGCCCTCTACTTCGTCTGCGTAAACTTTCACTCCCTCTTTCAACCCTTCAAGGGTTGACGATGAGGGATTTTCTGGATAAAAACTCTTCAATCCTACCTATATGTTAATCCAGGCTATAGACTCCCTTGTATACCGAGTTTTATTACAATCCGTTAAGTTTTTTTTTGCGTGACTCAGTAACAAACATGCAAACATCTAAACTTTCGCATTTATAATATTATTATTGTGATAAATCTCTGTCTTGCCTTTTCATTTGGTAGTAAATACCTAGTCCTTCTAATGACAGAACTATAAGAAAGGTACAATTTACGCCGCGAAGCTAACAATTGTAGAACGGGAAATTTGAAAGAGGAGCATCATTTGAGTTCGGGTTTTTCTTATGTGACTCATATATTATGTCGTATATTTGTTCTGGGAAATCATCATGTCGTAAGGAAGCTGGTTAATTTATTCATACTTGGGATAACGTTTTATCGCAAAGGATTCAATATCGTCTAAATTTTATACTCGTACTATACATTTGTAATTGAATCATTAAATCATAATCGTCTGTTTTTAATATTATGTTTATTTTACCAATAAATACTAATCTGAATTAAGTACTACGAAAGTTCACATACAAAAGCTTGATAGTTTTTTAATCATTAAAAATATGGTCTGTATTTAAAGTACGTAATTATAATCAATTATCGAGGTTAAGCAACGGTACGCGCGGTTATAGTTGTATGACCTACAAATTTCTACGGAACCTTCGGTAGGCAATTTCGACATGCACTTGGCCAGTTTTTTGAATTCATCATCATATCAGCCGAAAGACGTCCACTGCTGGACATAGGCCTCCCCCAAAGAGTGCCACAATGACCGGTCTTGCGCCACCCCCCTTGCGCGTCTTGGTTTGAATTAGTAAATACATAAATGTTATTTTTCAGATGTTGGTGCTGCTGTTGCATCCCGTATTGCGTGGATTCCTGTCTCGATGTGGACCATTACTGCCCAAAATGTGGAGCCTTCATTGGAACGTACACTAACTAACAACTAGGTACGCTAGGTTGAAAATTAAAGGTTTCCAGTGCTGTCTGGTAATGCAGTCTAATTTTATTGCGGAAGTATATAACCGTTTTCAATTCGATTCGTCTGGTAGCAGCAAAAAGGATTCGAATATTGGGTATATGAATTAACGCATTCGGCGCCGGCGAGGTAGTTAACCATACAAAATAATACGAATTAGTGTAATCGGCACTGAACGTGTTAATTATCGAATGGTTTGTTGGTTCGTCAAAGAAAAGGTGCAAGTTATGCGACAGAGAAAAAAGACATGGAATTTGGATATTTTCTTTTACATATGATTCGTTAAACAGTAATCCTTCTCTACAGTTAAAGACCGAATTTTGACACCACTTTTCGACTTTATTTCAATGCTGGTAAAGCCCAAAATTATTAAGTTAATTACATTTGCGGTGGTGCCAGTAACAGTAACTTGGAGTCGGATCGACGGCGGTTGGAACCTTATCACAATTAGGCTGTTTGTTTTATAGTATGACTTGCATTGGAAACCTTAGCGCTAACCAAGGAAATAAATGGCTATGAGAACAATTATTGAGACACATTTTGTCAGAAGTAATAACATATTGGAAGCGTATATATTCAGTAACTAATAAACGAATGATGTTTCTGTCTTTTAGACATTTATTGATAACTTTATGCACACTTTTTATGTAATTATGCGATTAATGTCTATATCCCTATCTAGTTAAGTGACGTTATGTTAATTGTAAGAATTTATTATGTCTTTACAATTTTTATGATACATGTTTTCCTGATAAGCTAAAAGTTACATTATACTCGTAACATACTTTTGTATAAGTAACTTTTGTTTCTTCCATAATTGAAGACGCTATGATGTTTATTACACTACGTAGAATAGTACAGATGGATTGTAAAGGCTGGTTCAATGTCAAGTTATAATTAGAATTCAATTCGCAAATGTATAATGTATATTCAAAAGAACGCGCTGATATCAGGGACTCGATTCAAGGTTAAACATAGTGCAGAATTGTAGATTGTGTGGCTAAAGTTGCCAAATGATAAATGTACTGCAAAAGCTGTAGGTATCCTGAGTGAAGCAAAAAAATCTGCTACACCCGTATAATCCCGAGCATAGCGAGGGATTCTAAAGCATAATCTTGAGCGTAACGAGGGATTCAAGTGTTTACGCTCAAGACGGAAATAATTTTGCTACCGTGTGATAATGCTTTTCAGACCGCCATGAGGCCCTCTGCTAAAGCATGAGTTGTGAGTGGCACATAGGCACTGCTTTTCACACACCTTCTATGAGGAAAAAAGTGATTGTTGCCCTCAAATGCGGGAAGAAAAGTGCGACTTTGATCCCTCATTCGAGTATCCGTCCGCTACCCTTTGCACTGAGCGAAACAAAATACTAATTATTAGTAAGTTTTAGTGAATCCCAGGTCAAGAAGAATATATACTGACGGATACAAACCAGTTTTTGATAATAGTAGTTATTTACTAACACCAAAAAATTTGTTCTTGTAATTACTAAACTGTTTTGTAACCGTTAGTATATAATCTCCTTGTCTTGGGATTCACTAAAACTTACTAATAATTAGTATTTTTTCGCTCAGTGTGACGTCTCCTCTCTTACCCCTGTCCCGTTACAGGCGAGGACTCATTAAGACGGTCGGTCTATAAACAATAAACAAGATATAAATGACATTTGAGAGCCCATGACGCTTGCGCTTGCGCGTGATGACGACTTATCGCATTAGTCATGGTCATTTTGACAGGAAGCGTCGTATGTCCCATTTCGTTTATCGTGTTAGGTATTCCGGTGAGATTCTTAGTATACGACTGGAATAAAATAATGTTAGTTTAATGTCTGGCTCTGGACATACAAAGGATATTTAACGGAAGAAGAAAAATGAAATAAAACGGAACCACGCATGTGTCGGATAACTTTTTAACCAAAGAGCCAAATTCAATATAAAAATATAAATTTTTGGGAACCTCAGAGAGCCGCAAATATCTGTTTCAGGGTTTTCACTATATTTTTCAGTAGACCTTGAAGACGAGACTGGCCCTTCAAAGAGCCGCAGGTTGCCGACCCCTGGCCCTGGTTTAACGTATGATAAACGCGGCTATAATACGCTTTTTACGAAATCTATTTATAAATAATGTACAGTCTATTCATCCATACGTGTCCTATGTAAACAAATTATTTTTGAAGACGTTAATCATTATCACACTTTTCTCTAGGATTAGGTACAGTCAAGGTCATGTATACACTTTTTCACCTTATTCCATTGAAATAAAGGCCAAAAATGTATACATATTTATGCCCTCTGGTTCATATACCCCACTAACTTCGTGTCTCATAGACTACACTAGGAGGGGCAGGCGAGCCTCCTACGACATTTTGCTCCAACACCTCCTCCCTATCGTAGCCAGCTCTTCCAAGTCCTTGCAGCAGAACTGCTGGCTGGCTAAGTCACCTGAACTGAACTGAACTTAAGTGAGTTTGTTTACATGATAGGATACGTAGAGATGGATAGACTGTAATCTAACCTTCTCTTATTAATTAATTTTGATGTAATTTAAATAATTCTATGCCTTTATTAATTTACAACGTCCAGGTAGGTAATATTTAATTAATGATTATTGAAAAGTGTTTTATAATAGTACATTACTTAACAAGGGCGATAAAACAAAGAATGTCTCAGATCGCAGGTATTTGACGCCCGAGCCGAAAGCAAGGGCGATAAATATGCGATCGGAGGCTTTCTTTATTAACGCCCGTGTTAAGTACAAAATTTTATGTCACCCCCTGGCCAGGAAGTGGGATTTCCCGCGCGCGGAGCGTGCGGTAATTGCTGCTTTATGGCCAGGTGTGACATAAAAAATATTATTGTAACACTGTATAACATGTGAATCAGTTTAACTATAGAAGTAACTAACTGTGTGTGAACTGAATGGAAGTGCAAAAATGTACAGTTTGTATTGTGTATGGTTGAAATTCTTTTCGTTGAACGTATTTGTATTAAAATGTTCTTGGATTTTGAACCTTATTGTTTGAGCGGTAAAGTAGCTATTTGAAGTAATTGCTTTGGAGCAATTCGTTCAACTGAAATGATTTTAAGTATACACTCTCTGTCGCTTGAATATACAAGTGCGAGAGAGAGATATATTTTGTTGGTTCGTAGGCTCTCGGTTGTTCTTCATTGTAATATTAGTATTGATATCGCAAGATGGAAGAAAAAACTCCACTTGATGACAGGCAAGTAACTGGTAGAGAATGTCGCAAGGCATAAAGTCCGCCTTGCGCAATAAAGTTTAAATAAATCATTTTAAGTCCTATCGCCTTATAGAAATGACTGTGCCTTGCAAATGAATAGTGTAAATACAACCACGGTTTCCCGGTTTAAGGCCTAAGATATGTACGTTCCCAATCTGTCAAAAATATCTCTACGCTCTTGTTGGCCTAGTGAAACGAAAGTCTCTGCTTCAAGTTTGACAAAAATGCTTTCGTATGTCCGGATTTTCGGACACTTTTTCCACTTTACCGATTCTCCTGAAATTTTTGTGAGCAGGGGCCGATTTTTGAGTGTCGAACACTCGACTTTTCACTCGAGATCTGTCAAAAAAACTATGATGTATTGTTTTGACAGATGTCGAGTGAAAAGTCGAGCGTTCGACACTCAAAAATTGGCCCCAGGTTTGATAATTTTAATGTCGAGTCCGATTTCTAAATTAATAAAAATCACTCACTAGATTTATAGCCACTAGTCATATATGTTCGATGATGACTATACCATATTGCATTTATAGAATATTTTTTGGTGTTTACGGTTGAAAATTGTTGGAATTTCGAAAATATTTTCGGTACAGGCATAAAATATACCTAGCGTAAGTTTTAGTACAATTTAGATCCTCTATATTTACTACAGACAAATATTATTTTTGTTCATAAGAAATTAGAGTTAAGCAACATTATTATGGCTACCTATTTCCAAAGAATAAAATATATGAATTTACAAAATATTGATTTTATATTCAAAACCTGCTAAAAGTTATTATTGTACATACATACATACATACAGAACGGACACGCCCCGCACCTGGGTCAGTTTGTCAGCTACCTCACCCCTGCTCGTCGATTCGGCTAGGGCTTACGAAAATCTCACCACTTGACTGATCACGTTGCGGGAGGGGGGTACAAGGTGACCTCACGTGTATTATACATATACAAACCCGAGAAATACTAATATGTAGAATAGTACATTACTTACCAAGGGCGATAAAACAAAGAATGTCTCAGATCGCAGGTATTTTACGCCCGAGCCGAAGGCAAGGGCGATAAATATGCGATCTGAGGCTTTCTTTATTATCGCCCGTGGTAAGTACAAAATTTTATGTCACTCCCTGGCCAGCAAGTTGTTTTTCTCGCGCGCGAAGCGTGCGATAATGGCCACTTTATGGCCAGGTGTGACATAAAATTATTTTTTCAGAGATAGTAGAAATTACACAATCACGTTTGCATAACGCATCTAAGAAAATAAACACAAGACCAACTAATACCATTATTATCGTTTACCTTGAAAATTAAATGGTGAAAAAAATGCAAACAAATACACGTGACATTCCGTGGGGGGAAATCCCAAAGATCACCAAGGTTAATCACTAAAAGTGATTACGTTATGTTGATAAGCAGTTTCGTACCTAAAATTGATTGATGCGTCATCAAAGGTGTCACACTGCACTGCATAAAATACGCGTAGGGACGCGTCATCACGATTCTAAACCCTTTATTTACACGTGTATTACACATTGTGCAAGAATGACATGCAAGTGCGAGTCTATACAACGCATTATCAAAAGACACGATTAAGTTAATATGATGGTATTTTACCTCATCTAGGTACTGACAAGAGGAAATTTAATAAACCTGCACACAGTCAGATATTTAACGAGATTTGTCTAAAAAGCCATTCTCGGAGAGGGTTGCATCCCGTTTTGTCGTGAGCGAAAAACAAAGGGTGTCTCTTTCAATCGATATATCGCCTTAATTGTTAGTTCTGGTTTCTGGTCCATCGTCAATGCTGGGATATAGTAAACATAAAGTTACGTTATGTCCTAAGCTCGTTGTCCATTTCATGCAGTTGACTGGTATACCTAGTATCAATACAAAGTAGTAGAATTTTGTAACTGAAAGTATTCTAAAGTTATAACTTTTTCTTGAATTAACTTACGGTAACCCAGTTTCTTTTCGGCGGCATGTACAGTCAAGGGCATAAATATGTATACATTTTGGACCTTATTTCAATGCCTATTTAGGTGAAAAAGTGTATACATATTGGTGCCCTTGACCGTACGTTGTCGTATAAAGCGGCCTACTCACAGCCCTAGGTAAATCGTGTATGATTATCGTATACGATTTACCTACACACGAGGCGATCTAGGGAGCAATCTAGGGTGCTCCCCACCACTCTCCCGATATCGCCTCTGATTTTAGGGCTGTGAGTAGGCCGCTTAACACGGATTGAGCTGCGTCTTTTTAGTCGTTCCCTTTTACCCATACGAGATTATCTCCATACATCCTGGCATTGTGGCCGAAAAACTCAAACATCCTCCGGAGATATTAAACAGTCTCATCTTAATGCCAAATTCCTTATGTATCAAATTCAGCCAACACATTTCGACTATATAAAATACTCTATGTTTAGTTACAGTTGTACAGTCAGCCCAAGAAATGTTGAGCATACTTAGAACCTTGTCACATCGAAATCTAAGAAATATTTAGACTGAAACGTCATAAAATTTGAAACCTCTTTAATTTGACAAAGTACTAAAGTGCTCAACATTTTCGTTGGCCCACTGTACGTCATGTGAGCCTTGGAGGTATGTCTTCTATTGTTATGCCTAAGGAGAGTGTTTTTGCACCGTTAATAGGAGGCTCATCACGTTTTTCCGAGTACTTTCATTCCATGCGTCATTTAATACTTCATTGATAATATACATTATTTATGTTGTGTTGCTTATTAGTCTGTAGCCGAAAATCCGTTTCGGATAACTTATCTATGCTAGTTTATATCTGATAAGTTGAATTTATCAGCTACCCTTTAGTATAATATCACGGATGAATCGCCACATATCAATAGTGATATTCAAACGACATACAGGCACGTATTTGTGTGGATTGTTTTTATGTGCAAACAATGGGAGATCAACCAGGAAGTAAGTTTAATTATAATATTAAATACGTACTGGAAGGTTTTAAAACTTCAATTCTGTTTTAATTTGGGGTATTAGTTTACGTCATATTCTTCAACCCGTCGTCTACCAGTCCCTGGGATCCCAGGGCAGATAACAAAAGAATGGCATTGTATATTTTGTTCGCCGGGAGAGGACGGCTATAAGTTACAAACGGATGACTCATAGTACACCGTATCGAATTCGGTAGGAGCACTGGTATGCGCATGGTCAACCATTCCCTATTATTATTATTATTTATTAACCTGAGAACAATAAAATACTTAATCTAGAACAGTTCCCTGCAAAACTGTTCCAACAGTTTGACTATAGGTGCGAGTCTCTATTTAATTGGCAGTGAACGTAATTAAATATACAGGGGTGTCCCATATCTACCACGCCACAGTGACACCGGAGGTAGGTCAACTCAAGAGGAAACCACTCGAAAACCGTGCAACTTTTACTGAGGTCATGTTAGGCTCCGTAAAAGTTGCACGCCAGTAGGTGCGGTGTCACTGTGGCGTGTTATGAATTTACGCTTATTTGGCTCATGTCGGATATCTTCGGGCAACGTTCGTCGGGCAAAATTTAAGAAATACGGGATTATTTTAGCTAGAGTACGGTCTCCAAAGTAGTTATAGACCCGAGGTACTTCATACTTACCCACGGACATCGACCTTGTGGCATGTTTGTGCTCTATGGGCGGCACATAGTGAAACACGTCAAAATCAAGTAGGAAACAGATCGTCAACGATTATATAGGATCGAGACAGAATCTGTTTGTATTGAATGAATCTTTTTTTATGATTGAGATCAGCCATGCTCTGCTTAGGGTAGCATGCAAAATTCCAGTGGGAACTAAAAAAATAACAAATATTAATTTTATTCCGTGGTCAGAGCACGGCACGGTGTATTAAGAGTCATCCTGGAGTAAATAGTAAATGATTACAACTACATTTTTCGATATTCATAATGTAGGTACGTCTTTTTCCATTACTTTGTAATCTTCTCTTTCCATTCTATGCCTTGCCAAAGATTCTAAAGCGTGACAAAGATTTTATTTTAGGTAAGGATCCCAATGGTCCTGACGTTGCTAATTTTTCTGGCCATCCCACAGACCCGCCTCCTTACGCAGCGTACCCTCCCGGTCCGCACCCTGGCCTACCTCCACCAGGAATCCATACCACCACACTGGTGCCTGGAGCAGTGATAATCCAACAGTACGTGGGTGATAAGCCCACACACACGACTTGCAGAGCTTGTCATCAGACTATAGTCACAAGAGTTGAACGGAAAGCGTCGATGCGAACACACATTTTCGCTGCTGTCCTTTGTATTATTGGGTGAGTATTGTCATGTTCAATATTTCAACATTTATTAAACGTTCCTTTTTTACGTGGAGGTAACCTGCGAACCAGGTGCCCACTTGCCCAGGCATAGGGGGATGATTGGGTTATGTGGTATTTCTATCCACTAGGAATTCACAGTGAACGGACTGGAGCCCCTCCCCCCCCCCCCCCGGCGACGACTTCAGACTTGTTGGGGCGGGGTTTCTTCGTTGACGTAAACGTACTGACGTCGCAAAGATTTTCACTTGCCGGAGTACTGTCAGTATTACATTTGCGCAGTATAGTAATACCATGCGCAGAAGCGGAGCAGTATTGCCTTCGCATCGACCCGTTACCGCGCATCCCGCGCCAGACAGGAAGCACACGTTTAGGTAAGGATGATTCATGCTAGAACGTTCCGTGTGCGGGCCGATCCGTTTTCTACGTACGTACAGATTCGACTGACATATGACACTGACAGTTTTCTTATATCGTGCCGCCTCCGCAGCTCCGCACCGGCAAATCACCTTACCCACCTATGTAATAATGTGTCGACCAACGAAAATCCGAATTTAAAAAATATTACTAGGTATTTTGATTTCCGAGCCGTTGTTGATACAAAAGAGCGTAGCGTAACAGTTTCCAATAGTCATGGTCTTATTCGCTTCAGGTCGATTTACATGGTACGATAACTTGAGTGCGATTTTCGAAGAGTACGATCAAACCCTGCAATGTAATGAACATCGCAAGTTCTTGTATCTACAGTCAAGGGCACCAATATGTATACACTTTTTCACCTTATTCCATTGAAATAAAGTCCAAAAATGTATACATATTTATGCCCTCGACTGTACCATGTTGTTGTCCATGATGTCTTACTTCTGTCGCTAGCTGCTCCGAACTCACCATGTCCCCGGATATTTAATAGCGGCAGTGAGGTCTATTAGAGCAACAAACTACCTACCATATTATTATAGTATATGCCTGTAGGTACGTCCCTTTCAAAGAACGGGAGCGTTCAATCAATAACCACCTAAAGCGGCCATCCATCCAAGAGTTGACACCGGCCGATGTTGCTTAACCTACTTAGTAACTGAATAACATTTTTTTTTATGTTTCAGATGTTGGCCCTGCGTATGCATCCCCTACTGCACAGACTCGTGCCTCAACGCCGACCACTACTGTACAAACTGCGGGGCTTTCATCGGAACGTACCTACATTAGATAGGATTGAAAGAGACGCCCTTATGTTTTTCGCTTACGACAAAACGGGATGCAACACTCTCCGAGAATGTTTTTTTTAGACAAATCTCGTTTAATATCTGACTGTGTACAGGTTTATTACATTTCCTCTTGACAGAGTTTAGATGAGGAAAAATACCATCATATTAACTTAATAGTGTCTTTTAATAATGCGTTGTTTTAGTAGGCTGAGTTAAAAAAGGAAAATATAGACTCAACTTTGGATTTTTTTTTACTATCGAGAACATTTTAAGCAAGCATGTTTCGGCTATTGTCAGTGCCACAATCATATAGTCAAGAATCATATATCTGAAAATCAGCCCCTACTGTTTGCTAGTCTGGCTAGGACAGCGTTTCAAAGTTTCTAAATTTCTCGTTGTAGCGCCTTAAGCTAGTTTCTGTACTACTTTTATTTCACTAGCGCGGGTTATTTTGTTGTAGTTGTGACACATACGAACACATAGACAACGTGGATGCATTGCTCCTGCGCTGACGCACACACATTAACAATGTGCATGTATAGCTCAATACGCAACCATGGCTCACCCACACTCCTGAGATAAAAGTACTCTAGCTATTAGATATAGCTACCAGTGGCGGCGCGTCAAAAATATTCTTGGGGAAGGGAAGCCGGAAGAAATTTACCTTTCTTATTCTTCGTGAGTCGTAGTAAAATAACTGAACTGGCTGAAAATTAGGCAAGCCGGTGAGAATCGAGTTGTATGGACGCTCCGCAACTGATAGCTACTAAACTTTGATGTGAATGTTATTCTATAAATAACATATTGTATCTAGAAGCAAGATAACACAAGTTTAGATTAAAAAAAACAACGGGTTGCACTCTGGGAGTGCGGGAAGAAGTGAAAACTCAATAAAGTAAATAACAAAGATATTCATATCCGTATCCGTATCGCTATCGGTATCCGTATCCGTATCCGTATTCATATTCATACTCATGCTCATATTCATATTAATATTCGCATAATCCATTTACATAATATGTCCCGAGTTGTGTCTTACGCATCTAAGACCAGCTGAGTTTAGCTGAGTTGACCCATCCTAACATCGCAATCACGATACTAGGAGGGGTCAACTAGCTGGTCTTAGAATCGAATCTGTCGCGAGTTTAACAATTTTTCCCCAGTACAAAAGTGCTCAGCGCCGCTAAAGAAGTTTTCACTTCAAAAAGCTAACCATAAACTATAATTAAAATGAAAACTTAACTAAATCTAAAAAACCTGCGGCATTGTACAGAAGATGCTGGCAGCATTACCTCGATGAATAGCAATAATACTCCTCTGTGCCAGCACGCATCTCTGAGTCTCTATCTTTTAAATTTCTTTAAAGAGGCTCTGTAGGGCCCCACGGAACCAGGGTTTCAACACCGAAAGGAATGAAATCAGACGTGAGCGGAAACACGCTGGAGTGGCGTTCAGTTTAAGATTGGTTTTACTCTTAAGTGTTGTTGTATTGGTGGGGCTTATGTTTCTCTTATGCTACATTGACACTGTTCGTTTCTATCTGCCCAGCTAACACAATAGGTTATACCGTCATGTTTGTGACGTTTTAGTACATTTCGCCTATAAAACTTGACTATATAACCTATCGTGCTAGCTGGGCTTATCCTTTTGTGTATTAAATTATTATCTTTTAGTTCTTTCTTTTCTTTGCTTCTCCTCTCATGACATCTGTCCTTATTTTGGCCTAGCCTCCTAATGCCCACGCGCCTACTGACAGAACTTATTCGCTTAAAGTAATTAAAAAATATTTTTTTCATATTTTCATATGGATACAGATGTCTTTAGGTCATAGATATAGTATATACTCTGTAGTTACTTTAGGTACGTCGTCGCAGACGTTTTTGAAATATACAAAATTCGACTTTATTTCCTACAACATTTGATTAAAATTTAAATACCTACTATATTGTTTTATACGGAGTGTCTAAGGAGGTTCACTAAATGCGTTCTTATCAATATGCAGGATATATGTAGGTATATTAATTTGATAAGATGCAATTTTATTGAATGTTTTTTTATGAACATATGTTAATTTCTTGTCAATTAAATAAAGTTTAATTACAATGAAGTCAATATTATAAAACATAGATACATGTAAAAAAATGTGACTAAATAAAGGAGAATGGGCAAATTAGTATGGGCGGTGTACCATTGGTGTATACAGTTGAGACATATATCATTTGAAAGCTCTTAGCGGTAGCTTTGATTTCTTGTATGACGCCGAAGACCGGTCGCGTGCAGGGAAGGTGGAATAGCTCATTTAATAACAGCACTGTGGCGATTACTGGAACTAAATATTCTCATAGTAATGGGACACTTGTGCATAGACAGTAGCGCCAATATTTTAGTAAAACATTACTAGAGTTTCTAAATAAAACGGGAATGGTTACCTTATATTTTTCTTCCACAAATAGATACGAAATAACTGTAGTAAATCAATTAATAACACAAAAAATGAGTATCGCCTGATTCTGCTACTGCACGCCAGATGTCGCTAGTAAATAATGATAGGATCACATGGTCGTTTATACACGCTAACAATATGACACTTGACATCTAAGGCCCGCAGTACGAGGTAGGTTTTGACATCAGAGGGGCTACGATAATCACTTATGTCGGACATATAGCATTCGTCCCTTACTGCCAAATAGGTAAGTGCGAGAGGGACAAATGCTATAATGTCTGCAATATACGCGATCGTCTTAGCGCAGCGCTCAGTAGTATTCTATATTCGAGCTCTGACTACAGTTATAAATGTTAGTAAATAAGAAATGCTACGAGCGTACTAAGCTGCCAAAACATCTTTGCGAATTCAATGCTTCCTACTAGGAGCAGTAATTTCGAAACCGCATATAGCATATAGATATCTCTCTCTCTCTCTAACTTAACAAGTGCGATAGAGACTAAAATATTGGCAATTGGATATCGATTTTGGCCGTATGGTGGTCTTGATGCAATCAATAAAATAACTCTTAGATATGTTAATTATTTATTTTTGAACATAATATATTACTAACATATATATATGACAAGAGCCGGCGTGCCTACAATGCCACTGTTATGTATAGATGACAACACGTACAATGTAAACGCAACCCACGTTGTGGGTAAGCAAACACAATTCTTATTTGTGCATTTTCTAAGCTATTTAACCCTTTGACCGCCAAAGCGAAAGTGTGTCGTCGTGCCCAGTACGCCAAGCACTGTTTTTTCGGTGTAATGTCTAAACCAATAAAAACAAATTAAAACAGATCAAAAATTTTTTTTTTCATGATCAAAGTACACATTCACTCCCGACTTTTAAGTAGCTGTTGGCGTGGTGGGCACGACGAAACACAACCACTTTATAGGTTCTTGGCGGTCAAAGCGTTAAACACAATTGAACCAGTTTTCTTCGCTATTGCGTTTATTATGTTACATTACCTAATCCTATGAAAAAATCTAAAGCGGCCCGGCAACGATCAATGACAGTTGCCAATACTATGTGTTGTCAATGATTTGAACATTACCGTCGCGTTTGAAGCCATTTGTCAATGTCATTTACGTGTTTGAAGAACATTGATGCTAGTTTTGATTGATGGAGATTGACATATGCTCGTCGATCGTTGCCATTTTGACATTTGTTTGAACTCTATGTAGAAGTGAGGTTATTACAAATCACTCACGTGCTTATGAAAAAGAAAGCTCATGAACCCAGACACGACGTTGTTGACGTGTGTTTGACGTGCCGTTTAACCCTTTGACCGCCAAGAACCTATAAAGTGGTTGTATGTCGTCGTGCCCACCATGCCAACAACCATTTAAAAGGTCGGAGTGAAGGTGTACTTTGATCACGAATAAAATCATTTATGAACTGTTTTAATGTGTTTTTATTGGTTTAGACATTACACCAATTCAACAGTGCTTGGCGTGGTGGGCACGACGACACACTACCGCTTTGGCGGTCAAAGGGTTAAGCCCACCAAACGCAATTCAAAATAGCTATCAATTTATTGACGGCAGTATTGATCGTTGCCGGTCCGGGTTAGTCATAGCTGAAAGAAAGCTGCATTGCCGATTACTGGAGAGTTAATCTGAAGAGCATATGGACAGATTATAAAAACCTACCACCGTGTGCTAAAAGGAAAGCCCGATCCTATCGGTGGAAAATAATTAACTATCACAAATCGCAGAGTCTAGGCAGTGTCGTACAAGCACACTCAGGCCGCGCGCGTCGTTTCTTCACAATAGTCTAACGGAAAAAGTTACGTGACGGAACTGGTAGGACTTTTATCCCCAATTAATACGAATGTTCGCTTCTGGCGCGCGACATGCTCGCTTCGGTCACTCAGCTCGAGCGCTGTAGGCACAGAATAAGAAAATAGTAAACGTACTGTATGGTCACAGTTCTACTTACACTCCTCCTTGCTTCGCTCGTCGTCGTGCCTACACCGACCTGCCTTAGAGTAGATAGGACTGAAAGTCCAAGCACTGGGAATCTTATAAAAGCACGCTATGTTTACGCCTACGCCTGTGCGTGCACATCGTTGAACTAAAGTTCGCCCATTTCACCCAACTGGTGACGTAAATTAATCCTTATTTTGTGGAGCCCACAAATGGGACAGTCCGGTGCTATGCGCGTAACTTCTAGATATAGAGGTTCCGATGCTCGTAAGTAAAGACTACTGCACAATTCTAGTCAGCCCTAGGTTTCGATTCCTTGACAGCTTTCTTAACTCTCGCGTTCTTCAGTCATGCACTTCTTTAGATAGATTAGAGGTTGATTAACTAATTTTACCGTGCTAGTGTTAATGAGGCTTAACGCATTCACTGCCACCCTCTTTTCCTGGACATTGGGCAGGTGCCGCACTTTGCTGTGTGCCCCAAACGCACATGTGAGTTCAACCGACTATTTTAAGTCTAAGGCACTAAGGCACAGGGTACAAGTGTCAAATATTATGAACGCGTCTGTGCGTCGAAGGCACTGCGTGAAAGTCACGGTGACGCATATATGCGGCGGTGGCAGTGAATGCGTTAAGGCCCTAATACAAATGTTCGGCCAACCTCGGCAGCCTACAAGTATAAAGCCTTTTTGCGTACGAGACCCACACACGAGTTTAACTACATTGCGCGGTTGAATAAAGCGGATTAACTCGTTATACCTCGAGCGTGACTTGAAGCGTAAATAAACTCGCATGCGAGTCTCGTACCTGTATAAATAAGGGTTTGTTCTACCTTTTAGGCTTGCCAAAGTTGGCCTAACACGTAAACATCCAGCCGTGGCCCCTTTACTCTTTAGTCCCCAGGTCAGAAGTCAGTCCCTTCAGTCCCCGTATCTATTGAGAAATAATTTAAGTACTTTTTTGGACCAACCAAAGTACCTAATTAGTTAATTACAAATTCAGTACATTATACATTTATTGTACACAAAATACCTACAGGTAAAAATACAAAAACATTAAGTTATATTGGTACAAAGCCGAACTTCAAAAACGAGGTAAAGGTTAACAGTTCAAAAATAATATAAAACTGTTCATCCACTGCTGTTCTTACTTACTCCATCAGGGAGCTACGGTACTACAGACAGACACACATACTCAGATATACCTACATGTCAATACCCTGTTTTGCGTTGCGCGTCGGGGGTTAAAAACACAGCGTTTCGCCTCGGTCTTAGCTGAGGTTCTTGCTGGACCTTTCTCAGCAAGCTAGGTTTAGTGAACCAGCGAAAAAACTCCCAGTACCTACCTCGATTCCAGTCACACCTCAGATTCAGTTGAACCCGCTCAACCAATCTCACTTTAGCGCAAAACAGAGTATTCCAGTGTTTACACCGCCCGCGTGGCGCGTGGCTAACTTGACAAAGCCTAATCCCAATAAGGTCTAGTTTCCCCTCGGGGTTGGAAGGTCAGATGGCAGTCGCTTCCGTAAAAACGAGTGCCTACGCCAAATCTTGGGATTAGGTAGCGGACCCCAGGCATCCTTCAGGATGCAATTGTACTGGGATAACGCTAGGAGGATGATGACACCGCCCGCGTGGTCGTGTTGGAGGTTTCCCCTGGATTTTCAGGCCATTCTCCAGCTTCGCACTCCTATCGCTTTGTTGGACCCTGCCTATAAAGCCACAGTTTCATGCGATGTGGCATCAAAACCTGAACATACAACACACGAACACACGACCGTGCACACTCGTCAGATCTGGGGCCCGATTTTTGAGTATCGAACGCTCGACTTTTCATTCGACATATTCTGTCAAAACATCATAGTTTTTTGACAGATCTCGAGTGAAAAGTCGAGCGTTCGACACTCAAAAATCGGCCCCCTGTATTGTCGCGGCCGCTTTTCCAGCACCCCCCGCAGCCGCACCTCAAGAGTTATAATACGAATCGGATTCGCTTCTGTCGTGTCACAACGTAAGCCATCACATCTGAGCGCATCACATACGTGTGATGAGCCAAACTAGTTAAATAAATGAAACTGATCATCCTGGCGCGTCATGACACAACACGTCAGAATAGTATGAATCCAGCTTTGCCGCGAACAACGTACTATTTGCCGCTGAAAAAAAAGGTTGCATCGGAGGTGCTAAAATAAAACTAGGTACTAGAGAAAAAGGGAAGAAAAGGAGGTGTGAATTTTTTTGACGTGCTTACATATTCGAATGCATTATCATTATGCATTCATAACGGATGCTAATTTAGTAATTTACCCTTTAAACGCGCTCGTCTGATGTGTGAGAAAGTGACAGTGTAAATGACATCTTTATTTATTGAACCTTTTTTGATGTTCCGCGGTCAAATAGTTAAAAGATGACTTCGAAATCCATTTGATGCAATCACAGGTGTCCCATATATTTTAAAAATATTAAATAAGAAGCATCCCAGATTCCGATTGCGGGATGAGAGGACTGCTCAGTTTATTTACAACGATCTCCTCGGCCTACACGAGGGATCGTAAGTGAGCTCAAATCTGACAACCTGCTTTGAATCGTGGTTTTCTTCTTTTTTTTTCTCTACAAAGACCACCAGATGTAGGTGAACTTCTATGAACTTAATTTCTGACGATTCCGAAAGCTTCGTGTTTCATGGACACGTGTACATGGAAATGTGTGACGGTCCTGCACTTTCGTCGAAACCTTTTCAACTTGACATAGTTGTAGACTCATACGCCATGGAACTGTAATGTCAAATGAGAAGTTTAACCCTACAGAAATGCATATAGGTACTCAGGTGAATGTCGAACTGCACGCCGTGATATGGTGCGGATGTATCAGTCATTGGCTTCCAGATGGGAAAAAATCGTACTATGCAGTCAAAAAGTATGTTCAAATATTTATTTTCACAGTGTGTACCTACACAAACATATCATCAACCTCCAACTCGACGCGTACACACATTCCCGCTGGAGAGAACGTCCACGCAACAACACAGACACATTAGTCCCTATTCGTCCCGGTACCGCCGCATACCGGGTAGAGTCATGTCTGGCCCAGGTCGTGCCTCGCTGAGTTTCTTGCTGAGCTCTTCTCAGCTTGGCTAGGTTTAGTAAACCAGCGACAAATCTCCTAGTGGCTCAATTCCACAACACAGATTCGGTCACTCTTCACAACACAGATTCGGTTGAAGCTCAACTAATCTCACTGGACCGCAAACTCTTAGAGTATTCCAGTGCTTAAACCGTCCGCATGGTCGTAGTGGAAGTCTCCCCTGGATTTTCCTCAGGCTATTCTCCAACTGCGAACTCCTATCGCTTTATTGGGTCCGGCCTACATTCAGGTTCAAAAAAACATCAACCCTATTACTCAAGAAGGGTAGGTAGAGGCAGAGAAGTAGAGATCAAGGCTTTCCATTTGCTACGATTCTTGAGAAACTTATCTCTTGTACTAAGTATCATAACATCTCTCATACACAAGTGAAGAATTTTGAGATACGGAGTTATTTTCAGCCCCTCTAGCACAACATGCATTCCGTATCTACTCGCGCGCGAGATAAGCTACCTGTCACTTTTTGACAGCATTCATCAGACAGTGACAGGTAGCCTATCTCGCGCGCGAGTAGAGACGAGATGCATGTTATGCTAGCCCCCCTGGGATAAATTACACATCATACTGAAGATGACCTTTAAGGAACAAAAAAATGTTCTTGTTAAAAGTATAATTCCGGATTGGCACCAAAAATATACAGTAAATAAAATAAATATAAAATAATAAAAATAAATAACCCATCAAATGAAGTTACGATGGATGGTAGATCTTATGTCATCAAAAGTATTGAGGTTTAAAAAAAATATTCGATCCAGGAACCCGTTTGTGCCAGCTCCGGCCGCCCAGCGAAACCCTACGTGGCCCGGGCACGACATATACACACTTGAACGGTTCTTTTATTGTTCTTGCTTATCGTAACTGTCCTTATAAAATGTATGGCTTGATTAAGTACCTGAAAAACCAATTTCTATTAAATATTAAAGTAGTATTCAGTAATCTGCTTCAAGCTAGGTAAGTACTTGTGTAACAACGTATAGTTAAGTTTACAGAGAGGCAAGAATGAAAAACGAGACTTTGTTAGATAGGAACTACCAAAGAACTACTCTGCAGGTATGCGGTGTTGGAAGAATGGTTGGCAGAGCTTTTGAAAACTGGAGATGTGTCGTGTAGTTTGATGGATTGGTTTTCACTTATTGAACAACGTATAGTTGGATTAACAGAGGGCCATACAAATACAAGAAAGGAAAAATGCGCGGGATGTCCGATAATATTGTCACTCACACTGTAAAATCTTGTTCATTTCGGCTATAGCCGCCACTGATTGAGCGATCGGTGTACTGAAAGAACTGGTTTATAAACTAATAAATCTTTAGCCCAATGTGTATTATGCATATATATGTTAATTATATATATGGCGATTTTTGTAAGTTTGACCGCATTTTTCAGTACAAATGATTAATGTGAAATGTGTACAAATATTGCGATATTTTTAATGTATGTTGGCAAAGTTACAAGTATAATGAGGAACCACGGGTACATAGTCTACTTTATACTGACGACAATATCAATAATGGTACAATACTTTTTTCTGTTGATAATATTAACATACCTTATATTGTTATTTTGCAAGCTTAACCATGTAATTAAAGTCTTAACCATAGAAGAACGGAATGCTACTTAAATAAATAACCATAACTTTAGATTTAACTAGTTAAACACAATACTTTTGTAACCTAAAGGAAGAGCGGCGCCATCCAACACAGGCTTTTTTGCTTACCGGATGGCTCCATCGCCTTAAATCATAGCAAAATGTATTTAACCAAATAAAGAATTTTGAATTTTGAATTTTTTTGAATACGGTAGATACTATATTCATGAACTAGCTAGGCGACTCTAGCTAAGTTACCTAAAAGAAGCCATTGTGATACCAACGGGCCTTGTTCACTTCTAGGATCTCCAAATAATCATCCAACATCATCGGCGAAATTAGCATCAATAGCAGAGCTAGACGTTGTCAACTGGTTCACGGTCTGTGTTCAGAAAATAGAATAAATGGCTGTAAATTAATTACAAACGAAGCATTCATTAATCTGTAGCCTGCCCCAGAAAATTATGTGCGTGTTCATGAAAACCGCTTACAACAATAATTTATTTTATCGATAAAATAATCGACCAGCACGACTTTACTTGTAATATGTATCTATAGATATTAATAATATATTATATTAATCCAATCACTATGAAGAGTTTGTAGACATCTCACATATTCGAATTCATCGTATTGTTAAACTTTTCGACGCCAACGACAGACATATCCGTCACGGCGAGCAGTGCGATATCAACCTACTGCATGCATTGTAGAGTTCAACTTCGCTTTTGACATTTCCATATAATGGCGTGTGAGCAACAGCTTTTGTATTTGACATGACTTTAAAAAGATGAAGCTGATGCAGAGCTTAACCAAAGGAAAACACATATACATACCTACACATTCATACATACATACCTACATTAGACATGAATATACAGACATACACTCGAAAAATAAAACAGGCCTTCTACCGCAGTCGGGTAAAAAGTACAGACATAGATGAGATATAATTTCGCCTGTTTTTTAGGTAATGTAGCAAGGAAATGTAGGTAAATAAACTCAATTCCGAATTATCCCATTTTTAATTTACCTACATTTACGGTTTACCTATACACCTGGTATTCATTATGCAACTTAAAACTTTTTCTACCGGTGGGGACGTCCACCACGCGATCGCGACAACATTGACACATATGGTCCCTATTCGTCCCGATACCGCCGCATACCGGGTAGAGTCAGTCCGACTCAGGTCGAGCCTAGCTGAGTTTCTTGCTGGAAACTTCTCAGCTAAGCTAGGTTTAGTGAACCAGGGACAAAACTCCCATGCAGTAGCTCGATTCTACTGACACCTCAGATTCCGTTGAAGCCGCTCAAATAATCTCTCTGGAGCGCAAACGCTGCCACACTCCAACCGCACACTCCGATCGCTTTATTGGGCCCGGCATACAAAGCACAGTCAGGTTGAAAAAAAGTTAAGGCTGGGTATTACCACTTTCGAGCTTTTTAAAACCATCTTAGACATAGAATATAGTGTCTTAAATTCTAAAAAAATATATGTGTTACATAAGGATATTGTTTAGTCAAAATCGCAGTCAGTTACATGACCTGATGAATTACAATCGATAGAAAAAAACGCAGTTACCCCTTATTGGATTTCACTGTGATAAGGTATGAAGTGGCCTAGAAATCAAATTAGTTGACTGTACCTAATAACATTAACTAGTACTTGCTCTTTAGGTAGCGTTCTGGTGTTGTGTTCCTCGACAGTTCACCCGAGCATGTTCTGTGTTGAAAATACATTAGTATTGAGCTAGTTCACAGCCAACACTGGGAATCCTTAAATCAACAAAGGGTCGGCAACGCGCTTGATAGTCTAATACAGTCGAGAGAATCGATAGAACCCTTGGATTTTCCCCCAGACAACTCCAACCGCGCAATCCTGTCGCTTTATTGAGACAGGCCTATAAAGCCACAGTGAGGTTAAAAAATATACATGGTAATACACTCATACCGCAATACGTACCACAAAATTTTTGTCGTGTATCGTAGTATCGTGATAATAGTTGAGCAAATCTGGATGCTGAACAATATCATTAATTCAAAACTTCTTCATAATGTCAGTCACAATCTGTAAAATCTTGTGTACCGGTCTATTTCCGCCATCGTCGCCACTAATTCAGCGAACAGCCAAAACTGAAAGAACTAATCACTTAAAATCTTTAGCCCAATGCTTATTAATCTTATTATGTATATAAAAGTGATCCTAACTACAAAAATGTTGGTTCAGTCACACCTGTGACACGCGAAGGATCGTGAGCGCTGTGGGTATGTGTGCGTGCACTGTCGGTACACGCGTCAATTGTTTGCGCGGATGCGTAGATCGTGGCGCGGACGAATCGCGAGGCGCGAGAGCACCCGATCGTAACCAGGCGGCTCTCAGGGACGAGGTAACTCACCTCGGTGCGGGGGGTTCGTGTCCGTTCTGTATGTAATACTATTATACTATTCTGTGGTTCCGTGTTCGAATCCCGGTTAGGACAAATAGCTCGTGAGTCTTGGATAGTTTCTATGTACATATAGATTATGTTAAGCAATATCTGCGTAAAAACTGTTAATGACATAGGTATGACTATTGTACTTAAATAATAATCGCTGTATAAGATCGATGTTGTTTTTGGCATTTCTAGAGTCTCTTGTTATTGTTACCTCCATGTGTATTTTGTGATATAGAATCACAGAAAGTTACTCTTTATTGTGACCGTTTTTAGAACCAATTTATAAACATCCAATTAGGTAAAACATCCCAGTCTGTAGCATCGCTCAAGACCAAGTTGAAAGAATTTTGGCTATCCAATAACTTGTGAATTATATGGATACAATATTTATAGGTATATTTATGTATTTAATTTTGGGTAGGTATATTTATATTTATATATATATATAGTATGTATATATATATATATATATATATTTATTTGTTTATTTATGTGTAGTATAAATATATATTTGTACACGTGTTGGTTTGTCTATCGTTTGGTTCCTATTCTCCACTCAATTGCTCAAAGGTTAACTGGAAGAGATCCCTTACAGGGATAAGTTCGCCTTTGTACATGTATAATCTATTTTGTCTGTATTGTTTCTTTCTCTTGTCTTGTGTACAATAAAGTATTTACATACATACATACATACATCAATAACAAAATTTAAAATATGTATATTGTGACTTCAGGTGCATGTACATCTTTTCTTTTGTCAATATGCATAAATAATAAACAATGATCAAATAACCAACAGTCAGTGCATCCACATAATTTATAAGAAAAAAAAACCGACTTCAATGGGGGAGGCCGGTGAAACATTTAGATGGTACATTCTTAGATTCCATACAATGAAATGAAAATGGCTATAAGTATGTTTATAAAAGTAGAAGAGTAAGTATCCTCATGGAATCCACCATCAGATCTCAAGCTTGACAAAAATGTGTCTTTTGCTTGCTTGACGAACATAACGAAGACAACAAATCGCCAAACGTGAACTACACGTCGTTGAAGAGTTCCATTCTGATCATCATAAGCAGTTCCACTTCATCAAATGTCACTTATTTAAATATGAATGCTTGATTTGTTTATGAAAATACTAAAATCACTATATGTATGTATGCCTTAAACATTTGAGGAGTTCCATCGATTCGACATGGATCCCATCATCAGAACTCGAGCTTGACAAATGATTGTCTTGAAGATCTAACTTGCTTAACAAACACAGCAAAGGACAATTCGCCAAACGTAAACGCATACGTCGGGGAAGCGTTCCGTTCTGATTATCATCAGCAGTTCCACTTCATCAAATGACACTTTATTGAATGAAAATGCTTGATACGTTGATGAAAATACTAATATCACTAATTCACTATATGTGTGCCGTCCACATTTGAGGAGTTCGCTCGATTCCTCATGGATCCCATCATCAAAACTCGAGCATGACAAAAATTAGTCGTGAAAATATAACTTTCTTAACAAATACAACTAGGAGGTCAAATCGCCAAACGTGAACTTTTCGTCGTTGAAGAGTTTTGCTCTGATCATCATCAGCAGTTCCATTTTATCAAATGTCACATTTTTGTATGAACATGCTTGATTTGTTGATAAAAACACAAAAATCACTATATGTTTGCCTTTAAGATTTATTTATTTATTTATTAAGGATTACCAACAGATAATACATCAAACATGCTATTATATCTAGTTCACATTAGGGGCTGATGCTTATCTAATTATAGGTAACCACAGCTTACTCCAATACATTCTTATTACCTATTACATTTGATTTGAGGAGTTCCCTCGATTCCTTATCCTGGATCCCATCATCAGAACTGCGTTTTGACAAAAACGGGAGCAACTTGGATATATATATATATATATATATATATATATATATATATATACTTACAATCAAAAAAGAATTTTCAAAATCGGTTCAGACATGACGGAGTTATGGAGTAAAAAACATTTAAAAAAAACATACAACCGAATTGACACAACCTCCTCTTTTGAAATCTTGAAGACGGTTAAAAAAAAGGATAACGGGTCGGTGGCGAGTTTACCATCACCCCAGAATTTTAAGAGCAGGATTTTTTGGGTCTGTCTAGGAGAAAATTGACAGAATTAACAACATTATCTAAGGTATCAATGGAAATTGTACGAAAGTTTGCTTTTGCAAAGTACATTTGTGAAGTTCGACTATTACTCCTTAGCTACTAATGTCTACTTAGCTGTGATAGTTTTCCTTTTAAATTCATCGTATATACTCGTACTATTACCATGATTTTTTTCACATGCCTGGTATAGTAGAAATTATTTAACATGTCCGACATTTTATAAAACTTGTCATTGGACTTTGAATCTTCACGCTTGATCAGTAAAGTCGATTTTTGAACGGCCTAATTTGATGCAACTCGGACAGTTCAAATAATTTTAAGTATAGCCACCGTTTAGCTGGCACTGCTGGCAGGGGGGAGGACACTTGACCATAACAAAAATTATCATTTCAAAGCTTAATATCACGCCAACCAATTCTTCAATCAAAAAATGCTTTTTGAAACCTTATAATATTTTTAAAAGAGCTATCCAACGATATCCCACACGATGGGGTACGGAAGAAAAAAAAAATTGCACCACCAATTTACATGTAGGGGAGATACCCTAAAAAATTTTTTTTTTCAAGATTTTATTGTGCTGTTTTGTCGGCGTCATTGATATGTATACTCATACCAAATTACAGCTTTCTAGTACTAACGGTTACTGAGAAAAACTGGGGACAGACGGACGGACGAACGGACATGGCGAAACTATAAGGGTTCCTTGTTTACTACGGAACCCTAAAAAGTAAGTAGTTATTATAACTATGTTGTCCTACCTTCTACCAAGGCTCGCAAACGCAACTAACTCAAAAATAAAACTAAATATTGCGATACCAACATCTTGTTCACTTCTATGATTTCCGAAATAGGTAATCATCCCTCAACATCTGAAAATGGAATATGGCTGTAGGTTTACAAACGAGGCATACATTAATCTATACCTACATTACAGCCTGCCCCAGAAAATTATGTCCGTGTTCATGAAAACCATAGTTTATTTTATCGATAAAATAATCGATCAGCGCTTCGTACTTAATATGTTTCTATTGATATAAACGATTAAGAAGAGTTTTAAGATATCTCGCATGTTCGAGTTCATCATATCGTACCAACGACGGATATATCCATGACGGAGTGCAATGCGATATCAATCTACATGCATGCATTATAGGGTTCAACTTCGCGTTTAATATTTCCATCGCAGCTTTTTTATTTCACATGACGTTAAAAAGGTGAAGCTGCATAAGTATGCCAAAGAAATAGACATACATTCATACATCATACATACCTACATTAAACATACCTACATCCACTCGCTCGAAAAATATAACAGGCCTTCTGCCGCAGTTGGGTAGAAAATACAGACATAGATTAGATATGTTACGATTTCGCCTGTTTTTTATCGTAAAACAAGAAATTGTTAGTAGGCAACTTCACTCCGAATTTATGTATATATACATACGTTTTACCTAAGTAAATAGATATTTATTAAGCTTAGAACTTAATGAACAACATTAGCAAGAGTACCTTTAATCCTCAGTAAACTTCGGCATCTATCTGTCAGTTGTCGAAGCTTATTTTCTGGCAAGGGTACCTATATTTCTGGCAAACTCAAGGTACTCAAGAGGTCTCACTCATATTGGAATCAGCCTAACTGGGGAATTACATCCACCTTACAGAACTGAAGACCGCAGCCATTATAACACAACTACTTTCTAGGAATGTGGTATTGTGTTTCTGGCCATGAGTAAAATCAGCCCTGTTCCTCTTACCACTTCGGCTAAACTCGACTCTGGCACACCTATGTGGTGTCCAGATGTATCGCGCTAAGAATGGAAGAGCTCGCTCGTATCATGCCATGATTAACTGTCAAACATTGGTTTTGTTAGAAGAAAACCTGCAGGTATTTAGTGGTAATGTCTTCACATATCTGGGGATGCGCTGTGCTGAAAGTGAGAGTCCTACATTAATATCGAACTAACAACACAAAATCCTCAAATCAACAATGGGTGGGCGACACGCTGGTGATTCTTCTGCAGACGCATCACGCTTCCAAAACGGCGGCGGCGTCAGCTGACCATGAGGCAGGCTGTTAGGTTGCATAAAAGTGCAAGCATAGATTATACATACATACACACCATACATAGGTACATCTGGTACATATTATAATCTCGTCTGTTTCTTAACTTATCAAATAATAGTAGGCAGCTAAACTCCGACTTTACAAGAAACTTATTGTGGTAGTATGCGCTATGTTTAAAGTGAGATGCCTGTCCGAGATGCCGAGCTCTCAAAACAAGAAATTCCCAATTCAAAAAAAGGTCGGATGCTTTTGATTCTTCTGAAGTCACTTGCATCCTAAGTCTTCAGCTTACCATCAGGCAGGAAGTAAGCTTGTTTGAATAAATATCTCATTTCGAATATGCCCGACTCATAGACGTCATTGCACGTAGAACTGATGGCCGTTGGGGCCGAAAGGTTCTCCAGTGGCGACCACGAACTGAACTGGAAGGTGCAGCGTGAGTGGGTCCAGCAGTGGGCGTCTTTCGGCTGATATGATGATGATGATAGACGTCGTGTGCGAAATTTTGGCCCCAAGACCTTACATAACAGCTTCGATCAGCTTTTCTGGCTTCGGTTTCGCAAACTTTATCTGGACTCGCGCGCGCAAGTAAAAAGATTTATTAAAAGATTAATTATGATTACTTACGAAATGTACTTTGAATTACTCAACACGTAGACTCTTTTCCTCTCTCTTCTTTTACTTTTTAACCCCCGACGCAAAAAGAGAGTTGAGAGAGTGTTATTTATTATTTAATACACAATTCAATTTTCTAGTTCCTTGAAAAACCCGATGACATTCATATTTTCTTATGGTTTGACACAAGTTTAAACATATAGTTTGATAGACGTAACCTGTCAGATTATTCTTAAAAAAGTAATCCCGCCTCTTAATGGTAGGGATACATCACCGGATTATCCGTTTGTTGCTAATACTATAAATCATGAAAAAATTATACAACTATAGACATCTAGTGTCAAGTAGAATAAGTTATTACACTCAATTAACGTAGAGTTAATTGAGAGTTAAATCTTAAAACTCCATATGATCTGATCCCTGCACGCGTAGGCTCGAAGTTGTATATATCAAAAAACAGCATACTTTAGAGCCTTTAACGTGATATAAGTCGCTAGTGTATACACGTAGGCATCTTTGAGGAGTAGCTATTTTTTCTTTCACACGTATCTTGCGTTACTTAATTCTAGTTCTGTAAACATTTCAGCACTGCTATCGGCAGCCTTACGTGGCTCAAATACCATTATCCTTCGCATGAGACACGTAACATTTGATTATATCCTTTGCATTTTGTATAATTAACGTTTTTATGTCTTACATACTTTTGTCAATTGCTCGGCCCCTGCACGCTGTCGAACATTGGTGCCATACAATGAAATACTACCACGATTAAGACCTTTCAAACGAGGTATGTCTCAACTGTATACACCGATGGTACATTTTGCCCATTCTCCTTTTAGTAAAACTATTTTATGTTGATTACTGCACTGAAACACATAAATGGACTTTATTTTGCAAGGGGGTTGTAATGTAACATTTCTAAAAATAAAGACTGGCGTCAAAAAAAAATGCTAAAGCAATCTCAGTACTTGACAGTAATTTTTCTCACTCACTGAAAGTTCACCTTAGAGGACACCGCAGCCGATAGATGCTCGAAACTCCAAACGTGCGCGTTGCCGAGCCTTTATAAAATACCACTACGACCACTTTTACGTAGATCACTTTTTGTGAAAATATCTGGCTATGCCTACTTTACACCACGTCGTAAGAGGGGAAGGTCAACCAATCTCACTGGAGCGCAAACTGTTAGGCGACTTCCTGATTTGTCGGTGCGTAGGCAGTACAATATGAGAAAAGTGTCAAATGTCAGTGTCAGCTGTCAGTTAACTCGGTACCATTTTTTACTGCGCCCCTACATTCAAATGAGTGCTTCCTGACTGGCGCGGGATGCGCGGTAGCGGGACGATGCGAAGGCGGTACTGCTCCGTTTCTGCGCATGATATTACTACTGCGCAAACGTAATACTGACAGTATTATGTCAAGTGAGAATCTTTGCGACGTCAGTAAGTTTACGTCAAAGAAGGAAATGTCACATATCGATCCCGCCCCGCCAAGTCAGGAAGTCGCCTTAGAGTATTCCAGTGGTAAAAACCCCCCGACCCAAAAAATAAACTCTAAAAACTAACAAATAATATTTCAAACCTATTATAATTATGTAGTCCCCCAACGCGACGACGCTTGGAAAATAATAGTACATTACTTAACAAGGGCGGTAAAACAAAGAATGTCTCAGATCGCAGGTATTTGAGCCGAAGGCAAGGGCGATAAATATGCGGTCTGAGGCTTTCTTTATTACCGCCCGTGTTAAGTACAAAATTTTATGTCACCCCCTGGCCAGGAAGTGAAATTTCCCGCGCGCGGAGCGTGCGGTAATTGCCGCTTTATGGCCAGGTGTAACATAAAAATATTTGAACTTACATAATATATGTGTCAATAATAATTATAATAGGTTTCAAATATCATTTGTTAATTTTTAGTCTATTTTTTGTGTCGGGTGGTTTAATTCCTTTTAATTTTACGTTTATGTAATATTGTTTTAACTTTTTTAAATATCAATGTAGTCCCTTTCTCTAAACGTCGACAAAATTTTTGTTTTAGCGATGCTATTCTAGTTTAATAGCTGTTTCCATAAAGGCATATTTCTTCTACTTCTTCTTTTAAAAATGACTTTCCATCAAATTTATGATGATTTCGCCAATTAATACTTGTTCAGTGACGTTGTTCGATAACGACTTGATAACGACGCCATAACATTAGGCAACAAAGACAGTGTACGGTAGTGGATTCAGCTCTTCGTCGCTCCGGGCACGTGTGTTCACCAACGCGGCGACGAGCAAAATCAAACGCATATTTTATAAACGGCTCTGAACGCACCCGACATTATGCGGCTTGAGTGACAGTGACAGTTGTTATTGGCGTTCTGTGTCAAATCAGCTGATGTAAATACCGCAAATTTATTGCGAAATAAATTCTTATTTTGAAGATGTAATGCGTAATATACGTAATAACGGACTCAAGTCTAACATATATTTAGCCCAAAATATCGTGAAAAGTGCTCACCACAGTGATGTTTCGATCTTTTTCTGGGAGTCGAGTCTTTCACTAAAGGTAAGCGCAGGCTTCTGCCGGCCGGCGAGTTGTAAAAAATAATTCGACTCCATACATTAACTATGAAAGTGCGTCGATTGACGCAGAGCCGAATCGAATCGACCGAATGGACGCACTTTCATAGTTAAGGCTGGCGTCTACTAGGCTCGCCGAGCCGAGTCGAATCGAATCGAAATAATTCGCCTTCATACATTAACTATGAAAGTGCGTCCATTCGGTCGATTCGATTCGGCTCTGCGTCAATCGACGCACTTTCATAGTTAATGTATGGAGGCGAATTATTTTCGATTCGATTCGACTCGCCTCGGCGAGCCTAGTGGACGTCAGCCTTTAATGTATGAAGGCGAATTATTTCGATTCGATTCGACTCGGCTCGTCGAGCCTAGTGGACGCCAGCCTTAAAACCATATATTTAGATTTTCACGATTCTGCATTACAGTAATTACTGTCACTATACTTAATACCAATTACTACCCTAAATGTGCGAGGTTGGCCGGTTTTTTTTAAATATGCACAACTGTCCATTTACACATTTAAAGATGACATGAGACGAGAGATGATGAGATGATAAAGACGACGTAGATGAAAGAGCGAGTGTGACAGTTTTTTTATACAACGAAGGTGGCAAACAATCGTACGGCCCACCTGATGGTAAGCGGACACCGCAGCATATAGCAATTCCGTTTGTCGCCAAGAGCAATCCCATTTTTAATAAAAAAAAAAATATATAGGCGCTCGCAACTCCAAAGGAGTCACGTGCGCGTTGCCGAATCTTTATAAAATTTGAGGATTCACTGGAGACTGGAGTACTGATTGGACTGGGGTTATAATAACTGTTCCTGCAATAACATATTGTTTTTCTTGCAGATTCAAAATGAACGCGGTACCAGTCGGCCCTAAACCCATCACCGTCACGTGTCCCTCCTGTCACGCGTCCATAGTGACGCGGGTAGAACACAAGACGACCACCAGAACACACATCATTGCTGTACTGTTGTGTTTGTTCCTGTAAGTATGATAAGTAAAATATCTGGCAGGAGGAGGCACTGATGCGGGAGTCGTGGCATGCATGGGGAGAGGCCTTTGCCCAGCAGTGGGACGCCCAAATAGGCTAAGGAAAAAGAAAACTATCTAGGTACACAAGGCGACTACAAAAACACACATCATTGCTGTACGTATAAGTTAACAAGTTTTTATCCCGAAAATCATCTCTGGAAGGAATAAATATGGAGTGAAAATTTAGCTTTAGCAGTTTTCATTAAATTTAAACTTTCGTGAGACATGTTATAACTATCAATCAATCGGCGCGGGTCGCAGACGCACTCATCCTGAGGAAGAACTCCCGAAGAGTTCGAAACATATCGCCCGAAGTGACAATTAATACGTGAGTTTTAACCGTTTAGTAAAATAAAGTTTTCATTAAAATTAAAAAAAAACTGTAATTCGGCACACAAAAGTGGGAGGAGGGGAAAAAAAAAGTCTGTCAACGTGTTTCCCTAAAATTTTTGAAACACAGATATTAAAGCTACATGCATGCCAAAATTCGTGCTTTCTTCCAGATGTGACCGTATTCGTCATAATTTTCGAGCTAACAAGCCGTACTATTGCCGGATGGACTAAATAAGTACATTGGACTAAATGCCATTGATTGATTAAGGCGATATATCGATTGAAAGAGACACCCTTTGTTTTACGCTCACGACAAAACGGGATGCAACCCTCTCCGAGAATGGCTTTTTAGACAAATCCCGTTAAATATCTGACTGTGTGCAGGTTTATTAAATTTCCTCTTGTCAGTACCTAGAAGAGGTAAAATACCATCATATCAACTTAATCGTGTCTTTGAATAATGCGTTGTTTTAGTAGGCTGAGGAAAAAAAGGAAAATATAGACTCGACTTTGGATTTATTTTCTATCGAGAAAATTATAAGCAATCATTTTTCGCTATTGTCAGTACCACAATCATATAGTCAAGAATCATATATCTGAAAATCAGCCCCTACTGTTTGCTAGTCTGGGCAGGACAGCGTTTCAAAGTCTCCAAATTTCTCAGTGTAGCGCCTTAATAGATAAGAATATTTTTAAATTACAGTTGCTGGCCGTGTGTCTTCATTCCATACTGTATGGATTTCTGTAAAAACGCTGACCATTATTGCCCGAGCTGCAACTCCTACCTCGGCACATACCAAGGATAAAATGGCAGTGACGTGTAAAGATTTTAGTTCTAAGTTTTTATAATTAATTCTACCTCAGCAAGCCGTCAGGCATTGCATTTGCTTTAAGCCGTTGTCTAGCGGTGACGGATATCCCCGTCATGTAACCAAAGAATTGTTTTGTTTTGTTTTTTTATGTCGGTAGAGGTCAGCCATCTGTGTTGTTATCGAGGAAAATGGACTGTAGTGCATTTGACAACACATTACGCTGTGATGGCTCATTTACACTGGTCTATCACTATTCACTTTTTCTAAAGGAGAAAACAAACAAAAAACGAACTCCGCATGCGGGACGCGGGCTTTAAGTCTACTTCCATATTTGTCAGAGCGGTATCAATCAGCCGTCAGTACCTACAGATTATTTACTACGTGCCTACATAAATGAGTGATTCCTATAATAAAGATGCGACATTCACAATATTATATTATTAGATCGCCAATGTCAAATTGTCAGTGAGTTTATTGAGTAATATATAAGTTACCAAAGCTAAGTTTATTAAGTAACTAAAGCTGCTTACAGTGCCTTCTATGTACATTTACGAAAGCTTATTTGTAAAAACCCGGCCTGAGATGTTCAAAACCGCTAAAGAGATACTTATGTAATTTTAATACGAGATTTCCCGCAAAACTGGTAATAACCAAAAAACGGACAAAGTTATTTAGAAGTAATACTTACTGTATGGCTATTACTATTTATAACAGACTTCACAATAACATAAAAGACTTGCCGTCTTTTACGTCATTGTGAAACAAATTTAAATATGCATTGAAAAATTGGTGAGCACACAATGTTTTTATTCCATAAATGAATATTTTAATTATTATAAAAAATTGTGACATATTATTATTATTATTTGTATGTCTTTCCCGTTCACGGGACAATGGTGTCCCGGACCTTTGGAAGGCGTGCCGAAGTACCATCGAGTACCACATAGCCAACACGTAGAGGCCCTTTTGACAATTTAACCTCATGTCTACCGGTGACTCGAAAAGAAGTAGAGTAAACAAAAACATTGTTTTGTTGTGTTTTTTTCGCCGTCAACCCACAGGTGAACCCATATTATTATTATTATTGTTATTTGCATGCCAGTTGCTGGCAAAATAACTGTGTGAAACTTGAACTCTGTAACATCTTCTGTACCACATTTCAAGTAAAAATAAATGTATTTGTTTGTATTTGTATTTTGTATAAAATTCGGACAACATCAGTGAAATCTGGGTAAAATAGAAAATACCGCGTACAAATTACGCTCTGCTTTGCTTTTAAAGCTTACAAACAAATGAAACTTGCATTTTAGGAAAACACACATTTCATAAATATACCAACTATAAAGAGTTAGGACCCTAGAAAATAGAAGTTTTTTTTTAAATTGTTTTAAAATGTTATTTTAAAATGTTATCAAGATTGTATAAACTCTGATCTAGTAACTACCTATACCTAGAATTTTAGTTGCATTTAGTCACACAATTTTGTCACTTGTACATGTTGTTCAGTATGTCTGCCATATAAAATATCCTCTCATTTTCTCAAAGGTTAGCTGGAAGAGATCCCTTAAAGGGATAAGTTCGTTCGCTGACTGTATAGAATATAGATGAATTCCCCAAAAAAATTTTTTCCGGTATTTTTAGTTCCATTCGCGTTTTTCCCCGTTTTCTTTATTTTCTATACATTATTTCTACCAACAGATAATTTTGTCACACGCATATTTTTGTAGGCATTGTTTTTGCTACACGCATCTTTACCGATGCAATTTTTCACCAATCTGTTTTTTTCACATGCGTTTGGTTACCCGTAGAATATATTTCCACTAGTTTATTTTTGTCACACGATTTAATATCTAATCTTTTTTCGCAAGACGCAACTTTACCATGTTTTAGCATAAACACTAAGCGGGCGGGGTCGGGGCACAAAATTTGAAAACGAGTCTTCGAAAAAGTATCGTATTCAACAACGGTGTAGATATAACTAATCCAAAAAGGCTCGTGGTGTCTTTTTGGATGCTTTTTATACAACCGTTGCATAAAATACTATATTAACGATGAATCGTGCGTGTTTTGAAATGCACTACAGGGAATAACTACGAGTACCTAACCTTATTAATTCAGTACAAGTTCCCAATTGCAGTAACTTTGACCTAATTTTTCTATTTTTCTAACCACGTGTAGCTCGTAACTATGTCACGCATGCGCTCACAGGACAATCGAGATCGAGAGTAGTAGACAAATGTATACAAGTTGGTTTATATTATTACGTCAACGATGAGTCATCGGCATCGGCGCGTCTTTCCGGAGGCTTGAATTCGGAGGCCATCACAGTACTGACAGTAACTACCTATCAGTCCACTACGGTACGCTGCGCTACCGCTAGTCTCATACCGGCACCTCAACGGCGCGCCCGCTTGTGCTAATTGTGTTTGTTGTGTTGTGAACAATTTGCAGGTTAGTTTTGTTTGTATTTTTTTATTCGGGGATAGGGTGACCACCGCTAATTATGGACACTTTAAGAACAAGCACCAATAACGATTTTAAATTGTTCTATAAAAAAATAATGACTTTTATTTTCTTTTGCAAGAGTTAATGTACATCATTGGGCCTTGTCCATTACTGGTGGTGTCCTATCGTGATTATTATTGTTTTGTGTTAGCATGCTGTTAATTTTCATTAACTTTAGATTTCGTATCGATAATTCGATATGCTTATCATAAGTATATCGGTACTTAATAAATTAACTTGTAAACTTGTAAACTTATGGGTAAATACCTAAATAAAGAATTGATTTATTTATTTATTTATAGTATAGTAGGTTATTACTATTATGAGATATCTTATAACTTTCATGGTCAGCCGGTATAGTTTTCTAAATGAAAATTTGATTCATAAGAAAATGCACGTTATGTCCAGAGCAACAGAGAAGGTAAATTGTATATATAAGTATTAAATATTGCCGCGCGTCGTTGGATGGCGCGCACTATAATTTGCAGTGGGCTAACCTCCCCTTAAGAAATCAACGTACGACGTACTACCTACTGCAATCCCGAACTCCCAAAAGAATGTAAAGACAAAATTACACCAACCAATATATTTCTAAGTTTCTTAAAAAAGAAATGTTAAATCAATTGAAAGGTAGTTTTTGGAGATATTAATAGCGTAATTTTCAATTCCGATCATAATTACCAACATTTAATTGGATCAACCTGTAGCTAGCGGGGTTATCACGTAACTTTTCAAACGTACGGTAGGGATATTTTAATGTAATTATTAGTATTGGGATTTGACATTGAGATCTACCTTACGAACTGTCGAAAACGTTCTGTTATCGCACCGCTGTTCATGCGCTGCATGGCGCGGTCGGCCGGCGAGAGATAGCGATAATACACTGTGCATGTGCAATGTCATTTTACTTATTACTTGTAATTTTATTTATAATGCATAGTTAAGTAGTATGATAAATTCGTATGTACTCGTTTATGGCTGTCGTTCAATGCTACATCCAGACAAACCAAGCTGTGGATCGTTTAACGCTGGCTTAGTCAATTTTGTGAATCTTCTTTTGTTTAACTTTAATAAAATAAATAAAAATAATATGTAGAAAATTATCGTAAGTCTCAGTGGTCCTTAATCACGTATTGGTCCGAAACATGTCGAGCGATATTCGACGTTAAAGACGTGAGTGACCCGTTTATTATATTTCAATATTTCAAAAACATTATGGTTGAGGTTTCAAAGGTAAATAAGAATATTTTAATAATGCGAATATTCCTACCCACAGAGTGCAGTATTCTTATTTAGTGGGATGGAATAACTACAGTACAAATGAAACGATAGATACACTAACGAGCAAAAAATGGGTAATTAGTAATTACACTTTCAATTGAAATTCAATAAAAAATTATATTATGTATTTATATTACTGCAATACTACGATTTCGCACAAAACCTGCTCACAGCACTTGGTTTCTCAGAACTCTAATAAAAAAAGATGTCTGTAACTATCAACTTTATTTACCTATAATATAATCAATGAATTCGGAGAAACATAATTTCTAGAAGTTTTAACAATAAATTTTATATAGGTTCGGCACAGAATGGATAAGATAAGATTGTAGTAATGAGTACAGTAATTGGAATCATGTACAGAACACCGTGTGTTACGCATATGAAGAGTTCAAAAGTCTTTATTGTAATGGATTAAGAGTTACCTTTACGTAGTTACTTTTGATGCTGACTGCACTAACGACGAAAGCTAGATGGAGTGTTGATAGTTTTAGGTTAGACCCTATTCCATTGCAGTTAGTTGTGTTTTCGATTGTACAGCAAAGAAGGTTTCATTGCTGGGATCGTAGAAGTTTACATGCGAGAGTATTACTTTTATCTGCAGCTGACTGTATTACGATACGAAACTGTTTATAAAAATATCACGTAATTTACGTGTTTAGGTTTGACCGCCGCGCCCTAAGCCGCGCCTACGCTAATACTGATGCCCGGTTGCTTGAATACCTATAATAATAGTAGTTTATGCAACTGGTACATAATGAGGGGCATTAAAACACGAGTGTGTTTTATGAAACGACGTTTTAATGCCTAATTATGTACAGTTGCATACACTACTTTATCTACATCCATATATTAAATCCTCTTTCATGTGTTTCGTGTGGGCACGTCTCGCCGGCGTGCGCCATGTTTGCCTCGACAGGCCGGCCAGCGCGCCGCCGCCAGCCCGCAGCTGTGTCCTTAAGGTTGTACGTGATCTTATAAGAGTATTATATTTAGTGTTCTTATAGGGATCGCGCGCAACCGCTGCACAGTAAATTATAAAGCGGGGTCTTATCTACGGTTTTTGAACTTATTCAAGAGGATTTACTATATGGGTGTAGATAAAGTACCTACATTAAGTGTCTCAGAAGCTTTATCATAACGTTCTATAGAAAATGTAGTCTGCAAGTTAGCTATTATGACCGCATGTATGTCTGACATATAGCATTCTCCCTTTTCGAGCAAGTGGGGTGGTATACATATAGTTTAATGTAAAGGAAAAATTTAGGCTTGCGTAGCTCCAGGCCTTATTAATATCAGAAGGCCAAAAGGCAGAAGGCGTAGTACCAGAAGGTCGCAGGTTCTAATCCTGCTTGGAGCCTAAATTAAAAAAAAAACCGCTATTTAGAAACTAGCTTTTGCCCGCGACTTCGTTCGCGTGAACACGCGTGATACTTGACACTGCAATTTTGCTCGAATTAAGACGCCTACGCGATTTTGATGGAGGTCACCCATCTATAAAATGGCAATGTTGATAAAAATAAAAATATCTTCAATGCACGGACGTGCAGCGGAATAGAGGACGCTATTCTCGTCTTTTGTGTTTCTAATTGTAGTTCGTCCCATACAAACATTTGATCGTCTTTAAGAACTGGTTCGAATGGGATGAGCAACAAAAATTTGTCATCACGCCTATTGCCACGAGTTACGAAAATGTGGGTATATATATATACTCTTGTTATAAATGCAGTAAATTTTTGTTAAGGGCTTTATAAAAGTAGTACAAATGCCAACACAGGTAACTGACCACTCGTCACCCTTAGGCTGCGTTTCCACCAGAGATGTGCGAGGATGCGTTTTCATACATTTGACACCTCGCAACGCGCCGAGCGAGGTGTCAAATATATGAAAACACATCCTCGCACATCTCTGATGGAAACGCAGCCTTATTCAACTGAACGTCAAGTGCACAAATGGTCAGCTGTGTTATTACTGCGCGTAGAATTCAGCACACCATAATGGAATGAGCTAACATTTCCCTTACTTTCATTCAGTGATATATAAATCTTTATCAATTCTTTATGGTGTTAGTTTTTTGACATTCATAGGTGCAATTAATATGCCTAAATTGAAGAATAAATCAATGAATTTGATTTATAAAATAGTTAGGAAACGAATATAGGCATTTTGATACCGATTGACTTAAAACTAAATAAGCCACTGATAATAAAAGTATTGATACTGCTGGCTAAGGATACATAAAAAGTTCTGTAACGGAATCAATACATTGTGACAGAAACCAGAATGCGGTGCTGGCATTAAGGTCACCATATATTTAAAAATAACCACCAAACTATGAAGAGCTTTCGATGGCATGGCCCCACTGTCTAGCTACAGCCGTCCCTATGTCAATTATAACCATTGCAAACTCGCATCACAGTGACAATATTGATTCAATTTGAACTTTATTTTGTGCGGGATTAGGCTGACTTCGAGCTTATGATACGAGTTTGCTAAAGATAACCAAGTACCTATAAACGTTGATTGGACGCGCATTAACCATTTAAAGTAGAACGGTTGTCAGTATGGGTTTGCTTGTACTGGAGGGGTCTGTTTTGTTTGGTTATATTCTGGTGCATTCATTGTTACCAGCCACTCCTGAGGCCTTGAACTATTTCTACAAACAACTGTTATCAGTCACGAGTAGTCACCATCACCAACCATCAAAACGCGTTAAAGTTCGTTTGTCTTTATCCGTCATTTTGACATTTGTGTTCGTGAGAAAGGGACAAAACACATTTTTAGTTTTTAGTTAGCGGCGGCTAGTTAATTTTAATTTTTTATGAATAAGGGGATTAGAGTGTATGCATGCGTGCATGTTTAGGTATTTTTAAGTAACCTGAAGAGTACTGTCATCTTACAGACAAAATGGTACCTTTTAGTAGCGTCAATAGGGGCTGGTTTTCTTTACTGATGCAATAAGAAATGATCCTTATTGACATATATACATATATTATACAGACAGATTGAGTATAACTTTGCGGAATTACGGATTCGAACCAATTTGAGTGCGGCTTTGTGTTAATTAAAACAATTGATAGTGGATAGGTTCTTAGCGATGTTTTGTGCCGGCGTTTTGTTCCATATTTTTATTTTAACAGTATAACAGTTTTACTTAACCGGCCATCATACATTTTTGTTTGCGGTAAACTCGACAACTAGGTACCTATTACATGAATATTAATAAGGTTTTCCTTTACGAGCAGTTTATGGTTGTGTTAATACATACCTAAATGATAATACATAACAACATGATAGGTATAAGAAGTGTATTTAGCTGCCTACCCTGTTTCGATAGGAGGATTCATTGTATCGACGGATAGGTAGAGACAATGTTACCTTGGGCAAGCTAATGGCAAAATAATCAAACGCTTTGGCCATTTTCGCCTCTTACCTTGAACCAGCAAGTTCAACTTATAGACAGAAAAAACTTTTGGGAAGGCTAAGCTAACTCCAACCATACCAATGTGCTAGAGTAGGTACTCGCCCTCGCTCTGTGTCATCTAGTCACCTCTAGTATTATTTTTTTCGAAACAAAACACAAACGAACGCGTTTGCGTTCCTCAATTTGTATGCCTACAAATATAGCTACCGCCAAAGGCCACCAGTAGCTCTAGTATAAGTTTTTTCGAAACATTAACTAATTCGAACGCGTTTGCGTTTTGTCTCAAAATGTATGAAAGTGGTATGAAAACGTGAACAGCGCCTCTGGTGGTCACTAGTGGAAACTAAAACAGCGAGTATAACATTTGTTGCTAACCGATGAACGCTCGTATTTCAAACTCGGTGAGAGCGTTTTCATACATTTTGAGACAAAACGCAAACGCGTTCGAATTAGTTAATGTTTCGAATAAACTTATACTAGAGCTACAGAAGCGTTGTTCGCGTTGCCATACAAATTGAGAATAATAAACGCAAACGTGTTCGTGTGCGTTTTGTTACAAAAAATATATACTTGAGGTACTGATGTTAGCTTAACGGATCAGACAAAAATAAGACAGACATTATTACGAAGCTAATGAAGCTAGTTTTTCAAACAATGCCCAGTGTGTATACGCTTGTGCTTACTAATGGGGTTGTTCTATTTTTTTTTGGTCTGAGATTGACACGCGATGGAGCGGGCATGCGCGGTACCTACAGTGATATCATATAGGTCAGCGATGTGTTGTCATTGTGTGACATTGTAAGTTTAGCTTTCTCGCTATTGGGGATTGGGGTGAATGTCAAGCACTAATTTCACTTTTTGTTTCTTGTAGTATTGTAGTCAAATATTTTTTTTCGGTATAATAGATTGGTTTCTTCCACGAACATGACCGGTGCAACCCGTGTCGAAACGTCGGTGAAAAAGGTAAATATGTACATAAATATCACGTTAGACCAGTTTCAAACAATCTTTTAAGTATACTTACAGTGAGCCAAAGAGCGATCTACCACTTTATAACCTTAAGATATGTGTATCTTAAGGTTATAAAGTGGTAGATCGGTTGTGGTAATAGAGCCGGAACGTAGTAGACCGCCGTCTTGGCCCACTGTACCTACTTTCTGATCCAATGCAATCCAAATAGGTAACAGCGCGTGAACGCATGTAGTTAAAATCTCGTTTGGTAGCATGCTATAATATGTACAAGTGCACTGTGTCGTCTTCAAATTAAGAAAAAGTAATATGTCGATACCTATAGTTAGGACGATTTTAGGACGATTTTATAATGAAATTCTTATGGCAGTAACGCTTTATTGACAACCTTGTCATAACGCCCGTTCAAAAAGTATTGCATTACTTTTACGGTCACAAATGGTAACAACAGAACTTATTTTTCTGGTGTACCTAAACTATGATAGGGAAAATGATTTCGTCCTGGCGCATAGAAGGCAAGATTGAAGGTAAGCGAGGAAGGGGAAAACCAAGGATAAAGTACATCAAACGAATAAAGGACAAATAGTAGGCCATGTCCATGTCATAAGGAAATCAATGAGGCAGCCCTAGATAAAGTCAGATGGAGAGAGCTATACCAACAAATGTCTTCATCATAAATTTGTGATAAAAGATTATAAAAAACGTGGAAGCAATTTAATTAGTTACACGTACTCATTACTAATTTAGAATACGAGCATAGCAAGTACATCAACGGAATATTGACGAACGGAATACCATAGTGCTCAACTGCTCACAAGTTAGACATAAATAGAAACAGCATACAGAAATTACAAAAAACACTATAAGTGATTCTGTGCAGTATTGTATACCTATATGGACGTAAGAAGATGGATGCGACATCACCTAATGTTATCATACTTCACAATAGAGGAGCACTCTGTTTTTTCATAGACTCAATTATCGTCAAACCAAGTCTGATTTTTTCGGCACATGACCTAAAGTTACATTAGAGGCTTTAAGACACGAACATTTCGCCTCCCAATTATTGAAATGAAATTGGGAGGCAAATGTTTTATAATCGTGACGTGAAGCGCAAGCTCTCTCTAATTAGAATACTTGGAAAGAGACTGGTGGTGATGGTGATGTCAGGCATTGGTAAACTTCGTGCAGAACCTAGGGTGGTTAGAGTAGCGCTATCTACTACGTTTCACGCAAAATAGGCATAGGCACGTTGCATGACAACTTGCGCTAAAGGTCTAGAAGAACAAATTAAATAGACTGATGGCTATAATTTCGCTCTAAATGTGCTAGCCGTGCTGATATATGTTAGCTTGTTGCGTGTATGTTATAGTACTTATAGGTACTTTTATCTCACGAGCGCGGGTTGGCCATTGTTGTAGTTGTGACACATACGAACATATAGACAACGTAAACTCATAGCTCCTACCCTGACGCACACATAGACAATGTGCATGTATAGCTCAACACACAACCATGGCTCACCCGCGCTCGTGAGATAAAAGTACTCTAACCCATTGAAATCAAATCGAAATGCGAAACAGGTGTATCAAATTAACCATTCGGATGAATGGAATTTGCATAAACATCAGGATAATAACATGACTCTGATTACATCGCACTAGGAAAACACTATTGTGCGTCTGTTTGTATGAAGTCGTGGAATTGACGATTTGTCTCGGGAAAAATCGACTTGTTTTGATGACAATGACAGGAAACTAATGCGATATCCCATTGTAGGTATGTTCCGTTCACTTCAACCGCCGCTTTAGCTTAGTTGGTATCACTGCTTACGAAGCTGGAGGTCCCGGGTTCGAATCCCGGCCGGGGAATTTATTTGAGTGATGAGCACGAATATTTGTTCTTGGGTCTTCGATGTTTTCTATGTATTTAAGTATTTATTTATCTATATATAAGTATATATATCCTCGCTTAGCACCCAATAGTATAGTGCTAGCGGCACACAAGGGCTACATATGGAAAATGCTGCAAATGGTGTTAAAAGCATGAAAGTCGGCACGATTGATCTTTAGGCCATATGAATCAATTTGACCCGTTGGACGAAAAAAAAACGATGAGGAGAGGAGTTAATGACGACTTCTTTTTTTGTATGGAATTAAAAAAAATGTTCTGAAACCTATCGTGTGTGGTAGGTATCAAACGAAAGGGCTTTCTGAGTCAATTCTAAAAATATATCATATTATTACATTAAAGTAACTTTGTCTTAAATAAAATAAAAAATCGAAACATACCAAGTTTGAGCTCCTCCAGGACCTCCAGGTACGATACCGTTTAATAATTTTTTGTAAAGTATACCTAAAAAGGTACCTAATATCCTCATATCTAACCGCAAGAAAGCAATTTTGAAAATATTTACAAGACTGCTTTCTTGAGATTAGATATGAGGATATTAGATATCACATCTGGTATATTTTACAAAAAGCAATCCAACGGTATCGTACCCTGAGGAGCTCAAACTGGGTATGGTTTGAGAATTATTTTTATTTTATTTTAAGACAGGGGACTTAAATGTAATAATGTGATAAGTATATTTATAGAACCAGCTTAGAAAGTCTTTTCGTTTGATACCACGACACGATAGGTTTCAGAACATTTGTTTTTAAATTCCATACAAAAAAAGAAGTCGTCATAACTCCTCTTCTCTTCGTTTTTTTTCGTCCAACTAAAGATTAATCGTGCCGATTTTCATGCTTTTAACACCATTTGCAGCATCTTTTGGCGTACCAGTAGGACTAGCACAAGCTTTGCTTAGTTTGGGACTAGGTTGATTTGTGTAAGATTGTCCACAAAATATTTATATTTATTTATTTATTTTTAAACTTCGTGAGTTTTGTTTATAATAAAGTTTTAAATAAATGGTGTTGTACAGCGGTAGACCATGGAGGCGCCTCATTCCATGAGTCTAAAATTGTGTGTGCCCTTCAAGTGGGTTAGTTATAGTTGGACCAGTTTAATAGCCCAAATGGTTTTTATTAATGGATGGTGCAAGGTTAGGTTAATAGAGGTGACAAATAAATTAAGATCTCAATTGGAACTAGTTAACAAGTCAACTCCCGCGAATTTTTTTATAAAGAGGCTCGACAAATAACCGGTTTAGAAAAAAATGTATCATAGAGTCGAGTAGTTCTATTTTATATCAAACGTTAACACTTGAAGAATATTATTTAAAGGTTACCTACTCATAAACAAACCCCGTTATCAGTGTTGGAGATTCATTGAAAACGCTAGGGATAGCACTGCACATATTTTTAACATGTACCTACTTATATAATTAATTTGATGCACCCGGGGCTTGTACCACAAAACTTTACCAGCGTACAATTCGACAAATTTGTGAAGTTTTTCTATGGAAAATTCTATAATTTTGTCGAATTGTAGACTTATAAAGTTTTGTGGTATAGGGGCCTGATGGTAAGCGGACACTGCAGCATATATGAATCCCATTTGCTGGCAAAGATCAGTCCCATTTTTAATAAAAAAAATATATATAGACACTCGCAACTCCAAAGGAGTCACAAGCGCGTTGCCGAACCTTTATAAAATTTGAGGATTCACTTGAGACTGGACTATTGGACTATTTATATTGGACTGGAGTTATAATAAATGTTCCTACAATAACGTATTGTTTTTGTTGCAGATTCAAAATGAACGTGGTACCAGTCGGCCCTAAACCCACCACCCTCACGTGTCCCTCCTGCCACGCGTCCATAATGACGCGGATAGAACACAAGGCGACCACAAAAACACACATCATTGCTGTACTGTTGTGTTTGTTCCTGTAAGTATAATAAGTAAAATAACTATCTAGGTACCTACACAAGGCGACTACAAAAACACACATCGTTGCTGTACGTATAAGTTAACAAGTTTTTATCCCGAAACTCATCTCTGGAAGGAATAAATATGGAGTGAAAATTTACGCGGACAAAGTCGAGGGCAAAAGCTAATAAGTTACAGTGGCGGGGAGTCCATACAACTCGATTCCCACCGGCTCGCCTATATTTCAGCCAGTCCAGTTCTTTTACTACGGCTAATGATGAATGAGAAAGGCAAATTATTACCGGCTTCCCTAAGAATATTTCGGACGCGCCGCCACTGGTAAGTTAAGAGGCCTTTAATTATTTAACTATGAACTCAAGAATAATACGGCCGTTTTAACTTTGGATGCATATATTATACAGAAGGTACCTACTTCTTCTTCTTTAAAAATGGTTTTCCATCAAATTTATGATGATTTCGTCGTCGTGCCGAGGCGTGTGTTCACCAACGCGGCGACGAGCAAAAACCCAGGTACCTACTTAAAAAAATAACAATTCATAGCGTTGCCTTTTTTTACATCTACCTATCGTTAAATTTAAATAATCACAATTATAATGAGTGGCGTTAACGGATACGTTTAAGGCCTCCGAGATAGACCTGAAATTGTTATAAGTGCTTACCGGATGAACTAAATACATTGGATTAAAATGCCATTGGTTGATATTAATCTCAACATCATCTATTAAGATAAGAATATTTTTACATTACAGTTGCTGGCCGTGTGTCTGCATTCCATACTGTATGGATTCCTGTAGAAATGCTGACCATTTCTGCCCCAGCTGCAACTCCTACCTCGGCACATACCAAGGATAAAATGGCAATTACATTATTGTTTATATGCAACGATTTTAGTTCTAAGAGTTTATAATTAATTCTACCTCACCAAGCCGTCGGGCATTGCATTTGCTTTAATGCCATCTGTGTTGTTATTGAGGAAAATGGACTGTAGAGCATTTGACAACACATTACGCTGTGAAGGCTCATTTAGACTGGTCGTTTGCTATCCTTGTTTTTTCTAACGGAGAAAACAAAAAAAAACGAACTCCCCGTATGCGGGACGCGGGCTTGAAGTCTACTTCCATATTTGTCAGTGCGGTACCATGGCGGTACCAATCAGCAGTCAGTAGCTACAGATTATTTACTGCGTGCCTACATAAATGAGTGCTTCCTATAATAAAGACGCGACATTCACAATATTATATTATTAGATCGCCAATGTCAAATTGTCAGTGAGTTTATTAAGTAATAAAATTCGGACAACATCAGTGAAATCTGGGTAAAATAGAAAATACCGCGGTCAAATTACGCTCAGAAAGCTCGGAAAAAGCCTTGAGGTCTATTTGTATTTAGCGCGTCATTATAAGAATACTGAAACTGATAATTCTTTTGTTATTATGTTCTGGGTGTCTAACACGTACTTACGTCAGTGACACTCGCATGCTAGTCCTAGCGGTACTTACGCCAAAAAATGCTGCAAATGGTATTAAAAGTATGAAAATCGGTACGATTGATCTATAGGGCATATATGAATCAATTTGACCCATTGGACGAAAAAATAAACGCAAACTTGGTATGTTTTGAAACTTATTTTAATTTAATGATATATATTATGATATATTTTTAGAACCGGCTCAAAAAGCCCTTTCATTTGATCCCACACACGATTGGTTTCAGAACAAAAAATGATTTTTACCCATACAAAAAAAGTCATATTATCAATTCCTCTTGTTTTTTTTTTCGTTTAACGGGTCAAATTGATTCATATGGTCTAAAGGTCAATGGTGGCGATTTTCATGCTTTTAATTCCATTTGCAGCACTTTACTGAATTTCGGGGTGTACCGCTAGGATTATGCGAGAGACGTGAGAGGGTGTAATAGAGCCTTAAGTCTTTTATTTCCTTTTGTGACGTATTGTTTGTATAGTCTAGTAAACATGATCATTGTGAAGACGATTGTGTATTACAAAGTACTAGTTAATTTATTCTTTGTAGTATTTTAAAAAGTTACTGAGTCTATGACAATAAAAAAAAAAGGAAAAGTTACCTACTGAGTATGTGTATTTTAAAAAGGTTACCAATCCAATGCTTTACAACTTAATACCCAAAAGCTGTAATATGTTCACCTGTATTCATTGTGACATAAGGTTAAAATGTATGGGGTTAGTGTCCAGAACTAAGACTTTTACCTTAATACTGAAGCTTCCTGTTAATCTTTAACACTACTGTATATCTAATTAAATATATCTTTCATGATAACTAAATAAATGTATATCAAAATGCAATAATTAAATGTGTATCATACATGATAACAACAAGAAATGATAATCTCGATGACTAAGTAATTGACTACATAAATTTTCCGCTGTATAATAATACGATTTAAGTACCTATACTTAACCATATTCTATCAAGTGTACCTACCTATTGAAATCTACCATTCATGCACAAGTGCTTAAAAAGATACCATACTTTAGACACAGGTTAAACAGATTATACAGCAAAGCAAAGGAAAATCAAGTACTAGGGAAGTGTAGCCGCAATCTAACGGGAAATTGGGCAAAGTTACCACGTCCCCGTGTTCTAAACGTGACGGTTTAAAATATTCTCGTCAGGGGCCTTGTAAGGAATAGTACACAATAGGATATTTTCACACCTAAGGCAGAAAAGTAAAGTATGTCTGTGGTATGTTTTATACGCGAGCCTAAGGCGGGTGCGGTAAAAGTTACTAGCGGTTAAAAATAACACAAAAATTATGTCACTTTAAACATCGGAATCATCCTACTATACATAAATATAGATGTATGGCTTGAAAACAGTGTTAACGAGTATAAAAAACACTGATCAGAGTTTTCAAAACGATTTTTCTCAACATTAATTTTGTAGTTTTTACGTCACGTTAGGCTAATCTAATGGGACCGTAGACACTTTTTCATATTAAGTCGATTATTTTTATATCGCATTCTAAATGTTCTCACTTGAAACATATATTATAAGAATATTTTTAATAACTAGATATATAGTGGGTACGAAAAATGAAAAATAGTCATGAAAAGACCCCAGTTTTTGTGATAAATAAATTCTTTTATTCTCTTTCTTTTACGAAAGTGTGAGGAAAATATATGTAGTACTTTTCAGTTGTAAATTCAAAATAAATATGTTAGAGAAAACAATATCAGCAACGCAAAAAATAATGTCAGTAAACATAAACAATAGTAAGGTGACTTACTGACTTGGCGGGGCGGGATCGATATGTGTCATTTTCTTCTTTGACGTAAATTTACTGACGTCGCAAAGATTCCCACTTGACAGAATACTGTCAGTATTACATTGGCGCAGCAGTAATATCATGCGCAGAAGCGGACCAGTTCTGCCTTCGCATCGTCCCGCTTCCGCGCATCCCGCGCCAGTCAGGGAGCACTCATTTAAATGTAGGGGCGCAGTAAAAAGTAGTACTGAGTTGACTGACAGTTGACACTAACATTTGACAGTTTTCTCATATCGTTCCGCCTCCGCACCGACAAATCAGGAAGTCGCCTAAAACTGTAAAGTAAATATTGTATACTGTGTGTCACTGACTTTAACAAACTAGAATGTAGGAAATGGTGCGGTTATCTTCCTCGAGCCAGGACAGTCTTTGCACGGGTTTTTGCTACTATTTCTTCGGACGGGCGACTGGATAATGTCCCTCGTCTGACGTACACAGTGTATACCTTTTTAGGACACAATGAAGTGCTTGTTTGTCACAGTCTTTTTGATATTTACACTTGTGAAATAAACGATTTTGTATAAGATATAGTGTTTTATTTATCTATAAACTGTTTTCATATTGAATTAGAAAATACTAGGTATACTTGTTATGATGAAAATTGGTACCCTTTCCAGTTATTTAATTTGATTTTTGTTGGGTTTCTTCAATCAAGTCGCTTTTACAAATTAATCTCTATCAATTGAAAATAATGCATTACTCAAAATAAAAGGAAGCAGTCATATTAATAAAGTTTTTCATAAAACACTGAAGAAACTACAAGTGAAAATATTAACAATCCAGATTTGCTATATAGATTTGCAGAAAGAATAGAATAGATTTTATTTGCATCGAATAAGTAGGTACATTTGTGTCGTTAGGTGGTATGTGAATAAAATTAAAATAATATTTTACAGTAATATTAATGAAAAAAATAAGGAAGAATAGTTATCAGAGACCTGAAAGAATGAGGCTATTATTTTTCTTTTTCAGTATAATAATTGAACGTTGGGTACTATAGAGGTTGATACGGTATGAGGCTGGCCATGTAGGTGAGATATAAAGGATTTCCAAGCGTCAATATCAGTCAGAAATAATAATCTAATAGATATCCTCAGAGATGTACATATATTATAAGATCTCTGAAAGTCAAAACCTAAATAATAGAAGAAAGGAGAAATACATTTATTAAGTTATTAGCGTTAACAAATTATACAAACCGAAAAATGATAACAGGAATATGACATTGAACAACGCTAAATTTATATGATCCCCACTCATGGTGGCATGGTACCAGGGCAAGCCGAGGCGCTGGTTTTCAGTGGAGTTTAAAACTAAAAACGGTGACAGCACAGATGCCAACGACCGAAACAAGAAGAAAAATATTTATTTAGTGTTAAATCATTGTACAATATTTGGAGTACACGCATAAATGAAATTAACAATTTAACTAAACTAAACATGGAAATTTTAACACTAAATAGGACTCAGCCACTCAGCATGTATTTATTAAAAGCAGAAGATTAAATCTTAGTTAATAAAACAAGACAATTTAAAAATAATTTAAAAAATACTCATACTATTTTTTTTGCAATGGAGTATAATACGAGTATACATTACACGTCATAAACAATGATTTGACAATGATAAAATGTCAACGTAAAATTGATTAAAAATTATGTCAATTGTCACGGTAAAAACTACATTTATATTTTAAATTACAGTATTAAAATGCATTAAAGACTACTTGATAAAATGAAATGAGAACAGCTATCTGTTCAGCGGAATTGACACGAGAGACTTTCTATAAAGTCTCTCGTGTCAATTCCGCTGAACACTATTTCCAAGTTACTAGTCCTTGCAATCATCACAGTCCCTGGGTTTACAAAGTTCCTATATATCGAGATCAGGACAATCCTCGCGAGTCAATAATATGCAAATCTCGTAGCGTAACGCGAGTGGGTGCCATCAAAATTTTACGCCTTTCGCATTTCTTGCGCAGTGAAATGACTTTCGAACGGGAGTGTACGTGTTTGCGCCGTTTACGAATTGCCCTTGCTTCAGATATTGTTGGAATTTCAGTTTCAAATTCTGGATTATACGTTTATCTTTGGTTACCATTGTATTGTTTTAATGGCTAGAATTAGACTGCTGCTTTGTTGTATCGAATCTTTGTACAATGTTTGTTACTAATTAGGTAGAGACTAGAGGTATGAGAAAACACAATACCAAAAGTATTGCAAAAATGCGAAATCCCATGATTTCTTCATAATGGTTAGAATTAATGTTCATTGTGTATTGACATATACCTTGAATATGAATAAACTTTGGTGACGTACAAGATAAAAAATATGAATTATGAATTCACACGGGATGACGTAAGGGTTCCAACGATACCTCACACATCTAAATCGGTTAAGGCGTTGAGAAGTTCTGGGGGAACAAAAAAGTTCACATACATACATACATACATGAAACCTGAAAACATTACACTCCTTTTTGCAGTCGTGTAAAATATACTTGTACCTTTTTTTTATTTCAAAGAAACTTTTTTTCAAACCGTTAACTTTTTAGATACCTACAGCTAAAAGATCACTGTGTAGAGCCCGATTAGGTCTACCAGAATATTATTAAAATTGACCAAACGACCATTAAAAAAAAAATGTTTTCTGTAAAATGAATATTCTGCAAAAAGTTTTCTGCCAAAAAAGTTTCTGCAACACATTTAGTAAACAAACCGCAAGAGAGTAAAGTTACAACCGCGATAAAGTGTACGGAGCGGAGGTTCCGCACATAAAAACATCACACGGCGGATTCCGAAGGTTATGTAAACTGCTCCGTTAGCGCTGTGCGAAAATGGGCTTAATTATATCACGTTAAGGTGCATATTTCGAAGACGACACAGCTCCAAAGACTTACTACATCTAAGAAGCGGTGAAAAAAAGAGTTTCAATGACAATTGAACAAAAAGTCTTTTGAGATAAAACTAGGAAGTATAGTAAGTAAGCAGAGACCTGAAAAAAGTCTCTATTATTTTTCTTTTTCTGTATAATAATTGTACCTCAGCATAAAACTAAATCGTATATGTATATTATCCACCCATTACAACAACGCCAAGCTTCATAATGTAGTTTAAGTATAAGTACTTAGGTACTCGTCTGCTTACGTTGTTATTTGTAATTTGTGTTGTATAAATTGCGCGAAATGCATTGTAAAAGCTCGGTTGTAGTTTGTTTTGCAGACAGAAAGTTTCATAGAATGTATTGTTTCGCGTTAAATGATGCCTTCTTATATCGTAATGCCTCGGCACCAACACATCAGGAATTCACCTAAGTTCATTATCGAATTAGATTTTAACATAAACATTACCTACAGTCCACCGTTACATGTCCCGTTCCGCTTCGAAAGCCTCGAAACATCCGTATTAATTCCATAAATCCTAACGTTATGCTATCCTAAGTCTTAGTGATAAAGTTTGTCTATCGAGTCCGAAACTTGGCTCCGGGAAGACGGAAGACGTTTCAATTAAATTATTGCCGGTCCAAAGGCAGAATGCATAACGGGCGATGTATCGAAGCCATAACTATATGGGGGATAATTCTGCACTAGCTTGCAGGGCTTGTGGTGAACAATGGCGTTAGTTAGCGCAGGAGGTCTATTTAAAACATTTACATTAATATGATCACCCAGTGTAAAGCCCGTCCACTTCTATTTTGCCCTTTTTACTGTGTAAGATATGCTGAGGGATGCTGAATAAAATAAAATAAATAAACAAAGCAAATGGGCTAAATAAGTGACCGATTGGTATCTCAGAGAAGGAGAGAGGAAACGGGGAAGACCACCACAAAGATGGGAAGACGACCTGAAGGCGATATCTGGTGCCACATGAAGGAGGAAAGTCCATGATCGAAAACTATAGAAGCCTGGGGGAGGCTTAAATGCTGAAAAGCAAGACAGTCTTAAATAAAAATAAGTATACTTAAGTTAAACATGACTGCCAAACCTTTATGAGATTGTTAAATAAAAGCTAAGTATTTGAAATTGATATGATATTGGTATGACATTGGTTGGACATTTACGTATTAGAATTGTATGCATGTTATCGGGTTATCGAGGTAGGTACAATTAGTTCAATCGATTTTAACTTACATGCGAAACATGCATGTGTGTAAATTGTACTTAACGTCGTCAGAACGACTGCGGGAGAAAAGTCATCATCATGATCATTATTTTCATTTACTTATAGCCTATAATCGCACCTGCTGAGCATAAAAGGTCTCGTCGAGTACGCCACTCCTGGTTCTAAGCTAGTTTTAACGAAAAGCGAGTCACGATCACGATTTATCGATAGCAATTTTATCAATTCATTGAACTGACACACAGTCACTTCTACCCAGAATTCGGGCGTTAATCTATTAATGCTTTAGTCAACCTGCCGAAGTACTGCCCTATTTATTCAAATAAATTTGTTAATGGCTTCGCCGACTACATGCACAGGCTGAGTTGCACCAAACTGCCTGTAAAACGTAAGCGGTGTTTCTTAAAACCTGACTGTATGAAAAGTTTGAGCTTCTATGGGATGACAGCTGCCGGCGCCATATTTAAAGTTGATTGGACTGTAATCGTAAGTTGGTGCAACCCGCCTTTAGTCCGACAAAGTTTATACCGGTAAGTAACATATCAAAACTTCTAGTCAAATATACCTCTTCGGCAATGAGCATAACGCTGGCATGCCGCTGACACCACAAGTAGTCAGTATGCCATGTTACACCCGGTTTTGAGCATTTATCGTTTATTCGAGGTACAGCCGAAGTTGCAAGTTGATCATTTCAGTCCTTTGTGTCACTAATGTTATCAGAGTTCGGAATTTTCGTGGCATTTTCGAACTGACATCACCATGGTTCGAAAGGTTCGAAATAATTTCCCAACAATAAATAAATAAATATTAGAAGGCAAACCTGTGTGTATATTCGTCATAAACTGCTGATTGATTTCATCACACCTTTTCAAAAATACATTCAATGCAGGCATAGAATAGTATAATTAATAGTATACAGGGCGTACCCACGCCTATGCCACATGGAGGGAAATAACCTTGAAGATTGTAGATGAAAGATTTTACTAAAAGAAGACATTATTTTGACTTACAAAAACAACTTTATTTTACGAAACGGTTAAAACTCACGTATTAATTGTCAATACGTGAGTTTTAACCGTTTAGTAAAAAAGTTATAACATGTCTCACGAAAGTTTAAATTCATTTAAAAAACAATTTAAACTGCATTCATAGATTTTTAAATAATTACAAGGTTGAACCGCGAATCGAACCCGCTACACGGGACATTAATGACATACAACTAATTATTTTTCTCTAAAAAATCCAAGGTACTTTCCATCTATGTGACATAGGCGTGGGACACCCCTGTATATTACATAATGCAGGTATAATTTTAACTTGTGGTGGATCACAGATGTTTTTATAGGTATTGTTATTTTTGTTTTCAAATTTATGTGCTTCTTGGAATAAAAATAAAAAGTATCGTAACAATAACCGTAACTGGAAATCAGCGCATCAGCTTGCTGTGTCTCGCCGTTGCTTTATGCTGAGTGGGGATCCTTTTTTTAAATTAATTTGTTTCTTTTAATGTGTAAATTATGACGTTAAATAAATTTATTTTATTTCTTCTTTCTTACAATATACATGGTATTGACAAATAGAAGGCAAACTTCTGATTGAGTTATTGCATTTCAAATTATAATTTCCACTTTATTTCTACCAGCTAAAACGAAATGAATTCCCAAAACAGCCTCACCTCTTTATTCGTTATTTGAATAGTTTTGGCTCGTGGGAAATCGAGATACACGGAACACTACGTAGCAGCAGAATGTTGGTATTTTTGTTGCTATTCGCTAAATTGAATACGCTGTGAGCGCATCCGACGTTTTGCTGTGGATAGTGTGGATTCTGATGCGACTAGTAAGCGCGCTCCTGGTTTCTTCTGCACGGATATTTATTAGGTTTTATTATACACATCATCAGCCCACCTCGTGGGGGGCCTTCCAACACTGCGTCGTCCGGTACGTGGTCGCCACTCGAGAACTCGCTGGCCCCACCGGCCATCGGTCCTCCGGGCAATGTGGCCTGCCCACTGCCACTGGTTAAGGTCTGGTCAAGGTCGCGGGGATCCGCTGGATGCGGGCGGCCCGTGACCGATCTTTGTGGCGCTCCCTGGGGGAGGCCTATGTCCAGCAGTGGACGTCGTTCGGCTGATTATGATGATGATGATGATTATACACATGTCATATACACGCGGAAAAAGAATAAGGGTCGATAAAATAGCGTCATATTTCCTAAAATACTGCAAGATACTTATTACTTCTCGCAGCGGATTCCCCTCGCCATCCAGAGAGGTAACGCGGCCAGCGTGAGCGTCCCGGGCACCATGCCGCAGGCAGATTTGCTGGACACGTTCTTTTTATGATTGGGGTATTCTTATTATTATTATTTCGTTTAGACAGTGTTAAGTTGTTAAGTTTTCTTGTATATTTTAGAATAAATTATACTGCAAGATTGTACAGTTTTTAATTATCTCAATAACAGTTTAAAAATTAATGTTTCCAGGTTTAAATCGGACTGTTACAAAACCCATGAAAAAAAAAACAACGTTAACGGAGCGAAATATCGCAAAAATCGTCATTACAGTACAGTTGGGGATTATGAAGGGATAATTTTACAAAATACCCTCTTTTAGACACTTCATAAAAACCAGTTGATTATTGAGCTGTCACATACACCGTTAAGTTTGATGTATCGCTACCAGAATAACCCCCCGTGCCAATATTCGTGTAAACTATTCCCAGATTGGCCGGCCGGCTGGCGATGAATGAAGCCCGAGCACAATCGAGGAATGTACGAATCAATTAACTCGATCTACTATGCTAAATATTGCTGCCATTTTTTATTTACGAACGAATGCACGATGTAGTACCTACGCAACCTGCGCGTGGACCTGCTCAGCGCCATCTAGTGCTGTTTTTAGGGACATCAAAACTCGTTCAACTCATTCAAGAAGCGACTTGCTCAGCACATGACAAATCAGACAATTACTGTGAAATGCGATTATAGGAGTTGGACTGGTAATAGTGGTAATTAATTAACCTTTTGTTTTCTTTATACAAACATTGCCATGATGAAGAATACTTAAAAAAAATATTCTAATAACCATTAGATAGCTTTACGCAGTTGTTTGCCTGATTTAATCTGGACCTATTTAAGGCGCGATTGGATAGGCATTTTCTGGGTGAGCTCGGTTCATCGTCGGCCTCATTTTTGCCCCCACCCCCTCTTGGCTAGATGCTGGCCAAGAGCAATCCCATGATAAATGTATGAATGCGAACGTGTGTCTGTCTGTTACCCTCTTGAACCGATTTAGATGAAATTTGGTATGGAGACAGTTTGAGTCCCGGGAAGGAGATAGAATATTTTTTATCCCGGAAATCATCCATCATTAAGGGGGTGGAAAGTAAGGCAGAGCGATAACTAGGTAAGCGACTGAAATAAAATAAACGCAATAAAATTCTAACGCGAAAAATAAGTTCTACGCGGACAAAATCGCTGGCAAAAGCTAGTTATTAATTCAATTCATTTATTCATAAACAATAAATACATTGTGTTTGAACATTACAAAAATAAACTAAAATAATATTAACTAAGTAAATATTTGCTACAGAGAACAAATACAAAGTAAAATAACATCAAAATAATTCAGCGAAATCCAATAAAATTAGCAATAAAAATGTCAAAGAAGATTAATTATAAAATAATAATACCTATCATTAATTACATTTAATTGCGAAAAACACGTTTCTTAGCCTAAAAACTCCTCCACACTGTAATAACATTTTTCTAATAAGTATAATTTTAATTTAGTTTTAAATTGTTCATAACATAATATAGTTTTGAACTCGTTTGGGAGTTTATTGAACAGTTTTACTGCTTGAAACCTAGCTGTGTGTGCTACCCTGCTACCACAGCTAGCCGCGGAGCTACTACAGGTGGCGGTAGATTTTTAGTTCTGGAAATTAATCTCAGTTCCAATTTTTCATCTGATTCAAAATTACTGCGATGTCTCACAAGATCCGTCAAGAGAACTAAAATATAAAGGCAGGGTACAGTAAGTATGTTAAGCTTCTTGAAATGATCTCTGCAAGAATCCCATTGTCTGATACGCACCATAGTACGGATTGCTCGTTTTTGAGCAGTAAAGGCCCGCTTGATATTATATTTATAGCTATTACCCCAAAGTTTAATGCTGTACCGTAACTTGGATTCAATAAGGGCGTGATAAACTAATTTTAATTGCTCAGTGTTTAACTGGTCTCTAAGAGTGCGCAGAGCATAACAACCGGAAAAAATTGAACTTTCAACACAATTTAATTCTTCTTTCCAGTTTAAGTTATTGTCAATGTATACACCTAGAATCTTTATATTGTCTACTGGTTTAATTAATTCGTCCTTAATTTTAATGTCAAGAGTATCATTATTCCTAGCAGTAGTCTTAAATAACATAGTGTAAGTTTTGCTGTTATTTAGAATTAGGCTATTTGCCGAGAACCAGAGGCAGCATGCTTCAATACAATTCCCTACTTTAACATTCAAGTCATTTATGTTTTGGCTGGAGATGACTGCACTAGTATCATCTGCAAACAATACTAATTTAGCGTCAGGTATTTCCTTTTGCAAAAATAGCGCTAAATCATTAACATAAATAATTAAGAATATTGGGCCTAAAATAGACCCCTGCGGAACACCTTTAGTAATAGTTATTGGACTAGATCTATGTACTACTTCCACTGAATTGTCATTTATCTCCTTCACTTCTACAAACTGCTTTCTATTACAAAAATTATGTACTTATATAGGTAATTATATTATAGTACAACGATGAAAAATTAAATTCGAGACAAGGTCCTTTCATGAATATTAATTGATACAAGTACATAAGCTTCAAACGGGCATAACTGAAAACAATACCAGCTATCCTGGGCTCACAATTAGGGTAAAGGCCCCATTCAGTTGATTGCTCGCCATTTGGCACATCGGACAAAGCCTGCATTAGTGCTTCGATTCCGGATCAATGTGCCATAATATGTAAGTTAAGTACGCGTATTATACTTACCTACATACATTACATCTATAGAGGCGATCAATATATTCCTTTTATATCTGGAAATACCGATAGGTTCATTAACCAAAGAAGAAAGAGAAAACATTTAACAATTTACTGGCGCTGGCATGCAGCTAATCGCAAGACACGATTCACGAATTATGTTTTATGTTTAAATGTTGTTGTTTAGATAGATATACATATTTTAGTTTTACTTATGTTTCATTTTGTTTTTGCGCTCGTGGCCCAGCAGCGCCTGCGTACCGCTTGCGGTATCTAAGGTAAAGCAACGTGGGCAGCGGTCAGGACTTGGATGGGTGACCGCTTTGAGTGGTTACTAACTGAGCGCTTCCGTGCTTTGTAAGGCACGTTAAGCCGTTGATCCCGGTTGCTGTTTATGGCAGCAGTCGTTAAGCCAAGTTGGAGGCCTTCGGGCGGCTTGAGAACTTCTAACAGTCAAGTTTCCCACTCACTTGACAAAGCCTAATCCCAATAAGGTCTAGTATCCCCTCGGGGTTGGAAGGTCAGATGGCAGTCGCTTTCGTAAAAACTAGTGGCTACGCCAAATCTTGGGATTAGGTAGCGGATCCCAGGCATCCTTCAGGATGCAACTGTACTGGGATAACGCTAGGAGGATGATGAAAAGTGTAATTTTTACTAGACCCACTACGCTACTACTACTAGGGTACTTTGGCAACTCAATTTAAAATTACATTTACGTGAAAACAGTTTAGGATAAGCTACATCCTACTTGCTTTAGATAGTTAATCTAATTGAGAATTTAATCAATTACTCAATGACTTACATTATACGAGTAGCACGCCGTATAATGAGCGAATGTTGAACATTAATTGGTTTGCAAATCCAATTAGGCCTGGCCTACGTATTAGGCACGTAGGCATCATTACAGATTACTAATGACCTACCGTATGATGGTACCTTGAGTACGGAATCTTAGTATTGTACAATTAATTGGTATTATTGTGTTACTGATTGGCATTGATAGTAATATAATTTAGTTTTTAACGGTCAAAGGTTGATTACATCTTGCCGTATGTGTTTCAATAACTAGGTAGGTATGTACGTAACCTAAATGAAATGAAATGAAAAATAGTTTATTAGCGCAACACACGTACTTACAAATGAAACAAAAAAAATGTATTGTCAAAACAACAAAGTTACATAATATGTGTATAATAACCTAATTTAAAAATAAACTAAACTAAATTAAACAAATGAAACTGAATACCATTCAAATATAATTGCGCCAAAGGGACTTCACTCAGCTTGGTGCCACGAAATGAGTCACATGACACGCTCCGTGACCCTGAAATTTTCAGTGAAGCCCCTGAATGGATTAAATGGCACTGAAGTATTACAATCGTTGTCTTATATGATACTGAAAATATATCTCGCTGTAAATAATCATCATCATTTTCAGCCTGTAATTGGCCACTGCTAAGCATATGCGTCTCTTCAAGTACGCCACTCGGCCCGGTCTTGAGCCAGTCTTAGACCCTGGTGTCCTATAAACGCCATCGGTCGCTTACAGCGTCACGCCGTACGCTGCGTCACAATGCTTACTATAGAGATGTACTGCTATGTTCTCACAGGTCTGTCAGAGCCAGTTTATAGGAGACCAAGGCCTTATCCAAGAGTGACCCGCGATGTTTCTAATATCATCAATCGATCCAGTGAACGTTCGATGCTCCTTTTATCACTATTTTGGTCCACCTGCCATCACTCTGCCTGTAGCAAAGTGCCCAACTCTACTTGAGTGTGGTAATGTAATTAATTGTTCCGATCCGATCCCAAATTGTTGCAGATCGCGAAAGAATGCTCGAGTTACTATCAAAAACGTACCTAGCTATAACCACTATATGTGACGTGACTGTAGCTCCCCAATTGAATTAAAAAGAAAAAAAAAACATTTTGGTATCTAAAATGGAATCGTTTGATATTCCGGAATAATCAATTGTTTTGACGATATACATTTTATTTAAATATCCTAAGTGTGTACGGGCGAAAAGCATGGTATATTGAGCTACCACTAGCGAGCGAGCAAGATAACTTAGAACCTCTCTCGCCTTAAGTATAAAGGAGGAGTTTCGTCGTTTACTCCTCAATACCGTCGTTAGCTGTTAGTTGCAAACTTGCGAATATCTTGAGACTATTCAAAAAGCTCAAGCTTTAAAATATAAACGAACTAGCAAGATTTGTTTAATTTCATAAAATAAATAAGAGATAGGGTACGTTAAACAAAGAAAAAAACTACTGAAATGTCATTCAAGATTATGTCATCTTTTCACTTCGATTTCGTGAAGAAAAGTGGCGCATAAGTACTTTTTGTTTTTTTGTAATATTGTGTGTCTTCTGTGGCAATGAATAATTGTTTTTAACAATCTATCTATCTATCTGTCATACTTATTAGGCAAGGAAACCTCCAAATTACTTTTATGGCAACAAAACTTCTCTTAATTAGTGGTTATGGTTACCACTTTTTCGCCAAGACGCAGTTTAGGAAGATCGCAGTCTTTTGTCTACGAGTACCTACTCGCGTCTAAAACTTTTTAATAATAGTGGGTAGATAGTAATTTTAATATTTCAAAATTTCACACAGCTCAGTTCTCATGTTGATTTTGTTAAAGCAAGCCGTATTTGTTTAATAACCGTAGAGGCGTGGTTCAGCTACGCAAACAAGCGTTGTGTGGAGTAACTAGCTCTGCCATCGGCAAATGTTAGCGTTGGCGAGCCGAATACCGCGGAGGTCTGATTTATGATTAAGTAGGTAAGTTTGTAGTTACATAAACATACCTTACTTATTTATTTTAAGTAAGTACGTCTCCTGAACCATTATGTATAGATCTTTGCCTTCTGGCTAGAGGCTGGCCAAGAGCAATCGCATTTTAAGTAACAAAATAACTAAAAAACCGGCCAAGTGCGTGTCGGGCCACGCGCAAGGTAGGGTTCCGTAGTAGTCCACCCGTTACATTATGTGGACTAAAATGTTCGCAAACTTGTATTTACTATGTTTTTGACAGAATTAACAACATTATCTAAGGTATCAATGGAAATTGTACGAAAGTTTGCTTTTGCAAAGTTCATTTCTGAAGTTCGACTATTACTTGTTAACTAGTTATGTCTACTTAGCTGTGATAGTTTTCCTCTTAAATTCATCGTATTTACTACTACCATGATTTTTTTCATGTGCCTAGTAGCCACCAAAAATGCTTTTAGAAACCTCATAATATTTTTAAAAGAGCTATGCAACGATACCCCACACGACAGGGTTTTGCCAAACCCTATCCCCCGAAAAAAAATTGCACCACCACTTTACATGTAGGGGAGGTACCCTAAAAAAATATTTTTTAAGATTTTATTCTACCGTTTTATCGGTGTCATTGATATGTATACTCATGCCAAATTACAGCTTTCTAGTACTAACGGTTACTGAGAAAAACGGGGGTCGGAAGGTCGGACGGACGGACGGATGGACGGACGGACATGGCGAAACTATAAGGGTTCCTTGTTTACTACGGAACCCTAAAAAAGATGATTCAGGAGACGTGGTGGAAAATTGGAAGCTAAATAGGTACATAATGAAAGTCAATGTTCTAGTTTAGATTTTCCCTTTTTTAGCGGGACAGAAACATATACTTAAATTGTTTTATGTCACACCTGACCATAAAGTGGCCATTATCGCACACTCCGCGCGCGAAAAAACCCACTTCCTGACCAGGGGGTGACATAAAATTACCTGCCATCTGAGACATTCTTTGTTTTATCGCCCTTGGTAAGTAATGTACTATTACACATTTTGGTCATCCTATACCATGACGTTATGTTATTTATATTCAACACTGATTATTAATTAATGGCTTTTACGTCCGTGTCTCGTGATGAATCCGGCAGATTTAATTCAGCATTGATTAAGAATCTCCTGCTTGTCTTAACTCCTCAGCTAAGCCAGCACATGAGCACAAGCTTTGAGACTGACATGCGACTCCACAGTCAAACTTATAAATAGTTTTGTGGAGCGATATATCATATAAGACTTTTTTGTACTTATGATTAATAAATAAATAATAAATAAAAATAATAATAATAAGCTGCACAAGACGCACGCAAGCGGGCGACTCGAGATTAGACGCGGCAGACTTTAGGTACATAATCGCGCAAACTAACTCACATGCATAAAAACTAGACTAACTAGACAGATTTCACTTATGTATTTTAATTATTTGAACAATATCTGTAGCGCAAGAAAGAGACAAATACAGTTTTTAAGTAGGTACTCTTCTCCCTCGAGCCAGCTCGCGTGTACACTAAGTGTTAGACGCACTGTCTTCTAAATACACCTTTCTACAATATTCTTATAATATTCAACACTGATTATTAATTAATGTCTGTTAGCGCAAGACAGAATAAAAGTAAAAACTAAAAAAAATAGTATTTTTTAAGGGGTGCGTTCTGAAATGGCTCCGGTTTTATTCTTCTACTAAAATAAAGATTGTTAAAAGTAAAATTAATGATTAAAGTGATAAACTTTCTGTTTTTTTCTGCAATAAAGGTTTTATTTATAAATGTATGTATTATCAAAATACTATTATATTTAAAAGAACCGTTGCCAACAACTTCCTGATAATTTTAACTCTTAGGTTAATTTATGAGTTTTCGAACGTGTTTTTACGTTACTTATTTAGCGCGTTTTTGGGAGTTGATTTGAGTCGATTAGAGAATTTGAATGTCAAATTAAGAATATAGCTACATATGTGGGCCCTCTCTTTTTTAATAACGAATTTAAAGGGACATACCGTTTGAAGGTCAAATATATCGAATTCGTAATATACACCGAGCTACGAAGTGGCAGATAGTGGCATTCGTGGCACACCAAAAATTAAAAAGCTACTTTGTCTCACGCTCGCAGCAAAATTGCATTTTGTTTACTGGTTTCAAGAAGCAAAACCGCCGTGTTCGAGCCGCTGAGGTGAAAAAGTAATTGTACGATTTTATTTATAGGTTCATGATGGCAAAGAGTTGAAATCTTGAATTACGCAAGCGGAAAACTAATGCTACGGAAAATAGATGTAATAATGAATAAACGTAAAGGCGCAATAGATATACAATAAAAGAAAAATGATATGCATTAGTCGAGTGATATAAGCTTTCGAAGTCATATCACTGCAGATATAAACTTAGTTTATTATATGCTCGAGATGTCTCGTAAACCGAGAATGTCTTATTGTGTGTCGTTGAAAGGCAATATAAATGGATGTGTGATTCCGAGAATGCACTATAATATTAGGCTTGTAATAATACAAGTTGCTAAAAAATTTTTTCCTTTTTTCCTTTTTTTTCCTTTTTTTTCCTTTTTTTTTCCTTTTTTTTTCCTTTTTTCCTTTTATATTTAAAACTTATTATTTTTATTTTGACGCTTTGAGACCATGTACATCTCAAAGCACGTTAGAATAGTCATTATTAAGAATATTTTGACGCTCAGAGACCATTTACATCTTTGAGATATTATATTAAATTTTGTTATTCAGACTGAGACCTTATACATCTCTCAATTTTACTATTATTGTAATGTTTGTAATAGATAATTAATATTTTGACATGAAAAATGTATTAAATTCTTATTGATATATTTCTTAAATTGTAAATTAATATTTTCTCATGAAAAATCTATCATATGCTTATATTGTAAGACTTTTTTTAAATTGTACATTAACATTATGACATGTGAAAGTGCCCTTGTGGCCTGTTTGCAGAATAAGTGTTTGAATTCTGAATTTTGAATTCTATGTGTCTTAGATTTCTTGATCTTAAGTAGGTTAAGTATTATCATTGTAATAAGCATATTTTTGTGAGAAAATGGCTGACTGTCGAGTTTCTTTCGGCGTTTCTTCTCGGCAGTGGCCTCTGTGAAACGCTAGTAGGGTTTGACTTGTAAAAGTGCCATTGCGGCCTACTTACAGAATAAAGTTCATTTATTTCATTTATTTTATTTAATGTTAAATATATGTCTGTAATTCTATAAGACGATGTGTAAATATTGTATAATCATTAGATGGAAAATAAAGAGCTATTTTCTAAAGGGTTTCGTTAGTAAGAAACAAATAGGTAAATTACAATAAAATATTTTAAAGAAGAACCGCATTGACTTACAATTGTTACTTAGTAAATAAAATGCCAAAAATACGAAATTTCATACGAGATATACGATAAGTGCATAGGAGCGCTCGTGGCCCAGCGGCGCCTGCGTACCGCTTGCGGTATCTAAGGTTAAGCAACGTGGGCAGCGGTCAGGACTTGGATGGGTGACCGCTTTGAGTGGTTACTAACTGAGCGCTCCCGTGCTTTGGAAGGCACGTTAAGCCGTTGATCCCGGTTGCTGTCTATGGCAGCAGTCGTTAAGCCAAGTTGGAGGCCTTCGGGCGGCTTGAGAACTTCTAACAGTCAAGTTGCCCACTCACTTGACAAAGCCTAATCCCAATAAGGTCTAGTTTCCCCTCGACGTTGGAAGGTCAGATGGCAGTCGCTTCCGTAAAAACTAGTGCCTACGCCAAATCTTGGGATTAGGTAGTGAACCCCAGGCATCCTTCAGGATGCAACTGTACTGGGATAACGCTATAGGAGGATGAATTAGATAAGTGCATATGCATATTGGCAAGCCTTTTATTCACTTGAAATTCTCACGAAATTTATATTCCTAACAAGAGTTTGTGACAGTCTTCATTTAGAAATGAAATACGTAAACAGTCCGATACGTCTATCGTCCATCCCCAGACATTCTCATACCGCCTTGTTGACTTTCAAGTGGACATAAACTTGCCCACCCTACTAATAAAATGTGCCCTACAAAGTTTGTGTACTGCAGTTAGATAAAATAAGAGTGGATAGCTCGGACATAGAGGATTGTTTACGAATTTTCGATACAAATTTTCGATCTAAAAGCTTTGTTATTCGCAAGGTGTAAACATTATGTTAATGTTTAATTTGTTATATTTCGATTCCATCTGAAAATTAGCACTTCAGTTTGAATAAATGATATCCTGGATATCATGAACCATAATTTCTAGCCGAGCGTGCGATAAAGCACAAGATTTTCAATATTGCAGAAAAATCTTATGTCTAAAATATGATCAGACATATAACAGTGACTTTTCGATGGAGGATAGTACGTAGTGAAGATACTAATCTAGTCCCAACTAGGTTTTATTTTATATCTGGATTAGTGCCCTTACTACGACTTTGCAATGTTTGCATGACCGTACTCGTTACGTAATAGATAGAACTACTTAAGAATCGGCATACCTACTAAATCGTTTACGCAGTCGCTAGCGAGTACGGTCATGCAAACATTGCCAACTCATGGTAAGGGCATAGAAGGTCATATATTAAAGCCTACGAAATTCGGAATACTGTGTTTCTCGAAGATTAAAGCCGTCGCTTTTGTAAAACTTGTGCACAAACTAAACTTAAACATACAACAACATTATATGCATAAAAGCCTCTAAAAGCATTTACATTTCTGATTTTAACAATATTTAAATTCAAGCGATTATTAAGAGACTTTAATAAATATTATGCTCACGGGCTATGTCACCATGGGTGTTCGTAAAATGGTTTATAAAAGAAACGAGGATAAGTAGGTAAGATCCGGGAGGTGACATGGACCAGTAGGATGGCATGTGGTCACGCTTGCCGGTACCTAATGAAAATTCTTCTGTTCAGTTATTCAAACCACGGACCGATGAGACAGGTTTGCTAATTTGTTAACTTTGTTGCGGTCGGCTAACATGCTTGTTGACGTATGAAAACCAACAGAGTTTTTATTTCGGAGGCATTTAGGAATCAAACTGATCTTTTAAATTAAAGGAAAAATTGAAAAATTTAGGCTCCGAGCAGGATTTGAACCTGTGAATTTCTGGCATACGCACAATATCGCTCTAGGGTCTGAGCTACCCGGAGCAACCACACTCGGCCCCGAAATTCCCCCACTGTTCCTTCATACAATGTCTTAGGCAGTCGTAAAAACTAATCTTGTTATTTTAATATTGATTATGAACTCTAAATGGCTCAACAAGTCCGTGACCGTACAATTAGGATCATATACTTATTATCATCCAAAGGAGCTCAATACACCGCAACACGTTTATTACTGTAGTAGCAAATGTAGCAATGAAGAAACACAAATCGACAAATGTAACTTTAAATAGAAAACTTCCGTGAGTTTCAGATAAAAATGTAACAACTATGGATATTTTTCTGAAATAAACAGTATAAATTTTAATTTTTTTTTTACCTAGTCCCAAACTAAGTTAAGTTTGTATCTACTCTGGGTACCAGGCGACGACTTACATACACCGAAAATATCCAAAACTCAGGAACAATCATTCGACCTCATAATTTATAAAACGTCCTACAACACCTTCAACTGCGGTAGTAAAAAATCCAGGCATGACAATATTTTTGCAGTTTACCTCAAAAACATGCACATAACTGTCTTTCAACATCAAATCCTTTTGAAAAGATACCTGCGGCCCCTAAAGTAAATACCAATGGAGGGTACTTACTCGTTAAACGGCAGGGGCTTCCTCCCTCACGGTGGCTGACACAGCATCTTAATAGTGCAGATAAAACATGGATCTTCCTATCAGTTTCGATTATTTATTTTATAGTCAATAGATACCTATACTTCGCATGAAGATATAAGCAAAGAAGGATCTGAATCATTCATTTCGTTCATGATGGAGGGTTTTGATCCAAATACCTCATATAAGATTTCAAACTCACATTAGAATTACGATTATCGAAATATCGGAAACTCAATACTACAAATATTTGTAACAACAGTTTGTAACAGTATTTATCTAGAAATGAAATACGTAAACAGCCAGATACGTCTATCGTCCATCCCTAGACATTCTCATACCGCCTTGTTGCCATGTATATACATGGTAAATATTCTGTTTAGTCATTTACATTAGAATTACGATTATCGAAATATCGGAAACTCAATACTTGAAATATACATGGTAAATATCCCGTTTTTAATCGTAATTCTAAATACCTCATGGTAACACACCTTGCCTTGGTTAGTAACATACCTTAATATTGTAATCTTTATGTATTTGACATGTAAAATTTCACATTTTATAAATAAATGAGTATGAGTATGAGTATTTACGTATAAATAAACATTCTATTTTATTTACCTCAACGCTTTCACGCGTGACGTCAAGATGTCTGACGCCGCACGCCGCGCAAGCACCGTCTGAGTTAAGCGGTGGACCTATAGCAGATGTAAAGTAGTGTGGTTGTGTGTTGAGCTATACATGCACATTGTCTATGTGTGCGTCAGCGTAGGAGCTATGAGTTTACGTTGTCTATATAAAAGTAGTGCGAAAAATTAAATTAGGTAAGTTATACACCATATTATTTAGTACATGATATACTTATAGTGTTTCAATTACGCATGAAAGTTAGTTATTAATGAAAGTACTACACATTAAAAATAGGCTAGAAAAAAATACTCACTATAAATATTTTGTAAAATAAAATGTTTTTTCATTTCTCATACTCTGAAAGTGGGTCATTTAAATCTTGACTTCACATGTATTATCCTTGTTATCATTACTCAAAGAGTACATCTGAAGGTCATTGTTCGTCTAAGTAGCGTGCTAGAAGTGGGTCATTGTTCATATAAGTAGCGTGCTGAAAGTGGTCCATTTCTGCTCTAGAGCAGAAAAGTATTTAAAAAATATTGTATGGTGAATCGGAGTTATATTGGGCAACGGCACTAACCTATACAGCCACATAGTACAGATTCTACAGAGATCCTATACTTTTTCAAATGCCTGACTGCTTACCATAAACAATCTCCTTAATTTGTTTTTTTTTTGCCACAGTCGAAAGTAATATCAATAGTTTGTGGCAGATAAAAAAAGGGAAACTATGACAAGAACAACAAAATGTCTCTGTCGCTCTTATATAAAGTTGTATACGACCATCTCGTTCCGTAGGTATTATTATTTGATATCAAGTCTAATTAGTCTGCGCGTAAGCCGATTATTTTATCACTAAAAATAAATGAAATAAAATGGTATATACACAAACACCATTAACGTCAGTCAACAGTTCCCGCCAAAATGATTTTTTCACTGACTCAGAAAATGTTTGTGCATATTGTTATTGAATTTAACAAGTATATTCGCGTTGCAAATAACATAGTTCCTAATTTTTAGATCATGTCAATATTGTTTTACATCTTGTCTTTTGTCAAATATGAAACGAAAACTTATTTGATTTTTTTTGTCTACGAAGCTGGAGGTCCTGGGTTCTATTCCCGGTCAGGGCATTTATTTGTGTGATGAACACGTATAATTGTTGTGGGTGTTTTATGTATTCAAGTATGCATTTATCCATGTATGTATATCGTCGCGTTAGTACAAGATTTGCTTGGTTTGGGACTAGGTCGATTTTACTGTAAGTTTGTCCACAAATATTTTTTTTATTTTTAAATATTTTACTTTCCTCGTATTCGAAATGAAAAGCAGTGTTTAACTCGGGTGAAACCACCCATTTCAGCCTCGAACTATTGGCGCACTCACTGCGTTCGAGCTGTAACATATCTCTGCAGTTAACATATACTTACGTACAATTTATTTGCCAAAAAACCTGCCATTGACGTCCCAAATCTCAAAATTTCCGTGTTAATGGCTACCCAAAACTATCAAAGAGCTGTGTACATTTCCCATGAAAAGGTTTGTTCAACCGCTGTTCTCTCGCTGCCGGTGACAGATAAAAACGGTGCGGTGGTATCTGTACGAGGTGTGCCGCCTTCGTCAGCGTATTGACTTACCCCGGGCTGTTTGCTGCTTTACCCTAGGAAGGAAGATGCGGAGCAAGTGATGACCGGTAGCGTTTTTTTTAAATCAAAAATGGGATTGGTCTTGGTAAGCATGTAGCCAAGGCACAGTGTTCTAAAAACGCTTGAGACCGGACATTTTCTGTTGACTCTGGAAATCGATGTAATTCAATGTCTTAATTAAAAGTGTAGAAGTGACCCCCTGTCAATTCATTATGGATTCGAAGAAAAAAAAAAGTTGGATAATTCAGATAGGTACAAAAACGGAAAAATTGCTCATTATCTTTTTTTGTAAATATTTGGATTGGCATTCATTTATCATGTGATAATGCAAAGAATTGCGCGTTCTTTGGGCTATTAAACGTGCACTAATAGTAGACAGAGTGAAAGAAAACGACGAAAAACCCGTTTTACGTTTTTTTTTTTAATAGGTGCCGTTTACGATAATTTTGTTATTCCGGGCGATTGCTACTATGTATGTCTATCACCATTAATAAAAACAGTTCCAAATCTCGTGGAACTTCCGAGAAATTAAATTTTAACTGTTACGTCAATAGCGCCTGATGGTCGTGCATAGCAAACATCGAAACCACTATTTCTTATTTTGGCAGCAGGAACTTATTTAATAGCAAGTAAAGGCTTATTTCGACATTTAACAATACAATTTTGGAAAACTATAGTCGAAAACGCAATTCAAGACCAACAGGGGTTGCCACTAAAATAAAACATGTTTGAACACATTTTTGGAACACTGTGCAACGGCGAAGCGAGCTCACCCAGAAGATGCCTATTCACTTGTGGTCGTGTTATTTATGAATAACGCTCATCATTTGCTCCACATGATTCTCGAAGGGTAAAGTAGCAAACAGCCCCGAGGCAAGTCAAATAATGTCATTACATTGAGTCATTGAAATATTATTTCTTGACATGTCGATGGCAGAACTTAGAACGTCATAATTATGCTCGTAACCACAGTCTTACATAGTAGTTGTTACACAAAAACTTGAGTCGTCAAAATAGTTAGTTTCCTTAGATAATGTTGCACTGTAAATACATAATTTATATTAAGGTCAGTTAAAAACAAAATCAAGTACTTATTTAGAAAATAGGTCACTAGGGCACTATTATTAATATACGTGAAATAAAATAAAATTAAATCATACATTATTAATGATAATAATTTCGAATACAGTTGTGAGACGAATCTTACCTTACCTTACCTTAATCTTAATTTAATTTAATTTAATTTATTTATTATGGAGAACCAACAGCTAAATATACAAAGTAGCAGCTTAATTAAAAATACAGAGGCAATTACAGGAACTCACGTATAGTTATAGCATAAAAACATACGCTTAAGTGATACGCACAACGTTGCAACAGCGCATACATACAGAATATAGAACAATGTATGTTAAACAATGACAGAACTCGGAACCTTGGTCGTACAAGTAAATGCTAATAATTAAACTTTAAAAAAATACAAAGCCAAAGCCAAATCTTAAGCCAAATCGTGTCACAACGGAATCCATTAGTAGTTGAAATATAAAAACTTAACTAAGGTTCAGTTTGAACTCCATAATTTAATTTTTTAACACATTCTTTGCTGACGGTGGATACGCGCTACGCTCGTAGCCGATAACATGGTTTTTTCCGCTTTGCAGCGAAAACTGTTTACGAACGGAGATCCCGACTATCACGTCCTCGGCGCAGAATGTGTTAATTCACCAGCAATTCATATTAAAATGAATGTGTAAATAGGTAATATAATGAACGAGTAAATTACATCTTAATTCGCAGACCGCCGTTTGCTCCTGACTTGGACCCTCTATATTGATTCCATTTTACCGTCTCCGTCACTTTACATATTGCTTATTTAGCATTATTTCATTTCGGCGTGCCGCTATTTGTCTTCGCGTTCTGCTGATACTGTTATCGGCTGATTTGTGCTTCCATTATTGCACGATAGACGATTTACTTTGAATCGTAATGCTGCTATTATAACACAGGTATCTTATAATTTTGCAAACGTGTCATGTAGCGGAATACCAGTTTTGATTATGTAATTCCGTGTACGACATGTTTATTTATTTATTTGGACCTTCAACAGAGATCAGAGGGGTGTTAATTTGTAATTGTGTAATAGTATAACTATAAAGTTAAAAAAAATCATCTAAAATGATCATTCATTAATTTTGATGGTCATTCTAAATGATTGATAATAATATCAATCATTTAGAATGTCTCTAAACATCGATATATAAAGCACAAACATTGTTCCAAGCGATCAATCACTAACAACATTACTAGACATCCAAAGAGAAAGAAACTACGCGGTTGTGAAAGTGAGCGTCTTTTCAAGGAGGGCTCAAGGGATTCCCGTCTTCACTGTAAGCCGCCGCAAAATCTCACTCCCGGGCATTTCTTCACAATGCTCCACCTCAACCAAGATAGACCATTATAAGCTGGGACCTCCGATTATGCATTCCTATTACGGTCCCGATGTCAAGATATACTAGGGGTGAAATGAAGTGAGTCGCTTGTGAATACCATAACGGATTTCAACTGTCATAATTTCGCGCGACGAAAAAGCCTAGCTTTTAAATAACGTGAATATCGGGATCGTTCACGCTCACGAGCGAAGGAGTTTTTTTACACAATTTTACGGTGTTTTTTATGTTCTGGAACACGGTTAGTGTCAAACGTTATGTGTATTTACGAGGCGCCTTCTGTTTTAAGTTGTAACTCTGCGTTAATCCGCGGAGTGTGGCAGGTGAGTTCGGGGAAATTTTATGGAAATTTATTGTAGGTCGTGAGAACAATTTATCGAATTATCTTGACGTTAAATCATGCTCATAAACTGAGTTAAATGTACTTATTGCGAAAAATGTGAAGGTACTTGTTACATTCTTTCGTCATGATCATGAACTAAAATATTGTTTTATCAGGAATTATCATATTAAACCAACTTTTAGATTGAAAACACGTGTTGCGTATGAGGTAACGGCCTTGTTTGTTAGGTTGTTGATTGCGAAAGTTTCAAACATATACTTTTAAGTTGATCTAAATGTCAATCGTCAACTCGGTATGAAAAAATTATTGGTTGACAATCAGCGGCAGCGGTCTATCAAATTGAATACGTCGTGTGGACAATCCATTCAATTTAAATTACATAAATAAGAATGTGAAGCTTGTGTTTTTTGCCAATGTGCTTTAATCAGTCGTCTGTATTTCCAGATAGCGCAGGTAAATTATAACTGTATACCTAGGTACAATACGTAAACTTTGACACTGACAGAGGTGATGTTAATCCTATTGATATGCTATCTTAGGCTAGAAATAGTGCTCGACCGACGGTCAGCGCGTACAGTCGGTCGGCCGCCGACCGACGTAGATATATCTATGCAAGTCTATGGCTGGAAACAGAGCACGACCGACGGTCAGCGCGTATGGTCGGTCGGCTGACGGTGAGCATCGCTCTGAACGCACGTACGCTTTCGTACAGCGATAGCTACGCCCGACCGACGGTACGCGCTGACCGTCGGTCGAGTACTGTTTCCAGCCTTAACATCAATAATATAATTTAATACGAATATGATTATTATAGAAACTCGATTATCCAATATCATAAGATCATAATGTTATTGCCAAACTGAATGTAATTTATGTCACACCTGGCCATAAAGTGGCCATTATCGCACGCTCCGCGCGCGAAAAAACCCACTTCCTGGCCAGGGGGTGACATAAAATTTTGTACTTACCACGGGCGATAACAAAGAAAGCCTCAGATCGCATATTTATCGCCCTTGCCTTCGGCTCGGGCGTAAAATACCTGCGATCTGAGACATTCTTTGTTTTATCGCCCTTGGTAAGTAATGTACTATTACAGGTATGTAGCGTTTGTTTTCTAGAAAACATCGCTGAATTTCCAGCTTTTATTCATCCCTCGGTTGTAGCACACGTTGTCCTGAATTATGATCTACACTCCAGGCAAGCCTTCCGCGCCCTCCGGACCTCGATTTATATTTCCGTAATATAAACATGTTTCCTCTTTATGTTTACGACTTGTTATTTATAATGTGAGAGCAGCTTGTTTCGATTGCGATTTTTTTGATGGATTAGTCCGAAATTAATGTTCAGGTACCTATGAGTATATTTTTTAGTTGGTGGAATATATAATTCAGGCCAATGTAATAAATGATTACGAGTACCTACTTAGGTAATATTTTCATCAAGCTATTACATGTGGACATTAGATATACCTGTTAACAAAACAATCGAGGTATGGTAAAAATAAATACCTAAGTGTAGGTACCTACTTATTTTGCCTTTTAATTTAAAGAATTATCTCTGGAGGATTTCAAAATACTCATTGATAGTAATTTATTAATTTTCAACACCATAACCGAAATTTAGCTTGTTTAAGTGATAGTTTCAGATATATGGCGACAAAGTATTTGGCCGATTCGTGAACAGTCAATGCCACCGTGCTCCTTGCTTAAAACCGTCAAAATATGTTATTGTTGTTATGTCGAAATGTAGTATACTAAATCATAGAAAGTCGAAGTGAATACGAACTACCGCTTAGCTTAGGGCACTTTTTCTTCCGCCGTTTTCTCTTTCAAGCCAGTAGAATTACTATGAGACTACTCGCTACTCGCTGGCGGTGGGACTACTGCCTAAACAAAACAACATTAAACAGCATCCCATCCCAGACAAAATACATAAAACAAAACATACAACAAACTCACACCTCCTTTTAATAAAGTCCAAATTACCTACCAAAATGTTTTCAGCTTCCGCTCGGGGTCTATTAAAAATTTAAAACGTATGTGTCAGTCGAAATTAAATTCTTCCGGAGGTGTGCGAAGCATTTTAAATGATGTCGGTTTGACCTGAGGCTATTCACAACTTATTTCAATTCGCCTCACCGTTCACCCAGTTCTTGAGACTCTTAATAGGGACATTTTATTTAAATATCGCATTAACGGACCATGACCGTCAGTGTAAATAATATTAGACGACCATCACTTCTATAAAACGTAACTTTCCATTATAAATAAAATAATATTGTTTACTTTTTTCCCAGTAGGTATTTGGAATTTTACGTCACGTCAACATCAAATTATCACTTTACGTGACGGTTCAAACAAAACGCATAGCAAGACGTCATATAGTGGAGTTAAAAAAACAGGAACACTTGTTTTCTTTATCCGAATGAGCTTTTCCCACGAGTGTTCATGTTTTGGTGTACGACAATTCCAAAGATCTAAATTAAGTTAAATTCATGCAGTTGAAGAATAAAAAGGCTCGCCAACTTTCGACTTTATTTTAAAGATATCATGTCCAAAAAGTGACGAACATTTTCATTCCGCGACCGTTCATACATTTTACTCTTGACAGTACAATACACTCAACACACACTTTTAGGTAGTGCCCAAGAACATCGCGTTATCGGAGGTCTGACTACTGGTTTTCCTGAGGTGAGGCGAAATGAAACATCGTGAATAAAAGTCCTAACCTGACGAGGGTCAGGTTTCGCTAATGATATTTCTTTGTTCATCTTAAGGATAACTGGCCTTTAGTGACTATGAATGTTTAAATGTAACCAAGGATTAAACATGTTTAAATATGCTTTTGTGTCGGAATGCGAAACTAAGTTAGCTAGGGTCTGGTTTTCAAAAATCTTTGGGAGGTGTCGCCTCTTCCGTGTTTTTGTGTTCAGGGTCATCCGGCAGATGCAGTAAAGATTCCAGGATTTCAGTGCACAAAATATATTAAGTATTTTACAATATCTAATTATCATGCAGTTATGTTTCTACGAAAAATTAGCCGTGATGGCTGTTGTCAATCTGACACAAAATCGAACATGCTAAATAATAATATATTAATTTTTAAAAACACCAAGAAGTTTATAAAGTGGTGGTATACATGGTAAATATCCCGTTTTTAATCATAATTTCAATGTAAATGACCATATGAGCTTAAAATCTTATATGAATAAAATAAATAAACAAATATTTGTGGACAATCTTACACAAATCGACCTAGTCCCAAACTAAGCAAATATATAGATAAATACATAGAAAACATAAGACTTATCACACAAATAAATGCCCTGACCGGGATTTGAACCCGGGACCTTCAGCTTCGCAGGCAGAGTCACTATCACTACAAACTAGGCTAAAGCGGTCGCCAAAAGCAAAAACTGAAAACGCGGATATCCCTTTGACATGCCATAGACGTAACGTTGTGATTCTCGAATCGGGCCCTGGGTATTGATCCCGCACGTCCCGTAATACAGCGTCTTACGATGCCCATTTGTCGCTCACCCTCGCCCAATAGCCCCTTTCTTGAGGAAACGGAGATTGTTGAAATCAAACGCATGTATCACGTGAAAACGGTTATTTTAAGTCAATATTTAAATGTTATTTGAAGTAAAATCTATATTTTAAACAGCGGCTATGCTTATGTCTTTATATTCATCTTAAACCAACTTCCTTCTATACCTATACTTCTAACATTATAAATGCAAAAGTTCGGATAAACAAATCGACTCTCGATCACGACAAGAAGAACAAAATGATAAGAGACAAACTACAGTTTTTTATAGTATGTTTATGTTGTGCTTTTATTTGTTTCTTATAAAGTACCTACCCGTTTGTGACTTTGTAACTTTGTTATTAAATATCAAAATAAATAAATCTTATGCACATCGTAACAACAGAATATAAGGTAAGTTTGAGTTAGAAATGTTGTGACAGAAAAATCCAACCTTATTCATATAACGATCTCCCATTGGCAGCATCCTGGTTTTATGTAGGTACATCTCTAAACGAAATTCAAAGAAATATATCTGCCCTGTGTAAATATTTCTGTCTATACTGCCCTTGAAGTATGTACAGCTACATTTGAAAATTCAGACAATCTGTTTTTTCCTGTTCTAGAGGTCAAAGCGCCATTCCGGTATTCTCTTGACGAAGTCATGAAAGCGGCGCAATACGTCAGCCTATCCGTGCGTGCGCGTTCCAAAAAGGGTAAATTCAAGAACCATGGTTGCAAACATCACCTCGAATACAACAAGGTTGTACACGCTAATGGTACCTAAAGCTACATACGACCATGTCGCTGTAAAACACGAAATGTCCCGCGGTCCGAGGGTCGAATAGATTTTTTTTTTCCTTTTCGAGTCTCCCTGAAAGCAAGCTTTGATGGGACTACCGAATTGTATGCAAGCCTGGAATATTTGCTTACCGTGTTTTTCAATTTTGAATGGGTGGCCAAATGATTCAAATGTAAGCGGTACGATGTGTACATAAAATTATGAGATTCGTTTTTTAACATATACTGTAAAAAAAACCGGACTTGATCGCAAGACAAGGATAAACCACTAACCATTAATAAGTTTCTGCCGAAAATATCTATTTCGAGACAAAATATTTTATATGGAGGACTGGAGGTACAAACTTTTGCCGAACGCGTAAAACTCGTAAGAATCACCTTAACCTTACCTCACCTTCGAACCTTAGAGAAATCATTGCAATTAAATTGTTTAGGCGCCAGCTAAATTACCGCTCTCCCATACAAACTTCACACGCTTAAACAATAATTATCGGGACATAAACTATCCTATGTATTATTCGAGGTCTCAAACTATCTCCCTGCCATATTTCATCAAAATCCGTTCAGTGGATTAAGCATAAAAAAGTTTTCAGACAGAAGGTATGCCCCAGTGATACTCGTAGCCTTAGAGCCTTACCCTACCTAGGCTTACCTTAACTAATATTGATATATACCTAATCCTGGGAAATTAATACGTAACTTTTTTAAACGTGCCTAAGGTTGATCTAAATGTGATTTTCGTATACAAAAAATGATAGATTTATCGTAGCTCTCACTTCACTCTTAAAAAAAGGCTTTCCATCAAATTTATGATGATATCGCCAATCAATACTTGTTTAAACTTAAAGACATTGTTCGGTAACGACGCCATGACAGTAGGTTTTGTTTGGTAGTGGATTCAGCCCGTCGTCGTGAAGAGTACGTGTGTTCACCAACGCGGCGACGGGCAAAATATACCTTTTTGTCATCATCATCGTAGCTCTCTGTCAATCAAATAAACTGTCAAATTAAACTCTCATTAGGCATAAGCATAGCGAACTGAAATGAAATGACAAATCGAACCAATGCATTTTCATGCACAATGGTTCTCTCAAGGGGAAAAAAGTTGATTGTAACAAAAAAGTTAATTTTCTTCGCAAACAGAAGTTCATCGATCAGCCGACATTACAGCTTGTTAGCCAGTTCCGAGTTGTTTATTCAAGTTTGCATGGATATGTTGTAGGGTTATTGATTACAGTTTGAATGTAGGGCTTTAGCTTGGTGTTTTGATTTGTGAAATAGCAGGCTTGATTTTTTTATCATTTATTGAATATATTTGTGGTAAGTGAGATCGCCAGATATCGACGTGGCTCTCGACGTGAGACCTCAAAGTCTTTCAATAAAATGACAAAGTGAAAGTGGCCCTTTTAAAGCTCCAAACGTTTAAGGCGATTTCCTGACTTGGCGGGGTGGGATCGATATGTGACATTTTCTTCTTTGACGTAAATTTACTGACGTTGCAAAGATTCTCATTTGACGAAACACTGTCAGTATTACTTTTGCGAAGAAGCGGAGCAGTACCGTCTTCGCATCGTCCCGCTATCGCGCATCCCGCGCCAGTCAGGAAAAACTCATTTAAATGCAGGGGCGCAGTAAAAAATGCTACAGAGTCGACTGACAGCTGATACTGACATTTGACACTTTTCTCATAAATGCACTGCCTCCGCACCGACAAATCAGGAAGTCGCCTAAAGGTTACGACCTCAGTTTCCCATTCGGTAAGTCACATGAGTGTTTGTCACCATCAATAGAAAAGATAAAACTGTTTATTTTTAATCAAATTAGTACAAACAAAATATGATTTTAATACTGTATTTAAAATACAAAAGAATGACTGAAGAAAAACAGACTCTAGTTCATTTCTTGATTTATAAATAACATGTATTCCCGATAAACACGTACATGTTTAATGACACGTTTTCCCTTTTAACATGTCAAATACACATGCCGACGCAATATAACTTGCAGTTGAAAATGAATTTCCACGTCAACAAACCATTAAAGCTATAAAAATACGTTCCTAACTGTAACGTGTTATTGCGTATTCTGCCTCTTTTGCGCTTAAAGGGAAATGTTTTGGTGTGAGCGAGATGAAAGCAAAGGTGATGACGATATCGAAGTCCCCACGGCTTTCCACTGGGCTTGATTGACAGTGCAATCGACAGTTCCACGCACAGTAGTTTCGGTTGAGGACAAAATTATAAACACGTATTTTATTAAATTGGAAATGTATTTTTTTGAAAATACATAATTATGGATATTTTTGACGATTATGTATACCTGGATAAAAATCCTAAGGAGCGTTTAGTTTTAAATTAGTGACTGTAAATTTCGTAGTACATTGTTTAATTGGAAGTTCTATATTTTAGGGCTAAAAATTTAGGAATGCATACATTTTATTGTTTCAGATCGGTGAGGTGTTTTCGATCGCAATCTTAACGAAAAAAGAAGTTCATTTCCTAATCCAGACCTACACTTACACCGTGTACTTAAATGCAAATTACAATTATTACGCAAATACTTAAACTGATCTTTTTGTCCCTACACTTGAACCACAGTGCAGTATCGACACATCGGAAATAGAAAAGCGAAATAATTCACAACATGCCAAATACTTACGGATTTTGAAATAGATGGGTTATACCGGCTGGTTTGAATTCAGATAACCACAAATCTATTACGATTAATAAACGGGTATTTATTATAACTCAATTTTTTGAGGGTGCATGTTTAGGTGCAATTTACATACAAAAGGACGAATAACGTTAAGGCTCAGTCCTTATTTCGGTAAGTTACGTCAATAAAAGTGTTGAGTAACGAAAATCTTATCGGACATTAGGTTTAATGTATATTTATAAATAAATAAACATAAAACTCGGCCTCGTTTTGTCGAAACCTAAGACTGGCTTTTATAATACCTAGTAGATTGTGTCTCAAGGAAGCAAAATTATATATTTACGGCAAGGGTTGAATCCTGAATGAAACGAAGCATTCTAAAGTAGAATCTTGAGAGTAGCGAGGGATTCAAGTGTTTACGCCCAAGACGGAATTAATTTTGCTAACGTGTGATACATACTCGTGCTGATTTTCTGAGAGGCCCGCTGCTAAAAACATGAAATGTCTCACTAATAATTTTGCTAGCGAGTGTGCCACTCTACTGCTTTTCATACCTTAAATTCTATAAGGTAAGTAGTCATTGCTGCTCTCAAATGAGGGAGAAAAAAATTGACTTTGATCTCTCATTCTAGGGCAACAATGACTCTTTTCTGAATTACAGGTGTGAAAAAGTTAATTTATTTCCTGTTTTAAATGAAGTACCTGATACCTAAGACCATTTTTCTACATTACGTATTTTGATAACTTTATAATACCGAGCCAAAATTGCAAAACATTACACGTAATACGAGGTAGGTTAGTAAGTAATTTACAATCGTTCACACAGTGAACCCATTAACAAAGCCTTAAGCTTATTTTCAGCCCAAGACCATAAACTAAAACAGAGTAGGCTGCCTCAACATTTACCGCAATAAATGTAGTGCAAAGTTATCTTGCACTAATTAATTTCATTTATCTACACCAAGGTGTCAGAACGACCAATATATCATGACCCGCCATGCCTCCCTTGCCCCTTTGAAAACTAACTAATTCTACGGGACTTTCCTGTAGAGCACGGCTCAAGATACAATGGTGCAATGATATAGTTGACGTATTATGATTTAGCGTGTAATAAATCTGTGCTTAATATTCATTTTGTATTCGAAACGCGTTTATATTGATAATCGTTTTATTAATTTGATTTTGTCAATTACTAATGAAAGTTGATTGCGTTTAGTAGCCGTATTCTGAATGATAAACGTGAAATGTTTACTGAAATTCTTATATTGCAAAATAATTACATGACTAAATGTAACTACGCTTATAGACCATTTGTTTTGATTTTTGTATTATTTGATTTTATTTTTCTGTTTATAACATTTGTGTTTTGTCCTTCGTGGGTTCACGTGGTCCCAAAGGAAGACCAGTGCTAGCCATTGGCTGAGCGTTTTTTAATTAAAAGCACTCTTAAATGGTTGTTTACCAACACGTAGCTCAGAGCCTTGATAGTAGCTACTTATATGAGTTATATCGTTTATAACAGCACATATTTCATACAGCCTCCGTTATTGCGGAAGCGGCAATTTCCAGACTTAGGCGGTAATGTCTAAATCGACAAAAAATGCTCACAAGTGTTGCTTCCCCTATTTAGGGGCTGAGACACCCCTGGGGTCGATTAGATATAAACACTACACATTCCGATTGCATTTTAATTTTGTGCGCTTTTTCTGACTCCTTAGCTTGGCACGCGTGGAAGCGAGAGCACAAATCATATCGCAATCAAATTGGAATGGAATACTTTGGGGTCGAATCGACCGCATAAGGGGCCCTTAACACCTGCTGCTCGGTAAGAACACCATGCATTTGTCTTGAGAGCATATTTTATTAAAATTTTAGTAATCTTATAACTTTTGGTTGTCCATGTCAATTTTAACACATTATTTTAGAACAATAGTTATTCATTTGATGCGCTGTGTTGAGAATGAGCACCTACATCCATTGCATTGGCCCCATGTTTTTATGTATTTAAGAAGCTAACATGTTAAGTTTACCTGTTGAAACTCCTAGGATAATATATAAATAAATATATCTCTAGCTGACAACTTACACACCCAATCCTCAAATCAAAAAGGGTCGGCAACGCGTTGGTGATTGATGACGCAAGTATCCATAGGCTGCGGTGTCTGCTTACGCTTGATGTCAGCTTTGTGTGCCACCGCTGTTGTATAAAAAAGGGTTATTTTGCTACATAATGAATGATGAGTCGTACTAAGTACGATATATAATGTGGCTATTATAAAGGGTCCATATTAGTTTAATTATTCGATTGAATACCGATTCAAACGAATAATTATGTTCAGTTGTGCATTTCATGATATTATTCAGTAGGGAGGTATATGCGCGTGTAGCATTACGTCACTAATAAGCTACGAGAACCGTAGGCGCGTAGCAGCCACGCACGACGTAGCAACTAGGGATGGCCAATACGCTATTTGACTAAATTTTTTTTATAATGCCAATCGAACCAGTTTTTAGAGACCATCAAATGTCTATATGGGACAACATTTAGAGCACAATAAAGGGCTAAAATTAGGGACAAACCTAGCTCGACGCTAGCGGGTCTCAAAAAGGCTCCTACAAATTGGCCCTGGCAAATGACGTCACTTGCACTGCATTCGACCAACCGTTGTATGGGAAAATTAGTATTTTGCTGTTTTAGTCGTAAAATAATGCGTTTAGGTACATAGTTGCTATACAATTTATTTTTTATTTTTACATAAGCATTCTATTGATAGCTTTCAATTGAATTTTGGACGGTAAAAAAAAAATTACCTAATTTTCTGAGTTTTTGATAATTCTTATCTTTTTATGATTTTGGTAAAATTTTATAATTTACGATTTATTGTGCTATTTTGATGGCTAACTATCCAAAAAGTGACACTGTGTTTTAATTTTTAATATGTGTCAAATACCGTATTTAAGATGTAAAGTTTTTTTCAGTAACATTATAACAGTTTCTTTCAGTAATATTACAAATGTTTCAGAAATAGACCAGTAAATTTTTGGAACTTTTTATAATTTAAGGCGGGCTCATTGTAAAATATGTGATTCTAAATACGGTTTTATTTTGAAACACCACTTATTAAAAATCCAAAAAAAATATAGGGTTATATTTGAGACCTTCAACTAGTACAGTCGGGACTCCGTTACGTAATTGGACAAACTTTGTTCGATAGAAAAAAATGCCAAACATACCTCTATTCTTGATCTTAAAACTAATTTTATTTCAATCTTACGTAACTTTATGAATTGGAAATTACACCAAAATGAACGTCTTTGATGGTGTGAGGACACTCGGGACTAAAATTTTTAATATACTTATTTTTGTATTTTTTCTCCCAATAACAACGAAATTTATGGTACATTCACGCCCGCTCCGCGCTTGCTCCACCGCGTCAGTCCCGCGCGGAGCGCATTGGAGGTCGGACGTACGCAATTTTTTTTCAGCACCACGAGCGAAAAAAAATGGTTTGCAACCGAAATAAAAAGAAGATATCGTCTCTGAGGGTCTGGAGATTGAATAAACAGAAAAGGTTAGTATCTAGAAAATCTACATTCCTCTATTTAATACATCAAACACAAACAGTAGGTACCTATACACGGCACATCGTACAGTTCCACAGTATCGAGTAAAACAGTACAAGCACTACCTACTAAAAGTAATTTTCACTTCTCATGCTCGAAAAGTGTATCATATTTAGACTTGTGAAGCGTGTATACATATTTATGATTTACAAAACATTTGAATTTGACCTCATTTTAATTTGAATCACAGAACAGTATTTGACTGATTTAAAAAAAAACAACGGGTTGCACTCCGGGAGTGCCGGCAGAAGTAAAAACTTAATGACATGGTAAAAAACGTAAATAACAAAGATATTCATATTCATATTCGCAATAATCGAATAATCCATCTACATACATACATATATGTCCCGAGTATCATTGTGGCCACAATACTTTACAATGACCAGCCAAGTTGACCCCTCCCAACATGGTAACCACGACACTAGGAGGGGTCAACTCATCTGGTCTGTCGATCTGTCGTGAGTTTAACAATTTATCCTCATCACAAAAAGTGCTCAGCGCTGCTAAAGAAGTTTTCACTTCAAAAATATTTGGTATTGGGTACCAAGAAGTTTAGATACATCTTGGAGATTGCGTGCCGAACATTCGTTTGAAGCTAGAAAATATGGCCTTGAATGACGTCACTGTTGTATTGCATCTCTTTCATTAGATCCATCTTATATTAGAATGAAAGAGATGCCATATAACAGTGACGTCATTCAAGGCCATATTTTTAACAGACTTCAAGATAATCAAGATTTCAAAAGAGGTACTCAATTCGGATTCGGTCGTATGTTTTTTATTTTACCGACTTCAAGATTTCAAAAGGGGAGGTTTGTATGTTTTTGAAGTGAAAACTTCTTTAGCGGCGCTGAGCACTTTTTGTAATGGGGAAAAATGTTTAAACTCGCGACAGATCGGCAGACCAGCTAGGTCGACCCCTCCTAATATCATGATTGCGATTTTAGGAGGGGACTTCCCCTAGTGTCGTGGTTACGATGTTGGGACGGGTCAACTTGGCTGGTCATTGTAAAGTATTGTGGACACAATGATACTCGGGATAAATGCATATTTGTAGATGGATTATTCGAATATGAATATGAGTATGAATATTAATATGAGTATGAATATATTTTACGAAAATTCGTCATTATACTCGATTTCGACTGATTCGGGGATAAGAATTTCAAATTTTATATATATTTTGAATTTTAAGTGAATAAAAACGAAAATTTCAAACGAACGAACGAGGATTTAAAAATTCATATTTATTTTATTTTAATTTTAAAAAATATTTCTTTTCCAAAAATCAGCATACTCGATTTTGACTAATTCAGGGATACCTAAATGTCATTGAGTTTTCACTTCTGCCGGCACTCCCGGAGTGCAACCCGTTGTTTTTTTAAATGTTTGTTACTCCAGAACTCGGGCATCTCTGAACCGATTTTGAAAATTCTTTTTTAGATTGTAAGTATACAAGTTGGTCCCGTTTTTGTCAAAACGCAGTTCTCATGGATCTGAGGAATCGAGGGAACTCCTCAAATCTTAAAGGCAAACACATAGTGATTTTTGTATTTTTATCTACAAATCAAGCATTTTCATTCAAAAATGTGACATTTGATGAAGTGGAACTGCTGATGATGATCAGAACAAAACTCTTCAACGACGAAAAGTTCACGTTTGTGCGATTTGTCCTCCTAGCTGTGTTTGTTAAGCAAGTTCTATTTTCGCGGGTAATTTTTTTCATGCTCGAGTTTTGATGATGGGATCCATAAGGAATCGAGGGAACTCCTCAAATGTGAAAGGCATACATATAGTGACTTTAGTATTTTCAAACAAATCAAGCATTTACATTTAAATAAGTGACATTTGATGAAGTGGAACTGCTGATGATGATCAGAATTGAACTCTTCAAAGACGCATAGTTCACGTTTGGCGATTTGTTCTCTTCGTTATGTTTGTCAAGAAAGGTACTAGGTAGGTACAATATGGGGGTCTTCAAGAAAGGAGTGTATAAATATTTAAAAACGTCGGCAACGCGCATGTGACGCCCCTGGGGTTGCAAACGTCCATAGGATGCAGTGACCGCTTACCATCAGGCGGGCCGCAAACTTGTTTGCCACCGACGTGGTATAAAAAATATGCATTTTTTAAAAGTTCAAAGTTCAAAGTCATTTATTTCTTTCAAATAGGCATATAAATAAGCACTTTCAAAATGTCAAGTAGGTACACATGTAAAAAAAATATAAATAACATATTTATACCATGTTAGTGGCAAACAAGCGTACGGCCCGCCTGATAGTAAGTAGTCACCGCAGATTATAGACGCTTGCAACTCCAGGGTGTCACGTGCGCATTACCGACGCTTTAGAAATGTAGATATACACTCCATTCTTGTAGGGCCTTATACATACCTAAACAAATTAAACTAAACATGTAAATTAAAATAACTCCTTTTGCAATTACGTTAAATTTTATCAAATGTTAATACAATATAAATATGTATTATGTACTACAAATATACATGTATGTATTTGATTGATTGGACTTGAATTCAACGTATGTAACTAACTAAATTCGCGCACTATTTTCTGTGACGTGACGACTTGCACTAGTTGCGCTACTGTAATTACTACACTGTGGTAGACGCACCGGCATGTGACCTCCGTCCTTGTATAGGACGGAGCGCTCGGACAAAGTGTTGTCTCTCTCGCACACGATGCGGGGTGCGGGGGTGAAATTTAGCATTGCGCGGTACAAGAACCTCGCCTTAAACTGTGAAATATTACTGTAGAGAAACATATTGTAATGTCGCTGACAGATATTGAACATCGTAAAATTCACTTATGTTTCTTCAATGTTTACGTCATAATAAATTTGGCTGGTCAAATGATATTAAGTGAGCTGTCTAAATTGAGAAGTTTCATGCCAGTACGCAAGCAAACCATACAAATTTTAGATATCGTAGAATGATGATTAAATCATTATTTAAATTTTAGACACATAACCGGAAGTTAATAGCACTGTAATTTATGTGAAATTTAAAGTAAACTTTTTTTTATACTACGACGGTGGCAAACACGCGTACGCTCCACCTGATGATAAGCGGACACCGCAGCCTATAAACGCTCGCAACTCCAAAGGAGTCATGTGCGCGTTGCCGACCCCTTATAAAATTTGAGGATGCACTGTGTTGACAGCAGAAGGGACCAATTTAGCTTCCTCACTCTTAACACAGTGCATCCTCGGGAGCTCTGGCAACCTTGCTCACCTCCAGGAACACCACACTACATACTTGTATAGTGTAATGTTATTATGGCTGTGGTCTTCTGCAAGGGTACTTCCCCAGTTGGGCTGCTCCAAATACGAGCAAGATGACATTTTTCTGTGCCCTACCTCTCCGAGTCTCGTTTTAGTCCGTCCATCACTAGTAGTAGCCCATCTCTAGTAGCAACCCGGCATATTTCAGTAACATTGTTATCGGTCGGCGTAGCTATTTATGTAAACTATGTAATCTGGATCGCGGTAAGTGCGGTGATACTCTAGTACAGTCAGCAGCAATGGTTGCTACGCGGGCGAGGTGCTCGAAATGATCTTCACACATCTTTATTATAAGCGAATAAGAGCGTGTGAATATAGTTTTGAACACCTCGCCCGCGTAGCAACCATTGCTGCTGACTGTACAGTACCCGGCAGTAAATATTGCATGTTGATCTTAGGAAAGAGACGGTTGGCTTTTTGCGACGAATGCCGACAACTGGCAAACGTCCATTTATCTTATTTATTAATTAGCTTTAGCTTAGTTGGTAGTGATCCTGCCTACGAAGCTGGAGGTCCCGGGTTCGAAAGAGATAGGAAAATGCTAAGGCTTGTATGGGCTTAAAGGGCAAACGGGCAGTTTATCACGCGATTGTCGTTTTCCCCGACAAATCCGACATTATTGCTAGGAAAGGGGAAACATCGAGCTAAAACTTCGCGCAATTTGATAGTTTTGACAGGATCATAACAGTTCAGTGATCACTATTATTATGATATTTAATATATATTTTTATTATCGGAATATACCTAAGTAAGCCCCATGGCACCCAAGTAGACATACAATACCTACTAATACTATTGAGAGATCCCTTAAAGGGATAATTTCGTCTTTCTTAAAATATGTACTGTGAAGTTTTTAGGGTTCCGTACCCAAAGGGTAAGACGGGACCCTATTACTAAGGCTCCGCTGTCCAACTGTCTGTCTGTCTGTCCGTCTGTCCACCTGTCACCAGGCTATATCTCGAGAACCGTGATAGTTAGACAGTTGAAATTTTCACCGATGATGTATTTCTGTTGCCGCTATAACAACAAATACTAAAAACAAAATAAAATAAATATTTAAGGGGGGCTTCCATACAACAAACGTGATTTTTTTGCAGTGTTTAAAGATAATGGAACGGAACCCTTCGTGCGCGAGTCCGACTCGCACTTGGCCGTTTTTTTATACTTGATTATGCAAAAGAAGTGTTTACTACTACTACTATTGTACTTTTATCTCACGAGCGCGGGTTGGCGATGGTTGTAATTGTGACACAATACGAACACATAGACAACGCGAACATTAATATTTACTCTTTGACGCGTACTCATACCTACTACGCTGATCAACGCACACATAGACAACGTGCATGTATAAGTAGCTCAACACATAACCATGGCTCACCCGCGCTCGTGAGATACATATACTCGTAAGTATATTACTACTCTTTATTGCATACCTCGATTAAAAGAATACAGTACAAAATCACAATGTAGAAATAAACAAAGGGCGGTCTTGTCGCTAAAGGGCGTAGTTAAGGATATAATTACTTCCACAAATCCACATATACTCCTATTTAGTTCCAAGCTTGGTGCTGATCGATGCATCCCTTCCAGTAAAACGCTATTTCCACGAGTAACAAGATTTACGCGCGACTCCGAATTACGAGGTACCGGCGTGCGAGCGGAATGGCGAATAAATCAAGGGCCTGCCTCGCCCTGTCTCATTCCCGCGGACGTGACAGGGGCTATTTTAAGGGCGGCAATCTCTGTTCGATATTTAAATGTTTTATTAGGCTGGCCGGTTGCGTTAAGATTGTGTGAGATTTTATCTTGAAGCGAAAATGGATTTAGTAGGTGTGAATCCCCATATAAATGGATCTTGGGAGTTACAAGTCATGATAAAGTTTGGCCTCACGATGGAAACTGTTCCTTAGGCTACTTGTAACTTATACTGAGCGAGGCCAAAAAATCCACGCAAAAAATTCAAAATGGCGGCTATTTTAGTTTCCAATTTTTTAAATTTTTTTTAGAACTCAAAAATGCTTCGTGCTACACAAAAACTTTGTATGAGAATTATGTTTTGCATAAATTTATCTATAACTTTGGTTATTATCATTGTCTCGATATATCTAATAGTTCATGAGAAAAATGGTGTTCAATATTGCGTTTCTTGTTAAAACACTGTTAGTCAAAAGGCTTAGCAAAATCAAACTGCATCGTATGCAGAAATCAATCCATTTTCTCCAGTGATACTAGGAACCAATATAAAGGATTTCATCCGGCGAAATGAAAATTTCATCGACGGGAATTCAAAATGGCGGTCATTTACCAAAGGGGGAGCCGCATTTTTTAAAAAGTTTATTGCAAAAAAAGTTTTTTTTTTCTTAAGTTATTTTAAATAAAATCACAGCGTTATTTTTTATGTTGAACAACATTTTTCTCTATCGATTGCCACATTTATTGTCCAAATCTGGCCACCTTTTAACTTAGTAGAACGTTTTAGACTTATAATTTCGAAGTGGCGTAGTCTCGGTTACTGACGGGTGAAAATTAGATATTATCGTAAAAATAATCAAGTTTGGTCTCTTCACTAATTCCATTGTGCAAAAGCGACTTGCTTTCATTACAAAAGTGTAGTTTGTTTCTATAACTACTATGACACAGTCGCCGAGGCTCGTTTGTAATTCGTATAGTTCAAAAACTAATCGACGGATTGTCATAATTTTTGTTTTGTCGCGTAGATAATACTATGAGAATTAATGTAAATATATAAATTGACTATATCATTGGACATTTAGTTGTTATTTTTAATATAACGAAAAAAAGAAGAATGAAAATTTTACAATTTTGTTATAGGTGGCCGCCATCTTTAATTTTTTACATGGTATTTTTCTTATTTTAATTAATGGTGTCAATACCAATCGATTGATACCCATATTACTTAAATAGCAGATGCCGTTTTGAAATTATACACTTTTTAAAAAATGCGGCTCCCCCTTTGGTAAATGACCGCCATTTTGAATTCCCGTCGATGAAATTTTCATTTCGCCGGATGAAATCCTTTATATTGGTTCCTAGTATCACTGGAGAAAATGGATTGATTTCTGCATACGATGCAGTTTGATTTTGCTAAGCCTTTTGACTAACAGTGTTTTAACAAGAAACGCAATATTGAACACCATTTTTCTCATGAACTATTAGATAAATCGAGAAAATGATAATAACCAAAGTTATAGATAAATTTATGCAAAACATAATTCTCATACAAAGTTTTTGTGTAGCACGAAGCATTTTTGAGTTCTAAAAAAAATAAAAAAATTTGGAAACTAAAATAGCCGCCATTTTGAATTTTTTGCGTGGATTTTTTGGCCTCGCTCAGTATAAGTTACAAGTAGCCTAAGGAACAGTTTCCATCGTGAGGCCAAACTTTATCATGACTTGTAACTCCCACTTAAGGATTCATACCTACTAATTTGATTAAGCAATAGTACTGTTTACGTACGATGAGGTACACTTCTTTCCTGAATCATTGTTGAAGTAATTTTGTTATTAAAAACGTAATGTTTACTATTACTACATATAAGTATAGACTAATAGACGTGTTATTATTACATATTATTTATATTTAAAAAACAAACCAAACCTAACCCTAATACGCCTGGGATAAAATACAATAGGACTTTGGTGGTTGCTGAATTAACCACGTAATTTCAAAAGTGACATCACACGAAAAGTCAAATTATATCAAAAAATGTTCCTTCAGGGACCTTTATTACTTTGTGTTAGAAAGGCAGTTGTTTTCGGAAATAATAACACGCGGGAATAAGATTGCTTGGCGTTAAATTAGAAGTGTGTTTTGTTTCCGCGTGTATAAAAAATGTGGATACCCACAAAAACAAAACTGTACGAGATACAATATGCCCCCCATGCTGACCCGTAAAGCCTCATAGGGAAGTAACCAAAAAAACGAGATACTACGTGACGTACATACATTTAAACTATACCAACTACAATAATATAAGAATCGGAATATATTATTATTTTGATAATGATAAGGTTACACTTAGGAATACTTGTTATTCAAATAAATATATGATTCTCTACTTATTTACAATTATATCTGGAATATAATTAGTGTTGTATAATATCTGTAGAATTTGAAATAGTGTTTTGTTCGTCCCGCTGGCGTACAATTACCTCGCTTTACCTATTGGTTATCCGGAAGCCGAGACTGTGTCCAGCCCAAAGCAAAAGTAACTGAGCGGCCATTTTGATTTTCGTGCTCAAATTAATCCCGTAGCGAGTCCGGTCCACGCAAATTATTTAAACTGACGAACGCCGTAAATAAGGGATTAAACGAGAACGCTAAATGCTCGTGTATTTAGGATTTCTGAGCTGAAGGGTTGCATCACGGGAAACCCTTTGTTTACCGTGCCGTACCGGTGCCGTAATATTTCGGTACCCACCGCAACCAATACGGCTGATTACACAACGGGGCTAAATACTAGGAATTTGTTTATCGACTGAATGTCAAGGTTACTGACCTCTGGAGGGTCGGAAGAGGAAATGACTTGGCAGTTCCATTGTGAGGGGTCGTGTTAAGTTAGTAAATGTGGTTATCTGTGCGATCGAGTTCGTTCATTGGGAATCACGGAAATTTTGTAAGTACCTAATTTAATTAATTTTGACTGAGCTAATCCAGTAAACGAGGTCTCATATACGTTTTGAGTACGCTTACATTACTGTTTTTCATCAAAATTTCCAAATATTGGTTGTAGAGAGCTGGCTTTGCTTCTGTTTAAGTCAAGCTATAATAAGGAAGGAAATATACGATAAGGGGCGGATTATGTGAGTAGGTCGTGTGTTCGTGTTTTGTGTGTTAAATGTATAATGTGTTTTGTGTTTAGTTTTAAAATATTTTGATTTCAAATTTTGACAAAAGTATTGATAATGCCAATTTAAATGACTACGATTATATTCTATATAATTTTATTAATAATGTCGTTAACTGCTCGAGCAATATTACGGTTTTCGAGATCAGAGTATTTTTTTTTTATTTGTCGTTTGTTATTTATAATGTTAGTATGATCAAGAGGAAACGAAATGTTTTTTTTTTACAAAGATGGGATTGCTCTTGGCCAGCATCTAGCCAGAATAATTTGTGTCGGATCGATATGTGACATTTTCTTCTTTGACGTAAACTTACTGACGTCGCAAAGATTTCCACTTGAAAGAATACTGTCAGTATTACATTTGCGCAGTAGTAATATTATGCGCAGAAGCGCACCAGTACTGCCTTCGCATCGTCCCGCTTCCGCGTATCCCGCGCCAGTCAGGAAGCACTCATTTAAATGTAGGGGCGCAATAAAAAGTAGTACTGAGTTGACTGACAGCTGACACTGACATTTGACACTTTTCTCATAACGTACTGCCTCCGCACCGACAAATCAGGAAGACGCCTTAATTGCTTCTGAGTGTTGTCCGATATTTTGCGGAATGGTACACATTTTGGAATGAACTCCTGTGATTGGTTTACCGTTTATATTGCGGTGTTCGTTACAAACCAACCAATAAATTAAGGACAGTGAATTATTATCGGGGCAGTGACACCGCGAGGCTATTTATTGAAACGCTTTGCCAGTTTCGTTCAGAAATATCTTCCGTGTTACATTCGTTTTAAAATTGCAAGCCGTTTTATTTTCGACGCTTTTAGTGCTTTAAATTTTAAGCGCGATAAGCTTTTACGTGCTCCAGCAAATACAATTAGTTCCATCATGATAATAGTTTTGAAGTTTTAAACTTGTATGTGCCGTTTAAATGAAACACTTATTGGAATCATGCATACATTAACGCATTCCGTAGAAAGAGAGTATAAGCGTTAATTTTCTAATAGGTACCTAGTGCTATAAATTAGAAGCCTGTCTCATTTGTCGCTTTGGTTAAACTCGACTCCTTTTTAGGGTTCCGTACCGTAAATTTTTTCTTTGAAATTTCCTTATTTTTCCTATAAAAACCAACTTAACTTTGCCGTCGGTTCGGAACCCTAAATGTGCGAAGTCCGACTCGCACTTGGCCGGTTTTTTTTATCTGACTGTGGCTTTATAAGTCGGGTAATGAGGCGATATAGGAGTGCGCATTTGGAGAGTGGCCTGGGGAAAATCCAAAACTCGACTCTCGAGCCCTTCCGAGGTGACAATTCACCCTATCGGTTGACAGTGACGCCCATCGTCACCCGATTAGCGTCGTGTCACGATGATGACACGCAAACATGATAATCCTAGCTAGACGAAAGAGCACGTACAATGCGGAAAATCAGGATGTGAGTGTTTTAGCTGTCGTATATCGCTTTTCTTACAGTGAACCTAAGGCAACTTCCTGACTTGGCGGAGCGGGATCGATATGTGACATTTTCTTCTTTCACGTAAACTTACTGACGTCGCAAAGATTCTCACTTGACATAATACTGTCAGTATTACGTTTGCGCAGTAGTAATATCATGCGCAGAAGCGGACCAGTACTGCCTTTGCATCGTCCCGCTTCCGCGCATCCCGCGCCATTCCGGAAGCACTCATTTAAATGTAGGGGCGCAGTAAAAAGTAGTACTGAGTTAACTGACAGTTGACACTGACATTTGACAGTTTTCTCATATCGTACCGCCTTCGCACCGACAAATCAGGTAGTCGCCTAACAGTGTATACGTGAGTACTATTATTTAATCTGAGCTATATGCAATGTGTAAGCTACAAGATGAATATATTATCACAAATTAAATAGCGGCGGCGCGCGCCGGAGCAGAGAGTCCGCTCAGTACAAAGTGCCATTTTCGCCGCACGCACACAGACGTAACATTTACAGGCATTCTCGGTTGATTTCGGACGAGCTTAGTCGCGACTGTCACTGTCGCGTCGCGAGTGCTAGTTGTGCGCGCGTTGATCACTTGACGTCCCCGCCGCTACTTAGGTACTTTGTGTCACGTACGTCAAAATGAATAACCGATATTATTACAGTTGGAATGTATTTTATTGTTTAAATACACTTAAATACAACAAAATACTGTGCCTACACTTTCTTAAAATTTTCAGACGATATTGAAAGGTAAATAAAACTGTTTTCTCATTTTGGTAGTTACAATACCTAGGTAGGTAGGTAATTTTTTTGAAACTAGCCGCTTTGATAACGACGATCAACCATTACACATTCATTTTATCGTTCGCTGGTAAAACGCCAGTATTTACGTACTATGGTTTAGTTAAGTAGGTACCTAATTAATTAGGTATATTCTTTGTTGGCGCTCTCGACCGCCGTCCGTCACAAGTCACAACTCGCAGCGGGTCACGCATCAATTTATTAGGGTTCCGTACCCGAAGGGTCAAAACGGAACCCTATTGGTGTCGCCCAGACGTCTGTCCGTCCGTCCGTCGTCTGTCACAGAATTTGTTCCGAAGAATTTTTAGACTTCTCATTGACCTATGAACTTGAAATTTGGTGACAATGATCAATATTACGTATATTTTAACAACAAATACTAATATATTGATAAATCATATTTTTGAGGTTGATTCGGAACCCTAAATGTGCGAAATCCGACTCGCACTTTGCCGGTTTTTTACCAAGATACGCTGGTTCATATTAAAATGTCATGTTGAAGAATTTTTAATATACCTGCTCCTTTTTAAAATTCAGAATCAATACAGAAGCAACCCTGTGAGTCAGGCAAGTTTAGGTATGTATTTTCAAGAACGGCGGGAACGGACCTTCTGTATATTCTTTATTTTGTGATATTATGTACCTATGTAAATTAAAAGTGATAGGTTGCTAGCATATTGACGTAAATACACTTGAACCCTAGTCGTCTTCGCCGATACCCACAAGAAACGCGATCCGACACCACACGACACGCGGAATTTATTTAGGCGACTTCCTGACTTGGCGGGGCGGGATCGATATGTGACATTTTCTTCTTTGACGTAAACTTACTGACGTCGCAAAGATTCTTACTTGACATAATACTGTCAGTATTACGTTTGCGCAGTAGTTACGCATGCGCAGAAGCGGAGCAGTACCGCCTTCGCATCGTCCCGCTAGCGCGCATCCCGCGCCAGTCAGGAAGCACTCATTTAAATTTGGGGCGCAGTAAATAATGGTACCGAGTCGACTGACAACTGACACTAACATTTGCAAATTTTCTCATATCGTACTGCCTCCGCACCGACTAATCAGGAAGTCGCCTTAGTAGACAAAGCAAAAACACAATAATGCCATAAAAAATATTCGTAAGCTTACTTCTTATTCAGCCTCTTACTGGTCATTCAAGTCACATTCTCCAGTGAAAGGTACAATGACGAAGGGAGCCAAGCACCGGAGGCGTGAAAAGATTTGGTTCCGTCCTGAATAGGGCGGCCCCGGAATCCGTTGAGCCGGCACCTATGATGAATGGTGTTTTTCTTTTCGGCAAAGTATTCATGGGGTTTTGATATTTAGAGACCACTGAAATAAAGGTTTTGCGTCTGTTTTTTTTGGTAAAATGTCGGAACAATGACGTTCCATTGTTTTTAATCTTGTTTTTATCGCTACGGTGCTCGGGTTCATTATGTGAAACATTTTGAGAACATACGATATTTTTATAGCAGCTGGTTTGTTCCTAAACTCTTTTTTATTTAGTAAATAGTTACAGAACAGTTTATCATGTGTACGTAGTAGTAGTGTTAGAGTTACAATAATTACCGAAATTTATATTGTTACGTATTATTTTTATATTGTAAGATTGAGGTCTCATTCATAAAATGGTTGATGCGACAAGTTATGTTTGCGGCACGTATGGCGAGAAACCGCCAATTAAGCACGTAAATGCTCGTATACTTATACTACGTCGTTCATACAGTCAGTCGCCATCAAAATTACAGATATGTTTAATACATCTGTAGGTAATTTTCAGGATGATCAAAGATATATCTAAGCATGCACTCCAACCCCTTGACAATACTGTCATGTCCAATATCATTATCGATATCAAAGTAGGGTGAAAAATAAACAAATTTTGAATTTGATTGTTCAGATAATTATGAGCACCTAGTTTGCTTTGAAATATCTGATAGAGATCGTCCATGGACGACTTTTTTTACGTCAGAATTCGGAAGGAGCGTGTTGGGATCAAATATTCATGTCAAATAGACTCCGTAATAAAAACATTCAATTTAATTCGCTTTTTAAACGCAGTCATAAATAAACGTTAAAATTTCCAACGCGTGCCAAACAGCCGTTACACAAACAAATTAAAAATAATCACGTGCGGTGCAATGAACGTTCCAAATTTGAAAAAAACCTTCCAATAAATATCACAGCAAGACGTCTGCCCTCGATACCTTTAGGGAGCAGCCATCGACTGTCAGTAATTATATTATCCTACCCCAAGGTACCTGGCGTGTTAATCTATGTAAAAGTGAGGGCTGCGGCTGTCAAGGGTGGTTGCAACACGTTTTTCGGTAAAAGTTTTTCTTCTGAATAGACACGGGGAATGATCTTGGCAGCATGACGTCGTAGTGGTATTGAAAGTTGGAAATAGTGCCCAGAGACTAGAAATTACGTTTTATTGAATACACGTTTCACGTGTCATGTATATACGTTTTATGAAAAAGTAACCGCTGGTTTTCGGGTGAGTAATGATTGTGATGTGAAAAAAAAAAAACAAAAAATGACAGAAATAAGGTTAATGATTATGATGGCTACAATGATTATTGCTTACAAACTCACTGCCAGTAACCCGCCTACCGGGCGCTCTTCTGGTAGACGCGTAGCCATGGTTTCTCCTTAATGTAGAGAAAATTGCGTAGCGCTACAAAAAGTTTGGCAGCAAAGTGTTAACTATGGTGTGCTACGCGGTATCGAAAATTGCAAGTATAGTTCGGACACAACTCTACGGGCAAATTCTGTCAAATGAACGCAAGGAAAGAGCGACTAAGAGCTCTGACTGTAAGGTAGACTCTTGCTTGCGTTCATTTGACAGCATTTGGCGTTACAGTTTTGTACGAACTATACATAGAAGCATGGCTCCTAGGCATTGATTAGTGCTCAGCCAAAAGTGTGATGGCGAGTTTAAGTTAAAGGACCATGGGTAGCGTTGTATGGAAAGCTTAGAGAACGCCTTACTTATAAAAAATCTTTAATATGGCAAGATGCTGGCCAAGAGCGATCCCATTTTTCATAATATCATCATCATCATCATCAGCCTATCTACGTCCCACTGCTGGGCACAGGCCTTGTAACGACCCCACCCTCTATTAAATAATACCCTCAAAGAAATCAAAATTATTAAAAGAATTTACTAATTAATTTGATTTTTAACTTAAACTACTTAAACTATGAATTGGCCAAAGTGAATCGTCTAGGGTAGAACCCCTTAAAAGTTGTGATCCGTAAAACCCATTATCTTTTATGTGAATTCATGTCAGATTTGGGATCCCTCATTCTAATTACTGAAACGTATCCTACCTCAACTTAATGAATAAATATAGACTAAACACAAATGAAATTCTTAAGCGTTCACAAATTTATGTTTTTTTTTTTGTTTTTGATAACTTAGCCCCTACCAGGACCTACCGGTGATCCGATCCCGTAACAATAGTGAGCCTAAACCTATCTAAGAACAGAATAATTACCTAATTTTACAAATAATTGATTTATAACCAGATCTAGCTAGCTAATGAATATCAATTATTCTGTTCTGTACTTACACACTTACTTCACTACTGTATACGCCTGGATGGGGGAAATCACTCTAGCTAACGAATATCTATTTTATTGTATTTGTTTTTTAATAGATATTGAACTATCAAAATGAATCAACCAGTGTTTCGGAATCTAGTTATCTGAAGAGAAGAAACACCAAGAAACTCTCCAGTCTGTGTTATAAGTAGATCTAAAAGTAGACCTTTCCCTATTTCATAGATTCTAAGAGAAGAATCTAAATTCTATGAAATTCTCTACTGCTAGATTAATTAACTGCTCAGCTCGTCACTAAATCAGCTTATTTAAATGAACTGCTCTGCTAGTCACTTTTTATAGCTTCATTTAGTAATCTGCTCAGCTTGTCACTAAACCAGCGTAAACCAGTGAATTGCTCTGCTAATCACATGGTAGAACGATATTAATGAACTACTCAGCCTGTCACTAATAGAAATTCAAAAGATCCTAATGAAAATGAAAACCTATTAAAGAAATATTAATAATTATATTCAGAAATCAAAACTTCAAATTATAATAGTTATTTTAAACCTGATATCCCAAATATCTGTGTGTGAAATTAACCTTTCTTTACCCCCAAAAGAACTAAACTAATGAAACATAAATCCCTTACCAGATTTAGTTTCAAAGAATGCGTATTCCCTAACTAAGCTTTTAAAGTTCAGTCGGCTAAACTGAGAAATGCAAAGCTATGGCCTGTGTGGTGTGTGTCTCCCCCCACTGGTCCGAAGACAGGGTACAGTGAGTAAGACGCCCTATTATGTATATAAAGATAATATATAAATATATTTAACAAGACCACTCTTTCAAATACTGAACAGTTTCACCAAGCGGAGAACCCTCCTGTGCCAGGACTGGACTAGCAGATAGGCCATGGTTACACTGTCAGTTGGACATTGAGAGAATGTGAAGGATAAATCATCTCCTGTGTCGTTAAAAAGGAGATGCCAGACCACCTTCAGATCTGGTAGCTAAAGACTCTGAGTCATGCCCATTGGCACCGTTAGGCGGGAATGACTCCTCAGGTATACTGTAAACCTGGACAAGGATCTGGCTTATAAATTGACTGAAGATAGCTTAAAACCCCAAATAATTTTAAATAAATGATTAAAAAGTGGTTCCTCATGATGAAGAGAAACTCCTCAAAAGGACGGACCACTCTTATGTCAATAAATTCACCCACCAAGGATTTTATACTACGCAAGCCAGAGACCTTGACAGTCTGAATGACGAATTCTAAGTGCCCGCCTACAGATTTCGCATCCTTTATATACCCAACATTTGAGACATTTTCGCGACACTTTCGCGACATTTTCGCGACACTTTCGCGACATATTTGCGACATTTTCGCGACACTTTCGCGACATTTTCGCGACACTTTCGCGACACTTTCGCGACACTTTCGCGACAATTTCGCGACACTTTCGCGACATTTTCGCGACATTTTCGCGACACTTTCGCGACATTTTCGCGACACTTTCGCGACATTTTCGCGACACTTTCGCGACATTTTCGCGACACTTTCGCGACATTTTCGCGACACTTTCGCGACATTTTCGCGACACTTTTGTGGCATTAGAATAAAGTAAGATCCTAACAATTTGCTCTTAAAATAACAACGTTAACAATTTAACTCTACTAATTTAAAATCTTAAATATCCCAGTCAAACACGGTTCTCTCTAGTGAAAATATGTAAAATTTAAATGTGTTTTAACTATAAAACGTACACTTTACTAATGTGACCAAAGGGATGTAAGCGTTTCGTTACAGCCTCCTCTCATAGATGAGAGGGATTGGGCAGTAGTCCCCACGCTGGCCCAGAGCGGGTTGGGGACTTCACATACAACTTTGAATTTCTTCGCGGATGTATGCAGGTTTCCTCACGATGTTTTCCTTCACCGAAAAGCTAACGGTAAATATCAAATGATGTTCCGTACATAAGTTCCGTTAAGTATTATATATATATATTGAGGGTACATCGTTCTTAGACTGACTCAAATGTGTATATCTCGGTTATGCAATGGAATTCAACTTTGCACCCATAGAATGAAATAAAGTACATAAGCAGACCTTTTAAATGACATTTCTCCCAGCTCTGTTCGTTTTTGGTCCATTTTGACGCATAGTCCTTTAATATTCTCATGGACCAAATAAAAATATATACTACTATTAAAATAATGAATGAATGAATGATAAGATGATAACTTTTATTTCGGATATTCTTTTTTTTACATCCATATGTTGTTAGTGTAACTTAAAATATGGTAGACCATTAGTTCACTTTAGGAATAAGGTGATTAGACTGATTAGTATTAAACATAGCAAAACTTACAACAAAAAGCATAAAAGAACATAATAAAATAAGAACTAAAAATGGTGCTAAGTAGGTACGGTGAGAATATTTAAATTATTAAACTAGAATTTTATGGAAGCTCATTTTTAAAGTTTCTAGATCCACCAGATATTTTTAACTCAATTTAAAAACTTGCATTTTGCTATAAAATTTTCCAGAACTTTCCACAAGGTTAATCCTTCACAAGAGCCTGGATCTCACTGCATGGAATATAATATTCGTTTCGCAACGGTCGAACGTGCGAGGATCAAGATCTGACTAGGTGTAACATGTTACATGATATATCATAGAGACTAAGGCGACTTCCTGATTTGTCTTCCTGTTTGTTGTACGATATGAGAAAACTGTCAAATGTCAGTGTCAACTGTCAGTCAACTCAGTACCACTTTTTACTGCGCCCCTACATTTAAATGAGTGCTTCCTGACTGGCGCGGGATGCGCGGAATCGGGACGATGCGAAGGCAGTACTGGTCCGCTTCTGCGCATAATATTACTACTGCGCAAATGTAATACTGACAGTATTCTGTCAAGTGGGAATCTTTGCGACGTCAGTAAGTTTACGTCAAAGAAGAAAATGTCACATATCGATCACGCCCCGCCAAGTCAGGAAGTCGCCTAAGACGAACTCGATGGGATTGAGTGTACCGTGTGTTACGTGTGTAGTACAGTCATGCGCAAAATGTCATCCTCCTTTTTTCCGTGGGCAAATGCGTTTACGCATCCCGGTATGACGGACTCCCGGGAACCGCCCGGACTGCCGTCTAAAACCCCACGGTGTTCGTCTCATTGCTTATGGCAAAGCTACGGGAACGCTGTAGAACTCAACCGCGACATTGACTTGATTGTTAGAAGTTCTCAAACCACCCGAAGGCCTCCAACTTGGCTTAACGACTGCAACCATAGACAGCAACCGGGATCAACGGCTTAACGTGCCTTCCAAAGCACGGGAGCACTCAGTTAGTAACCACTCAAAGCGGTCACCCATCCAAGTCCTGACCGCTGCCCACGTTGCTTAACCTTAGATACCGCAAGCGGTACCCGGCGCCGCTGGGCCACGAGCGCAAAATGTGTCACTAAAAATAAAAGACTGATTGATACTCCATTCCTTCACTGGGTATAGGTATCACTCATTTATTTAGTACACTACTTCAGTTTGGTTCAGTAGCTAAACAGACGCATCTAATGATATCAGTCATTCATTGAACCAGGTCTTTGTCACTCTCGATTAATGGAACTTAGCACAAGCAAGAGCTCCATAAGATTTATATGCCTAACGGCCCAACATGGTGTTTCACATTACCTACTCTTAGACCTCTGTAACATACCTGTGTTGAACAAATAAATATATGATTATGATTATGATGAAAATTTGAGAATTTACTGTGTTGACAGCAGTAGGAATAAATCTAGGTCCCTCGCTCTCAACACAGTGCATCCTTGGGAGCTCTGGAAACCTTGCTCACCTTCAGGAACACAACACTACGTACGTGTATTGTAAATGATGTTATTATGGCTGTGGTCTTCTACTTCCCTAATTGGGCTGCTTCAAATTCGAGCAAGATGACACTTTGCTGTTCCCTACCGAGAGATAACAAGAGATTGTTTATATATATGTATATATTTAGCTACCTATAACTTTATATTCTATATAAAGGAAAATGTTTCAACATAACACAAACTAAGTCATAATCCGGTAGTCGATCGTGCAAAATTAATTCATCAAACGCAAAACAAAGTCGTATAATCCTGTTAGATGTACTTGTACTTTTGTCTGCGGTCTTATCCGCTCAGCACTAGTGGGGTAGCATTACAACCACTTATCCACCTAACCTCGTATCTCGATATACTGTTTCTGAAAATTAACCTTAACATCTACGAAATAAGATGCAGAATTGAAAAATGCATGTTGCGAGATATGAGGTTTGGAAAGCGAGCAGTGGAATAGGGCAAGGGATACGGGTAGGACATTAATATTCTATCTTTGTCGAACGTGTTTTGTTTTCCGTCGGCGTCGGTTGTTTGTGATTTAGTTGGTGAAGGTTTTAGAAACGATGCAAAAGCTCAATTCGACTTATTTTAATGATAGGTTGGGACGTCGCTCATTTTCGTACAGTCAGCCCATGAAAATGTTGAGCATACTTAGAACCTTGTCACATCGGAATCTAAGAAATATTTAGACTGATACGTCAAAAAAATTTAAACCTCTTTAATTTGACAAACTACTAAAGTGCTCAACATTTTCGTTGGCCCACTGTACATACATAGCGATAGTAGGAATTAGAATAAATATATTACTAACATAACATGACAATAAAAAATAGTCATTCAGATTTTATCCGGAGGTAATATTGTATGTTCAACCGACGCGGACTGAAAACAAAATACGTTCGATAAGGGTAGAATATTAATGTCCTCGTAAATTCACAGAAAAATCTGTCATCCCAGTATGAAATATAACTAACCTTAAAACGTCAATAATGACGTAATTTGCGTTGGTTTGACAGCTGTCACAATACCCAAACTATGTTAAAAGCACCATAATGCATATATTATGCTGCACTTCGAAAAGCGTTTTATAACGAATCGCCATTGTCTATGTCTCGAGCTTTGATTAAAATATTTTGAATAGAGTCCTAGTTTAGTTCGTTCGTTCGGTGTATATGTTACCGTGTTTTGTTTTGTCGCAAAAAAAAGTATATTTGTAAAATTGCTTGTGTTTTATCTAAGGTTACCTAAACTGGGGGTAACATATACTGTGTATATGAGGGCTTTTGCGGATGCACTTCGACCCAATGCATTGTCTTGATTTGAATTTCTCAGACACACTAACTATAAGAAAAAATAATAAAATCTAGAGTTTCATTTATTTTGGTTGTACTTTTATAGTACATTACTTACCAAGGGCGATAAAACAAAGAATGCCTCAGATCGCAGGTATTTTACGCCCGAGCCGAAGGCAAGGGCGATAAATATGCGATCTGAGGCTTTCTTTATTATCGCCCGTGGTAAGTACAAAAAATTATGTCACCCCCTGGCCAGGAAGTGGGCTTTTTCGCGCGCGGAGCGTGCGATAATGACCACTTTATGGCCAGGTGTGACATAAAAACTATAACGAAATACGAGTCTACTACGGTCTACGTCTGACATTGGCTACTTTTAAAACCAGATGACTGTATATTACACAGAGAAAACCAAACGGACATCTCGAGGCTTATAATTTAAACAAGATAAATATTATCACGTACTTAATTTACTAAGTCTAACTTCACCACGTACAGAAATCATCATAAGTCCACTAATAAAAACAAATTAACGCGCAATAACACGCCATAATTGTCGTGCACAAAAAAACCGCGTTTAAAAGCTTAGGTGACTTCCTGACTTGGCGGGACGGGGTCGATATGTGACATTTTCTTCTTTGACGTAAACTTACTGACGTCGCAAAGATTCCCACTTGACAGAATACTGTCAGTATTACATTTGCGCAGTTGTAATATTATGCGCAGAAGCGGATCAGTACTGCCTTCGCATCGTCCCGCTTCCGCGCATCCCGCGCCAGTCAGGAAGCACTCATTTAAATGTAGGGGCGCAGTAAAAAGCGGTACTGAGTCGACTGACAGTTGACAGTTTTCTCATATCGTACCGCCTCGCCTCCGCACCGACAAATCAAGAAGTCACCTAAGTATCACGTACTTAATTTATTAAGTCTAACTTCAGCACGTACAGAAATCATCATAAGTCCACCATAAAAACAAATTAACGCGCAATAACACCCCATAATTTTATTGTCGTGAACAAAAAAACCGCGTTTAAAAAGCTTAGCTGCAAGAGGAAAATCTCTAATTGCGGTGTCGTACGGCCGGCGGGCGATAAACATGAATAATGTCGTCCGATGTCCAAGTGTGCGTTTATTTTCTTACTTTGTCACCTGCTTGCTCTAGATAAGCAGTTTCAGCTCGAGCTGAGTTCGCTTTGAGACTCGTATCTTGTGTAATTCTGGGATGTTTAAACTGTAGATTGGAATGCAGTTTACAAGCGTGCTTATGTATATGTCGCAGGCAAATCGTATAATCCGCCGTATAAATATGGCTAGGCGTTTTACAAAGCAGAGCTGTTTTGTATTACGGCGGGTCAGCGATTAGGCGCATTGAATACGGCTGATGGAAAATCCGCCGGAATGTGTTTTTTTGCATTCTTCAATTCGCCTAGTCGTAATGTAAAAAAGCGGTTCAGTCAGATTGCATAATTCGCCGCAATACATTACGGCTAGCCTTTTCACAAAATAGCGTCGTTTGAGCTGTCACTTCTTTGACAGCTTTTAGTTCCCATTTTTAACACTCGCAGCGCTGTTCAGCAATGACTATCCGGCCATTTTGTAAAACGGCTAGCCGTAATGTAAAACGGCGGATTATGCAATCCGGCAAGTACAATACGACCAAACGTGAGCCGCCATATTGTAGAACGTATTGCAATGATGATTCGGCTAATCGTTAACCGGCCGTATTACAAAACGGCTCTGTAGGTATTATTTTATAACGGTCAATTTAACAGTGAATTTGCATTTTTGTGAACAAAACATTTTTTTTCAATGGTTACATTCAAGGCGGTTGACAAACGTGATGTTTGACAGTGACATCACTACCATAGAAGTTTTTTTATGAAATAATAAAGAAAACATACAGGGAGAAAGGTCAAACTAATGTCATAGGTGTACACATTTTTAAGGGGTTTGATCGCCTTGGCTTATTTCGATAGCTCGCAACCCGCAATGTATAATGCGCGTCATCCACGAAGGCGCGCCCCTCCACAGCCCATGCCGTACAACTGCGCACAGATTAGTATGAGATTCGCTGTGGATGACGCGCACTATAGTCAAAATTGCACAATGTAAATCGGCCTTTAGGTAGCCCCAAGCTTGTGCGATACCGTTACGGCGTGTAAGTGTGTGTTGCAGTATGAAGCTCCTAACAAAGAATACCTACTGACCGGCGCGAGCTGGGAAGGCGCCGGTCTGGCGCGCATTTATGTGTGTGACAACCTTTAATCTTTGTGTTATGCCAGAATATCGCAGATTAGAATCCTCCTCGTAGCCTAAATTTTTACCTTTAATTGAAATATACATGTTTGTAAAAATATCTTCAATCATTAATTATTTTGTAGAGATAAAAGGCTAAAACATTTCAATAACCTTAAACCTACAGTTTATTAACACATTTGAAATGTAAATGGGTGTAACGTGTTATCATTATCACAGAAATGCAAAGTTAACATAGTCGAGGGAATTGTATTTATCAATCTTAACTAAACTAGTTACAAATCCACTTTAATTTAATTTTAGACAAATATGTAGCAATTTATTCTTTCGTGATTTTTTCCTTCGACCTATGTTTTTACCTTAGATTAATTTTATAACCACAGCTGCGTATACTTCCACAACAGCCGAAAGAAGCAAACTGTGACAAATTGCCGTAATTATTCCAAATTTGTTCGTCGGAGACTAAACAATGGTAATTTCGCATCTGTTCTGTATGCAGGCTGGTACGCAATTACAGGGATTATTGCGTTGGTGCCCATTAAATAGGCGTTAGCTTCCTTCCGGTTTTTGTTCAGCCCCTAGGTGTGGGTGAGGCTGAATGGACTTGAGGGCTAATGTTTTAGGGACTAAGAAAACGGCGTCGTTGTTTAATACTTACCAAATTTCATGTAAATCGGATCAGCGGTTTAAGCGTGAAGAGGTAACCGACAGACAGACATACTTTCGCATTTATAATATTAAAGTATGGATTAGTATGGATTCAGCTGTCTGTCTGTTTGGAGTGGACGTGGAGAGGGCGTTTTTTTAATCAAAAGTGTCCCGACTTTGATATCAAGGTATGTAGGTATTTGGTAACTTCGAGAATTTCTTACGTCGAGTCACGAGCACATTTGACGGTGATAAAGAATAAAAAGTGGCCATCCAAGTTTTATTCCAGTAACGTGACAAATTTCAGTACTCTTTTAGTAAGTACCTGCCTACAGTCAGCATTAAAAGTTAGTTACGCATATGGAGTGGTCAAAAGCTCTTATTCCCTTACAATACAGACTTTTGACGTCTTCATATGCGTAGTTACTTTTGATGATGTCTGTACATACATACATACATAGTAAAAACTTAAAAATGTTTGGAAAATGGGAGATTTGATAAAACGTCAGAATCAATTGTATCTACACGTGTTGCTGTAAGAAAAAAAAGTAAAAATTACACTTTTGATTGAAAGCGCTTTTCCATAGCAGTAAGTAACGATTATATTATGTATAGAACATGTTACTATTTTACTTATACTCGTAAGTTATCCGCTTCGATATTATATTAACACATTCACTGCCTCGCCTATCGGGGGCTCTGCGCGTAGACGCGTAGCCAATGCAATAAGTACCATAAAAGAGATAGAAAATCATAATGATATAAGCTCATTAGTGGAAACTGTTTTGGCTTTTGTATAATTTTAAATCTAATTACTTGCATGTGCTATTTTTCGCTGTTTGTTTCCCATTATCATTAAAAACAAAAAAAAAGTACCATGCGTTTCCCCGCATTTAGAGGAAATTGTGAAACGCCACGAAAAGATCACATCAAATTTCTTCCGAAATTATGAATGCTGTAGAAACTTTTAAACGCCATATATTTTCTAAAAAGTGTGAGTTGTATCGGGAACAGAAGATTTTGTTTCCGTAAAATCCGTATAGTATCAGTATCAACTGACGTATTATCACTCAAAAATAGAAGAAAATTCCTTTACAAAATATTTATTTTCTTCCACTATAAAATCAACAATCGTTCAAAACTTTCGAAGTACGAACAGAACATGGTTGCCAACCGACTGGTTAAATAATCCAATATTAATGAGCCCGTAATTAAACCGACGCGTTTAGGCAAACACGGGGCTACATCAAAGCTAGGGAACTAAGATTACATCCCTGTGTCACGTGCGTGCATTACAGTACCAATTTTACCAACATAATTAATACATCCAAGCATAAAAAAACGATCGTAAGCACCAGGCGTTAACGGCGAATTTAGTTTGTGTCTTAATTCGGGAAATGCAAAGATAAGTTTGGTGGTACGGTTAAAGTTGGCAGTGCATCCCAACTATCATGGGATTTGCTGTAATAGGGACGCACAAGCGACCGTTTAAGGAGATAAAGCACTGCAAAGTCATACAAAATCTCGTTTTTGTAATCCCGTAGCTGAAGCATTAGCAGTGTCGGCGGCTGATTACTTTGTGCTGGATGCAATCTGCTCTCGAGAGAGTTGAGACTTAGCTCTTTGACATCCTATTGCGGGTTACTACAAATTCAGTTCCTTGTAGATATATTCCAGTAACCTTTAGCTCTAGTATAAGTTTTTACGAAACATTAACTAATTCGAACGCGTTTGCGTTTTGTCTCAAAATGTATGAAAACGCTCTCACCGAGTTTGAAATACGCGCGTTCATCGGTTAGCAACAAATGTTATACTCGCTGTTTTAGTTTCCACTAGTGACCACCAGAGGCGCTGTTCACGTTTTCATGCCACTTTCATACATTTTGAGACAAAACGCAAACGCGTTCGAATTAGTTAATGTTTCGAAAAAACTTATACTAAAGCTACTTGTCACCTAAAAGTATGGGATAAATTGCGTCAAATCCGGTAGTTCTGATTGATTGCAGTCTATTGCAGATTTATTGTTTATATAAGTTTATCCAACTGTCGGATTTGACGCAAGCTCCGATATGTATAAAGTTACCGACTGGACTAGTATATTCCTGAATAATTACAGTGGAGTTCTATTTTCGCTTTTTCTAAGGGTAAAAGATGATATTTTACGTTTTGAAAATTATAAACTCTATATGTGGCTTGGCCGTTTCGTTACTTTAAGAATTGTTGTATACTTAACAAAAAAGTAGAAAACTGTTTTTTTTTTTTTAATTTACTTTAATTTTACCTAACCACATAGTTTGACTAAGGTGTAGAGTTAATGAAGTTAGGGCTTGTAGAGTTAGAATCTTGGCTCTACATGAGAACTGACAACTTTTTGGCAGTGCGAGCCATATGGTGTCTTCTTGGCAATATTTTACATGGAAATGTTTTTATAGGGATAAGCATATTTCAAAATGGTAGTTGTTATTACTTTTCACTTCTCATGGTCGAAAAGTGTGTCATATTAGACTTGTGAAGCGGGGCTAAAGTAGTACATTTAAGCCCTAGGGAAAATATGTATACATATTTATGATTTACAAAACATTATAATTTGACCAATCAAAATACTTCACCTATTAAATCCACCAATCACAGGACAGTAATTTGACAGATTAAAAATTATTTGGTAAAAATATCAACCAACCAGAACACAGCTGTACTAAAATTGACCAATCAGGAAAGACGTTTTTCAGTTGTCTAAAGATTAAGCGGTGTTTATGGTCAAAGCAATTACTCCTCTTAAAAGAAAAAAAAGCGCATGTTGCTTCTCTTTCTTTAATATAGCAAAAGAAAGGGAGGCGAATACGCAAAGCGAACACGCATAGCGAGGCCCTTAGAAAAAAAAAACAAGCTGTCAAATTAAACATACGCCCGCCAATGCGTTAAATTATTCATTTTAGGTAGATACGAGTAATTTGTGTTTATGTGTTTTCTCGCAATTGAAGTGAAAAGTACAGTGTATAACTCGGGCCTAAAAGCCATATTACCACTCGAACAATTTCCCCTCACTGCGTTCGGGAAAATAACTATCTCGTGGTAATATGGCTTACTTTAGACCCTTGTCAAACAATCTACTATTATTTCCTTGCAGATGTTTCTGACTGTTTAAATTAAATATACTCCTGTTAATCACGTTAATAAAAGATACTCCAAGATATTCCTTCAACGTAACCACCATCGCTTATTGTCAATTCACTTAGCGAAATTTACGTTCCCAAAACGTGATCAAGTTACGTTCATTTAGATTGTACCGCGACCTTTTTCCGTTTTCCGCAACCAGATTTCCATTTACGCAATTTGTGGTGAAAGCGAAGGAAATTCGGTATCGTTTATCGGCTATCGATTTCACTATTGTTATAGTCCAAACAGGTATCCATTAATAGACTTTATGGCGTTGCAATAAGGTCTATGAATGGTCAGTTATTAGTTGTTGATGGCACAATAACCTAGATGCGTAAGCACTCAGGGATATGGATCTAAGGAGGTCGCCTCCCAAGAGAGTGTCCCAGATAAGTGGTGGTACATTTCAGTTACTAATACAAATCCAGATTGATTTAGGACGACCGTTCGGTAAAAGCTAAACAATGCTAGTCTTGAAAGTTAGATTAAAGACAGGCATTAAAGTTACACGGGGAACATGGCGCAGGCAGACCTATAAATTGACGGCGTATTGTTTTCATTATTTGGGTTTTTTAGGTTTAGGTTATATTTTTTTTGTTTAAAAGTATTATTTACTTCTTGGTACTACCGAGCACCGAGGACCAGGGACCTTTTTTATTTATGTTTTTGTATTATTAGTTTCCTTGCCTGTTTTTTTTTCGTTTTTGACAATAAAGTTCCCTCTTGGTTATTTTCTGTTGTATATACCTACGTATGTAGCTAAATAAAATTAAAAATAAAATGTAGTTCCGATTCCCCGTGTTTTAACCGTGGTACCACGGCTTTTGCCCACGGGGGACCACGGGTAATTTTTTTTCCCCGTAGACCCACTGCACCAGTTTTAAGTTATCTTTTTGAATACGAAACTTTTTGCGGGCCCACGGGTCATTACTAATAACAAAAGGTCAAAGGTCTTATAATGATATAATATGTATGTTAGTCTTTAAGGTATTTGTATTATGGGCCACAGATGCCTGAAATAAATGATTAAATAAATAAATAAATAAATAAATTACTCGGAAAAAAAATTCGCCGTAGTTCCACTGCAATAGATATGTCAATATAGAGAACGGAATTCGTGATCATGGACGTTTTAAAGAAATAAGGACTCAAACGCAAAGAAATGGTCGTAGAGGGTCACTCTAAGGCAGGTCGGTGTAGGTACGACGACGAGCGAAGGAAGGAGGAGTGTTAGTAGTATTGCGACCCAAGCGCGCGAGCCGAGCGAGCGAAGCGAGCGTGCCGCGGTAGCGGCCGGCGAAGCGCCAGAACCGAACTTTTTTTAACCCATAATCTTCTAATCTGCAAAATATGACAGCGGTGGTCAACGGGTAAAACACAGCTCTTTTCAATTACCCGTAGTCCCATTTTGGTGCAGTGGGTCTACGGGGAAAAAAATTACCCGTGCTCCCCCGTGGTACAAAAGCCGTGGTACCACAGTTTAAAACACGCAATTCTCTGCCAACTTGATATTTACAAATCACAATATTTGTTATAAAATCAGTAGGAAAATAGAGAGTATCAACAAAGGACATTAGAGTATCGGTGCTGGTATTACAACCGCGATATTTAACAGAACAGGAGATATTCACAAAAATATAATATCCTAAATGGAATACTGTCACCCAAGAACCCTTTATGTACAGGCCAAAATTCCGTCGGGGAGTTTATGCTGATATATTTCACAATCGTAAATTAAGCTCTAATGCACTTATCTTTCGGGAACATAAAATACTCGTTTTCCCATGTCTGTTTGATCCCTACTCCTAAATCAAAAGAACAGATAGCAATAACAAAAAAATTAAAGTAGATTTATACTTTTTTCAATCCCAGTCCACAGACAACAGCGGTTGAAAGGTTGCCTGCAGTACTCACAGTGATTACGGCTTTCGAGTAGGTAAACCAAAACGATAAAAAAGTTTACGCACACAACCGTATTCTGATGGCAACAAAAAGTACCGTTATGCAGAATTTCACTTGCATGTAAATCTGCCGGCGATTGCCACAAAGTGGAAAAAGTTCGTATTTTATGAAGTTAGCTGGTCTTGTTTCTGTATAGTCTGAAACTTACTTAAATACTATATTACGAGCAATGTGATCATATGCTCTTTTTTGTTACATATAACCTTTTAATGCAGTTTGAAAGTATCTAAGTTTAATCAACGTATTAGTTCAGAATACACCCATCATCAAAATTAGTATGCGACACAGGTCGCATCCACCTCTGTCTGTATCAGTCTGACCACCCGATTATATTAATCCTACGTGCGTTCTGTACCGGCCGCTCTCAAATCACTATGGGCTGGACTCATTTGCATGCCCACTTTTTTGTTTCCACATGTCCGTTTTCCCCAATTCCCACCAATTTATGCTCTGCAATTCTCAAATTAAGTGCCTTGTAATTAACAGAAGTGCCGTTTGGTTTGAAATTAAGTGAACAAATGACCTGCCGTCCAATTTAGATTCATTCAAATTGAAAAGTGTATAAAAAGCTTCACTATCGAGCTGATTAAAAGTTCCCATTCATTCAGCTGAAGTTCAAGCAAGCTTTTGACTGCGATCGAAGCAAAAAATGTATTGCTGTATTTTTTGGCCAATTTGTTAAGAGCCTTACGTCTGGAGTTGTCTTGTTAAGTTCGGTTGACTTGGAGTTTGTAGGAGGTCTGAGAGGGTGGTTATGACGTAGAAGTTGGGAGTGCTGGTGCGGACATTGTGTATAAATAGGCAGTAGCGATTGCGATCACGTAGCCCTAACGAGGCCCCGCGACTGAAGCGAGTACAGGCACATTGATCGGTACCGACCTGAGGGAACTTTGAAGAATCCGTGAATAGTGGGCTCTAGTTAACACCGGTGCAAGTCACTGCAATGGGGAAAAGCGTTCGAAGCATCGGATAACTTGTTGATTTGATGCTAACAGGCAATCTGTGTAAATGTAATTCGTTGCTAAGCAGCGCTCTACTATTACTGTAATTTAGAATTTCGTATCTCCTGCAAAGTACAATAATGTAACTTAATCATTTGTGAGTATAATGGATCATCACGATTATTATCTATTAGTGATAGTAATAAGAAGTGAAAACTTCGACCAAAACCTAATCAAATTCTAGAAACCTTCAGGCAATATCGTCTCAGGTATATGCGCAACGAATATTTAGCTTTGGAAATTCCGTTATGAAATCGTGAATATACTTATGTTTACAATTTTAAAATGATCAGCAATATATCAATTACATATTTGTAGTATAGTAAGTATGGAACCCTTCGTGTGCCGATTCCGGTTTTAACATTTTCTATAAACCAATGTGGGTATTCTTAGTTCAAATCTTCCAATAAAACTTATTTATCTCTTATTTTTATTTCATCCAGCTACAACTGGATCAGTAATGAAAATCATTATCAATTTATCTACAAGCAACATCCTACTTAAGCAAATATAAGCGAAACGAAGGCAAGCGTTCCCAACTCACCTTTTTCCTGGAAGGTAAATTACTGATTTAATCGCAGCCAGCCATTAGTTCCATGTCGGAATATCCACTTACTTTCCAAACCCTCTACCATAGACACAGGGTTTAAAAAAAGCAACCTTAATAGAATGAAATAATGCTTAAATTTAAACAGATATCTGAAGGGAGATGCGAGTTTGTAAAAGTAAACAATAAAATATCCTGTACCTAGGTCTGAACTAGAGGATCGTATCTAGAACATTCTGGAAAGCGGCCAGTTAGTCTGAAAGCCTTTCGAAACGTTATTTATTGCTTGTTAATAAGTTGTTTCAATTTATTACTCATACTTTTTAATTTAGCCTTGTCTTCCTTGGCATGAAAAGAATAAAATTGCGAAGTTGATAATGCCTCAGTTTGTTCAATCTTGAGAATAGTAAACAATTGCTGATTGAAAATTGCGAAGTGAGTAAAATATTACGATAACAACGCCATGTTCATGACATTACTGAAAAGTTTTTAGTTATTCCACATTAGACACTGGATTGGTTACAATTATAAATAGTTACACTTAACTGATCCAAACGATCACGAATTTTAAACCATCAGGATAAGCATTCAAGCAATTTCAGGCCTTAAGTATACAATACATATCGTCGCTTAGTACCCATAGTACAAGCTTTGCTTAGTTTGGGCCTAGGTCGACTATGTAACAGTGTCCACGAAAATATCTAATATTAATATATCGTACATTTCTTTTAAACCCCAGAAACTCGCGGGCCTTACCACGCTGTTATAGTGGCCGTTTTTCAAACGTCTTGATGTCTATTCTCCAATCATACTGCGTTTAATTCCTGTAGCCATTCTATGTGGTTTTAAATTTATGCTCCCCGCTCTACGTGCGACATATATTTTAGCAGCACTCGATAAATCAAATAGTTGTAATGAAACGTCACGATGTGCGAAAGCCGTTCCATTCTAAAGTTTCAGCCGATTGAGTTTAAAGCTACTGTCGTGAGAAGTAGTAGGAACAACAATGATAAATTCGGCCTTGTGTTTATTATACTTAGAAGAGAACTTAGAAGACAATTTCATAGATTTCAATGTACATAAAACTTAAGTAATTTATAATGAAAATTTCATAGATTTCAATATATTATTTCTGTCATAAGAGTATCAAAAATCACGTGAAGCTAGCAGGTAACAGAGGCTTATATAACACTCGTAGTAACTAAGTCTAATTTCTTAAATATTTCTGTAACCGTTTATAAGATGCAAAGAAATTGTAAAAATATTAGTAATTTTAGCGCAGACAAATCTGACAAGCTTTTATCAAAAACTAAACGAAAGATTTTAATATGAATAGCCAAAATAATTTAACACAGATACTTGGAAGCTTTTGGCTGAACCAATTTCAGCTCTCTAGTAAATCTTCGCCGGGAAATTGACGGAGTCGACACTGAGCCATGTGCCAAGCAAATTACCGACGTGTTCCGAATTGGAACACTAATGGAAAACAGTTGTGAGCCCACCGCCACCTGTTCCATCAGATTGTTCTGCTACTTACAACGTGACGACATAAATGGAATTTGGGTGTTTAATTTAAAATTATGTTTTGTACCTTTTTTATACAACGACGGTAGCAAACAAGCTTATGGTATGTAAGCAGACATCGATGCTCCTGAAGAATTACTTACAAGCGACCTGCTGACTCTTTATTAATTGACTTCAGGTTTCGTTGTGTTGACAGCAGAGCCCGGGACATTGTTCAGCCGCTTATCTCTTATAATTATAAAAAACGACAGTGTCAGAAATGGTAATCGAATTTGCCGCTAGATGTCGCTGTTCCCTCAGCGCCGCAGAACAGGGAGTTCAGCCGCGTATTTCTTACGACAGTGTCAAAAATATTGGTCGAATTTGCCGCTAGATGTCGCTGTTCCCTCTGCGACGATTCCTGAAACGCGGCGGTAAGATTTTTCTTGAAACAAATGACTTCTGGCTAACCAGCCATACAAGTTTAAAAGTTGATATATCCTGTGCTACGCTCTAATACAGCGTGTTAACTAGTATCAGTGGTATTCTGGGACCCCTCCGAACAGACATAATTGCACTCACTCTCAACTCAATCATCCTCGGGTGCTCTGGTGAATTTATTCAACACCACAATTATAGTACTTTTATCTCACGAGCGCTGGTTAGCCATAGTTGTAGTTGTGATACATACGAACACATAAACAGTATGCATGTACCTATAGCACAACACACAACCGTGGCTCACCCGGTAGTCTTAAAGTACTGTACTTACACTGAGCGAAAAAAAATACAAATTATTAGTAAGTTTTAGTGAATCACAGGACAAGGAGATTATATACTAACGGTTACAAACCAATTTTTGATAATAGTAGTTATTTACTAATACCAAATGCCCTTGTAACAACTAAACTGTTTCGTAACCGTTAGTATATAATCTTCTTGTCTTGGGATTCACTAAAACTTACTAATAATTAGTATTTTTTTCGCTCAGTGTAACTATAACACTTTAAGCTGTCGCGCTTTATAAACATGGTAATTAAAAGGTTTGTTTTTAACGGGTCTAACGCGATATTTATGTGCCGCGACCATGGCCGGTGTAACCCGTGTCGGTAAAAAAGATAAATACATAAATATCGCGTTAGACCCGTTAAAACAAACCTTTTAAGTATGTACCATGTACCTAACTACTCGTAAAAAATCAACGTCACGAAAAGCATCTGTCACTTTCAATCTAGCGGTATCAGAAACTGACAGATGCTTTATCTTGTCGTCACAAACTACTAAGGAGATACTAACGTATCTTGTCGTCTATGACGCTATTACGCGACCATCACAGGCCCCCAGTAGCGGTGAAACATCATATCACTCATACATATAAGTATGAGCAACCTTGGTAGGCTGCAATATCACATATTGGCCATCTTTAAACCTACGATTGCTAAAAGTGGTACTGAAATTAAATTTCATGTCCTCTGCCTACTCCTTTTGGGAATACAGGCGTGAGTTTATGTATGTACATATGTATGAGCGAAATGACGTTTCGCTGTGCTAGGGCACAGAAGTAGACCTCTTTCCCTTAGAGTAACATCATTTTGCAAACTCACTACAACCATTGTGAATATCCCGACAATTTACAACGGAACACAACAAATCCTAATTTATCGTTTATCTATGATGATTTTTTACCTTTTTATTTTTATTGTGACGCTTAGAGACCTTATACATCTCTAAAAAATTTGGATTAATCGTATTTATGATATGTATTACAAATATTTTCTGTTGATACAGATAGATTTTGACTTGTAAAAGTGCCCTTGAGGCCTATTTGCAGAATAAATGTTTTGAATTTTGAATTATGAATCATATATGTAAGCAAGTTTTTCTTAATTAGAAGTTTTCCATAAGTTTTTCACTGACTACTTTGATCATCAATTTATACTCGCTATCGATGGAATGGATAAAAAATTTTGGTTATGATGAAACAGAGGCACTCCTAAATTAGTAAATACCTATGTCTTACATATTATTACATAATTATCACATACACGCACACAAACAAACATACATACCACACACACACACACACACACACACACACACACACACACACACACTTACGCGCCCACACACACACACATACTTACACACACACAACATACATAATTAGTTTAAGATTAGTAAGATTGTAATTAGATTTAATAAACTTTCTTTTGATTAGTACTTTAAATATTTACCAAACGGTTACTTTGTTAATATTATAGGAAGAGCGGGATCTTCTGCCACAAGTATATGTAATACTTACTAGAAGATTCCAACCCTAATTACTATTGTACACATTTTTGTAACCAAATAAAATATTTTCATTTTCATCGATAGTAACTAAACGCAATTCTGCCAATTTGTGCAGCTGTTATGGAAACTACTCACACTAGTCCTCAACTGCAGATCAGAGAGCTATCGAGCCTTCATATCAATTATGTTCATTAGTCTATCTTAGCCGAGCGGCTGGTAAATTCTGCTTTCCAATTACAAAATGACGTATCACATCAAATAACCCTAATACTTTACGACCTTTTTTCAAAATTAGCATAATAATTGCACCAGTGCACGTCGACAAATGAACAACGAAATTAAATGCAATCATCTGTTATTATTTTACTGGTATGCTCACTAAATAGCTTCATTGCTGAAATGTGGGATGAAAATTGCTGTACCGTTCAGGTTTTGCGGCGGAGATTACGTTACGTAATGTACTCTGTATTTTGCATGTTATGTACTGTACCTCTGTACCTATTTATTATAATATAATTGTCTGTGTGGTTGGGGGTATGTGCAGGAGAGTAGGTAACTTCATGATATCACAAGTCAAGATATCAGTAATTATGATAGTTAATTTTGAACGTTCATATTAACTTAAGCATTATTAATTTGAGCCGCTTTGGTTACAGCTTATAAAGTCCCAAAAGTTAATAATTTGTAAAAATCTCGCAATTTCAGGTTTTGCGGCGGAGATTACGTTACGTAATGTACTCTGTATTTTGCATGTTATGTACTGTACCTGTATAATTATAATTGTGTGTGGTTGGGGGTATGTGCAGGAGAGTAGGTAACTTCATGATATCACAAGCCAAGACAATTATGATAGTTAGTTTTGAACTTTCATATTAACTTAAGCATTATTAATAATTTGTAAAAATCTCGCAAATAAAATAATAAAGTGTAACAAAAAAGTTTTCCTATAGTTACCTACAAGACGTCAATCAAGAAACAAAGCACCATGTCCTCCAAGTCACTAATATTTTTACATCAACGTTTTTTAACGCCACTCAGGCCTTAGGCTGTCGGTTTAAAAATGTAATAAGTGCGCGCTGTCAGGCGTTTTTCACGCGTCATCGTCTGCGTCACTCAATGGTCCGGAAAAGCCGCCAGATAGCGGTTTCCTTCGTTTTTATACCGTTGAGTGAAAACGCCTTTGACACCTTGACAAGCTGTTGATTTTTAACCCTTAAAGGTTGTTTTTATTAGGGTAAAAAGTGAATATGGGCTTGGATGGGATTTATTGAAACACGTATTCAAAACAAAAGAAGACGTTTCTTGCTTCGTCGACCGGCGCGGTAATCACGTAACTTTTCGGGCGTACGGTAGGCATATTTTAATGTAATTTTTAGTATGGGACATGGTATATGGGTACATTTTAGATCGTATGAACTACAGTTCGAGACAGTTACGTGATTACCCCGCCGCACTTCGTATGTTTTGCTATCTTATCTGTACCTACTTGGCTAAGCAGTTACCTACTATTATTGGGTAATTCCCTCCTGTTAGTTTATTGCGTAATTTGTAAAACTTATGTACCTATGGTAAGTGACATTTTAGATCTACCTTACACACGTTTCGTAATTACTCCTACGGTAACAAGTGGGAATTCTTTTTTCATTTTATCTGTTTAAGATTGTTGAATTTTAATTACTTGTAAAGACATACACAAGATATGTTTAAAAAAAATGAGATTAGTAGTTCAATGAACCCACGTCGAACTATTAATCCACAGCGTGCCCTAAAACTTGCCTACGCAACCCAACCTTATGCAAAATAGGTCCTAAAGATTTCCCTCGAAAGCCTACGAGGTCAACGACACCCAAATCGTTGGGCTCGCGGGGAGTAATCTCCTCATATAGTGCTAGTCCGGTTGAGCCCACTTATCCGAGGATGTCGTCGGATGCGGGCAGAATAATGTCCGCGGTGTAGCGCCTGCGGGGAAGCTAATGGCAATGTGCGTTTTAGAAGTGTGTAGTAGCATCCTTTTAAACGGTACACTTCGTTCATTACAAAATTAGAATTTAAACGAAGAAATTCGTCCACGTTTTTTCGTTTGTCTAGTATATGAAAGAAAAATATTGTTCTATTTTAAATTACTTTGCCTATGAATTACTTTTCAAAGATAATATTAGTAAAATTTTCACTTTCAACACTGTACGACTTGAAATAGTATGACGATTAGGTAAGGCAAGTTTTTTTTTCATTTTACCTATGTAGAACAAGATGTTAGTTTTCGCAACGTGTGTTTATTACGCGCCAGGAAACATGGCAATAGCGATCACAGTCACGTAAAACGTGTAGGTAATAGGTATTTCATTGGGTTGTGATTATTTTTTTTAGTGTTCTACAGATAATGATGATGGTAGAGGTGATGGTGGTTTATCACTCGCCATGTGCGAACAACCTGCGAATAAGTAGTTTTTATTTATTTATTTATCTCGTTATTCTTTTATTATTTGTTTATACATTTTATTGTTAAATTAATACGGAAAAGGGTCTCAATGTAGGGTGCCATGTTAATAAATCACTATACTGTTCCCTTCTCTTGCCTTCTTCCTTTTTCTTCATAATCATGTCTCAGAAAACTTCAGAACACCTAAAGCCTTAAGCGCATAATAATACACTCCGGTACAAATCCATCCAACTTTAAGTACAAAATCCAGAAGAGCCATCTATTGCCAATAACGGTGTAATTAGTGTCGTAGCCTCCAGCTGTTAATCTTCCTTAAGCTTGCCCCGGGACGTTTAGTTAAAAATTATTGGCAGAGGCTTAAGGTCTTTAGACGCGACCGTGATGCCTTTATATATCATTTGGTTTTAATTACCCTTATTGGTTGGAGGTTGGCCTTGGTTGTTCGTTAATTTCGTTTATTTAAAGATTTTCCCCTCGTCTGATAGAGGCCTGTGCCGAGTAGTTAGGCGACTTCCTGACTTGGCGGGGCGGGATCGATATCATCATCCTCCTAGCGTTATCCCAGTACAGTTGCATCCTGAAGGATGCCTGGGGTCCGCTACCTAATCCCAAGGGATCGATATGTGACATTTTTTTCTTTGACGTAAACTTACTGACGTCGCAAAGATTCCCACTTGAAAGAATACTGTCAGTATTACATTTGCGCAGTAGTAATATAATGCGCAGAAGGGGGCTAGTACTGCCTTCGCATCGTCCCGCTTCCGCGCATCCCGCGCCAGTCAGGAAGCACTCATTTAAATGTAGGGGCGCAGTAAAAAGTAGTACCGAGTCGACTGACAGTAGACACTGACATTTGACAGTTTTCTCATATCGTACCGCCTCCGCACCGACAAATCAGGAAGTCGCCTTAGACGTACCTATATTATTTTTATTATTGTATGTCTTTACCGTATCTCGGGACCATGGGGTCCCGGACCTTTGGAAGGCATGCGTGGGGCCGAAGCCAACATCGCAGAGGCCCCTTTAAGATAAAACTATCTAAAGGCAAGGGATACACATGGCGGATACCGTCTTCGAACGCACAACATGATACGTCCAGAGACGGTCCCCGCAGGTGCAAAGACTATTGTAGTGCAGCCTTTTGGCTGCGATGGAAACTAAGGTCATGGGGCTATTGAGTTGAAAGTTGGATGGACTGGATAATGGGTTATGGGAGGAGACTAGCGGACGCCTGCAGTGACAATCAGTCTCAGAATTGTAAGAAGGCAGGCGGTGACTCGCCACTCACTAGGTGGGCCCCCTATTAAAGGCTACCGGATGGCAGCGAGGGTGGCAACACTGGTGTGAGCAGCTCAGGGTGTAGAGAGGTGCGGCCCCGATTTCACCATCGCGGGGTTTACCCCCGTGAGCGGGTTTCCTCGCTATTACGCCATTACGTGCAATACACTTCCACCCTGCGAGCATATATCTCTGGCACCCCACTCTGACCGGCCGGTTAAGGCAAGCCAGAGGTGAGAGTCCTGCGGCCCCTGCTCTGCCGTGTCAGACGGATGTCTGCTATCTCAAAAAACACCATTTTGAGTAAATCGACTTTAAAGTTTTTGGTAAACGTGAAAACAAGAAATCGCGTTTCTCGAGTGAGTTTATTGTATTAAGTAATATTTAAACTCTGTTTTGTATTTTAATAGACGTGAAGATTAATATCTCTTTAATTTTTTCTTGTAAACATACATAGTTTTAAAAATAAATGCATAAAAATAGTTTGGCGTGACCACTGTTTCATACATTTGGTGGTAGCGCGCAACTATGTTATTTTCAAGTTGGCAGGATTCGTTGTATGGGCGCTCATAGTAAAACGCATTACCAGACCAACGCAGGTTGTTCAAGTGTTCAATGTATTAACTTTATCAATATGCTCAACCGACTGCCGAAAGTGTGCTTGTGTTTTACGAGCGTGTGTTTGCATTATATATGTTTGTACAGTGGATTTCGTAAGTGTGTGAACATTTCCAAGGCTTCAAAAAGAAATGTACATCCTAAGGTACAAATTCATCTGAGCAAATAAATCATGCAAAAATATATACACATATTACTCGTCATCATATTTATCTGAGCAAGCCAAATAATTTTTAAGCAACTTGGAAAGCCTTGGAAATGTTCATTTATTTGTGAACTCGACTGTATAGCCAAAAGCCAGGCTTGACATTTTCGAAAAAAGTGTGAATCCTTCTTCTACCGCAGCGCAGTATAGGTTTTTTTGAAGCAATGAATAAAAAAATAACAAATTATAAGTAGTGTTCGGAGTTTCGGTGGCAAATTTCACAGAGGTAAATAGAGTCGCCTAACTATTTTTCTGATTAAACGAATAATGATTAAATGATTAATTTTGCATAATACTCCTTATAAATTATCTTGTTTAATAAATTTATTTATTTTTACTTATTACATACGTACAAACATGTCACCTAAACAGTCGCGACAGTATAATGTTTGTACCTGCCGCCATTTAATGTCATACTAAGTACTTCAGGTAAATGAATAATTTATTTTTTCAAATCTTAAAAAGTTAATCATAAAAACGACTCCATTACCCACTGTGTGTAATTTGCCACCGTAACTCCGAACACTAATTATAAGTACTTCATTTTTTTATTAGCACTTGTTTTTTATTACACATTTGTATGTATCGTAATTATAAAGCAATACTACAAATGTACCTGCTAAATTTAATGGGTGTCCTAAGTCATGACATTAATCTATATTGTTAAATTAATTATCTTTAAAAAAATTAATAAAAACGTAATTTAGTGATTGAATATTGATAACAGCAAAAATTGGTTCCACCAACTTTGTAAGAATAAAATCAATAATAAGAAATAAAGAAAAATGGTAGTCTATGTAAAAGAAAACTAAAAACATATTTATTTATTTTTCATTTGATTAGGCTTAAAGATATTAGAGCAATATTTTAAACGATTATTGCGTTATTGCGTTATTAGCTGCGTGTGGTCACGCGGAACTATGACAAGTTGAGATAGTAGCTATTCGGTCGCTGTAAAAAAATTGCGGACAGTCACGCAAAATTATTTTAACTCGAAAGAAAAGAGATGCGCGTAAATCAAACACAAAAAAATCAAAAACGTTTATCTTGAAAAATGGAATATCTCGGTAACTAAAGACATTTTTTGAAATTTTGTTAGAGTAGTGTGTAGTTTTTTTTTTTTTTTTCAATTTATTTATATTAAAAGATAAAAACAATACAACATTAATTAAGACGCGCACAGAAACCTGTTGCACTGGTTAAGCGTAACTTTATTATTTCAAGATAGCATACATCCATCTGACACGGCAGTGCTGGGGTCCACTCCGCCGGCCAACAAAGGCAAGCGGAGAGAGGGGCCACTTCCCATTCAGCTCGCCACAAGCTGCCCTGGGGGTTTATTTTTATTATTATTATTTATTTATTAAGCATAAAACAAAAATAAAGCCCTGCAAAAACTGTTATGACAGTTTGTCTGCAGGAAGGCTGTTGATGATGAGATTTTCATAGTAAAAGACGTTATAAAAACTTTAAGATGCTATAAGTACCTAATACTCCTCATTTCGCTTGAGAGCAGTTTTCTTTATGAATGATTCATATTCGGTTCCCACAATACCGTCACAGGAGACTACAAAAGGCGTAAATGAGGCTCTTATGGTCTTCTGCCGCCGGTCATATTTGCGATGTTTTTCGCGGGCATTGTATTTGGGAGGTTATGTTTAATTGTTATTTTTGTTTTATCGTACAGAGAATCGCTAACATAGGTATGTAGGTAAGATTTCCACACGCCGTAACTACTCTATATTATATCGTATTTTCACCCTTATTTTAGTATTCCACGCGTCAAGCAGTAAAACTAGTGTTACAACTTTAACCGTTTAATCTAGCTAAAGACTTCAAAGTTCAGCCAAACTAGGATTCTATAGAGTATTCAAAACGTCCAAACGTAAGAGAAAAGCAGTAAAGCATTCCGGGCAGTTAAGGAAGCTAGTCACGTTGTGACGCTCAGTTTGAATCGTCTCGGTTTACCTTTGCTATTCACAATTTCGCCTCATCGCAAACTAGTATATATAACCGCCCGACACACGGTTTCCCCAGGATTTTGCCCAGACCACCTACCAACTCGCTTTATTCTTCTTCTTCTCGTGTCAATGGTTACTACCTCTGATTAACTCGTACGTGGCCAGAAGCTGACTACAGCTAGAGCCCTGTCTGTTGCGGCACGAACTTGCTCGGAGCAGCAGTACGGGCACGCCGGGCAAGACAACATATGCGCCATAGTGTGCGGAGCCGTCCCACACACACATAGAGTGTCCGACCCGCTTATGATGCCCCATTTTATTAGGTTCTCTTTATCGCTTTATTGAGTCCGGCCTATAAAGCCACTCAGGTTCAAAAAGAAAAAAGAAAAACTGGTATGTCTTGGCACCGAAATTCGTAAGTTATTATCTGACGTTTCATCATTCTTATCTGACGTGATGCTCTTTGATGCGCTCTGGCCCCTATACCACAAAACTTTACAAGTCTACAATTTGACAAAATTTTACAATTTTCCATGGAAAAAGTTCACAAATTTGTCGAATTGTACGCTTGTAAAGTATTGTGGTACAGGCCCCTGAACGTGCTGGTTGCCGCGGATTTTACGTCGCCGACGCATTGCGCTCACTTGACTATTATGTAGAAATTGTAGAATGTTCCTTGACCACAAAATCGCGCGGCTGGTAATCGACAGCGTTGCTGTCAAAATTCTAAAAAGCTTCTCTAGCAACCATGCATATTTATTGGCCTGTCAGCGACGATTAAGCGTAACATTAAAACCAGTCTTAGGCGACTTCCTGACTTGGCGGGGCGGGATCGATATGTGACATTTTCTTCTTTGACGTAAACTTACTGACGTCGCAAAGATTCTCACTTGACATAATACTGACAGTATTACGTTTGCGCAGTAGTAATATCATGCGCAGAAGGGGAGCAGTACCGCCTTCGCATCGTCCCCCGCTACCGCGCATCCCGCGCCAGTCAGGAAGCACTCATTTAAATATAGGGGCGCAGTAAAAAATGGTACGATACGAAGACAGTACTGGTCCACTTTTGCGCATGATATTAGTACTGCGCAAATGCAATCAAATGCAATACTGACAGTATTCAGTCAAGTGAGAATCTTTGCGATGTCGGTAAGTTTACGTCAAAGAAGAAAATGTCACATATCGATCCCGCCCTGCCAAGTCAGGAAGTCGCCTTACACTGGTTCTTCCCAGGCGAGGTGTCGTTAAGGCGATATATCGATTGAAAGAGACACCCTTTGTTTTTCGCTCACGACAAAACGGGATGCAAGCCTCTCCGAGAATGGCTTTTTAGACAAATCTCGTTAAATATCTGACTGTGTGCAGGTTTATTAAATTTCCTCTTGTCGGTACCTAGATGAGGTAAAATATCATCATATTAACTTAATCGTGTCTTTTAATAATGCGTTGTTTTAGTAGGCTGAGGAAAAAAAGGAAAATATAGACTCGACTTTGGATTTATTTTCTATCGAGAAAATTTTAAGCAATCATGTTTCGCTATTGTCAGTACCACAATCATATAGTCAAGAATCATATATCTGAAAATCAGCCCCTACTGTTTGCTAGTCTGGGCAGGACAGCGATTCAAAGTCTCCAAATTTCTCAGTGTAGCGCCTTAAGCGCTGTGATTGTGAAGTCGCTCCGCATACTTGGGAGTATGCTAAAGGAATAAGAAGTTGAGTAAATCTTACGTTTCCTTTTCTATCACGTTTGGACGACCGCTTTAGCTTAGTTGGTAGTGACCCTGCCTACGAAGCTGGAGGTCCCGGGTTCGAATCCCGGCCGGGGCATTTATTTGTGTGATGAGCACGAATATTTGTTCTTGGGTCTTGGATGTTTTCTATGTATTTAAGTATTTATTTATCTATATAAGTATGATGTATATCGTCGCTTAGTACCCATAGTACAAGCGTTGCTTAGTTTGGGACTAGGTTGATTCGTGTAAGATTGTCCACAAATATTTATTTATTTATTTATTTATTTTTATTTATTTATCAGATGTAAGAATGTGGATCACGAGCTCTGAAACTAAAGGAGAGAGGTAAGATTAGATGGTAACTATGTACCTACCTACTACTAACTTACGGTCGGTCGGTGGCAAATGTAGTCCAGCTAATTGTACGAAATCACTAAGTTTCTGGAATATATAATAATGTATAACCACTCGTAAGCTTTTTTCTTAGGCGATTTCCTGACTTGGCGGGGCGGGATCGATATGTGACATTTTCTTCTTTGACTTAAACTTACTGACGTCGCAAAGATTCTCACTTGACATCCACTTTGAGATATGGTATAATTTTCTGGGGGAACTCGACGAATAGAGAAAATGTATTTCGGGCTCAAAAGAAATGTCTAATGTGGTCTTAAACAAGATGACTCTTGTAAACCGTTTTTTATAAAACTAAAAATACTTACTTTACCTTGTTTGTATATATACGAGACAGCAAATTTTGTAAACACTAACCGCCACTTGTTTAATAAATATAAAAGTGTACGCCTTCGTAATAAAGTAAAATCACAGCCTAGTCACACAGCACTACTACAAAAAAGTATTCTCGGCATGTCTCGGAAAATTTATAACAAAGTTCCACATAACATCATCTTAAAAAATGGAAACGAAGTCGATTTTAAGAAAAGTTTAAAAGCATTTCTCACAGAAAAGGCATATTATTCTGTATCAGAATTTTTGACTGATGATAATTAATCAATATTGACATACAATTGTTTTTACTTTTTATTACGAACCAGACCGCATGCATGCTGTGTATAACAATTAGATTAGATTATTATGAATTTATATTTACCCGTTTACCCACCATGACATTTTTAAATTAATTATTAATTATTCCATAATTGTGTACCTTTTGATTTTATTTGTATTTAATTTGTATTTAATGAATTTAAGCATGTTTTGACACTCTTGACAACTACATTTGTATGCCGCAAGGCACCACATAGTGATACAAAAACTATTGTTAACACCTTGTAATCATTACCTATGTTGGACAAATAAACTCTTTGAATCTTTTGAATCTTTGAATTTGACATAATTCTGTCAGTATTACGTTTGCGCAGTAGTAATATCACGCGCAGAAGCGGCGCAGTACCGCCTTCGCATCGTCCAGCTACCGCGCATCCCGCGCCAGTCAGGAAGCACTCATTTAAATGTAGGGGCGTAGTAAAAAATGGTATCGCGTCGACTGACAGCTGACACTGACATTTGACACTTTTCTCATATCGTACTGCCTCCGCACCGACAAATCAGGAAGTCGCCTTAATCAATCGATAGGGGAATGCATTGCCTTTGAGGCAACGTTTTTTAGGGCAAAGGTTGATTCACGCTAGACCGTTCCGTGTCCGGGCCGGCCCTTTTTCTAGTACAGTCAAGTGCAAAAATATGGGTGCATTCAACTTGCTCATAAACATGTCCCATAGCTCTTATGTCGGTGAATTAAGGTTTTGGTACATATTTATGAGAGGATTCTATCGATACATATTTTTGCACTTGACTGTACAAGAAATCGACGGCCGTCGCGCGTCCGTCGATTTCTTGTAGGTACTACAAAACGGGCCGGCCCGGACACTGAACGGTCTAGCGTGAATCATCCTAAGGCGACTTCCTGATTTGTCGGTGCGGAGGCGGTACGATATGAGAAAACTGTCACATGTCAGTGTCAACTGTCAGTCAACTCAGTATTACTTTTTATATTTATATTAGTGCTTCCTGACTGGCGCGGGATGCGCGGAAGCGGGACGATGTCAAGGCAGTACTGGTCCGCTCACTGCGCATGACATTACTACTGCGCAAATGTAATACTGACATTGTTCCGTGAAGTGGTAATCTTTGCGACGTCAGTAAGTTTACGTCAAAGAAGAAAATGTCACAAATCGATCCCGCCCGGCCAAGTCAGGAAGTTGCCTTAAAGCGTTCAGCGATATTCAACTTTTTTGAAATGGATAATTTTCGTGCTTCTTTCTATATATATCGTCATCCTGCTGGTGCCATTGCCACGCCATATCCCCAAGTATCACTAAAATAAAACGATTTTGACTTCAGAGATTTTTGGTAGTCTAGCACGCTGTGGTCCGTGTCGTTGTTGTTTTTTGGACGCCTGGTGCTGTGTAGTTTGCAAGTTATTTGAAATTAAGTGGACTGTTAGGGCTAAGTAATTATTTCAGTAAGGTGATGATGTCTTGCTAACTAATGGTAAGTAGTAAACTAACGTATCAATTTGTATTAATTAATAAAATAATAAGTTTAAAATGTTATTAATGACACGAAGGAATGTCTTAATGCTCTGTATAATTATGACAATACTTACTAGCTGTCATTATAATCTTCATTATTATCATCTATTTAGATCTATATACTAGCACAAACGTTAAATAGTAGGGACATAAAAAACGGGCTATTACGTCATGTACATAATATTATATTTGTACAACAGCAGTGTAATTTTTAAGAAATATTGCTATTTCTAAGAAAATGATATACACTTGTATTACCATTTTGATTGCTTTGAGAACGTGCCAACAAAGCGTCATATTTCACCCAACGTCTACCACTAAAAGCACAATTAAGTTACCATAAACAAATATTCTTATAAACGTCTGTCCCGGTGTCTATTACCAAAAATATTGACATTTCTTGACCCTAATATAGACGGTACGGTCAATGTGACACTAGTTCGACACCCCGCATCCACCCTCATAGATGAGATGAAATAAAAGCATTATTTTGTTAGTATTTCCGTTGTCCAAACTTGCAGAAACGAGGGGCAGTCATTGTCCAATAAGCGAACAAGTTGTACTGCAAAATGTACTTGACAAAGCACTTATTTCATTATGATATTTTATTTTGAGGGCTCTTGGGATGATCGCCACAAGGATAGAGAACCCTTTTCCTTGTTTGTAAAATTGAGTCGATTTTCAGTTTTATTCTGGACTTGGATTTGAAAATATCTAAATAATATAATTCTCTCTTTTCAGCTTGCTTGAAAGTATTCTTGCTTATAACTACTCTCTCTGTAGGTATCTCTTCTTTAAGATTGTTTACATTTGATTACTTATTGATTCCGGGCCTTACTCTGTGTAAACATAATATTATTAAACCTTATTATTAATACAGTTAATTGATATAATTTTAACTTAAGGCCCCTGTAGAGGCAAGCAATCTCCAAACAAACTTTGTGCAAGTTTGTCTTTGCTTGTGTTTGCTTGTGTGTGTATGCTTATTTTTCTGTTATCCAGACATCATCATCATCATTATTTAAGAGTTTCACTCTTGTCGGTGCAGTTCTCTCCAGTCCGTTCTACTTAACGCCAGTTCTTTGACTTCTCTATACGACACGACGTCTATCTTTTTCTTTATTTGGTCCATGTAATTAATCCTCGGCCTTCCTCTTCCTCTTCTTCCCTCAATTTTACCCTCCGTTATCCAGACACCCAAGAAAAAAATTTGTATTTTTTTAATTTTCATTTATTGAAAATTTTGAATTTTTTTGCTTGACATTCTTCGTATATCCAATATAAACAACCAAATAAAAAATCTATGCGGGAGTGCCAAAACCGACGAATAAAACTTGCACAGAGTTTATATGGAGAAGGCCTTGCCTCTACAGGCGCCTTAAATTAAATTAACATATACTCGTATTTCCACAAAGTTCGTATTTTAGACAGGAATATTCTTGCGATAATTCTCTCATAGTATTACATAATATCATCGGAGATATTACAGATTTGTTCTCGTATCTTTAACACATCTCAAAATTAAGTCTCAGTTGGAAACTTACAATCAGTACCCCGCTAATATAAAATAGTCAGCGTTATATCCAAAAAATCATATGTCGATTGAAAGAATACAGGACTTATGCATTTTTATATAGCCACCAGTATTAAGCAAAGTGCGACCAAAGCACTTATCTATGGAATAAAATTGAGCCTTGACTCAATCATATCCGGTTGCTTTTTGCATAACTACAGTCGATTTGACGCTAGTTCGACACCCCGTAACTCGCAATCCTGTATCATACCTCGGCACGTGGCCGAGATAAGATTCGGGTAACTAAACGATGCGCCCTAGGGATTGATTACGATTCTTTATTCTCGTAATGCCAAATAGATCGGCAACTGAAGATAGGAAGATTACGCGTGTATTGAAGGGGATTAGAAACTTTGATGGGTACTGCTGGTCTGTTTGTTTGTGTTAGGAGTTTGATATTTGAAACGCATCATATTATGTAAGTACGAAAACGCAAATGGTATGAGCCGAAACTACGTACTCTGAGCAAATAAATGGCTAAGGCTACTTCATGCCGTTAACACATACCTATACATTGTTTGTAACTTCGTAACGCAACAATAACATTCAGCAAAAACAAAATATTAAGTATGTTTTATGTATGAAGCTACAGTAAAACATGTAAAAAGAAATGTCTTATATTTTTAGCCCCATATCAAAGAAACGAATGTTTCGGGAAAATTGTTTTGATCACGCATTTCGCCGCCAGAAAATAATTGTTCTGCAAATCTCGTGTTGCACCGCCCATTAATATTGATGCCAGATCGAATGTTTGGGTGAAATTAATTCAATTTTTTAGGGGAAAATGTTCCCAAGTCAACCGAGCTCGAGGGGAGCGTTTTATCATATTACCGATTACAGCAAGCCCTCATTTGTGTTTAATAGCGCGCTGAATATTTTACTTAATTGCGAAAGGTTAAACTATAAAACTGAAATATTCAATACTAAGATTACTTTTAATATTTCATTTTTATAATTGAACCTTCCGCAAGGTAGGTAGGTATGTAGTAGGATTTAACCCGACGTTATCGCACGTAGAACCGATGGCCATTGGGCCGAAAGGTTCTCGAGTGGCGACCACGGACCGGAAGGCGCAGCGTGGGTAGACCCCCACAAGGTGATGGACTGATGGCCTGGTAAAGGTCGCGGGAGTACATTGGATGAGGGTAGCGGATGACCGATCATTGTGGCACTTTTTGGGGGAGGCCTATGTCCAGCAGTGGAAGTCTTTTGGCTGATATGGTGTTGATGATGATGATGAGAACAGTACGACTTTTCATACCTCATACAAAGGCAACAATTACTATTTTCTAAATAGCGGGTGTTAAAAAATAAGTTTCATTTATTTAAATACGGTAAAAGTCGTATATTATACAAACGGGTAGCTGACGGAACCTTAACGCTCGCCGCGTTGCCGGCCCTTTATTAATAAGGAAAGTTGAATTATGATAAAACAATACTAATTAAAAAGACAAATTTGAACAACAATGATTATTTCAGCGGGTTAATCTACAATTTCAGTCCTCATAATTTGCGATTACTTGGCAATAAGTTTTTCAATTAGGATTCCGAAACCTCTAAGTAACTTTGTTTTGGTACGAGAATCGAAATAATTGCCACCTCTTGAAGCACTTTAAAATGCCGTATATTAAATACATTTAGGAGTTTAACTTTATTTGTTTTATCTATTAAGTGCGTACAAGATTCAAAGAGATTATAGCAAAAGGTGTATCAGGCGTGTTTTAGGATTGCTTATGCCTCCTTCATCCATCATTAGACCAGGTTTGATTATCTATCGTTTTCGAGCGTGCATAAGACCAAAGATGTGATGTGATATGTGTATGTGAGACTATGCGGTCTCTCCTCAGATAGGAAAAACAAGAAACCAGGGCAGAGGGTTATTTATTTTAAACTCAACATACTACGTTTTGGATGAGTCAACAACAAGGTACAATATTGCGCCTTTGAACAGTATAATTAAGCTGCACTGAAGAAAATGACTGGATCACTGAATAATATGAATCAAAAACACGTAAAATATATCACTGATCTGAGTATAGGTTTAAAGTAAAATAATTAATGTTCAAGTACCTATCAGCATTACTGATCAGTTTATCGATCGGAAATCAAGATCGATCTGAACTGCCAGGAAATGGTTGCGCAGTGTGACATGTAATTGGAAAATGTAGTTCAAAATTTAATATTTAGAACAGTGGTAAGTCAGAATAACGGCCAGAAAGTTTGTGTGTAACGTTCCGATACACGCATCGTTACAATGTAGCTATGCTGAAAGGATGTGAAAACTTTCCGTTTCCACCAGTGGTATACTATGTGGACCAATGCGTATGACTGATCAGCGCATCCATAGCAACGTAGCAGAGCACAGCTCCGGTGGAAAGGCACCCTAAGGGAAATCTAAAATGTAATATATTCCAAATGACCTTTAAATGTGCTAAATTCCTCAATCAGTTAGGTATCATCGATTGAAAACGACAAATTATTATACAAATATATTTTCTAAACATATAAATATTATCATCCTCCTAGCGTTATCTTAGTATAGCGGTATTCTCAAGGATGCCCGGGTTCCGCTACGTGATCCTAAGAATTGGCGAACGCACTAGTTTTTACGGAAGCGACTACCATCTGACCTTCAAAACATACATAATAATATATATATGTAGAATTTATTTAAATACATTATTTATCTTCCCGTGAACATCTAATACATTTAAGCCCGTTTAATATTGCTGAAAGGGTGGGAAAGCCGAAGTGACTGATGTGTTTTCTTCGTCTAATGTTAGCTAAAGAGAAAAAAACTTCCATTGTTTATCTGAAAAGGTTTTTCTGAACGCAACATTAACTTTCATGTTGGAAGAAAAGGGTTTTGTTACTATCTTCGCAATCGGTGTTAAGGCATTTAACCCAAATATTTGCTAAAATCTCCGAAAATCGAAAAGGTGAAAGAAAGGTCACGGGGTCATGGGACTATTACCAATCCTCCAAAAAGGAAGAGGTTGAGCCCGACTTTTTGTATCGTGTAAGGTGATTATTCGGCGATTGTTAAACCGAATTATAAAGATCTGTTTTGAGTAATAATATTTTATACTAAGGCGACTTCCTGACTTGGCGGGCGGGATCGATATGTGACATTTTCTTCTTTAACGTAAACTTACTGACGTCGCAAAGATTCCCACTTGATATAATACTGTCAGTATTACGTTTGCGCAGTAGTAATATCATGCGCAGAAGCGAAGCAGTACCACCGCCTTCGCATCGTCCCGCTACCGCGCATCCCGCGCCAGTGAGGAAGCACTCATTTAAATGTGGGGCGTAGTAAAAAATGGTATCGCGTCGACTGACAGCTGACACTGACATTTGACACTTTTCTCATATCGTACTGCCTCCGCACCGACAAATCAGGAAGTCGCCTTATGTACAAAATATCATTTGATTTAACAGTGGTCGTTCAGTGACGAAAACATCAAATTGCTTGGTGGAACGTACCTGTCTGCATATTAGGCTGATGTCGATGAGCATGTGGAAGTCAATGTGAAGACAGCATTCATGCAAAATGTATTTTTTTTAAATGATGCATGTGGTGCTTACCTGTAAGTAACTGTTACGCTTAGCAATTGTAATTTAACATCTTATGTTTTATTAATTGATACCTAGTGTAAACAGTTGTTGGTGAACCAAATAATAGTAGTTTCTGCAACTGGTACATAATGAGGAGCATTAAAACACGAGTGTGTTTTATGAAACGAGCCGAAGGCGAGTTTCATAATAAGGTCACACGAGTGTTTTAATGCCTAATTATGTACAGTTGCATACATTACTTTATCTACACACATATTATAACTACTCTAAGATGGGTTCAGAAACCGTAGTAAATAAATACAATAATTGTGTTAATACAACCTTTTTTGCACGGTTGCGAAAATATCGAAATCAGAACTGGCAACCGATACCTGAATGCTATTTTAAAAAGTAAAGAGTCCCTATTCTGATGTGATCATGTCGTTCTAGCTCAAATTTCGTGCGATATATACTAAAAAAACATCGAGCTGACATTTCGCATCGACTGAATTTGAATTTTCAGTGATACTAGAATAGGGACATGTCAACTTTGACATTAAAATTAGTACAGTTTAATTAAAGAAATGTTTATTTTACAAGTCGACGTGTATTATGTAATGCGTGTTATTTACGACGACGCGCCCCTCCACAGCGAATCTCATACTAATCTATGCGCAATAGCACGGACTGGGCTGTGGATAGGCGCGCCTTCGTCGTACACGCACGATACACGTACATGTAATGATAGAAGAAGAAGAAATAAAAGAAGAAAAATATTTATTTAGTGTTAAATCATTATACAATAGTTTGAGTACATGTATATAAATGAAATTTAACTAAACTAAACATGGAAATTTTAACACTAAATAGGATACCACTCAGCATATGCCAATAGCAATATAATGCTAAGGCGCTGGTTTTCAGGGCACCCAAAGAGAGATACAAATATAATCTTAACTTAATAATCTTAACTATTACTTAATAGGTACATCATAACTAAATTGACTAGTCAGCTTTGCTTAATGATGGAGAAGGATATTTATTATATAAATTATTTCTTATAATCATAACAAAACACAGTATGAAACAAAATAATTTACTTACCGAATAACACAATTTCGAACTCAAATTAACGTAGCAAAACACATTCAACAGATTTCTAAGTTTACTTATTTTGCTCAGCACTCAGTTGCGAACTTTAGCCAGTCGAGTTAAGCTCTGGCGAGCTTTCTAATGAAATGAAGACGTCGAGAGCTTACATGCTCTTTGGGTTTGGCACAATTGGCTTTTCGGTTTCCGTGAAAATGTAAACGAAAATACGGTTGTAACTTGACTTCGTACATAGTAATAAAATTAATACCTACATAGTAATACAAATATGGTTTGTTACATTGTGTGTTATTTTTTTTACAGCGTATCAGTATTAAGGTAAAGGTCCCAGTAATTATCACTGGCCCAATATTTGACAGTAACCATCCTATGTCAATATGTGTCAAATATAGGGTATGAATATATCAAACATTGGGACGTTTACATTAGCTGAAGATTACTGATATAAAACATTTTGATCAAATTTTTTTTTTACTGAAAGTATTTTTTAACGGGTAGCATTTAACGAACCACCAAATTAGTTGCCGAATGATGCTCTAAAAAATTACATTGATTACCAAAAATACTAGATTCGCACCAAATTTTCTACTCCTTTTAAATATAAAGTGCAACTCAAAGAAGTAACATGTCCATAACCTATTAAATTAAATTGTTACCAAATAAATTAGTCACTACCCAAAAATACTTAATGATCACCTAATTTCAAAAACCAAATTTCATATAATTTACATCCAAATATTACAGGGCTCGTAATCCTATTAAAATTATTTACACCCAAATAATTCTTTCGATACCCAGAAATACTAGATGATCACCAAATTTCACGCGGCAATTGTTTTTTAACGCTCGACGCGCAAAGCTGTTCCAATCTAGTCTAACCTCATTGCTAGCACACTGATGCGGTTTTCCATACGGTCCGTCTCGCTCGCACGTCGCACCGCGTGCGAGCAAGACAGCGCTAAATGATTTTATTTTACAGAAGCTTCAAAATTTCTGTAACTTTAATGAGACATGTACATAACATAATTTAATTTAATATATTTTCAACAGTGCTTTCCTTACTGGTCGCATACAGCTATTTGTTCTCAGATGTTTTTGCCTCTACTCTATTCGCTGATAATCGTCAATTTGCCTAGGTAGTAGTATTTTTCTATGACATCTATTTTTATTTCAAACTAGTGGACATTGGAATAGTATTGACGGATCTCCGCTGGCGCGGAGCTCCTATTTTGAGTTGTTTTGGCCCTTCGGGCCGATGCAAAACTAACATAACCTAAACCTACCTATACCTAGTTCTACCTATTAACTTCCTTTAATTTTTCCATGAAAGTCTATCTAAATTAATAAAAGTAAACTCATTTGAGGACCTTTATCCATTTTCATAACAAACTAACAATTTAATAAATCAACAAAACTTATTTTCAAATAAAACTTTTCAATCAAACGCGCTCACGTCAACGCATTAAAAAATTAATAATAAAACTTCTTGCAGTTTGTAAACCATCAGTAATAGGTAGTTAGAATGAAACAGCAATAGGTACTTTTCACTCTAACGACATATCAATAAGTTTTATGCTTCAGACAATTCTTTGTATTTGATTGAGTGAGATAGCAGTATACGTGTTATTATTTCACACAGCCACATTGCGTGTTGCTTTTTAAATTAATTTAGAATTTTACTTTCTAATTTATAACATTTTGGAAATGACTAAAATATTTATAGTGCTAAAAACAACTAATTTGTAACTGTTTACTAAAATGTAGCATGCGATGTGTATAATATTTGGATGTAATTCTAATGAAAAAAGGTGCATGAGATTAGGTGGTCGTTTAGTGTTTTTGGTGGTACTTGACAATTTTTTTGATGCGATTATAAATTTATAGGAACGCATTAAGTAAAATAGGTGCAAGTGCTGCAAAAATAGGTAGAATTTTTTTGGTGACTCGGAATTGCTGATCGATAAATTTTTTTGAGTGTTCAACCTTATTTTAGGGTTCGAAAATTTGATGATATCAATAGTTATTTAGGTGATCATTTTATTTGTTCCCTTTTTTAACCAGCAAGCAAAGAAAACATTTATTTATAATTTACGGTGTTAAATTGAGGCTTACATAAATAACATTTTTTGAGGGACAAAGGCGAACCGTCTTAACTAACAATTTATGCGGCAAATTATATTCTTTATATAGAAAATATTTCTAGATGCGGGGTAAGGCGACTTCCTGACTTGTCGGTGTGGAGGTGGTACGATATGAGAAAACTGTCAAATGTCAGTCAACTCAGTACTACTTTTTACTGCGCCCCTACATTTAAAGGAGTACTTCCTGACTGCGCGGAAGCGGGACGATGCGGGAATCTTTGCGACGTCAGTAAGTTTACGTCAAAGAAGAAAATGTCACATATCGATCCCGCCCCGCCAACCCAGTAAGCCGCCTAAGATGGCGAAGGGAGTGAGGGACGTTAGCCGGGCTACAGGCAGACTGTTAGTATAGGTAGTAGTATTAGTATTTTATTATTTTTTCACCACCTAACAAACATTCAAAACACAATACAATACAAAACAAATAGTTTTTATAGTTTATCAAAAAAATAAAACAATTAAGAAACTAGCTCTAATATGTTATTTGTCTCCCTGTAATTCTGCCCAGGGCATCCATTTTCCGAGTACCAATTTAATTCTTATCATAATTCAACATCGGTACGTCTCGCTCATACACATTTCGTAAGCGTTAACGGAAAAGAGAGCACAGCAGCAACACAAAGCATATGCCCTTTCAATAAGTTAAAAACAAGTTCCGAAATAGGACGGCAACATTTCCGTAATATCCCGCGAACTCGATCGAAAATCCCCAACGCCTTACTAATACGGTTAGTGGGGAAATTGTGCCCAGAATTAGGAAATAATTTAGTTAAAACATAGCCTACGTCGCCAAGATTGATGGCAGTTCATTTCTTCGTTAAAGGGGAGCGTGATTTGTGTTATGACGATGACATTTCAATGATTTGTGAACGTTTTGATGAGTCGTGCAAATCGATGGTGACGAAAGTGACAGCGATTGAGCAAGGTCTCGAGGAGTGAGCGAGGATACTTACTGAGACGGTTCTTGACACTGATTTTGTTAACTTGTGACATCAGTCATCACTTAATACGAAATTAGCCAATCCTCTTTAAGAGGCTTTGTAATTTTTGTAATGTTTTGAAGTCAAGTTATGAAAACGTATCCGATAAACTGATTAAAGTTAAAGGATATGATGCTTTTGTTAATGCTTGTATTGATGATAAGTTAAAGCATATAGTATATAATTTTAAATAGGTGGTAACGGATACATTTCTTACTTTTATTGTGCAGAGTAGAATTAACCAAGAAAAAAAAACAGTTTTCACCTTGAAAATTTAATCAGCCGAGTGGACTTTATAAACTAACCTATATTAACATAAGTACTTTTTTTGTGAGAAAATGACTGACTATAGGGATTCTTTTGGCGTTTCTTCTAGGCAGTGGTCTTCTTTTGACAAACGCTAGTACATTTTGAATTGTAAAAGTGCGTTTGCGCCCTTATTTCGCTTAACCAATGTAATCCGTTTTCAGCTCAATTGTTTGTTTAAAAGTGGTGGACCGATCCTTTGGTCGACTGTTCAAGATAAAGAAGACATGTCACACAGAAACCGTAAAGCGCATATTAGACTAGCAAGAATTTGCGTGCAATTTTCTGTGAATTTTCATTACATTGCAGGGTTTGATCGTATTCATCTTACCTAGGTAGCCCGCGGCCTTGCAATGTAAAGAAACTTGCATGAAAGTTCTTGTTAACGTAAATCGACCTTAAGAAAATGCTATCTTGAATAGTTATTATTCGGCAACGGGCAGGGCATGAAACGTGCCGATTTACATCATCCAGACTATCTCCAGACTATTTAGCCAATTTGTTCGAATTAAAGTCAGCTAAATATCGGTTCAGATAACGCAACACAAGGCCATATTGCTTCGGAAGTTTAGATTGCTTTGCGGCGACGGTTTGCTAAACCAGTTGTTGTTTTCGTTCGCTACATTAGAGAGAACTGTGTTAACCAGAGTATTGTTTAACTAAACATTCTGTTAAATTGCTTTGCAGCAACTAAGGTATAAATGACGTTCGGGTGTAGATAATGGGGAAATGTACGTGTGACTTGAATATGAATATTTGTTAATGCGTATTTCTTTGGTAAAATTTGGTTTTATTCATTTTATTTGGTTCACCAACAACTGTTTACACTAGGTATCAATTAATACAACACAAGATGTTAAATTACAATTGCTAAGCGTAACAGTTACTTACAGGTAAGCACCACATGCATCATTTAAAAAAAATACATTTTGCATGAAGACAGCTTCACGTTGACTTCCACATGCTCATCAACATCAGCCTAATATGTAGGTACGTTCCACCAAGCAATTTGATGTTTTCGTCACTGAACGGCCACTGTTAAATATCAAATGATATTTTGTACATAAGGCGACTTCCTGATTTGTCGGTGCGGAGGCAGTACGATATGAGAAAACTGTCGAATGTCAGTGTCAACTGTCAGTCAACTCAGTACTACTTTTTACTGCGCCCCTACATTTTAATGAGTACTTCCTGATAGGCGCGGGATGCGCGGTAGCGGGGCGATGCGAAGGCGGTACTACTGCTCCGCTTCTGCGCATGATATTACTACTGCGCAAATGTAATACTGACAGTGTTCCATCAAGAGAGAATCTTTGCGACATCAGTGCGACGACAAAGAAGAAAATGTCACAGATCGATCCCACCCGGCCAAGTCAGGAAATCGCCTTAATATGGCGATTCTTTGTTCTATTGCGTAATCGCCAGAGGCGCTGTAGGTACCTACTTTTGTCCAAATTGGCCTAAATTGTTTACGCAGTCGCTAGCGAGTAAGGTATGTAAGGGTACTTAAGTTACTTGCGGTGTGATTAAGGCTCATTTTCGTCCGTTCGTAAGGTACATCTGAATGTTATCATACCATACCAAGTCGGCCATGCAAAGAACTAGTGGCTCTGTGAGCTATAGAACTCGTGAGTGCTTTATTTAATATTATTGTTTGTAATTTTCCAAAAACTTATTGACTGAGATATCTGTCCAGCCATCGAAGCTGCACAAAAAATTTCACAAGAATCGGTTGAGAAACAGGGATCGGAACCGGTTTCCAAATACCGGTATTATTTTGTTCCTAAACCGGTTTGATTTCGTTCTTACATAATACCGGTTTATCAAAATACCTGTTAGTGAAAGAACGAATTATTTCGGTTATCAGTATTCTAGGAGAACGGAATTTTAACGTTCCGTGGAACTTTATTAAACCGGTTTAAAATGTCACGACTGTCACTTTCTCACTTTTGAAGGCGTTGTCGTCAGGTAATAACATCACCCGCGGGCCCCGCGGCGCGTGTGCTCTTATAATATTTAGATTAGAAGCTAATTTATATGATGCCGCCGGAACGGAAGACAGTCACTGGAACTTCCTAACGGAAAGTGCTACGGTAGTCGAGATTGGGATCGTTTGTTGTGTTGTCTTGAGTACTTACCACTGGACCTGATGTCAAGGGTCTGATGACGCAGCCGGAAGAGAGTCACTGGAACTGCCTAACGGAAAGTGATAAAGTAGTCGAGTTTGGGCTTGTTTGTTTTGTTGTCTTGAGTGCTTACCACTGGACCTGATGACGAGGGTCTGATGATGCAGCCGGAAGAGAGTCACTGGAACTGCCTAACGGAAAGTGATAAAGTAGTCGAGTTTGGGCTTGTTTGTTTTGTTGTCTTGAGTACTTACCACTGGACCTGATGTCGAGGGTCTGATGATGCAGCCGGAAGAGAGTCACTGGAACTGCCTAACGGAAAGTGATAAAGTAGTCGAGTTTGGGCTTGTTTGTTTTGTTGTCTTGAGTATTTACCACTGGACCTGATGTTGAGGGTCTGATGATGCAGCCGGAAGAGAGGCACTGGAACTGCCTAACGGAAAGTAATAAAGTAGTCGAGTTTGGGCTTGTTTGTTTTGTTGTCTTGAGTACTTACCACTGGACCGATGTCGAGGGTCTGATGATGCAGCCGGAAGAGAGGCACTGGAACTGCCTAACGGAAAGTAATAAAGTAGTCGAGTTTGGGCTTGTTTGTTTTGTTTTCTTGAGTACTTACCACTGGACCGATGTCGAGGGTCTGATGATGCAGCCGGAAGAGAGGCACTGGAACTGCCTAACGGAAAGTAATAAAGTAGTCGAGTTTGGGCTTGTTTGTTTTGTTTTCTTGAGTACTTACCACTGGACCTGATGTTGAGGGTCTGATGATGCAACCGTAAGAGAGGCACTGGAACTGCCTAAAGGAAAGTAATAAAGTAGTCGAGTTTGGGCTTGTTTGTTTTGTTGTCTTGAGTACTTACCACTGGACCTGATGTCGAGGGTCTGATGATGCAGCCGGAAGAGAGGCACTGGAACTGCCTAACGGAAAGTGATGAAGTAGTCGAGTTTGAGCTTGTTTGGTTTGTTGTCTTGAGTACTTACCACTAGAACTGATGTCGAGGGTTTGCTGATGCAGCCGGAAGACAGCCACTGGAACTGCCTAACGGAAAGTGATAAAGTAATCGAATTTAGGCTTGTTTGTTTTGTTATCTTGAGTACTTATCACTGGATTTGATGTTGAGGGTCTGATGATGCAGCCGGAAGAGAGGCACTGGAACTGCCTAACGGAAAGTGATGAAGTAGTCGAGTTTGAGCTTGTTTGGTTTGTTGTCTTGAGTACTTACCACTAGAACTGATGTCGAGGGTCTGCTGATGCAGCCGGAAGACAGCCACTCGAACTGCCTAACGGAATGTGATAAAGTAGTCGAGTTTGGGCTTGTTTGATTTGTTATCTTGAGTACTTATCACTGGATTTGATGTTGAGGGTCTGATGATGCAGCCGGAAGAGAGCCACTGGAACTGCTAACAGAAAGTGATAAAGTAGTCGAGTATGGGCTTGTTTGTTTTGTTGTCTTTAGTACTTAGCACTAGACTTGATGTCGAGGATCTGATGATGCAGCCGGAAGAGAGCCACCGGAACTGCCAAACGGAAAGTGTTACGGTAGTCGAGTTTGGGCTTGTTTGTTTTGTTATCTTGAGCACTTACCACTGGACCTGATGTTGAGGGTCTGATGATGCAACCGGAAGAGAGCCACTCGAACTGCCTAACGGTAAGTGATAAGTAGTCCGTTCCATCCGTTTGGCAGTTCCGGTGGCTCTCTTCCGGCTGCATCATCAGACCCTCGACATCAGGTCTATTGCTAATTACTCAAGACAACTAAACAAACAAGCCCAAACTCGACTACTTTATCACTTTCCGTTAGGCAGTTCCAGTGCCTTTCTTCCGGGTGCATCATCGGACCCTCGACATGAGATCTAGTGGTAAGTACTCAAGAAAACAAAACAAACAAGCCCAAACTCGACTAGTTAATCACTTTCTGTTAGACAGTTCCAGTGCCTCTCTTCCGGCTGCATCATCAGTCCCTCGACATCAGATCTAGTGGTAAGTACCCAAGACAACAAAACAAACAAGCCCAAACACGAATACTTTGTCACTTTCCGTTAGGCAGTTCCAGTGCCTCTCTTCCGGCTGCATCATCAGACCCTCGACATCAGGTCCAGTGGTAAGTACCCAAGACAACAAAACAAACAAGCCCAAACTCGAATACTTTGTCACTTTCCGTTAGGCAGTTCCAGTGCCTCTCTTCCGGCTGCATCATCAGACCCTCGACATCAGGTCCAGTGGTAAGTATTCAAGACAACAAAACAACCAAGCCCTAACTCGACTGCTTTATCACTTTCCGTTAGGCAGTTCCAGTGGCTCTCTTCCGGCTGCATCATCAGTCCGTCGACATCAGGTCTAGTGCTAATTACTCAAGACAACAAAACAAACAAGCCCAAACTCGACTACTTTATCACTTTCCGTTAGGCAGTTCCAGTGCCTCTCTTCCGGCTGCATCATCAGACCCTCGACATCAGATCTAGTGGTAAGTACCCAAGACAACAAAAAAAACAAGCCCAAACTCGAATACTTTGTCACTTTCCGTTAGGCAGTTCCAGTGCCTCTCTTCCGGCTGCATCATCAGACCCTTGACATCAGGTCCAGTGGTAAGTACTCAAGACAACAAAACAAACAAGCCTAAATTCGATTACTTTATCACTTTCCGTTAGGCAGTTCCAGTGCCTCTCTTCCGGCTGCATCATCAGACCCTCGACATCAGGTCCAGTGGTACGTACTCAAGACAACAAAACAAACAAGCCCTAACTCGACTTCTTTATCACTTTCCGTTAGGCAGTTCCAGACGCTCTCTTCCGGCTGCATCATCAGACCTTCGACATCAGGTCCAATGGTAAGTACTCAAGACAACAAAACAAACAAGCCCAAACTCGACTACTTATCACTTTCCGTTAGACAGTTCCAGTGCCTCTCTTCCGGCTGCATCATCAGACCCTCGATATCAGGTCTAGTGGTAAGAACTCAAGACAACAAAACAAACAAGCCCAATCTCGACTAGTTTATCACTTTCTGTTAGACAGTTCCAGTGCCTCTCTTCCGGCTGCATCAGCAGACCCTCGACTTCAGGTCTAGTGGTAAGTACCTAAGACAACAAAACAAACAAGCCCAAACTCGACTATTTTATCACTTTCTGTTAGACAGATCCAGTGCCTCTCTTCCGGCTGCATCATCAGACCCTCAACATCAGGTCTAGTGGTAAGTACTCAAGACAACATGACCAACAAACCCAAACTCGACTACTTTATCACTTTCCGTTAGGCAGTTCCAGTGGCTCTCTTCTGGTTGCATCATCAGACCCTCGACATCAGGTCCATTGGTAAGTACTCAAGACAACAAAACAAACAAGCCCAAACTCGACTACTTTATCACTTTCCGTTAGACAGTTCCAGTGCCTTTCTTCCGGCTGCATCATCAGACCCTCGATATCAGGTCTAGTGGTAAGTACTCAAGACAACAAAACAAACAAGCCCAAACTCGACTATCGTAGCACTTTCCGTTAGGTAGTTCCAGTACCTCTCTTCCGACTGCATCATCAGACCCTCGACATCAGGTCCAGTGGTAAGTACTCAAGACAACAAAACAAATTAGCCCAAACTCGACTACCGTAGCACTGTCCTTTAGGCAGTTCCAGTGGCTCTCTTCCGGCAGCATCATCAGACCCTCGACATCAGGTCCAGTGGTAAGCACTCAAGACAACAAAACGAACAAGCCCTAACTCGACTACTTTATCACTTTCCGTTAGACAGTTCCAGTGGCTCTCTTCCGGCTACATCATCAGACCCTCGACATCAGGTCTAGTGGTAAAATTTATGTTCGACCTAGAATAGTTTGTCCGTATAATAAAATAAAATAAAATTTAATATAAAATTATAAATTAGCTTTAATATAAATTGTAAGCGCACTCCCGCTGCGGATAATAGTAACCCTTGGCGGCCTCTGTCAAAAATTCGAGTTAAGACTGGTTGTCTCTGGGCCCAGAACAGTTCCTTCACTAACCGGTTTTGAGTGCCGAAAACCAGAAACAAGAACGAAACCACAAACGCTATTCATTTCGGTTTGGGGTCAATGGCCGAAACCGGTTTGAAAATAATACCGGTATCCGATCCCTGTTGAGAAATGCGATATAGAGGAGAACAAACCAAAATCCGTGCAGAGACATACGAAATCATTGGAATAAAAAGTTGTTATTTAAAATTTCCAAAACTGCCTCGACAAAGAAAAAATATCAGAATCGAACCTTCTCACATTTTACTTGTAGAGGAGAACAACAGGAAATCTGGATATCCGGAAATCGGACATACATAAACGCATTTTTGTCGAACATAGCTGAATGACATTAAGGCGCTACAACGACAAATATCGCGTTCTTTGAAACGCTGTTCTGCCCAGACGAGGAAAATATCGGGATTGATTTTCTAATTATGATTCTTGACTATATATTATGATTGTTTTTGACAATGGCCGAAACATGATTACTTATAATTATCTCGATACAAATAAATCCAAAGTTGAGAATTTATTTTCCTGTTTTACTCAGCCTACTATACCAACGCATTATAAAACGATACAAATAAGTTAAAATGATGGCATTTTACCACATCTAAACTCTGTCAAGAGGAAATTTTATAAAACTGCACATAGTCAGATATTTATCGAGATTTATCTAAAAAAAGTCATTCCCGAAGAGTGTTGTATCCCGTTTTGCCGTGCGCAAAAGACATAAGCGTACCTATCTCTTTCACGGGGGGCGTGGTTTACCGAATCGATATATATCCCATTAAAATATTTTCATTTATTGTAGTACAATTTTATTTAAAAAAGTAGGGTTTTTTAAAATAAAATTGTACTACAATAAATGAAAATATTTCAAATATTATATAAGTTCAAATAGTTACGTGATTACCCTTTTTGGCCGAATGCTTTTATGTCTGACATACTTACATGCTGTGCTACCATGGGCTGGTCGTGTGTAATAAGGCGTCATATGTATATATTTTTGGGAACAAATAAAATGATCACCTAAATAACTTTTGATATCATCAAATTTTCGAACCCTAAAATAAGGTTGAACACTCTAAAAAATTTATCGATCAGCAATTCCAAGTCACCAAAAAAATTCTACCTATTTTTGCAGCACTTGCACCTATTTTACTTATTGCGTTCCTATAAATTTATAATCGCATCAAAAAAATTGTCAAGTACCACCAAAAACACTAAACTACCACCTAATCTTATGCACCTTTTTTCATTAGAATTACATCCAAATATTATACACATCGCATGCTACATTTTAGTAAACAGTTACAAATTAATTGTTTTTAGCACTATAAATATTTTAGTCATTTCCAAAATGTTATAAATTAGAAAGTAAAATTCTAAATTAATTTAAAAAGCAACGCGCAATGTGGCTGTGTGAAATAATAACACGTATACTGCTATCTCACTCAATCAAGTACAAAGAATTGTCTGGAGCATAAAACCTATTGGTATGTCGTTAGAGTGAAAGGTACCTATTGCTGTTTCATTCTAACTACCTATTGCTGATGGTTTACAAACTGCAAGAAGTTTTATTATTAATTTTTTAATGGGTTGACGTGAGCGCGTTTGATTGAAATCTTTTATTTGAATATGAGTTATGTTGATTTATTAAATTGTTAGTTTGTTATGAAAATGGATAAAGGTCCTCAAATGAGATTACTTTATTAGTTTAGATAGACTTTCATGGAAAAATTAAAGGAAGTTAATAGGTAGAAAAAGGTATAGGTAGGTTTAGGTTATGTTAGTTTTGCATCGGCCCGAAGGGCCAAAAGAACTCAAAATAGGAGCTCCGCGCCAGCGGAGATCCGTCAATACTGTTCCAATGTCAACTAGTTTGAAATAAAAATTGATGTCATAGAAAAATACTACTACCTAGGCAAATTGACGATTATCAGCGAATAGAGTAGAGGCAAAAACATCTGAGAACAAATAGCTGTATGCGACCAGTAAGGAAAGCACTGTTGAAAATATATTAAATTAAATTATGTTATGTACGTGTCTCATTAAAGTTACAGAAATTAGAAGCTTCTATAAAATAAAATCATTTAGCGCTGTCTTGCTCGCACGCGGTGCGACGTGCGAGCGAGACGGACCGTATGGAAAACCGCATCAGTGTGCTAGCAATGAGGTTAGACTAGATTGGAACTGCTTTGCGCGACGGGCGTTAAAAAACAATTGCCGCGTTAAATTTGGTGATCATGTAGTATTTCTGGGTATCGAAAGAATTATTTGGGTGTAAATAATTTTAATAGGATTACGAGCCCTGTAATATTTGGATGTAAATTATATGAAATTTGGTGTTTGAAATTAGGTGATCATTAAGTATTTTTGGGTAATGACTAATTTATTTAGTAACAATTTAATTTAATAGGTTATCGACATGTTACTTCTTTGAGTTGCACTTTATATTTAAAAGGAGTTGAAAATTTGGTGCGAATCTAGTATTATTGGTAATCAATGTAATTTTTTAGAGCATCATTCGGCAACTTATTTGGTGGTTCGTTAAATGCTACCCTATATTTTTACCCTTGCTTGGCGTTAGAACAACGAGCAGATAACGATGCTAATTCAATTCCAATCCAACTTGCGCTTAACGAACCTAATCGAACTGCGATCTCAATTAAAAGGGGATGTCAATGAAAAAGAGAATTAAGTCGTATAAAAGACTTAAAAATAGGTTATTGAGATAAATACGTACGTTTTACGGTATTTGGCCGTTGAGATAGGTATCTAATAGTCCATTCCGTCTGTTTATACTCAAATGGAGAAGATAGGAATCTAGATATTAAGTAGCAAAATCTAGTCAGAGAAATGTTTATGGCAGATGTAGCCGGAATGACTATCGTCTTGTTCAAGTAGGTATAGAATTGCCAAATTTACGAAGCAAAAAATTTTTGAGGCTTAAGTTCTAAACCAAAGTTACGTATAAAATGGATTGGTTGATAAGTGCAAATCAACCAAGGCATAAATTGTGAAGACCGTGTTGACCGTCTTTAATTAGGTTGGTTTTAAACTGCTTTAATGCATTAACATTTCATTAATTTTTAAGTATGTATTTTTATAATGTTTCTTATATCTCCAAAAAGGAACATACGAGGCGAACATAACATTAACAAAAACGTTGTCCTTTCGGTTTAACTGTACTCTCGTAAAAAATCTCGTTCAACCTTTGTCACTTGAACGTAATAACAATGCTTTTTGAGCTCAGCAACTTCTGCGAGCGGTCGCCGCAAAAAGTTAAATTGAAACATCCCGCTGTGGCCTTCTAAACTATTCGCAACTTTGTTTCACCTCATCGCATCCCTAGCTTATCCTGACCCCTTGATTCGGAGTAACAACGTGATATTGGAGGTCAGAATTACACTGGAACGCTTGAAATTAAGTGAATCTTTGTGAATAAGCAGCTTTCAGATTCGCGACTTTTTTACTTTTCGTAGTACAGGATGCCAGTATAAATTGAACTCAATAGTCATACCAAACATGAGTATCGGAGATCAAACTCAATAAAGACTCACCTAATGCGAGAAGTAAATTAGAAGGTTGATTCGTACGGTGAAAAATTTATAATTACGTATAACTAATTATGAAGCTTTTTATCCCTGTAATTAGGGTACTATTTACATAAATCAGGTTAATAACTCAAAATTTTGTAAAATGAAGACTAATACCGATACCGATACCGATACCCCGATGGATATACCGATGGGAGATTTGTTTTCTTGACATTAAATTACTTGTATAAGTTTAATATAAGGAAAATAGGGCTCCAATTTTCGACTGTATTGTTTCCTCATCAAATTTAGCAATATTTATTCTTTCACTTCATAAAATAATCAAGTGCTTGATGTCTGTCTACACTGCTTTTATTCTGCTCTAGTCTTCTATTCCGAACTTTGATAACTTTGTTGGTTTTGGGTTATAGACCTAAGCAATGTTTCTTGAATTAGAAAACTTTTTATACATAAAAACAACATCTTTATGCCATTCTAATAATAATGTATGTTTGCTTAATCCACTTTCAATCAATTTATGAAATATCGAACCCAATTTTAAGTAACAGGAGAAAAACTCGTAAAAAATCGGAATTGTTACAAGTTCAGAACAATTTAAAGTTTGTAGTCTTGAGGGAAAGAAGCTGCCCCCGGCTTCTTTAAGTGCTTCGCTTGATTTGTTTGACTTTTGAGATCGGGCCGAAACGTTACTAGCTAGATGTATTTGTTACTGGATAAGTCAAGATTATTGGATAAGTAGCATTTTATTATTATTATGCGAATTAGTTTTTTCCATACAAAATGTCCATTTCCCTTTTTACTTCCTTCAGGAATGATTTCCGGGGTTAAAACAACCCTATGTCCTTCCCAGACCTCAAACTATCTCTATGACAATTTTTGTCTAAACTCATTCAGTGGTTTAAGTATAGAAATATAATAAATAGAGAAAATGGTACACTTCAAATTTAATTAATAAATTAATTTTTTTTTTTTTTTCGTGGGTAGGTGTCAAAAAGAGCACAAGTCACTTTTGTTTATTAAAACAAATTTAAATAATTAAAATAATATTCAAACAACGATTTAGTGAAAAACTATATTTATTTAATAATTAGTCACTGACAGTGAGGGGAGCTAATTTCCATGTCTACTGAGTGATCACCAACCTGCCATTTGACCTTTGCACTCTGTATATAACTTTCACCTAAACACAAACACTTAGTACCAATTGACTGTCATGGATGCACTGGACACTATCATGGAGACGCAGAGGACACTAGAATCCACTTTCTCGCAGAGATTCAAGAAGCTGGATATGGCGCTGAAGGCTGCATCACCACACTCTAATACCACCATCGCCAGTCTCAACAAGGAAGTTGCTTGCTTTAAGGAGCAGGTCTCGAGCATGCTAGAGCTGCTAAGACAACAAATCATCAGTGTCAGCAATGCTGTAGACGCAATAGAGACGAGGCATCGGCGCAAGTTCTTGCTTTTTGAGGGTGTCCCAGAAGTGACTGGAGAAGAAATTGCTGACACAATCGCCACCATTTGCCGAGATCACTTCCAAATTCCTGATGCAGCCCGGACTATGTTCAGTGCCTGTCATCGGCTTGGAGCCAGGGCGGGCAACCGCCCGAGATCTGTGCTTGTGCGCTTCATCGACCAACAGATCAAGAACTCTGTGTGGCGGAAGAAAACAGCCCTAAAGGGAACTTCGTTTGTCATATCGGAGTTCATGACGAGGAAAAAACGTGCTATCTTCATTGCTGCGCGAAGGCACTTTGGTATGCGCAACGTCTGGTCTCTAGAGGGCACTATTTATATAAAGTTGCCAAATGGTAAAAGGGAGCGCATTACTACAGGTGAGCAGCTTGAGGACTTAATGTCTGGATATGATGCTGTCCCCAACATGAGGAGTGCGCCTGTGGCGACAAGCAACGTCCCCTCAACACTGGCAGCTGAGGAGGCGGGAGAGCAGGCTTCGTCGGCTGCACCTGCTCCAAAAGCATCCACGGGTTCGACGAAAGTAAAAGGAAAACGAGCACCTTAGCTTTCTACACTCGTTATCGTGCCGGTCCGCCAATGTATTAGTGTTTACTTTTAGGTATGTTATCGCAACTGCTTACTGAATAATGCTAGGTATGATTCAGTGTCAACTCATATATATTTTTATGTATTCTCAATTTATGTAATTTTCTCTGTCTACCTTGTTTTACTTAGCTAAAAGATAATTCTTTGTTTCTCAGTTTGTCACTTATTTTAACTACAATAGAGCTGTCACTAGTGTCACTGTGAAAGATGTCAGTAATCATCATTGCGTTTCGTGATTGCAATATGCATTTCGAATATAATGTTTGATATAACTTATCACCTTGTGGATAATGTTTTCTTAACTTGTCAAGTTCGTTCAGTTACGATAAGTTTTTTTTTCTGTTTCTATTCATTCCAAGCGCACTCAATTTATTTTGTAAACGGTCAACTGGCAGGTCAAACAAAACGTAACATTTACGTGCATCCCTGCACGTATTTTTATATTTATTATATTATATTCATATTTATATTACTATATTATATTATACTATTTTGCTGTACCCACCATTCTTAGATACCATGTTGAATGATGAATCTTTTCACTCTGCTCATGACTTGTCATCTTCTTTCCATTCTTGTGATAGTCAAATATCGGAACCTGACACTTTGGGCGACTTCGTTACCCGCACTTTTCAAAATCACCCCTATCATCTAAATATTTGTCACATAAACGCCCAAAGCATTCCCAGTCACTACAACGAACTACTTGATACTTTTTCGTCCTCACACGTCCACGCAATACTGATCTCAGAGTCCTGGCTCAAGCCGACTCTGGCTTCTACTTCATACAGCCTACCAGGTTATGTGCTGCTGCGCAATGACCGCGTGGGCAAAGGGGGCGGCGGTGTTGCCATATACCTGCGCAGTGAAATACAATTTAAAATTATTTCTGTCTCCCCTTCGCAATTCTCTGGTTCTTTAGAACACCTTTTTCTTGAAATCACATTAAAAGGTGTTAAGTTAGCTCTCGGTGTAGTTTACTGCCCACCTACCACTGATTACTTTGCTGAGTTCGAGCGAATACTTGACCCACTTAGCACAGAGTACACACATCAAATAATCATGGGTGACTTTAATACAGACCTACTGAAAGACAACCTAAGGTCACGCAAATTGAAGGGAATCATAGAATCTGCAGACCTTAATGTGCTGCCGCTTCAAGCCACGCATCACAACATTGACACGTCAGACTCCTGGTTGGATCTCATTCTTACCTCCTCGATGGATCACGTAGCTAAAGTAGGTCAGTTTCCGGCTCCGGGTTTCTCACACCACGATTTAATTTTTCTCGGATACCGTGTTCGACCTCCTAAAGCGCAGGCAGTGTCGGTACAACTTCGTAGCTTTGCGCGGTTGGACGTCGAAGCGTTAAGGCAGGATGCGTGCGCTCAAGACTGGTCCTCAATTACTGAGGCACCGTCAGTAAACGAGGGGGTTGAAAGACTGAATGCGGTGGTCTTGAAATTGTACGACACGCACGCGCCCTTTCGAACTGTCAAGCTGAAGCGTCCGCCCGCGCCGTGGATAACGAGGGCCGTTCGAATGGCAATGACGAGACGGGATCGGGCGTTTCGCAAGTACAAGCGCGATCGATGTGACGAGAACTGGTGTCTATTTAAGTCTGCGCGCAATAAATGCAATCAGATGGTAAGAGCTGCGAAACGTAAATATATTTACGAAAACATTGTTTCTTCATCCCCGGCTGACACCTGGAAATTTTTGAAAACCCTTGGCATCGGCAAGCCTGTCAATAAAGCAACTTCATTTTCTTCATTTTCGTTAAACGATCTCAATTCCCATTTCGCGATGTCGTCGAGTTTGGATCCTGTCATTAAAGATCATAGCACTTCTTATGTCAATGCCCTGCTCCGTTCTTCTGAAACCGTATTTTCCTTCACCCCAGCCACTGAAGACGAAATTCGTAAAATTATTCTTTCAATTAAATCTAACGCTGTTGGCCATGACAAGGTGTCCAGGTTAATGGTTGTCCAGATTATAGAATGCATGGTCCCAGTCGTCACTCACATCGTTAACCGCTCATTAACCTCAGGGGTATTTCCGTCACTATGGCGTAATGCCTTTGTAATTCCTCTCCCTAAGGTTTCTAATCCCTGTGTTCTGAAGGACTTTCGCCCTATCTCTATACTCCCTTTCCTTTCAAAAATTCTCGAAGCTGTTGTCCACAAAAAACTCTCTGATCACGTATTTGCTAACCAGCTACTATCTCCTTTTCAATCAGGTTTTCGTTGTGGTCACAGCACGACTACTGCCTTGTTGAAAGTGGTTGAGGATGTGAGACAAGGCATGGAGTCCTCTCAATTCACAGTCCTTGTATTAATTGACTTCTCCAATGCTTTTAACGCTGTTAACCATGACCTTCTACTTGCTACTCTTAACCATCTAAATATCTCATCGACAGTGGCTGCGTGGTTCTCCTCTTATCTTCAGGATCGCCGTCAGGCGGTCCGTGCTAACAATACTGTATCTGACTGGTGCGAACTTACTTCTGGTGTTCCACAGGGTGGCATTCTCTCTCCTCTTCTTTTTTCGATATTTATTAACCTCATCACCCCTAGGATTAAATGCTCGTACCATCTGTATGCCGATGATTTACAAATTTATACCCAAGCTAAACCTGACGATCTTGACTCAGCAATAAATCAAATTAATAAAGACCTGAAATGTATCTCCGTCTGGTCTAGTAGTTTCGGGATTAGTGTCAATCCTACCAAATGTCAGGCTATCATACTTGGTAGTCCTCGTCTACTGACTCTTATTAATAAACAACACTTGGCTTCAGTAATGTACGAGGATACTTTAGTACCTTTCACAGCGGAGGTGAGAAATCTGGGCCTGATTGTGGATAGTGGACTCACTTGGGTTCCTCAGGTGTCTGACGTATGTCGCAAGGTCACCAATATGCTGAGGTCATTTTATAGATTCAAGCACTTTCTTCCAACTAGCACGAAAACACTTCTCATTCAAGCGTTAGTATTACCCGTTATAGATTATGCTGATGTGTGCTACTCCAACATTACCCAGGAGCTTCTCAACAGACTGGATAGGCTGCTTAATAATTGTATTCGCTTCGTTTTTGGTCTCCGTAAATACGACCATGTATCCGCATTCCGTCGTCAGCTAAACTGGCTGCCCATTCGTGAACGGAGATCTTTCAGGATTCTGTGCACCCTTTATACCATTTTATTTGATCCAGCTGCACCAGACTATCTTAAATCTAAATTCCAATTCGTTACACCGCGTCCGGGTGGCGAGCTTCGCGCTTCCCGGAGTCTCAAACTCGCTGTTCATTTTCACCGCACTGGTTTTCTCTCAAATTCCTTCGCTGTTCAGGCAATTCGACTCTGGAACGATCTCCCTCTTACTATTAGGCAAGCTCAAAGCAAATTCTCCTTCAAACGCAATTTACGGAAGCATCTCTCTCTAAGACGTCAAGATTGATGATCCTCGTGTTAAGTTTGTATGGGTACATGTAAAGTATGTATTATAAGTATATTTATGTATGTGTATGTATTTTATTCATTATTTGTGTATGTATATTGATCGTATACGTAAAATTATAATGATTTGTGTCTATAGTTTCGCGTCTCGTCGTTCATGATCCTGCACCACTATAGTTTCTGTTTGGCCTAATGGTTGAATGGTAGAGAATGCCTTAAGGCATTAAGTCCGCCAATTGTACTTTTATTTTTGTATCTGTGCAATAAAGTTTAAATAAATAAATAAATAAATTTTATTCCATTATGACAATAAAAAAAACATAAAATTGTCAATTCAAAGCCTTTCGCAATAATATTAGTTGTATATATAGAAAATAGTACATGCATTCCATGCCCATCCTCTACAATCTCTACATTGGCTTGATCGAGTCTCAAACACTGTTCCGTGAGAGCTAGTCAGCAGATATCTAGGCCAACAAGCTTCGGCGTGCGGCAGACATGTACAGCCCAATTCCATTTTGACTTAGCAATTGAGATGAGGTGAAATGATTTGGACGCCTTTCAGAATTATTGCTGGGTGCTGTCAAAGACATATTGCTATTTAAAACGAGTTCAGGCTTGCAATATATTAAAGTAACCAAGGCCAAGCGCAAGTGTTGAAAGGTAAAATGAAATTGAAAACTCTCCGAAACGTATGTTTAAACCGTTAATTTAATAAATTACTTAACAAAAATAAATGGTTCTCACATCGATCCAAGTATCAGGCTGTAGGTAATTAATTTCCTTCAGCATCCGGCCAGTAAAAAGTCATCCGACACAAATTACTGTTACCAATTTGTCACTTTGTAAAATAAACTCTTTGAATTTATTGCACTTCAGGTGACTTCTCCCCGCTCATTAAGAATAAGAACTGCGGACTCAATTAAGCAAAATGGCCACGGCTGTGAATTGATTTATGTGATCTTTAACGAATGAATTTACATTTTTATTCCTTTTTTGTCGGTTAGTAGTGGAACTTTATAATCAAACATGCATAGAATTTGCTTATCATTAATTAATGAAATACACCGATTGGATTCTGATTTAGAGCTCAAATTTTATTTTTACTCGACTACCTACAACAGGGGAATAATGTGTTTATTTTAGCGTTTTTAATAATTAAAAACTCTTCTTGTGCTCAATAAGTGAACATACACTTTACTAAGTGAAAGCAAAACAAGGTACCTCGTAGTATTACAGCCAAGTTCGTTAAATCCAAGGAGCGTTATCCAGGTTGGAGCCCAGAGTCCGCTTTGACATCTAATCCCTAGATTAGGAGTTTCTCTAATCTTTAGTATTAGGAGTAAGCACTAGTGTTACGATAGCCAATTCATCTGACAAATGCCAAATTATGTTGTTACTAAATTTTAAATATGATAAAACGACTGATTAAGCAGAAACAATAGTAATCAATAAACAGCACTAGTCTTTTTTCATCGAAACGAACTTTTCCATTCATAAAACATTTTAGGGCTGCAACAGCTTACACTAACAATGCCACAAAGAAAACAAAGTTAATCGATGGTCACAACTAAAACACAGAGCATTAGTGAAAACAAACAGCAACTCCGACCAAGGCAAAGTGCTGGGACTTTCATCTCTATTAATTAAAGTGATTTATAGGCAAAACTCAAAAGGCTGAGCAAACTTTTGCCGTTTCCAGAAAGAAACAGATTTCTCCCGACCGCTAATGAAAGTCTTTTTGTCTCGTTGCCACAGCACTGTTTTTTTGGAAGCGATAAAAGAAATGTCGTCTGAACTTTATTTTTATATTAATTCTCTTGGATTCCGGATAATGTTCGTTTTAAAACAAGCGTTTTAATTGTATTTAAACTATCTAGTTTACGACTGTAAAAGAAATAAACAACTACATTATCAACATTCATTTTACAACTATCATCATCATCCTAATTTTACAACTATATTATAGCATTAATTTAATCGCAGATAAAAGAAAAGAATAATCATAAAATTAAATTGCTATAAACTCTTAATGGTTCTTGAACGTGTCCTATAAGACACATTACATACAGCAAAGAGTAGGTACTACAGTCAGAAAAGATCCAGCTAAACGGAAAATAAATATTAAATAAAATATAAATATGTATAATATAAATATAAGCTTGTACTATAGGTCCTAAGCAATGATATACATAGGTACCTATATAGATAAATAGATACTTAAATACATAGAAAACATCCAAGAACCAGGAACAAATATTCGTGCTCAGGTATTCGAACCCGGGACATTCAGCATATTTTCTTACTACATTTATATGTCTTTAAATCTAGGTTTATAAAAACATTTGTATAACGGCTGCAATGATTTTTGAAATTATAGATTACAGCATTAGGTGTCCTGCTGGGGTTATGTACCCTAATCCAGATGATGTACGCAGCCAAATAATTATATTTTAGTTACTATTTATTCTATCTTATTTTAGCTTAGTAATACTAATTCTAATATTACAGAGGCAGACGAAACAGGAGATGGCGGAAGAAGGCTAGGCTTGGACACTTGGACAGAGCAAGCAAACCAAAAGGCCAAGTGGGGAAAAAGTGGGCAGGCCTTTGTCTAGCAATGGAACACTAAAAAGGCTATAATAATTAATAATACCACTGCGAGGTTCAGGAACAGGAAGCAAAGACAGGAAAACCAGGGAAGCGGTATTTATTTATTTAAAATAAACAATAAGGCACCTGCAACTAGCATACGATGCGTTTAGCCTACAGTTCTAATTGGTAAGCTAAGGACATGAAAATAGGTTAGATTAACAAAAAAAATAATTCAGTATTGTGCCTTGGAAAAGTAACTATAATAAAACTGCACTGTAGAAAATAACACTGAGTTGCTGTGCTATCAGTCACTAATGTCACTATCACTACATATGATAAAATCTCTTCTCTCTTCTCTCTTTCAGCATATTTGCGTCCACTGCTGGACATATGCCTCTTCCATGCCTTTCCATTTTGTTCTGGACGTAGCGGTTCTGGTCCAGGTTGGCCCTGCCGTCTTCCTGATGTCATCCGACCATCTGGCTTGCGGCCTTCCTACGCTACGGCTTGCCGCTCGAGGTCTCCAGGGCAGAACTCGATATAAAATGATAAAATAAATCACTTTAACTGTGGATACGTTTTATGGCAAATTATTTAATTTTTAAATATCAGCATAACTGAGTAGATGTTTATCAATCGAAAATCAAGATCGAACTGAACTGGACTGCCGGAAAATGGCTGCGCAGTGTCACGTGGAATTGGAAAATGTAGCAACATTTAAAATTTAGATCAGTGGTAAGTAAGGATAACGGCCAGAATGGTTGTATGTAACGTTCCGATACACGCATCCTTACAACTACTATAGGCCTGCCGTTTAACTACGACGGTTTTTGCGCGTATGCATGAGCGTAGTGTTAAAGGGTAGCGTACAGGGGAGCGGGGCATAAATGTAGTGTCGTCAAAATGTAGTAGACGGATGGGGGGAGTACTTAAGTCCCTGCCGCCCGTTCCCCATTCACTACCCTTTGACGAACCTCTTGCGCCGATGCCTCTAGGTATTCTTAGACTTCCTCACAAAGAAAGATTCAGCCACACCTTGGATACACCCTTGGAATATAAGCTATGTGAGTAAGTGTGTGTGCACGCTCTGTCAGCAGGCATGTCAATGTATGCGTCGGATGCATAGGGTTGGCACTGGCAAAATTTATTTATTTAGCGTCATTAAAAAAAAGATTTATTAAGAGTAGAAAACTGTTTACCCGAATATATTTTATACTTATGCTTCTGATCTTATGTGCCGACTATACGTGTATCTTATCACATGGTAAAACACTTCGTTAATGTATCCTTCGGCGATTCACGCGGGCACCTGCGAAGTAGTGTTCCATGTCGCTAGATCTCGCAGATAAATGGAACGATCAGACACAAAACAAGCGCGACAGTACAATCAGCATCACAGTAATGTAACATACCATTCGTGAACCTTATTGCTACGAGATAAGGGCTAGTAATGGTCTCCGGCGAACGCTATTATTGTAAATGTACAATTAAATAAGTGCTTTTATCTGCTTTACGAAGGACGCGTTTCTGAAATCACTTTGGAACATGTTTAAGTATAGTGTGACTTGCATAATTTGATAATTTAATTAAAGCTACATATCATAGTTACTAGCTTTTTCCCTCGACTTCGTCCACAGTAAACTTCCACTCCCTATTTCAACTCCTATAGGCATAGTTTTCGGGATAAAAGTATCCTATATGTTAATTCAGGCTATAAACTCCTTATATTAAGTGTTATCATATTCCGTTCATTAGCCGTTTTTGCGTGATTGATTAATAAATCTTAATTGCGCCTTTGGATTTTTACACTGCAAAATACTGCACACTGGTCGGCAATGCACTAGTAATAACAACTCTGGTGTTGCAAGCGTCCTTAGGCGACGGTGACCACTTAATACCATCACGTAGGCTGTCAGCTTATTTGTCAGTGAAGTGATATAAAAAAAAGTGTCTAACGGGACTGTATTGATCATCGTATCATCATATTTCATCCCAAAAAAATTGATTACATAAGATTTCGTATATTTAAGCATATCGAGAATATTTTCCAGTCTCTAATTTCATACTTCATATTTCAATAGTCTCTTAAAAGTAACTGTTCTCAAAAACTCTTCAGTTTATTATCATAATGTAAAAAAGAATGATAGCGCACACCCACGGCATTACCGCCATCTGCGACCGAATCTAAATAAATACTTGAACACCTGTACACGGCATTAAGTACCCATTAACTTCCAAGAAATACTCCGAAGAATTATAATTGTACTAACTTGTGATGTTAAATTCTGTAAACCTTTTGAAACATGTTCAAAACTGATACGGAACGAATATGTCTCATTAGTAGATATTTATTTGCATGTTCGCAAATCATAATTATGATTTAAAGTCTGTTTACTTATTTACTGTAAGTCAGTTCTTTAGCTAACCATCTACCGATTAAAATCGACTAAGATAATACACAACTAGTTAAGCTAATCGATGCATTTAAAATGTGGTGCTGGCGAAGAATGTTGCGAATACCGTGGACTACCAAAGGCACTAAAACGTATCGAACTTCTCACAACTCCACATCAAAGATCGCCTATCCTCTATATTAAGGGTCAGTTGCACCAACATACGAACACAGGCCGGTCATCGTCAAATATGGCGCCGGCAGCTGTCATCCCATAGAAACTTGTCAAAATTTCCATACAATCATATTTGACGAACACCGCTTACGATTACAGACGGTTTGGTGCAACCCAGCCTTAGTAGATAGATAGGGTGGTGGTGGATACGGTGGTGGCAAATTTGACACCGCCGTATTCTTTCATACTTTGGCCACGTCACGAGGCGCATAGACAATAGCCTCGAGAAACTGGTTATAGTTAGAAACGTGGAAGGTAAACGAGCCCGTGGTAGATCTCCGAATCGATTGACCGACCAAATTAAGGATAAGACCAGTAAGTTCTACGATGTGGTGCGGATGGCCACCAATAGAAGCCGATGGAAGCAAGTCGTAATGACCAATAAAGAATATTACATACATACATATATACAAACATACAAGATACGCGCGAAACACATAACCCTGCCTTGCAGTCATGTAAAAAGACACAAGATGATCACGATCTTCAGTCATGAAGGAACGACTACAGAGAGAGTTAAGCTAAGTTGAGGTAGGAAGGGCACAGCGGAATATCCCGCTCATATATGGAGCAGCTCAGCTGGGGAAGTAGGTACCTACCTCCACCACACAGAAAGCCACAGCCATAAGTGTGGTGTTGTGTTCCTTGTTGTAAGTAAGATCGCCAGACCTGTCGAGGATGCGCTGACAACAGTCAGTGAGGACTTGCATGTCTCTACTTGTCAACAATCGATCCTCGAGTCAATACAAAGTCGGCAGTGCGCTTGTGATTCTTCTGGAGTCGCAAGTGTCCACAGTTTACGGTCTCTGCTTACTATCGGGCAGGCTTAAGCTTTTATCGAATCAAATATTAGCAGTCGGGTGTAATAACAATTGTACATAGGATAAATGATGACAATTATATCATTCTGCCCACCAATGCAAACGGAAATAAGATTATTTTAAATGGATTTTACTAAAAGCGAGACACGATAGTCTAAACAAGCGAAATAGTAATTTACATACCATTTTGTGAATATAAATGGGTTAATAAATCTCATCATATAACGCAGTCTCCGCTTTACAGGAAAATTAAATAAAAAATTCCCCTGCAATACAGTGGACCGAATTTTGGAAGCATACTTTAGACTGCGGTTTTAAAAATAAGGTAAAAGCTGAAAATTGGTCCTGATAAAAATAAAATGTATGTTATATTTTTTTTATCGAATCAGTGTTATTATTAAAACACTAAACTAATCTAATAAACACATAACTTAAAGTATCTCGTTTTTATGTTCATCTGAGAGCCTTTCTCGGTACTACGTACTAATGACCGAGGATGTGACGAGGCGTTTATCAAAAAGTATTTTTCATTAAATGAGTGAATAGAAAAGAAACAAAGGTATCATACAATAAATGTTTCACTAGAAATCAGCACCTAGGAAAGCTTATATTTGCATTATTATTCTCATAGCTTTTAATAATACCGAGAATCAACATTTCCTGTGTAACCCAACATTCATATAATAAAATAATACTGTGCTATGCATTAACTTACATATATAGAAAATAACTATGTACAACTTTGTTTTAGTTTTAAAAAGCACAATACAATTCACAAAGAATCAACTAATATAAAATTCTAAAACTAAGCTAAAGCTAAACTAAACTATAATAACTAATTAAATAAAATATTCAGTTCCAACTTTCTCATCCAAAAGCGTCGATTTATTGTTAGCTCTTGACTGCGCGTCGGATGTCTTTTGTGCCGTAATGGTATCACCGTATTATGCTAAACAACTGAAGGCAATTGCAGGCTGCATTCAGGGCCTTCGGGCTGAATGCAGCCGTAGCTATTGCCAATTCAACAGAATTATCTCGTTTACGTTGAGGAAGTGAGAGGAAATTATGGTTTTTAAATCGTATTAAAATCTAGTTAGAATAATTTTGGGACTATTTTTTTTGCAGTATACTGACGAGATACTATGATTAGTAATAAAATCATACTACGGCTTTTTTGCATTTATTTTAAGAGTGTTTCTTTTTTCCAAATACTTACAGGGCGATAAAGGGTTTCCAATTTTAGGGTAGGCTGATATTGGAAAATTTTTGACACTTCACATACTTTATTTTTTTATCATTTGCATTTCAAATATTTGCAGTTTTAGTTAGTGTATTTATTTATTAAAACAAGCAAATTAATAGAAAAAGTTGCTGTAAACAAGTAGGTAACAAAGTTTTAAGTGTTATGTTGTATCTTTTTTTTTTTTATATACTGTTTTATAAGAAAACAGTCTCCGCGAAGGATACGGGCGGCTGAATTCACTATTCCTATTTATTAACAACTTCTAATGTATTTGTGACTCTATGCATGTAGGTAAATGAGGTTGATGATAAATTAATGCAGTGATGTGTGAACTGTGGGTCGAACTATGTACCGTTGAACTTTTTAAGACTATTTATGATGGTGGTGGAAAGTTTACAAAATGAGGCTATTGTGGTTTCTTTTCTCATGAGGTCTTGCAAATTATAATGTATGTTATGTTGTATCATCAGATCTTTATTCATGTTTGTTTTACTTAGCTTAGTTTATTTATTGAAATTCAGTAAATACAATTTTTTATAAATCTAATCTTAAATATGAGTTTATATTCGTTGCTTATACATATTTATTTCCGTGATTTTATTTATCGTATTCGTAAAATTTTCTTTTTAAACTAGATTCCTACGTAAAAGATAATGACTCATTATTACTTAAGTAGTCTGGTACAAAACACAGGCAGTTCAGTATTAAATCCCGTTTATAGTATTCTAACTCGGCATTCTCATTACAGCAAGAACAGATTTATTTACTCCAGGGTCATCTAGGAAAATGAGAATGGGCTAGCGCCAAGCCAAGTATGTTTGCTAAATTTACTATATCCATTTCGACGACGCCAGGATCTCACATGGACTGCAAATGTAATGCATAACAATTTAAATAAGACTTGTCTTGTTCTAAACAGGTTGATTGTAACCACTGCACTGTACGTTTATATTAAATACATAATTATGTAGTTAAAGGCGCTTATGCCATGGAAAAGATAGGTTGGCATAATGTAAAAATACTGAGCATATTATTGTATGCTTAATCTTGTATTCACACTTTTAAGTCTATTTAGCATGCTTAAATTATGTCACCTTCGTTTTTGATATGACCGACTTTTTTGTACTTCATGGAAGATTTTTATAATAAAACATTAGTTTGTTCGAAGAATTTAGACTCGTTGTAAGATATGGTCTCACAAAAAAGTTTATTTCGGATAATTCGTATGTTTTAAGACATAAATAAATATGCTACATTAAGGTCCGGTGTTTTAGCAAAAAATATTTTATGTCAATTCAAATGCATATTTAATTTATGTTTGATATGCCGAATGGAACTACACTGTATCATTTGCCCCTTCAACTCAAATTAGGGAGGGAATGTCGTACATCGCCTATTTTCTCACTTCTTGAATAGTGGTTTGGTATTTAATGCCGGCAGCTCTAGGGCCAAATTTCCCCTTATAATGTAAACAGCTTTAAAATATCTACAGACGATCAAAAGAACCCATGTTTGTCCCGAATTGACGGTCATGTTGTCTCCCAAACCTAATATTCGCTCCAAACAGAGGGTGCCTCGAACACACCACTTAGACACCAAACAAGGGAGTGTATTAAGTGTGAGTTAAAATTTAAATTGATTCCACCCTCCTAGAGAAAATTCGAATAGTGTGCGGTGTGATCTCGAGCGGGTAACACTGTGTTTGTGGGATTCTTTTTCTGCAAATTGGACGCCTCGGGGCGCTTAGTCACAAAAAGAACCGTGAGTCACCCACACAGACGTATACCTCCATGTCTCAATTTTACATAGTGATTACACACTTCATTTGTCGGGGCTGCCCCTCCCGTTTCTATTATCAGTAAATTTGTTCTCTAATTTCCTTTTTCAATTTCGATGACTCGTTTACTTGAGTTTGTTGTTCTGATTAGCAATCCCTGTAATTTAAAAGAAAAATTCAAATTTCTGTTGTGCCTCGTTCGGTATTGTACACCGCCCCGTGAGGGCCGGATGAGCTGTAATATCATGCAAATTTCCTGCGGTTTAAGTATGAATTTCATTTTATTTTTCTCTTTTCCTTTCTTTGAATTTAGGGTCATGTTGTAAAGAGCTTTTATGTTTGTATCGCTCACAAAATTAGTAAACTGCACGACTATTTTAATGTTGTTTAATTGACACATTTAAGCGATACGCTTTGTTACGCAACATCCATTAAATTATGTTGTAGTTAAATATAATAATTATACATCAGATAATATATGCGTCGTTGTAAACGTATTGTTCCAAGGAAAAAGGATGTTTTGATGAATATTGTTTTTCGTACTGAGTCTATGTGCTAATGGAATCAAATAAATCATTTTTGGTTACAAGGAATTATGTAAGAAAAGACCTCGTTTGAAAAATATTCAAATGTTCCGAAGAGCAGGACATTTTCACTATTGATTTAAGTTCGTGGTTAATTAAATATTTATAATTAATTGCATATATACATATTTGGATAACGGGTAATGCTTTAGGAATGTTTATTAATTTCAATGCGAAGGCACGACAGACAAAATCTAAAAGTCCTAAAATTAGTATATATTTACTTATATAACTTTTGTTATTAAAAAAACTTATACTCTAAACTAAAACAATGACGACAGAAGATAATGTCACAACCAGTGCCACAAGTTTCTCTTAACTTCATAATGTATTCCAAGTAACACATATCGTCAAATAGGTACTACAGTCAACATTGAACATATCGAAACGAACTAGTAAATGCCAAAAATATTCGATCATGGCCTCAATGATGTAAATGTTACCTTAAGATCGAGATATTTTTGTCACTTTGGTGGCGTATATACATCTAAGTATGACTTTAATTATACCTACCTATATGTATAACTACACGGGACGTTGCCCTTTTCACAAGCCGCCGCTTGCCCTTCAAGCATCTGCCCAAATCAATCTTAAATATTGAATTTGCGTCGTAATCTCGTTGAAACTTTCACGGGAAACGAGTTTCTATTACAATTTAACACAATTTGTTTCGAGTTTTGCACCTTCCTTTTCGTAGGTGGTACTCGAGATTGAGGGGGATTTTATAATTTCAAATGCGGGGGATAAGAGTTGGGTATTCGTGTCAGAAAATAAGACGGGCGGTAATTGTTTTTGTTCAACTTACTTAATAAAAGTTTTTATCAATTACATTATCAGCCTATTTTTATGTCCTAATGCTGGGCACAGGTCTAGAGGGGACTGAGAGTACTCTCAATTTTAACCCAGTTCCGGTTAAGGTCTTCATACATGTACACGGGCGTCACCATCAAAATTGTATTTTGATACTTCATTTTTTTCTCTGAATTTGGTATTTGGGCCATTTTACGGAAAGTTGTACACTCGACTTTTTTTTTAAATTTGGATAAAATCGAGTTTTTTCTACTCAGAATCGAAAGCACTTTCGAACCTAATAGGAGAAAAAAAGTGTCCCAAACTTTTCATACAATTTTCAGTTTTTCCATTCCGTTACCACCATACAAGATTACAAACTTAGTATGAAAACGGTAACGGAAAGGAATAAAAAAAATTTGGGACACTTTTTTTCCCCTATATCATTCGAAAGTGCTTTCGATTCTGAGTAGAAAAAACCCAATTTTATCCAAATTAAAAAAAAAAGTCGAGTGTACAACTTTCCGTAAAATGGCCCATTTTCCGGTTAACACGCTTCAATTCATAGAAATATAAGACCCAGGAACAACTCTTGCTCTTTATCCAAATATTTACCGAATCTCGGACCGCACCTTAGAGCGTAGAACTATTAGCATTTCCAATGAAGTTAAAGTGAAACTTTATTAAGCAGTAAGTATTTACGAATTATAAAACAGCAACACAATGATAAAGGATTAAAGCAAAATTGCATAACCAATATTTTAGTATCGTTAAAGCTTGTAGCAATTTTAACAAACCTAATTCAAACAAAAGAATCCCCATAGGTACGTTCTTTGTAACCATCCAGGATATCTAGTACATGAAATAAATATTATACTTTTGCACCTTATTGCGTTGCATTATGGTGAAAAATGCATACATATCTTTGACTACCACTGGATGGGAAGTGAATGCAAAACGTACAGTCAAAGTAATTCAGCGGCCACCCGACGTTGGAATGGTAATGGAAAACCGCCGAATGATAACACGAGATTTATGGAGTCCAAACAGGCAAAATGAAAATGACTCGTGCTTGAGTGGATACGTTTAACATTAATGGAGTTAACATTTGTTTTTGTATTTTGGCTTCACGTGATTAATGTCCATTTATCATACTTATTATCGTATAGATATGCATCATGAATTATCATGTAATTGATTTATTTGATTTTGAGCATCTAAATGACGGACGAGGCAGGCCTAAGCTGGCAAAATCGATTGATAATGGCTTTAAGAATGCAAATCAACCTAAAACAGCCCGGTCAATCCAAATAGCTACCCACAAATATGCCGTATATAGTAGAGAGCAAACCTCAAGTAACTAAAATGATAGGTCAAAAAAGAAAATATAAGGTTTTTTTTTAAGTTGGTGCCTCCTGCGGTCCTGCCGAGGATCATGCCTACGTCGAATACCAGTTATCCGCCTTCTCGCTGTATTAGGTAATGAAAAATTTGTTGTTTTCGTTTCATTATTGGAAAGTGGGTATCTTCGGAAATGGTCCTTATAAATTAATATTCTCTCAAGTATCTTTGTAACTAACCGCCAATCGGATAATAATGATTTTGTTACTTATTAAATGTGCCTTACCTTAGTTTCATTCATGGGTATGTACTCATTAAGTTATATTTTCTCAATTAGATAAAACAAAATCACGATCCGAATTACAATATGTCTAAATAAACAGCATGCATAAAACATTTTCAATGTCATTCATTTTTAATCATCAAATTTCATACTTCACTCCAAAAGGAGAAGCATTCTTAAATGATTAAGGATAAGTGAGATGCTACTTCTGAAACACTTACCTGTTTCTTAACTTTCAAATTAAAGCCCAGTGATTAGAGACACCCCAAATTCTAAACTTACTGAACTTGAGATTATAAAATTGAAGTACTAATTAATTAATGAGTAATGCACTTAAAAGGGCGTGCCAAAAGGCTTGAAAGCAAAGTTATGATAGGTACTGTAATCCCATCGAAAATCACTGGGGCCTGAAAAAGTGGCTGTTGGTGAAAATTCGGATTACGCTTGTAATCCCCATGACAGAATATTCGAGCATCACCGGTAAATCGATGTTAATACCTGGATTGGAGTGAATCGGTTTTCAATGATGCGTGCGATGATGAAATGCTTGAATAAAAATATGGCGGCGGGGATGATACCATTTAAACCAACGTTAATAAGGTTATTAATAAGTATAATAAGTTTGAATTTTGTATTAAGCAGTAACACTGCTAACACAAACTAAAAAATATACCGGCGTTGTAAGATGGAGCAGTTGAGGAAATTGAGGGCCGAAAATGGTTGCACTGAAAAAACGAAACGCAAAGTACCAATTTGGCTCGGTTAAAAAATAGTTAGTTACATACAACCAAGATTTAATTAAAATGCGAAAAAATGCTTAGTAAATGATAAACAAGCAAATTCTGTTAAACGTTTTTGGTTATTGTAACAAAACACTTATTAATTTCCGAATGAAGATCTCGGTAAAGATAATCTTTACCCGACTCAGTTAGAAATAACGAATTTTACACTGTCATTGTTTAACTAGTGCATTATTTAATGACAGACCTTGCACGACTTGCTTAATATTAGATATGTGGTTTTGTTGCAAATAACTGCGTGAATCACTAAGAAACAAACTAGTTGCTTTAGTAAATATAATCCTTCCTAGGCAACGGTCAAATCTGACATGTTCTGCATCGCGCTATCGAAGTTTCTTAAGTCAGTTGCGTATATAGAACTTCCAACCAACTCTCATTGGACTTCGGTCCCTGAGAGATCTCTCTATTGTTGTTTCTTCCTGTGCCTCCTATCTATTGTATATATGTATATTGTTTGTAGATATCCCTTTCATGTATATATTAACACTGTATATTATTCCTATATAGGAGCACATTTCTCTTCTACATTGGTGACCCCGACGTGATTTGAACACGCAACCTTCTGGTATTAGCTGACAACTGCATTATTTAATTTTAAACATGTAGTTACCGAATAAATCGTTTAAAAATACTAAATAACTGGGTTAGTTTTCTCTGATTACAAAGTAAAAATTGGCTAATTGCAGCCAATTTAACTTTAACAATTTTTAACCAAGTGTATCGGTTACTATTTGATAAGTGAGAACAACAAAGTTGACTTATTTAATTTTAGCTACAAATTTTGCAGGTGCTATATTGACAAACTCGGTGGGTTATTTTTGACAGTATTTTTGTTATTTTTAACCCAGACGTTTTTTCAGTGTGCTTCGGTAGCTTAGAGGCTAAAGCGATTGGCCACGTGTGCCAGAAAGTTGCCGGTTTGAATCCATCTCGGAGCCTAAATTTTTCCATTTTTCATTTTATTTGAGATTTATAATAGGTTTTTATATCGAAAATAATAATCTTCCTAGCGTTTTCTTGGTCTAATACCTACTAAAGGAGTCCGGGATGTAATATTACAATACAATACAAATGCTCTTTAATGTACACTTCAATAACAATGCAAAACAGTTCAAAAACATAACGTAGCAAGATATAAGCAGAGGTAGACAACAGGCGGTCTTATCGCTAAAGAGCGATCTCTTCCAAACAACCTTTGGGTAGCGGAGAGTGCTAAATAAACATAACCAGACGGTGGTACAAAAAATCGAGTATATAAATAAAACTAAGGATATAAAAAATAACTACCCACATATAATAAACAAACATAAATAATATATATAATAGACATTACATAACATTAATTAAGAGAAACCCGAAAATAAACAACAGACCAGTATATAAATAATAGGTATTATCATGGAAGAGACTTTTTTTTTGGGCAACTAAACTCAAAATTTGGCGTAGACTGTAGCTTTTATGAAACTAACTGCCATATGATATTACAACTCAGAGGGAGGACCTCAGAGGAGGCTTAAGTATGTAAAACATAATCGCAAAATCGGGATTAAACAACGTACTCTTGGTATCCTTCAAGATGAAACTGTACCTCAGTACAGTACATAACGTGATACTCGATTGCCACTGTTACGTAGGAATAGAGTTTAGACTTATACCTTTAATCATAACTGTTAACATTCACAATCGAACACGTTACAACCTCTTCCTGAAATATTTCGTATGCAAACCACCGTGGAATCGTGAGATAACCTATGCACCATTACTATGCAGGAAGGATCAAAGGCTTTTCACTACTACATACCTATAACTTGGCTTGCTATCTATTAAATTTTAGAATATTTTGACAAAATTGTAGAAAATATAAGTATTGACAGTTCCAATATATTAATAAAAAATAAATTAATTTTATTATTAATGTGTTAGATAGTAATGGGTCATTTTCTAAACTCGATTTTTTTTGTGTCCGAGCTGAAAATCGTAGTGTAGCATCAGATAATACGTACCATTTATTTATTTTCATAAAGAATACATGTTTCCACGTTGAGGTCCACTCAAATTCACTGACTTATTTGTTTTTAAAATACATAAAAAAATACCTAAACGCTCAAATTAAGACTCCGTGCCCTGTCCGGCATCGAGTTTTGAATCAATCAAAAATTCCTATCAAAAACTGTACATTAGAATCACTGATTTCGTGTCAAAAACTTTAACTCGATTATATTTACTATCACTGAGCACAGACACTATTCACTTCACTGTGGTGAATAACTTGTAATTGATGTTTAAAAATCGTCCGAGCGCGAGATCGGCAAAATTCAAAGGTCCCTGGCAGCTATCGTTTACATTTGATCAGCTTCGCGTCCTACTTCACATGTGCTCTCAAATGTCAGCTATTATATATAAAAAAATTATATATAGCAAACCGCATTAAGTTCGAGTAAACCACCTAAGTACTTCGGTTTCTGGGTGGGCGACAATTTTTTTGCTTTTGCTTGCAATTTCGGTGGCCCTTAGAAATTCAAATTCTTACATAAGTAATCATTAACATATGTATGCATTATAAAGCACTTTGGTGTCTCTATATAAACGATAACTTAAAATATTATTAACATGTGATTTGATTTTTTTATGATTTTTTTTATATCGATTTCCAATTCCCGTGTCCTAATTCCCATGTCCTAATTCCCATAGCTTGTTTACCCAAAACAGCTGATTTTGGGGCACGGGAATTGGGAAGGGTCACTTATTTTGTTAATAAACCGCATTTAATAACAATAATTATGGATGAAATGCATAAATAAATATAATTTGTACTAAGTATATCGATTAGAGTTGTAGTTTATGCGTTTATTTAAAAAAACAGGCCAACTGCTACAATTACACTTAGCTTCTTAAATATTTGAAAAGAATCAATAAACAAAGTCAATGAACATTATGTACATAAAATCATGTAGGTATATATCGATACATACGCATTTTATATACAACGACGGTGGCAAACAAGTAAGCGGACATCTCAAATTTTATAAAAGGTCAGCAACGTGCCCGTGACGCTTTTGGAGTTGCGAGCGTCTATATGTGCATCTGCATTTAGTGATAGTTTTAAATATTAATACTTGTATGATTTTCTGCAAAGAAGTTGATATGTGATTGTATAAAGAGAAATTTAACTTAAAATATAGATTTTTGGTTAGTATAAATTTCCTCGGTTGAAACTTGAACCCATGATTGGTAAAATTAGGCTAAATAACTACGATACAATTGCACTTTATAATTCTTGATAAATTAGATGGTAAATAATAATTTTAATACAATTTTTACTAAGAAAAGGCAATTCCCATGGACAGATAAATTCCAGTGACCGGGTCAAATTTTCAAATTGCATTAACTTCCGTAATTTTATATGTATAAGTACCCCGTAAGAAAATTTGTGTTTATTAATTTTTTTATCAAATTATCAGCATAAAATTTTCCATATATTATTGGTATTTCAAAATTCCATGGGAATTTGACAAAAATGCCCGTTTGGTGAAATTGACTCTAATATATAAAATTTTTGCTTCATGGTGCTTAGCAAAATTGAAGCGGAATAATTTACTGTTTTAGCTTGAAATTCGTCACTTCCTTCGGAATGAATGATGGGCTCTGCGATGACTTTTAGAACAACATTTCTATAAAAAAATCTAATAAACATGAAAACCTATATTCAGCTGCAATAATCCTGTAATGGATCAGAGAGGGGGGCAGCTATCACTGGAGGCAGCTTAGAACAAATGCGTTTAAAGACGTATTTTTAGTGCGATTATGGTCCAAATCCATTTTTTGGGCTCGCAACACTGACCCCCACAACTGTCACTTGACAGATTTGACGTTTGCCAGAAAATGAACGAACCAGTAACATATTTTGATTTCGATGTCATCCGTTAGCGATTTTGCTCCCCGTGTCTAAGGATTTTCAGGCTGTATTTGAAGGAAGCGGTAATTGAAACTTAATTTATTCGATAGTACAATCTATTCGCTTTAGTGGCGAAGAATAAATAATGAGAATTTGCAATTGTTTTGGAAGATATCGATGTTTAGTTTTTTAAATTGGTGTTGGGGTAGTTTTGATAAAAAAATAGGAGGCAGTTTTGATTAGCAGTCTGTTCAAAACTACCCCGGCCATAAGGAATGTTCATATCTGCCCCGATATAAACTGACATGTAGGTAGGTACGTAAACTAAAATAATATCTTAGTTATTTTAGTAAACGCTCATTTACCTGAATTAATTAGTTTTGTACTGATTACGTTTAGTCTTGTTTTGTTTGGTATAATATTTATTAGAATTCTTTATATACAATATTACTATCTATAAAGGGTAAGGAAGGACGTTTGGCCCCTGTGAGGAATAGTGGAATTGGTAAATGTGAATTGTTTGTCGCCTCATAACTAGTAATCACTCCAACTTTCAGTAGTAGTTTTTTAGTAGGGTAGTTTTGAACAATAGTGTGTGCAAAACTACCTCAAGGGGGCAGCTTTAGTAGGATTTCAATACTTTTCAAAGGTACCCCTCCTGAGGCACCTTTGAACACTAAAAAAAAACATTTCTGTACAAAACTACCCCCTCTTAGTTATAACTGCAAATTATACGTGTAAAATGTTAATACGACTATTTCTAGTGACTAACTGTACAAGTACAGGTAAAAAAAACACGTATATCTCAACATTGTTGCCTTATAACTCAATATTTCAAATCTGCCCCAAGTAAATTCAAAGCTACCACCGCTTGGGGCAGTATTGAACATTATTCCTTGAGTTGCATAATTCTGAATTGTACCTTTGTCTTTAGCTTTGTACATGTGCAAATGCATTAATTACATAGGTTAATAACATACGTTTTTGTGTAGAGGCTTAAAACTGGTTTTTATGGGTAATATTTTGAAATACGTCAATGAGTGTAAAAAATGTACCAGGCTGCCCCCCTCTCCCCTACCCTTATTCACGAACATTATAAAACTATGACGGTTGCCGCCTCCAATAGCCATGCATAGCAATAACATGTTTATGTAGCCTATGTATACGTGAATGCCGTGTTACCGTGATTGGAACCCAATACCAGTAGCTATTCAATGCCAAAACTAGAGCAAAATACATGAATGATTGTTCGACATGTCTTGTTGCTTCATTTTCTACAAATAAAGGCAGCATTTCCCGAACAAAGGTAACGAATTTATCGACTAGCTCAAGTTATTAAGCAAGCAAATTTACGTTTCCACCGGAATTCAAACTCGATGAAGTTTCGAATATCTGAACAAACATAAGAACGTTCGAAAAACCTTTTCTGATTCAGAACATTGTACGTGAAATGGAGTCAGGGAAAATAAAAACGATAGCAGCAACGCCCGTCTCGTTGTTTTCTCGTTGAGCTGTGTAATGTCCCGACACAAGGGAAGAGCGAATAGACAGCCTTCTCCAAACAACACTACATTTCGAGCGCGTCGAATTTTTTGCGGTCTTTTTGAAGTTCCATGTATCGGCTCCGTACAGGAAGATTGGAAACACCAAGCACCTCATCAATCAAACCTTTGTGTTTTTGGTTCTACGTAGATCTTTCCACATCTTCGTAAGCTTTAATAGACCCATAGGGGTAAACCATATTATTCGGAATAGGTACTAGTGCCTATCGTCTATGGAAATCGCTGCGGTTTGAGACTTGAGTCACACCCTAACATCGGAGATCATAATAAGGGTAGGCAGACACTCGACCGCCGCCATTTTAGCTATGATCTGAACCAGTATAGTACTGGTTTGTATCAAATTTCGCCCGAAATCGTGTTGCCCTTTTTATAGTGTCTGATGCCGAGTAAGTATTAAAATCCATGTTCTTGTGTATCACCGAACATAATATTGTATCAAATACATTAAATTACAGTTCCGCCTTTGACTTTTTGCTAGTCTTGATGTCATTATTTATTTAAATTCCGTACTTACGTGGCGAAAAATACTATACTGTTCATGATGACGTTTGTCATCCTCGTTCTATTTTATTTTGAGTAGGTATTCTAAAAGACGAAATAGACTGACGCCGATTTGTGGAATTTTAGGTTTCATGCTCTATCGAGCGTTTTAAATGTATTTAAGTAATTAATTATGAACTTGCAATAGTTCGGCTCTAGTGTAACTACAGAATTGCATAAATATCATTTTGTAGCTATCTGTCAAAGTTAGTCTATAAATTTTCCCTCAAAGGCCTTAAACGTAATTTTATCAAAAAATGCGTAACAATAACAGCCTTTTTATAATAAGCTTGAAGGAGACACATAAATCTGCCACTGAATACGTAAGTGCTACTATAGAAAATCGTGCGGTGTTAATTTTTTGTGTACTACGGAGGCTTTTAGGGGACATTGATTAATAGTCCGACGGGAGCACATATTTCCTCTATTTGTGTGCGAAGACCAGCTTAACTTGGCCCTTATTCAGCTAAAGCTGTAAGAGAAACGCGGTTTCTTTTAAGTTGGATGTGGAGTATGTTTCGGAAAGTGCGTGTAGCCGAATGTGCTTCTGAAAAGTTTATGGTATTGCTGTTCTCTCATCTTTATACGAGTGAGTGATTTTAAAAACGCCTTCTCGTAATATTATTTATACTTACCTCTTACAGATTTGATTACATTTAATAATAAAAAAAAATCTGTCGCCATACAGCGTGGCAATGTAGCCATCATTTTCGGCACATTTGGACCAGGTCAGAGCCGGAAGTTCAATAATATATATATATATATATATGAATTTAATTTTTGTATTAAGTAGTAACGCTGCTAACACAAACTACAAATTTAGAAATATAGGAAAAATCGAAAAAAATTGAATTGAAAAATCCTGCGTGATGCCTAAATTTTTCAATTTTTCCTTAATTTCTAAATTTGTTTATGCATTTTGTTTTTACATATGTAATACTGTATTGTATTCTGATTGATCCCAGCTGTTTCAATAAATTGTATTTTCATATGTATATATATTTAAAGAAGACTATAATATAATATAGTGGTAATGGCAAATAATTTAGAAATGGGTCGTATTATTATCGTATGGCTTTATTTTCCAAATTATTAAGTTACATATAAAAAATAATTAAAATTAAGGTACAGTTAGAATCTTATAATAAAATATCTAAATTAGATAGCCAATCCCTGGCTTCCGCAGTAAGCGCGTGCAGGTTACTGAGTCCCCCCGCAAAGCGTCTCCTTGGGCACTCTTCCACAATATGGGCGGTTGTTTGGTCTGGTGCTCCACAATCGCAACTCGGCGATGGCTTGTGGGTCGTGATTACGTTACTCTCGTTTCAAGTCTTCGTCAGCTTCACGATGAAAAGCAAACGTTGTCATCTTAAATCAGGGCCCCGTTTGCACATTATTCGAAAGATTCGGATTCTCAAGCACAATATCATTATGAATAAACTGACAAAGGTTTTTCCTGAAAAATAAACATTTCATTTAATAATAGCAGTTATAATTTCCCCCTCCCGTTAAGACCGAGATAAGCCTTGACAGTCCTGTCAACTGCTACATCGTTAATTTCGCAGGGACCTGAAGTTTTTATTGTGCGTAATTTTTCCTTACCCACAATATATATTATCCGCAGACATGTGACACAGTGATCACATTTATCTTTTCATAGCAAATAAAAGGCTTTGCATAACGTTTACATACCTCATTGCTTTTGGGATTTTGCTTTCAGCAAAGCGTTCATTTTAGTTATCATCTCCGTACTGTTTTCCCGGGCGTGCCCCATAGGAGCTCAGTGTCACGTTTGGCTTCCTATCCTAGCCTTAACCTAACCCTGGTAATTCTCTATTTGGCCTGAGGTACTACATAATACTACATAATAAGGCCAGGTGATCGTCTAGACGAGATGGTGGACCCTCACGCTGTGCCAAAGAACCTGGGTTCTTCTAGCACGAATGAAGGGCCCACTATTTCATCTAGATGATCATCTGGCCTTATGATGTAGTATGTATATAATGACTTAGGCGACTTCCTGACTTGGCGGGGCGGGATCGATATGTGACATTTTCTTCTTTGACGTAAACTTACTGACGTCGCAAAGATTCCCACTTGATATAATACTGTCAGTATTACGTTTACGCAGTAGTAATATCATGCGCAGAAGCGAAGCAGTACCGCCTTCGCATCGTCCCGCTACCACGCATCCCGCGCCAGTCAGGAAGCACTCATTTAAATGTAGGGGCGTAGTAAAAAATGGTATCGCGTCGACTGACAGCTGATACTGACATTTGACACTTTTCTCATATCGTACTGCCTCCGCACCGACAAATCAGGAAGTCGCCTTACTTGACTTAATATCCTATGTCCGATTGTCCGTGGATGGGGCAGAGGGCATCCACAGTGATTCTCCATCCCGTTCGGTCTTGAGCTTTGCGGTTTATCTTGCTCCACGTCTTCCCGATTTTCTTTAGCTCGTCTGCAACTGTGCGTCGCCAGGTCTGTTTCATCTAGACGATGGGCCGGCCTTATTATGTAATATGTATGTAATACCTCAGGAGAAATACAGAATTACCTGGGCTAGGTTAATGCTAGGGTAGGAAGCGTCACGTTACAGTTTAGTTCCGTGACCAGGATAATTTAATACAGACGACCCATCTTCGTCCTATGACGTCCTATAACTATGACCTGTAGTATAAGCTTTTTTGAAACAAAACACAAACGAAAACGTTTTGCGTTTAGTCCTAAATTATATGGCAAAAAATAGTTACCACCAAAGGTCACCAGAAGCGCTGCTCGCCTTGCCTTACAAAATGGACAATGTAGATGTTTTGTTTCGAAAACTTATACTACAAGTACTGTTGTCAAACAGTGTAATAGTTTACACGGCTAAGAGTCAGTGACCTGCTATTGCAGTGTCTGTCTAAGGCTATAATACATTAAAACAAGGGATGACCAATAATTGGATATTCTTATAAATATATATAAACGGGCGCAGCACGTCCCGTTACATCGGATTCACTTTGACACTGGAATTCCAAGATTTGGCGTAGGCAATAGTTTTATGAAAGCGGCTGCCATCTGACCTACCAACCCAGAGGGGAAAGACCTTATTGGGATTAGCCTGGTTTCCGCTCGATGTTTTCCTTCACCAAAAAGCTACTGCTAAATATCAAATAATACATCTAAAAGAACAAATGATCTTTGGCGATAAGGCCGCTTGTTGTTTGCCTGTACTTATTGAGATTTTGTAGTGTACTGTGTCCTCTGATTGAGGTGTGGAATAAAAAGTATTGTATTGTATTGATATCTCGTACATTTTTTGAAAAACTCGGTGGTACAAAAGCGTTTGTTAAATAGCAAACCTCAGCTAGCTTAACGCTCAATTTTCACATTTTCCAAGTAGACCGAGACTCCCAAGTGTATAATTTAGACAGCCTAAAACCTTTTCCCGCCTTATAGGCCCTGCCGCGCCCGTAACTCCTACGCGTTCTCTTGGCTCTAACAGTTCGGCCATGACTTTGCAAATTGCGGCGCGGCAAGCCTTTTATTTGTTCATTGCGGGGTCGAAACACGTAACGTACTGTGTTTAGTTGGGATCACACGCAATGTATTAGGAAAACCGCTGCAGTGCAGTCGGCGCTTTAATATAAGCCGGGCCGTAAAGGTTACTAGATAGCGGCGGTCATTGCTAAGCGGTACAATCGACTTCATAAATATACCTAACTCAAACATTCAAAAATAAGATTTCAAATTTCTTTTATTCTTTATGTTTTATCGTTTTGTTTAATGAGTAACATTCGCGAAGACAATATTACGAACACCCACGGTTTGACATATTTTCATCTAATTTATATTTACCAACGTTGTTGACGTGATGCTATTTTTATTTTTTAATTATATTCTTCAAGTAGGTACTTACTACCAAGTTACTGCCTTATTTAATTGTATGATTATGTAGATATACTGCAATAAGTTGGCCTAGTTCATGAAACATAATTTCACTTCTTTATACGTGAAATTGAAATAGGGGGTTGTTAGAAATTTAACAAGTTTCTTAATAGAATTTAACAAGCGCAAAATCTAAATGCAAAAAAAAATACCGAATTCGTAATCGATTTCGCTTTTACGAACTTGGTATTTCTTTACATTTAAATTTTTGATTGGGATTTTCGTTAACTTGATATATTTAATCATTTTAAAATATGTATCTAAAGACATGGGATCCAAACCCGGTACAATATATTTCCTTCCAGTCCAGACAGGTGAAACATGTAATGTAATGTAACATGAATTCTGCGTGTGGGAAGCACTACGAACATCAGTGGTGGCGGAAATAATTTGCCTTTCTTATTCTTCATGAGCCGTAGTAAAAAAAACTGGACTGGCTGAAAATTAAGGGGAGGTATCCCCAACGCAACTGTCCCGCTCTAACATGCGTGAGTTTACAATTAACCATCCCGCTCTCTACGCAAGCTCTGCGCGCAGTTTTGTAAATATTTAGCTATAGTCATCAAGCCAGTCATTTTATCAAAGCAAACCATGCGAAAATGTCTAAAACTATTTACGATCTTTAATTAAGTACAAAAATTAAATGTTAAATATCAGTAATATAGCCGTAGTATTGAAAAAACATTTCAAAAAGGGGTAACTTCGCGATTTTTTTTCTATCGAGTGAAATTCATCAGATCATGTAACTGACTGCGATTTTGACTAGACAAGATCCTCATGTAACACATATATTTTTTATAGATTTTAAGACACTATATTCTATGTCTCAGATGGTTTTTAAAAACTCTAAAGTGGTAATACCCGGCCTTAAGCAAGCCGGTGGGAATCGAGTTGTATGGGCGCTCCGCCACTGACGAACATTACTACTTGTAATGCTCGCAAATGATGCTCGCGAATGAATGGCTGTCGGTTTTTAGCGTGAACAAAACGGAAGTTCGTGTACGCACCTACCGTTCCACACTACTATGTCACAGACTATATGTATAATGGTTCTTCGAAGCTATGCTAAATTACCTAGTACATCGTAATCTTACATTACATGTTACACTCGTCCAGACCGAGCTTTACGATAACTCCGGCCGTGCACAGTACATGGTAATGACCACGTAAAGTACAATATTGAAATGCGAGATGATTAAACCTCATAAACAATATCAGAATCCGCGGTACCTTAGACTTATCTTTTTTTCTAAAAAGTTGAACCTCGGCACGTTTTGAAAACTGCTGTAATTTATTTATTGCGCACCCCTTAACTCGAAGCGATGCGAAACATTTTTTACCTGCCAGCAATATTGCAGTGTCTAACATATGAAGATGTGACCCTTGCTGCTTACGCATGTACCATCGACAACAACTGACTAACTATTCGTAAACCTTATTGCAATGACATAAGGTCCACTAGTGGATACTTCAGTATCTTCGGTTCTATATGGAGTGCTTAGGGTAGATGCGCGCGTCTGTATGAGCTGTAAGTCCCCCTCAGTACCGGTTCGACTGTGGTGGAGGGTGTACGCTCCTCCTGAATTTCAGCCGGCTTTCAGACGCGATTGTTTTCAGTGTTGTGCAGTGTTACTGACTTGTTGCGATCGGACTTTGGTTCTTCATTATGGATTCATAAGGTATTGTGAGCTAATCATTAGTTTGTTTTTTAATGAAAAGAAATAAGAACCAAACAAGAGTTTATTAGAAGACTAACTAGTTTCTTATTAGAATGTAACTGGGCCATTTTACGCAAAGTTGTACACACGACTTTTTTTTTTAATTTGGATAAAATCGGGATTTTTCTACTCTGAATCGAAAGCACTTTTGAACCTAATAGGAGAAAAAAAGTGTCCCAAATTTTTCATACAATTTCCAGTTTTTCCATTCTGCTACCACCATAATACAACATTACAAGATTAGTATGAAAACGGTAACGGAATGGAATAAAAAAATTTTGGGACACTTTTTTTACCCTATATCATTCGAAAGTGCATTCGATTCTGAGTAGAAAAAACCCGATTTTATCCAAATTTTAAAAAAGACGAGCGTACAACTTTCCGTAAAATGGTCCAACTACTAGTGCAAAACTTTACGATCAGTTAGTAGGTAACGGCTGATCAAAAGAGTTTCTCTTGGCGTTTCTTCTCGGCAGTGATCTTTGAGAAACGCTAGTAGTTTTTGACTTATAAAAGTGCCATTGCGGCCTACTTACAGAATAAATTTCATTTTATTAATTTTTTATTCAAAAAAGGTTTAACTTAAACCATAGTCAATATAACTATTTACCTTTAAATAATAAACCATTATTAATACAATCATGGCATACTATTCCAACAATGTTTCATAAGGGATGTAATAAATGCCAGCATTTATCAAGAAGAAGTGTGGGCGAAGTAAAATACTAACTATTTCCAAATTCTCATAGAAGATAGTTTCATAGTTGTAAATATTATGTACGTGAGGAACGTTTAAAATAATTGAATTGGTGTAACTTTTGTAACTTGTGCAATAAACAAACGATACAATGAGTGTTGTACTTTTTTTTACAAATTACTTTAAACTTGGAAACCAAAAATGGCGAATTATCAGATCAGTGGTTTTATCGATTCCGATTCCGTCATGATTATCATGAAAAACGCGCATTAAACTGAGCCTGTGACCTTTAGGAATGAAACATAAGCGGCGTGTATTTTCCAGCCGTTTTCGTTTTCCGTGAATGTAAACCGCGTGACGCGTGTAACGACCGCTGTAGCTTAGTTGGTAGTGACCCTGCCTACGAAGCCGGAGGTCCCGGGTTCGAATCCCGGCCGGGGCATTTATTTGTGTGATGAGCACGAATATTTGTTCTTGGGTCTTGGATGTCTTCTATGTATTTAAGTATTTATTTATCTATATAAGTATGTATATCGTCGCTTAGTATCCATAGTTCAAGCTTTGCTTAGTTGGGACTAGGTTGATTTGTGTAAGATTGTCCACAAATAATTATTTTATGTCACACCTGGCCATAAAGTGGCCATTATCGCACGCTCCGCGCGCGAAAAAACCCACTTCCTGGCCAGGGGGTGACATAAAATTTTGTACTTACCACGGGCGATAATAAAGAAAGCCTCAGATCGCATATTTATCGCCCTTGCCTTCGGCTCGGGCGTAAAATACCTGCGATCTGAGACATTCTTTGTTTTATCGCCCTTGGTAAGTAATGTACTATTATTTTATTTATTTAAACCCAAAGTATACATATACGTTATATGCGACGGCAAACGTGAGGCTGTTAGGTTATACATAACATGTATAACCTCACAAATACACAATCCAGCTTGATTTCCGTTTTATAGACATTTTGATTATGTTAACCAGATCTTTTCTTGAATGTCTCTGAAGTGATGAAAATTGAAATCGTGTTCGAAGCAATTTTTTTAAATTATTTCCTAAAATTTAAAACGTATTCTTACGACTTCTACCTCATCTATCTCACTCATACCTATAATTTACCTAAAGGTTTTCGAAGCTTGTTACTTCAGATTTTTTAAATAAGTATTTATAGAGTGTAAGTAACATTGCCTCGAAAACTTGCCTTGGTTCCAGACCATTTTTCAGGCCTTAAAACACTGAAACTTAGTAGGAGCAGACAATACAAGTAATCTTTCTCCGTGTAATACCAGTATTTCTTCCCATGTGTGTAGTAAGAATCGACAATGGGGACCGGGATTAAGTGTGGTCTGGGCAAAGGGCTAACAACCTGTTTCTGTAATTATCACATATTCTCTACCTTCAAACCTACAATTGTTAAATTTGCATTGAAATTAAGTTCATAAGTTTACGAGTAGGTATGTATGAATATCTTGTTATAAATTGACCTATTAAACGGGCTAGATTATTTAACCGGTTTGTTGGGATTCTAAAAAAAGGTATTTTTTTGAGTAATTATATAGTTAAATAAAAAGATGAGAGCATATAAAAATATTACAAAGTAATAATATAATAATAATATAATAATAAGAGCCCTTTATTCCGTACTAAGAGTTCATAGAGTTCATAAAGTGCACATTCACAAAATATCTCTTAGTTCGGCGTGCCGCTTGGCATAGGCCTCCTCCAACGACCTCCATTGTTGCCTGTCCTGGGTAACCCTTCTCCAGTTAGCTCCAGCTGTTAATTTGATTTCGTCTTCCCACCTGGTGTGCTGTCTTCCTCGTTTTCTTTTGCCATCCCTTGGGTACCATTCCGTGACTCTCTTGCTCCACTTCCCTGTCGTATCACGCATCATGTGTCCTGCCCATCTCCACTTCTGTTGGTCAATACGTTCTAGCACATCGGTGAGTTTTGTAATATTCCTTAGTTCGGTGTTTCTTATCCTGTCCTGTCTTTTGTAACCAGTCATACTTCTCTCCATAGCTCTTTGTGCTACAGCTAGTTTCTCTCTAAGTGCTTTCGTGAGCGTCCAGGTTTCACAGCCGTAGGTCAGGCAAGGTAATATGCAGGTATTAAATGTTCTTCTTTTTATTGACATGCTTAAATCATTAGACTTCATAATTTCTTTTAACGACCAGTATTTTTTCCAACTTTTTGCTATCCTGAGGTTAATTTCTTTAAACATTTGATCTTCTGTAGATATGACTTGACCCAGGTATGTATACTCTTCCACATATTCTAGAGGTTTACTATTAATTTTAATATTTAGTTTTGTGGTGTTTGTCATTAGTTTGGTTTTGTCTGTGTTCATTTTTAGTCCGACCTTCAGGCTTTCTTCATTCAAATTGTTTATCATACACTCAAGATGCTCGGGGCGCTCTTCGAGTAGTACCAGGTCATCGGCGAATCGAAGGTGGTTCAGTTTTAAACCATTTATGTTAATACCATATTTGTCCCAATTTAGGTTGCGGAAAATATTTTCTAAGACTGCAGTAAACAATTTTGGAGACAGCGGGTCTCCCTGTCTTACTCCTTTTTGTATGCTGAATTGTTTGCCAAGGGTTTCTAGCTGGATTTTTGCTGTACTGCTGGAGTATATGGTTTTTATGATTCTTGTATAGATACTCGGTATTCCTTGTCGTTCTAGACTTTCCCATATGTATTCGTGATTTAAGCTATCGAAAGCCTTGGCATAATCTATAAAAGCTATATATATTTTCTTATTGTATTCATTATATTTTTCTAGTACCTGTTTAATTGTATGGATGTGGTCAATAGTTGAGAATCCTCTTCTGAAGCCTGCTTGTTCGACTGGTTGTTGTTCGTCTAAAAGTTTAGTAATTCTGTCTAGTATAACCTTTGCAAAGACTTTGTATACATTTGACATTAGGCTTATTGGTCTGTAATTTTCTATGTTTTCCTTATCACCTTTTTTATGCAGAAGAATGATGTGAGATTTTCCCCATTGCTTTGGGATCTGGCTACTTAATAATATTTCGTTAAAAATGTTTGTTAGTATAGGAGTTAGTTCTTCCATTGTTCCTCTCATTAATTCGTTAGTGATTTTGTCTGGCCCTGGTGACTTCTCCATCTTTTGGCGTGTTATTGCTTTTTCTACTTCGGATATTAGAATCTCTGCTGTAGCTTCTGGTTCTGCTTCTTCAATCTGGCTGGTACTTGCTCCGTTGTGATTCAGGTCTTGTGCGGCATACAGTTGGCGGTAAAAACTTGTAGCAATTTCACTGATGAAAAATATTACAAAGTAAGTACCTACAAAAACCTAAAGACTCCAAGGTGGAGGATTTTTTCTATTAACCAATGTGTTTTGCATTATGAAGTTAACGCGAATATAAAATAATGTGCACTTGAATTTTCCGTCGCAATTTCTTTGGCCAATTCTTTTTACCGTCCGCGATAAATGAGTAAAATATTCAAATAAACACTAGAGCAAGGAAAGTTTTGTAATTAACAAGAACTTTAGCTTTGTAAAAACGGCTTTAACAGTCCTCTGCTCCTCTCTTACACAAAACCTTGCTTTATTATTTACCTATTCCATTTTTATTGTCCTAAAAAACAAAAGTTTCCTTGAATTCTGATGACTCTCGAATATTTTTATAAGGACTTAGTCATAAAATGCGCTCCAATAAAGTAACTTTACAAACAACGGAGGTCATCTACAAACAGAATTTTAACAAGGCTACCGATTATTATTCAAAAACGACCCTTGCTATGACGCACTTGTATCAACAAACATTGAAAAAAAAAACAACATAAATTTACTCCAACGCCTTTTGATGCAACAACGGACAGAGATGTCAGGAATAAAGTCATTTAAATCCATTGTCATATTTTGGGTTATCAATGTGGACTACGCTAAGAAAACAAGCATAAAACGATACCTACTAAACTAATTGCTATTGAAAATACGCCTTTAGATTTAAGAAGCTAAGGGTCTTCTCTGTTTTATTGAATTGTTCTAGATAAAGAAGTAGCGATAAAGCAGATAACAGCAGGCGTTACAAAAGAGTCGTAACAAAAGGTATCATTACACATAAACATGGCGGCCCACGCTTAAAGCGGCTATTCACGGATTGCGATGCTCGTATCGAGTTCACACGATCCCGAACCGATAAAGGTATACCTTATTTGCGTGTCACTGATATAGGTATGCTATTTTTAAAATGCAAAGCGAAAATGCTTTCAATATAATAGTAGTGCATAATCACACTGATTGTGAGAGGGTACCGGAAGGTAGTTGCTGCTGAAAAAAGTGCTTGGTATAGCCTAGCATAAACCCGCTATGTCGAACATGTAAGTGCGAGAGGGACAAATGCTATGCTATAAGTCCGACATAAACGCGATCCTGTCAGATCGCAAGGCAGGTCGGTGTTTTATAGCAGCAAAGAAAAACGTGTAGGTTAGACAGGACCGGTAGTCTAATTCAATGTCATCTTTTTGTTGTCTTAAGAATAACGTAGCCATATTCTTTAGATAACTAATAACAAAGCCACCAAAAACTGAGAATGAAAAGCTTACTTACATCAACAATCTAAACGAAAATATACTTAAAAACTTCGAGAACAAAGAACATGTTGACATACAAACCTACTATGACAAACTAGAAATTGCCGTCACAAACAGCCTTAAAAGTAATGCAGATACAGAAAAGAAAATCGAAATATTAAGTAAAGAAACATTACAACTGATAAACAAACGCACTGAACTTATAAACATAAAAAACAAAACAAAAGATATAAAAATGGAGCTGCAGAACACATTTAAAATAACGAATAAAGCAATAAAACAAGATTATAAAAAACATAGGCAAGAAGTCATAGAAAAAAATTTAAATAAATACAGAAGCTCTAAACGTGCCCACCAAGAACTTAGAAGCCATAAAGAATGGGTACTAAAACTGCAGGAAGGACAACATGAAACCAACACCAGGAAAGACATCATTGAACATGCCTCCGAGTTTTATAAAGAACTGTACAAAAGGCCATCATCAGAAGAACAAAACACTACAGTCTATGCAGAACTATGTGATGATGAACAGGACACCTTAGAACCTATTAGTGAACTCGAAGTACTAAAACATATTACTAAACTGAAACCAGAAAAATGTCCTGGCCCAGACAGTATAAGCAATGAGGCCTTGAAAATCGGAGCACCCATTCTGGTGCCCCATCTTGTCCGTCTGTTTAATATGATCCTGGAGTGTCAAAAAGTCCCTAAACAATGGTGTTGCTCTGATATTGTCCTAGTGTATAAGAAGGGAAACCCATTAGACATCAACAACTATCGTCCAATCAGTTTGCTACCTAGCGTATACAAGCTCTTTACATCCATACTGCAAACTCGATTAACACCAGACATAGATAGCAATCAACCCATCGAACAAGCTGGCTTCCGATCCGGATACTCGACCGTGGATCACATTCACACTCTAGACCAAGTCTTAACAAAGTATATAGAATTTAATGTACCATTGTATATAGCCTTTGTAGACTATTCCAAAGCATTCGACAGCATAACACATAGTTCAATTTGGCAAGCTCTCAAGACATGTAGAATAAATAATACATATATAAACACCCTAAAAAACATATATAGTCAGAGTACAAGCAGAGTCAGGATGGAAAATAGAGGGGAAGAGATACCTATAGGAAAAGGTGTCAGACAAGGAGACCCTTTATCGCCTAAACTATTTATAGCCCTACTAGAAGAGGTCTTCAGGAACATAAATTGGAAAGACAAAGGAATAAGAATACTTGGTCAACACCTTACCCACTTACGTTTTGCGGACGATATTGTACTCTTCGCCGAATCCGCCACCGACCTCGAAAGTATGATGGTAACCCTTGACGAGGAGAGTAAAAAAGTGGGACTGCACATGAACACAACTAAAACGAAGGCAATGACAAACAGCCGGAGAAGAACAATACTAGTGGCAGGCAACGAAGTTGAATATGTAGAAAAATACATATACCTAGGGAAACAAGTATCATTCAGCTCCTCTTGTAACGAAGATGAAGTAGCCAGGCGTGTTAACATCTCATGGAAGAAGTTCTGGTCACAAAAAGAAATTCTTAAGGGCAATTATTCCTTACCACTAAAGAAAATTGTAATGGACACCTGCATCCTACCTACCCTGACATATGGAAGTCAAACTTGGATCTTCACAGACAAAGTTAAAAACGCAATCACAACCTGCCAGCGAGCAATGGAAAGAAGCCTATTAAAAATAAAGAAAATACAAAAAATTAGGAGTGAAAGCATTAGAAAGAAAACTAAACTGACAGATGCTCTCCAGCAGGCTCTCCGTTTGAAATGGAAATGGGCAGGACATATATCTAGGTATAAGGACAAGAGGTGGACATTGGAATCTACAAAATGGAATGGTCCTGTGGGAAAAAGACACAGAGGTAGACCAAAAAAGAAATGGACAGACGACATCAACTCAGTAGCAGGAACAAACTGGATTCAAGTAGCCCAAGACAGACATAAATGGAATTGTGATGAGGAGGCTTTTACCCGAAAGGGATCCACAACTGAATAAATTACAAACAATATAAATAACAAACTATATATGCAAATATTGTGGAAATATAAAAAGCTTTAATAATAATAATTCTTTAGATATTCATATAACAGGGGGGGTTAAGCTCACCTACACTCTTCAACCTGTATGTGAACGAACTGATGGAGGCGCTCAGTAATCGTCATGTTGGTTGTCATATTGACGGGGTCTGCTTTAATAATATTAGTTACGCAGACGACATGGCGTTGCTGAGTGCATCTGTTGGTGGTCTCCGGGAACTCATGAGCCTATGCGAACAGTTTGCCTGTAGTCATGGTTTAAAATATAACGCTGCAAGGAGCGAGCTCATGGTGTTTAAATCGGGGACCAAATGTCCATCTGACGTTCCACCTGTTTTCCTTAACGGTGTTCCTTTGAAGCGGGTCCACCGCTTTAAATACTTGGGCCATATGCTCTCTGACGACAGTTAGAGCTAATATGATTGCCCGCAGATTTGCTCGTTGCTCACGTGACGTAAAAATCACATTATTCCGTGCATACTGCACTACTTTTTACACGAGCAGTCTGTGGGTTAATTACACAAAGAAAGCATACAACGCCCTCCGCGTCCAATACAATGACGCCTTCAGGGTGCTGCTGCGGTTGCCGCGTTACTGCAGCGCCTCGGGTATGTTTGCGGAGGCGCGCGTGGATTGTTTTTACGCCACCATGCGCAAGAGAGCGGCTTCGGCGGCGCGGCGCGCGCGCGTGAGCGGCAGCGCCTTGCTGGCGGTCGTCGCAGAACGCCTTGACTGCCCATTTATGAGGCACTGGATGTCATTGCATGCTCCAGTGTCTCATATATGGGCTAAATAAATAAATAAATTAATTAATTAATATAAATACAATAATTTAATTTAATGAAATCACTAACACTAGCTATAAGATAATTTATTATTAATTAATTAATTGATTACTAACAACTATTGTATTGTCATATGATATGAGTCTTTGTGATACTCGAAATAAATGAATAATAATAATAATAAAAAATAACAGTCGCATCTGGATTGAAATGATCTGGATTGTAATAGGGCATTTTTAGTGGATGGTACGGATATAAGTGCTCTATTATCGTAATTGTATTTATGAAATCTGGAAATAGCGAAGTCGTACATAAAAGCTAGGGATTTGTTGCTTCCCAAAAAATATCGAGCTTTGGCAAGTTCTGACCTAATCGCATTTCTGGTAAAATCGATCTACAATTTATATGTATATACAGTCGACGTCAAAGACATGTTTACATTTTTCACATTATTACAATGGGATAAGGTGCAAAAGTGTGAACATACATGTGACGTCGACTGCACCTAACTTAAGGTTGATTAAATTATAGAAATGTAATTCAAACGATAAAAATCTAATCGCAATGTCGGATTCAATAAACCAGCAATAAGGATATAAGTACCTACATCAGATGGAATCTGAGGTTAAACATCAGTAGCGTATTGACTAATCTTGGAATAAACTCATTCATTTGGTTGGATTGACACTAAGTGACGTATTACGGCTTCTTGAACAAAAGCACTTACTCAGGTCTCCATAAATCCACTTCGAAACCAACGATCGATAGCAAATAAATCTCAAGACGTAGCGGAGAGCTTCACGTATTAGAATGATCGCTCTCTTCTTTGGAAATATAAATACCATTCTGCCAAACTTCTTGCCCATCAAGGCATATCTATTACGAAATTGCAATTTGATAAATAGCCTAGCATTATTTTGGGCGGCGAAAGAAATGGACATACTCAACTTTAAACGATACTATCGCTTCCAAGTGATATTATCCTAAAATAAATTTTACGCCGTTCGAGATAAAGTTTCTTTTTGATGGGCCGACGTTTTGCGTAGAAATAAGTAATATAAAGAAAATATAATGGCACGGATGGCATGATGAAAGCGAGTCTTTTAGTAAATTGACTGGAGGTTGAATATTACTCTGCGGGAACCATAAATGTTGCTTTACTTTTAACAAGAAGTTTGTTTCACGTGCTTTGCTGTAATTAGCTACAGGCAACGTGATTATTTTATTTTATACCTAAATATATTTACCTAACTAGCTAGTTCATTAGGTAACATGTTTAACTTACGTTAGCTATACCAGGTATAGGTCCTGTCCTTTTTAATTTGGAAAGTTACAGAGTTAGGTCAACCGCACGAACGGTCTATAACGTTAATCACCTCTTAGGTACTTCTAATTAGGTTAAGCTATATCTGAGTATAGAATACGGCTAGGGTATCCTCTGTCTGACGTAGAAAGTGACTAAAATGGGATCTTTGAGGTCGTAATACAGTCTGATTCGGACGCTGCGATCGTCCATAGAAACACGGCGGGATGGGTCCCGCCCTGGGTACGGTGCTTTCCGTAGAAGATCGCAGAGCCATCCGAAATTTGACGAGGAGAAGAATCGAGGGGTTTTTAGTCGGTGTAAATCTAACATCCTCCGTGCTGCTCTTATTGTGTAGAAGTGTATATACATAACGTATTTCCCTCCCGTGAAAAAAGGTTAGGCTTATGTATCTACGTTTAAAAACACGTCATGAGTCTATGGCATTGGCGAGGTCTCGGCCATCGGTCCGAGACACTAGGCGTGATAATAAAGATCTTATGACGTGACACTCATGTCAAGTGCACACATTAACTGGTTAAAACTTTCTACGCTAGCAGTCCGTTAAGTGGGTTCTCCTCTCGTAAGCACCTCTCTCTATGTACATACGGTTTTTCGCATGTTATTGAGTGTAGCGGTACAAAATCAAGTCAAAACCAACTGACAGTTACACAAAATAATGGTATAATAGACACAAGCCTTATTAACGTAATTTTTAAAATGTTCTCTGAAAAAAGTTACATGCCGGAAAATGCCTATTACCTGATATTCTCCGGCTTAATTCCATTCTGCTCGTAAATCGCACCAAAACACAAACAACCGGTTGACATAGCCGCCTAGTAAATTAACAGCTTGGTTTTCTCAGGTTTCCACCGCACTCGCGTGAGCGCCCGTGTCTGTCGGTACCCGCCCTTCGCACGCGATACCTAAATTTTCCTATCCTTATTTTCTCAAGCACATTATCTTTTACGCATTACTTTCTAATTTGAACTTCATTACGTGCGTAAGAAGGTTGTTTTTGCAATGTAACTGGTGAGACGGATGCGCGTTTGACGAAGTAAAGTTAGCTATAGATCGCGGATTACGTCGCAGCAATTATTCTCGTAATGCTTCACGAAATCTCCGAAACCTTGGATAGCGTATGGATTTCTTGTGTGAAAGGTATATGATGATATATGATGCTATATTTTTGATTTATATTTCAGTAGAAAACATTTAAAACGTGAGATAAACTTCATATTCGTCTTTTGTTTTTGGTGTTTAGTTATATTAAATGCATTGACCTACGTTTGAAATTGGATGTTTTAGATATTCAGTTCTTTATTTTACATTTGGGCCGATTATTCTTTTGCTGTCGCAATTTTTGAAGCGTAGGTTCGAATATTGCAATTATTACGCAAAACTAATTATTAGATTGTCAGTTTCTGACCAGGTACGTCGATAAAATAGCCGATATATGCTTAAGAAAACAGCACTAAAAATTTAATATGTCAGGTATAAAAAGACTGCTGTTCATATTTTTATTTTGTCTTGTAAAAGTTGTTAGTACATATGTCATTTATTCATCACATAAGCAACCACCAAATAATATATTTTTCTTCGTACAAGAAAACTTTTGCGTGACGCCTAATGACCGCATAATGTTCTTACTGTTATATTCGAATAAGTTCTATTTGAAGACGTGTTAATTTGCCCTGTCATGCGATGAGTAAACTGTTCTGCACGTATCAGAGGGGTGCACGCAACTGATGAGTCCAGAATTACCTTTTTCTCCTACAATCGTAATCGTTTGCTTTGAGAAAATTGCCCTAAGTTCAGGTGGGGAGAACTAATAATCGATTCTGGTTCTTATTTTTATAACGGTAAAGGATGATTTACAGGATTGTTCAAATCGCGTATTGTAGAAGCGTTTAAAATGAAGCTATAAATCAAGTTGCGGTCAGCTCTTTATTCACTTCGTGTCGCTTTGAACGCTTTAAGCATTTACCTGTCCTTTATACTCGGTACTCTGCTACCATAAATCAGCTACAAAATCGAAACAATGCGCTTCACAGTTTAACATTTGTTGCGAAAAAGTATTTAACAATTAATTTGTCATGCCTCGCGGTAACAATATTTTGTCCAGTCCCAGCTAGTGTCCGCCCGCATTTGAAATTGTAAGGGTCTTTTAAATATCCATGAGGCGTTTTCGGGAATCTAAACTCAACAATGGACCAATGATTATGTTAGTGACTGTAAAGTAATAATGTGCCTATTATTCTAAGAGACTATTGTTTACTTGGAAGTGGTTAGTGTAATAGGACGACAATTGTAGTAAATGCAGTCGGCGCATTCGAAATTATGAATAGCGACGCCATATTTCAATGGCTTAAAGTGCATTATTGTATGCATGAAGAGAGTTATGAACGAGTGACGCTTGTGGTATGGGGTTGGTGATTTATATTCGTCTTTTGTTTTTGGGTGTTTAGCCATCGCCAGTATCAATGGCACACGGTCGGAAGGTCGTTATTCTTGCATTGTGCCACTTGTATTGTCTAACAACGACATCGTTAGTAAGTTGGCGGGTGGCCGTATGCATTGAAATTCTATTGGTGACACGATAAATCTTCTGCATGTATTGCTAGAACGCATTCAAATAATTGTTTCGATCGCAAGACCAAGTTTTTTTTATGTAAATCGTCCGCGTTTGTATAATAATTCCACTTATCATTGACGAATGCGCTACTAAGAAAACGGTAGTCTATGTTGAACGCAGAATCTCAATGAATTTTCGAAACAAGATGAAATATGAACGCTGTAGAAACACGGAAAGATTTAAGTAACACTTTTTTCAATTTTATTCAATCGTGCGCATTTTTTATTTCAAAAAACGCTTCCTATTCAACGACCATTGATATATGGCATTTGATAAAATAAAACGACATAGCTAAGCGAAACATGGGGTGTAACGCTCACCCACACAAGTTGAAAAAAAAACATCCAAAACTCACTGTTCAAACAAACGCAAGGCGTCTCGAAACTGGTTACTATGAAACGATATCTCTCTATGTCCCTTTAAAGTGCATTTTTGGTAATTTGAAAAAAGTTCATTGTTCAACACACAGTTGTGATCGGTGCTTATAATAAAGCTAGAGTCGTATTGTGTTCGACGGGTGATCTGTGATGTTGGGTATTGTGCTCGGTCCATGTTGAACAATAAACTGACCAAAGAATAGGCTCGGGGATGTCGCAGCTGAATATTTTTATAGATAGTGACTTATCCACGTAAATTAACTAAAGGTATCGTTGTACAGACAAGCGTATCTAAGGTTAAGCAACGTGGGCAGCGGTCAGGACTTGGATGGGTGACCGCTTTGAGTGGTTACTAACTGAGCGCTCCCGTGCTTTGGAAGGCACGTTAAACCGTTGATCCCGGTTGCTGTCTATGGCAGCGGTCGTTAAGCAAAGTTGGAGGCCTTCGGGCGGTTTGAGAACTTCTAACAGTCAAGTTGCCCACTCACTTGACAAAGCCTAATCCCAATAAGGTCTAGTTTCCCCTCGGGGTTGGAAGGTCAGATGGCAGTCGCTTCCGTAACAACTAGTGCCTACGCCAAATCTTGGGATTAGGTAGCGGACCCCAGGCATCCTTCAGGATGCAACTGTACTGGGATAACGCTAGGAGGATGATGATATCGTTGTACAGACAAGCTACAAACGTACATATATACACATATGTACGTTTCCAAAGGTTTAAAAATAACTAGACAACCTTATGCTCCTAACAATAAAGTCGTGTTCACATATTTTAATCACTTTGTCCATCCACATCTTTTAGAACTTCACTGTATACCGATGCTAACTTTTTTCAATAACGTCAGTGGCAAACGAGCGTACAGCCGGCCTACTGGTAAGCGCTGATCATAGCCAGAGACGCTTGCAACTCTGTTGGTTGAAGGAAGTTGGTTTAAAATCGTTCCGTAGGTACGCAAGCATTTAGGTTACCTACTTACTACCTGAAATGTTTAGAAAGAAAGTAAAAGTTAGGTAACTGCGCGTGTGACTTAAAAGACATAAAAATACAAAACTGTCGTAAAAATAACCGCAAAGCCTACGCCCACAAACGAAATACGTAATGACCACTAAAGAGCCTACTTCAAAGGCAAACAGGCAAAAACCCAACAATTTAACGAAAGACCGTCCAGAGATAGAATAATTAAAACGTACCGGGTGAAGTGCCCTCGTAAAAGATTTCACGGGTATTCAGCATTAACACTACTGCGTTAATGAGGTAGTGAAACTTTGGATCTTTTCCAGAATACCTTGTAAACATTTGCCGCCTATCCCGGATAATAATGTACTTTTCACATCACCTATTCGGATAAGGGCTTTTTCTTCCCTGCTAGGAGGGATCAAAATGGCACTTTTCTTCCCTGCTACGAGGGATCAAAGTGGCACTTTTCTGTAACGAGTAATTGTATTGTATCGATTTTGATAAAATAAATGCACAACCATTGTTATTTCAGATCTTTTATTATTCTCAATAGGTGATGTGAAAAGCAGTATGTGTCACATGGAAGCAAAATTATTTCCACCTTGGGCGTTAATTCTTGAATCCCTCACTACGCTCAGGATTCTATTTTTTATATAATCCTTCGCTTCGTTCAGGATTCAATTTACGCCCACGCCGTAAATATGTCATTTTGCTCCCTTGTGACACAATCTACTATTGAAATACAGCACTTTCTTCCTTCCACTTTCGAACCTCTTACCCCTCTATTGAATGTTACTTAGTATAATGACAAACATTGTACTTACTATTACAGTTTTTGTTCGTATAATTTGACTGAAATAGTATTTCCATTAGCATCGCCTAAATGTTTGACGATAACAATAAAACTAGAGTCGTCAAACGTCAACGTTAATGTCCACGGAAATAGTGAAGATTTAAAGTTTCCATACTGAAAAGTTACGCTTCCCTCTAAATAATTTTTTAGGTGAGTAGGTATTTAACATTTTGTAGGCATTGTTGATATGCAATGGAAAGAAGTATGATATTTAAATAGCATGCATGATAATTGCATAACTTTTCAAACAAAAGTAAACACAAATCATTTGTTATTATATACAAGCTTTTATTACTTTGCAATGTATGTAACTATGTTTTTTCGGGGAATGTCTGAAATTTGGCATACTTATGTGAGTTGTCAATGCAATATTATGGTACCATAGAGTTGGAGCTGATCTGATGATGGAGACAGAAGAAGTCCATAACAGCTCCTAAACTACACAAGATAAACCCATCGTGTTTGAGCTCATTGAAACCGTCTTCTCCACGAGTAAGTAGTTGATGATTGTGGAAAAAAGGTACAGTCGGCAGTAGGTACAAGCGTTTTTTTCATAAATGCTTGTATCACAAAATGAAGTTTCTGATAGAAACTTATTTTCAGTTTCAAACAGTGATTGTTATTGAATAATAACCATTCAAAGAGTTATGAAATTACCCTACTACAGATTTCATACTAATTTATCAAATTAAACTAATCATATTTATATTAACAACCACTTTAGCCTAGTTGTAGGTATTGGTTTGGTAGAGACCTTGCCTATGAAGCTGGAGGGTCCGTGTTCGAATCCCGGTCAAGGCATTTATTTGTGTGATGTGTATGAATATATTTGTTCTTTAGTTTTGGATGTTTAAGTATTTATTTGTCTATATAAGTATGTTTATCGTCTACTAGTAGCCATACAACCTTTGCTTAGTTTGGGACTAGGTTGATTTGTGTAAGATTGTCCACAAATATTTATACTTTACATAAATAATTAACATGCACGTTTTAATATGTTCCTCACTAATTATTTAAATTCCAATTACCCATGCTTGTTAATTCCAAATTCTAAATTGAATCCGTACCATCGCCTCACTTTGATTTTCCACTAGCGTCATACATATAGATTGTGTGAAATTCCCCGCGCTTGAGCCGAATTAACAACACACACGGTAAATTACAGCTTGGCTCGAGCCGAGCTCGGATGCTCGAGTGCTCGACTTCGAGCACGGTTTTAAGCTTAATAAATTCAGGCACGTTCGCGGATCGCGCCGCTTAAGGCCGTTTGACGCTCGCAAATCGAAAGTGTATTTGCATGAAAAATATTGCAATTACGTTGTTCTTGGATTTTTTGTTGCGCAAACTGTTTCAGGAATTTCATTGGCTGCTGTGCTCAAGTAAAGTATTAAGTAATCATTCAATTGCTGCGTTAAAGCTTTGAATTTAATCAAACCTTTTTATAATCAAGGCCGTGATTTCTAAATAAATAAATTCATTTAATATTTGTGGACAATCTTACACAAATCAACCAAGTCCCAAACTATCTAAGTCTTATTATGGCGGTCATACTTAGACTAAGGTTCGTGTGTTCCGTTCCTATGGATATTACCAAAGGTAAAGCCTGGGTTTTGGGTGCAATCATAACTAGTCTTTAATATCTTTAAACGAGCAACTCTTATACAATTTATTTAATTCGCGGACCTCGAAAATGGCTATAACGATTTCGATGAAATTTCTTGTTTTCAGGAGCGAAAAATAGCTCTAGCTTCTATCACTGAGAACATTCACTCCGCGTTTTTTAGGTCTGTGTATGATCTGAAGGCCTTTGGAATTTTGAATAATTATGTATAGCAAGATATAGAGGTTCTATCTGTCGTTATGTATTAAATTGGACATTGTATAAATAAATAAATAAATAAATATTTGTGGACAATATTACACAAATCAACCTAGTCCCAAACTAAGCAAAGCTTGTACTATGGGTACTAAGCGACGATATACATACTTATATAGATAAATAAATACTTAAATACATAGAAAACATCCAAGACCCAAGAACAAATATTCATGCTCATCACACAAATAAATGCCCCGGCCGGGATTCGAACCCAGAACCTCCAGCTTCGTAGACAGGGTCACTACCAACTAAGCTAAATAGGTCGTCATAGTATAAGCAATAAGACTACCAAGCCCATTTCAAATCGGTTCATCAAATCGAATAGAATCCCTCTGTATCTATCAGTCTTTACACTAAGCATACAAAGTGTCTTCAGCCGACATCACAGATATACTTAGAGTTTTGCACCTTATTTCATTGCAATAAGGCAAAAAATGTATAGACGTCAAGTACACATAGGAGGTAAAATAAATTGTAAATAGGTATCTATACTGACGAGCAAAAATAACGGGTACACTTTCTATGGAACTTCCATACAAAGTGTAGGTACTCGTTATTTTTGCTCGTCAGTGTATGTTCTATCAAGCTAGAAATAACTTAGCGTAACGAAATCATGAAACCAGCAATAGATTACCCATTAATTTATTTTGTCAATTAAAGTTTTTCTACTTTAATATGCTTTTCGAAGCTCGAGTATTTTGATACTCGGTGTACAAAAGCTGCGGCGCCTCGGGCCGGCAAACAGCCGAAAGCTCTATCACGTCGGAAGATTTCGTGAGCTTTGGGGGATTAAGCTCTCCAAACTAAGCTCTACATGCTGCTTTTACGATTAACGCGTCTTTTTGATATGTCACCCGTCAGCTATGTATACTGTAAATGTGTTATTTTCTAGGAAATGTGGAAAAAATATGTTACGTAAGGATTTGGAGGATTACTTAATATATAAACTGCTTAAAGGAAATGATGAAATAGCTTCGTAGAAGTAGGCGTTACTAAGAACGAAACAAAAAATAGCTACACATATTTGTATATATAGAGAAAACCATATAATACCGCAACATGTACAAAAAGGAACTAGTTAAATAATAATTCTTCATACTTAATTACATATATCACAGGATATTGCAAACTTTATAAGTAATGGTGAGCAGAAATAGTAACTACAAGAAAAAGAAAGAAAGTAAAAACAAATTAAGGAGATCAAAATTTCTTTTATCTGACACTGAAGGAGATAAATCTAGCTCCCGAGATACAGGTCTCCTACCTAGTTCGGGTGTCGGAAATATCGACCACTACTTTAAGGCATTGTTGTACAATTCCAGATGAATTTCTATTATGTATGCCCGCAGTAAGTTACGTACAAATAAATAAATGATTATTATTAGATAACCACAGTTTTGTGTCTAGATATTATTTCTTATATTGTACCGCTAGTACTTCTACTATGCTCTGTTCTCATGAATGTCACATGATAATCAAAAGGCTCTTATATGAAGCTTTATATATTTGCATAAGGAAGTCCTTCCCGTCTTAAAGTTCCTTTTGATAATTATCTATTGTCCCAGTGCTGTTTCCTGTTAAACAATACACTTTCACATTCTAACATGACACTGGTAAACCAACAAAACTTAGAAATGTAACTTTATTGTTAATGCCGTTTTCATTTTCAACTTATTACATACTTCGGTACAATAAAATCTGACTGCGTAAATTACATAGTATAAATTTTCTTGCAGCGTATTAATTGAAATTAGTATCAAAAATAACAACTGAAAATTTGATTGAATGAATGTCACTAACGTTCATAAATTGTGGTTTATATTATTTTTACTAACTCCATTAATGCTACACACTCACACTGAAGCCTTAACACAATTTTGCAATGTTATTAATACCTAATAAGTTTTATCTTGGTCTAAGATACAGGAATATAATCCTAGTTTAGGCGCATGCACCAACTTATTGTAAATGTAGTACACACATTGTAAACATTAAAATATTTTTTAATAAATTATTATATTCAATAATAATAATCGGGTCCCAAACACAATCTTGCAGGATTAAAAGTCCCTATTAGTAAATGTATCGATTGTTTTCTCGTATGTTAAAGACGAAATTTTCGTCTGGTAATTGATTTGACCTCATAATTGAGATGGAAAAGACTTTGCTAAAGAACCGCCCGCGAGTTCGTGTCGGAGGTTTCCCCTGGATTTTCTCAAGGGCACTCTCTAATCGCGCACTCCTATCGCTTTATTGGGCCCGGCGTAAGTAACAGTCAGGCCAAAAAAACTTTGCTAAGAAATAACATTTCGTGTAAATAAATGCTTTGTTCTTTAACATTGTACATGAATGGCTTATTGCTTTTAAAACAAGGTCAACTTTAACATTTGACCTTATTTTAAAAGTAATAAACCATTAATGTTGAAATAATTTATCCATTGTTTTAGTGTTGTGTTTAATGATCAACATTGTTATACTAGATACAATTGTCAGATTAAATTGAACCTTATTCGTATGATAAGCAAGTTATGTAATCACAAAAATAATGCTAGTCATCTTCGTTCAATTATTCAGTGCCACTTTAACTGTTATACGTTTTATAAAGTGATGTCTCACGAACATATCTATTTGTCTCTTCACCCGCATATATCAAACTTTGAGGAGGATACAGAGATTGGTAATTAGATTACGGAGTATGGCCAGTTTACCACAGCGTATGCTGTATAAAGGCGACAATTTAACACATTTAAATAAAGGCGTGAGGGGGAGGGAGGGAAGAGAGGTGGGGTATAGCGGAACATCACCTCACCATACAACCTCAACATTGAACAAGTCCAACTGGGGAAGTACCTCTACCTTACAGTGGACCGCAACCATAATAACACCTTACCAGGTGGTGTTAGGTAACGCCACGTGTTCCTAGTGGTGAGGAAAGTTGCCAGAGCTCCCGAAGAATTCGCTGTGTTGAGAGTGAGTGGGAAACAGCCTAAAAAGAAATCTCTTCTAGACGCACTTGTTAAAAAAAGGTGCAATACAAAATAACTTCTCCGAAGTTTTCTCTTTTGAGTGGAAAAAATATTTCAATGCAAAAGTTGTAGCAAATTCCGTGATCTACAATATCGCTGAACGAAAGTTTGCGCTAAAAAACACTTATAACATAAACATGGTAGGAAAACTAGAAAAAAGTTGCATTTTTTTTTATATTTTTTAAATTATAAGTTAACAAACAGTAATCACAGTAGTGTACATTCAAAATGCAATGGCAATTCAATGGGCAAGGCCTAAAAATTGGCCTTATTGACATAAAAGTGCCATCATATTTCTATATGTAACAGTGTTACATTTACTAAATGTAAGTACGACGAAAAATTTTGTATGGGCTGCACCTTTTCCGGTTTACCGCACTTCCGGTTCAAATTTCGAGATGGTTCAAACCCTCTGATAACGTTGTCACCCCAACTGTTACATGAATTGCCGCTTGCATTGTTTAGAGAAGCCTTTTCCAGTTCTGTGCCTTGTCTATTAGGACCTCGCGCTATATCCAACTAATATAAGCGAAGTCGGCCCGCGAGTTACCGCGAATTCTACATCAGGGGAAACGCGACCAGCAGACCAACAAGTATAGTTAAATAGAGGTAACACAAAATAAGTAGACTTTCAAACATTAATGGAGACGGTCAGACATCCCAATCCAGCGTATCTGTGTGCTAAATTTAGCCTAGATCGATACGGCAGCATTCGCTGCGTCCAGACTGAAATTTTGTATGCGTTCGATTAATAGCTATTAGCTGGAAACTCTAATAATAGAACAATTTGGAGATTGAAGTTGGAATGGCGTTAGTGCCAACGTTGAACTAAAGTTAGGAAATGGGTTATAAAAATTGAGAGTAATAGAAGTGACGACTTTTGAGACTTTGGAAGCTATATTCTAGAAGTTATAGTCAATTGAGGAAATTTTTACGAAACTAAAAAAACATACTTTAGATCCTGATGGCTAGAGGACGTTCACCCAACTAAATGGACAGATCAGGTTAAGGAAACCATATCCTCAAGCAAATTTCACATGATGAACATGGATAAGACGAAGATCATGTTAAATGAAATGACCCTGTAGCACCAACTCCCGTTTAAGGTCGAAGTTGTCCACGATTAAGTATGTATACCTAGGACAGACTGTCCAGTTAGGTAGGTCCAACTTTGAGAAAGATTTTACTTAATCTTCGAATCCGACTCGGCTGGTCAGCGTTCGGGCAGCTAAAGCACAATCATCTTTACGTCCAATATTCACGACGACGATTCTCAAGACGAGAGTGACCAGCGTGTGTTGCCAGTGATTACAAATGAATGGTACTGAGATGTGGTCGCTCGCCATGGGCCTCATAAGAAGGCCCAAAGTCACTCAGAGGGCAATGGAGAGGGCTATGCTGGGAGTTTTAATCCAAAAGTGCTTGTTGCTAGGCCTATTTGAATAAAGAGTATTTTGATTTCGACCTTGACTTTCTCTGCGTGATCGCATTAGAAAATATGAGGCCATAGCTATATCATATCGGTTTCTTTGATTCGTAGCAGATATACAAGGATCTGTTTTAAGGAACCATGTCATTTTAGTGATAATTATCATATTTTCATTTATGGCAGGAATTGTATTTTGTTTAAGCTTTTGGTTTAACTAGGAGAATAGATAAGCTCTTATTGAGTGGATGCGGGTATGTTGTGCAATTTAGATGCTTTGATATGAATTTAGTTTTAGCAACATGTTACTTTACTAAATATTATTATGCGTATTGATTTTACATTTTTGTGCGTGAAGTTAAAATTTGATATTTTTGTTGTCATTTTTTAAATTGCATGTAGGTAAGGCACTGGTCCCACCGCCGACGAGTAAGGTTTGTCCTTCCTTTCCTTTTGGGCTTCCTTTCCCACTTTCTACTCAATCCCTCAAAGGTTAGCTGGAAGAGATCCTCATAGAGATAAGTTCGCCTTTGTACTTTAATCTTATGTGACATGTATATTGTATTAACCTGTTTTTGTGTACAATAAAGTGCTTACATACATAAATTATCGAACCAGCGCCAACCAGCGCGGTAATCACGTAACGTTTTCGAACGTTAGTACGATAGATTTAAATGTCAAATCCCATACTAAAACTGACATTAAATATGTACGTACCAACGGTAGTACATATCGTTACGTGATTACCCCGCTGCTCAAAAATATGAATGAGAATCGATTGGGAAATGCGACCTGTATAGAAGAACAACCGGAAATCTGAAAATCCGGAAATACGAAAGCATTTTTGTCGAAGCTGAAGCGGAGACCTTCGTTTCACTCGATCAATTACAGTAGTACAGTACCCTTACCATGAGTTTGCAATGTTTGCATTACCGTACTCGCTAGCGACTGCGTAAACGATTTAGTATGGCGATTCTTAGTTCTATTGCGTATCCGCCAGAGGCGCTGTTCTTTTGTCCATACTAAATCGTTTACGCAGTCGCTAGCAAATACGGTAATGCAAACATTGCAAACTTATGGTAAGGGTACTGTTTGAACTGAAACTGTATACTGTTTCCGACAGGATACAAAATTTTTATATATTTTTTTTAAATTTACAAAAGTTTACTCTGCAAATAAATTCTATAGTCATAGAATCTGCTCACAAAATTTTAGGAGAATCGGTTGAGAAATGCCACATGTAGAGGAAAAAACGGCCGCAGAAAAATACGAAATCATTGAAAAAAAGTTTGTTTTTTTTTAAATTTCCAATAATTGACTCGATAAAAACTTTCTTTTAATTTTCGTACCTGTTCACAAAATTTCACAAGAATCGGTTAAGAAATGCGATCTTTAGAGGAGAACAGCCGGTAATCCGGACAACCGGACATACGAAAGCATTTTTGCCGAAGCTAAAATAGAGACCTTCGTTTCACTCGGTCAATAATAGAGCAAAAGAAAATATTTATTCTATCTTTGAACAAATCGTGTGCAAATTGCGTTTATTCAACATACATCTAAAGTATACATTGTACATACACTACATTAAAGACTAGTGTATTTCCGGATATAAGGTAAAAATTTACAGGGTTGATTCGCCCTCGTATCCCCCCACTCCCCGTTTGCACCCCCTCCGCTTGTACCTTCTCGTCTAGACCGGGATCCAGACCATTCGTTAGTTGGCTCCCAGCGTTCACACGGGAAGGGTGTGTCGCTGCTCCACGTTTTGTACGCTTGGCGCGAATTTTGAAACTCGTGCGTGACTTTGCATTTTAGAAATTGGATTATTGTGCGATTATTTGTGTTATAAGTGACTTTAACGGAACTTGGTGAATTATGATGGATGTTTGCGTAACGTGAGTATAATTATGTTGTCTAGTCATTTAGTTGAAACGAGATTTGGGGTTGGTTTTGTTTATTTATGCCAGATAGTGGTTAATGACATTGTTTTGCTTGCAATGCAAAAAATTATCACGTAGATGAGTTATTTCAAGTTTAAACTCAAATGATGTTGATGGTTTAATAAATGGTTAAAATCTTCGTAGAAGTTTCATGTCAGCTATTAGTGTTACAAGAATTAGGAACTTTCAAAATTGATTTTATTTTCTCAGATTTTTGACAAGTTTTTAGAAGACTAGGCATCGAATCGATAATACAAAATCTAATGACAATTCAAATATTTACAAATCACTACTACTATAATCGAAAAATAGGACAGGATTCTTGACCTAAATATAAAAACCGTACTTACCAACTTATGCTTATGTCACATGCACTTACAGTCCATTCAGTCATCTACTAACACCCAAATTGCAAACATAAGCACAACACGAGAGCGACTTAAGAGCATGCCATTGTTGCGAAAAGGACGACGAAACGTACTTAAGAGAGCAAAAGTCGTTTTTGAAGACATTTTGCAAGCTCTCAAGAGTTTGAAAAAAGTGGTTTCCGGCCAGCCGTCCGCCACTTATCATCTCGGGGAACGACAACCATCACAGAAATGCTGCATTAATGAAAATCGCTTTTTAAGAAATGTAAGAAGCAGTTCAATGGGTTTTCATTGAGAAATTGAAGGGTTTATAGTATACATGTGTTTGAAATGGTCACTAACACAATATGTTAATGTTTTGGTATAGCAATGAAATTATTAAACTGATATTTTTTTCATACATAGTTAGTATTTGATCTTGTAAATTAATATTGTACATCCCAAAATAGAAGTTGTAATTATGAATGAAAATAATATATTATATATGTACAGTCAAGGGCACCAATATGTACTCATTTTTTCACCTTATTCCATTGAAATAAAGTTCAGAAAAATACACATATTTATGCCCTGGACTGTACCTATACAATTATGGAGGAACTAATTTTTTCCTCAGTGACATCAAAATATTTTTTACCCAGTATTTTTTTACTATATTAATTAGGTCCCATTATGTTTAACATTCATTACCTATGTGTCCATTTCATTCGCCCATTATAAAGCCGAGATCCATGGGCCCATAGTCGGAAAAATATGTAAAAACATTAAACGTACTTACCTGGAATGGAACTCATGTGGCCTACTCTACTAAAATGAGTTAATAAATATCGAAAAGTCTCATTCCCTAATAAACTTTAACTAAAACCCGAAACGTTAATAATAAATCAGTAATACGTAGGGAAAGTTGTAAAGTTTCCCTGATTAAATTCGTTATAGTTCCCGAGGCGGCCCTTAGCGGTCCCCCAGGGTAGCGGTCTGGGACCGATATTGTACTGGGTCATCTTATCTATTCATTCCGATTATTGATAATATTTCAGACTCATTGTATATAGTCTGCATTGGGCGCAATTTTTAAATGTTCTGTAGCGATATAGGGGCGAAGTTAACAGCTATCATAAATAGTTTGTGATATGACCAATATTATAATTATAACCTATGTATATACCTACCTAAAGTTACGATAACATTGGATATTTTTTTTAAATCTACTGCTATTCAATAACTGCGAGTTACAAGATAAAATAAAACCTAGAAGACTTTAAAACTGGAATATTAAGTCATAGATTACCCAACAGGCTAGTTGTGAAATGGTATCCAGAATTATTTCCGTTTCTATGAATTGAGCAAAAGTAGTTTTTTAAAACAGCTTTATTAATCCATAAATGTCGGGCATCACCCTAATTTTCTTCCCGTTTTTTGCCATGCGATTAAGTAAATATATCACCCAATAAAACATAGGTTAACTGCTTGTAAACCTGGGAGAGGAAAGTGATATTTAAAACAGTACCGTCACAAATCTCCAGTTAATTGCTTGCGCATACGCCGGAAACATCCGTATAGTATGATCGAAACTGTAAGAGTAAATTCTAACTAAAAATCTCAAGCAAAAAACGATCTTAGACTCAGTCTATTGGGTCGTTTATGGTGTGTCTTTGTTTGACAGAATTTACTCTTAGAAATTGAATCTTATACAAATAGACACATTTATTTAACCATGTCACCCGATACATTTAAGTCGGTGTTGCATTTACGGGGAAAGTTAAAATATGTACAAGTAATGCATTTCAAGTTGACAGGAGTAAATCATTGGGTGTTTTAATATGTAACATGTGGACGGAGAGTAACCAATGCTGGTCCAACTTCCGATTACCGACAGATTCATGTTAAATATGGCGCCGGCAGTTTGTCAAACTTTTCATACAATCAGGGGGCCTACCGGGAACCGAAAACGAAGTATCTCCCTCTCTGTTGCTCCAATATGCAATAGCGACAGAGAGGCAGATATTTCGTTTTCGGTTCGCGGTAGGCCCTCAGGTTTCTAATTTTCTATGGACATAGCTTACGATTACAGACGGTTTGGACCCATTATCTTCACGTCTTAATTACTATTGGCTAATAATTGGCATCGCATTGGTTTGTTTTAATTCTAAACTATTAATCTAAACTAAAGCATTCTTCAAATACTTTCCGTATTAAACTCCTCCGTGTTATCCGAGTGGTGTCAGATTAAAAGACTTTCTTCCCATGGGTTTCATAAGTCTACTATAGGAGCCGAGTTGAAGTGTACTGTAGGCCATAGCCCACAGGTTTCTAGCCCCTTAGCTAGTAACCTATCATTGCAATGTCACATTTCTTCCATCTTTAAATCTGCAATGACTAAAAGTGACTAAAACGGGACCTTCAGCTTCGTAGGCAGGGGTACAACCTCATCATCATCATTATTTAAGAGTTTCACTCTTGTCGGTGCAGTTCTCTCCAGTCCGTTCTACTTGACGCCAGTTCTTTGACTTCTCTATACGACACGACGTCTATCTTTTTCTTTATTTGGTCCATGTAATTAATCCTCGGCCTTCCTCTTCCTCTTCTTCCCTCAATTTTACCCTCCATTATCTTTCGTATTAGATCGTCGTGTCGTATCAGATGACCTATCATTTTCCCTCTTCGAGTTTCTATTGTACGTAGCAAATGTCTCTTTTCCTTTACTCTTTCCAATACTTCTTCATTGGTGATCTTTTCCGTCCAGCTTATTCCCTCCATCCTTCTCCAGCACCACATCTCGAACGCCTCAAGCCTTTCTCTATCCCGTTGCGTCATGGTCCACGTCTCTCAGGCATAAAGTGCAATACTCCAAATATATGTTTTAATGAAACGTTTTCTTACAGATTTGGCCATTTTTGATTTAAAAATATGTTTTTTACTGTGAAAGGCGTTTTAAACTACAACCTAACAGGGTACAACCTAATAGGTCAAATTCATCGTTTGTTTAAATACCAGGAAGATTTTTGGAGGTGAAAACGACATGTTCTTATTTTTAGGCCGCTATTTCACCAATTTTGACAATTGTGTCCGCTGAGAATGCCACGTATCTGTAAATCTGTACCTTTTTGCCATGATGAGTAACAATACCCAGTGACCATCTTTACTTGTGGACCCAAAAATGAATGGCAAAATGTGAATTATCAGTTTGATAGTCATGAAGTTGATACAAATCAATGACAATAAATATATATTTTATTGACTTGATCTTAACACTCCAATATGATTTTAACTATAGGAAACAAATCAATGACAATTACCTAGACATATAGTGAGAGGAAAAGAGGTTAAGTGCTGCAGTAACCATAATGTAAGGAGAAGATATCGGTACCTTTTCTATTAATATAACGTTTTTGTAGTCGCATTTTAATTATCATGAAAATTAAATTATTCCTAAAAACAAAATAGATTACATAAACAAAATATTCATTGTTCGAATATCGAGTTTCAAGCTCATGAATAAAATATAAATCAGTTTCGTTCCGTTTGACAAAGAGAAACAACGAGCCTAATGCCTCAGATCCTGGATCCTAAGGTTGGTATCACACTTTGTGCTGCGACGTTACTATAACGCATATATAAACTATGTGCTGCGAAGTTACTATAACGCATATTACTATGAACCATACCCATAGTACAAGCTTTCCTTGGTTTGGGACTGGGTCGATTTGTGTAAGATTGTCCACAAATATTAATGTATTTATTTACTAAACGAATATCGTTTGTATAGTTAGTTTTAAATATGACCTTGTAAGTAGCTCCAATAATTTCGGTAAGATATAAAACACGTTAGAGGTTAAGGGGCCAAGTTTCAAGTAAAAAAAATCTCCTGAATTATACTCACGACGCCGAGCAAAACTTATTCTACCAGTTATTTATAACTACCCATAAAATAGCTTGAAAATGAGATAAGAAATAAAAACACAAAATAATTATCATACATACTTACTCGTAGGTACTACAATCCTTTGCTTCCGAGATCATGTTGCACGAAGTGATACAAATATACACATCCCGTAGTTCATCACAATTAATTATGAGAGAAATACAGATTTAAAATAATTCCTTATCGTGGAATTTGTCTTTAACCGAGATTTCCCATGAAAGTTTGGATATCTGTATTATAAATGGCTTTGACCCTGTACCAATGCAGCTTATATCTTCCTTGTTTTGGGTGGGACGCAAGGGTTAGCTTCGAAGTCAGAGAGGTCATCGCTTACAAACGGAAGCGACTCATCTCGATGTTACTGTACCATTTGTATGGGTAATTTCATAGATATGCTTTTATTTTTGAACCTTATTCAATTGTAATAAGGTGCACGTATACATGTCTTTAACGCTGCTGATACCAGCAAATGTAAAGAGGTGAGACTTGTAGATATTCTAGCCCACGGATATTCACGTGCTATGCAACTCTTTGTCATTTCATTTTATTTTTATAATTTGCAGTCAAAGCCAAATTCCTGATATTCTTGTAACAGAGGGTTTCCTAGCTCAGGAGACAGGGCCGTGATTTATATTATATCGATTCCCTTTTATACAATAAATGTGATCTTTTTTTTTCTTCTCAAGCAAGTCGCAAGTGTCCAAAGACAACGGTTTCTGCTTACGATCAGGTCGTAAGATTGTTTTCCACCGTTGTTGTATTGAAAATCCTAAGCAGCAAGCGTGACTACATTTATTTCACGGAATTTATGTACTTTTTGTAAACTTACTGATGTTCATTTTACGATATAAAAATATATAATTATCGCACGACGTCTTTATTATAATAGGCACCAGATCTCGTTTTATGAAATTAACAATTTTACAAGTCTAAACTCTAAACTGCAATTCAGAGGCGTGGCGTACCGATAACGAGTGGTCACTTAATCAGAGTTGTACGTTTATAAAAAAATATGTAAAATGGACGAAAAATATCGTACGTTCTATATTAGCCATTTAGGGTTAAAACTCGTATCATGTTTGGAATTCTTCGGAAGTTCTTCATCGCGAATGTACTCATCCTAACGACAGTTTAAATTCAATTATAAATTCCGATAGAATTGTGTTTTTGGTGGATTTATCCTAAAACCCCGACTTATTAAACTAAGGATTTGCCTGTGTTAATACTACCCACGAAGCCCAGTTTCTCTGAATCCTCTGTTTTAGTTAATTATTTAATAAATAAGGGGAGAAAGTTAACTAAACATTTATGTTTACAAAATATGAATGTGCGTTTACCATACAATGTAAGCGATACAGTTATGCGCATATTTAAGAGGTAGACATCCCGTTTAGGTAAACTTTACTTCTCCGTTGTTTGCAAAATTAATGATGAGTTAAAAAAAAACACGCGTTTCTCATGCATACATATTTATGCTGAATATTTGAATACGGCGAGTCACTCGTGCCACCCACAATTTAGTCAAAACAATGACTTTTAAAACAAAACAGTATTTAAATACCGGTGAAACCGCTTGTTTTGTTTCAGTCAAAGGGTCTATTGCAGAAACAAATTGAAATATAAATTTGTTTCATATTTGACTAAATTAGCTCATAAGACAAATACCAAGCCGAGCCTACCGAATTAGTTTTGAAACATAAATACCTGACTCACCTAAGTTAATAGTATTACATACTTGTACGCACATGGTTACTCCTAATACATGGCCCCTTATTGGTATGAGAGTATGCTTACATACTTGAATTTAGACAACCTTATCAGTACTAAATTCTCACAGTATTAAATGTCACCAACCTAATAAATCCTTAACTCCCAATAAAACCTTTATTGTACCGTTAAAAGCATTTAAAAGGTGTAAAATCGTTTTACAACCACAATTGTCATCCAATCCCGAACTGTTACTGGCCATAAGTAAACCGATACCGTAATTCACGAAATCGATTCATTCCCAAGCACACTCCATTCGAGGAGGTCAATTATTCCTCCGATATCACTCCCTTTAAAAGCCTATTCCTGTTACAGATAAAGGCAGATATCTCGTGACCTCACCGATATCTTTCCTCCAAGGATAAGAGAAACAATGAATTTTAATTCGGCGCGCAGCCGATGGCAAGGGGTCATAAATAAGCCCCTTATCGAATGGGTAATTGGGTGATATGGGCTATTGCTTCCAAAGACATGGATGACGGCAAACACACTGTAAATTGAATAAAATTGTGTACAGTCTTCGATGCATCCATAGTCACGTTGGTGACGAAAGTGAATTACTGGCCTGTGTTTCGGAGTTCAAAAAGTGTGCAATGAAAATTGTAGAACTCTTAAATATTTTTTTAAGAATATAATTCACCCTACCTGTGTTGAGAAAAAAAATAAACGAATCATAAAAACTTGATTCACTTTAAGTAGCTTATCAGCAAAACAAATATATCAAAGGCTACTTCAGAAGTTTTTGTATGAATAAGATAAGAGAGACTCGAAGCTGTTATAAAGTTTTATAACCGGAGAACACCCAACATGATTTATAAAAAGTTGAAAGAGATACCGTCTGAAAGTATTATACTAAGTAATTGCTTTTCTGATACGAGTTATTTATTATTTAAAGTTATACAATAAAAATAATAACAATATTTTATTAACGTCTATAATATAAAAAGAAAACGCTTTTTTAAATCTACTTATCTGTTTATTATAGAAAATAGATTTTTCGCTTGTAATCTACAGGGAAACACTAATTAAAAGTCAGTTTGACAAATGGAGCAATGATTTGTCTATCACTACTATTTAAATAATACTCAAGCTCAAGTGTTCCATTTAAGCACAAGGGTGCAAATTGCGTCCTTTTCCCACCTAAAAAGTCCCCGTTAACCGTGAGTGACAGTCGGCCTACAATGTGCCGCCAAGTCTATCAAAATCGAATAAAGTACAATTTTCCCCCATTACCGCCCTTCATATCTTCCGTCGTTTTACGTATCGCTTCCGAGCCAAAAGAGGGTAAGATGTGAAGATGAAAATAATAAATCCATACCGAATATGCACGGAAGCCGAATGAAAATCATTCTTCGCGGAATATTATTTGGGGGCCATGAAATCTGCCGTCAGATCCATCCATCAACAATTAAATGTTGGGTTGTTGGCGATACATTATCAGGCGTATTGCGATTCCCTGATTGATGGTGGCTGGTGCCATGAAACTATGGTTCGCTCGATTGGGTTGGCCTATGGAGACTACTGTCAAGAGTGACCGATCGGCCTACAGCTGCGGTTGGCATTCAATCAATGAGATATAGACGTGCGAATGGAATGTAACCGTAAGGTAGAAATTAATAATGATTGAAAAAGAAGCTTAAACTAAGTACAGGACTTCATTAGTAAAATGCTTTCATTATCAGTACAGTAAGAAGGAAACATAGACTCAACTATTTCGATAATAAGGATGGAAATCGCATCGTGATTTAATGTATTTCTTCCCCTATGTTATGTTTTGTCATCAAAACAAGCTTAATTCATCAAACAATGCAACTCTAATTAATATTAGAGCATTCTCTTTAATCACGACACGGCGCTTAATTATTTCATACCTTTTTGAGACTATTAAACAAAAAGACGGCATGGTTGCCATTGATGCAGCGTCCTATTGTTGCTGGGATAACAGGGAAAAATACGCGCAGTTCCGGCTGCTTTTGTCCTTGTTCCGCGTCGTTCCAATTTACGCATTTCTTTAATCGTGTTAACGATGCATTTATCATTGCTATTATGCGTATAAAGGATCCTGTACATTACCTCGACGTTTTCGCTGGGTGTACGATTTAAACAAAGGCTTTTAATTTGAAATTTACTTTAGGGAGACGTGAATTCAGAGAAACATTACATTTGGTGCCAGGTGCAGTTAAAATATACGTAGAAGCTGACTTTTGCTACGCCGAACTTAAATATATAGAGGTAAGGTTACTAAATAATACCAAAAACTACGTTCAACAGCTGTTACTTTCTCGGGATACCTAATTGCAAAGTTTAAATTATATGAATAGATAATCCATGCATATTATCGATAGCCTAGATCACAATAACAATAATTAAAAACTGAAACAACTAATTTATTATTTATGCACTATTGAGTACATTGCTCATCACTTCATAGACATTCACAAAAAAATTGGCCAAAGGGAGTCAAGTTCTTGCGGCAATCGGTTACCTGACACCACGAAGTTGCGTAACGCATCGCAGTTGCAGTGTGCTTGATGTATGTTTAGGCGACTTCCTGACTTGGCGGGGCGGGGTCGATATGCGACATTTTCTTCTTTGACGTAAACTTAATACTGACGTCGCAAGGACTCTCGCTTGACGGAATACAGTCAGTATTACATTTGCGCAGTAGTAATTTCATGCGCAGAAGCGAACCAAAGGGCCTACCGCGAATCAAAAACGAAATAACTGCCTCTCTGTCGCACTTGCATATTGGAGCAACAGAGAGGGAGATACTTCGTTTGTGGTTCGAGGTAGCCCCTCAGTACTTCCTTCGCATCACCCCGCTACCGCGCATCCCGCGACAGTCAGGAAACACTCATTTAAATGTAGGGGCGCAGTAAAAAGTAGTACTGATTTGACTGACAGTTGACACTGACATTTGATAGTTTTCTCATATATATCGTACCGCCTCCGCACTGACAAATCAGGAAGTCGCCTTATACTGATATGTGAGGTATATTTTAATTATTAGACCTCTGTTGCCTAAAACAAATGAATAAGTAACCAGTAGCTCTAGTATTAGTTTTTTCGAAACATTAACTAATTCGAACGCGTTTGCGTTTTGTCTCAAAATGTATGAAAACGCTCTTACCGAGTTTGAAATGTTATACTCGATGTTTTAGTTTCCACTAGTGACCACCAGAGGTGCTGTTCACGTTTTCATACCACTTTCATACATTTTGAGACAGAACGCAAACGCGTTCGAATAAGTTAATGTTTCGAAAAAACTTATACTAGAGCTACATGAAGGGTTACTTCTACTATATTCAGTATTTTCCCAGAATCGTACAATAAATGTGGTGCGTGCATAAACCGTCACGATCCTAAATAGTTTATTGATCTCCATCTCAAATTGGCCCCTCGATGTCTTTTTGATTCGGTTCCAAACTGCAGATTTGTAGGCATTTAGCAAGAATGGGGTCGGGATAGTTCGTTCCCATGGTATTGGGGTGTTATGCTATTTTAGTGCGTCGTTGGAGGATAATTTATGGGCAAGCATACAGGCTAGGATCGGGGTGGTTTGGCGTAACGGTCTTCCTGATATAGTTGATGAAAGATTTAATGATAGCATTTTGTTATTCGTTGATATTAATAGATGTACTTTAAAAAAGAGTTTTGGGAATTGAAATAGGTTTTCTCCGGTCGTGGCTTTAAGCTGCTGATCCACCATCGATTGTTGTTTCTATACAAGTGATGTCTAGATTCGTACACAGACGAAATATAGCTGACCATATCTCCAGATGCGTATCCTTGATAAAAAATATATAATTAAATTTAATCTCAATAGGTCTTTAGTATGTTCAGGGATGAAACTGCAGTTGAATATCACAGTATGAAACTATCGCCAACCAATCAACTCCAAGCCTAAATTTGGCAATTACAAGTTTTATCACGTATTCTTGACTAATATACACAGAAAAATGTGTATGAGTTTTAGACTTCAGCATCCGGAACAAAGCGTTATTTTTAAATTTAAATCTCTAAATCCGCCACAGGTAAACGAAACTAAAAAAATAAAATCAAACAAAGTTAAAACAAAACAATACTGACAAATACTAGGCCCGACAAATCCATTTTCCTCAATAATGTTGAACCAATTTGTTCACAAATTATTTGTCAAGTCAACTATTCTGAAAATCGGTTCCACATTTAGTTCCAAAGGGGTTTCTTGAAGCTCTCCCATACCAGACAATGACAATTTCGACAGAACGAAGAATCTGTTAGAATCGTCTTGAAAATTATTTAAATTATTTTTTCTTATTAAAATGACTGTGATGAATGATAATACTAGTTTACAATGTGACTTTATATTGATTTATGATGTTATTTGCATTACTAGAAATACACGTATACTATACTTATGCCCTTTTTTATAAACGTTGATCAAATCTATCCAGTTACAATGCCTTTATAATTTGTTTGCCTTCCTCTGTCACTCTGACGTTTCTGTTCGTGGGAAAGGGACAATACAATTTGTTTAACAGAGGCTTGTGATGTTTTGCGAATAAGAGGGTTATCAACGTAATTAAATGCATCTTAAATGGATGTAATTTTTTGATAATAATAATTATATTTAGTTAAATCCAAAGTTGACGATTTGTTTTTCAGAATCTTCAATGTGTTGGTCCTAAAAATTTTCTTCATCTGTCACTTCCAGATCTTGAATTATAAGAAGGAGTGAAATAATATTTTAAAATATGTCTAAATAGCTGATACAGTTGCTTGGTTAATGAATAAGGAGAGTAAGGCTCAGTTGATTAGCTAAATTAATAGGTACTCCCATAAATGAGTTCTCGAGAAAATGTGTGGAGAGTAACATGTGTCATTCGATGATATCTAATGTATACAAAAATCAATACATTAACGAGCTATACAATAAATCAGAAACTCTTATGCTATTACAAAACGCAATATCTTTTATGGCATCGCGCAATGTCACGGAAAAGGCAATGAGGTGTGCGCGCAGCTGCTGCTTTTGCCGATAATGGCACTGTAATGCCACAGTTCAATTTGAACTTTAGTGCATTGAGGCAAGGTCAAAATTACATGGGAAATCCTTGGTTAGATACGAGGTGTTGAAACTATGGCTTGATTTTTGGTACTGTTTAGTCCACGATAAGTTAGCTAAGTGCTGAGCTAGACTGAGTGCTAAAGGCTTCATTTACAAGGTTGGTTGGATGATTTAATCTACAACTAATTTATTTTTATTTTAAGGCACAACCAGTACTTAATGTTTTTTAAGGCTTGTTTCTGAAATTTGAAATAGGCAGAACAAATGATGGTAACTTTTGTTTACTTAATAAATTAATAAATAAATATTTGTGGCATATGCAATCTAACAGCGCTAATTAACTTATAAAAAAGATAACCATCAAGAATATAGAAATAAAAAGCGAGAATCCGTAATCCAGATTCATTCTTCTGACGCTATTCTCTCTAAAGCGCTCTAACGCATGTCACAGTTTGGGCTGCCATGTCAGAGCGCATCAAATGAATGTGATAGGGTCACATACAAAATGTATGACACCGATTTCGTTCTATTGCAGCAAGATACATCACACCAGACAACCATGAGTCTGGTTTAATTGCAACGAAGCAACGTCTGATTTTAAACTCGCGCGTTATCACGAGTTCTATACAAATATTCTCACACGTCCATTCATACGCATCTGCAACCACACACGTCTATGGGCATCCCGCCGGGAATAGAACAGTAAGTTGAGTATATAAATTAGCTGTCAGGGCGCTAATCGCTCCGACAGCCCGCGATGAAACTTTAGAGTCCATCAGCGGTGGTGCGTGCTCCCAAAATAGCACAATAACGCCGCTTATTTATTCCTTTATCCTTTTAGCAAAAGCCCCTGAGAGCTCATTACGTTTAATCGCCGAACATCCTAGGAATCTGTTTGCTCAACTATTTGTATCTTTACCGCTATTTGTGTAAACAACTTGTTCATTTAACTCCGTTAATTGGAGCTCTAAAAATTCCCTCTCTATTTTCATATTTTACTAAAATGGAATACGCGGATCCATTCAACGCTCGCGTGGAGCTGATTCCGACCGAAAAAACTCGCTCGGATGTAAATCCGATCTTTTATAGCTAAAGCGATTAATACCGCACGAAAAGTCAGCGAAAAGTTCACGCAAATTGCGTCCCCTTGGCTTAGATTCACACGCTAGAAAAACGGTCGAGTACAATAGGACACAATTACGTGGCAGTAATGAGAGCGCCAATGAGATAACGATAAAATTCGGCGACACAATACTGCCATAATTAGAATTAACTGTCTCTTTCCTCCCACATCCGAGCGTGGTTGGCCATTCGGTCTATTGATGTTACCCAGAATCGCCAGCTCCCCCGTTCCGCCACTTGCGTCTGTTGCCACTCAAAATATTTCTCAGCATCTTTAATGGTAACTTATAGTCTTTTCATTGGATTTATTCCTCGTTTGTATTATATTCAAGATTATCAGTTTGCTTATCTTTACGGATAGTACCAAGTGATTCCAATTGATTTAGATGAGCTTCCAATTGAAGAATGGGTTCGTTTAGGTTGTATAATTTTAATATTCATAAACCGCAGATTGAAAGTTTTTTAAATTATGTTGATTGAGGATTAATTTGAAAAGTTTGTGCTGGTACTAAACTTATCATCAGGTACTGTGATTAACTTTTTCCGATAATTTAATTGTATTCAAAGAATAAAAGATATTTAAATTTAATTGATTTAGAAGTTTGACGACCGTTTTGACCTAGTTGACATTACAAGCCTTGTTGAGCTTACTTTAGGGCTAGATCAATTGGTGTTAGATTGTTCCGTAATATTATTTCTGCTAGAATCTCTAAGAGGCTAATATATACCACTGGTGGCCGAAGATGCTGGCAGATACCTCGCACAAAGAATGAGTTTAGCGATTAAGTGAGGTAATGTTACCACTTACCAGCATCTTCAGCAAAATGACGCAAGAACCATTTTATAGGTTTTGTTTGCTTTCAATAAGTCTGTTTTATTTAGTTTTCTTGCCGTTACAGTCTTCGTTAAGTGCTCTTTATTTAAATGAATTTGTTGTCTGTAGAAGCATTACAAAAGTACTTCAGGGCTCCTAGATCTCTTGTGTACAACAACCGAGAATGCACGTCTCGAGTCCTAACACAAGAGCCCTGCAATGGAATGAAGCTAATATTTGTATAGAGATGCTTTATTACATCTCTGTAAAACATGTGTTGTTTCCACTGAATGGAGCCTTTATTAACTTTGAGCGTTCTTCAGTTTTTGTTTACACTATTAAAACCATGGTTTTCTTGAGTCGGAACAGAAATTCACGAATGCTGCTCTTCATTAAGAGGGATTTAAGAGCCATAACCGAACAGTGCGGTATTGTCCCGGAATTTGAGAACAATACTGCATTGTTGTAGAGATTTATAAAATGAGTTTCTATTTGATACAAGGATTTGAGTGTTTGACAATACGAGTGTAATAACAATGAAATAGCCAATGCAGTGCTTGAGAAATGATTTTGGACTTTCATAGCCTTGTTTCCCAATATTACCTGTTACTTTCCGGACTTATCATTTATTTCACATGGAGTATACCGTCACCATCAGAGACATCTGTACCTTTCAATGTGTTCAAAAATATCTAACTCCTTGACAGTTAGAGTCCTTTTCAAACACAAGTGACCAACTTGCTCGTTACGATGTATCTGGGGACTGGATAGTAAAAATCAAGTTAGTTCAATCCGAATTAACAAAATAGCCAAAGGCGCACAAAACTTAAGTAATTCCATCCACGAACTTTGTTTACATCATTGTTAATTAACATCTATAAATCATAATTATCAACGTATTAAATATTTGTCGTGCAGCCCGCAGCGTCAATATAGTTTCCGAAAACAAATGACTAATATAAATGCAAATATTTTATAATTACCCACGGCATATACTACAGAAGAGCCGTTATTAACTCAAATTGGAATATCTAAGCCTAATTCATGAAGCTTTGTGAAATCGCATGGGATGTGATTGCGTTTCCCCATATGCTTACATTGCTGTGCTAAATCGCATGTAAAAGTCTGTATCTACCAGTGTAACTTTTTTACATAGTAAATATTTCATCCCGGAGATCATGATTAAGTAAGAATAGGCCCGTCTGCACATTTTTTACCAACATTTCTTACATCCGAAACAAGGGACATCGTAGTAAACTGTCAGCGTCACCGACTTTACTTATATTCGAATCAAAGTTATTGCCTCAAAATCGCGTTTTGTACAAGTCAATGTTTCTATGAGAAAAATATCACAAATGTTTTCTAGAGCAAAAATAAAAATCAGTTTCATACTGTGATTGAATGAAAAAGCGTTTCTAATTGCAAACTACGTAAAATTTATCTAGTTGCGTAGTCAGGAGACGTACTTTGAATAAAAGTTACAATATTGGCTTTTATTTTTGCGATGTTAGTTACTCGTATTTTACGGTGGGTTCGGCGACTAAAAGTTTTTGTTATTTTTTGCTTAATTTTGCTTGTATTTCAATTAACGTTTTATTTTATATTTTATGTAATACGTGTGAATGGGTAGGAAGGTATTCACTTTCAATCTTCAGTAGCAGATTAAACTGGTGCTTACAACCAGTAAATGATATTACTAACGATAAATAATTGGATAAATATAAACAAAATGTTATGTAAAATAGTAAAATAATATTTGTAAAGCAAAAGTTGTATAATGTCTTAAATTACACACCGAAATTAAAAGCCCGGCGTTCGGTAGCAGTGTGAGGCATCCACGCATTTTGGATTAAAATGATTAGTAGTGCTTTAATTATTCATAGGCTAAATTATTTCTGTTGGCGTACACTCATGTTCATCATACGATGCTTCAATGGCCCAATTGGTAATATAAATTAGGTATAGATACGAAGTTATTAAAATATGGGATTTTTTGTAACTTAATAGGAAGCAAGTTTGGTACAGCAAATTTCGCTTAATTATTTTGCTTACGCAGTAAAATTTATTTCATTCATAAAAAAAACTGTATCAATATATAACGATTGTGTGTGCTTTTTATTCATTATAGGTAATATAGAGTAGGCCCATTTTTGAAGAAGTAGAATACAAGAAGCAAGTCATGTAACAGTTGGGGTGACAACGTAATCAGAGGGTTTAGACCCTGCAGAATACGGATCTGCCTGTCTCCATCCCCAAATTTGAGCCAGAAGAATGTTATATCGGAAAAGGTGCAGCCCATACAAATTTTTTCGTTGTACATTTGGTAAATCGTTCTTCCGGTACCCTAACTATGGTCCAATTGTTATGGATTTTTGATATGCCGTAAATAACAATATTTGTCATCGTATCCCGAAATTTTTGACACTCCAGCTCCACGTCTTTCTCGGCCATCTTGGAAAATCTGTCACTTTTTTCAGTTTTTTGCTTTTACTGTCGTTATAGTTCATTTTAGTGCTAAACATGGTTTGGCAATAGATAGATAGATAGATAGATTCATTTATTTCCTTTAGAAAATAACATTATTATTTTACATTAAAATAAAATAAAATGGATTCATTAAAGGATCGTCTACAGGTATACAATTGGAATTCAAAATAATAATATTGATAATTTAAAAAATGTTTAAATATTGTAAAACACAAAATTTGCTGAAACTTTTGGGTACAAAGATTTATTCCATGACCCCTAGGGACGAAGATATGACAGGAGATATCATTATAAATTACCACTTTTTTCTAGTTTTCCTCTCATGTTTACGTTTAAAGTGCATTTTAGCGTTAACTATAGTTCAGCAATATTGTGGATTACAAAATTGGCTACAACTTTTGTATTGAAATATTTTTTCCACGATCATCAGGAAAGAAGATACGATGTCACCTATGGGGTACTACCGTCGATATTTACTACTTTTCCAGTTTTCTTCACATATTTTCGTTTTAGTGCATTTCTCGGTCAGCAATATTATAGAAGACAAAATTATATGCAAATTCAAAGTAGCTACGATCTTCTAGGTATCGTGGAAACAGACGATTTTGTCTTCTGAGGGATTGAAGTGGTATAGATCGGAAAGTGACAGATGCTTTATCTTGTGTCTATCCCGCTATCACTCGACCATCATAGATCCCCTACAGATTGCGATTAAATGCACTCAAACCTAAATATGAGAAGAAAACTGCAAACGTAGCAAATTTCAACGGTGCTACTCCATAGATGACTTCATATCTTCTTTCCTAATGGTCGTGGAAAAATATTTCAATACAAAAGTTGTAGCAAATTTCGTGATCTACAATATTGCCGAACTATAGTTAGTGCTAAAATGCACTTAAAATGTAAACATGAACGGAAAACTAGAAAAAAGTGGAGATTTTTAATGATATATCCTGTCATATCTTCGTCCCTAGGGGTCATGGAAAAAATCTTTGTACCCAAAAGTTTTGGCAAATTTTGTATTCTACAATATTGTAGAACTATGTTTAGCACTGGAATGAACTTTGACGACAGTAAAAGCAAAGAACTGAAAAAAATGACACTATTTCCAAGATGGCGGCCAAAGTTATGGAGCTGGAGGGCCGAAATTTTTAGGTTACCATGGCTAATATTGTCCTTCACAACATACCAAAAAACCATATCAATCGGACCTCTTTTAGAGTACCAGAGCAACAATTTACTAAATGTACTACGAAATTTTTTGTATGGGCTGCACCTTTTCCGGTATACCGTACTTCCGGCTCAAATTTCGAGATGGCGACAGGCAGATCCGTATTCTGCAGGGTCCAAACCCTCTGATAACGTTGTCACCCCAACTGTTACATGACTTGCCGCTTGCATTGTTTAGAGACGCCTTTTCCAATTCTGTTCCTCCTCTAATAGGTAATAATTGAAAGTCAGTTGAAAATAGTCGCAAAAAACTACGCATACGAGTACTATTAACCGTTTTAAAAAAAAACCCGTTTGTCGGTAACACACATATCAATTATTAAAAAAAAATACTGTGACAAACAACGAATATAAAAACATTGAGATGATAATTTGCTCATTTCATTACTGAAATGTAGAAAAGTTACAAGATATCTCAAGCCACATGAAACTGTTTCATAATTAAGTATATAACAGATGGAATATAATAAACTTAAGAATTATTTATATCGAAACCTGCCTATTACTTTTGTATAATTATTTAAATCAACGACATTTCGACCATTACGTAGGTAAGTAATTGATTTAAGTTGGGAGAACAACGAAAGTTTTCCATAATATCGGCGATAAATCTTGTTTTCGAACATCAAACATTTTATTGGTCACCTAACTAACCGTATCTTATGGTAATGCAGTAATAAATAACCGAATTTTCACATAAAGCATTACCAAGAACTCCGTTCTGGGGGAAAGCTATCAATCATTCCCTTGAAATTCAATCTGTACTCTTTAGACCCTTCAATTATACATAATTTAAGATAAGCCTTTAATTTTTACTTCTCAGGTGGCCCAAAGAAAGTGTAAGCCGGTCATTAGCCACCTTTTTTAATCGATTTTTATACCTTTTGTCTTAAAGCACATCGTATTTCTTCGACATAATCCATAATACATGAGATACGGTGTTCTACAAAGCAATTATGTGTAATAAATTACATGTTAGAGCAACATCGCTTATTTTGTTTTATGTTGCAATCGTTCTATATTTAAAATTCTAACATGACCTAAAACCGGCGCTTGGATGAGAACAGGGAATGCTGATGAAATGACACTTTTTACGAGCTACTTCAACTCTGTAGCGGTGACCGGGCGTTATCTTCCAAAATAAATGACCAATTAAACAATCTAATTCATTTCAGTGCGTCCCGGTCCTCGACAGGGTGGAAACATAAATCAACATGCCGTTGAGTGGCGATAAACATTTTGTGACTTCCAACTCAGGTGATAAAAAAGTGCCCTCTTTTTTGGACATTGCACCCGTCCGAAGGGGTGACATTTTTTAACCCTAAATGACTCTTAATCGTCGCAAGGCTACCCTTAAAAGTCAATTCAATCGTTGTGACAAAAAATGGACGGTTCGAAAGGACCATTAAAAAAATCCAGGAAGTCATAAAAACAGATGTAGGTAGCCGTAATTGGCCATAACGTATTGGAAGCAAAAATGCTTTATCGCTGCCCGAAGCTGGCTTACCACATAAGTAAATATTTTCGTAAGCAGCGTGCCTACACTTTAAGTGCCAGTTAATGGGGTAAGCCAAAGGTACACTTGTATTATTAAAGTGGCAGAATGAAACCTCGATGCGGATAAGAGAGTCAATATTTTGATAGTGCGCGTGTGATGGTAGAAACATGTGGTCAAACATTGTGCAACTTGGGTGTTTAATTTCATCGGGCTAACGGCGCGCGCTTCGGCAAACGAAACCGCGCATTCGACACGCGCGTATGCTGCCATACCTAAAATAGCTGTCTGGATTGAATCAACCGCTAACTGGAAACTTCAAAGGCAATACTTTCGCGGAAGTTGACTTTATTTCACTTTTTATTATCGACAACACTGTTAAACTACAAAACATCCAAGTCTATTTCGCTCACTGATTTATTAAACTCACAATATTACAGCATCAGTACAGTACCATTAGTCTAATTATGCAAGCCATAAATAGTCCTAGATTTTTAATACCCTAATTTGAAAGTTAAAGGCACATTTAATGGCGTGGAAAATTTGTCACTTCGCCCACGACGGGAGACTCAAATTATTCACAGTTTTATTGAGGACTTAGAGATTTACACATACCTACAGCTGCACGGCTCGAAAACATCCATACAATAATAGGTATTATTTATGATTTCGGTATGTCATTTGCTACTTGATTATGTAACATGTCAAACTTACGTTAGGTAGATCTTTTATTTTCCAAATCTAGCAAGCTATACATTTTTAAAAACAGTTTTTTAACATAATTATTCTTACTCGCTTCGTAAGTCCTCCACAATTTACAAATATACCGGCATGCGAAGTGTCTAATACGTGTCTTAGCATAATACATCTCTGAAGTATAGTTAAAAATGATGTCTAGGTTTTTTCTCGCTTACTTAAAGCGAGCCAAGTGTTAAGTTTTTCAAGTAGCTTTTAAAAATTTGGCACCACAGACTTCATTTGTTTCGTCGGCATATTGTTCTTTGTACCGAAACTTGGCCCGTTTTCCACGTTTATGTTTTGGCTTCGGTATACTTTACGGCATGTAAATTATACTCTTTCTTAACGAGATGCCACATTATTCTAGAAAAACATATTATATTATACTGGGAAATTACTGGCGAGTTAGGAACGTACTTGTGCAGCTATTTGCTGCAAATGTAAGTATTTTCTATAACTTATTCAACTTATGATAGGTTATGGGTTTGAAACCCTTAGGGAGTTTTAACACGTGGCTAATTACTTAAGCAGTTTATGACCTTAATAGATATGACAGGTATATCATTGTCATACTTAAAATCATTTTAATTTGCGTTGCTGTATCAAATAGGTCCGGTGTAAAAGAGAATTTATCGTCCAAACAATAGGATTCATAATGATATTTGCATGATATCGGACGTTTCAAATAATTTCAACTTATAAATCTCGCAAGTTAAACACCCCACGACCTTCATATATGTCATTTATGCAAAAGGTCTCTTTTTGTCGACATCAATAAAGACGATTTCTATTTGTGTTAAGGAAAGGACGCTGTCCTTTATTGTAGCCGCCAAAAGTCGTATTTATCTTATAACGGCCCCTATACTGTCAAAATAAATCTTGAAATTTTATGCCAAGTATGGAACGTGTATTTTCTTTATACAGCGACGGTGGCAAACGAGCGTACGGCCCACCGGAGGGTAAGCTGATACCGCAGCCTATAGACGCTTGCTAACTCCAAAGGAGTCACGTGCACGACTGCACGTTGCCGACCCTTTACAAAATTTGAGGATTTTCCGCGTTGACAGCAGGAGAGACAAAATTTAGGTCCCTCGTTCTCAACACAGTGCATCCCCGGGAGCTCTGTAAACCATGCTCACCTCCAGGAACACAACACTACATTGTATACTTCTATAGTAGTGTTATTAGAGCTGTGGTTTTCTACAAGGCAGAGGTACTTCCCCAGTTGGGCTGCTTCTAATTCGAGCACGATGATACTTTGCTGTGCCCTACCTATCTTATATGTTTTAACCTTTAATTTTGTACAATAAAGTGGTTACATACCATTCATAGCTATATTACGAGTATGTTACGGAGATACAGCTATATTACTTTAAGTATGAAACTGATATTAATATGATCTTATTCCGCGGGGTATTCTACTTTGACACTAATGTAATAATTAAAGATTCAATTACCTACATAAACACTCCCTAAAAACAATTAAATATTATTGATTAATTTAATTCTAGTTATAATTTTACTTTGACGATCATTATGAGACATTGATATTAATCCTTGTCTAGTAATATGTTATAACATAACATTTTTTGATGGTGATATTGTTATTATGCTTTTATTATTTGACGATCATAATGTAAATTCGTGTAAATTAACATAAGTTAATCTATAATGTAATTTATATTATGAAATAAATTAATCTAAATCTCACGAGCGCGGGTTGGCCATGGTTGTAGGTGTGACACATACGAAGACATAGATAACGTGAACTCATAGCTCCTACGCTGACGCACACATAGACAATGTGTATGTATAGCTCAACACATAACCATGGCTCACCCGCGCTCGTGAGATAAAAGTACTATACTGTATTATTTTAAGAAAGTATATTACTTATTGTTGTAAGTGCCACATGCGTTTGCATTTTCCAATTAAGAGCGTTTCCTTCGATGAGTCAGTTTCGCGAGCACTCGATAAATCGTACTCATTAACAACTCTTTTGAAGTTTTAAAACGGTTTTAAGAAATGCAAACATCCATGACTTCGCGTGGTTATTATTTATGAACACATTTGTGAGATGTCACGTTATTTGCCAACTGACGGTGCAATGAGAAGTTTATTGTCATGAATTAAATGCCATTTCAAATGTAAACACTTCAAGTTCCCAAATAAAATCCAAAACTTTCTTAATGGATGGCAGCCATACGGTAAACGTCTCAATGTTGGACACTAACTCTAATTCGTTTCAAATTAGAGGAAAAATAAAAAAAAATGGCTGCTGGCAGGATTCGATCCCTGCGACTTTCGAATATATGCGGCCAATCGCGCTAGCATCTCAGCTACCGGAGCAACCATGCTCGGGCCCTAAATTCCTGAACCGTTCCTTCTTACAACACCTTACTCCTCCATAAGGCGTTGTAAGAGCGATTGGCCGCGTTTGCCGGAAAGTCGCAAGTTTAAATCCTCCTCGGAGCCTAATTTTTAATTTTCCCTTAATTTAAAATTTGTATAGTTTACAAAAATGTCAACTGTCAAGTATTGGACTGGGTTATCAACGTTGAGCTACGACGGTTATTTTATTGCATTTTTTAGCCCATAAGCGCTATTTATGACAACAACGCCATTATTGCTGGGTCCCACACGCCATTGGTGCTGCTGGGTCCCACGGTAGGCGCCGTTAACGAGCTCTTAAAAATATGTGAACGCTATGCTGAATCCCATGGGCTTTGTTATAATGTAAAAAAAAGTGAATTTCTCGTTTTCAGAGTGGGCCGCAGGTGTCCACCGGTCACACAGCCGGTAACTCTTTGCGGGACTCCTCTGAATAGGGTGTCACAGTTTAAGTACTTGGGACATGTGGTGACGGAAGACCTTAATGACGACGCCGATATTGAAAGGGAGCGCAGGGCACTGGCAGTCAGAACAAACATGTTGATCCGTAGGTTCGCTCGCTGTACGGCTGAGGTCAAGCAGACACTTTTTAGATCTTATTGCCAGTCGTTTTACGCTTGCAGCCTATGGATCAACTACACTAAGAGAGCTTACAGTGCCTTGCGAGTCCAATTCAATAACGGCTATAGGATGCTGTTGGGGCTGTCACGCTTTTGTAGTGCGTCCGGCATGTTTGCGGAGGCTCGCATGGATGATTTCTACGCGATAATGCGCAAACGGGCAGCCTCCCAGATGTGCAGAGTGCGGGGCAGCGCCAACAGCTTCCTAGTGGCTATAGGGGAGAGGCTGGACAACCCATTCTTCCGGCATTGGGTGTCATTGCATGTTCCCAAGTACGAAGATTATAAATAAGTTTTAAATATATTAAATGTATTAGGGTTAAGATAAACTAACATAGATATGTAAGCACCATTGTTACTAACAAATATGGACCATGCGTCTGAATTAAAATAAATTGAATTGAATTGAATTATTGACAGTGACAAAGGAGGACACATCGGTTAAGATTGACACTTTTAATTGTTTGTGTATATCGTGTACCTACTGGCAGATTTCATTGCAAAATAATAAAGCACCCATTAACTTGATTAGCTACATAATTTGCAATACATTTTTATGGTGGCAAAACGGCAAAGTTTCCATGTAGCTACATGGTCAAATTATGTATCAGTATATACCTTAAACGAAACCCAGAGTAAATTTTTCAAACGTACTTACCTAATCAAAAAGTGACTTTATGCTCTTTGTATAAGGTAGTTTTTCGTTCAACTTACTCATACATTTTCTATATCTATCGGGATTATTTCGTTGTACGGTCGGCGCCATGGCCTGTGTACAGTTTTGATCCTTACTGTATCGTAATAAGGCGAAACCTGTAAACATATATTTATGATGTTAACTGTATATTTTTGCACGTAACTCGCGTGTTGTGATCACAAGAAACTATACAATGGGGTAGTCCAGACAATGGGGCCTTAAATTATAAAGTTTAGGAGGAGTTTTTGAGTCTTTAAGGTTATTTATTAGCCATTGAAAAATAATAGGGTTCATTTATAACATCTTTGTTATTTTACACCTACGAAGGAATTTGTATGAGAACTTAATTTTAAATGCTGTAGGTTGTGGTTTTGTTTGCTTAGAAACTTTTTAACAAAATAACATGAAACCCAGAAAATAACAGGAATAACAGGAGGTGACCTCTAATCGTAGATACCGATGAATTCAAAAAAAATAATTCTCATAAACTTTTATAAAAAGAAGAATGGGATATATAGGTATTTAAGTGCATATGTCTAGACATACTGACCGTGACTGCGCATCAAAAAAATACTGATTTACACAGCACAAATACTAATTACATATCAAAACCCGGCTTAAAGGATGATTCACGTTAGACCGTTCCGTGTCCGGGCCGGCCCGTTCAAGAAACCGCCCGAACCGTACCGTACACGGAACGGTCTACTATGAATCATCCTTTAATGTGCAATTAGTGTTTTAGCTGTGACAAACAACAGTTTTAGGTTGATTTTGTATTAAGCAGTAACGCTGCTAACGCAAACTAATAACTAACTAACAGAAATAATAAAAAAAAATTAGAAAAAATAAAAGTTTTAGGTTCTTAGTTTTTTTATGTGCCTTTAAAACTAGCCAAACAGAATAAGCTAAATAGTTGCGGCCATTCTGAAATGCGCGCACATTTATTTTACCTATCCATTTTTATTTTTAAGTCTCTCTCTCATCTGAGCGGCCGGCCCAGGGTCCGCTCTGTTGCTCTTTCCCCTCCACTTCGCACGGTCTTCGGCATCCTCCTTTGTGAGACCATTGGCACGCATGTCATCCCTCACAACATCCAGCCCGCACTTCCAGGGCTTTCCCCTTTTCCCGGGCCCAGGCGGAGGCGGCATAGCCAGACATTTATATTTTTAAGTATTATTAGAGAATAAGATCTATCAATAAAACACACATTTAGGAAATGAATAAACAATGATCGTATAAATGTGTCGCAATCGCAAGTGACTTAATTGCTTCTAACTATGAACGGAACTGACAGACTATAGCAATAAATAGTTCAGGGTTATCTATTCTCCAATTGGCGGTTATCTTTCCCCTACACAATGATAACTTAGTTCCCACTGTCACTTCATTGGAATGTTAGTGCGGGCACAGCGGCCATCGATAATTATGCTATGTTTAACAAACTGTAACGTACAGCGTAAAACAAGAGGCTTCTTATGTCATAGATAAATAGCACAACTGTTGCTTATATTCAACATAATAGTGCTTGTGATGTGTCTATTAACAAGCAAATTAGTAAGGTGTCATTAAAATATAATTATCATTAAAATTTATATTTCAGGCTTAACCTAGTTGTCGCTCTTCCATACGACCTTCCAACTCTTAACGGGACGATTTTCGGGATAAAAAGTATCCTATGTCCATCTTCGGGTTTAAAACTACATATGTCCATGCTAAATTTCATCCAAATCGGTTTAACAGACATACAAATTTTCGCAATTATAATATTAGTATGGATTTCATACTTGAATTTTGGAGATAGTAAAAGTCGCGAGCTGGACCTCGAGTTTGCCTATTTTTGGAAGGATGGAACCGCCCCTTTAACTATCTCGTAATGTAATTACATATATTAAAAATCAATATTTTTTGTACCCACTTATAATTTATGGTTCCTGTCAGATTTCATAATTGAATAGTAGGTAGCTTTTCAGTGAAGAAAAAAATGTATAAGCAAACCGGTCTAGTAATCCCAATAAGATCTACTTTACCCTCTGGGTTTGAAGATGAGTCAGTTGCTTTCGTTAAACTAGTACCTACGCCGAATCTCTTCTCGGTGGAATAATCGCCAGCCGTTTCTGTCCTCTGCTATCTCCTCTCTCTGATATGACAACACCTTAACCTTTTTTATTACCTCAAAGTAAATAGTTTCTTCCGTATTCTCACATTTTTCGGACACCTCCCACGACGTCCTTCAGATAGCCTGGAGAGAAATATAATGACGGGAAAAGTTGAGGGCCAGAGGTCCCGGGGCAGACCACCCGCTAGATGGAGCACCCAAGTCACTGCACCCCTGCAACTACATCTGCACGAGGCCATCCATAAGGCGGGTGACAGGAGCCGATGGAGGAGTCTGGTCAGCAAGAATGGGACATGATGTCACGATCCTCAGCATTGGGGGAGCGACTGATGATGATGATGATGATGAGTTTCTTCCTCGGATTCCTCTTCCTCTCTTTCCTTCAATATTCCTCCCCTTGTCCTTTAGGATACAACTAGGAAAAGGCTAGGAGGTAGATGAGCACATTTGTAATAGGAAAAACATTATACCACTCTGCTCATACAAACGATTCATTCTAATTACCAATTTCAAAACGTCTTCTCGGAGTTTGAAAGTTTGTAACACACACACGATTTAAATGTGCATACGTTAAACCAAAGGCTTGCGGCGACCCGTTGGAACTTTATAAACAAATACAGAGAATGAACGATAATAATACTAAAGTGGCTCCGTGGCTTACATTATACTGGAACAGTTTTCTTAACCTATATACTGTACGGGAAACATCAATGTTCTGTTAGGATTGTATAAATAACGTGAATTATGTAACGTTTGTTATTTGACTGAATTCAATAGAATCTGGAGCCATTGGTTTGATAATAAGGCTTGATTTGCAGCGAAATATTTTTCGTTTTAAATTATTTGCGTGAGTCAGAATGGCCGGAGTACCTAAAGAAATATAAATAAGTATTAAAGGCCTATAAAGCCACAGCCAGGTTAAAAAAAACGGATTGCACTCCGGGAGTGCCGCCAGTAGTCAAAACTCAATGACATGATAAAGAAAGTAAATAACAAAGATATTCATACTCATACTCATATTCATACTCATATTTATATTCGAATAATCCATCTACATATATACATTGAATGAATATTCTGATATTAAGAACATTAATATAATATGTAGATGGATTATTCGAATGGTGTGCACAATAGGTACTTTACAATGACCAACCAAGGTGGCTCCTCCCAACATCGTAACCACGACACTAAGAGGGGTCAACTTACGAATCGTAAGATCAGCTGAGTTGACCCCTTCAACATCGCAATCACGATACTAGGAGGGGTCAACTCAGCTGTTCTTACGAATCGTCGCGAGTTTAACAATTTTCTCCCCATCACAAAAAGTGCTCAGCGCCGCTAAAGAAGTTTTCACTTCAAAAACATTCTAGTATAAGTTTTTTCGAAACATTAACTTATTCGAACGCGTTTGCGTTTTGTCTCAAAGTGGTATGAAAACGTGAACAGCGCCTCTGGTGGTCACTAGTGGAAACTAAAACAGCGAGTATAACATTTGTTGCTAACCGATCAACGTGCGTATTTCAAACTCGGTGAGAGCGTTTTCATACATTTTGGGACAAAACGCAAACGCGTTCGAATTAGTTAATGTTTCGAAAAAACTTATACTAGAGCTACAGATTCGATTGAAGACGCTCAACCAATCTCACTACAGCGCAGACTCTTAGAGTATTCCAGTACTTAAACCACGTGGGGTCGTGTTGGAGGATTCCTCTGAATTTTACGCAGTCCACTCTCCAACCGCGCACTCCTATCGCTTTATATTGGGCCCGGCCTATACAGGCGGCCAGTCAGGTTAAAAAAAACAGCGTACAGAGGTGCGAACGTCTTCTCCTTTGGTGTATTCATCTGTGAACATTAAGCACCAGCCAGTACATTTGAAGCGAACATCTTTATTGTTATATCGGGGGTGTCGAACGGAACGCCGCCCTTTGCAGGATTATCTCTGTTTTTTATGTTTTATGTTGCAACACATTTTTCTGCACGTCAATAATGGGATTATTTATGTCTGAGCTGTGTCGATCATGGGTGATATTTATTTACAACTGTGTTGTCTGTTGACCTGATTTAAAGTATTTTTTCCATTCCATGTCCCTTTTTAGGGTTCCGTAGTATACAAGGAACCCTTATAGTTTCGCCATGTCCGTCCGTCCGTCCGTCCGTCCGTCCGACCCCCGTTTTTCTCAGTAACCGTTAGTGCTAGAAAGCTGTAATTTGGCATGAGTATACATATCAATGACGCCGACAAAACGGTAGAATAAAATCTTTAAAAAAATTTTTTTTAGGGTACCTCCCCTACATGTAAAGTGGTGGTGCATTTTTTTTTCTGCCATACCCCATCGTGTGGGGTATCGTAGGATAGCTCTTTTAAAAATATTATAAGGTTTCTAAAAGCATTTTTTGATTGAAGAATTGGTTAGCGTGATATTAAGCTTTGAAGTGATAATTTTTGCTATGGTCAAGTGTCCCCCCCCCCCTGCCAGCTAAACGGTGGCTACTAGGCATGTGAAAAAAATCATGGTAGTAGTATATACGATGAATTTAAAAGGAAAACTATCACAGCTAAGTAGACATTACTAGTTAACAAGTAATAGTCGAACTTCAGAAATGTACTTTCAAAAGCAAACTTTCGTACAATTTCCATTGATACCTTAGATAATGTTGTTAATTCATTCAAAAACATAGTAAATATAAGTTTTCTAACTCTTTAGTCCATATAATGTAACGGGTAGACGACTACGGAACCCTACCTTGCGCGTGGCCCGACACGCACTTGGCCGGTTTTTACATATTAGAATTGCTCAATGATTTTAAATGTTTGTTAAGCCGATGCGTCCGCTAGCGAAAATCTCATTTTTTTAATCAAAGTGAAAATTGAAAAATTCGACACCCGTGGTGTTGAATTTTTCAATTTTCACCTTTGATTTAAAAATTGCTTAATGATGTTAATTATAGAAGAAAGCCTTGACTAATGCCATGCGATTTATTAAGATAGGTACAGGTAGGGCATAACAAAATGTCATTTTGCTCGAATTTGGAGCAGCCCAATTAGGCTGCGTTTCCACCAGAGATGTGCGAGGATGCGTTTTCATACATTTGACACCTCGCAAGGCGCCGAGCGAGGTGTCAAATATATGAAAACACATCCTCGCACATCTCTGGTGGAAACGCAGCCTTAGGGAAGTACCTCCGCGTTGCAGAAGACCACAGCCATAAATTTTTATTTTTTTATTTTACTATATATGTATTTAGTGTTGTGTTCCTGGAGGTGAGCAAGGTTGCTAAACTTCTGCTTTCAACACAGCGAAACCTTACATTTTCGTAAAGGCTCGGCAACGCAAACGTGACTCCTTTGGAGTAGCGCGCGTCTATAGGCTGCGGTGTCCGCTTACCATCAGGTTGACCATACGCTGGTTTTCCACCGTCGTTATGTAAAATAAAAATAAATTCGTAAATTAATCAAATCATACTCTGTCAATCTTATTGAAAACAAAAGCGACGCGTCTAAATATTAAATTACCAAATCCTCTAAGCGACATCATTCATAAACTTCCAAAATTCACAATGAACAATAATCTGTTGGCCGCTTTGTGGTACCGCTTCCGCCGCGCACAATAGATGCATGCAAACTTCGTGAAATGGGTAAAAATAATCCCCAGCCCGGTCCCAATACATCACGCGAACTGTCAGTAGAGACCGCACGAACAAAAATATACCATTGTCAGCCAAGAGTGACGCTTTGTCCAAAACTTTCCTAAAAACTTGTGCAATTTTGGCAATACACGCACTACGCAAGCGGGCGGCAAGAAGTTGGAACGACCCGCCGATAATCCCTTATTGTCAAAGACGATTCTCACGATTTTTATTTATTTATAATTCCAAATCCAAATATATTCCAACGACTAAGAATTTCAGTTATCAATTAATCCATTAGTTCGTACGTAAATCAACGCGGAAGATTAATGAAAGCGGCAATTAAAAACTAAACCAACTGTCGACAAATAAGCGTTTGAGTGGATTCTTAAATTAGATTAGGTACCGAAACACTCGCATCTTTGACGTGGCTCACAATTAATCAATTTCGAAAGTGGAGCGCCGTTCATATTTTACGAGATCCGAACGATCAATCGCGCTTTGTGTGGGTCTAACTCGGCATTTGGGAGCAGTAAATATGGTAGCCCCCGTCAAAACAAACATTCAGAAAGCATGTTTTCATTTATTTTTATAATAACACCCACGCTTGACAATGCTACCGTGTGTGTTTAACGGACCGTGTAGGCTTTCTTGTGAATATTTTTATAATTCACGTCCACCATATAAAGCGACGGTGACAAACATTGCATCACATCCCAAGCAAATCTTAAATTCTAAGTGTTACAGCTAAATTATTAAAACTGACTGTTACCTTAACGGTAAACATGCCACAGACGAAACAAATCTAGCAATAATATTAACCAGTCCTGTATACAATCTTCAAACGTTAATAAAGTATGTTGACGTAGCAATATGTGAAAAGTAAACATAGTGAAGCGCACTTAGTACGTTTGCTAAACTTATCTCTAGGCGCACCTCAAAACCAAAAAGTCAACAGTCATTATTATGTTCGAGCGTCGCTGAATTGCTAGCGATGGTACGGTCATAAGACTCATAAGAATGCATCGTCAAATAAAGATTTTTGTAAATAAAGAGAAAGTGGTTTCCATGTAAGTCTGTTTATACAAGAGCTGTAAAAAAAAATCAATTCCGTGCTCCAAACTCATTGCATAAAGGCCCAATGGAGTGAAAAACTTCGACCCACTTTTGCCGTCCGACTCAATTACAGCGCCCTTTATAAACTGCAGTTTTAGTAACTATGGGCACTCGATACGATATAGTATGTAAATCAACCAAAATCCGGTAAAGTATGAGTGGATAAGAATGTCATTGCACGTAATTTTATTTATAAATATGCGCCAGAAATTAATCTTCAAATTATGTAGAAATTGTGCAGTGTATCTTTAAATGCACTCTAGTATAATCACATTTGTACATTTACTCCTATTTAACACAGTTTCTTCTGTTCTATATTGCGTGATCGAGGCTTAAATTGATATTTTTAATATGATAATTTTAGAAGCAGGCCTATGTTCCTTCGAACCGGATTTTATTAGTGATAAGTACGAATAGCTTTTCTTATATACCAAGATACTGTAACTTTCCACTCAGATACGATAAAGGGTTTTAATATTGGGTTTTCGTTGGCATATCTGGTTATGTACTGTATAAGTCAGTAGGTACACCCATTGTTTATACGAGACGATAATTTCGGTGTAACTGGCGCCCTGTCATCGTACAAGTGGCTATAAATTATAAACTTAACCGCGTTTGTTTTGGTTAACCGTTTGTTTGAAACACATGCGCGTGAGAAACACTGCATCTTAAGTTGGATAGGTTAGTTATGCGAACGTCTAGTACTTCGTAAACAAATTAAATTTAACTCGACATTCTTGAGTGCCCAATTACCTTACCCTATTCATTGGAGTCGACAAGTGGAAGAGTGAGGTCAAATTTGTTCGACTCATTGACGCTTTTACCACTATTCTAGGAAATATTTACTTGTTGAACTTATTTTGCAAACGTTTCAATTGTCAATGTTTAATTTATTTTACACTCATTTTGTATTATCTAATTAAAATGACCCTATATCTATAGATAACGAATTTAAATAGCCGTTGAAATGTCGAAAATCACGTAGAACATCATGCTTCCCCTAGCAGTAAAACTGACATAAATGATTATTTCAATAATCAGCTTGCAGAATTTTAATGAATACGACCAAATATATTAATTAGTTCTACATACTGTGTTATTGCGTAAATTAAATTATCCGTTTTGCTACTAACAAATTTATCAGTTATGATTAACCAATTATCAATATATGGAGCATTAAAACGCTCATTAGCATTATCCCAAATAGAAACGAGCTATTACTGAAAATTAAACTGAGATTGGGAGTCTAATTGCGAGTATGTTATTTTGTTTGTGGATTGCGTACCGCAGCTGAATACCAACACTAATTACAAGAACTAATGAATATCAAACCGAATTACGTTGGTTGGGTAATGTAGGTACTTGACAATATTGTCTATAAAGCTAATTTGGTAGGTTTTACATCAGTATACACTGGGAGATAATTATTATACATCATAAAAGGACAAAATAACGTGTAACATAAAAAAAATAGCACGTGTTTTGTAAACAATTATTTCTGCTTTACATTCCGGTTGGTTACTGGCAACCGTACTGCCTTCTCGAAGATCTCACTGTTCGAAATAAATGACATATGGTAAATAAATAATTCCGGTTGAAAAACCACGTGTAAAGTCAAATGCAAAAAAATATATCATCATCATCATCATCTTCCTAAAGAGTTATCCTGGTATAGTTTCATCCGGAGTCCGCTACCTAATCCCATGGTTTGGTGTAAGCGACTGACTTTCCACCCATGGGAAAACTAATGCGAAAATATATAGGTATCTATCGAATAATACACTGTATTGTCTACTTTTATAGGAAACAAGCCTGTACCTCATCCGTCACGTGCATACTTTATTAATGTCATAAGCTCTCGCAACTTACTTTTGAACGACTATTTTTTAACGATTTCCCTTTGCGACACTGCATTTTAATGCAACGCACACATCCGTTATCATTTTCCAGCTTGTTTATTGCTTGTCGTTTATCCCGCTTCGTTTTATGGACCCCGGATAATCTTATCTCGGGATGCTTCTTTTTACGCAATTTTATTACTGTATCATGGAATTGTGATAAAATTTGGCATCTGGAGCTGAGACATAAAACGTAAACGTGGATAATAAATCAAGAGCTTATGGCTGACCTAGTCTTAAAATATTTCAAATATATTTCGAATATCTTTATAAGTTGGTCATTATAATCTTCCTAGCATTTATTTCGTCTTACTACAGGGTCGGCTTTCCTGGTCTTCTGCTTTCACTATGCTCTACCCTGACATCGTTTTCATCCAGCTCAACCCCCAAACCATCCACACCCCAACTCAACCCATAGACGTTCAAATCCTCTCTGAGGACATAGCTCAATAGCCACCGTAACTTAGGTATCTTTGTCGAGAATCAAGTATGTACTCTGTTGCCAATGTAGGAGGATTTCTTTTGACAATTGAAACCCATCAAAACTGATTTTCTAAGCAGTTAGAGCTTAGATGTATCTTCAAATCTTCCCCGTATATATTAATTGCGCTCCACCACATCCATCCCAGCATCTTTATCTTTGCGATATGGATCTGTATAAATCAGTGTTTACTCTTATTGGTGTTAAGTATACAATTTGCTAAAATACACTACCAAATTACCTTTACTGATTCTTTCTACGTACCAATTGAATAAGTTCAAGTGCATATTATTCCGTTTATCGATTACCCGCAGACATTAATAGTCAGCAATTGATATCGTTATCGATTACGATCCGTATTCAATGGTGATAAAGTTTAAAATAATGAACGAAAATAAACAAACCGCCCATACGCCTTTCATTTGACTCGAGTATTTGTTTTCAATTAGGCATATCAATCGTTATTGGATCAAGTGAAGAGCTGCTGTCAATCTTTATTTCGACTTCCTTGTCAATTTGTGTACGTACAGGATGTTCATGAATTTTTCTGATGGATGTGTGAGTTTATACATGTTCACCCTTAATTAAATTTCTTACAGAAATACCGCTACAAGCATAACATCAACATCAACATATATAAGCTCATAAAATTATACGATTTGCCGCAAATAAGAACGACTTGAGAACTTGTCAAGCATTTTCATTTCATAACATAATGACTTCAAAAAGGTCTCGTAAATTCAAGGAGTTTATTTCACTTACCTTTTACCATTGGTGTAAGGTTGAAAATGATTAAGCATAAACTGCATTTCCGAGAGCTTGTGAGACAAGTTTAAGAGTTTCAAATCTCGATGTGACAGATGTTTACGGTCGCCTTAATAACGCAAATAAATATGGCGCTGTTTACATTTAACGTAAGGAGTTCGGGAAGCGTTGGCTGCCCTGTTTGTTTAATTTGATTATAAAGGTTCGGAATTCTGGGATAAGAAGGCATGCTGCGCTAGCCCTTACCATGAATGAGTTTGCGAAGAGTCAGGAATCAAATCATGTAAAATTTCATGTGGATATTTGTATGATTAACACTCATGAATCAAATGAATCTATATAGCTAATATGAGCGTTTCGACTATAGAAACTCTCAAAAATACAATACTTAATTTACTAGTTCAAGAATGGCGTTAGTGTCATCACATAGCTTACGAGGTCTGTATAGGATGATGATTTATGTATTTATTTAGTCAAATTGCATGTATTAACAAAAACAACTCACTTATGTATAAGTATATAAACTAAACTAATAGGTACATTCATAGTACAGCAGATATATCGCGTAGTCACGTATCTTGTTTGTGTTTCAAACCTTGACATTACAGCCCATTGTCAACATGTGCACAAAACAAATAAACCTAAATCTAATCTGTAAGAATGTCCTTACATGTTTACCTAACTCGTTGACATTAATTATTCTTGAGATCTTATCGTAAGGCAAGTGTGTGTTAGTTAATCTAATGAAAGAGGTTTATCTTCATTCTGAATTTAGAAACACGGTGTGAAGTTGTTTTTCTTATTTTCACCTACGACCCTACGTGCGCTAATTTTGTTCTGATGAAAATAAGATATACAACCACACAAATTAGTATTGTTTTGTATTATTCATAAGAAAATTAGCGGTTATATGACACTAAACGGTTAAAACACGTATTTTTACTTCGGGTGACATGTTTCGAACTCTTCGGAACATATGTGTTCGGATTTTCGGAACTCTCACGAAAGTTATAGATTCAAAAAATCAGCGGTTGTTAAATAGGTAGATCTTGTACGAATGGCCATACATTTACTTATTATCTACATTTACCTATATTACGCGAATTTTGGATGGGTGACCGCTTTGAGTGGTTACTAACTTTACTGAGCGCTCCCGTTTTGGAAGGCGCGTTAAGCCATTGATCCCGGCTGCTGTCTATGGCAGCAGCCGTTAAGCCAAGTTGGAGGCCTTCGGGCGGCTTCAGAACTTCTAACAGTCAAGTTGCCCACTCACTTGACAAAGGGGGGGTCGAAGTTGCACCAGGTCCGTAGGGAAAGTACCCACCGCTACCCTATACCTGACCCCTGGGTGGTGCTAAAAGTGCAACAAAAACTGGCAACCGTACTGTCTTCTTGAAGATCTCAAGGTTCTGAATAATTGTCATACGATAAATAAAAATAACTAGCCAGGCTCTTCTTTCCAGTCGCCGTGGTCGAAATCGGCCAGGATGATGATGATGATGATGATGATGATGATGATGATGATGATTTAGTTTGTATGTCAGGTTATTATAATGACTATGATTTTAATGAATTTATAAGTCATTTTTTATTTATCAGTGCTAACTATTAAACATTTGATTTTAATACATAGGTACGACAGGAATGCTTTGACTACGGCGAAAAATAGTAAAACAACTTTTTAAAAGGCCATGTGGAATTTTAAATTATGTCAATCACATAAAGACATTGATAGAGAAAAATCTTTCCTCACTTTATCTGCACAGTAAGCAAAAAAGTGGTGGAGCACTTTTGAACCTTAAAACACAAAATAGAGCCGAAAATCGTTATACGACTTCTTCACTGACTGTACACCCTTTCGTACACAAATAGTAGAGGTTAATTTGGAAACTCTCCATCCCCAAAGATGGGTCTGCGAGTTTCGTAATGTATTATTGGATAAAGGAAAAGGGCTTTATGAAATTCAATGTAAAGCGGAAACTACGTTAAATTAGAGGACCATAAACCAATAAAATTGATGATGTTGTCTTCCCACAACAAATTTGATTACGTTACTTGTGTTTTCCCTGAAATCGCTCCTGGCCCAGCGGCGCCGGGTACGCTTGCGGTATCTAAGGTTAAGCAACGTGGGCAGCGGTCAGGACTTGGATGGGTGACCGCTTTGAGCGGTTACTAACTGAGCGCTCCCGTGCTTTGGAAGGCACGTTAAGCCGTTGATCCCGGTTGCTCTCTATAGCAGCAGTCGTTAATCCAAGTTGGAGGCCTTCGGGTGGTTTGAGAACTTCTAACAGTCAAGTTGCCCACTCACTTGACAAAGCCTAATCCCAATAAGGTCTAGTTTCCCCTCGGGGTTAGAAGGTCAGATGGCAGTCGCTTCCGTAAAAACTAGTGCCTACGCCAAATCTTGGGAGTAGGTAGCAAGCCCCAGGCATCCTTCAGGATGCAACTGTACTGGGATAACGCTAGGAGGATGATGACTTGTCTTTTCCCTGAAATCTCTGCGTTTCATTATTTAAAAATATTTTGATAAAGGATCAAGAGGTAAAGTTTGTATTCAAACACTGCCATTTATTTTTTATTTGATAAAAATCTACACTAGTCGGGTATTAATAACATATTATATTATGTCAACATTTAATACATATCCTAGTGAGACATGAACTAATTCATCACTTACAGAGTAAATTGCATTTAATTAAGGGTTACGTATTAGTGTAGTAGTTTGATCTCTTGTCTCACACTCTATTTCTTCTTTCCAGATGAGAGAAGGAGAAGAGAATGAAGCGAGCCCTCCAGGAGCACCTCACGTCTCTCTGAAGACGTGGCAGTAGGCACCATGAACACCCTGACTGTAGTCACGACTCTGCTGGGCGTCTTTTGTTTTTACTCAGGTAAGAGAGACACAACACAAGTTGTTTGTTCAAATGCCAACACAGTTAACGTGCCATTCGTGGCTCTTATTACAATGCGCACAAAGTGCAAAAATGGTCAATTATCTGTGTTGGCGATGGTACGAATGAAGCGAGCGCTCAAGGGGCACCTCACGTCTCTCTGAAGACGTGGCAGTAGGCACCATGAACACCCTGACTGTAGTCACGACTCTGCTGGGCGTCTTTTGTTTTTACTCAGGTAAGAGAGACACAACACAAGTTGTTTGTTCAAATGCCAACACATTTAATGGGTCATTCGTGGCTCTTATTACAATGCGCACAAAGTGCACAAATGGTCAGTTACCTGTGTTGGTGATGGTACAAATGAAGCGAGCGCTCAAGGGGAACCTCACGTCTCTCTGAAGACGTGGCAGTAGGCACCATGAACACACTGACTGTAGTCACGACTCTGCTGGGCGTCTTTTGTTTTTACTCAGGTAAGAGTCGCACACGATAGGTACATATATGTTTATACGAACGAAACGAACCCGCTAGGAGCACCTCACGTCGCTTTGAAGGCGACAGCCGTTAGTCGTTTATGGTTCCTATGCCTATAGGCGACGACGACGACCATAAACGACTGGACGTTGTCGCGATCTTTTGTTTTTACTCATGTAACTTAAGGTACAACTTAAGGATGATTCACGCTAGACCGTTCCGTGTCCGGGCCAGCCCGTTTTCTAGTACAAGAAATCGACGGCCGTTAAACGGGCCGGCCCGGACACGGAGCGGTCTAGCGTGAATAATCCTTTATGTTGATTATCTGGGTCGGTATTCGATTGGCGATATATGTACGAGTAAGTATATTGTGCGTATATTAGAGCAGATAATCACTTGCTGCTGATAGAGACGGATGGCGCAAACGTGTTCTGGACGGCAGAAAGTTATGCGATGAAGCCTGGTTTGACAAATCAGCTAGTAAAAGGTGCCGCAGAAAACAAATCGGAACTAGAGCTTCTGACGTCAACTTTACCTGTAATACCTGTGGAAGATCGTGCCGTTCCCGCATTGGTCTGTACAGCCACCAAAAACGATGCTCGCAACTACACAGCAATGCTTGAATCGTCTGCAATAGACGCAAAGGCCTATGGTGATGATTAGAGCAGAATAGAAATGTATTCGTCACAGTAACAAAACACGGGACATTTAGTATACAAAATCGTGCTATTTTTTGTATCGTAATTTTTTACTTAAGTAAAGGGTTTCATCTCAGCCTCAGTGCTGACGTTATAGCCAGCGCCTAACCCAACCCATAGGACCAACCGAAATATAGAACCAATGACAAGTAATTTCACGGTGTAACACACACCAGGAAAAAAAACATGCTACAACAATCAAGCACAGGCAGTAAGTAAACAGAATCCCCACACGGTTTTACGCTAAATAGATAACTACCTAATTTACCTACGTCCCCTATTGACTGATATAATCATAGTTTACAACTTAAAATATCCTGAAGTAACAAATACGCAGCGACAGGGTTCAACCAGTGCTAATAGTGAGCACTGAGCACCCTCTAGGGGCGCATTCCCCTTCACCTATTAGATATTTAGTGCCTTGCCGTACCATCTTAGATTTGTGACGGCTTAGCCAGAAATAACTTCGTAAATGGCTGTATTGTTTGATGGAGTGGACGGTATCGTTTAGCAAAGATTTAACTTGAGCAGCTGTAACACAAAGTGCGTGGTGATTTTGTTAATTTGTTCATAAGATTAGAAAAATCCTGCGTTAATTGTCATGCATTTTTAAAAAAAAGGTATATAGAACATACAAAGTAATAAATGATTGAAATTAGTAAAACTAGTACACAATGTGTCTTTAACATCTTAGGACCTAAGATTACGTATCTTTTACGGCTTAATCAAAAAAAGAGACGATGGGCCAAGGTATAATGTTTAACAGGATAATTCATCCACTAAAATATATTCAAGATTAACATTAAAATATATTTCGTGCGAATTACTCATCATAATCATGTCTTAAATCTTCTTTTATTTTGCACTTAGGTAAACTTGTAACGGGACACAATTTCAATAGTTTTAATGCCTATAGATACATAAATTAAGGCATGGTTTAAAATGATATGCTTCTCGTGTACATGTAGTTTTCATTAAAAATGCACACCTCTTACTTTTTTCGCATAATAAAACACTTCAAAAACACCGAGCGTTCAAAATCGTGTTTTACAAATTAAACGCCAAATAACGGCCCTCCGGGGACACACAGAAAAGGAAAGCGTAACTTACTGACTACGCTCATTAGTATAACAAAACACACATGCGTAAACCCCGCATCTGTCCATAGCATATTCACAATCACCAAAAAGTCTACTAAAACCCATGTCTGGATACACTCCATCCCCCAGTAAATGATGTCGCTGTGATTGAATTATTTTAGTCTGTATCAATGGGCGGTAAAAAACAGCCAGCACCCCGGGCGGCTATCAAAGCGTAAAGAAGTTAAGCTAATGTTAAACGACGCCTATCTTTTGTGACTAATGCGTGATGGATGCTGCGTAAAATGCGGTGAAAAAACGAATAATAAAAATAAACAGCTCCGGGCGCAGGCATAGTGCACGTCATTGTGCCGAGGAATTGAAAAATGGTTTATATCTCAGAACGTAGCAGTATAAAAGTGTGACACTTATGGATATTTACGCATGTGTAACGCTTAATAAAAGTCCTTTATGACGTAAACATGGTTCTTCTGGCGTGAAAAATGCGGCTTCACTTCATAATTAGGGCAGTACGAGGACTATAGTTTCGTCCTACTAAGATAAAAGAAATGGACTGAAGATACATCTATTTAAACTAGACTTTTAAGTTCAGCCATCCTATGATGGTCGCGCGATAGCGTGATAAACGACTACATAAAGCATCCGTCATTTTCTTATAACACTCGATAGAAAGTGACAGATGCTTTATCTTGTACCCCTATTATTCAATTTAAGTTGGTTCAACAGTTGTGTAGGCAAATACTATTGGTTCGTTTTCAAGGTGCCGCTTATTTTGTCTAAAAACGATGTCAATCGCAATCCCATATTGATCCTAAAACAGAGCTGTCAGTAGCTGCGCTAAAGTAAACTTATCGCGTCGACCGATCGCCAAAAACCTTTTTTGTGTTGTCACAAAGCAGCCACGATCAGATAGCTTTCAGTTTGCTAACTATACCTTTTTATTTATTCAGCGGGCCTTCCTGTTTGCCGATACGTACGTCTTATTAATAAGAGTGGTCCCTACAAGACTCTCGACGATTTATCGATGTTACGTTTATCAGCGAAAGATAACATAAATTCCGAAACTGTTATTTGGTGCACGGTTTTATAAGCTTTATATAAAGTTCGCTTGTAGCTAGGTACGTATACGTAAAATTGTGAACTTCAATAGGTTTTAATCTAACTTCGATAGATGACGGAAACAAAAGGCGACTCCTAAATAGCTCTGCTAATAAGAAGGCTTGTATAAGGTAAAACTTATAAAATAAGCTCCTCGTCATGAAATTTTAAGGTCAAAGAGGCACAAATGTTATTAAAACGTGCATGCTACAATATGTCTTACTTAAAGCACTTTAAGTTAATGTGACTTCATCAATACTAAAATGGTCAACATGAAACAGGAACACAGGAGAGAGAAAGAATAGATACTCTATTGAAATTAGCGATATAAATAGCTTGAAATTCGAACCCATTAGCCTAATTCCGTGAAATAATGTATTTTATTTTAAGTTTCTATGTTTTTTCAACTGTCTGAGAGATCTGTATCGCTACAACAACAAACACAAAGCAAGAAACACTACAACTGCCGTTGGCATGTTTCCTTACATTCTATCAGAAAAATCGTTACACCTAAAACTATCTTAAGAATTTCGTGTCACCGGTGTTTTAATGTAAACCTTAATGTGGCTGTTTTTAAGTTGAAATTAGAATGGAGGAATTATTGATTACGAAGTCTGCTCCCATTTGCAGGTAGGGCTAGCCCTATGAAAAATGACACTGTGTCAACAATTTGTCCCAACATTAGGCGGACGTCTTACAAGACAAACATCGTAGCTCACGAATTTCACATTAGGGCTAATCCTGCCATCCGTCGAGTAATTCTTAGCACATGTGCGGAGTCTTCCCGCTTTTTGCACCGTAAAGTATAAGTGGTATTTCATTAGCCGTGACATTTCATTGCCAGTTTGTTTCTTGCTTAGTAGGTATAGGCCCTGTTTAGAGTTGTTGGCAGTTAATTGCAGCGAAATATTCGGCGCCTTTTAGCAAATAAACATTTTTCTTTTTACAATAAGGGCTTCGCCCAATTAGACAAAAATGTCGCAACTGGCTGGCATGCGCGTAATAACGTCATCGGCGTCGCGTTGCAAAGGGGTCCCAAAATTTAACACGTGCTCAGCTCGTAATTTGAAAAATCATGATTGCCTCCTAAGGGAGCCAATCAATGCGATTAGAATTAGATATTCGCGATTGAAAAGGTTATCAAGTTACTTAGGGTGACACAAAACTTGAGCGCAAAATGATCTTATCGCATGCGGTGTTGCGCAATTTCATTCTGAAATAAATTATAGGGCAAGAAAGTAAAGATTGTTTAGCATTTGCATATTGCATACGTTGTAGTATATTTTACTAAATGAATAAACATGCCAGCGTGGTTACCCCAATTTCGAAATAGGAGTTCTAAATAAATACTTCATAGATCAAAGAAAATTACAAAACTGCATCTTCATGATATTTTAACGATGTTGACAGAGATATAAAGTGGCACGCCGCGATAGATTCTCACTGGAATCAAATAGAAAATTTCTATCTTTCCCAACTCAAAGGGACTCGCCGCTTAACAGCACCATAAACTTATATCCTAGTGCGAACTGAGTGCAATCAAATGTTCACCTAAAAGTTTACAGTTCACGGACATCTGAGGGCTATCAATTTCAAACCGACAAAAAATATATAGCGAAGTTCAAACGGACTTACAGCGTTCGAGCGCGTGGCCGGTGACTTTAAATGCGAAACCCATGTCTCTATAACCGATTTTTTATTTATTTTTTCTTGGCGACGCGTGTCAACATGTGCCAGTAGTATAAATTAGCAAGGGGACGCGACGCAGCACCCTCACAATCTTTTTTTATAAAGATTTTGAACAATAGTGCGTAACTACTCGCGTGCGATTTGAAAAGTTATGCCCATGGGCGACGTTGTCAACTAACACTTGGATTTGGTTCATTAATCTACAGACGTTATTAAGGTTTTGTTGCAGACAGCTTTATTATTACTTAACTTGTTTTTGCGACGTCATGCGGACGAAACAATTTTAGTACACACAATTTATTATTGTTTCGCTTTTAGTTTCAGCACACACCGCGGCTTTAGTAAGCTGCTTTATGATTCATGTTCAAATTAGAGTAAAATTGGTCAAATTAAAATATCAAAAAGTTAAATGTAGGTATTGTCTATGTACGTTATACGATTTCAAGCTCACATAGTCATTTACATTACGATAAAGAACGGAATATTTACCATTTATCCCGATAGTAATCGTAATTCTAATATTATGCATTAATAACAAATGGATAGTAGAAAACAAACGCATTTACCTACTTCAGAAAAAAATTGTGTAAAACTTAATGAACATAATCCGGCATTTTATAGTTTAATATCTATTTCTATTATTAGTTAACTTTCAAATATGTTGCCATAGAACACGTTGCGGTGTTATTTTCTTTCCTGTAATTTTGTGTTTGTGTTATTCGAATAAATATCTTTCTATTCTTTCTATTCTATAGAAATTTATTTACTCTATTATTTCAGACTCGTGGTATATGAAACGCCAAAACTGTATCCGTCTCAACGAACTTTATAAAAAAATATTTTTTTTTAAACATTATTAACAACATACAAAAGGGAAGCAAATAATATTAACAAAAACTTATACTAAATAAAAAAATTGCCCCAGGTCCTCGGTGCACGGTAGGGTTCCCAGAAGGCTGGCCGCATTGCCACGCTGGATAGCAATGCTAATCCGTTGTGCGAAATAGTGGCCAGCGCTCTGGTCACCAGACGCTTCTATAAGGCGTCGAGATGTCCTTATAGAAGCGCCGAGCACTTGGACCCATGGCCCCAGGGTCTCAACCCCAAACGCCGCAAACAAGTAGCTATTGCCGTGAGTAGCATATTTCCGACGCTTGAGGTTTTCTGCCGAGGAGGCAGCTGCGCCAGCATCAGTTTTGGTGCCTGGAATATGGGACGGTGCCAGGGTATCTACACAAGTAGCGTCCCAGACTTTATAGCATAAAGAACCCGTCTTTATCATGGATAGTTATACTTTAAAAATAAACATAATCTAAATATGTATTCCGAACGGCCGTATCTCTTCCAATAGTTCCAATAAGGATTTCCCATCCGAGACTCAATAAACGGTTAATATACCAACTCATAAAGCGTCACAGTTTTATACGCGATAAACCAACGTATTGAGATCGACATAAACAATATTTTATGCTGTTCGCAATCTGCGAATCTTATTTTTATTCGTCTGATACTCACATATTTATGGACTTTGTCCGTTGCGAGCGAAGATGTCTCTTTATGAGTTTGACAGTTAATTTATTGCATTCTGCCATGCGTGGTCATTTTTTGCTCTGGTTCATTCATTCCATTTCAAATGCAGAGGCAAAATCTATTCTTATGTGATATTACTGTTACATGTTTATGGCATTAATATAATGTTCAAAAAACTGGCCATCACGCATGATTCCAGGAAAAATACAAACTTGGGTTTAGGTGCGCGTTTTTTCGATGGACATATCAATAGTAAAGGGCTACAAAGCTTATAATTTTGGATTGGTCTAGTAACCCGCATAAACTGTGTTTTAGTTACTATAAATACATGTAATTAAAACATAACTTACATGCACACAAGGCGTTAACTTTATTGACCGCCGAAAGGACAACTTTTGTTCTTATTTCAACTGACAGTAACCCATTTATTTATTGACTTCGTCGTACTCGTACTGAACTTTAAAAGGACTTAGTATAGAAGTAATATCCAGAAAATGTGTAGGTGCCCTAGAATGGGGCATAAAAACGAGGTCAAACGAAATGGGCAGCTGCACGTTTCCAGCGAACCACATAAAATGGCTGTCCGAGGCATCGCGAATATTTGTATGAAAACTGCAGTTCGCCGGTACGTGACTTCACGCGATTCCACGCACAGCTTCAGGTATAAAATATTCCTGAACCTGTAGCTAGAGATATGGATAACCCGGGCCCCACCGGAACCTTTCATACCTACTTTGCACGTGGTTTTAATTCAGGGAGTTTGATGTTATGAAATTATAATTAACCGTGAGTAACACGGTACTTTAAACTGGGAATTAATTCTGTGTATTAATTAGTAGAAGTCTGTTGCGATGCGTTAGAATTTTGTTGGTGTTACTTACCTACATACATATATTATGGCCCAATGAACTAATAGACTTGAATAACAGTTGGTATATAAATGGGTAGGGTACTCGTGGTACTGTTAACAATACGTAACGGCTAATTTACGAAATAATATGGAACAACAAAACCCCAACGGCCAATAAATATAGGATTTTCGTCCAAAAATTGAAGGATAGCAAATCGAATCCAGCATTAAATAAATAAATAAATAAAAATCATTTATTTCAGACCGTTTTGATCCATATTGTGGTTAGTTAACTTAAGAATATCTTACAAACTATGTTAGTTGGAATAAAATAAAAACAAAAACATTAATACAATTAAAAACAGAGGACTATTTAGCCCTCCCAATGGCCACCTCTACCCAGAATTTAGTGATCGGGCAGTCGAGTCTCTCAGCCAGCGCCCTGAGGAGTCCGTTGCTGCTCCCGCGCACACGATTAGAGATTCAATTATAGATTAGCCCTTGTATCGTACCGCATCCATAATGTTGGGACACGTGAATAAATAAACACAATTACTTCGTACAAAAGAGTAATCCCCATTGATTTTGTTCACAAAAACAGCCTTGTAGATAATGTAATAGAGTCACCGCCCGCTCCCAGAGGTTCATTCTGCCAAAATCGGACACCGTATCCAATTTTTTTTGGGAACAAATAAAATGATCACCTAAATAACTTTTGATATCACCAAATTTTCGAACCCTAAAATAAGGCTGAACACTCAAAAAAATGTATCGACCATCAATTTCAGATCACCTAACCACTCATACCTATTATTCCAGCAGTAGCAGCTATTTTACTTATTGCGTTCCCTGAAATTTTATAATCGCATCAAAAAATTCTCAAGTACCACCAAAAATACTAAACTACCACCAAATCTCGTGCATCATTTGTTATTAGAATTACGTCCAAATATTATATACATTACAAGCTATATTGTAGTTAATACATTCAAATTAATTATTGAGCGACATGTTTCGGACTCACACGCGACGTTGTGGTTACCGAGTGACATGTTTTGGACTAACACGCGACATGTTCGGGCTCATCAAGCGACATGTTTCGGATCCAGCGACATGTCTCGGACCCATCGAGCGACATGTTGGGGTCATCGAGCGACATGTTTCGGACTCACACGCGACATGTTTCGGATCCAGCGACATGTCTCGGACCCATCGAGCGACATGTTGGGGTCATCGAGCGACATGTGTCGGACCGACACGCGACATGTTCGGGCTCATCGAGCGACATGTTTCGGACTCACACGCGACATGTTTCGGATCCAGCGACATGTCTCGGACCCATCGAGCGACATGTTGGGATCATCGAGCGACATGTTTCGGACTCACACGCGACATGTTTCGGATCCAGCGACATGTCTCGGACCCATCGAGCGACATGTTGGGGTCATCGAGCGACATGTTTCGGACTCTCACGCGACATGTTTCGGATCCAGCGACATGTCTCGGACCCATCGAGCGACATGTTGGGGTCATCGAGCGACATGTTTCGGACTCACACGCGACATGTTTCGGATCCAGCGACATGTCTCGGACCCATCGAGCGACATGTTGGGGTCATCGAGCGACATGTTTCGGACTCACACGCGACATGTTTCGGATCCAGCGACACGTCTCGGACCCATCGAGCGACATGTTGGGGTCATCGAGCGACATGTTTCGGACTCACACGCGACATGTTTCGGATCCAGCGACATGTCTCGGACCCATCGAGCGACATGTTGGGGTCATCGAGCGACATGTTTCGGACTCACACAACGACATGTTTCGGATCCAGCGACATGTCTCGGAACCATCGAGCGACATGTTGGAGTCATCGAGCGACATGTTTCGGACTAACACGCGACATGTTCGGGCTCGTCAAGCGACATGTTTCGGACGCATCCAGCGACATGTTTCGGATCCAGCGACATGTCTCGGACCCATCGAGCGACATGTTGGGGTCATCGAGCGACATGTTTCGGACTCACACGTGACATGTTTCGGATCCAGCGACATGTCTCGGACCCATCGAGCGACATGTTGGAGTCATCGAGCGACATGTGTCGGACCGACACGCGACATGTTCGGGCTCATCGAGCGACATGTTTCGGACTCACACGCGACATGTTTCGGATCCAGCGACATGTCTCGGACCCATCGAGCGACATGTTGGGGTCATCAAGCGACATGTTTCGGACTCACACGCGACATGTTTCGGATCCAGCGACATGTCTCGGACCCATCGAGCGACATGTTGGGGTCATCGAGCGACATGTTTCGGACTCAAACGCGACATGTTTCGGATCCAGCGACATGTCTCGGACCCATCGAGCGACATGTTGGGGTCATCGAGCGACATGTTTCGGACTCACACGTGACATGTTTCGGATCCAGCGACATGTCTCGGACCCATCGAGCGACATGTTGGAGTCATCGAGCGACATGTGTCGGACCGACACGCGACATGTTCGGGCTCATCGAGCGACATGTTTCGGACTCACACGCGACATGTTTCGGATCCAGCGACATGTCTCGGACCCATCGAGCGACATGTTGGGGTCATCAAGCGACATGTTTCGGACTCACACGCGACATGTTTCGGATCCAGCGACATGTCTCGGACCCATCGAGCGACATGTTGGGGTCATCGAGCGACATGTTTCGGACTCAAACGCGACATGTTTCGGATCCAGCGACATGTCTCGGACCCATCGAGCGACATGTTGGGGTCATCGAGCGACATGTTTCGGACTCACACAACGACATGTTTCGGATCCAGCGACATGTCTCGGACCCATCGAGCGACATGTTGGAGTCATCGAGCGACATGTTTCGGACTAACACGCGACATGTTCGGGCTCGTCAAGCGACATGTTTCGGACGCATCCAGCGACATGTTTCGGACCCATCGAGCGACATGTTGGGGTCATCGAGCGACATGTTTCGGACTCTCACGCGACATGTTTCGGATCCAGCGACATGTCTCGGACCCATCGAGCGACATGTTGGGGTCATCGAGTGACATTTTTCGGACTCACACGCGACATGTTTCGGATCCAGCGACATGTCTCGGACCCATCGAGCGACATGTTGGGGTCATCGAGCGACATGTTTCGGACTCACACAACGACATGTTTCGGATCCAGCGACATGTCTCGGACCCATCGAGCGACATGTTGGAGTCATCGAGCGACATGTTTCGGACTAACACGCGACATGTTCGGGCTCGTCAAGCGACATGTTTCGGACGCATCCAGCGACATGTCTCGGACCCATCGAGCGACATGTTGGGGTCATCGAGCGACATGTTTCGGACTCTCACGCGACATGTTTCGGATCCAGCGACATGTCTCGGACCCATCGAGCGACATGTTGGGGTCATCGAGTGACATTTTTCGGACTCACACGCGACATGTTTCGGATCCAGCGACATGTCTCGGACCCATCGAGCGACATGTTGGGGTCATCGAGCGACATGTTTCGGACTCACACGCGACATGTTCGGGCTCGTCAAGCGACATGTTTCGGACGCATCCAGCGACATGTTTCGGACCCATCGAGCGACATGTTGGGGTCATCGAGCGACATGTTTCGGACTCACACGCGACATGTTTCGGATCCAGCGACATGTCTCGGACCCATCGAGCGACATGTTGGGGTCATCGAGCGACATGTTTCGGACTCACACGCGACATGTTTCGGATCCAGCGACATGTCTCGGACCCATCGAGCGACATGTTGGAGTCATCGAGCGACATGTGTCGGACCGACACGCGACATGTTCGGGCTCATCGAGCGACATGTTTCGGACTCACACGCGACATGTTTCGGATCCAGCGACATGTCTCGGACCCATCGAGCGACATGTTGGGGTCATCGAGCGACATGTTTCGGACTCACACGCGACATGTTTCGGATCCAGCGACATGTCTCGGACCCATCGAGCGACATGTTGGGGTCATCGAGCGACATGTTTCGGACTAACACGCGACATGTTCGGGCTCATCAAGCGACATGTTTCGGACGCATCCAGCGACATGTTTCGGATCCAGCGACATGTCTCGGACCCATCGAGCGACATGTTGGGGTCATCGAGCGACATGTTTCGGACTCACACGCGACATGTTTCGGATCCAGCGACATGTCTCGGATCCATCGAGCGACATGTTGTGGTCATCGAGCGACATGTTTCGGACTCACACGCGACATGTTTCGGATACAGCGACATGTCTCGGACCCATCGAGCGACATGTTGGGGTCATCGAGCGACATGTTTCGGACTCACACGCGACATGTTTCGGATCCAGCGACATGTCTCGGACCCATCGAGCGACATGTTGGGGTCATCGAGCGACATGTTTCGGACTCACACGCGACATGTTTCGGATCCAGCGACATGTCTCGGACCCATCGAGCGACATGTTGGGGTCATCGAGCGACATGTTTCGGACTCACACGCGACATGTTCGGGCTCGTCAAGCGACATGTTTCGGACGCATCCAGCGACATGTTTCGGACCCATCGAGCGACATGTTGGGGTCATCGAGCGACATGTTTCGGTCTCACACGCGACATGTTTCGGATCCAGCGACATGTCTCGGACCCATCGAGCGACATGTTGGGGTCATCGAGCGACATGTTTCGGACTCACACGCGACATGTTTCGGATCCAGCGACATGTCTCGGACCCATCGAGCGACATGTTGGAGTCATCGAGCGACATGTGTCGGACCGACACGCGACATGTTCGGGCTCATCGAGCGACATGTTTCGGACTCACACGCGACATGTTTCGGATCCAGCGACATGTCTCGGACCCATCGAGCGACATGTTGGGGTCATCGAGCGACATGTTTCGGACTCACACGCGACATGTTTCGGATCCAGCGACATGTCTCGGACCCATCGAGCGACATGTTGGGGTCATCGAGCGACATGTTTCGGACTAACACGCGACATGTTCGGGCTCATCAAGCGACATGTTTCGGACGCATCCAGCGACATGTTTCGGATCCAGCGACATGTCTCGGACCCATCGAGCGACATGTTGGGGTCATCGAGCGACATGTTTCGGACTCACACGCGACATGTTTCGGATCCAGCGACATGTCTCGGATCCATCGAGCGACATGTTGTGGTCATCGAGCGACATGTTTCGGACTCACACGCGACATGTTTCGGATACAGCGACATGTCTCGGACCCATCGAGCGACATGTTGGGGTCATCGAGCGACATGTTTCGGACTCACACGCGACATGTTTCGGATCCAGCGACATGTCTCGGATCCATCGAGCGACATGTTGTGGTCATCGAGCGACATGTTTCGGACTCACACGCGACATGTTTCGGATACAGCGACATGTCTCGGACCCATCGAGCGACATGTTGGGGTCATCGAGCGACATGTTTCGGACTCACACGCGACATGTTTCGGATCCAGCGACATGTCTCGGACCCATCGAGCGGCATGTTGGGGTCATCGAGCGTCATGTTTCGGACTAACACGCGACATGTTCGGGCTCATCAAGCGACATATTTCGGACTCAAAATGTGTTATATATATATATATATATATACAACGCGCGAGCCGAGCGAGCGAAGCGAGCGTGCCGCGGTAGCGGCCGGCGAAGCGCCAGAACCACCACCTGTTGAGTCCGAAACATGTCGTTGGATGAGCCAGAACATGTCGCGTGTGAGTCCGAAACATGTCGCTCGATGACTCCAACATGTCGCTCGATGGGTCCGAGACATGTCGCTGGATCCGAAACATGTCGCTGGATGCGTCCGAAACATGTCGCTTGATGAGCCCGAACATGTCGCGTGTGAGTCCGAAACATGTCGCTCGATGACCCTAAAATGTCGCTCGATGACCCCAACATGTCGCTCGATGACCCCAACATGTCGCTCGATGGGTCCGAGACATGTCGCTGGATCCGAAACATGTCGCTTGATGAGCCCGAACATGTCGCGTGTTAGTCCAAAACATGTCACTCGGTAACCACAACGTCGCGTGTGAGTCCGAAACATGTCGCTCGATGACCCCAACATGTCGCTCGATGGGTCAGAGACATGTCGCTGGATCCGAAACATGTCGCGTGTGAGTCCGAAACATGTCGCTGGATCCGAAACATGTCGCGTGTGAGTCCGAAACATGTCGCTCGAAGACCCCAACATGTCGCTCGATGGGTCCGAGACATGTCGCTGGATCCGAAACATGTCGCGTGTGAGTCCGAAACATGTCGCTCGATGACACCAACATGTCGCTCGATGGGTCCGAGACATGTCGCTGGATCCGAAACATGTCGCGTGTGAGTCCGAAACATGTCGCTCGATGACCCCAACATGTCGCTCGATGGGTCCGAGACATGTCGCTGGATCCGAAACATGTCGCTGGATGCGTCCGAAACATGTCGCTTGATGAGCCCGAACATGTCGCGTGTGAGTCCGAAACATGTCGCTCGATGACACCAACATGTCGCTCGATGGGTCCGAGACATGTCGCTGGATCCGAAACATGTCGCGTGTGAGTCCGAAACATGTCGCTCGATGACCCCAACATGTCGCTCGATGGGTCCGAGACATGTCGCTGGATCCGAAACATGTCGCTGGATGCGTCCGAAACATGTCGCTTGATGAGCCCGAACATGTCGCGTGTGAGTCCGAAACATGTCGCTCGATGACCCCAACATGTCGCTCGATGACCCCAACATGTCGCTCGATGGGTCCGAGACATGTCGCTGGATCCGAAACATGTCGCTTGATGAGCCCGAACATGTCGCGTGTTAGTCCAAAACATGTCACTCGGTAACCACAACGTCGCGTGTGAGTCCGAAACATGTCGCTCGATGACCCCAACATGTCGCTCGATGGGTCAGAGACATGTCGCTGGATCCGAAACATGTCGCGTGTGAGTCCGAAACATGTCGCTCGATGACCCCAACATGTCGCTCGATGGGTCAGAGACATGTCGCTGGATCCGAAACATGTCGCGTGTGAGTCCGAAACATGTCGCTCGATGACCCCAACATGTCGCTCGATGGGTCCGAGACATGTCGCTGGACCCGAAACATGTCGCGTGTGAGTCCGAAACATGTCGCTCGATGACCCCAACATGTCGCTCGATGGGTCCGAGACATGTCGCTGGATCCGAAACATGTCGCGTGTGAGTCCGAAACATGTCGCTCGATGACCCCAACATGTCGCTCGATGGGTCCGAGACATGTCGCTGGATCCGAAACTTGTCGCTTGATGAGCCCGAACATGTCGCGTGTTAGTTCAAAACATGTCACTCGGTAACCACAACGTCGCGTGTGAGTCCGAAACATGTCGCTCGATGACCCCAACATGTCGCTCGATGGGTCAGAGACATGTCGCTGGATCCGAAACATGTCGCGTGTGAGTCCGAAACATGTCGCTCGATGACCCCAACATGTCGCTCGATGGGTCCGAGACATGTCGCTGGATCCGAAACATGTCGCGTGTGAGTCCGAAACATGTCGCTCGATGACCCCAACATGTCGCTCGATGGGTCCGAGACATGTCGCTGGATCCGAAACATGTCGCGTGTGAGTCCGAAACATGTCGCTCGATGAGCCCGAACATGTCGCGTGTCGGTCCGTCACATGTCGCTCGATGACTCCAACATGTCGCTCGATGGGTCCGAGACATGTCGCTGGATCCGAAACATGTCGCGTGTGAGTCCGAAACATGTCGCTCGATGACCCCAACATGTCGCTCGATGGGTCCGAGACATGTCCCTGGATCCGAAACATGTCGCGTGTGAGTCCGAAACATGTCGCTCGATGACCCCAACATGTCGCTCGATGGGTCCGAGACATGTCGCTGGATCCGAAACATGTCGCGTGTGAGTCCGAAACATGTCGCTCGATGAGCCCGAACATGTCGCGTTTCGGTCCGACACATGTCGCTCGATGACTCCAACATGTCACTCGATGGGTCCAAGACATGTCGCTCGATCCGAAACATGTCGCGTGTGAGTCCGAAACATGTCGCTTGATGACCCCAACATGTCGCTCGATGGGTCCGAGACATGTCGCTGGATCCGAAACATGTCGCGTGTGAGTCCGAAACATGTCGCTCGATGACCCCAACATGTCGCTCGATGGGTCCGAGACATGTCGCTGGATCCGAAACATGTCGCGTGTGAGTCTGAAACATGTCGCTCGATGACACCCACATGTCGCTCGATGGGTCCGAGACATGTCGCTGGATCCGAAACATGTCGCGTGTGAGTCCGAAACATGTCGCTCGATGAGCCCGAACATGTCGCGTGTCGGTCCGACACATGTCGCTCGATGAATCCGAAACATGACGCTTGCGTTTCTTACATTGCGTAGATCCGGTATTATAGACTAGATATTTATTTGATGAAACAAATGACGCTTGAAATTAGGTGATCATGTAGTATTTCTGGGTATCGAAAGAATTATTTGGGTGTAATTAATTTTAATAGGATTACGATCCCAGTTATATTTGGATGCGAATTATATGAAATTTGGTGTTTGAAATTAGGTGATCATTAAGTATTTTTGGGTAGAGACTAATTTATTTGGTAACAATTTAATTTAATAGGTTATCGACATGTTACTTCTTCGAGTTGCACTTTATATTTAAATGGAGTTGAAAATTTGGTGCGAATCTAGTATTTTTGGTAATCGAATGTATTTTTTAGGGCATCATTCGGCAATTAATTTGGTGGTTCGTTAAATGCTACCCATTTTTTTTTGCTGATCGATTTTTACGTCGCGTCGCTATAATAATGCCAAAGCACAACAATGGGCATACATCAATTCGAGTGTCAAAAACTAACATCTGCGCGTTTCGTTGTAAACACAGTAAAATAGTAGAGGGTTCGATCAGCATCCTTGGGGGAAGCTCATGGTTTAGCAGGCATGTTTTTATAGCTCATTATTATTGTGCCCCGCTTTAGAGTAGCTGCAAATGACATACTCCACCTATTATTAAAATAAACCGTTGCCTAGAAAGGCCTTTTGTTAGGTAAATTTAAAATAAAGCCCGTGTAGGAAATTGCAGTGGGTGGGACCGTGCGAGACCAAGCGTCGCCATTCATTAGTCGCTGGGTCCTGGCACGCTAGCTACGATGTACTCGAACCTTAAGTGTTTACACGGAAGTATTGCATAAAGGGAGCGATGTAATAAATAGGGATCCCTTTGTCAACAGGTCCAGTCGAAGGCGGGCTGAGTGACGACTATGGGAGCAGCGGGGAAGCGCCTTACATCATTGAGCAGCCTCTGGACGTCACGGTTGCTCGTCACCAGCCAGCCACCCTGAACTGTCGCGCTGGAGGCTCGCCTCCACCTAACATTAAATGGTACAAAGGAGGCGTGCTGGTAGTGTCAGACACTCATCGAAGCTTACTGCCTGCTGGCGGTCTGTTCTTCTTAAGAGCGACACACGGTAGAGCTCATTCCGATGCGGGAGTCTATTGGTGCGAAGCAACCAATGCGTACGGCACTGCTAGGAGTAGAAATGCATCGTTACATGTTGCGGGTAAGTTCTTATATGTATATATTTAATTACACCTGAGTCCCGTTTATGGTTTAGTAGTTGAATATATTGTTATATGATTTATTTTTAGTGCTACGCGAAGAATTTAGACTGGAGCCAGTATCAACCCAAACGGCACAAGGCGAAACTGTGATATTGGAATGCTTGCCACCGCGAGGTTCGCCCGATCCCACTATTTACTGGAAGAAAAATGGACAGACCTTGCATTTTGATGGCGACTCCAGGTAATAGACTCCTTTCTTTGACTTCACCCAGTAATAAAACGCGCTTATTACTTTGCATACAAAGTTGAGCATAATAGTTGACTTAATTTAGTAAGACTCCGCTTACTAATGAACAGAATAATAAACTAGCTCGCCTAAGAGTTGAACTTGAAAGTAAAAAGAAGTTCACGATAACCGCACGTAAAGTTTTCCTGGAATGGGTTCAGTATTCGCTCGATAAAGCATAATTAGGAGGGAATTTAGGGGTAGTCAGTGAGAGCTCTCGGGCCGAGTGGGTTGGCGGCAACGCGATAGTCTTGTGAATGAGCAGAGAGTTGTTTGATATTAGATACCCAGCGTCATATAAATTTAATCGCACCGTAATTCTACGAGCAATGAAAGCTACTCATTTAGAGAAAGGTCTAACGACCGCATGAAAATAAATTAGTTCCTTCGTTGAGTCACATCACTTATCAAATATTCTATTGTGGCGTAGGCATTTAACTCCCAAATTGTCATACAAAATAGTACAAACAATTACTTTTCTGTCTTTTTATTTCAGTTTCAAGATCAGCTCGCAAGAAATAAAAACAATGATAATGTTTGTTTTTATTTGTGCGCTGATCTTGTAACATACGGGTTGATAAAAGGCTCAAATTGAATTTTCGTTAAAAGTTTTATTGCCAATTTATTCCACTTTGGTGTCTATGAATTTTTATGAGTCATAGCTTTAGGTTACATCTTGAGGGCGCACATCGTTACGTATGGCGGAGCATAAAAATAATTAACAGTCGTAGGGAGGGTACATCAAAGTTATAAAAGAGGGGATATTTGAAGAGCTCAACAAGCAATCAAGTAAAAATCTGAATAGTTCCGACTCACCGGACCCCTTATTAAATGTTAATTTCCCATTGAATTATTCCGCCCTACATTTCAATGACTTTGTTTCATCGCTCGATCGAAATAATGAAATCCATTCAAAGATTTGCGAATCTTTCCTTTGAAAGTTATTTATCGAGTGTTTTATTCCAGAATGCACTTAGTCGACGGTGGCAGTCTCGTAATACAAGACGCGAGGCAAACTGACGCTGGCAGATATCAATGTATTGCACGGAATGCGGCTGGCACAAGAGAATCAGCTGTCGCTACGCTTCGAATTCACAGTGAGTAATCCTCGAATTTCCAGGCATATTTGTCCAATCCCGTCGGTAATTAGAAGTCGCGATTTAAGCTCTTTTGTCATGTAATTCAAAGAGACATTTCTCACTGCAGTTAAGCCGTACTTAATAACGGGCCCCGAGGACGTCGTGGCGCAAACCGGCGGCAGTGTGACGTTCCAATGTCGAGTGGGGGGCGACCCCCTCCCGGACGTGCTGTGGCGGAGGACGGCCGGTGGAGGCAACATGCCACTCGGCCGCGTCAAAGTGCTAGACGACAGGAGCCTTAGGCTCGATAACGTTGTTTTAGAAGACGAAGGAGAGTACAGCTGTGAGGCTGAGAATTCAGTCGGCGCCGTGAGTGCGACCGGATACTTGACTGTATACGGTGAGTGTTGTTCTGCGAAAAACTTCCCGTTGTGATGCGATTGAAATATTTTATATTTGGCTTTATCTCGACAGTTTTTAGTCATTATTATTGTTCAATCCATACTTACTAATATTATAAATGCGAAAGTGTGTGTGTGTCTGTCTGTCTGTCTTTCTGTCTATCTGTTACCTCTTCACGCTTAAACTTGGCATAGAGATAGTTTGAGTCCAGAGGAAGGATATAGGATACTTTTTATCCCGGAAATTATCCCTTAAGGGAGTGGAAGTTTCTTTGGAAGAGAGATAACTAAGTAAGCGCCTGATATAAAAAATAGCAATTAAATTCTATCGCGATAAACGAGTTCCACGCGGACGAAATCGCGGGAAAAAACTAGTCATACTATAAATTATTCTGTTTACAACATAATCTGTTTTCTTCGTAAGAAGTGTATTGTATAGTGTATGTATGTAAGGATTATTAGTTGATAATGAATATCTTTTGTTTTAGATCCACCCACAATATCCCTAAAGCCGAACACAGTAACAGTAGAAAGTGGCACAGCCGCTACATTTACTTGCACGGCCTCGGGCCGTCCCGAACCGACCATGTTCTGGAGTTTAGAGGGAAATAGAACAATAATCCTGCCCGGGACGTCGAAAGGCAAATACCACGCCACGCCGGCTATCGACGGCGTCACTACATTGACTGTAAATGAAACAACCAAAAACAACAGCGGCGTCACAATAGTTTGCTCCGCGGTGAATTTCGCCGGCAGTTCGTTTGTCAGAGGAAAATTAACAGTGACGTCAGACGATGACCGCCCACCGCCAATCATAACAAACGGGCCCTCTAACCAAACTTTACCTATAAAATCGATGGCAGTTTTCCCCTGCACAGCCGTCGGCACACCTGAACCAATCATTGCCTGGTATTTCGGAGGGGAAGCGCTTATACAAAACCATAGAAGGAATGTGTCTAATGACGGAACTCTAATATTAAGAGATTTGGATAAAAGCGACAGCGGCACGTACACTTGCGTCGCCTCCTCGCATCACGGGAAATACGTATGGAGCGGCGTGTTACTTGTAGATAGTCCAATAAACCCGAACATACATTTCTTTCGCGCGGCAGATGTGTCTTCACTACCCGGCCCGCCCACTAAACCGCAGATACACAACATAACGGAAAACAGTGTTACAATATCTTGGAATCAAAATAATAAAATCGGTTCGTCGTCCATACTCGGATACCAAGTGGAAGTGTTTTCAAGAGAAACTCTTTCCGGAAAGAATACACCTAGGAATTCACGTGGTTGGGTAGTGTTGGCAAAGAAAATACAACAAACACAATATGTGGCGAGATCTTTAGTTCCTGGCGTTACCTATATGTTTATAGTGAGAGCGGAAAACTCGCACGGCTTGTCCGGACCGAGTCCGGTCTCCGATCCTGTAATAGTCGGCGATAGCGGTAATTCCCTCTGGGAAAACGGAGTGTTCTCCAATAACACTGAATTTAGAAATAACATCATGACCGACAGTATTGTAGAACTAATCGAAGCAACACCTATAGACTCGAAAACGATTAAGTTGATGTGGGAAATTCTAAATTTCTATTATTTGGAGGGGCTGTTTATATACTACAGACCATTAGACAATGCCACAACGGAGTATCAGATGAAGACTATTTTACATTCAAACGACGTGTCTGGATATGAAATAACGTCTTTGAGAAAATATACGAAATATGAGTTTTTCCTTATTCCTTTCTATAAGAAATTCGAAGGAAAACCGTCTAACTCTAGGGTTGCACAGACATTGGATGATGGTAAGCATCAGGAAATCAATGTGTTCATTGTTCATACTTAGTAACTATAACTATAAAAGACTTTATATAATACAGAAATACCTTTTTTATAGTTCCAGGTGGTCCTCCGACAAACATTGAGATGTTTATCTTCAACACAACCACAGTTCATTTGAAATGGTCACCACCAGAACCTCATTTACAAAATGGGTTCATTACTGGCTACAACGTTTTGGTCAATTGGTTGGACATACCCGCCAACAAATCGATGGTGGCCATAAACACAACAGTGCACCAAGCTACGAGCCTCATAATGACGAACTTAACTTCGGGGGTCAGTTATTCGGTTCAAATTGCCGCTGAAACCGTAGTAGGGTTGGGCCCATTTAGTCAAAAGGTGTACTTGAATATCGATTCCCGTTCTATTGGATTGGATCCTTTATCAAGGTAAATAATCAGAGCGCCCGTAATGTCCGTAAATGTATTTGTTTTAACGTGATTGTTTTTTGACGCGCCGCTTTTATTCCAGATATCCCGTAAATGGAGAGGTATCTATCGTAGCTGGCGACTTCGTAATGGAAACATGGTTTTACGTTTTGATCGGAGCGATCGTTCTGTTCAAAGTAATTGTGATTGGCGGCATCATTTACATCAGAAAGCACAACATTTTCGCCAAAAAGTCGTCCGCGCTTCCAAATATATACGGTGCGTATTAAAGTGATTTACAACGTTCACCAACATAAAGAATATACATAGCTGTAATCAGGATTATCCCAAGTGATGCGTAATCAAATAATATCTGACAAAGGTAACTGGAAAATAAACAGTTATTCAGCTCAACTCGAAACGCTTACATTTTTTTTTTCGTGGAATCAGCATCAGAATTTCAAAATTAAAAACATTCCTCGGGTGTCGTAGGGTGGCGCGAGCGTTTGTTTGATGGAGGCTTTGCCATGCGAAGGGAGGGGCTAGATTACTTTCGAGTTGAAAGGTGGCGCGAGCCCTCTCGCACTGGATCTCTTTCACTTTGCATTCACAGGGTACAAAGGAATGATACAAATCCGAGAAATAAAGACCCCGTAAATGTAAATGTTTTCTATTTTGTTTTCTCCAGGCGATTCGTTTGTTGACTCACCCAGTTACCTCTAAGCCAATTTACCTTGCTTTGTTGGTATTGTATCGAGCTTATTTTTTAAGCCTTCAATGAAGAAGATCATTTGCTTTCGATTTGTAAGAGCAAACATAATTTAGTAATTCTGCGAACATTAGAGAAGTTCTAAATTTATTTATTTTTTAGACTCTAATGGAACGAGCTTAGTAACGCAAATGAACATAAAAGCCGCAGTTTCCTTGTCTCATCCATTGAGTAGCTGCTACAATAAGAACACAGTAACGAAGACGGAGTCACTGCTATGGATGGAAAATCAGCCTGGCTTGTGTATGACCAGCAGTCAGACTAATCAGAGCAAGCAGAAGGTTAATTCTGAGTATGATAAAGTTGCGCAACAGTTGCCGGAATACGCAGAAGTGACATCTTCTAAAGTGGGCAACGAGTGGAACACGAGTAAAACGGCAACTTCCCCAGCGGCTTATGCTTCAGTCACGCTTGTTGCCAATACGAGGCAATGCGTCAGTTCTTTGGTGAGTTAATCCTTTGACAATCACTTTTACCTTTAATAGTAAGTTCTAGTTACCTGCGAGGCTCCACCCGCATATCACAAAGAACCCAGACAGTATTTCGGAATAAAATAATTATAGCTAAATATCGATTCAGAAAGTCCATTTCATAAAATGGTAACAAAAATTGGAAATTGGATGAGAAGTTCTGAAATTACTCCCAATATACAAACATAAAATCTAAAATTGTTCAACATCATAATCCCAACCTCTTCATTATTATTATAGCAAATATTGTCTTGAAATTTTTGTTTTTCTCGAGCACTGTTTCATGGGAGTCTTTTTTTTGCATTCTCATTATTATTATTTTCTGTCAACAGGGATGGTTCCCATCGGGTGGCAAGAATGTAGACAACTTTGATAATAGATACGCTCCAGAGGAAGAACTTTATCCAGCAAGCAACGGTGGTTATTACAACAGAAATGTTTACAGCGAAAAATATTTCCAAGGTCACCCGAACGTATTGAAGTTTTACGATCTACCCTCAATGGACAAAACGCAGAAAGCCCAACTGCGTTATAATCAAAGCCTAGATGAGAGGAAAGACAAAAACCAAAAGTCTGAAGTCACACAATCACTGATCGGACGCACGTACGTCAGTTCTAGAAAGAATTCGGAAAGTGAAGCAACTTACAGAGCGTTTGATGAGGATGTGTCAGATGATGAACAGTATCCTGAAGATGGTGGTTACGATGAGTTGCATGCCATGCAGTCTCAAAGGCAGAGACCTCAGCATCAGTACGAGAGGCCTAATTTCGACATCGACAGTACGAGGACGCTAGCGCGGTTGACATCGTTCAGGCACGGCCAGGCTGTGATAAACGGCACCCCGCAGTCGATGGCGCCCGCGCACCCCCCTCTCCCCCCGCATCCGCGGGCGGACTCCGTAACCCGGTAGTATCACGCCCTGCCGATTTTCGGCGACTTGTGCCAAACGGACGTGTAGACCGACCTTAAAATAAGTGTAGTGATGCCACTAAGAGAGATCGCAGTTCTTCCTCTTGTACAGATTTATTGACTGTTTGGGAAGCGTTTTAAAATTGATTTAACTGATTCGGTTGTGTTACGTGAATATTTTCCAGTCTAGTGATAAGAACTGAAATTATCGAGATTGGCCTACTGATTTTGACTGCCTAATTTTATAACGCACATTGCGTTGCTGCGTTTTTAGAGAGTTTATATTAATTTAAATTAGTTATTTTTAAATTATATAACTACGCCTAGTCGATTGTATGGTGAATAAAGTTGTATATATTGTATATATTATTACTACTGTAAGTCTATAATATGGTTAGTTAGGACGAAAGATCTGATATACTTCATCATAACGCGTTAGGCATATTGTAATCGATTTATTGAACTTTTATAGATATTATGTTATCGGAATTGATAGAATTCAATTGATATGTCCGTCTGAATATCAATAAACGAATTTGAACTCATGATATCATTAGTTTAAGCATTAATAAAACTTAGAACCTGAATACAAAAACTAACGCTTGGCAATAACTTAAAATAACGTTAATATTATTATGATATGTAAATAATATTTTATGTGTCTGGTAATAGAAGTACTACATAGATTTTCTTTCGTAGACAAATATCTCTAAACACTGCATTTAGTATTTATTTGGAATAACGATTGTTTTATTTATACATATGATTTTTTTATGCAAAAAGTCCCTATTTGTCGATTTTCAATTAGAATGAATATTGTCGCCAAAAGGGGTACCTTTCATATTTGCATGGGAATTACAAAAATAAAAAGTAATTACATTAAGCGAGCTTGTTTTGATACCTTTTTTAATTGTATAACTTGTGCCATAATGAAGCTTTTTAATATATAATATTATGTTAAAATTGTAATTACAGTACTATTACTGAAATTATAACACTGACAGGTGATGTTAACCCAATTGATATCCTATCTTAACATGAATATAATAAAGGTGTCTATTACAAGCATACGGTTTTTAGACGGTATATAATGTAATAGATACTCTATTATATAAATGTTGGGGTAGTATATCGAATGGAATAACTGGAAGTAATTTACCTGTACATATATATAAAGAAACATCGGAGTTGTGAAATGAAATTCAAAAGAAGCTTTTACAAAAGTGGAAATTATAATCTACGTAAAATATGTGATATGACTACTATAGCCATTTTATATGCGTACAGTAGGCAACAAGATCCTACTTCTACATATTGCAAGAGCAATAGAATTAGGAACGATTTTGTTGCAAACTGTACTTAGCACAACTTGTATATCTGCATATCAACTGTATTACTTAGTTGGATAATTGTTAAACATGTTATGATAAGGACGCGTTCACACATTATACCACTATAATAAAAAAGAGATCGAAGTTCAAACCTTCCTCGCGTATAGTTGTCACAAAACCAACATATTTGCACATGTTATTAATTGTGAAAACGTCCTTTTGTATTGATTTTGTAAATAATTATGGATAGTTAAAAATATCGCCTTTACGAGAACTATGACTTGATATTGTATCTTCTTCTATTTTACAATTGTTCCATAAACGTATGATTATTTAACACAACGAATTAAATAACCAATGGTCATTCATTAGAAGACAAAGATCATAGAGCATTTGATAATCGACTTATTTATGGGTATTCGTCTATAATCCTATCGTTTAACCCAAATGATTACAGCGCCGCGCGCGGCGTAACAGGGTTCGAAAGGATAATTATCATTGATAGATCTTGATAATTATCTCAATCTTTATAGTCTGATAATATAATTATCGATTTGATAATAACCTAAACTTTGTAAATGTGGCATGCGGCAAAAATAATAAAAACGCCACAAACCACTAGTCACCTTACACAGTGTACTCGGATCCCTCATAATTGCACCCATAAAGACCTTGTAGACGCAACTTCCCGGGCAGTTGAACGGGCAAGGCATATTTTTAGAATAGTATAATTTGGACTCTCCTTCATACGAATAAGAAGAGAAGAATAAAAACGCACTAGAAATTCGAATGTTAATAAATAGCGGCGCTCACAAATCTATGATGTGTTTCCGAACGCGCCCGCTAAACGACAACGTTAATGTCAATGTCAACTAATCATACCAGCAATAGTTAATTATAGTGATATTTATCGAAGACCATAATTTTCTTGATAACTTCGAACCCTGCGGCGCAATAAGGGAGACGTGAAATGATATCTCGAGGCGGGCGATCGGGGTAGGTCTTTATCCTTTGACCTTATCTCACTATACAGGAACCTTCTGAATACTATATTCAATTGGGATGATATTGATGACGCTGAATGATTACAATATTCTTTCACACCATTCAACGCCCTGTCAAATACTAAAGCTGTCACTCGCACGCCTTGATATTGGAATATCAAACGCGGAGGTGAATTCTATAGAAATTCATGTAGGTTGATATCACACTTCACGTCGTGACGGATGACAACGTTGACGCAGCGGATATATCCGTCATTGGCGTCGAAAAGGTTAAGACTACCACATGTAGCGCATCATCATCAGCCTATATTATGTCCCACTGCTGGGCACAGGTCTCCTCTCATAGATGAGAGGGATGTATGTAGCCCATTGGTTACTTAATTCGATTCACAAACTATGATACCTTGCTTCATTTAGCATAACTATAAAACCTAGCACAACCTAGCAAAAATCCTTTGAAATTATATTTATAGTTCCTATATATGAATTGCATAAAATTGTTACAGGGCTATTTATTTAAAACCACTTCTAAATTAAAATAAATTGTTCTGGCTAAGTTTTCATTAAAATTATTTGTCTACATCTATATCATAAATCCTCTATAAATGTGTTTAGGTACGATTAGCAAATTACCACCATTACAACACTAAATACATAATTTCATCATGCGATGTCATAATAAAACTGCCTATACTTTAATCTTGACATTAAAATACAGGCTTGCGCTCACAAAAGACTGCAACGAGCTCACGAACTCCAGCCCAGAACTTGAATCGCAATGGCCTCTGAACACAGTCATAATAGAAGATTTATGGATATGGATGTAGATAAAGTAGTGTATGCAACTGTATAACTACATAACTAAATAGCTTTTAAAACACTCGTGTTATCCTATTATGAAACTCGCCTTCAGCTCGTTTCATAATCCAACACTCGTGTTTTAAGAACCCTCAATATGTAACAGTTACCTACATAAACCTACTTTCTGTCTCATGGGAGATTTGTGTATTTATGTAGATGTTGAAAACTAGGTAGGTCATTATTTCAAATATGTAATGTCTCTGGTTACACGATTGAACTAGCGACATATTAATGCATTACATTTTACCAAAAATGCTCGGAGCTAAGCTTCGAGCTGAATAAAACAATACACTCAATAATAATACACGTCACTTATTTTCACCATCTTAAAATCACACCTGACTATTAATAACTAATAAACTGTTATTTATAAGTGTAGAGAGTCCTGGTTAGTCAGCGCTACATTTTGTCATTAAAATAAAGTATTCCATTCACGTAGGCAAATGTCCTTTAGTCGCGTACGTAAATTTTGTAACTAGTTACGACCGAGTACATTTTTGTAAACAATAATCGTACAAACAGATTGCGGTCGTATATAAGATTTTTTAACCAGTTAAAAAAAACATATCGGAATATTTAAGAGAGTTCCGTTACACGTCACATTTTAGGTAGGTAGTCGGTTCCTGCCTGTGTCATCTCCTTACCTTTAGGCAACCTACTAACAAACCTAACTTACCTAATAATTTCGCCGTTACAACGGGTTTCATACATGGAATTCTGGGCGAAAAATTCTTGTTGGTTGCGAACGTAGCAAAAAATATATTATTCGACCGTAACTGGTTACGACAGTTTTATGTCGCGAACTAATAGATATACTTTTACCTCAGAGCCAATAGGACATAACATATTTATCAAATAGGAATGACATAAGCTTCATAGACTTCGAGGTACAGGAACTAATGAATGGTAATTTAGCAAGGTGTCTAGTACACTATTTCATACCGTTAAAGCAAACTGGAATTATTATGTCCCAGTAAATTATTTTTGCGCTTAAAGACCACTCAAAAGAAAATAGATGTACGATCAAAATCATGAAATGAATTTTAATTTTTGTAATAGTCTTTGGATACCTATTTTAATAAAATAATTTGAACTAATAATATTTTTGTTTCAATTTGTCTACGTGAATATACCTGTTATCACAAATGTTTATATGTAGTATGACCAGACTAAAAAAGTCATTTGTTGATTGAGCGCAGTGGCCAAACCTAGCGTGTCCTTGTACGAGTAGGTATACCTCCCGAGGCTTGACTGGCAAACAATGTGAAAATAATCACAACCTTAACACATGTATGGTGACGACCGGTTTAGCCTAGTGGGTAGTATGACCCTGCCTCTGAAGCTCACGGTCCCGGGTTCGACTCCCGGTCAGGGCAAATAATTGTGTGATGAGCATGGTTTTTGAGTCTTGGATGTTTATTTATTTGGATTATGTGTGGCTTCAGTCGCATTTTCTTTATCAAGGTAACCTATATCTATCTAGGTAGTACTTCATTATATACATAACACTCGTATGTGTGTCGGTAAGTATATACCTATAAGTAATTTCGGATTCTAAAATAGAACTAAAGTATTTTAAAAACAATTGGAGAGGGCCTTGCCAGGCTAAAAAAATATCTATAAAAAACAGTCTTATTAATATAAATAGTCGCCTCGTACCCATAGTACAAGCTTAGCTTAGTTTGGGACTAGGTCGATTTGTGTAAGATTGTCCACAAATATTTACATATTGCGTTAGCAGCGTTACTGCTTAATACAAAATTAATTCACATTTTTTTTTTATATAGTAATAAATTGCGTTTTCATTTCAATTCTTTGCGTGATTTTCCTTGTTACACCTATTCCTTAAACACAAGTACCTATCGACATTCGAAACTAACAAACAAAACACCAACAATAATCAAAACAAACCCACCGCTTGCCCGCTCTAACCCAGTCTTATTGCCTGTATATTGATACCTTATGTAGCATTTCCATTGGAACACGTTATCAACAACCGGCAGTCCTGACCGCAAACCTGCTAAATACCGCCAATAATGTACTTACGTCGACTGTCGAGTCGAGATTCGCTTTATGAATTGCATCCTCGTAAATTGGGTGGAGTAAACAAAGCCGATGCTCACTCATTGCGTTTGGATTTAATTTCGAAGCCTGTTGAGTGCTAGTGAGCTGCTGGTTAGTCGAATATAGGCAGATACCTTCACAACTACACATCAGTATATACCACGGTTGTACGGTGGTTGTACAGTCAGCGTCATATAGTATGTAGCAGCCAAAGTCTCCAAATAGTTCGGTACACCATATATTTTGTATGGTGTACCGTGTACCGAACTATTTGGCCACTTTGGCTGCTACATTAGATATGACGCTGACTGTACGTTATTTTGCAGACAGAAGTTTCATATAATTATTGCTTCGCAGAATTTTCATTTAATTGAAAACATTATTTTCTTCAAAAGGATCGTAGTTCTAACCTAACCTAACCTACTTTTTTGGTAGATCTAATTAGGTTCTACAATGGCATTTTAAGAGGCCGTACATTTACCCACTCATTGCATTTATAGTTGAAATTATTTAAAATTATATTTAACTATATTTAACTGTCATCACATTTTGAACCTACATGCGTGAATGCTAAAGTCCTTCTTTGAATGGACTAATTTGATACTACTTGGTCAGTTATTATTCGACGATTTCAGAAGTTGTGCATGTTTTTATTGTAATACTAGTAGATGAAAATTATGTAATACTACTGAGAAATAAACCATCTGAATCTGAATCTGTTCAAATTATTTTAATTATACGATTCAGTCTTATGATAACGCGCATGCATCGCGCTTTCTAATCTTCTTATCTAACGTAAAAATTAGCTACTGGCAAATAAAAGGATAGTAATCTAATGAATAAAAATTAATTTCAAATTAAATGCGATCGAAAGGACTCCTCGGACTAAAAAAACTTCTAGCTAGTCTCACGCTCTCACAAAATGAAGTTAGCTTATACAAAACTTTGAAAATGATATTTTACCCGTATCGCATGAGTAATGTTTAACTTCACTCTAACTATCAACGTATCCTTTTATTTCAAAGTTAAATATGCATGCAGATTCTAGAAAATTTTGCAAAAACGCCTGAAGCTGTAGCGCACTGGCTGCAGCAAAAATGTAAAAAAAAAAGCTTTAAGCTCATATCCGTGAAACCGATAAACTTTTTTTCAAACCAAGTTAACGTATAAAAGCACGGGAAGTTTTTCTCTTACGTCCCAGTTTCGCATATTTTCAATGGACGGTGTGTACCACAGACGTAAAAACTACAGTAGGTCAGATCATTAGCGAACTTGCATAGTTGGAGTACTTCATGCAACATGCAATGGTATTGAGAGTACTTTTTCAGTTAGTTTAACGGTACTTATTATGGAATAATGTCTTATACTATTTATATAATAATAGGTACATTGAATCATAAAAACAAATTAAAGATTGTAAGTTGGGCACTCCGCGAATAAGTTTTAAGGACTTGGTGTTTTATTACTTAAGGTAATGGGAAAAAAAGATCTTATACAACTTGTTTTAAAAAATACGAAAATTAACAAAAAAAAATATCGACACTGAAAAGTAATAAAAAAAATCAACTTTGTATGAAAATAATGATGAGTTAATAAATTAGACACTACTTAGTTATTAAACAAAGAAACTAAAATTCTTCGATTTTTCCTAAAAGTTCTTTATAACTTTCTGCTACTTTCACATAACCCCTTTTTTTGCGAATCTGTCCGCGAAGAACTCCTTCATCACGATAGAATTTAATTGATATTCTTTTATTTAAGGCGCTTATCTAGTTATCCGTCTTCCATACAAACTTCTAACCTCATAAGGGATGATTTCCCGGATAAAAAGTATCCCAGGGACTGAAACTATATCCGGTTCAGCGGCTTAAGCGTGAAGAGGTAACAGAAAAACACACTTTCTCAGTTATAATATTTAGTAAATATGGATTAATACCTACTAATAACCACTTAATATTGATATTAAGCACAAATGAATGTGTATGCTTAAAACTAAATTACTTAACAAAAAAGTCAAGATTCTAAAGGGAAATTGAACAATAAGACTATTTAACAATAGGATAAACCTACTGTAGCCGATGGCACCGGCAGCGAATGTATGAACGACGCGACCCGCCCGGGGTGTCGTTTTAATTTTCCGCCAGAAAATTTACACTGACTGAATGAACCATCTACTTTAATGAGCTTTAAAAGTTAACTGATCAACCTCTCGCAATTGTACGGAAAAGTTACGCCTTATTACAATTTTTTGTTCCCTTGAGAACAAATAAAACAAACCCGTATTTAGATAGGACTAATTTCACTAGCTCGGAATTTAGCCTGCTACAAAAAAATAAAAAAGAGGCTTTTGAGCAATCGAATTATCTAGCTGTTTTTTTGGTAACTTGTAGATGTTGTCGTTTTGAAATAAGAAATAAGAAATATTTATTCGGGACAAAACAACTTTTGTTGTGTTTGTTATTTCATAAATGATACAAAGATCTTGTATAAAAAACAAGGCACAACGTGTTCTGAAAATACTCGTAAAATTAAAATATTACCCACATAATTGCATATTGACGAGTTCAGGGCTATCCTGAAATGTTGATGCAATTATTATGATTGTATTGATTAAAGTTTATAATCGAGGAAAATTAGATTTTGCAAAACTTATTCACCTTTAAATCAACAAGGTTAAAATTCATGACAAAATTTCCGTGCAAAAATCCATCCCAATATTTTGAAAGGGCCGCTGTCCACTCGGGCTTGACGGATATAATTCAATTAGAACTTAATTGGTAAATTAAGTTGCGCCGCCACCGGGGAGTTTTGTTCCCGATAATTGCTTCAAATATGATTTCGACAGGAAAGGTGTGGTGTTTTTCGTGTCAATTTCGGTAATAGCTTTGCTAAGCCCCGATAGGTGCGTGAGTGGGCTGCGTAATTTGGATCATTTGACGTTTAATTAATGGTTTTGCCGAAGGGGTTAACGTGATGATTTTTACACACGGAATCGACATCTAATCGCATCGAGTGATTAAATTCGATTGTTGATTTTGACGATTGAGTTTCAAGGTTATTTTGCTACAGAAGTTACTTCGATCTTGAAATGTAAACAAAGTAAAGATACGTCAAATCTAACCTCACTATCTACTCGTACTCGTACATTACATAACTATACGGTTCTTTAAAATCCTCCCTACAGTGAAACTAAAAAAATTAGCAGTACGTGTTATAACGAGCTTCACATCCGCATCCGTCGTAAGGTAAAAGGCAGTTATAATATACGGCCTTACAGCCCGAGTACCCTTAATACTGTGCTTAAGTGGGCGAGGTTCAGAGGCTTTTCAGGACCAACACTTCTGAACCTTTTAATATCGCACCCTCCGTCTCGACTTTTATCGGATCTCTTACGTTACCTTTTTTAATAGTTTAATCTATTCATACGAGATTCGAGCGATTTTATTTTTAATGCGCTTGGTGTAATGGTTACAGAATCGATCGTTTGGTGGTTCATATTTGTAAAAACGAAAACACATCTTAAATTTCTAGCACCATATTATTTGTTCATTCTGTCAAGCTATCACGGTTCATGAGATACAGCCTGGTGACAGACGAACAGACAGGTAGACGGAAAGACGGACAGACGGATGGACAGTGGAGTCTAAGTAATAGGGTCCCGTTTTACCCTTTGGGTACGGAACCCTAAAAATCAGTAAGTAATAAAAACACGTTCCTCAGTAACTCTGATATCGCTCTGCATTATTGACGTATAAATTCGCGACGCCCGGCGTGATGGGACGCAAAAAAGAGCATACTTATTAATTATAGTTTACCGAGCATGTTTAGAACAACAAAATTATTAGTATCCAAAAAAGCAACGAAGCACTTCGAGAAAGGGTAGGTAACATCGCGCTTTGCTTGGCTCTAAATAAAAAATGGCCAGTCATTCGATTAACACTTATCATGCCCCAGGAAGCCGCATTAGAAAACCGCAGTCCGACAATTAAAGTCGTTACTTACACACCAGTGCACAGTGGTGCCGCGCTCTAAGAAGAGCGGTCATAGGGGTTTCGCGCACCTAAATGCTAATTTAATGCAACTTAGTGCATCTAATTATATTATATTATAGTAAATTGAGTTAAATAATACTATAATAAAGAGATTATAGTATAATAATAGTATTTATTCAATTAATAAATCAGGCTAATGGTACAATAAGTAACCATATGAAATTCTACAATTAACGCAATAAGATTATACAAAAATATACAGAATTAGTTTATACATTTATATTTAAAAATATTAAAATTAACTAATTATCTAATTATTTACTAGTTACAGACCCCAAAACTCATTAAATAATTACATTTTAGTTTACAAATTAACTGGAGTCTGTAATATGACGTAACTAGTAAACTTCCATCCTCAATACCTGAAAATTTGAATCTGAAAACTTCTGTTTGTGCTTATTATGCCCCGTATTGCCGTCAAACCCCCACCCCTACCGCATTTACCAATTAAAACGAATTATTTGTTTAGGTCAATATTTTCGAGAGCATTATTTCGAGATTCTAGAATTCGAGATGTGGGATGGTCCAACAAAGACTGTTATTCTACTTCGGCAGATGATTCCGAGACAATCTTGATTAGTGGATACCTCTTCTTGGCCTCGACTTTTTTATGCGATGGCAAAATATTAGGACACTTCGAATTTATAACGACGTTTAATAAGTTATACCGATGCTTTGTCAACTTGGCCTCAGTTCAACTTCGTCAGTATTGAATTGTACAGAAGAAATGTTAGATTTTATAGAATGAGTAAAGAGTTTATAGTGGATCTATCCACATTAGCCAACTCCACTAATTTGCGCCATTTTGATCTCTTGCTGCAGTCCATAAGGTTCTTTATGTGCTGCTTGCCGCTCGTAGAACTAACTGCCGCAGGCTGCTGTTGGTTCATATCACTTGTAGTTGACAGATTGCAGACTTCTGAACTGTTCAGCCAGGTGTTCTGTTTTTCAACCATTCGGGATTTGGTATGGTTGGATTGTTTCCAGTAGTTTTCTATCTTCTTACAAAGAATGGAGATTTTCTTCCCCATAATCTCGGTATCGATATTTTAAACATCTGGTACTAACTGCGACAGAGTTTGATAGACTCGACGACCTCTATCAGCACTTGATTCACTGTCATTTATTGATAGCTAAGTATCAAATACAAGAATTCGTGCAAAAAAACATTTTAAAGTTGTATCTAATACAAATAAAAAAATACTGATATTTCGTAGCACGTTCTACGCACCTGGGCATATGGCGTAGACCTTCATTGTTTCACACGGAGGCAGATGGTGGCAGCCAATTTGTTATGTATTTTAATACAGACATATCAACGAATATGCACATGTATAAATTAGCACGGTCTTCGGCGGGGAACTCAGGTAAAAGTTTCGACAAACATCAACGAAACTAAAAATATATCTAGTTTTATTGTGTCAGCGTAGCACCTCATAGAAACAAATTTGCTGAATGAAAGTTAAAAAAAAACCTTATGAAATACAAAATACATACCTTCAATTTGAATATCCATTGTATACAACACGTCTCAAATAATCGAATTTAGGGAAAAACCCTTGTCGCGTATTGTGCTTATGAGATGCTTAATTGCGCTAGTAACGAGGACTTATCCGATGCGTTCACTTTAAGTGCACAAAAGTAAATATTACAAATAAGTAATTGCAATTCTATTTATACCCTCAAATACTATGACTAATAATGAGTAATTACACGCGGTATCATGGCGTAATTCAAACATCATGTTCGGAGCCCTATGACCTACTACGGGCACCACTGTGCAGTGCATCACGCCTGCAGTCTGCGATAACGGCATACGTGATTCAACTTAATTCACTCAATTCAGGTCATTGTCAACTGTAACGTCCTTAAATAGGCGATTGCCCAAATTTAATTAAGACAACCCTTCTAGGGTTCTAAACTGAGCACATGGGGCCAGAGTTTTGTAATTTTATTAATGACGTAATAACAGTTCTGTCAGTCGCATGTGCACATGAGCGATAGTGCTGTTAGTCGGGACGGGTTAATATTGGAGGGTCGGTGGGGATTATCTATGGGATCCATGGTGTGTACGATTGTTATAATGGTCACAGGACGTGCGCTCCATTAGTTTGCAATGTCGTGTAGTTTATTATAGGAAAATGGTGAAGTAAAATTGGCCTGCTTTTAATTTGTCAATGCTCATGACGACCTCTTTAGCTTAGTTGGTAGTGTTCCTGCCTACGAAGCTGGAGGTCCCGGGTTCGAATCCCGGCCGGGGCATTTATTCGTGTGATGAGCACGAACATTTGTTCTTGGGTCTTGGATGTTTTCTATGTATTTAAGTATTTATTTATCTATATAAGTATGTATATCGTCGTTTAGTACCCATAGTACAAGCTTTGCTTAGTTTGGGACTGGTTGATTTGTAGTGTAAGATTGTCCAAATATTTATTTATGGGAACAAATAAAATGATCACCTAAATAACTTTTTATATCATCAAATTTTCGAACCCTAAAATAAGGTTGAACACTCAAAAAAAATTATCGATCAGCAATTCCGAGTCACCAAAAAACTTCTACCTATTTTTGCAGCACTTGCACCTATTTTATACTTATTGCGTTCCTATAAATTTATAATCGCATCAAAAAAATTGTCAAGTACCACCAAAAACACTAAACTACCACCTAATCTCATGCACCTTTTTTCATTAGAATTACATCCAAATATTATACACATCGCATGCTACATTTTAGTAAACAGTTACAAATTAATTGTTTTTAGCACTATAAAAATTTCAGTCATTTCCAAAATGTTATAAATTAGAAAGTAAAATTCTAAATTAATTTAAAAAGCAACGCGCAATGTTGCTGTGTGAAATAATAACACGTATACTGCTATCTCACTCAATCAAATACAAAGAATTGTCTGAAGCATAAAACCTATTGATATGTCGTTAGAGTGAAAGGTACCTATTGCTGTTTCATTCTAACTACCTATTGCTGATGGTTTACAAACTACAAGAAGTTTTTTTTTTTTTTTTTTAATGCGTTGACGTGAGCGCGTTTGATTGAAACCTTTTATTTGAAAATGAGTTTTGTTGATTTATTAAATTGTGAGTTTGTTATGAAAATGGATAAAGGTCCTCAAATGAGTTTACTTTATTAATATAGATAGACTTTCATGGAAAAATTAAAGGAAATTAATAGGTAGAAATAGGTATAGGTAGGTTTAGGTTATGTTAGTTTTGCATCGGCCCGAAGGGCCAAAACAACTCAAAATAGGAGCTCCGCGCCAGCGGAGATCCGTCAATACTGTTCCAATGTCCACTAGTTTGGTTTCAACTTCTTAAAATCATTTAGCGCTGTCTTGCTCGCACGCGGTGCGACGTGCGAGCGAGACGGACCGTATGGAAAACCGCATCAGTGTGCTAGCAATGAGGTTAGACTAGATTGGAACTGCTTTGCGTGTCGGACATTAAAAAACAATTGCCGCGTGAAATTTGGTGATCATGTACTGGTAGTATTTCTGGGTATCGAAAGAATTGACAATATTTCATAATTTCCAAAAGTCTTAATTCGAAAACCATTTCGGTAAAAAAGTGTGAAGTACACAAAAAACATTTTTTTAGATTTTTTTCTCCGTTAATTTTGGAAAAAATCGCAAATTACTGTAAACCGAAAGTTGACGTCATCTTCCTCGCTGTATTCAGGGAGACCTTAGTACAGAGTACAGACAATCGCTGCTCTGGAGTGGCTCTGGATTCTTGTTGGGAAGATGACGTCATATTTTACTTACACCCTTTTGGAATGACCTACTTTTCAACGTGTTTTTTTTGTATGAAATAATGAGTTAAATTGAAAAAGAAAAAATACGGTTGGCTTAAATTTTTACCTATTTTCTAACTAGTTCATAAAATAAAGTAGTTAAAAATATGAAATGTTGTCAATTATTTGGGTGTAAATAATTTTAATAGGATTACGAGCCCTGTAATATTTGGATGTAAATTATATGAAATTTGGTGTTTGAAATTAGGTGATCATTAAGTATTTTTGGGTAGTGACTAATTTATTTGGTAACAATTTAATTTAATAGGTTATCGACATGTTACTTCTTTGAGTTGCACTTTATATTTAAAGGGAGTTGAAAATTTGGTGCGAATCTAGTATTTTTGGTAATCAATGTAATTTTTTAGATCATCATTCGGCAACTAATTTGGTGGTTCGTTAAATGCTACCCTTTATTTATTTATCATCGAAAATGGAATGACGGGCAATTAGGCTGATATTAGGTACACAACTGTTAAGTTTTCTCAAGGTATTACTAGTTGAAGAAAAACTCTTTATCGTTACACCATAACACAACAGCTTTATAGATTAGATTGGCCAATGTGTATGAAAGAGAAAACAGCGTTAAAGTACAATTGCGATTTATATTTGCATAATAATCAAGTCACATGAAATACGATTGAGTGTGAATGGGACGCCGATAATACTTAACCCATTCGAGGCGAAACAACGTTCTGTGTATTATGTAGAAATGATAGCACCATTTTTCTACTTTATAGCGAAAATCGCTCGTGGAGTCTTGGCCTAAATGGGTCTGTAGGTCTTAAATGGGTTGGTTCGGATTGTACGCAGCACAAACGTTTAGGACACATTATCTGTAATTTCACCTTAAAACGACGCACGTCAAAAAGTTACACAATTATTTACCTACTCAATTTGTCGACATTTCACTTTAAGCAACCATTTATAATAAATTCACGACATCCATTTCTAAAAACTTTTCAACAAACGTAATGAAAATAAGTGTCAAAGGCAATGCCATAATCATTTAGCTTATAAACAAATTGCCACAATTTACAAGTTGTAACACAAAGTTCTGGCGACACAATAAATGGCTTGATTTTGTTCCAGGCAGATTAAACCCGCGGTGACGACAACAAGCCCCTATTACTCACAAACTTGATGGCATTAAAGTTTTGCGACGGCTCTGAAATATGAGGACAGCTCACAAATTCACCTAAAATTTAACTTGCTTTCGACTTGGAAGCAGATTTACTGTGTTGCACACGCGCTTAAATCTGTTGCGGCACGGGTAACTGAAATGTCATTTGGAATGAAACAATTTTACGTACCTAAGTACGTAATTATTTGCCTAGGTATGTACCCTTTTCGAAAATATTAGCGACAAATAAATGTAACCTTAAAAAGTGTTATGATTTTAAAATTAAATACGTGTAGGTATACTTAGGTATACTCACAAATAAAATTAAAATCACTCGACTTTCCTTATACTTACTAAGACCATTCACAAAGATATACTAGTAGATAGTAAAACGCTAAACAATGTGCGACTGCGTTACTGGCATGAAGCAAAACAAGAAAAGCATTCTTGTCGAAGTTTTAAGAAACGCTTTTTTTATTAATAGTACAAACACGAAAAACGGGACGAGTAAAACAGGAAAACCGGCAATAGGTATAGTGGACGTCATCGACGATGAAGCGTCCCTCCACAGCGAATAGCATACATATATCTATGCGCAATTGTACGGATTGGGCGGTGAGCGGGCGCGTCTACAAAGATGACACGCACTATAGTAAGCATAGCATTTCTTTTAAAAAATGCATCGTTTTCATATTTTGCAACTTTTATTTTATTTTAATGAAAATTGGGATAAAAACTTCGGAACATAAATTTCTGTACTGACACTTCTATACTGAGGCATTTTGTTTTATACAGTCCATGATACATCCACATGTTGGCGTATCCATATTATGTATTGTTATCTTTTTGTAGCTTACTGCAGATACAATTAGATTAAAAGATGGGATTACTTATAGACTAAGGCTGGGTTGCACCAAACCGTCTGTAATCGTAAGCGGTGTTCGTCAAATCTGATTGTATGGAAAGTTTGACAAGTTTGACAGCAGCAGCAGTATGACAGCTGCCGGCGCCATATTTGACGATGACCGGCCTGTGTTCGTATGTTGGTGCAACTGACCCTAAGTAGAGAACTGCTTGGCATATTACATAGTATGCCGAGCAAACGACACATTTGACAATGTACGTATATCCAAGGGTTCCGAATTCAGTAGTAAAACACGCGACACCAACGCACACTTCATCACAACTGACACTGCGTGCATGACGCCAATAAATATAGAACACTTCGTCTTCCCAACGTTCTAGGGCTGGTATTCACTGTGCTTACACACAACTCAGTTGGGAACAACCAGTGTAAGGTATATCCCCGATCAAGTCTAATTTCTTAGTGTAAGGCCTGAGTGGACGCTCGAATCGGGCGTCCAGCGTTGTCCAGCGGGGCGTGCATGTCAAACAATTAAAACTCATATTGGTGTCCTGAGTCGCCGCCGCACAAATACGCTCGCTCGCCCCGCTGGACGCAACGTCGAAGTCGAACGCTCCGCTCCGAGCGTCCACTCAGGCCTCACAATTAGGATTGGAGAGTCGGTTTTTTTCTGCCGGATTCAAACGATTCAAACGATTTGTAGGAGAAATTTAACTCATTTTCCCTTACATTTTACGTTTAAATCTACTTAACATATGGATGAAACGTTACGAAATTGACCGGCAGGATTTTATACTAGAGTTGAGTGAGGCCAATTGGATCAAGTTGTGAATAGCATAACAGCTGTTAGGGAGGCATTCGTCACAAGAGCCCTATAGCGCCTTGACACGAAAATGCAGGAAATCATTCATCCATGTAAGTTCGACGTTTGGGGCAAAATGGTGTTGTTATGTAAATAATGTTGATGAATATGAAATTGTGACCGAAAATATTGATGAATAGTTTACTGGATTTGGAAAAGTTAACAGTAAGGTTTTGGTTAATTTTTTAGGGTTCCGTACCCAAAGGGGAAAACGGGACCCTATTACTAATACTCCGCTGTCCGTCTGTCCCTCTGTCACAAGGCTGTATCTCAAAAACCGTGATAGTTAGACAGTTGAAATTTTCATAGATGATGTATTTCTGTTGCCGCCATAACAACAAATTCTAAAAAACAGAATAAAATAAATATTTAAGGGGGCTCCCAATGCTCCCATGCAACAAACGTGATTTTTTGCCGTTTTTAAATATAATGGGACGGAACCCTTCGTGCACGAGTCCGACTCGCACTTGGCCGGTTTTCATTAAAAATGGGATTGCTCTTTGCCAGTATCTAGCCAAGGGGCGACGTTGAGGCCGGCGGTGAAGGGAGCTCACCCTGAAAATGCCTATATACTCGTGCCTTAAAGAACTCCAGGTTATATGAACTCGGAAATACAGATGCCGGCAGGGAATGCTAAACCTTAGCAGTGCGTATTATAAAAGCTGATGAAAAGCGCTTGGTTCGAGTAAAAGGAATTTCAACCAGGTAAGGATGGTAACCAGCCAATTCATTGGTTCTGTTGGTTATTGACCGATGTGGCTCGGGAAAAATGCTATCGTTTATCCTATTGCTACTAGTCGCATTTCTCAACCGATTCTCATGAAATTTTGTAAGCAGTTTCATCCGTTCTAAAAAAGTCAATTTATTATTTTGGAAATAAAAAAGGAAGCTCTCATGAGTCTATGCAGCACAGAGTTAGATATTAGTTAATCATTTTTCTATTAGCGGTTGTTCTACATAAGCTAAAATGAGCCATTGTATCACTGAAAACTTTTCCTATCCTATCTAACCTCCCTCCCGGTAGCTGATGTAACTTTTTAAATTGATGAATGCATCGTGACAATTTTTCGAAAAAAAAAATTGTTTTCAGTTATGACTGACCTTGTTCTGGCTATTTGATCTCTGCAACCTTTTCTGATCTTTTGTGGTTACCACTTCCTATAATTCCTGATAAACTCGCGCTGTTCCAAAGAACTTTCATCCGGGCATGTGGTGTAATTTACTAGATGAAAAATGCAGGTTCGCGCTATATTATCTCAGGTAGGTATAGAGTTTGTTCATATACAGGTACTTTTTATTGATTGTAGTTAAAAGGCGTAGCGTCCACGGGACTCGATTAACCCCGGTTTGTTTTTAGGAAGCCTTTTAACGGTCTTGAAGAAAATGTGAGAACAATTCATTGAATTCATCATAAATAATATAAAACTTAACATGTTTCATAAATTTTGTTCTACCAGTTTACCATATTAATAAATGGATTATTACCTCAAAAGAAATCTATTTACACAACAGCTAATGCTATTAACATTTAATCGCCAACTATGATCGATGAAAACTCTTTTCATTCTGCTTCCCACCCTACCGTTTAAATTTAAAAGGTCGGATCTCAATACAAGTCTTGCTTTGACATACGACATTTTTACTTTAGAGAGGTAGTCGTCCACAATACGGCTTACGCATGTAGCGTCAACAAAAGAATGAGTCTGTTCACAACGCATCATCTCACCGAACCACAAGCGAACCAATATAACTTAGACCTCCGATAACGCAGTGTTATTACGAATCCGGCGTCAAGATATAATATGGTTGAGGCGTCGGGTGTGGTGATACACTTAGTGAATATAACTGGTGGAAATGGGTGTTTGGTCAGTGATGTCGCCGGCAGATAAGTGCGGCTCGATCCATCATTGCATTAGGGGGCGATTTTTATTGATTTTACACGAATTTTTCGCCAGAAGGGACTGTTGCTTAGGTTTTTAATTTATTAATGGATTTTTGGTGTTGTGCATTAAAGTCAACCATATCTACATAAAACGTAACCGCTGCTTTAAAAACTATCTACCTTCCTTTACCAGGTCATCAGTTCACCTGGCTGTGGGGTCTACCCACGCTGCATAACTACATATTTGTGGCAAAATTTTATAGCTAATTGAAAACATTACCACCTGATAATCATGGTCATTCCTTCTGCATATGTGACTTAGTATGTATGAAAATAGTAGTTTATCTACACACATATCATAAATCCTCTAATATGCGTTCGGAAACCGTAGAAAATGACTCATTTCAACATTCAATGAATTTATGGCAATTTTCTTATCTTAAGGCTACAGCAGTAATATAATTTTTAATTTTAATCTCATATAATTATGATGTTAAATTATAAAAACGTCAAACAAAACTGTCAAAATTTAGTTGCATACATTACTTTATCTACACACATATTATAACTACTCTAAGATGGGTTCAGAAACCGTAGTAAATAAATACAATAATTGTGTTAATACAACCTTTTTTGCACGGTTGCGGAAATATCGAAATCAGAACTGGCAACCGATACCTGAATGTTATTTTAAAAAGTAAAGAGTCCCTATTCTGATGTGATCATGTCGTTCTATCTCAAATTTCGTGCGATATATAGTAAAAAACATCGAGCTGACATTTCGCATCAACTGAATTTGAATTTTCAGTGATACTAGAATAGGGACATGTCAACTTTGACATTTAAATTTTGACAGTTTTGTTTGACGTTTAATATTTTAACATCATATATGAGATTAGAATTAAAAATTATATTACTGCTGTAGCCTTAGCCACAGATAAGAAAATTGCCATAAATTCATTGAATGTTGAAATGAGAGTCATTTTCTACGGTTTCCGAACGCATATTAGAGGGTTTATGATATGTGTGTAGATAAATATAATTTTACATATTATTACATCTATTATTATATATTATTAGGTACATCTTGCTTAATGGAGCTATATTGGAACAAACATAATTATAAGCTTGTACAGTCAGCATCAAAATATGTATATAATCTAGCATTTTATTGTTTAGAGTTCAGCTTTAAATGTGCACACATATTTATGATACTGGCTGTAATAAAAAGAACCGGGTTAGTAGCAAAAACATAAATAAACTAGCAGATCCTCATCCACCAGGGACTTATCCTGAAAAATGTAAAAACTAAACCAACCGTAAAACGGATTCTACTAGAATTTTAAACTAGTTGTCATGGAGTGCATAGCAATTCACATCGCATCCAGCAGTATTTGAAAGTGCACTTTAAGACTGAATTTGTACTTACTGGAAATGTAGGACACCGAGTGAAGACTGTATGTTCAGTTCAGCAATATATACGTTACTATAAATAGTAACATTTACGTATATAATATAAGACTACGATTAATTTAGGATTGGAATAGCTGTCAAGTCATACTCACTTTGACGTAAGTATATGTAAAACTGTCACCTCTAATCGTTCTCTTATTGCAGTTATGTGAACACTCACTTAATTTTCAAATTAGATTCTTCAGATTCTTTAAAAATTTAGATATTTTTTTTGCATTAAGTCCAATCTAAATATTATGCTTTAGTAAAAAGAAAACTAGTTAAAGAAGAAAAAAAAAAATTGTATGTGAACATAATTATTCTTACGAATCTCGCTAAAACTCGGCCGTCTAAAACACACTCGGAGGCAATCTTTCTTTCCCAACCTTAGTAGACCGTAGTAATTACAATACTATTGATACAGGCTGCAATTAATCCCAAGTGTGTAAATGTAAATTCTGTAATATTATAGACCCCTTTCTAAATTAAACCAGCACCGCTGTAAATTCTTAATAGTTTATGCAAATGTCAACGTTTTAGCGTTCTCTTTCTAGCTTCATTCCGTCTAGAAAACAAAATGCTGATTTGCATGTGCAAATAACAATGTAGTGAAATCCAAACAGCAATTTGGCTGACAATGGCAGACCAGCTGCGTTTCTCGGCTTGAGGAGGGGGACAAGAATTAAACAATAATTTCTTGTCGTCCCGTTAAAATGGTACTTTCGCGTTAAAAGTAAACGAATGTAGTACTTTGACTTCTTGTTAACTGATATGCTGAATTCTTCCTGCTGAATTCCTATCTTAATTTGTGGGGGATATTTATAAATTGAAAGTGGTACTACTCTGCCTATCTCTTTCAGGAATATAGGAATATAGGTAGGAATATAGGAATATAGGAATATATATATATATACTCACACATATATATAACCCGACAAACTGGGAAAAGTATGCTGCAGACCGTGAGATTTGGAGGAAGGCACTGGGTGAAGGCGTGGTGCTACATGATAGCGCATGGTTCGATCTCTTGTCCCATAAACGAGAGCTGAGAAACCAGCGCGCTGCTGCACCTCCTACAGCGTCGAGCATGATATTTCCCTGCCATATATGCGGACGTGCCTGCCGCTCTCGTATTGGCCTTACTAGCCATGTACGCAAGTGCCGCAATTTAATGGACGCTGCTTAAATCATCTTTTATAGATGTCACAGGCCAATGATAATGATGATGATGATGATATACTCACCGGCAGAAAATTTGGCCCAAATTAGAAAAATGTATTTTATATTTATATTTAGTTTGAAATCACGAAAGTTTTTGGGCCAAATTTTCTGCCGGTGAGTGTAAGTAAAATATTTGAGAGCTTTCATCCGGTGGAGTCTTTCATTGTAAGTTTAAGGCACAGGTCCAACCACCGCCAATTCTATACTCATTTTGTCGCTCAATCGAGCAGAATTACTATGAGAGTACTCGCTACTCGCCGGCGATGCTACCTGTTCCTAAAGGATTGTGCAAGAATATTAATTAATAGCCACTCTGCCTACAAGATACAGAATTTCAAGTACGAATGAAAATACTGGCTATATTGAATATAACTGTGATTCTTCTATCAGTTATTTTCCTTATTAATCCGTACCGTACCATCCCGTAGATCCACTGATTGCTCAACCCTTAGAAAGCAACAATGCGCGTCAGATTCTTTTTATTCCTTAAATCCTTGTCTTTAATTCCCTGTACTCAATGAGAAAATGTCTATTTTACTTCATGTTTTGTCATTATTTCTCAAAACAGTTTGTATTATAGATAGGTAACATTTATTTGAATGGCAGAACAACTAAATCTTACCAATTTTTTAATCAAAGTGAAAATTGAAAAATTCAACACCACACGTTGCTTTTCTAAAACAACGCAGTATCTCGAAATACTACGTTTTGCAACTAAGTAAAGGACTGGACGCGGAACACGTAAAAGTTTATCGTGAATAAAACACCCATCGGTTTACGTTAAAAAATGGCCAGATGGCAGCATTGTGCCGTTATGCCATTGGTCGAATCGCGATGCCACTTTTGTGCAAGACCGTCCGCAGGCCAGATGAGACGTAGCTTTTCACGTTGACACCAAGATATTTTGCTGACTACTGGCACATCGAGAAATAATACGCACACATCCATTTACTTTTTTCTGCAATAGTGTCGTATTGTGAAATAGTTCATAAATGCACCATGAAATATTTTGTGTAACAATGTAATATTTATAGAAGGGCCATTATTCAAGAGAAAGTAAGTACACATATTTGGACTTATCAGCAAATGCACTTGTGTTTCCGAAAAGCGTAGATGTGAGCAAGGTCTTGTTAGCGAAATAGGCCTGTATACTTGATAACACTGGATTAAGTATTCATGTAGTAAACTGAATTAGTTCGGTTTGTTATTAAATTTCTTTGTTGTAAAATAAGTGAAGTAATGATGTTATTGAAAAAAATATTATATTCAGCAGTTTTATTAAGCTTCCTGTAACACTACTCTACACTTACAACAAGTAAGACTCTCAACCTCTTTTTACTCTTCTGGGTACTCTTGCAAACACTATCTATATACAGGCGCAATTTCATTGGTTGATAACCCGCATACGGGGTGAGTCAAAAAGCCTTTTTTATCAGTTTTTGAATTGATCGATATACTACATCATGATGCATTTTCAGGCATTTTTATTGATTAAGAGGGCCCGGCTCCTCGCATTGGAGAGCTATGGCACGTATTTCGGAAATCTCTCGCATCCCTGACGCGGGCACTAAAGACCAGCCTTATCTCACTGGTCGTTATACCGCATTCAGTTAAACGACTGCGCTATCGACTTATGCCTTCAATAGTCGTTGTACCGCATGCGGGGCGCACCTACATTATGCATTGGACGACCACTATTAATAGCCTAGTTGGTAGTGACCCTGCCTAAAAGCTGGTCCCTGTTTCGAATCCCGGTCAGGACATTTAATTGTATCATGAACCCGAACTAGGTTGGGACTAGGTCGATTTATGTAAGATCATCATCATCATAGGCCTTTTACGTCTTAGATAGACGATTCAAGCAGGGACTTGATTTGTACACTTTTTAGTGTGGCTATGTAAGCCTATACGGGAGCGGCATTGTCTCGCGCAGATATGAGAGGAGAACTGTGGGTTAGGGGGTACTGGAGAGTTTGATTGCTTCTTCCTTCTTCGGTGTTCAAGAAGGTCAAACCAGGCCTTGTCGTGATTGTCGAGCCCATCAGCAATCATTCTCCGCCACTTAGTTCTGTCCTCGGCTGTCCGTTCCCAACCACGGTGATCGATGCCAAAAGCTGTCATGCATGTCCCGCTTGGCGCGCAGTCCTTGAATCGTAGCAAAGGTCTGCCCAAGCCCCTCTTAGCATTTGCTACAGCTCCAAGCAGGACACGACGTGGAAGTCGAGTGGGTGGCATGCGATGCACATGCCCCAGCCATCACAACCTTCTCTGTTTGAGCAGGGCGGTCAGGCTGGGCAGCTGTGAAATTTCCAGCACCCGCTCATTCGTCAATCGTCATGTAAGATAGTCCACAAATAAATGTATTTATTCCTCTTATTCATTGCACTGTCTATTATTACTTTATTAACCTATACATCTTATAAGCCAATCTCTTGTTTCCTGGGAAACCTGGACTTGGTGTCTCTACCGCAATCACATCCGCGTATTAGATAGATTTTATATCAAATGCCTGCGTGACATTATGAACATTTCCTGGTCATATCGTGTCAGGAATTCGGAAGTTCTAAGCCGTGCTTATGTCAACGGTATTGAAGCATATCTAATGCGTAGGCAGCTGCGATGGTGTGGTCACATCTACCAAATGTCTGAAGCCAGAATAACTGATCACATCTTTTATTCTGAACTGCAAGATGGCAAGCGGAAACAGGGCGGCCAACTCCTGCATTATAAAGATGTGCTGAAGCGCCACACGCGGAGATGTGATGTTGAACCATCGTTCTGGGAGTTTTTGGCTCAAGATCGGTCAAAATGGAGGCATATAAAGACCAATTGAACTTGACGCTAAGCGTGAGGATTCGAAGGCCCGACCACCTGCGGCCATTCACTATAATTATGTCGAAGGGGTGTCGATTTCTGGGGAGGGTGCTCGCACATTCACTGCGAAGATAGGATATCTCAGTCACCTGAGAGCTCGTGACCGACACTCTCAATAGCCAGGCTCTTCTTTGTAGTCACCGAGATCGAAATCGGGCAGGAGGATTATGATGATGATACTGATGAACCTATACAGTGATTTTTAGTTACAGACATGGAGACGGTTCCAAAGTCTTCAGATAAATCCAAATATTGGTAAAAGACCGAGTCCAGAAACATAGGTATACCTACGTATACTACCAATGCCTTAGATCCCAATAACGAAACTGACCACAACGAAAAAGTTGTCATCCAAAACCTTGACAGAGATTCAATAAACATGACTGTTTTTTAGCAAATAACAGTCATTGCCCTTAAGCGGATTCACCAACAACGGGTCCCTGTAGCAGAGTAAAGAGAGAAAGGGCTATTTGCATTAATTTCTATAAATACCTAGATTTTGGGTGGAATCACTTTCGTCACCATCAAATCACGTTTTGCTGTAAGATATATGCACACACACACATTGAGAGCCAGATCAGACAATCAGCTGCAAAAAGATGTCATTAGATAATTTCAGATGCTATAAGTGCTGTAACATGTTAATGCTGCTAAAGTATGCCATCGCATGCTTTTGTTCAGATGATAAACAATGACTAATTGTGCTACTGTAACACTATATTAATGTTTCGTTAAGAAAATAATTTGGTAAGAATACCAACAAGGTAGTGAAGGTTATCAAAAATACCCCATTATTAGCGATAGAATAGTTATATTTTTTGACACAAGTCCTAATAAGCCACTGTTATGCAAAGTAAAAAAATGTTTATGGTATATAACACGTGATACTCCTGTATTGCTGATACATATTATATGAAAATATGTCTTAAAGACGAATGAGCCGTTATTCATCAAAACAATAAACCATTCTGTTTCATTATTTCGTCTTGTGACATTATTGCTTATAAAAACGTTTCAACAACCCATAAATATTGAGTCACAACTCTGAATATGTTACTAATTTTGGACTATTAACTCTATTTTTGTTTTGTTTCGTAGGTTTTCTTTGGTTTGTCGTATACTACAATAAACAATGAAGATATTACAAAAAGAGGATTTGTTTTTTGTTAGTTTAAATAAAAGTTATTACAAAATAATTTCTGTTAACTTTCAAACCTCTCTCCTGAAAAAACACGTTTTTTGAGATACAGTGTTGTTTTAGAAAAGCAACGGTGGGATTTGAACCCACGACCTCTGGAATCCGTCCATTGCTCTACCAATTGAGCCACCGTGGTATCCCTTGTAATGGTGAATTTTTCAATCGTAACACTCATCTATTAAGCCTTATTAGGGAGGCTCGTAGCGAGAGCGTTTTAATAGATGAGTGTTAAGATTGAAAAATTCACCATAACAAGGGATACCACGGTGGCTCAATTGGTAGAGCAATGGACGGATTCCAGAGGTCGTGGGTTCAAATCCCACCTGTGGTGTTGAATTTTTCAATTTTCACTTTGATTAAAAAATTGAGATTTTCGCTAGCGGACGCATCCGATTAACAAACATATTAAATCTTACCATTTTAAAGAAGTCTAACACGTGATAATATTTTATGCAATTTTCTTCTACTATCACTACTAAACTCGACATGGCTAAAAGCCACTTGGGTACTGGCATGCGATTTTCGTTACATCTCGGGGTTTGATCGTACTCGTCTTTACTCGGTAGCATGTAGCCCACAATGTAATCAAAATTGCATGCAAGTTCGTTGCACCAATCGGCCTTAAATTTTCATCTGGACTTGTAATTAGATAGAAAATAATGTTTACCATTCAGTAGCTCTAGTATAAGTTTTTTCGAAACATTAACTAATTCGAACGCGTTTGCGTTTTGTCTCAAAATGTATGAAAACGCTCTCACCGAGTTTGAAATACGCGCGTTCATCGGTTAGCAACAAATGTTATACTCGCTGTTTTAGTTTCCACTAGTGACCACCAGAGGCGCTGTTCACGTTTTCATACCACTTTCATACATTTTGAGACAAAACGCAAACGCGTTCGAATTAGCTAATGTTTCGAAAAAACTTATACTAGAGCTACGGGTAATTAAAAGGTTTTTTAAATATCTAAAAAAACTGTAATTACTAAATTTAAGAGTGAGTATGACTCTAGCTAGAAAACTGTAAAAGTTGCCAAATTTAAACACGGTTGCGAAATATCCGAAACTAAATTAGAGTAGGCCCATTTTTGAAGAAGTAGAATACAAGAAGCAAATCGTGTAACAGTTGGGGTGACAACGTAATCAGAGGGTTTAGACCCTGCAGAATACGGATCTGCCTGTCTCCATCCCCAAATTTGAGCCGGAAGAATGTTATATCGGAAAAGGTGCAGCCCATACAAATTTTTTCGTTGTACATTTGGTAAATCGTTGTTCTGGTACCCTAACTATGGTCCAATTGTTATGGATTTTTGATATGCCGTAAATAACAATATTTGTCATCGTATCCCGAAATTTTTGACACTCCAGCTCCACGTCTTTCTCCGCCATCTTGGAAAATCTGTCACTTTTTTCAGTTTTTTGCTTGTACTGTCGTTATAGTTCATTTTAGTGCTAAACGTGGTTTGGCAATATTGTAAAACACAAAAATTTTTGAAACTTTTGGGTACAAAGATTTTTTCCATGACCCCTAGGGACGAAGATATGACAGGAGATATCATTATAAATTACCACTTTTTTCTAGTTTTCCTCTCATGTTTACGTTTAAAGTGCATTTTAGCGTTAACTATAGTTCAGCAATATTGTAGATTACAAAATTGTCTACAACTTTTGTATTGAAATATTTTTTCCACGATCATCAGGAAAGAAGATACGATGTCACCTATGGGGTACTACCGTCGATATTTACTACTTTTCCAGTTTTCTTCACATATTTTCGTTTTAGTGCATTTCTCGGTCAGCAATATTATAGAAGACAAAATTATATGCAAATTTAAAGTACCTGCGATCTTCTAGGTATCGTGGAAACAGACGATTTTGTCTTCTGAGGGATTGAAGTGGTATAGATCGGAAAGTGACAGATGCTTTATCTTGTCGTCTATCTCGCTATCACTTGACCATCATAGATCCCCTAAAGATTGCGATTAAATGCACTCAAACCTAAATATGAGAAGAAAACTGCAAAAGAAGCAAATTTCAACGGTGCTACTCCATAGATGACTTCATATCTTCTTTCCTAATGGTCGTGGAAAAAATATTTCAATACAAAAGTTGTAGCAAAATTCGTGATCTACAATATTGCCGAACTATAGTTAGTGCTAAAATGCACTTAAAATGTAAACATGAACGGAAAACTAGAAAAAAGTGGCAATTTTTAATGATATATCCTGTCATATCTTCGTCCCTAGGGGTCATGGAAAAAATCTTTGTACCCAAAAGTTTTAGCAAATTTTGTATTCTACAATATTGTAGAACTATGTTTAGCACTGGATTGAACTTTGACGACTCTAAATGGTTTGTCGCGCTAAAATGTTATAAAATCACTGTTAGACAATTCTTCACTATCTGCGCAACGCCGACAACATAAAAATGTCACATGCATAATGCTCCCTATAAATATTACTCCCTATAGATGTTTCTAACGCTACTTAGTTTCTCTCCAGAGATGTAGGTCACAATGCTATCCACATTTCCATCAAATCCATTTATTTCGACCTTATTCCAAAACAGATATAAGCGGATTTCGGTTGTTAAAAGTTTTTCTACAAACTGCAATCTGAACTGAACTAAAAATTGAGTAATTAAGGTTGCATTTTGTCTGTAAGCTATTTGCAAAAACAAAAGTGCATCAATATGACTATGGAAAGTGATTTGTGCTAACATCTATTGCATTAGGGCAACAGGCGTCTGTCTTCCAAGCACACGCGTGCATTTAATTTATGGTCACACAAGAAAGGGTGCGGGATTAGCTATTGTCAACATTATCTTAAATATTTTATACCCAATTAAGTCCTTTTATAATCGTAAGCGATAAATTTGCGGCTTAAGATATCGTATATAGGGATCTGCGTATATTGTATGAGGACATAGGATAATTAAAACATAAATCTTCGTGGAAAGGTCTCATATGAAGAACCTTTGAATTTTAATAATATCCGCGTTTACGAGGAATTCGAATTTAAAACCTGAAGAGTTCGTCATTTAAGTACCGTTTCGATATTCCCATAATGAGGCTCAGTTTATTTTTACTTACTTAGCTATATAAATACATGGACCATCTAAAGATTCCCATATTTGCATCTTATTTATCGCACACCAATTCAAGTATCAATTTATTAATCTATCCTTACCTTTACTTTGTATTGTACTAATTCCTAGCCGCATGGACTATACTATTGTATATTTGTTTTGGTTTCCCCGGGGCAGACCTAGCCTATAGTTCTAAAGTAAATCCGATATTTGCATCTTAATTTATCGCACACCATTTCATTCATGAATTGAATAAATCTATCCTTGCCAGTTTATTTTACTTTGTATTGTGAGCATTTGGGCGTGTACCCTTAAGCTTGTAAATTTGATTTCTATACAAATAATTATGTTTGTTCTTAAAATAATTGCATACTTCTTGACTAATACCATTCTGTTTATTTTGATCAAAGATTTACTGGAATTGCTAATGGCATAATGTTCATATACTGTTCTTCTTTTGCGCAATAGAGATTAAGCCTTGTTGTTTTATAATGATAACGTATACTTCGCCTAGTAATTTTTTAACTGTTTTTTTTTGTGGTAAACATTCTCAGCAGCTATAGATTGATAATATTTTCCAAATAAAATTTTAATTAAATTATAATAAATCAATATAATGTGGTTCGAGCGAAGTCTTAGCACGCAGTCCCAAAGGCCAACCACCCCGAGATCTGTTTGCACAGTAACCTACATTACGGCGTCGCATGAGGGATGGAATCATTAATGATTTACACGAGGGTCATGATTCGGGGGACTTACCCTCCGTGACTATGAATCTATTGAGCACCGTCTCGTCACAAACTTGACATGGACGCTTCAGAAATTTGACTAAATAAATAAGCTTTTAGCGCAATTTAGGAAGTGTCAAAAGTCTAACTCGTCGACGAGATTAGCATCGTCTCAAACAATGGCGAGCGTAGCGAATGTTAATCAAAACTTTGCGAATGAAATTCGGATTGGATTTCGCAAATTACAGGGTAAAACGAGGTAAAATTGTTTTTTTTTGTTTCGGACCACAGCCAATAAGTTAGTTCCAGCTCCAATTTCAATATCAAATTGAGTCGGTGCCGATCTATTGTGACCGTGGTCCGAGTGGTCGGAAGCATGCCGTAGTGGGCGTCACCGTTGCTTTTCAATTCTCCCTGTACGTATATTCCATTCAAATTTTTACCCTCAGAACGTCGGGCACGCTCGATGAGTGCTCTAACGTGCATTCAATGCAATTTGATGATGCCAACTCGACGTAGTACGCTATTCGTAGTTCAATAGGATCGGCCACGACAATCCCATAGTTTAATGGAACCACGAAATGTGTGTACACGTCATTCAGCCCTTTTGATCGATTTGCTTAACGAGTGTTCGGTATGTGCGGTTAATAACGCTGATTGAGTCCCAAATGTCCGTAATGGTCACTGTAACGTTTGGAGCATTAGAAAGCCTTTATTAAGTAGTTACTACAGCTAGACTAACGAGCAAACTTTGGCGAAATATGGTTTGGAATTGGGTTCCTAATGTTCTTGATACTTAGTCTAATACTAAAGCTGAAGGACTATGTTGCTAAATGAGACCTAATTTAAAAGATTTGGCGTACCCACTAGTTTTAAATAAGTGACTGCTATTTGATCTTCCAACCCAAAGGGAAAACTAGAACTTGTTGGGATAAGATCGGTTTCGTCACGAGATGTTTCTTCGTCTAAAAGCTACTGTTAATTATTAAACGATATCTCGAACAGATTGTTTTTAATAAGTCGCGTGGTTTGCCAATCAGCAACAGTTATAATTTGTTACAAAACGTACAATGCAATAAAACCAGTTGACGACAACCAGATGGAAACAGTTTAGAAAACCCGTTCCAACATTTAGTGCATTTTCACTAAACTGATAAATCTCCAAGCGACAAACAACCAAAACTGAGTTATACAACAAAGTCGAATTGCTAAAGGAGTTTACCGCGGGGCGGGGCGACACCGGGATACGTCGCGACTCGAATACTGATGCCCTGAGTCTTCTAACTCTCTCAAGATTTTCGGCTCGGGATTTTCCTTTCTTTACAATGGGCCTACTCTTGGGGCATATCAATTGCACGCGGTTATGTCGTTAGAAAGTTTCTGGAGAGGGTACAACGACGTCCCCATCGATTTTCGGGCTTAACGCTTAAATATACTACGCTAACGTGCTCTCTGGAAGAAAAATGTTTTAGCGTACCTGAAGCGATCAGTTTCTGATAAAGCTTAGTAACAGATCCTGGCCTGTGTCATAGTAGAATGACTAATACGGAATATTCATTGCCGTGACTAAAAGAAGAAAGTTTTGTTGACGTGCTGTTACTTAGAGAAAATTACATCACGACGTGATTCATTTGTATAGGAGTGACTAAGAGCGTAAGCGCAGATCTGTTAAGATTTCCCATAGGATAAATATTTTATATGAATGAATGACTGGATGAAAACATTTATTTCAGACGCATACTAGTGTTAAAACATTCGCAAAACAAATTCAATTTCTAACTGATGCTTATTTTGAAATTAAATACAACATCCAGCCGATTAGACAAAATCTTTGACCGTCTATTTGGATTGTTTGGATTTAAGCGTCATAGTCATAGAGACCTGTGTGATGTCCTCCAATTGGGTCGCTCGGGGTATTAAATAAAACCAACATTTTAGGCTATTCGTTTGGGTCAGCTGTTCCTGCCTTCGCTCCACAGCTGGTCGATGTCAAGTGACGTGCGAGTCGTGCGACTGCTGTCACCTTGGTAGGAGCAACTACCCGCCATCATTTATTCATAACGCCAGTACACCACACCTCCCTCATGTTTTACAAAATCTGAATTGTTTTATATCATTAGATTACTTCACAAATAGCTTCACAAACAACTCACAATAATCTCACATAAAACAATAGATACACAGTACAGTTTTGTCCTCCACTCTCATAGCAGAATATAAATTGGTCTACACCAAAATTACTCCTTTAAATTACAACTTTGGTCACTGAGTTAAAATCTCTTTTTCCCACTTCCGTCTACTTCTTCTCATCCCCCTTTTTTCAGTAGTATTAACATACTTTGTTACCTTTATTTTCTAGGGCAGCGGTCAGCAACACGCGGCACGTAATTTTTTTTTTTTTAGCCAATAAACAATTTTTTGTGGCCCTTGGCCTTAAAAGGTTGCCGACCCCTGTTCTAGGGTACTCAATAAAGTACATAATTAAACCAACAACAATTTGCACATATACATTATACTCTTTATAGCTATCGACACTATCGACAGCACTTTACTCTAAAATTAATTCTTAGGTAAATGTCAAATTAACGAAAACATTACTTTTCAATCGACATTAATATAAATAATCAGAAATAAGGGATCCACCTCGCGGCATAGTGCCAGAATGCAGTCAGCATTTTCCCGATGTATAGTAGTACAGTTACATATTAAATTTCTATATTAATACATTTTGTATACCATATGTAGCTCTTTTAAACCAAAATGATATCATATTCTATTTACTCAGTCACTCCTGGGATAACAATAACACATTACCATAATCCTGGATAACCTAAGAAACTAGATAATCTCAGGGTCCATTAAATATTTAAGGTCCATTAAATATTTAAATGTCACTCAATACAACAAGATGTACGTCTACATAATCCCAAACTGTTATGTATAATATTTTAGACAGTTGTTGTTCCATATATTAGTAGATATCATATTCATATCTTTTTTTTTCAAATCGCCCATTATAAGAACATTAATGTGGAACAATTTTTTTACTAAAGAAGACAAAAAAGTAAAATATTAACTTAGTATTATAATCTTAAAATACAAAGATTTAGCTAAGTAGAACAATAACTATCATTTTGAAATAAACATTTCAAATTTATTAATTATTTTTTTTAGTTAACAAATAGTTTCATTAAAGAGTAGACAGGAATTCAGGCTGCTAAATGTTTCAACATTCTGTCTTATATTATTAATGTAAGTTATGAGTGTTAATTTCACTCAAAGATATGCAGCTGAATAGATATTTGTTTCTACGCAAATCATTATTATCCGCCGAAAACTTCCACTGCTGGAAATAGGCATCGATCGTGGGCTGCCTGCATCCAACGGACCCCCACGATTTTATCACGCTACTATTAAATAGCTTGTTTATTTTATTTTTTACAATTTTAATTTCACCTGACTTTCTTGTGAATTCGGAGTCAGTTAAAATTAATTTGGTGAAATTAAGGGTAAATTCTATAAACTAAAAATGTAAATGTAGTTTTGAGGATTTTCGGTACACAATGCACAGCACGGTATCTACGCCAATGTAGCGGTAAACCTTATTTTTTGGGGTATTTTTATTCCTTCCCATTTTTTTACTTTTAAAGAAGTAAATTGATATTTAACCAGACAAAATAGGTACTTATTATTCCACCAAAATATTTTAAGGTCGAATGAAGGATAATACACACATAAATGTCTACTTTACTAGCGTTTAAGAAAGTCAGGCATTTTGGATGGCCTTTGTCCATCGCTCGCTGTGCGTTGGGCTACTTTAAGCTATTGTAATATGTATAATCATTTATGGATTAAGTCGGGTTGTATGGGAATGTACCAGGTTTTTTTCAGTTTTGACTCATTTGTTCTCAACACCTTGTCTACATCAGCTTTAGGCCGTCAGAATATAAGTATCATCGCTTGCCTGACAATATCAGAAATGCAGCATCCACTGCGGTATTTAAATTAAGTCTGATGAAACGGCTTATAAAACACGCTTTGTGATTATACCGACTTTTATTTCATTTACCATTAACAATAAAATGCTGAAGAATTAACGGTACCGAATAGTGTGCCGTAATTTATAATAATAGTAATAATGCTTTGTATATAATAACTAATTATATTGAATAATGTAAACCTTAGTAATTGTTTTTAATTAGGACACCTTCATAATATACATATTTTAATGTAAAACACATGAAACAGTCGTTACCCATAAAATTTTCATTTGCTTTTTACCATACAACCCTTTTACTTTCAGTTGCATTAAATGCACTATATGCACAGACATGCTCATACGGCATTCACCTACTCGTACCATCCCTAACTGTTAGGTAGGTACGTTGTTTTATTTTATTATTATTTTTTCCACTTGGAAACAGCCTTGGGTATCTATATTTTCATACCTTGCTAATAGACCTCCACAAGACACTTCTGAGAAGTATCACCTTAATTCTGATTTTAATCGATAAAAAGATACCTTCGATCAATTTACTTTCATTTATGATAAATAGATAGGTGTGGTAGGATTATGATCATTATTTTATTTAGACAGTAGTCTTCAGGAATTTTAAAATTCATTTACTTTTGAAATTGGATTACTTAGTAATCTATATCTATACCAACACTTGAGAGTAATATATGAATAATAGTATTTTTTCTAAAAAAGAATTGTGGCTTTATAGGCCGAGGCCAATAAAGCAAAGGAGTGCGGTTGGAGTGGCCTGGGGAAAATCCAGGGTAAACCTCCGACACGACCACGCAGGCGGTCTCAACACTGACATACTTTTAAGAGTTTGCACTTGGTTGAGCGGTTTCAACGGATTCTGAGGTGTCAGTTCTGAAAAACCGATATGTATGACTATAGAAACCATGTACAACTTTAAGGACAAACTAATTAATATCATCAAGATTTTAATTTAATGACATTTGACTTTTTTAAATCTGTTGTTCTGAAAATATGTTGACTTTTATCCTCTATATATTAAATTAAATTTCAGACTCTTTAAATTGTACCTAATTTAGGTATCTTTTGCCCTTTTGGCCTATTATTGCAGAATAAATATTTGATCTTATTTTAATATTATTCTGTAGTTTGTACCTTTATAAAAGTATTTCTTATACCTACTCCACCTTCGGGAAATATTGTTTTATCATCCGCCTTCGGGACTTTTCCGGAATTTATTTTTCAATACTAATGTGTACATATACATATGAATATGAGTTTTCCACCTTCGGGAAATGTTGTTTTATTGTCCACCTTCGGGATTTTACACAAATTTTGGCGTATTCATACACATATACCTACTCTTACTAGAAAATGTTTATCACTGTCGTGATTTACTTTCCTCGTGCCTGTCGTTAGCCGACCTGGCACGTCACTACAAGTTGCTCTTGCATTGTATATTATATACTACTATTTAACGTCCTTTGACGAAATAATTAACCTTTAGTTTTAAGGCTGTTACAAAATACTATATTTAGCACAAACCCAATTCTGAGATTAATTTATTTATTTTAGGTGATTTATTCATGTTGACTTTGGACAGTCCTATATAATATGCTCTAGCTGTCTACGTGTTATATGTAGGACGTAGGTATAACAAATGTTTGTACAAATATTTTACATTAATGAACATTTCACCATTCAAGATGAGTTATTATTAAAATCCCTTGGTACTAATACGAATTCTGAGTTTACTTTATTACCTGTGAGTTTACCTCTTACAAATTCTCATATTGAGTAATAGTGTATTTGAGATTTTAACTCAAATGTATACCAGCACATACATGTAGATATATAGCCATTTAGTACCTTTGCTTAGTTTGGGACTAGGTTGTCTATTTATTTATATGTTGATGAGTTGATTCCATATTAACTCATATTTATATATATATACCTATATATATATATATATATATATATATATATATATATATATTATATGTTATACACTAACTATAATTGAATCAAAGCATTTTGTATGAACGTGTTTAATTTATTAGTGGACAGCAAAGTTTTTATTGATATTATGACGCCACATATTGTATCTGCCATAATAATTTCTTAGTTAACTAATCTGGATAGCATGTTTTGTAAAACACCACTTTATGATCAGTCAGTATATATAATTCATTACATGAAGTTATCACATTCATTAACACACATTTTTTATTTTATTCAGGTGTTAATTGTGAAGTATAAATATGCATTTAATTTTCACAACCTGTATGAAACAACCAATTTACATGCATAATATTACAGAATATTTTTTATTATTATTGTTGTATATATTTTTTCAATATTTTGTTTGTATTGTTAAAATGTAGGTATATGTGCATAAATAAATCTTCTTCGTTTTTATTGAGACTCCCTCTCAATTTAATTTCCGACGCAGATTTCATACGAATCATTGGATGACTCGCCTTTGTAGCCAAATCTTATTGACCAGTTTAACCCATTGACGACCATGACAACTTTGTATTTCACGCTGACAAGGAAATGATTAGAAGTAGATATCATTTGATTTCCTAAGTATGTATAGACCTATTCACAACTGCAATCTCATCTCGAAAATCATGTCACTCACTCGGTTGTAACTTGTAAGTGAGCATAGTCAACGACAGAACATTCTGCTAAAAATATTCATTTAGCTTTAAGACCGGCATGTTCAGATTATTGTATTTATAAAAATACTTTGAACGTTACTAATTCTGGACTTACATATCCGAATAATGCCTACATTGGATACCAACTGCGTTGTGCTACTTAGAACCCCGCACCACACCATAAAGACAGGTGTTGCAAAGTTTACATCCAAATTTTATAACGCATCGGTAGCATAAATATGCAGTGCGTTAAATAAATTAATAAAAAATACAATATGCGGTTCATAATCAACTCACCGCATGATTCCTAGTATTAGTTGATACCGAGGTCCATAATACATATGCGTATTCGAAGGTCAAACTCACTGGTTCTCCCTATTTGATTTGACAACATATATTTAACAACGGGACAATAACTGTAAGTTATAACAATGGTAGCCGTGTATTTCTATTTTAAAATCTTTTATTTTTCATTGCGAATAATGTAAAAACTCCCTTCAGTTGACGTGTTATTTCAACAAACAACAAATAGTTAAACCCAAATATTTCATTGAAATTGTAATCCAACGCAACAATTGAGGTTAATTTATACACTCTTGGCTGTTAAAACTGCATAGAATTTAATTACTTCGGGTAGCTAAACAAGTAAACACACAGTTTAAGTAAATTCCGTCATTGCTTAATTTCTTTATATTTTCGCGTTTTGGGTTCTTTGTCTACTCCATCCCTTCCTTGTCACGTTTTGTTTCAGGTGGTCATACCACTCATTATGCAGGTTTTACCTTATTTATTTTTTCTTTTGTTTTTAACGGAGGGTTAAAGTTCACTCACATAACTCGTCGCCAGTGTGATGTCCTCCAATTGGGTCGCTCGGGGTATTAAATAAAACCAACATTTTAGGCTATTCGTTTGGGTCAGCTGTTCCTGCCTTCGCTCCACAGCTGGTCGATGTCAAGTGACGTGCGAGTCGTGCGACTGCTGTCACCTTGGTAGGAGCAACTACCCGCCATCATTTATTCATAACGCCAGTACACCACAACCTGAACTACCTATTTTTACAAAATTATAATCAGCACATTATTCGATATATGACGAATCTTGGGTCTGGAAGACTTATAGAGATTTAGTTACATTTATCTTGTTATGAAGACGTTGTGACATCTTTTGGTTATTTAACCAGTTGATTTTCCAGTCTACGAGGGTGTGCCTTAAACCAAAGCAAAGACTAAGATGGAGTTAGTAAGCCCTCAGATAAAGCAAAGCAAATTTGACAGTTGAAATTGCAAATTCGAGATTTTACTTATCATTAAAATCCAGGTCGCCCGCGGTTTTGTCATACCTAAATAACACAAATTTTCTCGAATACTAAGAATGGTTCGTTGTTCAAACACTGATATGACTGTTTTTGTCGACCTAACTGTTTTTGCCAGTTACCATCAGGTGGGCTGTCAGCTTGTTTGCCTCCGACGTAGTATAAAAAAAAAGTGTTCCATGTCGACAACCCATTAAAATCTGACCATAGTGGGTATACGTAAATGCCCGATTTGTTCGATGAATGCATTGAAATCAATCTCTTAGTAGGTACAGCAACAGTTGGCAAGCATTGTGGTATTATCGATGGCTCAACCTACAATATGTCGAGCGAAGGCATCGATCTTCCCTACTTATCTAGGATAACGCTAGAACGTTGTGATCCCTTCATTTAATTTACATAAGAGTACCGCTATTGTTCATTTTTATATGGAAGGGATTATCCGCCCTAAATAGCAATCCCTTGAGTATTAATTCTATTGCGGGTCGTGTCCACCCGCGCAGCTATTTATGACGTAGCAAATTATATACAAAAATAATAATACTTATTTTGTCATAAGAACGTCATCTTCAACGTTGTTGGAATTAGATTGGGTACCTCACTATGTTTTCTTCTTCTAAAAGCACACACGAGAACATATTGTTTGCCTGCGTATGTAGTCCAACTGCCTCAATGTGAGCCATTCCATCAGTACGGGACGCAGTAGGGTAGTCAGGTGCACCTATCGGCCGCCTAAGCTCTGTTCAAGGACTTGGAAAATTGCATTCGTTATCGCGCATCCGTATCCGGCTGGGCTGTGCTGTACTGTGCTGGCTTAGGGGGGATAGCGGGGATAGTTATTGAGAATTGTCGCCATGAGTTATAGTTTAGAGATTGTTCGCAGTTTTTGACCATTTCGTTGTAAATATGTAGTACAGATGTAGTTCGATCCAGGTTCATTCGAAAAGTATTGTATCCCTTTAGTAAACGTGACTTTTTGCTTCCCGCTTCTTATTGACTGTTCAACAGTTAGCCACTTGTACACCATTAACCATGCCCATACTTGGCGACTAGTTATTGTGAGTCATGGCCAAGAGTTGGAGACCTGTTTATTCTGACTATTTATTCTTGCATACTGCAATATGTTTTGTATTTACAAATACAAATATTTTGATTAAACTACAAAGTGAAAAGTAACTTAGTCGTTACTATTTATCGCACTTGAATTACGTACCGCACATGTAATGATTATAAACCACTAGTAATAAATGACGACCTGCTTAAAAAGTTATTTTTTCATTAAAATCTAGTTTTAGAGCAAAAACCTGTTATTATAATAATTATAAAATTCTTTATTGCACCAGTAATACAGGAATACATAATTAAGATTTGATAATATTAATAAGGGTAACAACAGGCGGTCTTATCGCTTAAACGCGGTCTCTTCCAGACAAACTTAAAATTATTATAATTAGAAATAACTGAATTAATTGAAAGTAATACAATTAGTTTTGTAGCTGGTATCAGAAAATTAGTAAACAACATTTATCTTTTAATTTTTTTTATATAGTTGTGTTTTTTTTTATGTGATTCTTTACTTTACTGAGTTTAAAATATATATGGGACAATAAGGTTATAATGCACGTTTCATAAACTTACATTAGAAAACATAAAGCAAAACACCGCTTATATAGCAGAATTGTCCTCGCAAAACAATTCACATTCAGTGTGCTGAGCTGAGCTTCAGTGAGTGTAGTCGGTCATATCCGCATTATTACCAACGCGCTGTCCTGTCCATCTGTCTCGCGAGCAACAAAATGTCGTTCGGCCAACGGAAATAAATTCGGGATACAAATTGATTTATTATCAACACCCTTCTCGTTGGACGGATGAGTTTGTTATCAAATTTCATGAGCATTTGATTTCGATATGTTACCTTACTACATAAAGAAATCCTGTATGCTGTCGGGAAAGTCGAAAATACCTCATATATCACTGAGCGAAAAAAATACTAATTATTAGTAAGTTTTAGTGAATCCCAGAACAAGGAGATGATATACTAACGGTTTACAAAACAGTTTACTAGTAATTAGTAGTTACAAGGACTAATTTTTTGGTATTACCTAGTAAATAACTACTATTATCAAAAACTGTTTTGTAACCGTTAGTATATCATCTCCTTGTCCTGGGATTCACTAAAACTTACTAATAATTAGTTTTTTTTTTTTGCTCAGTGTACAGGTTGCCGTGCACCCCGCCAAATTCTACTTTCTAAGTAGATGTGGGTATATGAAAAACTATAACTATTAGCAATCTCGAATCCTACTAATATTAATATTGTACACTTTATCTATTTGACATGTAAAATTTCACATTTTATAAATAAATGAGTATGAGTATGAGTATTATAAATTCGAAAGTTTACATGTTTGGATGTTTGCTACTCAATCACGCCAAACGGACGAAAGGATTTCTTGGCATACAACGATTTTAGAGCCTGGATTAACAAAACAATTCTTTCCTTTTCTAAAAATCATCTCTCGAGGGGGTGAAATACGGAGTGAAAGTTTACGACGATGAATGAAAGCGTGGGCACAAGCTAGTATACCATTTATTGAACCTTTACAGAAACATATAGGTAGTACTGAAAATATACAGCTATAAAATTTAATGACATAATTGCTGCATTGTGTTTGTAGAAGCAAATCATAACGTTCTGGGTAATCCTCGCCCCATTTCGTAAACATCACCCCGGGGCTTTAAACTTCGCATTAGCATAGCTATCGACTCAGACTTCTAGTGCGTCGTAAATTACTACACATAGCTTTAAAACGGTTTGGAGTTACGGGTACAAATAATAGTCTTACTAGAAATATTCTAAATAAAAAGCAAAGTAAAGGGAAACTTACGCTGTGTTAATAATTGAACGCAAAGGGTCCCAATTTTTAGGATTCCGTACCTCAGTAGGAAAAAGGAACTGTTTAGGATAACTTTTATGTCTGTCTGTCTGGTCTGAAGCGGTGAAGAAGGGGGCTGGCGGCAGCATACCCACATGGCTTATGACCGCAGTGTATGGAGCCAGAGTATACGTGGTCGCGTTACTCCGTAATGAGGGACCGATGAAAAAGAAGCAGAAGTCTATGGAAGTATTAATCTATCTTCTATCTTCTGAGTTAACGCAATCAAATGGGAATCAAAACTTATGGGGCATCTCTTTCCGTTGACCTAGAATCACGTGATTTAGCACGCAGCAAGGCATTATATTATTTTCATTGCCAGTAAAGGAACAAGCCAGAATTTTAAATATTTTGTCTTAATTAAATTATCTTAGCATTTAATAATCTTATCAAGTGTAACCTACCGTTTGTGTTTGATATACAAATTTGAAACGAATTGATGTACTGCTAGTAATTTGCTAAAGCGCTCTTTTGTTCGTTGCGTGTGTGTAAATAAGCAAAACGAAGCACCATCTCCATTTTTACCTCCTACCTTGGTTCATAGATTAGACAGCAAAACAGATGCGATACACGAACCACGAACACGACGTTTCGGGGTTTCGTCTCTTGTATTTTTATCTCTTTTATGCAATTAAGTGAACTGTGCAATTCAAATTACAGATGTAGTAAATAATGTTTTTCCATTCCAAGAATTAACATTAACGCATTAAATAAATGACAAGTTTACGTCCATAAAGAAACTTTATTAGTCAATGTCGGAATGAAAACTGATAGTGATTTGACAATTACCGAGTTTTGATTTGATTTGATTTTTTTTATTGAAGAGGACAGGGTTATGCATTAAGTTTTGTAAGTACCACTTTTATCATATTTAATAATGCGATGCTATTAATAAAAAGTAAAAACATTTCCTGATAAAGTGACTGTACATAAACATTGGATTTACAGACAGCTTCACTTGCTCTCTGTTATTTTGCCAACTATGTTTCATTATTCTGAGTATTGTTTTCAAAATCTAAGAAATATACTTTACTCAATGTAATGGTGGCCCTCCACTTGGCTGTATTTGTCAAATATTCGTGTTGCATCCCTTTTGTTTTTTATGTCAAACGGACACGCATTTTTGTAAAATCCAGCCAAGTCTAGTCTCACTATAAAAAGGGGAACAAATAAAATGATCACCTAAATAACTTTTGATATCATCAAATTTTCGAACCCTAAAATACGGTTGAACACTCAAAAAAATTTATCGATCAGCAATTCCGAGTCACCAAAAAAATTCTACCTATTTTTGCAACACTTGCACCTATTTTACTTATTGCGTTCCTATAAATTTATAATCGCATCAAAAAAATTGTCAAGTACCACCAAAAACACTAAACTACCACCTAATCTCATGCACCTTTTTTCATTAGAATTACATCCAAATATTATACACATCGCATGCTACATTTTAGTAAACAGTTACAAATTATTTTTTTTAGCACTATAAATATTTTAGTCATTTCCAAAATGTTATAAATTAGAAAGTAAAATTCTAAATTAATTTAAAAAGCAACGCGCAATGTGGCTGTGTGAAATAATAACACGTATACTGCTATCTCACTCAATCAAATACAAAGAATTGTCTGAAGCATAAAACCTATTGATATGTCGTTAGAGTGAAAGGTACCTATTGCTGTTTCATTCTAACTACCTATTGCTGATGGTTTACAAACTGCAAGAAGTTTTATTATTAATTTTTTAATGGGTTGACGTGAGCGCGTTTGATTGAAATCTTTTATTTGAATATGAGTTATGTTGATTTATTAAATTATTAGTTTGTTATGAAAATGGATAAAGGTCCTCAAATGAGTTTACTTTATTAATTTAGATAGACTTTCATGGAAAAATTAAAGGAAGTTAATAGGTAGAAATAGGTATAGGTAGGTTTAGGTTATGTTAGTTTTGCATCGGCCCGAAGGGCCAAAAGAACTCAAAATAGGAGCTCCGCGCCAGCGGAGATCCGTCAATAATGTTCCAATGTCAACTAGTTTGAAATAAAAATAGATGTCATAGAAAAATACTATACTACCTAGGCAAATTGACGATTATCAGCGAATAGAGTAGAGGCAAAAAGATCTGAGAACAAATAGCTGTATGCGACCAGTAAGGAAAGCACTGTTGAAAATATATTAAATTAAATTATGTTATGTACGTGTCTCATTAAAGTTACAGAAATTTTGAAGCTTCTATAAAATAAAATCATTCAGCGCTGTCTTGCTCGCACGCGGTGCGACGTGCGAGCGAGACGGACCGTATAGAAAACCGCATCAGTGTGCTAGCAATGAGGTTAGACTAGATTGGAACTGCTTTGCGCGACGGGCGTTAAAAAACAATTGCCGCGTGAAATTTGGTGATCATGTAGTATTTCTGGGTATCAAAAGAATTATTTGCGTGTAAATAATTTTAATAGGATTACGAGCCCTGTAATATTTGGATGTAAATTATATGAAATTTGGTGTTTGAAATTAGGTGATCATTAAGTATTTTTGGGTAGTGACTAATTTATTTGGTAACAATTTAATTTAATAGGTTATCGACATGTTACTTCTTTGAGTTGCACTTTATATTTAAAAGGAGTTGAAAATTTGGTGCGAATCTAGTATTATTGGTAATCAATGTAATTTTTTAGAGCATCATTCGGCAACTTATTTGGTGGTTCGTTAAATGCTACCCCTATAAAAATAGCAATTTAGCAACGATATATTTCTATTCTTTTTAATATTTCTCTTTGACAACAATATCAAGCTCAACTAATACGCAGCTCCGATTGACATTCTGTCTTAGCCTTTAATCTACAGCGCATCGAGGCAAATCTGTGCCAAAAGGCAATATTACTCTTTGAGAAATGCCTCCCTTTGCCTACAGTTTTTTTTGTGACAGGCGACATCTCTGCTGAATGACCTCTATTCATCGCCGACGCTCATTCCGCTAATGGAGTTTCCTTTCCGTCGCGCTAATAAATACTGACAAAAGAACATTACTGCACAAATTGGCACTAATTAATTAGAATAATAGTAATAATTTCGATGTTGTGCACATTTACGTAGGTACATAAAACAAATTATCTAAAGCAAATTTTATATACATACTTTTTTTAATTATTTTATAACAAGTTAGCTAGTTTAAGATATATATTTATTGTATGTATTTTGCACAACAAAACACTCAAGACCGAGTTCAGTGGCATGCCATGAGAGAGGCCTATGTCTAGCAGTGAACGAAAGTGGGCTGATGATGATGATGATGATGATTTTGCACAGAACTTCGTCCACGTACAATATCAAGTCCTATACCAAAATTTACCCTGAATGTTATCTCATTATAGGATGATTTTTGGGATAAAAATATCTCCTTACGGTATCAGTTTGTCAAATTTCATCAGTTTGCTTATCTGTTCTGTTCGTCAAATTTCATCAGTTTTTTCGTTATGAAGTTATCAAAATCCACTTTCATATTTAATTACAGGAAATCGAGAAAGGTGTCCAGCAAACAGCTGTTGCTTTCTAACATAAATAATTAATTATTAACAACTGGTATTAGTTCCAAAAGCAAAACAATCCAAAATATTGCCTACCCATAAAATTTGTAAGATTTCGATAGGAACTCACATCCCCTATTACACCCCTCATCTCCCATTAAATTTTCGTGGCGTGATGCTAATAAAGAACGCGCCGGAATTCTCACTACGGTTCTTGATTATGAAACAGTTCGAATGTTTATGAACTTAAAAAAATATTCAAACAGGGCTGAAGCAAAACAGAAAATCGCTAAACATTTGTTATGCATTCTTATATCTGTAATAAGAACGCCAATCTCGTTTGGAAGTCGGCATTCCCGAGCATTGAGCTATTACCTTTTACATGCCAGAGTAATTGAACATTCTGCCCTTAAAACATAGACGAATAAATTAATCTAGAGGACGGTCAACATTGTCTATAAAAAGGCGCGTTCGTTAAAACTATTAAGCATGCTGCTTAATAACGTTGCTTTATGTACGTAATGGTAGTTATGTTTAATGTATTTTTTAAATTATTATTATTATTTTATCCATGAGCTCGTATTGAAAAATGACATTAAAATATGCTTAACGTTAGCACATAAAGTTACATGATTGCCATACCGAATTTTTCTATAGCGACTTCTCTGTACCATTAAATTCTCACGGCAATCAGAAATCTGTCTAAGCGCACTAAATATGAAGATTTTGAACAAAAATTTTAAATGTACTAGCGCCATCTATCGAGTGAATAAAACGCTCCTATTGATTGATAATGTGCCGTGGGCGAACCACACAATGAGCCAAGGTGTCCATCGTAAAGAACGAAGTTATGCGTTAAAGGAAGAAAGACAATTTTTCATCTCATGCCACCGCATAAACTGCGTCCTGTACGATGGCCCGTCGTGTGGTCTAGCATTACGCAGAAGTCTAAAGAACTACCTTATTGTAGAAAAAGCTACAGCAGACTTATAATTTTAAAGGAATCGACGCTCTTTCGGATTTATTCGTGAATGTCGTAAAATATTTCTCGATATCTTTGCAATAAGGCAGTCGCTCTAGCGTTGGTAATCTTCCCTTTTGTTACTTGTTTGTAACGTTTTTCAATTCGGCTCGTCTTGGTAATGAAAATTCGAGATGTCTTTTCGTGATTTGAAATTTCTGGATCGCGCTGCTTTAACGCGGATTTTACTTATTGAAGAATTGGAATAACATTGGATTGTTCCGCGTCTGTTGTTTGTTGACTCGGAAATTGGGTGCTGTTGGGCATTTTATTAAATTCTGGACACATTCCGGATTATTATTTATTTTGAACAATATGGGTACCTCTGTAATGTGGAACTTTTAAGTAATACTTAATGCAGTCAGATCTGAGACTGTATTTTTAAGTAGTTTAGTTGGTTATATGGAGTAATTAATAATTACTGACTAACTCATGTATTCTATATGCATCTTCTTAATGAGCTATTTTTATGTAATTTTTTTATTTTATTTTATAACCTATTGTATCCTTAAATAATTTAACATGAATAATATTTTATTGTTTCAAATTCTATTGGCATGTAAATTGGCTTTACGAATAAATGAGTATGAGTATGAGTATAAGTATTTACTTGTTAATTTCATGTTTTAAATAACAATGTACATTTAATTATTAAAATTGTATATTATAATATTGTAAAGCTATTTTTTGAAGGCGCATTACAGATAAAGACTGAGAAATTTGGAGACTTTGAAACGCTGTCCTGCCCAGACTAGCAAACAGTAGGGGCTGATTTTCAGATATATGATTCTTGACTATATGGTTGTGGTACTGACAATAGCGAAAAAGGATTGCTTAAAATTTTCTCGATAGAAAATAAATCCAAAGTCGAGTCGAGGAAAATATAGTCCTTTTTTTCCTCAGCCTACTAAAACAACGCATTATTAAAAGACACGATTAAGTTAATATGATGGTATTTTACCTCATCTAGGTACTGACAAGAGGAAATTTAATAAACCTGCACACAGTCAGATATTTAACGAGATTTGTCTAAAAAGCCATTCTCGGAGAGGGTTGCATCCCGTTTTGTCGTGAGCGAAAAACAAAGGGTGTCTCTTTCAATCGATATATCGCCTTAATACAAGAGAAATATGTATATATAGACGTAGAAGAAAGTACGTAATAAATATTAGGAAGGTTTATATTTCTGTAAGTAGAAAATCTTACATTCTAAAATGAATTTGATAAGATTTTTTTGATCCATACTTTAATTTGTTTGTAAAATTGGAGTTATACCTAATTTATCTAAGAAAAAAATATTCTTGAAAAAAAACTACAGAATAGAAAATAAAATAATAATAATCGACTAAAACTAGAAATTTATCTAAGTAATTCTTATATGTGTGCTTGTCACAAATACTAATAAATTCAAATTGCTAAGCAGCGAGCGGGGTTCAAATTGTAATTTGACAAATTGATGAACTCGTAATGACCTTAAATAAATTAACAGCACTTTGGGCTGCTGATTAGCTTCTGAGTTACCTCAATACCAAATTGCTGAGCAACATTGAGCCATAATTTGCATTTAAAATCTTTGGTACATTCCTATCTTTACGATGATGATGATGATGATGAGTTCCTGTTATCCCTCATTAGGGATATAGGGCTCGTAGAAGAGTTCTCCACTTGTCACGGTCTTGCGCAGCTTCTTCCAGCTCTTCCCAGCCAAGGCCACTTGAACCAGCCTCTTTTTCAACTGAGCTTTCTTTACGATAAATTATTATATTATTATTTAAAAATAATGTTCCGCCCATCGCTTTATTACGGCATTTTTGTCCGTAACTCGGTTTTGCCTATCTTTGAAATACAGTGGAGCTGTTAATAACCTTGGATCGAAAACGCCAATGAAGAAAAGAGTCCTAAACACTCCTATATACACGTACAACACGTCTGGCCAACTCTACTGTCACGCATGCAGGAGAGTATTCAAGAGCAAGTTTGGCCTAGCCAGCCATATCAGAGCTCACAATAGGGCAAATACATAGTTTTGTCAGGGTCGCCGTCATTGAAATCGATGAGGAGGACTATAGCGGCCCGCCCCGGCTTCGCACGGATAGTCTAGTTTTGCTACCTATTTTTTGAATTTTGAAATAAATTATAGCCTATGTCCTATTCTGATGTCTAAGCTACAACACTGGAAAGTTTCATAGAGATCCGTTCAGTAGTTTTTGAGATTAAACGGAACGTACATCCATGCGTCCGCACAAACTTTCACGTTTATAATATTATTAGGATTATTGTATATATACAGTGCCCACTTTATAAACACTAAAGCTAGTCCGTTCACCGTATATATGTATAAGTCCCATTATCAAGGTAATCATTATTATGATTACGTGGATAACAAACCGTTTTGCTAATGAACTTGCGTCATTTCCCGACTCACCTTATAAATAACCGTTGGCGAGGGATGCTTTGTGACTGGGATTTTCTGGGACCAAGGCATGAATCAGTAACGAAGCTTGAATCTTTCATAAGACTGTGATACGGATCGATCGACAAGTGCATCTTCGGAGCGAGAATAGACCGAGCTGAAATGGGTCTTCGGGGAAAACTAATCTTGGCGAATAGTCAGGAAACACGTCAAACATGATTTTATTTTAAAACAGGGTTTTTTACTATACATTATTTTCTCCATTAAAGATATTTTATGTCTAAAAGCCTTTGATTTAATTGTTATCAATTTGAAAATAATTTTAATGTTTCCATGAGATGACCTATCAATAGGAAACATTCGCAATACTTTTTTAAAAGGTTAAAAATAAATTTCTATATCAAACTTTGAAGTTAAAAATCTGTGCTGAAACTTTTTCCAAGCCTTATAACTTTACATTGTTAAAAACCTACATAAGTAACCATTGAAAGTCAGGGAAAATGAACTTGATTGCAAGTTAGGAGAGGGAGGCTTTTATAGCATCATGGAATTAAAATTCTGAAATAGAATGTAGTTATTGGATTTACCTGAGTTTCTTCGAATGTTCTAGTATTCAACTCTCTTACTATACGGACGTTTCCATAAAATGAAATTTTAAAATAAATGTACTTAATTACGTACGATAAATAAAAATAACGGTGAAAATTTCCTGCAAGTTCTTGCAACATGGTAAATGGGTCTTTAGGCTACTTGAAGTATATTGCTGTCTGCTCGGCTTTGAAAATAACCGTAGATCTCGATCAACCGGAAAAAAATTGAACTATTTTGTCTTTTAAATCCAGTAATTAGTTCAGGGCTGTTATTCACAAACCGACTGGTCCTCACCTGTCACCTCTCACCTCACTCGTTTTTAAATGGAAACTGTCAAAAACTGACAAATGACATTTGACAGTTTCCATATAAAAACGGGTGAGGTGAGAGATGAGGGCGACTCGCTTAGTAAATCGCATAGCAGGTTAGTGCTCTCTGGAATTATCGATTACCCACTCGTTGCGTCCACTCATGGGTTTTCTACTCTATTCTATTCCAAACCTACTGCAAGACCGAAAACTAGTTCCCTATATACATATTTTTTTTGGTCTGCGTTTTCAATAGTCCCCGAATAAAGTTAAGAAGGTGAACCCACATAAATCTGACTTTGAGAAGTCTGCGTTGGATTCGCATTATATTTCGCCACATAGTCCACAAGACTATGGCTGTTATAGAATAGTGAAACTAAAAGTCAATACATAAGTTCAACGAGGGGAGAAAATGCCGACGCCTTTTGCGTGTCGCTTCTATAATTACTAAGTAGTTATCTACAATTAGCTTCAATGGGAGTGTTTAGTTCATTTAATTTTCAACTCATTTACAATAATTTGAGAAAACTTTCTTGAAGCTGAAAAAATATTGTAACTTATGAATAGCTATGGCGTATAAGTTAATAGACGTAGTATTATATACTATCGTTTTGCTAAAGAGCGTTTTTGAATACTTATCTTTTTTTATATAATTTAGGAATTGACGAGATGGATCTCATTCAAATCATTAAGTGGAAATGATTGTTAAGAATGTTAAGTACATAAAATAAATCTATTTTTCATTGTTTAATTATATGTCCTTTTACATGATACATGTTTGACAAATTGAATGTTAGATGTTTGACAATGATAGATGTTTGACAAATTGAATGTCTCTCACTCTACTAAGCCCTTTCAAAGCCCTACGCGCAATTTTCCCTACTAGGCGGAAAAATGCTGATACACGCTACAGCGTAACAAGTAGCGTTGGCGGTGCTCAAATAGGCTTAAGTAAACATACACGTTTTAACAAGTTCATGGCCGTCTAAATGAGAAATCAATTTTATTTGGATGAAAAAAGTAGGCAGTCCAAGGGGAAACTTTGCGATTAATTCTCTTGATAAAATTTCACGGTTCAAGAAATTCAACTACCGGTTGCGTGGGGCGATGAACGATACTGATTATGCCGTGCCACAGAGTAAGAAATGTCTAGAGACACAGGCCAAGTGCGAAACAACGACAAGCGTTGCCGAGAACAAATTGTTTGGGTACAGAGTAGTTGACGCACGATTGAATGATATAAATGAATCAACTCACCTGTCACTCTTTCGTTCATTTGTTCGGTTCAGTTTATTATTCGGATTGCAGTAGCAATACTTCAGTCAGACTATTAGCTCTAGTAAAAGCTTTTGCGAAACATAACATAAACGAACGCCTATTTGCTTTTTTTTTGGATCATGACATTCAAAAGTTGGTTCAAAAGTTGGACCTCAACTTATTGCCCATAACGGCCAGGGGCTATAAATAGCCCCTGAGAGAACGCCTATTTGCATTTAATCTCATTTTGTAAGGCAACGCGAGCGCCTTTGGTGGCCTTACTTTTATTTTTTCCCATATAAAATAAGACTATACGCAAACATTTTCGTTTGTGTTCGGTTTCGAAAAAACTTATACTATAGGTTTGAATCGTATCGTTTACCTACACCAGAGTATTCTGCTAAACTACTTATCCGATTGCCATAACTGTCGATTCTTTCCTTATCAGCTATATAAAATCTTAATAGTACCTAATTTAATCCTAAAATTGAAAAGCAGAAATCTTTGTAAACGCGAGCGAACTAATTCAATATGATATCAATAATATAAAATAAACAAAACAAATATATCAGTATAAACTATAATGTAAGTATTCTTATAAACCCCGCGTCTAAAAGCTCATAGCAGTGCCATTCGTTACCGTTCTACGCCTGCTACGAGCTACGGGCCGTAGCAGCTACGGCTCCCCCGAGGCCATCGCAGCCTTCCACAATATTCTACGTTTACATCTAAGCTGTTTCCAGAAGCACTTCAGCACTGGGCTAAATTGAAATCAAGGCTATTATAATATCCAGTTTAAGAAATTGCTTTGTAATCTGAACAGGATTTTCGCTGTTATTTTTACATACCTTAGGTAAATGTCCTAGTACTCGACGCCTTAGGCGACTTCCTAACTTGGCGGGGCGGGATAGATGTGACATTTTCTTCTTTGACGTAAACATACTGACGTCGCAAAGATTTCCACTTGACGGAATAATGTCAGTCTCGCCTCCGCACCGACAGATCAGGAAGTCGCCTTAGTGTGTATCATTATTACATTAAATTAACAGTGACATTCAGCTAGGCCCGACCTGGGTCGGACTGACTTTAACCCGGTTTTGTCGATGCATTTTTGCAGCTCAGTGCACATAGTCACAAGACGAGATGGAAACAAGCAGACACGGGTTGGGGACTTCATGTATAACTTCACTATCACAACTAGTTCAGATACTGGCCAGCCTAAAAGCGCCCATCAGGCGCCTATAAACTCATACAAGAATGTTAACGGCCGTCAGTTTAACCCATTAAGTGAGTTTGGCTGTTCGGCCCTAACCCCTAAACTGCGCAATTGAAGATAAACTATCAAATTAAGCACAAAATTGAACCACAAACTGCAGGCAACAATTTCAAGACGATGCTATTCCTATTTTAGTGTAGAGTTGATGTAAAGTTTACTAGATGTGTCATTTTTCTCAATTACCCAAATGAAATGAGAACCTGATGAACATGTCTCACACTCTTTTTCATTTGAAAAAGAAAAAGATTCTTAATCTTGTATTATGAGTTTGTTTTGTCTCGAATAAATGTTTTGAATAGAAAACTTCCGTGAGTCTCAGACATTTTGAATTAAGTAACGGGTCACTCACGTCTGTATCGTCGAATAGAGCTCGACATGTTTCGGGCCAATACGTGGGCCTTAATCATGAGTGGTCGCGGCAGCCTCGCATTTAACACTGCGCGCGAGCGCCCGTAGCGCGCGGCTGCCCGGTGTTGGATGATTAAGGACCACGTACTCGTATTGGCCCGAAACATGTCGAGCGATATTCGACGATACAGACGTGAGTGACCCGTTTATTATATTTTAATATGTCGAATAAATGTTTCTTATTATTATATAAAGTGGGATCTTGACAAAAAATCCTTTAGGGTTGGGGTAACCAACCCATCCGAAATAATCGGGTGTCTATTGTTTGCCCGAAATTCATATGGAATAATTTCAATTGCTCGATAAACATTTGCCCGATTTTCATTTGCCCGAATGGTTTATTTACTAGAAAAATCGTTTGACATACTCTTGTATTCCCGAATATTACATGATAGAATGATACGAATGCCATACGTATTGTTATCCATATTATTAAGTGCAATAATATTATTTGATAGAATATTTATACGCCATACTAAATATAGTTTATCCGAAACAGTTCTAACTATGAATTTTGGATTTTGAAACTATGGATTTTGAGTCGGATTAAGTAGTAAAGTAGCTTTTCAAACAAGTTTTTCTGCTCTTTTATAAAAAAATAACCTCGAACCTTCTAACCTATCCGTGATCCGATCCGAGTCGGATTAAGTAGTAAAGTAGCTTTTCAAACAAGTTTTTCTGCTCTTTTAAATTTCATTAAAATTATGGATTTTCATTCTCAGCTATTCGATTCGAACAGTAGAGATGGATGGCAAATAAAAGTATAGCATGTGATAATTATGGATTACAATGATTATGGAAAAAGATATTATTGAAATTGATATTATGGGAAATAAAGATTCTGGCATTTGATTAATATGGTAAATAATGAGTATGGCATACGAAATTATAAGAAACAATATTATGGCAGTTGAATAGTATGGCAGTCAAAATTCGGGCAACTGAAATTCTGGCAAGTAAGGGTTTCCCGAAATAATCAGCAGTGCTCGTTAAAATTTCATTGTATGGAAAGTTTGACAAGTTTCTGCTGTGGAGTGACAATTGGCGGCGGCGCCATGTTTAACATTGAATGTATAGTATAATAATCAAGCGACATAACCGCGACAGCAAGTAACAGCCCTATGCATCGGACGAACACATGTATTTATGCGTGTATACATATACATACCCACACACACAGTTTACGTTCCAAGGCGTGAAAGAAGTGTGGCATGACTTATACTAGCTCTTCCACGAATACTTATAAATATTAGATCCGTGTCCGTTATTGTAGCGGGACCAAGTTTGAAACTTGCCTTCAGGAGTCGCTTTACATGTTGCTACCCGCTCGAGCCCGACCTTCCTGCACAATTATACTAGTGTTGTTTTAAGATATCATGCTTAATGTAGTTTGAATCAAAGTTGGCGAAACATGTGTTTATTACACTGTAAATTCAAATGTATTTAAGGACGAAGAGAAGAAACATGCAAAGGCATGGAAGAGAGAGGGATTATTAACACCCACGGTTCACCTAAAGAATTCAATTCATACCTTTAATAGGTATGCATTCTAGTCCTCCATTTATATTTCCATGTTATTTTTAAACCTAGTAAATTATGACAATATTAGTGCGTCGCATTCACACTTAACTATGCGCTTACGCAAAAGCGGACACACAATCCAACGAACTATATTGCCTAAGTAGTTGGTAAAAGACCAAAGGGAATTTGGAGCCCAGAAACGAACAAACATTATAAATTCCGTCTTGAAAAACCAGACTTTTGAAATTCCCTTAACAATTAAAATTCAAACTTCGATATTCCTTTCACGTTTCATTGTTTCAAAAACATTTGTAAAAAAACGCCTGTAATAATTATCTACGTGCATTGACCCTCGTTCCAACTAATCAGAGAACAGAACGCACCGGTCGTGCGTAACAGCTTGCAGTAACAGTTATTTATGAGAGTCCTCGAGATTTCGGCACTTAAAAAAAGTTTTTCCATTACGAAACTCCGAGATACGGTACAAGAGGTAGCGAAACATGAATAATAATTAACGAGTTGCCTACAATACGATTTTTTGGCGGGATATGATGCGCAAATTGGGATACCGAGTGTTTTAGTTTGGACGGGATGAGTTTTCCAGTAAAATATACATTACTTTTGCCAAAGGATATAAGTATGTTGGTTAGGTATTTACAAATACTGTCCTTACTTTAGTATGAAATGTCCTACTACTTTGTCATAATTACTAGCTTTTGGCCGCGTCTCCGTCCACGTCGAACTCGTCATGACCTTACCCATATTTACTCATAAATGAGTAGGTATATGAGCATTTATTAGCAATGGATCATATACATTACACGTCAGAAACAATGATAATATGGGTACATATCTTAGACACTCTTAGAGGAATACTTACACTTAAAATAAATATTTTAGGCACAGGTTCAATCGTCACTATCCTATACAAACTTGCACCCCCTTTTACCCCATTCAGGAGTTTTTCTGTGATAAAAACTATATGGGTCCCTACTCCAGTCTCAAACTATGTCCATCCATTGGTGTCCATTTCGATGTCAAATTTCATTTAAATCAGTTGAGCGGTTTAAGTATGAAAGGTAAAAGACAGACAGGATGAACATATTTACTTTCGCATTTATCATAATTATCATGAAAACATGAGGTACACCCAAAGTTACCTACTTCAAAGAAATTAATGACTACATTTCCTTTCATTAGCTTTAATAAAACATTCGACATAACGATCAACATAGAAAATAACCAACATCTTTAATAAAAGAATACAAGCTGCGTAGTTATTTAACATTGCATAATATTTTCTATTTAATTTACTGAACCCTTTTTTATTCATCTACTTTTATACAAAAGGTGCCTGATATTTACTATCAACCAACATATTGCTAAGAACATTTCATCTGGCGCTTACCAGAAACTATGTGATTATAGTTTGTCTATCTCATTCTCCCACTTTTCACCCAGTCAAAGGTTAGCTGGAAGATATCCCTCATAGAGATAATCGCCTTTAATCTTAAGGACTTTAATCTTTTGTCACATATATATTTTTTACCTGTTATTGTGTACAATAAAGTGCTTACATTACATACATTATTTGAGTGTAGGTCTTAATCTAATTCAATTATCAAAGAGCGGACTGTCAAGCCTGTCAGCTATAACGGCTAAAATATCTTACCGGTGCTTTTACCTATATTTCGTTACGACCGGACCGTTTTACTACATAGAAGGAAGTTTAGCGTCGCCTGAAGGGTGCCAGATGTGCTGTGGTGCCCTGCCACATAAATTATGGCGTGTCGAGCCCTTGTTTCGAGGTAACGGGGGCTGTTCTAAGGCTGTGTTTTGGATCAGTATGCTGTTTTTTGTGACATGATAATTTAATTTTATATTTTATTAATTGTTATAGTTACATTTGGAAGTTGAATCTTTGAATATTTTAGATAATTATGTATTGTTACTCAACAAGAAATAAAGTTGTTGATCATAGACGGTCTAATGAATGAATAAACCTAATTTTGTTGAATTCACTTTAATGTCTGCGACATTTTTTATTTCTGTACCTATGTGTGTATCAAGTTTTGTAAAACAACACAATACTTAAAAAATAGAGTGTAATCTTGCTCGCCCGTGTAAACGCGACTTAAGGTTTCAGCCCGTACAGTGTGTTAGCCACTTGATTAGGTTAATTCGGATGAAATTGTTTTAACATAAATTTTACTGAAATGTTTTCGGACGACATGGGTATACGAGGATGTGTCTGATTTAGATACCTACCTACCTAATTTTAATGTTGATGAAAACAAATAATACAAATACAAATGCTGTTTTTCTCAAAAAATCTCAATAATTATAGTTTTGACAGCAGTATTGGTCACAAAGACTGATTTAATTCTTCATTAAATTATACACAGTTACACATTGTGCCGAAAAGCGTCGGAAATTAAAGTCAGTATCGCACTTAAAGTTTAACTTTCCATTTCAAGAATCTTATAACTTATTTTGTAGGACACACTTAATAATACGGAATAGGAAGCACTCATTTAAATGTAGGGGCGTAGTAAAAAACGGTATCGCGTCGACTGACAGCTGACACTGACATTTGACACTTTTCTCATATCGTACTGCCTCCGCACCAACAAATCAGGAAGTCGCCTTAGTATGGCGATTCTTAGTTCTATTGCGTAACCGCCAGAGGCGCTTTACTTTTGTCCATACTGAATCGTTTACGCAGTCGCTAGCGAGTACGGTAATGCAAACATGGTAAGGGAACACTCTCTCGACAGCGGTAAACAGTGACACTCGTCGAACCTCGGCCAGCATTGTGTCATGACGATGGTATGGAATGAAACAGGATGGCATGATAAGAGTTTAGCTAGCTGTCGACATTGGTTTTGTTTTACAGAGGACATTCCTTACCTAAGCATTATTAGGCCTGTTTCTTTTGCCACTTCGGCTAAACTCGGCTAACGGCAGCACCTTTGTGGTGTCCAGATAGACTATCGAGCTAGGAATGAAAGAACATGTGGTTTGTGGCGAATGTGTGCGAGCGAGATGCCATGCTTGTCGAACATTGGTTTTGGCCGTAGATATAGTGTAAATACAAGTAGTTATAGATGCGCCACCGAGCGACCTTTGTGAAAAAGAATATTTATATCAAAATTTGTACGACACAATTTGAATGGTTTGCATTTTAATGGTGTTGCTTATGGAAGTACCTATGCCTATGCCTATAACCCGGCACTAAAAAAATTCTCGGTCGGTGATAGAGACAAAACATGGCACTCTTTTCCATTTCCTCTTATATCGAAATAAGGCTATCTTTCTCTATCAAATCTTTGGTTTTGGTAGACGGAATAGGTACTTTTTTTATTGGTCTTGATGTTTGGCCTCCTATGGGGCATATTACTTGTCTTGGTGGACAACCTCTCAAGTAAAGAAGAAGAAGGAAAATAAAACCTTCTGTACGTAAGTAGTAAGTACTCACTATTACTAATTATGTTGTGGCAACACTTATTCATTTTACTATTTGTCTAATTTCTCCGAATTTTAATAACCAATGTGCAACACATGTTTGACCAAAGATGCTCCATGCTCAAATGCTAAAGCACTATCAGATGAACACCGGAAGTCCTCTCTCTTTGAGTTATGGTTGACCACTTCCGCCGAATGTATTTCCTGTTTGCCCCACTGCCCACCTATACTGAGCTAATCGCTCTATGAATCATGGCTAAACATTGAGGTATGGTGGTATACGGTAAATCTTTTTGGTTTTGGGATTAGAGATTATTCTTTGATTAATGGGATTTGGTTACCGCTGGTTGGTGATAACAGTGATTTGTATTCGTAATTAAGAGTGTTGTATGGAAATATGCAAGAGATAGTTAAAAGAGATATGTAATGATAAGTGATAACTTTAGACTTTGTATAATCATAGAGTGGTTTGCAAAAAGTAAATTTATAGCAATGATTTACCTTGTATGTGCTTTTATTAACTTTAGATTTTTTTTCTGTATGAGTACACATTTCCAACATTTGTCTGTCATTATGTATGCTATGTTCTCTCTCTGTTTGTTACTGTATGCTACTTTATAATTTGATATTGTTTCCTGATTGCCCTGAAAATCAGCGTCATGATTTTCATGACTCAATGCTGAGCGGCACCCATTTTGGTATAACATTAAATTATTTTATTCTGTTGTAATATACCTGTATGTAACCAATTTCATTTCATTGTTCATTCATACACTCACTAAAGCGTAAGCGGTGTTTGTCAAAAGCTGATTGTATGGATAGTTGGACAAGTTAACGTTGATCGTTCTGTAATGGTCTAAATACCTTTATCTACACACATATCATAAATCCTCTAATATGCGTTCGGAAACCGTAGAAAATGACTCTCATTTCAACATTCAATGAATTTATGGCAATTTTCTTATCTGTGGCTAAGGCTACAGCAGTAATTTAATTTTTCATTTTAATCTCATATATGATGTTAAAATATTAAACGTCAAACAAAACTGTCAAAATTTAAATGTTAAAGTTGACATGTCCCTATTCTAGTATCACCGAAACTTCAAATTCAGTCGATGCGAAATGTCAGCTCGATGTTTTTTTAGTATATATCGCACGAAATTTGAGCTAGAACGACATGATCACATCAGAATAGGGACTCTTTACTTTTTTAAATAACATTCAGGTATCGGTTGCCAGTTCTGATTCCGATATTTCCGCAACCGTGCAAAAAAGGTTGTATTAACACAATTATTGTATTTATTTACTACGGTTTCTGAACCCATCTTAGAGTAGTTATAATATGTGTGTAGATAAAGTAATGTATGCAACTGTACATAATTAGGCATTATGTACCAGTTGTATAAACTACTATTGTATATTTATAACAATTATAACTTTAGATAAACAAAATAAACATTTCTATTCTAGTCCTAATTTGTATTGAGTTGCATAGGTAGAAAATAATTAATAACGTTAATTAGATGCAATATTCTAGTTTGTATATAGCAGCAAAAGTGGCCAAAGAGATTGTAACAGTAAACAAAATATTTGGCGTACCGAACTATTTGGCCGCACGAAAAAGTAGAACTATCTAAAATAGCGCAAGCGTATTGACTATCTACATTTTGCCTGAGACGTATATTGAGAAAAGCCCGTTAAAGAATGCGCTTTGAAAAAACGAGGCTCTGAAGGCCCGCTTCTCGACTTGATTCGATTTGCATTCCAATGCGCGGCTATACAACACAATTACAAAAAATACAGTTAAACCAAGCGATAATGTTCTTCTTACCAACAACATAAGGCACACGACGGTTGCTTTAATTTAGTGGTTTTGTAAAGTGGTTGTCTGTTATGATGAAAAAAATAGTGGTCGCGATTTAGACAAAGCAGTTTGGTTCCGTCTCAACTGCACCGCATTAAAACGCTGTAGGTAAAGCAGGTAAATCTAATTTATATATGAGTACCCTTTGGTTTTATATCACGAGATTGCTTATAGGTTTACGAGTTTTATAGTAATATTGAAGAAACATTATGGATTATGTCATACTAAAACGATTTAAACATAACCAACCAATAGGGAACTGGAAGAGTTGATGGCCATGCCGAACATAATTGGCGAAGTCAAGGCGACGCGACTGCGCTGGCTTGGCCACCTGGAGAGGATGGGGGACGATCGTGCAGTGAAGAAGGCGTATGTGCGGCGGCCCAGTGGAAAACGTCTGGTTGGTCGTCCCAGATACCGCTGGAATGAAGAAACCCTCAAGGTAGCATATTGGGACCGTTGCTATTCGTCCTCTACATCAATGACCTACCGAAAGCAACTCGTCAAAAGAGCATACTCTTTGCAGACGATACAACAATAGTAATAAAATGTAATGATAGCATGACTTATGAACAAGAAATAAATAATGCCTTGAATGACATAATACATTGAATGAATATAAATGACTTAAACATTAATATAAACAAAAGCAAATGGATACAATTTATTTCTTATAATTCAAAATAGTTTTTCTATGACATTAAAATATAATAATGAAAATGTAGAAGAAGTAGAATCTTTCAAATTTCTCGGCTTCACTCTGGACAGAGATCTCCACTGGAAGTACCTAATGTTGAGCAAGTTTGCAACAGACTGAGAGACATGGTATCGGTTGAAGCATCACTGATAGCTTACCACGGATATGTGTCGTCTGTTCTCCGTTATGGATTATTTTATGGGGAAATTCTGAGGACGTAGAGAGAGTATTTAAAATTAAAAATAAAATGTATCCGGTTCATTTGTAACTCTCGGCTTGATGACAGTTGTATACCTTTGTTTATGAATATGCGTATATTGCCATTGCCCTGTCTGTACATCAGAGATGCATGTATCTTTGTTAACACACGTCTATGTACAATTTCCGAAAACGAGGTGATATGATGCACAGACAGACCAGAAGAAAAAGGATCATGGGCCTGCTGTACAGGCCCCTCGTTAGCAACGCGTACGTTAGTCAATATATGGCCTACCACCTAAAATTTTCGTATTTTTTATACAATGACAACGGCAAACTAGCTTATGACCTGCGTGATGGTAAGCATATACCATACCTACGGATGCTTGCGACTTCAGAACAATTACAAGCGCGTTGCCGACCTTTATTGACTTAAGGATTCGTTGTGTTGACAGTTGCAGATTTATACACGTCGCTCACTCGGGAAGTATGGCACCTTATTCTCCACCTGCAACACAACACCGTATACCTAAAAAGCAAGTAAGTTTTTAAGTTCTAATCTTCTGTAAGCTGGAGGTATTTCCTCTGTTGTCTCCAAATATGAGCGTGGTGATATTCAACTGTGATATTCAACCTACCCAACCGTTCTTAGATACCAACCATAATATATATATGGTCCGTATTTCAACATTAATCCTGCAATCATTGTTACGCGGTACCCTAAAAATTCATTTCTTTATTTACATGTACGGAATATTTAAGCATTCATTAATGTTTAACTTTCTTGCCGCGATCGCTCGGCTCGCTGGAACATAACTCATAAATATGTAAAAGAACGCTGAAACGCTGGCTATGCAAAATTTCCGCTTTGCGTTTATAAACAGGTCAATTCCGATTTTACATTCCATGGATTCAAATCTGATTGCGATTAGGTACTGAGTCCTTTTTCCAACGGATCAGTTGGCAACTTACTTTTTACACGTAAGTAGGATATCATGTTATCTTATTTTTACATTTATTTCACATTCAGTGGGAATTTAATCCAAATTGCTCTGGAATGTAGGACGTATAAGTACTTACTTGTGCGGCCTCAATCATGTAAACATGTGATATTTTTAGAGTTCCGTACCAAAACAGTAATAAAACCCTAATAATAAAATAAATCTATGATACAAAAAACTGGACAAGTGCGTGTCGGGCACCGCGAAATGTCAGGTTCCAGTTGTCAACCGTTACATAATGCGGATTTATTTACGACTCCGGAACCCTAAAAAATCAACCTTTTTCAGTTTCAATGACTGCCCTCACACTAGAACGCAAGGTGTGTCCGAGATAAAAATAATGCTGCATAAAAGTTAATTAAAACATTAATCTTTATTGTATTTTCTTTGAAATGTCATGGGTCCATACTGAATTAAATTCCATTCCTTAGAGGCTTAGAGACTGCTACAGAACTGGCATGTTTTGTTTCAAAGGAAGCTCGGAATTATTAAATTAATTATCACTTAATGAAGTAAGTAATAAGTACCTACGTTATTTACCATTTCAATTAGAACTAAGTTCTATTAGTATTTACGCACGTAGGTATAAGTAAGCAGTAAAATTGAAAATTGCCAATTTTTTCGTCAAAAAAAATATATTTTCTAAAAATAGTATGTAATGTTCTCATAACATCTGTGAAGATAGTATCCGAAAGTGGGTCATCCTGGACAGTTGCCAGAAGTGTCCAGGAAGTAACACCTACTGTCCAGGAAGTAAGTATGTAAATCCCATTACATATCATAAGTTTAGCTGCTGCTGCGGGCGCCGGCGCCTCCCTGCCAGCGCCCGCAGCAGCAGCAGCGGGGTGTGCGGCGGGGCGGGGGGCTGGGGCGGGGGGCGCCCGCGCCCCGCGCCCGCACAAACAAAAGCTAGTCCGACTCCGACCTCACGGTTTTAGAACAAACGAGGTGGAATTGGCGAAAAATATGATTTATACCGCTTGTTTTATTTTTGAGAAAAGCACTATACATGCCTCGACCATAAGTGCCATCCTGGCCTCGTATTATAGCCGGACCTCGCCTTCGGCTCGGCCGGCTAACTCATACTCGTCCAGGATGGCTTACTTACTGGTCTCTGCAGTAATGTACTATTATGTCACACGGCCATAAAGCGGCAATTACCGCACGCTCCGCGCGCGGGAAATCCCACTTCCTGGCCAGCGGGTGACATAAAATTTTGTACTTAACACGGGCGGTAATGGATGAAAATCCATAAATGCTAAATTCATACACCATCGTACATGACCTTGCTCCGCTATATTGTTTGTACCTATTGTCTTGATTCGAATGCTGCTAATGACGTTGATTAGGTGGCATACTGCGCTTCCTTTAGAATCCTTTAGAGAGAGCACGTGTATATAAACAGGTTATAATCTCGTTGTATACCAAGTTTCATCATAATCCGTTCAGCCGTTTAGGCGTGATTGTGTGGTTCCATCCAAACATCCTAACTTTCACATTTATAATATTAGTAGGATTAGTTAACAGGGGTTTTTGAAAAAGGATAACTGGGAAACCAATATTTTTTTTATATTTAATAGCTTTATCTTTCATATTGTCTTTAACCTACAGCGTTAGGATTGTAGTATGGTTTACATTGACTGCGAACGAAGAATCAACGTAAACTGAATCAAAATAGTCATTTCCATTGACACCTTTATACACCCTAACGTTCACTAATGACTAATTCAAACATCGTTTCGCATCAAATGAGGTACGTGAAACTTTTCCGTCGCAAATCGAAATAAAAACACCCCTTCCGCTTGACCGCTCGGGCGCTCATAACTTGACTTGTCCAATAATATCGTCATATTTTTTCTAACATTGCGAAATTGGAATAAAAGGAAGGGAAAGTTCCGCATCGAAATTGCTAGGGTCGTGTGCTGCCCATAAATAATAGACGCAATCTGTGACTGCGCCCAAACTCTATGGACGGACGCCATCAAGCATATGTATATTTCAGTGCTCATAAACATCTGAACATGGAACAAGCACTCTTAACGCATAGACAATAGAGTCGTTCAGATATTTGTGAACACCTTCGCTTTGATAATATCTAATGGCGACTGGACGTCTAAACGTAGAGACGGATCGTTCATAAAGAGCTAGTTGGAAACGTATTTGAACATTCTTAACTACGGCAGAAGATTTATAAGATTTTTGGGAGGACAGTTGAAAGGGTTCGAAGGATATTGGTGGTAATAAGGCATTCGTTACGCCTGAAGCTTTAGGCGCAGGCTGAGACGACAACAGAATTCGATGATTTTTGGAGCCGGCTATACTCGGGTAGAAGAGTACTTGGGTAAAGGGCAGTAGGGCGAAGTGTTCCACAATGGAACAAAAAAATAAAAGTCTCGTTACATGTTTCATTTTTACTGAAATGAATGAAATAAATGAATCTGAATCTGAATCTGAATCTATTTTTTCAGGCATTGTAGGTAATTTTATTGGAATTTATAATTTTTTTAAATTATTGTGTAATTCATCACCAAAGAATTAAAACCAATAGTGTACAGAGAAAAAAATACTACATTTGTGTCCAAAAAAAATGCGCTACAGACACGTCTACTTTAACAGGAGATACTTTAGAGGGTGTGCTTACGCGATATACCGCATAACCTCCTGGCAACGGAGAATTTTTGAAATAATGCAAAGTTTCACTGTGTACCACTGTTTCATTGTTGGCCACTTGACCCTAAGCTCTTGAGAGTACTCAAGAGCCAAAAAATGGGTACACTTTGTATGGAAATTCAAAATAAAGTATACCCATTGTACAACTAGCTCTTGAATAACCAAGTCAGGGTATAAAAATTACTACACTCCAACACTATTATATAACTCCAGACAGATGACTAAGTTCTTATTCAATTATGCGTAATGAGTAATGCAGTAGATAACAGTTTACAATATATACCTACGTCAAAGATACAAACGTAAATAACAAGGAAAACGGATTAAGTAGGTATTAAGGTCATATACTGAAAAATAAGAAAAGCCTATATTCTTCACAGTAGTTTACCAAATTCTAGAATAAAAAGTAATTTAAAAAAGAGAAAGAATCTCGTCACGTGTTTCCCCTCCCTACGTGAGGCATCATCGAGAGATCTTTTTCATCAATCATACAGGAATATCTCATATGTCGCTGGGAACTGATCAAAACTAAGATTTGATCAAACCCCTACTCCATTTCATAATTTCCATTGAAAACTCCAATGATTAGATCAAATACCCGAGTCGGTTTGGAGTTCGGAGAAATGTCAAATCGCCCATAAAGTTTTTACGTAATTTGAAATTTCACTTGACTAGTGATTTGACAAACAAAATAAAAATTAAAAGTAATGTAAAAAAATCATTACTCTGTAATAACGCACTTTTAAAGACGAACATAGCCTTACCAATAATTTTAAATCATAAATCTCGTATTTACATACATATTAATTTAAAATATATTTTTCACTTAGTAGTAGTACAAGCTTTGCATAGTTTGGGTCTAGGTTGATTTGTGTAAGATTGTCCACAAATATTTATTTATTTTATTTATTTATATGTTTCACATTTTAATAAAAATAAATTCCGTTTACAATGGTTTGGTTATGCGACAGGAGCTTGTAATTTTTTTTTCCTCATTTAAAATACTAGAAATCTTTATTGTCTGTGAAAAAAAACATGTTTTAGTGATGGGAATATATCTGATCAGTATATCGAAAATGTTTAATGTAATTATTAATAAATTCTATTAAAAATAATCTCACTCCTCATCATTTTTTATTCACTTTGCTGTGATTATTGTTTAAATAAATAGCCGCAAAAAATCGCAACGAATGCTAAATAAGATAATTTTGTGAGTGTCAAAGGATGGATTAATTATTGTTAATATTATTCCCATCGTACAATAAATCCATAGGCAACGAATAAAATTGTCAGTCAGCCATATTTGTTTACATCGTTTTCAATTTCTTTTGACCCACTTGGTATACGAAAATGAGCTCGTTAGTAACTAAACCGACCGATACCAAGGGACTTGATCAAATCACTGATTTTTTCTAGGGAAATTATGAAATTCAGGAGGTAGCCATTTTAAACCCAGTGCTAATTAAATTTATTTATCATATCCATTAGGGATTTCATCAAATGTCAGTTCTTATCATTTTCCTTCGACATTAAGAGTCCGTATCCGATGTATCGCTAATTTACTAAACTTTCGATAGAATTCGTCTTGCCTAGGTAAAACGCAATATAGTTAAACTTGTATGCGATACTTGCAGTTTTGTAAAGTCGACGTACTTTATTATAATATATATTAAACCTACTTTATGAAGAATTAAGTATCTACAGCTTTTCTGTTTTCACAGTTTCCTATACTGTCCATGTGCGAGTTACTGAAGGTTGCGTTGCTCACGTAATCAATTTGAATAATGAGATTGTTTCCTGTTGACGCTTTAAAGACAATCTAGAACAGAACACGGATGGAGTCGAATATCATCGTTTAATATTTTTTTATTTTTTTTATTTATTTTTTTTTCTCTTTGACTGGGAATTATAATTACGTTAGCGGACGCATCCGCTGAACAAAATTTAAATTGAACATGGGGTAGCTAGCACATTGTTATTTTATTAGTGCCGTTTCTGAAGTTGTAATAACTTCGCGGTAGATGTCGCTACGAGCCTTCCTAAATTAACGAGGCTTAATTTGCAGTGTAATGATTGAAAGATTCACCACCACAAAGGATACCCACGGAAGCTTAGTTGGTTAAGAGCAATGGATGGATTCAAGAGGTTGTGGGTTGAAATCCCACCTGTGGTATTTAATTTACCAATTTTTCACTTTGATTGGAAATTATAATTTCGTTAGCGGACGCATCCCCTAGACAACATTTAAACTGATATTGGTTGATGTAATAGGTAGACAAAGTGACAGTGCAAATTAATACCTTAATAGTTGACACAGTTAGAATTGCTAGAACCATTTTTGACTTTGTATGATAAAAGGTTTTTTTTTTTTTTTTTTTTTTATACCACGTCGGTGGCAAACAAGCGTGCGGCCCGCCTGATGGTAAGCGGTCACCGCAGCCTATGGACGCTTGCAACCCCAAGGGAGTCACACGCGCGTTGCCGACCCTTTTAAAAATTTATACACTCCTTTCTTGAAGACCCCCATATTGTAGTCCCTCGGGAAAACCTCGGCAGGGAGCTCATTCCACAACCGGAGCGTGCGAGGGAGGAAATTCCTCTTAAACCGTACCGTACGCGACCATTTAGGTTCTAAGGTGTGAGGATGAATGCCCTGCCGACGGCGAGCGGTGCGATGGTAGAAAGCGGCCGTGGGCATCATGTCGAACAGTTCTTCGGAGCACAACCCATTATACAAGCGATAGAACACGCACAAGGAGGCGAAGTTTCTCCTTAAACTTAACGGTTCAATATCGCTTGTGAGTTTGGGATCGTCTACAATCCGCACAGCACGTCTCTGAAGCGAGTCAAAAGGCCCAAGCTGGTATCCAGGTGCTCCCGCCCAGAGGTGACAGCAATACTCCATGTGGGGATGGGGAGGTTACTCAAAACATAGGATAACATAATGCATTCTTGATGTTCTCATAGCCGGTTTCGGCCTCAGCGACTGTATGATCTGGTTCAGTAGCTCTAGTATAAGTTTTTTCGAAACATTAACTAATTCGAACGCGTTTGCGTTTTGTCTCTATGAGGTCGTGGTAAGGGATCGTCCCCCCGATCAATGGTAAGCACACTGAACTCACTATGTCCACTCGATTGTCATAACGCACTTCCCGCTCTATGTTCGGAATCACAGGTTTCCATGCCGGCGGTAACACCCAGCCACCGTCACGATTAAAGTTAGGGCGGCGCTCTATTTCAATCGCCTCTCGGATCATGCGTGGTACTTAGTATTTTTCCCGTACCAATATCCTCGCCTAGTCGATCAGAATGAAATGGGACGCGCCCGCTTCGCAACCATGCTCTTCCACCTCGGATTTCCTAGTCTCCCTGTTTTTCACGCTGCGTATAAGATCTGACAATCTCGTAGAGACGTTCCGTCCGGTTTCTCCTATGTACGCCTTACCACAGTCACAGGGTATTTCATATACTCCCGGGTTACCGAGCGGCTCCTGGTGCTTAGGAGAGCGTAGCACCCGACGCCCTCTAATGCGCCGCCCGAAGTCACAATTAATACGTGAGTTTTAACCGTTTAGTAAAATAAAGTTATAACATGTCTCACGAAAGTTTGAATTCAAGAAACAAAGAGGGTTTTAAACGAAAGCTCAAGTGAGGTTTGATGAGGCAGTGAGCCGAAATTTTCATCAGAAGTAAACTGGTGCCTTACATGTTGTTGACACAACTCACAATAACAATAAGATAGTTGTGTTGCTTCTTTGATAGTTTAAATATCCGCATTAAGGCGCCTGTAGAGGCAAGCAATCTCCATAAAAACTTTGTGCAAGTTTTTCTTTGCTTGTGTTTGAATTACATTTATGATTTTTGGTCAGCATGCTTATTTTTCTGTTAGCCAGAAACTCAATTTTTTTTTAATTTTTTTCCTTGACATTCTTCGGATATCCAATATTAACAAGCAAGAAAAAATTAGGTATATGCGGGAGTGCCAAAACCGACGAATAAAACTTGCACAGAGTTTGTATGGAGAAGGCCTTGCCGCTACAGACGCCTTAAGTTGAGATATTTTTTGATACTTTCGATTCTAATTCAATAAACACTTTTTGGTTAGGCAACGTAGAAATATGAAAAACTAGTAGAGTTTAAACAGTAAGAGTAACAGTTAAGAGTTTAAGTAACTATACTTATTCACTGAGAACACTTTTTTGTACAACAAAAACATTTTTGAATCGTGATCATGTCAGAGCATTCTTCGGCAGTCAGCCATATTATGCCATTTTTGTAAAAAGCACGCTGGCGACTCCAATGTTCCTCTGTTATTTACTATTGTCCTGCATTTTTGTAGAAGAATCTTCAATCTTAATAGGAAAACCATTTCGTGTCAATCATCTTTTATTCACTCATTGAACCAAACAGCGTGTTCACTTTCTTTATCAATATACCTACGCACTAAATTTCAGAATGAAAATCTCCGAACATGCAAGTGCAACCAACATTACTGATTCTTCTGAAGATGTGGAATCAAATACCGTGCAGTTTGTAACATTTGTGATGCTCATGGGGCTCATGGGGCTGCTATGTCTCTCTGCAGCCAGTTGTATCTTCGGAATCGTGTCATGGATTGTGCTCCCCAACTGGCGCCTTTTTCGCCACTATGTCTTCGTCACATTGCTCCTTAATCATTCAATTGCAAGTTTCTTGCTTTGGACCCTGCAATCGATATTGCCACCAGTTCTAGAAACGTGTCTTGCTTTCGCTAGCAAACTAGCGTTTTCTCACTGGTTAATGATAACAACAGTCATGTTTTATTTTGATTTTGTGACAGTTTTTATGCATTTAGAGACAACAAGATACCTTTATTTGAAAGCTAATATCTTTGGTTGGATGCTTCCTGTTCTTTGGACTGTAATTGCAATGTTTAGTAATGGTCATATTCCTTATGCAGGTATGTATCTTGTGTTTTCTATATGCGTCCTTTTGATGTGCATAAATTGTATTGTTTACTTATGTGTGTTATACGCGTTGTTTAAAGCTACCCGTGTTAAAGGAGTGAACCAAGGCATTGGAAAAAAGGCGACATTGTCAACATTTGCTTTTGTTTTTACTGGGTCAGTATATTTATGGCCGTTCCTCATTACATTCTTAAGAATTCCAGGTGCTTATCAAAGTGTTGTATTTGATTTAAGTTATTTTGCAACAATACTGTGTTTAAATGTTTTCTTTCTAATGCTTAAATCTCATCGGGAGTTGTGGGCGCAACGCCTTTTGAGGGTAAATAATAATGTCATTTAATATAGGAATAAGATTGAGATGTAAAACTTATATTAGTTCAAAATATACATATTTACAATACAAAATACTTTATCTACACACATATCATAAATCCTCTAATATGCGTTCGGAAACCGTAGAAAATGACTTTCATTTCAACATTCAATGAAATTATGGCAATTTTCTTATCTGTGGCTAAGGCTATAGCAGTAATAAAATATTTCATTTTAATCTCATATATGATGTTAAAATATTACGTCAAACAAAACTGTCAAAATTTAAATGTCAAAGTTGACATGTCCCTATTCTAGTATCACTGAAAATTCAAATTCAGTCGATGCGAAATGTCAGCTCGATGTTTTTTTAGTATATATCGCACGAAATTTGAGCTAGAACGACATGATCACATCAGAATAAGGACTCTTTACTTTTTAAAATAACATTCAGGTATCGGTTGCCAGTTCTGATTTCGATATTTCCGCAACCGTGCAAAAAAGGTTGTATTAACACAATTATTGTATTTATTTACTACGGTTTCTGAACCCATCTTAGAGTAATTATAATATGTGTGTAGATAAAGTAATGTATGCAACTGTACATAATTAGGCATTAAAACACTCGTGTGACCTTATTATGAAACTCGCCTTCGGCTCGTTTCATAAAACACACTCGTGTTTTAATGCCCCTCATTATGTACCAGTTGCATAAACTACTATTTTATTGCACACCTCAATTAAAGGACACAGTAAAGTACAAAATCACAATAAGTAGACGAAAACAACAGGCGGTTTTATCGCTAAAGAGCGATATTTATATCGTAGGTAATCATTGGATTTCATATTTTGAAGCTTTTAATGTGTCCACTTGTCAAGAGAGCGGTATACCTATTTGACAATCCACAATATTTTAGAGCTATACACACTTTATCTATGATAATTTTGTCGTTGTCACTATTTGACAAAAAAATATATTCTAAAATACAATAAATTTTTCCCCGCAATTAATTTGAGTGTGAAATAGGATATCGCTAATATTTACGTCAATTTTGTCACTTTCACCTAATAAAGTACTAAATGGATGACAATTTGGCCCAATTTTGTACCATTCTGTATTTTTGTGCAATAAAGTTTAAATAATAAATGAATAATTTGTACTTCTTACAAATACGTATATCGTCTGACTGATGGGAAGTAGACACCGTGGACTGTTTTGAATCTCGTAAGTGTACGGCCACGGTAGACGCTCGCGACGAATCGCATTAATTTTATATGGACGCTACACGATGGAACGGAGCATCCACTGAGCCCGTACGTACACTAAATTCTTGCAATTGTTATCAATATTTTTATCGATTATTTATTGGAGCAGGTATTATGGCCCGTCAATTATCGTAAATAGGTGGAAGTCGGAGCGGTGAAGGCGTCCCGCCTCTTCCCTGTCTGTGGCAAATGAGACGGTCCCTGACGCGCCCCAGCCGTCTCCCAATATACTTGGGTGTGGTACAAGGTAATAGCGTAAAGAGAGAACATGATGAGTTTGACGCGTCCGTCTGTTTTGGGCTTTGACGTTAATATATTCAAGAAGACTTTAGGGTCAGTGTCCACCAAACCACTCGCATCGGATCGGATCGGAAAGGATACGAACGGATCGTCGACAGCCGATCGCGTCCGAACGGATGTCGACGCATACGATCGGCTCCGTACGGCCGCTTGCCGTACGGAGCCGATCGCTCGTCGCAGCTGCTATGCGCGGCATGGTAATATAGACTTTAAATACAATGTACATGATTGAATATTGTTTAAAAATTGTAAAATTCGTTCCGATCCGATCCGATGCGATCAAGTAGAATCGATGGCGGATCTGGCGGAAATGGTCTCCGTTTGGCGACCACATACCGGAAGGCGTAGGGTGGGTAGATTCATCACAAGATGAACTGATGATTACCAGATAATCAGTCAGCTCGCGGGAGTCCGCTGAATGCACGTAGCGCAAGACCGGCTATTGCATTGTGGTACTTTTTGGGGTGGGAGCTATGTCCAGGAATGACGAGGACGCCTTTCAGCTGATATGATAAATTATGATGTTTAAGGCAACTATTTTGCGTTTTTTTGTGCTACCTGTCTTCGCTCAGATTTATTTAAAAAATGTTAAATTTGTTGCAGATTGTTTTGTTTTTAAGAAAAATTGTGTATTTAAGAAAAAGTCAGCGTATCTAATACCTGCGTTAGAGTCGAACATTTAATAGAGTAGTTTTGATTTACTTTTTTTATATTTTTTTTCCTCATACCTACCTAGGTATAAGGACTAGATTAAAAATTATGTGTGCCTTTTATCGATATATTCCTTATTATACTCTATTTAATGTAGTTACGCCGCACAATGCTACCAACTTGCGCCGCGTTTAAGTTAGGGTGGCCGTAATGGCAGGGATTTTCACCTCTTCAAATAATCATCGATTGGTATACAGAGCTCATTTTACAATAAAGTCAATTGCAGTCTTTAGATTGCGTTCTTTGTGCAGCGTCAGTATTGTATCCCCTTCAGAAAGTTAGTCAGAATAATAATCAAACATAAATTTGCATTGGGATTTTTAAGTTAATATTAATTATATAATCCATGTAGATAATAAGAAAAATAACTAAGAAATCCATACAAATATTATAAATGCGAAAGTGTGTCAGTCTTTTTGTCTGTCTGTCCGTCTGTTTGTAAGTATATATGTTACCTCTTCACGCTAAAACCGCTGAACCGATTGAAATTGAATTTGGCATGGAGATAATTTGAGTCCCGGGGAAGGACATACGATACTTTTAATCCCGGAAATCAACCCTTAAGGGAGTGGAAGTTTGTATGGAAGAGCGATAATTAGGTAAGCGCTTGATATAAAAATTAAATGCTATCGCGATAAACGAGTTCCACGCGGACGAAGTCGCGGGAAAAAGCTAGTATTTAATAAATACAAAAATAATACCAAAAATAAACTATCCGTCACTCCGTTTGCAATAAAAACTTCTATAATATTACTTTTATTACCTACGAATTTCAGTTAACTTTAACTTACGGTTATTTATCCAGTCTTCTCCGTATGTGAATGCTCATTTGTGGATCTATAGGTATCTATTATCTTATTTATAGCCATAACGTTAAGACCGTAGTCCACCAAATAAATAAATAAATCCAATTATATCTATAAAACATACGTAAAATGTGGTACCTAAGCTACTATCCAATAAAATATTACAACAATTACTAAGCAATAACGTAAATCGAAAAAGCTCATCCTGAAATAGGAAAACAATACGAAATAAAAGATAACCGAGAGCCACTTTATACGGAAAATTAATGGCCCATACGTTACGATAAAACCCGGTACGGTAGTAGTTCATAATTCAGGGGAAATTAGATAGGTATCGAGACGACCTTAGTATAGCTACGTCAGAACTACGTAAGGACCAGTGAGGTACTTACGTATCCTATTGCTTGCTAGGGTAGGACAGAATTTAACCTAAAGAATGTAGGTATTAAACTCAAGAGCAAAAATAATGGATACACTTTGTATTGTATTTTCATAGAGTGTACCCATTATTTTTGCTCTTGAGGTAGATAATATTATAGTTGAAAAAATGTTTTAACGTTAGCTATAAACTTTACGAAAATATTTTAAAAACGTCAAACTTCAACCTATTTATGCTTTAATTTTTTTGTAGATAATAGTAATAGGATAACGCACCATTGTTGGATACTTTAAGCTGACAAGCACCAGTACTGGTCACTTTATTCCTAGGTACTTCAAATATCATAGCGGTAAAAGTTAACTGTAATTAAAAAAAAAATATTACTACTATAAAATATTATTTGACATAATAGTTACTTACTTACTTTAGCGGCGCAGCGACCCAAAGAGGATCTTGGCCTCCGAAACGAGAGCACGCCACCTTTCCCGATCCTGCGCAGCCTCCTGCCAGTCTTCGACCTGAAGCTGCCGCAGATCCGCCTCCACACTGTCTTCCCAGCGATAGGTACCTGGGTCGACCAACCGGGCGGCGCCCACTTGGCCATAATAGTTAATGTATATAATTGGGTTCAGTCTATTACTGGTGCTGTCACCTACTAGTACTTGGGCACATACGTAAATGGAGATGTATTCTACAATGTCAGATACAAATAAGCACATAATGTTTGTAGTCTCCAATGTAAGACTGAGAATAAGAATAAGTACCTAGGAAAAGAGATGCAAAAAGTGTGTTCGGCCATATTGGCTTCTTGCTGGTTCTTTGTATGGATTTTATGGATTTAAACAACAAGTTACTCGTATGACGTTTATTTGGCGACTAAAAAGGGAAAGTATACATTTTGACAGGTCAGTTGTACAGATAAGGTAAGATTTAAGAAAGAACGAATCGATAATTGTGCGTTATGATTGACAAGTGCTGCCAACATACAATTTGGGATAATAATGCGTGAACATTCCGCCCACCAAGAGCAGTATGGTCTTCCTACCGCCCACCATGACAGTATAATAGTATATACCGCCCACCATGACATAGGATAGATAACATAAGAATTAACACTAAAGCAGCACTACTAAGTTCAGCAGATACAGTTTAACAAGGATAACAATAAACACTTATAATAATCTGGCAGTATTATTTAAAGACCTATAGAGTAAGCTTCACAACAGAAGATAGATCACAGAATTACTACAAGATTTATACTTGAGATCCATGAATTACACTAATAGTTAAATTGACAGTAAATACAAGCAATGGTGTGAGTACTTAAACATACATTTACACATTTAAAATAGCCCTGCTTGTATATTAAACATGAGTGTACTTAGCATATCTAAAGCTTACAAGCAGACTCTAATTGTACAATAAACCTTTAAACAATGTAACACTCTTAGTAACAGACTAATTAACAGTCTTAATTATCACAACATTTCGGTGTAATTCTGGTAATAACAATACTTTATTGCATACAGTTACCTTAGGACAAAGATCAGGCTTATACCTACATCAAGGAACAATAACGTTTTGGTAACAGTATACACTAGACTTACTAAACATAAACAGATACGAGACATATCTGGACGGATAAATTCACATTCTTAGTACTAATTAGCAACAGGCAATATAATCAATTTGGACACAGGTCTGACAAGTTTGGCATTTTTACATTTTAAGGTCACTACGCGTGTGACATTATCTGGACCAGGGTGCTTTTCCTCTATTAGACCAAAGAGCCATTTCGAGGGTGGGAGGTCATCCTCCTTAACAAGAACAACGTCACCTACCTTAGGTTCCGGAGTGATTTTAGTCCATTTGTACCTCTGATAGAGTGTAGTCAGATATTCCTCTGACCATTTACGCCAGAACTGTTGCATCAGCTTTTGAGTCAGCTGCCATCTGTGTAATGGGCTGATTACACAATCTTCATAGCTGCGATCTGGAGCTGTCACCAGGGCTTCGCCAACTAAAAAGTGAGATGGAGTGAGTGGATTAGCATCGACTTGATTTGAGGGTAACTGGTACATGGGGCGTGAGTTTAGACAAGCCTCGACTTGTACTAATACTGTAGACAGTTCTTCGAACGTGAGGGTGGTGCCATCTAGGATACGTTTTAAGTGGTATTTCGTGGAAGCAACTCCTCGCTCCCACAAGCCTCCAAAATTGGGAGCCCGGGGTGGAATGAAGTGCCACTCGGTGCCTTCATTTGCTAATGCTTCGGCGACTTCTTTAATGACACAGGACTCTCCCTGCTGGAAGAGTACACGCAATTCTTTGGCAGCGCCAACGAAATAAGTTCCGTTGTCGCTCCAAATTTCCCTACACGGTCCGCGTCTCGCGACAAAACGCCTGAATGCAGCTAAGAATCCCTCAGTGGTAAGTGAACTTACAGCTTCAAGGTGTATACAGCGTGTCACCATACATACAAATAATGCGATATAGCCCTTGTAACTTTTGCACCCTCTACCCTTGGACATTCTCAAATTGATTGGGCCCGCGTAGTCGACCCCGCTGCGATTGAACGCGCGAGCGACTGTAACTCTAGAACTAGGCAAGTCTGCCATAAAAGGGTGATTTTTAGTGGATTTGTATGTGATACACTTTACACACTTGGATAAAATTTGTCTTATTAAGCTCTTTGCGTTCACAATTAAATACTTAGTCCTCACATAATTGAGGGATAGCTGTGGACCTCCATGTAGTGTTTTGGCATGAGCATCACTGATTATTAACCTTGACAGGTGATGGTCACGCGGCATTATAATAGGATGCTTAACGTTATAAGCAAGATCACTTTGTTCGATCCGTCCTCGGGTTCTCATGATACCGTCATCGTCTAAAAATGGGCATAAGGATAAAATACTGCTTTTACGCGGTATTGGATTCGCATTTGTCAGTTGGATTAATTCTCGGGGATATGCTGACGCTTGACTTGCCTTAATGCCTATTTTTAGAGCGTTATCTAACTCCTTCGCGGTCAGATAAGGAGGAACGGACTCGTGTCTTATTTTCCTGATAAATCTGAGACAATAAGCTACAACCCTAACCGTTCTGGTTAACGATGAATATTTTGTCCAGACAATGAGCTCCTCTGACTGCGCAGGGGTGGATAAGACAGTGGACAAATTTACCTTGACGGGCTTAGCTTCATGTTCAGTGGATAATTGCTCTACAGTTGGATGAGTATAACCTGGCTCACGTAGCCAAGGTGGACCGTGGACCCACAATTCCAGTTGGATAAAATCACGAGGGCTTACGCCGCGTGAAGCACAGTCGGCTGGATTATTACTGGATTCTACATGAGCCCATTGGTCGTTGTTGAGTATGGATAAGATTTCTGCCACTCGATTGGCAACAAAGGTTGTCCATCGATTTGGTTGACCTTGCAGCCACGCCAGAACGATGGTGGAATCTGTCCATGCTCGACAGCGGGATAAGGGTATGGATAAGACTGCAGCTACTTCTGCCATCAATTTAGCTAGGAGCACCGAACCACAGAGCTCCAAGCGTGGAGTGGATAATTGTTTAACCGGTGAAACCTTCGTTCGGGCTGCTAGCAAACTGACAGACACATTACCTGCTCGATCCACTACTCGCAAGTATACGACACCTGCGAAGGCGTCGTTGGATGCGTCAGAGAACCCGTGTATAGAGACGTCTGGAATATCCTGGCTCACGCCTACCCATCTGGGCACGACGAACTCGTTCAGGGCTGGTAGCTCCTCTCGAAACTGGTTCCACTCCTCTAGCAGACTGGGATGGCTGGATGAAATGTCTTGATCCCAGGTGACACCTGAAAGCCATAGTTTCTGCATGAATATCTTAGCTCGGATGACAACAGGCGCAATCCATCCGAGTGGATCAAAGAGTCGTGAGATATCGGATAGGATTGATCGCTTGGTAATGGGTGTTCGCTGGGGGGGTAAGTTCACTCTGTAGTGAAATGAGTCCGACTGATAGTTCCATGAAAGGCCTAGAATGCGAACGATGTCATCCATCTTGATGACCTTTTCAGCGCTGGTGACAGGATTTGGATAAATAGCCTGCATTAGTCTTTGGCTGTTGCTCGTCCATTTCTGTAATTCAAACTCCGCTTTACCTAGTAAACCGATTGTTTGGGAATGAATTTGCAAGGCCTCTTCTTCGGTCTCACACCCAGTCATGAAATCGTCCATATAGAAGTCAGTCAGCACCCTATTTGCAGCCAGTGGATAATCTTTCCCTTCATCAATGGCAACTTGCTGCAAGCTCTTGACTGCAAGATAGGAAGCTGACGAGACCCCAAAACTTACTCGCAACATCCTATAGTCCTTCACATTTTCATTTGAATTCTCCCGCCACAGCACGCGCTGGTAGTCCGTGTGCTTGTCCACAACCTTGACCTGCCTATACATTTTTATTATGTCTGCCACTAGACAGATTGGATGAGCACGCCATTTTAGGATAATGTGGCGTAGGTCTGGTTGTAGCCTAGGACCTACCAAGAGATCATCATTTAGAGATCTTCCATTTGCACCACGACAAGAACAGTCGAATACAATACGTACTTTGGAAGTGGATTTATCATCGCGCACCACAGCGCAATGTGGCATGTAGAAACAGCCAGGCTTATGCACCTGCTGCTGGTCATGGATCATTTCCATGTGGTTTAGGGATAAATACTCGTTCATTACCTTTGAGTATTCCTGCTTTAGGAGTGGATTCTTATCAAGCTTTTTCACCAAAAAATGGAATCTCCGTAAAGCTACATTTCGTGAATCGCCATATTGACAAGAGGTATTCTCGTCACGAAACGGGAGACTTACAACATAGCGGCCTGAGCCATCTCTAGTTGTAGTGGATGCATAGTGAGCCTCGCAGGCCTCATCTTCTTTAGACAGAAAGGTGCGTGGCTGATCGGTCTCAATTTCCCAGAATTTACGCAGCATGTCATTCATCGAATTGGGAATGGATGAAAATATCAGAAGTGCTTGATTTTTTTTCTGGTGATAGGAATAACCTCCCTTAGCACCAGAAAAAAGTTCCAGAATTTTAGGCTGCACCAGTGATTTTTGAAAAATAAAAATATTTTCCTCCCGCGCTTTCTGGGCCCTGCACGGCATTATAACACTATCCTTGGTCCATCATATAATTAAAAAAAATATCTGTGGCAAATTGACATAGACAATGACATTGACAGGTCTCCTCACAAACATAACCTTATTTCTCATTGTCATTGGAGACTTGTCAATGTCATTGTCTATGTCAATTTGCCACAGATATATTTTTAAAGTTAATGATGGACCAAGGATAGTGTTATAGTGCCGTGCAGGGCCCAGAAAGCGCGGGAGGAAAATATTCTAATTTTTCAAAAATCACTGGCCCTATGAAAAAATCTGGAACTTTTTTCTGGTGCTAAGGGAGGTTATTCCTATCACCAGAAAAAAAATCAAGCACTTCTGATATTTTCATCCATTCCCAATTGTCCAGAATGTAGGTAGTAATAATATTATCAGAGTGGTTACTTACTTGTACTCTTCCGGACAGGATCCAGCCCAGCAAGGTATTCTGAGCCGTTAAAGTGCCCAGTGGATGACGAACAATTCCTTCTGTCAGGATCTGCCCGTAGACCTCAGCACCCAGCAACATGTCCACATTGCTCGGAATGCCGTAACCTGGATCTGCTAAAACCAACTCTGTCAATTCTGGCCAATCCTGGATCTCTATTTTCTGAGAAGGGAGAGTGGATGTTAACCGACTCAATACATAGGCTTGGATAACACAACTATAAGAGCTACAAATGGACTGTATTCGGAATTTAACCATGTATTTAATCGACAAAGTTTTGTCTCCTCCCAACCCCGAAACACTACCATGTACTGGCAGTTTGTTAAGTTGCAGCAGTTGTACTGCATGCTCTGTAATGAATTACGCCTGAGAACCCTGGTCCAGTAATGCCTTAAATTTATAACAATTTGACTTATTTTCTACTTTAACTAAAGCAGTGGCTAACATTACCTCGGTGTTTGACATTACTGATCCATTAGAGAAATGAGTAGCAATATTACTTGTCCCCGCTTCTCCCTGCTGCTGGATACTGTGGATGTCCTCTCGCCGCTCGCCTGCCACAGCTTGGCCAAGCTGCGCCGGAGGTGGATAAACATTGTCTTGATGCAGCAGGGAGTGATGACGTCGACCACAACGTTTGCATGTTGTGTGTCGCTTGCACTGAGTGGATGAATCATTCGCCCCGAAGCAGTTGAAACACAATCGTTTCTCTTTAATGAAGTCCCGTCGACTTTGGATACTCTCCTGGGCGAAGCGCTTGCATTGATACAGTAGATGATTTTCTGAGCACAATGGGCAGGATGCTGTGGCATTTGTGACACTAAATACCTTCGGTGAGCGACCTTCCTTTGGATCCTTCATCGATTCTCTTTTTGACTGCGGCTCCAAGAACTCCAAAGCCCGGAACCTCGACTCCAAGAATGATGCAAATTCTTTGTAACTTGGTAGTGTGTCAGAATAGTCGCTTATCTTTTGTTCCCATTGTTTTCTGGATTCTTGGTCAAGCTTCTGTGTGACCAAGTGGATAACAAGAATATCCCATGTTGAGATGTCCACACCCATGTTGGTAAGAGCGTTCAAGCAATCGCTTGTAGTGTCTAAAATCTGCTTAACACCATTTGAGGATTCGGATGATAATGGCTTTTGACTCACTAATCGGCTTAGGATACATGATGCAATATAACGCTTGTTGTTATATCTTTTCTTTAGCTGTAGCCAACACTGTTCATAGTTTGCTTCTGTGATAGGTATGTGCCTCAGTAATTGTTCTGCCTCGCCGGACAGATGGCTTTTCAGATAGTGTAGCTTTTGTACATCAGCTAAAGATGGATTTGTGTGGATTAGCGAGTTGAACAAGTCGTGAAATGTCGGCCATTCTAAGTAGCGGCCTGAAAAGACCGGCAAAACAATCCTCGGTAATTTGATGCTAGCAGTGGATTCACTGTGGCTGTGGTGGATGCCGTTGTTTTGCGTGTTAGTTGTTGTTGGTGGATTTTGAGGTTGAATTTTATAGAATGCGTCCTTTAATTCTGTTTTGTACTCGATGTATTTCTCCTCTGCGTCGTCGTACATATTGTCCTTGAAATAATCATCGTTTTCGTCATCTGATAAAACTAGAATTTGTTGGTGATTTGCTTCAAATGTATTCCAATACCGGTCTAAAACTTCCAACCTCGTTTCCAAGTACGTAATAGTAATCCGAGCCTTCGGTGTCTTTTTGAAGTTGACCGCCGCTTTAATTATTTTCCCGAGCGTGTCCTTCTGCAGTTTAACATAACCTATTACGTTCATGGTGGATAATTTATACACTTAGGTCCCAACACAACTTTACAAAACCACGTGTTTGCTAATATTTTGGATTTCACTTTTGTCTTTTAACACAAAACAAGTTCGTACATGATGCACTGTGATTGCAATCGCGAGTCGCCGGTGCGATAACAACACTGATTTATTGCTAAAAGTTCGTATTGTCACTGATTTTAACTTTAATTATCCGGCTCGAAGGACCATGTTCGGCCATATTGGCTTCTTGCTGGTTCTTTGTATGGATTTTATGGATTTAAACAACAAGTTACTCGTATGACGTTTATTTGGCGACTAAAAAGGGAAAGTATACATTTTGACAGGTCAGTTGTACAGATAAGGTAAGATTTAAGAAAGAACGAATCGATAATTGTGCGTTATGATTGACAAGTGCTGCCAACATACAATTTGGGATAATAATGCGTGAACAAAGTGTCCGTTGTCAGGACAAAAAAAAAAACAAAGGAATTAAATACTACCAAACGTTTTGTTTTTGAAAATAATCAAGTTTAACTAAAGTGTAACATTTTAATGTAATTATTGTGATATCGTAGTTGTTAAGCGTTAATACACATAAGATTGATTATTGGACAAATAAAATAAAATAAACGATATTTTTCGCGTCCATCACTAATAGAAGAAAATATCAGTGTAACTAACTCATACCGTTGCCGCTATTTTCTGTATTGCTTGCCTATGGAAAGTTTCGCCAATATGAGCCTTCCTTTTCGTTCGAGTGCCACAGTTTATTTGTATCGAGTTTCGTTTGTTTGCCAATGCTCGAACTTATTGTTAGATTATAATGAAATTTGTTGGAAACCCCGTATGTGTTTACATTATTTCGGGATTATTGGCATCAAAATAATTTTATACAATGCGATTCAATAAATAATGACATAATAAAATAAAAACATAAAATATATCTAATTAAAATTAACCTACAAACTAAAATCTAATTATAAAACTAACAAACTATTAAAAGAAAAAATAAAACTTAAAAATCTAAAAAAAGGCCCCCGTGGCATGGTGCCAAGAACGCTAAATTATAAAGATGTCATGTATGTGACTGTATAACTTTTTTTTATTAGCAGCTGTCCGTAACACACAAACTTAAAAGAAAGTAATAACATAAACTACCTTAGTCATCGGATTTCAACCCCCTTTCATCAAGAATTGAACCTTATTCCGATATAAGCTATAATTTTCGCAAGATAAAAGAATTTAAGATAGATAAGAACAGCAACTCTATTGTAAACCCTTCCGTTTTAAAAATGTAGCTATTAAGTAGCATTCACTTCTTGTTTTATTAAGATTGCAAGTAATGAGAAATATCATGCCAAAATAAAATTAGTACCTAAATTATGATAAAATTGAATACTACGCAATTTATGTACCATAATCAACATTTTGTTTTCATTCCATTACACTTTGCTGAGGACCTGATGTCTGGTACGTTCAAGTTATAGGCACAAAGTAGACACCAACAGAAAATACAGTTGTACCTCTAGAAAAATAACTGTCGCTTACCTTGAAATATTTTATTCTACGTTTGTGTATTAGAGAAAAGGACATTAGTTTCAACTAAGCACTATTTCGAGCCATTATTTATGTCTAACGGTGTGTGTGTCTCAAGACTATTTCGGTTAGATTATTGGAACCCTGGAAAGGATGATTCACGCTAGACCGTTCCGTGTCCGGACCGGCCCGTTTTGTAGTACAAGAAATCGACGGCCGTGGCAGCCATCTACATAACAGGTCCATTATCCCAAAATGGGCTAGCTTCTGATTATTAAACATTACCTACTTTGGCGCATCCAACGTGCCCACGTGGGAACTCACGATAAACTGTGGATAGATGACTTGACGGTTCAGTTGCCGACTGTTGTGTAATTTATTTAAAACTATTTAATTAAAATTGCTTTAATATAAATTAAATACACTAGTATTGGCGTCGAGACACTTGGCCCATGGGGCAAGGGTGCACGGGGGCTCCACAAGCTGCTCAGCAAACGTTTCAGGGACACTACAGGCGACCCTCGCGCAGGCAGCTTTCTCGCGCAGAGAATTACTATCGCAATCCAGCGCGGGACTTGCCTACGTGATGGATTGCAAAATTGGGCCCCCTTGGAATCAAGGAGGCCTAATTATGACTCTCTTTTTTTTCGTATTTAGTTTTAGTAAGTTTAGTTTTGTGTTAATTTAATTTGACTTTTATACCCAATATTTGTTTATAATGTTTGTTTATTTTTTATGCAAAAATAAATCAATAAAAATTCTAATATGTCATGCAAGTTTTGAATCCATATAATTTTCATAAATAATGTTAATTCCAAATTTGAATGAGATCATTTATGGACCCAAAAAAATGAAGCATCTTCTGATTATCCAGCTGTACCTACGTTTGAAGGCCCAACTCGCCCAAGTGGGAACTCGCGATAAACTGTGGATGGATGACTTGATGGTTTAGTTGCCAACTCTAGCGGCAAGTTTCAATTGAGATTATCCGATTTCAAAAGTTAGTGGTTTATTTGTAATTTTCAGGCGAAAAGGACTTTATGGCCGCGTCTATAAAGCGCCATTTCCTCACTCACGCAATTTTCTAACAATTATTTTTCTAATGGGTATGTAAAATTCTGTTTGTATTTCTCTACTTAGGGTGAGGCCAGACGAGCGCAATATTGAGTCGTGAGCTGCCCTATTTCAGCAGAGGCCATACTTGTGTCGTTAACCGAAAATTTCGGTAATTGTCACAAGTATGACTCACGACTTGCAAAATTACGCTCATCTGGCCTCACCCTTAAAAACACATGAACGTACAAAATAATCCAAGATGAGAAGCCCTCATGCCAAGAGTTTGCAACAATAATACCGTATGTACAAACGAATGTACACACAAAATTAACATAATACCAACATCTTGTGAGAAAGATCACGTGGCCAAACAGACAGACATAACGGAACATAATATATTCGTTTGAAAAATATGACGGCAGGAAGGTAGCAAATTATTTAAATTCTTTAGACTGGAGTACCTTGAATATTTTCCCATTAGGTTAAGAAGTTACAAATTGTTTGACCGATAATAAGAAAAAATAAAACGTCTTCCAAACAAAAACTTTAAGTGATTTATAATAATTTAATATCTTTAAAAGTTGTAACAAAATTCCCATATTCTCTACAAGAGGTTTATGGAAAGTAACTTTAAGCCGCGTACTCACTAGAGAGCTGTAAATGTAACCTAACGGTTACAGTAACCAGTAGCTAGTTAAACATGTTGCTTTACTTACCCTAGTAGTATCCATGTTTGTACTGTTCAGAGTTTAAGATCACTATGTAATAAAAATACCATGGTTACAATGAATAGATTATTTACCTAGGTCTAACTAGGTCCTATTTTTTACAATGCGATCTGGACGCTGTACCGTCCGTGTAAATTATTTACGAAGTAGATAGTCGCTGAATATACAAAGGATACTTTCAATTCATAAATGTTTTTCATACCAGTTCGATTGTGCATGTTGCACATTGCTATTAGATTTTGTACAGGCGTAAAAACTGTCATACATTCAGACATACCAGATACGATTGGTTGAGACCTGTGACCTGTAGAGACGAAGTATTTTTGCCCAAGCTAAAATGGAGACGCATTCGCGCTCGCTTGGTCAAAAATGGATGTAAAGATGCTGTGTGTTTCATAAGGAAAACTTTTTCCATACCAATATAGTTTACGAGTACATACGAAGGTAGCGTTTATCCTTCAAGAAAGGGAGTATGCCACTTGCAAATTAAGCCAAACTTGTTGAACCCCGTAATGAATGGACCTACATCTTAACTTAGTACAGTCACAATTATTGGTATGTATATTTGTGTCCTTATGATAAAGGATTAAGGCTCAAAATTGTAGGTACCTGTGTTTTTAACGGCGTATGTACGTAAATGTTTTAATGACTTCCATCCTTATTGTCTTATAACTTCGCTGTGCTAATTAAGACGGATTTTAATTAAACCTTTTCATACTCACCACTTAAAACTCTACACGTGTTGGGAAAGTATACATAAGCCTCTTTATCCTTAAAATTTCTATAAGATAATTTAGTGGCCATCTCTGCTCCTGTTTTTAAATAAATTACCAACTATTACATTAAAAATAAATAATAAAACACTGCTCACAGTTATTAACTCAGTACCTAATAAACAATTTATCTACGGGTGAACAGAAAATAATAATAAGTCTAGGTTGAAATATTAAAACTTTAGTTGGGCTTCTAAGGAGTTTAAGAAACATATATACAATGAATATTTTTAAAACCGCTAAATAATAAAACTCTGCTCCAGATCTGTCATCTATACAATATATGTGAATAAATAATTCAAAGAGGTTAAAATAAATTAATATTGTTACCTACTGTTCTAGTCTTCAGATCTGATGCTAACTAGCAAATAAAACATTTCAAAACTTTCAATTCAGCTTGATTTTGCCAGCCCTTTATTTACTGTTCAATCAATAGCACAAAGATGCTCGACGGTAGATGATGCGAATGAAAAATACTCTTTGCATGGAAAAATATGAGACTAAAACCTATGAAATTCACCCATACTTAGTGCCTTTTAACATGGTAGCAGGGTTCCGTTTCATACTTAGTAGACATCATTGTTTTCGCGTCCCTTGTCTGCGCTCTTTTGTTGTTATTCCAAGCTTACCTTCGAACAAAAGAAGATCGCGAGAAATAAAGATGTAATTAGAGAGAGGCAAGAAAAATCTAATTTTTGATTTTATGATAACCTAATTTTTTGCATCCAATAATTGAATGGATAAATCAAGAGAAAACAGGGATTTAATAAAGTGATATCAAAATGGTTTTTAATATCTGATGTCATAATTAAGGAGTTTAATAATCGGATATCTTCTAGCGGATCGCGTTTGCCAAGGAATTTAATAAGGAACGTTGACAAAGAAACATTTTTTGTAATAAAACAAAATTAAAATTCTAATGGAACCTTTGTTTTTAATTTACTGAGAAATCAATCGCTTATCCAGAGGTCGTCAACCTATAAATCGTTGCGTGGGTAGTTTTGCACATGCTTTTACCATATCGTTAGAAACAATTTTTCAATTACAGTGACAGCGTAAAACCCTGACCAGTAATTCTGCAATTCTTTGCTGGCTAATCGTGTGTTATTAATTTTGAAGCAATGTAACAATGTGGCAGCCTTCAATTTGCCATTTTGGTACTTACAACCGGCCAAGTTATAAATTTAGCTAAATCAGTCATTACACAACAAAAGCTTTGTCATTGATTTAATTTTCCTTACATTTCAACTTCTAAATAACACGTTATATACCTATACGATGCTCATTATGCGAGGCAAATCGGTCCGAGCCACAAAATACACCAAATGTACGGCATATAAATGCGACCTACTTTAGAGTTTTAGCATTATGAGCACCATACATTACCCAAATGAATATAACATTAAACACTGTCCAGAAGCGCACTGGGATGATTTATAATTCCTTTTGACCCACGTCAACGTGTCAGAACCGAGATATAGTACGTTCACCAGCTTCTGAATTAACTCCTGGTAAGTGACAAGTGAAGCTACTATCATACTCAGATGCTGTCATAAAACCTATTAATACTGGCTTTATCTTAACTTCATAAAGCTAATGTTTCATTTTGATAAATTATATGTTTATCATTATTATATTTAAATAATATTAAGAGATGTAAGTTGTTTTAAATCTCAGCAGCAAATGTTCATCTTTTTTGAAGTGTTGAGCGCTGTCTTTCACGCGCTAGACCGTACCGTGTCCGGCAAGTGCAAAAATATGTATCGAGTGTATCCTCTCATAAATATGGTACTAAAACCTTACCTCACCGACATAAGAGCTATGGGACATATTTTTGAGCAAGTTGTATGCACCCATATTTTTGCACTTGACTGTACAAGAAATCGACGGCCGTCGCGCGTCCTGCGGGGTAATCACGTAACTTTATGTACTGCCGTTGGTACATATTTAATGTCAGTTTTAGTATGGGATTTGACATTTAAATCTATCGTACTAACGGTCGAAAACGTTAAGTGATTACCGCGCAGTTCATAGATTTATACGTCAAAATTGACATTAAATATGCTCTAACGGTAGTACATAACGTTACGTGATTACTCCGCGGTATTAGAAAACGGGCCGGCCCGGACACGGAACGGTCTACTGTGAATCATCCTTAAGTACCTATATCTCGCTACGTTATGTTTTGTATTTTTATTGAGTTGTGCAGTGAAGAGCAATTGTATTGTATTACATTTAAATAATATTCAGATCACGTTTTGAAGTTTAACACTGCACTTCCAACTAGATAACGAGTGAGCTAGACAAAATATCTAATCTTTATCTTTGTCTTTATTATATATTTTATATATATAATTCTTCTGTACGTGTGTTTGTCACCTAACTCCTCCTAAGCGGCTGGACCGATTTGGATGAAATTTTGTGTGCAGATATGAGTTGGTCCCTGGAAGGTTTGAAAATACAATTGGACCCGGTAGGTGGCGCTGCTTCGCCGGGCAGGACGACGTCTGCCGGGTCCGCTAGTTACATAAAAAGAACCATTGATTGAGAACTAGCAGACACCTAGTCACCTACTTAGCAGTGGCGTCAAACATCCCTGATAGGCAAGCCGGAACTATTGTTTTATTTTAGAGTAATACGTTAATCAATTTTATATTCGATAATAAATGCAGAGCGTTATTCGTTTAGACCTTTTTTAGAACCCTTTCAATAAAATTGCTAGTAGTGCCCATAAAAAAAGACGAACTCTGCCTACCTCTTTTAGGAATACAGTCATTATATTGAGTCGTGTAAATACCGTGTGTAAAGAAAGATAATGTAGGTAACACAAACTGTAGCCGTTCGACGGAAGATGCACATATGGCGATCCGAGCAAGCTTGGAAACAGTTCAGCTATGCTGAAATTGAGCAAATTCCAAACTTAGACCAGCAGCTGACCTAATCAAATAGATGCTAGTCTGGCTAACCAAAAATTGATAATCAAAACCTATTGCTTTAAACTTACCAATTGTATAAACGTAAGCGTATGCAAATGTAACTATGTTAAAAGGGAAAAAAGCTTAAATTTTCCATATGAATAACTACACTTGAATTTCAGAAATAGTTTTTCATTTGTCAGACATAATGCTCGATTAACACTCCATAACGGTCAACCGGAAGTGCGGACGCCATGTTGGCACTGAGATAGCGGAAATATATCGCCGGAAGTCGACGGCCATTATTCAGGAAAGGAAGCCTTCCGTTGCCACTTCATAAGTGCTCTTATTATTTTGTAGATGCTGAGTTTTGATACAATTTTCATGTCGGATATTTGATACGAAATTATTGTTACCCACGTATTAAATTTGTTCTTTATGAACATGCACACAACACAGATTTTAAACAAAAAATACAATTGTTATATCTACTCAATGAGCTCTAATTCGCACCCCTCTTAAAAACATTTAAAAATAAGTTTTGACAATTTGTATGGCTTTTGAGTCAACTAGATGCTTATACATGAAAATTGACTCTTCGGCTGTAAAACCTGTATGACAAACGACGGACGGACCGACGGACGCGTGAGTGACAGCAATATAGTTCCGGTTGGACCCTTCGGGGACCCTAAAAATCTAAAGCCCCATTGCTCACCTTTTTTTAAAATAATGATTTTAAACTAAACTACAAACACAACTATTTGTTTCGACAAAGAACCTATTTACATGCCGGTTTTTGCAAGTTTAAGTGAGCGGGCGAAGCAGATTGCATGACAAGCTGGCTCTTCTACACAGAGCAAGAACTGGAATGCAATTTTCATTACATTGCGGGGTCTGATAGCCCTCCTCTTACCTCGATAGTCCGCAGCCCGCGATGTAATTAAAATTGCATGCAAGTTCTTACACCATGTAAATCGGCCTTAAGAGGGCGTAGTTTCATTGCAAATGTCCCACTCTAACACGCGTGAGTTTGCAATTAAGTACCTAACCATCCCGCTCTCTACGGAAGCTCAGCGCGTACTTTTCGTAAATATTGATGTTTATTCTAAACGTTTACCTACATAAGGATAATATTTTTCTCAGATTTGAAGACTTATCGTTGTACAACTATTAAACCAAAAATCATTGTTAAAGATGGGAGAGTTTTAAAGATCCAACCAAAAACATCGAAAAGAAGGGTTATGTTTAAAAAATAAAAGCAGAGTATCGAGAATTTCTGCAAATCGTGGAGGAAAATAGTTCAAGATATTGAAACGCCTGGTCGAGGCCTCTCGTGACCAGAAGGCTGGCTTTTACCTCGCCCAGAGGATCAGCATTGCCATACAACGTGGCAATGCTGCCAGCCTTCTGGGCACACTCCCGCCTGGCAGCGATTTGTGACAATTTTTTTATCTTTAGTTTTAGTTTATTTTTAGCTTAGTTTTTATGTAATTTATATGTAATTTAGTTTTATTTTTAGGTCTAGATATTGAAAGGACAGATATTGAATCACTTAGATGTTGAGATCTATGTCGATAAACATTGGTAAATTTGCATATATGTGGGCTCTTAACAGTAGCGTAGCGAGCGATAGAGACAAAATAAATTCCTAGTTAAAGTACCTATAGGTGTGCTACAGGTTCTAATTAAAAGAAATCCACTGATGAATAAATTTTAAAGTACAACAGTTCAAGAACTAACCCTCTGTGCATTCCGTGGTTTAATGCATAGAAATTAAGCGTTTGTACGTGTTGTTTTATTTCTTTGGTTAAGGTGGTTTTGGCCACGGTATATTTAATAATTACGTAATTTGAAAGATGGATTTTGAAACCTCTGTGGCGTCACACCTGTCAAATGACGTGTTCTGCATCGCGCTAGCGAAATGCATTTGTAGATAATTATTTTCTGTAAGTATACGTATATAACGTATATTCACTGAATATTGAGCCTTGTACATTATTCTAGAAGGAGACTTTTACTTAGTACAGTCAGCTACGCGGGCGAGGTGCTCAAAATGATCTTCACACGTCTTTATTATAAGGAAATAAGAGCGTGTGTAGAACACCTCGCCCGCGTAGCAACCATTGCTGCTGACTGTACTACCAAACGTGGCAAATTATTTCTGAAAAATCTGATTGTTTCATCAAACTCCCGCTAACATTTTTATTCAATAAAAAAAATATAACCTTCATTTGCGATGATGAAGAATTGTGCTCATCACACAAATAAATGAACTGACCGGGATTCGAACCTTGGACCTCCAACTTCGTAGGCAGGGTCACTTCATTACCAACTAAGCTAAAGCGGTCGTCCTAAATTACGCAGTAACTGAAATCGCAAATCGTTCGTCATTTAATCACGTCGATAAAAATGGAATCTTATAGCACCTCCCACGAGACATGGAGCTAATGACGTGCTCCCGCCAGACGCGTGGCGGACACGTGGCGACGTAACCTCGACACTTATATACAGGCTGATGAAATTTAAACCATTTTTTATCCTACAATTTAAGTAGAATTACTCTGTATTGTGCGAAATAAATACTAGGGTTCATAATTACAAATACAAATACGTTTATTTAATTAGGCAGAAGATTAGCACAGATAAACCAGGATAACGTATAACGGAATTTATTAGTGTTGTTTACATCAGTACTAGTATTGATCTCCTGACTTCATCATCATCATCATCATAAAAACGTAAACCAAACGTACAAACAAACAAACCGTTCTACGGTTGCTACACGAAATTAATATGAATATGACATAAATTGTAATGTAGCCAGTACTAACAACCTACATTGTATGTAGGTTGTACCTACTACACATATTACAGTATTCATATTCAATAATAAAGACAGTAAGGCCAGGCGCGCAACACGTTTTTTAGTCGCGCGATAATTTTGTCGCAGAAATAATCGTCCGGGCACGTATGGGTTTAAAAAACCGTGGTGCACATACTCTCATAACATAACGTTACATTTCTGCGACAATATTATCGCGCGACTAAAAATCGTGGTGCTCGCCTGGCCTAATATAGTTTAACAAAGCTATTAAAACTGAGTAAATAGTCCTAAATAGCACTCAAAACGACGGGATGTTTTGATAGATGTAAATATCAGAAATCGATACCTTTGTTCACCTTAAGCTTTAATAAAACGAACAAACATGCTAGGTAAGTATTTATCCTTGTTCATTCTTAAATAGTATAAAATATGTCAACTTATTTTTTATATCTAGCAGATAGTTCTTTTATACAAACCATTTAAATGTAAAAAAATCTGTCAGCCTGTTTTCATTTTTACCGACTTCCAACAGGAAGGAGGTACTCAAATTCGATCCGTGTATATATGTTTGTTCCAGCATAACTTCGTCAAATGTTGACCGATTTTGATTTTCTTTTTATTATTATACACATCGCAACGTTGATGTTGCTTGTCATACTTTTTTACAGTTTTTTTTTTCTTTTTCTTTTTTTAAACATCTTGTATATCAGCAGGAGCTATATATATTAGTGGCAAAGGCTTTATGAGTCTCCTTGTCAAATTGGTGTTCCCCTAATGGCAAATGTTGGTACGATAAAATAAATTTACATAAAGATAACTTCCGTTTGCATATTGTGGGAAGCACTTTTTTATGTTTTTTTTTCCTTGGACTCTCATATAAGGGAGGAAGCTTATTAGGCCAGTGAAATCTTACAAATAAAAAAGCTAAAATCGCAAAGCGAGATGTAAAGCTGCATTTTTGGTATGTTATTCGCACCCCTTAGGAGTATGTGTGACTACATTTTGCAAGCAAAAAAAAGTTGTGCTACCTGTATGATACGTGAAAAACTGCAAAATTTTCGGACTTTTTTCAGGTATTGTAGTTCAATTCAAAAACTATGGGTTTTTGACATTACTTGTCTATGGCATTTTTAAAGTACATGCCCAGCCGTATATAGTCTTAATGTCTTGGGCTTCAGACCAGTTAAGCTTGTCTTGTTAAATAAGATAATTTAAATTCATGTATATTTTAAGGGTCCTTATAAGGTAAAAAATGCTCATCTATTAAGGCCATTTTCTGTTTACTTCACAAGTTTCTTGAAATTTTATCAATGTTACTATCTAGAACAGGACTATTGCGACCTAATGACATAAATTTTAAATATATTTGTTGCATTTTTCATTCAGATATTTCGTTTCAAACTTCACTCCAAATCCACGGTTTTCGAGCTAAAAACTGCTTTTTTCCGCTTAAATTCTACTACACACAATAAAATCAATAAAGGGCAATGTTACTATCTAAAATTTTACTAATATCATCGTATCCTGTAATCGCTTTATTGGTATTATCAATACTTTTGTCACAATTTGAAATCAAAAAAATTTAAAACTTGTAAGGCCTCGTATAATCTTAGCTTCATAAGTGAAATGTAATGTTTCTTCTGAGAATAATATTTTGTTTAACCTGAATTTTAGGTCTCAAAATGTTTCTCCGAAATGACAAATTTATATGTACTTATTACTGGATATATTTTTTTAAATTGAATAAAGCTATCTGCCTACTCGAGTTTACAAGGTATTACTTACACTACCTTCACACTTTGGTACCTACCTACGGTTTTGTACTTAGGTATATAGCGTTACCTTACCTTAGATCGTATTAACTAAGTGCAATACTAGGGTCTACTAGTAAAATTGTACTTAGATAGGACAAATGAGCGCTGCCGATCTAAAGATGTGCTAAAAATAGATAAATTAAAAATATAGGTATTAACAGGTAATTAATAAAATGTGGTTATAATATCCTTCTTACCCATATAAGTCATTAGAGTCGACCATGGGAGACGGGCAAAGCGTGTTGTGGGTAATGGGTTCGCAAACTTTAAACCTACAATCAATTGCTACAAATGCCACTTAGGATCAGTTGCGCCAACGTACGAACACAGACCGGTCATCGTCAAATATGGCGCCGGCAGCTGTCATCCCATAGAAACTTGTCAAACTTTCCATACAATCAGATTTGACGAACACCGCTTACGTTTACAGACGGTTTGGTGCAACCCAGCCTTAAACTAAATTCTTGTTCTGTGCATACCCCTTTTGGGGATGTGGTATGAGTTTATGTATCCATACTTAATTATAAATGCGGAAGTATGTATGTCTGCCTGTTACCTCTTCACGCTTATACCGCTGATCGGATTTAGATGAAATTTGACATTGAGATATTTTTTATCCCGAAAATCATCCCCTAATTGGTACATGGGAACGAAAGTTTGAATCCGGGTACTACAAGCGCCGACGCAGATGGAGTCGTATAGACATGTGTAGTTTAATTGAAGTACTTCACTTGGTGTCCTTCATTTATTCACTAGTTCAGTTCGGATCTATATACTTCAATAGTTCACTTAGTTCAGTACTTCAATTCATGTGTCATCGTTTCAATCATCTATCTCATGACGGTTTTTACAAAAAAAATATTTTCTTAAAATTCTAAATAAATGTAAAATTTGAAATCCTTATCCCCGAATTAGTCGAAATCGAGTATAATGACAATTTTTTCGTAAAAAGAATATTTTTACTTAAATTATTCAAAATATATATAAAATTTGATATCATTATCCCCGAATTAGCCTTAGAATGAGAGAAACGCGACGCGACGAATGACTGATCAATATGATTAGTTGAATCGGTTCAGCTACTGAACTAGTGAACTAAACGAGTGATATACTTCACAGTGAAGGATTGAAGTATATCACTCTTTTCTTTTTAGTGACACATTTTGCGCATGTCTAGAGTCGTAGGCAAAAGCTAGTATGTAATAAAACGCAGCAAAGATAAGGGACAAACGTCAAAAAACCCTAAGTTACAATTTTCCATTACCTGCAACGACGGCGCAAGCGCGAATGTTCCCAACTCAATTTTCTTACAAAAATATGGCGACTTAGCAAATCGTCAGCACACCTGCGTGTGAATAACGCTTTTCCATTTCCCTGTAATATCTGTAATAAATCTCGCAAAACTTGTGAACATATTCATACTTTTCTTTTATATTATTATCATTTGAGAAGGATTTGATGCAATTTGTTGCCTTAGAAGTTCGAGAAATACGTTCAAGTAAACACAAATCTTGCAATTTGATCCATATGTATATCGTCGGTGGACAACCAAAACTCGCTACAAAGCTACAAGTAAGGTCGTTCCAGCGACACATTAGTGCCCAATAGATCACACCTAACCTAACCTAACCCGTCATCTTGTAACAGTTTAATTTTAAACTGCTAACTTTGTTTTTATAAGTCTCATAATTCATGATTTTAGATACTACTAATTCCATCTAGGGAGCTGAGAGTGAAACGTTTCGCCTCTGTGGCATTGATTGAATGCGCACGCCATCTGTGTGAGCAAGCTAGCATTGATTTGTAGAAGCAGGTTTAACTAGATCCTCAGTGGAATAATATTATTATGGATATTCATGATAATGTTTAAATTTTATTTTACATGTTCCGAAATCTTCACGGCAAGGAATACAGATATCCTTGTTGTTTCCTTTTTTTTAAAGTTTGGTGTCAACTATTGAGTCTTCCAACTGGCGGTTACTTGAACGTGTCAGGAGGGGGGCGCTGATAGCTAGCGATAGGAATTTTCTCGTTCTTTCCAAAACTAGCTGCCATGACGTGAGGAGGCATTGCAAGTTCTGGGGGAAGCAATTTCGGTCGGCCGCCGGGCCAAGGAAATACGGAAAGACGAATTCTCATAAAACCATTGGAAACCAGGTTTGAATCATTTTTTCAACCGGCGTTTGTTATTGGAGGTTACCTCAAGAGTCGTAGCTAATTATTTTGATATCTTTTCAGCCTTACCTTTAACATGGACGAGCACGTGGTCTCGCCTAAATCTAACTCTTTGTGAAGACGGACTCCGAGACAAGGGAGAAGGAATTTAACCAGAATCTTCAAGCCGGGTGAGTTACACGTCGACACTTTTGTAGGGCTTAAGACAGTACTGTGTTTTTGGAGACGTCCTCTAGATACTTACTTTGCTCTCTTATCACTCTTTACAGGAGAAACACCATAATTAATGTGATTTAGTGTCTAATACAAACAATTTTTACAGCTGTGAAAGCCGGTCGTTTGACGTGGCGTAAGCGCATGGTCGGTTCGTCGGTACTTTGTCGACATGGCTACGGGTGTGGTCGGAGAGTAGCGGACGTGGCAGCGAGTCGCCGGCCTGAGCTCCACAGTGAGGAGGCCATCACGGGCATGTGGCCAAACTGTCACATGGGCATCCAAACCGAAGAGCTTCAGCCAGGCATGCGGCAACAGTGACTAAACAGGTGACTCCGTTCCTTGCCTCACACGACACACACATATACACACGCGAGTGCCTCTCTGAACTTAATAAGTGCAATTTCCTTCTCGGGAACAGTGCCACAAGTGCGCTTAGTGACGGACAATTTAAAAATAACTTCTATATGGACAATTCATTGCTCCGAGGGTGTCTGCCACTCCTTGCTCCTCTAGCAGTCTAGTATCTCTTTAAGCTCTCTATGCTATAATTAGTTATAATCACTTGTAATTTAAGCTAATGTTTGTATCTACTGGCCATATAAAATAAGTATAAGTAAAATAACGAAGTGCTGTCATACCTAGGTTCTATATCATTGATTGTGCTTTCACTCTTTGTATGATAATGTGTATGTGCGACTTTTGAATAATAATACTTTCTGTCAAGCTCATGCAATTGTTTAATTGAATAATCCTACTAGTTTTAAACCTTGGTGTTAGTTATAGGTTAAAACACCTGGCGTCCAACTCTGCTACTTTCTTCATTGGCATACTGCCTTGGCTAAGCATTTCTTTTTTTACTAATAAGGAAAACGGGACTGAGTTGGAACAAACGTGTAGAGTCACAGCTGAGCAGGGAGCCCACTACCGAACCTGAGAATCTCTCATCAGCTGACCAGCCTGGGCAAACCTTGTATATGAAACTCGCTACACCACCTGCGCAGTGATCATATTACATTGGCACCGACAACGTGGGGCCCTGTCTTTTCTCAGATTTCATTGTCAGTGTGACAGTCTGTCTAGCTCAGACCTGTGTTTCTTCTTTGCATGAGTTCTACAGAAATACTCTTGACAAGTCTTTAACATTTTTTATGTACTTAGTTATAAGCTGTGTTCAATTGGCTGGTTTCTATGGTATTAGTTTAAGCAAACTAGTTTCTATTCTATCTTGTTTACTAGAATAAAGCAAGGTCATTCTATTACTGTTCTTATAAATAAAATAAATCATGGCTTTACATGTAGATGTGGATTGTTTGGTGAAAGATGAATTGATTTTTGAACTATCATCTAGAGGTGTAGAAGTGGACAGTGACGCGACCGTTGAGGATCTTAAACGACAGTTTAGAAACGTAAAAGGCACCCCACACGACAACACTAAAATAAACATTTTTAGCTCAAGTTTGTCCTTCGATGTGGAATTTCAGGTCTGCGAGGAGAAAGTGAAGCAGGTGCTGCAGGCGGATCATTCCTCGGCGTCGTGTCGTAAGCGGTGTCTGTCGAAGCTGTCACACGTCATATTGAGGTTAGAAAAATTGCATTCTTTGACCGGCGAACAACAGCTTAGGAAAATTTCGTTAGTATCTAAAGCGTTCCATGCTATCGAAACTTTGAAGTGCAATGAACCTAGTACATCTGGTCATCAATTCGTTCAGTCTAATGTCGAGGTCACACCTGCTGCTTCGTGTCAGAGGCACGCCTCACAGGTGCTTAAATGGAATCTTGTTTATGATGGACGGACCTCGGTTCATGATTTCATTTTTAGATTGCAAGAGCTCAAGTACTCCTCAGAAATATCAGATGCTGAACTGTTAAGGAATTCTGTTCACCTTTTTTCTGGCGAAGCATTACTGTGGTTTAGGACGAATAAATCACGCTTTGATTCATTTGGTGACTTAGTAAATTTGTTAAGGGCAGAGTTTCAACCGATTGAATATGAGAGGTGTCTGTTGAACCAGATAAGGGCTCGTTTACAAGGGAAGGATGAGCCTATTAAATCCTACATCAATATTATGGAAAGTTTGTTCTTAAGGTTGTCTAGACCACTGCCGGAGGTGGAGCAGCTGGATATTATCATGACGAACATGAGCCCATTTTTTATATCTCGTTTGGCTCTAACAGAAGTGCGTGATATTAGGGAATTAAAGGAGATTTGTGCTAGGCTGGAGATATCAAAGTTTAAATGTGAGAATAGGGGTTACTTGAATACTGGTAGGGAGTCTATTCTTCCAGACTTCTGTAGTGGGATTGCAAACTCATCTCCCTCAACTTCTGGTGCGAGGTCACGTGACACTGATGCAGGGCCAGCTAGACCTAACAATGTTACTATATGTGGAAAGTGTGGCGGTGCACATCATCATTCTCGCTGTGATGTGCACACGACTCCAATTTGCTTTAGGTGTAAAAGGCCTGGTGTTATAACAAGACTTTGTGATTGTTCAAAAAACGTGACGGCAGGTCAGAGATAACTCAGTTCTCTGACCAGGCTACTCAAACTTTACTAGACATGACACTTTATAAAGATAGTTCTTTACATTCTTTGCCTTTGTTTAAACAAGATGATGGGGACCCAAGGCCATTTCTCAGTGTAGGCATCTTGGGTTTAGAATGCAACGCGCTGGCGGACAGCGGAGCCTCTGTCTCGGTGTTGAGCCAGGCTGCATATTCGGTTTTAAAACAGGAAGGGTTGTATTTTCCCATGAATGCTTGTGATAAGGACTTAACTGTAGGTAATGGTGCGCACTTATCCGTTCTAGGCACTGTAGAAATACCTATAGCATATATGCGGGATTTACATTATGTAACGCTATATGTATGTGAGGATGTGAGTACCCCCATTATACTGGGTGTGGACTTCCTAAAAAAGTTTCAACTTTGTACTGACATTTTAAACTTAAAAAAAGGAAACAGTAGTTCTCAAACTTTGAGTTTGCTTAGAGACTCAGATACTCACTTGCATAAATTTGAAGACTTGGATATGAGACAGAGAGCTCAGTTAGATAGAGTAGTGGAACAGTTTAGGCATATAGCTGCTGATAAGAATACCTTAGGCTGTACTATGTTGGAAGAGCATGTGATTGACACTGGTGACCATCCACCTATCAAACAGAAATATTATCCCATACCCTACCATCATAGAGAATATGTTAGGACGGAGATTGAAGATATGTTGAGACTAGGCATAATTGAAAAAAGTAATTCTCCTTGGAATAGTCCTATTTTATTGGTTCCAAAAGCTAACGGGGAGCTAAGGATGTGTCTAGACAGTAGGAAATTAAATAGTATTACCAAAGTTGACACATATCCAATGCCTAGAGTACAGGAAATCTTAGACTCACTCAGCAATGCTAGGTATATGACCTCTCTAGACTTGAAGTCGGCCTTTTTTCAAATCATGCTGTCACCTGAGTCACGGGAAAAGACTTGTTTTTCTATAAGTGGCCTCGGGGCCTTCCATTTTAGACGTATGCCTTTCGGTTTGGTCAACTCAACTGCAAGAATGATGAGGCTTATGGATAAGGTCTTCGGGCCAGAATTCGCGAATAATGTATTCTATTATGTGGATGATATCATAATTATATCTAAAACTTTTGAAGAACATGTCAGTCTGCTAGGTCAAGTCTGTGAGCGATTGCGACAGGCAGGGCTAACTATTAATTTAGAGAAGTCAGTCTTTTGCAGACCGTCGTTAAGATTTCTGGGCTATGTAGTGGATCAAAGAGGTTTACGAACTGACAGTGAAAAGGTCAAGGCCATAGTGGAGTATCCTCGTCCCAACACTCAAAAGGAGCTTAGACGCTACTTAGGAATGTTATCTTGGTATAGGCGCTTTATTAAAAACTATTCTACTGTGTGTGCTCCTTTGAATAGGCTTACAGGAAAGCTTCCTAAAGGGGAAACTTTTAAATTTACACCAGAGGCGGAAGAAGCTTTTAGGTATAGTAAGGAACTTCTAGTCTCTGCACCTATACTGTGTATGCCTAGGTTTGATAGGCCTTTTATCATCTCTACTGATGCAGCGGAGCATGGTCTGGGATGCGCCTTGTCACAACTAGATGACGAGGGTCATGAACATGCGGTTGCATATGCGAGCAGAACTCTAACTAGTTCTGAGAGAAACCACTCGACCACCGAAAAAGAGCTCAATGCGTTAATCTTTGCACTAGAGAAGTTTAGAGGGATCTCCTTTTAGAACTAAAGTCTATACAGATCACAGTAGTCTGAAGTGGTTAGTTGGGTTAAAGTCACCGACAGGACGTTTGGCCAGATGGGCACTGCGTCTGTCTCAATTCAACTTTGACATAAATTACAGAAAAGGTTCTGATAATAAATTGGCGGATGCTCTCTCTCGAGCACCGATACCACCTAATGATGTAGGTTTAATTTGTCCATTAAGCTTAGTTAGGGACACTTGGTATTCTAACTTGTTTGCTAGGGTGGAGGCAACTCCACACAAGTATCCTGACTATAAAGTATTAAATGGAAGTCTATATAAACGCATTAGGTCTAAAAATCCTTTGTCTAGAGATTGCGAGTGGAAACGTGTGGTACCTTTAGAGAATAGGCAGGACATACTGAAGCAATGTCATGACAGGCCGGATGCTGCTCATTTAGGCGTCTTTAAGACTCTTAGGCGGGTAGCCCAATCTTATTATTGGCCCAAAATGTTGAGTGATGTAAAGAAATATGTTAAAAATTGTCAGATTTGTTTGGCTTACAAAAGCACAAATGAGGCACCTCCAGGTCTAATGGAAAATCCAAAGCGAATACAAAGGCCCTGGCAAGTTATATGCACTGACATTTCGGGACCATATCCTAGGAGCTACAAGGGTTACAAGTTCATACTGATAGTTAGTGATTGTTTTACTAAATACACTTGTTTGTTCCCCATGAGGAACTCACTGGCTAAAACAGTTGTAGATTTAATAGAGAATAATGTACTGCTCAAGCATGGAATACCTCAATGTATCATTATGGACAATGGACCTCAGTATATATCTAGATATATGCGTGCACTGGGTGACAAGTATAAGATACCAAAGTTTTTCTATAACTGTAGATTCGCACCACAAAATAATCCAGCCGAGAGGATTTTGAGGGTCGTCGGAACAGCTGTGTCATCATACGTAGGTAATGATCATCGTACTTGGGCGGAGAATTTGAGTGGAGTAGAGTTTGCAATCAACACTGCTGTTCATGAGGTCACGGGTTATAGTCCCTATTTTTTAAATACAGGACGGGAGGCTGTTCTCTCAGGTGAATGGTATCCATCGGGACCACTGACTAGTGAAGAATTGCAATATGATGATAGAAGCTTGTACGCGTCTGTTTTGTCACATCTCAAACCAATATTCCAAAAGGTAAATGAGAACCTTCATAAGTCTTATCAGCGAGGTAGGATTTATTATAATAAGAATAGGAGAACTGTCGAGTATCAGGAGGGTCAGCTGGTCTGGAAAAGGGAATATCCATTGTCAGATGCTAATAAGTTCTTTGCTCAGAAGCTTGCACCAAAGTTCAGAAAGTGCAAGGTTAAAAAAAAGATTTCACCTTTAGTATATGAGTTACAGGATCCTGACACCGGCAAATCTTTAGGTATATGGCACGTGAAGGACATATTGAAAGCGCAGCCAGCTGTTTGTTGATGCAGGAAGCCACCTGCATGGAGCACATTGTTCTAGAAGCATCCTGGTGAAATTGTGTTTCAGCTTTCTTTTGGAGCAAGGGGATAGGTGTCATTCGTGTATGACATGCATAATTTTTGTTACATTGTGGGACTGGAGACGTACTTAGGTAAAACTTGACTTATGCACTCTGTCGCTACTAAGTCTGAAATTTTATTACGGTGCTTTATCGCTTTTACTCAGAATCGTAAACAGGTACAAACTCTTATGTTAGTGTTTCCTGGGCGTCAGAAAGGTGTGGAACTTTGTTCTTTACAGGTTATATTCCTATCTAATGTTACGTAATGGTAACAAGATTATATATTCCTACATGTTGCTCCATACATTTATTTTTGTATATTTTGTACTGCCCCGTACTTTTTCCCCGTGTGGTGTCGGGTTAGAGTAGCACCTCCCCAATTCGTCCCGTGGGTGTCGTAGGAGTCGACTAAGGGAATAGGACGGAAGTGTGTTGCAGGAGATCGGACCAGCAACCTGTCGCTGCAAGAACACATTTCACTTTGTCATCTTCGTCCATACATGGAAGGACAAACTGGTTTGCATCCATAAGTAGGTAATAACTTGCATGTTAGGTATTAGGTCATAGTTCTAGGTCTAGATAAAATCTACTCTTGCAAATAAAGGATGCATTTCAATAGGTATGATTTTATTTTATTTTGTGTTTCAGGGACACAATGTTTCACACAGTGTTGGTGGAATCTTTGTGTTGGCATGCTATCCTGATAATGGTGCAGTTTGCTAGGAAACAATTAAAGTGGTATAGATAGATGTACTTTAATATAAACAATTGTAGTCTGTAGAAAGATGTAGGTTTATTGTATAGCTCAGGTGGAACTTTAAACACTTGTTCTCTCTTACTCAGCATGTTGGTACTTTGGTAGCATGCATTGTTGGTTCTTCTTTTGAATAGAATGACTTGGTTCTTATCTTTTGTTTGTTTCAGGCTAATCTGTTGTGAAACTCTTCTACTGTAATAACTTGGCATCGAATGTTGCAATATAGACTTGCACTTCATAGGTCAATTCGGTTTTCTCTTTGTAATATAGTAAGTCTAAGGTCATAAAAAAAAAAAAAAAATTTTTTTTTTTTACTTTGGTGAAGCGGTAATGTAACAGTTTAATTTTAAACTGCTAACTTTGTTTTTATAAGTCTCATAATTCATGATTTTAGATACTACTAATTCCATCTAGGGAGCTGAGAGTGAAACGTTTCGCCTCTGTGGCATTGATTGAATGCGCACGCCATCTGTGTGAGCAAGCTAGCATTGATTTGTAGAAGCAGGTTTAACTAGATCCTCAGTGGAATAATATTATTATGGATATTCATGATAATGTTTAAATTTTATTTTACATGTTCCGAAATCTTCACGGCAAGGAATACAGATATCCTTGTTGTTTCCTTTTTTTTAAAGTTTGGTGTCAACTATTGAGTCTTCCAACTGGCGGTTACTTGAACGTGTCAGGAGGGGGGCGCTGATAGCTAGCGATAGGAATTTTCTCGTTCTTTCCAAAACTAGCTGCCATGACGTGAGGAGGCATTGCAAGTTCTGGGGGAAGCAATTTCGGTCGGCCGCCGGGCCAAGGAAATACGGAAAGACGAATTCTCATAAAACCATTGGAAACCAGGTTTGAATCATTTTTTCAACCGGCGTTTGTTATTGGAGGTTACCTCAAGAGTCGTAGCTAATTATTTTGATATCTTTTCAGCCTTACCTTTAACATGGACGAGCACGTGGTCTCGCCTAAATCTAACTCTTTGTGAAGACGGACTCCGAGACAAGGGAGAAGGAATTTAACCAGAATCTTCAAGCCGGGTGAGTTACACGTCGACACTTTTGTAGGGCTTAAGACAGTACTGTGTTTTTGGAGACGTCCTCTAGATACTTACTTTGCTCTCTTATCACTCTTTACAGGAGAAACACCATAATTAATGTGATTTAGTGTCTAATACAAACAATTTTTACAGCTGTGAAAGCCGGTCGTTTGACGTGGCGTAAGCGCATGGTCGGTTCGTCGGTACTTTGTCGACATGGCTACGGGTGTGGTCGGAGAGTAGCGGACGTGGCAGCGAGTCGCCGGCCTGAGCTCCACAGTGAGGAGGCCATCACGGGCATGTGGCCAAACTGTCACATGGGCATCCAAACCGAAGAGCTTCAGCCAGGCATGCGGCAACAGTGACTAAACAGGTGACTCCGTTCCTTGCCTCACACGACACACACATATACACACGCGAGTGCCTCTCTGAACTTAATAAGTGCAATTTCCTTCTCGGGAACAGTGCCACAAGTGCGCTTAGTGACGGACAATTTAAAAATAACTTCTATATGGACAATTCATTGCTCCGAGGGTGTCTGCCACTCCTTGCTCCTCTAGCAGTCTAGTATCTCTTTAAGCTCTCTATGCTATAATTAGTTATAATCACTTGTAATTTAAGCTAATGTTTGTATCTACTGGCCATATAAAATAAGTATAAGTAAAATAACGAAGTGCTGTCATACCTAGGTTCTATATCATTGATTGTGCTTTCACTCTTTGTATGATAATGTGTATGTGCGACTTTTGAATAATAATACTTTCTGTCAAGCTCATGCAATTGTTTAATTGAATAATCCTACTAGTTTTAAACCTTGGTGTTAGTTATAGGTTAAAACACCTGGCGTCCAACTATGCTACTTTCTTCATTGGCATACTGCCTTGGCTAAGCATTTCTTTTTTTACTAATAAGGAAAACAGGACTGAGTTGGAACAAACGTGTAGAGTCACAGCTGAGCAGGGAGCCCACTACCGAACCTGAGAATCTCTCATCAGCTGACCAGCCTGGGCAAACCTTGTATATGAAACTCGCTACACCACCTGCGCAGTGATCATATTACAATCTCCTAGCGAAAAAAACAAAACAAAACAATCGTTTGTTATCCGGCCGGGGCGGGATCCTAGTCACCGGTGTACGGTAGCGGACGGTTTCAGTCTCTCACAAGTCTCACATCATGTAATAAGATTGAAACTGCCATGTATTGGGTTAGTGTCACGGACAGGTACGTTTACATTACCTACTTAAGATAAAGCTCACATCTCAGGGGGGCCTACAGGGAACTGAAAACGAAGTATCTCCCTCTTTGTTGCTCCAATATGCAAGTGAGACAGAGAGGCAGATATTTCGGTTGAGGTTCGCGGTAGGCCCTCAGCAACGTGTCGGTACTGAACTGAGATACGAGGTTTTTAAGGTTAATTACAGTTTTGCTAAGTGACTTTTGATTGTCATCCATCAATTATACCTGCATTGTACAGTTTATGATGGGTCACGAGTCTGGGTCTGGGACATTATTCGATCTTATACAATTCGATACATTAACACATTTACTGGTTACCTAATTGACATATACGGGTATGTAGACCTCTACAATATATTGTAGATGAGACCGCTACATCTCGTAACAAGGGTAACTGCTAAGGCTGGATTATAAAAAAAAATATCATTATAGAACCAATGTCAGAACAGTAAAATTCGATGACCTACCTAAAGGCCGATTTACATTAGCAAAAACTTCCATGCAAGTTTCTATACCGAGGTAAAACGAATACGTTCAAACTCCACAATATAATGAAAACTCACTGAAAATTGCAATCAAGTTTGTGCTAGTCTAATTGACCTAACATCATCATCATCAGCCTATGTACGTCCCACTGCTGGGCACAGGCCTCCTCTCATAGATGACCGAGCACCGAACATAAACCATTAAAAGCGTTGATAAAGGTTGTATTATGACTATGAGACTATGACCTATTAAATAACAGTAGATTTTTATCTAAATGATAACTTAATCTATATGTATATATATATATAAAGTTGATGGGTGACTGATTAATCACCGCCCCGCCGAAACTGCCAAATAGTTAGGTTATATAACGGAGGCAAGGGATAAGACGGGATTTTTGGAAATTCCACCCCTAAGGGGGTAAAACAGGGGTGCAAAGTTTGTATGGGGGGCAATAATTTTTTAAAAGTATAGACTTGAAACTTTGTACAAAGACTCCTTAAAATAAGACAATGAAAGTGATATCTGCGTTTTCAAAATTTTCGTCTCCTAAGGGGTTGAAAATAGGGGTGAAATATTGTATGGGGAGCAATTTGTTTTTAAAGTGAGAGTCTTAAAACTTTGTATGAAAGTTCCTTATAATAATACAAAAAAAGTAATTTCAGCGTTTTTCGAAATTCATCCCCTAAAGGGGTTAAAAAGGGGTTCAAAGTTTGTATGGGGAGCAAATTTTTTTTTAAGTGAGGTACTTCAAATTTCTTACAGAGACTCTCTGTTTCAATAAAACAAAACTGATTTCTGCGTTTTTTGAAATTCAACCCCTAAAGGGGTTAAAAAGGGATTCAAAGTTTATATTGGAAGCAAAAATTTTTTGAGTGAAGGACTTAAAATTTCTTACAGTAACTGTTTCTAATTAAATACTACAAAACTAATTTCAGCGGTTTTTTTTCAATTCGTCAAGTGGTTAAAAAGGGGTTCAAAGTTTGTATGGGGAGCAACATTTTTTTAATAGAGAGACTTCAAATTTTTTACAGTCTCTGTTTAAATACAACAAAACAAATTTCGACGTTTTTTTTTTAATTCATCCCCTCAATGGGTTAAAAAGGGGTTAAAAGTTTGTATGGGGAGCAACATTATTTTAATTGAGAGACTTTTATTTCACAAAAAGACTGTTTAAATGATTTCAGGATTTGTGGATTTGGATAGATGTTTGAAACGAAATTTCTACAGGTCCATAATTAAATACGTACAGTAACGAAGAGAAAACGACAAGATACGTGTCAACTCACACAAAAAATAGCCTAAGTAATGTTGGAGCAATCAGCGCTCGTGCTCGGCGCTATGAGTGCACAGCTAGGTTAGAAGGATCCTGTCAGGTTATAAGTAAGTAATACTACCTTATGTGCTGCAGTCCCGCGTTTAATATATCTTCACATGTATGTTAAAATACACAAAAGGATATAGACGGAGTTACATTTTATACTATAGTAGATTAATTAAATTATTAAATAAGCTACGTGCGTCAGCCATCGGGCAGGGTGCAAGGGAGAGAGAGTGTTGCCAGAGCAGTAACTTTAAATGCAACATTATGAGCATACCATATGCAAAAATAATTTCAACACTTCCCCTTATGCGTATAATGATGCTATACATTAAACATGCGGAAAAGATCCATGCAAACATTCTTAAAACACATGGTTACTATAAAAGATTACATACATTCAGTCACATTATGTTTGAGCCTTTACAATATTGCACAACTGAGTAAATCTCTTATGTTTAACAGAGCTTAAAGCTTTCGTGAAGACGTCCGCTATCATTTCATCTGTTGGCAAATATTTCACATGGATTAAATTATCCTTAACCAATTCTTTCACATAATGATAACGGAGATCTATGTGCTTTGTTCGCTTGTGACAGTATTCCTTAACTTCTAAAAGCTTTTGGGCACTTAAATTATCATTATACAAAGTTATATGTAAACTTATATCTGAAATTTCCGACATAAAATTATTAATGAAACATATATCTTTGCAAGCATCGGACATAGCTAGGTATTCCGATTCAGTACTAGAATGTGCTATACAGCGCTGTTTTCTACTTTCCCAATTAACTGTGTCATTGCCAAATTTAATAACATAGCCTGTATAGGACTTTCTATCCAATTGGTCGTTAGCCCAATCTGCATCGGCATACGCAAATAAATTACAATTGTCACCTTTTGTAAATAACAAACAATAATCAATTGTACCTGCTAAATACCGAAGTATACGTTTGGCAGCTAACCAATGTGTCTGGTCAAAGCCATTATTAAATTGACATAATTGGCTGCAAGCAAAAGCAATGTCCATTCTTGTGCATACACAGAGATACATTAAAGATCCCATTAATTGCCTATAATTATAAATGCTATCATCCAAACATTTTTCAGGTTTAGCAAACTTACTATTTGGCAACATGGGTGTACATACGGGCTTACAATTTTGCATACCAAATTTAACAAGTAATTTTTGTATGTACTCGGACTGATCGAGTTTTAATGTACCTTTAGATCTATCACGAGTAACATTAATTCCTAAACAACTTTTAAGAGTGCCCAAATTCTTTACATCGAAGTTACTCTCTAATAGATGTAATAACTCCTTGTAAACAGAGCTGTTCTCGCTATAGAAAACATAGAAGTCATCTACATACAAAGCTATTATTGTTATATCATTTTGTGACTTCTTGACATACACACAAGGTTCACATTTGCTTTGTGTAAATCCATTGGATGAGAGCAAGTCGTGAACTTTATCATTCCATATTTTACTAGCTTGCTTCAATCCATATATTCCCTTTAGCAATAAACAAACCTTGCTGCTGTCACCATTACAAAAGCCGGGAGGCTGCTCCATATAAATGGTTTGATCGAGCTTCCCATTTAAGAAAGCGGTGGCAACATCAATGTGATCAATGTTTAAATCTAGTTTGTTTGCCAGAGAGAATAGTATTCTCATGCTACAATGCCTAACAACAGGTGAATATGTTTCGTTATAATCAATACCATATACTTGAGTAAAGCCTCTGGCAACTAATCGAGCTTTATGCTTATCGAATTTACCAGAAGCATCATGTTTGGTTTTATAAACCCACTTACATTTTACTATGTTTTCACCTGAGGGGCGATCAACTAATTTCCACACATGATTCGACAACATTGAATTATATTCGTGCTGCATGGCAGCCTGCCATTGGACACTGTTAGGACCGGATATGGCTTCCTCATAGGTTTGAGGCTCAGTGAGTGCCATACTCTGAGCTATGAGGGAATACTCCATATCATAGTCCTGGTACCTGCACGGCGGTTTGGAGCGAGTGGTGCGCACGGGGCGCGCGTCGGTGAGTACAGGCGACAGGGGTCGACACACATCTTCCCCTACAGCTGGCGACTGGTACGAGGACGCTACACGCTCGAGGCGCGCATCCGGTACTGGCGACTCAGCGGAGCTCGACTCATTCTCGCTGCCTGTGCAGTACTCGTCAGCACCTGAAATTGCAGACGAATCATGATCAGTATTGTCACTGGAAGTGATTTCAATTTTATCACTGCAACCTAAATTTGATTCATGACTAGAATTAACACTTATTTCATGACTAGAATTCAAATTATTATTACTTCTAAGCACTTCAGCTATGCTGGAAGAATTACCATTAGTACTACTATTTAAATTCAGTTCATTAAAATTGTCATTATATGACCATTCATAAATAATACAATTATCATTTAAATTAAAATTCTCATTATTAATTATGTCAATATCTTTTAAAAATTTGCTCTCTAAAAATGCAACGTTCCTTGAAAGTATAATCTTTTTAGGATTTAGGGGATCAGCCAGTCTGTATCCTTTAGTAGTGTCACTGTATCCTACAAACACATACTTTTTACTCTTAGGATCCAGTTTCTTACGATTTTGCTTAGGTATAAGCGAGTAAGCGATGCAGCCAAACACATGAAGATGGCTGAGGTCAGGGCGACGCCCAGTCCACATTTCCTCTGGTGTCCGTCCTGATAAAGCAGATGAAGGGCTGACATTCTTTAATTGGATAGCAACCATGATAGCCTCACCCCAATACCGCTTACAGAGACCAGCACCTTGCAGCATGCATCTCGCTTTCTCGACCAATGTCCTATTGAGCCGCTCGCTGACTCCATTCTGCGACTGACAGAATGGCACTGATTTTTGGTGAATAATGCCCTGCTGTTGTAAGTAAGTATCCAGGGCCTTATTGCAATACTCACCACCCCCATCCGAACGAAGCTTTTTCAGTGGTAACCCCGTCTGCTTCTCTGCTAGGGCTTTAAACTTAAGAAAAGTAGACATTACCTCGGATTTGTTTTTAATTATATATCCAAATGTTTTTCTCGAGTAGTCATCTGTGTACGTGACGAGGTATCTCCCGCCACCCCAGCTGTCCTCCTGCATTGGACCGAGTACATCCGAATGTACCAGCTCCATCGGCTTGCTGGCTCGCGAAGCAACACCCACCGGATAGGGCAAGGCACACTGCTTCCCCTCCAGGCAAGGCTCGCAATCACTAAGATCCTGCGAATCCTGAAACAGTACACCGGTGACACAATCTTTTAGGGTTTTTAAACCACCAAGACTTAAATGTCCAAGCCTACGGTGCCAAACATCTATTGGCGCCGAAGAGGCAGCTCGCTTAGCACTCTGACACTCTTGTCTAGTCTGGTTAGGACACAAGAGAGAGGAAGAATGCTCTTTGTGCGAGGGTTCGCCTGTCAACATACACATATTGGACAAATCTAATTTATAAAGCCCATTATTATTAGTAGCAGAAGCAATCGGGTTGCCAGCGACTTTGCACCCATTGTAGATGGAACACCCATTATTATTAAAATGCACAGAGTAACCCTTTTTGACTAAACAACTTACTGATAAGAGATTTGCTGTAAGATCTGGCACATATAAAACATTGTCAATTTGGCTTACCGAAGAACTGTTCAATTTGACATCACCTACTCCGAGACATACCAGTTTAGAGTTATTGGCTATTGATACACTATGTTTAGAGTCTCTATAGTATTCCATGTACTGGTCAGAATTGCACATATGCCGGGAGCAGCCCGAGTCCAAAATCCAATCCTCAGTTTTTGCCATAAATGCCGATGCCACAAAAGTTTTAGAATCAGTTTTCCTATCTTTTTTCAATTTGAAGCATTTTGATCTCACATGTCCTTTCTTCTTACAGTAGTTACAGGTCACCACTGGCTTATTCGATGACATGAAGGCAGTATTTGAAGTTTCCGCACCATTAGAAGCTCTCCGCAGCTCCTCTTGAAGTAATCTCGACCTCACAAGTTCACTTGATAATGATGATGACATACATGCAGTCTCCAGATTAGATACCAATGCGTCGTACTCGGCGGGGAGCCCACTGAGTAGCAGCTCGGCGACCTCGGCATCGTCTATAACTTTACCAATATCTGCCAGCTGTTGTACAAGGGTCATAATCTCCTGAATGTATTCACTCATCGTAGTAAAAACGGTTTTATGTAGTTTTCTGAGCAGGAGAACTCTTCGGTACAGACCTTTGTCTTCGAAAACTGCTGCTAATTTATCCCAGGCCTCTTTAGATGTCTCTGCATCACGCACATATTGATAACAGTGCGTTTTTACAGCCAAACAAATGCGCGCTAATGCACGCCGGTCACGTGCCACATCGACGCACGTGCCCTCGACGCATGACCAAAGACCTTCCAGGGTTAAAATCATCTTCATAGTAAATTTCCACGTGTTGTAGTCGGCTGTTCCATCCAATTTATCAATTGACGACACACTTACGGGTGTTACGGGGACTGCAGCGACCGGAGCAGCAGGTGCCGGCATGGCGGCGTTCCGCGCGGCGTCGGCCACGCGGCGCGCTTGCTCGGTTTCATTGTCACTCATTTTAAATAGGTAGTATACTTATCTTCAGAATGCCCTCTTCTTCGTGTCTGGGCTAAATAACCTGTTGGAGCAATCAGCGCTCGTGCTCGGCGCTATGAGTGCACAGCTAGGTTAGAAGGATCCTGTCAGGTTATAGTAAGTAATACTACCTTATGTGCTGCAGTCCCGCGTTTAATATATCTTCACATGTATGTTAAAATACACAAAAGGATATAGACGGAGTTACATTTTATACTATAGTAGATTAATTAAATTATTAAATAAGCTACGTGCGTCAGCCATCGGGCAGGGTGCAAGGGAGAGAGAGTGTTGCCAGAGCAGTAACTTTAAATGCAACATTATGAGCATACCATATGCAAAAATAATTTCAACAAGTAAATGAGAGTTTTTAACCGATAAGTAGGTACCTAAAGGGATTTTTAGAGGGGTTGAGAATTTGGGTTGACCGATTTATACCTGTACAGCATATTAATAATTTGGTCTCACCGGGTAAAAGTACCACAATTATTATACCGTTTCCTGGATATAAAGATGTTTTAACTAAAAACCGAGCTCTACGCAGACGAAGTTGCGGGCAACAGCTAGTTTTATATAAAAGCGCGTTGTCAATCAGAAATAAAACGCATTATAATTATTTAAATGTGAATTTGCGCATCCTTTATTTAAAATTCAACATGGCGGGGTAACCAATGCTGATTAAAATAGCTCTGTACCGACTGATATGAGTTTATTCGAAGTAAATAATTAAAATAGTTATGTTAAGTATGTATGAGCTGACCGCGGGTTCCAGCGCTTGATTAAATCTATTCAATTAATTGTGAGCACTGAATGAAACGAACGCATACTTTAAAAACATTAATTATTTTTCTGTATTACTTATACACTCACCGGCAGAAAATTTGGCCCAAAACCTTTTCGTGATTTCAAACTATAAATTGAATAAATTAAATAATGTTTAATATATAAAAACGCATTTTTCAAATTTGGACCAAATTTTTTGCCGGCATTTTATATATATGACCATAAACTGTGGTTGCTGTAACTGCATATTTTTCGTAAATATACCTGAATAGTTATACATGTTTATTTAAGTAGGATTTGAAAACATCCCTAAGGGTGTAAAAAGGGGGTTAAGTGTTTGTATGGAAAACGTGTAATAATGTTTGAAGTGATACTAGAAACTTCGTTTATAGTACCTAATTTCATAGTATATTAGATAATAGATAAGTAGATCAAACATTAAATAAACCACACAGACATTATCCATAATAACGGCAATAAAATCATGTCTATTGTATGGGAGCCCCGTTAAATATTTATTCTATTCTATTTTTTAGTATTTGTTGATACGAGTATAGCGGCAATAGAAGTACATCATCTATGAAAATTTCAACTGTCTAACTATAACGGTTCACGAGATACAGCCTGGTGACAGACGGACAGCGGAGTCTTAGTAAAAGGGTCCCGTTTTATCCTTTGGGTACCGATTCCTAAAAACAATGCTAAAGATCCGTATAGGTAACTGTTGAAAATTATTTTATTTTATGTGTGTGGCTTACATATTATCTTACATTTTGATAATTCTTGTAAATGTTATGTTTAAAATTGGTGTACATCCACAGGTCTACTGAAAAGTGTAGTAGTAGTCTGCCCGGTTTATAAAGGAAAGGGGGACAGGGTTGATGTAATAAATTACAGACCTAATTACCATTGTACCTACCATCTTAAAGTGGAATTCATACTATCATCTTCCAAAATGACCCACCTAGGTTTATCGACATAGATCTCAACATCTATATAAGGATTAAATATCTGTCCTTTCAGTAAATTAATCTTGAACTATTTTCCTCGTCTGCTAAAAGTGAAAACACGATTTGAAAAATTTTCTCGATACTTTTATTTTTCAAACATAAAGACAATAAGATAAGGAAAAAGTAGAAAAAAAAGAAGCATAAAGATAAGGATAATCTTTTTTCGATGTGTTTGGTAGGATATCTTTAAAACCCTCCCATCTTGTCAATAGTTGTAAAATGATAAGTTCTCAAACCTGAGAAAAAAGATTATCCTGATAAATGTAGGTACACGTTTAGAATAAACACCAATATTTACGAAAAATACGCGCTGAGCTTCCGTAGAGAGCGGGATGAATAATTGGAAATGGCATCTACGCCCTCTTAATACGCCTATAGACAAAAAAGATCAACTACATACAACAGCGGCACATAAAGTCATTGATGGAGTGTTATGACCGGTCTCGATGACAGGTATACTGTGCGACTTATCGAAAGCAAGCATTCTTCGATTAACCACAGATTGTTAATAACAAAGTTAGGTCTGTACGGTATTAGTAATTCTGCCAGCAAATTGTTATCGTCATTCCTGTCTGAGGTAGTGAAAATGTCGAAAAACGGCAAAATACTAATAGGCCAGTGAAATCTTACAAATAAAAAAGCTAAAATCGCAAAGCGAGATGTAAAGCTGCATTTTTGGTATGTTATTCGCACCCCTTAGGAGTATGTGTGACTACATTTTGCAAGCAAAAAAAAGTTGTGCTACCTGTATGATACGTGAAAAACTGCAAAATTTTCGGACTTTTTTCAGGTATTGTAGTTCAATTCAAAAACTATGGGTTTTTGACATTACTAGTCTATGGCATTTTTAAAGTACATTAAATTTGCAACAATTTGAACCTACCTACAGCTCCGTATGTCTTATAGTTTTTGAGACATGATGTTTCAAAAATACTGCTTTATTGAGTTTTGCCTATAGTGCGTGTTGTTATGGGTTTCCGTCGAACAAACACTTCACCACCGGCCACCAGCGCCGGCTTTTAGTATGTTATCAGGCATATCTCCTGGACCCCGAAACTGCCGGGAGACAATCTCTCCAAGGTCGCTCTCCCGAGTAATGACGTCATGAAAATTGCCGCCGAAACGTTTGGAAAAGTGGCAATCACACCCAACCTATGCAACATACATACACGTGTATGGTATCAAATGAAAGCTGAATAAATATGCCATAACGTATACCTAAATTAAGTTTCAATACATTGAGACAATTCAAAACTATAAACAAAATAATAAAAAAGCAAGGAAAACATTTCCGGGTTTCCAGATTTAACAGAATAACTAGAACAGGTACCCGAGAATTATGTTGCACATAAATAGTAATTAGTATGTCAGCTTTACATAACTATTTATTGTTTCTGGATATGATCAAAACTGTGAGAGAAATGCTGAAAAACCCAACAGGGCGGGGCCATTTTTCCATATAAGATAAAAAAATGATGAAATGCCTACTTTCCATGAACCAGCTCAAGCGTTTTAGTATATTATTAGACATGTTATGTGAACCGTAAAACTGCAAAGAGACTGAGAATTAAGTTTCAATACATTGAGACAATTCAAAACTATAAGCAAAATAATAAAAAAGTAAGGAAAACATTTCCGGGTTTCCAGATTTAACAGAATAACTAGAACAGGTACCCGAGAATTATGTTGCACATAAATAGTAATTAGTATGTCAGCTTTACATAACTATTTATTGTTTCTGGATATGACCAAAACTGTGAGAGAAATGCTGAAAAACCCAACAGCGCGAAGCCGTTTTTCCATATAAGATAAAAAAATGATGAAACGCCTATTTTCCATGAACCAGCTCAAGCGTTTTAGTATATTGTTAGACATGTTATGTGAACCGTAAAACTGCAAAGAGACTGTCTCTGACCTGCCATAACCGTTCCAGATTTTTGAGAAATGCAAATTACACATAAATTATGCTACATATATAAAAATCTATTATGTCACGCGAAAGCTAATTAAATTTGCTATAATTTGTGTGTAATTCGCTTTTCTCAAAAATCGGGGGCGGTTATGGAGAACCAGACAGGTCATAGACTGTCTTTTTGCTGTTTTATGGTTCACATATCATGTCTAACAATATACTAAAACGCTTGAGCTGGTTCATGGAAAGTAGGCATTTCATCATTTTTTTATCTTATATGGAAAAATGGCCCCGCCCTGTTGGGTTTTTCAGCATTTCTCTCACAGTTTTGGTCATATCCAGAAACAATAAATAGTTATGTAAAGCTGACATACTAATTACTATTTATGTGCAACATAATTCTCGGGTACCTGTTCTAGTTATTCTGTTAAATCTGGAAACCCGGAAATGTTTTCCTTACTTTTTTATTATTTTGCTTATAGTTTTGAATTGTCTCAATGTATTGAAACTTAATTTAGTTATACGTTATGGCATATTTATTCAGCTTTCATTTGATACCATACACGTGTATGTATGTTGCATAGGTTGGGTGTGATTGCCACTTTTCCAAACGTTTCGGCGGCAATTTTCATGACGTCATTACTCGGGAGAGCGACCTTGGAGAGATTGTCTCCCGGCAGTTTCGGGGTCCAGGAGATATGCCTGATAACATACTAAAAGCCGGCGCTGGTGGCCGGTGGTGAAGTGTTTGTTCGACGGAAACCCATAACAACACGCACTATAGGCAAAACTCAATAAAGCAGTATTTTTGAAACATCATGTCTCAAAAACTATAAGACATACGGAGCTGTAGGTAGGCTCAAATTGTTGCAAATTTAATGTACTTTAAAAATGCCATAGACAAGTAATGTCAAAAACCCATAGTTTTTGAATTGAACTACAATACCTGAAAAAAGTCCGAAAATTTTGCAGTTTTTCACGTATCATACAGGTAGCACAACTTTTTTTTGCTTGCAAAATGTAGTCACACATACTCCTAAGGGGTGCGAATAACATACCAAAAATGCAGCTTTACATCTCGCTTTGCGATTTTAATGTACAATTTCACTGCCCTATAACTTCTTATGCCGGATCTGTGCACTTGGGTATTCCACAAGGTTCAGCGATTAGAAATACATTATTTTTATTATTTTGTTAATGATCTTCCATCGGCAAACGCGAGCCCTTCTGTAATATTTGCAGCCGGCACAACTGTCGTAGTGAGCGCAAAATATTTATATGAGTAATCGTTACACAAAGGAATCAATAGTTAAGTTTTGTTTTAATTAAAGCCCTTAACTATGTACATATTTTGCAAACGACCCTAGTCTCACTTGCTCTAATAATAGCTGCTAAACAATTGTTCCGTGACTGTTTTCTTCGAAAAAGGAACTTTATTTTGTAGTACATAATTGCTACATAATAAAGTAAATATTTCCATAGATAAGTAAAGTCTAAATTTTAAGAATACAATAGATTTACGTATAGTAGAGAGGCCAATTCGTCGAAAGTGCCTTATTTACGATTTTCGTAGGACTGCAAAGGTTTATACCGACAAGTGGTATCGTTGGAATCAGCAATGAAAGGAGTTCGGAAAAAAATCACCATACGTGAACTGCAGTCAGGTCTACAAAATGCTTCTTTTGCTGCTTTTAAAGTAATGAAATAAATGGTAGGTATTCATATTTTCCGAACTCCTTTCATTGCGTTTAGATATTAAGGATACATTGAGTCGTTCGGCATAAATTTAAGAAAAAATCATTCAAGTATCTCCTGTTAGGAAGAGGCCAAACTTGGTATGTTTTGAAAATGAATCTTATTTTTTACGCCACCAGTGGCAGAAATCTAAAGTTGTGGTATATTTTTGGAATCAGCTCATGGAGCCCTTTCGTTTGATACCGACTCGATAGGTTTTTGAAGAAAAATTGTTTATTTTTCATATATAAAACTTATGACGTCATAAAAACTCACTCCACCACTTTAGAAAGTGACAACATGCGTTTTGATAACCAGTAGAGCATGCTGATTCCAACGATACCACTTGTCGGTATAAACCTTTTCAGTCCTACGGAAATTGCGTTTTATCAACTTGGCCATGACTTGGCCTCTCTACTAGTAGGACAAGGAAATTGGAACAAATTCATGGTCGCTGCTGTATAAACATTATGATCGTTATCCTAAGCTGCCACCACTAGTCTTTTGTTCCAAACTGACGGTTGGACGATAGAAGGACGCGCCGCTCGCTTTTTACACGACTGCCCAAAAAAGGAGTGTAATGTTTTTTGCTAATGGTCGAAAAGAAAATGGCAAGATACCCCCAAGACTCCCAACGCATGTGTGCGTGCTGAGAAAGTCATCAAACAAAAAAAGAACTTTATAAATACTTTCACAATTACATAGAAGCGTTTTCAATTTTGGTGGCGCGGGACATGTTATCGTAGTTTATTGCTCCTAGTGCCCTTCCGCTTCACTTTGATTGGCTCGTCTTGGCGAAGGCACACTACCTTGCCGTGCGTAAATTAATTGTTATCACACCTGTGGAAACAAGTTTAAAGAGTTCATATGATAAAACTTATTTACCCACATTCTTTAATTAAATATTGAAACATAGCATCTCATATAAAATTTGGACTCCGGTTCATTTCGGGTAATTAGTAATCAGAGTGCCGGCGGCGACTGAGGAGTAGCAAATAGTAAGATTCCCTTGTATATATTATGATTATTTGCTGAAATTTCAACTATAATTATTACAACGTGAACACATTTATCTTTTCTCTTAGTGATAGACTACTACTTAATTCGGTACTTTTTCATGTTAATGATGCAAAAGTTAATACATTATTTAAATCAAAATTTATCAGTAAAGGATCGATTTTCACTTAAAAGAGCCATTCAATCATTTAATAGAGTTAATACGTATTCCAAAAACAGAGAGAGTAAATATGTATTTAAAATATTTTGAAATTGAATCAATGAAATACAAATTTAAGTAGGTAATAATTATCAATATAGATATACCGTGTGTTACCGGCAAGCAATTTTCTTTAAGTTGGGTATTTAAACGAAGTTGCTTAACCTAACCATGCGCTTAATTTTATTATTAAACTAAAATTTCGAGTTAAATTTTTAACAAAATATTCATTGCCAGCAATGTACTTACTGCAAAGTAAATTGACAACTCATTACAAATGACAGCCCTTAGTGTTTTGTTTACTATGACGTTATCCTAAGCAGTGCACGTAAAACATTGAAGGTGCGGAATTAGGAAATCAAATTTTGCAGTTAATTCACATATTATGATTTGCTAATAGGTACTTGGAAATAATTGCTAATGGAAGATAGTAGGTAATATCAGCAGTTTCAATTAATGCCCGCTTGCCGGTAACGCACTGTATGACCACTGAGATATTACTAACCGATACACCATTGTAATTTAAAGGAAAAATAAACGCATTTGTATTTGTATTTGTATTTGTATGAACGAAACTATATCAGTGCACTATCACTGAAACCGCCGTTTAACGCAACTATCAAAACTTTATATTAGGTAAGATTATCACAAAAGAGTGGCCGGTCGGGGCGCCTTATTATTGCGATATTATTTAAGTTTGCGAGTAAAAATAGCGACTTATTACGGAATTCGATCACTTTTAACTAAGTAATTTTCGACTACATTTTTAAGATATTTTTGCAACCATGGCCACCCCATATTTTGGTGTCTTGTCTTTCTCATATCTATGCGTAAATTTCATTTTTGAACTACTCAAAGGGTCATAAATAGTAGATTGTACAACAAGTGCATAAAATGCACCATTTTAACACGAGACGTTTATCGAGACGATATAAAATCGAATGTAAAATGGGTGATGTGGTATGATTTTTGGTCAGTATGCTTATTTTTCTGATAGCTATTTCATGATGTAATTGTTTTTATTGTTTTTTTTTTTCATTTTTTTGAAATATTTGAAAATTTTCACATCACTTTCTTCGCATATCTAATATTTACAACCAAAAAAAAATTATATTCGTTAGTTCCAAAACCTACGAATAAAACGTGTACAGAGTTTGTATGGAGAATGCCTTGCCCACCTCTGCGCCTTAAGGTTATTGTCATCACATTTACACTCGTGAGGTCGTTAACCTCGTTCGATGGAACGCGGGCTGCCGCGCGCGTACTGGCAGGCTGCGGGCGCAGCGTACGGGGATGATCGTGTGGCTGTTGGACCGATTGCCTTAGTCTTCGAGTTCTTCGACGAAGATTTTACTTTATGCTCTAGAGCATAAAACTGTATTTTAGGGACTGTCTACGAAGCATAAAAATAAACTTTACGAGCAAGAGACGTGAAAATTACATTAAAATACACCGAACGTTAGTATATAGGTAGTCGCGGAATGAAAAGGTTCGTTATTTTTCCACTTTATTTTTACCCTGTGAATGTCCAAAAGTGACAAACCTTTTTATCCCGCAAGTATACTTGAAGTAACGTGATTATGATTACCCTTCAGATGGGTATTTTGGACTACTTTATATCGGCGGCGGAGGTGGCGGCCGTGGGACCCGTCGTGCGGTTTCTACAACTCGCGCTGACTGCTCTCTCGGCTCTGCAGCTGGGTTCTGACAACTATCCACCACAGGCCACAGTCTTCAGTAAGTTCGTCTATCCTATTTATAACTAGCGACCCGCCCCGGCTTCGCACGGGTGCAAATTATACATACAAACCTTCCTCTTGAATCACTCTATCTATTAAAAATAATACCGGATCAAAATCTGTTGCGTAGTTTTCAAGATCTAAGTATACAACGGTACAGGCAACAGGAAGCAACTTTGTTCTATACTAGTTTAAATAGCCTCAATAAGTTTTATTAAATATTCTACACTCGTTTTATTTATAATATACTATTCTTCGTAATTTAATTGTAAGTAGTTTTAGCTTTATATTTAATTTTGTTATGTTGTTATCTAGTTACATTGTATATTGTGATAATAATAAACCGTTTCCTTATTTTCTAAATAAATTATATATCATTCAGTCATACAAAAAATGAGTTAATTTACCCTTATTTACTTATCTATATATTTAATAAGATATTGTTCGCATAGGGTAAACTGGAGTTGTAAAGTGTACTCGTCGGAGCGGAGCTGACACATACACTTTTTTTTTAGGAAATATAACGGTTTTTACCGACTCATATTCTTTGTCCGCGAGTGTATTCTGTACTTTAGTATTAAAAAACTTCAATTTTTTTGGCATTGTACTTTTTTTTTAGAATTGCATGAAAATTGGTAGGTTGGAAGAGTTCCTGATTCTGAACAATATGTGCACGATTTCCTACAGTGTCTCACAATTTTTTTCCATTGAGTGACAATGAATGGGTATGGGTGTAATTTGTATGGGATTTTCGTAACATCAGTGGATAAAACGTATGCGAAAAATTTTTTTTTTTACTTAGGAAAAATTTTTTTTTTACTTAGGAGGTCTTCCAAAATACCAATTTTCATGCAATTCTAACGAAAAAAAACTACAACGCCAAAAAAATTGGCCCAATTTACATTACAAACGCAAACATCTAACCTAACGTTTATTCGTGGCAGACGGCGAAAAGTTCGACTTTATCGTGGTGGGTGCGGGCTCGGCTGGCGCCACGATCGCCGCCAGACTCTCGGAGGTAGCCCAGTGGAAGATCCTGCTCATCGAAGCGGGAGACAACCCACCTATTGACTCTGTGGTACGTTCACTGAGTTATTTTTTGACGTGATAACGTCTTATAAATTGGTAAACGAACGCCAACACGAAAGTGTGAAAGTAATGTATGTCCACCCTGAGCCTTGTTTAGCGAATTTTTATAAAAATATTATTTGATTTTGAACCTTATTGTTCGAACGGTAGAGATTTTGAACGAATTACTATGATGCAAGTCGGTCAACTGAATGATTTCTAGCTTTATAAAACAATTGACTGTATAACCGGTTTCTCTCCTCAAAGGGTAAAACGCGTAAGCGCCCGGAAATTAGCCGTACTTAAGTCCTTTTTGGCGACCGTCGAACTCACTCGCTTGATGCGGACCATTTTATTTAGACACCTAGCCCTTACTGATCTTGGTTAACTAATAGTGTCATAATAATCTTGCTCCGTCACCTAAGATAAGTTTGTTGACATGTATTGCTTGTCACTTGAAAATATATTGTTATGATTTTATGATCGAATAAACGCTTTTACTTTTGCATTAATTATTTAATATTTTGGTGAAGATGGCGGCAGAATTAGAATGTCCCGCAGCCCGCAATACGCGGCCAATTAACGAAAATACAGACACAATTGGAACATATACAAATTACATCGGATTTCGAAGTAAATCAAAGACTCTCAGTCAAATCTCGAACATGACCAATTACGAAAAGAGATTTGATAATGTTCAAAGTGATATAGAAGCTCAGACGGAGAATCGAGAATCAGAGATTGAACAACGACATGCCACGGAAGAGATCATTCTACAACTACAGATAAAACAACACTACTTAAGCCCTCCTCCTCCCACCGATGCGTCTTCCACATACATACATATGACGGCGGCACAACACGCGAGGAGTTTCGAAGGTATTACCTACCCCTACACACAGCTCGCAATATTTAGAAATAATATAAATATTTATTCGGGACAAAAACAACTTATAAAACAACACATCAAAATAAAATGAACATAAACCAAAAAGTTGTGTTGTCACGAAACGGTTCCATCTCAGCATAATGCGGGTAATCGCCAGCGCTGGTCTTCCGATGGAACCGTCGAGTGATTTCACGGTGTGGAACACTTAAAACAGGAAAAAGAATATAAATAAATAATAAACACGAAACAACGAAAAAAGAAAAAAATATATATACAATTTAAACACGGACATTAAACATAGAGATTGTCATTTTTTTCACACAGGTCACATTAGTAATTCCTTCAAAAAGCTATTCTACCGTTCGAACAATAAGGTTCAAAATCCAATAATATTTTTATGGAAATTCGCTCAACAAGGCTCAGATGGGCAATTACGTCACACTTTTTCGTGTTGGCGTTCGTTTACCAATTTATAAGACGTTATCACATCAAAACTATCCTCCTCATTTAAAAAGTCGTATCTTGAGACTATGCCAAACTAAGAGCAAAACTTACGTCCTTTTGTTTGGGCAAGGTGTTCAGTGATAAGTTGATAATTCAATAACTATTAATCTGTATTGTTCAAAATAATTATTTAATTGGTTAAATATTATAAGCATCGGTTTTACAAACCAAAGTTTTATTAAAATTATGATAACGAAAATACTGGTAACATTTATAGAGGCAATGAAAAATGTATAATCGGAATTTCTGGTCTGGATTAGTAACCATCGTCAAATGAGCATAAACATTTCAATTTTTTTCTAGATTCCTGGCTTATTCCCTTTATTGGACTACTCTATGGCTGACTGGAACTACTACAGCGAAGATGACGGGTATTCTAGCCAAGCGCACAGAACGAAATCCATCCACATGACACGAGGCAAGATGCTGGGGGGTTCCAGCGGTGCCAACTACATGTGCTACGTGCGAGGAAATAAGGCCGATTACGAGAGCTGGGTGCGCAGCGGTGGCAGTGGCTGGGACTGGGACAACGTCACGTACTACTTCAAGAAGAGCGAAGGACTCAAAAGCGCGGAGGTATTGGAAGGCGGATCGGCTGACCTGCACAATACTGATGGCCCCCTAGGAGTTACACGACCGACTTGGGGTAAAGAAGTTGATAAATATCTTGAGGCATTTGGTGAAAAACATAAGATCCTCATTGATACAAACAGCCCTGAGCAGCTAGGTTATTCGTTACCCCAGTTCACGATAGCTGACAAGAAACGACAAAGCACTGCAGAGGCTTTCCTGAGGCCAATTAAAGATCGAAAAAATCTATTCGTACTCAAGAATACTTTATGCACTAAAGTACTTTTCGACGGAAATAATATAGCTACTGGGGTAGAAGTGAAGTTGCCTAATAAACAAATTGTCAATCTTTATGCTACCAAAGAGGTAGTGTTATCAGCTGGAGCTCTCAACACCCCTCAGTTGTTAATGTTGTCGGGTATCGGGCCTAAAGACCATTTGACTAAAAATGGTATTAAAGTACTGTTAGATTCCCCATTAATCGGTAAAAACTTACAAGATCAGCCCTTGGTGATTTTGATGCTAACAGGTAAAGAAGGCGTACAGTCTGCACCCCAGAACATTCAAGTATTAACTAATCTAGACCAATTTCCTATTCCTAGCATAGTGGGCCTAGTTGCTCTAAATAACAGCACTGTTCCGGATTACCAAACGTTTGTGTTCCCGTGTCCAGCGGCAACTCTGGTGCCGACGCTGCTTTGCTCTTTTGTGATCGGACTGGATGACAAGATCTGCACAGCGGTTGCGCAGACGGTACAAAAGCAGGAAACTCTCTTCACGATACTGGCACTGCTCCATCCAGATTCTAGAGGCCACGTCGAGCTGAGGAGCAACAATCCCGAAGACCCTCCAAAACTCTTCCTCAATTACTATTCAGAGGACGCAGATCTTGAGAAACACGTGAACAGTATCGAAGACTACATAAGTATTTTAGAGAGCGAGTATTTGAAAAGCGTGGATTCTAAAGTTGTAAATTTTCAGGCACCTCAATGTGCCGGCATAGAGTTTAACACGCACGAGTACTGGCGGTGCTACGTGCTCAACACGGCGACAAGCTACTCTCACCCGGTGGGCACCTGCGCGATGGGCGAGCCGGGCGCTAGCGTCGTTGACGCCGAGTTGCGCGTGCGCGGCGTAGGACGGCTGCGAGTCGGCGACGCCAGCATTATGCCCAGTATCACAAGCGGCAACCCTAATGCCCCCTGCATCATGATCGGTGAAAAGCTCGCTGATATGATTAAACGAGCACATGGTCAATAACCAGTGTACAATATTATAGACTATATAAAACTAGTGGCTCTGTGAGCTGTAGACCTCGTAAGTGTTTTTTTTTAATTTCCCAAAACTATGTTAAATATCTAACTTGCTAACAAAATTTCACAAGAATCGGTTGAGAAACGCTGTAGAGGAAGACAAACCATTGATTTATTTTATTTTATTACTCGACATAAATATTCTATGTAATCAAACAACCTGCTTACAATACGTCACGAGAATCGGTTGTGAAATGCGACCCTTAGAGAAGAACAAATCGAAATTCGGCCAGAGAAACACAAAATCAAAGATAAAAAAACTATTTTTTTAAATTTCCAAAAAGTGACTCGATGAAAAAATTCTGTTGAGTTACCGAACCTTCTCACAAAATTTCACGAGAATTGGTTTAGAAATGCGACCTGTAGAGGAGAACAAACCACTGACAAAATTTTGTATTGAAAATTTACAAAAATTTACTCGACTAAAAAATTATACGTAGTCATAAAACCTGCTCACAAAATTTCACAAGAATCGCTTGAGAAATGCGACCTGTAGAGGAAAAAATGGCCGCAGAAAAATACGAAATCATTGAAAAAAAGTTTATATTTTTAATTTCCAAAAAGTGACTCGACAAAAAAATTATATATAGTTACCGAACCTGCTCACAAAATTTCACGAAAATCGGTTGATAAATGCGACCTGTAAAGGAGAACAAACCATTGACGAAAAAAAAATTTCAAAATTAAAAAAAAATACACAACATATAATTCTATGTAGTCATAGAACCTGCTCACAAAATTTCGCGAGAATCGGTTGAGAAATGCGACCTGTAGAGGAAAAAACGGCCGCAGAAAAATACGAAATCATTGATAAAAGGTTTGTTTTTTTTTTTCAAAAAATTTCCTCGACTAAAAACGTTCTTTTAATTTTCATACCTGCTCACAAAATTTCACGAGAATCGGTTAAGAAATGCGACCTGCAGAGGAGAACAACCGGAAACCCGGACATACGAAAGCATTTTTGTCGAAGTTAAAACAGAGACCTTCGTTTCACTCGGTCAATGATTACATACATATATACTTATTGTTTAGTTCGCATTCTGGCTGCAGTTAAAAATGAAGATAGGCTGTTAATTTAATCAATTTCCACTTGGAACTAACATGCATATGTCAACGTCAGATTATATAAATCGTTAGCTTTTATGTAACATAGCGAGATCTCGCGAGATTGTAAACTGTCGAAAGTTTATAATCTACGTCGACAATTCTACGTTCACAATCATTCTATAGTTTATTTGTCACACCTGGCCATAAAGCGGCAATTACCGCACGCTCCGCGCGCGGGAAATCCCACTTCCTGGCCAGGGGGTGACATAAAATTTTTTACTTAACACGGGCGGTAATAAAGAAAGCCTCAGATCGCATATTTATCGCCCTTGCCTTCGGCTCGGGCGTCAAATTCCTGCGCTCTGAGACATTCTTTGTTTTACCGTCCTTGTTAAGTAATTTACTATTTCAGTTTGATTGTTTTTTAATCAAAAACAAGCATGTTTTCCAAACATTAGCAAGGTACTGACCGTTATTGAACCGAGAGGTTCGACCTGCCCAAAAAGATGTTAATGTATGTATATTGTATGTTGCAAAACAATTCCGCAAAACATTTATTGAAGTTTAAATCCTAGATAGGCGTAAAAATGTACATGGATTTGAATTATTCTGGTCCGTAGGTTAATCAAATATATAACTAAATAAAATAAATAAATATTTGTGGACAATCTTACACAAATAAACCTAGTCCCAAACTAAGCGAAGCTTGTAGTATGGGTACTAAATATAAGCGACAATATACATACTTATATAGATAAATAGATACTTAAATACATAGAAAACATCCAAGACCCAAGACCAAAATATTCGTGCTCATCACACAAATAATTGCCCTGGCCGGGATTCGAACACGGGACCTCCAGCTTCGTAGGCAGGGTCACTACCAACTAAGCTAAAGCGGTCGTCAAATACTATTATGAATATATCTTGATACCTATGTAGAAAAGAAGTAATTTATGTAGGTACAATCGAACCAACTGAATCATGACCAACCGTAGAACCTTGTCACAGAAACTGTCATAGTGACATCGTACTGCCTCACAAGGAAAATCGTTATGAATTTATGACATTTTCTGTGACTAGGTTCCACGGTGGGTCACAATTTAGTTGGTTCGATAAAGTACGTCCGTAGGTATGCGTGCACGGCTTTGCTGATCCTACATATATTTGATACATTACACCTAGATATATATATTTTTTAAATTAGAAATTATAATAAATTCCCACCAGATATTAGATATACCCAACAATGCAACTTATCTCAATTTTCATTTATAAACTACCCAATCAGTTAAATCCCATTCAGAACTTTAAACATATTTCATACTGACATTCATTAAACATCGATCCTTTACCGAATCTGGAAATACCGTTTCATATCATTTCGTATCGTCAGGTACTCTAATGAAATAAAGTTTCAGGTCTGATATTAATATTCATGGGGTGGCCCGGCCCTTGTAAATGTTTTATTCGTTAACGAGTCTCCTGGATTAAGGTAATCATGTCACGTTGTATGCTAGAGACCTTTGCAATTAATTTGCCACGTAATCAATTTTAGTTGGCGCTACGGCCTTATGCTACGAGTTTGGAAAGGTTAGCTTGCTTGCTTTTGTTTTTGCGAGACTTCAACATACAGTGAATAGATATATGATTTTATGCCACACCTGGCCATAAAGTGGCCATTATCGCACGCTCCGCGCGCGAAAAAACCCACTTCCTGGCCAGGGGGTGACATAAAATTTTGTACTTACCACGGGCGATAATAAAGAAAGCCTCAGATCGCATATTTATCGCCCTTGCCTTCGGCTCGGGCGTAAAATACCTGCGATCTGAGACATTCTTTGTTTTATCGCCCTTGGTAAGTAATGTACTATACTTAATGTTTTTTTTTCTTTAAAATAGTAAGAGAACTTTAAGTCGCCAGCAGCAGTCGTCGCAGTTAGAGTGTTTTTAGTCGCCTAAGGCGACTTCCTGATTTGTCGGTGCGGAGGCAGTACGATATGAGAAAAGTGTCAAATGTCAGTGTCAGCTGTCAGTCGACGCGATACTGTTTTTTACTACGCCCCTACATTTAAATGAGTGCTTCCTGACTGGCGCGGGATGCGCGGTAGCGGGACGACGCGAAGGCGGTACTGCTCCGTTTCTGCGCATGATATTACTACTGCGCAAACGTAATACTGACAGTATTATGTCAAGTGAGAATCTTTGCGATGCCAGTAAGTTTACGTCAAAGAAAAAAATGTCACATATCGATCCCGCCCCGCCAAGTCAGGAAGTCGCCTAAGGCTGGCCCACGGCTGGCCACTCTAACTTAAATCTCAAAACAGGTCCTTGAGGCATTGTACCGAGGATGCTGACATTTCCTCGCTGTATCGCACTGCTGATACCATGGTGATACGTTGCCAGGCTCACCTCTTCGGTTACCAGTTACGTCAACCAGACGCTTCGCAATTTCACTGCTCGGCGCTGAATCTATAATTTTTTTTATTTTTTTATTTATAAATTTATTAGGAGATAAAACAGAAACAGTCACGAGAATACAGCGTATTGGTATGTTTGCAAAATTACTTAGGTATAGACGTTTCCTTATACAAATAAATAAATATTGGGGGAGAAAATCCTACACAAATCGACCTAGTCCCAAACTAAGTTTTTTATTACATTCCAAGAAATGTGAAAAAAGTTGTAAGTAGGTAGTACCTACAATTTCCAACGACATTCAATTAATTATGTGCCAGTTCAGAAACGTTCTTGCAATGTTGCACAAGCATGTCAGCTTATTTGTGCCGAATGAGTATTGTATGTAGCCATGTTAGAGCGCGCGGTAGACTTGTGGCCACAGAAGAATTACAGACTGGCGGCGTGACGTCATTTCTGTACTAGTGCAGTCATGTGCGTATTATACGCCCGTAGAACTTCTATGAGACCGCAGACGTCCACGGGGTTCGTGGTTCGTGTGGGTATCTGTGCCTTGCGTGCCAACTGGGCAATCTGACAGAAGGGGGATTTATCCCACTCTCAAGGCTTTATCTTTCAACATCATAATAATATCGTTATTCTTGTTTTCCACTTTGATATCAAAGTGGAGTAGCAAGTAAATTCAAATTAACACATTCATTTCCGACGAGTGCGCGCTACGCTTGTAGCCGATAACATGATTCTTACTGCTTTGTAGCTAAAACTGTCTACGAACAGAACGGAACGGAGTACACGATATCTTTTTGTGTAAAGCATTTTTTCTGCCTGTTAACGTAACAATGCTTTGTAGTTTTAGTAAATCTCAGTAGGTACCCAGTTCGTATTGGCTAGTAAATTAATATTCACAGAATAGCAACAAAGCGGAGCCATTCTGTGTGCTAGATATGTATCAGGTCTGGCAAAATGGCGCTGCATTTCGTGGCCCCGCTCAACATGTTCGCGGTATTGGTGAGAGTCGGAACGTGGATGTTCGCATGCTGACACGAACGTGATTTGGATTAATCAAGCTGTATTACAGCTGTTTATAGCACAAAACTGTTGATTTGAAATGTAATAGGAACTAGAAGAACTAGGTTTTTATGTTGACACAAGTAGCGTTAAGGCGCTCATTCATGACCGAGTGATGAAGCACGTGACTTGTTAATCTGGTTGTCGTGGGTTTGAACCTCGGCACGTACCACGTTGTTTTCGAATAGCTTAGCTTTATAGCTTTGGTGAACTTACATTGCAATAATAGACTGCGAAAGCCATTGTTGTGGAGTGTCGCGAATTTATAGGCCGGTAATGGGATTTGTAAAGGAAATTGCTGGCGAGTTCTGACATGCCGGCGCGCTACCGCAGCCCGTTTTTTTATTAGTGAATCATTGAAACTTTATCTCGATTTGAAACTTTCAAAATTCCTCGTATTTTTATAATAAATACCTCGGCCGGAACGGGGATTGCTTGCCGCTTATTACTAGACGTCTATAAAACAATGGGCAGACAATCCATTCCTTCGTACCATTTCTCAAACATGCTCGGAAAGGGTCGTATTTTATGGGAACAAATAAAATGATCACCTAAATAACTTTTGATATCACCAAATTTTCGAACCCTAAAATAAGGCTGAACACTCAAAAAAATGTATCGACCATCAATTTCAGATCACCTAACCACTCATACCTATTATTCCAGCAGTAGCAGCTATTTTACTTATTGCGTTCCCTGAAATTTTATAATCGCATCAAAAAATTCTCAAGTACCACCAAAAATACTAAACTACCACCAAATCTCGTGCATCATTTGTTATTAGAATTACGTCCAAATATTATACACATTACAAGCTATATTGTAGTTAATACATTCAAATTAATTATTGAGCGACATGTTTCGGACTCACACGCGACGTTGTGGTTACCGAGTGACATGTTTTGGACTAACACGCGACATGTTCGGGCTCATCAAGCGACATGTTTCGGATCCAGCGACATGTCTCGGACCCATCGAGCGACATGTTGGGGTCATCGAGCGACATGTTTCGGACTCACACGCGACATGTTTCGGATCCAGCGACATGTCTCGGACCCATCGAGCGACATGTTGGGGTCATCGAGCGACATGTGTCGGACCGACACGCGACATGTTCGGGCTCATCGAGCGACATGTTTCGGACTCACACGCGACATGTTTCGGATCCAGCGACATGTCTCGGACCCATCGAGCGACATGTTGGGATCATCGAGCGACATGTTTCGGACTCACACGCGACATGTTTCGGATCCAGCGACATGTCTCGGACCCATCGAGCGACATGTTGGGGTCATCGAGCGACATGTTTCGGACTCAAACGCGACATGTTTCGGATCCAGCGACATGTCTCGGACCCATCGAGCGACATGTTGGGGTCATCGAGCGACATGTTTCGGACTCACACAACGACATGTTTCGGATCCAGCGACATGTCTCGGACCCATCGAGCGACATGTTGGAGTCATCGAGCGACATGTTTCGGACTAACACGCGACATGTTCGGGCTCGTCAAGCGACATGTTTCGGACGCATCCAGCGACATGTTTCGGATCCAGCGACATGTCTCGGACCCATCGAGCGACATGTTGGGGTCATCGAGCGACATGTTTCGGACTCTCACGCGACATGTTTCGGATCCAGCGACATGTCTCGGACCCATCGAGCGACATGTTGGGGTCATCGAGCGACATGTTTCGGACTCACACGCGACATGTTTCGGATCCAGCGACATGTCTCGGACCCATCGAGCGACATGTTGGGGTCATCGAGCGACATGTTTCGGACTCACACGCGACATGTTTCGGATCCAGCGACACGTCTCGGACCCATCGAGCGACATGTTGGGGTCATCGAGCGACATGTTTCGGACTCACACGCGACATGTTTCGGATCCAGCGACATGTCTCGGACCCATCGAGCGACATGTTGGAGTCATCGAGCGACATGTGTCGGACCGACACGCGACATGTTTCGGATCCAGCGACACGTCTCGGACCCATAGAGCGACATGTTGGGGTCATCGAGCGACATGTTTCGGACTCACACGCGACATGTTTCGGATCCAGCGACATGTCTCGGACCCATCGAGCGACATGTTGGAGTCATCCAGCGACATGTGTCGGACCGACACGCGACATGTTCGGGCTCATCGAGCGACATGTTTCGGACTCACACGCGACATGTTTCGGATCCAGCGACATGTCTCGGACCCATCGAGCGACATGTTGGGGTCATCAAGCGACATGTTTCGGACTCACACGCGACATGTTTCGGATCCAGCGACATGTCTCGGACCCATCGAGCGACATGTTGGGGTCATCGAGCGACATGTGTCGGACCGACACGCGACATGTTCGGGCTTATCGAGCGACATGTTTCGGACTCACACGCGACATGTTTCGGATCCAGCGACATGTCTCGGACCCATCGAGCGACATGTTGGGATCATCGAGCGACATGTTTCGGACTCACACGCGACATGTTTCGGATCCAGCGACATGTCTCGGACCCATCGAGCGACATGTTGGGGTCATCGAGCGACATGTTTCGGACTCAAACGCGACATGTTTCGGATCCAGCGACATGTCTCGGACCCATCGAGCGACATGTTGGGGTCATCGAGCGACATGTTTCGGACTCACACAACGACATGTTTCGGACCAGCGACATGTCTCGGACCCATCGAGCGACATGTTGGAGTCATCGAGCGACATGTTTCGGACTAACACGCGACATGTTCGGGCTCGTCAAGCGACATGTTTCGGACGCATCCAGCGACATGTTTCGGATCCAGTGACATGTCTCGGACCCATCGAGCGACATGTTGGGGTTATCGAGCGACATGTTTCGGACTCTCACGCGACATGTTTCGGATTCAGCGACATGTCTCGGACCCATCGAGCGACATGTTGGGGTCACCGAGCGACATGTTTCGGACTCACACGCGACATGTTTCGGATCCAGCGACATGTCTCGGACCCATCGAGCGACATGTTGGGGTCATCGAGCGACATGTTGGGGTCATCGAGCGACATGTTGGGGTCATCGAGCGACATGTTTCGGACTCACACGCGACATGTTCGGGCTCATCAAGCGACATGTTTCGGACGCATCCAGCGACATGTTTCGGATCCAGCGACATGTCTCGGACCCATCGAGCGACATGTTGGGGTCATCGAGCGTCATGTTTCGGACTAACACGCGACATGTTCGGGCTCATCAGGCGACATATTTCGGACTCAAAATGTGTTATATATATATATATATATATATATATATACAACGCGCGAGCCGAGCGAGCGAAGCGAGCGTGCCGCGGTAGCGGCCGGCGAAGCGCCAGAACCACCACCTGTTGAGTCCGAAACATGTCGTTGGATGAGCCAGAACATGTCTCGTGTGAGTCCGAAACATGTCGCTCGATGACTCCAACATGTCGCTCGATGGGTCCGAGACATGTCGCTGGATCCGAAACATGTCGCTGGATGCGTCCGAAACATGTCGCTTGATGAGCCCGAACATGTCGCGTGTGAGTCCGAAACATGTCGCTCGATGACCCCAAAATGTCGCTCGATGACCCCAACATGTCGCTCGATGGGTCCGAGACATGTCGCTGGATCCGAAACATGTCACTTGATGAGCCCGAACATGTCGCGTGTTAGTCCAAAACATGTCACTCGGTAACCACAACGTCGCGTGTGAGTCCGAAACATGTCGCTCGATGACCCCAACATGTCGCTCGATGGGTCAGAGACATGTCGCTGGATCCGAAACATGTCGCGTGTGAGTCCGAAACATGTCGCTCGATGACCCCAACATGTCGCTCGATGGGTCCGAGACATGTCGCTGGATCCGAAACATGTCGCGTGTGAGTCCGAAACATGTCGCTCGATGACCCCAACATGTCGCTCGATGGGTCCGAGACATGTCGCTGGATCCGAAACATGTCGCTTGATGAGCCCGAACATGTCGCGTGTTAGTCCAAAACATGTCACTCGGTAACCACAACGTCGCGTGTGAGTCCGAAACATGTCGCTCGATGACCCCAACATGTCGCTCGATGGGTCAGAGACATGTCGCTGGATCCGAAACATGTCGCGTGTGAGTCCGAAACATGTCGCTCGATGACCCCAACATGTCGCTCGATGGGTCCGAGACATGTCGCTGGATCCGAAACATGTCGCGTGTGAGTCCGAAACATGTCGCTCGATGACCCCAACATGTCGCTCGATGGGTCCGAGACATGTCGCTGGATCCGAAACATGTCGCGTGTGAGTCCGAAACATGTCGCTCGATGACACCAAGATGTCGCTCGATGGGTCCGAGACATGTCGCTGGATCCGAAACATGTCGCGTGTGAGTCCGAAACATGTCGCTCGATGACCCCAACATGTCGCTCGATGGGTCCGAGACATGTCGCTGGATCCGAAACATGTCGCTGGATGCGTCCGAAACATGTCGCTTGATGAGCCCGAACATGTCGCGTGTGAGTCCGAAACATGTCGCTCGATGACCCCAAAATGTCGCTCGATGACCCCAACATGTCGCTCGATGACCCCAACATGTCGCTCGATGGGTCCGAAACATGTCGCTCGATGACCCCAACATGTCGCTCGATGGGTCAGAGACATGTCGCTGGATCCGAAACATGTCGCGTGTGAGTCCGAAACATGTCGCTCGATGACCCCAACATGTCGCTCGATGGGTCAGAGACATGTCGCTGGATCCGAAACATGTCGCGTGTGAGTCCGAAACATGTCGCTCGATGACCCCAACATGTCGCTCGATGGGTCCGAGACATGTCGCTGGACCCGAAACATGTCGCGTGTGAGTCCGAAACATGTCGCTCGATGACCTCAACATGTCGCTCGATGGGTCCGAGACATGTCGCTGGATCCGAAACATGTCGCGTGTGAGTCCGAAACATGTCGCTCGATGACCCCAACATGTCGCTCGATGGGTCCGAGACATGTCGCTGGATCCGAAACTTGTCGCTTGATGAGCCCGAACATGTCGCGTGTTAGTTCAAAACATGTCACTCGGTAACCACAACGTCGCGTGTGAGTCCGAAACATGTCGCTCGATGACCCCAACATGTCGCTCGATGGGTCAGAGACATGTCGCTGGATCCGAAACATGTCGCGTGTGAGTCCGAAACATGTCGCTCGATGACCCCAACATGTCGCTCGATGGGTCCGAGACATGTCGCTGGATCCGAAACATGTCGCGTGTGAGTCCGAAACATGTCGCTCGATGACCCCAACATGTCGCTCGATGGGTCCGAGACATGTCGCTGGATCCGAAACATGTCGCGTGTGAGTCCGAAACATGTCGCTCGATGAGCCCGAACATGTCGCGTGTCGGTCCGACACATGTCGCTCGATGACTCCAACATGTCGCTCGATGGGTCCGAGACATGTCGCTGGATCCGAAACATGTCGCGTGTGAGTCCGAAACATGTCGCTCGATGACCCCAACATGTCGCTCGATGGGTCCGAGACATGTCCCTGGATCCGAAACATGTCGCGTGTGAGTCCGAAACATGTCGCTCGATGACCCCAACATGTCGCTCGATGGGTCCGAGACATGTCGCTGGATCCGAAACATGTCGCGTGTGAGTCCGAAACATGTCGCTCGATGAGCCCGAACATGTCGCGTTTCGGTCCGACACATGTCGCTCGATGACTCCAACATGTCACTCGATGGGTCCAAGACATGTCGCTGGATCCGAAACATGTCGCGTGTGAGTCCGAAACATGTCGCTTGATGACCCCAACATGTCGCTCGATGGGTCCGAGACATGTCGCTGGATCCGAAACATGTCGCGTGTGAGTCCGAAACATGTCGCTCGATGACCCCAACATGTCGCTCGATGGGTCCGAGACATGTCGCTGGATCCGAAACATGTCGCGTGTGAGTCCGAAACATGTCGCTCGATGACACCCACATGTCGCTCGATGGGTCCGAGACATGTCGCTGGATCCGAAACATGTCGCGTGTGAGTCCGAAACATGTCGCTCGATGAGCCCGAACATGTCGCGTGTCGGTCCGACACATGTCGCTCGATGAATCCGAAACATGACGCTTGCGTTTCTTACATTGCGTAGATCCGGTATTATAGACTAGATATTAATTTGATGAAACAAATGACGCTTGAAATTAGGTGATCATGTAGTATTTCTGGGTATCGAAAGAATTATTTGGGTGTAATTAATTTTAATAGGATTACGATCCCAGTTATATTTGGATGCGAATTATATGAAATTTGGTGTTTGAAATTAGGTGATCATTAAGTATTTTTGGGTAGAGACTAATTTATTTGGTAACAATTTAATTTAATAGGTTATCGACATGTTACTTCTTCGAGTTGCACTTTATATTTAAATGGAGTTGAAAATTTGGTGCGAATCTAGTATTTTTGGTAATCGAATGTATTTTTTAGGGCATCATTCGGCAATTAATTTGGTGGTTCGTTAAATGCTACCCGTATTTTATTATACCCAAGTATAATAATTCTACTAAAATGCAATGTTTCCCGCTGCGTTAAACTTTTAAAAATACTGACAGCGCCTTATTAAATTGAGACAACTTTGGAAAATTGACATTCAGCCAAAGATAACCACCCACAAAACAGCGTTTGACAGTCTGCCGTGAGTGGTGGCGCGAGATTTTTGACCAAAGATCTAGGGAAAAGGGAATATGGTATAGAACGGTGCAGCCACAACTTCCTCGGGCACCATGGTTTGATAACTGCGGCCTAAACCGCATCGACACTGTTCTGGCTATGAGACTTCGATGCGGACATATACCATTAAACAAATTTGCACATATGATGGGCAAAGTTCCGTCTCCAAACTGTACAGAGTGTGATGTCGTAGAAGATGTCTATCACATTTTAATGGAATGTGTCCGTAACGAGTCGGTTCGCAGAGAGATTATGGATGGGGATTTTTTCGAAATGGGTGGATGTAATTATGTTCTAGCTCACCCGATGTCTGATTCTGCACATCTTATTTATAAGCTAGTAAAAATAGGTTTAAGTAGAAGATAATTCTAATATAATGATGTATATACAGAGCGACATCGTCACTCAGTGACAAAGCTCTTTAAATGAAGAGAAAAAAATAAAAAAATAAAATGTCTATTCTTGCTTCTCATTGACTATGATTGGAAGAAAATAAATAAAAACTTTAAATGGGTAATAATCTTATTTAATTTAGTAAAATCTTTACCTAATGTGTTATTATTACATTAAAAACCAAGTTGGAGTATAAAAGACAGAGTGAAACCACCTTTGAAAGAAGCTGTCGAAATATTGCTTTCGCTAAATTAAATGTCAAAATATCGCCGTGTTATAAACGTACGTACGTAGGTACGTCACAAAAGGTTTTTTGAAACATCTTTGTTATTTCTGACATTGTTTGATAAAAGCACATATCTACCGTGGTAGAAACCGTGGACGCCTAACTCGGCTTTTGGCGGCAAATACACCTCGGCTCGCCAACCACCTCGTCAGACAACCACTTACTTACTTTCCGTGCCTCGGCAATAATGTATTATCTGCTAAGGCTGTTCTTTCGTATAATTTTCAATCCATATTCCTATCACCCGCTGTCGCCAGGTGCATAAAGCGCTATAAAACTTCAAATTACACTGCCCCATTGTTGCCGCGGAGAGCTCTTATGACTCGCAGACAATATGCATATTCACCCCGGCCTCCCCTCGAGTGCGTGTGTTGAGAATAAGGATACAGGGGAGGTTGTGGTAAGAATGGAAAGTTGTGATATTAATTTAGAAGGCAAAATGTTACGAGCTGGCTATCTTTACGATATACGAGTTTTACTTTACGTTTGTTGTTTTTGATTTTCATGCCTCCACCGACAATAGTAACTCTTAAATAGAAAAAGAAGAAGACGAGAGTTGAACGGGCATTGAAAAGTTCAGCAGTGAAGAAGGATACCCTAGCCACAGAATAGTATAATAGTATTATATACAGAACGGACACGAACCCCCCCGCACCGAGGCCAGTTACCTCGTCCCTGACAGGCCCAGGCTGACAGGCCGGGTTACCGTCGCGCCTCGCGATTCGTCCGCGCCACGCGCTAACAATTGACGCGTGTACCAACAGCGCACGCACGCATACTTACCCACAGCGCTTATGTTCCTTCGCGTGTCACCCCTTTGCCCTAGCCTATAACTAGATGCTTGCTTTGCTACTCCAGAATAATCGCTAACCATCGCTAACAAAAGTAAGTAGGTATGTATTTTTATCCCTTCTTAATTTTTTTTACTTGCACTAAATAAGGACTGGCCAGCTTTTTTGTTTTTGTAGTTTATTCCTGCGACTTCATCCCGCGTTCCGCGAGGAACTCGTTTATCGCGATAGAATTTACTTGCTATTTTTTATATCAGGCGCTTACTTAGTTATCGCTCTTCCAACCAAACTTCCACTCCCTTAAGGGATGATTTCCGGGATAAAAAGTATCCTATGACCTTCCCCGGGACTCAAACTATCTCCATGCCAAATTTCATCTAAATTAGTTCAGCGGTTTAAGCGTGAAGAGGTAACAGACGGGCAGACAAACTTTCGCATTTATAATATTAGTATGGATTTAATTTTTTAATAGAAAATCATCCCAATTATCCTTTATTTAAATCAGTATTTCCTAAAAAATGTTTCTGTTTCTTGATTATGTAATTAAATCTACAAATTACGCTTTGATCAGACTGTCATTGTTATTATAGAAAGTTACTAAACGCAGGCTGGAAACCGTTACATTTGAGTAGTTATTCAACATAAAGTAATATGTTTATTGAGTTCCTTGCGATACATTACAAAATGTAGTTTCAATATTTGTTAAATAAATAAAAAAAAGATTTATCAAATAGAACATAACCCTATAAACCTCCAATATTGGCCGAGATATATTGTATGAAACATCGATCCAGAACGCCATAAAACACACATGTATAAATGTCTTATCAAATCTACGGATTTTATTTTCAGAAAACCGGGAAAAGCCCTCAGAAACGGAGCTCAACCTTTTCCCCGGAACATTACTTTTGGGATGAAATGTAAATACAGGGTGATATGAATATAAATGCTGTTTAAGTAGACGGTATAGGCGGCGGGTCGTCGTTATACCACGGCCAGCCACAGCTTGGAACTAGTGATCTAAGGGAAAAAGGCACGGTAGGTAGTACAATACAGTACAAATATTCTACATTGTTCGCCAAAAAATACAAAAAGAAAACAAGATTAAAATTAAACATGTTGATGGTAAACAATAGGCGGTCTTATCGCTAATAAGCGATCTCTTTCAGTAATCTTTGTATGGAGGTGACACAACAGAATAACTTGACATGAGTGGCAGTGTCGGAGCGTCCATACAACTCGATTCCCACCGGTTTGCCTAATTTTTAGCCAGTCGAGTTCTTTTACTACGGCTCATGAAGAATAGGAAAAGCCAAGTATTTCCGGCTTCCCTAAGAATATTTTTGACTCGCCGCCACTGAAGAGTAGGTGAAACAGAGATATTAAGTAGTATTAAACAACTATACCATAAGAAAGACTATTCTTATGTTATTTTGACTGTAATCTTTTGAACGATAACTTTGGGTACTTATTTTATTTAAAGCTCCCGTGTGTTTCAGATATCATCATCTTCTTAGATTTTTCCCGGGTGTGGTCTAGAAGAGCCCAGGGACAATTACAGTAGACATTGTCAGCTATCAGTTTATAGCCGGAGAGCTGGCTACGGAAAATCGTTTGAAATTTATAGAGACACGAAATCCGTCCTTGTCCCACAATATTATTATTAACTAGCTTTTGCCCGCGACTTTTTCCGAGTAAATTTCTATTCCCTAATTCATCCCTTCCTGGGATGGTTTTCGGGATTAAATGTATTCTTAATACCTATATTAATTCGGGCTATAAACTCGTTGTATACACAATTTCATCGTAATCCGTGTTGCGTGATTGAGTAGCAAACATCTAAACTTTCGTATAATATTAGTAGGATTGATCCGGGTGAGTGGCAGATTTTCATTTTTATTTTCAATTGTAAGTCAGTTGTAGTGCATATTATACAGCTCTGGAATTGTTATCTAATTATAGTGTTGGGAAGAGAATGTCAATATCCAAGCTTGCACCTTTGACGGTGTATGGCGAGCCATCTGCACTCCCCACCAGAGACATAGCGATCACGATCCTAAGCATTGAGGGACTGACTGATTAGATTGGACCTTAGACGGTGATTATTACAGAGCTCTATAAACGGCACACCTTTAATTAAATGAAAAAACATACATAACTTAGTGATGAAAATCTGCCAGTCACCCAATAGTAATAGTACCTATGGCACACTAACTAGACGGATTTCGTGTCCCTATATATTGCAAACGGTTTTCCATAGCCAGCTCTTAGATTAGCGTCAGTAGCCTTACTCCAACTCCAACATGAACGCGTTACTAGCGTTAGCACCTTTTGTAGTTTTCTCTCTTAGGTTTGACTACCTTTCCATATGTACCGCCATGCAATGAGCGAGGGGAACCAGCAGATATGGCTATGCAAATTACGTATTATCAAAACCTCTGTTCCAAAAACGGTTTATTTATACAATTTGAAATGGAGCGTAAAGTTTTCAGTCTTTAAATGGCTTTGTTGTTGAAGGGAGAGAACAAAATAATCACATTACACCAAATATTTCACTACCTCTAAAATTCAAAGTGTTCAGTGCCCGAACGGAATATAGTGCGTAAATAAATTAATTTTGTATAAAGCAGTAACGCTGCTAACACAGACTACAATTTTTTAAATAAAGGCAAAATTTAAATATTTCATTAAATATTACATCTTTCTTTTATTAAAAAAAATGAAAATACATGTTATATTGATTTTTTGTTATAGTTTTTTTTTCATTACATTATACAGTTTTAGCCTAATCCCCATAAGTTCTAGTTTACCCTCGGGTTGAAAGGTCAGATGGTAGTCGCCTCCGTAAAAAAAAGTGCCTACGCCAAATCTTGGGATTAGGTAGCGAACCCCAGGCATCTTTCAAGATGCAACTGTACTGGGGTAACGCTAAGAGGATGATGATGACATTATACCGTTTTACCAAGAACTAGTTATCATCCTCCTAGCGTTATCCCAGTACAGTTGCATCCTGAAGGATGCCTGGGGTCCGCTACCTAATCCCAAGATTTGGCGTAGGCGCATTTTTACCAAGAACTAGTTATAAAAAAAAATATTACTGAAATGAAACCAATGTCATAAGTAGGTATCACTTTAAAATCAAAATAGACATAGTCACCTAAATGAGTGAGGACCAAAGCATCGTCTAAAATTTAATTGATTCCACTGTAATACGAATGTTATCCATAATTTTACCCTAATATAGTAACACTGAAACGTTTCTTATATTCATATATTCATGAACAACAACAACAACAAATACTCTTTATTCTTTATTTCTTTATTGAACAAACTGTAAGGGTAAAAAAATATTTTTTCCTTTTTTAATTTTTAACTTAAATATACGCTTTAGTTAACTGCTCAATTTTTAAAGCATGTTCATGCATACAAATATTTTAAAGAATGAAAAATGCCATTGCCTTGATTTGAACACCACTGCAAATAGTTATATTTTAGAGTCTATTAAAGGTGATTACTGCCCTTAAACACGTACATTAATATTCTTAGCAAGCCAGGCATTATAACATTACACAAAAAATACTCTTCATATTTATTTGTTGTACAACAAATAAATATGAAGAGTAGAGGTTTACAAGCACGACTAGAGAAATATTAACGTTGCATGGAATTTAATATCGAACATAAGCAGTTGGAATATTCTGCTGGGAAATCTTATGGAAAAATAACTTACCCAGCCAATGCGCTTGTAACAAAGTAGGTATTTATATTGCTTATTTGCAATAAAGAGTAGTTGTTTGGCAATAATTCTGTAATCTCTATGATACACCCAACTTAAGTTTGAAATTGATTACAAATTAATTTTACTGTGTCCATCTCTGTCGTGATTGACTAATTGTATGTCAAGAAAATGTACCTACAGTACCGGTCAATAATATATAGTAGATGTTGCAATTTATGAAACATTTGATTATGTCTAAAAACTGGTACGTACAATCGTTTTGTGATTCATTATTGTAACGGCCATTGTTTTTCTTGTTTCTTGCACAAATATATTTTCTAGAATAACACAATTAACTTCATATACTCACCGGCAGAAAATTTGTCCCAAATTAGAAAAATGAATATTTATATATTAAAAATTATTTAATTTATTCAATTTATAGTTTGAAATCACGAAAAGTTTTTGGGTCAAATTTTCTGACGGAGAGTGTATATTCTTTCTTACCGAAATTTTAACCAACGTCCGAACTTATTTATATATAATCTTTTTATTCTCAATAAAAAATGGAATAACCCCCTTTAGAACGAATTTTTTGACCATTCATCAAGATGATGAGATTAATCAAGACTAACTCAAAGTAAATACACACAGAGTATGTATGTTATAGTTTTATTAATTGAGGTGTGCAATAAAGTGTATTTGTATTGTGTTGTATTAAAATTTACAGTCTCAAAAAATGAGTAGGTACCTACCTACTATTCTACTATTACTTTAATTAAAAAAACTTCTGCGCAATACGCGCTGCGTCTAAGCAAACCATGAAAAAGATTTTAATTAAAGTAGATAATTTTCCAGCCAGCCCTCGATATTACACTTCACGAACTGAAACAAAAAACACTCTCATAGTTAATGAAAATACAGGCGTATATTTTAAGTAAAAAAACAAAACTAAAGTCAAAGTTCCTGTAATGGAAGTTGGTGATAATAGGATTAATCCAATATTAGTTACAGAGGGAACAACGTTAGGAAAGCAATTTTGGCTTCGCATATTGCCTATTAACTAGATACAGCGTTGTTTTTTCTATACTTGGATGCTTGTATGCCGTCGCTCCTTCTTTTAAATAAAAAAACGCCTTTAGACAGATCAAATGCTGATTTTAAATGCTTATATATTTTAGGTCAGTTACTTTTTCAACTTATTATAAATAAATAAATATTTGTTCAAAAACTCACACAATATATCTACCTAGTCCCAAACTAAGCAAAGCTTGTTGTTGTTGCAATTTATTTCGGAAATGTCCATATCTTATTAGTAACAATGAAACTGATACATAGAGCCCTTGCCCAGCAGTGGGACACATAGGCTTAGAAAAAAATACATAGAAAACCTCCAAGACCCGGGAACAAATAATCGGGCTCATCAAACAAATAACTCCCCGGCCCTCACCGGGATTCGAACCCGGGTCTCCAGCTTCGTAGGCCGGGTCACTAACAACAAGGCTAAAGTTTGGCTATTGTTCATTTGTGATGACAAATATATACAATAAATTGTTTAGACACACTTGAATGATTAAATTAAAACGTAATAAATTAAGGTCCATTAGCTAGTGACGTGACAACCAAGTCGCAGGCGCTACTATCAACCCCTGATCAAAGATTTATTAATAAATATACTAAAAAGCTGTAGAGTAGATGCAGACATAATTGGGCAAATTTCCTCGCGGTGTTGTTATCGTGCCCACATTCATGCAAGATACACACAGGATCATAAATTGAGAAACTTTAAACACAATACATTATTTTAAGTTGTATGTACAGTCGGCCAAGAAAGTGGTCTGTCAGTTTTGACAAAAGTTTCTGTGAGGTCTAATTATCGCTAGGGATGACTTTTCTAACGGAGTGTAAGAGTTGCACAAATTGACGTACGTCTATATCTGAGATGCCTGACATATTAAGTCATGGGATATTTTATTTTAATTTTTGTTATCAATGCAATAGGCTATATGCAATAATTTTATATATTCTTCTCTTCAATTAAAACCATTTTGCAGCTGACAAAGAAAGTATCACTGACAAATAGTGTCAAGTATTATTGTCAACGTAATATTCAACAATCGTGTCATTATATAGTATTCTAATTGCTCGATTTCCTACAGCTGTAATGCCTCGTAATTTAACAAGAGCCGAACGAGCTAATATTAAAGCACTTCATAACGAGGGCTTCAATAATAGTGAGATTTTTAGACATCTAAACTTGCACATGACATGACGTAAATACATGTAATAAATGAAGGGAGCAATTGTCACTGTCATAATATTATTACAAGGGGAAATCGACCCTGTTGTTTCATGACGTTCAAATGAACCTCGACCGTAGGGTGGTAGACCACATTTTACACACAATAACACTCAAAGCAAGCATAACGTACTTAATATACTAATCTTAATAACTAAAATATAAGTAAAAAATTATAATCTACCTTATCTATCTTAAATTATTATATTATACTTATTATCTTTAATTATAGTCCACTTTGTGGTGCACAATAAAGTATATTATTATTATTATTATCTAAAGTTTAATTTTATTGCTCATGTTACGGGCCATACCATGTATATGTAGTGTAATGCTAACATGACATTCATGTCAGAAAATCGTATTGATGAAATATCATTTGTCATTTTCTCCTTTTAAATCTCAAAAAATTTCTCATGATTGCTGAATTATTAATGGATATTGTGCAACGTAGTAAATTACATTAAATTTCCTAGGCATAGTATTTAGCACAACAATAAAATTCAGGAACAAAATACAAACTTTTTTTTTCAATGGGGCAGGCGGCGCAAAGCTCTGCATAGATGGCGCCACTAGAGTTTGTCACATCTCGATTGATGCACATTTAACTTTAAAAAATATTGTACGTTTAAAATACCGTTATAAATAATAATAAGTATTAAACTTTGTATCTTAGGTCGAGACACTGTCGGTTAATGTTTCAAAGCCATTTAAATACAAAAGGTTTTGTTTAGACAGGAGCGTGTAAGTTATATTTTCGTAAACATATACCTACTCGTCCGTTTAGCGCGATAAAAAGGATCCAAATGAAAAATACGGACATCTGACTCTGGCACAGCTAAAAACACTTTTACGGCAACGCGAGCAATCAGTAAAAGGACCATGGCCATGCTTGGCATGGCAGGCCATGTTTGCAGCAGCCTGCCCCATTGCTAAATAGGTGGGTGGAAATATCTTTGATTAACTAACTACCCGCGAGCTTACACTGGGCCCAAAGTTATAGTTATTATTGATCACCACCTTTAAAAATCGCAATGAAACATATTATTTAAAAAAATGTGTTAGCCATGTCCTAGGTTTTTTTTATTTATTTATACAGTTTCTTTTGTTTTTTTTTTTCGTTTTTTGAAATTTTTCAAAATTTCCATTTCAGGTATATATCCAATATTTACAACCAAAAAAATATATATTATATACGGGAGTGCCAAAACCGACGAGTAAAACGTGGGCAATGTTTGTATGGAGAATGCTTTTTGAATATATTGTTAAAACTTCAAAGATCTCTTGAGGAATTTATTCACTTATACTGGAAGTTACAATCACTCGTACACGTTTATGGTCTAACTTAAACTAAACCACGTCTTCAAACTATACTCAACCACGTCTACACTTTAGCACGGTTAACCAAGGAGAGCCCAGAAAAACGTACCCTCCTTTTTAAGACCACCCGCCATCTTTTTTTTAAGCCGTAATGGCGGTGAAGTACCCTCAAACTTAATTAAAAGTGCAACTTAAATTAAAATTAACTACACTAAACATGAAATCATTACACTCGACCATCCGACTGCGTGCTATCTCCGGAGCACGCAAACAATCATTACACTCAATACCAGTTATCAAACATTTTTTTTTATTTATTACATACTTCTATCAAAACATATACTTCTATTCCACAGGATATTATACCCCAACACCAATGCAATAGGTTCCATCTCATAGACACAGTTTAACAAAAATAATTATATCGTACGTACCGATGCTAAGACAAAATAATGGCATTAACATCACCTATTAGTTTCAAAGTTTCGGCAACTGTTCTGTTCCTACTTGATCAATACAGTTCACTAAAATGCTGAACTACAACAGTCAACATCATTTACAATTATATAAAATAACAAATCAGTTACATATGTATACTAAGCTGATTTTACTACCCTTATACACCCACATACATTAATTGTCAACATAGTCCGAATATCCATAATATACCATAACAATCATAATATATATACATATATAACCTATTTGGAATCAGCATCATTGTCGGAATCAGATGTATTAGGCTCGGAACCAGATGATTCGTTAACTTGTAATGCCTGAACGTCAATCCAATCCTATTCAATCCGCAACCTCTCTGAAGCTACAACGGTCTCTTTCTCCCTGGTACATTGACAATTTTGTATCGATCATTTCCTAAACTACACGTTACTCTGGCTGAAGGCGCAGCGTGGGTAGACCCCCCACAAGGTGGACTGATGACCTGGTAAACGTCGCGGGAGTCCGCTGGATGCGGGTGGCGCAAGACCGGTCATTGTGGCACTCTTTGGGAGAGGCCTATGTCCAGCAGTGGACGTCTTTCGGCTGATATGATGATGATGATGATGACGTTACTCTGTATGGGTCGACGAATTTAGATAAGAGCCTTTGCTTTTCCCGTCATTGTAAAAATTATTAGCAGGAATTCTTTTTAAATCATAAATCTCCCATGCCTTCTTTGACTAAGCTTAAATTATTAGAAGCCCTTTTCCTAATTTCGCCGAAACGTTTATCGTCGGTACTCATAGAAAGTAATGTGGATGTGCCAGCATTATTGGATGCAATAATGGCTGACTGTTATCCTCGTCATTGGTCAAGTCGGCTATATTTACCTGAGATACGTTAGGAAGTGAACTGTCACTTACGATTGGAATAGACTGGCTATCAATGTTGTTTGGAGGCTCGTCATTGTCAATTGACAATTTGTTATCGATGGGGCAATTTAACCTGAACCCAAATAGTAGGTATTTCTGACGCACTTTTCTTTGTCGTAGCATTAACAGTATTGTTAATGCCCTACTGCACTCGACCCCACTGCCCGTCCCAATCACGCTTATTACTATCAACATTTTGTGTGGACAAAGTGGTAAGAATAGTTTGGTTGCACCTCTGTGCTTGTCTATTCGCCCTGAGATAGACAACTGCATTGAGTACAATGTGTAAAGCCTTTGCTGACACAGAAGTCCTGAAATGCAGCTGAAGTAAACGCAGTGCCACGGTCAGATATACGTGGTATCATAAAATCGTTGAACAAACTGTCCAACATCCTAACTACGTTTTTTTTAAGGGTTTCCTCATCAGTCCCTCCTATTCTAACGTCACCTTTATCAAAAGGTTGTCGTTCGTTTTCGTCCTGGTCAGATTGGACGACTTCACTTCCGGTACCTGGTAGACTAGCTATTAACATGCTCGCCTTGAATTGAAGAGGTGCATTAGTTAAAGAAGTGACAAATATGCAATATACTGCTAAGGACAAATATGCAATAAACCCTGTAACAACCTTGGTGTAAGTGATACTCTTAGTTCGGACTTGCTCTGGTACCTCCCTCTGAATAAACATGACCAGTATACGCGACTCCTTCGAGTGCACTGCCACCAACCCTCCTTTATCTATAGTAACATTTTAGAGACGTAAAAGTTGAGGGTCTGGTCTCGATTCTGGGGATCGTTAATAGGAGTATGATAGAAGAACAGTCGCTCATTGTCCTTCAGTAAAGTCACCGACGTCAATTCTGTGAAATCCTGTCCTATTAACAATGAGACGTGCATCCTCCACTGTCAAAACATCCATGTCAGTATCAATCTCATCAACCCTAATTTGAAGAGTGGCCTTGAATTTAGGGATAACGGTTGAATTGCCAAAGGTAGGTAGGTATTGTAGGTAATTGATCGCCTGTGCTTTCAGTCAAACCTAATGCGACTGCATCCGAATACCGAATACTTCCGAAATCAATAAAGGCATTCAACATTGTGCCATTAAACGCACACATTATTATTAAACTTATCGTTTACCGCATCGGCCGTGCTGTTGCAAAGAGGTATGTATAGCGTCGTTAAAGTTACTTCGGATGCTCTCGGTTTCGTAATCTGGTTGTCTCCAGGATCACGCAACGGAACAACTTCATCGTCTATTATAACTTTAAGCAGGTGCTTACCCGTCTGAAAGGAAGGTTCCTTTCAGACGGGTGCGTGTTTTGGCCAAGGCTTTCACTACTTGTTTGCAAAGGCTTCCTAGTGCAATTTTCAATATTATGCCCTACCCTACGGCACTTTTCGCATTTCTCAATCGGCTTACTACAATTTTGATAGATATGTCCGCGCCCATTGCAATTCATACGGACTGCATCCGTTCCCCATTATACTCATAGCATTTCTACCAGAAAAAATACCGCGCAATTGACGTTTCTTTTAACCACCTACTGCTGATTGAACTCACGTCAGCGACCTCAGACTGCTAGGGCTGTTGTGATGCTAAATAGTTCAACAGATCCTCTAGTTCCTCACATTTAAGAGCCTGAGCCCCGTTTCTGACGGAACTGTCCGTGATCCCATAGATTACGCAATCAACCGCTTTACGACCGACAATCTTGCACCGACTTAACAACGATAACTTGTCGTAACAATAGTCTCTCAATGTTTCATCTGTACGAGATTTTCGGTTCAACATTTCGTCTAATACTTTACCATAGATTACATCGTTTGGAAAAGCCTACTTTAATTTACTCTGCCAGACGTCCCACGACGAGCTAAGCGAGAACCAACTCTTAGACAACTCCCGGAACTTCGGTTGACACTCCCGCTCTGCTCCTTTTGGTAGGTGTCCTTTCGCCCTCACTTGACGATGAAGATCTTTTCCGCCTCCGCCTCGATTGCTTTGGCCGCTTCGGAGTATAACTTTTGCCTTCTGTATCATCTGAAATTTGTAGCGCATTTTATGCTCTTTCTCTGAAGCATGTCTACCTAGTCTGACTACAGCGCTGTATTTTGCAACTTCTTTACTTGACTTTACTGGACTTTATTTGACTTTACTGGACTTTATTTGACTTTACTGGACTTTATTTGACTTTATTTGACTTTATTTGACTTTACTTGACTTTACTTGACTTTAATTGACTTTACTTGACTTTAATTGACTTGACTTTACTTTACATGACTTTACTTTACTTTACTTTACTTTTGACTTTACTTTACTTGACTTTATTTGACTTTACTTTACTATACTTTACTTTCCTTGACTCTGCTTAACTCTGCTAGGCTCTGCTTGGCTCTACTTGGCTCTGCTTGGCTCTGCTTGGCTCTGCTTGGCTCTGCTTCGCTCTGCTTGGCTTTGCTTGGCTTTACTTGGCTTGACTTTACTTGATTACTAAACTTTACTAGACTTTACTAAAGCTATACTTGAGCTTTACTAGAGCTTTACTAGACTTTACTAAAGCTATACTAGAGCTTTACCAGAGCTTTACTTTACTTTACTAAAGCTATACTAGAGCTTTACTAGACTTTACTAGACTTTACTAAAGCATTACTAGACTTTGCTAGACTTTACTAGACTTTACTAGAGCTTTACTTGACTTTACTAGAGCTTAAAAAGACTTTACTAGAGCTTTACTAGACTTTGCTAGACTTTACTAGACTTTACTAGAGCTTTACTAGACTTTACTAGAGCTTTACTAGACTTTACTAGAGCTTTACTAGACTTTACTAGAGCTTTCCTAGACTTTACTAGACTTTACTAGACTTTACTAGAGCTTTACTAGACTTTACTAGAGCTTTACTAGACTTTACTAGACTTTACTAGACTTTACTAGACTTTACTAGACTTTACTAGACTTTACTAGACTTTACTAGACTTTACTAGACTTTACTAGACTTTACTAGACTTTACTAGACTTTACTAGACTTTACTAGACTTTACTAGACTTTACTAGACTTTACTAGACTTTACTAGACTTTACTAGACTTTACTAGACTTTACTAGACTTTACCGGATTTTACTAGACTTTACCGGCTTTTACCGGCTTTTACTAGACTTTACCGGCTTTTAACGGACTTTACTAGACTTTACCGGCTTTTACCGGACTTTAATTTGACTTTACCGGACTTCAATTTGACTTTACTTCACTTTAACGGACTTTACCGGACTTGAATTTGTCTATACCAGACTTTACCGGACTTTAAGTTGATTTTACCGGGCTTTACCGAACTTTACCGGTTTTAACTGGACTTTACCGGACTTTACCAGACTTAAATTTGACTTTACTTCACTTTAACGGACTTTACCGTACTTAAATTTGTCTATACCAGACTTTACCGGACTTTAAGTTGACTTTACCGGGCTTTACCGAACTTTACCGGACTTTACTGGACTTTACCGGACTTTACTGGACTTTACCGAACTTTACTGGACTTTACCGGACTTTACCGGTCTTGAATTTGTCTATACCAGACTTTACCGGACTTTAAGTTGATTTTACCGGGCTTTACCGAACTTTACCGGTTTTTACTGGACTTTACCGGACTTTACTAGACTTAAATTTGACTTTACTTCACTTTAACGGACTTTACCGTACTTAAATTTGTCTATACCAGACTTTACCGGACTTTAAGTTGACTTTACCGGGCTTTACCGAACTTTACCGGACTTTACTGGACTTTACCGGACTTTACTGAACTTTACCGAACTTTACTGGACTTTACCGGACTTTACCGGACTTTACCGGACTTCACCGGTCTTAACCGGACTTTACCGGACTTCACCGGACTTTACCGGACTTCACCGGACTTTACCGGATTTACCGGACTTCACCGGACTTTACCGGACTTGACTTCAAGGTCCCTAGGACTCCAAGGACCCTATGCGCAGCACACCTACATGTCTACACATCCTATGTAAACAACACACCTACATGGCTGTCGGCACAGTCCATAAGCAGCACACCTACATGGCTGCAAACAGCACACCTTCATAGCTGTTAACTCAATCCATAAGCAGCACACTTACATGGCCGTAAACAGCACACCTACGTGGCTGTTAACTCACTCTATAAACAGCACACCTACATGGCCGCAAACAGCACACCTACGTGGCTGTTAACTCACTCTATAAGCAGCACACCTACAAGGCCGCAAACAGCACACCTACGTGGCTGTTAACTTACTTTATAAGCAGCACACCTTCATGGCCGCAAACAGCACACCTTCATGGCTGTTAACTCAATCCATAAGCAGCACACCTGCATGGCCGCAAACAGCACACCTACGTGGCTGTTAACTCACTCTATAAGCAGCACACCTACATGGCCGCAAACAGCACACCTACATGGCTGTTAACTCACTCTATAAGCAGCACACCTACATGGCCGCAAACAGCACACCTACATGGCTGTTAACTCACTCTATAAGCAGCACACCTACATGGCCGCAAACAGCACACCTACATGGCTGTTAACTCGAGTGAGTTATAGAGTTATAAGCAGCACACCTACATGGCCGCAAACAGCACACCTACATGGCTGTTAACTCACTCTATAAGCAGCACACCTACATGGCCGCAATCAGCTCACCTACATGGCTGTTAAATCACTCTATAAGCAGCATACCTACAGCAGCTGTCTACTAACTCTATAAGCGGCACACCTACATGGCCGCGTACTTCGTTATTTGTTTTAGCGTTCCGTAATTAAATAGGTCAACGCTTCGAATATTAACAATTCCATTGTCATGTACTAAGTATTAGATTCAGTTAGGGTTTTCTTAATTGGCCACGATTGACAAGTATGTACCCTTTCAGAACGATTCTACCAATCAACGTTATAACGTAATTAATTGGAAACTGTTCTCAATAATGTAACATCATTTCACACTTGTGGGTGCAGTTCTGAATAATTATTACGAAAGTATTTATAAGACATTTAAAATTACTTAACTGCGTCCCATGGCGCGCAGGCACACGTTCACTTCTGATATGTTAAAACTTCAAAGATCTCTTGAGGAATTTATTCACTTATACTGGAAGTTACAATCACTCGTACACGTTTATGGTCTAACTTAAACTAAACCACGTCTTCAAACTATACTCAACCACGTCTACACTTTAGCACGGTTAACCAAGGAGAGCCCAGAAAAACGTACCCTCCTTTTTAAGACCACCCGCCATCTTTTTTTTAAGCCGTAATGGCGGTGAAGTACCCTCAAACTTAATTAAAAGTGCAACTTAAATTAAAATTAACTACACTAAACATGAAATCATTACAATATCAAACTAGTTTTTACGTTGCTAGATTTGTTGATAGATATTACGAGCTCAAAAATAAAACGGCCGTTTTATATTTAAAGCCACAGTCGAAATAAAGTACACAGCATTCGCCTTTTTTAAATTTCTATCGTTAAATGGAAATAATCGCAATTACTATGAGTATGAGTATGAGTACTCGCCCGTAATTGTTCGTACAGCCTTAATAGTTACCGTCTAAATACCAGAGGCTGCTCGCGTTGCATTACAAAATGAGACTAAACGACTAAACGTAAACGCGTTTTCGTTTGTGTTTTGTTTCGAAAAAACTTTTCTAGAGGTACTGGCGACTTTCGAAGCCGTGTGTATCACAGAAGGGTGTGCACCGTACCGTGCGACATATCTGAAATTAATTCATGTTTTGTCATTCCCTCACTTTATACGACGAGGCTTAATGACGTTGCACTATAAAACGTCATAGTGAAAGCCTTTCTATACGTGAGATATCACCAGCGCGCGTACGTACGCTATAAATGTAAAAACACGGTTTCGCTCTTACTGGCCGGTGAGTAAAAACCAATATTTGGAAGGGTTCCATTGAATAGCACCCTTTGATATTGTGTAAAAAACGTGCTTGAAATCTCGTGATTAATGTGCTAGAGTTATGCGAATGAAATAATAATTCAGTAAATAGTTGCTTTTGAGTGTGTTATGTAAACATTTAATAAAACTCGCCATATCTCCTTGGAAGGATTTTTACATTCCGCCAGCCTAGATACGATATAGTACGCCTGCCGTGCTCTTAGTGTCTCGGACTTCATGAGTTGAAAATAATAAATAAAATTATATGAATTGGTACACTCAGGTATAATGTTTTTTAATCCGCTTGAAAAATTAAGCCGTCCGCTACCGATGACTGGGATCCCCGGCCGTATGACAAAAGATTGTTTTGTTTTGTTTTTTTCGCTGGGTTTTTGAGTGGGGTAGCACATTGTAATAACTTCGCGGTAAATTTTGCTACGAGCCTCCATAAGGCTTATTAGCAAAGTGTAATCAATTCAAGTCAAAAGTCAAAAATTCTTTATTCAAAATAAAATCGTAAAGAACACTTTTTGAACGTCTAAGGTTGAATAAATACACGTATTAATAGTTGTAGTGCTGATAAGTTATAGCGATTGCATTTGTCCATATTTCCTTATCGTCTAAGTATTTTTCGAGTTAATAATAAGCTCTATTTATCAACGAATGATTGAAAGATCCACCATCATAAGGGATACCCACGGTGGCTCAGTTGGTTAGAGCAATGGACGGATTCCAGAGGTAGTGGGTTAAAATCCCACCTATGGAGTTAAATTTTTAAATTTTTCATTTTGATTGGAATTAATAATTCAAGATGTTCTAAATAGTCAAATTCACCATTACATGTCCTCTTCAATTCAATTCAATTTAAAGCCGGGGATTCACTAGGGGACAAATGTTCCACGACAATCGACATGTGTCGGCGACATGTTAAGCGAAGCCGGCCGATTTCGCCTGACATATATCTGGCGACATCGCACGACTTATGTGCGTAGCGACGTCAGGCGAAGTCGTGCGACTTCGCGAAACTTCGCCTGACATATATGGCGACATCGCGTGACTAATTTCCGTAGCGACGTAATGTCGCGCGATATTGCCAGACATGTCGAGCGAAGTCCGGCAACGTCGCGCTACTTCACTGGCGACACGTGTCGCGCGATGTTGCCAGACATGTCGAGCGAAGTCCGGCAACGTCGCACTACTTCACCCGACGTCGCTGGCGACACGTGTCGCAGGACATTTTGTCCCCTAGTGAATCCCCGGCTTAAAATGTAAGCATTGTATTTCTATGGACGAAATTAAATATGATATAGGACACATATGCTATGCTGCAGATTATTTCTTAGTTTATATATTTAATCCGTCGCGTACGTATAGTGCTACCCCGCCATATGCATCGGCTGTGGAAACTTTGCTTACAGGGCTTGACCCCGACTCCCTGTATAGGTCCACTACGGCGGCTCATGTTTGGAAATAAATAACCGAGGAAGTACCTCCACATGTTTGTTTTTGATTAAAATTAAACAAGCACATTGAAAATAACATTTATTTTTACCCGTCGACAGCAAAGCTAAAAGGAAGGGTTATATGCATATTAACCTCAAGATGAGAACAGCCTAATTACATACCTCCATTTTAACTGTAGCCGGAAAGAAGAAAAAATAAACAATAGTCCATTTTACATTAGTTATTGTCCATGTGCCAGTTTAATCATATCAGCGAGCTTTTCACCGATCATGATGCAGGGGGCATTAGTGTTGCCGCTTGTGATGCTCGGCATAATGCTGGCGTCGCCGACTCGCAGCTGTCCTATGCCGCGCACGCGCAACTCGGCGTCAACGACGCTAACGCCCGGCTCGCCCATCGCGCAGGTGCCCACCGGGTGCCACAGGGTAGTCGCCGTGTTGAGCACGTGGCACCGCCAGTACTCGTGGGTGTTAAACGCTATGCCGGCACATTGAGGTGCCTGTAAATTTACAACTTTAGAATCCACGCTTTTCAAATACTCGCTCTCTAAAATACTTATGTAGTCTTCGATACTGTTAGCGTGTTTCTCCAGATCTGTGTCGTCTGAATAATAATTGAGGAAGAGTTTTGGAGGGTCTTCGGGATTGTTGCTCCTCAGCTCGATGTGGCCTCTAGAATCTGGATGCAGCAGTGTCAGTATGGTTAAGAGAGTTTCCTGCTTTTGTACCGTCTGCGCGACCGCTGTGCAGATCTTATCATCCAGTCCGAACACGACAGAGCAGATCAGCGTTGGCACCAGGGTTGCTGCTGGACACGGGTATACCAACGTTTGGTAGTCTGGAACAGTGCTGTTATTTATAGAGACTTGGCCCATTATGCAAGGAGTAGGAAATTTGTCTAGATTAGTTAATACTTCAATGTTATGAGGCGCAGACTCTACGCCTTCTTTGCCTGTTAGCATCACCATCAACGTGGGATGATCTTGTAAGTTTTTACCGATTAATGGGGAATCTAACAGTACTTTAATACCATTTTTAGTCAAATGATCTTTAGGCCCGATACCCGACAACATTAACAACTGAGGGGTTTTGATAGCGCCGGCTGATAACACTACCTCTTTGGTCGCATAAAGATTGATAATTTGTTTATTAGGCAACTTCACTTCTACCCCAGTAGCTATCTTATTTTCGTCGAAAAGTACTTTAGTGCATAAGGTATTCTTGAGTACGAATAGATTTTTTCGATCTTTGATTGGCCTCAGGAAAGCCACTGCAGTGCTTTGTCGTTTTTTGTCAGCTATCGTGTACTGTGGTAACGAATAACCCAGCTGTTCAGGACTGTTTGTATCGATGAGGATCTTATGTTTTTCACCAAATGCCTCAAGATATTTATCAACTTCTTTACCCCAAGTCGGTCGTGTAACTCCCAGGAGGCCATCAGTATTGTGCAGGTCAGCCGATCCGCCTTCCAATACCTCCGCGCTTTTGAGTCCTTCGCTCTTCTTGAAGTAGTACGTGACGTTGTCCCAGTCCCAGCCACTGCCGCCGCTGCGCACCCAGCTCTCGTAATCGGCCTTGTTTCCTCGCACGTAGTACATGTAGTTGGCACCGCTGGAACCCCCCAGCATCTTGCCTCGTGTCATGTGGATGCTTTTCGTTCTGTGCGCTTGGCTAGAATACCCGTCATCTTCGCTGAAGTAGTTCCAGTCAGCCATAGAGTAGTCCACAAAAGGGAATAAACCAGGTATCTAGAACAACATTCATATTTTTCATACTCATTTGATGGTAGTTACGAATCCAGACACGAATGGGAAATACTAAGTATATATACGTATTTTTCTTCAGCTCTTTAAATTTCACCAGTAAATTCGTTATCGTAAATTACAAAAAAAGACGCTTTACCAGCGACTTTGGCCTGAGATACAAAACCAATCCATATGATATTTCAAATCAAAATAATTATTTTGAACAAGATTAATAGTTATTGAGTTATCACTGATCAAATTACCTTTGCCCAAACAAACGGACGTAGGTAAGTGCCCCCAGTTTCGTATCGCCTAGTATACAAGATTTTTTTTTATTCAACGACGGTGCAAACAAGCGTATGGTCCACCGGATTGTAAGACACCGCAGCCCATAGACGGCCGTAACTCCAAAGGAGAGACGTGCACGTTGCTGATTTGAACATTTTGAACCTTTATCCCTCGCCTTGAAATAAAGAAGTTTGAATAGTATTTTTATGACTGCAGTCTCCTGCAAGCCGGATGTACTTCCCCGGGCTCTTTAAAAAAAATAACTCAGTGAACGTACCACAGAGTCAATAGGCGGGTTGTCTCCCGCTTCGATGAGCAGGATATTCCATTGGGCTACCTCCGAGAGTCTGGCGGCGATCGTGGCGCCAGCCGAGCCCGCACCCACCACGATAAAGTCGAACTTTTCGCCGTCTGCCACGAATAAAATATTAAGTTACACATTTGCGATTGTTATAATTAGTTTTTTAACTCTAACCTAGGTAAAGACACATCTCAATCAATGAAATCATGAGTTCCAGTCACATATAAGAAGATCGCAGAAAATCGTTACATAAAGATTAGGTTTAGATTAGACTAGATTTTATTTAGGTATTTTATTGTATTTTATTGAATAAATGAATGAGTTTATTCACGAGAACATAAACATGAATACAAACAACATAAAATGCATGCACGTTCATATAAATTACATTCGACCATCCAGTATGTGGTGGTGGTGTTATTACCTTTAACACAGACCATTTAACCTAAAGACGTAGCTTCGTGCATTTTTGTTGAAAACCGATGCTGCCAATAACGGGTTATAAATTATAAAACTATGTTGATGAAGTACATAATATTATAAAGAATATAGAAGAACTTACTGAAGACTGTGGCCTGTGGTGGATAATTGTTGGAGCCCAGCTGCAGAGCCGATAGAGCTGTCAGCGCGAGTTGCAGAAACCGCACGACGGGTCCCACGGCGGCCACCTCCGCCGACGGTATGAAGTAGTCCAAAATACCCATCTGAAGGGTAATCACGTTACTTTACGTATACTCGCGGAATGAAATGGTTCGTCATTTTTGGACCTTCGCATTGTAATAAGTAGAAAAGTGACGAACCTTTTCATTCCGCGACTATACTAACGTCAGGCATATTTTAATAATTAGATATCATTCTTTGACATTAGCCCAAATAGACTTTTTTTTAGTTCAAAAATGACATTAAATAATACAATTTACTAAAGTAAGGCATATTATTTTAATAACATTTTTTGACATTAGTTTATAGAGTTATAGATCAAAACTGACATCTATATAATATATCGAAACCTGAGGCTGAAAGGGCTCAAACCCTCTTTTGGCCGAAATGACTGTTGATGGTGTTAAAAGATTCGGAAGCACACGAGAAGTGCATTCGAGTTGTAATTTTGAAAATCCTACTTGATATTATAAACGCGAAAATTTGTATGGATGGATGTTTGTTCATCTTTCACGCCGAAACGGTTGAACGGATTTGGATGAAATTTGACACACAGTTTATAACCTAGGCTTACTCTTTATCCCGGAAAAATACACCGTTCTTGTAGGATAGCTCCATGTCTCAGAATCTACCCACCCTAGACTACTGGTGTGTAGCGAGAAATTGTAGGGCTCGACGAGATCTTCATTTCGGATGGCAGCTGACAAAATATAACTCAGAAACTACATAACTTGGAATTTAGAATTTCGGTTATAGTTGATTATACACCAAAGGGATAAGGGAACGAAGGACTCCAGAAGTTTATGGTAATGCGTTAATTCCCGAGCGAAGCGAGGGAATTAAAACTGAACCCCGAGTGTACAAAAAATTTTTGAAGAAGATATTTTTATTTTTTTAAAGATCATCAAAAGCTATAGTGATTATTGACCGATCGTCACGGTAATGGTGTTAAAATATCTGGAAGCAGACGAGATGTGCATTTAGGTATAAATTTTAAAAATCCCGCTTAACATATAATTCCTTATTATTGAGCTTGTAATGTAAATTCAAGATAAAAAGAAATATTTTCGTAAATTTTTGTATTCTTTTGTCAATGCTCCGATTCTTGCTGCGAAATCTGTGAATTTTTTTACGATTGGCACATTGGCAGCGTTGAACATCAGACCTGTGTCGATGTGTGCTTTTACCAGTTATGGGTTGGGCACGTTGATCGATGAAAAAAAAAATGAAATTATATGTAAGTTCTCATTTTGCGTACTTTTGTACATGTACATTCTCCGTAGCGTGTATAACTTCTCAGATACAACTTTTAGTATGGCAAATACATAAATTTTATGTAATTCATTGAATCAGGCATATAACATCAACCCTTGTTGCAAATCACAAACTTGGCGGCCATTTGATTTTGTCGATATTTGTAGTATGAGGTGTGATTGATCATCTACGACGGTCTACTTTGATCACTGACACACCCGGTGAAATATTCTAGGTATTCTCTAAAACAATGAAAACAAGAACAGTCAAAAACCGATTAGAAAACTATACACATTATCTAAATAGCCTAAAAATATAATATAATATATTATTATATATTAATTTTTTATATATATTTATTTTTTATATAATATATTAATTTTTTTTTTCAGGAGATGTATTAAATCTTTAATAATATTTATTGATAAAATCGATAGAGGAACAAAAACCTACCTTAATTTTTTTGAAGTCACGTTCGAGGAGTTAAATACATTTTAATTTTGAAATTGACCAAAGTAACCCCATTACACGGTACCTAAGATAATCTTACTATTTGCTACGTCCTCAGTCGCCGCCGGCACTCTGATTACTAATTACCCGAATTGACCCGGAGAACATTTTTATATAAAAATTTGATTGTTTGCATGTACAATATTTGATTAAACAATGTATGTAAATGAGTTATCATATAAACCCTTTACACTTGTTTCAACAAGGTAAGAGTGAAGCCAATAGATTATTTGACACATCTTTAATTTGTAACACGGTGTCACTTTATGGATAGTAAAACCATCAAAATAAGTATCACATTGAATTGAAAATTATAAATATTTACCAAAATAGAAAAAAGATATTTAACATCGAAAATTCGGAAAATTATGGTTTATTTGTTGTCATCCAAAAGTCAAACAAAAGGTATCAATAGAATATTTAAGTAAAAATAAATTAAAAAATGTACGGCAACTATGTACCTACACAGTCAGCAAAAAATGTGGTCTACCACCCTACGGTCGAGGTTCATTTGACCGTCATGAAACAACAAGGTCGTTTTCCCCTTGCAATAATATTATGACAATGACAATTGCTCCTTTCATTTATTCATGTATTTACGTCATGTCATGTGCAAGTTCAGATGTCTAGAAATCTCACTATTATTGAAGCCCTCGTTATGAAGTGCTTTATTATTAGCTCTTGTTAAACTAGTGGCTCTGTGAGCTGTAGACCTCGTGAGTGTTTTTTTGATTTCAAAAACTATGTTAGATATCGAACCTGTAGAGCAGGGGTCGGCAACCTTTTTGCACCCACGGGCCACATAGTAGCTAAAAAAATCTTCGCGGGCCGCAGATGATAATAATGATCACTGTCTGTTGATATCAACTCGAAACAAATTGGTACGTCGTACGCGACAGTAACGTAGTAAAAATTCGCACCCCTTTTTACGTGAAAAACGAGAAAGACGAAAAAACCGACTTTTCACAGATAAACCAGCTAGTTTCCTTACCAAACCCAGATAATTCGCATTTCAACCGCATCGTAATTTCGCGATTATATATCGCGATATAGAATAGCAGATATAGAAACTTTAAGGGGGGGACGGGTCATAAAGTCATAACACACCTAGATGAAAACGCGAGCGCGAAATTTTTCGAACACTGATGCAAATGCGGCAAATACTTCATACGCATCAAGTCATAACACATCTAGATGAAAATGCGAGCGTAGCGAGCGCGAAATTTTTCGAACATTTTGATGCAGGTGCGGAAACTACTTCATACGCATCAAGTTATGTAGATGTAAACGCGAGCGCGAAATTTTTCGAACACTGATTCAAACGCGGCAAATACTTCATACGCATCAAGTCATAACAATTCTCGTTGAAAACGCGAGCGTAGCGAGCGCGAAATTTTGCGAACATTATTATGCAGGTCTGGAAAATACTTCATACGCATCAAGTCATGTAGACGCAAACGCGGGCGCAGTGAGCGCGAAATTTTTCGAACATTATGATGCAGGTGCGGAAACTACTTCATACACATCAAGTTATGTAGATGTAAACGCGAGCGCGAAATTTTTCGAACACTGATTCAAACGCGGCAAATACTTCATACGCATCAAGTCATAACAAATCTCGTTGAAAACGCGAGCGTAGCGAGCGCGAAAATTTGCGAACATTATTATGCAGGTCTGGAAAATACTTCATACGCAACAAGTCATGTAGACGCAAACGCGAGCGCAGCGAGCGCGAAATTTTTTGAACATTAAGATGCAGATGTGGAAAATACTTCATACTGTCTAACGCAAACGCGGCGAGCGCGAAATTTTTGAAAAAAAAATTTAAATAGATTTAACTGTAAAATATACTTACAAACACATATCTCGTCCTGACCAACTGTGAAAATATTCGTGGTTGGCGATACAGACGCTTTCACGTATGTTAAGAATTTCAAATTTTACCTTTACAAACAATAAAGCCATGGCTGCACGGAAGGGGCTCGCGGGCCGCCAGTTGCCGACCGCTGCTGTAGAGGAGGACAAACCATAGATTTTTTTTTAGATTACTCGACAAAAATATTCGATGTAATCAAAGAACGTGCTCACAATACTTCACGAGAATCTGTTGTGAAATGCGACCCTTAGAGGTGAACATATCGAAATTCGGCCGCAGAAACCCAAAATAATTGATAAAAAAATTGTTTTTTTAAATTTTGAAAAAGTGACTCGATAAAAAATTTCTATAGAATTACCGCACCTGCTCACAAAATTTCTAGAAAATCGGTTGATAAATGCGACCTGTAGAGGAGAACAAACCAATGAATAAAAAAAAAAAAAAAAAAATTACAAAAATTTACTTGCCCAAAAAATTCTATGTAATCATAAAACCTGCTCACAAAACTTCATGAGAATCGGTTGAGAAATGCGACCTATAGAGGAAAAAACGGCCGCAGAAAAATACGAAATCATCGATACAAAGTTTGTTTTTTCGAATTTCAAAAAAGTGACTCGACAAAATAATTCTATATAGTTACCAAACCTGCTCGCAAAATTTCACGAAAATCGGTTGATAAATGCGACCTGTAGAGGAGATCAGCCAGCGACGTAAAAAAAAATTTTTTAAAATTTACAAAAATTTACTCTACAAATAAATTATATGTAGTCATGGAACCTGCTCACAAAATTTCACGAGAATCGGTTGAGAAATGCGACCTGTACAGGAAAAAACGGCCGCAGAAAAACACGAAATCATTCATACAATGTTTGTTTTTTTGAATTTCCAAAAAGTGACTCGACAAAAAAATTCTATATAGTTACCAAACCTGCTCACAAAATTTCACGAAAATCGGTTGATAAATGCGACCTGTAGAGGAGGACATACAAAAATCCGGCCGGACATACGAAAGCATTTTTGTCGAAGCTAAAACAGAGACCTTGTTTTACTCGGTCAATTACGAGGCATTACAGCAGTAGGAAATCAAGAAATTAGAAATTAGAATAATATATAATAACACGATTGTTGAAAACACTATTTGTCAGTCATACTTTCTTTTTCAGTTGCAAAAAGATTTTCTTGAAAAAGATCGTAATGGTTTTAATTGAAGAGAAGAATATATAACATTATTGCAAAATAATAGCCTATTGCATTGATAACACAGGTCAAAATAAAATAACCAATGACTTTATATGTCAGGTATCTCAGATAATAGACGTACATCAATTTGTGCAACACTTACACGCCGTTAGAAAAGTAAACCCTAGCGATAATTAGATCTCACAGAAACTTTTGTCAAAACTGGTAGACCACTTTCTTGGCCGACTGTACCTAAACGCATTATTTTACGACCAAAACAGCAAAATACTTATTTTTCCTTACAACAGTTTGGTTCGATAACAGGCGGGTGACGTCATCTGCCCGTGCTAATTTGTAGGAGCCGTTTGGGCGGCCGCTAGCGACAAGCTATGTTCATCTCTATTTTTTGCCCTTTATTGTGGTCTAATTGTAGTTGGTGCCATATAGAAATTTAATCGTCTATGAAAACTGGTTCGAATGGCACCATATTTTTTTTAAAGTCAAATAGTGTATTAACCCTTTGACCGCCAAGAACCTATAAAGTGGTTGTGTGTCGTCGTGCCCACGACGACGACGTACCATAAAAGGTCGGAGTGAAGGTGTACTTTGATCATGAAAAATAGTACATTACTTACCAAGGGCGATAAAACAAAGAATGTCTCAGATCGCAGGTATTTTACGCCCGAGCCGAAGGTAAGGGCGATAAATATGCGATCTGAGGCTTTCTTTATTACCGCCCGTGGTAAGTACAAAATTTTATGTCACCCCCTGGCCAGGAAGTGGGTTTTTTCGCGCGCGGAGCGTGCGATAATGGCCCTTATTGGTCCTTAAACGTAACAGGACTGATTGGCGAGATAGAAAATGTAATAGTTATTTTCACCTCACCCGCTCTGATCTGAAAGGCTTTCTTTATCGTTTCAAATAATAATAATTTAGATTTATGTACAAATAAATAATACGTAAAAATTTATTCGAAATGTTTTTCTGTTTCAAAAATTTAGTGGTTGTGACCCACACACATTTCAACCACAACAACCACAATTTTCAACCACTTGCCGGCATCCGATTGAGTTGAAATTTGGCATTACATAAGTTTGGTGACATTGTAATATTATGGTACCATCGAGCTGATCTGATGATGGAGACAGAAGGTGGCCACAGGAACTATTAAACTACACAAGATAAACCCACCGTGTTTAGTCTCATTAGAACCATTGAGTACCACCACGAGTAGTTGATGACTATTGAAAAGAAGTACAGTCGGTAAAAAAAGTTTGTACCAAAAATGAAATTTTTGAAAGAATATTTTTTTGGTTTATGTTCTTGAAACTCTTGAATGAAGGTAATTAAGTTTGCTACAACTTTATCTCCCATTAATTTCCCCGTAGATACCTCATTATTAATATTTTGGTATAAAATTCCCCACTTCTTGGTTTTTCAGGAATAACTTAGCGCGCGTTCATTTTAAACTATTGCAAATCAGGGTAAATACTATCTAGGTGGACCCAAACAACATACCAAAAATGCAAGTTTACCGCAATTATTGCAATTTTGAATGTAACAAATGACAGGCCTATTTTCTCTTCGACCATTTGCGTGCCGGCACATTTCCAAAAAACCGCGCGCTTCTATCGTTCCAAACGTTAGTTTGGAACATAACAATAGTGATGGCGGCTTAGTTAAGTAACCACCACCGTAATATTTATACAGAAGCGACCATGAATTTGTCACAGTTTCCTAATCCTTATTATATTTAAATTTCGAAATACTTATCTATGGAAAATTTTACATTATATGTACTACAAATAAAGTCGCTTTTTCGAAAGTCACGGAGCACTTGTTTAGAAGCCATAATAATTAGTCAATATTAGAGCAAGTGTGCAAAAAATTCTAATACGCATCAGCGTTCGTCGCGCTTCACCGTTTAAGTAATTCGTTTGGTTCCTTGACATTTTTATTTATCTGATTTGTTTTATAATTGTTTTATATCGATACTGATTATTTTATTCTTAACTATTATATGTTATTGACGATCCCTTGAGGGAGATACCTATTCATTCAACGTATTGACATTTTAACTTCATTTTTATTAATTATTTTGTTGACGATCATGAAGGATTCTTATAATTTTGACATTGTATGCAAATTTATATTGTATTTTTTCTCATGAAATAAATAAATCTAAATCTAAAGACTGAGTTGTGACTACAGGGACCCAATAAGACTTGAAAAAGGACCCTAATCACGACTTAAAAGACTCGGAAGTCTTTTAAGCTTATAGTCCCGTAAATATGGGACGAGTTCTTGCAATGTAGACTTCAAACCCTTGAGTCTTTACCATCACTACGCCTAAGGCGGTACTCGCTCCGCGCGCGGCGCGTTTACAGAGTAACACCCTCCTGCTACAATACCGGGAAGTTCGACATGGAATTAATATTAGTAACTATATGTGGAAACACGTAGAGAGGGAGCCAAACATAATTGATGCTATCACAAAGAGGAATGATCAGGGAGCTCGCAGTAATTTTTTTTTTTGAAGCTGATGTAAAAGTGAATATAAATATATATTTATATATATATATATCGTTAACTACACCTTGTACTAGTAAAATATAAGTAGCTAAAGAAATAAATTGAAAAAAAAAAACAAACTAAATTCATACTCAATATTTAACCATTTCACAACTGTTTTGTAATGTTGAAAATTCTTTTTGTTGAACGTATTTGTATTAAAATGTTATTGGATTTTGAACTTTATTGTTTGAACGGTAAAGTAGCTTTTTTAAGGAATTGCTCTGGAGCAATTCGTTTAACTGAAATGATTTTAAGATTACTTAAATTGTAAATTCAATACATTAAGAGGATATCGATCCAACTTTTAGAAAATAACGATACCCACCGTCTAACACTTTTGTCATATGTAGTTTTTAGCATATTTATCTAATGTACTTTTGTCGTTGAGACACTAGGAGCTACTGTGCCTCATATTTATAGCTCCGAATGATCTTAATTGTTTAAATTAATTAGTGGTGAACGGTGTTGGTCACACATATTGTAAAAATTACTGTCAACAAACTATACCTAAGCCTTTTTGTAGTGACTGTTTGTTTACCCAAATAAATTTAAAAAAAAAAAGATTGAGAAAATCTTGAGGATAAAATTAAAAGCAGCTTACGAATATAAAGGCATTAACAACAGATGTAAACTGCTATCAAGGCTGGTGAGTCTGAAACGAAATTTGTTCAATTCAATAACTGATAATATATTTAACTGAGCTGATGCATGGCAATAACAAAGAGTATACGCCTAATGAGGTTCGCACTGGAGAATACCAACGTAAAGTTGACATCGGATTACATCAAATCAAAACTATTTCAGCTAGATAAAGCGGGAACATCCGCCACAGATTCAAGCAACATGGTCCGAGCCCTGCGCTTGCTGCAACGAAGCATCACAAGAAATTTGTTCAGAGGAACAAGCAAAAGAAACCCGTATAGTGTTTCTTAAACCGCCAGCGTGGTCGTATCGGAGGATTTCCCCAGGCCACTAAGGTCACGCTTTGGACAAAGCCACAGTCAGGTAAAAAAAAACACAAAACGTTCTGCGAAATAAACAACTGGTTTAGAGAACAGAATATACGTTGCGTCTACGAACTTGGGTTTGTCCGATAGTCTAGCAATATGACAAGATAAACCTTAAATTTAAATAACCTTAAAATTAAACTGAAACAAGCACTAATACAATTTGCAAATTTGTTGCGCGTGGCATAGCAAACACCGGCTAAAGTTTCATTATAGTTAATAAGCTGTAATTAGGATTGTAGCGAGCGTGCTCGGAGTTACAATGGGGAGGCTGTATTCGGAAACAGGAAAATGGTATAGAAGTACTAAAATCATAGGAAAACCATATAGTAGCACTAAGGTTACCATAACGGTTTAGTTACCTATGCTTTTGTCAGCTCGTTACTTTATGACAAAGTTTATGGCATTCAGAAATATAATTGTTGTTATTTTAATGTGGTATTATTATGAATGAGTAGAAGAATTCTTTAATGATGATATTATCTTAATTAATGACAAAATATAGGCTAAATATAATTAATAATATAACATACCTACATTATAATGGCTATAACGACTTAATTTAATTAATTTTAATTTTGACTATATACCTATAATTATAAGATCTACTCTGTAATATCATGGTCGCAATAAATACATGAAATGAAATGATCGGGCCCACAAATGGTGACCCTAGTGAAAATTTTATGAACTATTTGTAAAGACTGTAGTGGCCTCGGTAAGAGGACTTATACGGCATTTCGTGAACAAAAGATTTCCTGTATCAGGGTAGGTCCTTTAGGACCCAGAGATGGATCTTCGAAGTAGAGCCCTCGAAATTTTTTATGTCAAATTTTTGAGGGGGGGGTGAGTCCAGGTTAATCTTGATATCTGCGCCAGTTAAGCTACTGGGTCAAGTTGGGTGTCAATTTCGAGTAAATCAAGGATGCTAAATTCATTTCTGGAATTATTTTTGTACCATTCCATACAAAATTTTCGAAACATAACAAAAAATAGGTAATTTTTCATTCATACTGAAAATAGAAGAATCGCCATAACTTTAAAAAACACCTACACATTTTGGAAAAAAAATAGGTCTTCAGAAAACCCTGTTAATAGCATATTTAAAAATATATATTTCAAAAATATACCTACTGTGGAAGTATTAAAAAAATTAAAAATTAAAAGATAGAACAAAAAATCAAATTAATTAAAATACATAGTTTGTGATCTTGGAATCATAGTGGTGGGTTTATTAACTCAATAAAAACATATTTCATGCCAATTCACGTCTTAAAATATTAAAAAACCAATGAAATATATCAATTTCGCCCTAAAATTTCACGTAAAAATCAAATTTTAGAGAGCCGCCCTGCTTCGTACGAGTTAACGATTTACAAAAAGTCTTAGCTTATTTTATTAAGGACTAATGTAGGTTTCTATTACAAAAAGAATTTTTAAAATCGTTTGATTACTTCTAAAGATAGGCCCCTACAAACGATAGTACAAATTCGAACTCCATGAATTATATGGATAACGGCTAAATTAAAAAAAAATGCCAACTAACATTAACGGATCCTGTCCAAAATAATATTGGATCACCCTAAAAGTACAGTCTTGTTATTAATAAATAAAAAAAATATATTGGTCCACCTTGTAAGTAATAATTAGCATTCATATACCGCGGAGACGCCTTTGTAAATTGAAGAGTGTCCATTTTCTCATGGATTCCATTATTAGATCTTGACCAAATTTAAAAGAAAACATCATTGAGGCAGCCCCTTCCAAAACCAAAAAAAAACGCGAAATCGGTCTTAAACTAGCAAAGATATTTGTGAACAAATCTAAAAAATATTGACAGTCGAACACAGGACCTCATCTTTTTTGAAGTTAGTTATAATTTTTGAAACCCAGGACCAGTATAAACTGATAAAGATGTTGTACTCTCCTTCTTCGGCCTCCTCGACGTCATCTTTGCTGAAATCCCTGGTTCACACTGGACACACATTTAAAACCATCAGTAATCGCATTTGCGACTACCCACATGTCTTGAAGCAGCGTGCATGGCATTCATTCTCGCTTTCAAGGACAGTAGCCTCTGCAGCTGTTCTTGCAGCTAAGTTCTCGTGCCGCATTCCAGATTCTGTGTTGGATTGTCCATACGGGCTGCCACTGTTCCTTCTTTTATCCACTCGTCTGTTAGGGGGGGTATATATTGTGTGTCATTTAAAGTTTGTCCCCACAAGTGACCTGCTTGATAGGCTGCCCTAAGCGCATGCATACTGAAACTAAAATCCATAAAATATTACAGTGTAATTTTTATCACAGTCATCGTTTTAAAACCTGAAAATAACTTAGAGGAACTATCATTGTTATTAGTCAGACACGTAAGTATAGTCAGGTAAGATTCTCTATTAGTTATTTTTACTCTTAAAAGTGGAAAACATTTCAATTCGGTGACTGTACCCAGTAGCTAGTAACGTATTTCGGTACTTACCGATCCACCCGCGCAGCCGTCTTGCGACCCATGATATTTTTTTCTGTCATAATTTTGTAGGCAGAGCTATATTGATATTTATATATTTAGAATCTGCATAAAACGAGCTTTCTTATAGTATTTATTTCTTTATTTAAATCAACTTTTTACATTCAATATCAGAGCGCTGAATCAAAAAGTAAAAATTAAAAATGTATAAATTTGCGATTTTAGTCAGAAAATTGTTCCAAAATAGTAAAATGTACAATCAGAAATGATGTCCGTGTATTCCTTTTATACGAAAACGATACCAAACTTGCCTTAGTAGATATAAGAAAGGAGTCAGCTTAGTTTGAAATGTACAGGTCGGCTGCTATGTTTGGACCCCCCCCATTTCTTACCACGTGAAAAATCCGGGGGGCTCTACTTCGTAAATGCATCTTTAGACTATAGATATCAATCCTGCCAAAGGAAATCTTTTGTTCATTAAACGCCGTATTTTCCCTTTTCTTGTTCCGTACAGATGCCACTACTGCGAATTATTCGGCGTGGCCGCGTTGACGCCTTCCGAACTCACGCCATTTTTTCTTAAGTTATATAGTTACTAATGAGTAATGACCGGGCCCACATTCTGCATGAAAGTCGTTTACTTATTTTATGCCATAAAATAGTAGATTGTTAACCAAGGGTTGAAACGTTGAAAGCCACCCATTTCAGACGAGATATTTATATAATTATGATGATGATGATGATGATGAATAATGTGATTTTGATTAAATAATTATAATACCTAATTATGCTTCTCGTGGAATAACCAGTATAACCACCCACTCCACTAGAAGCATAATTAGGTACCTATTAAAAGTTACCTTACCTATTAAAATCTGAAATAGGATACCAAAATCCCGTAGCATAACAATCACTTAATATATAGTTAATTTACTAACTAATATTATCATAATATATATTAAACATGATGCTAAAATTTTGATAGGATGACCAAAATATCCATTTCCGTAAACGCAGACCATAATTTAATTATGTGTAAAATTGGTTTGGCTAAATTCTCCCTAAATATATTTAATTATAGTTCTATTTTTTTACAAGCCTTGTAATTAAAGCCTTTTGTATCTAACAAAGAATTTTATAGTACGACGGTGGCAAACAATCATATGGCCTACCTGAGGGTAAACAGACACCTTTGGACATTTGCAAAGAATGTCAAGTGTGCTGCCGACCCTTGTTAGAAATGAAGATGCGTTGTATTTATAGTTAAACAAATGCAAGTCCCCTACTCCCAACACAGCGCATTCCTGGGAGCTCTGGCAAACCTTACCAAAAGGGAATACAACACCACATCTATGGGGGTCCTGCACGAAACAGTGCAAGTAATGGTGTCGTTATGACATTATAACATAAATATCATAAATACCTACTTCCTCAGTTGGACGGATTCCAATATAACTTTCCATTGTAGAATTATATTAGGTACTTAAATCAATCTGTTTAGTGAATTACTAAGCAGTATTTTATTGATTTAAAAGTAACAATGCTTGAATTTACTTTTAACCATCTAATTTTTTTTTGTTGTTGTATGTGCTTGTTGTTATATGTTGCTGTTGTTATTGTTTGTTGTTGTTTTTGTTGATGATAGTGTCTATGATCATTGGCATTGTTATTATATTTCATTTTAAATAAAACACCATAACAAATCATAAGATTCACAATTCGTACGTTAAAAGTACGAATAGTAGGTATGAGTAGTGGTAGTAGGTAGGTCTCATGTAGATAGGTATCTAAAATTCATATCAAATTCTATCTAAGTTTAATTAAAACGCGACCATTTCCGTTTCACAATTCAACAAATGTCACCAGATAATGCCGTCTTTGTCTAATTCGAGATTATACCCAGACTCCATTCAGGATTACTGCAGCGCATTGTCAGCGTCTGTAGGCTTAAATTTTCATTATATTTATTGGATAATTCGCATCAGGGGCGCGTGAGGCTGAGAGATAGGAAGGATTGTCAATGCAACGTTGAGCATTTACGTGGTGCCGTCGCGCCATTGTTATAAATACCAACCTTTTGAAATAATCACAGACTAATAAACTAATTACGGAAATAAAAATTGGCTGACCGTTGAGACAGATCCCTTAGCGTCAAAAATTATTATTTCTATAATCCGAGCCACAAGCATGTGTATCCGCGGGACACGACACAAATTCAGATCAATGAAACATTTCTTTGGCTTCCATGATGGGCCAGCTCTGCCCAATATAGAAACCCGCTAGCTATATTTCTGCTCATTTATATTTTTATTTTATACCTGAAAATGTATAGTGTATTTGCAGTGTGAATAAAGGTCTATAACTGTAATAAAAATTGGATGGTAACCTCATGTCAACATTTTCGAATGAGGTGACGTTCGTGTCAGAGATCAAATTATGATGATAAAATTGTTAATTATCTACAAAATGTTATCAAGATCATAAAAAAGTTTCAAGCTAATGTTTTTTTATCGCCCAAGAAAGCAACTAGCCATCGATGTTACGCAACAATTAGTACAACTATCTACTATTAAGTTAGGTTTTTTTTTTATGTACTTGATTTGTGCAATAAAGTATTCACTACTACTACTAATTAGATGCTAGTATGAGCCGTTTTTTGTTTGCTCGCATTGCCTGATTTTGACTCAGTTTCCTACACCGCTGGAAAAACAAAATTCTTCTTTTATTTGATTAATAGTTAATGGTTTATTATGCATGTAAGTTATGTTTTTATATATATACATTTAGAGGAACGGAGACGCCGTTTCTGCGAACTATATGTCTAGTCAAAAATTTGGCTTTATAGCCCTCTGGAAAGACAAGATACTAAGTGCAAGTTGCACCAACGTGCGAACACAGACCGGTCATCGTCAAATATGGCGCCGGCAGCTGTCATCCCATAGAAACCTGTCAAACTTTCCATACAATCATTTCAAGATTTGACGAACACCGCTTACGATTACAGACGGTTTGGTGCAACCCAGCCTAAATCTGTATATACTTATATAGCTTTAATACTTCATACATAAATTTATGTTCGTATGATACCATGCAAAATAATAAAATTAGCGTATTAACTTGCGGTGTCTAAAGAGGAACTCCTATTTTACTAGTCTGTGGACGTATTATCAGATAAGGAATGTTCTGAGCTGTCTGAGCATTTTGTTTGTGAATTGGGATTTGGGATACTACAGTCTTTCGTGAAGCGTTTTATTAATGGGACGTTTCAAACTTCACTGTCCGTTGGTGCCAGATATTATTCATTTCTCATATCAAAGGCGGACTTGATGAAAAGTAAAAATTTAGATAAGAAGAAAAATAAGATAGCTTTTAAAGGATTTCCGGGATTGCTAGCTAAAATGAATCTTCTTCAGGATGTTTTAATAAATATTAAATGTACCTATTTAAAATAATATCTGGACTGATCTGATCTGATAGCATAATTGAACATAAAATTAGTGTTTTTGACACATTCATTGCCGACTAGTGCTACTCGCTACGCTCGTAGCCGATAACATGATTTTTCTGCTTTGTAGCGTAAACTGTTCACGAACGAAGAACAAGTTAATTATCGTGTCCTCGGCGCTAAATATGTTAAGCGTTAAGAAGAAGATTTTTTTGAAGATATAATAAGAATCATTTTCGTATGCAATGCCTTCTCCATACAAACAAACTCTGTGCACGTTTTATTCGTCGGTTTTGGCACTCCCGAATATATATATATTTGCTTGCAAAGATTGGATATACTCGTACGAAGAAATTCAAGAAAAAACATGAAAAAATTTCAAAAAAATGTTTTTTTTAAATTAAAAAATATTTCTCCAGGTTATGGCTAACAGAAAAATAAGCATATTGACAAAAATTCATAAGTGCAAACACAAGCGAAGAAAAACTTAAACAAACTATGTACCTATGGAGAGCTTGCCTACCCCTGCGCCTTAAATACAAATGCGTGCAACAAATTTTGTCGCTACATTTGGTATTTTTGAAATTGTATCCTATTATCCTTTTATCCTATTTTAACAATCATAAAATAGAAAAGTGAAAAAATAATGGGTAGTAATCATAAAAACTCTCATTTAGGTACAAGTATACATTAGTTTTCGTCGCACAACCGAGTAAAAACTAAAGTTGTACCGGAAACCAAAATGACAAATCTGTCTGAACTTACAGGCGAGTCACAGATGGCGCGGATATTTTACTAAACGAGTCCTTCGTGGAATAACGAAGCTTTTGCATTTCAAATTATATCGAGTCAATAAGATCCATTCTTGATATTATTAAACATTGCATACTAAAGCTTAAATAGAGTAATATTATTTATTAATAATGTTTGATTAATTTTTTTTGTGGGTGGTAATTTCAGGAAGCGTTTCCGAATCAAATGTGATTTTCTTAGTCACCTAAGGACTAAAATCTCCCCTACCCTTGTTGTATTATGTGTTGGGAATCCTTTTTGTGAGTAGGTATTTCTGAGTGTGGGCGAAAACTGTTATATCACTATTACAAAAGTAAGCGTCTCTCTCATCTCACTGTCTCACTCCCTAATGTTAACTTGATATGCTGTGCTTGTGGCATGCGCACGGAAATAATAATATGCGAAAGTAGGCACTTGCTCTGAAAAGAGTCATTGTTACTCTAGAATGAGGGAACAAAGTCGTACTTTAGTTAGGTACCTCATTTGAGAGCAAAAGTGACTCTTTTTCTCATAAATAGAAGGTGTGTTACATTTCATGTTTTTAACAGCGGGCCTCATAGGCGGTGTCACACGGTAGCAAAATTATTTCTGTCTCGGGCGTAAACACTTGAATCTACGCTCGAGATTCTACGTTAGAGTCCTTCGCTAATCTCAGGATTGTATTGTAGAATCTTTCGCTTCCCTCAGGATTGAATATACCGCCCTCGCAGTAAATATATAATTTTACTCCCTTGAGACACAATCTACTATTTAATGCCTTATTTCTATTTGAACTTCCAACCGAGAGGTAAAACTAGACCATGTTAGAATTTGATCAGTTTCCACAAGGTGTTTCATACCTTCTTTCTTTGAATATGTGACGAATTACCCCATCCGTTGTTTCCCACATCGGGGCAGGCGTATGCCCATCTATCACAGCAGGGTAGGCCCGCAGTAATTCAACGCCTTCATCATCCCGGGAGACGCTGACCCGAGACTGAACAAAGCCTCTTTCATTTCACACTTAATTCAAGCTGAATTTAGAGTACTTGAAACATTGTGTTTTTTAAACTAAATGTACAGAGCGGAATCAAAACGAACCAGCGGTGAGATTACGGAACGTTTTCGACCGTTCGTAAGGTATGAGTACATCTAAATATCAAATCCCATACTAAAAATGACATTAAAATATGCCTACCGTAGATACGTTCGAAAAGTTACGTGCGGGGTACCGCAGGAGCCGAACAACTACTTCAAATCATTCAATCAGCTCATGTTACTGAAAGGAAATATTTTTTAATCTCCATACCCAGCCTTCCCTATATGAGCGTCTTTAAAAAGTTTGTGTTTGTGTCTTTATTTATATCTGACCATAAACTAAGTATGTATACACCTTGCAATAGTCGTCTTTTCCCATTTACGTCTATATCATACAAAACTGGCCCTTGTATTAAGGCAGCGGATAATACTATGCGGCTGGCAAGATTTCCCGGGCCCCGTCTGTATCGTTTCCACTGTCTTAGCTGCTAATCTTACCGCTTAGCAGTGCACGTGATGTGTAAGACATATTCTTAGGCCACAAGGATTTCAACGCGTCCACAACACACATTCACACACTCACACACATTAGGCTTTATTTAATGTAACTTTATTTTCTTTAACGTATATAATGGAGGTATCTGTGAACGCGGCCTGTGATATTACGCGTGTCGTATCGTCTGTCATTAATATTCAAAAGCTTTTTGTTTATTTCATAATCATTTATATACAAGATTATTATATACAAGATTACAACAATAACTGAAGTAATATAAAAGGTATTAGGAATAAATCTAAAACAGGCCCTTGAAAGCATTGTAGGTACCGAGGATGCTGGCGGCATTTCTTCGCTGTATCGCAATGCTGATACGTTAAAGGCGTTAGAGGTCTAACGCTTTTGACGTACCAGCTTTGGAATTCGTGGTTGACTACTTAAACTAGGCTTTAGACTTTATGAAAGGACTATTTCGATACAATTGTTTTACACTTATTCTCTAGAATGATAACTATATTTTACTAAACGGTTAAAACTCACGTATTATAATGTGACTCCGGGCGAATATTATAACTTGTCTCACGAAAGTTTAAATTGAACTCTAGAATGATGTAACAATAGCTTCTGCTATAAATTTACTTATTAATGAATTCACGACCGAGTCTCAATTAACAAATTTTCATACCACTGCGTGGCGTGTTAGACTCATACATAATTTCCTGGCCGACGGCCAAACGAGGACCAACAGGCTGCCTAATAAATACCTTGCCAATAACTTTCGTTAGCTACTTACAAAGCTATATAGCATAATCATCTACTTGGTATTTGCCAGAACCCAGAACATTATGACCACGTTAATGAAGGATTCTGCTGCATGTTACGATTTTGCATCTCTTGTTTTTTATTTGCTGATGATATAACCAAGGCAAAATATCACGTATACACCGTGGGCGTTAACAACCCGAAAGACTTAAACCAACGATTTTAGAGCCTAATTAGAGTTTATAATGTGGTATAACATATAGTCCAAAAACCCATAATTTTAGAGATATTAATTATTTAAAACAAATCACAAGTTGAAAAATCTCAAGTCTAACACACCCTAAAGGTGTGACGTAATCAGTTAACTACCACCTGCTAACTACGCAGATAGTTTTTAGCCAGTTTCTATTAATTAAGTTTGGTATCTACAAAAAGGTTTCACTATACCGAGAGTATTTTCATCGTGACAAGGATGAGACTTACAGCGGAAAGACAGCAGCGTAGTATTTTAAGTAGAATAATTACGATATCTTTATCTTTTCTTTGTCACAAGTGGCTTTCCTATCCTATTGCTAAGACACTTTAGTTTTGTTCTGTTCTCAAGCGCGAGTGCAAACTATTTACCTACCTACCTTCCCTGATAACTGGCGGATAGTTTCAATTTGAAACTGATGTCACTAAAATGTCATATTTCAAATTACTACTGATTGTCACGCAAGATAAAATCATAGGATAAAATATTAATAAAATCACGTGCAAATTTAGCTAACTGTGATAAATAATATCAGCCATGCCGCATTATCCTCCCGCTCATTTAGCGGATATCCACTTTATTTACGGGTTTTGCAATGGCAACTCGCTCCAGGCTGTCGCCGAATATCGAAGAAGATTCCCGGCTCGTCGTATACCGCACCATTCCACTTTCGCGGATGTCCATAGACAGTTTCGTGAAGTAGGGCTTGGAAAAATTCGCAGGGAAAGGGCGATAAATCTAGATTTACGAATAGAAAATCAAATTATGAATCTGATAACAGAAGATCCAACGTTGTCATCAAGAGAAGTCGCACGAATAGTAAATGTAAATCACAGATTGGTATTACACCTTTGGAAAAGGTACGGTCTGCATCCTTTTCATTACAGGAAGGTACAGGGATTACTAAATAATGATGGGCTAGCCAGAGTTGCCTTTTGCCAAAGAATGAACCAGAAATTGGTAGGAGACCCCGGATTTCTTAACAAAATATTATGGTCAGATGAATCGTTGTTTACGAGAGAGGGAGTATTTAATTCCCATAACCAACATATGTGGCTAGAAGAAAATCCCCATGCAAAAAGAGAAAATTCATATCAACATAAATTTTCCGTAAACTTATGGGCTGGCATTATTGGGAATAAATTAATAGGCCCCGTCGTATTTCCAAATAGACTAAATTCAGAGAATTATTTATTTTTCTTAAATAATGAATTAAATGGTTTGCTAGAAGACCTCGATTTGGAGACCCGAAGAACTATGTGGTTTCAGCACGACGGTTGCCCGGCCCACTTCAGTCTAGCAGTTCGTAATTGGTTAGATGAACAATATCCTGACAGATGGATTGGCCGTGGAAGCAATGTTATAGCCTGGCCCGCCCGGTCACCCGACCTAACCCCATTGGACTTTTTCTTATGGGGGACATTGAAAGATAAGGTCTACTCGACACCAGTAAACACGCGAGAAGAATTGTTGATACGGATTCGAACAGCTTCAGAAGAAATAAAAAACAGTTTTGTAAACTTGAACAATGAAATCCGTTTAAGAATAAATCTTTGTGCTGAAAACGACGGTACACACTTTGAAAACTTAATTCATTAAATAATATTGCTTAGCATGGTTGTTTTATTTTACTCGGTCATCATCATCATCATATCAGCCGAAAGACGTCCACTGCTGGACATAGGCCTCCCCCAAAGAGTGCCACAATGACCGGTCTTGCGCCACCCGCATCCAGCGGACTCCCGCGACCTTTATTTTACTCGGTATTTGGTTTAAATCCACAACAAAAGTTTAAATTAAGGACTGATTAGCATGATCGGTTTTATAACAAAGTAATCATCGTTTCTCAGCTATAGTATGAAATGAAACAATAAGGTATGCTTTCTTTTGGGTATAATCATGGTTTATGGTTTTGGTTCAGGAAAAGATAAGTCCACGCAAAGTTTTAAAAATATGAATGCCTCAACTGCACTGTCGTAGTAACGAGGTTTGGATATTGGACATTGTGGCGTCAATAAATTGAAATAATTTCAACGCAACCATGCTAGACCTGTAACTTGACACTTCTTGTCATGAACACATTTGCATTGGCCGTGCATCGTAGAATATCGGAGTGATTCGTGAAGTTTCGTGTTCGCTCTCTGTTTTTCAACGTAAAGATTCGTTCACAAAGAAGCGGTCAATTAATTTGATTTATTTTGTACTGAAATAGTAGTTTAATTAATACGCATAATTGGATCCATGTTCATATAACATTATTTACTCGTAGTGTCGTTAAAAATATGTGGTTAAAGTCTTTCGGGTTGTTAACGCCCACGGTGTATAAGTATGTAACAAAATATCCAGTATAAGGGTGTCCAGTAATTAATGGACAACCTTCTAACCACTGATAGAGCACCTCAAGCTGGTCCAGAAAATGGACATTCAGGTTTAGTAAAAGTCCCTCGGTTTTCGAGATAATCTAACTTTTCCATTTTCTTAATAATTTGCACCTTGTTTCACTTTAATGACCGTCGAGGCCATAAATAAAGAGATTTTCTCGTTCCGTTTGCTGCTAAATATTCTGTAATAGTGCTGCTAACAGATGGCTATTAGAAAATTATGGTAGCCAGGACTCATTTTAAAAAATTAGGCTCTGATCTGTAACATTACATTTGGCTCTACAATTTTCAACAAGTTTGCTCGTTCGTGGTGAATAAAAATTGTATGGAGACCAGGGCGGCCAACTTTCTTAAAACTAGTCTATCTTACAGTGATTCTAAAATGGTACCACACATGCTATTTACGTGTTTACAAATAAAGATATTGCTAATAATATTAATTAAGAATGAATTTTACCAAAGTTCCCTACACTATTGACACTTAACTCAGTTAATTGAATTAGTCACATGGTGTACAAATCATGTCTCTCATTAAAAATAATTACTATTTACTAGTACTTACTGCAAAACAATGAGTTGCTGACTATTTATTTTGCTACTAATAATAGGTAATCTGCAAGAGAGTTTCCTTAACTCACACAGTTTACATAGCTCGTAATTAGAAGGGGATAATACACATTCATTGCGACAGGATCTTCTGTTAAAATAAAAAAATCTTTCTTACCATCATCCTCCTAGCATGATCCTGAAGGAAGCCCGGGGTTCCGCTACCTAATCCCAAGATTTGGCGTAGGCACTAGTTTTTACGCAAGTGACTCCCATTTGCAACCCTAAGTCTAGTTTCCAGACCTTACTGGGATTAGGCTTTGTCAAGTGAGTGGGCAACTTGACTGTTAGAAGTTCTCAAGCTGCCCGAAGACCCCTAACTTGGCTTAACTATTACTATCATAGACAGCAGCCGGGATCAACGGCTCAACGTGCCTTCCAAAGCTGTAAAATACCCACTCAAAGCGGTCACCCATCCAAGAGTTGACCTGGGAAAAAGATGGTTAACTTCGCACACCACGCATTAACGGGCGCCGCTGGGCCACGAACGCTCTCCTTATACCTCCTTTAAAAATTCTCATGATTTTATTCGATAAGCAGAGGTAGAACCTGAGTGGACGCTCGAGCGTTGCGTGCTCCAGCGTGGCGAGCATGTCAAACAATTAAAACTCATACTAGTGTCCCGAGTCGCCGCCGCACAACGCTGGACGCGACGCCGAACGCTCCGCTCCGAGCGTCCACTCAGGCCTTACACTTACAGTAATAAGTGCAGCAGTAAATAGCTGCATTGTGAAGGACTCACATAAAAAGAATTCAAACCCGTTGTCGTGAAATTCGATTTCATATTTAAACTAACTTTTTGCCCGCGACTTAGTCCTCGCAGAACTACTTTGGATATAATTACTTAGATTTAATTACTATTCTTTTATTTTCAGGCGCTTACCTAGTTATCGCTCTTCCATACTAGCTTCCATCCCCTTAAGGGATGATTTTCGGGATAAAAAGTTTTAATGTCCTTCCCCGGGACTCAAACTATCGCCATAACAACTTTCATCTAAATTGGTTCAGAGTTCAGAGGTTTACGCTTGAAGAAGTAACAGACGGATACACTTTTGCGTTTATAATAATTAAGTATGTACATACGGATTATTATGGATGGCAGCATCAATGGTCACGAGCAGTTTGAGGCGCGTCCAATAATACTGTGTTAATTAACAATAGTAGGGTGTTTTGATAAAATTCTGTCTTAATGAATATTAATAGCAATATCATCATTTGTAAGAATGTAAATAGCATGTGTTATAGCATTTTAGAATCAGTGTAAGATAGACTAGTTTTAAGAAAGTTGGGCGCCCTGGTCTCCATACAATTTTTGTTCACCACGAACAAGCAAACTTGTTGAAAATTGTGGAGCCAAATGTAATGTTACAGATCAGCGCCTAATTTTTAAAAATAAGTCTTTGCTACCATAGTGTTCTAAAAGCTATCTGTTAGCAGCACTATTACAGAATATTTAGCAGCAAACGGAACGAGAAAATCTCTATTATTATGGCCTCAACGACCATTAAAGTGAAACAAGATACAAATTATTAAGAAAATAGAAAAGTTAGATTATCTTGAAAACCGAGGGACTTTTACTAAACCTGAATGTCCATTTTCTGGACCAGCTTGAGGTGCTCTATCAGTGGTTAGAAGGTTGTCCATTAATTACTGGACACCCTGTATAAGTATCACATATAAAATATCTTCAACATGTTTTCTGTTGTCTAGGCAGGGTATTAGACTAATTTGCGCATCAACGTCGTCTGGTAAACGTGTTTACCCTACCATGATGGACGCTGCTGTAATCTTCCGGTGGTCTTCGCGTTTGGGTGCCTTAACACCCCGGTGGTGAGTTGTGTGAGAGCCGAGTTTAACCGAAAGTTGGAGGATACAAAGAACAAACGCAGAACACGAATTATTCGCTCTTATTTGCTGAAATAACCTAAGATTATCCAGCAATGTTCTCGCTTCTAGGAACAAAGCAATATCATATCTACAGTATGTAATCGTCGCGCCAGGTTGCCGAAACCATGTTTGCATGTGGCTCTCAAGTGTAATCTCGAACGTGGAGTTTTCTGTTTATTTTCTCTTCCAATTTTGTCGGAGTGCCTGCCAAGGTGTTGTCTGACGGCTTAAAAACTATGCACAGGACGGTATTGCTACGAACATGTTCTAGAACTTTAAGAGACTGACAAGACCTAATTTTGTTGAAATTGATGTTGTTTAAGCAGTTTTTTAAGAAACCCTATTTGTTCTAGCACATCAAAAAAAAATATGTTAATATTCATCATATTTCAAAGACCGTGTACGGACTCGATAAATAATTGAACGAAATCGGCTCGATAGAAAATAATTGCAAAGATTTGTCTTAAAATCATCATTAAACGGTTCTATGTCTTTATTTTTATTACGTATGGGTCTGCAATTAAAAACATGAAGTCAACATATTCATACCTAAACCGCCAACGAGTCACATTTCACAAATAATCCACACTTTTTTATTTTAATATTGTTATAGTATTTATTTGCTATTCTACGCGCAGAGCTTCCGTAAAGAGCGGGATGGTTAATTGGAAACTCACGCGTGTTAGAGCGGATTTTTTTTTAGGTCTTGTCAGCCTCTTAAACCTGTACAGGCTACTTGGATGGTATCCCAAAATGTTCCAAACCCACGACCCATCATAGATTATGTAAGTTACATAATTATAAAGCTAAAGCATTTACGGACAATGAGATGGACAACATACAAATATTAGAATAGGGATGTCGACTCAAAAAACTTTATTACTTCAATAGAAAGGAGACACAAAACTATGCCAAATAGTGAAAATCCTATTCAAATATCTCAAAAAATAACGAAGCTACAACGGTTAGAATGTTCGTAGTTAGAGAGAGAAAGTGCTACCTAACCGTGACGTTACTGTTAAGTAGCGTCATAGTAAATGACGATCGTTCAATACAAAGGTGCGTTTTGCGGAAAAGGGACAGAACATACCCACTCTTAAAACTTTGAAGACTTATAATTACGTAATTATTTATTTTTTTGAATTACTTTTTTCGCCATTTGATTGAGAATTTGAGCCTTTATGTAGAAAATTTGGATTTATTGATTTTCTTTTATAGTGTCGTCATCCCTATTGCGCTCCTATCCTATGCGAGGTTCTACGATGGGTGGTCAGAAAAAAAAGGAAGCGTTGCGAACAGTCCATTTTTTAATTTTTTATTTATCGTATGGCATTTATTTCGAACCGTGAGATCTTCGAGAAGACAATACGGTTGCCAGTTTTTGTTGCACTTTTAGAACCACCCAGGGGTCACGTGTAGGGTAGCGGTGGGTACTTTCCCTTTCGACGTGGTGCAATTTCGACCCCCCCTTTGTCAAGTGAGTGGGCAACTTGACTATTAGAAGTTTTCAAGCCGCCGGAAGGCCTCCAACTTGGCTTAACGACTGCTGCCATAGACAGCAGCCGGGATCAACAGCTTAACGTGCCTTCCAAAGCACGGGAGCGCTCAGTTAGTAACCACTCAAAGCGGTCAGCCATCCATGTACTGACCGCGGCCCACGTTGCTTAACTTTGAATAACGCTTGCGGCACGCAGGCGCCGCTGGGCCACGAGCGCTCCGGTCCGGAACAGTCCATTGAAGTCGGATTTTACGAGTGAATAGGCATCTTCTGGGTAAGCTCGTTTTACCGTCGGCCTCATCTTTGCCCCATGGATAGATGCTGGGCAAGAGCAATCCCATTTTTAGGGTTCCGTACCTCAAAAGGAAAAAAATACTGAACCCATATAGGATCACTTTGTTGTACGTCTGTCTGTCTGTCAAGAGTCCTTTTCCTCGGGAACGCGTGAAGGTATCGAGTTAAAATTAAAACCATACCTGAGCATATGATTTTAATTTTAACTCGATACCTTCACGCGTCCCTTACAGCTGTGAAAAATCAAACTTCTAAGTTAACATAAAAAAATCGGCCGTTTATGCCTTAAAAAACGTACATTTTGACACTATCAAGGGACTCAAACATTTATAGGGCTATTCGTTATTATATTTCGTTTTTTTTTTCCGATTCATTGTTAATTTGATTTACCTACACTCGTGTTTACTTCCATGAGGCAAACTAACGCATCAGAATAAGCATGCAAACCTCACTCTCAATATAATGTCATCAATCAATGTGTAATGTATGCAGCTTTTTTTTTGTTTTATGGAGGTTGTATCCACGTCTCCTTCCAAAAAATTAGGATTCGAGATAGGTACAATTTTAGACGTAGAATCCCTATAGCTTAGGGTTTTTTTTTGATTTTCCTGTATATTAATTACACACATATACAATTTGTGTATAGTTACGTTATTGTAAAGCAAGTTTTCTTGGTTTGTAACATGTAGGTTAGGGTATTTAGCGGAGGTTCCTTCCGGAGCCCGACTTCACTTTATAAAAAGAAAATGAATTATCACAAGTCTGCCGTAAATAATTTGGATCACATATATTTTATTTCTAACAGTTGCATTACGTACCGTCGTAGTACGTATATTTTGAATAATACCTTTTTCTTTATGATTAAAAGAAGATAATAGGCATACATACTGGTAACAGCCCGTTCGCACAAGATATTTCAATGAAGTCGTAGTTTAGCCTAATGTTAGGACTAATGTTGCTACGTCAATAAACGTTACTCTCAATCTGTTAATAATTTGATGTTCTACGCATTTGTCGTCCGTATATTTCAAAATCTATCTTTTTAGTTTCGGCGCTCTTTCGCGCTAGTGTTAAACTTTGTTTTTAAAATCTTCAAAGTTTAGTGAAGCTGTTTCGTTTACTTTAGTTTTTGATAGTAGCGAACAATAAAGAGATCGTCCAATATTGCTTTGAATTAATTATAATACTAACTTGCAAACTTTAGCAAGTTTTCATATTTATTACCTACTTTACAACAATTATTATTACGTACTTCATATACCAAAATACAGACAGGACATAATGCCGACAGTTTGGTCGGATTTATTTCCTTCACAAAGGCGAATAACAGGATAATATAGTTTTAAGCATGTTGTGTTGTATTATTTATGAATATAAACAAAAGAACAATATTTTTTTATCAAAAATGGCATTGCTTTTGGCCAGTATTTAGCCAGGGGGCAAAGATGAGGCCGACGATGAAGCGATCTCACCCAGAAGATACTGCTAACCAAGCTGAAAAGGAGACTCTTTTCTCCCTCGGTCGAAAAGGCTAATCATGTCCACAAAGTATCCACAAACAGTGACATAGATATACGCGTGCACCCTACTAATATAAATCTAAATAAATCCTTTCACTAACTGACTATACCACCTCAAACTATTCAGCCCCTTGTAAATTTATCCCTTGTAATATAATCCTTATTCCAATATACGTAGGATGCAATGATGAGGTTGCTCGATCCAGTCGGGTCAGAAAGCCGATTACATTACAGGTCGCCTTAGGAACGGAGAGCTTTCACTGGTAATCCAGAAATGTGAGTGGCTTATGAAGGATACTTAAGTTATTATAATGGGATCCGTCGATAGTTGAGGGTATTGGAGTTTTAAAATAGGTACGTATATTATACCACCTCCCGCCAGATCAATAAAATCGGGCTAAGTGGCGACAACTTGTGTCGGAGGCCAATAATCACATTGGGCTGGTTGTTTTATTTGATTGCACAACATTATGTACATATACGACGATCATGTAATAAATGAAAAATGATGATGTTTTTAATGTAATTTGATAATATTAAAAACTGACGATCACAATTTCAATTCCTAAAAATTGACGGGTAATTTTAAGTGATATTGTATAAATTGTGAAATAAATAAATCATAATCATATCACATCATATCATATCATGAGTGTTACTCACTTTGGGTTGGTGTGCATTATTTATAGTTCGTTTTATATTTTTGCACAACCTAGCCATACCATGACCATGAGTACCTACTTGTGAATAATGACATTTATTCTGTAGATTGTATTATATTAAAATTGACTCTAGATACCAGTAAGTTAGAAACAGGTAATTTAAAACTAGCAAACCTTTTTAAACAAGTATTTAATCTAAAAATTTCCATGTCATTTTTGTGTTAGTATAGTATTCTCTAAAATACTTTGTAATAAAAAGAATAAACATCTCATTCGTAGCATACTTTTGAAGTTTTAGCAAAGCCGGCCGGTTCTGTGAATTAGACATGCCAGCCCATGCAATTCGCTATTTGCCTAATTCGCTTTTGATTCGCTTTTATTATGGTGGGATTCGCACCAGTCTTTAGAGATGATCAAAAGTTTGTATGTAACTACAATTAGAGAAACACAAAAGACAAAGATGAGAAGCAAATTTTTCGAGCACTCAAAATTCTCCATAAGTACTGATTGGCAATGAAATGTGTATTCATATTTCAATAACAGTACTTATCGTTGCATGGAAAAAAGCGTAACTTGCCGTTTTGCTCCTAAAATATTGCACTTATGGACATACTTAGTGGCTATACAATTTATTTTTTATTGAAACATGACAATTGTATTGGTAACTTTATATATTTACTAGTTTTTGCCCGCGACATCGTTCGCGTGAACCTCCCATTGAAGCCCCAAAAAAAGCCGAGGGTGCGTAGTGACTGTGGTAGGTTTCTATCCATTTAGCCACACTATGTTATTTTTAACATCTCAAACACCCAATTACAAAACATCACACGGATCTTCCTTCTTCCATTTTCCCGGTTGTTCTCTAAGGAGCCCGAGGTCCGCTTTTAACCTAATCCCAATATTTGGCGTAGGAACTAGTTTACAAGTGTGTATAACAGCTACGTTATAAAAAGTTTAAAATAATACCACTTGAAAATGATCCGAACATACTAACTTTGTTAAAGTTACCGTATTGTTATTTGTTAGTCTTATTAGGCGACTTCCTGATTTGTCGGTGCGGAGGCGGTACGATATGAGAAAACTGTCAAATGTCAGTGTCAATTAAATTGTCTGTCAACTCAGTACTACTTTTTACTGCGCCCTTACATTTAAACGAATGAATGCTTCCTGACTGGCGCGGGATGCGCAGAAGCGGGACGATGCGAAGGCAGTACTGGTCCGCTTCTGCGCATAATATTATTACTACTGCGCAAATGTAATACTGACAGTACTCTGTCAAGTGGGAATCTTTGCGACGTCAGTAAGTTTACGTCAAAGAAGAAAATGTGACATATCGATCACGCCCCGCCAAGTCAGGAAGTTGCCTTACTACTCAAAGCACGGAAACATGTGCATTATAATGTGTCGCTCGCTTGCAGATTATGTTGCATGTTAACATACTGCACCGCTTGTACCTGACTTAAATCGACGCTAGCTACTAAGCACTTTACCTTAGACACACATGACGTACAAGACGGTCTTAACTGAAGCTGCCTATTCACTGACGTGTAATTTGGGTGAAGTGTAATTCCAACGTCTAATGTATATGCAATGCCACTAGTTCAAATGTATTTATGATGTCATTGATGTCTAATTTGTCTTTCTTCATTAACATGATTAGATTGAATAAAATATAAAACTCAACAATAACTTAAATTATGATGATATTACCTTGTTAAATTAGTATAATGTAAAAAAAAAAAATAGGTACAAAAAATTAAAACGGTAATCGACTTCGTTCAAGTATTGACTATTCGTTCGTAAAGTTACGCGATTACACCGGGATATAAGCAGTCCATTACCTATATATGCTAACTGCTTGAAGCAAAAATGATGACTTGATATACGCGCACGAGAAACTCTTAGTTTAAGAGCCGGTGACACTGCACCTAGTATGATAAGATTCCCAGATGGCATATATATAATTAGGTGCGTCATTAGTCGGGGAACACGAAACGGCGATGCTGCAATGCGAAAAACCTGGCGAAGACATTGAAAATTAAAATTGAAAAATGATGAAAAATCCGGTTTCTAGTATGATAAGATTCCCAAGTTTCGTTTGTTCTTCGAAACAGGGGAGGGGTAGGACTATACGATAGTGCAGTGCTGCAAGCCCTCCTGACTGGCCTTGTCAGTGGCAGCAGTATGATAAGCGACCACTTTTCTGAGGTATCTAGTATGATCGGATTCCTGAAAAAAACAGGGCTCATCTGAAAGATCAGCACTTTCTGTGTAAGAAAAACCACTGCTGCATTTTCCAAACAGTGGAGAAGGTGGTTGCTGCAGCGATTAAAGGAGCCGACAACATTGAACCTATTTCGATAGATTCCCAGATGATATATATATATAATTAGTCGCGGCATTAATGGGGGACACGAAATGGCGATGCTGCAATGCAAAAAAGCAGAGAAACTATTAAAAAGAAATTTTGAAAACATAAAAAAACCGGTTTCTAGTATGATAAGATTTTCAAGTTTCGTTTGTCCATCGTTTCAAGTTAACAACACCCGAATCCCCTTGTTTGTAGAACTCTCCGGGCATTATCTGGTATTCAAACTACCCTCGTGCAAATGTGTTTTTGTTCCCTCGTGCGGTAAGGCGTAGCTTAATCATTACATTTGACAATAGATTAATGTTGCTTAGGTAGGTAACTTTGAAATGATGTATGGATGTACGCAATTCGAGCATGGTTTATCTTATCTGCGAGTTTTGTGTGGCACCTTTCTGACGTGAGCCCTATCTGAAAGGTTTATAATATGTATGAAAAAGTCTGCGTAGCAATTCAATACCTCTCGTAATTATAACGAACACTAGCACGATGAAGGCTTATTTATAATACGGTATTTCACTCATAGTCAAATCAGCAACTTTTTATTAAATGTCAAAAACGCTCTGACTTGTGGGTTGACGGCGAAAAAAACACAACAAAACAATGTTTTTGTTTACTTGACTTCTTTTCGAGTCACCGGTAGACATGAGGTTAAGTAGTATGAAGTTTATAAGGACATACTGTCTTAGTGACGTCACTAACACAGTATGAATAGCTATGTTCAAATTAGCGTTCTTTTAAAATCTTTATGCTTATAAAATCTTTCAATTAGCTAAAATAAATTAATAATTGATTTTTTCCGAGTTTTTCATTAGATCTTTTATTAGTCAATTAAAAAATAATTTATTTTTACCTTTGTTTAATACCCTATTCTGATCGCTTGGGACCCCTTGGAGGGTCCAAATACTAGGAGTACCTATCTCAATACAAAACAAAACACTACTTCACTATCAATTTAGAAGCATTTGCAAAAAAATTACAATACATAACTTACTCAAAAACTAGAGTAAATATAGGCATTTTCTGGGTGAGCTCGCTTCACTGTCGGCCACATCTTTGCCCCCTGAATAAGGCCAAGAGCAATCCCATTATTAATAATAATAATAAACTTTCGTAACGAATTGTGGAACTAATTAAGCCGTACTCTTTTTTTATATATCTGACTGATCGGGGATTGGCCTACAGATCTTCGGGTACATGTATAACAAAACAATGCTATCATTTTGTTTTGTTTTTCGCCGGGAGACAACAGGTAAATCTTTAACTGTGTTATTTTGGAATACGAAAAAAATACTTTAAAAACATGGGAACATTTAAAAATGGAACATGTACAAACCAGGCCTCATCATCCCATCCCCCATGGGTCGTTACGGAAGCGGGTACGGTATCCCGGGAAGTTTACGAATGGGCAATTGTACTCGGTTCATCGCACCCGGGAGCCCACTGTCCTTGCATGCGCTAAAAACTGTGTTATCTTAATTTTGTTTTGTCAAGAGACGTGAAAATTGCATTTTGGGATTTTATGGGCAACGTACATACAAATACAAATACAAATACAAATGCGTTTATTTTTCCTTTAAATTACAATGGTGTATCGGTTAGTAATATCTTACATCTAATTGACATGGAAAAATCGGACACATACATCATGGACATCATGCTATCTAACACTTATACAAGTATTTAGTGCGGCCTTATCCCCTTACAGTTATACATTTTCTGTACTTCTGTGGCGTAGTTAAAAAATATAATACAATACAATTACTCTTTATTGCACTATTCTCATATTGCTTTTATGTAGCGGTTTATAAAATACATCTTCCTACCAAATTTCATAATTGTGGTACTTATAATCTCCGAGTAAATCGGCTGTGACATACGGACAGACAGACAGACAGACAGACCGAAACTGTAAGGGTTCCGTTTAGCCATTCTGGATACGGAACCTTAAAAAGTAAATTAACCAAAAGTAACTGCAAAATAAACCGATTAGAGGAAGATTTCTAAAATCTAAAGTTTGTATGAGGTTATACATTAAATATTTCTAAAATGATTACGTGGACGTTACGTTATTTGTAACATCTGACCGCTTTTAAACGCTTCCAGTTAGGCGACTTCCTGACTTGGCGGGGCGGGATCGATATGTGACATTTTCTTCTTTGACGTAAACTTACTGACGTAGCAAAGATTCTCACTTGACATGATACTGTCCGTATTACGTTTGCGCAGTAGTAATACATATCATGCGCAGAAGCGAAGCAGTACCGGCTTCGCATCGTCCCGCTACCGCGCATCCCGCGTCAGTCAGGAAGCACTCATTTAAATGTAGGGGCGTAGTAAAAAATGGTATCGCGTCGACTGACAGCTGACACTGACATTTGACAGTTTTCTCATATCGTACTGCCTCCGCACCGACAAATCAGGAAGTCGCCTTAAATGGGTTTTCTCTTTGGTAGGATTAAATATTTATAACAGAGTACTAGAAGTATGACTAAAATAGATCAATCAACCCCAAAATTTTACACCTGCCTAATGTGTATCTACTCGTACAATTAGAACATATTCTCAATGAAAGATACCATACCTAATACTCGTATAGTTTGTCATCTGTATGGACTATCTTATTTGCCCGATTCTGTTTTCAACACGTCAGCTACCTATTATTGTTTACAAATAATTCCACCAACATGCAGCGACCAGCAATTATTTTAGCGGCGTAATAACACCCCGCACGACAATCAAATAACAATCAATGACTCGGTGCAACTAAAGTTTACGTCCATCCTTTATTGATCCGCTGGGTGTGTACTGAACATAAACTTCCAATAAAGTCCCTACGATAGGAAGTCCCGGATTTATCGGACTAACCCCATGTAAATAAATAAAGCGGCATGCATTTCTTATGAGGAGTTAGCCGCGCCGCGAGAGGGTTACAAAAACTATCGATTTAGCTTCATTGTTATGATTTACGGTTACTTTGATTTTGGAATTATTGATTTTGAAGTGTGTGTTAAGAGGGTCAAAAAGTCACCTCTTTATTGCTTAATTTTAAGGACTTTAATGGTAAGAAAAATCGGGGAAGCAGCAAAGGGGTTGAATAAGTCAAAGCGAGTTTTTCAGAAGTTAAAAAATGACTTCTTTTTATATCGGCGCTAATGAATCCACTCTTAAGTGCTTGCATTAGTCACTCGATAAATAGTCACTGTGCTGCCATTTTTCAGGAGCCCGGCAAAAATTCAAATGCGGACTCCAAACGATTTATCCGAGTCGTAACTTGAATCAGATTAAAGTACATTAAAGTGTTGGTAAAAGTTCAATTCGGGGAAACCGGAAGAAATATGGCGTCAGGTAGGGGATTCAATTCAATCAGTTCCCTTGGTACCTTTCGCTGCCGTGATTTGATGAGATTGTCGAAAATCAGAATGGGTAAAGAAAAACTTGGTCTAACCGCGCCGCGGTCTAATGGAAATGCGATGTTTGCGCTACGTCGCGAATAACTAAGCGTGTGCGATCTTGTTTACTTCAGAGGTCTATTTTGCTCTACTTTGATATTAAATTGATATATACAGATAGCGGCTGAATTGGCGGTAACGTGAGGGCTCAGTCGTTGATGTTACGACCGGGTTTCGTAGCATTATCCAAATACAGTTGCATCCTGAAGGATGCCTGGGGTCCGCTACCAAATCCCAAAATTTGGCGTAGGCACTGGTTTTTACGGAAGCGACTGCCATCTGACCTTCCAACCCCGAGGGGAAACAAGACCTTATTGGGATTAGGCTTTGTCAAGTGAGTGGGCAACTTGACTGTTAGAAGTTCTGAAACCGCCCGAAGGCCTCCAACTTGGCTTAACGACTGCTGCCATAGACAGCAACCGGGATCAACGGCTTAACGTGTCTTCCAAAGCACGGGAGCGCTCAGTTAGTAACCACTCAAAGCGGTCACCCATCCCAGTCCTGACCGCTGCCCACGTTGCTTAACCTTAGATACCGCAAGCGGTACCCGGCGCCGCTGGGCCACGAGCGCTCCTTGCTCTACTTTGATATTAAATTGATATATAGATAGCGGCTGAATGTGAGGGTACAGTCGTTGATATATTATGTTGCGACCGGGTTTTGTACAGATTCTGTTAAACGTAATTTTCATCCTTGCGTTAATCCCAGTACAGTTTCATCCTGAAGGATGCCTGGGGTCCGCTATCTAATTCCAAGATTTGGCGTAGTCGCTAGTTTTTACGGAAGCGACTGCCATCTGACGACTGCATTTTTTCATGATCGGGTTATATGCACAGGCACACTTCCATAAGCAATACATTGGACATGCAAACCGGTCAAATTGCGTAGTATAAATTTTATATGAATATTCGTTTTCTTACGGTGGCGCATCTATAACTACTTGTATATACTATAATATATCTATTGTTTCAACTCAATTTTAGTTAAATCTTGTCATTAGAAACACAGTTTAAGTGGCGTCTGGAAATGAGTGACTATTGTCCTCACACCAATATCATATCAATACGTTGAGCCCAATAGACTTCCCGTTTTTGTTTTGAACCACAGTATGAAATATTGCTATCGATGCTTGCAATGCCTTTGTGAATATCAATATCGCCGTGTATGTCACTCGTTGAATTTCTCATAATCTTTTTATGGGCTTTTACGTTAGGTTCGCATTTTATTCTTTGGATAGGTATTTTTCAATACGTAGATTAAATTTGTTCTCAGGATAACTTTGATCCTTATCCTTACCGAACAAGGTATTTTCTTACGATACGATATTCCTTTGTCCTTTCTTTCATTTCTAGAGTTCTTTTGTTAACAAGGAACCCTTATAGTTTCGCCATGTCCGTCCGTCCCTTCATCCGTATGTTCGTCCGCAGCTTAGCTCAGTAACCGTTAGTATAGCCCAGACACTGGTTTAAGGCCAGACAGTCATAAAGATAAGCTAATTAGTACTACAAGGAGCTTACTATTACAAAAGAGCATAGGTGATTTCTTACACACAGCATAAGCTAACTTAATAGTTCGCACTAAAGTTCGATGTGAAATGACACCAATAAAAATTGTACTACGACAAAAAATATTTGACGGTAGTTATTGAGATCTTCTCTTTTCTCTTTACGGAACACACCATGTATTTTAAGTTTTAAAGAAACTAGGCGTAGGACCCAATTCAAAAGTTCGCGTTATGACTTGTGACTATTCGAAATAAGAAGTGCTACCTATTGTTGCACAATTAATTTTATTGCTTCAAGTTTTATGGCTATTTAGCCTTACGCGGCTGTCCAAGCTATACAATCAGTTTTTTTCTTACCTGACCTTTGCCGGGTCCAATAAAGCGATAGGAGCGTGGCCTGGGGATAATCTATAGGAACCCTCCAATTTTTTCCAACAGGTCTACTTTTCCCTCTGGGTTGGAAGGTCACACAGCAGCCGCTTTCGACTAGTGCCTACGCCAAATCTCGGCGGGATTAGTTATTAAATCGGACCCCGTGCAGTTTTAGGGTACACAAATCCTTTACAATGTAGATCTAAATCAGCCCATGCCAATTGTTTTTAGACCGAAAATTCAATTTAAAGTCTCAATTCGCTAATTTATTATCGGAACACCCAGTTTACGTTATCGAATGACTTATTGTATCGCTCGTTTCTGTGAAAAGATCGAACACCAGAAAGGCGGGGCGGCCGGCGCTCGATTTGTCAACATCATTGCGATTATCCGAATGTCGTGCAAATAAATCGAATGAGATTAGAGAACGCTCACAGAATAGGTACCTGGCTGTTCGCTTTCCCTTTTTACGTTTCGTATGCTCGTTTTTCTTCATAATGTATTTTGACAATCGTTTCGCTTGATAATTTTAAATAAGAATAATTACTTTGATCAATTTGCTTTTCAGTCATCTGAAGAATAAACATGACTTAAATACGCGCATATACATAAATTCTCGATGCTTTTCCACCGTCAGGACTTGACGAGTAGGTATTGAATTTAAATTGCGATTTGGTCCGTTTCGCCTCGTCAGTCGAAAATTGCTATTAATATAACCGTGATAAGGATGGATAAAAAATGAAAGGTATTTTATCAAAAATATCAAAATGTATTTCAATTGCCAGCTATTCCGTTCCCTAACTAATCGCCGTCTTATATTTCACGCAGTTTTAGTCGCAAATCCGTCTAAATTTATTTCGTACAATTTTGCAATATAGCATGTTCATACATAATGTACGTAACATTGACATGGCATTATCCACCGAAGCCTTCCATCATCGATTCCGAGCGCATCACAGCTAAGCCCGGTCGGGGGTCTACTACGTGGTGTAAATGTTTCAGCGCGGAATTTACATCGCGCCACGTCTCGTGTGGGACATAGCGAATATTTGCAATGGTCACTGGAAAAAAGAACCTTAAAACATTACATTAAGGTTGATTTTTGTAAGGTAATGACATGTTTACCCGCCACGTGACTAAATGGGCGCGTGATGTTCAGAATAGCGGAATGTGGAAGGATTTTGGATACTAATTAAATTTGAGCGTTACAACGATGGGTTTGTTTGAAGCTTAAATGAACGTTTTTTTAAGGGATTAAAATAAAACAGTCCATATTTTACGTGTGATATTTTCTGTGTGTCAAAGCAGTTTTGCCACAAGTAGATTATTTTTTAGTTAAAAATAATAAAGTAGGTATTTTTTTATTACAAACATACCAAGCCATGCTAACAATAAATCCTAATTTTATCCAACATGCATTTCATTTACCATATATTTATTGATTTTATTTTATTTAGGCAACAAACAGTCACATTATTTGTTTGTTCTATTCTGTATTTGGCTCATCAAAAATTGTATCCAACGTATATCTTAAACGATACACATGTAATCCATCATTTCTATCGTTTCACGACATACAAACTATGTTTTATGCCGCATTAGTGTTTTCAGCTACATTGAATGACCGACATATAATAGAACCTTATACAATAAATCTTCGACATACTTATAACATACACCGTTGCAAATTAAAAGCCCTGCAATGAACACGTTAAAAAACAAAATCAGCCGACTAATCGCACCAAACGCCATCACGCACCTGCCAGTAATCGCGGCAGCGCCGCACTAATGTGACATCTCATTAAACAATTGGTGCAACAATTTACGGGGAGCAATTAACGGGGCGGCGCAGGAGACGCATGCAATTTGTCACGGACGCGGCCCGCGTCGGTACACCCCGACAGTGCAGTGTGCACTGCGAACTTCGGATCAATTAATTTTGCTTCATTTACACTTCTATTTCATTTCATGTTTATTTAAATTCCATTGTAATTTTATTACGCTTCAATCACATTCCGATCTAATTTTATTAAAAATTTGTTTTAAAATTTATTTAAATCAATGTATACAATGTAACTTTGCGGTATTTGTGGTGTGCAAGAGGAGGAGGGAGGAGGATTCGTAACACACCACGGACACTATACGCACTATACCTAAACAACGTTTTGCAATGAACAGTAGTAGTAATAATATTCTTTGTCACACCTGGCCATAAAATGGCAATAAATGGCCACGGGGTGACATAAAATTGTGTACTTACTACGGGCGGTAATAAAGAAAGCTTCGGATCTTGAATTAAATTACACTTATTTATTAAACGATAGTGAATGTTCTGAAATAAACTAGATGACATCATAAAACACACTTATAGAGAATAATTGATGTTATCTAAACTGAAACGTAAACCCCCAAACAGATCGGTAGCTCTAGTATAAGTTTTTTCGAAACATTAACAAATTCGAACGCGTTTGCGTTTTGTCTCAAAATGTATGATAACGCTCTCACCGAGTTTGAAATACGCGCGTTCATCGGTTAGTAACAAATGTTATACTCGCTGTTTTAATTTCCACTAGTGACCACCAGAGGCGCTGTTCACGTTTTCATACCACTTTCATACATTTTGAGACAAAACGCAAACGCGTTCGAATTAGTTAATGTTTCGAAAAAAATTATACTAGAGCTACAGTAAACCAAAACTAGATAGCAGTTGGTAGCAGCGTACCGTCATCATGTAGTGGTGCTACGCAGCAAAATGGAAATATACCGAGGTCGAATTTTATGCCTGTCGCGCACTATACCACATGTTAAAGGACTGGAAAACGGTGGTAGTAATCGTAACTCAATCTGATTTGCAATTAGTACAGCTTGCTTTGTACTTGTTATGTAACATTGTTATTTACCTACTTGGTATGTTATGCAATATTTTTTTGCACTTTATACGCTTTCTTCATTAGTCAATACAGTTTGTTTTCGATGTGTTTGCCTGATGGAAAACTCGTTGCCCACCCTATAACGATTTATGGATTCGTTTTGTATACATTCATTTTTTTTTGTCGGGTTGCAAAAATAAACTTACCAACCACTTAAAATACTTATTACGGACCATTTTTTTTCTAGTTTTAGCACCGCCACCAAATTACATTTTTTAGCACCGCCACCCAGTACACACTCACAGAAGTGTGCCCACGCCCTTATCCACACTTCTGTGCACCAACCCTTAGTCTTAAACCTCCTTACCTATATACATCCACCTTTCGTTACATTCATTCACTCACTCACTCTGTTTCCATGTGCGCCATTGTTTAAATAGAAACAGTCCGATTTCGCCTTTCGCCAAGCGATGAGAAAACTCCCATTCGTGAGTCATGTTTTCCATTTTTCACATATAAAGTGTAGATCACAGGACCCTAAAGCCTCCAAAGGTTACAATTTCAAAAATCTTTTCAGTCTCACAACCACTTGTACTGTAAGTACACACTTCAGTTCATTAATTTGTACTCAACAAAGACAGACAGAAGACATCCAATTAAATAATTTCTACTAAACAATCATTGCGACTATTTAATTACCATAGACTTCAGGAAAACCATTCCAAAATGCTTTTATATTATATTTTTTATCGTATGTTCTATTTTGAAACTAGATAAAGTACCTACCCACATTGTGATGTTTCATCAAGCTCTCAAGTATGATCTATTTAATTTGACTATTTTGAAAAACGTCAGTTTAATTTAAAGTAGATAGATAGATAAAACGTTTATTTGTATGCCACATACACACACACGTTTGCTCAGCAATGGAAACAACAAAAAAAAAAAAAAAATTTTTTACTACAAACACAAAAACTTACAAACACAAATCAAAATTAAAAAATAAGACAATTATAAGACATAGAAAAATAATTTGTGTGCATTGCAGCAAAACAAAAAGGTCCCAACTCAGTGTGCAGCTTTGCTCACAATTGAGCAAAACACTGGTATTCTGTCAAAACCCAAAGGACATATGTTTTGAAATATATATTATAGACGGACAAGCATACATAAATAATATAAAACATAAAATAAAATAAAGAACTTATATTGTACATTTTCAGGACGAATATATTTATAATATAATTAAAGTTAATGGCAAAAATGATAAGATATTAGAAAGAATCAAAAAATTATAGAAAGAAAGTGAACAAAAGAAGAGTTAAAATTGTTTTAGTTGTTTTGGAAGTACAGTCACACAGCAAAATCTGCAACGGAATAGCCGTGCGGAATTCCTACCACTTGTTTTTCCATTATCATTTTTTTAAGGTGTGATTTAAATGATTGCTTTGATGGTAAGCGTCTAAGTGGTGGAGGAATATTATTCCAGCATTTGGTTGCAAGATAACGGAAGCTGCCTGTAAAGGCAGCTGTCCTGTGGGGGTGTACTTCCAAAAGACAACGACGTGTAGACCGGGTGCCATGGCGTTTGTGAAATGATGAGATTCTGATTCTCGAGTAAAGATATTCTGGTCTTTTGTATTTTATTACATCAAACAGAAGGCAAGCAAGGTGTAAATGTCTACGGGAGGACATGTTTAAAATTGAGGCTTTATTTAAATAAGGAGTGATGTGGCTTCTAGGTGGGATCGAGTAACAGAAACGAGCACACGCGTTTTGTACACGTTGTACGAGACGACGAGTTTTAGAAAGTAACTGTTTTATAAAAAAAAAAAATTTAAAATTACAATCAATTTAAAGCTGGCCAATCTTCTTACCGTACATACAACATGAACGAGCGAGCCAGCAACTTTTCCGGGCGCAAAAAGCGGATTTATTGTGTTCATGCGACGGATTTACAACATATCCGTATGCGAACTAGATAGGGCTACATACTCGTAGGACTCCTGTGAGGGATTATACAAATTATAAAATTTACTAAAAATTTCCTGTGTAAAGCGTGCAGTGTGCGAGGTTAAGCCAAGTTGGCCGTTGTCAGCTCTTGGGAGTCTTGGGTGACCGATTTGAGTTTTAATTTAGGTTACTGGTTACTATCATATGTGTATACAAGCCTCCTGCATCTGACTTCTGCACATTTGAATCCACTATGGAAAATGTGTTGAGGTTAGTAACTAAGAGCCAAAAAAATGTTATAGTTTGTGGTGATTTCAATGTTAATTTACTTGAACCATCTAATAATACTGTCAAGTTGTTAAGTTTATTTAAATCTTTTAATTTGATAAATTTGTTCCTTGAGCCTACCCGGGTAGGTGCTACTAGTGCGACCTGTTTAGATAATATTTTTTGTAACTGTGAATGTTTGGATAAGAAAATTTTAAATCGTTTTAACTCTGACCACAGTGGTCAAATGGCATCTTTCTCTATGATTAATCAAGAAGAACAACCCCAAACTATAACATACCGACCCATAACTAGTTCTCGTTTGGAATTATTTAAAAATGAAATTAACCATAATATTTGTATGTTATCACTTTCACAAAGTAATTCGAATAGCATGTATAAAGATTTATTCGGCTTAATTATTAATTGCTTCAATGAAAATTTTTCATTAAAAACTATTTCTGGGTCAAAAAATAAAAATAATAAGATAAAATTTAGTGATTGGGCTACCGTAGGTATACATAGAAGTAGAAATAGGCTTTATGAACTTTATGGTGAGAGGGAGGTGAACAAGAACAGTGATTTCCTGGACTATGTCAAGAGTTACTCAAACATCTTCAAGAGAGTGTGTTTTGCTGCTAAAGCAAATTATATTAGTTCTAAACTTAAAGTATCTGACAACAAGGTGAAAACTGTTTGGAATATTATAAATAGAGAATCTGGTAAATTTAAAACTCGCGATTATCAAGTCAACATTCTCACGGAAGACCAACAGGTCATGTCAAATAACGATGTTGCCTTGGCATTCGAGAACTATTTTTCAAATATAGCAAGTAGTACTACAAAATGTCTGCAGTCATCTAAAACCCAAGCTAAAGCTTTGCTTTGTGCTAACATTAGTAAATGTGATGTAACGTTTAATTTTAGTCAAGTAGATTCAATCAAGGTTGTTAAAACATTTAAATCGCTCAATTTAAAGAAAACCGAGGATTTATGGGGAACATCAGTAAAAGTTATTAATCATATCATAGATGTCATTGCGCCCCAATTAGCTTTGATTTACAATAACTGCATATCAGAGGGTATTTTTCCTGATCTTATGAAGTTTAGTAAAGTCATACCTCTATTTAAATCGGGTGATTTAAACGACCTAACCAACTTCCGTCCCATATCGATACTACCTGTATTAAGTAAGGTTTTTGAAAAATTAATGTTAAACGATATGCTAATGCACTTTAATAGAAATAAACTGCTTACAAGTAAACAGTTCGGTTTCACAAGAGGGCGCTCCACGACTGACGCTGCATCTGTGCTTATTAAACATATTTACGATATTTGGGAGAATTCCTGTGATGCGATAGGTATTTTTTGTGACCTTTCTAAAGCTTTCGATTGCGTGGATCATGGGACGCTCGTTTTGAAACTTAAACATTATGGTTTGTCTGCTATTGCGTTAAGTCTTATGTCTTCATATCTCAGCAATAGAACTCAAGCAGTTGTTGTAAATGGAACCCAGTCTAGTGGGGCAATAGTAACGTTAGGAGTGCCTCAGGGCTCTATCTTAGGTCCATTTTTATTTTTGGTTTATATAAATGACTTGCCGTCTATAGTAAGTAATCTTTGTGATATAGTTTTATTCGCGGATGATACATCTTTAATCTTTAAGGTTGACCGAAAATCAGTTGACTATAGTAGAGTTAATGGCACACTGGACAAAGTACTTGACTGGTTTACCGTTAACAATCTGTTACTTAATGCTAAGAAAACTAAATGTGTCAGATTTTCTTTGCCTAATGTTAGACCGGTGGAAACTAGTATACTCTTAAATAACGAGTGCTTAGAAATAGTAGATAAAGCAATATTCTTAGGTATAACATTAGACAAAAATCTACAATGGAGTCCCCACATAGCCGTTATGGCGCGTAAATTAAGTTCAGCCGCATATGCTATCAGAAAAATCAGGCAACTTACCAATGTAGAAACAGCTCGCCTAGTTTATCATAGCTATTTTCATAGTGTTATGTCGTATGGTATCCTGGTTTGGGGTAAAGCAGCTGACATACAGACAATTTTTGTGTTACAAAAAAGAGCCATTCGCTCCATATATATAACCTAGGCTCACGTGAATCTTTAAGAGAACTCTTTAAAGAAATCAACATTTTAACTGTAGCGTCCCAGTACATCTATGAGAATATTGTTTATGTCCTTAAGAACATAGACTCCTTCTGTAAAAATTCTGATATACATAATTTTAATACTAGAAATAAAAATAAAATTGCCACTAAAAAATTTCGTGTCCGTAAAGTATACAAATCTTTTGTAGGTCAATGTGTCCGTTTTTATAATAAGTTACCTGATGAAGTTTTGAATTTACCTTTTCCAGCTCTTAAAAAGTACTTGAAAAAATCATTGATGTCGAAGGCTTATTACAAGGTTGAGGACTATCTAACAGACAGAAAAGCATGGCCCAAACCAGATACTTAAATAGAGTAAAGATTCATATATTGTGTATTTTTTAATTTTATCTAGTTGACGCAGTTCTTGCAAGAAAACATATCAAAAGATTTATAACTAAATTTATAGTCTAAAGGATTCAATTTTTTTTTTTCCTAAATAGAATTTGATAATGCTAAGGTATACAGTTTCGAAATGTTTTCTTGCAGAATTACACACTGTCATAACTGGTTTTTTTTCCTCATTTTATTCTTTGTTTTTGTGTTGCTTTATATAGATACTTAGATTTCTTGATCTTAAGTAGGTTAAGTATTATCATTTATCATTGTAATAAGCATATTTTTGTGAGAAAATGGCTGACTGTCGAGTTTCTTTCGGCGTTTCTTCTCGGCAGTGGCCTCTGTGAAACGCTAGTAGGGTTTGACTTGTAAAAGTGCCATTGCGGCCTACTTACAGAATAAAGTTCATTTTATTCATTTTTATTCATTTTATTTTATTCATTTTACTAAGTGAGCGCTCTCGTGAAAAGGCATGTTCAGATTATAGTCGAAAGATTAAAGAATAACATAATTTTATTTAAGAGCCTTAGCGTTTCAAAGTCAATAATTTGGGGTACCTATGTCCTGGGGCCTGTACCACAAAATTTTACAAGCATACAATTCAACAAATTTGACAAATTTTTCTATGGAAATTTGTACTATTTTGTCGAATTACTATTTTGTGTAGACTTTAAAGTTTTGTGGTATAGGGGCCTGGCCTTAAGCCGTTGATTCCGGCTGCAGTCAATGACAGCAGTCGTTACGCCAAGTGTTAGAGGCCTTCGGGTGGCTTGAGAACTTGTAAATACTATTTATAAAGGCTGTGAAAGCATAACTTTTCTGTCTCTCTGAGTCTCGTATATTCAAACATTATAGTACTGTTATTCAATAGAATTTGACTGAAATATGTGTTTCATATTACAATATGCTTCGCGCGTTTAATCTGACACATTGGCAGACGTGTAAGAAATAGATGCGACGACGAATAAAAATAGCCTTTCGATTCAGTTGTCCCCAAATATATATAAAAAGAATCCGCTGGCCACGTGAAATTCAACCTGATGTCAATATCATAAAGATTTGACTAGGAACAATCTTTCTCACTTTATCTGTTCATTGTTAAACAATGTCAGTATATTTCTAAGTAAAAAATTCTTACATTGTAATCTTTTCAACGTACAAGTCGCAAACAGCAGCGCCACATTAATAATTGAACCATCCTTTGAAACCTTTACTTTGTGCTCAATATTCTTTAACCACGCCCCAACTTGAAGTGAAGCGCATCTTAGCTCCGGGGACCACTAAATCAGTCCTCGCTGCCATGTCGTGTGGTCACCATCTGAGACTAAGTTCGCTAGTTGTTGTTCTTGTCACGGCGTCGGCTCGTTACGAGGGTGACCCAACTGCACCAAATGGTGGAGACATTAGTCCCGCGAAATGAGGTACGGCTTTGCTGAAATATTGTTTGTCGTAAACTGTATGATGCGGCTGCTTGTTTTAGCAAACAAACAAATGAGTGTAATTTTAAGACAAAAAAGTACTACTATTAACTAAGCTAACCTAACAAAATCATGAATATTTCAAACCATCCGTAATATGAGACATGTTGTGAGTAGGTTATTTTTTTGTGTACCCTACGTTTTCTATTCATTGAAACTTTATTGTACAAGAAGTGTCGTTATTTTTCTTTCAAATCATTATCAAGTAATTATTTTTAAGTTAGTTTTTAGTCATAGTTTTTAATTTAAATATTTAGTTACTATTCCGATTTTGTAACACCAATTATATTTTTTTAATAAAACTTTTCAAAATACTTACGGAGAAATTACTGTAACCGCACACGGCCTTACTGTGGTAAAATAACTGTAATATTTTACCACAGTAAGGCACGCGATTTTAATTATATCTGGAGGTCATGGGTTAGAATCGACGTGAGGAAACCGGTCAAATCCCAACAAGGTCTAGTTTGAGAATTTTAGTGAAGGAATGTATTTATATTACCTGACTCTGACTCAAAGGGATAGAGAGAGACTGGAGGCATTTGAAATTTGGTGTTGGAGGAGAATGGAAAGGATTAGTTGGACGGAGCGAAAAACGAATGAAGAGGTTTTAAGTATTGTGAAAGAGAAGAGGACTATGCTTAAAACCATACAGAACAGGAGAGGACGAATGTTTGGACTCCTGATACGGCACGACACCTTTTTTGTGAACATTTTTGAAGCGAAAATTGAAGGAAGAAGGGGAAGAGGCCCAGATTGACGTACTTGAACCAAGTGAAGGAGAAAATTGGTGCCGCGTCGTATCAGGACGCTGAAAGACTGGCAGAGAACCGAGAAGACTGGCGATCTCTCCACCGACAAGAGCGTAGCTCTTAAGTTTGATGATGATGACTCTACAGTCTGTTGCGTGAAATAACGCGTTGAGCATTTTGGCATGATAATTAAGGATGGCTGTGCGAAAGACGACCGCTGGCTGTTTGTCAAAGACACATAACATAACATACCTCGTTTTTGTCCGACTAACCTAACGTGAACCTAACTTCTATCATAGGCACACATACTGAAAAACAAATAAGTAAAGGTGAACAGTAAGGCGACTTCCTAATTTGTCGGTGCGGAGCGAAGGCGGAACGATACGAGAAAACTGTCACAGCGCCAGTCAGAAAGCACGTTTATATTAATAATTAAACCTACTAACATAATTATAAACGTGCTTCCTGACTGGCGCGGGATGCGCGGTAGCGGGGCGATGCGAAGGCATCATATTTCTACTGCGCAAATGTAATAGTGACAGTAATCCGTCAAGTGATAATCTTTTCGATACGTCAAAGAAGACTTATCGATCATGGAAAAGGTATTTTTTTAATACTTGAATGGTATTTAGTGGTTGAATTAATAACTATTCGATCGATTTAAAGATTTCTTTGTTAGAGCTGAACAGCATTTTGGCTGCTCACGCTCCGCGGCTCCATTCATTCGGAAATAATTCGATTGACTATCCAATTTCCAAGACCGCACGCTGCTAGTCCTAACTGGGCGAACAGTACACAGTTTACATGTTATTGTGTGTTTTAGTACATACTAGCGACCCGCCCCGGCTTCGCACGGGTGCAAATTATACATATAAACCTTCCTCTTGAATCACCTCTATCTAGTATTAAGAAATACCGCATCAAAATCCGTTGCGTAGTTTTAAAGATCTAAGCATACATAGGGACAGACAGACAGACAGACAGACAGGAGAAATCGATTTTGTTTTATACTATGTAGTGAGTATAAACAACAACAATATTATGAACAATATTATCCGGGCCCAATAAAGCGATTGGAGTGCGCCGTTAGAAAGTGGCCTGTTTTCTCCATAGGAAACCTCCGACACGAATACGCGGACGGTTTAAACACTGGAATACTCTAAAACATTGCGCTCCAGTGAGATAGCTTGAGCGGCTTCAACCGAATCTGAGGTGTGAGTGGAATCGATCAAGGTACTTTGATTTTTGTCGCTGGTCAACTTAAACATATACGTAGCCTAGCTGAGAAGAGTCCAGTTTTACCCTTACCATGAGTTTGCAATGTTTGCATTAAAGAGACCCAGGAACAAATATTCGTGCTCATCACAAAAATAAATGCCCTGACCGGGATTCGAACCGGGACCTCCAGCTTCGTAGGCAGGGTCACTAGTCACTACCAACTAAGCTAAAGCGGTCTAATAGGGAAAACTGTGGACTGTGTACGCACGCTGGCGGTGCATTACACCGGAAACACTCACCTATTGTTGCGGTGCCTCGGTAATGGGCTTAATTCTGCGGCTTTCGGCTTTTAGCTATTGTTTACCTGCGTAAGCCATAAATCTATGTTGCATGCTTTTTACGCGCTGTCTGGTGCTGGGCATGTCAAAGCTAGTTTTTCCTGCACAGTGACTGGATGGATGTAGCAGTAAAGTTGTACACTGGGCTGGAAAAATAAAGTTTAATATTAATAATATTTGTGGACAATCTTACACAAATCAACGTAGTCCCAAACTAAGCAAAGCTTGTACTATGGGTACTAAGCGACGAAATACATACTTATATAGATAAATATATACTTACTCAGGAACAAATATTCGTGCTCATCATACAAATAAATGCCCCGGCCGGGATTCGAACCCGGGACCTCCAGCTTCGTAGGCAGGGTCACTACCAACTAAGCTAAAGCGGTCGTCAAGTTTAGATTGTAAAAAATAATTTTCTTTGTGAAATTCTGTTAAAAATGGCCAGTTTTCCGTGGTTGATTCTTTGTCTGCGTTCAAGTGATCTGTAATTATTGATTGCAATCTATGTATTTTTTATGTATACGCACATAATTATGGAGTTGCGGGCAGCAGCTAGTATGTAAACATTTCAGTTTATTCACCATACATGCACATGCATACATACATTTTTCTCACGCCCTTATTCTATTGGGGTATAGGCAGAGATCATAGAATGTCAATTACTATAGCGTTCTTACATATGCCCTATTATTCTTATTCTTTCACTTATACTCAATTCTTCTTACTCTTTCACTTTAATCACATCCATTCTAACATATTAGCTCAACTCCTGTAGGTACTTCGGCAACGCCAACAAATCTTCCAGAAAATTCAAATACGGTTATGACGTCACGCGCCGAGAGAAGTTAAATTGAAACCTTGTACGCCAACCGCAACGTGATTTATGCGTGTTCGTATGTGTTTGAATGCATAAGTCGCTAACACAACGTACGTATTATGGGAAGCATTGCCTAGTGTAAACGGTTCTTACACATAACTGGAGGACAGTACCGACTGAAACACTAAACCATCAATATCACTAGAGCGCAAACTCTTAGGGTATTCCAGTGTTTGTACCACTAGCGTGATCGTTGCGAAGGTTTCCACTGAATTTTCCCCATACCACTCTCCAACCACGCACTCCAGTCCTATCGCTTTATTGAGCCCGGCGGTAAAAAAAAACACTAAGCTCACATCAAAGAACAAAATACAACAATATCTATCCACCCCGCCAAGTCAGGAAGTCGCCGGAATCAAACGATAAAGGATGATTCACGCTAGACCGTTCCGTGTCCGGGCCGGCCCGTTTTCTATGACAGGAAATCGACGGCGAAAACAGGCCGGCGCAGACACGGATTATTTTGAACACTGTTTAATCTAATTCAAGGTTTTGAAAAAATATCGGTGTCAAAACGGTGAATTCATGACGACTAAAAATATGTACCTACGAGTGTACACACAGCTATGTAGCTTTACGGTTTGTTTAGCGCCCCTGAGAGACCTCGGTCACAGCCAGCGAACGAATAAACTTGCCTGAATTATGTCGAGCGGCGGCAATTAAAGGGAACGCGGAAGAAGGGACATATTATGATGTCTGAAATTACAACGTAAATATTGTATGCCCTGGTGAGATTATGTGTCGCGAGTTCAGCAAAATACTACGTACTTATACTTATCATTTGGATTTGCAGAACTTGACCGAAAATTGTAGGTAGTAACTATGTGGCGATCACAATGGATCAGCAATAATGGTCTCAGTGATACGAGGGCTAAGTAGCCCATGAATAGCCGTAACACTGAAATAAAAAAAATGTATAATATACTCGTACACATTTTTGTGCTTTATGTACACGTACAGGTTGGCTGCGCCGGGTAGTCGCGTAATTTTCATCTTGGTTTGTAAAATTAATTGATGAAATAGTACATTACTTACCAAGGGCGATAAAACAAAGAATGTCTCAGATCGCAGGTATTTTACGCCCGAGCCGAAGGCAAGGGCGATAAATATGCGATCTGAGGCTTTCTTTATTATCGCCCGTGGTAAGTACAAAATTTTATGACACCCCCTGGCCAGGAAGTGGGTTTTTTCGCGCGCGGAGCGTGCGATATTGGCCACTTTATGGCCAGGTGTGACATAAAATTATTAAATTTATGGTACTTGAGCAATTTTGCTCAACAACAACAAAACAAGGGGTTTCTTCCAGGTTACTTTTGAGCAAGTGGGTGGAGATAAAGAATAACCCTAGTTTCTTTGAATCACATGTTTTAGTATAAATATTACCAAACTCTTTTATTACATGTTCCGGAATTAAAATCCAGTAAACATAGATACTTACGCTACAGAATTTCATTACAACGACAAGAAACAGTTAATAAAGGGTTAAATACGACGGGGCTGCCTACATCTGACCTCAACAGTGACTGCCTTAGTGAAACGGGCAAAAAGGGTTCTATCACAGTCACAGACGGATTGTAAATTATTTAGGGGAACTACTCGGTCAAAGGTGAGCGATAAGCTAGCCGGAGATAGGAACGGTTAATCCGTTGAACAAAGACGCACCCATGTCTGGAGGCATAGTGAGCCCTTTGAGCATATTCTTAAGACGTGAGATAAATTTCGCATACAAATAACGTTTGAAATATATTATGTAGCGTGGGTAGACACCCCAGGGTGGACTGATGACCTGGCAAAGGTCGCGGGAGTCCGCTGGATGCGGGTGGCAGTGGCACAGGACCGGTCATTGTGACACTATTAAAATGTAATAAAACGATTGATGAAATAAAATGAACTTTATTCTGTAAGTAGGCCGCAATGGCACTTTTGGGTCAATCAACTTTTCCTTGTCGTTATTCTGTCCCGTCAGCCAGGAGACAACAGTAACCGAGTTTCTTAGAAAAAATGTTATAATATGGAGTTCTAGCATGCTCAAGAGATGAGCAACGTCAGAAGGGTTTATAATCATCGCTAAAAATCATGTTTAGTAGGCTTAAAGTCGGTAAAATCACAGTTTTTAAGAGTGACCCAGGCAACCTAACCATGGTAACAAGAAATAGTTGATTGACCCTTTTACAAGTCAAACCCTACTAGCGTTTCTCAGAGGCCACTGCCGAGAAGAAACGCCGAAAGAAACTCTATTTGGGGGATGCCTATGTCCAGCAGTGGGCGTCTTTCGGCTGATAGGTATGATGATGATGATGTATGATGCAGCGACCTTAGGTAGCGACACGTTCGTCACTTATAGGTAAATGAAATGGCGGTAAAATATTTATTAATGTGCTGACTTTTTGGGCAATGTTGCGATACAGAATTAGGAAGAATGAGAATAGCGATAAGACTGCCTGTTTTTTGCCTCTACTCATTGTTATTATGTACTGTACTGTGTTATTTTTTGTGAGGTTATGCAATAAAGAGTATTTGTATTGTATTGTACCTAAGTCTGACTTCGATCATTTTAACTTCGTACGTTAATAATTGTCATTTTATGAAAAACGCCATGGGTTTATCTTTATCATTAAATTTTGACAATTTCTCTGCCAGAATCAAATCTTGAATGTACCCCAAACGTCGATACCTATAGCGGCCGCTAGCTGGCTATCCGCTATCTGACAAGAGTTATGGTCGATTTACATGAACTTGCATGCAATTTTGATTACATTGCGGCCTGCGGACTACAGAAGTAAGACGATGTCGATCAAACCCCGCGATGTAATGAAAATCGCATGCAAGTTTCTATACTGTGTAAATGGGCATTTACGCAGCGCCCGCTAGGCGAGTGAAAATGTTACTAACGGTCACACGTCGAAGTCATAATCTGGTATCTGTATATTCTTTCGCTGTCACTATAGTCATATTCACATATTTTTGTCAACAAAACCGTACGTACAATCAGCATCAAAAGTAGACATATGAAGATGTCATAAGTTCTTATTCCTTTGTAATAGAGACTTTTTCCTTCCGGTCCGGAAGGCGCAGCGTGGGTAGACCCCCCACAAGGTGGACTGATGACCTGGTAAAGGTCGCGGGAGTCCGCTGGATGCGGGTGGCGAAAGACCGGTCATTGTGGCACTCTTTGGGGGAGGCCTATGTCCAGCAGTGGACGTCTTTCGGCTGATATGATGATGATGATGATGAAAGACTTTTTCACTTCTCATGCTCGAAAAGTGTGTCATATTAGACTTGATGTGAAGCGAGGCTAAAGTAGTACATTTAAGCTCTAGGGAAAATATGTATACATATTTATGATTTACAAAACATTTTAATTTGACAGACTCTTACAGATACAAAACATTACATTATTATTACATTTGACAGATAAAAAAATATTTGGTAAAAATATCAACCAACCAGAATACAGCTGTACCTACTAAAATCGACCAATCAGGAAAGACGTTTTTCAGTTCTCTAAAGATTAAGCGGTGTCTATGGTCAAAGCAAATGCGCCTCTTAAAATAAAAAAAGCGCATGTTGCATCTCTTTCCTTAATATAGCAAAAGAAAGGGAGGCGAATACGCAAAGCGAACACGCACAGCGAGGCATGGTGCTGGCCTTAGAAAAAAAAAACATGCTGTCAAATTAGACATACGCCCGCCAAGAGTTAAATTATTCATTTTAGGTAGATAATTTGTGTTTTTATGTGTTTTCTCGCAATCCAAGTGAAAAGTAGAGTGTATAACTCGGGCCTAAAAGCCATATTACCACTCGAACAATTTTCCCTCACTGCGTTCGGGAAAATAACTATCTCGTGGTAATATGGCTTACTTTAGACCCTTGTCGTACAATCTACTATTGACGCCTTTATATGTGTCGCTACTTTTGATGCTGACTGTACCTATGTATATTGTACTTTCGATATTAACTACATCTAAATATAACTTTGGATAGTTTCACCATCCTCCTTTGGCAATAACCCCGTCTAATCCTGTCCATTGCTGGCCGCCTGCACTTGAAGCGCTATTATCTCTCAAAGGCCTTCCATCTCACTGCTCAAACGTTTCTTTTCTACGCATCCCTAGTCGATCACAATTTAATTCTCTTTTGTAGTTCATCATACTGTCTGTTACAACAGTTTTATACAAATACAGAGTGACAGTAATATTGTACCGAAAAAAGAAACGAATAAAAAATAAAAATATAAGAAAGTAATATTGATGTGTTAAGCTCAGGCCATTTCCTTAATCTAAAATAAACAATAACCTTGGATACCATTTTTAATTATTAATATTGTATTATGCGTCAGGAAAATAGTAATAGTAGGTAAGTGGAGTACGAAGCTTTTTTATCCCGAGATTGATTTCACAGCATTGTAGTGAGATTTCAATTCACTACTATAGTCTGAAACCAAGGTGCAGTGGCGGAGCGTCCATACAACTCGATTCCCACCGGCTTGCCTTTAGTTTCCAGCCAGTCCAGTTTTTTTCCTACGGCTCATGAAGAATAAGAAAGGCAAATTATTTCCGGCTTCCCTAAGAATAGTTTTAACGTGCCGCCACTGCCAAGGTGTAAGTTGTCAGTACGATATTAGCATATTACCTACTTATACACTTTTTACAAAGTGATGATCACATTGTGTAAGCACATGATTTTTTATTGTATATGCCTACCCAATTTTCGCAAATAATCCACCACATTACCGAAATAACGACGCAAATATATTATTGTTGGCGAGAATATGAAAGATTAATGTACACAGAAGACCGATAATATCCTTTTTACTGCCAACGTCGCCTATTTTCGCACATTACCGCTCCAATACCCATTTAAAATATGCAAAATTACTTATTTCCGAAACATCTCGTTGTCCCATTTAACGTTCTATACAAAACATTAACGTTATATTTGTATTTTAACTTTCACACTTCGCGGCTGCAGTTTAATGCGCTCTTTGAGGACTTAGTGCACTCCAGTCTTTGTCCAGGATCTTACGATACTAAAACTTGTCCGTAACTTTGACGGAAATCCCCCGGAATATTTTATCCAGGCACGGCGCCAACTTGAAATTATTTATCAGTGCAATTTTGCACGATGCATAAAATATAAAGGTGGTAGTTATTTAAAATGTGAAACGAGCCAATGCTGGATTTTTATTTTATATTGCTTGTGTTCATATTTTTATTTAGCATTTTTAATGATATTCATTGTTATCTTGATTTATATTTCTTTGTCCTTGTTAATACTTGTAAAATTATTGTTTAACTGACTAAATAAAATACATAGATTTAAGATATATTCCTAATTTGCATGCATGTAAGGTAGATTTTAGTGATACCTACTTCTAATTGTAGGTACAATTGTTGGTACAAACAGGTGTTTGTCATCCTACTGTACCTTAAATCGTGCAAAATAAATTATTATGTCATTTCAATTATTTTATTTCATTTCAGGGATCAACCGGCAAAAAAAACTTTGCGGACAGAATATAGAAACAATGACGCAATACTAAATTTAAATATTTTCTTTACTGAGTGGTTCATATATATTTATTTACACTATAGGTATAGAATAAAATCTTACCCCGGACTATTTGACCGGGATTAAAAGCAAGACGGTCCCTTTAATCATCGTGATATTTTGTTCAAACCCATTACATTATTACTTTCATGATCGACAATTCGACACGCCTTCAAGGGATGCACGTATTTGTATGAACCTCATCTCTCATCTAAAGAGGGCAAGTCCCAATTTCGGAACAAGTTTTTGATGCTTTGAAAAAATACGAATTGTCATGATTCATGCGCATCGTACGTTAACGCCGAGCTACGTGTGTGAGCGGAATGCAGTGAGATTCAGATAGTATTGATGAATTAAAATGGGAATTTCGTAGCAAAATTTAAGTTCATATGTTGTTACCGCATTGTTTCTTTGTTCGAGCGTCATGCGTCTCTATTGAATGTATGTATTGTTCGACGAAAATAGAAAAATTGTGATGTAAAAGGAATTTACAAGAATAGGGGAGATTAAACGGAGATATACAGACAAGTGGACACGTGTACTGCATTTAGGTGATTCATTATGGAATTGCTTTTGGCTTTTAAGTATATTTATTACTTGGTATCCTAGTACATTATGTTTGTTCGAATAATAAACACAAGTACCTATGAATGTATGGTTATATGGACCCGTATTAAACTACGCGGCTATTTCAAAAATATACGCTGTAGGCCAGTCATACCTTGGCAATTCGATGATATGCAGTTATTCGGTTACAGTTTACTATTTTATGTATGTATGTATGTAAGCACTTTATTGTACACAAAACAGGTTAAAACAATATACATGTCATATAAGATTAAAGTACAAAGGCGAACTTATCCCTATGAGGGATCTCTTCCAGCTAACCTTTGAGTGGAAAGTGAGCATCTTATAGCAGAGTTACCTATTTTTTTGGAAGCTCGTACCTACAATATTTCAAGATGCTTCACTTGCATTCGTTATGATAGCGTAGGGTTCTCGTCTGTTATTTCGTTTAATGTTTCTACGGTATAAGACGATAGGTATACGCGGCTTAGTTTTCCGCAACTCGACGTCATATGCGCATATTTTGTGTGACGGGTTGACGACGCCACTTGTGCCAACCCAATTCTACCAGAAAGCCTAGCAGACCCTTGATGTTGCCAACGCCTTCTGTTCCTGTGAAGGAACTTCTGAAGTGACCTCGGTGAAGTGACCTCTGAACCTCGTGTTTTGGCCGGTATGCTCTAAAAACAATAACAAACTATCACCGAATAAATGCATATTACCGAATAGCCAGGTTAGCCATACATCTATACTCGTCAGCACGCACTTTGAAGTCGTGTTCAGATATTTGGAAACACTTCGTTCACTCCGATATATTAATATATCACTCCGATGAATATATCGGAGTGAACAAAGTGTTTCCAAATATCTGATGTCGATAGAGGGGCTAAGATGATCGGTTATATGTCAGACATATAGCATTTCTCCCTCTCGCACTTACATATTTGTCAGCAAGGGACGAATTCTAGCCCCTCAGTACGAGGTAAACAAAGAACATATTAGCGTTATTAAACTTCATCCATGGGTCTAAGAACAACTTCTCTCCGAAAATTACAACCCACGACCCACGTCAAAACACGGCTAAGCCTAATTAATCTGAAAAATCCTCTTTATTTCGCCACACGTTTCGTGCCCGGGGGCTAATCTGTTCAAACGAGAATATTTATTAACCTACTCCATTTTCTTTCAATTTATTCTCTTAATTCGTCTTTGAGTGCGGTATCACTTTTGCTTAAACATTAATTAAGTAAATTGAAGGCGTTTTGAGAAAAATCTTATACGCAGTAATTATCCTTATTGAAACCTCAATTTTAATTACCGTAGCTTTTTTTAAAGATAATTGTTGTTACGGCCGCTTTCACAACGCCGGTGGAAAACAAGATTTAGGCCTCCCTCCTTGTCATCGCTTTCCATCAGGTAAGACTAAGGCCAATCCCTGTTCAGTCATACATAAGTCATAAAAATAATATATGTTACCAAAGTGTCATATAAAACTGTGCGCTCTTGCCATTACGTGTACAAAACTGGTAACCGTACTGTCTCTTCTGGCAAACATAGTCCCGGATGTCCCTCACTCTCAATACAACGTATTTTAGGGAGATTTGGCGATCTTCTTTACCACCAGGAATACAATCGAAAGGGCAAGTAGTGGTATTATTGTGGTAGGGATTTTCTTTAAGGTGAAGGCACTTCCTCCGTTTGGTAGATCTTAAAACGAGAGAGATGAAGTTCCGCTGTGCCCTGCCGTTCTTATTTCACCGATGAAGACCAATAAGACCATAGGTGGACCACAACTGTTACAACATGAAAAGGCCCACTGGGAAAACGAGGAAAATTACGACCATAATACAAGCTGGGGCAATGACATAAAAAATACTGGTCCTTAACACAGTGGCAGCCTTGAGAGTGGAGTCCCTGAAATGTAGGTACATCCAACAAATATTTTATTATTTTTATCTGCAAAATGATTAGGAAATAAAAGGCTTTTTGTTTTTTTATTTATTTTGGTGTATAAGCACCTGCCCAATACAACAAGATTTACGTGAAATGATCCCCTAATATTTGTAGAATCATTACCAGTCCCAACAACATCTTATTTTTATCACATTTCGCTCCAGAATTTATCCCTTACCTTTTACGGTTAGTTAGCTCCATTCGTCCGTCACGAGGTCAACTAGACCTTCTTTCCTAATAGTCTATCCTCGTGTAGTTGCAATGTAACATCTCATTACCAGCGTTTCGTTCCCGGCCAAATGGAGGTTAATTTCATTAGTCGGGACCCAACGAAACGTGTGATAACTTTAGTGGTGTTATGTGAAAGGGCGCCCTGGGGAGCGACATACGTTCCCAATTCTGTTTCGTGTTTTGGTTTGAAATTTTAATGCAGGCTGATGAGTGTTGGAAAAAGGTGTTCTTTAACAGGCTTTTGTTCTGCTTTTTAATGTTAATAAACTGTTTTAGTGCCGCGATACGTAATGTCACAATTAAAACCAAGGTACAAAATACTAACGTGTCATACACAGTTTGAAAAACAAAAGGCGTCTTTTCAGTGGTAAATAGTTTACGACTTACATATATGCATGTATGATGTTTCATATGTATATCATATTATGTAGATCGTGAGTTCTACCAAACATTTGGTTTTAAGCCCTGAACTTTAAGTGAGTCTACAGGAAACACGCAAGCTTTATGTTTCCTTTCGACGCAAGTTAAATAACGCGAATCAATATGAATAGATCCATATTTCCAATGAAAACGCAAACCTCCAGGTACTGAATATACTGATACTGACATTATTACCATAGTTGATTGGACAGGCACATTGTCCGAAAATTCCTGCAATAACGAGACGGCGTGCAGATTCACGGTCCAAAACTGCAATAAAACTTCTCATTTATCAAATTAAGTTTGCAAGTTGAAGTACTTATTATCAATATTTGCATGTGTCAACCAATAATATCTTGTTATAATGCTAAGGAAAAAGCATGCAATTTTTTAAAATTATTTTAATATATGGGTTAGTGGTAATTTTAATATGGGTGGTTTAGTAAGACCAGGATAGGTTGTTGTTAAAGTTTAGTCAACCAATTTGATTTCTGGGTGACCACGTGCCTCGTCACAGTGAAAATCATATTAATATCACTGTGACAAGGTGCGAAGAGACCCAGAAATAAAATTGTTTGACTATACGCATTGATTTTTTTAATGCCACCTGAAAGGAAAGTGCTCTAAACAATGTAATGGAAAGAAAAAATAAATTAAAAAAAAACTGTAGGTATTTAATGTTTTTTTTTAAATACTTTTCAGACACCCGAAACGATCGTACCGAATTCATTCGAAAAAATTACATCCTGTACTTGTTGTTGACCGAGTGAAACGAAGGTCTCTGCTTTAGCTTCGACAAAAATTATTTCGTATGTCCGGATTTCCTCCTGTTCTCCTCCACAGGTCACATTAATCTACCGATTCTCGTGAAAGTTTGTGAGCATTTTTTTTTCGAGTCTGTGAAATTTTAATATATTTTTAATGCTTTGCTCTCCTCTACAGGTTACTTTTTCAATCGATTCTCGTGAAATTTTGTGAGCAGTTTTGCTAACTAAATAGATTTATATGTCGTGTCCGTTTTTGGAAATAAAAAAAAAACCCGCTACAAAGCACCTAGTTATAGGTGTAACATGATTATGTTACAAATTTACTAACTGCCAGTTGGTTATACAAGGAGATTTGTACCTAAAAATCTTTAAGTACAGATCTGATCTCCTTGTATAACTGACTGGCAGTCTTTAGTAAATTTGTATTATAGCGGGCGTCCACACAGAGCGTTCCGCGTTCTGCGTTCTGCGTTCCCTGTATTGTACCGAGTCCCTTACGATAATGCACATAGCAAGCAGTCAGAACGCCACTTGAATACATACAACTCGGAACGCAGAACACAGAACGCGGAACGCAGAACGCTCTCTCGCCCGCTCATATAATCGTAGCCAGACGCTCCTCGTCGTCAGACTTGATACCGACGCTGTACAGATATCGGTGAATTGTAGTTATTTCGTACACGAATAAACAAGTCTTATTTGAAGTTTAATCAAACCTTGTAGCTCAGTCCTCCTCTAATGTACTTTAAAATTCAGTTATTCAGCATACGCCCTTCTTAACCTGTTAATTTTCGAATTAACCAGACAACGAAATCCAACTCCCAGCTGAGTGCACAAAGTAATCGTTGCACCGGAGCAATTTCACCATGAAACAGTACCAAACCCATGGACCACGCAAATTAAAATACCCAATGAAAACTCGGACAGATTTCAACACGACTCCCTAATTGGCTCATTGGAATATCGCGGGCGGTTGATTCCGATTTCGAAATTAAGTAATATTTTTAATTTGAAAGAGTAATCAAGGAATTCCGTAAGTTCAAAAATTTGTAAACGGATCACGTTTGCGACCCTTAATTAAGAAGTTAATGAGATCGAGACCTGACCTCCTTTGCGGTAATCAATATTGGTCACTAAATTACAATATAAAATGCCGAGCCAAGTTTTTGGAGATAAGTGGGGTACCTACTTGTTAGCGGGGATGAAAATCAATTAATTTTACTGGATATTTTCGAGGGTGGCAAAGGATACAATGAGCCCTCTCATTGTATCCTTTAAGGTAATATGTGACTTTCATCAAGTTTCCACCTGTAAAACCTTTTGAACTCAGGTTCTTGTCTTACCTTTACCCTACAGACGAGTGCGAATATATATATATGACGACCGCTTTAGCTTAGTTGCTAGTGACCCTGCCTACGAAGCTAGAGGTCCTGGGTTCGAATGCCGGCCGGGGCATTTATTTGTGTGATGAGCACGAATATTTGTTCTTTGGTCTTGGATGTTTTCTATGTGTTTAAGTATTTATTTATCTATATAAGTATCTATATCGTCGCTTAGTACCCATAGTACTAGTTGATTTGTGTATGCATTGATAGGGTGATCAAAATTATTTGCATGTGACGTTATTGTTAAGACGATATTTTATTCAGATTTTTTAAAACCTTTAGAAACATAAAATTATGTAGTTTCTTAGCAAAATCTGCAAAAGAAGAAGAAGAAGAAAAAGAAAACTATTTATTCCGTAAAGCACACACAACCGGACTTAATACCTATACAGTATAAGATATACGATACAGCATAATACTCGGTAGAAAAATACACGAAGCCTTATTGCCTTGCCTTACGCCTGATGTATATCACTTTCTTCTGGAATGTTCAGTAAGAAGCGTATGTATATTTTATTTCCATGTTACGTTAAAACGAAAAAAAAAACTAGATCAACACAGAATAGCAAAAGCAATAGCATAGAATAGGAATTTGTGAAGTTGTTGTGTCCAACGTTTGCGCGTCAGCCACGAAGGCGCACCTCTCTACAGCCCAATCCGTACAATAGCGCCTATAGATTGTTTGATATTCGCTGTGGAGGGGCGCGGCGTCGTGAATGACACACACTATAATAGTGGTCCTAAGTTGACCATGCATGTATTGCCTAATAAGATCAGTTTTATTTTCAACAATAAACTAAATTTGATCACAAAATGTGGTCGATACCTTTATACAGTTCTAACACAGGTTCTACTGACTTAATAGCCAGCTAATTAAATTAGTCTGAGTAGGTACCTACCTAAACGCTCCTTTATTCCTTTATTAGCGAAAAGCGTCGCGTCTGTATTTCTAAATTATTCCAATGCCGTATAAGCTGAAAATATGCCCAGATCGGTGCTACATGAATATCGAGGAGGCACATTAGCCGTGCGCTTAATAGCCAATATCTGACGCCAAAATTGCCTTCCTAACGATATTTCTGCTGCAAGTAATAAAATCCTAATCCTGTTACGAACCTGAAAACGGGTGCGGGCCTGATACTGGTTGGGATTTTGGAGTTACGGGCTAAAGTTTTGTCCAATAGCCCGTATTATTTTGGATTTTAAAAATGGTACCCAAACTAAATAGCTTTAATTAAAATTAGGGGTGTACAAAGTTGCCAACTGGCTGCCAGATGCAGATTAGCGGATAGAGTTCCGAAATTTTACCTCGTAAAAAAATGTTACAGTGTCTTCTTTGGTATTTAATAGACTAAAAATACACTTCAAGATAGTTTTCATACCAAAATATGGGCATATTCTGAATTGAACTGAAAATGATTTATTAGAAATAATTCTGTTATTAATTATTTTTGCATTTTTCTGGTATGCTTTGGTATTAAGCATACCTATAAAAGTTAGTAAATCATTAAATCAATAACTTATTGACATTTACAATTTGAGGGAAGTTGATGACGGATGAAATTTTTATTACAACCCCTTTGGGGCTTCCGTATTAGCTCAAAGTTGGTATAGTTTTTGTAACTTATTTAAAGCAAAATTTTATGACATCATCTATAAAATTTGAAACCCATACAACATTTTAATATTGGTTGGAAATTTTCTGTCCCACAGTGAATTTGGCTATATTCAGTGGATATAGGCGTAATTAAACGATATTGCTTTTCTAACGATGTTTCCATGGTAAACAAAACCCTTAATTTTATTAGTATTAGTGATGCCAATCTAATGCCATAGGTAGGCTCACCACAGTCATATGTTCAGTAGAGAAAGTGAATTAAAGTATTATTAGTACATATTGCTAGATATGATATTTTAACGAATAATAAACAAATACAATTAATTCATGGAATAAAATTACATCTAAATAAATAAAAGTTACTTAACTACAAATAAACCACAAGTAACACAAAAAAAAAATTAAACTTAAAAATCTACCTCGCTCTAAAACGGACCCCTGTGGCAGGGTACCGATCACGCTAGCATCATTTCCTCGCTGGAGCGAGCTTGAGCGAGGAAGCTGCCATATTTCTTATCCCCAGTGACGTTTAATTTTTTTTTTAAATAAGTTTTGTCTGATTGTGTTGTGTGTCTGGCTTTGGGCCAACAAGATGCTTATAATGTGAAAAGTTGAAACCTCTTGCTCCAACCGTTTGGCTGTAAAACTTGTGTGACAGACGAAGGACGGACGGACGGGCGGACGCGTGACTAACAGCAATAGGGTTCCATTTGGACCCTACGGGTACGGAACACTAACAAAAACGAAACATTCTTATAACTTTCTCCGCTCGACGTTAGGTTGACCATTATTAATTAATTATGAACTAAGTTAATGTCCTGAAATTGGAGCCAAACTTTGCATACCTATTGCATTATTTATTTAATTCGTTTTAAAAATAAATTCACATAATTTTGAAACATGTTAGTTATACAACAGCCAACAAAACCACACACATTTCCTTCCGTGTGAAAGTTCTCCACAGATTTCAACAATAAATCTTCACGTTTTCTTTAACTGACAAAACTTATACTTTGTTCGTTCTACAATAAGACAACTAGTATACTTTATATATCCAATGCCGCAAGTATAATATGAAATATAACATTAGGTGGGGAAAATTGGGCGTCAGGGAAAATGATGTATGAACAGGCGTAAAAAATATTTTTCGAACGCTGACCCAGTTATAAAACTCTTTTGATAAATGGCCACTGACTCTTTTTAATTTCGTTACTTGATGTAGGTGAAAGGTGTTATGGTATTATGATTAGGTCCGTACTGTATGTTGATATTACTTTTGTTATTTATACAAAATTTATTTTCTTGTAAATCAAAGGACAGAGTATAGGTACTATATACTTTTTATCTTGAGAGAGTGGCATAAAAAGAGTTATAGGTATTCATTCATAAAATGTGAGAAAACATCAGCGTCTTATTAAAAAAGAAATGAAATATAGAGGTTATGCTAGTTTGACACTTATTGCCTAAATCATTTTAAATAGGTATAGCATTCATCATCATCATCAATTTAAGAGCCAAGCTCTTGTCGGTGGAGCAATTTCCATGTATCTCTTTCTTGAGCCTTTCGTTTGACCGCCTGATACGACACGACGTTTACTTTTTCCTTAAGTTGGTCCATGTACGTTCTTCTTGGTCTCTCTCTCTTCCGCCTTCCTTCTACCTTCCCTTCCACAATATGCTTTATGAATTCGTCGTGTCGTAACAGGTGCCCAAACATCTTTCCTCTTCTGTTCTCAATAGTCTGCAACAGGGACCTCCTTTCCTGCACAATGTTGAGAACTTCCTCGAAAACAGGCCGAATTCTAAAAATAGGCCAAAGAAGACAATACGGCAAAATGTACATTGGTAACGGTATTATTTATTTATATTTAATTCCACGGTAAGATCATAAACTTACAACAATATTTAACTTATTGCACTCACTACATGAAATTGAATAATACCTCACACAACACACGCTCACTATTTAAGGCGCTACACTGAAAAATTTGGAGACTTTGAAACGCTGTCCTGCCCAGACTAGCAAACAGTAGGGGCTGATTTTCATATATATGATTCTTGACTATATTATTGTGGTACTGACAATAGCGAAACATGATTGCTTAAAATTTTCTCGATAGAAAATAAATCCAAAGTTGAGTCTATATTTTCCTTTTTTTTCCTCAGCCTACTAAAGCAACGCATTATTAAAAGACACGATTAAGTAGAGCTCCATTAGTGTCATTTTGTGCGGAACCCTAGTGCATAAAACTACCCTTTACCATCACAGCAGAATTTATGCGTCTCTAAAAACTTAAAAGGACTTCATTACCAACTCCGTTCACAGTTCCCAGCCATTTCTCATAAAGATAACGTCAGTGTGTCAAGCATAAATCTAACGTTGTGTTAATAATTTTAGAGTTGCCAACGAATTTGAGAAACCCAAACTTTCTCAATTTATATTCATGTTTTAACAAATCGCGACGCTACCCATGTTTACATCAAACTTTAAGTTAAACGCAAATGTTATTTTTAGCGTAAGTTCTAATCGACTTTAAGTAAATTTAAAAAGGCCTCATCCCTTTAATTTGGACACGTCTCGTCTGTGTCATGTTTCAAATATATCACGGATAAAAATATTTTTACAAAATTACCAGAATGTGTACCTAGTAAACGAAATTTTGTTCTAATAATTATAATTATGTTCTCCTAAATTGTACTGTGCAGTCAAATATTTTTTTACGGGTTCATCATCATCAGCCTATATATATCCCACTGCTGGGCACAGACCTCCTCTCATAGATAAGAGGGATTGGACTATTATTTTTAAATATAAGTGAACCGTTACTATTTTTATAGTTGTCACATCCTATGCAACTAAAAATTATGGTTACCGAAACCAAATTCTTGTTTCGGTTGCCAGAATTTTTTTTCGGTGATGGGCCGTATTGTGTAAAGTCAAAGGCGATGAAATGGTTTTAGAAATATTAATGCAGCCTTCGAATGGCAATCTTCATGTACGGCGGTGAAACCTAAACTCACCAAGATGATAAATGTAATTGCAGCATATCTACATAAAAACACCTAAACATAAACTAGACATATAAACCAGATTGAGGAACCAAGTTATATGTAATGCCTCTCTGATATCTAAATCTTAATTACTTCTTGGTATCCCGGCATCATACATTCTCTGAAGCACCAACTCGGGAATCGCAAGCAGCGAGCCAATCTGCATTGATTCCGCAAGTTTTATTTGCATCTAACTAGAGAGAGGCGGGCTGAATGGTGCTGCCAACTTTCCCGGCTGCTATATTGGTTTATCAAATTGATATTCTACGGAATAATATACGGAAAAGATGCTAGTCGGAAAAAGTGACAGAGAACAGTACCCAATAAAACCTTAGGTGGATTAATGTTGATCCCTTAATGTACGGATCTAAATAAGTCGCAAAAAAATCAACGAGCAGTGCACACGCATCTCTGAAAAAAAAACTTTGACCTTATTGTCACACTGATACGGTTTCTAGACGGTTTCCGCGGTGCGAGCGGGCCACCGCTATAGACTTGCGTAGCGCTGTCTCGCGCGCACACCGCACCGAGGAAATTACATCAGTGTGACAACCACCTTACGTTGGCGAACGGATCGCGAGCTACTACATTACGAAGCCGCGTATCCACTAGAGGCAGCCTCAGGTCGAGCGGCTGCCCCGCCCCGAGGCTGCACAAGGTGGAGACGCTGCCTCAACCCCTGAGCGACCCCAGGCAGCGTCTCCACTTGCGCGGCCTCTGAGCGAGGCAGCCGCTTGATCCAAGGCTGCCTCTAGTGGATACGCGGCCTGACAATGGTACGATTACAGTTACATCACGCTGGTGAGTTTTAATAGAATTTAGAATTAAAAACTGAGAACATTTCTCAAAGTAATTATTAGAGAAAAATAATACCTACAATGATAATGTTAGAATTCATTGATTAAATGACATTCTTGCATTGATTTTCAGACTGTAAATAATATGAATAATGATAATCCTCAAATGTAAATAATATAGAAATATTACTCCAATAGCGTTATTCATATAATAAGTCATGACTTTCATGAGCCTCTCAATAATAGCAATTCAGTAGATAAAAGTGATTCAATTCATTATCCGAATCATAGCAGAATGAAGCCAATTCAATAAGAAGAGGTCGTAAGAAAAAAAAACTCATTTCGCGGCGATCCCTAAGCCAATCAAATATTTTCGTAGCCGAGATGTTATCTTTTAATATCTGGCCTTTGCATTTTTTTTCTATTGGATTATTTTTTAATATTAAGGTGTAGCTAAACATTTAGGAGTTTCGCTTCAGATTTAAGTTTTGCGTACTGTTTACCAAATATTTTTGCCGTTGTCTTTCTTTATACTTGCGGAATCTTGAAAAGAAGGATGTAACCATTAGTTGTGTTACCACTAGTTAATAAAAACAACATTCACTGAATTCAAATGTTTATGATTACGAATTTATAATAGCTATGTCCGTGAAATTACTGACTTGTGGTTGTAACTATTAAATTGTATTTTTATTAGCAATTGATTTCCATTGATCTATTCTGATCTGAAAGTACAGTGGGCCAACGAAAATGTTGAGCACTTTAGTACTTTGTCAAATTAAAGAGGTTTCAAATTTTATGACGTTTCAGTCTAAATATTTCTTAGATTTCGATGTGACAAGGTTCTAAGTATGCTCAACATTTTCATGGGCTGACTGTACAACCTTTAAGCCTTTAAAAGTGTTAACGTGGGATAAATCCGATCCGTTTTTTGTAACGCATTTAAAAAGTGCGACTTTTCTTCGCCTGAGCATACTATGCTTTTATCTCACCAATAACGCGGATCATAAAGCGCTCTGTTTGCAGGCGCATTAACGTTTTTTCTTCCCCTGAAACTGACGGATGCCCGCAGCAATTAGTGTCCGGAAATTACACAAGAAAACACCCGCAATCCATCACCTGCCCAGAAAAAATAAAGCAAATCTGCTTCAGTCGTGCACGGCTTATACAAAACGTCATTCAGCCGAGCCGAGATGACGACGCTGAATTTCCTTACGGCGTTTTCCGAACGTTGTTTTACTGCTGATATAAAATTTCTAGCGATGAGCACTGTTTGATTTTTATAGGAAACGTGACTCTGTAATTGGAATATGGCCAAGTTTTTGCAGAAACTATGTAACGTGCAGCGAGGACTCGATTCCCATTGAATGATCTGTATATCATCTGAACTAAACTATCAATACCTATCAAAATATGCCCCTGTGGATACAAGGTAAGATGAGCTTCGACAATATTTATAATAATTGCAATCATAGTACCCTAAATTATGCCAGAGAAGACCTTCCCCCCCCCCCACTATTATTTTAATGCAGTATTAATTCTGGCAGCGTAAGAACACCCTATCCCTATTACTGATCTATGATCTTTAATGTGATTTAATTGTATGTTTCCGTCATCACAAAACAACCCTAATGATTAGGAATTCGTGAATATGCTCTTCAAAATTCAAATTTATAAAATAATACTTTATAATCCACTCACGTACGTACGTACCTACGTATAAAGGTAATAATGCGTATCCAAAACCTACCAACGTCCGTAATAAATCGCCATAAACACCCAAACGCCACTTAAACCAATCAAAACTGGATCAGACCGCTAATTCTCGGGCGTAAAAAGAATACTGCGTATAAAAAAAGAATACCGGCCAATTGATCCCATTAAAGCGTCCGTAAACAGGTATCAGGACGACGGGTTCAGGAAATCACGTGTAAAATCTCCATTAGGACGGCTCACCGATTGATCGCGGATGAGCTGCCATCTATCGGACACGGAACATAGCCGGAACTCATGACCTGAATCCCGAGTAGCCTGAAAGGTTTTTCGGGGTATGGTGCAAGGCTTAGCTTACAACTAAAGAAACTTGCTAGTAAAGTTGAATGTGCGACCTTCCCTACACACGAGCACTCTTTCAATTATTTATTAACTTGATATATTCCATGGTACCGAACCAGCTTAATAACATTAAGCAGCCGGTACCTGGAATATATCTCGACTCCAAGCTCGATGAATGTAGCATGAAATAAGTTTTTTTTTTAATGTACTTTGTTGTTTTATTCATTGATTTTATTTAGTACTTATTTAGTGTCATTGACGCTCACAATAGAGATTCTTGTAAATCGATATGTATTTTAAAATGTAATCGTATTTTGTGAATAAATAAATCTGAATCTGTACATTTAATACATCGTGTCTGGTTAACACGTGTAGCTAGACTGTAAGTTTGTATTTAAGGAATCAATAAATAAAAAATAAAATAAAAAGCTATTAGTCTATAACTGCAGGTGGTTACGCCATCAATTCATCGCGCCCAGCATCAATACAATACTTACATTATGTCAATCTACTTCAATATTCTTAAGTTTATCACTTGAACAGGTTCTCTCGTCGCATAAGCAACGAGAGATGATCACTGAAATTGCGCCATCAGATTGTCAATCTTAGGCCAGAATTCAAATTTAAAAGCGCGTTTATTTTAACTGCTGCGTTTATTTATCAGACTTTAACCGTTTGCTTAATGCGCTTTAAGAAGAAGCGAAATCCATTACCAGCTTCTTCATAGTTATAGCCAGTGTACTTATCTTTAAAGGAAAAGATTACCTCTTTGTAAAGGTAAATATTTTAAACTCACGTTTTCCATTTAGCTTTCAAACCAGTTAACCTTACAGATTTAACAGAATGTTTTACTCTAACATCAAAAGATCAGGAACTTTTAGGCTAAGCGGAATGAAAATAACAGGCAACAGGTAATTTAATATACCATAGCCATAAATATATGCGTACGTTATCCGTTATACTTCGAAATAAATGCAGTTAGAAAATCTTTAAGATGCCATGATATCATTTTCACTATTCACTGCAAAAATCTTACCTAAGTCAGTCACCTAAAACGTTCTCACTAGCCACTTCCTTCTTCTTTTCTCCAATCGCCATGCTCGAAATCAGCGTGAATGTTTTTAATGATAATAATGATGATTATTATGATGATGATGGTGATAATGACTAAGGTTGCCTTTAACGATAAGACCGCATATTATTGCCTCCACTTGAATTTATTATGTACTGTGTGTTTGTGATACTGTGATTTTTATATACTTTGTACAATAAAATAAAAACGGTTGCAGTATTGTTCTTTATTTTGTGTGTGTAAGTATCTTTACGTATAATATAAAAAAGCGTTTGTATCTTTACGTATTCGGCTTCGCAAAAGGAAGCCATCTTACTAAAGTAATTTGACCAACATAATTAAAATACGAATCAAGGTCTCTTAATGGCCCATTAGACAGTTTAGATCTAGTAATTGAGATAATTTATTTAAGGTTATGACAATGCCGGTTCGTTATTTAATCCGACAAAGAAAGGGCTCCTATTCATACTTCACATGCAGACTTGACCCTTTCTTACAAAGAGCTGAAGAGTTGCTTGAACTAGAAGCGCTTTTTGACGTGAATTTCTTTCTAAAATTGGCGTAAATGACGTGCGTTAGAAAAAAAATTACAACTTAGTATAATTAAAATTGTTACTTTATTTACGTAATTACGTAGGAGCCTTAACTATGAAATTCTTCTTCTTCTATAATTACTTGATTTAATTATCCGGATGCCTCATCGCTTAATATTTGGCGGCAAATCCTAATCAATTTACTAGAATTTATGCAATTAATTATACCCAATAGAACCAACATCAAATTTGTTTCTCTCCAAAGAACAATAAACCATGTACAGTCGAGGTCATTAATATGTTTACACTTTTTTACGTAATCGAATGCGGGTGCCTACAATTTGTAAGCAAACGCATTCGATTAGGTAAAAAAGTGTAAACATATTACTGACCTCGACCGTACATGATTAAATGTTCTTTGGAAGAGCCATAGTTCCCAAAATGTGCAATTTATGAAATCCTATATCCATGGCTTTTATCCTTGTCTCTCAAAATTCGTGTCCATTATGTTAAACTAATTCGGATGTCCAGAACAGGCAAAGAAGTTTATAATTCAGTGATTCACTTGATTGTGACTATCTCCTTAATAGTTTGTGAAATTGAATTACCTTCTCAATTCAATTAAGTTCGCTTGCTTGTTAACGATGCTTAGTTTAAGATGGGATGATAATAATTATGTGTTATTATAAACTACTTCCTTTTTCCCGGACTCTAATTGTTGACTACAATACATATAGACATAGGTAAGTATGAAATTACAACAAACAAATTACATAAAACATTAGTCTTCTGTGTTTTATACTGTATACATATAAATTTGAAATGATTATTAACTTTGCCTCTGTTTTACGTTCTTTTTCAATAAACTGTATTTGTGTGGACATCTATAATTGGCTTTGTTTTTCGCTATTAAGTTTTGTATAATTTTACTGTATTGCTGTTGATGCCCCAAATAAATAACATAAATTTAAAGTTCGCTATTTATAATTTACGCATAGTACAAAAAGCCCGTTAACAGGACAAGCGGCCTTTATTCCATCACATAATCGAATTTTAAGTACATTATGCTTTTATAAGCGATTAATTTTAAAACAAAATTAACCTTTAGTGCGCTGTGACCGGTCGCGTAAGTGCCTCGGGCATCCACTGGGTATGGCATTGTTCATAACCTGGTAAAAAGATAACCTAATTTATAAATCAGATAATAATTTTATCCGCTTGCACCTTTGCACATGTGAATTTAGAATCTTAAAAACACAAAATTTGTCATGAGGTGAATATCAGCCAAGAAATTCATTTAAAGACTTAAAATTATAATATTAATAACCTCTTTAAAATAATAATATAATTAAAATTTGATTACTGAACATATTTTTATTCATAGTAATGCTAGTTCCTTATTCCGTGCGGCGCTCAATCATACTGGCGTCTGGCACACATACTGGCATCGTATAGATTTATCTATTTACTGCACAGACAACCATTTACTGACAGTATGTGCATTGTGCAGACTCTACTGACAGTTGACAGTTTAATGATAATAACATCACTGACTCCACACCGCCAAATGTAGAAATAGCAACAATGTAAAATATTATGGTGTGTTAAACGCATATTATGGGAGGAACACTATTATAAATTAAACCTTCGTATGCTTTCTCCCCGGAGCGCTCGTGGCCCAGCCAGCGGCGCTTGCGCACCGCTTGCGCTTGCTAAGGTTAAGCAACGTGGGCTGCGGTCAGGACTTGGATGGGTGACCGCTTTGAGTGGTTACTAACTGAGCGCTCCCGTGCTTTGGAAGGCACGCTAAGCCGTTGATCCCGGTTGCTGTCTATGGCAGCAGTCGTTAAGCCGAGTTGGAGGCCTTCGGGCGGCTTGAGAACTTCTAACAGTCAAGTTGCCCACTCACTTGACAAAGCCTAATCCCAATCAGGTCTAGTTTCCCCTTGGGGTTGGAAGGTCAGATGGCAGTCGCTTTCGTAAAAACTAGTGCCTACGCCAAATCTTGGGATTAGGTAGCGGACCCCAGGCATCCTTCAAGATGCAACTGTACTGGGATAACGCTAGGAGTATGATGATGCTTTCTCCCCGATTTGCCCCGGTGCGTTAGACCTAGTTTAAATCCCAAAGTCCCTGTTTAATTATAAGAAAAAGTTAAACGTAAAAAATACTTGAAAGTCAATAAAAATGTTATTGTAATATGTGAATTTAGAATTTTTTCCTGATACACAAAAAAGTTATCCTCGGGGTTGGAAGGTCAGATGGCAGTCGCTTCCGTAAAAACTAGTGCCTACGCCAAATCTTGGGATTAGGTAGCGGACCCCAGGCATCCTTCAGGATGCAACTGTAGGTACTGGGATAACGCTAGGAGGATGATGATGACACAAAAAAGTTATTTGAAAATTCCATGTTTGTTAGGTACTACATTTTCATCCATCACAGCCCAATATGCCAGCCGGGAGCATTTCACCATCGCACATCAAAAGGTTTATTTTACAGTGGCTTATTTTTTGTATGCCACGTAATTGAATTGGCAAAGTTTCCGATAGCGAAAATATTTATTGTGGGGCGAAAATAAATAGTTTGCGCCCGCCGTTTTATACGAAGTATTGAAACAAAACAGAATTGATTTAACTTGTTGTTTATTACGCAGTTAGGGTTTAATATTTATGTAAATGAGACGTTTGGTAATATCATTGTTGTGTTCATTTATGTATAGTTGTTGTATATATTTTTTTTTTTTTTTCAAATTAAAACCCGTTAATTTAATTTTACACAATAAAAAAACATACTCTATTTAATTAATTAAATATCTGGGCGGCCGAGCCTTGCCTGGCGTTTTCCCGGGCATGAGACCTAGCTAGACCGATTGCTCGTCCCCGAAACCCCCCACAACCCCCACAACAAATTTGGTAAATTTCATCAAAATCGTTAGAGCCGTTTCCGAGATCCCCGAAATAAATATATACAAGAATTGCTCGTTTAAAGATATAAGATTTGTTACTAATCAGGGACATTAATTGAATAAATAATAGGTACATAAATTACTAATCCAGTTTCCTTTTAGCGAAATTGAAAATACTCGTAGAAAAACAAAAGGTACATTTGCTTAAGGCGCGGGCGGGGTAGGGCAAGGCGTTCTCCATACAAAATTATCTTTATATAGCAATGCAATACAATAGATTTTGACGATGGACTTACAGAAACTACTTAACACGCTAACATTAAGCTATGAGGAGCCTCCTGGTGAGCTCATGAACTGACAATCCATAGGTACCACTTTAAATAATTAACGCTCTCTTTTTATGAACCAAATGCTCTTTCAGTCTAGTTTGTCAATGTTATGAATTACCGCTTCAAATTTAAAAAATACTGGCAGCTTTTTCCGTACTAAAACCCGAATCACCTAAGCCGCTTAAGAAACTTGAAACATTACGGCGATGACACTTAAAAAAAGTATTTAAAACTCGCGAACGAGCTCAGAAACAGCGGGAACTTTTTGTATTTTGTCGCTCTGAGAACCCGAACTGGCTTTTATTATGCCAATACATGTTTTGCCAGGGTTTACTTGCATTCTAAAAAAAATTAGAACGACAAGAATTGAAAACGCAGTTCCGCGCGTGAAACTGACGCGCACGAGTTTGTGCTAGCTATGTTCCATAACCATAACTCAAGGAACCTCGAAACAAGGTTCACCTGTGATACTCTTTAAGGCCCTACAACGAGAAATATCGTATTCTTTGAAACACTGTTGTGCAACATTTTTCTTCCTAATAAACTATTATTTACTTGATTACCTGGTAGTTATTTTAGTTTTAATGTTTCCGCAAATTGTTTGAGAAAAACAATATACAATCCTCGGCCGGAACAGGGTCTGCAGAACTTGTTACATCCGTCTACACCACACTCGTCCAGCAATCGGCTTCACGGCCTCTGCAGTAATGTACTATTAAGTTGACTTTTAAATCTATGTATATTTGTTTCTACTTCTACTAAACTTTTAGTGATTTTGGGATCTTGTATAATGCCATAGCTGTAATAGCGAGAGACCCGACTAGTCTGCAATCTGCAGGCCGGGCTAGTCTTGTGTTGGATCGTCCTCCGAGGGAAGCTGAGAACCAAAGTATCTCCCACTCTATCGCTCGAATGTACCTACAAGTGAGAAAGATAGCTGACACACCTGCCAAGAAGACATCTCATAATCTCATTAATATGTTTGGTGCATATTCAACATTATTTTGATACTTTTTGATCCCTTTGTAAACACGATTATTTTTATCCTATCTTCTACTTTAACTGGGCATAAATACAATGTGCGATTTTAAACAATACATATAATTAGTTGGATTAAAGAAGCTACAACAATAACTGTAAGATTTAAAAACTGCACTAGTTGGCTATCACAGTCTTATCATGAACAATAAACAGTGCACGCATGTTTGTTTAATTAATAAAAGAAACCCCAAACAAACAAACCGAAAACCCATTTATTTGCGCACAAGAAAGAAAAATCCTCACTCCGTCCGGCCGTTTTTCGCGGACTCGCCGAAAGGTATCCTCTAATGACCAAACTTATCCGTTGCCCTAATGTTTCTTTAAACACTTGTGCAGAGACCATTACCTAAAGCTCCAAATGTCTGTTTTGTTCCAACCTAATGGAGGAGTTAGCGTGCGGTGTTTCTCAGTTGATGAGAAAACTAAGAATAGAGCCGGATTAAGGAAGTTTTGCAAATACGGAATACCTCACGTTTAGAGAGAGAATGCGGCAAAAGGTTGAGATTAACATACGTACAGTACAGTTAAAAAACAAACACAAAATAAAACACATTCATGCACGTCAGTATTTTGGATTTGCAGCTGGCTATAGGCTGCAGTGTCCGCTTAGGTAGACTGCACGGTAGTTTACCACCGTCGTTATATAAATAAATTAAAAGATACTTAACAATTGACAACTGGGTCTTATCGTTGAAAAAAGCGATCTCTTCAAGACAACAGAGACAAGACAAACATAGGTATATTAAGGTATACTAACTATATGTTTCGTATCAAGAATTAGGTTTAGGAATCCAATTTCCAATATACATGTCACATGCAATTATTCTTGGTAACATACGAAGAAGCTCGATGGGCCATTTTTATAAATTGACTGTCGTTGATTTATTTTTATATCTAGATATTGGGTATGAGGGTTCCGGAATAATACATAGTTATATACCGCCACCCACCACCATTATCGATCAAAGTGTCGTACACTGTTCATATCGTATGTTTATTTAATACTACACTGAATAAAAACCATTATCGATCAAAGTGTCGTACACTGTTCATATCGTATGTTTATTTTAAGACCACGTTATTCCAAATCATAGTATTTTTCATTCAATTTTAAACCATTAAATACTTACTTTATTGATGGGATATTTAGATATGTTATAGTTTAAGAGTCGGTCTAGTGTATTTTAAGGCTGAAAACACGATATTTGAAACTTCGCCCGATGATCTCACATCGCAAAAACAGGTAAATTTTGATCTTATTGTGAGTCGTATATAAAATATATCCAACTCAGACTCGAGTAAAATATATCAATAGATAGGAAACGATGTGAAGAAGTGTATTTTACGGCTAATTTTTTTTTAAATGTTTTTATATTCAACAAAACTCAAAAATATCAGAAAAGCAAACTGCGCGCTTCATTTTAGTAGACAGATGGCCGTTGGGCCTCGAGCTGGACGGACGTCTGTCGCACTTTTTGCAGTTTGACATTTATAAAAATCGCATATTTAATACCAGTAACTAGATGATATTAACATTTTCAGGGTAAATTACTGGTGAGTCATATCGACGAATAAACATTTAAAATAGTTTTCCTGGTACTTTTACAATTCGAGATAGTGGAAAACATAAAATGTGGCTAATAAAGCTTATAATTATATCATTTTTTTCCTTTTTAAACCCTCTCTTATTACAAAAGGTTTCATTGAGTATTTTTAGAATGTGGAATTTTTTTCCATTATACGGGTCACACTCCTTCATATAGCATATTGTATATTTTATGTCTATGTGTGAGTATATTCATAGCGCCTGACACATAGTTTGACATCTGACATTAGCAAATTAAATTCAAGCTTGGTATTTCAAATACAATATTTTAAATTATTAAATATATTGAGCTTCGTATTGTAACAAAATAAATATGCCCAAACGGACCGTAATCCTGCCAAAGTTTTGACGCTATTCGAATTCAATTTGCTCTGCAGTTCAATGTAAAGCAGAATGACATCAGTATTACGATGAAAGTGATATTATTGCATTGTGTAATTATTCCAATATACCTATCAAAGTAAACGATAAAAAAAGAATAATACAAATTTAAATGAAAAGATGCCTCTGGTAATATCTGAAATAGAACGGGCCCAAAGCTCTGAGGAATTCTGGCCGCTTACGGCTAGTATGTGGGGGAGCATATCTGGTGACGACGTCGCGGTCTCAGATCTATGATCAGCGGCTTCGGTGAACTTCACTTTATAGCCACATCATGCGCAAATGTTTACGTCAATTTACTGGACGAAGTGATGCTGCAAATTGTTCTACTGACTTTCCTGACTTTATTCAAGATAATTGCCCCATACAGCACGGGTCACTTGGGAATGGTTTACTCTACAGCTACATCCAGGCATAAATGTAATGATGTAATGCCATCGCCTGAAATTTGAACCCGATTGAGAATCTTTGGGGTTTAATGGTTCAACAGTGGGATCATCGCCATGAAAGAACCAAAGAAGCAATTCAAGCAATAGATACTGCAATGAAATATGGGAGGAAATGCGGGGAACTGACATACTTATCAACGTCTTCTCAGCTTATTGAGAGACAGGCTACAAACTGTTATAGACGCACTGTGGTTGCACGCATTATAATCCCTCAGTCTTATGTTTTATGTTTATAATAAATTATATAATAAATCTTGAATTTTATTTAAGATGGATTTATGAACCGTACTGTATTCTCGAAGATCTCACGGTTCGAAATAAAGGCCATACGATAAATAAAGAATAATAAAGAACTAAGTAATAAATAAAGTTGTAAGCTTTTATTAGCAGGGCAAAATATTTATGTTGAATCTTTTTCAAAAAAATTAAAAAAGGTACAAAATATAAATATTTGTGTAAATAAATAAATAAATAAATATTTGTGGACAATCTTACACAAATCAACCTAGTCCCAAACTAAGCAAAGCTTGTACTATGGGTACTAAGCGACGATATACATACTTATATAGACAAATAGATACTTAAATACATAGAAAACATCCAAGACCCAAGAACAAATATTCGTGCTCATCACACAAATAAATGCCCCGGCCGGGATTCGAACCCGGGACCTCCAGCTTCGTAGGCAGGGTCACTACCAACTAAGCTAAAGCGGTCGTCGCGATTTCCCTTAGGTCGCGTGGTCCGATCGACTAGTCCGATCAATCGGAATACGAAGTTTTTTTTTCCTGTTGGCTCGATTGATCGGACTATAAAGACTTAGAAAATCCTGTCAGTCCTACTATCGGTGTAATGGGATTTTAAAAGTTTGTCTAGTTCGATCGATCGAACCACGAGGACGTTTTTTTTCCTGTTGCATCGACTGATCGGACGTAACCGTAGACTTGATATTTTTCTAAGTCCGGATGACACATAAAGGTTATCTAAACTCATTACTAGACACTGGCATTTGATAAACTTTCTTGAATTTTATTTGATGCGATGTCAGTAGGAACCTATTGTCAACATCTGATCAATATCAATTTATTAAACTGGACGGACGGAAGATGGAAGAAATAATAGATCACAACGAAATCGTTTTCTTACGCCGTAAAGGTGGTTGTGTATTACTAAATAAGGGGCATCAATATCATAAAAATAAAAAGTATAAAAAAGGGCCGTCAGTATGGACATGCTGTAATAAAAAAAAACAAAAATGCCGCGGAACGATTACCATTCATGTAAGTTTTAATCAATTTATTACAGTTTTTAGACCATAATAAAAGTGAATTATGATTTGTTAATAGTAATAAGATTTATTTATGCTAAGCTCGTCCTTTATTATTTCACACAGGGTGTGCGGATCTTACAAAAGAAGCCACACGACCGTTGCGTTCCAGATTATACAAAAAATGAACTAGATTATCAAATGGGAAAGATGCGGAATGCAGCGAGAAACTCGTTAGATCCTATTAAAAGCATATACGAACAGCGCACAATACCGTTGAGAGACGCCGGTACTGATTTAATAGCTAAAATTCCTAGTTATAGCTCCGTGAAATCTGGTCTGTATAATGGTAGAAAACAAGCAGCCGGTGTAACAAAATTAACATTTCAACACCCCGCCGAGGTTGAGGTCCCGCTAAAATTTGACGACTTTAAATTGGAAGAGTATAGATGTGATGAAACTTGCATAATAACATTCTGCTCAGAAGAAGCTAAAAAAAGGATTAACACCTATAAGACATTTTATGGCGACGGTACGTTCCACAGTTGCCCATCACCTTTTCAACAGTTGTACACAATTCACGGGGATGTCGGGTCCACCACCGATAGTCTTAACATCGTTCCTTTGATTTATGTGTTCATGACGGACAGTACAACACAAAGCTACGTTACTGTTTTTAACATAATTAAACGACACTTGCCAGGATTTAATCCGTCACAGTTTATGACTGACTACGAAACTGCAGCAATGAATGCCATCTCCGAAGTATTTCCGCAAGCTACAGTAAAAGGATGCTGGTATCACTATGCCAGAGCCATACAGAGAAAGGCCAATAAGTTGCAAATTACAAAAAGGCAACATGACAAGAGAATTGTTGCTTTGACACAAGTGCTACCATTTTTACCGGTTGATTTAATACTCGAAGGATGGGAATACATCTTGGATGACCTATACGATTCGGATGATCACGAAATGTTTGAATTTAAAAAATACTTTGAGGAGCAATGGTTGAATCCTATTCAATTTAAAGAAAAGTGGTCTGTATACCGGGAGCTTGTCAGGACAAATAATTGTCTAGAAGGATGGCACAGTAAAATTAATGGTCTCGTGGGCAAAAGAAAACGACCAAGCCTACTAAAATTACTGTCCATTTTAAAAATAGATGCTGATTATTATATGATCAAGATGAAAGGTGGGCTTCGTGAGAAACGAAAGAAAAATACTATAAAACGACAAGAATTTATTGAGAAAACGTTTGTTATGCTAGAAGTTACCGGTATGAACGTTGGATTTTTCTTAGAGCGACTGGCTTGGAAAGGTTTATTTCTACGTTAATTAGGAAGACTAGTAATTTCTAATATATATAGTCGGAGATGCTAAAATGAGTTTGTTATATAATGAAGTGTTAAAAATAATATGTTATATTTTTGAACAACTCTGGTTGTCTTTGTTGTTAATGCCGCAGAATTCATTAAATTCATTAAATATGTGTCATACATAAACATTTTGTTGTTATTATTATTGTTGTAGGTATTAGATAGATAGATACTCAGTCTTGTACACTAAAACTGATAGATAGGACCTCTTTAGTAGATATACGTCAACCTCATCACAGATAGACGCATTTGGCCATGGTTTCTATAGCAATTCACCTGTCAGTAAATGTTATTGTCTGAAGGTTTCTTCATTAAGCCAAAGTATAATATTTTGCGATTCAGATACACAGTAAATGTGCCATTTAACTAACATGAGTTATTTTGAATTTAACGGTAGTAATAGTTCCGGGTCGATTTTAAAAAGGGCGATTATCAATGCCAATAAATGTGTTTTCGACCATTGCTTCGCAGTTGAAGTACTCCCGATACCATATTTGCAAAAAGCCATGAAGTTATCAAAATACAACTTCTACCTGCCGCCACATTCACGAGTGTGCCGCCAACATATCGATGCTGAAAACTGGGACTGCGTCATTAACGCCAGTACTGCTGGCACAAGTTTCGACGAAACTCACGCAGCAGACATAGTACAAATATATAAAAGTGCTCTGCAGTTAGTACAAATAACTGTAGCGTCTGCCCTAGAATAAAAATTTAATAAACTATTATTTAAGAATATGCCTATTATTTTAATACCTATATAAAATTTATTAATCCTAATTCACATTGAAAACAGGCGGATATAATATCCTTGAGCGGTTTTTAGAGAATAAGGGCTCTTAAGATTATTTGTTAGATCTTTCCTTCAAAACCACTATTTCGTGGTAGTAAAATTCCGCGTCGAAAAGCTAGCCATACACGGACGGTTTTGCCCGTCGGATCAGCCCGCCAGATGTACCGCCAGCGGGCACATCCGTGCGTGTGTGTCGAGAAATATAGATACGGATCTGCCCGCCGGGCACCCGTCCGCAGGCAAATCCGTCGGTGTGTGGTGAGATATAGCCACGGATGTGCCCGATCCGACGGGCAAAACCGTTCGTGTATGGCTAATTAAAGTGAGAAAACACTTTTGAGATGTTGGTAGATTACAAAAGTAACCATGAAAGTACCGGTCGGACAAACAGGAAAAATAAAAATTGTGTGATCGGATTAAGAGGATTTTTCAAGGTCTCGTGGTTCGATCGATCGAACTAGACGAACTTTTAAAATGCCATTACACCGATAGTAGGACTGACAGGATTTTCTAAGTCTTTATAGTCCGATCAATCGAGCCAACAGAAAAAAAAAAACTTCGTATTCCGATTGATCGGACTAGTCGATCGGACCACGCGACCTAAGGGAAATATTTATTTACCAAAATAATGCTCAATAATTATTTATGCTCTAAAAATTACGGTTGTTTAAATAAAACACAAAAAAAACACTTGCTCTTGGCTGAGATTCGAACCTGTGACCTGTGCTTTAGCCTGGCCTGTGCTTGTTTGTAAATAACTTGGCTTAGAGGTTGAAATTAAGCTACTTATTTGTGGCTTGCAACTTTGACTTTTTGTGTCGAGTCGTGATAAAATTTAGCCCTTATTTAGTTAAGTGAAATCTGTCAAAACTGCGCAACAGAGACAGAGATATGCAATGACACGTCTACACTCTTTTGCGTGAATGTCATAACAATCTGTTCTAAATTTACAACCTAATTATCACGTGCGCCACTCTGGCTTATGCTGGTTAATTTGACAAAGAAGGTCTGTCACATATTCAAATTCTAAGTTACAGCAATCATTAAAAAAAACGAGGTCAGTGACCTGTCACAGTAAAGTGAGATAGTGTGTGTAAAATGTAATTGTGTTTGTTACTGGGGAGAATTACGATAATGTTGCGCCGCCTAGCGGATTTTTTGTGTCGCGTTTGTAGTTTCGCTGCAATAAGAAAGCCTTAATACTACACTGAATAAAAAAAAAAATATAACATCCAAGATTCGTTGCGACGCACCATGATCCACCGGGATCTTTTACTTCCAGAAGCGATTTATCAATCTGTCGGACACCTCATTTTGGCAAACAATAACTTTTCGCACCTTCGCTCATTTTCAGATACGGTATTTCTTTGTTCAGTCCACAAAAAGGAAATGGCGTGTAATATTTTCATGGCTGGTTTTATTAAGGCTATAAGGGCGATGAGACATGGGCCTAATATTAAACAATTGAGCGAATCATACGGTGATAAAGCGATGACGTTAATATGGAGTGAAGTACAGTCCAGTACAAACAAGGTGTTCAATACGGCTACTCAGCTCAGCCAATCGCATAATTGTGGTATTCGGTAGTTGACCGTGATAAAGGCTAGTCTGTTTGGCTGATTGGTCGATCACGTAGTTTGTTTTGTTTACATTTTATAAAATAAGTATCCAAATTGAGTATAATATGCTATACCTTGTTGGAAGTTTTTAAATTAACAAAATCAAACCTTTATTCTGCAAGTAGGCCTCAAGGGCTCTTTTACATGTCAGAAATTAAAATACAATTGCAATGATATAATTAAGTAACATGAATAAAAAGTAGCATCAACCAAAAGATAAATAAATGAGCACATCATTTGCTGAACTTACATATCTTTGATCAAATTAGATATTCCCGTTGTGCAAGATTGCACAACTTTTTATAGCGTTTACTTTTTATTGTCTATGATTTTTTATACTTTTTGTCTTATTTTTTGATTGACTTATTATATCTTTTGTTAGCGGAAAAACCAGTGCCTTTTAATTTAATACCTAACAAATTGGTCATTCTACCGGTAAGTTATTATGTTAACTCGTTCCAAAAGTGCGAAAACAAGTGCTCCTGGCGGAATGGGAGACGGTGTGACAGTCGGGGCAAGGGAGTTAACTCCGCCCGCGTAGGCGAGCGCGGACTCACCCCTTACCGCCGAGCAGTCGACACCTTCCCGCGCAACCAGCGCCGCCACCTCGCGCTCTTCCGCCACCATCGTCGCTCGCCAGCTGGAGGCACAAGCGCAGCACGCGCGCCGTCTAGCTGACTTAGAGCGCCAAGCGGGGGAGCGAGCGGCCGAGCTAGAGCGCCAGGCTGTGGAGCGAGAGCGCCACGTTGCCGAACTTCAGCTGATAGCTGAACTCGCGGCCATTGAGTTGGCGAGATACTGGAGCTTACAAATGTTAGTGAGTGGCGTTGGATCCCGAGCAACTTAAACGTAGCGGACGATGCCACTCGGTTGAAGCGCTCTGTGCTATCTCCGGAATCTCGCTGGGTTGCAGGACCCGATTTCCTTCTTTTATCGGACTGGCCCACTGAACCTGAGATCGACGTCAGTGGACTAGGCCGTGAAGAGTATAAACACGCTGATTTTATTCATTTCATCATAGAAACCGATCTGCCCGCGCCAGTCTCCGCAAACCCAAACCGTTTTAGCTCATGGTTGAGAATGGTGCGAGCAACAGCAAAAGCGCATCAATTCATTTCATTACTTCGTATGCGTAGTCAACGACGACGAGATCCAAATTTTAACCAACGTAGTCTTGAAGGAAGCTTGTGCATCTTCCAACCTGCTTGCACATCCTCTCCTATTACCCCCAACATTCCTGATCTATCGGCAAGAATATCTGCGGGTGATATACGCGTTGCTGAGGTCCACATCCTACGTCAAAGTCAGCTCGACTCCTTCAAAGAGGACTATCTACGCATCAAGAACCAAGAGCCACTACCTCGAAGCAGCCGCCTCTTCAAGTTGTCGCCGTTCATCGATGACCGCGATCAGCTTCGGATGTCCAGTCGCATAGTCGCTGCGACGGCCATCGCTGAGGAGGCCAAGCGCCCATTGATATTGGACGGAAAGCATCCAGCTATTCGCCTCTTGATAGCCAGATACCATCAAAAGGCTGCGCATGCTAACAACGCACTAGTTATGAACGAGCTGCACCAAAGATTTTGGATTATTGGCCTTAGAAATGCTGTTCGATCTGTGGCCCACAACTGCCAACTGTGCAAACTTCGACGCTGTAGAACTTTTCAACCACCAATGGGTAACCTCCCAGAAGCTCGTTTAGCTCACCATCAGAGGCCGTTTTCTTTCGTCGGCCTGGACTACCTGGGTCCAATCAACGTCACTATTGGTCGGCGGCAAGAGAAGCGCTACGTGGCCCTATACACCTGTCTAGTTGTTCGCGCCATACACCTCGAAGTAGTCCACAGTTTGTCAACCGATGCGGCAATAATGAGCCTTCGCCGCTTTATCGCTCGTCGCGGGACTCCAACTGAAATCTGGTCCGACAACGGAACTGCTTTTGTAGGAGCCAGCAGAGAATTACAAGCCCTCTACGGCGAGTCGATCGAGGATTACGCTGCCAATGAGTCTATAAATTGGCGCTTTATTCCTCCTGCGGCGCCTTTTATGGGTGGAGCATGGGAGAGACTCGTACGTAGCGTCAAGAACGCACTGAAGGTCACGCTGCGAGAACGGGCTCCCTCAGATGAGGTGTTGTCTACCCTTTTAGCGGAAGCAGAGGCTGTGGTGAACACGCGACCACTAACACACGTTTCGTTGGAGCCTGATGCCGAGGAAGCGTTGACGCCGGCACATTTTCTTTTGGGATCCTCGTCTGGTCGTCCTTTTCCCGCCTCTCTTGACGATTCGGATCTGAACAGCCGGAGCAGGTGGCGAAGAGCGCTCAGGTTGGCTGATCAGTTTTGGATGCGCTGGGTTCAGGAATATCTTCCCTCCTTATCGCCAAGAACAGGAGGTGGTTCACCCCCGGCTATCGCTGAAGGCGACGTCGTCATAGTTTGTGACTCAAACTTACCACGCGGTTCGTGGCCTAAAGGACGCATAACTCGGCTGTACCCAGGGCGTGATGGCATAGTTCGAGTGGCAGATGTCGCTACGGCTGCTGGAACCCTTCGCAGGCCGCTTAAAAAGCTGGCAAAACTTCTTGTGTCTTAAAAAAGGGGAGAATGTGCAAGATTGCACAACTTTTTATAGCGTTTTACTTTTTATTGTCTATGATTTTTTATACTTTTTGTCTTATTTTTTGATTGACTTATTATATCTTTTGTTAGCGGAAAAACCAGTGCCTTTTAATTTAATACCTAACACCCGTATATAATTATTAAAACTGATTTAAATGTAACGTCATGAATTTTCTTCTACAATAAATACACTGTAATCTACACTATTGCGCAGCTTCTAAGTACATAATATTTACCTACCAACACTTAGCATTTTTTATTGCGTTTACCAATCCTCGGATATTGACTTTAATAAACAACAATAGTTGTCAAAACGAACAACGTCATTACTAGGGTAAAACATTCTGTCATGTGACACAATTTATCCACTAACAGAGTTAACTTTCCAACACTTTCCCCAATATAGTTTTAAATGCTCCAAACACCAATTCCAACACCTGCTACAAACTTCTATGGAATGTCCAGTAGTACTATTTAGAGTTTACGTTTCGCAGTCTAAATTGATTTTTTACTACTACGGTGGCAAAAAAGCATACGGCCTGACTGATGGTTAGACCGTACCATAAGGACACTTGAAACTCCAGAAGAATCATTAAGCGCGTTGACTCTTATTGATTTGATGATTCGTTGTGTTGACAGCCAGAGATGCCGGAGAACAATGCACTCTCAACAAAACGCATCCTCGGGATCTCTGGCGACCTTAGTACACATACCTACAGAGCAAGTAGTGGTGTTATTTTGGCTGTGCATAACGGGTAGAGTCAGTCAGACCCAGGGCGGGCCTATACTAGCTGAGTTTCTTGCTGGACTGTACTCAGCTAGGCTACGTTTAGTGAACCAGCGACAAAACTCCGAGTAACTCGATTGCACTCACATCTCCAGACTCGATTGAAACTGCTCAACCAATCTCACTGGAGCGCAAACTCTTAGAGTACCTATTCCAAAGTTAAAACCACCTGCGTAGTCGTATCGGAGCATTTCCTCTGTATTTTCCCCCGCCCACTCTCCAACCGCGCACTCCTATCGATTAATTGGGCCAGGGATAAGAAGTCACAGGCCGGTTAAAAAAATAATTGGCTGCAATCTTCTCTAAAAGTAGTTCTCTCCCTAATAGTTACTCGTATATAAAAGGTAGATGATGTTCCGCTGTTTCCTATCCCGGTTCGCCTCAACCTGCCAGAGGCAGCACAAGTTAAAATTAATTGGTATGCAAAACGTTAGTATCAGATTGGCCGTCAGTTAATGTTGTTCCACAATTAAAGCAACTAAGTTATTCTATCCAAGCCTTTGGCATACCTAAACGAGTTTGCTTTGTATTACATGATCAAGTTGGATTTGACCCGCTCACACCGTACCTAAAAGTGGAACATGAGTGGACAATGTTAATGAAATCCATACTATTTAACATCAATGTTGGTCCCGTGTTTTTACTGGCAACTTGCGTGTTGTTTTTAAAAAAAAAAACGAGCTAACATTATTTCAGTTACATTTTTAATGAAACACTTAAATATGTAAATGCATCTCAAAAGAAAAGGAAGATCTCACTATCCAGGGAACGATTATATATAAAGCGCAACGTACGTTCAAGAATCTACTTTAAATCTAATTACGCTCCATCGAATAAAAACGAACGTAAAGTTCCAACGAAAAAAATACGTTAACACAAATTCGATAGAAAAGAAAGCAAGTACGTAGACAACAAAGAAGTAACATTAAATCTCAATGGATCCGATCTGTGTTTGCAAACGGAAAAAAGCACAAAGAAAGAATCCAATTAAACAAATTGATAGATCGCGGAGCAGCAACATCGAGCATGCTACGATACAATGGCATAACTTCTTTCAAGTTTCTATGTCACATACGTCTATTTCTGAACAAAAGCGGCCCCATTGTATCGTTTTTGTGATGGCAGATCTTCGGTTATCAATCCGATGTACTAGATCGGTCGAAACTTTGCATCTGTTTCTGCGGATATTATTATCGTGAGGGACTATGCTTAAGTATTTTGTCAAATACAACTTTCTGACACTGACCACTAAAATTGTCGTGAGGCTCCTGACACAGTATGCACCGTCACGTCTAACTAAATGTATATATGAAACTTATATCGATCTGTCGCGACAACCTAACCTAACCTTTTTTCCCCCTAACCTAACGGTAACTACACGGTACGTCAGAATCGTCAGATAAATATAAAGTCTTCCTGACTTACCTACTTCGATTCAGGACCTAATTTGTCGTATGCGACTGATGGATAGCGTTAAATTATTTTAATTCACATACCACTTTTAATAACAACCAACATTTTGTTACATGCTGTTACCTAATTTGTTTGTAATGGTAAGACTCTTTTAGTGATTTTTCGGTGTGTGTATAAATGAGGTCAGATGGCAGGCGCCATCGTAAAACTAGTGCCTACGCCAAATAATAAGATTAGGGGGCAACGCCGACCCTGTTTCCTTTTGAAAACAACCGTACATACTAGTTCAACTTAAAACTTTTCAGCTATCAAATAAACTCCCTTCACCCAGCAACTGTAAATACACTAAACGCCACCAATTTCACCCACGTACACAGTTGCCTACGCAAGGCACCGAAGGCAGGGCCGAATTGAAAAATACACATCGGAACATGTGTCGCGTAATATCATCAAATTACACGGACGAGGCGATACGTGATCTCGACGAGATGAAAGAAGCTGAGAAAACGTCGGCTATTAGTCGGACGCATGAGTCAGCTGGCTTAGTATTTTCCCTGATGGTACCCTATTTAGATAGCTATTTACGATTTGACAAGTAACATGCCTCTAATTTTACCTTTATCTTAGTAGAATCATTTATTAATGATAATAAAATAACATGAACCATAATGACAGTAGTTATGGCCTTTTTTTAGGGTTCCGTACCCGAAGGGTCCAACCCTAACCCGGAACCCTATTGTTGTCACTCACGCGTCCGTCCGTCCGTCGTCTGTCACGCAGGTTTACAGTCAAACGGTTGGAGCTACAATCTTCAAATTTTCACAGTATAAGCATCTTGGTGTCCCAAAGCCATATTATTTAATAGCCAAAACTTATGTTTAAATGTTTTTAAATTTAATTTTGCGGTGCGGTCGTAACCCTAGATGTGCGTAGTCCGACACGCACTTGGCCGGTTTTTATTTTACAACTGTAAATGGATCGTAAAAAATTAAACGAACATCAATCTTACTCGAAAGAAAACTTAGTTGAACGGGGTCAAAAGGTTTCCACGAAATGCTGTTGCCGACATTTTTAACATTCTTTCCTTCGTAACGCGCGGAATGTAAAAAAACTTTTCCAAAGTGGGCAAACTCCGTTCAGGGAAAAACGGGATTTTTTTGTTTTTACAAAATGTTACAATAAAGGTCGCCCGTGTCACATCAGTAAATTGTCTCTTCTCTCATTCGTTCTTAAACAACCACCCGCGTGGAAAAATATTAGGGTCATATATCGCCGAAATGTGCCTTGAGACAGATGTGCTGAACCCAGCCATGATGGAGAAATGGGTAGCACCTTGCGAATTCCGCAGCTGATGTGAGGACCAATTGGTGCCTTTTAAAACGCAAAATAACGTTGGCAGAGAAAAGTATTGAATAGTTAATATAATAAAGAGGTTGAAAATGATTGTATCCATCATTCTGAACCCCTAATTCTGAGACTAACCTCGTTCGAGCGAAATATAGGTACCTACTTTCTTCATACCAAGTCGGTGTCAAATAAAGCGTACGGCTCGCCTGATGGTACATGGTCACCGCACCCTATAGACGCTTGCAACTCCAGGGCATGCGCGTTGCCGACCCTTTCAAAACGTATACACTCTTTTCTTGAAGAGCCCCATACTGTCGTCCTTCGGGAAAACCTCGGCATGGGAGCTCATTCCACTACCCGATAATAGGTACCTACTTATTCTTCACCACCGTCATGTTGATGACATTAGATTCAAAGTACCATATATTGGCTCAGTGTGGAGTACTGAGACATTCAAATTATCAAACAAAGAGTATAACCGGCATTGAAAACATTCAGAGGTTTTTTGCGAAACACACACACAGCCTTTAGGAAATTCGGCCACAAAACATCGCCCTGCGGCACGGCCCGTCATGTCTCTAAAAACGAGATGAGTTATCCGGGCGACGCCGCCGGGTAAACCAGCCCGAAATGACAGGTATCAAGTTTTCTTTTGTGTGCGTCGTAAATATGTGTTGCTTGTTCTTTATTAAAACCAATGATGTCATTCGGATAAAAGCTTGTCTTGGCTATCATTGTGAAACAAATCTGTTATCGCATGGTAAACATAAACTATTTGTATATATGCAGTATTCTAGCTGGAAGAGAATTACAATTTTAAGGATGATTCACGCTAGACCGTTCCGTGTCCGGGCCGGCCCGTGCCCGGGCCGGCCCGTCGCCGAGCTTTTTTGTGTGTCAATATGCTACACGTTCCGCGTCCGGGCCGGCCCGAGCACGGGCCGGCCCGAGCCGAGCCCGTCGCTCGGCCACCGGGCTCTTCCGTATGCTAACGTCGCGTCTCCGGGCATGACCGGCCCGTGCCCGGGCCGGGCCGTTTTGTGAGTTGCGTAGCAACTAGCGAGCGGCCGGCGTGTCAGGCATGGCATATGTCATGTCATTACAAGATTGTCATACGTATCGCAAGAATGGTCAAGCAGTGATAAAGTGAATACTTAATATATAATATAACATCTGGTGATGGTGGAGATGATTCATTGAAGAAGAAGAGGCAAAATGTTCTCTGAGATAGTTTGGTATGTGCATCCGCTTTGGCGATCTCATGGGGTAAATGGAGCAGTTATTTATTTTCACATGTCAAGTTTTTTCCCGTGCTATTAAATAATTTTCGGAGGCCTAAACCCACCGAACAACGACTAGCTAACGGGCAGCAGCCAGGTCTGAGGCTGATGATTATCGATAGGCAAAAATAAAAAAAATACAAAATTGAGTGTTACCTAAGCCGTATCATTTCCTCTTCCTTCATTAAAAGTATTACAATTTAGTGGCGAGTAAAGCATACATGGATTTATTACTTACAAAGGTTGTGGGTTCGAATCCTGACTAGAATCTAATATAGTTGTTGGTTGAGGTAGAAATATCTACATGAATATATAACTATATGTATGTGAATTAGTTAAATCAAAAAATCCACCTAGTTATATTACCTAAGTAGCTTACATCATTATTTAATATTTTGGTTAATTTTAAACTCAACATGCGGTTGCCCACTTTATTTCCAGATTCCTGATTATGGGGGATTCATTCAAAATAATCAAAACTTTATTATGTATGTCAAGCCATCTCTTCTAGCCAACCATATCTATGGAAATAGTAAAGAATGGTAAAGTTTGTAAATGCGCAATATTATAAATTTATATGATCTGATGCTGAAGAGAGGAGGTGACCATAGCAACTACTAAACTGCACTAGCTGTACTCGTCGTGTCTGGGCTCATTAAAAGCTTCTGAATGACTAGTTGATGACTGTCATGCCGTAATGGCCTGCCACCGTAACCTATGAACGTTTACAACTACAGGAAATCATTCGCCGACTCCTATTTATATTTTTTATAGTTGTACATCATCATCATTGGCCTTGTTCATCCATGAAAAGATGATTTAAGCAACTTCCGTATGCGTATGAAGAGGTGCGGCACTTATCTAAGTGGCTTGTTAGGCCGATACGGGATCGGGAGCGACAGCAATTTTGTAAAAAAGTTAAATTTGCGAGTATGTATGTAAGTTTATAGTGAAATTGTCTGTGATAAAGTAGGCGACATTTTACTTGACCTTAAAAAAAAACTTAGTATTTGTCCGTCTGTTACAGGTAGTTTTCTTAAAGAGCACAGACAGCTAATTAAACATTTACCTTTCTACTATCTTCATATATTTAATTCTTCTGTACGTGTGTTAGGCTCATATCTCCTCCTAAACGGCTGCACCGATTGGGATGAAATTTTGTGTGTATATTTGTGTTGGTCCCGGAAAGGTCAATTAAGACAATTGGACCCGGCAGGTGGCGTCGTTTTCGTGTTTTCGTTAAAAAACGGATCTGCTGAACATTTGTGTATCATAGATAGCGTAGAACAAACTCTTTGGCATTTGACGGGATAAGACATGCGAAGTCACTTGCGTCACTGACATATTTCCATCAAACAAATGGGAGAGTAAAATTATGGTAGAGTGGACGTAAGGCAATTTAATATATAAATAACTCTTCAATTATAAAATCAGTAAAAAGCTTCAATACATAAACATAAAACGTCGTCACACACGAAACTCGAATTGTAAGCCATTGTACCGCGCATTGCAGCATTGTACCGCGGCGAACAAATATGAATGCAGAAAAAAGGTTTACGGGAAAATGCAAGTGTAAGTGACCAAATTACCACACAATCCACACAACGGCTTAAATACATTACGTATTACATACGGCCTTCTTCGGCCTAACACTTTAAGGCAAAGACAGGTGCGCCAGAGAATCCGAAAACTGGCGCAGACTTCAAAGTATGGAGCACTGACTAGACTACCACAAGGCGGAGTGGAAGATACAGTCGAGTTCATTGATATAAAGGTGTGTATACACTTTTTTACCTAATCGAATGCGGTCGCCTACAATTTGAAAGCAAAAGCATTCGATTAGGTAAAAAAGTGTATACATATTAATGAACTCGACTGTGCCTAAAGAGCTACACAGGCGCTTCAACGGGGCCCGTACGGGGCCCGACATAGACTGCTCGCGTCTGTGAACTGGGTACGTTGCGGGGAAACCGAAGGTTTTGTCTGTGCAATCGCAGACGAAGTTATCATGCATGACGAAGAATTACTGCGGTACCTACTGTCGACCTTTTATCGGGCATGCCGCCGTCCAGGAGTGTCACTCAGGCATATCATTTTCGGTTGTGGTCATCATCCTAACGGCAAGTACTTGGACAAAGACAAACAGTGTCCTTTTTTAACCTGACTTTGGCTTTATAGGCAGGGCCCAATAGAGTGATAGGGGCGCGCGCTAGGTGAGTGGCCTAGGGAAAATCCACAGGAAACCTCCGACACGACCACGCCGGAAATACCCTAAGAGTTTGCGCTTCACTGAGATTGGTTGAGCGGCTTCCAGCCTTATGAATAACAGCCCAGTATTTTTATCTCACGAAATGAGCAACACCGTAGAAACTTCAAAAACTAATAGACGGAGTGAAATTAAGGTTCAACTCTGACAAAATGCTTTCATATGTCGGGATTTTCGTTTTTCTCAACCGATTCTCATGAAAATTTGTGAGTAGGTTTGATAAGGTACAACAATAACAACAACAGGCTCAACAAGCTAAAAATTCGTTATATTGAAGTATTTCATCGATTTCATCAACCGACAGATTTGGCTACTGTAATTAATTATGTTAACGGCCCTGTCATACGATAAATAGTTACGGAGATATTAGACAATCTTTTTCTAATTCACTGAAATGAATAATTGTCACCGAAATGAATAAATCTAGTCACCGCCGTCACCGAGGTAATAACGTCACCGAGGTGAAATAAATAGTCACCGTGATGATATTAGGTTACCGAAATGATTTTGTATCACCGATGTGATATAACAGTCACCGAACTTACAGTAGGTATTTCAACATCACCGTCAAACAGCGAGGGACCACAGTCATGTCATGTGACATTCCGTCTCCTCATATTAAACTTGATTCTTCGCAACTTTCTACATGGCAATTCGTATTTTCAGACGATAGAAAAAAGAAAATGAAAAGTTTGCAAGTTCCGTAACAATAATCGTACGTCTTGTATCAGCGACAATCATCATGTTATCGACGACTTATACCAAAAATCTAAGCAGCATCAAATGAAATCAACTACGGTAAGGGCTAATAAACCCCACATGCAAGCATTATTATTTACTGAGCCTTGTACCTAGGCGATGCAAGGATTGAAATATGAATTTATCTATTTGACGTAGGTATAAACGTTGTCTAATACTCAACACACAGCCATGGCTCACCCGTTCTCATAAGATAAAAGTAACAAGAATAAAAGAAAGAATAAAAAAGAATAAGAAAGAAAGAAATTATAAAGAAAGAAAGAATAAGAGTAGAAGTAAGAATTCATGGTTGGCTGCTAGAGAATGCCATTTGGCATTAAGCCCGCCATCAACATCATCATCATCCTCCTAGCGTTATCCCAGTACAGTTGCATCCTGAAGAATGCCTGGGGTCCGCTACCTAATCCCAAGATTTGACGTAGGCACTAGTTTTTACGAAAGCGACTGCCATCTGCCATTAGCAGTAGGTACTCAGTATTTGGCATTATAATGGTCTCTACCCACGCCAACGGCATTAAGGGGCTTAAGTATATGTAGGTACCAATGTTATGTATGTATGTAAGTAAGTATTGAATAGCACCCACGTGTCGCGATACCTATCCCCATATAAATGTGCGGATTAATGTGCGGATTAAATTCAATGTGCTGAATGGATCCCCATAACCACGAAATGGTGGAATGAGAAATGTAATGACTTTTCCTCTCATCCATACTAATATTATAAATGTGAAAGTCTGTCTGTCTGTCTGTCTGATACCTCTTCACGCTTAAGCCGCTGGACCAATTTGGATGAAATTGTGCATGGAGATATTTTGAGTCCCGGGGAAGGACATAGGATACTTTATATCCCGGAAATCATACCTTAAAGGAGTGGAAGCTTGTATGGAAGAGCGATAACTTGGTAAGCGCCTGATATAATAGCAATAGCAATTACATTCTATCGCGATGAACGAGTTCCACGCGAACGAAGTCGCGGTCAAAAACTAGTATTAATTAATAAAAATTACGTGTCGCTTTTAGCAGCATTTCATATCATGCTTAACAAAAACCCTATTTTCCCTTTCCCTCCTTTATAGTTTCGTTATGTCCGTCCATAAGTCCGTATGTCAGACCGTCTGTCCGTCCGTCTGTGCGTCTGTCCTCGGCTTAGCTCAGTATCCGTTAATTAAATACATAGTTCTAAATAAATTTACATATATACACTAACAAAATGGTAGATTGAAATCTTGGAAAACATATTTTTTGGGCTTTTTAGGGTTCCGTACACGAAGGGTCCAAACGGAATCATATTGTTGTCACTCATGCTTCCGTCCGTCCGTCCATCCGTCCGTCCACGTCCGTCCATCCGTCCGTCCACGTCCGTCCGTCGTCTGTCACAAAAAAAAATCCAAATAATTTTTCAACTTCCCTTTGACCTATAAACTTGAAATTTGGTGATAATGATGATGATTTGGTTATTACGTATATTTTACAAAACAAATACAAATATATGGATAAATCACATTTATTGACGTTGGTTCGGAACCCTAAATGTGCGAAGTCCGACTCGCACTTGGCCGGTTTTTTCCTATTATCTACGTAAAGTTTGTGTTAAACACTAGTAAGTATAAGTTTTTTGAAATTTGACATAAACTAAAGGATTATCTTTAAACGAGCAATTCTTGTTTATACGAGTATCTATATATATTTCTATATATCTATATTTCTATATTTTCGGGATCTCGGAAATCTTATATCTTTAAACGAGCAATTCTTGTTTATATCTATATATATTTCTATATATCTATATTTCTTTATTTCCGGGATCTCGGAAACGGATCTAACGATTTTGATGAAATTTGGTATGTAGGGGTTTTCGGGGACGAGCAATCGATCTAGCTAGGTCTCATGCTCGGGAAAACGCCGAGCAAAGCTTTGTATGTTTATACAGGGTGTCCAGTAATTAATGGACAAACTTCTAACCACTGATAGAGCTCCTGAGGCTGGTCCAGAAAATGGACATTCAGGTTTAGTAAGAGTCCCTAGGTTTCCGAGATAATCGAACCTTTTATTTTCTTAATAATTGGTACCTTGTTTCACCTTAATGAGTATATAAGGGTTAATCTCCAGAACTACAGATTAGATTTCAATTTATTTCTCATCAACCATACACAGAGAGTAATAATGTGATTATGGTCTTGTTTTTGCAGAGCCGATCAAATGAAATGAAGGTCTCCGCTTCAGCTTCGACAAAAATACTTTCATATGTCCGGATTTCCTCTTCAACGACGAAAAGTTCACGTTTGGCGATTTGTCGTCCTAGCTGTGTTTGTTAAGCAAATTCTATTTTCACGACTAATTTTTGTCATGCTCAAGTTCTGATGATGGGATCCATAAGCAATCGAGGCAACTCCTCAAATGTGAAAGGCACAGACATATTAGTATTTTCATCAACTAATTAAGCATTTGATGACATTTGATGAAGTGAAACTGATGATGATGATCAGAATTCAACGACGCATAGTTCACGTTTGGCGATTTGTTCTCTTGCTGTGTTTGTTAAGCAAGTTAGATTTACAAGACAATCATTTGTCAAGCTCGAGTTCTGATGATGGGATCCATGAGGAATCGAGGGAACTCCTCAAATGTTAAAGGCATACATACTGTTGGTCTAGCTACTGGAGAGAAATGACTGGACTGTATACTTAAGAAATTGATATATAATAAAGAAATCGACCGTTACAATGGTGGAATAGTGCGCGGCGCGTACAATAATATCGCAAGCGAAAGCGAACGCTAACAGTCGTCCGTTCTGTACCGCGGTGAATTCAAGTGTCCCGGTGCGGGGTGCGGGCGCGGGGTCCGGGCGCGGGGCGCGGGCGCGCCTCCGGAGCACCGTTATTTCCGATAAGCGCTTGCGCTCCCGCGCTTAGGTATTCGTGGCTAGGATTAAGTTAGTGCTATCTGCACCATATACTCCCGGCGTTGAAGACCTTGTGTCTTCAAAACTGTGAATAGGAAGAGGGCATATCGTATTAAAGGCTCGACGTATGACACCCTTTTTTGTCCTAATGTCAGCCACTCTGGCGACTCCGTCTCTGCCGGGTATTACGTTGACGATGCGGCCCATTAACCACATAAGAGGAGGTAGATTGTTCTCCTTAATTACGACCATAGTTCCAACTTCAAGTTTTCCTCTTGAGCTGCGCCACTTTGTTCTCTGTTGGAGGCCGGAGATGTATTCGCTTGAGAAGCGACTCCAGAAGTGCTGTTTGAGAACTTCTATGCGATGGAACCTTTGAAGACTGGAGATTCTTTGGTCTGAGACTTGAGGATGCGGCACCGCTGTTAGAGATCTCCCAACCAAAAGGTGTGCAGGACTAAGCGGGATAAGGTCCAACGGGTCGTCGGATAGAGGGGTAAGAGGCCTTGAATTTAAAATAGCTTCAATCTGAGTTAAGCATGTTGTCATCTCTTCAAAGGTAAGATGTGTGAGACCTAACACCCGACGTAAATGGTGCTTAACTGATTTTACGGAGGACTCCCATAAGCCGCCAAAATGAGGAGTATACGCGGGAATAAAAGAAAAATTAATACCTTCAGCTGCCATGACTTTAGCGGAATCTTGTTTTAAAGCGTTAGCGAGCTCGTTGGCGGCGCCAACAAAGGTTGTACCATTGTCCGAGAAAATAGTTCTAGGTTTCCCCCGGCGAGCTATAAACCGATCGAGAGCTGCAATAAAAGCTTCTTTAGTAAGGTCAGAGACAAGCTCCAAATTAAGAGCCCGTGTTGCCAAGCACACAAAAATACAAATGTAAGATTTCAAAAGCCTGCAGCCTCTGCCCTTGCGATCGGCTATCAAAATGGGCCCTGCGTAATCCGTGCCCGTTTCGAGAAATGGGTACTCAAGATGTAGCCGCTCCTTAGGTAAGTTACCCATTACAGGTTGCACGGTTTCCGCCTTAAGCCTAGTACAACGGATGCATTTTCTAACTGTCTGCTTCACTAGGTTTCGGCCTCCAAGAGGCCAGTAATTTTGACGTATGATGGACATAAGTAACTGAGGACCTGCATGGAGGGCACGAAGATGCATCATCCTAAAGAAAAGCTTTATTATAGGTTGTTTGCAACAAATGATTATAGGGTGTTTGACCCCATAATCGTAAAATGAATTAGAAAGTCGCCCACCAACTCTGAGAATACCAGAATCGTAAAACGGACACAGTGAGATAAGACGACTTTGCTTTGGTAAGTTTTTGCCTAATTTTAGCAGTTCGTACTCTTCAGGGAACGCGGTTTGTTGAGACATGCGAAAGAGCATCATCGATGCTGACGACATTTCCGATGACGTAAGAAACCCATGACTTTTATTATTGGCATTTTGACAATTATTAATGAACCGATTTACGTATGCTATTAACCGTTGGATTTTGGAATAATCTGAACGATTATCAATCAAGGTTTGGATAGCATCGACATAGTCTGTATTTGGGGAATTAGGGCAGATGACTAAAGCTTTATTTGCTATAATATCTGGTAATGAAGTATCCCTTTCAGAATTAGGTTCACTTGGCCAATAAGACTTGTCTAAAGCTAAAAATGATGGGCCTGACCACCACAAAGAGGATTTTTGTATAAGATCCGCGTTTAGCCCTCGAGACACAAGATCAGCTGGATTTTCTTTGGACGGAATATAACGCCAAGATTCCTGTGGGAAGCTCTCTTGTATCTCGGAAACACGATTTTTTACAAACGGCCGTAGAAGAGCCGGAGAAGATTTCAGCCACCCAAGAACGATCATGGAGTCGCACCAAAACAGACACTGCTCTGGTTTAAGAGTAAGTGACTCCAGGACTTTCATACACAGTCTTGCTCCCAACAATGCTCCACAAAGTTCTAATCGCGGTATGGTCGTGGCTTTAATCGGCGCAACTTTGCTCTTGGAAGCAAGAAGACGGACGCACACAGAACCATCCCCCTCCACGGAGCGGACGTAAAGGCAAGCTCCGTATGCGCGCTCGGAGGCGTCTGTGAAAATGTGAAAGGCTGGAGAAGCAGATGACTCGCGTAATATCCATCTAGGTATTTCTATGTAATTAAGTTTAGGTAGCGTTTTTGCAAAATTGTTCCAGGAAGTGAGTAAGTTGCCTGAGAGTGGTTCGTCCCAGGTACACTTATTTACCCATAATTTCTGCATCAGTATTTTCGCCTCTACAATGCAAGGTGTTACTAAGCCTAGAGGGTCGAACACCTGTGCTATGACTGATAAAATATTGCGCTTGGTTACTACTGAAGGAACTGAAATATTTATCTGAAATGTGAGAGTATCTGGAGAACAATGCCAGTGGATGCCTAACGTTTTTGACATCTCCTTTTCGCTTAAATTCACTGTGTCTTTAAGAAAAGGTTGGTTAATAACGTGATTTAAAATGTCTGTGCTATTAGATTGCCATTTTCTAAGATGGAATTTTGCCGAATGAAGAGTGTCTGTGACCTTTTGACACAGTGCCACGGTTTCAGCTATTGAATGTGATCCTGATAGGAAGTCATCCACATAAAAGTCCTTTGCAATGGCATCTTGTGTTTGCTTGTCTGGAGATTCCTGTGACAGTTGGAAAAGACAGCGCGTGCTTAAGTAAGGCGCAGACGCCGTACCATAAGTCACAGTGTTAAGGGTATAAATCTTTAAGGGTTGTGATGGGTCTGATCTCCAGACAATTTGTTGAAGGGATCGTTGATCCTCGTCAACTAGGATTTGGCGGTACATTTTTTCTATGTCCGCAGATACTACGAATCTATGTTGACGAAATCTAAGTAAGATTGAGAATAGGTCGTCCTGAATCCTGGGGCCGACCAACTGAATGTCATTTAAGGACTTTCCTGTTGTTGAAACGGCTGAAGCGTCAAACACCGCGCGCAGTTTGGTTGTTGAACTGGACTCCCTCAATATTCCGTGATGAGGGATAAAAAATGAATGTAGAGCGGGAACATTACGACTCTCAGTCATGTGGCCCAAGGATTCATATTCAGTCATGAACTCAACGTAACGCTCTTTGAATAAAGGTTCCCTATCAAATTTTCGCTCTAAGGACAGAAATCTGCGTTTTGCTGACTCTAGTGAATTTCCCAGTACATCAGGCGACTCCTTGAGGGGCAAGGTGACTACAAAGCGTCCATCCTCGTTACGTTTTGTTGTATTTGTGAATATTTGTTCACATGTGTTCTCCTCTACAGTTAAATTATGCTTCGAGGGTATTGTGTCAAGCTCCCAAAATGGGGTTAGATCTATACCAGTTTCTTGATCGTTCAGAAAAAAACAAACAGGTTTATTAAGACTTGGCTGGTATAAAACACCTGACAACAGCCAGCCAAGCTTAGTTTCAAAAAGGGTTGGATTTTGCTTGCCTAAGTCTATCCGCTTTGTACCTATAACACTCCAAAAGACTTGAGCACCGACGAGGATGTCAATTGAAGACGGAGCATAGTAAGACGGGTCAGCTAAGCATATTCCTGAAGGGATTGGTATGTCATGTACGTTTAATAATTTGTTTGGAAGAGTTGATGTGATTTTGGGTAATATGAAACAATCAATATCTGTTTTAAAGCTACCATCAAAAGACTCCATATGAAGAGAGCAAGACTGTGTACTTTTAGACTCTTGATTGTTGATGCCCGTTACTTTAGAAGCCACAGAACGTGTCGGTAATGACAACTTACCAGACAAGTCCTGGGTTATGAAATTTGCTGTACTCCCATTATCCAGCAATATTCTAGCAGTATGAAATTGTCCCTTACCATCACTGACCTTAACCAGAGCTGTGGAAAGTAAGACATGTGGCGACAATTCGTCTGTATTAAGATTATTCGCTGACAATGCCACATGTTCAGGAGGGGTGTTATTGTCATTATGTACGTGCAATAACGTATTGTGTTTGACCTTGCAGTATTTGCAGTGACTGAGCCTACACTTTGACTCGTGATGTCCGGGGCGCAAACAATTAAGGCACACCTTAAACTCCTTGGCCTTACTCCAACGTTCTTCAACTGGCAAGGTCCTGAAATTGTCACAGTTAAAGACATGGTGACCCTTTTTACATAGCGGACAAGGCTTTATATAATTTTTCGCAGTGTCGTGATAGCTTGATGATGATACAACGAAACTTTTAGGTTTAGTTACTGATGATTCTGTTTTCAGCTTATTATTTTTCGACTCTTCTATCGTTTCAAGGAGATTACATCTGTTACTCAAAAATGTTAGGAATTTATCAAGTGATGGCGGTTCTGACAAAGAGTTTCTATGCTCTTCCCATTGTCTGCTGGTGATGTTATCTAGTTTGGAAGACATAATATGAATAACCAAGGTATCCCAGTGAGCAACTGGTTGATCAAGAGTTGCTAGTGCTCTAAGATTTTTGTTTGCACTGTCTACTATTTGTCGTAGACCATGGCTAGATTCCCTATGAATGGGATCGATGTTGAAAAGAGCTTGTACATGATTGTTTACAAGCAACTGTTTGTTATCGTACCTATCACAGAGCAATTTCCATGCAGATGTATAATTTTCAGCTCTAAAGTCTAAGCTACGGATTACTAAGGCCGCACTTCCATGCAGAGAGGCACGAAGGTAGTGAAACTTATTTATGTCGTCTATGCTTTTTTCTGTATGAATTAATGAAACATAAATATCTTTGAATTCTAGCCAATTTTGATAGCCGCCGCTAAAATGTGGTAAATTTATCTTTGGCAACCTTACGTTACTTTGTTTGTGCGATATGACAGTCGGACCATCACTGGAGCCTGCATCGGACCTGGCGCTAGCATAATCCTTGGCGCGCTGACTACGATGTCGTTCTAGCAGTTCGCGCGCGGTCGCGAGCTCCTTGTAATACGTCCCTTCAAACAGCTCTCGATCCGCATATAGTTCGGTCGGGTCCTCCACTAGCTGCTCCAACTCGCTCTGAAACGTATCGTAGGAATCGTATAAAGCATCTACTTTATTAATTCGTAAGTCCAGCTCGACCAATTGCAACTCGCTCAACTGACTACAGGATTTAGCAGTAGACAAATAAGCCGTGAACTGAGTAAGCTTAGCTTTTGTAGTGCCGCGTTTCTTAATCAATTCTTTGGTCCGTGCTTCGGTAGTCATTATGCAATAATATTATTAAAATAAGCGATGTAAATTAAAATTATTTAAACTATTAATTTCAAAATTATATTGATGTAATATTTTTGCTCTTTAACTTTATTACTTACAAATTTATGATAGCAATAATAACAATGTTAAAATTGCTCTTCACTTTTCTGCAGGCGCGTTAAAATTTGTGATATTGCTATTAAAAATCGCACGTAACAGTATGTACAGCCGTACAGCAATGTGATTATAGGTCCACCCACTTTATGTTATTAAAAAAAATGTTGTTTACTTTCTCACCAACGCTTTGCGAACATGAAGTTAATAAATATTTAAGTATAAAATGGGCATTACTTACTCTTGTTAAGACACGACTTCTGCACATCTCCCTTGGCCAATCTCTCTGTAAACCAGAACCTATTACCAATTATACTACAGTCTACTATGCATCGAAGTTTTATTTGAGTCGTCGAGTTCCACCACCATCGGCACCGGCGGCTACATATGGTAGCCGCCGGATAGCTCTAATCCCAATTAATTTGATGTAAGTTTCCTGATATGACGAACTCCGTGCACTAATGTTTACATTCGTGAAGTCCACCTTCTGTTGCCTTTTGTTTTCCTTCGCAGATCACGCTGTTCTGTAGGGGCCGTGTATTTTTCAAATGATTTATGTACGTATGATGTTTTCGGCGAAGACCTCAGACTTGTAGCGATCTCGAATGCAATTGAAGACAGGCGATTGAAGATGGTTTTTTTTATGATGCGTTGCGACTTTCACTCGTAGACCCGCCGTGATGAGGTGATGAGTCCCAGTCCGACGGTGCGATATGTTGTTTTTGATTCGCGCTTGTAACGGTCCGCGTTCATTTACTACGGCGTTTAAGGACCATATGTTGGTCTAGCTACTGGAGAGAAATGACTGGACTGTATACTTAAGAAATTGATATATAATAAAGAAATCGACCGTTACAATGGTGGAATAGTGCGCGGCGCGTACAATAATATCGCAAGCGAAAGCGAACGCTAACAGTCGTCCGTTCTGTACCGCGGTGAATTCAAGTGTCCCGGTGCGGGGTGCGGGCGCGGGGTCCGGGCGCGGGGCGCGGGCGCGCCTCCGGAGCACCGTTATTTCCGATAAGCGCTTGCGCTCCCGCGCTTAGGTATTCGTGGCTAGGATTAAGTTAGTGCTATCTGCACCACATACTTATAGTGATTTTAGTATTATCATAAACAAATCGAGAATTTACATTTAAATAAGTGACATTTGATGAAGTGGAACTGCTGATGATGATCAGAATGGAATTCTTCAACGACGCATAGTTCACGTTTGGCGATTTGCTCTCTTCGTTATGTTTGTCAAGCAAGCTAGGTTTTCAAGACACATTTTTGTCAAGCTTGAGTTCTGATGGTGGATTCCATGACGAATTAAGGGTACTTACTCTTCTACCATTATACTTATTACATTATTACTTAAACATTTTACTTATAGCCATTTTTATTTCATTGTATGGAATCTAAGAGTGCACCATCTAAGTATAATAATCTTTCACCGGCCTCCCACATTGAAGTCGGTTTTTTTTTCTTAAACAATATTTGTGAACGAGCTTAGCTCCTAAGCTAATACCTATATTGGACCTGTCTGATGGCAAGCGATTGGGGATTCTTAGTGTTGACTGCTACTGCTAGAGGCAAATTTAAGTCCTTCACTTTCAACACAGCCCATTTTCGGGAGTTCTGGAAGCCTTAATGACCACCAGTAATGCAACACCATACCTACACATTCAGTGCATCGTTACTATGACTGCAGTCTTCTTTGGCTGTAAGGGAGATAACAAGATACCTACGTTTCCAGTTCGACTGCTCCAAATAACTTAATAATTGACTTACGCCTCGTACATTACGTGCGTTAATTTACATATTACCTACTATGATGATTTTCAGTGATAGCATCTATCGGATTGTAAAATCTTTTTTTTTTCAGGAATGCCTAAAAACTACAAACAGAAGTTTATCTTAGTCAACTTACGGCTAGCGACAGTCTTCTTTGCAACGTTGAAATTGTCACACCGTGTCGGCACACCCAGAAGAACATAACAATATTTCGATACGTCCTCCTAACTTTAATTCCTTAAACATAGATGTAATAAACCATATTTATAGCCTGTTTCTTTATTAGAAAACTATGGAAATTAAAGATTGCCGACGTGTTACTTGATGGTTACTTGCCACAAATTATAGTCGTTCTTTGCACTGTCGTCAGTACTCAGTATAGGTTTAATAATATCTCGCTACCTGCTTTAATAAATAATATCTGGGTGACCGAGTCCCATGTCCAGCGCTCTGCCAATACGCCGGGCTCAGCCGCTAACGATGCCCAAACTTTACTGTCAAGTGTCGTAAATACGCTTTCTTAACATGTAATTACATATTTTCGGCACTTGCAGTAGAGACCCTGGTACCCTGGTCGACAGATACTAAATAATTAGTAAAAAAAGTTTTTCAAAAACTGATCGGGGTCTCAGGTGATCTGAGGGCTGGGCTCTTACTTCGCCATGCGGCTGAGCCTGGCCATTCAGCAAGGCAACGCAGCGAGCGTCCTGGGAACGATGCCTCGGGCAACACTAGGAGGAATTGAGGACGGGCGATTCAAATTGTAATTATTATCATTAAATATTATTGATATTAATTTATTTCATATTATTACATTACATTATAAATTACTTGTGGGTATTATTTGTGGTTATTAGTATTTTTATGGAATTTTCATTTTATTAAAAACTTGTTTTGGGATCGCACGATGCTTATAGGCGTCAGTTACACGGTCAATATTATCAAGCGATACAGTATTGGCCTCTCTGTCACTTTCATGTAAGTGAGAGAGAGGTCAATACTGTATCGCGTGATAATATTGACCGTGTAACCGATGCCATACAATATCTTAGAATACAAAATTATGTACTTACAATCACAATCGTGCAGAACAGTCCTTAAAACCATTGTCAGTCAGTATATCAACGTCCTTATGAATTTGGGTGCCGATTCTTTTTTTATGCGCTAAACACCGTGCGAACCCCAGCCCGGCTAGCATGAAAATCCGGACCAAATATATGCTCCGACATATAACCTGAGATCCTGAGATAATTCTAAGTGCGGCGGAGACTAATTTATCTCCATACACAAAACGAGAGACATCTATGAGAGAAGGCCTGTGCCCAGCAGTGGGACGGTATACAGGGTGGATTTTCTTTTTGGGTCAGTGAGGGCAGCTACCAGATCCCGTGCTGCTACGTGAACATGGTTTTAGAAGACCTTCCTTTGATTTGAAATTAATGAAAAATGGCGTTTTCAGATTTTGGAAAAAACATATAGGGTGCGAGACTGCGAGAAAAAGGTCATTTTCGACAAACTTTATTTTTTATGCCAATCGATTCCATTGCTATCCAATATCAATAGTTTCCAAGGGGTCAACTTCCGGTAATGTACTAAAAAGCCAAAAATTAAAGAAAACTTTTCCCATACATTTACTATGGAGAAAAAAATAATTTTTACACATTTTTCTATCTTGCCTATCTGTCTTGCTACGCTTAAGGAACATGATATTGTATGAAAACATAACATTAAAAGCATTCAAAATGTCAAAAAACGGGAATTTTGTTTTCACTATTTCTCCATAGTAAATGTATGGGAAAAAAATTCCTCGATTTGTGGCTTTTCTAGCCGGAAATGTTTTTTTGGTCCCATACAAGCTTTTGATCCTGAATAGGAACACGATCGATTGGCATCAAAAAAAAGTTTTGTCAAAATGGCCTTTTTGTCGCACCCTGTATGTTTTTTCCAAAATCTGAAAACGCCATTTTTCATTAATCCAAAATCAAAGGAAGGTCTTCTAAGACAATTTTCACGTAGCAGCACGGAATCTGGTAGCTGCCCTCACTGGCCCAAAAACTTATATATCCGACAATTTATATGTCTGGGTATTATATTTAAAAATTCACGTATATCTTTTACCCAAATTTGACGGTAAAACGTGACCATAAATAATGTCATTTGACTATCATCCTAGCCCGGCAGCCATCCAGCAGCTAATATAAACCGACTAAATGCAAGGTTGAATGGTCTTCCATATTTCACGTATTAATATTTGACGGTTTACAACCTACGTATTTTTGACGTATATGCCCGTGCCCCGTCCTCGCCGCGCCCGTCGACGACGGTGCATTGTTCTAGGTCAACGTTCCGTGTCCGGGCCGGCCCGTTTCCGAGGGCCACCGTCGCGCTTCCGAGGCCGGCCGTCGCTTGACGGCCGTCAAACGGATGCATTGTTGATAGAGCGACCGTTCCGTGTCCGGGCCGGCCCGTGCCCGAGCGTCACCGTCGCCCGGCCGGGCCCGGCCGGGCGACGGTCGCCCTCGGAAACGGGCCGGCCCGGACACGGAACGGTCTAGCGTGAATCATCCTTTAGGGTTCCGACTCGAAGGGTCAAAACGGAACCCTATTGCTGTCACTCACACGTCCGTCCGTCCGTCCGTCCGTCGTGTGTCACAAAATTTGTTCCGAAGATTTTTTTGACTTCCCATTGACTTGAATTTTGGTGTCAATGCTTGTGGCAACTCTGGTGTTGCAGGTAACTATAGGCGACGGTGGTCGCTTACCATCAGGCGATCCGGTTGCTCGTTTGCCCCCTATAACATAAAAAATATGCGTATATTTTTGCAATAAATACTGACATATTGATAATTCACATTTTGTCTTTTTTTTAAATCTTTATTTAAAGAGTTTAGTCACAATGACGATGTCACTCTATGGTGCAACTAACTAACTAATACAGATCTGTTTCTTAACACTATTGTACCCTAGCAGCTGGTAGTCATTTCCGTCTGCGTATGCCCGTAAGGACCAGGCCATACAGGGCTCTGGCTTCCCTCGACTGAGGGAAAGCCAGCAATCTGTTACAGACATCCAGCCGCTTAAGGTCGATGCCTTGAGACAGGAGTTCAGCTCTCTTATCTTCGTTACGTACACATTCCACCATAATATGATATACATCTTCTAATCTACCACATTCTGAGCATTCTGATGATGGGACTTGCTTCATAAGAAATGCAAATTTATTCAGTGGAATGTGTCCGGAACGAAGTCTGAATGCAGTTACAAGTTGTGTTCGACATAGGTTACCTTCGTCAAACCATGGTAAGTACTTTCCATGGCTCCGACTGGATCGTTTTGTACCACACTCCTTTTTCTACAGACCTTTCATCAAAGTACATGTACATACTCTGAGAAATATGGAAGGATGAAATCAGCTTATGTTTCCTGATAAAACAAACTTAATTTTGCGGTTGGTTCGGAACCCTGAATGTGCGAAGTCCGACACGCACTTGGCCATTTTTTCCGTTGACTGACGTAATTTTGCGTTTGATATTTGAGTATTGATTATTAATTTAAAAGTGATAGTAATTAACAGACAAAAGCCCTGCGTTTTTTTAATTCTCCAAAATAGTTTTTAGTTTCCGACCAGCCTGCATTTTTCATAATAATTGAAAACCTTTATATATCTACCTATAAAGGTTATCAATTATTATGCAGGGTGGCTCTTAAATAAAATTGCGCGAAATTTAAGTTAACGCCACGCCACTGCTCCGTTCTTGCTTCAATAAACATCGGATATACTAAAGATGCTGCGGTTGTGGCGTTACTTCGCGTGTATACAATACAATAGCTGCAAGCCAATTTCACCCTTAAAATAACGACGCATAGGAATCACTCTCGTTTTAGGGTAACGTACCATTTGTAACGAGCATATCGTGTGTCTAGGTGTGCGTGACGCGCTGAATTACCTCCGAAGAACCGCTAGTGTGCCCACGATTCACGGAAAACTAAGTGAAAATCCTTGGCTGGTAATAAGTTTTCAATATAATTAACATTTTATAGGGTTCCGTAATAAACAAGGAACCCTTATAGTTTCACCATGTCCATCCTTCCGTCCGTCCGTGTCAAAAACATAGCAAAATATAAGTTTGCAAACTTTTTATTCCACGTAATGTAACGGGTGGACAACTACGGAACATTGCGCGTGGTCCGACGCGCATTTGTTTTTTATTTATTTGGTGAACAATAAAGAATATTTGTATTGTATTGTATAAGATATCGAATCGTATACCTACAGTAAAGTTTTTGCTTGTTGATAGGTCTTATTTCATTCTAACTTAGTAGGTGTCTAAAAGGATGATAATTAAGGTTTTAATTTTGATTCATAAATCATACAAAATAAGGTCTATCATTTAACATTCAGACTGAGACCTTATAAATCTCTCAACTTTACTATTATTGTAATATTTGTAATAGATAATTAATATTCTGACATGAAAAATTTATTAAATTCTTATTGATATATTTCTTAAATTGTAAATTAATATTTTCTCATGAAAAATCTATCATATATTATGCTTATATTGTCAGATTTTTTTAAATTGTACATTAACATTATGACATGTGAAAGTGCCCTTGCGGCCTATTTGCAGAATAAATGTTTGATTTTTGAATTTTGAATCATATTATTCTTGTGTTGTAAAAAGCTATGCCATAACCCGTCAGATTACAATTTAACTTTTCATAAGGATTTTCGCTATATATTTTTATTTTCCGATTCCCATAAGAGTTTTCCTAAATACCTACCTTTTCTTGAGCCCTTCCCCGATCACCTCCAAAACGAAAGCCTTGACTAATCAAAACTTTCTTTATCTAACAAACTAACCCTATTTGTTTCCTTATCACAAACTACTGTCTTTTTAGATGTGAAACCAGAAACGTGGTTACAAGTTTTTAGCCCGCGGCGTGACGTGCCGTGAAACTCGAGAGCTTTGCTAGTTAATTAACCACAAAACTTTTGCGAGATAAAACATCATCTGTCCTGCCCGGCTTGCGCCAAATAAGGACATGTATACATACGGGATAAGTACAACAGTATTACAATGAAAGTAAGAAAAAACAATATCACACTTGGGTAGTCGCGCCTTAGTTATAAACACTTTTAATCGCTACTGGGTCAAGTGGACCCAGCTTATAATTTATATGACGCCATAATTAAATTTATGGCAGTATTTGGGATGTATTTCAAACAAAAAAGGAGACATAAACATGATATTAAAATAACCAACAGTTTATTTTAACGACATGATAGCTGTCTGATTTGTTAGACGCATTTCCTAATAGGTATAGACGCTCGTGGCCCAGCGGCGCCGGGTACCGCTTGCGGTATCTAAGGTTAAGCAACGTGGGCAGCGGTCAGGACTTGGATGGGTGACCGCTATGAGTGGTTACTAACTGAGCGCTCCCGTGCTTTGGAAGGCACGTCAAGCCGTTGATCCCGGTTACTGTCTATGGCAGCAGTTGTTTAGCCAAGTTGGAGGCCTTCGGGCGGTTTGAGAACTTCTAACAGTCAAGTTGCCCACTCACTTGACAAAGCCTAATCCCAATAAGGTCTAGTTTCCCCTCGGGGTTAGAAGGACAGATGGCAGTCAGGGATTAGGTAGCGGACCGCAGGCATCCTTCAGGATGCAACTGTACCTACTGGGATAACGCTATCTAGTAGTATGATGATGATTTCCTAATAGGTATATTATTTTTCCTGTAGAAAAAGATCCGCTTGACTTCTTCTCTGGTCGTAATATACTGGATATTTTTAAGTGTAGAAAAAATCCTTTTTATTCGAGCGTAATATTTATTGATATGTTATTTAACTTCCAAAAAAAAACTATGCCAAGCTCCTTTTTATCCTATCTTATCATTTACCGTGCGCAGTTTCTTAGTCGTATATATAAAATAATATTTTAATATGATCGAAAAATAATATTTCAAATAGAAAACTTAACACTAAAGAAACATTTTTCAGACAGCCATGTAGTGATATTTGTAACAAATATATTGCCATGCGATTGGCGACTGGGATCACAGATGTCGCCAAACCTAAGCTATTAAACACATTCAATATCTAAATCCCTGAAAATATACCTGACAGCACTTCTAACAATTTTACGGTTGCAATCCCGGGTTTCATTCACTTCACAATGTTGCTGACCGTGTCAGCTAACCGCGGATTCCGAAAGCCTAATTACGTCGAACAATTTATGGCACAAGTGAAACCACGGTTTCGCAATTAAGGCTAAGTGTGTTTCAGATAATTGATGAGCTTCTATTTTGTACCTGTTAGGGAATTTAACGTTGGATCTGCTTTTGTCAGGATACTATAATAGCGCATTGGGTACTAATCATGTTAATAGTCATGTCAAAAATACAACAAGGAGCAACTAAAATGGTCGCTGCTGAAATGAAAAACGAGGAACATTGTATAAATTTATTTTGATCTACGTAAGTTCAATTACTGTACACATGTTTTTTAAAAGGTCTATGATACTTGAAATAAATGAATAATACCAGTTCTTAAATAAAAAAAAAAATTGTGAGGATATATGGAATATTATGATGTACCTATTAAGTAATACATAGTTAAGATTATTAAGTTAAGATTATATTTGTATCTCTCTTTGGGTGCCCTGAAAACCAGCGCCTTAGCACATACGCGACAGTGATGTATGTTTTTTTACAAAAACATAGGTTTTTTTTATTGTTTTAGCACAATAACCGGGTAGATATTTGATAAGTGATCCAGTATTCAAAAAATCAATCTAAATGTCCCAAATATTTACGAAAACTACGCCCAGAGTTCCGTAGAGAGCGGGATGGTTAATTGGAAACGCCCGCGTGTTAGAGCGTGACATTTGCAGTGACACTGCTTGGCCTTAAGGCGCTACACTGAGAAATTTGGAGACTTTGAAACGCTGTCCTGCCCAGACTAGCAAACAGTAGGGGCTCATTTTCAGATATATTGATTCTTGAATATATGATTGTGGTACTGACAATAGTGAAACATGATTGCTTAAAATTTTCTCGATAGAAAATAAATCCAAAGTCGAGTCTATATTTTCCTTTTTTTCCTCAGCCTACTAGAACAACGCATTATTAAAAGACACGATTAAGTTAATATGATGGCATTTTACCTCATCTAGGTACTGACAAGAGGACATTTAATAAACCTGCACACAATCAGATATTTTACGAGATTTGTCTAAAAAACCATTCTCGGAGAGGGTTGCATCCCGTTTTGTCGTGAGCGAAAAACAAAGGGTGTCTCTTTCAATCGATATATCGCCTTAACTGTAAAAAACCGATAAAGTAGTGATTGCCTACAAAATATCAGTAAATCATATGGTAAATCAAATATCAGTAAAATATATGGCAATATAAAGATGTGGGACTATAAAGATGGGAGACTTTAAAGATGTGGGACTATAAAGATGTGGGACTATAAAGATGTGGGACTATAAAGATGTGGGACTATAAAGATGTGGGACTATAAAGATGTGGCAATATAAAAAAGCAACATTGACAAGGTACAAAGTTGCCCACAAATAAAACTGGTTGACTGTACACACAGAAGACAAATGCATAATGCTACGACCATACTATACGCATGGGAACATAACGTGAGAGGATGTTATGTAGGCTTGTACTACAAGCCTTTCAGCAACACGCGCACCGAGTGAGCACAGCGACTTGGCAATCACGCGGCTCGTTGGCTGCGCCGTAATTAAATACTCCGCAGTTTACAGTAACTTAGCATTAACTATACGATAATAGAAGGGCATTTCTCAGAGCGTTTCAACTGCCGTGACTTCGGTGGTCGTATTTCTGTGGTCCATTTTGAATAGGACGGTAGCACAGCCCGCCATAGCAGGTGTAAATAGTTAGTTTGCACGATTCAATTCCAGAAGGTCCAGTTATGATTACCTATGCTACTTAAGTCTTCGATCAGAAAAAAATCTGGTAGAAGACTTTTGACATGTAAGGAGCATAAAACTACAGGCGCAAAACTAACTAAACTAACTATAGCATAAATTATCATAGTAGTAGTATACTACAGCTTGATGTCTTCAGTAATGCGATCAAGAAATTTCTGGTCGAAGACTTTTAAGAAGCAAAATCATAACTGGACCTACTGGAATGGAATCGGGCAAACTAAATATAATGGGTACTTTAATGGTACTCGATGCGTAGCCGATAACATGCGTTTCCACGTACGTGGAGGAAATTGCGTAGCGCTAGGAAGAGCTTGTCAGTAAAAGTGTTAAGGTACAAGTGTAGTGCTGTCTGCGTAGTAAAAAATTCTCTTAACACATTCATTGCCGAGGAGTACTACGCGCTACGCTCGTAGCCGATAACATCGTTTTTCTTGTTTGCAGCGAAAAGTGTCTACGAACGGAGAACACGATAGGTATCGTGTTCTCGGCGTTGAATATGTTAACCCATTCCGAGGCCCACGAACCGTGTGCTACGCCGTAACGCGTAACAGCATTGTTCCGTCTCGTAGCAAAAATCGCATGTAGAGGCATGACGCATATATGTGGCGTCGTAGACCATGAACTTGCATGCTATTTTCAATATATTGCGGGGCTGCGGTCTATCGAGGTACGATGAGTTCGATCACTCCCTGCAATGGAATGAAAATTGCATTCAGGATCTTACACTGCGTAATTGGTCCTTTACTATTTACCATTAAAAATTATCATTATAATGAGTATTTAAATTTCCACTCAAAGGATATTTAGTAATTTTAGCTGTATAATATTAATAATAATGTGATGTTTTAAGTATTATTTGATACTTATTTGTAAGAAATTAACGACATATTTATCCAGTAAATATGTTATATAGTATAACGTGTAAATTGGTTTTATGAATAAATGACTTATGACTTATGACTTAAAATGTTTACAGCTCAGACGCGCAACATGTGCGCATAGTTCATACGAAACATTAAGGACAAATTCTTTCAAACGAACTGATACAAAAACAACTAAGAGCGCACTCTATAAGGTAGATTCTCGCTTGCGCTCATTTGACAGAATTTGGCCTTACAGTTTCGGATGTACTATACTAGGTACTACCGAAAAAAACAATGTAACAGTACGCAAAAATTGCCTAGATTGCCCATCAACGCCTAAAATACACCCAGAATTGTCGATAAAGCGATTAAAATATTACGGCGCTGTAAAATCCGCTGTAAGCCTTTAATCGGTTAATAAAATAAATCGTTCTCCCGGCGGCCATTGCGGTCATGCGGTACAAAATGTCAATTTTAATATCATAATTACGTAATAACAATATGTTTGAAACGAAGAGATATGAATGAGTTGTTTATTATTATAATAGTTAGCCTGGAGCCCCATTCAAACTCATCCTGATCAGGATGACGTCTCACGTCAATCCCCAATAAAAGGACACTAGTATTAACGTAGTTAAGGCGCAGGGGTAGGCAAGGTATTCTCCATACAAACTCTGTGCACGTTTTATTCGTAGGTTTTGGCACTAACGAATGTAATATTTTTTTTTGGATGTAAATATTAGATATGCGAAGAAAGTGTTGTGAAAATTTTCAGATATTTCAAAAATAATAATAATAATATCAATGAAAAAAAAATTACATCACGAAACAGCTAACAGAAAAATAAGCATACTGACCAAAAATCATAACTTTAATGCAAACACAAACGAAGAAAATCCTGCACAAAGTTTGTATGGAGAGAGCTTTCCCTGCCTCTCCTCTTAATAATTGCAAGCATGGACAGACCGGACTCCACAAACAGCACCCGACCACGGGTACCTTATGACGCGTATCTCAGCCATCTATATTTTCTTAACCCTCATCCTCCTAGTACTGTTACATTGCCTAGTACCTACAGTTGCATTGCCCGCGCTCCGCTACGTAATCGCAAGATTTAGCGTAGGCACAAGTGTTTACGGAAGCGACTGCAAACTGTGAGTGGGCAACTTGACTGTTAGAAGTCTTCAAGCCGACCGAAGGCTATCAGAGACAGCAGCCGGGATCAACGGCTTAACGTGCCTTCCAAAGACCGGCAGGGCTCAGTTAATAACCGCTCAAAGCGGTCACCCATCCAAGAACTGACCTTGGACCGACTTTGCGTAACCTCGCATACCGCACGCGGTACGCGGGCGCCGCTGAGCCACGAGCGCTCCTTATATTTTCTTAACCACCATCACTATAATAGTTAACGTTTATTATAACGAATAAACCAAAGCAGTGTTCAAGCCAAGATAGGGAAACATTAATTTTACGCACGCCGTCAAATTTATGAGCCCTCTCTGAATAATCTATTTTAATGACATAATTTCGGTCATGTGGGACTGTCAATTAATTAAATACAAATACGGTTTATTTGGAATAGTTTCCCAACATTATGTACCTACTTAATTATTTATTTAATCGTAAAAATTTGTGTTATGATTGGTACAAATGATGAGTAAACTATTGGCTGCAACTGATATAAATTTTGTATTTCTCGATGAATAATAATTAGAGCGAGAATTTTAGGTTTGTAGAGAGGTACGGCACAGCATAATGTCATCTTGCTCGAATTTGGAGCAGCCCAACTGGGTAAGTACCTCCGCCTGGCAGAAGACCACATCCATTATAATAACATTATTTACTATACAAGTATGTCGTGTTGTGTTCTTGGAGGTGAGCGACGGACCTAAATTAGTCCCTTCTACTGTAAACACAGTCATGAATCCTCAATTTTTTTAAGGATCTGCAACGCCCACGTGCCTCCTTTTGAATTGTGAGCGTCTATAGGCTGCTGTGTCCGCTTACCATCAGGTGGACCATACGCTTGCTTGCCACCGTCGTTGTACAAAAATTGTGTTAGACTTTGTCAGTTTCAATCAAAGTATTTATACTTCTATCGTTTTTCCCCCTATTTTGTACTTCTATCGTTTTTGTATTAATAGAACATTATCTTCGAGCAAATTAAAAACTACCAAAGTAATCTTATGTGAAAACAAAGAAAAAAAAAATATGACAACTATGTACAACGCAATATTGCACGACCGACACAGCAAATTACCCGTTTTTCCATATACAACCCTGACCGGGCACATAGTATGTGACGTCACAAAACACGCTCAATTAGTATGGAGCGTTTTTAGGGCTCTTCTGTTATGCTGTTCTAATTGTAGTTGTTTCATGGAAACATTTGTTTCCATCTAAAAACTGGTTCGAATGCCATCATGAAAAAAAATTATGCATATTCTCAATTGACTCTGATCCATATTATCACAGCAAGCTACTGTATTCATGTAGGTGCGGAGTCAACTGTATGTCTTGAAGGCAACAAAAGGACTGTTCCTGCTACTATTGAATCAAATATTTATTGGGAGCCACACTCATTTTAAATACAGAAGAAAATACAAGATTATCCAGGGATGAAATAAAAAGGAAGGGCGCGATAATTATGTTTATTGAGTTCGATATTATCTGCAAAGTTTTGTAGCTAGTACAGAATAATTTAGGTTAGAAACAAACAAATGCCTTATTGCATTAAAAACTGAGTAAATCGCTCTATCAGAGCCCCGGCCTCATGCATTAGAAAGTAGAAACCACGACGGGTCGACCAGGTACTGTATCATTACCATTCTTTCCTGTCGTCAACTTTCCTTCCAACCTGTCATTAGTGTGTGTTGACGTCAATATTATATTTCAGTTTAAACGTGAACTTTCGTATTACGAGACAAGAAATTGCTGACTTAAAGGTTATAAAATTGAATACGTTTTGTTGAAATTGTATTTATATATGTATGTATGTAAGCACTTTATTGTACAATAACAGGTTTAATACATATATGTTACATGTCACAATATATGAATGTACAAAGGCGAGGCGAGGGGCGAGGTGTATTATTTTATATATGTATTTGCCACGCGATACTTGCGGTAGCTCAGTTGGTTATAAGCGATGCACGGAATTCAAAGGTCGAAGTTGGGACTTGGAGTACATTTTCTACGAAAATAGCGTACAAAGTGTACCTACTTTTTTGTTCGTAGGTTAGTGTAGATTGTTAATACGAGCAATAGGTCATTTGGTGTATTTCTAAGTAGGTATTTATTAATTTTGCAGACTATCATCTCCTCTTTGCACAAAGAGTATCTAATAGAGATTAAAGTCCTTTTTACTCGCGGCTGAACAGGTGTCTTCTAAGCATGCGTGATGGTAGATCCTTAAGACGCATCGTGCATCGTCGCCACAGAATAAGTTATAGTAGTACAGTAGTCCCACTGATAACAAATCTCCAATTTATAACTCCAAATTGTAATAAGTAAATAACAAACTTTGACCACACCAAGCGAATGATGCGATGACGCGATCGTCTGGTAACAATGTGCGGCAGCCCCTATGGATGTACTTGCAGCAGCGGCGCGGCGAACTGGCGGAGTGAGACCCTCCTGTTGTCGTTTATTATCGGGCGGGATGGCGGTCAAACGTCAATTTGAAAGCATCAATTTTAATCAAACAAGATTAAATTATATATCTTATATCTTTAAACGAGCAATTCTTGTATATTTATTTATTTATATATTTATTTCGAGGATCTCGGAATCGGCTCCAACGATTTTGATGAAATTTGGTTTTCTGGGACGAGCAATCGATCTAGCTAGGTTTCATGCCCAGAAAAACGACGAGCAAAGCTCGGCCGCCCAGATATTAATTATATAACCCTTTATAAGGCCCCAGTTATACAGATATGCTACGTGAAAGTTAAATACACTACCATGTTTGTAATGCACTGGGGAACACATCTACGGCAAAAAAAACCCAAATCATTAAGAAAAAACATGTGGTCAATATATGCACTCAGCCTGTTAGTGCCCTTGTGTTTTCAGATGATCTGTTTCCAATACACCTATTCATTGACATTGACACTACAAACAACCTAGTACAGTTATTGCAATTCACGATGGAGTCAAAGTCAAAGTCAAAGTGATTTATTTGTAAACATAGGTAATACAATATATGGAGAGTGGATTTATCAAAATTAGACCTTGTCATCATACCAATAAGAGTCTCGCCACTCACCATCGTGAATTGCAAGAGCTATAATTCAAATTATTAGATACAGCGACGTGTATATTTTTAATAGTATAATGGAAACAATGACGATAGCTTGCTTCCCTTGACAGGCATAGTGCATAAATTGACCACATACTATAGATTAATTAATTAATTACACTTAATTACAAATTAAATACTGACCGAAAAAGTATGAATGAGGAAAGAAAGCCTGATATATTCGCTATATAATACCATTAAAGTTAAATAAAAGAGAGGATGTTCTTCTCCGTAAATGTTTATTAACTAAGTGGTTTCCAAATCGTCTCTGCCTTATAAAGGGATAATATAAGATTAAATATGAATATTTTTTAAAGCTTACCGTGATTTTTTCCACTGCTGAACATAGGCGTTCCCCAGTGGCACAGGCTTTATGGCTAAGTAAGAAGCTATCAAATTATCTGCAGTCCGACTTTCCCTCGCTAACTACTTAAATTAACCAAGACTGATTAACGGAAATGTCAATAAATTAAACGCCCGTCTCTATCCTAAGCAACGCTCGTAACGCTACCCCCACCACTTGCACTCCCACAGCCGCTATAAATCCACGCGTATTTAATGAGTTTCCTCAGTCGTTAACCGTCCGTCCCCGGCCATAATGCACCGCTATCATCACATGACATTATCTGAAATGTCACAGGAACATGTGTGAATCTGGAACATAGGGTAAAGGTTTTTTACATATGTTAGGCAAAACGGTTGGCTCTTTTAAATTAAGTTGGTAAAGTTGCTTATATACGGGATTTATGACCGAAATTTCGATTAATTATTCCGTGGAACTTTGGCGACGTCCTTATTAGTCGGTGTAGGGTCGTTACGATATGAGACATCTGTCAGTTTTCAACGTCAACTGTCATTGGAATCAGTAGGTATCTTGAATTTAAACTTTCGTGAGTAGGTATCTCTTCTTTACTACGCCCTTACATTTCAATGGGTGCTTCCTAATTGGCGCGGGATGCGCGGAAGCGGGGCGATACGATTGAAGTAGGTAGTACGTAGTGCTACTCGTAAGTGCTAAGCTTTCGATAGTACTGCTGCGCAAATATAATACCGAACTGAGGAAATATTGTATGACATCCAGTAACCTCACGTCTAAGAAGAAAATGTCACATATCGAACCTAACCTTTCAAAAACTCTGTGTCAAACGCAAAGTACGAGTATGCATGCAGGTTGATAGAACCGCACGCCAAGTCTCATTACACTTTTTTTTTTAAGTATTCACCTGTCTAGTCTTACAGGATTCCGTTTATATTAAAAGCGAAATTTCAAAATGCGCCTGATTATTGATCATAATCATGATCAAACCCCGCATTTTAAAAGCTAAATTAATAATTCATTACACCCATGCATTTCGAGGTAGAGGAACTTTTAATCTGGCTTGGGGGCTCGAAGCAATCGAGACGGAGGCATTTTCTGTCAAAGATTTGTCACCCTAAGAATAAAAGACTTTTTTCTATTCATTCTTAAGTATATAATTACCTACACATCTGTTTCCGGTTTTTGTACAAAATTTCTAAGCATTTTTTATTACTACGGTTGTGGCAAATAAATAAGATTACGACCTGCCTAAGGTACAGTCAAGGGCATCAATATGTATACATATTTTCACCTTATTCCATTGTAATAAAGTCCAAAAATGTATATATATTTATGCCCTCGACTGTACATAAGTAAACAAATTCTCGTTAGTTAACTCACAACACATAGCGCAACATGTTTGTCGTTTTTACTGATAACAAACAAATATTAGATTTAAATCAGGCCTTACCCCGGCTCTGATTCCTGATCGTGTGCTTTAGTCTTTATAGACTATCAATGGTTCAATAATAAATGAGCCTTTATACATTACGAAATATTATTAAGTATAACCTTAATTGCGTTTACATAATATACGTAAACTAGTTAGTCTGTTCATGACAAAAATACATCCAGCCTTTAACTAATTGAATCGATGGAATTGTTACTAACGACCAAGGCCGAGTAAAGTCCAATCACATTAACGAAAGATCTAATTAATGAAGGTCCCTCATTCAATAAAGACAAAGGATCCGAAGTTGAAACGTTAAATCTGAAAAATCTCGAGTTGTCTGTGAACTTCAACAAAAATCGAATTAAGTCCGAAATCCACTTTGAATTTGAATTGCGTAACAGGGAACTTTAAAATTGCCATTGTGTACCCAAATTAAACTTTCCTTGCCACGGTTCAAGTTTTCAATGATAACATTTTATATCTGAGCTCTTTCCTGAGGTAAATTGAAAAGTTTAATCCGCTGTGCTGCTTACATGGGTGTAATTTGCAACGTAATGTCGTTTTAACTTGCTACTTACTTTACTAGAAGTAGCTACTGTTTTTGCCCGGCCCTGACTAGCTTTTGCCCGCGACTTATAACGTTAAGGAATAATGCTTCTTATAGCGTCTGTGGGAGTGCGCGAATTCAATGTATGTTTTTTATTACCTACGAAAAATAGCAAACAAGCATGGCTTGCCTGATGGCGATTAGACACCGTACCCTATAGACGCTCGCGACCTTAGTTCTATCATTATTTACAGCTATAATCTAAATAATAAAGTGTTGCGTAGAAAATAAATTTCAATTTTTAACACAACCTATCCCGGCTTATTTAATTACATCGAGTGATTGTGCCATTGCAGATGGTGGCAACATTTTGTCATTCCCGGCATTTTTAAGTTTCACAGAACAGTTGCTGCATTTTACTACTTATCAGTAAACCACCGTAGTGTAAAATGTCTTTAGTACAGTCAAGTGCAAAAATATGTCCCATAGCTCTTATGTCGGTGAATTAAGGTTTTGGTACTTATTTATGAGAGGATCCATTCGATACATATTTTTGCACTTGACTGTACAAAGCCTTTGAAGATATCAGAATGGATAAAAAACAGAAATGAAATGAAAAGATTACCTCTATCCACAAGAAACCACATAAACAAAGCTTATCTTACTCCTTGAAACATTCCATGTTATATTGAATTGAAAAATTACCTACACAAAATTACAAAAATAATTTTCCCGTCCGCATAATAAAAGCCTAAGTAAATGAATTCGTTATTTTCTACCAACGATCGGCGAGCGGGAGATAAAAATCTTTTATCCTTCGGTGAATGGAATATTTGTTTGTACCATAAATCCAAAGATTTTTTACATAATTACCGAGAACCTTCCCTGAGGCTAACCCGCTTAAGATGAAACGAGTCAGTTTGCATGGGAGGTTTATTGATTTTTAGCTAGCAATTTATAATTTATGAGAAACAGTAATTAGATGTTTGAAGGGTTTTTACCAAAAAAGAAATAAAAATATCAAGTCCCTTTTTTAATAATCTGTCTGTAATGAAGATCGGGTTACCCTGAAAATTTCCTACTTGACGCGATTTTGAAGTGAAAACTTCTTTAGCGGCGCTGAGCACTTTTTGTGATGGGGAAAAATGTTAGAACTCGCGACAGATAGACAGATTCGTAAGGAGGTCTCAATATAGTCGACGGAAGTACGCCTAAGACGCTCTATGGCCAGCTAAGTTGACCCCTCCTAATATCGTACACGTAAGGAGGTCTCAATATAGTGGACGTAAGTACGTCTAGGACGCTCTACGCCCAGCTAAGTTGACCCCTCCTAATATCGTACACGTAAGGAGGTCTCAATATAGTGGACGGTAGTACGCCTAGAAAGCTCTACGACCAGCTAAGTTGACCCCTTCCAATATCGTATGACCTGTTTTAATATACGTACAAATAAGTACTAACAAACAAATGATTTTATCCTCCTCTCTTTCTACCGCGCGGCGAAGTATGCCTGCGCCTGCTGTTTCGTTTAAGCGGCGCAGGGCGCTTGCGCGAATGTGCGTGTGTGTTTAGCCGCGTATCCACTAGAAGTAGCCTCGGATCGAGCGGCTGCCTCGCTCTGAGGCTCTACGCAAGTGGAGACGCTGCCTCAGGGGTTGCTCAGGGGTTGAGGCAGCGTCTGCACTTGCGCGGCCGCAGAGCGAGGCAGCTGCTCGATCCGAGGCTGCCTCTAGTGGATACACGGCTTTTGGTTTTCACTTCTGCCGGCACGCCCGGAGTGCAACCCGTTGTTTTTTTTTTACAACGACGGTGGCAAACTAGCGTACGGTCCACCTGATGGTTCGTAACTCAAAAGGAGTCACGTACGCGTTGCCGACTCTTTATAAAAGTTGAGGATTCACTGTGTTGACAGCAGAAGGGATAAATTTAGGTCCCTCGTTCTCAACACAATGCATCCTCGGGAGCTCTGGCAACCTTGCCCACCTCCAGGAACATAGCACTACATACTTGGTAAATAATGTTAATATGGCTGTGGTCTTCTGCAAGGCGGAGGTACTTCCCCAGTTGGGCTGCTCCAAATTCGAGCAAGATGCCATTTTGCTGTGCACTGCCTCTCTGCATGATGATATCAGCAAATATTATTCCTTAAAGTATTACTGTAAGTATTTCACTCTGCGACTAATGGAAATCAATATTCGATTCCCTCTCACCGTTTGCCGCTAAATGGCATAATCTATCATTAGATGGTGTTTATTAATTCAGTCTATTCATTCAACCGTTCCATTCGGTCAAAGGCTTTGAAAGCCTAACCAAAGACCGTAAGTTCCATATAACACGGATTAAATTGAACTGGTTTCCAATGAAAGTCACATTGAACGACAAATTAGCACCTCATTAGCGAATTGAATGGGTGAGACTAGTTGAAAGTTTTAGCTTAGATTTAAGCAACTGGATTTTTTTGTGTTGATGTGGCAATGATATTAATAATGTTACGATTCCTAAAACGGCGAGCCGGCTTCATAATATTTAATTGTTTTTTTTTGTCAAATTTGCTATACTTTTGCATAGTATTAATACAATACAAATATTATTTATTGTTCACCAAAAATTACATAGAAATCCAGCTTAAAATTAAACATGTAGACGGTAGACAACTGGCGGTCTTATCGCTAAAAAGGGATCTCTTCCAGACAACCTTTTAGTATCATATCATATAAACTTGTTTTATTGTTTCATAACCTACATCCAGGCCCAGTATAAACGAGAGGATAAAGCATCTGTAACTTTCTATCGAGTGCTGGTATCAGATAGTGACACATGTTTTATCTCGTCGTTCGTCACGCTATCCATGATTTAATTTATTTATCGTATGACATTTATTTAAATTCGAACCGTGAGATCTTCGAGAAGACAGTACGGTTGCTAGTTTTTGTCTCACTTTTAGAACCACCCAGGGGTCACGTGTAGTATAGCGGTGGGTACCTTCCCTACGGAAGTGGTGCACCTTCGACCCCCCTTTGTCAAGTGAGTGGGCAACTTGACTGTTAGAAGCTCTCAAGCCGCCCGAAGGCCTCCAACTTGGCTTAACGACTGCTGTCATAGACACGCACGGGAGCGCTCAGTTAGTAACCACTCAAAGCGGTCACCCATCCATGTAAACTGACCCGACATTGCTTAACCTTGCATACCGCTTGCGGTACGCATTTGCCGCTGGGCCACGAGCGCTCCAATAGCGCTATCCATGATAAACACCTGTAATGTGAATATCCTGAAATCCACTTTTCATAGGCGAGTCAAAAATTGACACAAGCTAGTCGTGTGCAGACTCCTACTTACATTTACCAGTTTAACCGCTCTACACACCTAAAAATTTATCACAAACAACCTTAGAACGTAGCTGTAATATAACTAGTGGCTCTGTGAGCTGTAGACCTCGTGAGTGTTTTTTTTATTTCCAAAAATATGTTAGATATCGAACCTGTAGAGCAGGGGTCGGCAACCTTTTTGCACCCACGGGCCACATAGTAGCTAAAAAAATCTTCGCGGGCCGCAGATGATAATAATGATCACTGTCTGTTGATATCAACTCGAAACAAATTAGTACGCCGTACTCGACAGTAACGTAGTAAAAATTCGCACCCCTTTTTACGTGAAAAACGAGAAAGACGAAAAAACCGACTTTTCACAGATAAACCAGCTAGTTTCCTTACCAAACCCAGATAATTCGCATTTCAACCGCATCGTAATTTCGCGATTCATTCGATCTATGCAAGCATATAGAATAGCAGATATAGAAACTTTAAGGGGGGGGACGGGTCATAAAGTCATAACACACCTAGATGAAAACGCGAGCGCGAAATTTTTCGAACACTGATGCAAATGCGGCAAATACTTCATATGCATCAAGTCATAACAAATCTCGTTGAAAACGCGAGCGTAGCGAGCGAGAAATTTTGCGAACATTATTATGCAGGTCTGGAAAATACTTCATACGCATCAAGTCATGTAGACGCAAACGCGAGAGCAGCGAGCGCGAAATTTTTTGAACATTAAGATGCAGGTGTGGAAAATACTTCATACTGTCTAACGCAAACGCGGCGAACGCGAATTTTTTGAAAAAAAAAATTAGATAGATTTAAGTGTAAAATATACTTACAAACACCTATCTCGTCCTGACCAACTGTGAAAATATTCGTGGTTGGTGATACAGACGCTTTCACGTATGTTAAGAATTTCAAATCTTACCTTTACAAACAATAAAGCCAGGGAGGCTCGCGGGCCGCCTGTTGCCGACCGCTGCTGTAGAGGAGGACAAACCATAGATTTTTTTTTAGATTACTCGACAAAAATATTCGATGTAATCAAAGAACGTGCTCACAATACTTCACGAGAATCTGTTGTGAAATGCGACCCTTAGAGGTGAACAAATCGAAAATCGAAAATCACAAAATAATTGATAAAAAAAAATTTTTTTTAAATTTTGAAAAAGTGATTCTATAAAATTACCGCACCTGCTCACAAAATTTCACGAAAATCGGTTGATAAATGCGACCTGTAGAGGAGAACAAACCAATGAATAAAATAAAAAAAAATTAAATTTACAAAAATTTACTTGCCTAAAAAATTCTATGTAATCATAAAACCTGCTCACAAAACTTCACGAGAATCGGTTGAGAAATGCGACCTGTAGAGGAAAAAACGGCCGCAGAAAAATACGAAATCATTGATACAAAGTTTGTTTTTTCGAATTTCAAAAAAGTGACTCGACAAAAAAATTCTATAAGATGAAGACCTAGTGGATTACTTGGAGAAACAAGTGAACTCCTTCACACAATGTGCCTCAACCCATGAAGTAGCGCTGAAACAGATTGAGACCCTGAAATTAGAACTTGGCGCCGCCGATGAAGAGCTGGCATTATTCAGAAAAGAGCGGGAACGCTATGATGCAAGAATTCTGCAGAACTTGTACCAAGAGCTGGTAGGCAGTGAACCAAATGACTCTAATAAACTAGTATTCTTTGATAGTAGTAGAAAGTTAAAAAAGTATATTAGGATAAACAGGTATATTCGGCGTACACAAAAGCTTATTAATAGCAAAGCATGCATTAAAAATTATTCCAAATTAAAGTTAGAGTTATCTGTGATGAAAAATAGGGTCAAAGAATGTAACTTGGAATTAGAAAGCAAGGACTTACAGTCTAAGAAAATGCATGATGAATTAAATAGGTTAAAAGACAAGCTTGAAGCTACCACATTATTGTATGCATCGACACAAAAAGAGTGCAAGGAGCATGTCCAGGCATTCACAAAGTTGTTGGAGGAATGCAAAGAAAATGAAGAGCGCTTTAACTCTCTTATAAATAGTAATTTTTGTAATTGTGGCCATATTCCACCAACAGCTGTCGTGCAACAGGACATGGCCCTTGGCACCCCGGCTACTGTAACGCCTGTCATTAAAGAACAGCCCCTCAGGTTAACATGTACCAATAAAACTATTATTTATTCGGATCAGATTGGATCAGGGCTGGGTTCCATGCTTAGTAAAAAATTAAATCAAAATGTAATAAATTACTGTTATCACAATTCAAGTATCGACCAAATATGTGAGTCAATGTTAAAAGGGCATTGTGATGACAGTACTAACTTAGTAGTTTTATTAGGAAATAGTGTTAGTATTGACAAGTCTGCAATAGATAGGTTAATGTTAACATTAAATATTATTGAAAAATCTGGCATTGGTAAAATTATATTATGTGCGTTGCCATACTCACAGAGTATGACATATCAGTATAACAATAAAATAGCTTATTTAAATTCCTTAATGTACCATGCCACTTGCTTCAATAACAAATATCATTTCTTTGATACAAATAAATTCATAAAGCGCTTCTCGCTGACATCAGAGAAAATATATTTGCCAAAGAAATATTTAATGACTTTGGTGGACCTGCTAGCGTTTAATTTAGAACCAAACCAATTTAATAGCTCACCTAGCAGACTCCACTATGTTGATAGCGCCATAAATAGCATGCCTTTAAACTAAATTGTAAGACAGCGGAAAAGCCATTGAATATTAATATTTTCCATCAAAATATTCAGGGTTTTTCCAGCAAAGAACTACAAATAGGTTTATTTTTAGATAATAGTGACATTCAAGTTTTGTGTATTACTGAACATTGGCTTAGACAAGAACAGATGATATTTGACTTTGTAAATTTTAAATTAGTGAGTTTCTATGCCAGAAAATCTGCCATTCATGGCGGTTCTCTCATAATTGTAAAAAGCTCTTTTAAATGCAAAGAACGGAAGGATATAGTAAAGTTATCAATTGAGAGGATTGTAGAAATTGCTTGTACAGAACTAGAAAGCTATATAATCATATGTGTATACAGGCCTCCTGCATCTGACTTCTGCACATTTGAATCTACTATGGAAAATGTGTTGAGGTTAGTAACTAAGAGCCAAAAAAATGTTATAGTTTGTGGTGATTTCAATGTTAATTTACTTGAACCATCTAATAATACTGTCAAGTTGTTAAGTTTATTTAAATCTTTTAATTTGATAAATTTGTTCCTTGAGCCTACCCGGGTAGGTGCTACTAGTGCGACCTGTTTAGATAATATTTTTTGTAACTGTGAATGTTTGGATAAGAAAATTTTAAATCGTTTTAACTCTGACCACAGTGGTCAAATGGCATCTTTCTCTATGATTAATCAAGAAGAACAACCCCAAACTATAACATACCGACCCATAACTAGTTCTCGTTTGGAATTATTTAAAAATGAAATTAACCATAATATTTGTATGTTATCACTTTCACAAAGTAATTCGAATAGCATGTATAAAGATTTATTCGGCTTAATTATTAATTGCTTCAATGAAAATTTTTCATTAAAAACTATTTCTGGGTCAAAAAATAAAAATAATAAGATAAAATTTAGTGATTGGGCTACCGTAGGTATACATAGAAGTAGAAATAGGCTTTATGAACTTTATGGTGAGAGGGAGGTGAACAAAAACAGTGATTTCCTGGACTATGTCAAGAGTTACTCAAACATCTTCAAGAGAGTGTGTTTTGCTGCTAAAGCAAATTATATTAGTTCTAAACTTAAAGTATCTGACAACAAGGTGAAAACTGTTTGGAATATTATAAATAGAGAATCTGGTAAATTTAAAACTCGCGATTATCAAGTCAACATTCTCACGGAAGACCAACAGGTCATGTCAAATAACGATGTTGCCTTGGCATTCGAGAACTATTTTTCAAATATAGCAAGTAGTACTACAAAATGTCTGCAGTCATCTAAAACCCAAGCTAAAGCTTTGCTTTGTGCTAACATTAGTAAATGTGATGTAACGTTTAATTTTAGTCAAGTAGATTCAATCAAGGTTGTTAAAACATTTAAATCGCTCAATTTAAAGAAAACCGAGGATTTATGGGGAACATCAGTAAAAGTTATTAATCATATCATAGATGTCATTGCGCCCCAATTAGCTTTGATTTACAATAACTGCATATCAGAGGGTATTTTTCCTGATCTTATGAAGTTTAGTAAAGTCATACCTCTATTTAAATCGGGTGATTTAAACGACCTAACCAACTTCCGTCCCATATCGATACTACCTGTATTAAGTAAGGTTTTTGAAAAATTAATGTTAAACGATATGCTAATGCACTTTAATAGAAATAAACTGCTTACAAGTAAACAGTTCGGTTTCACAAGAGGGCGCTCCACGACTGACGCTGCATCTGTGCTTATTAAACATATTTACGATATTTGGGAGAATTCCTATGATGCGATAGGTATTTTTTGTGACCTTTCTAAAGCTTTCGATTGCGTGGATCATGGGACGCTCGTTTTGAAACTTAAACATTATGGTTTGTCTGCTAATGCGTTACGTCTTATGTCTTCATATCTCAGCAATAGAACTCAAGCAGTTGTTGTAAATGGAACCCAGTCTAGTGGGACAATAGTAACGTTAGGAGTGCCTCAGGGCTCTATCTTAGGTCCATTTTTATTTTTGGTTTATATAAATGACTTGCCGTCTATAGTAAGTAATCTTTGTGATATAGTTTTATTCGCGGATGATACATCTTTAATCTTTAAGGTTGACCGAAAATCAGTTGACTATAGTAGAGTTAATGGCACACTGGACAAAGTACTTGACTGGTTTACCGTTAACAATCTGTTACTTAATGCTAAGAAAACTAAATGTGTCAGATTTTCTTTGCCTAATGTTAGACCGGTGGAAACTAGTATACTCTTAAATAACGAGTGCTTAGAAATAGTAGATAAAGCAATATTCTTAGGTATAACATTGTAACGCCGGATTTTTTAACTTTATCCTAAACAGCTCCGTTTCTATACTAGCAACATTTGTCTCATAGTTGTTCTTTTTGATGTAGCAACACTCACCGGTTTGCGTTCCGTTATAGCAAGTTTAGACTACGTTTTGTTACATGAAATTAATGAGTCAATTTCACCAAACGGGCATTTTTGTCAAATTCCCATGGAATTTTGAAATACCAATAATATATAGAAAATTTTATGCTGATAATTTGATAAAAAAATTAATAAACACAAATTTTCTTACGGGGTACTTATACATATAAAATTACGGAAGTTATTGCAATACGAAAATTTGACTAGGGCACGGGAATTTATCTGTCCATGGGAATTGCCTTTTCTTAGAAAAAATTGTATTAAAATTATTATTTACCATCTAATTTATCAAGAATTATAAAGTTCAATTGTATCGAAGTTATTTAGCCTAATTTTACCAATCATGGGTTCAAGTTTCAACCGAGGACATTTATATTAACCAAAAATCTATATTTTAAGTTAAATTTCTCTTTATACAATCACATAGCAACTTCTTTGCAGAAAATCATACAAATATTAATATTTAAAACTATCACTACATATAGACGCACATATAGATGTACATATAGACGCTCACAACTCCAAAAGCGTCTCGGGTACGTTGCTGACCTTTTATAAAATTTTAGATGTCCGCTTACTTGTTTGCCACCGTCGTTGTACATAAAATGCGTATGTATCGATATATACCTATATGATTTTATGTACATAATGATCATTGACTTTGTTTATTGATTCTTTTCAAATATTTAAGAAGCTAAGTGTAATTGTAGCAGTTGGCCTGTTTTTTTTTAAATAAACGCATAAACTACAACTCTAATCGATATACTTAGTACAAATTATATTTATTTATGCATTTCATCCATAATTATTGTCATTAAATGCGGTTTATTAACAAAATAAGTGACCCTTCCCAATTCCCGTGCCCCAAAATCAGCTGTTTTGGGTAAACAAGCTATGGGAATTAGGACACGGGAATTGGAAATCGATATAAAAAAAATCATAAAAAAAACAAATTACATGTTAATAATATTTTAAGTTATCGTTTATATAGAGACACCAAAGTGCTTTATAATGCATATATATGTTAATGATTACTTATGTAAAAATTTGAATTTCTAAGGGCCACCGAAATTGCAAGCAAAAGCAAAAAAATTGTCGCCCACCCAGAAACCGAAGTACTTAGGTGGTTTACTCGAACTTAATGCGGTTTGCTATACATAATTTTTTTTATATATAATAGCTGACATTTGAGAGCACATGTGAAGCAGGACGCGAAGCTGATCAAATGTAAACGATGGCTGCCAGGGACCTTTGAATTTTGCCGACAAAATATAACTCTCGCGCTCGGACGATTTTTAAACATCAATTACAAGTTATTCACCACAGTGAAGTGAATAGTGTCTGTGCTCAGTGATAGTAAATATAATCGAGTTAAAGTTTTTGACACGAAATCAGTGATTCTAATGTACAGTTTTTGATAGGAATTTTTGATTGATTCAAAACTCGATGCCGGACAGGGCACGGAGTCTTAATTTGAGCGTTTAGGTATTTTTTAATGTATTTTAAAACCAAATAAGTCAGTGAATTTGAGTGGACCTCAACGTGGAAACATGTATTCTTTATGAAAAAAAATAAATGGTACGTATTATCTCATGCTACACTACGATTTTCACCTCGGACACAAAAAAAATCGAGTTTAGAAAATGACCCTAATCATCGATTTTCTAAATTTGGAAATCATTATTTTGTGTTGATGTCAGGCATAGTTTTTCTCGTTCAGATTAATTTTTATTTCTTTTTAGTCTACAGTTCAGTATTTACTTCGAGATCAGAATTTTCAGGTCAACAAGTCGAAATTACCATAGACAGTTTTTTTTTCCTTGTTAATCTGAGCTGTCAACTGAATGAGAAAGCAATTTCGTTTTCGTTCACGGCGAGGGAAGAGGTTATTCTTCTCCATGAGGCTCGGTGGAAGTGTAAGAGATATGGGCCAGTAAGCCTGATTGTCATCGTTTTGTGGAAAGATTTGTTCGCCCCGCCGGCACGCGAAGTAGCAATTTCGTGTATAATCGCGCCCCAAAATGGTGGCGGCTATCTCGGAGGTTTCGGACGCCCTCTCATGTAAGTTGTTTCTCATTGAATACCATCAGCTTTTGGTTGTTTCGACGCAAACCATGAAGCTCGGCGTGAGCATTGAATCTATCGTCTTTGTTGCAGATTTATGAAATTCTAGGCATCGGCCACCCTTCCGGCCCATTGTTCGGCGATGCCATCAACTCCGCTAGTCATGCCCGAGTATAAAGCGACTACTCGCTTGATCTCAAGCCCTTAATGGTAAGTTCGGTATGCGGAATTACTCTATAGGCAGTAATATTTGACCGTTCTGTCTCCATACAAAGTGCGGTTAGGTGTAGCATGTGGTAGTGTATTAATGATAATCCTGTTTGGTTTCCAGGGCTCCTAGGCACGGGCACAGTGCCTAAGTTCAGGAACCAGTCCCGAATGGAGTGCGGTTTCCTGCGAGGCTCTTTGGTTTTTCCCCGGGAGACGGGAAAGACGACGGTTCCTTTTTAGAGCAAGCGGTTAGGCAGGCATTGCAAATGTGAGTCCGTTCCATACTGCTTTAGCCAGCTTCAAAGACATTTAGAGGTACACACCCACACACCCGTAGGTTTTAGTTGAATTCCGTCCTCCATAAATATCGTTTTATAGTTGTTTTCTTTAACATTTTAGTATAAATTGCGACATAGGCAAATTAGATATATATTTAGATAAGCATTAGCGTTATTTGGTTTGAATACTTGTAACCTGGGGACGCCTGGGTGTAAAATCCTTTCAAATAAATGTATAAGTAAACATTCAAACTGGTTTGTTTTTGGGGACTCCATACACCACTAGGGCATCGTTTGTGCGGGGCCTGTGTCATAAGTTTAATAAAAATTTCAAGGCGCCCAACATTTTCTCTACCCCTTTTGTTCCACATATGATCCAGGCCTGGCCACGGGTACCCCTCATCCCACGCCCTTAGTCTCATGCCCGGAGCAAAAGCTGTTACAACATTAGACAAAAATCTACAATGGAGTCCCCACATAGCCGTTATGGCGCGTAAATTAAGTTCAGCCGCATATGCTATCAGAAAAATCAGGCAACTTACCAATGTAGAAACAGCTCGCCTAGTTTATCATAGCTATTTTCATAGTGTTATGTCGTATGGTATCCTGGTTTGGGGTAAAGCAGCTGACATACAGACAATTTTTGTGTTACAAAAAAGAGCCATTCGCTCCATATATAACCTAGGCTCACGTGAATCTTTAAGAGAACTCTTTAAAGAAATCAACATTTTAACTGTAGCGTCCCAGTACATCTATGAGAATATTGTTTATGTCCTTAAGAACATAGACTCCTTCTGTAAAAATTCTGATATACATAATTTTAATACTAGAAATAAAAATAAAATTGCCACTAAAAAATTTCGTGTCCGTAAAGTATACAAATCTTTTGTAGGTCAATGTGTCCGTTTTTATAATAAGTTACCTGATGAAGTTTTGAATTTACCTTTTCCAGCTCTTAAAAAGTACTTGAAAAAATCATTGATGTCGAAGGCTTATTACAAGGTTGAGGACTATCTAACAGACAGAAAAGCATGGCCCAAACCAGATACTTAAATAGAGTAAAGATTCATATATTGTGTATTTTTTAATTTTATCTAGTTGACGCAGTTCTTGCAAGAAAACATATCAAAAGATTTATACCTAAATTTATAGTCTAAAGGATTCAATTTTTTTTTTCCTAAATAGAATTTGATAATGCTAAGGTATACAGTTTCGAAATGTTTTCTTGCAGAATTACACACTGTCATAACTGGTATTTTTCCTCATTTTATTCTTTGTTTTTTGTGTTGCTTTATATAGATACTTAGATTTCTTGATCTTAAGTAGGTTAAGTATTATCATTTATCATTGTAATAAGCATATTTTTGTGAGAAAATGGCTGACTGTCGAGTTTCTTTCGGCGTTTCTTCTCGGCAGTGGCCTCTGTGAAACGCTAGTAGGGTTTGACTTGTAAAAGTGCCATTGCGGCCTACTAACAGAATAAAGTTCATTTTATTCATTTTATTTTATTCTATATAGTAACCAAACCTGCTCGCAAAATTTCACGAAAATCGGTTGATAAATGCGACCTGTAGAGGAGAACAGCCAACGACGTAAAAAAATTTTTTTTTAAATTTACTCTACAAATAAATTATATGTAGTCATGGAACCTGCTCACAAAATTTCACGAGAATAGTTCAGATTTATTTATTTCTCTAAGATTACAAATCACTTATTCGAGAAACAAACAATATTTCAGAATATCTTCATTAAGATTATTTTATAATATAAGATTAATTTATAATATGTATAATAAAAGTTATGATAAAAAGTATGTGAGGGTATTTCAATTCTAATAACACAGTTAAACGCATGCTTGTGCAAACGGCAACATAGGCAACCGACCATTCGTGACCCCTATTACAATGGTCATAAAGTGCACGAACGGTCAGCCGACCATGCTAGCGATTGCTCCTTAGGCTAATAAGAAGAGACGCGCATGCGTTTAGAAGGTTGAGGTAACTATTGTAAGGCGGCATGCATATTAAACGTAATTACCTATTCTAATCTAATTTTTTCTTAAGTATATTATAACAGTTAGTATGTATTTACTGTAGTAGTAGTGTATTTTTATGTAAGTATAATTTTAGCTTGTTAAGATATTATTAGTTATATATATATATTTATTTATTTATTTTCCATTTTTGCTTTATTTTAACAAACATTGTTAACACAGTTTTATTCTAATAATTTCATAAGTATATTATCCCGGTTAGTATTTATGTACATAAGTAACAGTGTATTTTTATGTAAGAATAATTTTAGCTTGTTAATATATATATATTGTTTTCTATACATTTTTTTTTAAATTTTAACTTTAAATATAGTGTTAACACAGTTTTATTCTAATTAAGTGTAGTTGACGAGCTTCTTCATCTTCTTCCGGAGCGGCATCTAGTTTTTTGTGTGGGATGTAGTAATTTTCGGAATACCGTGAACATATTTAATTATTAAGTTGCTCTCTCCTCTCTCCGTTCTCTCTTTTAGTTCTGTACGTAAGTTTTTCATGAAGGTCTGCTGCTGGGGTGTTTGGTCTGAGTAGATTTTTATATTACTATCAGTCCAGACAGATTGCTTACGCAGTATCGATTTTATAGTTTGCTGAGATGCAAATGAAGCTTTAATAGGACGATTCTTATCTGGTATGTATTTTCCAAGTCGTATAACATTTTCAGGTTGGGGACACTCAGGCAGAATTTTTTTTGTTATTTTGTCTATCTGTTCCATATCATACGCTGCTCTTTCTTCCATGTTTTGTGTGTTAGGTTCAGGAATCCCGACAATAATAACGTTCTTTTCCCTTTTTATTCTTTCATGCAGTTCTATTATCATTTCGTCACAGGTTGTAGGCTGTATTGATGAGCTGGCTGCATTTTTTAGTGAGCTCATGTCCTCTTCAAGTCCTTTAATTTTCGTGTCTGTATCTGCAGCCACTGTTTTTAAGATTTCAACATCGGCCTTTAATTGTGCCTGCTCTTCAGCTAAGTTTTGCGTGCTTATTTGGAGATTTTTCATTTCCTCCTTGATGGATAACACGTCGTCGGATATTTTGGTGAGCATTTGCTTTTGGGTTTCTGTGAAAACCCGGAGAAGACACATTATTTCATTTCGGAATTCTGTAAGTTGGTTGGATACGTTACACTCGTGGTCCGGTTGCTTTCTTTTACGATGCGTGAATTTGGCTTGTTCATTTACTCCAGGCAATTTAGATAGGTCAGGTTGTGACCCTCCTCTAGTAGGTGATAGTAGGGTATCCATAATTGTGTGTCAATGTGAACACGCCCTTAGCCTGATGCGTATGCGCTTGGTTCTGTTGAGCGAGATAACTTAATAGGGATCGTCTCGAGTGCAAGGAGTACTCACCGCTGTGGCGTCAGGCAGGTCCGCGGCAACGTTAGGTGATAATGGCCAATCGTTGCTCAGTGTGAATTCCACTTTGTTCACCTTACTTAGAGTTTAGATTTGTCCGTAACTCTTTTAAAATAATTAAATAATTTTTGTAGCACGTCTATCTTGCACGGTCGCTCGCGTGGTGTGAAATGCGACCTGTAGAGGAAAAAACGGCCGCAGAAAAACACGAAATCATTGATACAATGTTTGTTTTTGTGAATTTCCAAAAAGAGACTCGACAAAAAAATTCTACATAGTTACCGAACCTGCTCACAAAATTTCACGAAAATCGGTTGATAAATGCGATAAATGCGTAGAGGAGGACATACAAAAATCCGGCCGGACATACGAAAGCATTTTTGTCGAAGCTAATACAGAGACCTCGTTTTACTCGGTCAATAAGATAGAATGATAGCAAAAACTCAATTCATTGACTTAGGTAAGTTGGCATGACGAATTGGTAAATCTGTAGAACGCTTAAAATTGCCCAGCTGAAGTGCCCCTAATCAAGCCGACATGTCTTTTGAACTGCATAATTTGCATCAAAATGCGATCGCCCACCGACACGTCCTAAAGTTAAATTGCACTAATTTGTGCACCTTATTGCCCGGCCACTTCGTTTGAAAGCCAGCACAGCGCTTTAGTGATGCGGCGGCGTCGATAACTTTGGCTAATTATGAAACTTTGACGGCTAACAGATTGATATTAGTTAACGATTTATTTATGGTGAGTTTGAGTTCATTGTCTATTATCGATACGATTGTATTAGGTACCACAATTGCTTGGCATGCGTGGAATATTATATAGAGAAGTGAATTCGACGCGATTAGGTATATAGGTTCTTAAAGTCAGTTTGAAAACTGGTATAAGACTCAGACTGGGTCTAAGGTTAATCGTCGATGTTCAAACGTTTCTTTTTGCAAATGGGTTATATCAATGATATAAATAGTCGAATTTAATCCTAATTATTAAACTCTCATTTATTAAAAAAAAATTACCGATTTTCTCACTAAAGCCACCTGCGGACATCGTTAGGTCCACTAAGAACTTGGCCTTTATGATCTTATCAAGGCCGTGGGCAAATACAACGAAAAAAAACGCGCGCGGAATAACACGAGCTAAATTCGGGTTACAATTTTGTTTAGTCACAAACGTCAATTGGCTACCGTATCTGCTTCCTATCGTAAGCATCTTTGCCTTCGTCGTTATATAAAAAATATCGATAGCTACCTACCTAAATTTGTCTTCACTAGAAACCACACAGCGGGTGCGTTTTTTCTCCCTCGTTTCAATCGCCATGTTATTTGCTTCGTTTGCCCCGTGAAAGCGCATCTCCTTTGAACTTGCTTGAATTATTTAATCGTTTAATAGAATTACAGACAGTCCCTATCTATTGCGCAGTTAGCTTGCCCTCCCCTTAATTGGCTCGCTATCAAAATATTTATCATTTACTTCACTTTAATGGCAATGCAGTTTATTACATCTAAAGGTGAAATAACTTCATTTCATACTTTCATAGAGTCAAAAGTCGGAGATTGTTGGCTCCATGAATACTAGACTGAATATTCGTTGTGACCAAAATTGTCTTAGTCGAAATACGTAGGTACTTAAATCGACAGTCCGTAGGCTAGACTATTGTCGCATACGCCTGCCATAGCTTGTTTTCTTTATTGTTGGGGGTCTAATGCGAAATGCATTTTTGATCCTCTTTGTTGCATAGACACATTGTGTCTGCGTGAGCTACCTGAATGAACTGAATTACGATGTGATTAAAATTTGTAGTAGCAGCACAATATGCAGATCCTTATGTTATTTGTACGATATATAGGTCGCAGGCAAATTGTATAATCCGCTGTATTAAATTACGGCTAGGCGTTTTGTAAAACGGCTAGCCGTAATGTAAAACGGCGGATTATGCAATCTATGAGGTTAATTACAATGACGATGGCCTGTTAGCACCTTCTAACAGGCCATCTATCAACCTTTATCAAGGAAACATTTTGGCCCAAGGCAGTTCCGAACGATGTTTACGATACGAAGTGGCGTAATCCTACTAATAATATAAATGCGAAAGTTTAGATGTTAGGATGTTTGTTAATCAATTGCGCAAAAATGGCTTAACAGATTAAGTTGGAACTTTGTTATACAATAAGTTTCATAGTCTGGATTAACATATATTGGTTGCTTTTTATCCCGAATATCATGCCTTAAAATGATACAATAAGGAATGGAGTTTACGCGGACGAAGTCGCGGGCAAAAGCTAGTAGATAATAAAGTTTAATCCTTGCGTTATTTTATATTTATAAATAAATTTATTTGCTTGCATGTCAGTTAAGTTAGGCGTGTATAACATATCCCTATGTAAATAAAATAAAATAAATAAAAATAAATAGTTGTGGACAATCTTACACAAATCAACCTAGTCCCAAACTAAGCAAACCTTGTACTATGGGTACTAAATAGATACTTAAATACATAGAAAACATCCAAGACCCAAGAGCAAATATTCGTGCTCAATGCTCATCGCACAAATAAATGCCCTGGCCGGGATTCGAACCCGGGACCTCCAGCTTCGTAGACAGGGTCACTACCAACTAAGCTAAAGCGGTCGTCAGTCAGGTCGGTCAGCGGCGGTTGTATCCTGTTTTTTTTTGTATCGTCCAAACGATTCCCGCAATACATGTACATATTATTATGTTCATTCCAGTAGTAGCTCTTTAGCGATAAGACCGCCTGTTGTTTACCTCTACTTTAAGCCTAATGTCCTGTACTGTGTTCTTTTTGAGGTGTGCAATAAAGAGTATTTGTATTGTATTGTATCGTAGTAGTAGGTATACCACAGTGTAGCGTATGGAGATATAAAAGCACATTGACGCACCACTAATTGAGGGGTCGTTGCGAAGGGCTAAATTGGCTGTTTTAGGATGACAATAAATTGATATGGGCCGAATTACCATACGGCCCGGACGTATCTCACAATTGCCTGAATTACCACAGACATATTCGATCACAGAATAGTAGACGACGCAAAATATTTTGTGTGTGCCAACGTTAAAATACAGGTGTAAGTGTGTAATCCATTTTCTTTTGGGAAATAAATAGTGATTTTAGAATGTAGCCCAGTTAAATTCTTCCACGTGGATATTTTCTCATTTGACTGTTAAGGCTGAGTAGACGCACTTTTGAGTTTTTTAAAACCATCTGAGACATAGAATATAGTGTCTTTTAGATTCTAAAAAAATATGTGTTTGATAAGGATCTTGTCTAGTCAAAATCGTATTCAGTTACAAGACCTGATGAATTTCACTCGATAGAAAAAAATCGCAAAGTTACCCCTTTTTGGAATGTTTTTTCAATATTACGGCTTTATTACTGATATCTTACATTTAATTATTGTACTCAATTAAAGACACAATAGTTATATAGACAAATTCTTACGATTTGCTTTGATAAAATGATTGGCTTCATGACTATGTTTAAGTATTTACAAAAACTACGCACAGAGCGGTAAGGTTAATTGCAAACTCACACGTGTTAGAGCGGAACATTTGCAATGGGGCTACCTCGCCCTAAAATCAATACGTATAAGAATCGAGAAATAATATATAGGTCATTTATTTTCTATAGTTTATTCGTCAATAATTTATAGAGATACTTAAGGAAACCTTTAATGCAAATACCAATTGAAGGCATGTTTACAAAAACGACATAACTGCTTAGACTGGTTGACACTCTGTCAAGAACAATTGAAATGACAGCAGATGTCGACCAGTCTAGTCAGTTATGTTGTTTTTGTAAACATCCCTTCAATTGCAGCTTCTTTCACATAATTTTTTGTTACACTAAATTAGTTTTTATTAGGTAGGTACACAACATTACATAATTTGTACCTATAGTGCCTATTGTACATAATTTGTAGAAGTTGGGAAACTCACTCGTCATTACACAGATGCGGAAAAGCGTACCATATCGAATTTCAATTGAAACTTGTAATACATATTAGAATTATTATTTTTTTATTACGTGTGTTCCCGATATTTCGCACTACAAAATGTGAGGAGCAATTTAGAGCATATCAACAAATCTACTTCTAACGGTGTCGTACCGTCAAATCATAGATCTGTCACTCACAGTCTGAAATCTTACGTAACGGTAGCAAAAATAACTTTAAACCTTAACAGAAAGTAAACCCCTTTTTAGGTTTCTATGACGGACGATTTAACTCCTCCAGATAAAACTAAAACATGAAATATAACCGAGTGATTGCTGCTAGACGCTAAAATTAATTAAGTTAAATTTATATCAAAGAGCGAAAACCTAAACACTGCCATTACAAGGGAAGGGCGAGGGAAAATTGGGGCTATTTTGCAATGGCTATAAATTAATTTCGCTGCAGAGCATTGCAGTTAAGCCGCCATACATTTTAATTGGTTCCATTATCGGGTGCTCTGCTAAACGACCTGATGACAATGGAACCCCTCCGTGACGTAGTGTGTTGACGCCGTAATAGATAATTAATAGACATTGTGTGGACATTGTAGTGTTTTTTTGAAAATAAAAAGTGCTTACGCCGTCGGCTTTGATGACTTGAGTTAATATTCTTATCGTCCGTTTCATACAATGTTTTATCCAAAACGCAATAACCATGTCAAAAAGTCCACCATTAATGCAATCTCTGTGTGTGGTATACATTTTGTATTTGTATACGAGCAAGCTGTCAAATTGCGTGTTTTTATGAGATGTCAAACTGAGAAAAGCAGCATACCTGCTCCCATTGAGGGCCGGAGCCCATCTGCCGGCAAGAAAACTATGACGGCCGGTCAAATTTTCGGAATTTCCTTTGCATTGTTAAAAAAATCTCCACATTTTGAAAGTGTAAAACACATACGACCTAGATAACATGTAGTTTTGTCAATACTTCATGAGAAACATTGTGAAATGATCTTTGATAGAGCGACTACCTACTCAAAATTTTACACCTACTTATATTGAAAATTGTTACCCAGGGAAATGTAAAGGTTTTAGCTACTGACATACAATATAAGCATTATTGACAGGTTATGTAACTGTAAAGCACAATGATAAACCTGTACAAGGACGGATGATAACATTAATACATACTTACATACATGCTGACAATAAACCTTCTTCTGTCATTAACCTTATTAATACGCATTATTATAATATCAACCGAAACAACCTTGCTTGCTGTATACCTACCTACTTATTTTGAAAAATGTATTTTGATAATGTTGGTACGATGATAGATCAAAGACGACAAACATTGGGGTTTCTCATGGTTAGTAACGAAAACAGACAACTCACTAGATATATAAATACAACGTGAAACGCACCAAGGAGTAAATTGCAATAGCAACTGATAATGTATACAAAACGCTCCGAATTTTCAACTGAACAAACCTCTAACCCGGATTTGTTTATTCACGTGCTCTTTCAGACGTTGATTTATTCAATATGGTAATTATTGAATTCGATTTAGCTACAAAAGTAATGTGTCGAAAACTGCAACATTAATTTTCGCATCGAAAAACAATAACAATGACGTACAATCCCGTGTATTACCGGTATTTGCATAAATAACAAATATTTGTGTGCAATCGAGATTTCATTTCCGATGCGCGACTTTTTGTTGGTTTTTATGTCCCGCGGATGCATATTGGTATAGGAAAATTAAATAATAATTATTAGAATGGTTGTACAATTTCTTTGATTAAAAAAAAAACACCACAATAGTAACCAATGAGTGGCTGTATGTGTGAGCTGTGTAGGGGCTTGTAGTTCACAGATCGACTTGCAAAATCTACTTAGACTCCAAACTTGAACCGCATTTCGATCAAAAAAAACATAAAGACATGAAAACAAAAGAAACAAGAGTATGTTCTCTTGTTTCTTTTATTTTCATGTGTTTATGTTTTTTTTTGATCGATCAATAGCCTGCTAACATTTTAATTCTACCATCGGAACCGTATTAATCTCTCCTAGCACTTAGGTTTTTCGTAAGAATTTTATTTGCTCTCCAGTTCCCAACCTGACAAAGCAAATCCAATCCTCATTTTCTCATTACGAGCTTCTTTTGCTGTCTGTCCGCTTTACTTCCGATAAAAGTGTACAAAGGAAAAATCTAACAAAGCTTATACAAGATTTGAACTGTAATTAAAACGTTATGATCCTTATTCGAATATTAATTTAGATAATGATACACCGGTACACATGAGTAAAAAAATAATGTCAAACATGATGACAAAGGATTTCTCAGGAAGAAAAAATCCTGATACGTAATAAAACTTGTCCCAAATAGTCTGGACTTTTGATCTGTATCTTTTGTCTGTAATAGTGCCTCAGTGCTGACAGTCTTTGAGTAGCGGTTGTTATAGAAAACAATTTAGGCTATTTACAATTATTGAAATTTAGGAATTCTAAGTAACATTTGAACAACTTATACTCCTACAAATACCTCAATACTGATGGCTTGTTCTATTTCGTAGTCCCAACGTAAATGCTAATTACAATTTATAGGATTCAGCCTTTAAGTAGAAAATATTAGGACCGATGGACGGCGTTTATTTTATAGTAGGTATCTCTGTTGACGAAAATACCCTCAAAGTTAAGTAAAAAGAAAGGTGTCCCCTTCTTTTACAGAAAAATGTTTCTTAGAATGTATTGTTTCGCAGAATTTTCATTTCACAGAAAAAATGTTATTTTGTATAACCCAATTAGATTTACCAGTAAAGTAGGTTAGGTTCTGCGACCCTGTTATAAAAAATATTTTCTAAGAAATGAAAATCTATTAATTATACATCTAAGAAACTTCTGTCTGCGAAACAAAGTACAACCAAAAAGAAAACACAAGACTCCCTAAAAGTTCATCTTCTTAGAAATTATAAATTATAATCAGACAGAAACAGTCTCATCAGACCAAAATTATACAATAAATACTAATGAGATTAACGACTCAATCAAATCGCAGAAATACTGCTCAATGACAACAGTCGTAGCCGCCTCAATTTTCACAGCAATATATTCCCTTTACCAAGAAGAAACACAGTCACCGCTTAATATTTTGCTCAGCATGCCGCCATTTTCCATGGAAACGCCATATGAATCGAATAAAACAGAATTATACGTTTACGGTCAGACTTTGGCCAAGAACGTTGGCGCCGCCACCCTTGTATCTGACGATGTACTGTGATTGCTTGGCTTATAATATTTTAGGGTACCGTCATTAAGTTTATGTTATGTTAGTTACATGTTCCGTAGAAAATTAAGAAACACTTACTTATAGGTTTTTATATGAGCCTAGCGACAAAAATAATAATTACAAAAGGTATTAACTTGAGAAAACTCCTGTGAATTTCAATCATGAAACTGAGAAGCTTTCGATAAAAATACAAACGGATTGTTAGTAGAAGCAACTGCAATTGCAAGGCAAAAAATACGCGTTGATAATGTACCTAGTAGTCTGACTAGCCTAGTAGTAGAGCGCTGGACCAGTAAACAAGAGCAGACCAAATGATTGATATGTCCATCAATATTAACTACATATTTACTATAAATGTGTATGTTAAACTAGGTTTTTTCCAAGGATAAAATACATATTAAACTATAATGATTTCTTTCGTTCTATTCACTCAGGTCAATAACGTCGAATATGACATATCAAATCGACATATTTCGTATCAATCGGTGGTTGTCGTGATCCAATCTCAATAAAGTCTAGTTTTTCCTGTGGAAAACTAATACGTGGGATTAGGTACCAAAGGAGCTCGTTTAGGATTCAATCAACAAAATGCTATAGGTATACGGGTTATAAATGAATATAGGTACATAGATAGCAGCAGATGATAAAACAGTAGTTTACTGAAGGGCGCAGGTCTCGGTATAAGGAAAACGCCTTCATATAAATTTAAAATTACTGTATTTCCACTTTTCCTAATCTAGTTCTTTTACAGAGGATGCGTTGCGTGTCGCGGTTAACGTCCATCTCGCTCTTCCTTTCTACCTACATATCTCAAAATACTTATTCTACCGGATCCGGTTCGAAGGACCAATATGAAGGACGCAGGTCTCGGTATAAGAAAAACGCCTTCATATAAATTTAAAATTACTGTATTTCCACTTTTCCTAATCTAGTTCTTTTACAGAGGATGCGTTGCGTGTCGCGGTTAACGTCCAACTCGCTCTTCCTTTCTACCTTCATATCTCAAAATACTTATTCTACCTACATTTAATACATATGGATATATATCTTAATGTACGGTATCGTACAGTTTACAGAAATCTTTTTTCAACGAATCGTGGCCATAATATCCTCTAGAAACTAATCTTGTTTTAACCTAATCTAAGCAAATAGAAACTGGAACGAATTTATAAACGCACCGAATATGAACTAAATATAAATAGAATTCGGTATTTGCCACAGAATTTAGATCCTATTTACTATTCACTATATTTTCCTTTGAACCAATATATATATATATATATCTTAAAAAAACGATTGATCACTCCTCTTGATACGCAGTTATATATATTCGCGTACCCTAATCAAACCAGCATTCACAACGTCCAATCCCGATAAGAGGAAAAACTTGATAAAAGCGGAATTGGTTTATCTTTTTCCGCTATCCGAAGTGTGTCACGGACCAAATGAACCCTTCCAGAAGACAAACTAAAAGATAAAATGCTCCTTAACGGGCATTAAAGCGGTGTTGCCCTGAAAGAAAGCCATAAAAAGGCCTGGTCCCGTGGGACGGCGGGCCGAGTCCTACACGATGCCCGTACGCTATAATACGCATAGAATTGGCGTTATACATATTCCATTACGGCAAATGCCCTAGTGATTGACATGCCCCAATAATTGACACTTTCAATTAATTCACGACAAAAAGTTGAAAAATAGGTGGCAGCTATTATACGGGACCGCTACCAACGCAGAAATTTCACCAAAATCTACAGTCAATTCGTTAAAAACATCATGAAAAGTCTTTAAGTATTGAAAATATTGTAGCATATACATAGCAAACCTCTGTATCCAAGTTCATCGACCTATCGTTTCCTCTGATATTTATAACTTTTATTGTGACATTTTGTGTAAGTTAATGCCAATGAACACAACCCGCGTGTTTTGTTCGCCACTCTACTAATCGAATTTAATTTAGGCGCTCGACGCTCCGATCGCGCCCGAGAATTCATTGTTGTGTAGGAAAAGAGACGTACTTTTAATAAAACGACAATTTTATTTAACACATTAGTCATTTATTTCTCCAATATGATAACATTCTGACGATTTAGCCACGAATTTCTGTCATCTCTAAGACTTTTTAGTTCTATGGTTCCTCTGTGCTATCAGGTTCGTGCCCCGCCCTCCGAAGGTAGTTACAAGATTTCAACCGTGAAATTTTATCGAGAGAATTAATCTCAAAACTTTTCCTATGCTGCCCTTTGTCTCTAAATGTCTGCAATAAAATTTATTCCTTTTTCTAATCGGAAACAGATAAGTTGGGCCAAGACCCCCGGGTCGCGAATTATATCCGATTTATCCCGGATAATGTCTGAAAAAAGTAAATATGCGTAATTTACGTAAATTAGGTCGTATCGTTCGACTAATTAAGATTGGTATCCTTGATAAATCTTTGAATTTGGATGCTGGTTCGTTATTATTATTGTTATCCAAAATGTCTGCATTAATGGCCGGCGTTTTTTGTAAATCTAGTTCCTACGTCAAATCTTGGGGTTAGGTTTCAAAACCTTTTGGGGTTAATCAATTTCATCAATAAATAATATTATATTTTTAATGCGTCTCAGGAAAAAATAAATAAATTGGTGATCTATTTTATACTGATAAACGTTATACTTGTAAGTACATTAAGACTGTATTTTTGTAAAAGTGTTCTTATTTTTGAAGATCCTAATAAAAATAAAAATCTCCAATAAAACATAATTCGATCAGTTTCTACGACATTTTGCGATTTTTGACATTCATGACCTTTTTTATCAAGCTTAAGATGTCAACGACTTAGTGCCAGTTGCACCAACGTACGAACACAGACCGGTCATCGTCAAATATGGCGCCGGCAGCTGTCATCCCATAGAAACTTGTCAAACTTTCCATACAATCAGATTTGACGAACACCGCTTACGATTACAGACGGTTTGGTGCAACCCAGCCTTAAAATCACGTAGAAAATCTTGAACAAGTGTCTGCCACTGCAGTCTAGACGCATTCCAGCCTTCTAATAACTTCCAGAGCACAAACAAAAGAAACAATATCACCGTAAACACGTCCACATCCCTTCTTTCAACAAAACGTATCTACCAACGCAAGCACTTACCATAAAACAGGTAACCACGTCCCTCGACGTATTCAGATCACACATACACGCCGCCACTTTACCGAAATCAAAGTAAAGCTCAAAGCAAACACTCGTTGAAAATGCGGTGTAAATAATAAAAAGGTGCACCTGAGAGGCTTCCCTGTGCAAAGGCTGTCATTTTCACCATTGTAACTACCCCTCGCGCGGGTCCGTGAAATATGTTGAACATTGACGTTCACGGCGCCTGAAATAGATTCAAATGCACACGATATTGTTTTTATTAGATTAAGGCGACTTCCTGACTTGGCGGGGCGGGATCGATATGTGACATTTTCTTTTTTGACGTAAACTTACTGACGTCGCAAAGATTCTCACTTGACATAATACTGTCAGTATTACGTTTGCGCAGTAGTAATATCATGCGCAGAAGCGGAGCAGTACCGCCCTCGCATCGTCCCGCTACCGCGCATCCCGCGCCAGTCAGGAAGCACTCATTTAAATGTAGGGGCGCAGTAAAAAATGGTACCGAGTCGACTGACAGCTGACACTGACATTTGACACTTTTCTCATATCGTACTGCCTCCGCACCGACAAATCAGGAAGTCGCCTTAGGAAGCCGGGTAATGTTTTTATACTGGCCATAAAAATGTTACAATGGTAAAGTTTATAGATATGAAGTAGATAAAACATGTTACAATATAAGCTTTTTTTTAAATTTATTTTCCAAAACAATACTTATACTACTACTTACATCATTTCTAAAACAGAGAGTGAAACCGCGTGCGGAGTATCTGTCGCCGTTGTCGCTCGTTTACAATATCTATATCTTATATATATTATATGTATATAAAAAAGAAAAACAGACTTTATTGGTGCGAAGTATAAGGAAGAGCTGGTTGATTTCATTTGAGTACCTAAGATGTTTGTAACCAACTCGATCGCGCACTTGTCTTAAGTATAACATCGTTTTTATAATATCTTTACACTTATTCACCGAAAGTCTAATGTTAAATATCGATAGATTAAATACATATATTTTTTTAAAAACCCATATAAACTCATAATATGTTGTTATATTTTAAATTAAAAAAAAAAAACACTAAAGTGTAAAAAAGACAAACAAAACTGACCTCAAACTGTAACCACAGTTTTGTGGGGCGATGTATTACGTTTTCATGTATTTACTTGTGTTTATTAAATAAATAAATAATAATAATAATAAACCCGGGGTTCGAGCCTGCGACCTCTAAATTTGTAAGTCTTGCATTGAAAAGTTTACTAGTTACATTATTATCATACCCGGAAAACCTACCAATCGAAACGTAACTAATAAACACATTGGTTTACAAGCCGCCTAACAGTTGGCAACATGATGTTAAATTCCAAGTGAACGGGCCCGTAAGAGAGCATTAGGCATTAACTTGACTCGCGAAGTTCGGAAACGCGCTCCGACGCCCGCGATTTCTGACAAAGATTATTTAGAATAAGCGTTTATTAGGAGAGGGTAATATAAAGTTTTTCCGTGTTGGTGTTCTGCCCGTCAGCGACAGTTTCTTAGAAAAAATGTTTATAATGGGCTTTTAGTATGCTCAATCATACAATCGCTCAATAAAATAATCGGTGACGCAAGTAAAAAAATTGATTAACGTTAACTACTGTTAACCAAACCGTTGAAATTATAATAAATGCATCAACATACAACAGTTAGGTATGTCAAAATTAACAAATTCTTAAATGGAGTAGCATAGGTGGACTTGGTTTAGAAATCAACACACTACACTTTGGCTTGTGGGGTGACCGCTTTGAGTGGTTACTAACTGAGCGCTCCCGTGCTTTGGAAGGCACGTTAAGCCGTTGATCCCGGCTGCTGTCTATGGCAGCAGTCGTTAAGCCAAGTTGGAGGCCTTCGGGCGGCTTGAAAACTTCTAATAGTCAAGTTGCCCACTCACTTGACAAAGGGGGGTCGAAGTTGCACCACGTCCGTAGGGAAAGTACCGACCGCTACCCTACACGTGACCCCTGGGTGGTTCTAAAAGTGCAACAAAAACTGGCAACCGTACTGTCTTCTCGAAGATCTCACGGTTCGAAATAAATGCCATACGATAAATAAAATAAACTTTGGCTTGTCCCGTCTCCCGTCACAGACACGCTATGGAAGACCTATAGATAACCCCATCGTTACTGCATGAAACAATTCTTCTCTGTAATGCAACCAGCCACTGGCAACATTGCCTCAGTAAAAAAGCAACACTCTGTTGTCGTTGTCTCTCGCGCGCGCGTTCTATATTTGAAAATCAACTCCCGGATTCCGCGCTGTTCATTTGTCACTGAAATTACAAAAAGCTTGCGGCTGCTACAGCGCGCTGTCGAGAGATAATGAATTTAATTTCATCGTAGCGTTATTCACAATTAAATGGCGCGCAATTCATTTGGGAATTATTAAGTCTAAGTGTGCTAAGTAGGTCTTTACACGTGTGGAGGTGATAATGTAAGCTTGTAGATAGCGTACGATTCGTCCTGGTATAACTGTATTAACTGAGGCAATAATTAATCATACCAAGAAGTTAACACAATGTATTCAGTTTAAACATCTGAAAGCGACTTTACATTAAACCTATTCCTAAAAAATAACAAACTTCTATTAACTAAAATGTGTGCTATCTATATAAGTATTGCACATCGACATTTGGAAAGAGAAAGCCGAATTTCGGTTTCGCAGAGCGTTTTCTCGCACGACCTATGTGCCATTTGTCAGAATATAGATATCCAAAGTTTACATGTCACCGATTTGACGTAAACAAATAAAATCCATAAAGTGTAGTCTTTGTGCAATATTTATTTACAAATACAATTTTATTTATTTACAGATAACAATGATCCAATTTTGTTAGTAATGTAGAATTAAGTGGCTTACGATTCAAGTTAGTAAATAATAATAATTAATTAATCAAAATATATTTCATATCTCCAAAAAGATTTTCATGTAAAATATTCCCAAGACGAGACCATGGCTCGCACTGTCAAAAAGTTAATCAGATCTGATCTAGAGTCAAGTTTCTAACTCTAACTTCATAAACTCTACACCTTAATCTAAATATGTGGCTAATTCGCATAAAAAACGTATGAAACGAATGAATATGAGAAACAATAAATGCGAAACGTATGCCTCAAATAGCCCCCCGACTGCATCTGGCTCGTGCTAGCACTTACCCGAAATTCAGCAAAAAGCTGAAGCGCACATTAAAACTCAGAACTAGGGCAGGTCCATTTTATCACGTAACAATCGTGTTCTTAAAACTTGCTCCATTTCGAGATTAATGTGAAATGTTTGTCGAAGTTGTATGAGAACTCACTCGGAGGTTTATTGCTGTAATTTTTGATCATTTGAACTTCAAAAACTGAACTATAACTTGGCTACTTGTCAATGTTTTTATGATTAATTTCGAATGTGTATTATTAGAGGATTTAATGTATTGTTGTATATGTTACGACTTTTTAGCAGTAAGGGTCACTAAAATAAGCCACGACCGGGCGGACAGCGAAACTATGAGAGTTCCTTGTTTACTGCGTTTGCTCAACGTTCGCGCCGACGGCACGCGCAGGTCGCCTCAGTCGCTCTCAATGAACGAACGAGTACGTACAAGCGTGAAAAATATTAAAAAAGGGAACAAATAAAATGATCACCTAAATAACTTTTGATATCATCAAATTTTCGAACCCTAAAATAAGGTTGAACACTCAAAAAAATTTATCGATCAGCAATTCCGAGTCACCAAAAAAATTCTACCTATTTTTGCAGCACTTGCACCTATTTTACTTATTGCGTTCCTATAAATTTATAATCGCATCAAAAAAATTGTCAAGTACCACCAAAAACACTAAACTACCACCTAATCTCATGCACCTTTTTTCATTAGAATTACATCCAAATATTATATACATCGCATGCTACATTTTAGTAAACAGTTACAAATTAATTGTTTTTAGCACTATAAATATTTCAGTTATTTCCAAAATGTTATAAATTAGAAAGTAAAATTTAAAATTAATTTAAAAAGCAACGCGCAATGTGGCTGTGTGAAATAATAACACGTATACTGCTATCTCACTCAATCAAATACAAAGAATTGTCTGAAACATAAAACCTATTGATATGTCGTTAGAGTGAAAGGTACCTATTGCTGTTTCATTCTAACTACCTATTGCTGATGGTTTACAAACTGCAAGAAGTTTTATTATTATTTTTTTAATGCGTTGACGTGAGCGCGTTTGATTGAAACCTTTTATTTGAAAATGAGTTTTGTTGATTTATTAAATTTGTTAGTTTGTTATGAAAATGTATAAAGGTCCTCAAATGAGTTTACTTTATTAATATAGATAGACTTTCATGGAAAAATTAAAGGAAGTTAATAGGTAGAAATAGGTACAGGTAGGTTTAGGTTATGTTAGTTTTGCATCGGCCCGAAGGGCCAAAACAACTCAAAATAGGAGCTCCGCGCCAGCGGAGATCCGTCAATACTGTTCCAATCTCCACTAGTTTGAAATTAAAATAGCTATTTTTATTTCAAACTTCAACTTCTTAAAATCATTTAGCGCTGTCTTGCTCGCACGCGGTGCGAGGTGCGAGCGAGACGGACCGTATGGAAAACCGCATCAGTGTGCTAGCAATGAGGTTAGACTAGATTGGAACTGCTTTGCGCGTCGGACATTAAAAAACAATTGCCGCGTGAAATTTGGTGATCATGTAGTATTTCTGGGTATCGAATGAATTATTTGGGTGTAAATAATTTTAATAGGATTACGAGCCCTGTAATATTTGGATGTAAATTATATGAAATTTGGTGTTTGAAATTAGGTGATCATTAAGTATTTTTGGGTAGTGACTAATTTATTTGGTAACAATTTAATTTAATAGGTTATCGACATGTTACTTCTTTGAGTTGCACTTTATATTTAAAAGAAGTTGAAAATTTGGTGCGAATCTAGTATTTTTGGTAATCAATGTAATTTTTTAGAGCATCATTCGGCAACTAATTTGGTGGTTCGTTAAATGCTACCCATTAAAAAATACCTTCCTGTGCGATCATTACATGTAGAGCAAGTAGCCAGGTGCCAAGTACGACTAATGAAAGGATTTCATTTCACAAGTAACGTTATTTCAATGTTAATATTGACGAAAAATTGGTTTAAGTTGAATTTTTTTAACAAAGCCCCACTCGGGTTCCCGCGCTGCGCCACGTACGCGTAGTGATGTACCCGTTTGAAAGATTACCGATTTTTATCGGTCTGTGTGGTAGCTATAGAAATCTTATATTCTTTATTTGTAGTTTTTACCAGTACCTGTGCATGGTATTGGTAAAAACTAATATTAAATATGTAACGATGTGTTACCGTGCGATTATTTTATTCTAATTATATCATTGAAAAGTTTAAATATACGTTTTCTTAATATAAAATGTTGTCAAGCGGATGCGTCCGCGTCCGCTAAGGAAATTATAATTTTCAATGAAATTTAAAAAGTAAACGCCACAGGTGAGATTTACACCCTCTGGAATCCGTTCATTGCTCTAACCAACTGAGCTACCGTGGGCATCCCTTGTGGTGGTGAATTTTTTAATCAAAAACTTAACACCAGAAACAAAAAGACAATTACTTACCTAATACATTCTGTTTCAAGGACAATAAAATTTTATCATAAATTGCGTTCCCCTTAACCCTTCGCCACTTCACACACTAGTACTCGTTAAACTTAGGCTATTTACTAATTCGAGAACTTCCATCTAGTCCGAATCATGGCATCATGGTATCTAATTATTTACACTTCCATTTAATTATTTACATTTACATAATAATTACATTTACACCATTTACATAATAAATATCTGGGCGACCGAGCTTTGCTCGGCGTTTTCCCGGGCATGAGACCTAGCTAAATCGTTTGCTCATCCCCGAAAACCCCCACATACCAAATTTCATCAAATATTATATATATAATTATCCTTAGAGCCGTTTCCGAGATCCCGGAAATATAGAAATATAGATATACATATATAGATATAAACAAGAATTGCTCGTTTAAAGATATAAGATTATTTGCATTTCCTTTGCACTTCACTACATGAACTTTTTTCCGAGATCAAAATGGATGGACGGACGGACGAACGGACGGACGGACGCGTGAGTGACTGCAATAGGGTCCCCCTTCAGGTACGGAACCCTAAAAAGAATTACTAAATTCGGACAACATTGCTAATTATATTTAAAAAAATTAAATTTAAATTATATTAAAAAACTAAAAAACCTTCTATCTTATTTGTATTGAAGTCTGTTAGTAAAAGAAAGTCATTTTGCAATTTTTGCATTCGTATCTTTGCAATAAATAAAGGACGAACACATTAGAAGTATTTTCGTTGTAATGTAATTAATCGTAAATTTAAATAACCGATAAATAAATTTTTTTATTCAATCCCTAGTGAAAGTTTTGCTTTAGCTTGCGTGTGTGCTGTGCGTGTAGGTTAACTTACGTATGTGCGAATGAACTGTCGGCCAATCACGGCGCTTTGTTGTCGTTGCGAGTGTGTGAGTTTCGTTGTGTTTATTTTGTTCACGTGTAGTAGTAACATACCTGGAGGGGGTAAGGTGGCGACACTGGTTCTTATACAACTCGCGCTTGGTAGCCTTTCTAACCTATTTAATGTTCTGTGCTACGAAACATAAACAAGTGTTGTGTAGACCATGTTGGGATTAGATCGCGGCTTCCTCACGATGTTTTCCTTTACCGTAAACCTACTGTTAAGAATAAAACACCTTTAAACAACTTTTACAATGCGCACTGCTAAGGTTTGGAATTCCCTGCCGGCGTCTTTATTTCCAAGTAACCTGGACCATTCTAAGGCACGAGTGAGCGTATGCATCTTCTGTGTGAGCTCGCTTCACCGTCGGCCTCAACTTTTCCCTTTGGCTAGAATCTGGACAAGAGCAATCCCATTTTTAGCAAAAAAAAACGGTACCGCTTGGCTTTACGAACCTAATCATACTTATAATATAGAATGGAACAAATTGACAGCAATCCAGAGTACATATCGTTTACAAGTCCATTCTGCTAAGCTTCTTTCGGCTTACGCTCGAGTTGCAGTCCCCAAGTCGCAAGTCGGCGGCATCAAGAATTCGTCTTTCTAACCTCTCGTACTAGAAATAACGTCGTGTACTGGCATTAAAAGAGATTCCTTTTAGATGCGGCAGATAAACATAAATAAACGTATTATATTATTCTTGTGATAGATATTACAGTCCCGCAGATAATTATGATTGTTTTATTTTAAAATATAATATACAAATACATAATATCTTGTTTTTAAGGATTGTAGACACTTTCACTTACTGCATCATCATGATCAAATCAGCCGAAGGACGTCCACTGCTAAACATAGGCCTCCTCTAAAGAGTGCCACAATGACCGATCGTGCGCTGTTAAAATTTTCGTATTTACAGTAAACATTCCTAGATACGATACGCGCGGCATCTACGTCTTTTTGGTTGCGAAATAAAACCATTATAGGAAACGATGGTCCTGATGCCGCTTAGTGTAGGTACAAGGATGTTATGTAGATACTTACTAATAAGGTTATAGATTGTGGTAAGAGCGTCGCATCTATAATATAAATGAATCTAACTCAGGTACAACAGTGCCCTCGGTGAAACAAAGAATCGATGACTACATCAGATAATCGGCTTTTCTATTCCTATTCCATCTCCGGGCGCCTAATTGCGGCGCCTCCCGCGGGACATCGTCTGCCGTAGAACTATTATTATTGTGCAAAATAACGAGCAGTACTCTATTCCGTTCTAGACCGGGTCGGTTCGGTTGTGTGTCTAGATCACTGTTACCTTTAATTACATCATCATCCTCCTAGCGTTATCCCAGTACAGTTGCATCCTGAAGGATGTCTGGGGTCCGCTACCTAAGCCCAAGATTTGGCGTAGGCACTAGTTTTTCCGGAAGCGACTGCAATCTGACCTTCCAACCCGAGGGGAAACTAGACCTTATTGGGATTAGGTTGTCAAGTGAGTGGGCAACTTGACTGTTAGAAGTTCTCAAACCGCCCGAAGGCCTCCAACTTGGCTTAACGACTGCTGCCATAGACAGCAACCTTTAATTACATATGAAGTGATATTATTACCGGGTACATCGAGGCCTGCTACGTAGCTGATGCCGTAACCTGGGCTGTTATTCACCAACTGACTCGTCCTCATCTGTCACCCGTTTTATTATATGGAAACTGTCAAAAAGTAACAAATGCCAGATGAGAGCTGAAAAGTGTCGTTGTCAAGTTCACTACGACATCGGATCGAAGCGCCCGATTCTAGTAAGGTTAACAACAGTACACTCCCGCAATGAAAGTGTTACGTGAAAGTTAACTAATTTAAAAATTTAGAAGATTAAGCATGCATAATAATGAACAATAATTACAACAATAAGTTAACGTCAGAGTATCCAATGATTTCTTACTCGACCCACCCCAACCAAACTACTCAAATGCATTTCCCAGCCAACAACTTAAGTGTCAGTTCATTACAAATGTATAAAAATAACTTCGCCATTACTGTGGTAGACTTGTAGACTACTTTGTCTGCAAACTTAGTTTTTCATAACTTACCACTACAGAGCCTCTGACAAGCACTAGTTTATTAACGCGGTTGCTAGTAAGCTGAAAGAGAACAAGCCACGGGAAACTTTAGAGTGTATGTTTTGTTTTATGTTGGTAAATTATTTTCAGAGTGTTGTCAGTATAAACAGTGTAAATAGTGTTCATATAAATAGGGCCGGTGTGTCAGTTAGGGGATTCTTCAGATTTTTTCTTGGATAAGCATCTCTGCATACATCATCTGCTTATCTCTGCTCGGATTTAACATAATGGTTAGGGCTTCCAGAATTACGGATTTGTCAATTACGTAATTGATTTCGAAATTAGAACGTTGAATTACGTAATTACGTAATTACGTAACTCACCCGGAGTTCAAATTAAAAATCACTAAATAATTTGTTTTTGTTATAATTACTAATTATAATTAAGGGAAACGATTTTTAACATCATTATTTAAATAAATCGCAGCATCCACGTGTAATTTTCAGAACAAAGAGCTGAACGTATATGGTCAGTCCAGCTTGAGGAACTTCTACCACTAAAACGTTTTATTTGTATTATTGGCAACCAGTTGTTATTAATCAAGTATGGTAGTGTGGTGGACAGTCTGATTCGAATATTGTGCTGGTCTAAAATCGATGAATTGGTACGATATCCTTTTCGAAGTAGGTATGCCACAAATTTACTTCTAGCACTCAATCCAGTTGCTATAAGCTGGAATCTGGGAAAGGACTCCTCTATTTTCCAAGTAGAGATATACGCCATCTTAGAGTGTGCATCAACCAATCGGCAAAGCAATTATCTCAACAATATCATTTATATTCAATCGTATAGCCAGGCGGTGCTCTTGAATTGCCGGGAAGCATTAAATAACCTTGGAGCGAAAAACAAGGTTATTTTACGGTGGGTCCCAGGGCATGCAGGTATCGCGGGAAATGAGCTGACGAGCTTGCACGAGCGGGGGCGAAGGGGATGCATTGCGAGCCAGAATCGTTTTTCGGTATCCTCATACGTCTAACCAAGCTCACCCTGGAAATCTACTGTTTCTACAAAACCATTCAGGCCTGGAGAGAGTTCCCAGGTCTGAACCATTCCAATGATGTCTGGTCCCCTGATGCCTATTGCTAAGCAGGGACCGACTACGCATGTTTGTAAGGGTGCTTACTAAATAATCACATGCACACGATAGGATTGAGTGACACAAGGAGGTGCAGACGCTGCATTGAAGTGGAGCAGACGCTTGCACCCATCCTGACTGCCCTAGCCTAATGCACAGCCGAGCCGTAGCTCTTTCTTGGGCAAACACGTCATGTGCCCTGAAGAGACTAAGTTTCTCGAGTTCAGCAAAATCCAGCAATTCTTTAAGTTTGCAGGACTTTACCCACTCTTAGGATCCCAATAGTTCAGCAATGGTCGCAATGATAGCCACTACCCCCAAATAGTAATATGATATTAATAGGTTTTTGATCTGTTCCGACATTCCAGCCACCACATCGAACACCCACCCGGTAAAATAATGCACCCCTGGCCCCTGTCGGACCTCCTTCTTGTATCTAGTCCACAGATATCAGAGTAACCTAGTCGAAAGGGTTACAACGCAATCCTGTCCATTCTCGCTACTGATGTGTCGAGGTACCTAGGTACTAACTCCAAATAATATCCCATAATCTTTTATGTTATTTAATAATACCTACGTTAATTTACAATTTCACAAAACTTTTTTCCATTTTTAGACTGAAATAGTAGGCATATTTTAAACAAATAAGTGGTAATACATAATTCCGTAATTACGGAATTTAACTTTTGAATTACGTAATTATTAGAAGTCAAATATCTGTCCGTAATTACGTAATTCCGTAATTACGTAATTACGGAATGGAAGCCCTAATTGTGGTGCTAGGAAAAACTGCCTGATGGCGTTCAGAGCGTTGTTGCTTATTAGCTTTTTAGTACGGTATTTCATGATAGTCAAACCAGCATTTTTTTTTACATAATACATAAAGCTAGTAGGGAAACGTGCCTTAATGGCGTTACTATTTTCTGTGGTCAAACTGCGTCCTTTTTAGGAGTTCGTAGTGTTCGTACCCGATGGGTCCATACCAAACTACGCGTCTGTCCGTCCGTCAGTCCGTCCGTCGTCTGTCACACAGGATTTACAGCATACGGTTGGAGATAGTCTTCAAATTTAATTTTTTCATTGAATTTGTTAAAATTTCTCCCATTAAAACCGACTTAATTTTGCAGTTGGTTCGGAATGTTTTGGCGGGGCACTGCCGAGTCTCCCATATATACCCAATTATGACTTATTTTATAAGAATGGAATGTGTAGGTACAGTCTATTGCAAAAATAACCAAGCTACTTACTATCATGCTCAAAAATGTCTACTCTATTGCAACAATAATGGAGTCAACTATCCGTGACGGTCTTACTTTGTTTGAAAATAGGAAAGCGACATTACGTTTCATTTCTTCCATGTGAACATTTCAAAAATAAAGCTAGTTTTATTTATATTATAGATTCATATTATTATGGGCTATTATTTAAGGGAACATAAAAAAACTGACAACTTAAAATTGTCTATTTGCACACTAAAATACTAATTGCACAGCTAAATCAAAACGCGATTTTGCTGTGCAAATCAGTGTTTTTTTTTAATGCGCAATCGGTATTTTAATAAGCTAATAAATATAAGTACATTATTATTTACCACGAAATGTATCGAGCAGGTATTTTCGTTATCCTACGCTTATCTTCATGAGATTTTTATTTATCAAATATTGGCAACGGCAATCCAAGAATTTGGTAATGAGCTTCATTCCATATGCTTTGAGGAAGTCGTGCCTTTTACGCACGTACGACTAGAATACCTCCCTTGCCGGTTCGGCACAATCTCACTGTTTCATCTGAATTCTTCGAACGTCGTTTCCCTTCTATGCGATATTGCCTTCGCACCGTGTGAATGACTAATTTCAGGAAACATGTCAACAATAACATTTGACAAACATTTTTTTTCTTTCCAGATTAAGGAGAAACAAACGCCCGCGAAGTTCTCTCGATCCTGTTTCATTCCGTTTCACCTTTTTTCACAAACGCACAATACGGTAAGCACCTCAATGGTTATTACCTCCAAGGCGGAACCTTTGTTAGCGCTCGTCACAACCTCCCCCTCCCTGAATTTAAATGGAGAATTATATTGAAGTATTTTTCGGAAGAGAAGTTTTATTGTATTGTTTGATTGCGTGTCACTCTGATAGATGAAGGAATGGCTTTCAAATGGCGTCTCCTTTGTCGCTCCAAGCCTGTACGTAATGTCGTTGGCTTTGGCTGGATGAATTTATTAAAAAGTTTACCGGGACACGACTCTGCGGAAAGTTTAATAGTCGCTCTCAAGTTTTTGGTAAGTGTTGAAGTTTCGAAAAGGTGAACAATAGGCTTCCTGCCTGCCACGACGCTTCATTTACTGTCGCTTGGTGTATAAATAGCTTATGATTACGAAAGTTTTACAACTTCAGCATTCAATTTAGGAAATCATATTTTAATTGTAATCACTCAGCAAGATTTCGTTTTTGGGCTCAATTAATGCGCTTGGTTATTACTTACCATTGGCTGAAATTATTTTTGTGGATTATAAAGATGTAGTTATATAGATTTTTTTGGAGTAATAGCTGTGCCGATTCGCGTGGAATTCACTCTGAGATAATTCCTCTTCTTACCAAGGTTGTCAACAATTAAAATATTAAGTTATTTACGAGGACGTGCGTTTCTTGCAATGAAAAACTAAGTATTAGAGACATAGACAAAATTACTTCCACATTTATGGTATTAGTAGTAATTTAGTAGGTATTTAAGTTTATGTTAATATTAGGAAAATAACAGTCACTTTTTTCTGTATATCTTTACATATTTGAATGCTTAGTTTCTATCTGTCTGCGTCAATTTATTCCATTCTTAAAAGCTCCCACATATCCTATCTAAACTAGCGAGAACAAATTACAGACTGCTAGGAGAAACAGACTGAAAGTGTGCCGCGAAGTAAAACAACAGAAATGGAACTCCGCTCGCTACGGAATAAAACAAACACAATTTTGGTAACGAGTGTTTACGAACTGCGGTGGGATATAAAAATTAAAATTTGCTTTGTATAAAACCTTCTGCTCTTTACTTAACCGAACTTGGCTTTGACGTATATTATATGATACTTTTCTTTTTTTGTGGTGTACTTAGGTCAATCTGATGATGATGGTAAGATTTTTTCAAATCCGTTGCGCAAATAAACATAATAAAATGGAAGAATTCTTCTGACCCAGATAACTAGAAGAAACCTGGAAGCATAATGCAACATAGGAAATAATTATTACCGATATTTTTACAGAATTCTTCATGGAGAAAAGAATTTACCGACGATTTTTTTAAATTCTAGATAGGTTTTCGCTTGACCACAAACCACCTGATGGTAAGCGATATTGTATTAGGTATTACTTTTCAATTTAATAAAGTAACTTTCGATTACCAAAACCAATCAAACGATTTCTACAAATGGCAACGTTACCTTCAGGAATCAACTTCGCACGTAAAAACGTAATACCTTCAAAGTTGCTGAATAAAAATTATTACAAAGTCTTGCCTTGATTATTTCATGAAAGTTTAAAGGGGAAACTATAAAAGTTTACGAACCGGGCGACGCGCTACGTCTGCGGAATTACATTAATGACACCGGCTTTTTACAAGGATGAGGGAGAAAATATACCCTTGGAATTTTCAGCTACCTTTTTGTACTGGATGGTTAGCGATGACATTCGAGGACGTCGAACGCGTCTACACTTTACGAGTATATACTGAATATTCTACCAGTGCTGAAGCTATTTATTTGGGAAAAGCCTCTTTACTATCCACGCACTTATTCCGACCTTCGGTAATCCTCTGGCCACGTAGATAAATCGTTTTTTTTTTTCAAAGCACCGTTATATATATTTGTAAACTGTAATTTCCAATAAACGCCATTTTTAAAGGTACTCGCTTAAAATTGTTTTTTTGCTATGCAAAGCTCTTAGGATATTTCTATGGAATGGTATTCCATATAGCTACAATACAAAACATTTCAGGTAATTGTAAAAATAAATCACAGAGCCTACCCATATCACGTGACAACATGACCTAATTTCCCTGGCAATTGTTAGACACAGCCTTACAGCAGTTAACCTGAAACTTGGATCGTCACGGGACCAATTGCAAGGGTACCACCCGCCTACCAAATAGGGGACGAATAAAATTTAATCCAACAATTTTAACCCATGCTAACTTTGCTGTGGGGGGTATTTTTGGGCGTAAAGCGCTGTGGTTTGAATATAACATGTTTATATTTTGTACAATTAAAAGTTTGGTTATTTCTATACGGAATACTTGTATAAGAGATCAATTTTGTAAGTTTGTATGTAAGGGATGCCCTCCTGAACCTCAATTTGTTCGGAATTCAAATTCTTACGCTAATGTATCACAGATGAGCATGTACGAGACGGAACCAGGCTGTATTTTATCTCGTGCATTCCGCTTGCATTATTTGTAATAAACTAATAAGCGGACAGACGGGCAGAATCACACGGTCAGTAGTGATTTATACATATTAAGGCGAGGTTCTTCCATTGCAAATCTCACAAACAATGACATAAATTGTATGAATACTAAATATCATACAATGTCTAAACATAACATTATTGTCGTTATTTTTAAGTGTGATATAATGTAAATGCCCTAGTGTGACAATGACCCAATACTTGGCACTTTAAATCTTTATGTTATATTTATTCGCTTTTTGGTCGCGACTTTGTCCGCGTACAACTCGTTCATCGTGGTAAAATAAATTGCTGTTTTCTTATTTCAGGCGCTTACCTAGTTATCGGTCTTCCATACAAGTTTCTAACCCATTACGGCATGATTTCTGAGATAAAAAGTACCTATCCTATGTTCTTCCCCGGGACGGTACTATCTCTGTACCAAATTTCATCTAAATTGGTTAAGCAGTTTGTGCGTGAAGAGGTAACAGACAGACAGACAGACATACTTTCATATTAATTATATGGGATGGAATGGTATGGATGACAGAGGTAAACAACAGGTATCAACTATTAATGTGTTCGGCATTAGGATGTTTACATTTATCTCACACTCATACAAATTTATGGTAAAATATAAAATGTTACATATTGATTAATTAAAGTATGTTAAAGTTTACATTGAAAACATTATTATAAATACAAATTAGAATCAATTAATAAGTCAATAACAAAAATACAGAAGTCAAATCAAATAATTGATTTTACATTAAATTCTCATAATCATTATTTGCCATAAAATTCGTATATAACCTCATCATAACATCTCAAAGTACAACATGTAACTATAACAGCTTCACCATTATAACATTCACGAGCAAAACGATTTCACATTACACGAAACGCTATAGAATCCGTCTCAGGTGCGCGGAGAGAAGTTTTCAATCAAATCAGCAAAGTAAGGAGAAAAGTGGAAGAGGAAATGCGTGGACTGGTACTGACTGATTGACAACATTGTAACAGAAAAATGTTCCAGCTCTCGGTAAGAAATTTAAAAAGTTTGCAACTTTGTTTAACATTTTCGGCGATTTCGTTTCAACCTGTGCTCTCGTCAAAATGAAGCGATTAATTTTCAAAACCGAGTTTGGAAGCTTGAAATATAGGATGATTTAATTTTACATAAATTTAAACTAACGTGAGACATGGTTACACTTTATACTGAATATACTGATGAAGAACTCCAATTGCAGTCCGAAACATATCGCAAATGAGATTCCAAGATGATGAGATTGATTTCCAAGTGAATTAGCTACTATGTGGCCCGTGGGTGCTAAAATGTTGCCGACCCCTGTGTTAGAATAATATAAAAGCTATCCTTTTCGTAAAAAAACATATACATAATTACGAAATAATCAGCAGCATTTTTAAATATTTTGTTCGGTATTGTGCTGCTTTGTTTCTTTTTCAGTCTACCGTAATTTTTGTGTAATGTAAGTACATAATTTCGAACTAATATCCACTAGAAACTCAAACTTCAATATTTTCGTCGATTCATGAACTGGCCTGGCCTTAAAGAATGAAGTTGAATGGAGTAGTTATTAACAAATCAAGGTGAATTCGTACTATACAGGATGATTTCTGGGATGAAACTGAACAACTTTCCCCAAGAAACCATGGGCCGAAATAATAAAATTAGAAATCAACTTTCATACAAAGTGACTAGTCACGTGACTAATTGACTATGTGAAGTAGGTTTTTATGTCTTTAGATTTCGACCTATATTCCTAGGGGAAAGTTGTTCAGTTTCATGGGCCTGATTATCGACCTGATTCCTGCTCACGTCTCCTGAATTACCCTGTATATGTAAACTAAGCAACTTATAATTTCCTTATCACGAATTTCATGGTTCGCAAGACCATCCACTGAGCTCTGTTCCGGAACTGGTCACTAATCCTCGAATTGAAAATGGCCTGCATCATGTTCCGCAGACATTCTTCAGGATTCCAATTCAACCTTAAACCTCCTTGCGGCTAGATGGATTTGCGCGATATCCTTTTACGGGTGATTTATACTTTCGTTAATACTGAAGAGTTTCATTCGGGTCTCCTCAGTATACGAGTAATACTTATGTAGGTAACAATCGTCTTATCATCCCACGATAGCGCATTTGACAACATTTCCTATTTTTAACTACTTTATTTTATGAACTAGTTAGAAAATAGGTAAAAATTTAAGCCACCCGTATTTTTTCTTTTTCAATTTAACTCATTATTTCATACAAAAAAAACACGTTGAAAAGTAGGTCATTCCAAAAAGGCGTAAGTAAAATATGACGTCATCTTCCCAACAAGAATCCAGAGCCACTCCAGAGCAGCGATTGTCTGTACTCTGTACTAAGGTCTCCCTGAATACAGCGAGGAAGATGACGTCAACTTTCGGTTTACAGTAATTTGCGATTTTTTCCAAAATTAATGGAGAAAAAAATCTAAAAAAATGTTTTTTGTGTACTTCACACGTTTTTACCGAAATGGTTTTCGAATTAAGACTTTTGGAAATTATGAAATATTGTCAATATCATTTATATGTATATCATAACTTATCTCGTCAGATCTAAAAGTAATGGTAGCGTAGGTTGAAGCTAATACCTGTCATACTTAGCAACTACCTGTCTGATTGACCGACCAAGCGAAACGAGCAGGGCGTCTTCATTTCAGCTTATGAAAAATGCTTTCGCATATATATGGACGTCCGTTTGTTCTTCTCTACAGGTTGCATTTGTCAACTGATTTTCGTGAAATTTTATGAGCTGGTTTTATAATTATATGGTTATCGAGTATTTGAAATGTTTCCAAATGGCGGATGGTAAAAATTATAATTTGCAAAACAGCTCACAGAGCCACTTGTAGCTTAATTTATACTCCAACAATAACTTTAGTTTACTTAACATTTAAAACTCACGTGTTAATTTAATTTTTATTTTTAATCGTACCTAACTTATATACTTACTTTTGTGAATAAATCTTATTGGCAGGGTGCAAAGCGGGTGGAGGGGGTAGCCTAAACGATCACAGCGCTCACTATGGTTAAAATTTACATTTCGTTGTTGTAGACCGCGGGCCAGAAGGTTAAAATCGTCAGTCATTTCCTCTCGCACGAAAACTTGTACAGTGATTAAGAAAGATGAATAAAAAATTGCTGTGGACGTCTGCCACGATTCCGTTGGTGGGTTGAGGAGCAGCAGCCTCCCAAAGACGTAAAAAAAAATTAAATTCAGTCATTTCCTCTCGACTGAAACTAGGTTTAAATGATAGTTAAGAAAATACCTTAACGAAAAAAAATCGTCAGCCACTTGTAGGGCGGTGGAATACCAGTCTGCCAAGCACGTGAACATGTAAAAAAAAAATCAGTCATTTCCTCTCGCATGAAATTTTGTCAGATGATAGTTTATGAACTATTATGAAGAAATAAATTCGTCTGCCACTTGTATCGCGGTGGAAAACCCGTCTGCCAAGGGCCTAAACATTGTATGGGGTGAAAAGGAAAAAACAATGCACATCGGCGTTTGGGGTATCTATGGATAGATATTTGAAAATGATATAGGGGTTTTTAAAAAACTTTTCCATTTTAATCAACCGTTGGTGAGATATTCGCTGTGAAAGTCGTAAAAAGTGCATCCCCCCTCTTTAATTTTGAAACTGCGAGGTCAAAAATTCTGAAAAAAATTGGGAGGGTGTAAATAAATAAAGACTTTCAAAAATATTCGGTTCGAATAAATTACGTCAAACGGTTTTTGAATAAACGCTGAAAAACTGTCTTGTCCAAACTAAACGCGTTAAGCGACGTGTGTTTCCCATAAAGATACGACCTTTTTTGCTACAATTTATTGGATATCGGTTTAAAATATTCGGTTTGAATTAATTACGTCAAACGGTTTTTGAATAAACGCTGAAAAACTGTCTTGCCCAAACAAAACGACTTAAGTGACGTAAGTTTCCTATGAAGACACGACCTGAGGCATGTCGAATAACTTTCAAGCAGTCCTAGAGTGCGTCTGGGATTACACACAATGAAGGTTTCCGTACCGACACGTACTAGTTCACATTTTAAACCACTATTCAATAAATCGTAGCAAAAATGGTCGTATCTGTATGGGAAACTCACGTCGCTTAAGTCGTTTTGTTTGAACAAGACAGTTTTTCAACGTTTATTCAAAAACCGTTTGACGTAGTTTATTCAAACCGAATATTTTTGAGTCTTTATTTATTTACACCCTCCCAATTTTTTCAGAATTTTTGATCTCACAGTTTAGAAATTAAAGAGGGGGATGAACTTTTTACGACTTTCACGGCGAATATTTCACCAACGGTTGAATTAAATGGAAAAGTTTTTTAGAAACCCCTATATCATTTTTAAAGACCTATCCATAGATACCCCACACGCCGATGTACATTGTTTTTTTCTTTTCATCCCATACAATGTTTAGGCCCTTGGCAGACGGGTTTTCCACCGCGATACAAGTGGCAGACGAATTTATTTCTTCATAATAGGCCATAAACTATCATCTGACAAAATTTCATGCGAGAGGAAATGACTGAATTTAATTATTTTTTTACATGTTCACGTGCTTGGCAGACGGGTATTCCACCGCCCTACAAGTGGCAGACGATTTTTTTTCGTTAAGGTATTTTCTTAACTAAGTATCATTTAAACCTAGTTTCAGTCGAGAGGAAATGACTGAATTTAATTTTTTTTTTACGTCTTTGGGGGGCTGCTGCTTCTCAACCCACCAACGGAATCGTGGCAGACGTCCACAGTAATTTTTTATTCATCTTTCTTAACCACTCTATGTAGTTTTCATGCGAGAGGAGATTGGTAATCGTGACCTGTCGTTGGCCCGCGGTCTATTGACTTGAGCTGTCAAATCCATATTGCAGTAAAGATAAATTTAATATGGCTCTAGTAAAATGTGTTATTGTGAATTGTAAAAACACCACAGAATAGCGACTGTAAATTTTACCAGTTTTCAAGACCGTGGTGGAAACGAGACCAAAGAAATAAGTGGATAATTGCCGTAAGAAAAAAAAGTAAGTCACCTAACCTGAAAACAACAATTTTAATGTTATTGGCAATAATGTTACAGACTACCATCGTCCAATATTGTCTAATATAGTAAAATAACACAAGATTTCATTAATTTTTTTCACAATATTTACTTATTTCTCGCTTGACAGCTATGACAAAGTGTCCATAATGGCCACCTGTCCGTGGCGCTGTCGTCGCGCACGGTCCCAATATCTTTAAACGAGCAATTCTTGTATATTTATTTATTTATATATATATATGTATATTTATTTCGGGGATCTCGGAAACGGCTCTAACGATTTTGATGAAATTTGGTATGTGGGGGTTTTCGGGGACGAGCAATCGATCTAGCTCAGTTTTATATTTGAGAAAATGCGTGTTTTCGAGTTTTCATGTTTTTAAATTTGTTCGTGATTGATATTTACAATGGCTGCTGACGTACGGAAAATTAGTGTCAGAAGAACCAGTATAAGCCTGACCTACGAATATGCACATAGTTGTCACGAATCTCAGGGTCAAGATATATAAGGACGTATGGTGAGGCGAGTTTATATTTCGTTATTTGTAGCATTTATAAAGAATGACACATGACAACGACTTACGAGGTTTTTTATCAGGCACGTTCAAGGGGCTGACACGCTTTGCTAGAGAAAGATAGTCTTATTGCGATTCCTATAAGAGGAAATAGAAAAGAGGCTGAGAGAGAGAGAGAGGGGAGATGTTTTGTCCCTATCACCGACCGGACGTTTTTTCATGGTCGGGTTACAGGCAAATGCAAATTTCCATAAGCAATAAGCAATTATTTATATCTTTAAACGAGCAATTCTTGAATATTTATATCTTTAAACGAGCAATTCCTGTATATTTATTTATTTATATATATATATATATGTATATTTATTTCGGGGATCTCGGAAACGGCTCTAACGATTTTGATGAAATTTGGTATGTGGGGGTTTTCGGGGACGAGCAATCGATCTAGCTCAGTTTTATATTTGAGAAAATGCGTGTTTTCGAGTTTTCATGTTTTTAAATTTGTTCGTGATTGATATTTACAATGGCTGCTGACGTACGGAAAATTAGTGTCAGAAGAACCAGTATAAGCCTGACCTACGAATATGCACATAGTTGTCACGAATCTCAGGGTCAAGATATATAAGGACGTATGGTGAGGCGAGTTTATATTTTGTTATTTGTAGCATTTATAAAGAATGACACATGACAACGACTTACGAGGTTTTTTATCAGGCACGTTCAAGGGGCTGACACGCTTTGCTAGAGAAAGATAGTCTTATTGCGATTCCTATAAGAGGAAATAGAAAAGAGGCTGAGAGAGAGAGAGAGAGAGAGAGAGGGGAGATGTTTTGTCCCTATCACCGACCGGACGTTTTTTCATGGTCGGGTTACAGGCAAATGCAAATTTCCATAAGCAATAAGCAATACATTGGACATGCAAACCGGACTAATTGCGTAGTACAAATTTTATATGAATATGAGCAAAAGTATGAGAAAGAAATAGCCCCGGTCGCTCGTTGGCGCATCTATAACTACAGAGTATATATTATATCTATAGGCACGTTCTTCGGTGTCAAATAATCTCAATGAATCAAAAAGTTTAGATACCTACATCCTGGAGGTTGCGTGCCGAACATTCGTTTGAAGCCAGAAAATATGACTTTAAATGACGTCACTGTTATATTTAATCTCTTTCATTAGATCCATCTTATATTAGAATGAAAGAGATGCAATATAACGTGACGTCATTCAAAGCCATATTTTCAGGCTTCGAACGAATGTTCGGCACGCAACCCTAAGCTTCTTGCAATGAGTATTAAAATCGTTCTTATATGCTTACAATTTTGTCTCGTTCCACCGCATAGCTGCGTCCTTTTCTCGCACCATCATAGCCCATTATGTGGTCGGGTTTCACGTTTATTTATGTGTATTTTGATTTTTTTAGTTTATTTTGATCGCGGTTTAAAAAAAAATGTATTTTGAATCTCGATGAAGAAATTATTATCATTTTATTTCGCACTGACATTTATTTACTGAATGCGTTATTAAAACAAATCGGAGAAGGAATTAGTCGAGTAGCCAGGAATTCAATAATAATGTTTATTTAAAATGTGTACCTATATGCAAGTGTCGTGAGGACTTTGAAATGCCTAGGAAGCTTTTGAGAAAAACGTTTAATGTACGCATCCAAGGCAGACCTGAGGAAAAACATTTGTGTTGTTGTTGTGTATTTGTCCTTAGTTGTCCTTTATTGCCCTTCGGCCCTAAACTTCGAGTGTACGCGTAAGGTCGGCCTTATCGCTCACCTTTGGTCCTTCGGCCCTCAGGTTCCGCATGTAAGCGAGTGTACGCGTGAGCTTGGCCTTCAGGCCTCGCTTAGCTTTACCGCTCACCTTCGGGCCTTCGGCTCTCAGGTTCGAGTGTCCGCGTGAGCCCGGCTTTCGACCTCGCTAAACCTTACCGCTCGATTGTAACAATGATAGTAATAGTGAGTGTCTGCGTGGGCTCGCCCTTCTGGCCGCAAGCGGCTCTCCGGCTCGCGTGGAGAGCGCGCTCTAAGGGACGCTTCGGGCCTTCGGGCCTGCGAGGCATACATGGGGCACATGAATAGTTAGGCAACCCTTTCCTCCCGTATCGGCCTCGCCAAACATTTGAGGAGGGGGGGGCGCACCTGACCACTTGAATGCCTGCAGCCTGGCGGCCTGAAGCTCGCCCTTCGGGCTCGCAAAAATTACTCAAAAGTTGTTTTGCCCCCTGAGTCCCCGCATGCGAAATCTCAACGCGCTGCCCGGCTGCCCGGCCAAGGTTCGCTTGTAAGATACATGGGTCATATGAATAGTTAGGCAACCCTTTCCTCCCGTATCGTTCTCGCAAAAATTACTTGGGGGAGGGGACGCTTGGGCACTCGGGGTGGAGTTCCGGGACTTTGGCCCTCGACCGAGCTCGGCCTGCGGCCTCGCCGTTGGCCAACTTTTTGGTTTTCAATCAATCAATCAATTATTTATTTTACATTAAAACATGGTGTACATTAGAAGATATAAAACAGGTATTCAGAGGTTTTCAGAGGTATTTCTCTGGTAGTCACGGAGCCACCCCCTACACTTTTCCCAGACATCGTATTAGACCTGAGGGACCTCACTAGGAGAACAATTGGGTCATAAACACTTGCAAAAAACAAAAGTCGTCTCTCCTGTGGTCAATAGTTAACGGCATATGAGCATGTGAGTTATGATTTTATTACATGGATTTATAGAACCGGAAGACGCCGTTTATGCGGGTTATACTAGACCAATCCAAAATTAAGCTTTGTAGCCCTTAACTTTTGATATGTCCACAGGAAAGACGCGAACCTAAATCTGTTTATTGAACCAATTATGTCAATAGAAATGTGTCGGGTTGCAGCTTTATAAAGGTCTGTTTATCTACTTAATATCTTTATTTACATCTTTGTAGAGCTATAGTCTGCCTGGTTTACGGGAAAACACCGAGCAAGGCTCGGTCTCCCAGGTACTGATGTCATTATATATGAAAAACAAAATCACTCCGGGTGACATGTCGATTTTTTCGGGGGTTCTTTATTAGGAATGCGCGTTGATCGCAAATGCACTCAGACTCCAGAGGAACATGTTTCCCGGAGTGACAATTAATACGTGAGTTTTGACCGTTTAGTCAAATACGTGACTGACATAAGTTACAATTCAACTACATCAATAAATATGGAAGCAAACAGTGTTTAAAGACTAAGTCATCACTATCAAAGCACGTAGCTCGCGCCAGACTGGCAACTCCCGTATTATATCACAAATCCCGCAAGGCGACACTTGCTTCTAACTTATTGAGTTTTGACGCCACCGCAAGGCCAACTTGCCGTACCCAGTTCCCAACTTAACTGTCGCTTATTAGAAAAACTTTTCGTGCCATAGAGAAGAAAACTAAAGTACGAGTACCTATTAATTATTGGAACTATTTCTGCCTGATACCTACTAGATAACTAGATCAATGAATTGGATAGTTTACATAAAAAAATCCGTGACATGACTTATGTATGACACTTAGCCGACTTACCGACTTGGCAGGGCAGGATCCATTTGTGTCATTTTCCTTTTTGACGTAAACTTACTGACGTCGCAAAGATTCCCACTTGACAGAATACTGTAAGTATTACATTTGCGCAGTAGTAATATTATGCGCAGAAACGGACCAGTGCTTAACTGCCTTCGCATCGTCCCGCTACCGCGCATCCCGCGCCAGTCAGAAAGCACTAATTTACCTAAATGTAGGGGCGCAGTAAAAAGTAGTACCGAGTTGACTGACAGTTGACACTGACATTTGACAGTTTTCTCATATCGTACCGTCTCCGCACCGACAAATCAGGAAGTCGCCTGTTTGACACCCAAATGGCTCAGCAATTAAAGTCCGTGACAAGCCGTGTGCTTTAAGATGTCCGTTGCCAGTAAAATCTGTCATAGGTAATTACTATTATAATTAAATATCATAAACATGCGAGCCGTCGGACTGAGCTGGAGCGAAGCGAGAAGCGTGGCTGAAGACAGGAAGGCGTTGCGCAATTTGACGAAGGCCCTCTGCACCTCCGGGGTGCCTTAGGATCAACAACAACATCATAAACATGTATTCTTTACTAATGGAATATTTTAGAAAGATTCCGTTACGATACATTTTTTGTTTATAATAAAACATGTCGCTTTTAAATAATACGGCGTCTCTTTGACTTACCGTGTGGTTGTAACTGCGATGCAAGATTAAAACGTCAGAACAAAGCCAGAGTAGGTACTCGACAGTACGTGACTTCGAATAATATAGTTACGGGGGAATCCCCTGTCTATCACTGCTTGTTTGATAGGCCTAGTGCATACACTTTAAGCGATTCATGACGTAAAGTGACAACGACGGGGTATATTAGCCACCACACCTAGCCGAGTTAACTTAGATATAAGTACCTACTAGCAAGTAGCGTCGCTCGCAACTTAGTTAGTTCTGTCTCATCAATCTTATTGTGCAAATCAGAAAGAGAGCGTATTTTATTCAACTCACGTCGTGGCTACAGGTGTTCTCCAATTATATTTTTTCTGAAGATGTTCTAGATCCGCTGGAGTATAAAAGCCAAATAATAAAATTCGTTAAGTATTAATGTTTTGTATTGATTTGTAGATAGCCTTCTTTTATCCTCTTGGATAAGTCCATAACCAACATAGTGTTTGCTGCTCAACAGCAGGTACATTTGAATTGATGTAATAGTACATTACTTAACAAGGGCGGTAAAACAAAGAATGTCTCAGATCGCTGGTATTTGACGCCCGAGCCGAAGGCAAGGGCGATAAATATGCGATCTGAGATTTTCTTTATTATCGCCCGTATTGAGTACAAAATTTTATGTCACCCCCTGGCCAGGAAATGGGATTTCCCGCGCGCGGAGCGTGCGGTAATTGCCCCTTTATGGCCGTGTGACATAAAATAAATAACACAAATATTTAAATAATATCGGCTAAATTAATTTATGTTACAGTTTAAGGCGACGTGAGCTCAGCGCTTAGCTGCTTTCGAGGGGGTGAGGTGCGTGGCTTGAGGGGAGCAGGCGCGGGGTTAGCCGCTTAATGCCACCGGGCTCGCTGCCGATACCGACATGTCACAGTATAGTGTATAGCCAGTAGTACAACTCTTAGTCACTACAACTGAACGGGTAAACCATAAATATAATGACCATTGTCAAGACGGCGCCATTATTCTGATGTATATGTCAATAGTTCAGTATAATCGAAACAATGCGAATGGCAACTCGTCATTTTTACATACCTACTTTCATACACCGTAATTAAATATTTTGACACAATGACAACACATCGTGGATTGTAATAAAATAGACTTTTTTATTTTATTCACCCTTATGTTATGATATAATTGTCAAATTGAGTTGATTTACATGTGTGTTTGATCATCTACTTAAAAAACAAAACGAAGTTATTGTTCCTTGCGAAGTATGTCTCAATATTGTTTTTGCATAATTTATTACAATAAAAGTCTTAAATCAATAAATTAAAATATCCACACATAGAAAAATATAATCTATTTATTAATAAGTATTGTACTTATCATAATTCAATATGAACCACGAGGCGGGTCACCCTAGATATACAGGGTGGATTTTTTTTGGGTCAGTGAGGGCAGCTACCAGATCCCGTCCGGCTACGTGAAAATGGTCTTAGAAGAACTTCCTTCGATTTTGATTTTGAAATAGGCGTTTTCCTCGATTTGCGGCTTTTCTTGTCGGATTTTTTTTGGTCCCATACAAACTTTGGGTCCTGGATAGGAATTGGATCGATTGGCATCAAAAAAAAAGTTTATCAAAAATGATCTTTTTCTCGTACCCTGTATGTTTGTCCAAAATCTGTAAACGCCAATTTTCATTAATTTTAATTCCAGGGAAGGTCTTCTAAGACCATTTTCGCGTAGCAGCACGGGATCTGGTAGCTACTAGCTGCCCTCACTGACCCAAAAAGAAAATCCAACCTGTATATATACCAATAACATTTACAAAACACTGAATTATTGCGCGCACACGCTTGAAAGACTTGCTAGACTTGTTCTTCTTCTTTTTTCTAGAAACTTCGATCGCGAACATTCTAGAATCTTCGGTACCTATGCCTATAGCTTGAAAACCCGTTTTCAGGCGGTTTCAGGATCCCTTATATCTGATATCAGTATATGGCGAAATTTCCAGCAGGATACAGCAGGACAGAGATAGCAGTAGTAGAACGATATAGCTATACTCGAAACATTCGAGAAGAGAGTGAGAGAGATAGCAGTAGTAGAGAGAGATAGCTATACTCGAAACATTCGAGAAGAGAGTGAGAGAGATAGCTATACTCGGAACATTCGAGAAGAGAGTGACAGAGATAGTAGTAGTAGAGAGAGATAGCTATACTCGAAACATTCGAGAAGAGAGTGAGAGAGATAGCAGTAGTAGAAAGAGATATCTATACTCGGAACATTCGAAGTGAGAGTGACAGACATAGCAGTAGTAAAAATAGGTAGCTATACCAAAGACTACAATATATATACAGCTATACTCGGAACATTCGAGAAATAAGAGAGTGACAGAGATAAGCACCATTGGAAAGAAACAAAAATTTCAGACGTAAATTTCAGTGCCTTAGAAGCGTTTTAGCAGGCTGAAATGTTATTTCAGGCCGTTTCAGGAGTAGCTCTATCACATATCATATGATCGAAATTTCACCCAAGACGCCGCCGTTTTCAGGAGCCTGAAATATGTTTTCAGTCTTTTCAGGAGTAGCTCTATCACATATCAGATGATCAATATAAGTAGTAGTAAACCGGTGTAACAATTCAACAATTATTGCGAAACTTACACTTAATACGCAAGCGAAGCCGCGGGGCTAAAGCTAGTATTATATAAAGAAAGTCCACTGTGTCTATTTGTCTGTCCGTACACGCCAAAATAAATACCACCGTTAGTAAAAAAATGTATTACGTTGTACGTTGTGTCACGAGTATTGTCCTACTGTTATTCATAGACTGTGTTAGTTTAGCAGCGTCAAAGCGTTCCAATAAGGTTTGATATACCTTTACCCACTATAATACGATATTGCATTACACTTACCATAGTTTGTGCAGTTTTCCTTCTATTGGCACCCACAATCTCGAGATGACGAAGTCTAGCAGGTTTCCTTTTATTAATTACCCATTTCTAATATTGAAATGTCAAGTGACGTTGAATTGACGCGCGGCACAGATCCTACCTCGAACGCAGCTCGCTGAGCACTGGACGGGCGGCCGCGCCGGTCGCGTACGAACGAGTTTGCAGAAATGAGTATTATCTTACTACAATTTTTTTTATTTATTTTAGTTAAGAAAAAGTAATCGATGAGTTCCATGAAGTAGAACATTACGCATTTATTGATATAATTTTCATGTTGATAGCTAATGTGCAAAAATAGTTATAACTATTTAAAGGTGTGGTTTAGACGCAAGTTCGCGATTTTTTTTATTCAGCGAAAGTTGCGTAATCATGTTTTGAATCGATGTTTGTACTACAGAAAGGTCTCAAAATTGTAGTGCATATTTTTTGAAAATCATATCTTCATCTACAAACGCGTTAAAAAACTTCAAAAACTCTGTTCTCTAAGCTCACGTCACCTTAAGTGCGTGTTTCAACTAACGATATCTCTGAAAAACGATATCTGAAATCTTTCAGTGTTGTAAAAAAAACTGTAGAATATGTTTCTCCGCCGCCCGGTTTTCCCTTGCAACCAAAAACTGGGTACCTACAAACGTGCAAATAATGAGGGAAATGTAAATATTTCCGATTAACGTATCATTAGAAGTGTCTCTGTGCAGTTTAGATAGAAGGAAACAACAATTTATGCAATGTGTGCGGATCACGCAGACATTTCTCCTTTCAAGTCATATCTAAATAAACTTTTCGTATTTTCTTAGAGAATACATAATTGACTTTTTAACTTGTCTGTAGAATAAATGTGAGAGAAATATCACGAAATATAATTGTGTTCTGACTTTGGAACTCTCTTGATAAAGATATAATGCAACAAATGTCATGGATTCATTCATTAAGCTACATAATTAAATATTCTACAGCTCGCCACACTCCTTTTATAAACCTTAATTCAATAATAAGAACGCCCGATTCCATCAATCTATGTGTACCTTACTCCTTCCGAAAGATTCATCAAATGTACAACTTGATCAATCGCTTAACAATAACAAAACAACTGACAATCTGATCGCCTAGAAGTCAGATAATCACTGGAAAACCGAATATATTTATCAACTCGCGAACTCGCGATACCCAAGTGGATGAATCAGTTAATTCGCCACTCAATCCTGGCTGCACCATTTGTTACTCCCCAGGACGAAAACAATGCTTTTATTAAAACCACAAATGATGGAGTATTTATATAATAAATTGCTACAGTGGATTGTTAAAAGATACGCTGTCAGAGGTCTTTGTGATGTCGCACAATAGGTACGGCCGACGTTAAAGAAATTTTTGCACTTGTGCACCTTATTCGTTCGTTATTAGAGCGAAAATTGTATACATATATATGACAGAGTGTACTTTGTGAGAGATTCGGTAAAAGGCTTTCGGGGCTGCAAATTATTTTTGCGGAAAAAAACAATGAAAGCGGTATTAAACGTAGATGAGATTACAGAGCAGTTTCGGTTATTTTGTTGGATACTTATTGTACCGCTGTGAAATTAAACGTTTTTATTTAGTCATTCATGCATAATCTAGCAACTGTGTTCATGGAAGTAATCCGGCAGAGAACCAAAGTAACCGACATAGCTTTCCAAATTAGCAAACTGAAGTGGCAATGGGCTGGCCACATGTGTCGTAGAACCGATAAACGCTGGTGTAAGCGTATTCTAGAGTGGAGACCGCGTCTCGGCAAGCGTAGTGTGGGTCGTCCGCCGGCCAGGTGGCGGGACGACATATCTAAGAGGGCGGGAATCGACTGGATGCGGAAAGCAGAGAACCGGGCTTTGTGGCGTGCCTTGGGGGAGGCCTATGTTCAGCAGTGGACTGCAGTGGGCTGATGATGATGATGATGATGATGATGTGTTCATGGATGTTTATTCGCAGCTCATTCATTAATTTCGAATAATTAAAAAAACTATAATAGGCATCACCAACACGATGGGTTGACGACATTAAAACGACCCAGGGGGCCAATTTTTGAGTGTCGAACGCTCGACTTTTCACTCGAGATCTGTCAAAAAACTATGATGATATGACAGATGTCGAATGAAAATTCGAGCGTTCGACACTCAAAAATCGCCCCCCAGGTCTCCTGGGGCCTGTACCACAAAACTTTACAAGCGTACAATTCGACAAATTTGTCAACTTTTTCTATGGAAAATCGTACAATTTTGACAAACTGTACACTTGTAAAGTTTTGTGGTGTAGGGGCCTGGATGTCTACTAGCATGGGACCGGGATAAGTGACGTAACGTACTAGACGAGAGGCCTATGTTCAGCAGTCGGCGATTACAAGCTTCAGATGATGATTATGATGTCCCTTTGATTTATGTAGGTACCTTTTGTAGATTTATCTCCATATTTTAAAATATTATAGGTGCTTCGAAAACCCATAAATACGAGTATCCCTCCACATGATGAGATGCCAGGTAATATTTCAAATAATAAGTAAAATCCTGGTTTATTTTTATTATTAGCCAAATAACTATTTTTTGACAGTTAAATACGATCAAAATTGTATAAGTACACTACTATGCATTACCAAATAATGTACGAGGTACTATTTCGATTTATACTTAATTTCCGCCCAATTTTAAACGTGCGCAAATCGGCTAAAACACCTAAGTCGAAAATACATAAAACCTCATTTTACAGACATATTGGATTACCTTCGGTGGTGTTAGTATGCTTCGGACCCTCATAAACGTCAAGCGCTGCCGGATATGGGTCTGAATTGCGCGTCAAGCGTCATTCCGACTTACAATCAAAATAAACACGAGTCTCCGCGGTACGATAAACTGGACCGGTGGAAATCACCTAATTTATCATGGGAATTTAATCGTGGAAAAGGTTCCATTATTGTTGGGAGTTAACCAGTGTCCACTAGTATGTGTGCGTTGTGACGAAAGTGTTGTAATTAAAGCGACAACCCCGTTAAAATATGACGAGGGTTCATCATATTTCGTGTTTAACAAGTTTCTTTCCATTTAGTTATGTGTGTGTGTTAAGGGGGGCTCCCATACAGCTAAAGGGGGGCGCGAAAAAAAAATTGTATCCTACCCTATCGAGTGGGGTGTCGTTGTTTAGAGCTAATTGAGTAGATACTTACTATATTTATAATTAAAAAAAATATTGGGAAACAAAGGAATGAGAAGCCACCAAAGTCAGCTTTTTTTACGAAATTTTATTCCGAAGAATTTTTTAACTTCCCAAATACCTATAAACTAAAAATTTGGTAATAATGTTTGTTATTACGTATATTTTACAAACAAATACTAATATATTGATAAATTTGGTTTTTTTCTTTGAAATTTCCTTATTTTTCCTATAAAAACCAACTTAACTTTACGGTCGGTTCGGAACCCTAATGTGCGAAGTCCGACTCGCACTTGGCCGGTTTTTTCATGGAGACAACCCGCGATCCCATTGAAAATTAAACGGTAAGTGCTCTGTCTGGTGTCTATACTCTTTTAGTAGGCCGGTATGTGTTTGTATGTACCTAGAGATACCACCACCAAAGGGGTTCAGATAATTGCTTATATGTCGGACATAAAGCATTCGACCCGCTCGCACATACTTGACAGTAAGGGACAAATGCTATATATTATGTCCGGTATACATATATAAGCTATCACTTTAACGCGACAGATATGGATAGACCCGTAATATGTATGTACGTATGTAGTTAAGTAGATTAAACTGCCCAGAAACTAACAGTTTACTGATAGGATACTTAGTTGTAACTTTACAATCAGCAAGATTAGGGTGACCAATAATGAGTGACCATTTTCATCAGCGTTATTTGTAAAATGGGCCATAAGCTATATTTTTACGCACAGCGCAAACTGGGGGTAATAATGTAAATGCGTATCACGTTGTCCTTCATAAATCACTCAAAAACTTGCTTACTGCATACACTATCGTAAATTATTCTCACGTCGCGTTGTGTAGTGCGATTTCGCGATGTCATAGCAGGTCGCAGACAGTAGGCTAGGTCATGGTTATGATGAATTGATGATAAGGTATTTTACGACGGTAAAGTAAGTAGGACAGGATTAGATGCTTATCCGACATGCCCCCTGGTCCAACATAAGAGTGTAGAGGACATCGACGGGTAATGTGCTCTATGGTTTGGACCTCTTCTCCGCACTCACACATGGCCGAATCTACCCAACCCCATTTGTGCAATAGACCTTGATGCGTTCTTAGTCTATTCAGACGACACCAGTCTTCGAGGCAGGTCATACCCAGGCAGTTTGCGTGTTGGGTTGAGGTAGGATTAGACATTGTTAATATAAAATAATAAATAAAAATGAATAAAATAAAAATGCCTTTTATTTCTTGTCCTGTTTGATTTTTACATGGTCAATTTAACTAGCTTGTATGTTGAAAAGAAAAAAAATTATATTATAAAAATATTATATTTATATTATAAAAATTTATAGTCCAAAGTATGTCCACGTCATTTTATGCATAGTCATTATCATTAAATACAATTAGTTTATAGATCATTAAATAAAATTTCAATGTCAATTAATAGTAGATTGTTAACCAAGGGTTGAAAGCGACCCATTTCACCCGAGATATTTTGGCGCTCGAACGAAGTGAGAGCGCCAATAGTTCAAGGGTGAAATGGGTGCTTTCACCCGAGTTAAACACTCTACTTTTCATTTCGACTATGAGGAAAATAATTGAGAAATAAAATGAATAGTAAATGATATTCTAAGGATTCAGTAATAAAAACACGCGCGTCAGCCGCCAGCAGCTGGCGCCGCCGCGGCCCGCCCCCCGCCCCCCGGCCGGGCTGCGCGCCCGCGGCTGGCTGCCCGCGGAGCACCCAAGCGCGGCGGGCGCGCAGCCCTGGCGTATGGAAATTAAAAAAAAATTACTTTCCACCCTAGGGTTGGAAAAGCGATTTTCAACCCGGCTATCTACTCATGAAAATCGAACTTTCCGAACAGGAGAGATGAAAATTAAATTAATCTAATAGTTGTTGCGGACAAGAACCCCTCATCAGGCGTAGGCCTCCTCCAAGGACTTCCACTTTTCTCTGTCTGTAGCTGCTTCTATCTTGCCAGTGAGTACCGGCTATCTTTTTTATGTCGTCGGACCAACGACATGTTGGTCTCCCCCTTCGTCGCTTCCCTGTAGGTCCCTTCCAAGTGGTAACGAGAGCAGTCCAGCGAGAGTAGGGCAGTCTGGCGACATGTCTGGCCCATCGCCATTTGAGCGATTTAGCATGCTTTAGGACGTCTATTAGCTTTGTGATGGATCTTATATGTATGTGTGGTATTTTTTGAATTCTTTTGATGTTTGTTATGCTTCTCTCCATCGCTCTCTGGCAAGTGGTTATCTTCGATTGTATCTTGTTGGTGAACAGCCAAGTTTGGCTAAATAACTATAACTTTTTTCTTCAGCTTCATATTCATTTTGCTTTTCAGTATTTCCTTCAGACTCCAGAACTTGTTCCAGGCTATTTTTACTCGTCTGTCCAGTTCTTGTTCGTTGTTTGGGTTGTTAAATGAGATCTGCTTGCCAAGATAGATATAGTTGTCTACAAACTCTAGCGGCGTGTTATCAATTGTTATGAGTTTTCGGGTGCTGTTAGTCATCAATTTTGTTTTTTGGAAGTCCATGTTTGTCATATCAGACATTGTTAAAATAGCATATAAATACTTTCCTTCTAGAAAACTTCGTGAGTAAACGGGTCTGATGACAATTTATTTTTACGATGATACTCATTAGAATTTTTTGACAGAGTTACGAAGGCATTTTTCAATATTTTTTTCGGTTATTGTGTTCTTTGTTTCTTTTTCAGACCCAGTGATTTTTGTGTTGTGTAATTCTACATTATTTCTTAACACTGGAAGCTCAAACTTCAATATTTTCGTCAGATCTTGAATAGGCCTTGCCTTAAACATGCAACCTAGCCTGCTGTAGCGTTAAACATTTTCCGCGGAGTCAGTGCGTTTATGTGTCTCCACGCATAGCGCCCGTGACAATGACGTGACAGGAATTACTGGCTCATACCATCTCACTATTTTCAGAACAGCACGAGTCACGTGAATTTAGCCACGTACGAGGCTTCACAATTTTGAACAAGGGAGCTGTTATAAATTCATGACACTGTTACGGAATTCAAATCTTCATTGTAAGTGGTCCCAGGGCGCGACAAACATCGAGCGAGCATTTAGGAACAATCGGAGTTTGGAAGTTTGGACATCAGCTATGGGAAATTGGGAACAATTTTGTAATAGATGAGAACAATTATATGTCAATTAAATGTAATGACTAAACTATTTAGTTGTACATACTCGTACATGTTTTACATGCAGGTTGATTGTTCGAAATAATTTATTTAAATTTTTATATTTTACCATATTCTGGTTAATAAAGAGACTTTGAATTTGAAGTAGGAACTACAGTTTGAGTTTCTTTGAGTTTTTCACTGATATATCCTCATAAATCATAAAATTTAGGAACAATTGACCTATATTCTAAGTTAATTCTAATAAAAAAGTTTATAGTGCGTACACACAGATGATTTTTAGGCAATGTATTTTAACGAAGGGTGTATTTTAACAGTATAAGAGCATATTTATAATTACATTAGTATTATTCTTAAAGTAATGTAGCTGTAACACAGACATGATTTTCTGTCTGTATTCGGTTCATATTTGGATTACGCAAATATGACCATGTCTCTAGTTTTCGCACTCAACTCAAGTGGCTCTCTATCCGTCATCGTCGTAACCTCCACATTCTTTCTCTTCTCTATAGTGTTCTTTTTAACCCCGCTACTCCTCACTATCTGAAAGAGCGTTTCAGCTATCTCAAGTCCCTTAGATCTTCACAAAACTTACTACTAACTGTACCATCATCCTCGTCAAAATTTTATAATTGTTCTTTTACATTCCGGGCTGTTCGACTCTGGAACTCCCTTCCTGTTGAATTAAGACGTGCTAAATCCATAGGTATTTTTAAATCCCATCTTAAAGAATATTATTTGTCCCTTCCTTAACAAAATTACTCTTACTAGGCTATGGCAGTTGTATATAATTATATATATGTATAGTTTATGTATGTCTATTTATATAATATTTAAGTATGTGTATTTATTTTGATGAGTTGTTTTTCATAATCTTATTATTATTATTATTATTTTTCATTTTAATAATTTATGCACCACCTACTACTCTGTTTTATACTTCTTTACTCCACTACCCAAAGGTTGTCTGGAAGAGATCGCTCTTTAGCGATAAGACCGCCTTTTGTTCTACCTCTGTATCCCTGTTTCTTTGTTTTTCTTTTGTATGTGTGTTTATGTGAGGTGTGCAATAAAGAGTATTTGTTGTTGTTGTTGTTGTTGTTGATTTTATTCCCGTACCATTTGCAACAATACGGGCACCCTACCCGCTGACGGCGACTTGGGTCAAATTTTTTATCTTTAATTTTTATTATGTACCCCTAGTTTAAGTTTTTATTTGATTGTTTGTTTATCTATTTATAAGACGTTGTACATATTGAATAAATAAATATTTGCAACAATTACCTATTAGGAAGACAATTTAATTAGGATTTTTTTGTGTTTTCTGTATCGTCAGTTTGTTTTGTCTAAAATTAAAGCGTGATAAAATCTGTTAAGAAGATTTAATACGACAAAGTGAAACAAGGATAAAAATAAAGATTAAACTACAAAAAACGGAAAAGGCTGTTATTAAATAACTAGTTTCCCTCGTACTCTCCAACTCAATTTGTCGTTTTGGCATGCGAAACATGAAACTCGCAACATTTACGTCTCCAAGCAAACCGTCACACCCACGTTACAAGAAAATCAGTCGCCTGACGTGTCGGAAAGAGGTTGTTCAGGATTCCAACTGGGTTTCATAAGTTCCGTGCGTGGGGTTGACGACGTAAACGTAATAGCGGCTTTAGAATATTAGACTGTCCGTACAAATTTATTGCATATAAAAACTAAAATAACTTAATAGTACATTACTTAACAAGGGCGGTAAAACAAAGAATGTCTCAGATCGCAGGTATTTGACGCCCGAGCCGAAGGCAAGGGCGATAAATATGCGATCTGAGGCTTTCTTTATTACCGCCCGTGTTAAGTACAAAGTTTTATGTCACCCCCTGGCCAGGAAGTGGGTTTTTTCGCGCGCGGAGCGTGCGATAATGGCCGCTTTATGGCCAGGTGTGACATAAAAATAATAATAGGTAAACATGAAAAAGACAGCTATGAATAAATACACTCTAAAAACCAATAAAAATAAATTACAAAAAACACCACTCCCTCCAAAAGTTCTGCCTGCGGCATGAACCCTCTGTTCGAATGATTTTTTGAGTGTCAAAAGAAAGTTGAGGTTTTTTTTATTCTTCCAATATAGGATTTTTGTATACATATAATAGCAGCCTTAGATATAGTCAGCTGGAGCGAGCTACACCGATAAGAGTGGTGGTAATTATAATGGGCACCTAAATCGTGTTTTTTTTTAGAAATAAGTTTTAATACACAATTAAAGATAAATCGGACTCAACATACAAAATGAGTTACGTTTTTAACCCGAATGGAATCTCAACGAGCCATCTAACTGGTGAAAGGTCTACGGAATTAAGAAAGGTAATTCTTTTCAGATGCTGTACCGGTTTAAATTGCATTTGTTATCGCAGATCTGTCCAGCTACTCGAAACCTTATCTACAAGGGTAAAAGGACCACGATATATTATTTTCGCAAACACGTAAGTTACAACTTCCTCGATTTACATCCTAAACCTTATGTTTTGTATTTAAGTTTCAAATTCGGAAACCGCTTTAATTTGATAGGAGTTAAAGACAATTGGTCTTTAAATGTATCTGTTTCAGTGTACGCTGAAATATTGCCTTGGAAATTGATTCGGAGAAAGTTGTCTTATTAAATTTATGTGCAGTTCAAAGGGAGATGAATTTGTGTCTTATCTTAAACGAATTGCGGTTCGTTAGCCTTTAGAATATAGTCGTTTGTAAATGACTATGAGAATAAAATATGTTTACATTTTGGAACATTGCGTGATCGTGGAGTACATTTAATTAAGAACTATATTTCAAAACAATAAAAATATAGTTACGGAATGGTTCGATAAATAAAAATCAGGAATTCATCCGTTTCAAGGACGTCCTAAGTTAGTATTTCACAAGTCTAGTAAAGTATTAGTCATGTCCCTTTTTTATTTTAAATATACTATACATAATTCTTGAAACATGGTTAACTTAAACATAATTGTGTGTAACATATTTCTAGAGAATTTAATTATAACATTTTAAATATAGTTCGCATAACTTATGTCTCCTCCAATGACATCCAACGTTTTATAAATATCTTTCATCCATTTCCAAATGTAGGACAACCGTTTCAGAAACATGGAAATACTTAAATTATTTGGATGCGCTTTTCACTTTTCTGTAAAAAGGTATTATAATTATAACAAAGATTGAGTTGGATGTCATACGATACGAAAGCTGTGATAGTTTGTTGTATTTCTAGCGCATTCAGTTTTATTTCAAGCGTTTTAATTTATTGTCTAGTACATACCTAATGCTATCAAAGAAAAATAATGCCCTTGAAGTATTAATAGATGAGAGAAAAGGGGGACTGATTTTTGAGTGTCGAACGCTCGACTTTTCATTCGACATCTGTCAAAACATCACAGTTTTTTGACAGATCTCGAGTGAAAAGTCGAGCGATCGACACTCATAAATCGGCCCCTGCTATGTGTATGCAACGTACGTACAGTCGAGTTCGAAAATATGTGCACGGGTAAGTGATCAAAAAATATGTGAACAAGACTTTATGGTTAAGGGAATAAGATTGCTCAGATATATTTGAACCTTTCGAAACGTTCATATATTTATGAACTCGGCTGTACTTATGTGTAAATACAGATAATGCTAAAATAACAATGCTTTATATGAAAATACCTACGCTGAATTATGTCACTCTCTTGTCACATTAGTAAAGCAACCGATGTGTTTATGTCATAATTAACTTCTTAAAATGTTAATTTCGGACCAGGGCTAGTTGTTTACATTACAATGTTGACAACGCCGTGGAGTGATAACTTATGGCGGGAGCCCTAAGTGCTTTCGAAGATACTATTGCCTTGGTCACACGTACCGAGTAAAACAGCGAGACAGTAAAATTAGTATGGAAGTTTTACTCGGCCGACAACAACTTCCATACTAATTTTACTGTCTCACCCGTTTTACTCGGTACGTGTGATCAAGGCATATGGATTACTTTATTTAGATGAGAGCTAGTGTGCTAGCACAACTTCCTGTCAAGTCGTATCTAGCAACTCAGCGATTCCTGTCTCGCTCGAACTGTGCGAATTAGAAATAGAAGAGTAGATCTTTCTAGCCGCTAGTGCTAGCTGTCAGTGGCTATGCATTTGATTACAGGTAAATTACTTTCGAGACGGTTTTGCATTTGTAGTTCCTAGTATTTGTATATTTACAGGGATTCTATATTTAAATTTACGCACACTTAAAAAATAATTTACACACATTTAAATTTTGTCCATAAACAACTACAAATGCAAAGACGGCTCGAAAGTAATTTACCTGTACACTTCTGCTTGTTCTTATTATTTTCGAGACTTAGTTATTCACAATGGAGATTTTTAACGTCTGGCGGCAATGGTTCAATAAAGTCCATATTAGGTATGTTTTAAGCCGGATTTATAATTTATATGACGGGATAAGTCATGACGTGACAGAACGATATCGGTTGCATATAGTATGTCAGATTCAAATTCTTCTGAAGCGCTGCGTCGTGAACGCACATACTGTTTTATTTGTATTTTGAACCTGTCTGTGCCTTTATAGGCCGGGCTCAATTAAGCGACAGGAGTGCGCGGTTGGAGAGTAGCCTGGGGAAAATCCAGGTGAAACCTCCGACACTACCACGCAGGCGGCTTAAACACTAGAATACTCTACGAGTTTGCACTCTAGTGAGATTGGTTGAGCGACTTCAACCGAATCTGAGGTGTGCAACTGTGTCAGGCGCCAAACCGCATCAAAGACCACCACGTCAGATAATATGAATCCGGCTTAAGAACCGCATCCAATTTTCCCACATTCCCGCTTTACTCGTATCTACATTCTCCATTCTCCCAAATGAAATGTAAATAAATATTTAGGTCGCAGCATTCTAGAGCAACATCACATGCCGTTGGAGCCCGGAGCTGCGTTGCCAGCTTAATTACGAACAGTTTTCATACCATTATGCGAAACGAGCACCGATGGGGCCTGCTGTCGGCATTCACATGATACAGCCGTGATCACACATACTCGTATGTACAGTCATCCACTTCGATTCCTGCGCCACTCGGCACCTTGTCACAGTGATATTGATATGAGATCTCTAGCGGCTTCCATTTGGTTTTTCACCGTGACAAGATACGAATTGGCCCAAAAATCAAATTGGGTGATCGTACGCTCCGAAAGTTTCAAAAATATCTGAGCAACAACGTTAAATTACTGTAAGGGCACTGAGCTACGGGTTGGCGGGCGGATTCTGTATGTTGTACCGACATCTTATTGATGTTGTCTAGATCACCTAACCTAACTTAGTATACTGGCAGTATAACATTTGCGCAGTAGTAGTGTTTGATATTGTGCGAAAGCAGGGGCGGTATAGATTAAGTATTCATACTGCTCCGCTCCAATCAGAAAGCACGCAACGGCGACGCCGACGCACGGACATATTAACCTGTACTGTCTAGACTAACAGTTGATACTAAAACAATTTCCTGATTTGGCGGGGCGGTGTCAATATTTGGTATTTTGTTTTGTACATGAGCTTACTGATTATCGCACAGATTTTCTCACTCGACGAGATACTGACGGTATCACATTTGTGCAGTAGCAAAAGCAATATCATGCGCAGAGTGGATCAGTCAGTATACTGCCTTCGTATCGTCCCGCTTCAACGCATCCCGCGAACGCCAAGGAAGCACGCTTAAATGTAGCGGCGCGTTGACACTCACAGTTGACGGTTTTCTCATATCGCACCGCCTCCTCATCGACTAATCAGGATCAGGAAGTCGCCTATAGTGCGTGTCATCCACAAAGGCGCGCCCCTCCACAGCCCAATCGGTACAATTGCGCATAGATTAGTATGAGATTCGCTGTGGTGGGCGCGTCGTCGTGGATGACTTGCATTATAACAGATAACAACTTACAGATATCGCACCTACCTCGTACTGCCGAATGCGAAAATAGCATTAAACTGAAAGCGTGCGCCCGAGAGAGGTTTAGAAACGCCCTAATTGTGTATAAGGGGATGTTATCGATTATGAGTACATTATTCTGCTTATAAAATACCTAATATACTTTAACGCCACTGTTAACGAAGCGTGAGAGTGCGTTAACCCAAAATTTCTTGTGTTTACAGAGCGCAGGATTACGAATGATATTAAAATTCCGTTTGTTCGCAACAAATTGAGGAAACTGAAAGGGCTTCTCTAATGATATAATAACATTTTCGTACAGGACTGTTTCAGAATGCTTTACCTCGCGGAAGGAAGACCAGTGTACGCCTGACCTCCAAATACGCGTCTGTATTACAAAACCAGGTGTCAGATGTTAAGTGAGCGGTGAGAAACAAATTGTGAATATCGTAGCAGGTGCGGCGGCTGCGAATATTCCATTTAACTCGCGCCTCAGGCCCTTGTATTATAAATATGTTACTTAGTTTCATGCGGATTACTTAGAATTTACATTGCTTAGGATAATGCCTGGAAATTTGTAAATGTTTGTAAATAACGCGTTAATTAGCGCCTGTTTAGTTCAAAGTGTCTGAATTACAAATATAATTATACTCTGAACTGTATGTATATACGTTTATCACTAGCTAACACTAATAGGTACAGCGAATTTTGCATAAAATGTACGACTTGAACCGTCATATTATCTGTATAATCTCCATTCACTTTAAGCTCTCATATCTGGCAGATTTTTAAAAAATCTGACGAACTCAGAATCGCCTAATTTCTTTTGAAGTCGGTTAAAAACATTTTTATTAGTTATGAGGCCCTTATTTGATACGATGGATTGGATGTAATACCGATTGGCGACTGTACCGCGTTTAATAACATAAAGTACATATACCCACTCCCCGACAAGCGACACTTTCCGCATAAAAATATGAACGAGTATCATCAACTAAATCCTGTCTACGCATCCCATCCGTCCTTTCAGTTTCACAGAACGCTATAACTTTGTACAAATCCTATACATGCTTGCAGCGTTCCTGTCGACAGTTGACCTAAGTAATAAAGCGACCCGTACTGCCCCGTGTTAATTCAGAAACCGTTCTACGGACGTACAATTTGTTCAAATAAACGTCGCGGATTTAAATCTTTGAACGCCAGTGTCTCCACGAGGAGCCATATTCTATATAGGTATCCCAAACGCAGGGCATAACGGGAAGGTTTTCAGAGTTGAGATGAAAGGTAGTAACTTGAATAGAAGTTCAATGGCATGTAGGTCGTATTAAAAGCAAGGCACAGCTAACGGACAAGGCACGCGCCAGGCACGTACCTCGTAATTCAGTTCGCAGGTGCGCCGGCAATACGATGACAAGAGGAACTGAAATTTATTAAAAGTTGGGGTTTGAAATCTTTGCGTTGTGCATTGATGGATGAGGGTTTTCGGCGATGCATCTTGGTTCACCTGTGTGCTGTCAACTATTTCCGATTCAAAAAAACCGTAGAGATTTAAACTCTTAAAATCTTGAAACGAAACATCATCTGCCCTGTATTCGGGTTTTGTTGAACACGGATTCGATCATATCAACTGTAATTTTGTGAAACAGTAAATGACGCTGTTACGCAGTGATCCTGCTGATGGAAAGTGATGACTAGACCAAAAGATACCTTAGTTCTTCTCACTCGTTCAGTACCAACTTATTCACTCTTGCCTAGAAGAAATCTAAATCATATTTGACAATCAACACAGATAAGAAGATCTACTTTATTCGTTTTAGCGGTTCGCGTTAGGAAATAACAGGTAAATCAACTCAATATACAAAATGTATCTAGTAAAGACACAAAGGATCCGGTCTTATCAAATAATATCAAGTCCAATATAGTAACTGATACTTCACTTATCTAAAGGTACTTACCACAATCCATAACAGAACGGAATCGAATCCGAAACTAGGAATCCATTACATCTATACATCAGCTGCATTTCCTTTTTGTATGAAACTCGGGAGGGCAGTAATGGGGAAAGTTTTTCCTTCTCCCGTAATTGTGTGGGCCGATGTAAGGTAATAAATAACCACAGGCTGTGGCCCTCTGATTGAACTTGCTAATGAATGAAGGACAAGAAATTGGGAAATCGAAACGAAGTATTGTACTTTCGGTTGAGAAACGAGTGAAGTTTCCGAGTTAAAATTTCGAATTCGACGGATCGGATTATGGAGGGTTTTTTCAAATGCAATTTATTACCGCTGCGATTTCATAGGAAAGTTTATATTTTCCGAAAAAAAATTAGGTAATTTAAGGTAAATGTCCCTGTGCTCGACACTGACCCAATAAACGACACGACGACACGACTGACGATTTTATGTCATGTGACAGGTCACAGGGTGATCTATAGGTGTCATTTAAATTTGGCATTAAGATGTCGATAATTGACAAGTTTACCTTAAGCAAATACATTGCAACCACGGTATTTACTGAGTAATATATAATAAGCAACATTAATCTAAGAATAATAAAAAATAGTATTTTTTTAGTTTCACAGGGACGTGCAATAGCTGTATTTGAATTAGAAATGGTTTTTTTTATGTTTTGCTAGATCATGAAAATTATACTGCGACATGAAATAATAATAATTATTATTATTTTATAGCTTTTTTCCACTTAATTGTCTGTTTTTATATTTCAAAGTTATTGCTTTTCACTTTTTATTTGTGGTCCCTATAAGGGTGAAAGCCTCCCCCATCTTCTTCCATTTTTCTCTATCGTGAGTTTTGTCCATCCAGTTTTGACCAGCTACCTCCACTATATCGTCCACCCATCTCTTCCTCTGTCGTTCTACACTCTTCTTCCCTAGGGGGCCAGTCCATTCTGTGGTTGACTTAGTCCATCTCTTATCCTGGTACCTTGAAACATGGCCTGCCCAATTCCACTTTAGTTTTAAGGCATGTTGGAGGGCATCTGTTAATTTTGTTTTATTTCTTATGTCTACATTCCTTGTTTTTTGAATTTTCCTTAATTTCAAGATGCTCCTCTCCATGGCATGTTGGCAGCTCATAATTTTGTTTCTTATTCTATTAGTGAACACCCAAGTCTGGCATGCGTAAGTTAGTGTAGGTAGGATGCATGAGTCCATTATCGTTTTTTTAATGTTTAGGCTGTAGTCTCCTTTGAGGATTTCTTTTTGACTCCAGTACTTTTTCCATGCAGTGTTTATTCTTCTCTCAACCTCTTCTTCGTTGCTGTTGGTCTTAAAGGAAATTTGTTTGCCCAAATAGATATATTCTTCTGCATATTCTATTTCTTTTCCTTCTATTCTTATTGGTTTTTGGTGGCCGTTTGTCATAATCTTTGTTTTTAAAGCATTCATTTGCAATCCCACTAGTCGACTTTCTTTATCTAGGGTATTTAGCATTTTTTCCAAATTTGTTCCAGAGTCGCTGAAATAATTATTATACTTACTAAATTATGAAGATTCCATAAATGCTTCTTTGAAACTCAACAGATTTCGTTAAAATGTCTTCCTGCAATATGACAATTCTTTTCCCTGCTAAAATAAGTTTCTACATATTTATTTATACATCGATACTGTCACAAATAAAAATGTAGGGATCATAATACAGGGGGGGGGGGGGGGGTGTATAGTACTTTGATTTCTTTATCTTAAGTAGGTTAAGTATTATCATTGTAATAAGCATATTTTGTGAGAAAATGGCTGACTGTCTTTTAATTTTATTTTTATTAATTAAAGTACATCCACATCACATATATTACAACATTATTGCGCCATTTTATTTTTAAAATTGTACTGTTTTCTTACAAAAATCGAATGAAAATGTAATTTTACGGTAGTGGTAGAACTAAGGAAGCTTTTGAATTAAATTTAAATATTATGTTATGACGACTTCTTACTTATTATATTTACATGATATTTAGGTGCAATTTTTTCCATAAATTTTCATAGTGAGGTCTAAAATCACCCAAGTCTTAATCTAAAATTACCTCCTCTATCAACCCTTAGGCGACTTCCTGACTTGGCGGGGCGGGATCGATATGTGACATTTTCTTCTTTGACGTAAACTTACTGGCGTCTCAAAGATTCTCACTTGACATAATACTGACAGTATTACGTTTGCGCAGAAACGGAGCAGTAGGTACCGCCTTCGCATCGTCCGCATCCCGCGCCAGTCAGGAAGCATTCATTTAAATGTAGGGGCGTAGTAAAAAACGGTATCGCGTCGACTGACAGCTGACACTGACATTTGACACTTTTCTCATATCGTACTGCCCCCGCACCGACAAATCAGGAAGTCGCCTTAAAGTCTTTGCTCAGCTACCAAACATCCTGTATATGAAAGTAAGTAAGCACTCAAATAAATAACAAATAAACATTTCTAACAGAATAAAGAACCTTTTAACAAAAAATCCGTGCAATAATCTAATATTTATTCACGAGGTAAAAAGTCAAAGGGTAAATCTATTACCCGAAGCCGGTTTAGTTATCAATAATTCTGTTCAAGATATGCATTAAAAAATCGTTGTTTCTTATATCAAAGGGCAGCAATGTTTTCCTTTCAAAGCGGCTGCGTGTTCAGGGTACCAATGAGACGATTCCAACCCTTGTTTTTCTATATACTTTGAAACAACTCACTTTAGGCAGTGGGCAGGGGAGACTTGACTTTGTGGTGGCACCGGACATTGAACCGATGAATAATTCGTTTAGTTAATGATAATACGAATTTATTCAGGCGAGTGTTGCTATAAACCTACTCATCACTTTGTAAATCTCCCCTTTTCACTCACTATACCTTCTCACTTACTCGTTCATTGAGTTGTACTTTTTTAATGAATGAAAATGGTTTTATGTCACACCTGGCCATAAAGTGGCCATTATCGCACGCTCCGCGCGCGAAAAAATCCACTTCCTGGCCAGGGGGTGACATAAAATTTTGTACTTACCACGGACGATAATAAAGAAAGCCTCAGATCGCATATTTATCGCCCTTGCCTTCGGCTCGGGCGTAAAATACCTGCGATCTGAAGCATTCTTTGTTTTATCGCCCTTGGTAAATAATGTACTATTATTGTTTGAAATCACATTGTTGGGTGTTTTGACATTGGATTATATCTTTTCGTTCGCTCCAGTATAGGCCCCGATTACACGAAACAGTGCGATCCCCTTATATCTCGAAGAGCTGAATTATATGATTATTCAAAAAAGTACAGAACTTTTATTTCACGAGCGTGGGTGAGCCATGGTTGTGTGTTGAGCTATACATGCACGTTGTCTATGTGTGCGTCAGCGTAGGAGCTATGAGTTCACGTTTTCTATGTGTTCGTATGTGTCACAACTACAACAGTAGCCAACCCGCGCTCGTGAGATAAAAGTACTATAGTTAAGGTAATTAATCAATATCTGAAGAAGCCATCCCACTAGTGGTTTAAAACAGCTAAAGTCAGACACGCAGATCGAAAAATAAAAATCATTTAATTAGTTGACAACTATTGGGGATAGGTGTCGGGCATTGGAACATATACCTTATGATATATTTCAATCAGTAGAGCAAACCCTTTGCGGGTCACGTCATACAAAAGGACAACGAGGCCTTTATCCCGTTCCGAGCCAATTAAGTTCCTCCACAATGGATGCGGAAATAAACTCACAATGTCACTTGGTCGTAGTAATATTTATTTACCTTTTTAGGGTTCTCGAAGGTTTCTATTGCTGTCACTCACGCCTCCGTCCTTCGTCTGTCACAAAAATTTGTTCCGAAGATTTTTTTTTTAACTTGGACTTGAAATTTGGTGATAATGCTTACAATTACGTACTCGTACCTATATTCTACCAACAAATACTAATATAATAATAAATCAAATGTTTTCTTTGTTTACTTTTTTTTCCTATAAAAATCAACTTAATTTTGTGGTTGGCTCGGAACCCTAAATTTGCGAAGTCCGGCACCTACTTGGCTGGCAATACTGCGTTTGCGCAGTTTTTTTACAGTATTAAGTGAACTGAGGACTAACCAGGAATCCACTGCAAATCGAAAACGAAGTATCTTCTTCTCTATCGCACTCGCATATTCGAGCGACAGAAAGGGGCTCTAGCATTAGGTAATGTATATTTTTTGCCGCAATGAAAATATAAAAAAAAACTCACCCTGATTTCGATTTTTATGATCGAAACATGATTATATAATTTAATACATCTAATATTAATAAAAAGTAAGGTAAACATCCCAATGCACCTTAACCTTTTCAACGCCAACGACTCATATATCTGTCACGGCGTCCGATGCGACATACATTTCTATAGGGTTCAACTTCACGTTTGACATTCCCGTGCCATGGCGTGTTAAGGACAGCCTTTGTATTTGACAGGGTGCTGAAAAGGTTAAGGGTAAGAGTACATGACACACATTAATCACCTCTGTCTGTCATGATTACGAGACAGTGATAAAATAAAGCAGAGAAATGATTACATTCCGGCTAGGTGCCATATCAAAAATTTCTGTTTTGTAAATTATGTATGTTAATTTATTTTTGTACAATAAAGAGTATTACTACTACAACATATTATATTATCAATCGTTTTACCCTTTTTTTCGGTCAATTTAATTTTGTATGAATAATTGTATAGTACTTAGTAGAAAAACGAAGGCTATCGATGAATTTACCGACAAGAATGTTAATTTTTTGCAAATTGATTTTAATGTTATAAGTAATGATAATATTAATTTTGTGTTCTGTTTATAAAATAAAAACTTAGGGCCACTGTCTTACAGCCCCAGTGGCTAGATAAAATTGCATCGGATTAATTTGCCTACCTGTTCGAGCGCTCGGCCTGTCCCTGACAGTCTTTGTTCGGGAGATATGCGCGAACTTCATTACAATCATACGTCTTCTACAGGTATAAATATGTGAGAACTTACGGAAACTAATTAAAAATACGAATGTGAGATTCAATTCATCACCTTCCTAGCGTTTTCTCGGTTGTACCAAGCTATTTTAGGACGTATTTGTTTACCTGATCATCGCCCTGCCATATAACCCTTCCATATTCCACCCCCTTAAGGGATGATTACCGAGATAAAAATCCTCTGTCCTTCCCCGGAATTATCTCCATACCAAATTTAATCTAAGTCGATTCAGCAGTTTAAGCGTGAAGATGTGACAGATAGACAGATAGCCACAGTTTTGCATTTACAATATTAGTATGGATGTATACACACAATTATTTAAAAAAAAACACAATAAAAATGCATGCTTCCGCATTTTACGTAATATATCCTGTCCCAAACAATTTCAAAAGTCAAATACTTACAACGAGTCTTATTTCACAATCCGCTTACATAAGAGTCCGCTAGGTATTAAACCTCCTTAACTCGCATTCACGAGAGCGGAGGCTGAAGAGGCCACCAAAATAGAAAAGTTAATTTTAACGCTCGTTGTGAACCACTATCTCGTTATGGAGCCCGATGCGCATTTTGCGAAGGGATTGCTCTTCCGGTACTGGCTGTGTAACGGATCCCCCCAAAAGAAAGGTCGCGCCCGCTGAAGCTCAAAGAACCGATATTTAAGAAGAAATTTGGCCAAAATGTGATCGTTCTAGGGAGGACCCTTTTTACGTTGTGAATCGTAGTAACCCATAAATTCTATGATAATTGACGGAACCCCGGACTCATTAACCCTTCATATTTCCTATTGTAGTACGCAAAACTATTTTCCTATCTCTAACTTAGTAATACTTAGCTTTAATAATAAACTTGAACCCTTATATCATTAGAACCCTTGACCCAGCCTAAGCCTAATAATAATGACGAAAATAGATGGTTTATATATATTTTTCGGTAAACTATCCCCTACCTCCTCTCGTTCGACTTGTTACCATGGTAATTAGCCCTTGGTCCCTAACGAAGGACAAATCTTCGTTAAGAGCCTTCCTAAATCAAAATTATTTATCCTACTTGCTCAGTTAGACTCACAGTCTCAGTCTATTATGAAATCCTTAGTGTTAACCTAGCTTTCGAAACAAAAATAATTTTGATTATTCGGTGTATGGTTGTTTTGTAATATTATTCCATACGTGCCAAGAACCATGCGAGGAAAGGGAAAAATCTCTATATAAGCTTCCTAGCTAGACATGTCTATGAGGATGTACTCATTGACGTGTCAACCCATTGACTTCCCCAGCCAATTCTAGCGACACCCACCCTAGCCCTACAAATACGTTTCTGCGATTAAATATTCTTCTAAGATAGTCGTATATAAAATATTAGACGTCAGAACTCACTAAATATACTCTTAACTAATGTGTAAATTTTATTCCATTTGTGATAAGATTGAGACATGAGGGATTGCTCTGCTTGCCCTTATGTAAAGAACCATTTCAGTTTTTTGAAATGATTCTACTATCCCATCATAACTGGAATTAAATAAACTTTATTAAAACCCGTTTCCCTATATTTGGTATTTCATAAATACCTTTACTAGCGCGTAATGAAGACAAGAAATCCCTACATCCCGGTTGAAACTTATTTCTGACAAAATAGTATGATATCTACGTAAAAGCGTATCTCTAAACATGAAGTCTATAATATAATACCTAGGTATTTCATAAATACCTTTACTAGTGCATGATGAGACCAAGAGATCCCTAAATCCCGGTTGAAACTTATTCCTGACAAAATAATGTGATATCTACGTAACCGCGTATCTCTAAACATGAAATCTATAAGATAATACCTAGATTGACGTGCGAGACCTAGCCACATCTATGTCAATAAAATAAATAAGCTAGTAACCCAAAATACCCAAACCCGTCGTTTGAATTTCTACCCATAAATGAATTCCCTATTACCCAATGTGTGTGATGCTAACCTAGCTCTACCCCCAGAGATCAAAACTGTTGAAACATGAAAACTTACCAAATTCAGTTTCAATGAATGTGTATTCCCTAATTAAGCTGTAAAGTCCGGTGGATTATTCCGGGATTGGCAACCTATAATCCGTGTAATTGTCCCCCCCCACACGTCTAATACGACTGGGCGGTGTGAGTAGGACGCCTTAACATGTATATAAAAGAATATATAAATATATTTAACAAGACTGAACTCCGAGGCTGGTACGCTTCAACTAGCGACGTATACACGTCTATGCCCATCTTCAATCGCGAAGGCCAAGTCTCAGCTAATACCAGTGGGACCCAGGAGAACAGGAGAGGTCGAACTCGTCTTTATGTTGGTAAAAAAAGACGTCAGCCCACTCTCAAGGCTGAAGAATTTACTGAACTCCAGAACACTGATTGTTTGTCACCGTCACTCGATAATCACTGTTCTGTTAGACGTACTGTATGTCTAGGCAAGGTTCTGGGCAGCAAAAACGATTAAAAACTCAACCCCAATAAGATAAAAATAAAAAAGTAAAACAAAGTTAAATTATGAAAGAAACCCCTCAACCAGTAAGTGAATACATAGTATTAGGGTCTCGACCATAAAGATTACACAATAACAGCATTATGAGAGAAATTCCTCAACCAGCGGGTGACCACATAGTATTGGAATCTCAACCATAATGACTACACCCACCAATAATGTCGCGGTACGTAAGCCCAGTGACCTTTACCAGTTCGCGGTCGATACAAGAATTCCCGAAGCAGCTCCGTCCCAGCCTATTTATACCCATATTTCCAAGCTTAATCCTTACACGAAAATAATACTTCGACGAGCGTTATTACCATAGCCATAAGATTCAATTTTACTTAAAACCGATTAAGCCGACTGCACATCGTTATCCGTGTCCGCCAACCTACGCAGCTGCGCGCTATACTCGCTTCACCGCCATAAACCACCCAAACCATGTCTACGCATGCTAAACATGCTTACACGACTCAGGCGCTCCACGCAGCGCAATGCGCGTAACCACACGAAGTGACAACCCAAAGCATACTCAACCCTAACCGCATACCAATTAGGTTCAAATTCTCTTTTGCCTGTACTATTGACTCCGGAACAAGGACTTGTACCAATTGTGCCCCGTTTGTACGTGTACAGGTTCAAGTTAGTAACTGGTTCTTTATTATCTCAACCCTATTCCTTTACTAATAAGATTGGTTTGAGCTAATCACTTGACAATGCAGTTTGCAACAAATGCTTGGTATATGCAACTCTAGTAATACTAGAAAAACAAAGATATAATGTATTAAACACGCATAACTATTGATATCTAGAAGCATATTTATACTACCTGCTGTCTTACTTTTTGTCTATTAATAATTACTCTTATTTGACTAAAGTAAATAGCAATTACTTTAATCACATCTAATATAATTGTATGTTTGTGCTGCTCCCATTCACTATCATCAATAATTTATTTAGTTTCCAAAAATAAGAAACAAAGCCTAATTGACAGTTTCTTGAAAGATATTTTAATATGAAATCGACTTGACCAACTTGCTATATAACTGTCGGACTTATATATACGGTAAATTGTATTCATTCCTATATGTTACTTCTCTGTCTTTTAACTCTTTCCTTTGATCTGTCTCATTTACTTGCTTCTAATTCAATATTTTACTTTACTTGTCTTTTATTATCATAATCAAATTAATTATCTTATTATACATTAACATCATATAGTTCTAAACAACTTGCCTGAATGCAACCATGACTCTCCAACAATTAGAGTAGTAAACGCTCCTTTACAGCTACCATAGTAGCCAGAATTATGAAATAGAGTAATTCTCCGTCTTTATGGCCTAGCTAATAAGGTTGAAATCTGATGGACACTTGGTAAAAATTTAATGCTATTGCAAGCCATCTTAGTACAGCGTTAGGTTAATGTAAATATAGGTATGTTTATGAATAACTTTATACTAGTTCCTCGTTCTCTATTTTTAAATATTTACTTATAATGATTTGCTAATATTGAAAAATAATAATATTTTGATGATTATGTATCATTAGAGTTTTATGTAGATGTTCCGAATTCTTGCGCGGAACCCTCTCCTGTTATGTCGTTAAACTTTATTGCTATAATAATAAGATTGCAATTTGCTTACTCCCGTTACTTTGAATACCGATAGTACTGCGTATGTATATGAATACTTTTTGTAACTATGTTTTATTCCGGTGTTTTGTTTGCACTTAGGTGAGTCTGATATATTCTCTTATGAAATCCCACTTTTAAATGATAAAATTATTGACATAAGAAGATTCCAAATAAAAAATATATCTGAATAAAAGCCATGAATTAAAGCTTTCCCCTATTAATATTATTTCTATAATGACATGGATACTCGTACCGTTACATCGCCCCCATGAAGTTTTCGCAAAGGACCTATAGTTGTCCTTGTAGAAACTTCATCCTAGATACCTGATTTGCTGGAAATTCCCCCCTTCATTAATTGCGTAGTGTGTTTAACCATTACTGAGCGACCATTAGTGCCTTTGACGTCTGACATAATCGTATGAATTTTTATTATGAGTCATGGTAACCATTTCCCCAAGTTTTCTCGCTTTGTCAGAGGTGCTGAGTTGTGAATTCAACAGGCCCTAGCGACCCAACTCTGCGCATTTACCTTGAATAGTTGCCTCCATTGTACAGGCGGTAATTCAGGAACCATTGTACTTCCTATAGGCAAATACCACACAGTTTCCCCATACAAAACAAAAAAGTATTTGAACAGGTACCGAGGCTCTCAATTCCCATAACAAAAATTCAGATCACGCACAGGTAGCCTCAGGCAATAATGACCACCTTTCAAGTCGCTTGTTTCACGTTACTTAAAGTGGATATACCTCCCAACAGCTTCAGCAATTAAAATTTAAAACCCTTGTGTGTGTCATAATCGGAAACATTCCGAACCCAATCCACTTTAATCACGTGAGGTGTGTAGTAACCATATAAATTTGTGTAGTCTTTAGCCATTAAAACCTTCCCTTATACAATGGGACGAACTGTCATTTCAGTTTTAACCTACTGATAAAAATTTTAGTGGCTAATTGTGTTTCAACCCCTTAAATTCCAACAAATCTAGGTTATGAACATACTCCGGCTGTGTCTGTCCTTAGCAATCCATTCTCACAAAAAAAACAACCATTCCTCATCACTTCCCCCCCCCCCTCTTTTCATACTATGTTAAACAGCCATTCATCATTTCATTCTTTCCTTCCACTTTCGCCTGTACATTGCGATCACTTAAAGAAAGCCAAAGCCTCAATAGTATGTTCATTATATGTAAATAAAAGTCTAAAACATAGTTCGTTTCAACCTCCAAATTTATCTATTTTACCCCTTTTTCCTCTCCCCAATCATGTCATGTTCCCTCTTTTATGTCTAGTCATCATTCCCATTTATTAATTTCATTGTTAAACGCAATTACAAAATTATCTCATATTAGTAAAACACCCCCTCTATACCCTCGCTTCAAAGTGCTTTAAGTATCAAGTTTATATACTACCCAATTCAGCAATCGCAATTTAAAAAAAAATGCTTATGACCTTTAATGACTGAAACTCGCTTCGGCAGGTCTTATCCATTTGACAAAATAACTCGCACAAAAAAAAACTTGAAATTCATAATAAATGATAATTTCCTTAAAATTCAAAATAAATGCAAAATTTGAAATCCCCATCCCCGAATTAGTCGAAATCGAGTATAATGACCATTTTTGTAAAAAAAATGTAAAGTTTCTAAAAATTCAAAATAAGTGCAAAATTCGAAATCCTCATCCCCGAATCAGCCGAAAACGAGTATAATGACTATTTTTCATAAAAAAAAATTTAAAGTTTCTCTAAATTCAAAATAAATGCAAAATTCGAAATCCTCATCCCCGAATCAGTCAAAATCGAGTATAATGACCATTTTTGTAAAAAAAAATGTTAAGTTTCTAAAAATTCAAAATAATTGTAAAATTCGAAATCCTCATCCCCGAATTAGTCAAAATCGAGTATAATGACCATTTTTGTAAAAAAAAAATGTAAAGTTTCTAAAAATTCAAAATAAATGCAAAATTCGAAATCCTCATCCCCGAATCAGTCAAAATCGAGTATAATGACCATTTTTGTAAAAAAAAATGTTAAGTTTCTAAAAATTCAAAATAATTGTAGAATTCGAAATCCTCATCCCCGAATCAGTCACAACGAGTACAATGACCATTTTCCGTAAAAAAAAAAAGGGAGTCTACAATACAATGTACTTGTGAAGTAAATATTAGTCATACATATTGCAATAAATTTTAACACCCGCTCCACTCCAATTTCAGTTGAACAACCCCCCCCCCCCCATATTATTCAATGCTTGAAATAAATGATTCAATTGTAGAGAAGTTGTGTGTTGGGCCAACATAACAATCCAATTTTACATTGACGCAGAACGCGGCATTAAGCCGTGTCGGACAATGCGAACATGCCCAACCGTCATCATCAACTGGCTTAAAAAGCTCGCACCCAGGTCACATTAATAAAAATACAATACTACTAAATATATTTTCTACAGGAGGAAACCCGTATCCTTGCGAAATATGTCACAAGCGATTCCGACAGAGCTCAATGTTACAAAAACACATGTTGATATGGTTCGTATGTACTTCGTATAGTGCTGCCAAACCAACGCAAGCAAAAATCTACCTTAAAGTCAGAAACCTAAGTCTAATTCTGCCCGCGCCCCCTCGACAGAACGAAGTCCTAGAGCAATGCCCGAACTATACATGATAAAAAAAAGTACACCTGCGATATATGTTATAAAAGTATCTCAAAAGTACATAACCAACGTACGCACTTACGACAAAAACCTTATTCGTGCAATGTATGTAATAAGACATTTGTAGTTCTAGCTGCATTTTAAACTGCATTATCATGTCTACACTGAGGGCAAACCGTATGTTTGTAACGCGTGCCATATGAAGTTTCCATTACCGTACACGGTCAGAAGACAGAAACTGAGAACTAGAATAAGTTCATATTGGTATTTCCGTTGATTCCTATTTATGCAATCCTACTAATCTTACCAATATTATAAATGCTTAAGTTAGTGTGTGTTCGTGAGCATGTCTGCCACTCAATCACACACAAACGGCCCAGCGAATTATTATGAAATTTGGTATACAACGAAACTGTAGCCTGGATTAACACATAAGATCATCTCCATCCCGGAAATAACTCCTCTAAGAGATGAATCAGGGAATAGAAGTTCACGCAGACGAAGTCGCTGGCAAAAGCTAGTTCGCATGATTTACGCCATCTACCGAAAAATATCCGTACCTCTTACTAACTAAACTAACTGTAATATTTGATCTCTGAACCAAATCTTCCTAATCACCGCTAGAGGGCACTAATTTCAATATCTTGTATAAATTAAACAAAGAAAAATACCTTAAATCAATATAAAATATGCAAATCTAATGGCGCAATCTCATGTGATATTTGATTTTCTCTAATCGAAACTGCAATGATGTTTATATGACTGTTAGATATGATTTGATATTTTTAAGAAAAGGCTGATATTACACGTAATTAATGAAATATAAAATACATACCTAATAATAATACTGACGTAAACCTCTTTGTACCATCATAAACTATTAAAATATGCTAAGTAGTTAATTAGATTATTACAAATATACATACAAGCAGGCCCACAGATGTGACCTGGGTCTTTGTCTAATAATATGTTATGATTGTGATAAAACAATAATATAATTAAGTATTTCGACTTTGAACATCACACAGTACAAACTGGCACTTACTTACTGTGCCTACTGTTCCTAATTGTTTTGAATGTTGCCCACATGTACACGTTCGTCAAACTGTACTACCTAAAATTTTTTTTTCTCCAACAAATACAATGTAATATGCGTATAAGTTATTTGTTTATAATAAGATAATAACCTACTGCTATTGCTCGCCGGTCGTGCCGCAGCACGGCGCATTCGAAATCTGCCCTCTCGCGAGGCGCACACCATGATGTAAACATACGGTAAAAATGATTGTTTAAAATTCTTTTGTTACGATCGGCGTATTCCCATACATCTTACGACTTTATGACACTAACTGTGCATTAGCGGTCTAGATTTAGTTAATTTAATGATAGATAATTACAAATATGTATTTCTCATATAAGTGAAGATGTAAATACCTTCCTTTGGGAATAAATATTCTTAAACCTGATATGAGGGCTTTCTATCCTATTCTAAGTAAACTACCTTGATCATGAACTCTTTATTAACTCCTATCATAAACGTCTAGTGCAAACGCACATACACAAACATGGAATGTCTCAGGTACATCGCTTGATATTCGCTATAATCATCTTGCCTATTTGCCGTTTTATGAAGTAGTTAACATATCATGATGAATTGTACAACTTTACTGAATGGAAAGATACAGACGGACGAAATCATGACGAATTGTACGACTAAGGATTGTATGACAAACCTTTTATTACCCACGCCCCCCAAATTCTATCTACTATTTATTCATTTATTTATTTAATATTCACGCCCCCAGGTTTTATTTACTTAATAATTCTAATCTCAAATAAGGTTTTAACTGTTCATATTATTACATTATCAATGAAATAGGAGTAAATATAACTTCGCCGTATACGGACCAATGTCCTTAGAGCTATTTTTAGTCTCATTTATACTAAGTTTATGAAATAACTTATCATTTCCTAAACATAGGTTTACTCAACCAATGTCATCATTAACGCTAAATGAATAATGAACCCTGTCTAGTTACAAGTCAGTGCTCAACGAATGTGCACATTGCTAAGAGCGTTAATGTAGGCGCCCCACTTTGTAGTAGAATTCCTGAATTGTACCCTAATTGACAAAATACCGACTAGATCAATCAAATGAATCTATCCTAATGATAACTTAAATCTATCCCTTTATGATTGAACTTTACTAAAGCCTAATGCCTATGCTACCCGCTATTCATTTTATTTATTTATTATTGTGTGCAATAAAGTGCTTACATACATACATTTATAGCCTTACAGTAAGGTACCAAAACGCCTACAATGTTATGGTTGAAATTCTTACTAGTATTCTTGTATTAGAATGTTATTGGATTTTGAACCCTATTGCTTGAACAGTAAAGTAGCTTTTTGAAGGAATTGCTTCGGAGCAATTTGTTCAACTGTAATGATTTTAGGTATAAGATATACAATATACAATGTTACAATAGAATACAATAAGCTAATAGTAACAGATTAAAGAAACCATACACCTAATCAATGAACTAACAATATGTGTTGCACAAATGACTTATTTTAGAGAGTAGGGTACTCCAACTATCTGCATACACGTCGGCATTTCGCCTTAGCACGAGCTGATTGAGGAGCGCCGGCGCACGAGCGTCGGACGCGGTTCAGGTGCGGCGCGTGTGCGGGCCCGCCGCCACCTCCGTGCCTTTATACACCCTTTAAATACCTCTTCTCCGCTTGTTTTTCACTATAATTATAATACTTAATTGCCGTTTTCCTATGAAGTGTTGAACGAATAGTACAGACGGACGGACGGACGGACGGACAGACGAACACACGGACGGACAGACGGACGGACGGACGGACGGACAGACGCATGAACAACAATAACGGGCCGCCGCTCGGACCCTTCGGGTACGGAACCCCAAAAGATAGCTTTCAATCTTCGATAAAAGTACTAGGCGACCATGATATAATAGGTAGTAAACACTTAAAAGAATTTTGCACTCGATTACTAAACTAATAATTATATAATTATTTTAGGAACAATAGTAAGCCTTATTTCAATCACTGCAAGGCAGGATTTTATTTATTATAACGTAATTTACGTAATGTCAGACCATAAATAACTTCAGAACGCAACTGTAGCGGTACAATGCTAAAAAGATGATGATGATGATGATAAACGAACTTAACCCGTTCATACTGAAGTTAACCCTTTAACTGCGATATGCCCAAACCAAGTATAATTCGTAATATTTTTATAAACCTTAATGTTCTGATACTAGAACTACGCTTCCTAAACTATATTATGACTGAATTTACTGTGTTACTCCTTCCTACTCGTAGTGGAGCGGCGTTAATTCTAAAACCAACTTAAATTCAATAACGCTTTCCTATTCTAGCGGTGTAATAAAACCCATTATTACTATTACTTATTATGGAATATTTGTTTGTTGCCATTGCCAACTATAATTTGTATAGCAGACAATATGGATAAAATGGTAATAGCTAGAATTTTACGCGTAACAATGATAACGGCGATAAGTAGGTACAAGTGAGCTAAGCGAGCGTGCGAGCGCAACGGCTACTGACGAAGAATGAAACCGGTTATTGATAATCGAACAAGCCCTGCTCCTGCGCGAGATCCGAACGTTGCCGCTAAATGACAAAGACTGCAAGGACTAGCGCAATCTTCATTCACTCAATCTAGTGCGCGTTTAAGGTATAAATCTGTGGACGGCTGTAGACTGTATACGACATCATACCGTTATACTGTTTTTAATTGTACCTATAATTCCGAATAATGGCGTGGTCACCTAAGTACCTCTTTGCTACTGCTTTGCCTACAGATATGTGTATATGTTACACTTTATTTTATCTATACTGCTGTAGCCTATGAACGTTTCCTGTTAATGAATTAAATTTCAAATAATCAAAGGTGAGATGATGGTTGTAAACAAATACATGACCTATTCGCGCCTTTATTGTTTATGAATGGAATTTCAATAAAATTGTATAAAGTAAACAAGCGCACGACCTATTCGATCTTGACGATCAACCGCATAGCCTAGGAACTAGCGTGTCATGTCTAAGAATTGAATTTTATTAAATTTGTGCACAATTATGATGGGTGGTAAACAAGTGCATGTCCTATTTGTTGTTGATAAATAAATGTCATAGCCTAGGGACTCTCGCTAATTGTTAATGAATGAAACTTCAATAAATTTGAGTAAAATTATGTTGGGTGGTAAACAAGTACACAACCTATTTGGTTTTGATAAATAACCGTTACCGTGTTAGCCTAGGGACTAACGCGTATGGTCTATGAATGAAACTTGAATAAAGTTACGAAATAAATGATGGTGGCTAACAAGCACTCGACCGACTTGATCTTGACAAACAGTCGTCTTAGCCTATGATATCCCTTTTAATGTATATGAATAAAATTTTAATGGAAAAATGTAAACGGTGACGGTGGCAAATAAACATACGACCTATTAACTTGACAATCAATTGCCATAGCCTAGAGACGCCCGTTTACTGTATATGAATGGAACTGTAATAACTTTATAATCGCTGATGATGGTAAACAAGCGGACAACCTATTCGATCTTGACACCCGGTCATCATAGTCTATGGACGCACGTTTCTAATTTATAGTTGTGATTAAAATAAACCTACTTTGGTGTAAGTTAACTACTCATGGCGATTTTATTGTTACCTATTACTTATTTAAAAACGCCCCCGGACTTTTATAATTTAGAATAGAATTCGGGATGTTTATTTTATTTATTTATTTATTCCCTAATTTTATTATTTATACCTCGTTGTTAAGATAAAACTACTAATAATTCCCTACTTTTAGATAAAACTCGCGACTAAAACCAACTTAACCCTGTTTCTGCTGAAGGAAATGAGTCCAAATCTCGTCAAAATCACACCACTTGCACGTACAACAAACTGTGATCTCCAGGAGACCACTGACCCTATCCTGATGCGCCCCCGGGACTGGGAACATCCTGGTTATTCTCGGCACCAAACTGTAACGGATCCCCCCAAAAGAAAGGTCGCGCCCGCTGAAGCTCAAAGAACCGATATTTAAGAAGAAATTTGGCCAAAATGTGATCGTTCTAGGGAGGACCCTTTTTACGTTGTGAATCGTAGTAACCCATAAATTCTATGATAATTGACGGAACCCCGGACTCATTAACCCTTCATATTTCCTATTGTAGTACGCAAAACTATTTTCCTATCTCTAACTTAGTAATACTTAGCTTTAATAATAAACTTGAACCCTTATATCATTAGAACCCTTGACCCAGCCTAAGCCTAATAATAATGACGAAAATAGATGGTTTATATATATTTTTCGGTAAACTATCCCCTACCTCCTCTCGTTCGACTTGTTACCATGGTAATTAGCCCTTGGTCCCTAACGAAGGACAAATCTTCGTTAAGAGCCTTCCTAAATCAAAATTATTTATCCTACTTGCTCAGTTAGACTCACAGTCTCAGTCTATTATGAAATCCTTAGTGTTAACCTAGCTTTCGAAACAAAAATAATTTTGATTATTCGGTGTATGGTTGTTTTGTAATATTATTCCATACGTGCCAAGAACCATGCGAGGAAAGGGAAAAATCTCTATATAAGCTTCCTAGCTAGACATGTCTATGAGGATGTACTCATTGACGTGTCAACCCATTGACTTCCCCAGCCAATTCTAGCGACACCCACCCTAGCCCTACAAATACGTTTCTGCGATTAAATATTCTTCTAAGATAGTCGTATATAAAATATTAGACGTCAGAACTCACTAAATATACTCTTAACTAATGTGTAAATTTTATTCCATTTGTGATAAGATTGAGACATGAGGGATTGCTCTGCTTGCCCTTATGTAAAGAACCATTTCAGTTTTTTGAAATGATTCTACTATCCCATCATAACTGGAATTAAATAAACTTTATTAAAACCCGTTTCCCTATATTTGGTATTTCATAAATACCTTTACTAGCGCGTAATGAAGACAAGAAATCCCTACATCCCGGTTGAAACTTATTTCTGACAAAATAGTATGATATCTACGTAAAAGCGTATCTCTAAACATGAAGTCTATAATATAATACCTAGGTATTTCATAAATACCTTTACTAGTGCATGATGAGACCAAGAGATCCCTAAATCCCGGTTGAAACTTATTCCTGACAAAATAATGTGATATCTACGTAACCGCGTATCTCTAAACATGAAATCTATAAGATAATACCTAGATTGACGTGCGAGACCTAGCCACATCTATGTCAATAAAATAAATAAGCTAGTAACCCAAAATACCCAAACCCGTCGTTTGAATTTCTACCCATAAATGAATTCCCTATTACCCAATGTGTGTGATGCTAACCTAGCTCTACCCCCAGAGATCAAAACTGTTGAAACATGAAAACTTACCAAATTCAGTTTCAATGAATGTGTATTCCCTAATTAAGCTGTAAAGTCCGGTGGATTATTCCGGGATTGGCAACCTATAATCCGTGTAATTGTCCCCCCCCACACGTCTAATACGACTGGGCGGTGTGAGTAGGACGCCTTAACATGTATATAAAAGAATATATAAATATATTTAACAAGACTGAACTCCGAGGCTGGTACGCTTCAACTAGCGACGTATACACGTCTATGCCCATCTTCAATCGCGAAGGCCAAGTCTCAGCTAATACCAGTGGGACCCAGGAGAACAGGAGAGGTCGAACTCGTCTTTATGTTGGTAAAAAAAGACGTCAGCCCACTCTCAAGGCTGAAGAATTTACTGAACTCCAGAACACTGATTGTTTGTCACCGTCACTCGATAATCACTGTTCTGTTAGACGTACTGTATGTCTAGGCAAGGTTCTGGGCAGCAAAAACGATTAAAAACTCAACCCCAATAAGATAAAAATAAAAAAGTAAAACAAAGTTAAATTATGAAAGAAACCCCTCAACCAGTAAGTGAATACATAGTATTAGGGTCTCGACCATAAAGATTACACAATAACAGCATTATGAGAGAAATTCCTCAACCAGCGGGTGACCACATAGTATTGGAATCTCAACCATAATGACTACACCCACCAATAATGTCGCGGTACGTAAGCCCAGTGACCTTTACCAGTTCGCGGTCGATACAAGAATTCCCGAAGCAGCTCCGTCCCAGCCTATTTATACCCATATTTCCAAGCTTAATCCTTACACGAAAATAATACTTCGACGAGCGTTATTACCATAGCCATAAGATTCAATTTTACTTAAAACCGATTAAGCCGACTGCACATCGTTATCCGTGTCCGCCAACCTACGCAGCTGCGCGCTATACTCGCTTCACCGCCATAAACCACCCAAACCATGTCTACGCATGCTAAACATGCTTACACGACTCAGGCGCTCCACGCAGCGCAATGCGCGTAACCACACGAAGTGACAACCCAAAGCATACTCAACCCTAACCGCATACCAATTAGGTTCAAATTCTCTTTTGCCTGTACTATTGACTCCGGAACAAGGACTTGTACCAATTGTGCCCCGTTTGTACGTGTACAGGTTCAAGTTAGTAACTGGTTCTTTATTATCTCAACCCTATTCCTTTACTAATAAGATTGGTTTGAGCTAATCACTTGACAATGCAGTTTGCAACAAATGCTTGGTATATGCAACTCTAGTAATACTAGAAAAACAAAGATATAATGTATTAAACACGCATAACTATTGATATCTAGAAGCATATTTATACTACCTGCTGTCTTACTTTTTGTCTATTAATAATTACTCTTATTTGACTAAAGTAAATAGCAATTACTTTAATCACATCTAATATAATTGTATGTTTGTGCTGCTCCCATTCACTATCATCAATAATTTATTTAGTTTCCAAAAATAAGAAACAAAGCCTAATTGACAGTTTCTTGAAAGATATTTTAATATGAAATCGACTTGACCAACTTGCTATATAACTGTCGGACTTATATATACGGTAAATTGTATTCATTCCTATATGTTACTTCTCTGTCTTTTAACTCTTTCCTTTGATCTGTCTCATTTACTTGCTTCTAATTCAATATTTTACTTTACTTGTCTTTTATTATCATAATCAAATTAATTATCTTATTATACATTAACATCATATAGTTCTAAACAACTTGCCTGAATGCAACCATGACTCTCCAACAATTAGAGTAGTAAACGCTCCTTTACAGCTACCATAGTAGCCAGAATTATGAAATAGAGTAATTCTCCGTCTTTATGGCCTAGCTAATAAGGTTGAAATCTGATGGACACTTGGTAAAAATTTAATGCTATTGCAAGCCATCTTAGTACAGCGTTAGGTTAATGTAAATATAGGTATGTTTATGAATAACTTTATACTAGTTCCTCGTTCTCTATTTTTAAATATTTACTTATAATGATTTGCTAATATTGAAAAATAATAATATTTTGATGATTATGTATCATTAGAGTTTTATGTAGATGTTCCGAATTCTTGCGCGGAACCCTCTCCTGTTATGTCGTTAAACTTTATTGCTATAATAATAAGATTGCAATTTGCTTACTCCCGTTACTTTGAATACCGATAGTACTGCGTATGTATATGAATACTTTTTGTAACTATGTTTTATTCCGGTGTTTTGTTTGCACTTAGGTGAGTCTGATATATTCTCTTATGAAATCCCACTTTTAAATGATAAAATTATTGACATAAGAAGATTCCAAATAAAAAATATATCTGAATAAAAGCCATGAATTAAAGCTTTCCCCTATTAATATTATTTCTATAATGACATGGATACTCGTACCGTTACAGCTGTAGAGTGTGGAGGAGGCTTTTGTACATGAAGACAGTTGGGTTCAAAATATACCTCTCAGTAAATACCTACCGTAAGTCGTGTCTGACACACCAAAGTCTCTGTAGCAAAAGACGGAAAAGAAACCTTATTTTTATAGTACGTAGATTGCCTTTACATTGTACGTGTTGTCATTTATCTATACATGACAGTGACGTTGTAGGCACGGCGGCTCTTGCCATCTAACCGTGACTGTGGCAATCAAGAGGTTAAGGAAAATCCAGGTCAAGAGTACTTTGAACCGGCCATTTTCCATGGAGCTGAATATACTCACTCGAAATGTTTGCAAAAAAATTGTACTCACCACAAGTAAATAAGGATAAAGATAAAGATAATTATATTTGCTTAAACATGAGTATAAAATATATTTAGATGTTGTTACAGATTAAGTAGTCCTTCATGTTTTCAATAAAAGCCTCCAGTCGCATATTTATCGCCCTTGCCTTAGGCTCGGGCATCAAAATAATTGCGATTGCGGCGAATGCTTATATCCGATATACTATAAGCGATCATCTTAGCCACTCTGGAACAGTCTTTATTTTACTGCCCTCGGTAGGTATAGTAGAAATTATTTAAGATGTCCGACATGTTATAAAACTTGTCATTGGACTTTGAATCTTAACGCTTGGACAGTAAAGTCGCTTTTTGAACGGCCTAATATGATACAACTCGGACAGTTCAAATAATTTTACGTATACCTTACTATTATTTTGTCCCACATTTTAATATTATTGATTTTTAGCTTGTCTTTTAACAACAAAATTACACATCTTGAGGCCCACAAACGCTATAAGGGGTTAGGGATTGCTTGCCTATGTTGACGTATGCACAAGCATGCAAGTGTTTAAGGGGAGATATCCCCAACGCAAATGTCCCGCTCTAACACGCGTGAGTTTACAATTAACCATCCCGCTCTCTACGCAAGCTCTGCGCGCAGTTTTGTAAATATTTAGCTATAGTCATTAAGCCAATCATTTTATCAAAGCAAACCCTGCGAATTTGTCTATAACTATTTACAATCTTTAATTCAGTACAAAAATTAAATGTTAAATATCAGTAATATAGTCGTAGTATTGAAAATACATTCCAAAAAGGGGTAACTTCGCGATTTTTTTCTATCGAGTGAAAATCATCAGGTCATGTAACTGACTGCGATTTTGACTAGACAAGATCCTTATGTAACACATATATTTTTTTTAGATTTTAAGACACTATATTCTATGTTTCAGATGGTTTTTAAAAACTCAAAAGTGGTAATACACGGCCTTAACTGGGTTATTAGAATTTAAATTTAAATACCCTCGCATACTTTTTAATAATCACTTTTATTGTATAAAATAACTGTAATGAAGATATTGTGAAATATTGTCTGTTTCTCGAATAAGTGATTTATAATCTTATAGAAATAAATGAATCTGAACTGTATTAGTGCTACGCCGTAGCATGTAGCAAGCTTGAGGCATGATGCGTAGGTATCACCATGGACCTTGAATTATTAATACATACAGACGTACTTAATACAATATCTCATAAACCACGCATTTATTACGAGAAACGACGGCTTCCACATTTTCCGCCCAAGAACGCTAATCCCTGTGCAGCCATTATTTTCTCATTGTGAACCGTTTTTACTTATTCCTATTCCCGTACATTGCCAGATAATTAAAATGCCTGCAAATCCAACGACAGACGGAATGGAGGCAAAAAGTGGCGTTTTTGTTTGCATTGTTAGTCTTAATTAGGTCTTGTTGGATATCGTTATTTTACTATTGTGGTGGACAGAGAAGTTGTAATGTAGAGGTAGGAATAATAATGAAGCTTGAGGAAGATTTCTCGCCCCTCCACAGCCCAAGCCGTACAACTGCGCACAGATTAGTATGAGATTCGCTGTGGTGGAGGGGCGCGTCGCCGTGGATGGCGCGCACTATACTAACCGATATACCGGATTGCCATACTTGGCGCTGTATATTTTTGTATCATGACATTCATGACACATACATACATTATACTCACGCCCGTATCCCATTGGGGAAGGCAGAGACCAAAGAACGCCAAATACTACGGAACTTACATACTATACAATACAAATATTCTTTATTGTTCACGAAAAATTACATAGAAATCCAGCTTACATACTTCTTTTGCCTCAATTACATCCATACCAACCTACCAATCCCATCAAAAATATTAACACTGCGTCAGAAAGTATAATTCTCCAAAGAAAACACTAAAAAGATTGCAAGAAAAATGCACTTAAGTAAAACAACATGCCGTTTTCTCGTCGAGTTTATGAGAAAAGTTAAGGTATATTTTCCTTAGAGAATAACGCACGTTGGCAATTTATTTACAGTTACCTTTTACCTCCACTAGCGCTAATGAAGAAATAATTACTCATTTACTGGGATCACTGGCATGCGTAATGGGAAAAAGATTTCTCCAAACGTATTTTTCTTCCGTTTTTCTCACGTTAGTATTTTCCGGGAAAGGTATTTTTGTTTCATAATAAGAAGCCTTAATCACCGAAATTATACGTTTCTTGCTGTAGTTTACGTGTAGCATGGAATTTAGTATAACGAGGATTATCTAGGTATAAGTATCATGCTTAATTCGTTCATAATATAAGACACATAGATACGGATTTTGAATAGTTATATGCACAATTTATATTTTATACTACGACGGAAGCAGACAAGCATAAGGCCTATCTAATGGTAGTTTTTTTTTTTGTTTCGTGGGTGGAGGAAATCCTCATTGGATACTGCCGGCCCGGTTCCGGCCGCATGCCCGACTCAACTGGGAATTGGCCCAGTCGCCTACGGACTAAAACCTCCACCCTGTGTAGTGTAAGATGCTGCCGGAGACGCAGCGCTATCGGCATACGCTTTGTCTCCGGGTGTGTCAGTGTGTTGTGAATGTTGTGATGTGTGATCCGGGAGTGTGTATGGGTATTGTGTGGGTGAGTCATCACCACCACCACCATCTAATGGTAGTAGACAACGCAGTATATAGACGCACGTGATTACAAAAAATCTTATATCTTTAAACGAGCAAGTCTTGTATATTTATTTATTTATATATTTATTTCGGGGATCTCGGAAACGGCTCTAACGATATTGATGAAATTTGGTATGTGGGGGTTTTCGGGGACGAGCAATCGATCTAGCTAGGTCTCATGCCAGGGAAAACGCCGAGCAAGGCTCGGTCGCCCAGATATTAACACTATAATTGCATTGCTTACTTACATAACTCGTGGCCCGTGAATGTTATTTTTTGAATTTTTTTAAAAACGGTACCCGTAGAGGAGAAAAAACCGCAATTCGGCCGCAGAAACACAAAATCATTGGTAATAAAATTGTTTTTTTTTTTTAATTTCATAAAAGTGACTCGACATAAAAATCTGTATAGTTACCGAACCTGCTCACAAAATTTCATGGAAATCGGTTGAGAAATGCGACATGTAGAGGAGAACAAACTATTGACCATTTTTTTTTAATTTACAAAAAATTACTCTACAAAAAAGTTTTTGTAAACATAGAACGTGCTCACAAAATTTCTCGAGAATCGGTTGAGAAATGCGACTTTTTAGAGGAGAACAAACCTAAATCCGGCTGCAGAAACATTCAAAATCATTGGTAAAAGAAATGTTTTTTGAAATTTTCAAAAAGTGACTGGATAAAACTCTTTCTTTTAATTTTCGAACCTTCTCACAAAGTTTCACGAGAATCGGTTGAGAAATGCGAGCTGTAGAGGAGAATTACATACGAAAGCATTTTTGTCGAACCTGAAGCAGAGACCTCACAATCCAATATACAGTAAGCCAAGGGATTCTATTAACAATTTTTGATTTCAGTCTACAGTAACGATAGGAAATCTTCAATAAGGCCGGTCACTAACTTCTGCGCAATTGAACAGGCTAACATACCGCCCTCGGCACAAGCTAGAGGTCTATCTAGCTTAACATATCACTTACCAAGATTATATCCATGTGTCCATCCATCCACGTGGGTGCAAGCGGTCGCCCTTAAAATATCGATATAGGTATATTAATTTATACTTGGTAGCTGCATTAGCCCACCTATCCGGGTGCATGCGACAGACGTGGCCGGCCCAGTCCCACTTGACCCTGGCTGTTTTGGTACCCACGTCAGCTTTGCGTGTTTTGGAACGTAGCGTAGTGTTTCGGACACGGTCCGTCCTTTTAACACCTAAAATGCTACGCTTCATGGCACGTTTATACATTGATACAATCATATTACTAAAAAATTCAATGCTTCGTGGCACTAGACTAAACAAAATAATAAATATCCGTACCTAACTAGATTTCAATATTGTCCGACTATCATATCCATCATACTTCCATACTAATACTATAAATGCGAAAGTGTGTCTCTCTGTCTGTCTGTCCGAAACCGCTGAACCGAGTTAGATGAAATCTTATATGGAGATAATTTGAGTCCCGGGGATTTATATAGGATACTTTTTATCCCGGAGGTCATCCCTTCAGGTAAGCGCCTGAAATAAAATAATAGCAATTAAATTTTAACGCGATAAATCAATACTGCACGAACGAAGTCGCGAGCAAAAGCTAGTATAAACAATAAACATAATAATCAGGTTCATAAAATAATTCACAATAGGTACTCAATTAGGTAGTAATATTTGTGGGGTCAAGCCTTCATACCTATGTAGAAAATATTTTCTAGGTATTATATTAAACATAATTATTATTTATATACAAAATAATCAATTATTTTTTGAGTCGGTGCCGGCACATACTATAATATCAAGCGTGCATTTCGCCACGCTGACGCGCACTCTTATACCAATGCCAATAGCACGTTGATATAATAGGTATTTGTATGCGATATGTCGAGTTCGATTGGCCACCAGTGGTCATTGTTATCCTTACAAACCACAATCAACTTGAGTAGCCGTAACGTGGAACGAAACCTTGCAATTATTAGGTACTCTGTCATGTTGGACATATAAACGGGAACTTACTTTACCCAGAGCGAGCAAGTTACTTGACTTAAGCCCCTTTTTAATCGCGTTAAAATTCAACTACATGGCGTAGTTTATACATCGATTGAAATAATGCCTCGTGAACCCGCAATGTAGATAATTAATAGTAGTTTATGCAACTGGTACATAATGAGGGGCATTAAAACACGAGTGTGTTTTATGAAACGAGCCGAAGGCGAGTTTCATAATAAGGTCACACGAGTGTTTTAATGCCTAATTATGTACAGTTGCATACATTACTTTATCTACACACATATTATAACTACTCTAAGATGGGTTCAGAAACCGTAGTAAATAAATGCAATAATTGTGTTAATACAACCTTTTTTGCACGGTTTCGGAAACATCGAAATCAGAACTGGCAAGCGATACCTGAATGTTATTTTAAAAAGTAAAGAGTCCCTATTCTGATGTGATCATGTCGTTCTAGCTCAAATTTCGTGCGATATATACTAAAAAAACATCGAGCTGACATTTCGCATCAACTGAATTTGAATTTTCAGTGATACTGGAATAGGGGCATGTCAACTTTGACATTTAAATTTTGACAGTTTTGTTTGACGTTTAATATTTTAATATCATATATGAGATTAAAATTAAAAATTATATTACTGCTGTAGCCTTAGCCACAGATAAGAAAATTGCCATAAATTCATTGAATGTTGAAATGAGAGTCATTTTCTACGGTTTCCGAACGCATATTAGAGGATTTATGATATGTGTGTAGATAAACATGCATTCTGACACTGAAATGTGGCTTGATATATTGAATAATTTGAATTGGTTTCTATCGAAATCGTTCTGGAGAAGTCCGGGCTTCGCTATTTCATTACCTAATCCCAAAATGGTGTAATTTATTAGAAAGCAATTGAGTCATACACACATTTAGATAGGTAAGTACCTATACGCATTTTTCCTGTAGACAAATCTTAAGGGGTAGAAACTAGAAATACTAATTTTTGATTAGACTCAACTCATAATACTAATAAACGACTTCAATAAATTTATGTAATATGAACATAACTACCATATAGCATTTAGTACCTAACATTAGTTAAAACGAGCGCGATCTCGCCAATAAACTGTTATCGCAGTTTGGCGAGAAACACAAATTGTTCTTATAACTAGTTTATGTACTTTTTGACTAATAAATAAAAAAATGCTTGGCTAGAATACTACTTACGACCCAATTAAGTGGATTCCTCTTTGGGATTAATTAGGCTAAGTACCGGTTTCTATATTTAATTATATACCCAAGCCAATCAACGTACAAAAATGAAACACAAACACAAACTTTCAGACCATTCGCAGACGTCAACAGAGCAAATCGTCTCGCCAAAAAACTTCCCATAGAAACTTCCACGAAACCGCCATTGTACAGATGACGAAAATGGCGATCACACGTAAGCGGGCAGATTGTCCCGTCGCCGCAAACTTAGGCTATTATGACGGGCAAAATGTGGGCAAAATAGTTGGCAACTTGGCAACTAACGGGCTCGTTATGTCGCTAGTTGGGCAATATTTTTGTGGGAAGATGGCGACTTGTTATAACAAACTATTGTGCCGATAGATTAGTTGTATTTATGAGGCGGCGGATCTTATTGGACCGTTTAGTTTGTGCGTTAATCATTTGTATGATGGTTGATTGAGATTGTCTTCTTATTAATTTGGGTTAGATAAGAGTAGATGTTATAGCAACGGACGTATTTTTGCAGACTTCTCTTTTTTTAATTAAATATGGGATTGCTCTTTGCCAGCATTGCGCCAGGGGACAAAGATGAGGCCGAAGATGAAGCGAGCTCACCCAAGAGTTGCCTATTCACTTGTGTCTTGAAGAGGTCCAGGTTATATGAACTCGAAAATACAGATGCCGGCAGGGAATCTCAAGCATTGCAGAATTGGTGCAGCTTGAATTTCGAACAGCAGTGCGCATTATAAAAGATCATGAAACAATTACGATTATTTTTTCATTTTACCTTAGTTGCATAAAGCGTAAAATTATATCCCGCAGGTTTTTAGAGGGTACATTGCCGATTCATATTCTGTAAAATAATTAACAACATTTCAAAATTTATAATGATGCCTAAATCGAAAACCATTTCGGTAAATATGCTACCTCAACGTAATAAAATTGCTTTCTTCGCTAGATTTGAAGAAAATCGCCAAAATGTATAAAACGGAAGTGTGACGTCATTCCTACGACTGTGAAGGAGTAATGCTGACAAAAATATGTAAGTCATAAAAATTACGTCATAATTCACTTAAGATTCGCCACTTTTAGATTAGATATTATTGAATGAAAGTAAGGATTTCGGGAGAAAAAAAAACAAACACGTGGACCTTAAAATTTCATTTTTTATCGATCTAGGACATAAAAAGGCAAACTTGAAAAGGAGAATGGGCAAAATGTCCCATCGGTGTATACAGTTGAGACATATCTCGTTTGAAAGGTCTTCATCGTGGCAGTATTTCATTGTATGGCACCAATGTTGGACAGCGTGCAGGGGCCGAGTAATTGACAAGAGTATGTAAGGTATAAAAACCTTTATTATACAAAATATAAGGGATGCAATCAAATATAAGGTACCTCATATGAAAGATAATGATAATTAGCCCACGTAAGGCTGCCAATATCAGCACTGAAATATTTACAGGACTAGAATTAAGAAACGAAAGATATGAGTAAAAGAAAAATCAGCTACTGTTCAAAGATGCCTACGTGTATACACTAGTGACTTATACACGTTAAATGATCTGTTGTATGCTATTTTTTGATATATACATCTTCGAGCTAACGCGTGCAGGGATCGTTTTATATTGAGTTTTAGGATTTAACTCTCAATTAACTCTACGTTAATTAAGTGCAATAACTTATTCTACTTGGCACTAGATGTCTATAGTTGTATACTTCTTTCTTGATTTGTAGAAATGACACCAAGCAGATAATCCGGTGGTGTATCTCTAGCACTAGGAGGTTGGATTGCATTTTAAAATGATTTTAAAGAATAATCTGACATGTCGTGTCAAAGTGGTGATTTCTGTCAAGAATTTTTACATCAAATTAAAATTTTGAATGAAATAAAAATAATAGTATCATATAACCTAAGAATAATCCACATGGATTGTGAATACATTCGTAAGTAATTTACATGGATCTATAATAAATCTTTTTATAAATCTAATTGCCCTGGTATAGGTAGTTTGCGAAGCCGAAGCCAGTAAAGCTGATTGATCGATGCTGCTGTATGCCTTGGGGTCAATATTACGTACTTGACGTCGCTCATAAAGGTCTGAGTCGAGCATTCATTTTTGATATCAATTCACGGCCTGCCTGATGGTAAGCAGACACCGTAGCCTTTGGATGCGAGCACCTCAAATGAATCATAAGCGTGTCGCCGACCCTTAGTTGATTCCTGTGTGTATGGCTCGATATTACTGTAGGACTCCCTCTTTCAACACAGCATATCCTCGGGTGCTGGGCACAACTGGCGACTTTACCACAGAACAATTAATAGTACTAAGGTACAGAAGGCTTCCGTCTAACAAAACCTTACGGTTAACATACGTTTTATCTACTGATAAAGGAATCCATAATGGACTTATGAATAACATAACTAAATGTCCCTTACTCACAGCCAAACAGTTGCCGGTTTACCATAATAATATTTACCTAACTACATAGGTAATTAAGACTACAGGCTTCTGGCACTTCTGCTTCTGTTCCGGTAAGCTCATGCTTAGGATAGAAATAACTAGCTGGTAAAGCCCCATTTCTGGCAGGAGAGGTACGACACAGCGATGCGTCTACTTGCTCATATTAGAAGCGTTCCAACTGGGTAAGGTCTTTTACCTTAGAGAAGACCGCAGCCATAAAACCACTATTGAGGTATGTGGTGGATGAGTTCCCGAATCAGAGCAAGTCGCCAGATCACCGATCATAATATGCTGTGTTGTATGTGAAAGATCTATTATTAAATCTAGCTCTGTTATCATCCAACACCAGGAATCATTAAATCAACAAAGGATCGACGACGCGCTTGTGATCAGGAGTCTATTGTTATCTATAAGCTAATCAGTAATCATTGTCAATGCACCCTCACTGCAATGAGTTAGTCCGAACCAGGTCGGGCCTAGCCAAGTCTCTTGCTGGACTCTTCTCAGCTAGGCTAAGTTTAGTGAACTAGCCACTAAACTCCCAGTAGCTCGATTCCACTCACACCTCAGATTTAGTTGAAGCCCGTCAACTTTACAAATCACTGGCACTGGAGCGCAAACTTTTCCAGTGCTTAAACCGCCCGCATAGTCGTGTCAGATATGGCTCCCTGAATTTTCCCCTAGTTACTCTCTAACCGTGCAATCATATCGCTTTATTAAGACCGGCCTATAAAGCTAAAGTAGGTTTAAAAATATGTCAATGCACTCTCGCAATACGTACCACAAACATTTTGAAGTGTATCTTAGTATCGTGATAATAATACCTGAGCAAATCTGGATGCTCAATAATATCGTTTATTCAAACTACTTCATAATGTCACTCACACTGTACAATCTTGTTTATTTCGGCTATAGCCGCCACTGATTCAGCGATCGGTGAACTGAAAGAACTGGTTTTTAAACTAATAAATCTTTAGCCTAATGTGTATTATGTAGTACCTACATATGTTTATTATACTATATGTCGATTTTTGTAAGTTTGTCCGCATTTTTCAGTACAAATGATTAATGTGAAATATGTACAAATATTGCGATATTTTCAATAATGAGGAACTACCTAGTCTACTTGATATTGTCGTCAGTATAAAACTATAAACTGACGACAATATCAATAATGGTACAATACTTTTTTTCTGTTGATAATATTAACATACCGTAGATACTATATACAATTCATGAACTACTTAGCTAGGCGACTCTAGCTAAGTTACCTAAAAGCTAGCCATTGTGATACCAACGAGCCTTGTTCACTTCTAGGATCTCCAAATAATCATCCAACATCATCGGCGAAATTAGCATCAATAGCAGAGCTAGACGTTGTCAACTGTTTCACGGCCTGTGTTCAGAAAATGGAATAAATGGCTGTACTGTAGTTAATTAATTACAAACGAAGCATTCATTAATCTATACACTATAGCCTGCCCCAAGAATATTGTGCGTGTTCATGAAAACCGCATACAACAATAATTTATTTTATCGATAAAATAATCGACCAGCGCGTCTTTACCTACTTGTAATAATATATGTATCTTCTATAGATATAAAGTCCATAATATATTGTTTTAATCCAACCACTATGAAGAGTTTGTAGACATCTCACATATTCGAATGCATCGTATTGTTAAACTTTTCGACCCCAATGACGGATATATCCGTTACGGCGAGCAGTGCGATATCAACCTACTGCATGCATTGTAGGGTTCGACTTCGCGTTTGACATTTCCATATAATGTCGTGTGAGCAACCGCTTTTGTATTTAACATGGCGTTAAAAAGATGAAGCTGATGCAGAGCTTAACTTAGAGAAATAAACAGGCCTTCTACCGCAGTCGGGTAAAAAGTAGAGACATAGATGAGATATAATTTCACCTGTTTCTTAGATAATGTAGTAAGGAAATGTAAATGAACTCAACTCTGAATTACTTATCCCATTTTTAATTTACCTACATTTACGGTTTACCTATGTACCTGGTATTCATTATGCAGCTTAGAACTTTTCCTGCCGGTGGGGACGTCCACTGCGCGATCGCGACAACACAGACACATATGGTCCCTATTCGTCCCGATCCCGATACCGCCGCATACCGGGTAGAGTCAGTCTGACCCAGGTCGGGCCTAGCTGAGTTTCTTGCTGAAATCTTTTCAGCTAAGCTAGGTTTAGTGAACCAGCGCCAAAACTCCCAGTAGCTCGATTCTACTGACACCTCGGACTCCGTTGAAGCCGCTCAAAGAATCTCTCTGGAGCGCAAACGCTTAAGTTTATTCCAGTGTTTAAACCAGGCCACTCTCCAACCGCGCACTCCTATCGCTTTATTGGGCCCGGCATACAAAGCCACAGTCAGGTTGAGAAAAAGTTAAGAACGTTACGAGTAACATCAGCCAGAGTACCTTAATCCTCAGTAAACTGTAGCATCCATTTATTAGTTGGCCATAATAATAGAACAACATTTGAAGGCTCCAGGATTCCTGTATAGATCTGAATAAGCAAGTTTATTTTCTGCCAAGAGTGGTAGGGTACAGCGGAATGTCATCTTGCTGATATTTCTTACAATCTTAGTCAACTTGGAAATCACCTCCACCTTACAAATACCGCAGCCATAATAACACAACTTCTTTCTAGGTATGTGGTGTTGTGTCCTGGTTGTGAGTAAAGTCAGGCCTGTTCCTCTTTCCGCTTCGGCTAAACTCGGGTCTGGCACACCTCCGTGATGTCCAGAATTCCAGATACCCTATCGCGCTTTTAACGAAGGAACACGTACCATGATTAGCTGCCTAACGCCGGTTTTGTTAGACGGAAGCCTTCTGTACCTTAGTACTATTAATTGTTCTGTGGTAAAGTCGCCAGTTGTGCCCAGCACCCGAGGATATGCTGTGTTGAAAGAGGGAGTCCTACAGTAATATCGAGCCATACACACAGGAATCAACTAAGGGTCGGCGACACGCTTATGATTCATTTGAGGTGCTCGCATCCAAAGGCTACGGTGTCTGCTTACCATCAGGCAGGCCGTGAATTGATATCAAAAATGAATGCTCGACTCAGACCTTTATGAGCGACGTCAAGTACGTAATATTGACCCCAAGGCATACAGCAGCATCGATCAATCAGCTTTACTGGCTTCGGCTTCGCAAACTACCTATACCAGGGCAATTAGATTTATAAAAAGATTTATTATAGATCCATGTAAATTACTTACGAATGTATTCACAATCCATGTGGATTATTCTTAGGTTATATGATACTATTATTTTTATTTCATTCAAAATTTTAATTTGATGTAAAAATTCTTGACAGAAATCACCACTTTGACACGACATGTCAGATTATTCTTTAAAATCATTTTAAAATGCAATCCAACCTCCTAGTGCTAGAGATACACCACCGGATTATCTGCTTGGTGTCATTTCTACAAATCAAGAAAGAAGTATACAACTATAGACATCTAGTGCCAAGTAGAATAAGTTATTGCACTTAATTAACGTAGAGTTAATTGAGAGTTAAATCCTAAAACTCAATATAAAACGATCCCTGCACGCGTTAGCTCGAAGATGTATATATCAAAAAATAGCATACAACAGATCATTTAACGTGTATAAGTCACTAGTGTATACACGTAGGCATCTTTGAACAGTAGCTGATTTTTCTTTTACTCATATCTTTCGTTTCTTAATTCTAGTCCTGTAAATATTTCAGTGCTGATATTGGCAGCCTTACGTGGGCTAATTATCATTATCTTTCATATGAGGTACCTTATATTTGATTGCATCCCTTATATTTTGTATAATAAAGGTTTTTATACCTTACATACTCTTGTCAATTACTCGGCCCCTGCACGCTGTCCAACATTGGTGCCATACAATGAAATACTGCCACGATGAAGACCTTTCAAACGAGATATGTCTCAACTGTATACACCGATGGGACATTTTGCCCATTCTCCTTTTCAAGTTTGCCTTTTTATGTCCTAGATCGATAAAAAATGAAATTTTAAGGTCCACGTGTTTGTTTTTTTTTCTCCCGAAATCCTTACTTTCATTCAATAATATCTAATCTAAAAGTGGCGAATCTTAAGTGAATTATGACGTAATTTTTATGACTTACATATTTTTGTCAGCATTACTCCTTCACAGTCGTAGGAATGACGTCACACTTCCGTTTTATACATTTTGGCGATTTTCTTCAAATCTAGCGAAGAAAGCAATTTTATTACGTTGAGGTAGCATATTTACCGAAATGGTTTTCGATTTAGGCATCATTATAAATTTTGAAATGTTGTTAATTATTTTACAGAATATGAATCGGCAATGTACCCTCTAAAAACCTGCGGGATATAATTTTACGCTTTATGCAACTAAGGTAAAATGAAAAAATAATCGTAATTGTTTCATGATCTTTTATAATGCGCACTGCTGTTCGAAATTCAAGCTGCACCAATTCTGCAATGCTTGAGATTCCCTGCCGGCATCTGTATTTTCGAGTTCATATAACCTGGACCTCTTCAAGACACAAGTGAATAGGCAACTCTTGGGTGAGCTCGCTTCATCTTCGGCCTCATCTTTGTCCCCTGGCGCAATGCTGGCAAAGAGCAATCCCATATTTAATTAAAAAAAGAGAAGTCTGCAAAAATACGTCCGTTGCTATAACATCTACTCTTATCTAACCCAAATTAATAAGAAGACAATCTCAATCAACCACCATACAAATTATTAACGCACAAACTAAACGGTCCAATAAGATCCGCCGCCTCACAAATACAACTAATCTATCGGCACAATAGTTTGTTATAACAAGTCGCCATCTTCCCACAAAAATATTGCCCAACTAGCGACATAACGAGCCCGTTAGTTGCCAAGTTGCCAACTATTTTGCCCACATTTTGCCCGTCATAATAGCCTAAGTTTGCGAAAACTGAAACTTATATACGTATAAAGAGAATCACTGGTATAGCGCTGAAACCATCTGTGCGCGCCTCCGCAAACATGCCTGACGCACCTCAGTGGCGCGGCAGCCCCAACAACATCCTAAAAGCATTATTATATTGAACGCGTAGTTAGTCGTAGTTATTAATGAGTACGTATTCTTTACTTGGCCAATGGTACCCTTTATTTGGGTGACTTTTTTTATACCGCGACGGTGTAAGACAAGCATACGGCCTGGTCTGCTGATGATAAGCAGGCAGCATAGCGAGCACATTGATGGTTGCGACTACAGAGTCTACGTTGCCTACCATTTATCGATTTGAGGATTCGTTGTGATTACAACTAGATATTAGGTCTCTCAACACAGCGCATTCTCGGGACATCTGATGCCCTTATAGTACCTATATTCGTCATCACCAGGAACATAACAGACCCTTATAAAACAGGCAGTGTTGTTATTTTTCACCTCAGTGGCTCGAACAAAGCTCTGCCAACCCTTCTTCCAACACTGCATACCTGCAGTGTAGTCGTTTTTCATTCTTGCATTGATATAGCCTCTCTGTAAACTTAACTATACGTTGTTACACAAGTACTTACCTAGCTTGAAGCAGATTACTGAATACTACTTAAATATTTAATATAAATTGGTTTTTCAGGTACTTAATCAAGTCATACGTTTTATAAGGACAGTTACTACAAGCAAAGAACAATAAAAGAACCGTCCAAGTGTGTGTCGGGCCCGGGCCACGTAGGGTTTCGCTGGGCGGCCGGGGCTGGCACAAACGGGTTCCTGGATCGAATATGTTTTTTTAAACCCCACAATATATACTTTTGATGACAAAGGATCTACCATCCATCGTTACTTCATTTGATTGGTTATTTATTTATATTATTTTATATTTATTTTATTTATTGTATACTTTTAGTGCCAGACCGGAAATACTTTGAGCAAGAACATTTTTTTGTGCCTTAAAGGGCATCTTCGGTATGTATAATTTATGCCAGAAAATGACTCCGTATCTCAAAATTCTTCACTTGTGTATGAGAGATGTTATGATACTTAGTACAAGAATAAGTTTCTCAAGAATCGTAAAATCGTCTTGATCTCTACTTCTCTGCTTCTACCTACCCTTCTGAGTAATAGGGTTGATGTTTTTTGAACCTGAATGTGGCTTTATAGGCCGGTACCAATAAAGCGATAGGAGTTCGCAGTTGGAGAATAGCCTGGGAAAAATCCAGGGGAGACTTCCACTACGACCATGCGGACGGTTTAAGCACTGGAATACTCGAATACTACATCTAAGAGTTTGCGGTCCAGTGAGATTAGTTGAGCTTCAACCGAATCTGTGTTGTGAAGAGTGAGTGGAATTGAGCTACTAGGAGATTTGTCGCTGGTTTACTAAACCTAACCAAGCTGAGAAGAGCTCAGCAAGAAACTCAGCGAGGCACGACCCGGGCCAGACTTGACTCTACCCGGTATGCGGCGGTCCCGGGACGAATAGGGACTAATGTGTCTGTGTTGTTGCGTGGACGTTCTCTCCAGCGGGAATGTGTGTACGCGTCGAGTTCGAGGTTGATGATATGTGTATGTACACACTGTGAACATAAATATTTGAACATACTCTTTGACTGCATAGTACGATTTTTTCCCGTCTGGAAGTCAATGACTGATACATCCACAACATATCACGGCGTGCAGTTCGACATTAACCTGAGTATATGCATTTCTGTAGGGTTAAACTTCTCATTTGACATTACAGTTCCATGGCGTATGAGTCTACAACTATGTCAAGTTGAAAAGGTTTCGACGAAAGTGCAGGACCATCACACGTTTCCATGTACACGTGTCCATGAAACACGAACCTTTCCCTGGACAGCTCCGTGGGAATCGTCAGAAATTAAGTTCACAGAAGGTCACCTACATCTGGTGGTCTTTGTAGAGAAAAGAAAGAGAAGAAAACCACCATTCAAAGCAGGTTGTCAGATCTGAGCTCACTTATGATCGCCCTCGGCCTACACCGAGGAGATCGTTGTAAATAAACTGGGCAGTCCTCTCATCCCGAAATCGGAATCTGGGATGCTTCTTATTTAATACTTTTACAATATATGGGACACCTGTGATTGCATCAAATGGATTTCGAAGTCATCTTTTAACTATTTGACCGAGGAACATCAAAAAAGGTTCAATAAATAAAGATGTCATTTACACGGTCACTTTCTCACATATCAGACGAGCGCGTTTAAAGGGTAAATTACTTACTAAATTACCATGCGTTATGAATACATACTTAATGATAATGCATTCGAATATGTAAGCACGTCAAAAAAATTCACACCTACTTTTCTTCCCTTTTTCTCTAGTACCTAGTTTTATTTTAGCACCTCCGATGTAGCCTTTTGTTTCAGCGGTAAATAGTACGTTGTTCGCAGCAAAGCTGGATTCATACTATTCTGACGTGTTGTGTCATGACGCGCCAGGATGATCAGTTTCATTTGTTTAACTAGTATGGCTCATCACACGTATGTGATGCGCTCCGATGTGATGGCTTACGTTGTGACGCGACAGAAGCGAATCCGATTCGCATTAATAACTCTTTAGGTGCGGCTGCGGGGGTGCCGGAGAAACGGCCGCGACAATACAGATCTGACGAGTGTGCACGGGCGTGTGTTCGTGTGTTGTATGCTCAGGTTTTGATGCTGCATTGCATGAAACTGTGGCTTTATAGGCAGGGCCCAACAAAGCGATAGGAGTGCGAAGCTGGAGAATGGCCTGAAAATCCAGGGGAAACCTCCGACACGACCACGCGGGCGGTGTCATCATCCTCCTAGCGTTATCCCAGTACAGTTGCATCCTGAAGGATGCCTGGGGTCCTCTACCTAATCCCAAGATTTGGCATAGGCACTAGTTTTTACGGAAGCGACTGCCATCTGACCTTCCAACCCCGAAGGGAAACTAGACCTTATTGGGATTAGGCTTTGTCAAGTGAGCCACGCGCCACGCGGGCGGTGCAATGCAAATACTGGAATACTCTGTTTTGCGCTAAAGTGAGATTGGTTGAGCGAGTTCAACTGAATCTGAGGTGTGACTGGAATCGAGGTAGGTACTGGGAGTTTTGTCGCTGGTTCACTAAACCTAGCTTTCTGAGAAAAGTCCAGCAAGAACCTCAGCTAGGACCGAGGCGAAACGCTGTGTTTTTAACCCCCGACGCGCAACGCAAAACAGGGTTTTGACATGTAGATAGGTATATCTGAGTATGTGGTTCTGTCTGTAGTACCGTAGCTCCCTAATGGAGTAAGTAAGAACAGCAGTGGATGAACAGTTTTATATTATTTTAGAACTGTTAACCTTTACCTCGGTTTTGAAGTTCGGCTTTGTACCAATATGACTTAATGTTTTTATATCTTTACCTGTAGGTATTTTGTGTACAATAAATGTATAATGTATTGAATTTGTAATTAACTAATTGGGTACTTTGGTTGGTACAAAAATGTACTTAAATTATTTCTCAATAGATACGGGGACTGAAGGGACTAAAGGGGCCACGGCTAGATGTTTACGTGTTAGGCCAACTTTGGCAAGCCAAAAAGGTAGAACAAACCCTTATTTATACAGGTACGAGACTCGCATGCGAGTTTATTTACACTTCAAGTCATAGAGGTATAACGAGTTTAACCGCTTTATTAAACCGCGCAATGTAGTTAAACTCGTGTGTGGGTCTCGTACGCAAAAAGGCTTTATACTTGTAGGCTGCCGAGGTTGGCCGAACATATGTATTAGGGCCTTAAGCCTCATTAACAGTATTAACACTAGCACGGTAAAATTAGTTAATCGATATATCAACCTCTAATCTATCTAAAGACGTGCATGACTGAAGAACGCGAGAGTTAAGAAAGCTGTCAAGGTATCGAAACCTAGGGCTGACACTTACGAGCATCGGAACCTCTATATCTAGAAGTTACGCGTATAGCACCGGACTGTCCCATTTGTAGGCTCCACAAAATAAGGATTAATTTACGCCACCAGTTGGGTGAAATGGGCGAACTTTAGTTCACCGATGTGCACGCACAGGCGTAAACATAGCGTGCTTTTATAAGATTCCCAGTGCTTGGACTTGCAGTCCTATCTACTCTAAGGCAGGTCGGTGTAGGCACGACGACGAGCGAAGCAAGGAGGAGTGTAAGTAGAACTGTGACCATACAGTACTTTTACTATTTTCTTATTCTGTACCTACAGCGCTCGAGCCGAGTGACCGAAGCGAGCATGCCGCGCGCCAGAAGCGAACATTCGTATTAATCGGGGATAAAAGTCCCACTAGTTCTGCGACGTAACTTTTTCCGCTAGACTATTGTGAATAAACGACGCGCGCGGTCTGAGTGTGCTTGTACGACACTGCCTAGATTCTGCGATTTGTGATAGTTAATTATTTTCCACCAATAGGATCGGGCTGTCCTTTTAGCACACGATGGTAGGTTTTTATAAAGTATGGAAAAGCCATTCTGCTATAATCTGTCCATATGCTCTTCAGGTTAACTCCCTAGTAATCGGCAATGCAGCTTTCTTTCAGCTATGACTAAGTCGAACCGGCAACGATCAATACCGCCGTCAATAAATTGATAGCTACTTTGAATTGCGTTTGGTGGGCTTAACCCTTTGACCGCCAAAGCGGTAGTGTGTCGTCGTGCCCACCACGCCAAGCACTGTTGAATTGGTGTAATGTCTAAATGAATAAAAACAAATTAAAACAGTTCATAAATGATTTTATTCGTGATCAAAGTACACCTTCACTCCGACCTTTTAAGTGGTTGTTGGCGTGGTGGGCACGACGACATACAACCACTTTATAGGTTCTTGGCGGTCAAAGGGTTAAACGGCACGTCAAACACACGTCAACGTGTCAAAACGCAATCCTAAGTAAATCTTCTGGGTTCATGAGCTTTCATTTCATAAGCACGTGAGTGATTGTTCAAACAAATGCCAAAATGGCAACGATCGACGAGCATCTGTCAATGTCCATCAATCAAAACTAGCATCAATGTCCTTCAAGCACGTAAATGACATTGACAAATGGCTTCAAACGCGACGGTAATGTTCAAATCATTGACAACACATAGTTTTGACAACTGTCATTGATCGTTGCCGGGCCGTTTTAGATTTTTGCATAGGTAATGTAACATTATAAACGCGATAGCGAAGAAAACTAGTTCAATTGTGTTTAACCCTTTGACCGCCAAGAACCTATAAAGTGGTTGTGTCGTCGTGCCCACCACGCCAACAGCCACTTAAAAGGTCGGAGTGAAGGTGTACTTTGATCATGAAAAAAAACATTAATGAACTGTTTTAATATGATTTTATTGGTTTAGACATTACACAAAAAAAACAGTGCTTGGCGTACTGGGCACGAAGACACACTATCGCTTTGGCGGTCAAAGGGTAAAATAGCTTAGAAAATGCACGAATAAGAATTGTTTTTGTTACCCACAACGTGGGTTGCGTTTACATTGTACGTGTTGTCATCTATACATGACAGCGGCATTGTAGGCACGCCGGCTCTTGTCATCTATATATGTTCGTAATATATTGTTCAATAATAAATATTTACATATCTAAGAGTTATTTTATTGATTGCATCAAGACCACCATACGGCCAAAATCGATATCCAAGTGCCAATATTTTAGTCTCTATCGCACTTGTTAAGTTAGAGAGATATATATATATATATATATATATATATATATATATATATATCTATATGCTATATGCGGTTTCGAAATTACTGCTACTAGTAGAAAGTATTGAATTCGCAAAGATGTTTTGGCAGCTTAGTACGCTCGTAGCATTTCTTATTTACTAACATAACTGTAGTCAGAGCTCGAATATAGAATACTACTGAGCGCTGCGCGAAGACGATCGCGTATATTGCAGACGTTATAGCATTTGTCCCTCTCGCACTTACCTATTTGGCAGTAAGGGACGAATGCTATATGTCCGACATAAGTGATTATCGTAGCCCCTCTGATGTAGAAACCTACCTCGTACTGCGGGCCTTAGATGTCAAGTGTCATATTGTTACCGTCTATAAACGACCATGTGAACCTATCATTATTTACTAGCGACATCTGGCGTGCAGTAGCAGAATCAGGCGATAATATTTTTTTGTGTTATTAATTGATGTACTACAGTTATTTCGTATCTATTTGTGGAAGAAAAATATGAGGTAACCATTCCCGTTTCATTTAGAAGCTCTAGTAATGTTTTAGTAAAATATTGGCGCTACTGTCTATGCACAAGTGTCCCATTAGTATGAGAATATTTAGTTCCAGTAATCGCCACAGTGCTGTTATAAAATGAGCTATTCCACCTTCCCTGCACGCGACCGGTATTCGGCGTCATACAAGAAATTAAAGCTACCGCTAAGAGCTTTCAAATGATATATGTCTCAACTGTATACACCAATGGGACACCGCCCATACTAATTTGCCCATTCTCCTTTGAAATGTTGTCAATTCAGCGACATGTTTTACGGCTAAGGAATGCTGATTTAAACTTTGACTAATTTTGTGGTATTTTTTCGTAAATGGAAATTAGACAAGTAAATATTGTATAAACGAGAATGTTCTCCGAACATAATAATTTTCAAGGTACCTACCAAGGTATATATACTTGTTATTTTTGATAGTATCTACCTGGCGAAATAATCAAACGCTTCACACGTTAACATAAGCCGCCTTTACTTATGAATGTTACAAACGATAGTTAGATCAAGTCGTATAGCTGTATAATTAATCCTACTTCGGTTAGCGTACGTAATCAATTGCTTGTTGCTTATAATTAATTGAGTTTGACGCGGAGACATGCCGCGATAAGGACTTGAATGATTGCGGCGATCAATACGCGTCAAATTAAGGATTAATAACTAGGTACTTTGCTTTACAAGTTACGTTTGATTTCAATACGACAAACTATGTGAAGTTGTTGATTAACAATTGATTGGATATATTGATGTGGGATTGGTACTTTTTGATGGCTGTGGCGGCTGCTTGATGATGAACAAGGAACGTTCGAATGAAGTTTGAATTAGATTTTTGTTTTTAAACAGTAACGCTGCTAACTTAAACTAGAAATTTTAAAAATAAAGGAAAAATTTAAAAACTTAGGCACCGAGCAGGATTCGAACCTGCGACCTCCCGGCACTCGCGGCCAGTCGCTCTAGTCAACTGAGCTATAGGTGCGATTGCCACCCGGCTTGAAATTTGTCAATCCTTCCTTCATTTATACAACGCCTTAAGGGAGGCGTACAGCGACATCTACCAGAAGACTCAGACTTCATTACGAATTTGAATTGTTTTGGAATGGTGAAGGAACACGTGTGATACAGTATGAAAGACGAGCTAATCGGGTAGGTAAGAGCTCCACAATTCGCGCAAAGCGTAGCCAGGCTGTTACAGCGGCCATTCCGATTCGTATAGCTGGTGGTGAGCGGCCACTCGGCCCTTCATTTTCCGCAGCCGGCGACGGCCGGACGTGTTTATTTTTCATTTCCGCGCGTACCGAGCCCTCCGGCGCGCGGCCCGCTCCCCGAGGCGGCCACCGAGCACGGGCGACGCGCGATTTTTCGCTTATGCGGCTATTACACTGTCCTGAATCAGGCGCCCTAACTAGTGGAGGGGAGTTGAAGCATCTCGCTCTAACGTATAGGTCCGAACCCTTCTAAGTGTCCTGAATTCAGGACAGTGTGATACCCGCTTTACCGCCTTATTCATAAAACTTAGCAAACCTCAAAGACTAACCGCCAATGGATTTTCCCCAGGTCACTCTCCAACCGCGAATTCCTATAAGTCTTATAACAGAACACATTATATACCTAAGGTACAAGATATTTATGTCCAAAACAGAACTTTAGTACATTAATATTTTCTTTCTTTCTAACATGACAGCACAGACTACTTAGAAGTGTTAGAAGATAGTCAAGTCAGAGTCTTCGTTGCATAGGCACTGTAAACTACATATACAGCTTTTATACTATTATTGTTACTCGCTCTCGCAGACGTCCAAAATACAGGCTCAGCCTAGTTTGGAGTCTGATAGATAAGTTCCTACTTTGTAAACACTTTTTTTGCCAAATAAACCATTTGTATTTTGTATTTGTACACTTTTTAGCCATCACTGACGGCCATATCTTCGGGCACATAACAAAAGAATACTGTTGTTGTATTTTTTCGCCGGGAAAGGACGGGTTTTACTAAGAAGTACCGAAGTACCTTTTACTATGTGAGAAATGTTGTGAGTGTCAAAAAATTGTCAAGACTCATTTTGGGTCGTCGTGCCAGCCCAGTTAATTAGTCAAAAAATACCTTTTTATACTCGTCGACTACAATATTACAATTAGAACTTCATACAATATTATACATTTTAAGCTGAACTAAAAGTCTATGCTCTATGGAGTAATATAATATTTCATTGTACAACTGCGCGGAGAATCGAAATATCATTCAAAAATAGAACGCCGTAATTTGATGAAAAAAAATAAGTTTAAGGAGACTCATTTTATGAATATTTCAACATTGATAGTGCTTCCCGCGCTTCTGAACGTAAAAACGTCAATGCACTTGTCAAATTGTCTACCTACTTAAACGGTCGTCTGGATACTGACCATAATCATTAGAAAAAAAACTTAAATTCTCTTGCGTCGTGATTGGTCGAAATTTGACATGATGCCAAAGGCGGGCATGGACTGATAATTTTTTTTTTCAATCTTAACAGGGCACCGGCCCCGTGGGAATTGTTATTACAAATTTACAATACTTGTGATATTATCGTAAATTTCATAATTATTTAGACTTGTTTTCAATATTCATCAATACCCACGTGATACGTATTGTGATATGTGCAGACCACGTGCTATTAATCACCGTGTAACCTACATGCACAAATGAGATCGTTTCAGCGGCAACATTCTGTTATTTTGTTATTTTCGTGGACTCGTAGAAAAAGTATTGTATACAATAGTTATATTTTTTTTTTTTTTTTTTTTTTAATTTATTTGGGACAAAAAACAGTAACACACAGAGTTTCAGGCTTAGTATGTAAGGTAAACAAATTTTTAGGTGTGAGACCAACAACATTGTCCACAAGATATTAGATTAATTATTAATCTACTGTATTTAGCGCTGAGTATCTGACAAGGAGTTATGGTCTCGAACCTTACTTAGACCACTCGGCAAGCCTCGTGGTCTAAACGCGGTTCTCGACTAAAAAAGCATTCATTATATAACGATTGTATAAAATACTAATTTAATGAGTAGGTACGTGCATTAATAATTCGCTGTTCGTGAAGAAGATGATACACATATATGTACCTATGTAGGTATAACCGCCGCCGCGAAGATGAGATAAATATAACCACTGCCGCTTTTCGTTCATGGTTTGAACCATCCCTAACATCAATGCACCGTAGGCTGAGCAAAGAGCTATAGAAGTTTAGAAGGTACGAAATAATATTTTAATAAGCTCTAAAGGGCTTCCAGGGGAATGTTTTGTTAATTGCTACAACTGTTTTAGGTAAGTTAATTACCTTTATTCCATTACCTATTTAAACAGGGATTGTTATTGGAGACCATGGGGAAGGTAATAGGACGGTACCTACGTGTCTAAACAATAAGATAAATTTAACGAACAACGGACACTAGATGTCTAGTTTAGAACATGCAGGTAACTTAACGACAAGAATGGATAGTAATTACTTTACTTTGTACTTTTTTTGCATCGTTTCCACTACCCAAAGGTTGTCTGGAAGAGACCGCTTGTTAGCGATAAGACCGCCTGTTGTGTAGCATTGTGCAATTTGTTTCAGTTATTTGTTTTGTAATGTACATTATTTGGTGAACAATAAAGAATATTTGTTGTTGTTGTTGTAATTACCTACCGAATGGATAGTGATAGTGGATTTTATCCAAACAAACAATAAATTAGTGTTAAAATTAGGCACCTTAATTCCGATATCATGACTTCAGGGTGTTCAAAAATATCTGAAAAAGCACAAATCCTTAACAATAGACATGTGTTGTGATCTATACATGGCATATCCAGTATACATATTTACTTAGGCACCTACCTTTATTTAGTTGCAGTGACCGTGGTCTCGGATTACGGAATATGTCTAGGTGCATGGACGATGGACCCGAAAAATTATACCGACCTGCCAAGTCAAAAGTTATCTTCAAAAGAATTATACTTTCTTTACTGCGTCAATCTTTTGTCCCGGTCTAACTGGGTTGCACCAAACCGTCTGTAATCGTAAGCGGTGTTCGTCAAATCTGATTGTATGGGAAGTTTGACAAGTTTCTATGGGATGACAGCTGCCGGCGCCATATTTGACGATGACCGGTCTGTGTTCGTATGTTGGTGCAACTGACCCTAACTCTACGCACGTCAGAGTCGTCAGACACAATATACATATATCTCACACCCCTTGACAACGAAACTGCGAAGTCATTCTTAAAAAGTACCAGCCATACGTAACTACAATTTGCTACTTCCACCACTAAAACAATCAAAGGACTCTAAGCTTCAGGAAATAAACACTAAAATTGTTTGTGTGCTAAATGAAAGTGCAAATTGCAGTGTGTGTTTGTTGCCATCACGCGGTCCCTTGGACATGTTTATTAGTGTGTTTGCGTGTGTTCTGTTGTTTTAACGTGCCCTCTTCATCAGCGGGCAGTTTGAACACATAGGTATGAATTAAAATAGCATTTCTTTCTGGGTAACGAACTGGTTAATACCTACCCACAGACCCTTAGTTTTGCTAAAGTATTATACCTAAATCTCTTAAAAATGTGGTACTTACATAGAGAGAGATTAAAAATGTGGCATTTGATACTTTATAATATTGGCCCGGCCGTTGTCATCCCATACCATCCCATAACATGTCAAACTTGCCGAGAATAAATTAAACGAGCAATTCTTACGATTACCTACGATCTGGTGCAACCCGTCCGTCCGTACTAAGGTGATTAAAATGAGTGTCGTGGACAAAAGTAGGTATATCCTATTGTATTGTAAGAACCGAAAAGCAAAGATTTTGCAAATACTTAGAATCATGCAATCAACGAATGCCCTACTCACTATTGGTAGATTAAGACTAGACTTGTGCAAACAATATCTACCAATCCATTCAATCTCCCGACTCTTGCAAAGACGGACTGTATGTTTTCAGGACCGAGTATATGCCTACTTGTACCAGTATCGACGACACAGTTAGCTTGAGCTTAGCTAGTAGATCTTAAGTGATCTTAAGTAACCTGTACGGCTTTAGCCGCTGCTCCGATGTAATTTTATAACTGTATTCTTTTTATTAGTAAATAAATTAAAAAAAAAAAAGAAAAAAAGTATGACGTTGCAATAAGATTCACGGATGGTAAACTAAATGTCGTCGATACTAGTACTTAGTAGGTAGGTACATTTATGTAGCCTAAAATAAGCTTTTGCTTGCGCTTACCTAACGGATTCACTCTAGAAGTACTTAAAGCTCTGTGTGGTATGTATTAGCAACAAATGCTGGTCCCCCATTCACACTAAACAGCGGAGCTTTCGAATATAAAACCTACTACCTCTCTAACATAAATGTATTTAAATTTATAGGTACCTAACTAGGTACACGATTTTCACACATTATTAAACACATTTTAAACACAAAACCACAGGCTAAAGAAGCAAGAAAGTGCAGTGATATATACACGCATCAGCTTGTAGCTGCTAGTGTATAATAAATAATATGATTAAATTGTAAAAGGGACTTACCTAATCGCGCAAACTAGAAATTTATTTACCATTTTTGAGGTTTATACTTACGTTTCGAATGCATCACAATACCTACTTGATCGCGAACTGAAAAAAAAGCTCAATAAAAGTAGGAATAAATTGCAAATTTGCGCGATTAGGGTGGGGTAAGACTATCACTCGGGCTAGACTACCACCGTCCTATTAATTCTTTACTGTTACCTAGTCTTGGCCTATCTTACAATAAAGTAGGTACGTTAGTCTAACCCCACCTTACCTTACCTCTCTAACTTTTCTTGCTTGAAAGCGTTGTCCGTAGACATGGGGAAAAACGTTACTTTTCGATCACCGTTATTGTTATTCCCGTTCCAAAAAAATCACATTGAAAAATCACCGTGACTTTGTCACTTCGGTTATTTCGTGTCACGACATTTGCGTGTCGATCGTTCCCGGCAGTTACTGATATTTTTGTAACAACTGATGTTACTCTGTGACAGCGCACCGCAGTCACAGTCACAGTTAGTAACAGCAGTCACCAGGCACGACGCGACGCGTCGCTTACACACTGTTCCAGTGACATCGTAGCTAAGTAACAACGTTATTTTGTAACGTTGTTACTTCGTGACAAGTCACACTGTTACTTTTTAACGGCGGATCACCGTGATTTTTTCATCGTGAAGTTATTTATCACCCACCTCTAGTTGTCCGTTGCCCTACAAAATACATCATTACAAAGGTCAGATACCCGGTAGTAGGAGTTAACCCTCTCGATGCACCGGTTCGTTTGTCTCAATATCAGCAGACAGCCCGAACGTGCCGCGACTAGCACGTGAGGCGGTACAATCAGACCTTTGTCGTTTTTCGCGTAAGCAGTTTGTCTGGAAAGTTTTTTGGCGGTATTCTGACGTGACGTGGGAGGGCAGCACGTTGGAAAGACGCGGGTTTGAATTTATAGAAATGTTCTTGCCGTATATTCATGGGGCTTCACTCGACATTACGTCGACTTCCACTTTATTTTTCTTTTTCACATTGTGGCGTCTCACTGCCGCCTTATAAATTGAGTTAAGGCGATATATCGATTGAAAGAGACACCCTTTGTTTTTCGCTCACGACAAAACGGGATGCAACCCTCTCCGAGAATGGCTTTTTAGACAAATCTCGTTAAATATCTGACTGTGTGCAGGTTTATTAAATTTCCTCTTGTCAGTACCTAGATGAGGTAAAATACCATCATATTAACTTAATCGTGTCTTTTAATAATGCGTTGTTTTAGTAGGCTGAGGAAAAAAATTAAAATATAGACTCGACTTTGGATTTATTTTCTATCGAGAAAATTTTAAGCAATCATTTTCGCTATTGTCAGTACCACAATCATATAGTCAAGAATCATATATCTGAAAATCAGCCCCTACTGTTTGCTAGTCTGGGCAGGACAGCGTTTCAGTCTCCAAATTTCTCAGTGTAGCGCCTTAAGATTTTAGTGTCATGCCTTTCGTGAGATTCGTACAATAAAATTAAGACAAATCGATTGACGTAAAGAATCATGATAATTGGCCCACGCGTGTGTCTCTAGAATACCATATTTATATTGGAACTGATTGGAACATTTACCTAGTGCGTGTCATCCACGACGACGCGCCCCTCCACAGCGAATTTCATACCAGGTAATATATACACTAATAGGGATGATGACACTATAAAAGAAAATCAATAAATCCAAATTTTCTACATAATGACTCAAATTCTCAATCAAATGGCAAAAAAAGTAATTCAAAAAAATAAATAACTACGTAATTATAAGTCTTCAAAGTTTTAAAAGTGGGTATTTTCTGTCGCTTTTCCGCAAAACGCACCTTTGTATTGAACGATTGTCATTTACTATGGCGCTACTCAAAGGTGACGTCACGGTCGAGTAGCACTTTCTCTCTCTAACTACGAACATTCTAACCGTTGTTGCTTCGTTATTTTTTGAGATATTTGAATAGGATTTTCACTATTTGGCATAGTTTTATGTCTTCTTTCTATTGAAGTAATTTTTTTTTTTGAGTCATCATGCCTATTGTACTGATTGGGCTGTGGAGGGGACATAGACTTATAGACACATTACCGCCCTTTTCTTTGCGTCGTGCAGTCGGTTAAAAAGGATTGATATACCTAGTATAAACCACTCCTGTCACTCGAGTGCTATGCAGCTATGATCCGATAATAATCTTGTCTCGAAAAATACTGCTAGACACGGCATCACACGCTACATGCTCATGGACCTTGAATGGGTTAACTAATCGAAACACAGACTTTATAATATAACTTTATTCATAGAAACAAGGTTTACACTTTACAATGCCACATGTTTTAGTGAGACAGAGATACCAATACTTTCCGCTATCACTTGCAAACAATCACAAACCATCAAAAAAATATACATTTATCATTAGTATAAAATACTCTCTCGTTTACTATCACAGTCCAAAGCTTAGAAATGAAAGGTCCATTCGATTTATGAAACTGAGAATCCATGTAGAGACGTCAAATATGCATACATTTTAAACCTTATCACAAAGGAATACAGTGCATCTAGGTAAACATATTTGACGTCGCCCTCACAAAACACACTGTTCTGAAATACCCTCATTGAGTGATAGGGGCGCAGCTATACGTTAAAATGAGAGAATGTCTATTTAATAGATAGCTACGTCCCTTTACAAGTCCACAATATAATTGTTCTACGATTCACAGTTCTATGAAATTCAAGATAAGAAGAAGTAATAGATTTACCATTGGAGTAGCTAAAATTATCTTTAGAGTGAGACAGGCAATGCAGCAACTCATGCTGTAGTTGAGATTTCTTGTGCTGGCCGATATTTTATAAAACTGTTTTTAGATTTTCAATCTTCTAGCACGCAAAATATAGTCACAAACACACAAAACGGCCAACTCAAATAATCTTAAATACAACCCTATGTTTTATAAGTGCCACAGAGATAGACGTATGTTGCCCTTGTCATAATTTCACTTTTTTTATCTGCCACAAACTATTAACTTAATATGACTATTAACTTAATGTGGCAGACAAACGATTACCCGCCCAAGTTAAAAAGGCTATTTATAGGTAAGCCGTCAACCATTTGAAACAAATTATCAATTTATCTGCATTATAGCTTTTCCGACCCTCTTAGTGGCACGCGTCTCTATAGTTTATACTCTGTGGGCTCACACTGTCTAAAAGTATAATTCCGCAGCCGACAGCAGACGGCAACTGCACGTTCCGCCGCACTCAAAATTGAACCGTAATGGTATTAGTCTAGGTACGACTGTCTCGTCAAAGATGTATGTAAAGTTCCCAACTCGCAGTGGGTTAGCGTCTTAGGCTGGGTTGCACCAAACCGTCTGTAATCGTAAGCGGTGTTCGTCAAATCTGGTTGTATGGAAAGTTTGACAAGTTTCTACGGGATGACAGCTGCCGGCGCCATATTTGACGATGACCGGTCTGTGTTCATACGTTGGTGCAACTGGCACTTAGAGTATTCCAGTGTTTAAACCGCCCGCGTGGGCGTTTACCCCAGGCCACTCTCTAACCGCGCTCTCCTATCGCTTTATTGGGCCCGGCATATGAAGCTACAGTCAGGTTCAATAAAAAAGGTTAGCTTGGGGAACTGCCCAATCCCTCTCACTAATTAGAGGCCGTGCCCAGCAGAGAGACTTTATATTAGGCTGATAATGATTCTTTATTGGCACGGATTCTACTCAAAAATATCATTCACTCATTGCCAATAGAGAATACTCATGACCATATTTGTGAGCGTCTGGTTTTCTCCAATATATTAGATGGGAACTATCTCCACAATAAGTATCGTGGAGATACTTCGGTTTTGGTTCGCAGTGGGCCTCTGGTAACATCCTTGAAAAGTACTTCAGAATAGTTACGGTTCTACAAATTCTTACTGTTATTGATATGTTGGTGGAATCCTTATTTTTACATGCGGAATGAAATCTAGACTTAGAACTAAAGCCAATTAGTACTAGCTAGCTTGTCTCTAAGGCAATTAGTACAGATTAAGCCTGCCTTAGGCAAAATTAGAGCTACTTTAAATTACTTTGCAAATAACATCAAAAATAATTTAATTATTTTTACGCTATGGTGACTTAATGAGGAGTTCAAAAAATGCGTTAGTTTAGTGCAGAAAAGCTCTTGGTAATTTGAAAACAATTCCTGGGAAAATTTGTTGCTAACCCTCTTAAATTAGTTGCAATGTTAAAAACATTTAACCTCTTCTCTGTCGAATGTTACACAGGTATACAGTTTCTAACATAGAAATGTTACAGTTAACGTTTAAATAACGATAGCCACTGACAAAGGGTTAAGTATACTACTTGAAATGTCTATACAAATAAGTAAACCTATACAATATATTCGCAATTTTAACCAACCTAAACTTAGGGAACTTCATTACCCGTCGGCTTAGCAAATTTTTGCTGTTAATTTTAGTCACTACTACTAGCGACCCCTCTGTATTTTCTTCAAAGACTCACACCTTAAGAGTACTTTCCATTAAGTACATCCCAAAAAAAAGTACACACACAGTTATAAAACGATAAGTGCATTTAAAAACTATACAATAATACCGAAACTCCACTTAAAACAAATTTACAGGTTAAGGCGCAGGGGTGGGCAAGGCATTCCCCATACAAACTCTGTGCACGTTTTATTCGTAGGTTTTGGCACTAACGATGTATTTTTTTTGATGTAACTAGTAGATATGCGAAGAAAGTGATGTGTAAATTTTCAAATATTTCAAAAAAATATTAATTAAAATTATATCAATGAAAAAAAAATTACATCACGAAATAGTTAACAGAAAAATACCTAAGCATACTGACCAAAAATCATAACTTTAATCCAAACACAAACGAAGAAAATCCTGCACAAAGTTTGTATGGAGAGAGCTTGCCCTACCCCTCCTCTTAAATTTCGTGACTCATTGGCAATTTTTTGTTAAAAAAATAATACAACTAAGTATTAACCTATGTTTCATATTTTGTTTGTATAGCAATTATTGTGACCTGCAAGTTGATTATGTACGTAACGTGACAAACTTACGCTATAGATCTGTCATTTTAGTACGGGAAAAAGACATTTAGATAAAGAAAAAAAGGAAAGATTTCGAATTTTAATTATGATCAGTTAATTTTAAGTTTATGCATTATCACCTCATCTGACATGTATAGCGTTAAATCTAAACTTGTTCTTAGTTTTTCGTAACAAGTTTTAAATTATGTTATAATTTCTATTATTATTCGATTGCTGCTTTAACATGTAACTGAAATATTAGAATAGTGAAGGCTAAACTTGACACTGTTTGGGTTAAATTTAGAATATTCTTATCACCCCTACATTTTGCATTTTTTTTTTCTAAACAAAAACCAACATGGCACAATACTAGCTACAATAAAAATATACAAAAATAAATCGAATCCGACTTTTATACCAGCTATTATGTATAAAAATGCAAACGTAGGTAACATACCTAAAATATAGGTATAGGTACTAAAAAAACAGAACAACATCGTGCTTTGCGAATTTAGTCTTTATAGGGTCGATTTCTACAGGCTTAAGTTTAATTACCTAGCACTGAATACTATAATAGAATTTACCAATAATTTAGACCATTAAAAAAGCGTACCAATGTTAGTCATACCAATCTTTTAAACGAAATTAATTTTACAGAATTACAACTTCCTTATGTCGGACGTATAACATTCATCCTTTATTAGTAAGTATATAAGTGCGAGAGGGACGAATACTATACGGCCGTCATATAAACGCGCTCATGCTAGACTAGCATTTAAAATTAATACATTGTTAATTATTACCCTTCCACATCTATAATGTATTCTGTTACTAATAACTAACCTGTACGCCACATACACTTAAATAAAATAAAGAAAATATGTTTTGATTAAGTATAAATTTCTGAAGTCTAAGGTGATTAAAAATAACTCAGGCGTGCCCAGGCGAAGTAAGATAACAAACATAAGTACGCAAGATAAAACGTAAACATTAAGGTCAATTACGAGAAAATATACAAACAGAGTTAATTAATAAGTACCTACTCGATTAATTGATTATACTGTCCAATCATTAATGGTGGCCCAGCGGCGCCTGCGTACCGCTTGTGGTATCTAAGGTTAAAGCAACGTGGGCAGCGGTCAGGATTTGGATGGGTGACCCCTTTGAGTGGTTACTAACTGAGCGCTCCCGTGCTTTGGAAGGCACGTTAAGCCGTTGATTCCGGTTGCTGTCTATGGCAGCAGTCGTTAAGCCAAGTTGGAGGCCTTCGGGCGGTTTGAGAACTTCTAACAGTCAAGTTGCCCACTCACTTGACAAAGCCTAATCCCAATAAGGCCTAGTTTTCCCTCGGGGTTGGAAGGTCAGATGGCAGTCGCTTTCGTAAAAACTAAACTAGTGCCTACGCCAAATCTTGGGATTAGGTAGCGGACCCCAGGCATCCTTCAGGATGCAACTGTACTGGGATAACGCTAGGAGTATGATGACTGTCCAATCATCAATAACCAAAGAAGATATAACTTAACGCCGGTCGGTAATGAGGATTAACCCTTCAGAATAGTGAGATTATTTCGATAGGTACAATTTAAAATAATTATGGAATAGAATATATTACTCAAAACACAGTGTTGAAAAGATAGGGACATAAAGAAAACAAAAACGTCTCCTAAACATATCGATTTTATGCCATCCTCAAAGAGCGTTCGAGTTTCAAGCGCATATAAACATATTTTGGAAAAAGTGCGAACTTCTATGAGTCATAATCACAAAAAAAATATTGAAAAATAAGAATAGACAATAATTCACATCAAACCCGTAGCTAAACAAAACCAGACAATAAGCATTGATTTTTGAACTTAAAAATATCAAATAACCGTCGTTTATTTGAAGTCAGACAAAGGGCTCGGAGACTCGGTCGGGCGATAGCGACAACACAAACACATATAGGTATAGAGTCAGTCCGACCTAGGTCGGGCCTAGCCTAGCTGAGTTTCTAACTGGACTCTTCTCAGCTAGGCTAAGTTTAGTCACACCTGTGACACGCGAAGGAACTTGGTTTTATAAAAATCGATTTGGTCTAATTGTATACAAAGGCGGTAGGAAACGAAACAAAGCTTACGGCCTTCCAAATGGTAAGCAGATAGATACCCTAGCCTAGCAGAAACTAGCGACGCGACGTATTGAAAATCTGAAATCCCCAATACTTTTCAACGAGTTACAGCATCAATCTACCTACCCCATTAGCATACAGACAATAACACAACCTCAAACTTTGGTTCCGGTACTTTATAGCGTATATTATTTACCAAATATCCAAGGAACTTTAAAGCCTAGCGGCTCACGGCCTCGCTTCGCTCATTCCTTAATATATCTTCATATTCAAATTGTTTTGGAACCTTATCCAACATTCCACGGTTACGACACGATTAGACACGTCCGAACAATTGTAAACCGACTTTGTGCATACCTATTGAAAACACTTTAAATGATTTATCTTGGCCGAATTGTATAAAATTAGTTTGTTCAAAAAGCGACTTTATCGTTTAAGGTAGTAGATTCGAAATCGAATGACTGTTCAATAAAATGTCGGACATTTTAAATACCTATTACATTATGATCTATTAAGGCATTGGAAGCCAAGGAACGCTACGCGTCCTGCGAGCACTATTCCATTCTTCGATTGGGGTTGTTCAAATAGTTGTTGTAGGCCTATTTTTTTAGAAGTAACTGTCATTCAAACCAGAGAATAATCATCTAATTAGAAAAAAAATGATTTCTAATTATGTAGCTTTTTGTAAGGAACTTAAACATTAGTAAAGACGGGAATAGTCGTGATCAGAAGAATATATTTTAACCGTCTAACCGCCGAATGTCAAAATAGTTACTCGCTATTTTCAACTTTGTCACTATATCAAGAAAGCTGTCATTTGCATTGTCTGATATATGTATATGACGATGGCGGTTAAAGGATTACATGTTTCCTATATCAACATTAGGTATATTACTCACGCCAAATTAGCTTAACTTCAACCTGCGCTGCGCGAACTACGATAATGATGTTAAACTTGCAGATAATGAACGCGAAGCGAATTCAAGGTCAATAAAAAGACGTCCAAAGCCTAAATAAATAGCGTGTTATCAACTGAGACTGAACTCCAGTAAAGTAGTCATACTATTACACATACATGGCGGAATCCCGTTCGATGCACTCATTGAGTCTTGTTAGACCTTATTGTTACGGCCTTGGTAATGGTAATCATATAAATAAATTCATAATTTAAGTACCAGTCTGAATGCTATACAATCATTCATTATTACTTACATCACCGTTTATGTTTGTTCCCTGTATACGGTATACGGGAGGCCTTTGGCCAGCAAAGGTAAGTTTATGTGGAACATATTTATATTTGAATTTAAACTTTCGTGAGACATGTAATATAAATATGACTTTATTTTACTAAACGGTTAAAACTCACGTATTAATTGTCACTTCGGGCGACATGTTGTGGGTGTGTGTGCAATCGGCGCGGGTCGCAGACGCACTCATCCTGAGGAAGAACTCCCGAAGAGTTCGAAACATGTCGCCCGAAGTGACAATTAATACGTGAGTTTTAACCGTTTAGTAAAATAAAGTCATATTTATATTACAAATTAGACGTATAGTTCTAATCCAGTCTAGTTATAGTTCGTACAAAACTGTAAGGCCAAGTGCTGTCAAATTAACGCTAGCAAAAATCTACGTTACAGTCAGAGCTCAAAGTCTAGTTTTGCTTGCGTTGGTTTGACAGAATTTAGCCTAAAGGTATGATTTCGCTGCCAACTGCATACAGCAACTGCACGTTCCGAAGCACTCCAAATTGAACCGTAATCATAAGATTAAAAGTCCCAATTTAGAATGAGCGGCGTGTGCTGTTCCCACACTTCTCCGCTCATTTCAAATTGAGCTTTTTAAGCATAACATTACGGTTCAATTTGGAGTGTGGCGGAACGTGCTGTTGCTGTATGCAGTCCGCAACGGAATCATATCTTTAGAGTTGTGTCCGAACTATACAACGATAAACCATTTTTAATCCATTTATAAGATCTTTTTAAATGCAACATTTTTTATATCTAACCCATATACAATTTGCCTAAATCCTTATAATTATAAATATATGACATTGAATATCTAGTATTGTTACTACTTTACAAGGACTACGGCAAGTTCTATATGTAAATATTGACAAATTCAAACAAAAAGTAAATAGAATCTTTTAGAGCTGGCTATCTAGTAACTTATTATAATATTGACTTACTACCATTTCCTGACCAGTTGATCATATCAGAGTTCTTGTCTTCAATGTCAACAAGCAAATTCTCAATGTCAACACTTCTAGAGTCATTTAGAACAATGTCCTCATCATGTTGTTCTAAGTTGATGTATGAAAGTGATCTTTTCTTCTGTCCTAGATCGAATATTTCCAAGTCTTCATCATCATCCTCGTCCGATTCCATGGTCAGCGGGACTCTAGATAGTTCTATATTACTACTTTTGTCTTCGGACTCCAGTACGCCATAGCGGAATTGATTTTGATCAATTGAGCTGTGCGAGTTTTTGGCATCATTGTTGTTGGCTTTTTTCCTGGAACATTTCATTTGACAAAGTTTAGCTTTACAACGTACAAGGATTGAAAAAGGAAGAGGAAAACAATTAATTTTACTAATCAACTGACAGTATGAGGAAACTAAACAGCCACCAATTCTGGCACCAGCTTTAAATAATGATTATGGCATAGTATCACAAAATGCATAAATAAGCATATAGATTTAGTCTAGTTATAATTTTTTATTTTATAGTTTATAGATGTATGTAAGGATTAGTATGTAGGTATTTGTTATTGTATTTTTGTTTCTTTAATGCATAAACTATATGTTAATTCTTGATTACTTTAGGGTAATAAAAATGTGCAGTAGATGGTGGATAGAATTTGTGCCTCAAGACTGTAGACATGTTTAATTTCAAAGAAAAAATCCTTAATTTACAATTATTAAAAAAATAAACATATTCATAAATTAGCTACCACAAAACACAGTAAGTACTTATACTGCTTGGTTTTCCCGATCAGGGAATGGGCATTGGTTTTTTCCTGTTACATCAAACATATCACGCATTTATTCATTCATAATATTATTTAACAGGCTTAACACATAGTCTCACAAACCATAACACGACTTGTGTTGTCTATTCCATCCTTTTGGAATTTATCACTATCCCAACCATCTCGCAAGTCGCAAACCATAACACAAGTTGTGTTAATCCATTCCATCCTTCTGGAATCTATTAATCACTATCCGAGCTGTCTCGCTAACCATACACAAGTAGTGTTGATCTATTCTACCCTTCTAGAATCTATGAATCACTATCCCAAAATCCCAATAATATATATCAATGTCCCAACCCACATTTCATATACACCATACAAGATCACCACAATTGGATTAGCAGTATAAAAGAAGGAATAGAACAGATATCTATAATATATATATTATATTAGATATTGAATCTATAATATTAATTTGCAATTTTCTACCTTTAAGATGTGACCATAGACACATAGTTTTATATTTTAACATATCTGAATCTCACTGGACTTTCAAATATTAAATAAGGAAAAGCATAATGTATTTAAGTATCTATTTATCTATAAATATAATCATCGCCTAGTACCCATAGTACAAGCTTTGCTTAGTTAGGGACTGGGTCGATTTGTGTAAGATTGTCCACAAATATTTATTTACTTGAATTTTTACCTGTAAATAATGAAGTAATATGCTACTGCCAGCAAAGCAAATCCTCCGAACACTATGGATGCCCTCTTCATGACTCCCGGATCACTTAAGTTGATTTTAGGTGGCTCCGTAGCTGTTACATTAACATTATGTTCGCTTGTTTTATTGTTAATCGTTGAATTATCACTGGCAGTAGAGTCTACGGTTGCAGGTTTGTTCACTGAAAATTAAACATCATTTCAATTAACACTTTATAAATAAAAAGTTTTACACATTCAATGTAAATGATTTTACAGCGCTACACTTGTTGCTGATAATATCATAAACTTCGCTTAAAAAGGAAAACACCTATTAGGGTATTTTCAAATAAAATCATTAATTTTACTGTTTTCTTACAATTTGAATTCTATGTTTTTCTGCAGAGATTAACAAGAACTCTATGGCTATGTTGCACCAAACCGTCTGTAATTGTACGCAGTGTTCGTCAAATCTGATTGTATGGAAAGTTTGAAGAGTTTCTATGGGATGACAGCTGCCGGCGCCGGCGGCAAGATGACCGGTCTATGTTCGTATGTTGGTGCAACTAGCACTATAAAGAAAATTTTACATACACCCCGAATTTTTATTTCTCTGTGACTTTTTTAATACATTAATTTTTTTTCTAACACACATGTGATTTCAAGAAGGAAAAAGCAAGTTTCCAAATTCTGAGAAAAAAGTAAAACACAATTTTAACCCTAACATAAGTACTGCAACATAAATTTTCCTATTAGTAATTCTCTTGAGTATAGATTGTGCATTCTGTCTGGCAATGAGGTATCAAACTTATTTATATTCATTACCTATTCAAACATTGGTACATCAGATTTAAATAAAGTATAAAAGTCAGTAGCTCTCATGGTCACATATCAAGAATATTTCTTATACCATAATATTAAACTATACATGTCTAGAACATTAAAATTCTATGAACTATTATAGAACATTACATGAAAATATATCATCAACTGGTAGAATAATATTTACCTGTTTTGTTATCCAAATTTTTCGGTTTTTCATCTCCATTAGTCTTATTTTTTGGCGAGGCAGGAGCTTGGGTGGGAGGTAATTCAGGTTTTTTATCCTTAAGAGGCTGAGAAGGTTGTGGATTACTAGCTTCAGCACTAGGTTGAACTACCTTTTGGACACTAGATTGTCCTTCACTCTGTACATTAGCCTCTTGGGCAGCCTGGGTATTGGGCTGGAGTGATTGAGCATTGGGCTGGTCAGCCTGGCCATTGAGCTGCCCAGCTTGGCCAATGGGCTGCCCAGCATGGCCATTGAGCTGCCCAGCTTGGCCAATGGGCTGCCCAGCATGGCCATTGAGCTGCCCAGCTTGGCCATTGAGCTCTCCAGCTTGGCCACTGAGCTGCCCAGCTTGACCATTGAGCTGCCCAGCTTGGCCATTAGGCTGCACAGACTGGCCTGCTTGAGCATCAGCCTTCAGTGTCGTGGGCTGCGCTTCACGCTTACGCAGCCTCATCAATCTAACTCCATGGTGAATTGACGGCCATAAAGAATATTTCGCATCAATTTCACTACTAACAAAGTCCTTAACCAATCCAGCTTGAACTTCAGCCGTCACCATAAGATACAACAATAACACTGCACAGCGTAATAACATCGTCACTTTATAAACACGCGAACAAATTAAATGAGGTTTCAATAATCACTGAATTAATGAATCAAACAATTGTGTACTATGATATCACGAATGTTACTCATTCATTGCATGTCGTTGAAAAATCTTGCAATATTTTTCGATCATTTATCCTGTGCTTGGGTCCGCATTACACTATTTACACAAATTATTCAAAGGGGATTACCCAACTTGGTTTTTTTTGCTGCACTTTTGCTGAGCTGAGAAACAAAACTGAATGGGGAAAATCCAATTCGGACCAACAAGGCTTGCATTGCGTGTCTATCAAACGCAAATTGACACTGACAGTAGTGACAGTTACGACTTATTGACATACGCCCGCTACGATCAAATGCGATCTTTATTTTGCAACAAATGAATGCGTTCAGCGGTCACGTATTTTGTAGTACCTATACTACACCTACCTATACTTATTTTGTAATTCCACCTGATGTATAACTGTGATATGCAATAAACGTCTGATATTTGATCGTGTTCATTTAAGTATTCGACGTATAATGTACCTATAACACATTTTAGCCGTAGCCAGAATGGCTAAAACGGAACCCTTATAGTTTCGGTCTGTCTCTGTCTGTCCGTATGTCACAGCCAAATTACTCGGAGACTATAAGTACTAAAATTATGAAATTTGGTAGGACGATGTATTCTATAAACCGCTACTTAAAAGTGATGTGAAAACAGGAAAAAAAAACTTTAAACCCCATACATGTAACCAGGGCATGAAAAAATTTTTTTCAATGCAAGTAGTAAGGTCCGACCGAGATCTCGGTTTCGGTCTCGGTCTCGGCTATTCTCGGCCAAAATTCGAACCGAGAACTCGCCCCCCACCCGCCCTCTACCAGCTAAACGGTGGCTCTGGCTACTAGGCATGTGAAACAAATCATGGTAGTAGTACAGTCAAGGGCTAAACATTTTTGGACCTTATTTCAATGGAGTAAGGTGAAAAAGTGTACCTATTGGTGCCCGTGACTGTACATGTAATGAATTTAAAAGGAAAATTATCAGAGGTAAGTAGACATTATTAGTTAACGAGTAGTTATAATAGTCGAACATAAAATAAAATTAAAAAGTAAAATTTCTGTAATACCTTAGATAAAGTTGTTAATTCTGTCAAAGATAGTAAATATGAGTTTGGAAACTTTTTAGTCCACATTTGTAACGGGTGGACGACTACGGCACTCTACATTGCGCGAGGCCCGACACGCACTTTACCGGTTTTTTATCTTACAACATCGATTTATTTCATTTTGATCACTAAATAAATAAACCATTACAAATTGGAGTTTTTTCTCACATTTTCAAATTCTCGGTCTCGGTCTCAGTCTCGGCCGAGAATTTAATTTATTCTCGGTCTCGGTCTCGGCCGAGACAAAAAAGGTGTTCTCGCTCGGACCTAAGCAAGTAGTTGTGAGCGATATTTTTGGATAGGCCTTTAAAAATAATATCGAGGTTAAGTACTAAGAAAGTTTTCCATTTAAGTCAATCGTTGGTGAGATATTAGCTGCCAAAGTTGTACAAAATGTCCCCCCCCCCATCTAATTGCCAAACTATGAAAATTAAAATTCTGAAAAAAATAGAGGTTCAAGCACGGTGTTGACGTTGACCCACACACATCGTCAAAGAATATTTTTAAATGCTTATAAGGGGGGATACAGCTAAAGGGGGGCGCGAAATAAAAAAATGACCTACCCCATTGAGTGGGGTATCTTTATTTAGCATTGAGTGCATAAATACTGTAATTTTAAATCAAACAAAGAAGAAACATGAGGCCACTTAAAGGTAACATGCACCCTTTAAAATCTCATTACACGGGTCAGGCCGTAGATTTAGCCACTTTCTACGAGTCGGTCGCGCAAAATATTCTCCGAGATGGTCGCGCAGATTGACGCAAAACGATAACGCATCCATTTTGCGTGATCGTTGCGCGACACCTGCGCGATCGTTGCGCGACATTTGCGCGACCGTTGCGCGACATAGCGCAAATAAAATCGACAATTACTCAGTAAATTGACTATGTTTTGAAGTGAATTTAACCTTGAAAGATCACGCTCACCTTACTTAATATGCCGCAAGAACAATAACAGATATTAATTCAACACTTACCTTGAAATCTCAAAAAATGTGCTCCGCAAAAAAAGTGACCCATTTCACTCCGAAGCACTGCGTCATCGAACTGACGAAAATAACGGCCTCTGTCGCTATATTGACCACAGATTAGGTTAGTTCGGTGTTGCCACTACTCAGAATACAAACTACCCGTTGTTTAACGCCACAAATTGGGGAGATAATGATCGCGCAATAAAAACCACGCACAGACAATGGCTGTTGGTCATTTTATTATAACGTACGAAAAACAATATACTTTCTTAGCAAACACGAAACGATATTTAAAAGGGGGATAGGTAACTATTATATCATAACGTCAAATCAAACAGATAACCAGAAATAGGTATTGTTTCAATTTTATGTTCGCTCAAAGTGCACTACTACCAAGGCGGATTCGCGATTTTTATGAAATTTTCGCCCTTTTTTGACAAATATATCGTCATAACTTTCCAAGCTTATGAATTTATTGTAATATCTCTAGTGACCATGGTTCACCATTTCTTGGGGAATAAAATGCAGTAGTTGATTAATATATAGTCATTAATATAGTTAGGAAAAAAAGAGGCGGAGAGTTAGGTTATACAAAAAGTGGCAAAATCTACGGCCTGACCCACATATGTCATCCTAGCGAAAAAATGCGTAGAACCTTTCTTGTAGAGAATTGTATGTAGGGGTACCGCGAGCCACAAACGAAATTTTCTCTCTCTGTCACACTTGCAAGTCTGTAATGTCTGTATACGTAAGTGCGGCAGAGACGGAAAACCCCGCCTATGGCTCGCGGTAGCAACCCTGCTCTCACTGACCCAAAAAGAAAATTCTCTCTGTATAGCCAACCCGACCCCGCCGCCCGTAAACTGCTGCAGACCGATTCATAAGCTTAAAAAATTAAAATTGCCTCGGAGAAAGACTAATATCGTGCCATGGCCGTCGACGATAAAGTATAAAAGCGACCATTGTATCTGCTCACTTGATAACGGTTTAAAAATGTCCACTAAATTGCTTTTTAAAAATAATCGTCTACTGCTACCTACTTGGAAGCTTGCAGTTCAATTTGGGGGTACTTAATATCAAAGCAAAAGAGCGCTTCGTGGCCCAGCGGCGCCGGGTACCGCTTGCGGTCTCTAAGGTTAAGCAACGTGGGCAGCGGTCAGGACTTGGATGGGTGACCGCTTTGAGTGGTTACTAACTGAGCGCTCCCGTGCTTTGGAAGGCACCGTTGATCCCGGTTGCTGTCTATGGCAGCAGTCGTTAAGCCAAGTTGGAAGCCTTCGGGCGGTTTGAGAACTTCTTAACAGTCAAGTTGCCCACTCAATTGACAAAGCCTAATCCCAATAAGGTTTAGTTTCCCCTCGGGGTTGGAAGGTCAGAAGGCAGTTGCTTCCGTAAAAACTAGTACCTATGCCAAATCTTGGGATTAGGTAGCGGACCCCAGGCATCCTTCAGGATGCAACTGTACTGGGATAACGCTAGGAGGATGATGATTATGATTAATATACAAAGTAAGCAACCCTGGTTGCCAAAAGCAATAGCTTACTGCATTGGTTGGAAAATAAAACTTACGATCACATATATTATTTTATTTTATTCAATAGACATTTATTTTTAATCATATACTATAAAGTAGAATTTCCAAATTTTAATTTTTGGTATCTAGGTGTATTCAACACTGATTGAGTATCCACATAGGTTCGATTACAATGTTAATCCTAACCTAACGCTTAAACGTCGGTACGTCGGTTTCAAACATTTAGGTACACAGTAAATATCACCTACAAAATTGAACGAGTTGATAAGTAGATATAGTATAGATTTATCAAAGTTCTTATTAAAATACCGGCAGTGATGAGACAAGCCTTAGAGCTCTTATGTGTTCAAACGAGCTCACAGTCAGAGCTCAAAGCTTCCAGGAAATGATCTGAGGGGCTTACAGTTCCAACTTACTTAGCATTAGTAATAAATTACGAAATTTACTTTAACATTAAAATATAATAAAACCATTCAAAAACTAACTAGATACACACCACGCCGCTTCGCACACACACTCTCAGATCTTACAGCGATTAGGTTTATTTTTACCTTAAGTTATTTTACAAAGTTAATAAATGTGTTATAAATAAATAAATTATTAACTATTTTATACAAAATCCATAACATCGAAATGATATCACGTATAAACAACGCTTTTTTATTCAACACCTCTAGTATCGCATGTAAAAATTAGTAAGCCTATAAAAATAGATTGCACACAAAGATCGGTATGAAAATATTTGCATGGCCACGTTTTGCAACTGAAACAGTGCTCCGACTCTGTAGCATAATTTATCGCCTTGGAAAGATCGCATTTGTACAGTCAAGTGTAGTAGAAAAAAGTGCTGGTGATCATACGTCTAAATCCAGACACCCATGACCCATGAACCCTATGATGGTAAAAAATCCGGTAAAAATGTACAAAAGGTTTGTGGAGTCTTATGATGTCAGTTATCACTTGTACTAGTTATACTGTCTAGCGAGGCCCCTATTGCACCAATTTCACAATTCTCATCTAACAATCACAATTTGGTATAAATTGAGTTACAATTTAGTCCAACAACCACCATTATTTGGGCCATTTTACGAAAAATTGTACACTCGACTTTTTTTTTTATTTGGATAGTATCGGGTTTTTTCTACTCAGAATCGAAAGCACTTTTTTTCTCCTATAAGGTTCGAAAGTGCTTTCGATTCTGAGTAGAAAAAACCCGATTTTATCCAAATTAAAAAAAAGTCGAGTGTACAACTTTCCGTAAAATATATGGCCCATTTACTTGTCGATCCAGCAATGTAATTATGACAAGTTGTCATTGCCATCCATTGTCGGGTTATCATTTGCCAAGTTGATGAAACAGGGGCCTTAACACCGCCTAATCTGAAATTTCTTCGTATGCCCTGTTTAGTTTACGTTTATCAGGCTCTAAATATCGGAGAAAAATTCAATTTGGAAACTAAGGTAAATGTACGGAATTCCGTAAACGTACGGTATTCCGGAAATAATCGGTTTAGGTCCAAAAATAAGAAAACTATAAACTATTTTCATAAAATATATATGTACAAGTAAAGTGTGGACTATATTGCGTCAAATGAACAAGAGTTGTTGGGACTGTGAACATATGGTATATTTTTACGTAATATGTTTTGGTCAGTCCTTGTCAAATCGCCGAAATGGTAGGAAGTGCTTCGCGTGTGCTTAAGTGACGCAACGGATTTTCTTAAGGATTTCACAAGTAATGGGCAAGAATTTTCATTATAAATTGTTTGAATAATGGTGTAGGATTTGATAACAAGTTGACTAAATAAATTAACATGGAAATTCAGTTAGAATTTACTAAATTACGGCCGATTTACTGATTGCCGCAATTACATACATCAAAACCCAGCCTTGTCCCGAAAAGCGGCAAACTTACGCAATTGAAGAAAATAAAGGGATTTTGTTTTTGGGTTTTGCCAGGAATTTACATAAGATAATCAAACAAACAGCGCCGTTACGAGCATGATGTTTGCCATAGTTCCATATGATCAAATTACGTATTATGATTTTGTGGACCATTGTTATAAAAAAACAGTCTAAAGTTATCAAATTTCTGACTTCCGCAATTCCCTACAATGTTTCTTTGGCTGTGCTTCTAATTGCGTTAAAATAATTCTGAAGTTATACTTATGATTTTAAATGATTAGGTACTCAGTATTTTTTAGCTATATTAATGTAAACTAACGCACATCGAGTTTTTAGACCGAACTAGACACTTGGAGAAAATTGGGGACACTGATTTTAGGACCCATTTGTCTCTAACCATCAGTCCCCTGTGTGTGTGGGACAGATTCAGAATCAGATTTTTCCCATTTGTCTCCACTGGCAACGACTTGGAAGACGTCATTTTCATTTGCCCCACAAAAGAAGAGATTAACTGAAAATTATGACCGGATCCACTTACCCTCGTCTCCTCTAATAATAAATATATTTAAACCTTTTTTTTGTCAAATATGTAATGTTATTTTATTTTTGATCAAGTCATATTATTTTTTTGTGTCCTATTTCATTAATTCTGCAGAAAAGGGGCATTTACAGTATTTACCGGATTTACGTGCACGCATTAACGGAATAACCGACTGAGACTATTTTTAATCCGTAATAACGGACATTTAAGAGGGTCATAAAAATGACTATTACTTATCAAAATGCAGTTTAATTTAAAGTTGTTGTATAACATTCTATACCCTTAAAGCCAGTCTTTACTAGTGAACCAATTTCAATTAGCTAAAATGTCAGGTTTTGCTGCAAATAGCTTACAAAGTCAAAAATGCCTTAATACTCCGTAATTCCGTACACTTACCTTAGCTCCTTGCTTTAATGTTGTTCAAAATGCACTTTTCCTTTAGACGAGTTAAACATTTCTGGGACACGCTTAATTGCAATAGTATTTTTTTGCATGGCCCCTTGCAATAAAAATGAGTCTTTGAATCGTATGTAGCTACCCAAATGATTCGTATAAGCAATTTACTGCAGCTGATAAAGTACAATACTATCTGTATGTACTCCTTAAATTAAGTACATAATTAGATAATTCCCACTATTCGACTACCGGCTTACGATTATAAATACTCCGAAATTTTATATTAAACTTCCAATAGGTATACCTACTTCTACTTGCTTACGTCAAATAGTCATCAAGGTAATCTATGTTGGCTAATAAATCTTCTGAAACTTTAATATAGCAATTAATATTATTTTTATTCTCTAAAATCTGACGACTTTAAAAAAGCGGTTAGTCATAGAAGGAATAACAAAACGGTTTTTTGAAATTGTTGCTCACTTAAGTAGCCCTCTCTAAATTATAAACGCAGGGAAAATGTAAAATATTGTCAAATTTTAATTGAGCCTTAACACTAAAATCATGGCACATAAATTATTCTAACAAAGGAGGGAACTCTTCACAACTGGGATTATGCCTATTTAATATCTCGTTTTGAACAATCAATTTTACTTAGGTATTTTGTAAGTAAAAAATTGTCTTACTAGAAATTTAAAATCCGCAAGATATGAATCAGAAACATGAGCAATTTGTATTTACGTACATACCTACCCAAGAAAATCATTGGAGGCAATTAAAATTGTAAAAAATGTTTGGTCGCGTTAGTCTCCACAGTCAGTCTTCGAAGAAACCTAATTTTATTATGATCTGTAACGTATATGGAATGTGACAAAACCGAAAAACTGCTAAATCAACAAATTAATGGTTAATTAAATCCCTTTTTAGCTTCACCAGCTGCCTATTCACTCCGGGATAGCAATCAGTTAATCTACATTAACACAGAATTTCACAGCTCGCAAAATTCGTCACACGATTCTACAATTAATACGTTTAATCAGCGAGATGACTTTGATAACAATTTATTCCGATCTAACTACGAAATTGCTGTCCCGGATAAGGACGAAATCAGTAGCTCTCCCAGTAAAGTCCAGAACGTTGTCGACGATTGGATTCTCACTTGTACATTCCTTATACTGTATTGAGGGTTCATCACCTAGGGAAATCTCGAGTTTCATGTTAGTCACGTCTACGTTTGAGTTTTGGTACCTAAAGTAGTGTAAGAAACCCTCATATCGCGAGACCCGTTCGTTCAGTTATTTGGACCAGGAGCTCACTCCAGGCGCGCTTTGTAGCTGGTCTTCCAGATCTCGGCCAGGGTCACAGCGGAGTGGAAGCGGTGGAAGATGCAAAGCGGCAGAGTGAAGCGTTGGACCAGAGACCAGGCCACGTAGCCGTAGTAGTCCAGTTGAACCTGTAATGAAAAAAACGCTTCATGAAAGAACTGGCATCGTGCTTATTTGGAAGCGAAATTAATGTCATAGGTACATATTGTATTAATCTGCAATGTAAGGAAATCTATAATTGGTCCAGGACTTTTCCACTACTTCAGTCGCAATTAAAATTGAATAACAAAGATTATTCATTAGGTACTTATTACTTATATACACACATTGTCAACAACAGGCCAGTTATACAAAGATTTTTTGGAAATTTACTACCAATAAACTAACATTGTTTTGTTATTGTACCCCGAGATCTCCGGGATGGGATGACTTTGAATGGTAAATTTTTGCGTCAACATGTTTTACCTTTACTCCTTCAAAAATTATTTAAATTGGTGCAATATACTGACTTCTCTTATTACTCGGCGTTTACCAAAGGTAATGCATCTAATGCTATCAGATATCATTAAAGAACCAAATACTTACGGGATTGGCCATCACTTTTTGGGCCTCAAAGGTGTAGATCAGCCACATGGTAACGTTGCAGATGAGGAGAAAGGTGACAGCCTGGCGCGCCGGCTTGCTACGCTCTTGTTCCGGAAGGTGCACGCGGCGGCGGGACACGTCAGCGATGAACAATAGTTGGAGGACCACCTGGAATAAGTTATTGATATTGTGTCCGTAACCTTGCATATACTAAGGCCCGGTTTTATAAAGATCCATAAGAGCTTATGTCGGTAAGTTATTTCAAAAAAAATACCGAATTACTAAAATTTGATCTGACATTTGGTCTAACGGATCACCCGGCATACGATTATCAAGAACATGGAACAGATCAAGGAAAAAATAAACGCAGTGTCGTATGAGGCAATTAAATGCTCAAGTATGAAATACATGGAGATTGTTCCATTGACACACAAATTTATGTAAAAAGTCAAAGTTTTAATGAATTCAAAAAAAATCTATCACAGAGGATAAAAAAACAAAAGTCCTTCTAAAATATATCTGGATACTGCAATCCAATTAAAGTTCATTTACCTAATATGATTTGAAGACTTACCTGGAAAACACTCAAGCATCCAGTAATCATGACGAGCAGATTCGGCTCATGGGTGAAGGCTCCCATCCCACCAGCGATGACACTGAACACGGCATACACGAAGAGTCCAAAGGCAGATACACGCAGCAGGATATCGTTGAGGTCTGACTGTTCCTCCGAACGGAACTTCAGCGATTGAACCCTGCGGAGAGGATCGTTGTAGGAAGGGGAATTGCTCCATTTCATTACTCGACCACTGGCCGATAAAAGGACAACCAAATATGGTAAATGGTTAACATAACGGGGTATAGATGACACGGTAACGTGGTGAACGTTAGCAATGTGAGGAATAAATCAAGACAATATTGGAGCGTAAAGGAGTGGGTAGTGATATAAGAGGAAGGGCAGGAGAAAGAAAAGAAAAAAAAACTAAATAAGTAACAAAACATAAAACTAATCTAACTCAGAATTTAAAATGAGTGCTACGTTTAGAAAGGATGAAACAAAATAATGTCAACTACATCGGATGTACCGTAACTAACAAAAAATAATTGTTTTGTTAAGCAACAGTTACACATTGAACACACAACTTACCGTATAAATCCAATCAATATCGCCAATATAGACAAAACCATTAGAGCGCAGTGGGACACATCGGCCAAATAGATCGAGATGCGCTTCAAATCGTCGTGTCTAATGAGCACGAAGAAGAGAATCAAGCAGATCAGCGAGGCGACCAACAGCAGCAGACCACAGAAGAGTCCTTTGGAGGCGCCGGCACAGTCCACGCGGTTCCCTCGCTGAGCCGCTGCCAGTGCTGCCGCCCTGCGGGAGAGAACAGCTTCCAGACGTCTTTCCAGATCTTCGTCGTTGGCCACGCTGCAACCAAACGCGTACCCGTCAATTACGTAATCTCGACACTAACTGCCGGTTTTACGGTCATAATCTAAGTTAGTGCTCTTGTATGATCTAGTGTTGCTGGATGGAGGTATAATTCTCAAGCGGGTGATAGTGATAAGTTTAGGTGAGAAGCATTTGGGGTGTAGCTATAATAAATACGTTTTAGTGGCTCATCCAATATAATTTAATGTAAAACCGGCAGCTAATGGATTGGGAAAGCTACTTTAATTGCAATGACATAATGGTGCTATAGGTCCTTACGTTAGTCAATCAAATCTTTAGGTTGCGTTTCGGTTACAACATGCTTCTAAAGTGGATAGGAAAGTAGATTACCTGGGATAGCGGCCAATATGCTTCCACATGACGTAGATAACAGCAGCTCCGATCAAAGAGTATTCAATGATGAACGGGTAGAGGTAAGGTGCGGAGTCAGTGACGATGGTCCCCATTATTGGGATTCGGCCGCATACAGTTGTGTTATCGATATTGGCGATCAGTGCCTGAGGCTGCAGGTTGTATAATGACTCGAACACTTCCGAAGCGTTGTTTGCTGAAAACAGATTTATAGAAATTAGTGATAAGATCGGATGCTTAAATTCATTCAGGTAAGTATCATATTTACAACATCTATTTTACTCGACGTAACATATCTAAGATGGAACTTATTTACAAACTAAACATAGAGTAAATTATATCTAAATGGAATTACCGAAACAAAGACTACGAATTCTGAATATGTATGCATAACTAGAATCTTAAGTTTCGGTAATATAACTTAGTCAACAACAACCATGCACAGGCGATGAAGGAAACAAAATGTACCGAAGATTTCCTAGAGGTAGACAACCTACGACAATGGATGGGAAATAAAAATTTCAGGCAACAGCAAATAAAAAGTGCATCGGCGACGAACGGAAACGTGAAGTTGAAAACGACACTCCGACAAACCTGGCGAGTGAGGTGGTTCGTCAACACGGTACGTTTCGACATTGTTACCCCATTCGTCCCTGCTATTAAAGTACGAGCCAGGGGTCGAAGTCTGCACCACAGTGCTGACAATCGGTTTCAAAGTCGACGAGTAAAACCCTTGGTATACTTCAAGCATGGCCGACTGAGACTGAGTCACTTTCTCATCCGTCAGTGGCGCACGCGTCGTCGTAGTGAAAGGATTATCGTTGGGCCAAGCGTCTTGTTCGCGACCATAACCCATCACATTATCGTAACCTAAAGTACTCTTAATGGTTTCGATAATTTTCGATTTCCCAGGGATACCACCCAAATTGAACCCACTCAAAAACGATGAGGGAGTGGTCGCTGAAAATTAGTTCAAAACGCATTTTATTGACATGTAACATGCAGATTTTAGTATGATTGCCAACGATTCACGAGTACAACATTAGTGTATTAGTGAACATTTATGAGTGGAGTGACACAAAACTTACTCGTTGTAGACGTAGTGGTGGGAGCAGAGGTTGACGCCGTAAGACCAAGTACATCTACTGCAACTTTGGCATTATTTGCAGTCGTTGAAGCAATAGCAGTTGCAGCGGTGCTAGCAGCACCGAACACCTTTCCAGAATGTCTTAATGTATGCTTCCGAATAACCTCTGAAACAGTAAATTAATATAGATTAGCGTAAATAGCCTTAATACTTTACCTGTAATGTAATACTTTAAAAGTATTCTCTTCAACAATATCTTACTTCCAAGTATTGTCTCGCCAGACACTCCCAAGGGATACTTCAAGTGGTAATCGGTGATCTCTTTTAGGGATTCCAAAACCAATGTTCTAATCCATACGCAGATGTTAGTTGCTACGACGTGCATTAATCCAAATCGGGCGATAACTTTGAATCGATGAATGTTCAACTGAAACACGAAAAAACATTCTTAAGTATGTAATCATATTATAATCATCACTCGAACGCTCGTGGCCCAGCAGCTTGGGTCACTTCTTGGATGGGTGGGACCGCTTTGAGTGGTTACTAACTGAGCGATCCCGTGTTTTGGACGTTAAGTCAAGTTAGAGGCCTTTGGGCGGCTTGAGAACTTCTAACAGCGAAGTTGCCCACTCACGTGACAAAGGGGGGGATTATACCACGTCCGTAGGAACTAATACCCACCGCAACCCTACATCACGTGACCCCTGTGTGGTGTTAAAAGTGCAACAAACTGGCAACCGTACTTGTGTTCTCGAAGATCTCACGGTTCGAAATAATTGCCATACGATAAATAAATAATTCCTCATCATCACCTTATAGGGCTGTATAAATCCTATCGATTCACTAAAACAACGTCTTGATAACAGTTACGTACATTATTACAATAGGATTTCTTTTAAAAGTATACTTACTCGAGAATTCATAAAAATAAAGTACATCTGCATAAAGGTGAAAACCATTTGAAGAACTGGGTTGACTCCCTTCAAGATAAGATAGCAAGGCGAATCTAGAGGCAGTTCGAAGAAAGTTCCAAACTCCAGGCCGTTATATATCATGGTGCCCAAGCCGAATGCTAGAATAAAAGAGTTTATTTAAACACAGTACAATGATTATTTATTACCTTGACATTTTAGGCCACATTATCATAGTTTGTCTTCATCTCATTTACTGGGGGTCGGCTGCGGCGCAGCATGACTGTTATTTCCACGCCTCTCAATCATCCGACATCTCATCACTCACATCTTTCATGAATCTAGGTAATATATTATGAATACTGTACGTCACGCAGCTTATACACTTTTTGCTTGGCCTGCCTCTTCTTTTACATCCCCCCACATTCATTTCATACTTCATATGATAGTGAGTTTCACGTGATAATGTGGACACGCTGGACAAAAGCACCAAATTTTTTCCAGGGTCTAGTTAGGTCCATAACTTTATGTTTTTGATAGGAACAACCTCCTCCGTCGGCCATCTTTAATTTTATAGGGGTGACAGGTTTGTATGGAAAAATATATATTTGTAAGATAGAAACTTGGAAATTCCCTATAGGCTAAGCATTTAAATAAAAATAAAAAAACTGTTTTCAGCGTTTATCAAAATTTGTCATTTAAAGGGTGAAAAAGGGGCTGAAAGAAAGACCTACCATTAAATTACAAGGAAACGAATTTCAGCGTTTTTCAAAATTTACCCTCTGAAGGGGAGAAAAGGGTGTTGAAAAATAATTTGGGTTAATTAGAAAAAAATAGAGTAACATTAAACATAAGAAAGTGAGAAAATTAACATCATTTCTTTTAATTTCGTTTAAGTATACAGTCAAGGGCATCAATAAAATATACATATTTTCACCTTTTTCCATTGTAATAAAGACCAAAAATGTATATATATGTATGCCCTCGACTGAACAGAAACCTGTTCTTTTGATTGTTACACTTTAAAGTGCTTACCAATAGCTCCAATCCGTAGGAAAAAGCTACCATGACTGTGTTCGTTTTGCGAAGTCTTACGCCTGCGTACGGGTCTGGCCACCGGCCCAGCTTCCATCTCCACAATGTCTTGTTGCTGTTTAAAAAGAAAAAAAATAATTACAGAGATACTTATATTCAGAGAGTTAGCCCCAAGTTACCATTCGAATAAAATTGCATACCTCGAAGAGGTGAACAATTTACACTATTCGAAAGAATTTAGGTGAGATAGTGGCGCTGTACAATGGTGATTAAGTCAATTTATTAGTAATACTACTCGATTTCGTGCCTACTGGTTAATGTCTTTTCATAAGTATTATAATCGTGGGTTCAGAAGTAGGCGCTCCTCAGTCGGCTTACCAGGCGTTGTCCAAGAAAGCAAAACCATACGGCAAATAATAGACTTATTGAATGCTTCACAGAAAAATAAATATTTATAATTTATGTATTAAAAATATATATAAATATTATGTTTTTTGATGATAAAATCAGGCCTAGCAGTGTAACTGCGTAACTTTTTGAACGCACATTAAGACATTAAAAGTTATAAATGAGAGATGATAATGTCATAACACTCGTTCGAAAAGTAAGACTTTTTGCCCGTTTTTTTTTTGGAATGCAACGGTTTTAGGTCTCATCTATTGCACGTTAGCATCTCATGTCCTCAATAAGTCCATTACACATACACACAACACAATAAGCACTACATACTGCCAACCAATCAACTACGACAGCACATCCAAAGCTCTCCGCAATGATATGATACAAGTGTCAAGCGGGATGCGATTGATCCTCACCTGTTCGGACGCATACAGCGCCATTTGTATCTGTAATTGTTGTTGACGAACTTTATCACGCATCTTACGGGGATACACCTCCTGCCCAAAATGATATGAAAAAACAAAAAAAGTAGCCGGCGTAAAAATAAAGGGTCATGCGCCTGTTACGTCCTGTTGAAGCGGTCACAGTGACAACGTGGTTAAAGAAAATCATGGTGATACTCAAAAAATAATTAAAGACGAACATTTAAAGTGTTAACCAAACGAAGCGAACAGTGTGTGATAAAATTGAAATAATAATGGATGTGCTGTTTGATTTTAAGTTTAAATCACCTGAAATTGGCTTTGCTTCTTAGCTTCTTTGCTGGGCTTCTCCTTTCCGGCGTCCTTGTCCTTTTCCTTGCCTTTGCCTTCCTTCTTGCCGTCTTTCTTTCCATCTTTGCCTTCTTTACCGTCTTTGCCTTCTTTCGCATCTTTATCTTTGGTTTTCTTTTCCTTTTCCTTTTTGGGTTTCTTCTCCTTCGGGGGTGGTTTCGGTTTCGGGGGGCTGCCACTACAGCAGGCGCTTTCTATTTAACGAAATGACTCATGTAGATCATATTTCTAGCATGACATATTGACACGAATTGAAGTCACGCTTGTTTCCGACGGTTAATTAAGGAGTCTAATTCCTTGGAATTTATTATTGACATCTTATTTATACTTCCACGTTCTTAACTATTAGGATCAGGAAGGCGTTAGGTCATTATTTAATTGACAAAACTAAACTTCACTTCGTTTTTTCCTTGCCTCTAGTATTCAATTTGTTAAAACGAGTGAGATATCATGGACATCCCAATGACATGTCACATTTTAAATTTTGAACCTAACATTAGGAAAAACAATTACCTGGTAATCTAAGTCTGATACTCACTCTTATTGTGACCAATAACCACTCTGTGTGATAACATCTTCACTTTGGCCAAGGCCACTCAGTAATTACTCGTGTCAGAGTAATTTGTCGGTGAAGAACCACAGAGACAATACGAGATGCAAAACAACTCTTGACATTGCATATGTACCAAACTAAGATTAACTACAGACTAGACACTAACCTTGAAGTAAAAAGCAGAACACGTATAGCAAGAACAGTATGCTCATGCCATACAGGTAGGTGAAGAAGCCTTCATAATAGTAGAGAGGGAGGTTGTGTGTGATGACATCACTGATGACGTATGCGATGCAGACGACCACCAGCAGCTTCGCATAGATGAAACTCGAGATGATGAACAAGGATGTTCTGAAACAGACAAAGAGCTGTTATGAAATGAGAGCACATGTGTGTTCCTAGAAACGGAATCGAACAATGGCCGATTTCATTACTGATCGCAGAAATTCGTGTTGGCAAATTATTTTTCTGAATAGCGTCAACATTGTTGATGAACACAAAGAGAGTTTATTTATGCAACAATATAATTGTTGTTAAGGAAGTACTACATCACACTCAGACTAAATGTATTAAAGGAAAATTTGAAAAATTTAGGCACCGAGCAGGATTGGAACCTGCGACCTCCTGGCATTCGCGGCCGTCGCTCCAGCCAACTGAGCTATAGGTGCCACCCACACCCGGCCCACAAATTCTTCAACCGTTCCTTTATTTATTCAAACGCCTTATGCGAGGCGTACAGCGACATCTACCAGAAAACTCAGGCTTCATTAACGGCACTAACGTCTCAAATTATGTTGAGAAATCGTCAGTTACGATGCGCCACACATGTAACAAAGAGGTCTGTAATTGCATCCCCTTTTGCGCAGTTGCACTAACACTGCACTCACGGATAAACACAAAAAAATAATAACCTCCAACAGTTTTAAATAAGTATTGCAATTGAAAACACATTTTTAATACTTGTGTATTGTTTGATAATCACTTCACTTGACAATGGGTAAATATTTTGTTATTTTTGCTCATTATCGATTACTGATTTAAAAAGTGTAAATTTATGTGACGTAAATATATCTAAATAATGTTTTATTGAAACTTTTAATTTGCTAGATCGATTTTAATTAGAAAAGCCACCGTTTTCACACATAACTACATAATTATATAAATCGTAATGGCTGGTTTAAATTTTCACTGTCTATCGATCGACATACTTTTTGGATGGCTTCGGCTGCACGCATTTCAGTTCCATCTCCTTATTGGCCGTATTGTGCTTCTCGGCGATGGCGATGTCGCTGCCTTGCTGCCGGTGCTGTCCTACTGGCAGGGTCGCCATATTATCCACTGACTCCAGCTCGACCGTCGCCACCTTCACCTCCGCCTCCATGGGCTGGTGTTTCTCCTTCCCCATCACGAGAACTCACTCAAACCACCATAAGACCCAGGGTTAAGGATAAGGGCAGGGCGGACTGTCCTATCAAAGCTCCGGAAGTAAGGTGCGGCGGGATCTGAGCTCTGAGTTGCGCAGTACTGGATGCTGCGCGAGTGAACAGGGGTGTCGACCCTCCGTTGAGCCCCTCTTTTAAATTGCACTCGTAATGGCGAGAGGGTCGTAATTCCGTCTCGTGATTGTGAAGGGGAGGTGAAGAAATGCATGTTTTATGCAGCTAATACGACTTGCAATGGTTTTGATATCTTATTTTTAACTTATCTTTTAACACACAACATAGAAGTTAAAAGCTCAGTATATATTTGTTTATCTCAATACTCAATACTCAATCATTTATTGCAATTTCACAAAAGTAGTCATCTATATATATCTGTTGTGTTTGTTTTACTAATGATACAGTAAAATATTATAAGACACATCGAGGAATTTGAATAATTAAAACTTTTTTGTTTATATTTTAGTCCAAAAGTGACAAACAATCATATTTCTAGACTGTAAATATGTAACTGCATGCGTTCCAAAGTTCTGCGCTGACCTCAACGCACTTTAAGGATGATTCACGCTAGACCGTTCCGTGTCCGGGCCGGCCCGTTTTCTAGTACAAGAAATCGACGGCCGCCGCGCATCCGTGATAAATATATTATATTATTCTTACTTACTACTTATTCATGCCCAACTCACAACTTAGATATGTTACATAAAATTTCAACGGCACCTCACACATCTCTTCGATCAAATGTCTAAAGAACCAAAAATAGATTTATTCCAAGATGTCTCCTCTAGGTATTTTGTCATTAAACTTTCAAGATATCTGGACTACTAGGTATTTTGACAAATATTTAATTCTGTTGGGGCGACTCCAGTCTAAGACCTCTCCTCTTTATGCAAACATGATTCCGAAAATACCACGCTCGGTTAACAATAAACGGTTCAGAATATTCGGCCCCAAAATCTCTCCGCTCGACAACCCTAATCCAGTGGAAACCGGTCGATAAGGACGCGTCCCGGAACGCCGGGAGGCTGCGCGAGCGACCCACTGACCCGGGCCGCACACCCCTACCGAAACGCTACGCATGCACTTTGACTAAATGCAATGTGCCAACCCTAAAATGCACGCTGATAGTCTCAGTTAAAGTTAAGCACCTACCTGACTAAGAGCTCCGACCATATACGATGTGGCGTTCGTAAAATCTCACCACCGTTCCACCACTGGCAATATTGGCCAGTACGGGAAAATTGAAAATTGATTGGGATATTTCCCGGTACTATCCTCAGTTTACGAAACAGGCTCGATATCAAATAATAATAATATTATTATTTGACATTGAGCCATGAACATGATGGTCGTATGACAAACTTGAATAAGAGGGAGAGAAAGTATTAGCATTTGTAGTCTTTCTCATGGTTTCACTTTTTAGAGTTCGGATCCATTATAGTTTGGTCATGTCTGTCCGTCCGTCCGTCCGTGTGTCACGCCATAGCCGAATCAGCCGATTTAGTCGGAGACTATATCAAACACTACAATTATGAAATTTGGTAGGAAGGTGTATTTTATGAACCGCTACGTGCCGCTACACATCAGTAAAAGTAATGTGAAATTACGAAAATTGAAATTGAGGGGCGGACAATTGATTCAATGTATTGAATAGTGGTTTTAAATGTGGACTAGTCTTGGTACGGAACCTGTCATTGTGCTTGATCCGACACGCACTTGGCCGGTATTCTTGTCTACCACGATCGTTTGATACGAGGTTGTGGTTCACAAATATTACCCGCCCAAGCTAAGTAGGTTGTTTACGGCCATTTCAACTAAGTTATCTATTTAGCTGCATAGGATTAGGAGATTTTTCGTCCCAAGAGGGACCCCTAAGGCGACTTCCTGACTTGGCGGGGCCGGATCGATATGTGATATTTTCTTCTTTGACGTAAACTTACTGACGTCGCAAAGATTCTCACTTGACACAATACTGTCAGTATTACGTTTGCGCAGGAGTAATATCATGCGCAGAAGCGGAGCAGTACCGCCTTCGCATCGTCCCGCTATCGCGCGTCCCGCGCCAGTCAGGAAGCACTCATTTAAATGTAGGGGCGCAGTAAAAAATGGTACCGAGTCGACTGACAGCTGACACTGACATTTGACACTTGTCTCATATCGTACTGCCTCCGCCGCACCGACAAATCAGGAAGTCGCCTAAGGCGACTTCCTGACTTGGCGGGGCGGGGTCGACATGTGACATTTTCTTCTTTGACGTAAACTTACTGGCGTCGCAAAGATTCTCACTTGACATAATACTGTCAGTATTACGTTTGCGCAGTAGTAATATCATGCGCAGAAGCGGAGCAGTACCGCCTTCGCATCGTCCCGCTACCGCGCATCCCGCGCCAGTCAGGAAGCACTCATTTAAATGTAGGGGCGTAGTAAAAAACGGTATCGCGTCGACTGACAGCTGACACTGACATTTGACACTTCTCTCATATCGTACTGCCTCCGCACCGACAAATCAGGAAGTCGCCTTAGAGGGCAAGCGTATGACGAGTCTGGTTAGTGAGCTATAGTGTACGCAAACCAAACTGACAAACGGCGCTACAAAAAACACACTTAGGCTGGGTTGCACCAAACCACAGATAACCCCCACTAGATAGAGCTTCTAGGGCGACGCGCTCGCGCCACAGCTGGGCGAAGTTGCGCTTATAATACTGCCCCGCCTTACGCCGCTCAGTCAGTCTCGTCCAGGTTCATGACCTATACGTACGTGGCACAAAAAATACTTAAAGTTGGTTTCGACTAACCGTAAGCATGGGTTTTTGTTCGGTAAAGTGGTGTGGGAACGATTCCCGAACTACAAATCTAAAGAAAGGCGGAATTACATATCATAGGTAAGTTAAATTAATACAAATACACATTTTATTCTGCCCGGCGGAGATCATTTTACACTGGCCGGGCCGGCTTATAAGGCGTAGTGAAGTGTGCTTGTTCCTTTCCAACCAACTCAAAGGCCAATATACTTTCTCTTTCTAACAGCACGTGCGCGGGCTAGTGCTGTGCCAGTGATGTTCGGTTCCGATTTCATTTAATTATCAGTTCATCCGTATTTAATATATCACATGATTTTAATAAATATTAAAATTTTATTGGTAAACATTATTGATTAGTTTTATTTTTTGATATTGAATGTCAGTATTTACGTAGACAATATTATTTTACTATATGAATCATTGTAGAGGTTCGTATAAGGAGGTGGCAGATGGTAATAGTGTAGTGTTTTTTTATCTCGTTTTACTTTATACGCTAAACAAATCAGTGTGGTTGTATGGGATAGAATATTTAGTTAGTTTGTTCTACTTGTAGTTTTGTTGTTGTCTTATTTTATTATGAAGTTTATATAGTAGTAACATAATAAGTGCTGGTGGATTTCTTTCAGCAATTAGGACTAGTGACACGAGAAGGCCCCAATACTGAATTTAGAAGAAGTGTAAGGGATTTAGAGATAAACCCATTGCAATTAGGTTTTTTTTGTATTGTCTTGGTGGGCAATCAGCACTAGTGACACGTTGTTGACCCTCTGCTAGACTTCGAATAAGTATAAGGGATCTCGGAGCGGAGTTGGTTAGACATGGAGTAACTGCAATTGGGTTTTTTCGAATCGTCTTGGAGGGCAATCAGGGCTAGTGACACGTAGTTGACGCACTGCTGGACTTCAATGAAGTATAAGGGATCTCGGAGTCGGTTTGGGATGGAGTAACTGCAATTGGGTTTTTTCGTATCGTCTTGGTGGGCAATTAGGACTAGTGACACGTAGTTGACCCACTGCCGTACTTCGAAGAAGTATAAGGGCTCTCGGAGTTGGTTAGAGATGGAGTAACTGGAATTGGGTTTTTTCGAATCGTCTTGTGGGCAATTAGGACTAGTGACACGTAGTTGACCCATTGCTGGACTTCGAAGAAGTATAAGGGATCTCGGAGTTGGTTAGGGATGGAGTAACTGCAATTGGGTTTTTTTGAATAATATGTATGGATCAACATTTGATCTGAAATAAACGATTTTTATTTATTTAAATACAGCGCATATACATGAATCAAAATGAAACTGTTTCAAATCTAAATTTTATACAATAGTAAAGGTTGTAAACATGCCTAGAAGATATTATTATAGTCAATTCAATAGATAAAGTATACACGCCATGTAAAATAATTTACCTAGAATAAATTGGGGTGCTAGTAAAAACCGGTAGTCAACAACCGTGTCTCATCACTAGCCCGCGCGCCATTTTGCGGCGAAGGCACGCCACCACAGAAATATATCAAGATAGAAGGAAAGAGTGTACGTACCTCGCGTGGCGAAATTACGTACCGGGGACACAACTGCTCGCCGCAAACTTCAGTGTGCTCCCGATCGCGTTATGCGTGCGACGGCAGGTGTTAAAAACAAAATGGTTTGTTGCGCAATAATTAATTGTTCAAACACTTCCAAGAAAGTTGGAGCTGTTAATCGAGGTATTTCCTTTCATTGGTAAGTACAATTTGTCCTTAAATATCTGTTAATAATTAAAAAACTAAATATTTTATTATTTTCATCATAACGGTAGCGGGCGATTGTGTGCCAACGCTAGCTTTCCATTGCGGCTTTAATTTGACGAGCCAGACTTGGCGTGCGTTCAAAACCAGCAATGTAAAAATAAGCTATTCAAACTGTCGAGTCACGTTCAAGGTCGATAGTCATTTTTTCTGTCAAAACTAAAGAATAGTGCTGTGCACTGCGATTTTCTTACTCGATTATTAAAATTGAATTTGAAAACAGACGAAATAATAATTACGTTCTTATATTATTATGCAGCTATATAATGTACGTAGTGCAAAACAAATATTATTAATCGCTTTCCTCTTAGCTTTTAATATTTTTTCGCTGGACTTCTTTGATTTTTCCATGGTCTGTAACAAAGAATATATAAAAAACCGGCCAAGTGCGGGTCAGACTCGCGCACGAAGGGTTCCGTACCATTATCTATAAAAACGGCAATAAAAATTATATCTTTTGTATGGGAGCCCCCTTAAATATTTATTTTATTCTTATGCATATTAAATTAATATGCATTTGTTGTTATAGCGGCATCAGAAAAACATCATCTGTGAAAATTTCAACTGTCTATCACTTTTCATGAGATACAGTCTGGTGACAAACGGACGGACAGCGGAGTCTTAGTAATATGGTCCCGTTTTACCCTTAGGGTATGGAACCCTGAAAATGGTACACGTTTATAGGTACTTAGTTAATAACTGGAGCGGCTAATATGTACAAATTACTAAAATGTAACGCAATTTATTGGTTATTAGGTAGGTACCTACCTACATTTATATTTTTCGATTTAAATTCTGAGCTTACACATTTCCTCTGTCAAAACATTTCTTCTGTCGAAAAAAAAATCATTTCCTCTGTCGGTTCTTATCGATATTTTAAATCGATGCATAGAATCGGTGCCGAGTTCTAATACTTCTAATCGATCCTTTTGAATCGTTTTCGCGCGGCTTATGTTTCTCATCACTAAATTACGCTCGTGACGTCAAAGTACCTACGCAAAATGTTACACGCTCGGTCTCCCTACAAATTGCCGAACTCTTTCCTTCTATCTTGATATATTTCTGTGCACGCCACAGCCGCGCGCATTTTGAAACGGCCAATCGCAGCGCTGTTGCCGACCTCCCCGCAGCCCGCACCTACCGCTAACTTTGGTGACTTTTGAATCGAACTAAATCGTTCATATGCGGTATCTAGTGTGGGGTTATCTGTGCACCAAACCGTCTGTAATCGTAAGCGGTGTTCGTCAAATCTGATTGTATGGAAAGTTTGACAAGTTTCTATGGGATGACAGCTACCGGCGCCATATTTGACGATGACCGGCCTGTGTTCGTATGTTGGTGCAACCGACCCTTAGTAACACCCTGCAAGTGTGCAAGAAATAGCGCTATCTAGTCGGTCGTCCGGTTATTTTGCGGACACTATAGCAGCATTACGTATGATCTCTTTTGAGTCAAATTAATTGTGCCATCCCTTTCAATGCATTTGGGTACACTATTAGGTAAAAACTCAATGTTAAGTACCAATCTTATGGCAATGAAAGGTTCAATACGCGTGCGCGCTCCCGATTGAATAGTGAACTAGGTACGTACGAGTATGTTGGGGTCGACGATCCCTGAATACTATATTTTTGTATGCAATGCAAATGAGGTCACTATTACGTTACTACCCTTTGTTGCAAAACTTTGAATTAAAATTGAGTTATTCGATAAAAGTGTTTATGACAAATATGTAAGTTAGTAATTAGAGAAAGGGACATTATTCGACATTAGGGTGCAACCACTAGAGATGTGCTCTACGTCGCTATTGATGTGTTGATATCTACCAATCATATTCATTGGTTCACATAGCATAGCACTGGTGGAACCGGAATGTTATCACATCCTCGCAACATAGATGCATAGCTCATCTCTGGTAGAAAGGCTGCCGTAAATTTCCCAATTTTCTTACTTCGTGTCTAGCTTTACTTAAACGTTTTTGTTCTTTATACAGGGTGTAACGTTTAAATCAGTCAGTATGGGAAAGTCTGAAACTATGACACATACGAAGATCTGTTCTTAGGAACTAAGTCATCGATTTTTAGTAAAAAGGAAAACTGCATTCACACATTAAAGCTTAAGCCACACAGAGAGCGGGCGAGCGGTTGCGGCGCGGGCGCGGGCGGCGGCGGCGCGGGCGCGGGCGGCGGCGGCGCGGGCGCGGGCGGCGGCGGCGCGGGCGCGGGCGGCAGCGGCGCGGGCGCGGGCGGCAGCGGCCTTTGTCGGCAGCCGCCACCGACAAAGGCCGCTGCCGCCCGCGCCCGCGCCGCTGCCGCCCGCGCCCGCGCCGCCGCCGCCCGCGCCCGCGCCGCCGCCGCCCGCGCCCGCGCCGCCGCCGCCCGCGCCCGCGCCGCAACCGCTCGCCCGCTCTCTGTGTGGCTTAAGCTTAAAAAAGCCTGCACTCAGCTCAGGAAACTAACCCGGACATATTGAAAAAAAAAAAACATACTGTATATGCTTTTCAAAATTGAGAAGCCAATATGTGTACCTTCCCTTGCATATTTGTATGTTTACTTATTAATTTATTGGGGTTGATATGTGGGGGATGTCGGGGCGAACTAGCTAAAGCAGAGGTTACCAAACTTTTTTTCTTGTGGACCCTTTTCAAAATTTTGCTGGTTTCGGTGGACCCCCTTCTGCTACATTTCTACCACGTTCCATTTTTTCCTCACGCCAACGGAGTCTTTCATGGACCCCTGGGGGTCCACATGGACCACTTTGAAAATCACTGAGCTAAAGCAAAAAATTACTATTCTACTTCTACGTTTTTGCGATTCTGCACAATATATATATTATGCACAACATCAGACTTAAAATTACGTTTGTGATTCTACACTGTCATCGCTTTGTTTACGGAAATGTTTTCATCTGATGCTGAGTTATGCACAATCATTTAATTAAATTACATCCATGTTAGAATTCCATTGTTAATCGAGAAACTCTATGTAATATAAAACTGACGATTTAAAAGTGCCTATTTGAATAAAGAATATTTTGAGTTTGAGTTTGAGTTTCTTAAGATCATGCAAAAATCCATTAAGAGCACACTAGAAAAACTAAAAATCAACTTAGGTATATGCTACCGGTTAGCTCAGGAAAGAGATGATGTCAAACAAAAAATAGCCAATGGTAGAGCAGGGCAGCTCCCTGCCTTCCGTTTCTGTCTACTACTTTGACGTCTTTTTTTTATACTACAACATTTTGTTTAATAACACACAAGTTACGACCTGCCTGATGGTAAGTATTAAGCAGACACAGAGCCTATGGTCACTTTCGACTTCAGATAAATCACAAACGCGTTGTGGACCGTTTTTGACTTAAGGTTTCGTTGTTTTGACAGCTAGACCCATGCATGTCCCTAAATCTTAAAACGGCGCATCATCGGAAGTTCTGGCGAGCTTAACCACCAGGGCCACATATTATGGTTGTGGTCTTCGGTAAGGTTCGTAAAGGTGGAGGTGCTTCCCCAATTGGACTGCTCCAAAACTGATCGAGATGACGTTCCGCTGTGCGCTATCTCTCCCAATACCTGTAGCTCTAGTATAAGTTTTTTCGAAACATTAACTAATTCGAACGCGTTTGCGTATTGTCTCAAAATGTATCAAAACGCTCTCACCGAGTTTAAAATACGCGCGTTCATCGGTTAGCAACAAATGTTACTTATACTCGCTGTTTTAGTTTCCACCAGTGACCCCAGAGGCGCTGTTTACGTTTTCATACCACTTTCATACATTTTGAGACAAAACGCAAACGCGTTCGAATTAGTTAATGTTTCGAAAAAACTTATACTAGAGCTACTGGGGCCTGTACCACAAAACTTTACAAGCGTACAATTCCACAAATTTGTCAACTTTTTCCATGGAAAATCGAACAATTTTTTTGGAATTGTACGCTTGTAAAGTTTTGTGGTATAGGGGGCTGATGTGATGTCACTCCTCTTACGACTAAGCTGTGCAAGAACCGTCTAAAATGTTAAAGCGTTAAAGTAATAAATATGCGATATTGTTTGAATTACCCACAGAAATATATCAAGATAGAAGGAAAGAGTTCGGCAATTTGTAGGGAGACCGAGCGTGTAACATTTTGCGTAGGTACTTTGACGTCACGAGCGTAATTTAGTGATGAGAAACATAAGCCGCGCGAAAACGATTCAAAAGGATCGATTAGAAGTATTAGAACTCGGCACCGATTCTATGCATCGATTTAAAATATCGATAAGAACCGACAGAGGAAATGATTATTATTTTCGACAGAAGAAATGTTTTGACAGGGGAAATGAGTAAGCTCAGAATTTAAATCTAAAAATATAAATGTAGGTAGGTACCTACCTAATAACCAATAAATTGCGTAACATTTTAGTAATTTGTACATATTAGCCGCTCCAGTTATTAACTAAGTACCTATAAACGTGTACCATTTTCAGGGTTCCGTACCCTAAGGGTAAAACGGGACCATATTACTAAGACTCCGCTGTCCGTCCGTTTGTCACCAGACTGTATCTCATGAAAAGTGATAGACAGTTGAAATTTCCACAGATGATGTTTTTCTGATGCCGCTATAACAACAAATGCATATTAATTTAATATGCATAAGAATAAAATAAATATTTAAGGGGGCTCCCATACAAAAGATATAATTTTTATTGCCGTTTTTATAGATAATGGTACGGAACCCTTCGTGCGCGAGTCTGACCCGCACTTGGCCGGTTTTTTATATATTCTTTGTTACAGACCATGGAAAAATCAAAGAAGTCCCGCGAAGAAATATTAGAAGCTAAGAGGAAAGCGATTAATAATATTTGTTTTGCACTACGTACATTATATAGCTGCATAATAATATAAGAACGTAATTATTATTTCGTCTGTTTTCAAATTCGATTTTAATAATCGAGTAAGAAAATCGCAGTGCACAGCACTAATCTTTAGTTTTGACAGAAAAAATGACTATCGACCTTGAACGTGACTCGACAGTTTGAATAGCTTATTTTTACATTGCTGGTTTTGAACGCACGCCAAGTCTGGCTCGTCAAATTAAAGCCGCAATGGAAAGCTAGCGTTGACACACAATCGCCCGCTACCGTTATGATGAAAATAATAAAATATTTAGTTTTTTAATTATTAACAGATATTTAAGGACAAATTGTACTTACCAATGAAAGGAAATACCTCGATTAACAGCTCCAACTTTCTTGGAAGTGTTTGAACAATTAATTATTGCGCAACGAACCATTTTGTTTTTAAAACCTGGCGTCGCACGCATAACGCGATCGGGAGCACACTGAAGTTTGCGGCGAGCAGTTGTGTCTCCGGGACGTAATTTCGCCACGCGAGGTACATACACTCGTTCCTTCTATCTTGATATATTTCTGTGGAATTACCTATTCATAATTAACTTCCTGACAGATGGGAAATTAACCGTAATTTTAACGTTTTTAACGAGCGAACTTTATTTACCGCCTGTCCTTGGGTGTTCAGTGTTTTCCAGTTCAGTTGAGGCGCCGTCCTTGTTGAACTAATTATGGTATGTAGGTGTTAAAATATAGACACTCCTGTCTATGAGGAGTCCTGTCTGGAGGGTAAGCACGCCATAACTAAACATGGACTTGGGTACTACGCGGTTGTCCTTTAAATACATGTAATATAATATTATGAATAAATGATGATTATGATTATGATTACATTTATGTGTATCGCATACTCGTATTACGAGTATATAAGTAGTAACCAGAAGCAGTTGTTTTTTTTTAACTTTTAACTATGATATTAGATTTAAACGGCGATCCGATCGGCCGACCAAGTAATCGCTGAATCAACGAAGTCCAAAAAAGACCTGTACCTGCTTCAAACGGCCGACTTTGATTGGCGACAGCCTGCCTTGTGTCTTAGTGGCCAAGATCCACTTCGGGTCGCTGAGCCAGCATAGTAAGTATTCGATTTAAACAATTTTCGATGCTTATTCAACTAGGCTACTTTACGGACTTCTAGCACCTATTATTCTGTGTTGAGACACGAGCCAAGTAATTAGTACCGCGACGTGAGCTAGGCACGTTAGAATCGTCACTTGCATTCTAAATGGTCATTACGTAATATCCTGCTTCGTCGATGTCGTCAGCTTATTAGTTATATTAGACAGCATGTTCGCGTTTTATGTAGGACATAATATAGCATCCGTCCCTTTTGCACTTACATACTTGCTATATGTAGGGACGTCCAACATAAAACGCGACTATCCTAGCAAGGCAGGTCGAGATATGATAAAGAGCACGGATTCTAGCTTAAAGAGGAGTTAGAGGAGGATTAAACCATTGGGTTGACGTTGACGGCGAAAAAACAAAACAAAACAATCTTTTGTTATGATCCAGTACATCGGCGACACCGGGAGCCATAAGGTAAAGAGGAGTAGTGTCAAATGACTGGCCGGCGGGCTATACGAGCTCAAGTATTATATTTACTGGATACACAGACCATAACGCTACGGAGGAAAAAAAGGTGTATAAATGTTCGGAATTTTAAAATTATGACCATACAAAAATCTGTCAATAGAAAATATACAAAGCGAAACTTCGTTCGTACACAAACTAAACAATGGGTAAAAAAAAACGTATCGTTTTCGGAATTTTAATATTTATTACCTAAAAAAAACACATGATTGAAATCTGTAATTTTTAAAGAAAGGTCATTATGTACCTACTGAAATATGATCCCTTTTCTAAACGGGTTTCTTTCTTTTTCATACAAAGTCCTTAATTCCAGCGCGTGACAGAGCCGTAAAAATATAAAGGAATTGCTTTGTTGGCCGGGAAGTCCTTCCTTAAAGGAGCTTTACATTAATTAAGTTGGGTTGGGGAGTACCCTTACAAAATGATCTTATCACACAATGAGCATATTGATCAAGGGGACTTGGTAATCGTGATAAAATTCTTGTCTTAATTATATGTAAAGTTGAGATAGGTGCTGACCGATATTTTATAAAACTGTTACTGAAAATTTGAATCTTGTAGCATACAAAATTAAGACTCTTTTGTACGGATAACTTTGACATCCGACAACGCACGTATTCTCAGGTAGGTAGGTACAATAACACGCAATCTTGCAAGCTTAACTCTACTATACCTACCAACCATTTTAAACATTTAAACAGATAATTTGCAGACCAGCAATACACTTTCACGCCTAAAACATAAGCATTGAGATTCAGAGGTGGGCTAGCACAACTTGCTGTCAAGTCGTATCTCGCGCGACTCAGCGATTCCTGTCTCGCTTGAACCAAACTTGAACTGTGTGAATTAGAAAGAGGAAGGTAGATCTTTCTCTACTCGCGTCACGTCGCAGTGACAGTTGTTATGCTAGCCCCACAGCAAAGAAATGCTGCCAGCGACCTCTACTCGGTACCCTGCTACGAAGGCCCATTTTATAGAATCTTTCGGTAGCTCAGTAGATTTGGTTAATTTCATCCTCTTTCCGTGAAAACGATCACTCTCCTTTTTACCCTGGTAGGAAATTATTTCTGGGATAGGATAGGACTAATATTGTATGTAACATTACAAAACGAGAAAAAATATAATACCACAGACTTACCAGACGAGACACGCAAACCACGTGTTCGTGATCAAGCGAGACGGCCATATACAAATCTCGGTAAGTGCGACAGAGAGATATGGAGTATCTGCTGTCTTTGTCACCGTGCTACTTTTTTTTGTCTGGCCCAACTTCAGTTTTGACACTAGTTGGGCCAGACAGAGCCGCCATCTTGCCGCCATTCATCAATTTAGGGATACCAGCTAATATGATTTAAAAATAACCTGATTATCGGGTAATTTAGGATTACATGAAAATGTTAATTTGTGATGATATAAATAAAATACTTATACTTCTAGACTTGGGTGAATTGTATCATCTATATAATAATAATAAGCCGTAAGCCGTTTTATTCTGGACTACTAGGTCTATAGGAAGTCCCGTAGTTCAGAGTGCCTCTTCATAGGCCTCCTCTATTCATTATCTATATACTCATTATTTAATATTATATAGCAGCAAATATTGTGAAAAAAAATTCACTAGGTAGTAGGTATTCTTACTAAATGGACGTTCGTTTAAATTCTATTCTACAGAAATGTTTCTCGTTCTGTTCCATCATGTTTAGGTAGGGGGTGAATTAGGTATTACTTATTTTTTACTTCGTGCACATTTTCCTTTTAAGTGTAGATTTATTAGTAAAAACTTTGCTGGTTTATGATCTACTTAACTGTAATAGCTGTATGTATGATTGGTGCTGTTTGTTTTGCTTTCCTTAATAAAGCAAAAATACATATTTTTCCGCCCTTCATAATCATTCTGACATTTTATTATTATATTTTTAAATTCATATATATTAAAAGTGACTATAATGAATCGCATTATACAAAATAAACAGAAGCAATGGGGTAATTTTAGCGATATGGTCACCCCACGGTAGCCATCTTGCTTTATTGCCGTCCCTCATGGTGGCACACGTATTTCGACTCTTTAGTATATTTATCCTCTAAGTATAATACCGAAACAAGTTTTTAATCATCAGGATTTCAAACACTCAAAATCATTTTTGTTTACGATGGTGTTTTATTTAGGTATTTATTAATAACTGATTTTTGTGCTGGAAGCATGCAACAGCCTTATAACTCGTACGATTGTAGCATAATTTATAAAGTACCTAAACTTAATGTAGGTATTATCTACAAGAATTGTGCTCATTATCGAATTTTACCCATTAAAAAATCATTTCATGTACAATTCAATAAATACTTTACCGAGACCCAGAAAAGCGTAAAAAGCTCACTTATATATTTGTTTTTTCTATACTAATAACTGTAGTGCACTATATCAACACTATGGTGTTGCTGTAAAAGCAAGTGCCAACTATTGCCCTTGACTATAATAATGTGTCTACACCGCACCCCTATTCAATTATCGAGCAATATCAATTTCAATTAAGAGCTAAACTAGTCAATGACATAACGTTCGGCCTTGGTGCACACTGCACACAATGCATACTTACATAATATTAAGGACGTCTGGGACCATAAATGGACTTGATATTCACAAAGCATACTCACAGTCACAGTTGACTCAGACATACCAGAATATAGTTGACTATCTCACTCATATTAGTTACGGATTGGGTTCAAGATATACTAGGAGGTATTGATGAGCTGAGGCAAGTTGTGTTGTTGCATAGCGTATCAGTCTAGTCTGTCACCAAGTCTATTTATTCGTATCTTTGTTTGGCAACAACGTCTTCAAACGTCAACAAAATATCCACTCAAAAATAGACCATAACGAATTGACTTAAAGACTAAGTCGTAGACTCATAGGTTCGTGTATTTTATGGCGCATAATTGCGAATGTCTGCACCATAACTACAGAGGTGAGTGCTCTGGCAAATAGGGCTTCGAGCGCTCCATAAATGCGTAATTATTATAAATGTGGGTTTGGGCCTGGAGACGTTTCATTGCAATACAATGCAATGGGCTCCATAATTCATAAGTAGTGCACCAATATCAGGCTAGATGTCGCTGATCCCTCCGAGCGGATTTCTACATCTCGCTATTAAGATTTGTTTAACGGTTGCCAGTCTGCATAATAAAGTTAAATAGTTCAAACTCCAATTTTTAGCCTAACTCGCCTCTCTGAGATATTGGATGATCAGCATAGTACATAATATTGTGAATCTCCTTTACAGCGTACCTGTCTCTGTGTTCCTTCATTAAAACGCTTTTCCACATCCCACAACGGATGAACGCCTTTTGCCGCTCCAGTATGTCACCTGGTTCCCACGCTGCCAATTAACTTTAAACTCTATCACAAAGCCAACGAATCCAGTTTACAATGCAGCCAGCACACGTGGCTATTTAGTCACGTCTGTATGCGTAACCATTTAATCGATTGTCCATCCATGCGACATGGAAGTGCTTTGATTAAAGCTTCCTCCCCTTTATTTTTAAATTGTCCGTGGTTTTTGTCCGATGATGTCATTTTTTATTTGAATAAATCAAACGATTGTGAAGCCATTTGATCCACGGCCGTTGGGTATCAGAAGAGGATTAATGTTTACACAATAGATTGATTATTTCTTAACGTTTTCGATGCGAGATTTATTGCGGGAGAGGCATAAATAATTCAATGCTGTACGTTAAGAGTCATAACTTATTCATAAGCCTTTTGTAAAGCCGACCTGCTCAGGCAAACATGATTCTAGTACATATTCAACAGGATACAAAATGCAAGATTTATGCACGACTACTGTTGTACCAATTTGTAGGTGGCCTGGGTTACAACACTTTGTTGATGTAAACAAATCCCACGCAAAGACACTTAGCACATATTTTTCTTCGGACGAAGTAATCATGAGATTCATGAGTACATCAAACAAGTGTCCAACAATAAAATATAGCGAATGGATAACTGTAAAAGCTAGCGATGTTAAACGTGGTTTTAAACTAACGCTATACCCAGGCACATAAAAAAATACGTGACTTCCGAGCTTGAGTACCTGCCTACCTTCAAGAGCTCTCATAAACTTGAAATAAACGCGTCTCAGGAATAAGTGGTACTTATGGGGTAAAAAATGCTGTCACCGCAGAGTCATCATCAGGCAACAGTTGAAATGCTCGGATTCGAAGATGTTATCTCTAGAAGGGAAGGAAGACGCGGATTTTCTGATCTTGTAACAAGAAAGACTGGAACGAGGACCACTGACTTGTACTTTACTCATTTGGCATTTATTGGTGTGTCTAGGCTACTAGCAATAGCATTTGTTTTTGCCTTGGGTTACTAGGGTTTGCATAGATTTTACTGCACAGGAGCAAGTAAGTTTTAATTTAAGGTGACGTGTCGGATCCGTACCGTGATATATCACCACCATCACCCCAAGTGATTGAAAGAGTAGTAGTAGTAGTAGTAGTAAAACTCTTTATTGTACACAATAAAACACATGAAAAAAAAATACAATAGGAAATGGTATGTACAAAGGCGAACTTATCCCTTTAAGGGATCTCTTCCAGTTAACCTTTGAGTAAATGAGAGAAGACATGAACATAGGTAGACAAATACAGCAACCTGTACAATAAATACAAAAAAAAAGACAGTAATTATAAAACATACATACACATATACTTACTGCAGGACAAGTATAGATACCCACGCGACTTATGAGGAGGGATAGACAGTGTCAGGTTTGCGCTAGACCGCAAACGATGGCCACTGCCGTCAGCCATAAAGCGGAATTTTTCAGAAAGGTACTGGGGAGAAGAAGGATTAAAGAGGACATTAAAAAGAAGGGAAATTACGTGGAGATCTCGCCTACGGCGAATAGGAAGCCATTGGAGTTCTTTTCGGAACTGAGATACATGGTCGTACTTCCGTAGACCGAAAATGTATCGAATACAGACATTCTGTAGGCGCTCCAGCTTGTCAAGCAGTTCTTCCTTAAGGTCAAGGAACGCAATATCACCATAGTCTAGGAGCGGGAGTAAAAGGGAACGAGCCAGTAGAATCTTGGTATGAAGAGGGAGAAAGTTCTGCAGGCGCTTAAGAGAATGGAGAGAAGCGAATAATTTCTTACTGATTTCTGATATCTGCGGTGCCCAAGAAAGAGTCTGGTCTAGAGTAATACCGAGGTTTTTAACGGTGAGAGAATAAAGTATAGGAGTTCCGTCAAAGAAAACCCTCGGCATATCCAGATCTGACAGTTTAGCAACATAGTGAGGACTCCCAATAACGATTGCCTGCGATTTTTTAGCGTTGACTTTCAAACCAAAGCATGATGCCCACTCACGGATCCTATCCAGGTCAGAATTAATTGGCTTACAAGGGTCCTAAGCTCGTCAAGTTCGGCCGCTGCATAGATTTGCAAATCATCAGCGTAAAGGTGGTAGGATGAATTTAAAGATTTAGTAATATTATTAATAAAAATTGAAAAGAGTAAAGGAGAGAGCACACCACCTTGAGGGACCCCGGCAGAAAGATCACTCCACTCAGACACATTGTCGTCAACCCGCACACGTTGGCGTCTTCCATAGAGGTAGCTACGGAACCAGGACAATGCAATCGGTGCCACATTGAGCTGATTCAGAAAGCCAAGAAGAATGTCGAAATCTACGGTGTTAAAAGCACTGCTGAAGTCTAGCAGTACTAAAATAGTGATTTTCCTATTCTCAATATTAAAACGAATGTCGTCGGTAACTTTAGTCAGAGCAGTCACTGTGCTATGCCCGGGGCGAAACCCAGATTGCAAAGGATTTAAAAGGTTATGTCTATTAAGATGCGAGGAGAGTCGACGATTAACGAAGTGCTCGGCAATCTTAGATAGAATAGGAAGAATAGAAATGGGACGATAATCTGAATAGGATGAAGGATTAGGGGCTTTAGGGAGAGGGATGACATGAGCGCACTTCCAAATAGTAGGAAATATGCCAGAGGAGAAAGAAAAATTTATAATATGGGAAAGGACGGGGGCAATATACTCCAAGAGTATTGCTGCTTCAAGTTTTCTCTCATGGTAGCCTATAAAATTATCTTTTAACTACGCCTATGGAATGCATACTAAGGTACACATACATATATACATAAACTTACGCCTGCATTCCCAAAAGGGGTAGGCAGAGCACATGAAATTTAATTCCAGTGCCACTTTTAGCACTTGTAGGTTTAAAGATGGAGAAAATGTGATATTGCAGTGTTAGGTTGCTAACCCATACTAAGGTATCAGGTAAGATATATGTAAGGTATAGATTCATTCTGGCTGCATCGGCTGTGCTGCCGGCGCGACTATGGTTCTGATGTTTGTAAGGACCGCGTATTGATCCGAAACACGTCGAGCGACATTCAACCTAAAAGACGTGAGTGACCCGTTTATTATATTTTAACAACACTCACTTGGAGAGGCGACCGCTTCTCGGCAAGCGTTAGGGTGGGTCGTCCGCCGGCTAGGTGGCGGGACGACTTTTATAGGAGGGCGGGAGGCGACTGGATGAGTAAAGCGGAGAACCGGGCTTTGACGGATGCCTATGTTCAGCAGTGGACTGCAGTGGGCTGATGAAAACTCACTTGGCATTTTTGGGTGTGGTGTCCGGCTGGCAGCAGGCGCGGTACCGCAGTATGGCGTCTGTTGGCGAGAGCGCGTCGGTTTCGTCCGGCGCGTCGCACTCGTCAGCTACGAGCGGCGCCCGCGCCGGCGACGTGTGTGAACCGTACCCGTCGGAATTCAGCTGGAACAAACTCAAATCTATAGTTCGTGAAACAAATAAATCATTAATTCATTCAAATAAAATATTTGTAACTAAACCACAAATTAATCATAATCCGCAACGCAACCTTCGTCAGGGGGGCACAACAACAAAATGCAACATTCTTCGTCACTTACACATCGATGATGATATCCGCAACAGGCTTCGTCAACTTTAAACTCTAAACAGTCAAAAGGACCATCCCAGATCGTAGCCGGCCTAAATATCCCCATGACACTGGCAGCGTTACCAAGCGTTCGTGAAATGACCACTTTAGCGCATAGTCTAAGAAAACAAGGTCTGACAATCTGGATAGTGACACAAGTGACGTCAATGTCGACGACACACACACTTATGACCGAATACCATCGATAGGCTGATGCCGTAGCTTGTGTCACCCACACTACTAACAGATGTACCGGATTGTATCATGCTTTAGCCAAGTAACTTGTATTACAAAGTAGCTATTAAAAATGTGATAACTGGTTTAAAAATAATAATTTAAAAGTAAACCTAGATAAAACCAGCATAATGCAATTCAATCAAAGAAAAGTGATTCCTCGATTAGACATTACCTACAATGATACAGTTGTGCATGAAACCGCAACCACAAAATTCTTAGGCTTTATACATTAATAGCAATATGTCATGAGAAACACATTCCAGTGAGGTCTGCAAGAAACTATATACATTTTCTTTCGCTCTCAGCAAACTAGCTAGCACTAATCATAGACAAACAGTCTCGGCTGCATACCATGGCCTTGTGAGTTCCACGATGCGCTATGGCCTAATTTTCTGAGGCAACTCATCGTATCGGGATGTCTTGTTTAGAGCTCAAAAACGATGCATACGGGCGATATGTAAGTTGAAACCAGGGAAAAGTTGCCAAGCATATTTTAAGTCTTTAAGATTGTCGACATTACCTAGTTTATATATTCTAGACTGCTGCATGTTTGTGAAGAGAAACCCTGACCTTTTTCCAATAAAAAATACAGCAAAGACAATTAACTTGCGTCAAAGGAAGCGCACAGTAAAATTAAACGTAGGAAATACAGCCCTGATGAGGAAAAGTTTTATAGCCATGGCGCCTAGAATGTTCAATAAGCTGCCTGAGTCACTGCAACTAGAACTGACCCATAGATTTGTCTCAATGATAACGACATCTCCATATAATTGAAAATGTGAATTTTATTAATTACTATGACATGAATTTGGGATTGTATTTTATTTTATTTCTTATGACATAAATTAATGTGTATTATCTGAATGTTTTAATGATGACATGTAATTTCATACGCCGTAAGGCACATCATAGCTGTACTGGATAGATATAAGTTGTATTTTCACCTTTATTTACCTATGTTGACAAATAAATGAATTGAAATTGAAAGGCCTACCTTAAAGTAGGCCACTCATAAAATTTGCTACTCATATAAATCGCTTTTAAAAACCCGCAAAATCGAGGGGTTGCCCCTCATGGAACCAAGCTTTTCACTTTTCAAAGTGGAACACACGTGGTGACCTATTTTGAACGTTTTTTATAGTGAACGTTTACGGCTATTGCTTTGTCATTATTAACCGGTTTTCTTTACGGTAATTTTGTTATGTGCGTAGATTGTCATTCCAAGATGATTGCGAGATTGGCATGAACTTACAAAAAACGAGCGCAACAAATTACGAGTCAGAATACTTATATATACTTATACTAGTAGTTATATTCGATTGGGATACGTATAAACGTAAGATATGAGCTGAATTTACAACTACGGTGGTCTGCGATTCTGATAACCATAATCGTATTAAGAGACCATACTCACACACTGACGTAGTTACCACGCAAGTGTCAAGAAGATAACATTATCACCCTCAGACATTTATTTGGTTGTCTGATACTACAAGAATCTGTTTGCTCACTTTGACGATGGTCCCAACTTGGGAGTCCTGGACAAGTTCAAGGGCGCGCTCGCGGGGTGGGTCAAGCGGGTCACGGGGGTCAGGCAGGGTGCGGGGGTCGCGGGGGCTCTCCCGCGAGTCGCCGTCGACCGGCGCGCTCAGGAGTCGCTCCTTCATCTCGTGGATGTAGGGGCAACGCTGCATCGCGATGTAGAACTCGCGTACGCGGACCTGTTGAATAAAAGTCATTGTTAGTAAGAAAATGGTACCTATTTGGTGTCTATGGACCTAAAAAAGCCACGCTGATGCGTCGCGTATAATGCAATTGCATTTTTTTAAAACTTGACTGTAAAGTGTGGGGCCTAATAAAGTGATAGGAGTGCGTGGTTGGAGAGTAGCCTAGAGAGATCTAGGGTAAACCTCCGACACGACCACGCGGGCGGTTTAAACGCTGGAATATTCTAAGGCGACTTCCTGATTTTTCGGTGCTGAAGCAGTACGATATGAGAAAAGTGTCAAATGTCAGTGTCAGCTGTCAGTCGACTCGGTACCATTTTTTACTGCGCCCCTATATTTAAATGATTGCTTCCTGACTGGCGCGGGATGCGCGGTAGCGGGACGATGCGAAGGCGGTACTGCTCCGCTTCTGCGCATGATATTGCTATAATGCGCAAAAGTAATACTGGCAGTGTTCCGTCAAGTGAGAAATGTAACATATCGATCTCACCCCGCCAAGTCAGGAAATCGGCTAAGAGTTTGCGCTCCAGTGAGATTGGTTGAAGAATTTTCAATCTTCAAATAGACAAAGATTCCACCAGGATGTCAAATAATGTCACAAACAGAGAAATCTAACACAATTTCCCTTCTTTCGAAGTCAACATGTCAAGTAAAACACCAGGCAGCAAATTAAGGTTAGCTAGCTCAACATTATGGGAATTAATTCAGAGTTCGCGGAGGCTCAGAAAGCGGTCTGAATGCAGAACATTTTTTCCAGTACCTACGTTTCTATTATGCGGGGAAGAGTGGGACATCGCGCGCGGTAGGTACTGGTTTCGCCATATGGGGAACGACACAGTGACAAGTAATAAGTAACGGAGCTCTTGGGTATTTTTACGAGCGTTTAATTCAATTAAATGGACGTTAAATCCTTGTTGAGGAAAGAAGATTTCGCTGCAAAGTTTTTAGCAAGCCCTGTGTCAGTGTGGACTTCATCAAACCGTCTGTAATAGTAAGCAGTGTTCGTTAAAATCTGTTTCGTTAAATAGCATGTTTTTTGGAGGTCGCCTTTATACTTTACAGTGGACGTCCACGGCATGATAAAACTCTATGGTTTCATTCATAATTAGTCTAATGGTCTATTTATGATTGAAACCATAGTTTTGCCGTGCCGTGGCCGTTGACGATAAAGTATAAAAGCGTCCATTGACTGACGGTCGATTTTTTTCGGCGTTTTTCTTTTTCAGAAACCCTAGTAGATTTAAAAAAAAAACTGCCTATGCGGACTACATGCAGAATAAAGTTCCTTGATTTAATTTTATTATTTGTTACCCGAACTTACGGTCAAAATGTGATATGTTTAGCAGAACAGCAGGAAATACGAAATAATTACACTTGATAGAAAGTGACAGATGCTTTATCGTGTCATTTGTCACGCGATAACCACGACCATTATGGTCACACGCCAGGTCTCTCTAAGGTGAAAGACATATAAAACCACCATAAAACCTTTAAGGGCTCGCGTAAGACCGAGCAGACAATTAACCTATTGTGTACAAGTCACACAAAGTTCCGCCTTTGTCTTCCGATTTGCAGAGGCAGCTTATCAAATCGTGACCGTAGAATGTTGGAGTTAAGACAATGATTTGCTTTATCAAAGTGGAAAACATCGATATTGTGAAATGTAGTAGGTGAAAGGGAAAAGGGTTGTATTGGTTTTAGGTACCCTTTTCACCTCCCTGTCTACTGGTATCCTCGCTAGGCGTACAAGCCAACGAAGTCTCACTGATTTAATTTCAAAGTTAGCGGGTTAGATAAAACCAATTTACAGTTTCCACCGGACGGATGCGATGTCAACACAAAAGTAAAATTTGCAACTCCGATGAATGAATGATAATGCCACAACCTGGACTGTTATTCACAACAATAAATTCACCCCATCGTCGGCAGACTAGTGTAAGTAAGACCTCCGATAATGCATTGTTATTATGTTATGATGAATTGGCTACTTGACACGTTTTATGCAATTTGAACCAGAAGAAAAGGATCAAATATCTATATGGAACCAACTACAATTAGAGGACAACAAAATAGTTGGGCAGATTGCTGCAACAAATTGTTAGGTACATTGCTTTATCTTTTTGATAGGAACCAACTTCTCCGGCGGTCATCTTGAATTTGTTAGGAATGGAAAGTATATATACAATACAATACAATACAAATACTCTTTTTGCACCACACCTCAAAAAGAACACAGTACAGGGCATTAGGCATATATGTATGGGGAACAAAATTATTTTTAAGACTGATACTTGAAAATTGGCTAATGTTTAGTCTGAGCACGAAAACTATTTTTGGCTTTTTTCAAAATTTTGCACTTTGAAGGAGTGAAAAGGGGGTTGAAAGTTTGTATAGGGAGCATTTTTTTTAAGCGAGGAACTTGAAACTTCGTTTCTAGACGTATCATTAAATTATAAGTAAATTGATTTCAGCGTCTTTCAAAATTCGCCCTCTGAAGGGGTGGAAAAAGGGTGGAAAAACAACGGGAACAAATGGTTTTCTGACTAAACAAACATAAACAATTTTTTTAAAAAAAGGAAACTCGAAACTTCGTTTAAATACTTAGCATTAAAGTATAAGAAACACTATTTCAGCGATCTTGGTAATTCAAGTATCTTGTTTCACAATTTTCTATGATCATGTTGCATCTTTATGTCTATAAAAGTTTGATATTTTTTAGTTTATTGGCAGCGTAAAAATATATTTATTTTATCGTTGTTAAATGCCGTAGGATTGTGAACAGCGCAACTGGTAATGAACAAAGGCCATCGCCCAGTTGGCGAGCTGCCCGCGCCCTCTCGTTGGCGAATTGTGTTGTGGGCCCGGCTCAATCCAATTACCTAACTTACGCAACTGATTTGTTTACAAACAAAACATTAGGATACTTATCTGGGCCATTTTTTTAACTAAAGGTGGCACTTCGTTTTATTAGTATAGTTTTTTTGCTTTCGAATTGTTTTTTAGCAGTTCAAAGATGTTATTACCAGATTTACTGTTAACGAACATACCAGACCAGGATTAATAAGGTTGGACTACAAACAAGCAGTTTAATGGTTTATTCACTCTTATGTGTTTTACGAAGGTACTTAATGTTGCTAAAGCTAATTAGCATTAGTATAGCACTTTTCATCGAATGGCAAAGGCCCTTGATTTCATTATACTCTGGCTATTATTCTGCGTTCTTGCGAATGTGTGCCTCTAGCTATTAAAACAAATCCTCGAGCTTATAAAGGGTCGAAACGTGCTTTTCAATATCAATATTTCTGGAGTCGCAAGCGACCATATACTACGCTGTTTGCTTACCATCAGGCAAGCAAGCTGTAAGCTATTGTTTACCACCGTCGTAAAAAAGAGCCTGTGGAAATACACACGTGTATTATATCGTAGCAGTGCATGTATTTGTATAGGTACCTTATACTACGCATTGTGAGGACTGGAATCGATTTTAGTAATCAGGCTAATAGGTCAGCGGACTTAGTCGACACCGACGTAACTAGACAGTGTCATGAGTGTCATGACAGGGCTAATGTGTGCCTGTAATGTCATACGTAACATAAGGGCCCTTTTCGCTTAAACACTGATCTTTTTATATATATTTCTGTGTATTCGTTTATATTATTCGTCTGTATATGTATAAGTAAATTATGGTATAGGTATTTATGTGTATGTCCTTGTGAATATCTTAATTTTACTGACGTTTGTTTTACACTCTCAACGTTTCTATATTTACCTGCACCGTTTTTGAGTGTCTCTGTTTAGCCCTGTGGTTGACTAGTAGAGAATGCCATTTGGCATTAAGTCCGCCATTTGTATCTACACTGTATTTTGTTTTGTACAATAAAGTTTAAATAAATATTTAGCCTATCTTCTGTGTGAAATTAATCGTACCTTGACATTTTGTCTTCGTTACTTAATTTATTTCAGGCAACAAGGGCCCATAGATAAATACCTTATAGCTGACATACATACAATTATATACTTAAAACTAAAAACATTATTTATATATATTTATACCTTCGACTGTAGGAGCCGGGGTCCAACCCGCGACCACCACCAAAACCACATTTAAAGTTGCGTGCTTTACTGCGCTACAGTGGCTTTACCTTATGGTGATGAATGTTACTTAATATTCCTCAATGTTACGTAACAGTCCATAAGCCCGGAGTTAACGACCTTACTTTACCATATCCATAACACGAACGGTATCTAGATTCTAGATCCGCGCGTGCCCGTGAATATGTTAGCAACAAATTATACTCTCTGATCATCGTATATTATTGAATAGCAGTAGTTAAATCAACTGTAATTCTTATTACGTAAAGTTCACTTTGAAATCAACGTCCCAGTGAGATACGAGGTTATGTGATTGTTCGGTGGATATGCAGAAACAAATGGCTTCTCTACTTTCTGATCATCGTATATTGCTTAATATCGATCATAAAACCAACCCTAATTCTAATCGCGTAAAGTTCACATTTCAATACAACGTATCAAGGAGATACGAGGTTATGACAGTAATTTGTGAGAATGGGCAATCTCCACACAACTACACACTTGTGGAGCTGTCAAGAGACGCAACAAAGGGCGTCTCAAGGGGGTTTCAATTCGGTCCGCTCCGAATGGGTTTTCAGTTTCCTTACCCTTTGACTGTTTTTATTGTTTGAGAAATGTTCCTTTAACCAAGCCTTGAAGATGCTGTAAGACTAATTAAGAAAGTATTGAATTGATTTTCAGTTTATTCAGTACTTAACTTCAAGTAGCGGTAAACAGGGTGCACATTTCAAATTGGTGAGTGAGGAGACGTAAAAGGGCCAATTTTTTTGGCGTTGTAGTTTTTTTTTATTTCTTAGAATTGCATGAAAATTGGTAGGTTGGAAGAGCTCCTGATTCTGTACAAGTAAAAAAAATATGACAACATGGCATCGAAACTTTTTTTTTCCCCCATACATTTTTTCCACTGAGTTACGAAAATCCCATACGTTTTGTCACTCAATGGAAAAAATTGTGGGACAGTGTAGGAAATCGTGCACATATTGTTCAGAAGAGCTCCTCTCTTCTAACCTACCAATTTTCATGCAATTCTAAGAAATAAAAAAAAAAACTACAACGCCAAAAAAATTGGCCCAAAAACGATAAACAAGTAGATTTTTTTATACTTATACATCTCTTCTTCTTATGTAAGGCGACTTCCTGACTTGGCGGGGCGGGATTGATATGTGACATTTTCTTCTTTGACGTAAACTTACTGACGTCGCAAAGATTCCCACTTGACAGAATACTGTCAGTATTACATTTGCGCAGTAGTAATATTATGCGCAGAAGTGGACCAGTACTGCCTTCGTATCGTCCCGCTTCCGTGCATCCCGCGCCAGTCAGGAAGCACTCATTTAAATGTAGGGGCGCAGTAAAAAATAGTACTGAGTTGACTGACAGTTGACACTGACATTTGACAGTTTTCTCATATCGTACCGCCTCCGCACCAACAAATCAGGAAGTCGCCTTAGACTTCACTTCACTTCTCTTATTGGTGGAGCAATCGACAGCCGTTTCTGACCTCTGCTATCTCCTTTACTCTCTAATATGACATGACCTTAACCTTTTCTTTTATTTGCTCAAAGTCTCAGATATCACGGTGTCAATTTTGAACTTACGGGTCCTTATAAGGTAAAAAATGCTCATTTATTTAGCCCGTTTTCCGTTTAATTGACAAGTTTCTTGACATTTTATCATTGTTACTATCTAGAACAGGACTATTGCGACTATTTGCGACCTAATGACATACATTTTAAATGCATTTTTTGCATTTTTCATTAAGATATTTTGTTTCAAACATCACTCCAAATCGACCATTTTCGAGCTAAAAATTACTTTTCCTGCTTAATTTCGACTACACACAATAAAATTCAAAAAAGGGCAATGTTACTATCTAAAACTTTAATAAAATCATCGCATCCTGTACTCACTTTATTGGTATTATCAATACTTTTGTGAAAATTTGAAATCAATTTATTTCTTAAACTTGTTAGGCCTCTTAAATACATTAACATTTTGTTACTCGCACTAACATACTCCCGCGACCTTTACCAGGTCATTAGTCCACCTTGAAGGGGGGGCTACCAACGCTGCCTTCTGGCCTTGTGGGAGTGGGATGTGGTACTCTTTAGGGGAGGCTTTAGCAGTGGACGGCTTTCGGTTGATATGATGATGAGAAACATACTGGCCAGTAATTATTTTTATTTATCGTATGCCAATTATTTTGAACCGTGAGATTTTCGAGAAGACAGTACGGTTGCCAGTTTTTGTTGGACTTTTAGCACCACCCGGGGGTCACGTGTACTGTGTAGGGTAGCGTTGGGCACTTGCCCTACGGACGTGGTGTGTGACTCCCCTTTGTCAAGTGAGTGGGCAACTTGACTGTTAGAATTTCTCAAGCCGCCCATAGGCCTCCAACTTGGCTTAATGACTGCTGCCAGCGCTCAGTTAGTAACCACTCAAAGCGGTCACCCATAAACACGAGTATGCTAGCCAACAGGGGCTTTTGAATTAGGTCCTAGACATACATTTATTATCCTTGGTAACAACAAAACAAATAACAAAAAAAATTAAATATCAAAAGGGAAAAAATCTACTTGCCCGAGGCCGTAGTAAGACCCAACGAAGGGAAATATTTATTTATAATTACAAGGTACAACAAAAATAGCTTCACCTGGTGGACTAAACAAAACATGTACTTTCTTGGAAACAAAAGGAAATATAAATACAACACCAAAGTCTGTTTTAGCTATTGTGGAGTGTTGGTCAAGTTTTGTTTTAAAGAAAAATTATCACACATCGTTTTCATTGTATTTAATTAGCATTTTCAAAAGTTCTTAAAGACCATTTATTATCTCAAATCAGTGTAAGCCAAAACAAAACACCATCACTAATATTCCCTCCCAATAAACCATTAACAGTTTATTTCGGAATATAGGTCACATTGTAGTAACCGCGGCCCGTAAAGCTCCCATTGTAAACATCGCGGCTTAATCGTATTGTGAATACAGTGTGTAACAAAGAAAGGCGCATTTTTGGGCCATATGTACCTATGAGAAACAGTGTAACAGAGTTTGCTGGCTAGCTAATCGTGTCACAAGAAAAGCAACAAATCTCAACTTTGTATGTAACTCTAAATGCAACTTCAATTGTTTTTTTTTTATATTATGAACGTAGCAAATAAGAAGCGTTTGATAGTATAAGGTGGTTGCTTATTATAAAGGATTTGAAATTTCAAAATACAGCCCGTGCTGTATTTGATGTACCATCTCGAATTTTATGAGTGAAATGGTACAGAAAATATTTACCTATGATGGCATTTATTTCAACCATCGTAAATCGTGTGTAAAAATATTTGCCGTCTTTGTGTAACATACTGTATATCGCGAACGTGATATGCTTAACGACTATCATCGACAGGTGGTACGCGTGCTGTAAAAATTAAACTATCTTCTTAAACTTAACAGATTTATGAGTGTACCATCAGCAACAGAACATTACATTTTGCCACTTTATTGTTTGGATATATATTTTTGGATCGTTTGAGCCAGGTACTTCCCAGGCAAAACGTTAGTACATTAGTTACTGTGATGTTTTTAGTCTCTTTATGTAGGTATTTGTCTTGAGTTCAAAAAGTGAATGTACGTTTATTCATTTATGATGCAGGTGGTGGCTATACGTGAATCATTGCGTTCTTTTATTTGGACTTTGAATTCATTTGACTATAGAAATTTTCAAAAAGCTAAGTTCAATTGGATTAAATGTTTGGGATATCAATATTACTAGCGATGCCACGATGTTTGAAAAATCAAAGTCGAATTGCGCCTCTACGTGCCTCTACGGGGCAAATCACAAAACGCGATAACAAAATAATTAGGTTTCAGTTACTGTTATAACTTTCTATTTTACAACACAGAAGCGACGGCAGTACCTGATATAGTTTTTCTGACACATTTTATTATGTGAAGTATTTAAGTTTAGTGCAAACAGTGTGTATGTAGTACAAACTCTACTAAGTACTAGTGTTCTAGTATGAATAATGGAATAAAAGCAAAGCATGTAATCAGTGGTATATAAAAGCTTAAAGTATTTACGTGTACTATGTATAGGTATTGATTTTCATCATTTTCCCCTCCGCTACTTCTAACATGACTGTGTTTTTGTTTATATATTCCATTGTTTTACTTATTTGCGCCTTTTCCCATCAGATGTTTCCTTTATAGCGGCTTATTATTCATTTAAGTCACGTAAGTTAAGTTGGATTCCATATATGTAAGTCAATCATAATAGAACAATAATGGTGAGTTCCGTTATTATCTATGTTGTATTTTTATACCTATAGCTATAGTTTATCATCTATGTAATTCATTATTCAATGCAAATAAAGAAGTTTGAAGTTTAAAACGATGTTATAATGCGTAAAGTAACGTTCCTATTGTTCATAGACATCCCCATAACCTTTGATCAGTTCCGATTTGTAAAAAAAATCAAAGTACGAGTATGCAACAACCACTGTATTCCCAGTACCAGACCGTTCAGAGAAATTTGATTCTTGTGATTCATTACTGTTCTGTACCGAGATTTGTCCACAGGAACACCATCAGTATTAGATAGTTTTTATTCAAAGGCCGTTTGATACAAAAACTGAAAGGATATAAGTAGATATAGCAACTAATGGCCTAGTTACATCAAAATAATACAAGAAAAGGAGTATGATATATTTAAGGGGACAGTCTTGAGAGTCCCAAAGAAAAATATCAATAATAGGCAGTTTTTAAGGCCATTTTACACAAAAACTGAAATGTCATAATTAGATACCTATACCGGACAAAATATTTACTAGTAAAAATCGCGAGTTCGCGCGATAATCGCGTAGTCGCGTTTGTTTTAGGGCAATCCCTTTAGGACACCTATTCGAGTTCAATATATTCGCGAATTTCACTCGCGCGATTGCGCTATCATCGCGCAGTCGGACGATCCCTAATGACGCATTACATTAGAAAATTCCAGAAAACCTATGCTATATTTAAGGGGGCTGTCTTGGGAGTTATAAGGGGTTTATTGACTTATAAATCAGGGAACGACCCAACGGGTGCAATTTAGGGACAGGAACTTTGGTTCGAAAGTACCAACGAAACGTCAGTCGGACGGGTCCATCCTTACCCTTGATGTCCTTGAAGGTGTCTGTGATTTCTCTGTTAAGCTGATTCTGTCTTGTAGTCCTCGGCTAAGTTCTTTATCAGGCCTATGGAATGCTCAAAGGGACCATGGTATTCATCAAAGTAGACTCTGTAACCTCCCCCCTTATTCATAAAAATTAACAAACCTCCTCTAACTAAAATGTATTTTGTCCCTTTTCCACAAACACAAATGTCAAAGTGACAGGTAAAGATAAACGAATATTAACGGCATTTTAGCTAACAGAGGCTTGATGAACGTGAACTTGATGAAATGAATAAGGGGGGGGGGGGGGTCGTCTTTAGCCTGTCTGTGCTATGAAAGAAAGTTCTCATGACGGCCCTGCATTGGTTTCCGCAAATAGCAACGAGAGCGGAAACAAAACTGGGTTTGTTTTCAATTCATGATGAAAGAGACATCGGCCATGTTCCCTGTCTTGCGCAAGTCTGCAATTAGGGAATTGAAAATATGGGCCTGGTTTGTTGATTCAGTGCACATGTTTCCTGTTGTTGTTAAATTTTAGTTTTGCGGTGTTTTTCTTTGTAACTTTGAATAATTTGCCTTTTGCCAGCCTGTTCCACTATTTCTATTTGCAGGAACTGCTAGCGGCAATACTGAAAGTAACTTCTTGCGCTGCTAAAATATATGAGATTGGGAAATTTGGCTGTCCTTAATCATGTTCATCATCACGATATCTGTTCCACTGCTGGACACACACCTCCTCCCGTAGATGAGAGGGTATTAAATAAATAAATAAATATATTTGTGGACAATCTTACACTAAATCAACCTAGGCCCAAACTAAGCAAAGCTTGTACTATGGGTACTAAGCGACGATATACATACGTATATAGATAAATAAATACATACATAGAAGACATCCAAGACCCAAGAACAAATATTGTATTGTATTGTTGTTGTATTGGGAGGGGATCGGGGGAGGTTATTCTTAATCACAAGATTATTGTAAAATATGCGAAGGCGTGTGCGTCTCTAACGCTTACTCTTTTATTTATTCCCAACTTAGGGTGCGTACACATAGCGATCCGTTTTACAGGTCCATTCTTTGATTGCGTATGTAGTTGTATGAGCGAGTTCACACACAACAACACAGTATTCCGGATCTAGTAAGTAGTAGCGCTATCCGTTAAAAAGTATCCAGTAAAAACTGACGTTCTATGTGTACGCGCCCTTAAGTTACTGAAAGAAGGTAAACGTTCCAGTAGCAGACGTTGCGCATAATCATAGAATTGTCTAAGGTGTCGATTATATGTACATATACCTTGTTATTTAAAAAAGTCAGACCCGACGTTAATTACCTAACATCAGATGATACAAGTGCCTCTCAAATTGAGGGTAACCGGAAAATTAGGACAACGAAAGTGTCGACTTAGTCACTGTTATTCCTGTATTAAACCGCAACTATAAAATTTGCCATAAACCTAATAGCAAAGCGAATGAAACGGTTATGCCAGCTGCCCTTTTGGCATCGTCTAGCGGGTCAATCTGATACTTACAATTTATATTCCAATTTGATGTCGATGTTATGTGAACTCGATCTGACTCGTTAGACATTCCTGACTTGGCAGGGCGGGATCGCTGTGTTTTGATGTAATTTAATCATACTGTCAGTATTACATTTGCGCAGTAATTATATCATTTGTGGGAGCAGGGCGTTACACATTTATTTAGTACTAATTCCTCCCGCCCCGCCCTGCATCTGGATATCCCGTGCCAGTCAAGACTTACGAGCAATGTTGTAATAAACCCTCAGTGTCATCGTAGGTTTTTGTTTTAAGCCATTCTATAAGCATCTTCTTGCAATCATGATAAAGTTTTGGATAAATGTCTAATTCTTTGTTGATTTTATTATAGACATGTGCGGATCTACTGACAAACTGTGTCCTGGCAAATGCCGTTCTGGTTTTGAGAGTTTTAGCCACGTTAACTATTTTTCTTCTTTTTTTGTAATTAGGGTTATAAGGTAAGGTTTTGTGTAGTTTTAAGGAACATTGTAAAATATATAGTTTCCTAACCGAGAGAACGTCACTGATTTGGTACAGTCGTTGGGTCGGGAAACCGATTTTTTTAAAGTGCATTACCTTTAGTAGTGCACGCTGTGCACGTTCGAGGTCCAAAAAACGAGTTTTAGCTGCACCGCCCCAGACAGGTATGCAGTACACTAAGACAGATTGTACCAGTGAAGTATATATTTCGTTAAGAATGTTCCGTGCCTTTGATTGCTTGTTGACTTTTCCTGGTACAATATGTCTCAGTGACTTGAATATCCAAAGCAGTTTCCTGACCCTACTGATGACTTGGTCTAAGTGAGAATACCAATTTAGGTGTTCATCTACTATAACTCCTAGGTACTTAGTTTGGGAAACTTTTTCAATGTTAGGGCAACCGCAATTGAGAGAGTTTGGAACTGGAGGTTGACATGAATGAATTTTGAGTACCAAGTCTGATTCAGGTTGTGTGCTGTTAGTAATACTAAAACATACATATTTTGTCTTATTTGTGTTTAGTGATAGAAGATTAAATTTTAGCCACTCAGAAATAAGAGCCATCCCCGTTTCAGCACTAGATTTTACTTCGTTCCATGATTTACCCGTGAATAACACCGCAGTATCATCAGCGTACGAGAAAAGTTTTGCGTTTGGGATAGACATGTCGCATAAGTCATTGATATAAATCAAGAATAAAGTTGGACCCAGAACGCTTCCCTGAGGCACGCCATACAATACTTCCTCATCGTCACTCACATGTTCTCCCAGTTTAACACGCTGCTTCCTCCCCGTAAGGTAGTTTTCAAATAACAAAAGAGGCGTTCCCCTAATCCCTTTTTTATCAAGTTTTTGTACAAGAATAGGAACAGAGACGGTGTCAAACGCTTTTTTCAGGTCTAAAAAAACACCTAAACTCCTGTTATTACCATCAAGACTGTCTACAACATGCGAAGTTAGAGCAGTTATTGCATCTTCAGTTGATTTCCCATGTCTAAATCCAAACTGAGAAGGTGATATGAGGTTATATTTTTCTAAATAATTTAGCAGTCTGGTATTAAAAAGGTTTTCCAGGATTTTCGATATTGCAGGGAGGACTGAAATTGGCCTGTAGTTATTAACGTCATCTCTGCTCCCACTCTTGTACATGTCATAAATATTAGATTAAAATGCGAAACTTAAGTGAATGATGGAGCCACGGCTGGCCGCCGTAATGTAATTTGAATGCGACCGACCTGAAATGTTTGTATTGGGTAGTTACAGGACCGAAAGTAAAGCAATGTAATGCGTATTATATGAGCTTTTGGAATACGGATTGTATGTATGTAAGCACTTTATTGTACATAAAAACACGTTATTCAGGTTCAGATCGGATGGTCATTCATGAGCTGATATTTTTGTACTTGGTTGCTTTATTTTCGTCGTTAATTTGATGAAATACTATCAAAATTGTATGTGAAGCGTAGTCTCAAACGTTAATTCAAATTATCTGGACTATACTTAAAAGGTTTGTTTTAAGTATGTTTACAAAGCGTGAGAGTTTAAAGTGTTATATCTGGACTATTTCAGGTTTGAAACAGAGATCTGTCGTCGCCTTAATAGGAACATTAAAATGATTATTCAAATAGAGCATTTATTGATTTTAAAATCGGGCTATAGGTTAAAAGTGTAATTAACGAACTCCATAACAGACTTTTGTTTTTTTTCTATTGATAAAATAGGATACAATAAAATACAAATATAAACGACTAAAACTAAACTAAACCTATGGAATCTAATCTATAATTTGTTTACTATTATTGTGGGTTTTATATGGTTTTTGTGTTTTCTGGACTCGCAAATCTGTATAGGCTGCAACTAAACTTTGTCTGCAACTACTAATGCAGCAACCGTCGTTGTAAATAAAAAAGTTTACGTCATAGTCTATGGTTAGTGCACGGTTAAACGTGTACGTTGTTTCACAAAGCATGGACACTACACTGCCGCACCCTAAACGATATAAATAAAGTTAAAAGGTGATGCTATCCTGGTGGAACGTGCCTTTTACGCGCGCCGTACCCCGCTTCAAAGGATTGAGCTTAGATAAAATTAACAAGATAATTATAAAAAAAAGTTTCCTACCTTTTTTATACCAGTATTACCGCGGTGTATGATTTCAAAAGCGTTCGGTGCCGCGATGCGTTGATGAGAGCCGTATTCAGAAACTTTTTCATTATTTCATCTGCCTGTTGCTTATTGAAGCGGTTGAGTTCACACATTTTCAACTTTATTCAATTTATAGAGCTGTATTGTATTGTGAAGCAGCGCGAGCAGAAGCAACCGTATTAAATTCTGCTGAAACTTTCGAATGAATACATGCAGTGCCTTTGCAGTGTTTTTTTTTCAAATGTATAGCTGTTATTCTTTAATTAGGATTATTTTGTTATTGGTGTACTTTAGGATCATGCACAGATTTAGGGCTCACGTCTTTCTTTTGGACATAACTAAAGATAAATTGATTTGATTTTGATTTTGTAATAAAGCCTTCTTTTGGAATATCACAATATATTCCTACCTACTGCTTTCGTACCACCCCGCTTCTTCCGCGTATTCCACATTTAAGTACACGTGCGGGAAATAATCAGCTCAACTAACAGCTTATTAGAATCGACTACAACCGACGAAAAAGTGCGAATGTCTATCGTAGCTTAAGTTACAATATCCGGATTGAAAATATGACCACTTTTAAAAACATTTCCGGGCAGAAATGGGTTGATTGTAATCGAGTTTTGACTTGGGGAAATAACATGACATATTTTTAAAGGGCCGTGCCTACCATATTTTAAGTACAGCATTCTAACAGTTCACGGTGCTATAACTACGTAATAAGGACTGTATTTCCTTGCGGAGAATTAGACACTCACTCCGTTACGAGCGGGCTGAGGCAAAAGAAATATGATTGAAAGTGAAAATGACTTAGCTAAAATAATTTAAATGACGCTTTTTGTTTTCTGTTTTCATTCGTTCGAATTTCCGCTAAAGCTGTTTACCGTAACTGGTATGCAACCCCGTTTCGTTAGGGGATTATGCTGCCGCTCAAAGTAAAAACACAGTATGTACCACGGACTTACACACATTTTACTGCATTACCATTAAAACTACGCAACAGCGGGAGGGTCAAAGCATATCTTTAAATTATGTATGGAAGATACCGGTACGTAAGCACAGTAAGTAATGTGGAGTAAATTGTTTTGGTGCATTTTTTACGTTATTTTTTAATCTAATTTTGATTACTTTGCGTGAAAACAATCTCGAGAGGATCTCCAATGTTATTTAGAATACTCAGGTTTTCAACACTTATAATTTATATGGTAGCCGAAAAAGATGCTTAATGAACCTGCGTGGTCAAGTGGAATTTTACAGTAAGGGCCTTTATTAGTTTAAAAACGCTAATTTATTTAGGGTATTTTTTCTGTATAGAATAACACGTAGGTGTATTGTAATATTTTCTTCGTTAATATCATTTTTATTCTTAGTCTTCAATAAAAATAATTTGTTTTCAAAAATAAGAATATCCAAGATACGAAAGTGACGTCATTAGTATGTAAAAAAAAAGTATCCCACCAAAAATTATAATTGTGAAAATGGAAGTCAAGTTCAATATTTACAATGTCGTGGCTGTCGATTTCGCCGACAAAAAATTTGAGATCTAAATTAATGCCAAGTTCTGTACTTACGATAATCATGAACAAAAATTGCAGTTAAAGTTACTTCGCTAATTATTCCGAGTAAAAAAAATTAAATGCGGAGTAAAAAAAGACGGTTTAGATAAATGCTGAAAGAAATTCGTTGAAAGTTTATACTAAAACAGATGTGACATTCATATAAGAATTTTTTTAAACATGAGTAACATTTAGTTTGTATATCGCCAAAACTCGTAATTATTTTTCATGCCAAAACACTTTATCACGTTAAACAGGTGTCAATCATGCATTTCAATAGATTTAACGCATACCTATTATTAGGATCATCGAAACTAATGATCGACTGTTTAAAAATACTATTTATTTGATGTCACTGTTATTTGCATTGTGGGATGATCTAACCGTGTCATTGATGTTCAGGATAGCTACTATGATATTTCCGAATCGTGACATGGGACCACTTGGCATGGGTGCTACACATTTCGCGGTAAATTCAATTTAAGATACGAATGTAGGTCACAATTTTCTCTTTATGAGCAGCAGACCGAGATCTAACGCAATTTGTGGAGAGATTTCCTGGTTTCTTATACTTGCTTTAGACTTTCTGTTGAGATTTTAGATTGACTGAGAGTTAAGTCGTTTCCTTTAACTACGACAACCTATTGTAGTTACAAAAAGTTTGCATTTAATTTTATGAATGATCTCATACTAGGTCCCTACTGAATTAATCAAGTTTATTATTTTTTGTTATCAAATGTCATTTCAGGGCGGTTTTCCGTCCTGATTAGCTAACGTCATCGTATTTGTACATAAAGAATAATCGTTACATTTAACATTTACCGAACAAAACGGTTCGTGTTCATCGATCATCAACCATGTAAACCGATCAACACAGTAACAGAGACATGCACATCGATACGAATTAACAAACGATTCCACGTTTGACAGTACCGGGGCACGAGGAAATTACACGTAGGTAACAGCCGGCCGGCGAGCGATTCTCGTATTTCAGGGGTTAGTTTCTAGGTGCACTTTCGGGGTTCACCAACCTTTTGACACTGAATTTTGGGTTCGGCGGCAGTGTTGCCTACCTCGGTCGATTCGAGGAAGGTAACGCCGCGTTTCGCGCGGCGCGCGGCGTGCGCCAGGGCGCTTGCGTCGCGGGGATCGCGCGGCCGGTCGCGCTTGCGGGCCAAGACTGAGCTCCGCGCGTTTTCCCTCCCGCTTTCCCGGCGTGCGCACATCAAGCTTGCATTGTTCTGCAAAAAGTGCGCGGGGTTGCCAGGTTGGGCGATCTCCCCAGTTTTGCGTTTTGTGGAGGGGCCGGATTGATGACGTCACGCTTACTTGTTGATTGCTTGAGACGTGTTTTTCTTTCTATATTTATTCACAAATAAATTTTTAGCAGTTTGCTTTACTTAGAGATTCTCTAAAACTCATTTATAAGCTTACAATAATTTAATTTTAGTACAATAACTCGTCAATATAATTTTAACTGTTATATTTGACATGTGCAGCAATTACTACTAATGTGTTATAGAGATGACCATGTTAAAGTCGCCACTCATTACTGGTAACCCTCTAGCTAGGGTTGGGCCGTTATTCAGGCGAGATGAGCGCTTTCAGCGAACTGTTGCTCTTCACAGCCCTTACGTGCTTGGAACAAAAAAGTCGTTTAGCGCCGTCCTTATGTAATCGCGTAACAACAGCACGGTTTAAAAAGACCTGTCTCTAAATATATTCGTAGTAGCTTACGCTCTTTTGAGAATGAGTTGTTGAAAATAGCGAAACACTGCTTCAGTAGAGTGAAAAGGCTCGTGTCATGTCAAATGATATGTTACGTATGTTGTTTTAGAATAACAAAGTCTAACTTAGCTAAACGCATGCTAACTTTTCGTTAGCAATGATATCATGCTGTAACTTCAGTCTGTTGACGAGTGTTATGTTATAACTTATGTGATTAAATCACTCGTTGGAGTCGCGAAAATTTGATTAAAACGCGCTCTTACTCTGTGGGTAAGATCAGGTATGAGTTTATTTTATTATCTGTACTTTTACAAGCCTACGTAATTGTAAATAAGTGAGTGAACTGATAAGTATGTTCATATAAAAACTTTCTGGGTTTTTGCGGGCGTTTTCAATTACCTTTTTTCTCACAATTTTGAAAACTGGGTTTTTGTTACCTATTCTAAGCATAAGTACTTGATTAGGAAATAAAACATGAAGTGTTTATTTCCATATATTTTTATTTAACGTCACCTAGTGGAAACCTAAAATTTTATAGAAAATAAGACATTTATTTTTCTGTATCAAAATCACTTGTAACAGTATATACGAGGGACGATTTATAAAGACCTACTGGAATAGACGAGCGCGTAATGTAATTTTTAAGTTCGAATATGAACATCGGTCACTGGGTTACCGAGATTTAGGGGGTTTCAATAGGGGATTCAAAAGTGTAGATATTATTAAATTGGCCAAAATAAATGCCTAGTGTTGTATAAGTTTTGATGCTTCTATTTTTTTAACCCCCGACGCAAAAATAGAGGGGTGTTATAAGTTTAACGTGTCTGTGTGTCTGTATATCTGTCTCTGGTATCGTAGCGCCCAAACGGATGAACCGATTTTCGTTTAGTTTTTTTTTGTGTTATAGATATTTTATCCCGAGTGTTCTTAGCCATGTTTCATGAAAATCTGTTCAGCCGTTTGAAGATCATCAGCTCTTTTCTAGTTGATGAGGGGATCTGACTAACCTCCTTATGGCCGATTGATTCGAAATTTGGTACACACCAGTGGCGGAGCGTCCATACAACTCGATTCCCACCGGCTTGCCTTATTTTCAGTCAGTCCAGTTCTTTTACTACGTCTCATGAAGAATAAGAAAGGCAAATTATTTCCGGCTTCCCTAAGAATATTTTTGACGCGCCGCCACTGGTACACACGTTACTTCAGTGATATTGAAAGTATATGGTAAGGTATCAAATGATATATTTGATATTTACCGTTAGCTTTTCGGTGAAGGAAAACATCGTGAGGAAACCTGCATACATCCGCGAAGAAATTAAAAGTTGTATGTGAAGTCCCCAACCCGCTCCGGGCCAGCGTGGGGACTACTGCCCAATCCCTCTCATCTATGAGAGGAGGCCTGTGCCCAGCAGTGGGACGTATATAGGCTGATGATGATGATGATGATGATGATGATGGTAAGGTAACCGTGACCTGCCTAGCCGTTTGAAGATCAGCTCTTTAATAGTTGCTGAGAGGATCTGACTACCTTCCATATGTCCTATCGATTCGAAATTTGGTACCCTTCCTAATATTTATACCTACTTTAAAAAGGACAAAATTAAAGTAAAATTAATAATTTAAAACCTCCCCGACACGAAAAATAAACACAAAAAATAAACTCTAAAAATTAACAAATAATATAACTACTTATTATAATTATTATCGTCACATATTTTATTATGTTAGTTCAAATATTTTTATTTTCCAATCGTCGTCGCGTTGGGGACCGCTAAGTGAGAAAAACTGTCGAAAAAAAAGTGAGAAAGTGTGTCGATTTTGCGAATTTTTCGGAGTAAATTCTTTTGTGGTAATCTGCGACTACACCTGTTTTTCTCACTTAGCGGTCCCCCTAGTCCAAGATGGTACAAATACAAATTAGGTAGCTCCGTAATTCCGTAAACACCATTACGCCGCAACAATGGCGTCTCGCTCGCATGGTAACCTATTTTTAAGACGGCTGTAAATTTTCCTTGATTTATAATCATGTGGAGCGTAACATGTGCTGAGCCAAAATGGGATACATGACGTTATAAGGCTATTTATTTGAAGAAATTATTTTCATATTAGATTATAATCCAACACAGTTGCTAATGGTGATACAAATCTTAATTATAGTATTATATATTATTATCATCGCTTGGGGATAATGTTATTTCCATTTGTAATTTACTTGAGGTATTCTGTAACAAAATGTTGGTTTAGTACTATAAGTAGTGTGTAGTAGTAGTGGTGGTGGTATAAGTAGGTACAAACGACCACGTTTACCTACTTATATACCACCACCACCACCTTGCCCCCGCGGCCAAGGTGGTCCTTAGCCTTGGGGGCAGAAATGGTCATCTGAAAGGTATAGGTACATTCCAGTGGGGTAGTCAGTAATTTAACGAAAGCGACTGGGATCTGACGTTCCAACATAGCGGGGGAAACTAGACCTTGTTGATAATACCCGGCTCCCTCGCGATGATTTCCTTCCTAAACTCTGCCGGTATGCCTGTGAATTTGGCCAAATCTCCGGAAGGTTGAGCAAATCCCGGCTAGATGCCCCTTAGCATTAAAGTTTTAACGAGATGCGCGCTGCCAGACGCAACGGGAATTGGCCGCGCGCCGATTTTCCTCCGAGAAAATATTGAACTGTAGCTTTTATCTTTTTAATTGGAAGTAATTAGCGTGATTTAATAGTACATTTCAGTTTGGACTTTAAATTTATCCTAACCAGTATAAGTCTACCTCTAGTACCTCTAGTATAAGTCGCAACAAAACACAAAGTAAAAAAGGAATGCGTTTGAGTTTAGTCTTAATTTATATGGCAGAAAATAATTACCACTTAGGCGACTTCCTGATTTGTCGGTGCGGAGGCAGTACGATATGAGAAAAGTGTGAAATGTCAGTGTCAGCTGTCAGTCAACTCAGTACCACCTAAGGCGACTTCCTGACTTGGCCGGGCGGGATCGATATGTGACATTTTCTTCTTTGACGTAAACTTACTGACTTCGCAACGATTCCCACTTGACGAAATACTGTCAGTATTACATTTGCGCAGTAGTAATATTATGCGCAGAAGCGGACCAGTACTGCCTTTGCATCGTCCCGCTTCCGCGCATCCCGCGCCAGTCAGGAAGCACTCATTTAAATGTAGGGGCGCAGTACAAAAGTGGTACTGAGTTGACTGACACTTGACACTGACATTGGACCGTTTTCTCATGTCGTACCGCCTCCGCACCGACAAATTAAGAAGTCGCCTTAAGGTCACCAGAGGCGCACCTCGCGTTGCCTTACAAAATGAGAATAAATGCAAACGCGTTCGTTTGTGTTTTGCTTCAAAAAAACTTATACTAGAGGATCAGGAATAAGTTGCAATTTAGTAAGTGTCGCAACACCGAACTTGACGAAAGAGCAAAATTTGTGTTAGGTATGCAGCGGAATGTCGCGATTTGTGTTTATCGGGTCGTAAGGTCGTAACATCGGTTTTGTTAGACGGTGCCTTGTTACTTGTTTGTTCTTATTTATTGAACCAATGAGTGAAAAAGGCCTTTTCTCCCGGTCATATTTCTAATCCATTATTTTCCTTGTCACTCAAGGGCAGTAATATAATAAAAGAACCGAAACTTGACGGATTTGATGTGGGTGAAATGTAATCTTTATTACCTACTCTTATCTATATCATATTGACACAGTAACTGAATATTTTGTATAACTACGATATTCTCAATACTTTTTCCCTCCACATTTGGATATAATCAGTGTCGAATCTGGGGGCCGATTTTTGAGTGTCGAACGCTCGACTTTTCACTCATGATCTGTCAAAAAACTATGATGTTTTGACAGATGTCGAGTGAAAAGTCGAGCGCTCGACACTCAAAAATTGGCCCCCTAGTCATAACAAGATTCGACAGTGATTATAAACTTGTCATAACATTTTAAACTCTCGCGCCTTGTAAACATACTTAAAAAAGGTAAATATGTACATAAATATCGCGCAGACCCGTTTAAACAAATCTTTTAAAGTTTGTCATAACAACGTTTTCACATTGATTGAACATTTTAGCTGACTGTCCGAAAGTGATCACAATGACATGTTTTTTTATTACTAAGCCTAATGTGGCCAGCTTCCAAACCGTTGCACACGAAACAATACAAAGCAGATATAAATCATGACCTAATTCACACAAGTTAAGGTTCAAATTTAAACAAATAGGTAATTGTATACGTTATGCAGTAAAGTATAAAGGCCTCCTCCCAGGATTGCATTCATTTCTGACCCCCGTGATAGGGTTTTGAGCCACATTTCAGCACTGAGCGAAAAAAAATTATAATTATTAGTAAGTTTTAGTGAATCCCAGGACGACGAGATTAAAAACTAATGGTTACAAAACAGTTTTTGATAATAGTAGTTATTTACTAATACCAAAAAATTTGTCTTTGTAAGTACTAATTACTACTAAACTGTTTTGTAACCGTTACTATAGAATCTCCTTGTCTTGGGATTCACTAAAACTTACTAATAATTAGTATTTTTTTCGCTCAGTGAGGATTTAAGAATAAAATTCGTGACAAGTTTGCAATGTTTTATTTTCTTCTATGTTTTATGTTTTGTCCGGAAGACATCGCTCTTAATTTAGCGATAAGACCGCTGTTGGCTACCTCTAGCTACATGTTTTTGTTTTGATTCTGTATGTAACTGATTCATTTGTGTGAGGTGTGCTATAAAGAGTGTTAGTATTTGTACTGTATATGTATTTTCTGAAAATGGACATATGTCGGTAGCTGTATCTTTATAAAGAATGTTAATGTGTTTGTTTGTATAATTGAATTGTACTAGGTACTGACAGAGTGGGGAAAAGGCGGTTTTATTGGTTTTTGGTACTGATTTCTCTATTCAGGACAATGTCCCGAATTGCGGGATATGACCAAATATCAGCGCTGAAAATCGGGACGCGGACGTCCCGAAAAATGCGGAACATCTGGGGCCTGTACCACAAAACTTTACAAGCGTACAATTCGACAAATTTGTCAACTTTTTCCATGGAAAATTGTACAATTTTGTCGAATTGTATATGTTTTGTCCGGAAGACATCGCTCTTAATTTAGCGATAAGACCGCTGTTGGCTACCTCTAGCTACATGTTTTTGTTTTGATTCTGTATGTAACTGATTCATTTGTGTGAGGTGTGCTATAAAGAGTGTTAGTATTTGTACTGTATATGTATTTTCTGAAAATGGACATATGTCGGTAGCTGTATCTTTATAAAGAATGTTAATGTGTTTGTTTGTATAATTGAATTGTACTAGGTACTGACAGAGTGGGGAAAAGGCGGTTTTATTGGTTTTTGGTACTGATTTCTCTATTCAGGACAATGTCCCGAATTGCGGGATATGACCAAATATCAGCGCTGAAAATCGGGACGCGGACGTCCCGAAAAATGCGGAACATCTGGGGCCTGTACCACAAAACTTTACAAGCGTACAATTCGACAAATTTGTCAACTTTTTCCATGGAAAATTGTACAATTTTGTCGAATTGTAGACTTGTAAAGTTTTGTGGTACAGGGGCCTGGTAGCCCTCCCCGCAATCTCTTTTCAATCATTTACGAACTTTATTTTTCTATTTATATACAGCACATTATAATAATAAAATAACCTAAGCTAGAAAAAATATTAAATAATAGTACATTACTTACCAAGGGCGATAAAACAAAGAATGTCTCAGATCGGAGGTATTTTACGCCCGAGCCGAAGGCAAGGGCGATAAATATGCGATCTGAGGCTTTATTTATTATCGCCCGTGGTAAGTACAAAATTTTATGTCACCCCCTGGCCAGGAAGTGGGTTTTTTCGCGCGCGGAGCGTGCGATAATGGCCACTTTATGGCCAGGTGTGATATAAAATATATTTCGAACGCATCTAGAGGGATGCTTGTGTAATGTTTAGGAACGTGAAAGGTTAATTTGAAATCTAAACTTCCATACAATTAAATTACAGCTATTTAACTAAATGCTATGCTAGGAAAGCGGCCTTGAGAGACGAGTGGCGACGGATTGTCAAGCTTGCCACTAAACCGATATGACGACCACTCTGCCAAGAGTGAACCGACTAAGAAGAAGAAGATGCTTATAGTACTTAACTTTTATCTCACGAGCACGGGTTATAGTTGTAGTTGTGAGTTGTGACACATACGAACACATAGACAATGTGAACTCATAGCTCCTACACTGACGCACACTTAGACAATGTGCATGTATATTGTATAACTCAACACACAACCACGCTCGTGAGAAAAAAGTACTATTGACACGTTACGTACTCAGCTAGCTGGTCATCCCGCATCCGGTCATCAATTATTTAAAAGAAACGCCACATTGTATGGCAGTCTTTATTATTTACTAAGTAGGTACTAGGTAGTATCTAATCTTCATGTGTTAAGATGCAACTAAGTACGCCAGGCGGCCATTAGAGCAAACTTGCGACATTTCTCAGTCTCATTATGAAATACTTTCCAGAAAAGCTCTGCTTGGGTAGTGTGAGCTATTATACTGTTGTATTTGCCATCGGGTTTTATAGACAATGGAACTGATAGAGAATTCTTACTCTAAGGCTGAGAAATTAGGTAGTAGCTAATTTCGTCGTAGCTTGATACAGAGAACAACTACAAAGAAAATAAATTTCTGACAAAAAACGTTCTTGTTACAAGTTTTTATTGTCGACTGTGCTTTTTTTTTCACAGTCATCCAACTACTCGTGGATACGGTCCCAATCATCCGCAGCCGCGCCTATTAACTAACTACCACGTGAAATTCATACGAATCAGAAAATTCGTTCAAGACAAATTTCAAAAAAAAAAAAAAAAATGAACCTTTTATAATAATATCACCCTCGAAGTTACAGATGATATACAAGAGGAATGTATATAATATGTGTATTATAATTTATAATCATCTGCCAGAAAAACTGAAGCTGCTCGAGGGAAACGCCTTGAAACGCAGTCTAACAAACTGGCTTTCAAAGCATTGTTTTTACAGCGTAAAGGCGTATCTCGAACACCAGCATTAGAAATAATTTTATTTTAATAATTGTTTATTTAGTTATATAGTGCCTAGTCTTTGACTGTGATATGCCTATTCTGTTAACTTTACTATTATTTCAATTTATCATTTTATTTTATTTTTGCGTACGTTGTTTCACAAAGCATGGACACTACACTGCCGCACCCTAAACGATATAAATAAAGTTAAAAGGTGATGCTATCCTGGTGGAACGTGCCTTTTACGCGCGCCGTACCCCGCTTCAAAGGATTGAGCTTAGATAAAATTAACATGATAATTATAAAAAAAAAGTTTCCTACCTTTTTTATACCAGTATTACCGCGGTGTATGATTTCAAAAGCGTTCGGTGCCGCGATGCGTTGATGAGAGCCGTATTCAGAAACTTTTTCATTATTTCATCTGCCTGTTGCTTATTGAAGCGGTTGAGTTCACACATTTTCAACTTTATTCAATTTATAGAGCTGTATTGTATTGTGAAGCAGCGCGAGCAGAAGCAACCGTATTAAATTCTGCTGAAACTTTCGAATGAATACATTCTAGCCTTTGCAGTGTTTTATTTTCAAATGTATAGCTGTTATTCTTTAATTAGGATTATTTTGTTATTTGTGTACTTTCGGGTCATGCACAGATTTAGGGCTCATGTTTTTCTTTTGGACATAACTAAAGATAAATTGATTTGATTTTGATTTTGTAAGGGCTATAAAGCCTTCTTTTGGAATATTATAATATATGTAACAAAAACATAACTTGCATGCGCAGAAGCCGTTCAATACGGAGAGATTCTATTTTGTATAATTTGACCTTTTTATTTCATTGAACTAGCCGATTCAAAGCATTTTATCTGCGATCATTGGATACTCTTACCTTCGTTTTATAAGGAAGATTTTTTCCAGATTGCATGAAAATGACTGCTAAGCTTTAAGCTTATTTTAAATAACCGCTATAATGTAATGTTAAACTTAAAGTTGCGGATCGAGGTTACATAATGTAAGATTATATCAGTTTTAGTCAACATTGTACCTACAGTGATGACTTCCATACGAAGCTAGGTATTTTTCAAGTAATTATTTTCAGTCTACTCGAACAACAACGTAATGCAACATACATAATATAACATTTGTTTGAAAAATCTTACAGACTCAAATGTCAGTGATTTAATTATGAGTTAACTGGTTATGGACACATTGTGTGCTGATAATAGTATGTTTGTTTTTTCAATTTATAATATTAAACTACATTCAAAAAGGCTGACATACTTTTAAAAGTATGTCAGCTTTTTTGAATATAGTTTAATATCATAAATTAGTCGTTACAGGTTCGAAGACATGTACCTACACTTTTTAAGTGTTAATTTGCCCTTAGAGTGAAATTCGTTTAAGTAAACTGAGTTAAATCCAATCTGATTTCACTAGTTAATCTCATTATCCGCACATTAAACACTAGATCTTTGAATACAACCCGTCTAAAGCAAATTTAGATTAGATTAATCTTGGTCTAACTTTATGAATTATGATTCAGGTTTGACGTATAATTGTTAATTGGAGTGAACTGGAGCAAATATAAATCATTCGAATTTTAAAATTATGTACGTGCTGAAAGTATTTTAGACATGAGTAAGAGTATATTCTGACTTGGCGGTGCGGCATCTGTATGTGGTATTTTCTTCTTTACCGTGGTCTTACTGGTGTCGTCCAGGTCTCCTTACTCGTACTTGTCAGCTTACTGACACTATTACATTTGCGAGAAATACCTAAATTTTGCGGAGGCGGTAGGAATTCAGTACCTACTGCTTTCGTACCACCCCGCTTCTTCCGCGTATTCCACATTTAAGTACACGTGCGGGAAATAATCAGCTCAACTAACAGCTTATTAGAATCGACTACAACCGTCGAAAAAGTGCGAATGTCTATCGTAGCTTAAGTTACAATATCCGGACTGAAAATATGACCACTTTTAAAAACATTCCCGGGCAGAAATGGGTTGATTGTAATCGAGTTTTGACTTGGGGAAATAACATGACATATTATTAAAGGGCCGTGCGTACCATATTTTAAGTACAGCATTCTAACAGTTTGCGCTGCTATAACTATGTAATAAGGACTGTATTTCCTTGCGGGGAATTAGACACTCACTCCGTTACAAGCGGGCTGAAGGCAAATACGTAAATATAATTGAAAGTGAAAATGACTTAGCTAAAATAATTTAAAAATCGCTTTTTGTTTTCTGTTTTCATTCGTTCGAATTTCCGCTAAAGCTGTTTACCGTAACCGATATGCAACCCCGTTTCGTAAGGGGATTATGCTGCCGCTCAAAGGAAAAACACAGTATGTACCACGGACTTACACACATTTTACTGCATTACCATTAAAACTACGTAACAGCGGGAGGGTCAAAGCATATCTTTAAATTATGTATGTAAGATACCGGTACATAAGCACAGTAATGTGGAGTAAATTGTTTTGGTGCATTTTTAGGGTTCCGTAGGAGGAGAGGTAAGGAACCCTTATAGTTTCGCCATGTCCGTCCGTCCGTCCGTCCGACCCCCGTTTTTCTCAGTAACCGTTAGTACTAGAAAGCTGTAATTTGGCATGAGTATACATATCAATGACACCGACAAAACGGTAGAATAAAATCTTAAAAAATAATTTTTTTTAGGGTACCTCCCCTACATGTAAAGTGGTGGTGCAATTTTTTTTTCAGCCAATCCCCATCGTGTGGGGTATCGTTGGATAGCTCCTTTAAAAATATTATTAGGTTTCTAAAAGCATTTTTTGATTAAAGAATTGGTTAGCGTGATATTAAGCTTTGAAGTGATAATTTTAGCTATGGTCAAGTGTCCCCCCCCCCCCCCCCCTGCCAGCTAAACGGTGGCTACTAGGCATGTGAAAAAAATCATGGTAGTAGTATATACGATGAATTTAAAAGGAAAACTATCACAGCTAAGTAGACATTACTAGTTAACGAGTAATAGTCGAACTTCAGAAATGTACTTTGCAAAAGCAAACTTTCGTACAATTTCCATTGATACCTTAGATAATGTTGTTAATTCTTTCAAAAACATAGTAAATATAAGTTTTCAAACTTTTTAGTCCACATAATGTAAAGGGTAGACGACTACGGAACCCTACCTTGCGCGTGGCCCGACACGCACTTGGCCGGTTTTTATTTAATCTAATTTTGATTACTTTGCGTGAAAACGATCTCGAGAGGATCTCCAATGTTATTCAGATTACTCAAGTTTTGACCACTTATAGCTTATATGGTAGCCGAAAAAGGTGCTCAATGAACCGCCCTGCGTGGTCAAGTGGAATTTTACAGTAAGGGCCTTTATTAGTTTAAAAACGCTAATTTATTTAGGGTATTTTTTCTGTATAGAATAACACGTAGGTGTATTGTAATATTTTCTTCGTTAATATCATTTTTATTCTTAGTCTTTAATAAAATTAATTTGATTTCAAAAATAAGATATTCAAGATACGACGTGACGTCATTAGTATGTGAAAAAAAGTATCCCACCAAAAATTATAAATGTGAAAATGGAAGCCAAGTTCAATATTTACAATGTCGTGGCTGTCGATTTCGCCGACAAAAAATGTGAGATCTAAATTAATGTCAAGTTCTGTACCTACGAAAAATTGCAGTTAAAGTTACTTCGCTAATTATTGTGAGTAAAAAAACTTAAGTGCGGAGTAAAAAAAGACTGTTTAGATCAATGCTGAAAGAAATTCGTTGAAAATGTATACTAAAACAGATGTGACATTCATATAAGTTTGTTTTTAAACATGAGTAACATTTAGTTTGTATATCGCCAAAACTCGTAATTATTTTTCATGCCAAAACACTTTATCACGTTAAACAGGTGTCAATCATGCATTTCAATAGATTTAACGCATACCTATTATTAGGATCATCGAAACTAATGATCGAATGTTTAAAAATACTATTTATTTGATGTCACTGTTATTTGCATTGTGGGATGATCTAACCGTGTCATTGATGTTCAGGATAGCTACTATGATATTTCCGAATCGTGACATGGGACCACTTGGCATGGGTGCTACACATTTCGCGGTAAATTCAATTTAAGATACGAATGTAGGTCACAATTTTCTCATTATGAGCAGCAGACCGAGATCTAACGCAATTTGTGGAGAGATTTCCTGGTTTCTTATACTTGCTTTAGACTTTCTGTTGAGATTTTAGATTGACTGAGAGTTAAGTCGTTTCCTTTAACTACGACAACCTATTGTAGTTACAAAAAGTTTGCATTTAATTTTATGAATGATCTCATACTAGGTCCCTACTGAATTAATCAAGTTTATTATTTTTTGTTATCAAATGTCCTTTCAGGGCGGTTTTCCGTCCTGATTAGCTAACGTCATCGTATTTGTACATAAAGAATAATCGTTACATATAACATTTACCGAACAAAACGGTTTGTGTTCATCGATCATAAACCATGTAAACCGATCAACACAGTAACAGAGACATGCACATCGATACGAATTAACAAACGATTCCACGTTTGACAGTACCGGGGCACGAGGAAATTACACGTAGGTAACAGCCGGCCGGCGAGCGATTCTCGTATTTCAGGGGTTAGTTTCTAGGTGCACTTTCGGGGTTCACCAACCTTTTGACACTGAATTTTGGGTTCGGCGGCAGTGTTGCCTACCTCGGTCGATTCGAGGAAGGTAACGCCGCGTTTCGCGCGGCGCGCGGCGTGCGCCAGGGCGCTTGCGTCGCGGGGATCGCGCGGCCGGTCGCGCTTGCGGGCCAAGACTGAGCTCCGCGCGTTTTCCCTCCCGCTTTCCCGGCGTGCGCACATCAAGCTTGCATTGTTCTGCAAAAAGTGCGCGGGGTTGCCAGGTTGGGCGATCTCCCCAGTTTTGCGTTTTGTGGAGGGGCCGGATTGATGACGTCACGCTTACTTGTTGATTGCTTGAGACGTGTTTTTCTTTCTATATTTATTCACAAATAAATTTTTAGCAGTTTGCTTTACTTAGAGATTCTCTAAAACTCATTTATAAGCTTACAATAATTTAATTTTAGTACAATAACTCGTCAATATAATTTTAACTGTTATATTTGACATGTGCAGCAATTACTACTAATGTGTTATAGAGATGACCATGTTAAAGTCGCCACTCATTACTGGTAACCCTCTAGCTAGGGTTGGGCCGTTATTCAGGCGAGATGAGCGCTTTCAGCGAACTGTTGCTCTTCACAGCCCTTACGTGCTTGGAACAAAAAAGTCGTTTAGCGCCGTCCTTATGTAATCGCGTAACAACAGCACGGTTTAAAAAGACCTGTCTCTAAATATATTCGTAGTAGCTTACGCTCTTTTGAGAATGAGTTGTTGAAAATAGCGAAACACTGCTTCAGTAGAGTGAAAAGGCTCGTGTCATGTCAAATGATATGTTACGTATGTTGTTTTAGAATAACAAAGTCTAACTTAGCTAAACGCATGCTAACTTTTCGTTAGCAATGATATCATGCTGTAACTTCAGTCTGTTGACGAGTGTTATGTTATAACTTATGTGATTAAATCACTCGTTGGAGTCGCGAAAATTTGATTAAAACGCGCTCTTACTCTGTGGGTAAGATCGAATCACTCGTTGGAGTCGCGAAAATTTGATTAAAACGCGCTCTTACTCTGTGGGTAAGATCAGGTATGAGTTTATTTTATTATCTGTACTTTTACAAGCCTACGTAATTGTAAATAAGTGAGTGAACTGATAAGTATGTTCATATAAAAACTTTCTGGGTTTTTGCGGGCGTTTTCAATTACCTTTTTTCTCACAATTTTGAAAACTGGGTTTTTGTTACCTATTCTAAGCATAAGTACTTGATTAGGAAATAAAACATGAAGTGTTTATTTCCATATATTTTTATTTAACGTCACCTAGTGGAAACCTAAAATTTTATAGAAAATAAGACATTTATTTTTCTGTATCAAAATCACTTGTAACAGTATATACGAGGGACGATTTATAAAGACCTACTGGAATAGACGAGCGCGTAATGTAATTTTTAAGTTCGAATATGAACATCGGTCACTGGGTTACCGAGATTTAGGGGGTTTCAATAGGGGATTCAAAAGTGTAGATATTATTAAATTGGCCAAAATAAATGCCTAGTGTTGTATAAGTTTTGATGCTTCTATTTTTTTAACCCCCGACGCAAAAATAGAGGGGTGTTATAAGTTTAACGTGTCTGTGTGTCTGTATATCTGTCTCTGGTATCGTAGCGCCCAAACGGATGAACCGATTTTCGTTTAGTTTTTTTTTGTGTTATAGATATTTTATCCCGAGTGTTCTTAGCCATGTTTCATGAAAATCTGTTCAGCCGTTTGAAGATCATCAGCTCTTTTCTAGTTGATGAGGGGATCTGACTAACCTCCTTATGGCCGATTGATTCGAAATTTGGTACACACCAGTGGCGGAGCGTCCATACAACTCGATTCCCACCGGCTTGCCTTATTTTCAGTCAGTCCAGTTCTTTTACTACGTCTCATGAAGAATAAGAAAGGCAAATTATTTCCGGCTTCCCTAAGAATATTTTTGACGCGCCGCCACTGGTACACACGTTACTTCAGTGATATTGAAAGTATATGGTAAGGTATCAAATGATATATTTGATATTTACCGTTAGCTTTTCGGTGAAGGAAAACATCGTGAGGAAACCTGCATACATCCGCGAAGAAATTAAAAGTTGTATGTGAAGTCCCCAACCCGCTCCGGGCCAGCGTGGGGACTACTGCCCAATCCCTCTCATCTATGAGAGGAGGCCTGTGCCCAGCAGTGGGACGTATATAGGCTGATGATGATGATGATGATGATGATGATGGTAAGGTAACCGTGACCTGCCTAGCCGTTTGAAGATCAGCTCTTTAATAGTTGCTGAGAGGATCTGACTACCTTCCATATGTCCTATCGATTCGAAATTTGGTACCCTTCCTAATATTTATACCTACTTTAAAAAGGACAAAATTAAAGTAAAATTAATAATTTAAAACCTCCCCGACACGAAAAATAAACACAAAAAATAAACTCTAAAAATTAACAAATAATATAACTACTTATTATAATTATTATCGTCACATATTTTATTATGTTAGTTCAAATATTTTTATTTTCCAATCGTCGTCGCGTTGGGGACCGCTAAGTGAGAAAAACTGTCGAAAAAAAAGTGAGAAAGTGTGTCGATTTTGCGAATTTTTCGGAGTAAATTCTTTTGTGGTAATCTGCGACTACACCTGTTTTTCTCACTTAGCGGTCCCCCTAGTCCAAGATGGTACAAATACAAATTAGGTAGCTCCGTAATTCCGTAAACACCATTACGCCGCAACAATGGCGTCTCGCTCGCATGGTAACCTATTTTTAAGACGGCTGTAAATTTTCCTTGATTTATAATCATGTGGAGCGTAACATGTGCTGAGCCAAAATGGGATACATGACGTTATAAGGCTATTTATTTGAAGAAATTATTTTCATATTAGATTATAATCCAACACAGTTGCTAATGGTGATACAAATCTTAATTATAGTATTATATATTATTATCATCGCTTGGGGATAATGTTATTTCCATTTGTAATTTACTTGAGGTATTCTGTAACAAAATGTTGGTTTAGTACTATAAGTAGTGTGTAGTAGTAGTGGTGGTGGTATAAGTAGGTACAAACGACCACGTTTACCTACTTATATACCACCACCACCACCTTGCCCCCGCGGCCAAGGTGGTCCTTAGCCTTGGGGGCAGAAATGGTCATCTGAAAGGTATAGGTACATTCCAGTGGGGTAGTCAGTAATTTAACGAAAGCGACTGGGATCTGACGTTCCAACATAGCGGGGGAAACTAGACCTTGTTGATAATACCCGGCTCCCTCGCGATGATTTCCTTCCTAAACTCTGCCGGTATGCCTGTGAATTTGGCCAAATCTCCGGAAGGTTGAGCAAATCCCGGCTAGATGCCCCTTAGCATTAAAGTTTTAACGAGATGCGCGCTGCCAGACGCAACGGGAATTGGCCGCGCGCCGATTTTCCTCCGAGAAAATATTGAACTGTAGCTTTTATCTTTTTAATTGGAAGTAATTAGCGTGATTTAATAGTACATTTCAGTTTGGACTTTAAATTTATCCTAACCAGTATAAGTCTACCTCTAGTACCTCTAGTATAAGTCGCAACAAAACACAAAGTAAAAAAGGAATGCGTTTGAGTTTAGTCTTAATTTATATGGCAGAAAATAATTACCACTTAGGCGACTTCCTGATTTGTCGGTGCGGAGGCAGTACGATATGAGAAAAGTGTGAAATGTCAGTGTCAGCTGTCAGTCAACTCAGTACCACCTAAGGCGACTTCCTGACTTGGCCGGGCGGGATCGATATGTGACATTTTCTTCTTTGACGTAAACTTACTGACTTCGCAACGATTCCCACTTGACGAAATACTGTCAGTATTACATTTGCGCAGTAGTAATATTATGCGCAGAAGCGGACCAGTACTGCCTTTGCATCGTCCCGCTTCCGCGCATCCCGCGCCAGTCAGGAAGCACTCATTTAAATGTAGGGGCGCAGTACAAAAGTGGTACTGAGTTGACTGACACTTGACACTGACATTGGACCGTTTTCTCATGTCGTACCGCCTCCGCACCGACAAATTAAGAAGTCGCCTTAAGGTCACCAGAGGCGCACCTCGCGTTGCCTTACAAAATGAGAATAAATGCAAACGCGTTCGTTTGTGTTTTGCTTCAAAAAAACTTATACTAGAGGATCAGGAATAAGTTGCAATTTAGTAAGTGTCGCAACACCGAACTTGACGAAAGAGCAAAATTTGTGTTAGGTATGCAGCGGAATGTCGCGATTTGTGTTTATCGGGTCGTAAGGTCGTAACATCGGTTTTGTTAGACGGTGCCTTGTTACTTGTTTGTTCTTATTTATTGAACCAATGAGTGAAAAAGGCCTTTTCTCCCGGTCATATTTCTAATCCATTATTTTCCTTGTCACTCAAGGGCAGTAATATAATAAAAGAACCGAAACTTGACGGATTTGATGTGGGTGAAATGTAATCTTTATTACCTACTCTTATCTATATCATATTGACACAGTAACTGAATATTTTGTATAACTACGATATTCTCAATACTTTTTCCCTCCACATTTGGATATAATCAGTGTCGAATCTGGGGGCCGATTTTTGAGTGTCGAACGCTCGACTTTTCACTCATGATCTGTCAAAAAACTATGATGTTTTGACAGATGTCGAGTGAAAAGTCGAGCGCTCGACACTCAAAAATTGGCCCCCTAGTCATAACAAGATTCGACAGTGATTATAAACTTGTCATAACATTTTAAACTCTCGCGCCTTGTAAACATACTTAAAAAAGGTAAATATGTACATAAATATCGCGCAGACCCGTTTAAACAAATCTTTTAAAGTTTGTCATAACAACGTTTTCACATTGATTGAACATTTTAGCTGACTGTCCGAAAGTGATCACAATGACATGTTTTTTTATTACTAAGCCTAATGTGGCCAGCTTCCAAACCGTTGCACACGAAACAATACAAAGCAGATATAAATCATGACCTAATTCACACAAGTTAAGGTTCAAATTTAAACAAATAGGTAATTGTATACGTTATGCAGTAAAGTATAAAGGCCTCCTCCCAGGATTGCATTCATTTCTGACCCCCGTGATAGGGTTTTGAGCCACATTTCAGCACTGAGCGAAAAAAAATTATAATTATTAGTAAGTTTTAGTGAATCCCAGGACGACGAGATTAAAAACTAATGGTTACAAAACAGTTTTTGATAATAGTAGTTATTTACTAATACCAAAAAATTTGTCTTTGTAAGTACTAATTACTACTAAACTGTTTTGTAACCGTTACTATAGAATCTCCTTGTCTTGGGATTCACTAAAACTTACTAATAATTAGTATTTTTTTCGCTCAGTGAGGATTTAAGAATAAAATTCGTGACAAGTTTGCAATGTTTTATTTTCTTCTATGTTTTATGTTTTGTCCGGAAGACATCGCTCTTAATTTAGCGATAAGACCGCTGTTGGCTACCTCTAGCTACATGTTTTTGTTTTGATTCTGTATGTAACTGATTCATTTGTGTGAGGTGTGCTATAAAGAGTGTTAGTATTTGTACTGTATATGTATTTTCTGAAAATGGACATATGTCGGTAGCTGTATCTTTATAAAGAATGTTAATGTGTTTGTTTGTATAATTGAATTGTACTAGGTACTGACAGAGTGGGGAAAAGGCGGTTTTATTGGTTTTTGGTACTGATTTCTCTATTCAGGACAATGTCCCGAATTGCGGGATATGACCAAATATCAGCGCTGAAAATCGGGACGCGGACGTCCCGAAAAATGCGGAACATCTGGGGCCTGTACCACAAAACTTTACAAGCGTACAATTCGACAAATTTGTCAACTTTTTCCATGGAAAATTGTACAATTTTGTCGAATTGTAGACTTGTAAAGTTTTGTGGTACAGGGGCCTGGTAGCCCTCCCCGCAATCTCTTTTCAATCATTTACGAACTTTATTTTTCTATTTATATACAGCACATTATAATAATAAAATAACCTAAGCTAGAAAAAATATTAAATAATAGTACATTACTTACCAAGGGCGATAAAACAAAGAATGTCTCAGATCGGAGGTATTTTACGCCCGAGCCGAAGGCAAGGGCGATAAATATGCGATCTGAGGCTTTATTTATTATCGCCCGTGGTAAGTACAAAATTTTATGTCACCCCCTGGCCAGGAAGTGGGTTTTTTCGCGCGCGGAGCGTGCGATAATGGCCACTTTATGGCCAGGTGTGATATAAAATATATTTCGAACGCATCTAGAGGGATGCTTGTGTAATGTTTAGGAACGTGAAAGGTTAATTTGAAATCTAAACTTCCATACAATTAAATTACAGCTATTTAACTAAATGCTATGCTAGGAAAGCGGCCTTGAGAGACGAGTGGCGACGGATTGTCAAGCTTGCCACTAAACCGATATGACGACCACTCTGCCAAGAGTGAACCGACTAAGAAGAAGAAGATGCTTATAGTACTTAACTTTTATCTCACGAGCACGGGTTATAGTTGTAGTTGTGAGTTGTGACACATACGAACACATAGACAATGTGAACTCATAGCTCCTACACTGACGCACACTTAGACAATGTGCATGTATATTGTATAACTCAACACACAACCACGCTCGTGAGAAAAAAGTACTATTGACACGTTACGTACTCAGCTAGCTGGTCATCCCGCATCCGGTCATCAATTATTTAAAAGAAACGCCACATTGTATGGCAGTCTTTATTATTTACTAAGTAGGTACTAGGTAGTATCTAATCTTCATGTGTTAAGATGCAACTAAGTACGCCAGGCGGCCATTAGAGCAAACTTGCGACATTTCTCAGTCTCATTATGAAATACTTTCCAGAAAAGCTCTGCTTGGGTAGTGTGAGCTATTATACTGTTGTATTTGCCATCGGGTTTTATAGACAATGGAACTGATAGAGAATTCTTACTCTAAGGCTGAGAAATTAGGTAGTAGCTAATTTCGTCGTAGCTTGATACAGAGAACAACTACAAAGAAAATAAATTTCTGACAAAAAACGTTCTTGTTACAAGTTTTTATTGTCGACTGTGCTTTTTTTTTCACAGTCATCCAACTACTCGTGGATACGGTCCCAATCATCCGCAGCCGCGCCTATTAACTAACTACCACGTGAAATTCATACGAATCAGAAAATTCGTTCAAGACAAATTTCAAAAAAAAAAAAAAAAATGAACCTTTTATAATAATATCACCCTCGAAGTTACAGATGATATACAAGAGGAATGTATATAATATGTGTATTATAATTTATAATCATCTGCCAGAAAAACTGAAGCTGCTCGAGGGAAACGCCTTGAAACGCAGTCTAACAAACTGGCTTTCAAAGCATTGTTTTTACAGCGTAAAGGCGTATCTCGAACACCAGCATTAGAAATAATTTTATTTTAATAATTGTTTATTTAGTTATATAGTGCCTAGTCTTTGACTGTGATATGCCTATTCTGTTAACTTTACTATTATTTCAATTTATCATTTTATTTTATTTTTGATCATTTAATTTTTAATTCTTTTTTGACATTTTGCTGGACTAATATGTATTTGCACGCTTGCACGCAGGCTAGATACATGAAACATAATTCATTCTAACATCTCTGTACTGTATCTTATGCAAAATCCGTAGCATCATTTAAGATCAATATTAAAACCTATCTTATAAACTTGCAAATTTCTTACATATAACTGTGAGTCCATACATACAAATAAGAACCAGTAAGAATCATGTCGTGTCACCTACATATTAAACTTTAAATGTCATTGTATTTATTGACCAACGACCTTTCCTTCTCCAGGCTAGTCTATTTAGTTATGATGTAACTATTAAGTAAGTAATAGTTAGATTATTAAGTTAAGATTTGTATCTCTCTTTGGGTGCCCTGAAAACCAGCGCCTTAGCATTATTTTGCTATTGGCAGACGGGAGTGACCACGGAATAGGAGTGCCGGTCGCGCTGGCGGCCACGCTGCAGCTGCAGGGCGCGCGCGGCCGCCAGCGCGCCGTGAACGCGCTGCAGCTCAAGGCGCCGCGCCACCACTCCGCCGCCTTTAGAGGCTCATTTCGTTTCGCAGCCACCAAGTGCTGGAACGTTATCCCACCACCTATACGACTTTCCAAAACTTATTTACGTTTTAAAATTAACTTAAAAAAGTTCTACCTTTCTATACAAAAAGAATTGCAAGATGGTGCGATGCCCCACAAAGAGTAGACATAATTATAATTTTAAAAATAAAACTGTTACGTGATTTCATTTCATTGCCATAGTCACTACAATACCATTATACATAGTCAATTCAATATTGTATTATTGCAATTGTAACTACTTAATTTAATTTACTAACCTGTCTATTTACTTAATGTGAAACCAACTTATTGACTACGGGTGGGCTTAAAAACCAGCTTATCGCTGTGCTCACACCGATTTTTCCATGTCAATTAGATATAAGATATTACTAACCGATACACCATTGTAATTTTAAGGGAAAATAAACGCATTTGTATTGTATTGGCATATGCTGAGTGGTATCCTATTTAGTGTTAAAATTTCCATGTTTAGTTTAGTTAAATTGTTAATTTCATTTATCCGTGTACTCCAAACATTGTACAATGATTTAACACTAAATAAAATATTTACTTCTTCTATTTTCTTCAAATAAATAATTTCTGATTTCTGATAAATAAAGGAAAAAAAAATAAGGCTCCGAGCAGGATTCGAAACCTGCGACCTTCTGGCATTCGCGGCCAGAGGCTCTATGGGAGCTTCGTTGAAAAGTTGACCTTTATTGTTGTCATCAGAATAGATTTGATTAGGTTAGCCTTACTAAATCAGTTATCGATTCTTAGCCAAATCGAGACTATCGGCTTTAGCTTGACCCAGAGGGGACTGATTCACAAAGCCCATAAATTGACTCGCTTGGCCTAAACCAGAGTATGTCTGACCACCAGTTCCGTATAATTGCTACAATTTTCGGAGTCTAGATATACTAGGGTTATTGACCAAGTCATCTTTAACAGGTTGTGAATACTATAGATATCCGTGTTAATCTCAATTAAATATAGACAGCAAAGAAGAATGATTCCTCATTTCCTAGAGTGCAGCATAAAATGTAGTTATGATGTCCATTAAAATTAATGACCCTTCAATGGAAGGCACTAATGACCCATTACAAATGCGGAAGCGTATTTCACAGTTAATTTCGCACAGCAAAGTATTGTTTGATTACGTATTTATCAGTAACGTAAATTTTATGTAATACCATTACTATTGACAGTGCAGTAGTGGTTTCAGTGAAATGACAGTGTTTTTTAGGACATGATATGCGTGTAGTGTATCTACCGAAACAGGATAGGTAGGTCTGTCTTAAACAGACAGACAGAAACGGACGCGCGACGGCCGTCGATTTCTTCCGGCCCGCCTCGGACACGGAACGGTCTAGCGTGATCATCCTTATATGACGCCGTGGTTCTCCCTAACTCAAACAAACTGAGATATGTTTGTTTAGTTAGACAGAAGAGTAAATAAACATATCTGAAAACAGATGAATAACGGGAATGTGTTAAAATTAATCTATTTAGGTTTAGATAAAAAAATGAGTCGGACTAGCCAACCGAGAGGGTTCTGTACAAAATTGTGGGTACATATTATTAACCTTAACCTCGATGATTGATTATACTTTAAATAAAGACTATATTTTTTATGATTTAATTACTACAAATGTCATAGTTTTCAGATTTTTCCCTATAGTACTTGTACTTGTTGTACTTGTACTTCTGTACTTGTAGTAGGTATAAAGCGATATTACTTGCCAAATTTCATAGTTCTAGGTCAACGGAAAGTACTCGACACCTACCTATACATTTTGATTAACTTGAGAGTGTTGAAATATAAACGTTTTTGCTTCATAAATGGCCGTGTCTTTTTTACGGTAACTTAAGAAATTTGATTTTTTCACAGTTTAAAGTGACTGTAGACCTGGGTTGAATGGTTTTAATTTCATCTCGATACCCCCGTTGTACCGATTACTCGTTTCCGATATAAAGGGTCTTGACAGACAGACGGGCGACAAAGTGATCCCTTAAGGGTTCCGTTTTTCCTTTTCAGGTACCTATGGAACCCTAAAAAAATTTATAATCGACATATCAACGTAGGTACATTAATTTAAGAAATTATTTAGTAAAACGATGTATAATTTCATTACATATAGTCAGTCAAAAATCCATTTGCAAATTATAATAATTGTGTTATTCCTTATCATTAGTCATATTACATTACTAAAGCCTATATAAAATGTATCCAAAAAAGCACCAGTTCTTGGATCTTTTTCAAACATTCGTTTGAAAAAAATAACGCTCTATCATTGTTATTAATTGTCACAAACAAAGGTTACAATATAGCTTTGGAGAACACAATTTAAATTATGCCACCCATTCATTTCATCTTCTGTCCCTTCAATTGGTTCTGGGTCACACCACAACAATCTTTTATTATTGAGAAAACATCCGTGATATAACTTTCACTCAATCTATCACAAATCACCTTTCTATTTGTAACAACAAAAACAAGTTCAAAACAAACAACAAATCAATAAGCTACAACAGTTCTAACTAGCTATTATTTGTTAAAATCAACTCACATAATTCCAGTTGAAATTGATACCGCTATCTGAAATCCTGCCACTTAAACTCAGGCAACGAACTATAATAACAGCACTAGTTTAACACAAATATCGCGAGTATTTGTAACATAAACAATATTTTATTGACAGAACGAACACGTTCGGAGTTACGGCGTGCGACTAAGTGCAATGCCTGCAACCCATGCTAGCCACCATGTTTTCGTTTAAGTGAAAGAGCGAGAGGGAACAAAAAACAACATAAACTTTCGGCTAACTTCGGCGTCTTCCGTCGTAGCGCCTGTTGGATTCTAGGGATAGAATGTAGCAGATAAGCCAAATAAAGCCAAGAGATTAAAATAACTTGGTTTTTATCGTGTTATTATTATTAATTAACTCGATTTTGGTTATTAGGACATCTTACAGACAAAGTTATGAGTATATAGGACAACGTATAATGGACTCGAAAAATAAAGATCGAATATCACTGTGAGCGTCCTCAAAATCATGCATTATCTGACCACTTTTTGCCATTGCCAACCAGCGTGGCAATGCCTTCTTCTTCAGCACCGAGGACCTTGGGCAAATTTTCAATATATAAGTTTTTGTTTTATTTATTTTTGCCTGGTTTTTTTTGTTGTTGACAATTTATTCTATTCAATTTACTTATGTTTACTTATATCAAAGTAACACAACAAAATATATGATTGATTTTATTAACATGGGGTATTGATGTTAATTTTGATATGAAAAACGCGTATTAATAATAATGTAAATTGAGAAAAGTTTAGACAGTTCACAATCTTCGCCGAATTGGCACAATGTTAAATTGACCAAATCTGTGTATTAAGTAAATAATTTTCAACATGCATATTTTTTTATATAGTTCGTTGGCTATTAGGGAAATAACAAAAATAAAATTATTATTTCGCAAGCTGATACGATATCTGGGATACGTCCATCATCTAAAAGTAATATTGTCTTATAAAATTATAATAGGAATATCCATCTAAATCGGTCGCTCGTCGTTCCTAAGCGAATGAATGACCGTAGCGTAGGAAACAGATGGGGGCGTAGTGTGTGGGGTTCGAATTCGGGCTGTTCTTCACAAGCACGCCTCCAAGCAAACCAGTGTCCGTTAGATCTCCCTTTACGCCATGCTATTACGAATCGAAACGTCAAGATATACTAGGTTGAGCGGTGAGGTGAGGTCATTTCTGAATAGTAAGCCGATCCAATGTCGCCTGCTATTGTCGTATCTCACACTTTCGTAATGGCTGCCGCCATTAATCGTCGTCACTATTTATGATGGTGACGGGACATTTTAGTTTCATATGAATGAGGGATAACTTTGGTTGGATCTAAAATTGGCAAAATAATCTGGAATACTTAAAGTTTGCGCTCCAGAGTGATTGGTTGAGCGGCTTCAACCGGATCTTAGGTGTAAGCGGCATCGAGCCATTGAGAGCTTTGTTGCTGGTTCACTAAACCTAGCCTAGCTGAAGAGTCCAGCAAGAGCTAGGCCCGACCTGGGTGGGACTGACTCTACCCGGTATGCGACGGTATCGGGACGTGTGTTGTGGATTGTTACGTTTACCTTACTACTCATAATTATTCAGCTTAGCCTTATCTATATCTTTATTCCCTCCAAGTACCCTAATTCTACGAACGCGTCCGTCGGCTGTCGGCTCCAAACAAACGCCGACGCGCGCGCACGTTCGTTCGCTGTTTACGTGACCGACATCTGTCATAACACTCATAACAGTAGCTGCCCATAACACGACCGGAACCCGCATTCCACTATTCTTTAGCGATCTTGGGGAGGATGGGATGCTAGCACAATAGGTAACCGTCACGTTTTATGACCGAAATGTACGTACTAACACTTGAATCATGTTTAGGCATGACAGGTTATACCTACCGTACCGTAGGGTCCCAATTTGCAAATCTAAAAAGGGAACAAATAAAATGATCACCTAAATAACTTTTGATATCATCAAATTTTCGAACCCTAAAATAAGGTTGAACACTCAAAAAATTTTATCGATCAGCAATTCCGAGTCACCAAAAATATTCTACCTATTTTTGCAGCACTTGCACCTATTTTACTTATTGCGTTCCTATAAATTTATAATCGCATCAAAAAAATTGTCAAGTACCACCAAAAACACTAAACTACCACCTAATCTCATGCACCTTTTTCATTAGAATTACATCCAAATATTATACACATCGCATGCTACATTTTAGTAAACAGTTACAAATTAATTGTTTTTAGCACTATAAATATTTTAGTCATTTCCAAAATGTTATAAATTAGAAAGTAAAATTCTAAATTAATTTAAAAAACAACGCGCAATGTGGCTGTGTGAAATAATAACACGTATACTGCTATCTCACTCAATAAAATACAAATTGTCGTTAGAGTGAAAGGTACCTATTGCTGTTTCATTCTAACTACCTATTGCTGATGGTTTACAAACTGCAAAAAGTTTTATTATTAATTTTTTAATGCGTTGACGTGAGCGCGTTTGATTGAAAACTTTTATTTGAACATGAGTTTTGTTGATTTATTAAATTGTTAGTTTGTTATGAAAATGGATAAAGGTCCTCAAATGAGTTTACTTTATTAATTTAGATAGACTTTCATGGAAAAATTAAAGGTAGTTAATAGGTAGTAATAGGTATAGGTAGGTTTAGGTTATGTTAGTTTTGCATCGGCCCGAAGGGCCAAAATAACTCAAAATAGGAGCTCCGCGCCAGCGGAGATCCGTCAATACTGTTCCAATGTCCACTAGTTTGAAATAAAAATAGATGTCATAGAAAAATACTACTACCTAGGCAAATTGACGATTATCAGCGAATAGAGTAGAGGCAAAAACATTTGAGAACAAATAGCTGTATGCGACCAGTACGGAAAGCATTGTTGAAAAGATATTAAATTAAATTATGTTATGTACGTGTCTCATTAAAATTACAGAAATTTTGAAGCTTCTATAAAATAAAATCATTTAGCGCTGTCTTGCTCGCACGCGGTGCGACGTGCGAGCGAGACGGACCGTATGGAAAACCGCATCAGTGTGCTAGCAATGAGGTTAGACTAGATTGGAACTGCTTTGCGCGTGGGGCGTTAAAAAACAATTGCCGCGTGAAATTTGGTGATCATGTAGTATTTCTGGGTATCGAAAGAATTATTTGGGTGTAAATAATTTTAATAGGATTACGAGCCCTGTAATATTTGGATGTAAATTATATGAAATTTGGTGTTTGAAATTAGGTGATCATTAAGTATTTTTGGGTAGTGACTAATTTATTTGGTAACAATTAAATTTAATAGGTTATCGACATGTTACTTCTTTGAGTTGCACTTTATATTTAAAAGGAGTTGAAAATTTGGTGCGAATCTAGTATTTTTGGTAATCAATGTAATTTTTTAGAGCATCATTCGGCAACTAATTTGGTGGTTCGTTAAATGCTACCCATCTAAAAATAGCGACACTGAGGCGCTCGACCAAAACCGACTGTATGACTACAGAACCTCTAGTATAAGTTTATTCGAAACAAAACACAAACGATCGCGTTTGCGCTTTGTCTCATTTTGTAAGGCAACGCGAGCAGCGCCTCTAGTGGCCTTAGGCGGTAACAATTTTTGCCATTTAAATTAAGACTAAACGCAAACGTGTTCGTTGGTGTTTTAAACCGATTCAAAAAAGGAGGAGGTTCTCAATTCGCCTGTATGTTGTTTTTTTTAGGGTTGCGTACCCGAAGGGTCAAAACGGAACCCTATTGGTGACGCCCAGACGTCCGTCCGTCCGTCCGTCCGTCGTCTGTCACACAGGTTTTACAGCCAAACGGTTGGAGCTACAAGCTTCAAATTTACACAGTATAAGCACCTTGTTGGCCCGAAGCCATACAAATAGTCAAAACTTATTTTTAAATGTTTTTAAGGGGGCTCCCATACAGCTAAAGGGGGACGCGAAATTTTTTTTTTTATCATACCCTATCGAGTCCCCATTCTTTGTTTAGAGCTCATTGAGTAGATACTTACTGTATTTTTAATTTTAAAAAATATTGGAAAACATAGGAATGAGAAGCCACAAAAGTCAGCTTTTTTTATTTTGTTGTATGTTTGTTACGCGATTAGGTACTCCGCCGTTTATGAACAGATTTGGAAAATTATTTCTTTGTTTGAAAGCATATTATGTTTATTTTACCTTTAATATGCTAGTATTGTAGACCGCGTGGGTGTGTGTGTCCAGTGTCATAATGTCGTAATCGTATAGTTTTTCGTAATAAAGGTCATAACAGCCTCGGTTATCGTGCGTAATAAGATACACTTTGTATAGCCGTAAGCCGGAAACGGTAGGTCACTGCCCGATTGATGTATTGTGATATAAGTGTTGTAATATTAATCACTTCCTTCGTTTTGTTAAGAAAAGGCACTTGGACGGGCCAAGTGCATCTGGATGAATATGGATATCAGATGTTTATGTGGACTTCTGGGGATAGTAGGGTGTGACAATTGTGTATGTAATAACTCCCTACTCGTAAAAAGCTAGTAACTGGGTAGCTGTTTTTTAAAAAATTACGCCACTTTTTGGGCCACGAATATCGGCTCGTACCACTGAGTTAAAAAAAATATGTTATTTTGGAATCGATTTAAAAAAAAATTCAAAGTTCAGTAGGCAAATAATATTGAAAATATAAGTATGTTAAGTCGATTTGACTAGTTAGAAAAAGTCACGATTTTCTCTTACCATTATTTACACAACAACAATATACAACAACAAGCAAAGCTTGTACAAATAATTGTACAAGCTTTGCTTAGTTAGGGACTAGGTTGATTTGGGTAAGATTGTCCACAAATATATTTATTTAATCGCTTTTTGGTGTTTTTAAGTTGATAATTGTTTTATGTTTTTTCTTGTAGGTAATCGGTTAATTTATTATTCTTAAAGTGTGTTTAAGTATTTATGTAAACAATCGGCAACTTAAACTCCTAACCCTGTAGAATTACTTATAATATGCAAGTTGCATCGCAAAACTTATGATAAAAATTTACTTTTTAGTAAGTATGCTAAAATCTCAAGCTTAGAATACTTTAGCATTTCTTTCGGTAACTTTCGACTCACGTAGAGTCCCACTGTCCACATTGCTACTAATACTATCATGAAAATAATATGCCCATGAAACGTATGGCAATAAAATCAAAATAGAGATACCAATTTCAAACGGTCCCTCAATGGCCGTTCATTATGCAACGCATTTCAATCGATTACTTCAAATACCTCTTATTTTACTGGATTATAATTTATAAAATCAGCCGTAGGACGGTTAACATAAGGTACACTTTAAAAAAATACTAGTGGAGATACGAGGACGAGGAGGCAAGCATTCGATTAGAGTTCACCCACAGCCCACAGCGGATATTACTAGAACACAGTATTTAGCATAGGTACGCAAATCCATGTAACTGTGTTGTATAATGTAGAATATCTTAGTGGATATATACTTTTAGGGTGTGGTACCCCTTTGGGTACCCCCTTTGGCGTCCACGGAGCCTAAATATTTCTAAAGAAATTAAGACCCGTTTACAAATGAGAAGACTCGCAAGCAAGTTTAAGGTGTTTAAACTACATTACGGGTTACCAAAGTAATGAGTTTAATTTTATTGGTCTATATTCTAATACCCCGCAATGTAGTTAAAATGCACGTGATTCATCCACGTGTATAAATGGGGTTTAAAGCTCTACTATCCGTCCGTCCGTCCGTCCGTCTATCGCAGCGATTTATATAAAATACTAACTACTTTCAGCAAAAGCCAAGAACGAGTTTATATTGTTATTTTTTATCGATTTATAAACCTTTCACGATATGGTACGGAACCGTTTCATGCAAGTGCAACTCGCATTTGGCCGATTTTTATTCAACTTTCAGCAGGAAAAACTATCCCTCGTCGTAGGTTCTGATTCCAACTTTAACTTTATTTAAAAATCTTTCTGTGCTAAGCGTAAGGCTCAAATTACAAGTGCTTCGTTGGACGAGATACGAGATTTAGGAAGTTATGCGTACCTAATGGATTTGAAAAGGGTTCACAATCATGATATTCAGACACTTGCCAGTCATTGATGGGTTCAGTTATTCAGCGCTTTCTTAATGTTATGATACTTCAATATATTTTTGTGCCTTCGTATTCTGTTCATTGAAAAATAAATCTTTAGCTGTATGTTGGTATATGATTTGTCTATGGTAGGTATTGTATTTGTAATGTACCTAAGATAGATAAATACGTGCTACTCGAAAATATAAATTAGAATTTAAGTGATTTTATCGCGTGATAGAGGACAAGATAGAGCACCTGTCACTTTCTGATACCTACCACTCGATAGAAGACTCGATCGAGATAGCTCACTGCCATAATCATAAAGTAAATAATTTCTGCCATAATTAAAATGCGGACCCTACTCAAATGAATTATTAACACATTCGAGCAAGTAAGTACACGTAATTAACTGGGGTTACTTAGCCCATAGTTAAACTGTAATACTTAAAAATATTTGCGCATGCCCGGACATAGCACCGCCACAACACCAAAACGACTTAGATGTCACAGTTGAGTTCAATAAAATATGTCCAGTTTTGCACTCTACGCCTTTGAGATAAGGTCCAAAAATGCGTACATATTAATGGACGTTAATGTTTGGTTCGTTAGGTCTTTTTGTGTTAGCGAATAGAACGCAAGGGCGCGGCAGACGTCCCTCCTGGGTGAATGACCGCCGCGCCAAAACAAAGAACACCTGTAGCCACCACGTAGATCAATAGACGCATAGTGGCTGCTATAGGACTGTTACTACGCTTAATAGTAAGATAGCGGTAATACTCAATTATTGTCAGGTCAGGACGGGACTCTTCTCCGAACTACTATAAATGCTAGTATTTTGATCAATTGACAACATTTAATTTTTCTAACCTCTTAATTTTATTTAGGTATTTAATAGTACTCAAAAAGTTAGGAGATACGTATTTTGTTTTTTCTTTTCAGTATATTTTCATTAAATCCCCCCTTATTTTATTAATCTAAAACTGCCGCGTTCTAAAAGGGCGTATGTACGTATTTGGGATGAATAAGTTCAGCACTCTGGTGACATATTGAATTATAAGTAAAAAGTATACTGTATCTGTATCACCTGTGACAGTGACAGTGACAGTGACAAATTTCAGGGGTCTATCCTGACCACCCGAAGATCGAAATTCGTATGTTTCTTTCTCTATCGCTCGAAGCAAATGAGATAGAGACGGTGATATTTGAAAGATTTTAAAAGAACCCAGTTACTTCACTTGACAAGATAGCCCCCCCATCTGACAACTGTCGAATGTGCCGATGTCAAAATTATCAATGTCGCATCCACAGACAGTTTTTATTGTTTTAATAGGATACATAAATCATGTCACGGAATATTCTTATTCAGCCCAGTAATCGCTTGTTATAAAGTATTTTCCAGTTTTCTCGAGAACTATCTCTCTTTGCTAATTGTTGTTTAAATTAAATTAGTTTATTTTGGTAGTACAACACGACTAAGTGAATGACATGTTTATTATATTATACTTAACTGCATGAAACAAATTTTGTACACCTGCATTGCGGGTAAAACATAGTGCTCAAACGTATCTGTATATGTACCATCTTTCACTGTAACCTATGTTTAACAAAATAAATATTCTGATTCTGATTCTGATTCTGATTCTGACTATCGAATATAAAAATCCAATATTTTTTATATAGGTACTCACTACTCAGCAAGCTCATATCTCTAAATGGATTTCTGCTTCAAGCCGCTAAGGTAAAATGAAATGTTGTTAATTAATGTATGTTTATTTTGTTTACATTATTATTATTTTTATTTTATCTTATTCCCGTAGTGTTTTGCACCACTTACTGATTATAGGTTTATTTTTCTTCGCTACCCAAAGGTTATCTTATCTGGAAGACATCGCTCTTTAGCGATACAACCGCCTGCTGTTTCTGTATGTTATGTTTTGTATTTTTATTGAGGTGTACAATAAAGAGTATTGAAATAAATATTTAACTGCCTATATTTAACGATAATGTGAAACTGTACATGTATAAATAACTGTACATACTTATTTAGAAACCTAGTTGGATTTGCTCACAATTTTAAATCGATACAAAGCTATGCTCTTTTTACCTAAGTGGGTGCAAGCAACAGATGTTCAATTCCATGCCTCCTACATAATCTATGCAACCTTGTTAATGGCATATTTAATAAAAACTCCTAACGTACAATGGCGAAGTTATCCCTATCAGGGTTCTCTTTTAGCTAGCCTTTGAGCAATTGGGTGGAAGGTGGTAGCAATGAGATAGACATAAGTATACATATTATCTTCTAAAAATGATTTCTTGAATTATGAATCTTTGATACAATTATTTCATTCTAAACGTCACTTATTAAGGTGCCTGTAGCGGCAAGGCCTTCTCCATATAAACTCTGTGCATGTTTTATTCGTCGGTATTGGCACTCCCGCATATAATTTATTTTTTTGGTTGTTAATATTGGATATACGAAGAATGTCAAGCAAGAAAATTCAAAAATTTTTAGGAAATTAAAATAAAAAAATACAAAATATAAAAATAAAAATTTTTTTTTGACGGTCTGGATAACAGAAAAATAAGCATACTGACCAAAAATTATAAGTGTAATGCAAAAACAAGCAAAGAAAAACTTGCACAAAGTTTGTATGGAGAGTGCTTGCCTCTACAGGCGCCTTAAATACTGCATGTGTGCCCACAATAAAATTAATCAACGTCACCACATGAAGACAGAGATTGCTTGTGAATAAAAAAACTTAATTATTTCTCTCGTGAACCCGCCAGTGCAAGGCATTTAATTAGATGACTTCCTGAGATAGTCACGAACAATGGCGGCATGCTAGTAGGGTGGCCAAGCGGCAAAGTCCGCGGGGTAGATATTTACTAAATTATTATACTGTGGTTAAATATAATTTTCTATTCTTTAGACGTTTTCTTTTCTTTATAGTTTTTGACGACCCTGCTTCAAAGCTGGAGGTCCCAGGTTCGAATCCTGGTCAGGGCATTTATTTGTGTGATGAGCACGAAAATTTGCTCCTGGGTCTTAGATGTTTTCTATGTATTTAAGTTTATATATATACATATATGTCGGAGACAGGATGGTCATGAGTACGGACACTGAGTTGTAGCGCAGCGCGTGGTTGGCTATGATTGGTTGAATGGTGGCTGACGTCACGTCGAACCATCTATCCCCACTCCGTGCGCTAGGACGGAGCCGGGTGGGCAGAGCTCTGGGCATTCTCTTACCGAACTCGCTAGAGACCGGACCTCTGGGTTCCACCTCGGAACTGTCCACGCTACATCTAAGTGTTAAAAGTGAATTAATTGATTTGTAACAGAGTACTGAAATAAAAACACTATTGGTTTACTTGTTGATCTCAATCTCGATTTCCCACAAACCGCCCCAACGATGAATAATGGACTGGCCAACCCTGAGAGCCGCCTCCGTTATCAGAAGATGGGATGGACCTGTTCCCACAACGAGTATTCACGGGCCACGTGTAACATGCAACACGTGCTATCGGAATCTTCCGGTCTGGCGTTTGGCGGACACTAAGCTAACCACGTGGGAAACACGGTGTACAGGTTCAAATCAAATCTGGTGAGCTCTAACCATATTCTTTGTTTTTATTGCTTGTTGTGCGTGCCACATTACGCTAATGCAGTTAATTTATTTCAATAGTTCTAATCTTCAATAATCAATGCGTACCGCGTGCCATATGCGAGGTTATGTAACGGCCTAGTATTGACCAAGATCATGTTTCTAGCTGAGTGCTCTCGTGCGCGCTCCAACGTGTTGTGGTTCTTATGCCAAGCCTTCGAGAGGCTTGTGAATTCCTTAAGTTTCCCCCGCAGTTTAGATCTAGTTTCCCCCGCAGTTTAGATCTAGTTTCCCCCGTACTTTTCTAGTTTCCCCCGTAGAGTGTAGGCGTGGATGTCGGACGCTTTATAAACTCTAGTGCCTAAGCTAATTTGTAGCCCGGGGTCCGTAAGGCGAGCGTCAGGATGTTAATTTTGCTGGGCTAACGCTAACATGTTGATGAGTTTAGTGAAAGTGAAATTAATTTTACAGAACTTGCATTGCATTTGCCATTGTTATTATTATCTCAAATTTCCTTTAAATTTGATAACTTTTAATCCTTTTCATAGGAACTTTAAATGTGTAAACAAACAGTGTACTACGCATACGACATTAAAGTTTTCAGTGTGGTACATCCATCGAGCATCGAGCTGCCAGGAGGTAGCGAACACCTCGTCCAGCAGTCGAAGGTGCACTGACGACGAGATCGTGCAGCATCGATGGAAGCCGTCGGACTACCACAAGTTTCTGAGGCTGTGAAATTGTGGCCACCACTGGCAATGGCGTTGGAGCAACAAAATAAAAAGAGAGGTTTCGTTCCAATCTTTTCATTCTAATAAAGAGCCTGATAATATTGGCTAAGGTTTTACAAACGATTCTTAGTACTAAACTTTATTTCGGAGATAGTTTAGAGATAGATAAGAATAGATTGTAACGGTGCGTGAAACGGAACGTTACACATAAACTTTCTGGCTACTTTAAGTATTCTAAATTTTAAATTTTGAATTTGAACTTCGATTTCCAATTCCACGTGACACTGCGCAGCCATTTTCTGGCAGTTCAGTTCAGTTCAGTTCGATCTTACTGGGTGATCGATAAACAGATCTGCTGATCAATACCAAATCAAATTTAAATATTTTTATTTTATTCATAACTGTGTGTGAATTCTTAGCAGTGCACGTTGTAGTTTACCAGTAAATTGTGTTCTTCAGTGCAGTTTAATCATACAGTTTTCCAAGGCACATTATTGTAAGTTCCTATATTTTTAAATCTAATTGTATATTCTTCAGTTACCAATTAGAATAATAGGCTAAACGCAGTATCTGGTTGTTCCAGGTGCCTTAATTTATATATAATAAATACCTCCTGCCCTCTCCTGCATTTTCTTCCTCCACTCCTCCGTTCCACCTGCTGACGACTCGCACCCTCGCACTGGCGCCCAACGTGGGGCGCACTGGCGCCCTCAACGTGTCAAACCCCTCCCCAAAATTCAAAAATAAACTCGTCTTTTATTTATTTAGCAATTTATTAGACACATATATTTATTCACAAATCTACTTACTACTTACGAGTTACTTTTCTCCGAATTCGTTAATTAATGTTATTGTATATATTATGTACACTTAATTAATTTAATAATATTATATCACCTCATCATCTATTCGGATCCATTAAGTCAATTGCAATTGTTTATTTTTATAACATTCACATTTTCGAACGCTTCTTCAGCGTAAGATGCTGAAGTGAATATTATAATATTTATAATTATTAATTACCTAACGAGTTTCTACAATGAAACTAGATACATACCTACGTATTTTCTTTTCAATACTACATGTATGTGTAGTTATGCACTTACAATACTTACATACATACTGCTAAAGTATGTTTATCCTAAAATGGATTATACCTTATAATTTGTAGTATTTCCTACAAATTGTGATGAATATTATTCAACTTATATATTCATTACTTGTTTATATACTTGTAAATATTTATTCATATTTCATACTTATTCAGCGGATGGTAACTGACTCAAAAGCCTTATACCATTGGAGGGCGATTTAACGAGTATGTCCTCATACACAGGAATACTCTATTAAAAGGCATTTTGGTTGAATATAGATTAACCAAAATACTGCAAGAATGATGGATGAATGGAATTAGTGGATGGTTAGTGTGTCTAAATCGCGCCTCTTGTAATATAAACATTGTAAATAACATCCTCACCTTCTAAATTCCTTTTCATCACAACCCATACCCCACTTTAATTATTTTTTTTTAATAATACGGAGAAATCCATGTGGCCTTAAGCCCCAGGATTTCCCCTGCCAGGGCAGCCCCGGTAGTGTAACGGTGCGTGAAACGGAACGTTACACATAAACTTTCTGGCTACTTTAAGTATTCTAAATTTTAAATTTTGAATTTGAACTTCGATTTCCAATTCCACGTGACACTGCGCAGCCATTTTCTGGCAGTTCAGTTCAGTTCAGTTCGATCTTACTGGGTGATCGATAAACAGATCTGCTGATCAATACCAAATCAAATTTAAATATTTTTATTTTATTCATAACTGTGTGTGAATTCTTAGCAGTGCACGTTGTAGTTTACCAGTAAATTGTGTTCTTCAGTGCAGTTTAATCATACAGTTTTCCAAGGCACATTATTGTAAGTTCCTATATTTTTAAATCTAATTGTATATTCTTCAGTTACCAATTAGAATAATAGGCTAAACGCAGTATCTGGTTGTTCCAGGTGCCTTAATTTATATATAATAAATACCTCCTGCCCTCTCCTGCATTTTCTTCCTCCACTCCTCCGTTCCACCTGCTGACGACTCGCACCCTCGCATAGATAGAGATTAGACTGAGGGTTTTTAAAAATACGACTGAAACTTAAAGTAGTCTTTATGATTAAACTGATACCAAACGAATGAATTTTTTAGGATGAATTCGTCGTCGCAGACTCCACTGCGAGCAGTCTTCGTGCTTTTGCCGAGCATCGGCGAGCGAGCTGGCAGTTCGGTAGTTGGTGTGGCATGTGGCATTATCGGAAGACCCTGCTCTCTGGTCAACATACACAACACCATGGAAAACATTGTCTATCCGGTGAGCTGTTCAAATTTCATTGGGATTTTGGAACAGAGTATTCACGTGCTACCTTCTACCTTTGTCGATATTTTAATGGGATTTTGAATGAGGGGATAAACTTGATCATTGTCATCAAAATCGATTCCAATATTTCCAATACTGAAACTGGCTGGCGGGCTGGCTAGATTCAATAAGTTACTTTTTTTTTAATTCTTTTTTGTTGAGTTTTCATCACGATACGTGAATATAATTACACAGTATTTTAGAAAATGTCAGAAAAATGATTCGATTTATTTCGAAATGAAAAGTAGCTAGTTTTCCTTGAAGTAGAAGTGATGAAAATGATAATTCGTAATGAATTACGACATTGTAGAGATTCTAAACGAAAACTATTGGAATAGTTGCCGATTTGAGTTTTACAAGTTTGTCATATCATTGTTTTGGGTGTCTTTGGCTCAGACTGCATACACCTTGAATATCATTCGTAGACGTAAGCGTAAAACACCGGGCATAGATTTCCCGTTGCTGCAATGTGCGGCCACGACTGTGAGTGGCGTGCGTTTGGTTTGAAGGTGTAAGCGGTTAATCGCTGGATGGAAGCGATGTGAACTGATGTTGGTACTGTATGAAGGTATCCCATGAGTTTGTGATATGGATACCGGATGGAGGTAGTCCATGTATTTGTGATATGGATGCCGGATGGAGTTTTCTTAATTGCTGTTACGTGGTGACAGTGGTAGTAGTCAAATGAGCAATGCAGACCTAAGCTACTGGTATTGATAATGTGTTGAGGAGTTATATGAACGCTTGAACTTTATTGGAACAAAAGAAAGTTGCACATTTTTATTTGGTTTTCAAACGCATCTTAAATTAAATGCCGTAGCTCCTAATAGATACACGTAGTCTGCTTTTTGGGCGCATAATACGTATTTATGCGGCTATGATGTCTTACTGTCTTTTAACAAATGACTTCACAGTTGTAGACTTTGACATCCCTTAGGAAAATGCCACAGAGCCACGTACCATTTAATGTAGATGAGTAAAGGAGCGAGTCAGAGATTGAGGTTCTCAGTTCGGTTGGTCGACCGTACCAGAGGCTTTACCGTAGCCGTAGCCCGTTAGAAGTCGGCATCTGTACTGTGTATAGTCCGTGGGTGCGCGGTGCGCGGAGAGCTCTGGCGGAGGTCGGGTCTCGTGGAGACCGTAGAGTCATAGGGTTGACTCGGCGATCCCGTGAGGATGCGCGTTGTATGGGTGGCTATGTGATAGCCCTAGGCCACGAATGAGATACCTGTTTCGATGATTTTGTGTTTTCATATTGTTATGAGGCCATTAAAGGCAGTTTAATAATGGTACTTGGTTGTTCTTGCATTTAGGCGAGTTTAGACTGTAAAAAAAAAGAGTGAATATAGAGTTGTTCCAGTTTGGTAACGTTATAACGAGTTAAATTTTGAATAAAAGATGATTTTGAACATAGAAGTTTTACAAAGAAACTTTTAGGTAAAGTCAGGAGTGACCGAACGATGTACTGTGCTGTGGTTCCATTGTTACAGGCTAGACACACGAGGACGTGTGTCGTCGCAGGATGGCCGTGTCGGAGACAGGATGGTCATGAGTACGGACACTGAGTTGTAGCGCAGCGCGTGGTTGGCTATGATTGGTTGAATGGTGGCTGACGTCACGTCGAACCATCTATCCCCACTCCGTGCGCTAGGACGGAGCCGGGTGGGCAGAGCTCTGGGCATTCTCTTACCGAACTCGCTAGAGACCGGACCTCTGGGTTCCACCTCGGAACTGTCCACGCTACATCTAAGTGTTAAAAGTGAATTAATTGATTTGTAACAGAGTACTGAAATAAAAACACTATTGGTTTACTTGTTGATCTCAATCTCGATTTCCCACAAACCGCCCCAACGATGAATAATGGACTGGCCAACCCTGAGAGCCGCCTCCGTTATATATATAAATGATCGTCGCTTAGGACAAGCTTTGCTTAGTTTGGGACTAGGTTCATTTGTGTAAGATTGTCTACAAGTATATATTTATTTAAACTTTTTAATTCTATAGGTTGGTTTCACTGCACCAACTTGCGAATAGACCGATCAGCAAATTCAATATAGAAACTTTACCTTTGTAGGAAAATACAGCGAAGCTGGTCGTATGTCATTTACTTATTTATTTATTTATTTTTTATATCTCGCTATGATGTGTTTCTGAACTGTTTGTATTTTTATTACGAATTACAATAAAGAGTTTTGTATTATAAATAAATAAATAAATAAATATTTATGGACAATCTTACACAAATCAACCTAGTCACAAACTAAGCAAAGCTTGTACTATGGGTACTAAGCGACGATATACATACTTATATAGATAAATAAATACTTAAATACATAGAAAACATCCAAGACCCAAGAACAAATATTCGTGCTCATCGCACAAAAAAATGCCCCGGCCGGGATTCGAACCCGGGACCTCAAGCTTCGTAGGCAGGGTCACTACCAACTAAGCTAAAGCGGTCGTCTTCTCTTTGTATATTACTTTGTATTGTACTAAGTATTGTAAGTAGGTATAATATTATATCGTATACAGTTTATATTTTATTGCGAAAAATCTATGTTGACGGAAACTTATTACCTAAAGTACTCTCTGGTTAGTATGAGTAGTGTCTACATTGTAAATTATTTTCCGAATTCCATTCATCATCCTCCTAGCGTTATCCCAGCACAGTTGCATCCTGAAGGATGCCTGGCGTCCGCTACCTAATCCCAAGATTTGGCGTAGGCACTAGTTTTTACGGAAGCGACTGCCATCTGACCTTCCAACCCCGAGGGGAAACTAGACCTTATTGGGATTAGGCTTTGTCAAGTGAGTGGGCAACTTGTCTATAAAAAATATAGACGTTTAGCGAGTTAATTAATTAAGGCGATATATCGATTGAAGGAGACACCCCTTGTATTTCGCTCACGACAAAACGGGATGCAACCCTCTCCGAGAATGGCTTTTTAGACAAATCTCGTTAAATATCTGACTGTGTGCAGGTTTATTAAATTTCCTCTTGTCAGTACCTAGATGAAGTAAAATACCATCATATTAACTTAATCGTGTCTTTTAATAATGCGTTGTTTTAGTAGGCTGAGGAAAAAAAGGAAAATATACTTTGAATATATTTTCTATCGAGAAAATTTTAAGCAATCATGTTTCGCTATTGTCAGTACCACAATCATAAATAGTCAAGAATCATATATCTGAAAATCAGCCCCTACTGTTTGCTAGTCTGGGCAGGACCACGTTTCAAAGTCTCCAAATTTCTCAGTGTAGCGCCTTAACGCTGTAAACTCGAAATAAATATAATTGATTTGAGTTATATCGAGTCGTTTTTCGCTTTAGCATCCGAACAGGGCTTAAAAGATATTGTCTACGTAATAACCCCAAGCTCATAAATTCGACTATCCGATCAGGTTTTATCTCTCTCCGTGTTTCAATGAAATAAACGAAGACAGAAGATGACAGGTCGATTAGAAACATAGTAAATGCGATTAACCCAGCCGTAACCTGATAAACATAACCTTGGAGTTCTTGTGCGGTAAATTATGCTAATTTAGATTGATTCAGGCCTCCAAGTATTAACTGTCAACTCTGTCTTTGATTGTAAATCGTCTATATGTTATTGCTTTGCTTTTTGGGTTGGCTTGCTTTCTTTGCGTATTTAGGAAAATGGAAGTGCACTGAGCGAAAAAATACTAATTATTAGTAAGTTTTAGTGAATCCCAAGACAAGGAGATTATACTAACGGTTACAAAACAGTTAAGTAGTTACAAGGACAAATTTTTTGGTATTAGTAAATAACTACTATTATCAAAAACTGGTTTGTAACCGTCAGTATATAATCTCCTTGTCCTGGGATTCACTAGAACTTACTAATAATTAGTATTCTTTTTCGCTCAGTGTGGGTTTCGTTATTTGGTTCCGTCGTAAATATATTACTACTTAATTTTGATGTGTCAAGGAATGTCGAATTATTGCCTGAATCTTCAAAATTTTGTACGATATTATTTTCGTGGATTTAGGCAAGCTTGTTATAACAGAAATACAAAGAAAAGAGAACACGTAGGCGCAAGTTTATAAGCAAACAAATTACCTTCCTTAATATGTATCCTTATATTACCTTCAGAATATGTATCCAAAGACAATAAAATTGGGACGAAGAGAACAGAAAACTTTTGGCAATGAGCAAAAAATTTACGCGTATCACATTCATCAATTACCAAGTGATTGGAAATTCAACGAGCTATCAAAAAACTAGCCCCACCGGTGTTCCCGCAGAACTGTGTAGTTGTGTACTAATTAATGAGTAAAGAAATTTCGAAGTTAAGAATCGATATCAAAAAAATGCAATAGCTAACATTAATGTTATGCAAATGCCACAAAAAAAGGACATTTACTAATTACTTTAATCGTAGCACTTAGTTTTAAATAAGTTATGTCTGGAATAACACTTTTAAAAAACATACCGATAAACCCATTCGAACTTTGATAACAGCGAAACAGAACAATCGGAACTCTTCTTCGCAAAGAAATCTCAGTGCCGACCTGTATAATAGCATATAATAACGGCATCTATCCACTCGAAGCGAAAGGTTGTAAGTTATATTCATTTTATATGGAGTTATGTCCTTTTAGAATTGGATCCCATTGATGTGGGAACACGGGGCAGACCTTGAACCGTCGCTGCATCAACAATACGCAATTTAAAGCGGAAAAATATAAACGCTGAATTTATGCGTCATTTTTTGCTGTGAAGTCAACTCATTATTATTTTCTATGGAGACATGAAGTAAGCAAGAACTTGGGTATACATGCTAAAATGCGAGCCAAGAGATCGAAGGTATTCGTTTCATCTTAGGCAAAAATGGTTTCGTATGTCCGGCGGGCAAATTTGCGGATTTCCATCCGTCTGTTTTTTTTCGCATTTCTTAACCGATTCTAGTGAAATTTTGTGAGCAGGATCGATATTTTTATTTTAAGTCAGTTTTTGAAAATAATATATATAGGTGTTTTATAAGGAACCTAAAAAATGCTGGCGATGTCTACAGCTCACAGATCCACTACTTTTAGTAATTGACATCCAGCTCGTCACCTTTGCTGTTATGAATTAAAATTATAGGAGCCAAGCATTGGGATAGTGTCGAACACTGGACATGTTCCTATTAAGGAAATTAATATTACATAAGAGCAAACAAAGTTAATAACCTCGTAAACAATACAAAAACAAAAATAAATTACATTATAACAAAATTAAATTTGATCCCGTATTAAGGCTGAGAACACTGAGAAATTTGGAGACTTTGAAACGCTGTCCTGCCCAGACTAGCAAACAGTAGGGGCTGATTTTCAGATATATAATCCTTGACTATATGATTGTGGTCCTGACAATAGCGAAACATGATTGCTTAAATTTTTCTCGATAGAAAATAAATCCAAAGTTGAGTCTATATATTTTCCTCAGCCTACTAAAACAACGCATTTTTAAAAGACACGATTAAGTTAATATGATGGTATTTTACCTTATCTAGGTACTGACAAGAGGAAATTTAATAAACCTGCACACAGTCAGATATATAACGAGATTTGTCTAAAAAGCCATTCTCGGAGAGGGTTGCATCCCGTTTTGTCGTGAGCGAAAAACAGAGGGTGTCTCTTTCAATCGATATATCGCCTTAATGTAATTCAAACCGGCATTAGTAAATAGTAACTTGTCGCGTTACCTTGGCAGCCCAATAAGTAGAACAACGTCCCTACAGTTATAGTTACTATTATAACTTGAAATCATTCGAATTGACCAAGTTAAGTCTAAGTAATTCGTTCAAAATTTTATTTGAATGGTTATATAATAAGGTTTATAATCGAAAAACATTTTTATAGAAATTCTGCCAACAATGAAGTTCAACTTTACCTACGCAATGCTACAGCTACCTACTCAACCATACGAAGCCTACACACGCTGGGTGCATAATCTAGATAAGGTCGGGCCGAGAGGTCTCGATCTCGGCTATTCTCGGCCAAAATTCGAACCGAGAACTCGGTCTCGGTCTCGGCCAAAACGAGCCGAGATTATCAGCTGTGGCCGAGACTATACAACGATGTACTCGTAAGTTTGGTGAATTTGAATTGGCCACGCGCCTGTGTAGCCGCACGGGGTGATCTATTGGCTGGTAGTTTTCGCCATTGATTTTCGTGATGTTGATTGGTGACGTATGAACTTTTCAAACCAATTATGACACTTTGCCGCAATTGCAAACGAAGTGCGTAGACACAATCTCAGTGGGCACAATGTTGAAAAAATTATATATTTATAATAACATCAATTTATTTCATTTTGATTACTAAATAAATAAATAAACAAATTGCAGTTTATTTCTCACATTTTTAAATTCTCGGTCTTGGCCGAGAATTTAATTTATTCTCGGTCTCGGTCTCAGTCTCGGCCGAGACAAAATGGGTGTTCTCGATCGGACCTTAAATCTAGACACGCGGCAGCGTGTCAAGCAAAGTTCCAAAGAAGAGAACTGGTGACGCAGCTGCCGTGTGTTTATATTACCTACATATTACACGAAACATTTGGAGAACTTTTGATCCCTACATAACTCAAAAGCTATTGAACGTAAACATTTCATATGTACCAAATGCCGGTAAAAAATAGCCAAGTTAAATCTTTAACTTCAATTTGTGTACAGGATTATCGTAGGCACAGAACTTGGCATTTATTAAGATCTCAAATCTTTTGTCGGCGAATTCGACAGTTACGATATTGTTAAATGTTAATATTGAACTTGGCTCCCATTTTCACATTTTTGTGTTTGGTGGGATATTGTATTTCTCTATTAGGCAAAACAAAAATAACCATCTAGTAGGTTCTATCAAGTCGCGACAAAAAGAGATCATGTCGTTTATCGCGCTATAAATGAGACCACACAGACTATGGACATGCACTTCAATAGCCTTTTTGTATTTTTGTCCTGAGTGCTTTTTAGGGTTCCGTATCCGAAGGGTGCTAACGGAACCCTATTGCTGCAATGCTGTCACAGTCCGTCCGTCCGTCCGTCGTCTGTCACACAGGCTTACAGCCAAACGGTTGGAGCTACAGTCTTCAAATTGTGAGTGAAAGCGATAGGGTTCCGTTTTGACCCTTCAGGTACGGAATACGGAACCCTAAAAACAAAAACGCAAACCAAGGTGATCATTACCTAAAAACTTAATATATAAGCTACCTTACCTATTCGAAATGAGCGAGTTATGTATTAATAACTTCTTCTAATGTTAATGTAATTACACAATACATATTGTGTAATTATACCTACATTCTACAACCTAGTTACTTATTAACACAGCAAGCAACGAAGCAACATTCTTCCAGTAAAATATCCGCTGTCAGACACAGTCTGCAGCATGCATCTAAGAAGTGTGTAATTCTGTAATTATATCAACGTGCGGTTAGGCCATTGCCGCTGGAGAAACATGCTACCAAGCTAGTTATAAGAAAGCGTTTATCATTAAATTCAACTAGTTCTCAATGTCTAGCTTCCAAGGTAAATATGGAGCTCACAATGCTTACTTTCTCATTCTTATGGCGAAAATTGCTAGCAGAAAAGTTCTATTGTGTCCATTCAGCGGTCCTATTGTAAACACGCGCACTGTACTCACAAAAATTATCCTGAATGCGTCTTTGTCAAAAATTCCAACGTCACTTTAATTAATAAAAAAAATATTTGAACGTGCTCGCTTTTAAAAGCGTTCGATTTTTAAATTATTATTCGCGTTCGAATTTCGAATTCGTGCGAACGCGCGATCAAGTTCGCAGCCAGACGCTAACTCGCGGATAGCACGCCGATGTATACAAACACGCATAACTACGGAGCGTCTATTGTGCGATGGTAGCCAGACACGCGAACCCTCTAACCATAGATATAAGAAGCCTATATCAACCTGCGCCCCTCGTTTATTATACATAATCATAACGATCTAGACGGGGTACGTTTTCAATTTTCATGCTTACATATTTAGTAGGTACGCGACACCTTAATTTGACAATGTCCAGCCGGCTGGACATTATCTTTGACCGTCTTTTTGTATTTTTTCATCACACTTGCTCGGAAATGGTGTCATTGCACGCAGGCGCACAGGTAAATTACTTTCGAGACGTTTTTGCATTATCTGTAGTTGTGTACGGACAAAATTTAAAAATATCTTTAAACGAGCAATTCTTGTATATTTATTTATTTCGGGGATCTCGGAAACGGCTCTAACGATTTTGATGAAATTTGGTATGTGGGGGTTTTCGGGGACGAGCAATCGATCTAGCTAAGTCTCATGCACGGGAAAACGCCTAGCAAAGCTGTAAATATACCAATAGCGGATCCTCAGGAGCCCTGGTGACTTACTTCCCGCCAGGAGCCTAACCACCACATAAGTACCTAAAAACAATTTCACCTTTAATAACCACTTTTTCCTGCTACCCAAAGTGTGTCTGGAAGAGATCGCTTTAAAGCGATAAGACCGCCTGTTGTTACCACTATTAATGTTACCTAATATATATTTTTTGGCAACATTTTGAAGTTTTATTTTGAAAATTACATAAAATATTTATTTCGAGACAAAACAACTACTAACACTATGTAAACTTATAATAAACTTAAATATAAACATAAAAATAGACTTATAAATAAAATATGTGCCCCAGGTCACCTTCGTGGGTTATGGTGCCCAGAAGGCTGGCAGCGTTACCCCTTTGGATGGCCAGACTTAATCTCTGGCCGAAGTAGCTGCCAGCCCTCTGGTCACCCGAGGCATCTGTGAGGCGTTGGGAGATTTCTAGTTCTGATTCTGATTCTTTTTAAGGCGCAGGGTAGGGCAAGGCCTTCCCCATACAAACTTTGTGCACGTTTTATTCGTCGGTTTTGGCACTAACAAATATAATATTTTTTTTGGTTGTAAATATTAGATATGCGAAGTTCGTGATGTGAACATTTTCAAATATTTCAAAAAAAATTAAAATTAAAAAATTTAAGAAAAAAATTAATAAAAAAAAATTTACATCACGAAATAGCTATCAGAAAAATAAGCATACTGACCAAAAATCATAACTTTAATGCAAACACAAACGAAGTAAATCCTGCACAAAGTTTGTATGGAGAGAGCTTGCCCTACCCCTCCTCTTAAGTGAAGCAATACTTAATCAGTATAATAATGAATTCCCATTGCTATGAGACAAAAATGATGAATTTGAAGCTTTCAAAATTGTTTATTGTTCATAACAATGTCCATTGTTGACTGTCCTCAGCCGCCGGCATGCAACTTCACCTAACAAACAAGTGGGTGTTACGTGGGTGGCATTTTTCACATATGTATATAATACTTTCTTATACTTGAAACAAACGTGAACAATCATAATATACGTCGATTGGTTTTGATAACACACCTAATATTATAAGCAGTATGGTTTGGTATGGTTAAATGAGGAGTGTCTTGTTGAAAGGGCTTATTTCCAAAGTAGTAGGTATAAACTTTTTTCGGTTCCAGAATAATATAAATCTACCTACGGTTTTATGTTTATAAGTGTAAATAAAATAAAAATAGGCTCTTTTGATCCTAACTTTGATATTGTAACATAACTTTTTTTAAGAAAACTAGGAGATACTTTTTAGAACATTAATCTCATAGAAAATTCGTAATATGCTGAACTATATGTAGTTTAAAAAAAATAGAGTCCGCTGGATGCGGGTGGCGAAGGACAGGTCATTGTGGCACTCTCTGGGAGAGGCCTATGTCCAGCAGTGGACGTCTTGCGGCTGATATGATGATGACGATGATGATACAGTCATATGGACGATATGGACTTAGCCATACCTTTGGCGACACTAATGACGTATCGACCACTGCTCAGACACTTTCTATGCATTATATCTAAAAATAAGCCTCTGCAGACCGCGGCCTAGAAATTATTGGCCAGTGAAAGTGTTATTGTCACATATTGAGAACGCCTTTGCTTATATTGCTTAGGTATATTGGTTTTTATTTCTATCCATATTACGAAGCACACTTACTTCAAAAGTGAATAGACGTTTCGAAACGCTCGGACTTCTCTCACAGGGCTTTCTTTCTTACATACTTTCTATTTTAATATATTTAGTCCCATATAGAGTGGATCTGTGAGTTGTATAATTGTAAAAAAAAACTATATAATTATCTAACCTACTCACAAAATTTCACTAGGTTCGGGTGAAAAATGCGACCTGTAGAGGACATCAGCCGGACATAAGAAAGCATTATTTCTATGGACTGCAGTCCTGGAACCGGCTTGTATTTTAAGTCCCGGAAATCCCGGGTGTTCGGGATTTTCTTGCACAAGTTGGTTTATTGGTTGGTTTGGAAAAGTGGACGCTTCGCTCGCGTCTACCGCGCGATTGCGACAAAACAGACGCACATGGTTTTTTTTTTGGAACCTGTGCGGTAATCACGTAACGTTTTCGACCGTTAGTACGATAGATTTAAATGTCAAATACCATACTAAAACTGACATTAAATATGTACCAACGGTAGTACATATCGTTACGTGATTACCCCGCTGAATGTGGCTTTATATGCGGAATAAATAGATAGGAGTGCGTAGTTGGAGAGTGGCCTGTAGAAAATTCAGAGGGAAACCTCCGACACGACCACGCGAGCGGTTTAAACGCAAGAATACTCCAGTATTTAAACCACCCCCCGCGAACCCCTTACTTGCGGCCCGCGAGCCCCCTTAGTCCTTATTGACAACCGACAATGTGGTACCTTTTGTGGCTGATAGAGTCACAAATTATTAACCGGTGCGGCCGTGCGGCCCGCGACCATTTTGTTAGCTACTATGTGGCCCTTGGCTGCTAAAAGGTTGCCCACCCCTGTTTTAGGGAATACGCTAGGAGGATGATGAATCTAAAAATACTAGTAAAAAAATTAGGATTCATAATATGTCACTGACTCGCCGCCCACCGTACATTTCCATATTACATAGTACAATTTATGGGGCTTCTTATTTGGTTGTATAGTCGTTGAGTAATTCATAGAGCGTTTTATGTTTCATTCTTCTGCCATATTTAGAGTGCTATTATGAAACAGTTCAGGTTTGAATTCGGCACAAAGACAAAGTTGGTTTTGTTAACGAATGAACAACTGACGTAATAATAAAGTTCAAGTGCTACTTTATGCTTTCCACAATTTCCAACGCATTTTTATAAATGCGAAAGTTTAGATTGGTATGTGTTTGGTTTGGATATTGAGATGTTGTTACTCAGTCACCAAATAAAAACCATTGAACTGGCTGAACAGATTATTATGAAACTTGGTATACAAAGTCTAGCCTGAATTAGCATATAATAGTATTTTATACAATCGTTATATAATGAATGCTTATTTAGTCGAGAACCGCGTTTAGACCACGAGGCTTGCCGAGTGGTCTAAGTAAGGTTCGAGACTCAAAAAGCTAATTATATAACTATTGTATACAATACTTTTTCTACGAGTCCACGAAAATAACTAAATAACAGAAAGTTGCCGCTGAAACGATCTCATTTGTGCATGTAAGTTACACGGTGATTAATAGCACGTGGTCTGCACATATCACAATACGTATCACGTGGCGATTGATGAATATTGAAAACAAGTCTAAATAATTATGAAATTTACGATAATATCACAAGTATTGTAAATTTGTAATAACAATTCCCACGGGGCCGGTGCCCTGTTAAGATTGAAAAAAAAAATTATCAGTCCATGCCCGCCTTTGGCATCATGTCAAATTTCGACCAATCACGACGCAAGAGAATTTAAGTTTTTTTTCTAATGATTATGGCCAGTGTCCAGACGACCGTTTAATTAGGTAGAAAATTTAACAAGTGCATTGACGTTTTTACGTTCAGAAGCGCGGGAAGCACTATCAATGTTGAAATATTCATAAAATGAGTCTCCTTAAACTTAATTTTTTTCATCAAATTACGGCGTTCTATTTTTGAATGATATTTCGATTCTCCGCGCAGTTGTACTAGAGGTGAGACATACTAGGCAAAACGCGTACTGAGTCTTGCGAGTACGCGGCCACAAAAAGACTAGATCCAAAGACTAGGTCCAAATACGCGCTAAACCGACCCCGACTCGAGGTGCCCCGAAAGAATCCGAACGCGCAGACAGACGAATACGAATAGTGCGGAACATAAAGACTCCTAGACGTTTCGAGTCTTGCGAGTCGTCGTACGCCTAGTACTCGATACGCTAAAAGACGCGCGAGCGGGATCGCGTACTTACGCGTCCAGTCCAAAACCTATTCCAAAAACCTGTTCCCGTAAATACGTCTCACCTCTAAGTTTTACAATGAAATATTATATTACTCCGTAGAGCATAGACTTTTAGTTCAGCTTAAAATCTATAATATTGTGCAATGGTCTATGAAGTTCTAATTGTAATATTGTAGTCGACGAGTATAAAAAATACGTTTTAATCCGAAAATCATCCCTCGAATGGATGAAGTAAATTAGAAGTGGAAGTTTACGCAGACGAAGTCGTGGGCAATAGCTGGTACATACTTAATAAATATCTCCTTCATAAAAGAACTAGACTACTAATAATATAAAACTAACTAGACTGAAACTAGAACACCCAAGATAATACTCAAAGACAATAACCATGCAGTCGGGTTAAAAAGGGGTATCTACACTTTAATGGAAATTCAAAACAAAGTGTATTATTTCACTTGCTCTTGAGATTAGTTGTAGAATTTTTAAGTACCTACCTACCTATCTAGTCAAAATGCATGCTCTCTGATTCTCTATGATTTTGATCTAACACTAAAACGCAGACGCCAATTAAAGCCGTTCCCTGCGCATTGCAATGAGGGTTGAAATAATCTATCCCTATAACTATAAGAACTTTATAATACGCTGCAAGAAGGGTCAAATTAGCTTGGTAATTGGCTATGAACACCCGCATTCTTATATACGAAACGCAGCGAGGGTGCACAAAGTACCTACCTATGTAAAGTAAGGATGCAGTTGATGGGTAAGATACATTGTTCCTGCTGAAATAAGTTGCAAAGAATTAAGGGAAAAATTTAGGTCCCTCGCTCTCAATGCATCCTCGGAAGCTCTGGCAATCTTGCTCACCTCCAGGAATACAACACTACATGTTTATCTATCACCACTACATCACCTATCACTATTTACCTACATACCTATAACTTATCAACTAACATAATATCATTATAAAAAACAGAGTTCATTTAGGCGTCGTAAACCGTGTAGCTCCGCTGCGGCGTCAGCTCCGATGTAGGGTTCTTGCCCCGGAACCACCGAAACACGACACCTCTCCGGCCAGAAGTCAGTACACACGATACAATATACCAGCTTAATATTCCAATTCCTACTTTCGCACTTTCAAAATGACTTCAAAGTCCTTTAAGTCCCATGACACCCTTTGTTCTAATCGTAGCCTGTATAAAAGCGCCTAAATCGTTATTCCCCCTACAGCATGTTTAAACTCACAACCTCGGCTTCCATAACATGACTCATAGATTCCTAACAACAATGCGTATGCGGAGCTCAAGGGTGTACTGGTCATCTAATACGAATTGTTGATAACACTAATTGTGCACTGCACCCTCATATGTACTTCCTGATTGACTAACGATCGATAGTGGCACCCCTCTGTCACACGCAATGTTAATACGGGTAGTTTTATCACAAATAACATACCTACATTAATCGCTTGTACGATTATAGGAACAGATTATACCCATTAGAAAAAAATACTCGTCATAGTGGCAACCGCTCGACTATAGACGCTAGATGGATCTATTTGTTATTGATGTCGGCTATTGTAATGATAAACTAATAGTAGATTATACACCAAGGAGATAAAGCACTGTTTTATGTCACGCGCTCGATTCAATCATGAACGGAACGAAGGACTCCATATTTTACACTCAGCGTAGCGCGAGGGTGTAATGAGTTTTGAATCCTGAGTGTAGTGAGGGATTTAAGCGCGCCCAAGACAAAAACAGTTTTATCCCCGAGGAGTATACTCTACTTTTCTCACCTCTTGCGAGACAATAGAAAACACCAAGGCTACTAAAAAAAACTTCTCTTAAATTATAATAACTAACATAGATAAGGTTTTGTATACTAAAAAAACTATGGACCACCTTTGACTGAAAATAAACATATTTTATTTTTATTTGTTATTTTTAAATAGTGATTTTCTTTTCTCAATACCTTAGAACACCAAAAGTAAAATATAAAACTATATACACGTTATATTACACTAAACGGTAACTCACGTATTAATTGTCACTCCGGGCGACATGTTTCGAACTCGTCGGGACAATTAATAAGTGAGTTTAACCGTTTAGTGTACGAAAGTTTAAATTCAAAAATACAGGTTTCAAAACATACAGTTAGAGTGACAGAGAGAGGAACCTCCTTATGTCCGCGGCGTGTAGAGACTTTTCGCTATTACACCATTGGCAGAGACGAATATCAGGATTATTATCGTCGAGTCAATATCCCACATACTTATACCAAGTTATGACAACAACCGGAAATGATTTGCCTGAGGAACTTTCCGGGACAGCGCGGCGGCATGCCCGGCAAAATGTCGAAGATACCGTCCTTCAGAATATATTTCCGATTCATCATGATAACTTCGTCGTTTTTGATATAGGTACCCCTGCCTGTTGACATAGGTACTGTATTCAGTTTCAAATTCAAGCCAGTTATTACAATAGGGACGTCGACTCAAAAAAATGTATTACTTCAATAGAAAGAAGACATAAAACTATGCCAAATAGTGAAAATCCTATTCAAATATCTCAAAAAATAACGAAGCTACAACGGTTAGAATGTTCGTAGTTAGAGAGAGAAAGTTTAGTGCTACCTAACCGTGACGTCACTGTTAAGTAGCGCCATAGTAAATGACGATCGTTCAAAACAAAGGTGCGTTTTGCGGAAAAGGGACAGAACATACCCACTCTTAAAACTTTGAAGACTTATAATTATGGAATTATTTATTTTTTTCTATTTCTTTTTTCGCCATTTCATTGATAATTTGAGCCTTTATGTAGAAAACTTGGATTTATTGATTTTCTTTTATAGTGTCGTCATCCCTATTCTTAGACAGACATAACTTGCTTATATAACAACCCATCAGTGGCGGAGCGTCCATACAACTCGATTCCCACCGGCTTGACGCGCCGCCACTGCAACCCATTCATAGTGTGACGTTTTTATTAGCGTGTGATTCTGAATAGGCTATACCCTTATTCCTAGTTTTATTAATGCCCTATTGAATAAAGGAATCCCGGTCTCATACAAAGCGTTTCCATTCTCCAATCGATGCAGGTATGAGTATGAATGCGTTTGAGTTCGTCAGAGGATGTGACTTGACTCTGGAAAACCGTTTATAAGTGCATTCCTTGATTTGTGAATGACAACAGCATTCCTCGAATGATGGAGTTGAATCTGCTTTATACAGGGACAAACGTAAAACGAAACAAGATTTTTCGTATATCTCCGTCTCTGTAGGACAAATACGTTAGTGCTGAGAAGAGTGAGATAAAAAAGGAACTTAGTTTTTGTACTGTACAATATAAATAACTAGTACCTATTTGCTTGATAGTTTCGAGACTATAATAAGGCAGATGTACCAGTGCTCAACAGTGTCCATAACTTGGCATCTACAATTTTAATTAATAGCACCTACAAATCCTACAATCTAAATAAGTAAACCACATAGTGTCCATAACTGGAATTAATAGGGTTTTTTGATACATGGAGGGATGTTTACCTTATGTGTTCTTTGATAAATCACTGTTTCTGACGCTATCAGTACAGTTGGAAACACAATTTTGCTTAGTTTCGGAGCATCCCAAATGAGAAAATAGTTTCACCTTACAAAACACCTCAAACAAATAATAATATACCGCCCCTATATGTAAATGGTGTTGTGATCTGGTCGTATTTAGTACGTGCTAAGTAGAAATGTGCTACTTAGACATACCAGCTTAAGTTCTAAACTCTTGTTCCTGCAAAGGCTATCTCAACATTTTCAAACGCAAACCAGTAATAAATACTCATGCAACATCATAAATCCATACTTTACATAAGCCTGCCTGATGTTGCCTTAAGTGGAAGCAAGTGCAAATCTCAGCTATTTTAATGAGTGAGATGATAGATAAATGTGATCGCAACTCAAAGCGTGGAGTCCATTTTCCAACTTTCTAATTGTACATCTGACAAGCGACAAGCTGTACCTACATTTTCTTACATTATTTATCGTATGACAATTATTTAGAACCGTGAGATCTTCGAAAAGACAGTACGTTTGCAAGTTTGTTGCACTTTTAGTACCACCCAGGGGTCAGGCGTAGGGTAGCGGTGTATACTTCCCTACGGACGTGGTGCAACTTCGACCCCCCTTTGTCAAGTGAGTGATAAACTTGACCGTTAGAAGTTCTTAAGCCGCCATCCGAAGCCGAAGCCAAAGGCCTCTTACTTCGCTTAATGACTGCTGCCATAAACAGCAGTCGGGTTCTACGGTTTAACGTGCCTTCGAAAGCACGGGAGCGCTCAGTTAGTAACACAAAGCTTAACATAGCTTAATACCCTCTCATGCCACACGCGGCACATTTACAGCATTTTAGAATTTAACTAAAAAAAAAACAAATTTATTGCGCCTTACACCAACAGTAGATAACTTATTATGTACCTCAAGTTGTATATGAATGAACACACAAACACACATGTACATCGTTAATAGTACCGCTTCTATATATGGAAGCGTGATTTATCCCGCAGAAGGTACGTTGAAAATGAGTGCCTACGTCCATCGTTTTCACTGGCTATAAATGGTCTACAATTGGTTGCGTTGGGCTTGTTAGACTACACGTTTGAAGCTTGGTGAAAGCATAAATTGTCTTATAAAATGTTCTTCATTCAGGCGTAATCCTTGATCTTCTGTTTTGATAAATAAAAAAAAAAACAATGCTTTAAGTTTTCATTATTTTCCGAAACTATACCAACTTGTATTACTCTGCTTGTGACTTTTTTTGTCTGTGTAGTCAAAAGACTTATGCAGCAACAGAAAATAAAATCATTGGAATAAGAGCCTCCTTTTACGCTAAAAAAAAGATGCTCCCAAAACCAGCCTGTCTTATGTACTGATATTTACGAGACATTTTCATTCAAATTTCATTAGGAAAGCTCCATTGAGATTGATCAATAATTTTAATAAAACAAAGTGTTTCAATTCCTAAAATAGTATACTTATTGGACATAAAGCATTTGGCCCTCTTACATCCTCGCTAGTAAAACTTGTATGTCTGACATAAAAGGGATTGTGTTAGCCAGGCAGGTTAGTCTATCATCGACCATTGTTGTCTTAGGTACTTAACCTTTTCACCGCCATTGACTTGATATAAAGTCAGGACATTAGGTGCCCCACACGCCATGACTTCATATCGAGTCGATCAAGACGATGTAAAGGCAAGCTACGTGCTATCAAGTAGGTAAGGTTCATTTTCAGTCTTTTGCTACGAAGACTGCCATGTGAGGCACAACTTATACAATATACTGTGGCGGTAAATAGGTTAACAATGGTGATTCTTCTTCATATTGATAAGTCCGTCTAGATTCTTAAAAGAAAAAAAAACAACTTAATAGCAGGATTCAAATATTTTAAGAGTTTATTTGCTTGTAAACGTTTAACATCAGAAAAGACAATCTTAAAACTACATAGTTAATCTCACATACTCACTCACATACTCAATCTCACACAATCAAATAAATAATTCATAATATAAAAAAAAAAAAAAAAAGCCATTATACGGCCTGTGTACAAACAAGGGAGCCATATGGAGTATTCCAATTACAGACCTATAGCTATACTGTCAGTAATTAATAAAATAGTTGAGAAGTTGATAATTAAGAGAGTTAATCTTTTTTTGGATGCGCATGACATAATATCACCTGTGCAGCACGGCTTTAGGAAAGGTAAAAGTACGTCGACCGCACTAGTACAGTTTGCTGACGATATAAATGAGAAATTAAATAGCCGGATGTATGTAATGGTGCTGTTTATAGATTTTAAAAAGGCATTCGATACATTGGACCACGGAATGCTACTCAATGCAATGCAGGAGTGCGGGATCCGTGGTCCATTGAACCAATGGTTCCGTAGCTATCTAGAGAACAGAACATTACGTACAATGATCTATGGGGAAACGGGCGAGGAAGCAAATGTTGTATACGGGGTGCCGACTGGCTCAGTGTACGGTCCTGTCGGGTACACCATGCACGTGAACAGCATGAGTAACGTGGTGGAGCACTGCTCCACGTACATGTACGCGGACGACACGTGCCTGATGTGCGCCGACAGGGACGTGGCTGTTATACAACGTAATTTGCAATCCGATCTAAATAACATCTTAAAATGGGCCCATGACAACGGTATTATTCTTAATGTGTCCAAAACAAAGTATATGCTCATAAACTCTCCTCACATGAAAATACCCGAAGAAAACGTTAAAATAATTGGGCATTCATATGAATGCCTACACAATGGATTAGCACTATGTAACTGTAACCCTTTAGAATTAGTAAATACCTATAAGTATCTAGGCCTTACAATAGATATTAATTTCAATTGGAGACCTCATATTGACGGCGTATGCAATAAGCTCAGAGCTATATTATGTAAACTAAAAAACTTAAAACGCGTACTTAGTAGAACTACATTATACATGCTATACCATGCATTAGCTGACTCAGTTATGAGTTATGGCCTTATTGCCTACGGCCGTACTTTTCACACGTACCTAGACAGAATATACGATTTGCAACTTAGACTTATTAAAGCAGTAGTAGATAAGAAAACAAAACAAAATTGCAGAGGAAATTATCATATATTATTTCAGAAATGTAAAATATTACCTGTGCACGCTAAGTTTAAGTATTTAATTGCTTTAGACCAGTACAAATGTCCTGTGTATAAAATACATAAAACGTATAAACGCAGTTTCAGACTTACAAGTCGCAAAACGTATTTAGAACCAAGCGCAATAAATTATTACGGGCAAAGGACGAGAAAATACCTCGTCCCTCGCATTTACAATAAAATTATTTCAGAGTCTCAATGTAATACTATAAATGTGTTTAAGCGTAAATTAAAGGAGTATTTATTAAAAGCTTCCAAGTAAAAATTATATAGCATTTAGCATAAGTATAGTACCTAGTTAAAGTAGATAGTTAATATCCGTATTTCATGGTTATGTTTGTCAGCGCTCGCGCATGATGACATTGCTAGATCAACCCAAGTTCAAGTTCAAGTTATTGCATCATGTTGTTTATAGTTGAAATTCTTTTCGTTGACCGACTTTTCATAAACATGTTATTAGATTATGAACCTTATTGCTTGAACAGTAAAATGGCTTCTTAAACAAATAAGTCGATACAACTCGGCCAACTCAAATGATTTCAACATCTTTGTAGAATACCCGCATGTTAAGTTAAATAATACTTTTAATAAGGTTTTCATAGGCTCAAAAATGTTACTAACAAATATAGATGTTAAGTTTTAGATAAAGAGTGTTGTTTTCGCCAACAAACTGTGATGCAGTTTGGCGAAGTTAAAAGTACTGTGGATAGGTGTAATCTTTTGTAAGAAATAAATTAAAAAAAAAAAAATATATAAAAGAAAACATTAATCTAATATCACTATATATATACTGTACAAAACTGAATTCAATAATAAGATGACATTAATTAACAAATATTTGGTACAAATAGCAATGTTGCAAGGAGAAATAGGACGTAGGCAGATTATATAACGAATGTATACATTTGAAAACTTACCTAGAAGTTAATAATAAAAGTAAGCAATGTCAAATATTTTATGCCTTTTCAACGTATAAAGTCACGGTAGTGTCTCTTTAGTTTCTAAAGTTAAATGGAAAATACGTATTTTATGAAGATAAAAAATAGATTATAGACCATAGACCACAGACCACCCTTGAAATTGGGCTTGTACGGCTACCACTATTTGAACCGTTACCGCATATGAAGTTATATGTCATTTAAGACCTTATTGCATCAGGTTAAGCTTCAAATTTAAACCGATAATTTTATACGTCATGCGGTAAAGGGATGAGTGTCGGTCTAGAACTTCGCAACGACAACAGTTGTTGCAGCGAACTATGCAACGTAAATGGCAGTCTGCCATATTAGTCTGAAAAATGAAACCCGAAAACTTTACGTAATCACCCCTCAATTCTGATCAAAGTTATTTTTATTGCACATAATAACAATCAAAAGACACACAACGTATTATATTATACATTATTGATTTATGAGACAAAGCAATTGAGCCGAGCTTAGGTATGCATATTCTTAAAACAGTTTTCATTTTTCCATTCATACTCGTATTCTACATCATTTATTCGGAAATAGACAAAATATTCCATAGTAGAATTTAACGCTAAGATTGTCATGCTTGAGTATTATTTGAATCTTAATTTATAATATTATCGTATGTACAACTAAGTTAATACAATAAAACTGTATTAAAAGTACATCTATATTTATGTAGATATAAATAATGTATCAAATAATGTTTGTTTTGCGAACCCGCTCAGTAAACAGCAAATCAACCTAATGCAGCATTAATCACAGAATGCATTTGTACAAAAAATAAACATAAAACAGCTTAGAGCTAATTCTGGTGCTACCTACATATCAAAATGTATAGAATAAGAGAAAAAAACAATCCAAGTTTATATTGCTAATTAGACATTACATAAGAGTATATTTAAATCAGAAAGTCGATTATGTAGGTATTAATCCAATATTAGGAACGTAACGGATAGTACAAAATGCTTTTTTTTTAGCTGAGCTAAATAATTTTGCTGCTGTACTTGAGCAACTGACGACACAAACTTTTAGAATTATTTTAGCTACCATAATTATCTGTCTATGGATAATGCTGTTACTGGACGTCTAATTATATCAATTACCTTTAGTCATTTAAAATTGGTGTAGGAATTCAAGTCAATTCTACAATTTCACAGATTCTACAAAATAAAGTTTTCACAATGGACTGTATACAATTATAAGCTCCAAAAATTACTTACTCCTTTAAAGATAATATAAAACTTTGGTGTTACTTTTGCCTATCTAGTGGGTCCTCCGTACATAAGTATTCCTATTGTTTATAAATTTATCCAAAATACTGACACTACATTTATTATCGCAAAAATATCGCTACAAAATCTTTAAATCTTTAAAGTGCTACATTCAGATTCTATTTTTTATTTTCCTGAACTGTAGATTCATGGTTGCTCCTTCTAGGACTATAAAAAATGTCAATTCTAAAATGGCATTACAAAATAGATGTAACTAGTTACAAGAATAAAAGCCATAAAAAGTTGCCAGTAATCTATTGGAAGACTTATTTTATTTTGATGACAAATGTAGCAAAATAACCCGAAGTATGAGAATGTAAAAATATGTAAAATTGAATGTTCCTACCGTCAGAATTCTTTATAAAAATATCCGTACCATTACGTACATTAAATATTGTTCAAATGGATGATTTCATGGCTATTCTTTGTTATGAATGACGCGAATTTCAATTTAATAGAAGATATTAAACTTGGAGCGACGCTTAATGAATTCCCAACCCCTACTCGAATATGATCTGATCTGTTATGATATTTAAAGCGACTAATAAAGCTAGAAATAAATAACACATTAAAATATTTAAATACAATAACTTAACATTAAAGCAGTCAACTTCAAACTAACACAGGTAGTAGGTAATAAACTTTTAGTGTACACCGGGAAAAAAGCAATGATGAATCGGATGATAAGCTTTGGTGATTATGCACTTCCGCGCTATAGATTATTTAAAAGAGCATATTTTACTTCTCCGGTATCCACTGAGATTGATTCTATGGCACAATCTATTGTAACTACGACACTTTTCTAACTAACATATACCTATGCTTTGAAAAGTGCGATAGTTTATAGCGTAAGCGCTGCACACTTAATAATAGGCGCGTCGCTACATGTAAGCAGGCTTCATTTTGTAGGCCCGCTTCCAAATTTCACACAAACAAACTGTTGAGTGGAACCTGTAGAATATGGCCAGCGGCATTGAGACGTGGGTGATGATCGTCCATGCCCACAACCCATAAAAGTGCAACTGCACTGGATGGGACTCTGCCCTGGACTTCTCAAGTGTATTTATCGCCCACATAGCCAGATTAGTTACGAGGAGGAATGTAACGATCTCCCTTCCAGGCTTTTTCCGCAACTGATCAGTTGTTTTAGCAGACCGACGACTTGCATCTAAGATGAACATCGTCTGGCACGTCGTTTGTACTAGTGAAGATAACGCTGTAATCAAAATTAGAATAGTATTCTTCTCAATAGTAAAATGACCGCCGATAATTGTGAACGTCCCGTAGATGAACATGCCCGTCTGTGCTCCGACAAGCAGGATATTGTCCAACTCCAAGTTTCTGTTCCCGTCATACTTGAGGTTTCTTACACATACCATTCCTGCTAAACTTGCGAAAGTTGTCATGGCATATAATGCTAATTCACATACGTTCACTTCCACTACGGCTAAGGTTGCGTAATCTTTCTTGGAGATCAGAACAAAAAACAGTATGAGTGAAATGATTGTGAGTACTAAAACCAAAATTCCGAAGAATAGGCCTTTATGAGCTCTTGCACAATCCACGCTGTATAAGTGTGGAGATTTCTTGTAAGCAAGGCCTTCTAGCAGTCGTGCTTTTGCAATGGCAGCTGCCACGTCTTTCGATGGATACTTGGAGATATTTTTCCACATAACATATAATATAGCAGCGCATATGAGGGAGTACTCGATGGTGCATGGAAAGAGAAAGGGCGAAGCGTCTTGTACTAAAGAGCCCATGATATTTGTGCGGCGACACTCGAAAATGTGGTGTGGTCCTTTCAGACCTCGAGGAACACGTAGGTGAGCTGCCGCTGGATGCGATGGAGGCACTTCGGTCGACATTGATGAGATGAAAGCCTTTTGAAATGCTGAAACGTAAAAACAACTATGTTAAAATTTGATCACATTTCAGAACCAAAGGGAACATTGAAAGGAATGCCTGTGGAATAGTGAGGGCTATGAAATAATTCCTTTGATGATGAAGCTTCCAATCGATATGTGTATATTATTTCATTTATGAGGCTCCGAAGCCTGTCAAACCGATCGGTTCCAAGCTTCGCCGGGAATTTAGGTCGAATACCGACGGCTCGGAATGGGATCGCAATCGCAGCGACGTGACAAGGGCCTCATTAATTAAAGTACAACCCGTTTCCCGTTCCCTCAATTTCGGACCAAAAATCAAATCGAATTGAGTAAATAACGAATAAATTGAACAAAGGAATTGTGGATGAGTTGTGCTGACAAATGATGAGGGTGTCTTTAATAAGGATCGCCTTCAAGTTTAAACTGTTTGAGGTCTGATTGAGAAAATACGATTTTTGACATTCTTTATTTTGGAGCTGAGGGCCTGAGGAACGTTTAATTACCTATTTATTTAACCCAAAAACAATAAACCCTCAGAACGTGATATGAAGTATCATATATAGTGGCCTCGGTAAGAGGACTTATACGGCATTTCGTGAACAAAAGATTTCCTGTATCAGGGTAGGTCCTTTAGGACCCAGAGATGGATTTTCGAAGTAGAGCCCTCGAAATTTTTTATGTCAAATTTTTGAGGGGGGGGTGAGTCCAGGTTAATCTTGATATCTGCGCCAGTTAAGCTACTGGGTCAAGTTGGGTGTCAATTTCGAGTAAATCAAGGATGCTGAATTCATTTCTGGAATTATTTTTGTACCGTTCCATACAAAATTTTCGAAAAATAACAAAAAATAGGTAATTTTTCATTCATACTGAAAACAGAAAAATGGCCGTAACTTTAAAAAACACCTACACATTTTGGAAAAAAAATAGGCCTTCAGAAAACCCTGTTAATATCATATTTAAAAATATATATTTCAAAAATATACCTACTGTGGAAGTATAAAAAAAATTAAAAATTAAAAGATAGAACAAAAAATCAAATTAATGAAAAAACATAGTTTGTGATCTTGGAATCGTAGTGGTGGGTTTATTAACTCAATAAAAACATATTTCATGCCAATTCACGTCTTAAAATATTAAAAAAACAATGAAATATATCAATTTCGCCCTAAAATTTCACGTAAAAATTTATCAAATTTTAGAGAGCCGCCCTGCTTCGTACGAGTTAACGATTTACAAAAAGTCTTAGCTTATGTTATTATGGACTAAAATAGGTTTCTATTACAGAAAGAATTTTTAAAATCGTTTGATTACTTCTAAAGATAGGCCCCTACAAACGATAGTACAAATTCGAACTCCATGAATTATATGGATAACGGCTAAATTAAAAAAAAATGCCAACTAACATTAACGGATCCTGTCCAAAATAATATTGGATCACCCTAAAAGTACAGCCTTATTATTAATAATAATAAAAAATATATTGGTCCACCTTGTAAGTAATAATTAGCATTCATATACCGCGGAGACACCTTTGTAAATTGAAGAGTGTCCATTTTCTCATGGATCCCATTATCAGATCTTGTCCAAATTTAAAAGAAAACAACATTGAGGCAGCCCCTTCCAAACCAAAAAAAAAACGCGAAATCGGTCTTAAACTAGCAAAGATATTTGTGAACATATCTAAAATATATTGACAGTCGAACACAAGACCTCATCTTTTTTGAAGTTAGTTATGATTTTTTAAACCCAGGACCAGTATAAACTTGTTGATGTTGACTCTCCTTCTTCGGCCTCCTCGACGTCATCTTTGCTGAAACCCCTGGTTCACACTGGACACACATTTAAAACCATCAGTAATCGCATTTGCGACTACCCACACGTCTTGAAGCAGCGTGCATGGCATTCATTCTCGCTTTCAAGGACAGTGGCCTCTGCAGCTGTTCTTGCAGCTAAGTTCTCGTACCGCATTCCAGATTCTGTGTTGGGTTGTCCATACGGGCTGCCACTGTTCCTCCTTTTATCCACTCGTCTGTTAGGGAGGGTATAAATTGTGTGTCATTTAAAGTTTGTCCCCACAAGTGACCTGCTTGATAGGCTGCCCTAAGCGCATGCATACTGAAACTAAAATCCATAAAATATTACAGTGTAATTTTTATCACAGTCATCGTTTTAAAACCTGAAAATAACTTAGAGGAACTATCATTGTCATTAGTCAGACACGTCGGTATAGTCAGGTAAGATTCTCTATTAGTTATTTTTACTCTTAAAAGTGGAAAACATTTCAATTCGGTGACTGTACCCAGTAGCTAGTAACGTATTTCGGTTCTTACCGATCCGCCCGCGCAGCCGTCTTGCGACCCATGATATTTTTATCTGTCATAATTTTGTAGGCAGAGCTATATTGATATTTATATATTTAGAATCTGCATAAAACGGGCTTTTTTATAGTATTTATTTCATTATTTAAATCAACTTTTTACATCCAATATCAGAGCGCTGAATCAAAAAGTAAAAATTAAAAATGTATAAATTTGCGATTTTAGTCAGAAAATTGTTCCAAAATAGTAAAATGTACGATCAGAAATGATGTCGGTGTATTCCTTTTATACGAAAACGATACCAAACTTGCCTTAGTAGATATAAGAAAGGAGTCAGCTTAGTTTGAAATGTACAGGTCGGCTGCTATGTTTGGACCCCCCCCCATTTCTTACCACGTGAAAAATCCGGGGGGCTCTACTTCGTAAATGCATCTTTAGACTATAGATATCAATCCTGCCAAAGGAAATCTTTTGTTCATTAAACGCCGTATTTTCCCTTTTCTTGTTCCGTACAGATGCCACTAATACACATTACACTGAGAAATACATAATTACCTTTATGCAGGTTATTTTTGTCAAAAAACAAATAAAACTAATATTCTGTGAGAATCGTGATGGAAGTATCTTATTGTAATAAACAGCAGCCAAGGATAATTATTAATTCAATTAATACGATAAAGCGAACACTTAAATAGCTGCCTAGGCAATGATGGAAATTGACGTCAAAAACAGTGTAATATTTTATTATAAATCCAGTTGAATACATTGTTAAGTCGAATTTTATCGTTATTGATTTACCCAGTCGCAAATCTTTTTCCTGCCTATTTAATTTAAATTAACGGAAAAAAACCGGCTAACCTTAACCACGTGTCGGACTTCGCACATTTAGCGTTCCGATTGTTCCGAACCGAATTTTGTTACAAACGACGGACGGACGAACGCGTGAGTGACGGCAATAGGCTTCGGGTAGGGAACCCTAAAAAGGACTCTGTATACAAACAACTAACTGATCAAAGAGAGGATAGAACAATAAGTGGCGACGCAGACGCAATGCAAACAAAAATAAAGCCACGTAGGCAATATTGATTGGCTCGAAACACCCTGTCGCGCACTGTTTTATGCCTACAGTGCTCAGTCTTTTTAAATTTTGATAGTACGTAAAACTTAATGGATGACAGAATATGAGCACCCCTTGTTGAAATAAATAAGTACCTACATTTTCAAAATCCTAAGAATTAAGAACACGAAAGTTGACAAACACGATTGTATGCAATAACCAACAGTACGATATATATTTTTCGTACGTTGTGGGGATACTATAGGTATTTGTATATACCCATGCACTCGAAAGCACTAAGTATAAGGTTGACTATTTTATTGTGATTTTATCAATGACTAGCTTTTGCCCACGACTTCGTCTGCGTAGAACTCGTTCGTCGTGATAGAATTTCGGTTCTTTTTTTTTATATCAGGCGCATACCTAGCCATCGCTTTTCGATACAAACTTGCACCCCCTTAAGGCATGATTTCCGGGATGAAAAGTATCCTATGGCCATCCCAGGGACTCAAAATATCCCCATGCCAAATTTCATCGAAGCAGTTTAAGCTTGAAGAGGTAACGGACAGACTGGCACACTTTTTAGCATTTAAAATATTAAGTACGGATGGATTTAAATAAACTTGTTTCTTCCCAACATATGTCATCATCCTCCTAGCGTTATCCCAGTACAGTTGCATCCTGAAGGATGCCTGGGGTCCGCTACCTAATCCCAAGATTTGGCGTAGGCACTAGTTTTTACGGAAGCGACTGCCATCTGACCTTCCAACCCCGAAGGGAAACTAGACCTTATTGGGATTAGGCTTTGTCAAGTGAGTGGGCAACTTGACTGTTAGAAGTTCTCAAGCTGCCCGGAGACCTCCAACTTGGCTTTACGACTGCTGCCATAGACAGCAACCGGGATCAACGGCTTAACGTGCCTTCCAAAGCACGGGAGCGCTCAGTTAGTAACCACTCAAAGCGGTCACCCATCCAAGTCCTGACCGCTGCCCACGTTGCTTAACCTTAGAGACCGCAAGCGGTACGCAGGCGCCGCTGGGCCACGAGCGCTCCGCAGCCGTTCTTCCCAACATATGTATGATTATGAATATCTCAATAATACTAATATCACCACGTCCAGAACAATTGACTAAAGACCTATCTTAGCGGTAGCCACTGATTGTTTTAATCGGTCATTTACATTACAACACATAAACCATTTCAACCACATTGAAGTAACCGGTAATAGTACGGCACGTTATTAAGTAGGTACTTTACGGTTAGGTACAGTAGCAGTAAAGTTATTCTTCTGGTGTATAAAATATGCATTTCTGAATTTTTTACTTCCTATCGCATGATTTTTATCACATAGGTATTTCAGTGGCGGAGCGTCCATACAACTCGATTCCCACCGGCTTGCCTAATTTTCAGCCAGTCCAATTCTTTTACTACGGCTCATGAAGAATAGGAACGACAAATTATTTCCGGCTTGCCTAAGAATTTTTTTGACGCGCCGCCACTGATTCTTTTTCTCTTTAAGATTGATACTAATTAACTTCGTAACGTATTTACTTGCAAATTATATTATGAACTCGCCAAAGGGCTGGCAGCTTCCTCGCACAGCGCAACAGCATTGTTATAGTGCGCGCCATCCATGACGACGCGCCCCTCCACAGCGAATCTCATACTAATCTGTGCGCAGTTGTACGGCTTGGGCTGTGGAGGGGCGCGGCTTCGTGGATGGCGTGCACTATACACAGCGGGGAAATGCTGCCAGTATCTTTGGCACTATGCCGCGAATAGACTCCTTATTTTAGATTATTTATTTTTAAGTTTTATTCAGTAATAATAATTTTAGTTATATTTAGTTTTAATTATGTTTTCTTCTTATTCTTAATAATTGTGTTTCTGAATTAAAAAAACTCACCTAGTCTATGTGACAGGCCTATAGTCTTGTTCTCCGGGTCATAGAATGTGAGTATCTCGTGCTTGGTCTCTTGGATGAGCACGTTCAGCCACACGCTCAGATTCGTCCCCACCATGTGCATGAGCCCGAACCTTGCTACAATCTTATGCTTGTACACTTTCATCTGAAATCACATGAATATCTGTTACGGTAATGTTCACTCACTTGAATTTAAACTTTCGTGAGACATGTTATAACTTTATTTTACTAAACGGTTAAAACTCACGTATTAATTGTCTTGTTGTTGTGTTGTGTGTGTGTTGTGTTGTCTTGTGTGTGTGTGTATTAATTGTCGAGTGGACATAGTGAGTTCAGTGTGCTTACCATTGATCGGGGGGGACGATCCCTCACCACGACCTCATACAACACCTTCAGCGCCGAGCTGCCCCCCCGCCCCCGCCCCCGCGCTGTCTGCGCGTGCGTCACGTGCCTTGCGGCGGGCGGCGGGTAGTTCGGCAGTGTGCAATCGGCGCGGGTCGCAGACGCACTCATCCTGAGGAAGAACTCCCGAAGAGTTCGAAACATGTCGCCCGAAGTGACAATTAATACGCGAGTTTTAACCGTTTAGTAAAATAATGTTCACTCACTTTTACCTTCACTCATCAAATTTAAAAACACACAAATGTTAGAAAAAATCTAAATTGAAAAAAATAAGTTTTTAAAACTTGATGGCTATTGAAAAGTGCTAAAAATAATTTTAACAGTACGTAAGGCTACGTGTCTTATCAGCTGGTGTTAATATCAACCACTTGGTAGCACGATCACAAACATTTAAAAAAATTAATAAGTCTATTTGCTCCCGAGGTTCGGTCTAATTTGTTACATTTTTCTACAAAGTTGATAAACGGACAAAAAATCGATCAACGAAAATGAAGCATATCTAGTTACATATTATTAGAGAAACTTAACCCATTCAATGCCCAAGACGACAACTATGCGTCATGCCTCTACGTGAGATTTCACGTCATGGCGCTACAAGGTGAATGCTTGTAGCGCACTCGGTAAGGCGTAATAACACGTAGCGTTGGTGGCCCTCAAATGAGTTAAGTTTAGTTTTACCAAAAAAATTACTAACCTCGTTATTGAGAAAGATGAAGTACATCTGTATGAAGATGAATGCCATTCGGGTAGCCGGTGTGAGAGCAAGCAGCACGTTATGACAATTGGTGTTTCTCTCCAGCTCCCAGTATTGGCCGAACTCGAGCCCGGAGTAAATCATGGAGCCAATGCCGAATGCTGAAAAATATTAACTTATTTTAAAATATTTAAATCGATCTATTGATTAAACAACAAATAAGAGCAAAAGCTACTGTTGATTCAGTCATTCATATTCCAAGTACTAGGTAACTTGAAGATTTTTGATTACGTATTATTATTTAAAGTCAGTGATTCTGAAATGTTGCAGGCGCGTTACTGAGGCCAAATAGCTCACGCTTAAAAGTAAAGTATCTATAAGGTGTAATCAACTCAGATATTTCCTTATCCTCCTACCACTGATACGACAGTATCTAGTAGCTAGGTTCAGCCTTGAAGTTCAGGGTAGACCTAAGGGTGTCCTCCTAATAGCATAACAACTATTGTCATAATCATAATACTTTACATTATACATAATACATTAATTTTATACTACGTATCTAATGCAGGTCGGTGTAGGTACGACGACGAGCGAAGCGGAATGTGAGGTAGAACTGCGACCATACAGTAGCTCTAGTATAAGTTTTTTCGAAACATTAACTAATTCGAACGCGTTTGCGTTTTGTTTGTCTCAAAATGTATATGTGAAAACTAAAGTGGTATGAAAACGTGAACAACGCGTCTGGTGGTCACTAGTGGAAACTAAAACAGCGAGTATAACATTTTTTGCTAACAATTGAACGCGCGTATTTCAAACTCGGTGAGAGCGTTTTCATACATTTTGAGACAAAACGCAAACGCGTTCGAATTAGTTAATGTTTCGAAAAAACTTATACTAGAGCTACAGAGCGTGAACCGAGCGAGTGAATCGAGCGTGCGTACCGACTGGCGAGGCACCAGAACCGATTTTTTTTTCGTAAAACTATTATGGCGATTAACATTTATAATTTATGCAAAAAACTTTTATGCACAATGAATTTATGACTATTGTTAGTTATGCTCTCAAACCCTATGCTCCTTAAATAATATATGCGAAATAATGTATGAATTTTATCGGTTGATACTTAATGATGATTATGACACAAGTAGTTATGCATATCAAAAATATGGATAGAAATTTTATGCAACCCGGTATGGATACGTCAACATCATTGACTCTCAATCATTGCAAATCTTTACTAAGCAATACGATGTTTTCGATGGCACATCAAGACACTTCTTTTATGTTGTACCTCCTTATGTGAAGTCTACTTGCAGAATGTTTTCTCGATTCTCTGAAGTTTTTTAGCAACGTATGCAATCTGTATATGGAAATTGCATTCAGTCTAATCTTTACAACGGATATTTGTCCCAAGACTTGGACTTAAAGCTACACTATGAATCATAAATGGAGCCTAATTTAAGTAGTGCTTCACGAAAAATTCAGAATACTTGAAAAAAGGCTACAGCCGAATGAAGAAATGTGCCTCAAACAATATCTAAACTTTTTTCACTTCAGTATAGATTCTGAGTTTGCTTAAATCGTGATAGGATTAAAATTCTGGATTAAAAGGGATTAAAAAAGGAGCGAAAGAAGACAGCAATAATATATTTTATCTGTAATATACTCTTAACATATTATCTGACATGCATTATTTATTATTATATATAAGCCTATTTTATATGTATATTCTATGTACTACTCACCGGCAGGAAATTTGGCCCAAATTAGAAAAATGCATTTTTATATATTAAACATTATTTAATTTATTCAATTTATAGTTTGAAATCACGAAAAGTTTGAATGGGTCAAATTTTCTGCCGGTGAGTGTATTATCTAAACAATGTACAGTAAAATGGGGTAAGTAGGGATTGCGAGGACAGTTGGGTCATGCATGGGGAGAGTAGGGATGACAGAGGGGAGCTGGTTTTTATAGATTACTGCTACGTAACTTATAAATTCTAATTACAAATCAGACTATTGTAATATTTATAATCCCAAAGTGTCGATCCAACAATTTTCCTAACTCACCTTAAGTATGAAATCCCACCTCTCCCCATCCTACCTGGACTACGGGATGAGGTGGCATTTCCAACTTTTTGTGTTTATCGTTAAAGTAATGAACACAGAATCCTAAAAAAAGTAAAATACAAACAACCGGAACACTTTTTTTGTAAATAAATCAATGTGCCACATACAAAAATAAACTTTTATCCGGGTTTGAACTTCGGTTTTGTGCCTACTCACCCCATTTTACGGTACTTCTTTTGTATGCCTTTTTTTTTCCTAGCCTATATAGGTATCCCACAGCTGCGCAAATTCCTCTCCCCTTGAATGCCATGACTCCCGTATCTGTTTTTCTTGCGACGTTTTTAAACATTCCTCCAACTCCACCTAGGCCTGCCTCTATTATACTTTTATTCATTCATCTTTGATTATTTTTATTGTTAATAAAGAGTAATATTTAAGTTTATTATGAAAAGAAACCTTAATCATAGTGAAAACATATCGTCACATGGGTACATAAATTCAATGACACATACTACAAATGCAACTGCGATACCAGTCATTAAAATACCAAACGGCACAATAAGATCAACTAATTTCAAAGCGGATACTTTAACAGATCTAGCAGACAAATGAGTTGATACTACTCCTCTACGATTTAGATGATATTTTATAAGGCCATCTACAATACCAGTCTCAACTAAACGTAGCATTTTAGTATCGAAATCGTGTAAAAGTGGGAAGCCTCGTTTAAGGAATATTGCATATAGGGCGTTATGCAGTTTTTCTTTCATGAGATGGACGTCATCCTGTTTAGTGGGCTGATAAGTAATCCACCAAAGGTATCGAAAATATTTAGTCACCGTGTACTTGGTTTGTGTTTTTGCAACCATATCCATGGACAAATCAGCAGTTTCACAGCCCTTTGTTTCTAGGTATTCCTCATTAATAATAAGAACTTCACCAGAACTTTTCAGAAACAATTCTATATCTAACGCCAAACAAGGAGTATAATTGTAATTATTTATAGAGATGTATTGGTCCAACTGTGGCTTGTAAATGGGGAACGTAGTAAAACTTGTCAACCTAGTTTGATGAAAACACTTCATCAAAAATACAAACCACAACCAGTGTACAATAATTATATTTTTAGACTTATCAACTCTTAGATTTAATGTAACGTTTTGCATGACATTTCCAAACAAATTAAGGAGTTCATAAGGCTGAGTTTGTACTCCAATGCATTTACGAAAATAGTTACATGAAAGCAGCAATGAACAGAATAATAGTGTACATAGAAATAGTAGCCATACAAGTGGATTAAATACTATATAAATAATTTTCCAGCGTTCCAACAATCCAGCGTTAGGAACTACAGTAACAAAACTATCTTCGTACGCAAAGTGGCTACATATAAAATCAAAAAATATTGCTCGTGCACTGTTTAACGCAAACGATCCAATCGCTAAATCTACTTCACTCTTATACAATTTCCCTAGTATTCCATTAATAGTAAAATTGTCAGCTACACGGCCAAATTCAAGAGATTCAGGAAAAAATATATAATTAAATGTAATGTTCTCCGTCTCAGCTAAAATGTTTAATAAGGATCTTTCTATTCCAACTTTATATTTGTTTATCGGGTCTGGGTTAGCTATGATCATGGGTGGATAGTTATGGGTTGCTACTTGTAGTACACAGTTTTTCACCACAGGTTTATCATATTCTCGTAATATCTCCATAATATCAGACTCTTTAGCACTAATACAATCACTGAGCACAATGGTGTGGTTATAGTTCCGCCCGCAACCACCTTCTGCATATGGAAAGTAAGAATAAATAAACGCATTTTCATCAGTCTCCCTAACAATAACTAGGGTATGTATAATATGATGTTTCCATAGCGAATGGAAAATTGGTGTTAAATCGTCTCCCTTCTTATTACCATGTGGCAATATTATTATGTGAAGAGCATCTGGCTTGCGGTGCCAATCTCTGTCCAGGTGGTCAATCATGTCGTTAAATGACAACATGTCTTGGACATATATTAAAAAAATGGTTGGCGTTAAAGTGACATGAACGACATAATCTTTTACATAAAGCTTGACGTTTTTGGTCTCGTGAATCTTCCGTATCAAATCATTGGTGACGGCATCACTGTTAATAATAGCCAAGTCGGAACCGTGTTGCGATTTGGAAGAAATTATGTCCACAATACATGTTTCCACAAAATCTTGTGATATTCCAGTAAAATTAAAGTTTCTAGTGCCGATAGTAATAAACACTAAATCAAAGAAATAATATATTACGATTTTACAATACATGACCGATTGTTGTGAATGTCGTGAAGGCGAGTGCCCTAACCACCTACCACCTTAAGCTTTTCGACTGTGTAATTAGTTTAGATATTTACCGTTAGATAACCAACAAAATGATTGACATTACCTAATTACTACTATTATCTTATAACATATCAAGTAATTGATGAATGTTACTTTGCGGAATTTAATGATAAATCTTTAGAATAATGTTTCTTTTATATTCCACTAAAAGAACGTGCAGGTAGGTCTATTGGAGGTACACCCTCTTACTTATTTTTGCATGCAGTTTTATACCTTCTGGTTTTCTTCAGGTTTATACCTTCTGTAGATTGAATTTACAAGTCGTTAGCAGACTTTTATAAAAAGTAAATATACGTACCATAACCAAAGTATTATGAGCAAATTTTTAAAAACGTGTTTTGTGTACTTCGTTCCAGATTAGATGACGAAAACTTCTCATACTATTCTATGAGCAATTTTCGTCATCTTGTCTGGAACGAAGTATAACAAAAAAGTTCGTGGTTTGAGTAGCGCTTCCAAAAAGGATTGAGCATCGCTGATTTTGATTGGAGTTCTGCTTAAATTGTTAAATATTTTTTATAAATATCGCACATATATATAATACCAGTTATTGCCCGCGACTTCGTCCGCGTGAAACTCGTTTATCGCGATAGAATTGAAGTAATTGCTATTTACTTATATCAGGCGCTTACCTACTCATCGCTCTTTCATACAAACTTCCACCCCATAAGGGATCATTTCCGGGATAAAAAGTATCCTTCATCCTTCCCCGGGACTCAAACTATTTCCATACCAAATTTCATATAAATCGGTTTAGCGGTTTAAGCGTGAAGAGGTAACAGACAGACAGACAGACACACTTTCGCATTTATAATATTAAATTTTGATGATGATATTTAGATAAATAAAGATAATAAATGTTTCAATTGTAGGGATTCGCGGTAGAACCCCATAAGCCACCTTAAATTCCGTCCTGTCACGTTTTGTTTTGTTAAACTTCAAACTACTTAAAAATCCTCTTTTTAAGAAATCAATTTGCATGACTAGTAGGTAATCTTTTCAAAAATTAAATTCTTTTGGGCAGATTAAACCGATAATCCTGTAAAGCAGACATTAAAACATTTTGATTTTTGGTCAAGTAAATGGCTATACCATGCTCCGATAAGGCATGTATCCGACGACAGAAAAGTGTAAGACATTTTGAATTTCTTTGTCTACGCTCCGATTACATTCAAAATCGATATCTGAATGTCCAAAGGGTCTCTTGGCATGAATCTGGTGTTAAGTATTTTTGTCTTTGGAATTGTCTGTGGTAGAAACAAAAATATCTGTCATGTTTACTTCACTATATATTTGAAATAAAACAGCATCATATTAAATTTTCTACAATGTTTTTATTAATATATTTAATAATAAAGTCAGTGCGCACTGATCCAAAGCATATCATTAAAGACCTAACCTTAAGATGGTAGCAGAGAGAAGAAATATTTGGGTAGCGATCCACATTAAAAGATTTAAAAGTGAAAGAAGATTCGAAAAATAAGAAAATGTCTGGCGCTGCGGTGTCATTATCATGTTTAAATGAAAACACAAACTTTAGCACGTGGAATCCGTGGTTCGTGGTTTAATCCTTAAAGTTAAACTTGAGGAGGAGTGTTAAGTATTTTTGTCTATGGTAGAAAGAAAAATATCTGTCATGTTTACTTCACTATATATTTGAAATAAAACAGCATCATATTAAATTTTCTATAATGTCATATTAATATATTTAATAATAAAGTCAGTGCGCACTGATCCAAAGGATATCATTTAAAGACCTAACCTCAAGATCTGGGAACGGAATGGGACAAATTCCAAAGTTGGAAGATATTTACATTTAAGTTTATTATGAAACAGTTATAGTTAAACTATGGCATTACTAGGGTGCATAAATTCAATGACAAATACTACAAGTGCAAATGCCATACCAGTCATTAAAATACCAAACGGCACAATAAGATCAACTAATTTCAAAGCGGATATCTTAAAAGATCCAACAGCGTTGGAAGATGGTACAAATCCCTTCCGAATAAGATGAAATTGTTTAATGTAATCTACAAAACCATTTTCAACTAAACGTAACATTTTAATATCGAAATCGTGTAAAAGTGGGAAGCCACGTTTAAGGAATATTGCATATAGAGCGTTATACAGTTTTTCTTCCATGAGATGGACTTCATCCTTTTTAATTGGCTGATTAGTAATCCACCAAAGGTATCGATAATAATTCGTCACCGTGTACTTGTTTTTTGTTTCCGATATCGTATTCATGGCCAAATCAGCAGTTTCACAGCCCTTTGTTTCTAGATATTGTTCATTAATAATAGGAACTTTACCGGAACTTCTCATAAATGGTCCTATATCTAACGTAAAACAAGGAGTATAATTGTAATCATTCAAAGACATGTATTCGTTCAACTGTGGCTTGTGAATGCGGAATGTAGTGAAGCTTGTCAACCTTGTTTGATAAAAACAGTTCATCAAAAATACGAACCACAACCAATGTACAATAATTACATTTTTGAAGTAATCAACTCTTAGATTAAGTTTCAAGTTTTGCGTAACATTTCCAAAGAGATTAAGGAGCTCAAAAAGATAAGCTTTAACTCCAATACATTTATGACAATAGTTATTTGAAAGAAGGAATGAACAGAATACAAGTGTAAAAAGTAATAGTAGCCAAACAAGTGAATTAAATACTATGTAAATAATTTTCCAGCGTTCCAACAACCCAGCGCTATGGACAATAGTAACAAAACTATCTTCATACGCAAGGTGGCTACATATGAAGTCAAAAAATATTGCTCGATGACTGTTTAACGCAAAAGCTCCAATCACTAAATCTACTTCATTCTCATACAATTTTTGGAGTATTCCATTAACAGTGAAATTGTCAGATATTTGGCCAAATGCAAGAGATTCAAAAAAAGTATAATTAAGTGTTATGTTCTCCATCTCAACTAAAATATCGAGCAAGAATCTTTCGAATCCCAATTTTAATTTATTTTTCGGGTCTGGGTTGGATATGACTATGGGTGGATGATTATGGGTTGCTACTTGTAGTACACAATTCTTCAGCACAGGTTTGTCATATCCGTCTAACATCTCTATAATATCAGACTCTTTAACACTAATACAATCACCTAGAACAATGGTATAGTTATAGTTCCGCCCGCATCCACCTTCTGCGTACGGAAGGTAAGAATAAATAAACGTATTTTTATTATCGATATCCCTAATAATGACTAGGGTATTAATAATATGATATTCCCATAACGTATGAAAAATTGGTGTTAAATCGTCTCTCTTCTTATTACCATCTGTTACTATTATTATGTGAAGAGCCTCCGGCTTTCGGTTCCAATCTCGGTCCAGATGATCAATCAATTGGTCAAAATACGATAAGTTTTGAAAATATATTATAAAAATGCTAGGTGATAAATTCACATGCACGACATGATCCTTTACATAAAGCTTGACGTTTTTGGTCTCGTGAATCTTCCGTATCAAATCATTGGCGACGGCATCACTGTTAATAATAGCCAAGACGGAGCCATGTTGAGATTTGGAAGAAATTATGTCCACAATACATGTTTCCACAAAATCTTGTGATATTCCATTAAAATTAAAGTTTCTAGTGCCGATAGTAATAAACACTAAATCAAAGAAATAATATATTACGATTTTACAATACATGACCGATTGTTGTGAATGTCGTGAAGGTGAGTGCCCCAACCACCTGCCACCTTAGGCTTTTCGAATCCGTAATTAGTTTAGATATTTACCGTTAGATAACCAACAAAATGATAGACATTACCTAATTACTACTATTATCTTATGACATATCAAGTAATTGATGAATGTTACTTTGCGGAAATTCACTATAAATCTCTAAAATAATGTTCCGTTTATATTCCACTAAAAGTACGTGCAGGTACCTTCTGGTTTTCTTCAGGTTTATACCTTCTGTAAATTGGGTTTACAAGTCGTTAGCAGACTTTTATAAAAAGTGTTAAGTAAATACACGTACCATAACCAAAGTATTATAAGCAAATTTTTAAAAACGTGTTTTGTGTACTTCGTTCCAGATTAGATAACGAAAAGTTCTCAAGCTATTCTATAAGAAATTTTCGTCATCTAATCTGGAACGAAGTATAACAAAAAGTTCCTGAGTAACGCTTCCAAAAGGATTGAGCATCGCTGATTTTGATTGGAGTTCTACTTAAATTGTTCAATATTTTTTATAAATATCGCGTGCATATATATAATACCAGTTATTGCCCGCGACTCGTCCGCGTGAAACTCGTTTATCGCGATAGAATTGAAGTAATTGCTATTTACTTATATCAGGCGCTTACCTTACTCATCGCTATTTCATACAAACTTCCACCCCATAAGGGATCATTTCCGGGATAAAAATTATCCTTTATCCTTCCCCGGGACTCAATCTATTTCCATACCAAATTTTGTGTAAATCGGTTCAGCGGTTTACGCGTGAAGAGGTAACAGACAGACAGACAGACACACTTTCGCATTTATAATATTAGTATGGATAGTATGGGGATTTAAAAAAAATGTCAGGCAATCTATAGCTTTAAACATGATATTATAATTTATTTTTCCTCTTTCAAACAAATGGGTATTAGGATATATCGTGTTTTAGACACTGAACATGACTTGAACCTGACCAATAAAAATAATATCAGTGATAAATGAACGTCCTCAATAACTCACATGATTAATTGTTGATTTTATCATTCGGGCCACAAATGTTCCAATGTGTTAACTTTCTCGAACTCGCTCGTGTATTGATTTAGCTAATCATCTTGTTCAAATCACAATAAGTAAGTATAGTAGGTGTGAATCCCCATATAAATGGACATTGGGAGTTACAAGTCATGATAAAGTTTGGCCTCACGATGGAAACTGTTCCTTAGGCTACTTGTAACTTATACTGAGCGAGGCCAAACTATCCACGCAAAAAATTCAAAATGGCGGCTATTTTAGTTTCCAATTTTTTTTATTTTTTTTAGAACTCAAAAATGCTTCGTGCTACACAAAAACTTTGTATAACAATTATGTTCTGCATAAATTTATCTATAACTTTGGTTATTATCATTTTCTCGATATATCTAATAGTTCATGAGACAAATGGTGTTCAATATTGCGTTTCTTGTTAAAACACTGTTAGTCAAAAGGCTTAGCAAAATCAAACTGCATCGTATGCAGAAATCAATCCATTTTCTCCAGTGATACTAGGAACCAATATAAAGGATTTCATCTGACGAAATGAAAAATTTCATCGAAGGGAATTAAAAATGGCGGTCATTTACAAAAGGGGGAGCCGCATTTTTTAAAAAGTGTATAATTTCAAAACGGCATCTGCTATTTAAGTAATATGGGTATCAATCGATTGGTATTGACACCATTAATTAAAATAAGAAAAATACCATGTACAAAATTAAAGATAGCGGCCAACTAATATCAAAATTGTAAAATTTTCATTCTTCTTTTTTTCGTTATATTAAAAATAACAACTAAATGTCCAATTATATAGTCAACTTATATATTTACATAAATTCTCATAGTATTATCTACGCGATAAAACAAAAATTATGACAATCTGTCGATTAGTTTTTGGACTATACGAATTACAAACGAGCCTTGGTAACTGTGTCATAGTAGTTATGGAAACAAACTGCACTTTTGTAATGAAAGCAAGTCGCTTTTGCATAATCGTATTAGTGAAGAGACCAAACTTGATTACTTTTTTCGATAATATCTAATTTTCACCCGTCAGTAACCGACACTACGCCACTTCGAAATTATAAGTCTAAAACGTTCTAATAAGTTAAAAGGTGGCCAAATTTGGACAATAAATGTGGCAATCGATACAGGAAAATGTTGTTCAACATAAAAAATAACGCTGTGATTTTTTTTTAACATAACTGAGGAAAAAAAATCTTTTTTTTGCAATAAACTGTTGATATTCATACCCTATAAGTAATTATATTCATACCTTATATATTTTTTGAACCTTAAAAGAATATTTTTTTCCAAAAACAATCACACTACAGAAAGTTTCCCCAATATAAAAAAAACAACTATGACACACAATGCACATGCACAATGTACTATAGATTAAAATGTTCTTAAACGCAGAAAAAACAAAGTGTAGGATTTTACAGAGTATAAATATCAAAAAAATAAAAATAAAATAAAAAGTTTATTGCTAAACAAGGAAAAAAAAAATTTCTTAACTTTTGTAACAAAAAGCGTATTTTATTTTAAGTTGAGAAACATTTTTCTCTATCGATTGCCACATTTTTTGTCCAAATCTGTCTACCTTTTAACTTAGTAGAACGTTTTAGGCTTATAATTTTGAACTGGCGTAGTCTCGGTTACTGACGGGTGAAAATAAGATATTATCGAAAAAATAATCAAGTTTGGTCTCTTCACTAATACCATTGTGCAAAAGCGACTTGCTTTCATTACAAAAGTGCAGTTTGTTTCTATAACTACTATGACACAGTCGCCGAGGCTCGTTTGTAATTCGTATAGTTCAAAAACGAATCGACGGATTGTCATAATTTTTGTTTTGTCGCGTAGATAATACTATGAGAATTTATGTAAATATATAAATTGACTATATCGTTGGACATTTAGTTGTTATTTTTAATATAACGAAAAAAAGAAGAATGAAAATTTTACAATTTTGATATTAGTTGGCCGCTATCTTTAATTTTTTACATGGTATTTTTCTTATTTTAATTAATGGTGTCAATACCAATTGATTCATACCCATATTACTTAAATAGCAGATGCCGTTTTGAAATTATACACTTTTTAAAAAATGCGGCTCCCCCTTTGGTAAATGACCGCCATTTTGAATTCCCGTCGATGAAATTTTCATTTCGTCAGATGAAATCCTTTATATTTGTTCCTAGTATCACTGGAGAAAATGGATTGATTTCTGCATACGATGCAGTTTGATTTTGCTAAGCCTTTTGACTAACAGTGTTTTAACAAGAAACGCAATATTGAACACCATTTTTCTCATGAACTATTAGATATATCGAGAAAATGATAATAACCAAAGTTATAGCTAAATGTATGCAAAACATAATTCTCATACAAAGTTGTTGTGTAGCACGAAGCATTTTTGAGTTCTAAAAAAAATAAAAAAAATTGGAAACTAAAATAGCCGCCATTTTGAATTTTTTGCGTGGAAAGTTTGGCCTCGCTCAGTATAAGTTACAAGTAGCCTGAGGAACAGTTTCCATCGTGAGGCCAAACTTTATCACGACTTGTAACTCCCACTTAAGGATTCATACCTACTAAGTACTGCTACCGTTAACTTTGTTTTTTTTTCTGACAAATCCGGGTATTCCATTTGTCAAAACAACACTTTTTAGAGTTCCGTAGTAAACTAGGAAACCTTATAGTTCCGCCACGTCCGTCCGCCTACAGCTTAGCTCAGTAGGCGTTAGTATTGAATGCTGTAATTTGGCATGAGTAAAACCTATATTGATCACGTCAAAAAAACGGTAGAATAAAATCTTTTAAAAATAAAATCTTTGCTCTTTTTCTCCCCTACCCTACACGTAAAGTGGAGTTGCAATATTTTATTTTCAAACCCTATAGCTCGTTTAAAAATATTGAAGGGTTTTATAAGTTTTATTTTAAGTGGCCATGTCTCCCTACTACATTTTGTAGTATTTTTTTTTATTCTACGACGGTAGCAAACAAGCGGCCACCGCAGCTTATAGACTTCAAAAGTGCCACGTGCTCACGTGCGTGGAGAGAGAGGTAATTTTGAATTTAACAATGCTAAATAGTTTCACTGTCATAAAGGATCAACATCACTTGTTGGTGGTCAAATATTTATGGGTGGTTCCGAAATGTATTAAATGACTTTATAATGAAAGTTTTAATTGTAGGGAGCCGCGGTAGAACCCCATAAGCCACCTTAAATTCCGTCCTGTCACATTTGTTTATATACACATATTGTTATAGCGACTTTATACTACCTTCTTAAAAAAATCTCTTCTTCATAAATCAATTTGCATGACTAGTAATCTTTTCATTCAGATGTACTCCTGTTCGCCCAAGAGTAATTGATTGCAGGGATAATACAATGAGTACTAGTAATCTTTTATAACAATAAAAATCTTTGGGTAGATTATGCCGATATCCTTAAGCAGTCTTTAAAACATTTCGACTCCAGATCTTGCAAGGGAATAGGATACAAATCGTTCACTGGATACAAAAGTGTAAATGTATCTATGGAATCGACCCTACTGGATCACACAGACAAACTGTTCCGACGGTTTTGTGAGACCCTGTTAATTTTATGTTTTTATACCCTGATTCTTCAATAAATAAATAATAATAATAATAATCCACATTATTGAATGCTTTCTGAAAGTCTGTATATATTGTGTCGACTTGTTCTGTTTCATCTAAAGATCGAAAGATATAATCGGTAAACAGAATGAGATTAATAGCGCTGTGGATTTGCCTTTGACGAAATCATGTTGTTCTATCATAATCGAATTTTTAACAGACTCATAGACACGGGAATGAACTAGCTTTTCAAAGACTTTGGGGATACAGGATAGGATCAATATAGATCATGCTGTGCGGCGTACCACTAAAGGTAGTGGACCGTTTCAAGTATCTGGGTCACATGCTCACAGATGACTTGAATGACGATCTAGACTTGGAAAGGGAGAGAAGAGCGATGGCGGTGAGAGGTAATATGCTCGCCCGCAGGTTTGCACGTTGTAACGAACCAGTTAAATTGACGCTCTTTAGAGCCTACTGTCAGACGTTTTACACGTGCAGCCTGTGGGTGAGGTTCACGCAATGGGCCTATAAGGCTATAACGCATTACGCGTTCAATACAATAACATCCTGAGGATGCTGTTGCGGCTGCCGAAGCACTGCAGCGCATCTGTCATGTTTGCAGAAGCGCGACTAGACGATTTTTATGCCATAAGGCGAAAAAGAGTCGCCTCCATGCTAGAGCGAGTGCGAGGCAGCAGCAATAGCCTTCTCAGGGAGTTGGCCGAAAAACTGGACTGCCCGATCATCAAAGTATGGGTTGAGGTGGCTATTGGGAGAGCGAAGTAGAGAGTACTGCGTACTCTCTTCGCTCTCTCAATGGAACACGACAGGTCATGCTCACCTGCCTCATTTTATGTTTTATTTTATTTTATTTTATCTTTAAATACTAACATAGTTCGTAAGATTTTTTATCTAACCCATTTGTATGGATCACTGGTCTGAAATAAACGATTTTTATTTTATTATTATTTATTTCTAGGGCGATAATTCTGAATATTGTCTTTCGGGCCACATTTGTGGATAGGAGTTACATTTGAAACTTTCCATCTTTGGGGAAATATTCCTTCATTTAAACATTTATTGAATATGAGTTGCAGCGGCAAAGCTAATGCTAACTAGTTCGTTTAACGAACACTGGGCTGAGTAAATCGGGACCTGTTACTTTATTTGCATCAATATATTTTTGAGAGCTAATATCACTTCGTGTTTTGTGAATGTAATACAGGACAAGGCATTTATCAAGTTACTGTCTCGAATTGCATTCAAATTTCATTCAAAATCGTTATCTGAAGGTCCAAAAGGTCTCAAAGTCAAAGTCAAAATATTCTTTATTCAAATAGGCCTAGCAACAAACACTTTTAAATCGTCAGTTTTATATTACATAATTTGAATCTAATTATTCAGAGCAATTTATTGATACAATTATAATTTAAAATAATTGAATTTCTGTAGCGTATGTCAAACAGAGTATAATAAATTCACAAAAAGATCGTCAATAAGTAAAATAATAACATAAAAAAATAGTATAATCTAGATAGTTTCTAGAATAAAATCTGAATATCAAGAGGAAAATCCAAAATCATTAAGATGTAATGTCATAATTAATAAAATATTATTAATTTCAACCACAATTATACCCACGGTGTTTTATCATTCATGTAGTATTTTGTGCTATAAATACTTAATATGCTTTCGATATGTGTTTACGCTTTACATAATTCTTGAATTGATTAATTGATAAATCAGTTACGTTTCTTGGTAGTTCATTATAAACCTTTACTCAATTACCCATGAATGATTTTATTATTTTTTGAAGCCGAGTATGGACAGTGCAAGCTTATCTTTGTTTCTAGTATTAATATTATGTATGTCGCAGTTCGTCTTAAAATTTACAAAAATTTTATGTACATACACAATATTGTCACAGATGTATTGACAGTGCATTGTCATTATATTAATATCCTTGAACTTATCTCTAAGTGAGTCTCTATGTTTCATCTCAAATCCTCTTGGCATGAATCTGGGAACGGAATGAGACTAATCCAAAGTTGGAAGATATTTACATATAATTTATTATGAAAACATCTACCTCAATTATAGTTAAACTATGGCATTACTAGGGTGCATAAATTCAATGACAAATACTACAAGTGCAAATGCCATACCAGTCATTAAAATACCAAACGGCACAATAAGATCAACTAATTTCAAAGCGGTTCTCTTAAAAGATCCAACAGCGTTGGAAGTTGGTACAAATCCCTTCCGAATAAGATGAAATTGTTTAATGTAATCTACAAAACCATTTTCAACTAAACGTAACATTTTTTTATCGAAATCGTGTAAAAGTGGGAAGCCACGTTTAAGGAATATTGCATATAGAGCATTATACAGTTTTTGATTCATGAGATGGACTTCATCCTTTTTAATTGGCTGATTAGTAATCCACCAAAGGTATCGAAAATAATTCGTCACTGTGTACTTGTTTTTTGTTTCCGCTATCATATTCATGGCCAAATCAGCAGTTTCACAGCCCTTTGTTTCTAGGTATTGTTCATTAATAATAGGAACTTTACCGGAACTTTTCATAAACGGTGCTATGTCTAACGCAAAACAAGGAGTATAATTGTAATTGTTCAAAGACATGTATTCGTTCAACTGTGGCTTGTGAATGCGGAATGTAGTGAAGCTTGTCAATCTTGTTTGATAAAAACAGTTCATCAAAAATACGAACCACAACCAATGAACAATAATTATATTTCTGAAGTTATCAACTCTTAGATTAAGTTTGACGTTTTGCATAACATTCCCAAACAGATTAAAGAGCTCAGAAGGATAAGTTTTCACTCCAATACATTTATGACGATAGTTACATGAAAGAAGGAATGAACAGAATATAAGTGTACAAAGTAATAATAACCAAACAAGTGAATTAAGTACTATGTAAATAGTTTTCCAGCGTTCCAAAAACCCAGCGCTAGGAACGACAGTAACAAAACTTTCTTCATACCCAAGGTATATGAAGTCAAAAAATATTGCTCTACGATTGTTTAACGCAAAAGCTCCAATCACTAAATCTACTTCATTCTCATACAATTTTTGGAGTACTCCATTAATAGAGAAATTGTCAGATATATGGCCAAATGAAAGAGATTCATAAAAAGTATAATTAAGTGTTATGTTCTCCATCTCAACTAAAATATCAAGCAAGAATCTTTCGAATCCCAATTTTAATTTGTTTTTTGGTTCTGGGTTGGATATGACTATGGGTGGATAATTATGGGTTGCTACTTGTAGTACACAATTCTTCAGCACAGGTTTGTCATATACATGTAACATCTCTGTAATATCAGACTCTTTAACACTAATACAATCACCTAGAACAATGGTATAGTTATAGTTCCGCCCGCATCCACCTTCTGCGTACGGAAGGTAAGAATAAATAAACGTATTTTTATTATCGATCTCCCTAACAATGACTAGGGTATGTATAATATGGTATTCCCATAACGTATGAAAAATTGGTGTTAAATCGTCTCTCTTCTTATTACCATCTGTTACTATTATTATGTGAAGAGCCTCCGGCTTTCGGTTCCAATCTCGGTCCAGATGATCAACCAATTGGTCAAAATACGATAAGTTTTGAAAATATATAATAAAAATGCTAGGTGATAAATTCACATGCACGACATGATCCTTTACATTAAGCTTGACGTTGTTGGTCTCGTGAATCTTCCGTATCAAATCATTGGTGACCGCATCACTGTTAATAATAGCCAAGTCGGAGCCATGTTGAGATTTGGAAGAAATTATGTCCACAATACATGTTTCTACAAAATCTTGTGATATTCCGGTAAACTGTAAGTTTCTGTAGCCCATAATTATACACACTAGATCAAAAAGACTAAATATTACGACCTTACAGTTCATGACCGATTGTTGTGAATGTCGTAAGGCTAGTGCCCTAACCACCTACCTACCAGCTATTTAAACCTATGCGCGTCTGTATTTAGTGTAGATAATTACCGTTAGATAATCTACATTGACATAACTTATTATGGCGATTATCATTTTGTTGTTAATTTCACTACACTATGAAATATGATGCATCTTTCCAACCGTATTCAAATATTCGAATCATTTATGTTGTAACAATTTTATTATTTCGAATTAAATATACTTAGCGTTTAACCTGTTATTACCTAACGGGCTACACATCAATATACAAAATTTACACAGACCTATTTTACACACGCTTTTCATGGTTCATCCGAATAAGAAAATTCTTATAAAAGAAAATTTATCTAACGTAGCACTTGTTAAGCTCGAAAAACTCACTTGCTCGTTATTTTTATGAATATTCAAAACTTAAATAGTAAATATGAGACATGAAATAATTACTCTGGTATTATAATAAAAAGACTGAAGCTGAACATAGTACAGTTAGGTCCTCGAGTTTAAGTATACACATCTGAAATAACCCGTTGGGATGCTGCCGGCCTCGAAGCTGGCTAAAGTTGGCGGAAAACGAATAACTTCTAACATGCCATAATTATTCATACAAATCATCTCGAATACATTGTCCCTTTTTATTGAAGTATTATCGTTTAAATCATAAGCATTTTAATATCGACAATAAATCCTCTCCGACAAGTTATGTTAAAATGACATGCAATGCATCTGGCTTGCGATTCCAATCTCTATCCAATTTGTCAATTACCGCCTCAAAGTAAAACAAGTTCTGAGCGCGTATCACACTAATGTAACATCACACTTGGTGAAGTGTTATGTGTTCATATGCTTGTTACAAATCTTTAATATAAACCTTGACATTGTCCGTCTCTTGTGCGTTATTCGTCGTCAGCGAATCAGATTGTTGATCACCATGTCATTGTTATATATGACCAAAATGGTGGGACCATTGCCATTGAGCCAAATTTTTCCAGACTTAGTTCTAGGCAGTATATTCACGAGACAAGTCACCATATGTTTTTCTTCTTCGACTAAGATATTTTTTTGATACTGAATACGGCGGGAGCCTGACCAATAATTACAATAATGACAAGCTTAGATACATTCCGTCTGTTTTGAACTTGAATCGGAACTGTCTTCATGTTTTAAGCTAATAACTGATATATAATCGTCCTCAATAACTCATATGATTAATTGTTGATACTATCACTAGGGCCATAACATAACTGTTCAAATCTTTTGTACGTTTTCCGATTATTAATCATCGGCTTGTTCAAACCACAATGAATAAATAATTTTGGCGCTAACTTTGGGGCTGACATAAGCTTTTTGCTGCATTTTATTGTATTGTTTTTTGTGCAATCGCACATTAAATATGAAATAACCTTTATATACAGGTACACTATTCTATGTACCTACTTAAGGTATACTTTCGTATGACATTAAGTAGGTACATAGAATTTTCCCTACAGATATAAAATCGGCCAAGTGCGTGTCGTACTTCGCACATTTAGGGTTTCGAACCAATCCCAATACGCTATTTGACTAATTTTTTTTATAATGCCAATCGAACCAGTTTTTAGAGACCATCAAATGTCTATATGGGACCAACAACATTTAGAGCACAATAAAGGGCTAAAATTAGGGACAAACCTAGCTCGACGCTAGCGGGTCTCAAAAAGGCTCCTACAAATTGGCCCTGGCAAGTGACGTCACTTGCACTGCATTCGACCAACCGTTGTATGGGAAAATTAGTATTTTGCTGCTTTAGTCGTAAAATAATGCGTTTAGGTACATAGTTGCTATACAATTCATTTTTTATTTTTACATACGCATTCTATTGATACCTTTTATTTGAATTTTGGACGGTAAAAAAATTGACATAATTTTCTGAGTTTTTGATGATTCATATCTTTTTATGATTTTGGTAAAATTTTATAATTTACGATTTATTGTGATATTTTGATGGCTAACTATCCAAAAAGTGACACTGTGTTATAAATTTTAATATGTGTCAAATACCGTATTTGGTTGGGATAGGAAAAATAAGGAAATTTGAAATTAAAAATTCTTGGGAACAACATTTTGTGATAGACGACGGACGCGTGAGCGTGAGTTGCAGTTTGGACCCTTAGTTAGTAAAGTTTTAGATCAAGCTGCTTCTTTATAAGCTAGTCCGCGTGAGAAGCTAAGGGGAGAAAACCCACTCGACATTTTCCTCTGTTATTAAGTTATTATGCAGAACTTCAATAATAATCACGATAAATGAAAAAAATACACCAAAAATCAAGATGCCGAACGGTACAGCTAGATCCTCTAATTTAAGAACACGGATCTCAAATAATCCCGTAGGATCTGCTGCTGATTTTACACTAAGGCGGTGGAAGCTTTTTATAGCGTCTACGATTCCATTTTCAGAAAAATTACTCATAGTTGCCTTGAATTGCCTCAATAACGGGAAACCTCGTCTGAAAAATATACCGTAATGTATGTTGTATAAGGCTTTTTTCATAAGATGAACTTTTTTTTGTTCTTGTGGGTGTTGAGTCATCCACCATTGATATCGCAAGTAATTTGTTATTGTGTACTTGTTCTGTGTCTTTGCGACTTCATCCAGCGATAGATCATCCGTCGAACAGCCTTCGGATTTCAGATCAATGTCATTTATTAATGTAATGTTGCCAGAATTTTTTAATATTTCGGCAACAGAAGATGGCAAACAAGGTCTATACTTAAAATTTTGTAAATCCATGTATTCATCCACTTGAGGCTTATACATCCTGTAAGTTGAGTATGTCGTTAGACGGGTCCGATAGAAATTATTAAGTAAAATGACATACCACAACCAATGCACTAAAAGCAAATTTTTGTATAACTTTTTTGTGAGTACCAAGGCAGTATTTTCAGTAACACTTCCAAAAAGATTGAACAATACTGAAAAATAATCAGTTTTGATTTGAGTTTTGGTAAAATTGTTAGAAACTGTTAGAAATATCGCACTAAAAAATAATAATAACAAAATTATTACCCAACCTACAGGATTAAACATAATATAAATTATTTTCCATCTTTCTACTAAATGTGCATTAGGAGATATAGAAACGACACTATCTTCAGCCGCTAAATGCGAATATATATAACTGAAAAACGCTGCCCGCCGATTGTTCAAATTCAAACCCCCGAAAACCAAATCTACTTCACCTTTATATAACTTTCTGAAGAGTCCAGTTACTGTGAAGTTATCAGAAATATTACCGAATTCATCAGTTTCAGTAAAAAATGTGTAATTTAAGGATATGTTTTCTTTCTTCAAAACCACTTCTAAAAGATATCTCTCGATGCCAACAGCATAATGATTTACAGGGTTTGATGCAAATAACACCATCGGGGGATAGTTATGAGTAGCAATCCGCAGGGTGCAGTTTCTTAAATCAGGTTTATCAATTTCACTAAAAACCTTCACGATATCCAGCGAATAAGATTGTTCACAGCTACACAGTTTTACAGTATTCGTGTAGTTTCGACCGCATTGTTGCGCTTCGTATGGAAAATAAGAGTATATTGAAGCTGTATTTAAATCATGAGTTACTACGAGCACTCGGATTATGTGATAATCCCACAAAACTTTAAATACCGGAAAAAAAACGTCTCTATTTTTCAAGATAATGATATGCAATGCTTCTGGTTTTCGGTTCCAATCTCTGTCTAATTCATTTATCGTGATGTTAAACTCGAACATGTTGTTAACAAGTACTATAATAATATCAGGTGATCCGTTATCCTTGTTATGGTGATTCTTGTAAAAATCTTTGATGTAAAGCTTGACATTATTCGTCTCATGAATACGACGAATTAGATTATTGGTCACCTCGTCATTGTTAATTATGGCCAAAGTGGTCCCAATTTGAATTCTAGATAATATATTTACGAGGCAAGTTAAAATTTCATCTTCTTGCTCCTCAAAAGAAATTAAAATCTCTTCACTGAGCATGGCATGGCCAATCACGCAACATAATACCAAATTAAGATACATGTCCGTTTGACGCGGTCTCTGAAATGGAACTATCATTATGCATATCTACTACAAGTTAGGTTTTAGGTCGTAGGTTCCATTAGATGATAAATTGTTGATATTATCTTTCACCGATTTGAAGTATTTACGATACTTTTACGACTTGGTTTGAGTAATTATTAAAAAATATCAGGTTTTTTCAATTTCGTCGACAAAAAAACGGCTCCTTAAAAGTCCATAATTCAAAAATTCATACTAGTATCACAAAGTAAATAGCGGCGGCGCGCGCCGGAGCAGAGAGTCCGCTCAGTACAAAGTGCCATTTTCGCCGCAGGCACACAGACGTAACATTTACAGGCATTCTCGGTTGATTTCGGACTAGCTTAGTCGCGACTGTCACTGTCGCGTCGCGAGTGCTAGTTGTGCGCGCGTTGATCACTTGACGTCCGCGCCGCTACGTAGGTACTTTGTGTCACGTACGTCAAAATGAATAACAGATATTATTACAGTTGGAATATATTTTATTGTTTAAATACAACAAAAAACTGTGCCTAGACTTTCTTCAAATTTTCAAACGATATTGAAAGGTAAATAAAACTGTTTTCTCATTTTGGTAGTTACAATACCTAGGTAGGTAGGTATTTTTTTGAAACTAGCCGCTTTGATGACGACGCTATCAACCATTACACATTCATCTTATCGTTCGCTGGTAAAACGCCAGTATTTGAGTACTATGGTTTAGTTAAGTAGGCACCTAATTAATTAGGTACTTATATTCTTTGTTGGCGCTCTCGACCGCCGCCGGTCACAAGTCACAACTCGCAGCGGGTCACGCATCAATTTATTAGGGTTCCGTACCCGAAGGGTCAAAACGGAACCCTATTGGTGTCGCCCAGACGTCCGTCCGTCCGTGGTCTGTCACAAAATTTGTTCCGAAGAATTTTTAGACATCTCATTGACCTATGAACTTGAAATTTGGTGACAATGTTCAATATTACGTATATTTTAACAACAAACACTAATATATTGATAAATCATATTTTTGAGGTTGATTCGGAACCCTAAATGTGCGAAGTCCGACTCGCACATGGCCGGTTTTGTACCAAGATACGCTGGTTCATATTTAAATGTCATGTTGAAGAATTTTTATTATACCTACTCCTTTTTAAAATTCAGAATCAATACAGAAGCAACCCTGTGAGTCGGGCAAGTTTAGGTATATATATTCAAGAACGGCGGGAACGGACCTTCTGTATATTTTTTATTTTGTGCTAGTATTATGGGTACGTATTCAAATAAATAAATTATGTTTGGAAATTCATAAAGTTGAAATGCATAAATTCAAAATACATAATATATTTGTTTGAACCAAAGCGATAATTGCCGAAAGAAATAAGCGCGACCACGCCACCTAGGGGCGAAAAGCGGCCATATGCAGATCGTATCCTGCTCTCTATCTACACTTAAATAGGTTAAGAGGAGGGGTAGGGCAAGCTCTCTCCATACAAATTTTGTGCAGGATTTACTACGTTTGTGTTTGCATTAAAGTTATGATTTTTGTACAGTAGGTACCTATGCTTATTTTTCTGATAGCTATTTCGTGATGTAATTTTTTTTATTAATATTTTTTTTATTTTTTTATTTTGTTTTTTTTGAAATATTTTCACATCACCATCTTCGCATATCTAATATTTACAACCAAAATAAATATTATATTTGTTAGTGCCAAAACCGACGAATAAAACGTGCACAAAGTTTGTATGGGGAAGGCCTTGCCCTACCCTGCGCCTTTGGAATTGGAACGAAACTAGGTCCAGTAACACAGGGTTTTCCTAGCTCAGGACACAGGGTCGTGATTTATATTGTAGTGATGCCTTTCTACATTAAACATTTTTATTTTATTTTTTCATTTTAATTTTTTCATAGGTACTTCAAAAAGACTAGTTTTCGCATGAAACTCCTACGGCAAGGAACAAAAAATTATTATTACTCGCGCCGCAGAATGGCCCGTCCTAGATTGTTATGTTTTATGTGTTTTACACCCCGGGGTAATCAATATATTATGTGCACCTTTGGACACCCTCCCAAAACTAACGTCTCTAGTGTATTTACGAGTACATCATCCGTATGCTACATCCGTTGTTATCCACGACTCCGCCATTGCGCTATAAGAGGCATCTATAATTGGGATGTTGACTAAAAAAAAAATACTTCAATAGAAAGAAGACATAAAACTATGCCAAATAGTGAAAATCCTATTCAAATATCTCAAAAAATAACGAAGCTACAACGGTTACAATGTTCGTAGTTAGAGAGAGAAAGTGCTACTCAACAGTGACGTCACTGTTGAGTAGCGCCATAGTAAATGACGATCGTTCAATACAAAGGTGCGTTTTGCGGAAAAGCGACAGAAAATACCCACTCTTAAAACTTTGAAGACTTATAATTAGTTACTTAATTATTTATTTTTTTGAATTACTTTTTTCGCCATTTGATTGAGAATTGGAGCCTTTATGTAGAAAATTTGGATGTATTGATTTTCTGTTATAGTAACATCATACCTATTAAAAGCAAGTCACCAGCCCAAGATTCGAAGATACCTACTCAAATAAGTCCCCTAGACTTAGGCAAAGTCACGTCTTATTTTCGTTCGATAAATATCGCTAAATCACTAACATAAATAGCACTAACATAAATTTCAATTCTACATGCCACCAAGATCGACAGTATTTTTACGAGCCAGTGGCTCATTCAAGATATTTAAACAAAAAAGCTTGGTATAACACATAATACACATATTTATTTATACACATAATTATCATTTAAACATCATGCTAAATAATAGTAGTTTATGCAACTGGTACATAATGAGGGGCATTAAAACACGAGTGTGTTTTATGAAACGAGCCGAAGGCGAGTTTCATAATAAGGTCACACGAGTGTTTTAATGCCTAATTATGTACAGTTGCATACATTACTTTATCTACATACATATTATAATTACTCTAAGATGGGTTCAGAAACCGTAGTAAATAAATACAATAATTGTGTTAATACAACCTTTTTTGTACGGTTGCGGAAATATCGAAATCAGAACTGGCAACCGATACCTGAATGTTATTTTAAAAAGTAAAGAGTCCCTATTCTGATGTGATCATGTCGTTCTAGCTCAAATTTCGTGCGATATATACTAAAAAAACATCGAGCTGACATTTCGCATCGACTGAATTTGAATTTTCAGTGATACTAGAATAGGGACATGTCAACTTTGACATTAAAATTTTGACAGTTTTGTTTGACGTAATATTTTAACATCATATATGAGATTAAAATGAAATATTTTATTACTGCTGTAGCCTTAGCCACAGATAAGAAAATTGCCATAAATTCATTGAATGTTGAAATGAGAGTCATTTTCTACGGTTTCCGAACGCATATTAGAGGATTTATGATATGTGTGTAGATAAACATGTTTCTTCTTCTTCTTCTTCTATTTAGACATTATTATTTATTTAGTAATATAATTTAACAACATAACAGCTTACGCCATAATGTTCAAAATGTATAATGTTCAAAATACGTAACAGTTGCAATACCTAATGGTTCTATTATCTACTAAGCTTGAAATACATAACGGTCAGAATTGATAAGCAAGCTAGCAAGATGGTTTAGGGTATAAGCAACTCTTGTAGGTTAAGCTAGTGGCGTTGGCGGGAGCTTCAATCATTTTAAGTTATACTTAGGCGACTTCCTGACTTGGCGGGGCGGGATCGATATGTGACATTTTCTTCTTTGACGTAAACTTACTGACGTCGCAAAGATTCCCACTTGATATAATACTGTCAGTATTACGTTTGCGCAGTAGTAATATCATGCGCAGAAGCGAAGCAGTACTGCCTTCGCATCGTCCCGCTACCGCGCATCCCGCGCCAGTCAGGAAGCACTCATTTAAATGTAGGGGCGTAGTAAAAAACGGTATCGCGTCGACTGACAGCTAACACTGACATTTGACACTTTTCTCATATCGTACTGCCTCCGCACCGACAAATCAGGAAGTCGCCTTATTTTTATAAGGGTAGCATTTAACGAACCACCAAATTAGTTGCCGAATGATGCTCTAAAAAATTACATTGATTACCAAAAATACTAGATTCGCACCAAATTTTCAACTCCTTTTAAATATAAAGTGCAACTCAAAGAAGTAACATGTCGATAACCTAATAAATAAAATTGTTACCAAATAAATTAGTCACTACCCAAAAATACTTAATGATCACCTAATTTCAAACACCAAATTTCATATAATTTACATCCAAATATTACAGGGCTCGTAATCCTATTAAAATTATTTACACCCAAATAATTCTTTCGATACCCAGAAATACTACATGATCACCAAATTTCACGCGGCAATTGTTTTTTAATGTCCGACGTGCAAAGCAGTTCCAATCTAGTCTAACCTCATTGCTAGCACACTGATGCGGTTTTCCATACGGTCCGTCTCGCTCGCACCTCGCACCGCGTGCGAGCAAGACAGCGCTAAATGATTTTAAGAAGTTGAAGTTTGAAATAAAAATAGCTATTTTAATTTCAAACTAGTGGAGATTGGAACAGTATTGACGGATCTCCGCTGGCGCGGAGCTCCTATTTTGAGTTGTTTTGGCCCTTCGGGCCGATGCAAAACTAACATAACCTAAACCTACCTATACCTATTTCTACCTATTAACTTCCTTTAATTTTTCCATGAAAGTCTATCTATATTAATAAAGTAAACTCATTTGAGGACCTTTATCCATTTTCATAACAAACTAACAATTTAATAAATCAACAAAACTCATTTTCAAATAAAAGGTTTCAATCAAACGCGCTCACGTCAACGCATTAAAAAAAAAACTTCTTGCAGTTTGTAAACCATCAGCAATAGGTAGTTAGAATGAAACAGCAATAGGTACCTTTCACTCTAACGACATATCAATAGGTTTTATGCTTCAGACAATTCTTTGTATTTGATTGAGTGAGATAGCAGTATACGTGTTATTATTTCACACAGCCACATTGCGCGTTGCTTTTTAAATTAATTTTAAATTTTACTTTCTAATTTATAACATTTTGGAAATAACTGAAATATTTATAGTGCTAAAAACAATTAATTTGTAACTGTTTATTAAAATGTAGCATGCGATGTATATAATATTTGGATGTAATTCTAATGAAAAAAGGTGCATGAGATTAGGTGGTAGTTTAGTGTTTTTGGTGGTACTTGACAATTTTTTTGATGCGATTATAAATTTATAGGAACGCAATAAGTAAAATAGGTGCAAGTGCTGCAAAAATAGGTAGAATTTTTTTGGTGACTCGGAATTGCTGATCGATAAAAATTTTTGAGTGTTCAACCTTATTTTAGGGTTTGAAAATTTGATGATATCAAAAGTTATTTAGGTGATCATTTTATTTGTTCCCTTTTTATAACAGCCAAAGAAATCTTGCTTGCTCCTTTTTTTATGCATTGTATATATTAAAAACATGAACGTTTTTAAAAAGTTTTTAATAATATTAGTTACAACAACAGTTTACATTAATAATAATATAATTCACAAGGAAAATGTATGTCCCTACCTATGTAATTCAGTTGTGACGAGTTTTGCTCGCAAGTGAACCCAACAGTCGCTTCGCTCGTCGTCACACCTAACCTTTGGGTTGATTGTTTAGAAACTAAAATAATTTTGAACATTCAGATAACTCAGAAACATGAATATTTCAAAATGTTAAATGTGAAGTCCTGACACGAGAACGAGCGTGTTAGGTTCACTTGTGTTTTTTTTTAATTTTATTCCAAATACGCCTGGTTACCGTAGTAATTAGTTTAATTAGTTTCAATAATAATAAGAAGTAAGAGTAAATAAAGAGTATTATTTTGTTATAATTATAACACTCTTAGTCATATTAAAATATAGTTTAGCAGAAACCGCTCTCAAAAACTGTAGATATAATAAGATGTAGATAGTAGGAGTAAAGTTATGGATAGTCAATACATAGCTTTCATTTCAGATTTTTATCTATTTGGTGTGTAGTCTGTTTTGTGACATAGTGAAAGAAAAGTTTTGGATAGTCCATAAACTACCTAATCTGTCGAACAGCCTCGTTTCGCACACTTGATCACTCCTTCACAAAACCTAAATGTTAGTTCCCTTTACGACTGTGCAAAGTTTCAATAGTAAATATAAAAGAAGCTACAATGAACCCAACAATTAGAATAGCAAACGGTATAGCTAAATCTTTTAATCTTAGAACACGAATCTCAAATAATCCCGTAGGTTCTGCCGCTGACCTCTGCTGACGAATATGGTGGAAACCTTTTACAGCTTCAAGAATACCAACTTCAGGTAAACGGCCTATAATTTCCTCGTATTCTTTCAACAAAGGGAACCCTCGCCTGAAATACAGCCCGTATAGTACGTTATAAAAGGCATTCTTCATAAGATGGACTTTATTCTTTTTATCAGGGTGCTGAGTTATAAACCATTGGTAACGGAAGTAATTTGTTATTGTGTACTTAGTCTGTGTCTGTGCAACTTGGTGAAGTGACAAACTACCAGTCTCACAACCCTCCAGTTCTAAATAGCTTTCTTTTATCAAAGGAATATCGCCAGAGTTTTTTAAAAATAGTGCAATGTCTGAAGCAAGACAAGGGCTGTAATTGTAGTTCCGTAGATCCATGTATTCATTCAATTGGGGTTCAAACATTCTGTATGTTGAATAAGTTGTCAGGCGAGTTTGATAAAAATTGTTAAATAAAAACCCGTACCATAACCAATGTACAATGAGCAAATTTTTGTAAATTTTGTTTGTAAGAACCAAGGATGTATTATGAGTAATGTTCCCAAAAAGTTTTAACAAAATTGAACAGTAACCATTATGCTGCTGACCTCCAGCGAAATTATTAGTGGTAAACAAATTTGAGAGAAGTGCCGCACAAGTAACAAATACTAAAACTATAACAAACCAACCCGTCCCATTAAACATTAGATAGACAATCTTCCATCTTTCAATTAAATTTGCACTTGGACAAATAGCAACAAAACTATCTTCAACTGACAAATGCGAAGCTATGTAACTGAAAAACGATGATCGTCGATTGTTTACCGCCATGCCCCCGAAAGCCAAGTCGACTTCATTATTGTATAGAAGGCTTAAGAGTCCTGATACTGTGAAATTATCAGAAACATTACCAAACTCATCAGTTTCAGAAAAAAATGAATAGTTTACGGAAATATTCTCTTTCTCAAACAAAACTTCTAACAAATATCTCTCGATGCCAATCAAAAATTTTTCATCAGGATCAACATACTTGACTGGCTCGGTATTTGACAAAACCATCGGAGGATAGTTGTGAGTGGCAACACGCAGAGTGCAATTTTTTAAAACAGGTTTATCAAAATCATATAACATGTCAATGATGTTAAACAAACTAGAACATTCACAGCTGCACAGTTTTACAATATTCGTATAGTCCCGACCACACCGTCCTTTTTCATATGGAAAATAGGAATATATTGAAGCTGTATCATCTAAATCATCAGTAATAACGAGCACGCGCATTATGTGGTATTCCCATAAAATTTTAAATATTGGCAAGAAATCCTCTTCGGCTATGTCTGTCAAAATAATGATATGCAAAGCTTCTGGTTTTCGGTTCCAATCTCTGTCTAATTTATCCATTTCTGTTCGAAAATCGATCATATTTTGAACATGTATTATAATAACGTCTGATGTTGTGTCAATAAGATTATTGTTTTCTTTTATGTAAAGCTTTACATGGTTCGTCTCATGAATACGCTGTATCAGATTGTTGGTCACCTTTTCATTATTAATAATTACAAAATTTTCTTCAAGCTTAGATTTTTCCACTATGTTTACGAGACAAGTTACCATGTCATCTTCTTGCTCTTGAATTAAAATTGAATTTTCCTCACTCAGCACTATGCGAATATGACCAATGATGTAACATAATATCAATTTGAGAAACATGTCTTTTCGATGCCTGCCTTCTTACAAAACTATTCCGTTCGTCTTTATTTTATAGGTACAAGGAAATAATTATCGGCTATTCTGCTATATTGAAGAAAAATTTTTGATTTTATCTTTTATTAACCTATTTGTACTTTTACCATTTTTTCCCCTTGTGTATATTGGACTTGACTTGAGTAATGATCAAAGACTCTTATCACCTTGTTCAAACTGACCTTAACAGTAAGTGATTTGTATTCTTATTAATACCTACAAGTGATTCTGATTATATTCTCTGTTAAAGTTTTCGAACGAACATTTAATTAGTGCAAGATCTGGCGACCTGGCGCCACTATTAATGCGAAAAATAGCTGTATCACTTTGTTATCGTGAAGAAAGAAAATAAAGTTTCTCAAAGAATTCTAAAGCAGTGTTATTATTTTGTGCTGTGGTCCAATATTCTCTTTGCCTACAAGCAAATAAAAACCGGCCAAGTGCGAGTCGCACTCGCGCACGAAGGGTTCCGTACCATTATCTATAAAAACGGCAAAAAAATCATGCCCATACAACAGTATGGGAGTCCCCTTAAATATTTATTTTATTCTGCTCATTAGTATTTGTTATAACGGCAACAGTAATACATCATCTGTGAATATTTCAACCGTCTGACTATCACGGTTTATCAGATACAGCCTGGTGACAGACGGACGTACATCGGAGTCTTTGTAATAGCGTCCCGTTTATCCCTTTGGGTACGGAACCCTACAAATGGGTGTTTCGTATTACATTTTTATAAGTGTTGAAGTAAAATAACGTTCAATAATGAATGATACAGTAAAATAACGTTCAATTTGACGACCGCTTTAGCTTAGTTGGTAGTGACCCTGCCTTCGAAGCTGGAGGCCCCCCGGGTTCGAATCCCGGCCAGGGCATTTATTTGTGTGGTGAGCACGAATTTATTTGTTCGTGGGTCATGGATGTTTTCTACTTATTTAAGTATCTATTTTATATTTATATACTTAAGTAATATCGTCGCTTAGTACCAAGCTTTGCTTAATTTGGGACTAGGTGGATTTGTGTAAGATTGTCCACAAATTTATAAAATATTTAATACGTATATAAATAAAAAAATAGGAGTAAGACTATCATAAAAAAACACGTGATTTGATCTTCGTTTTTAGTGTGTGTGCTATCATCCTATGAAATCACAGTAACATGATATTTCGAGTAAAGGTCTAACTCATATCAATAGGGAAAGCATTGAACAAACTCTTTTAACATTTCTTCCATCGATCCCGGTGTGAATAAGCGGATTATTCCGAGTCGGCTGGCTGCTCTAAATCACAAAGGACCCTTAAGGAAATGTTTCGAACTAATCCCAAACTTGCTCAACTTATTCAAACTGCCACCACTTGGGATTGAGTTAGAGGTATATGTATCTCGAAGGTTTTGGTATAACATCAAAATTATATTATTATTAGTTCATATAACATGGACCCAGGATCGTGCAAAGTGGAGGAAAGTGAGCCGGAAAGCGGACCCTGGCGAGAGCCGGGATAACGCTAAGTAGAAGAAGAAGATATCCTGGACCTCTTTAAGGCACGAGTGAATATAGGCATCTGAATCCTTCGTGCGCTAGTCCGACTCGAACTTGGCCGGTTTTTAAACCTGACTGAGTCTTTATAGGTCGAGGCCAATATAAAGTGCGCGGTAGGAGAGTGGCTCGGGGAAAATCTAGAGGAAACCACACGACCACTTATTTTTTTTGCGTGGATGGCATTTGTATATGACAGTTTTTTAGGGTTCCGTACACAAAGGGTAAAACGGGACCCTATTACTAAGACTCCGCTGTCCGTCTGTCCGTCTGTCACCAGGCTGTATCTCAAAAACCGTGATAGTTAGACAGTTGAAATTTTCACAGATGATGTATTTCTGTTGCCGCTATAACAACAAATACTAAAATCAGAATCTGGGTGAGCTCGTTTCACCGTTGGCCTCATCGTTACCCCTTACCCGTTACCCGTTACCCCCTTAAACCATCTATTTAATCACAGATAGAGCAGTTTAGTCGTATACCGGTGTACTCTGCCCTGGCAGTCGATGCAAATATTTGTCGCCCACCAGGATACGTTAGGATAGGATCTTTTTATGTAAAAAAAATACTGAAACTCACCAACAGCGCCCATTCTAAGGTAGAAGCTTCCGTAATGATGCGTTCTTGTGCTGAGTGCGAACCCGAGGGACAATCGCTTGGCAGCGTTAGACGGTATCTGGTATTGCGGGTGCGGCGTGGTGGCAGTGCTTCGGTCTGTGCGGGACGAACACGAGTCCGACTCAGACGGGGACGAGCTTGAGTCCGATTCTAGAAAAAAAAAAACAAACAAATCTAAGTGTTTTATCAAATCATAGATATAGCATGCGTTGGCGGCCTGCCGACTCCCAGGGATTCTTAGGTTAGCATGGTAGGGAAGGTAGCAGGTAGCATAAACGTAGTGTAGGACGCCCTCCAGCCAGGTGGAGCGATGACATACGCAAAGTGGCCGGCAGCGGTTGGAAACAAAATACTCAAGACCGAGTTCAAGGGCATGCCATGGGAGAGGCCTATGTCCAGCAGTGGACGAAAGTGGGCAGATGATGATGATGATGATGATGAGATGTAGCATATACACGTAGTTATAGATGTGCGAGCGGCCGGGGGTACCGAGAGAAAGAATATTCATATAAAATTTATACTACGCAATTTGACCGGTTTGCATGTCCAATGTATTGCATATTATGGAAGTGTGCCTGTGCCTATAATCAGACCACGATAAATGCTGGGTCGGTGATAAAAACAAAACATGGCACTCTTTTCTATTTCCTCTTATAGGAATCACAATAAGGCTATCTTTTTTTATCAAAACGTGTCAGGCCCTTGTATCAAAAATATTAACCGTGTGACATGAAATTATGATTATCTAAAAAGCCAAACGTCACATAGGATTAGTTAATTTATTTATCGTATGGCATTTATTTCGAACCGTGAGATCTTCGAGAAGACAGTACGGTTGCCAGTTTTTGTTGCACTTTTAGAACCACCCAGGGGTCACGTGTAGTGTAGCGGTGGGTACTTTCCCTACGGACGTGGTGCAACTTCGACCCCCCTTTGTCAAGTGAGTGGGCAACTTGACTATTAGAAGTTTTCAAGCCGCCCGATTACTTGATTATTAAAATATAAGTAACTATGTATTATTAGCATATTGCTCGATTCTAAGTAGTGTTTATGCATAATTTGACAAAGTATCCGCTACTCTTGTAAGCATTAAGTAAGCGCTTTACGAAAATACCTTCATTCATATATCCTACTAATATTATAAATAAAACATCTAAAACCATTTTCGCGTAGCAGCAAGAGATCTGGTAGCTGCCCTGTGCCCTCACTGACCCAAAAAGAAAAACCACTCTGTATACTATATCTATGGCCAGTTACGTCGTTGTCGCTGCATCATTTTAAAAGAAAAAGTGAGTGAAAGAGAAAATCAGCATGACTATTTTCCACGCCAGTTAATAGCTGTGGAGGGTTCTGAATGCTGAAAATATGTAATGTACCTACGATAAAAATGGGGGAAAATTGTGCCACATGTCAAAAAGTTGTTCTGCTGGTGACGGCGTTTTGCTGTAATCGGCATTCAGTAATTGCGATAATACGTACAATACAATACAATACAAATACTCTTTATTGCACACCTCAATTAAAGGATACAGTACAATTCAAAATCACAGTAAGTAGAGGCAAACAACAGGCGGTCTTATCGCTAAAGAGCGATTTCTTCCAGACAACCTTAGGGTAGCGGAACTTAAGTCTAATCATAACGATTGATAGTAGGTGCCAGAGATAATATATGAAACCTCTTAATAATTACAACAATTCAACTAAATTAAGAATAATATACATACATAAATACAATATACAGATAAACATACATAAACATATACACATATACAGTCAGCCACAAAGTCTAAAGGAGTCGAGTCTAAATGTGTCATTGGGAGAGACAAATAGTGATCTTTAAGCTGTTTTTTGAAGACAGCAAGAGATTTAGCACGCCTCAAATCAGTAGATAAAGAATTCCAGAGCCGAACAGCTTGGAAAGTAAAGGAAGAATTATAGAATTTTGTTGAGGAACAAGGGACCGAAAGAAGTAAATTTTGTGAGGACCTGACAGAACGGAGATAACTGAAACGCTCTTTGAGGTAGCATGGAGATGCCGGGTTAATCAGAATGGAATACAAAAGAGATAGGACATGATAGTTACGACGAAAACGGATAGGGAGCCACTTGAGCTGAGAGCGGAAACAGGATACATGGTCATATTTGCGTAAGCCAAATATGAACCGAATGCAGACATTTTGAAGGCGCTCAGTACGTAAGACGAGGTTTGAGTTAAAGGCATTTTTTTTCGTTCGTGCCAGATTGACAATTTCATCTATTTACTTATTAAATGACTATTATGATACATTTATGACTTAATTTAACATATTTTCATTAAGTATATAAGTGCTTACTTTCTTAACAAGAGCCGTTTCAAATTAAGAACAAATGTTTGTAATAAATTCGATAGAGTAATATTAATTTATTGATTATAATAAGATTATTCTATATTACATACGAATAGAATATTACGTATAATATTACATCCCACTAATATTATAAATGTGAAAGTTAGGATGTTTGGATGGATGTTTGTGACTCAATCACGCCTAAACGGCTGAACGGATTATGATGAGACTTGGTATACAACGAGATTATAGCCTGGATTAACATATAGGATACTTTTTATCCCGAAAATCATCCCCTTTTACGCGGACGAAGTCGCTGGCAAAAGCTAGTATTACATATATTACATATTATATTACATACCTATATATATTACATATTACATACCTAGTCGCAGAAAACAATAACACTGATTATTTATATAAGTAGTTTTATTTCACCATCGCGGGATAGTCACTGTTGTAGTTGTGACATGCTATTGCGAACACATACTCGTAGACAACGTGTGAGTACACTATAGCTCCTACGATGACGCACACATAGACCATGGTGCAGACGTGAACTCAATGTATGTGCACATGTTCAAAGCAAATCAGGCACTTCGCTTCTTACTTTGATGGTTTTTTTGTAACGACTAATGGTGTAATTTAAACCCCACTTATTAGAAAGTCTACGGACCTCTTCATTTTGCTTTACCTGAGACGGTTAGTATTTTATTTTTATTTACCTACAGGAACAACCTTTTTTCCTTTTACATCGTCTCAAGACGGCGTGCAAAAATATTTTCAGCAGACGCTCTTCGTGCAGGAAAATTTAATGTGAAATAAACGCTAAATGGATTTTTTCAAAGTAAATGAGCCTTTTTTTGAAGTCTTTAATGAGACGTTTATTTTCACGTTTCTTTGATTCTAATAAAGTAAAAACGAGCTTTTATTTATGAATAAGTGCAAATTAAGAGGATTCCTCGATTTTTTAAACCACGCCCCCTCTTCCACGCACGAGAGAAAATCTTTCTTAGGAAATTGTTTATTTCCGAGATATCTGACATTGTGAAGTTTTATTAATATTTCCTGTTATAAGATTTTAGATGAGGTAAAATACCATCATTTTAACTCGGTTATGACATATAATTAATAAAGAATTATTGAGTACGCTGAGGATAAAAACCGGTCAAGTGCGAGTCCGACTCGCGCACCGAGGGTTCCGTACACAGTTCTTGTATATGTAGTTGTGCACCCGTCCCGACCCCATTAATTCAAGAACAATGTTAAAAAAAAAACATGACAGCACCATCTATCGGCGCATTGTGTTACTAATTTGCGCGACTGAATAACTTAGTACGTATGTTGGTTTTTCAAGGATATTTCTTTATCACATTAACCGATTTCAATAATTGTTTTTTAATTTGAAAGAAGGTATTTTCAACGTAATTTTGTAAATTTAAATATAAAACAAAAATATATACAAAGGTGATTAAATTACAAACTTAGTATAGAAGAGTTTTTTGATGATTAAAAAAAAGAAAAACTAGATAGAGCTATGGCTATAATTTTCCTGTAAAATATACATGCATATTAATGTTGTGTAATAATTTCAAAATTTTTTCTTCGTAAACTTCGGAGATAAGGGGGGGAAATGGTATTTTTTTTTACATTTTCCCTCGTAAATCGAAAATTCCCCAACGAAAAAAAAAACTAAAAATTGTTTCAGAATGTACAAGTCAAGCCCTTTCATATGATACCCCACTTGATATAGTTGCCAGACTTTAAAATTTTGAACCCCCTTTTATCTGTCATTATTCACAGAAAATAAAATAAAATATTTTAAAAAACCATCTTCCATGTATTTGGGTTACCCTTATTTATAAATATTCTAAATTTCAAATCGATAGCATAAGTAGTTCTTGAGATATTTAGCGATGTGACAGACAGACAGACAGACAAAGTGAGACCATAAGGGTTCCTTTTTTACCTTTTTGGTACGGAACCCTAAAAAGGAAAATCAAGACTCAACTTTGCCATTTCTTCTGTTAAATGTTTCAATAATCATAATCATGTTTTGGTTCTTTCACTCTCTATCTGAATATCAGTCCTTATTGCTTCTGATTCTGGTCAGAATGGCGTTTCTGGTCTAACGCATTTCGGTGGTCCTAACGGTGACAAAGTGGTACTGTAAAAGTTGTAAAAACATAAGGCAGTTATTGAATTTGTATTTAGAATAGTGGCGGCTCTGTTTCGTGGAAAAATAACGGACGGCGTCAGGTTTGACGTACCTCACACTAGTAACTGTTTAACTACATCCATTTATTAAATCCTGTTTAATGTATTTCATATGCAAACTTTGAGACGGCGGAAGCAATGTATGACCATACTCCGGCCCGGGGCCCCCGGCGGCAGGTGCGCACCTGTGTTGTAAAGTTGTACGTGATCTCATAACTGCATCATCTGTGATGTGGTTACGGCCCGCGCCACCGGAGCTGGGGGGGCGCGGGGCACGATATATTGAAATGATATTCCACCTACGGGTTTTGAGTACATTAAAGGTCGTCACACACAAAGGCTCGGCACCCAACCGGCACCGCCTCACCTCGCGCCGATCAGTATTCTTTGTTAGAAACTTTATACTGCAACGCACACTTTATCCACTACGTAACGGCATCGCCCAAGCTCGGGACCACCTAACGGTAGATAGACAGCTCGCCGTCTTAAGGTGAACGCCGCGCTTGCAGCTCGCTGCCGGCGAGAGGAGTGCGCGTGGTTAAAAATTAAAAAGCTGTCAACCAGTGGGCAGCCCGCGGTAAGTGCGGCGCCATAGCGCGGCCGCCTCGGCGCTGCTGAGGCGATGCCATTCCGTGCTTGCGTTGGTTTGAAGCCTGGTTGACAGCGAGCCACTGAGGTGAGGCGACGCCGGTCTGGTGCCGAGCCTTTATGTGTGCAACCTTAAAGAGGATTCACTATACGGGTCAGGGCTAGGATTAGCTCAGTCTCCCCTACAGTACTTACTGGCAACGACGGGAGAGTCAGCGCCGGATCTCGAGCGGTCTCTCAGCAGCGCCGCGTACATGTACAGCAGAAACACCATACTGCCGATGTACAGGTACAAGTAGAAGCCCTGGATAACACATTTGAAAGGGTAAGTTTAATTAATAAATATTTTATTGCAAGTATTTACAATTCTAGAGCCTTTTTTAATTGGTGATAACAAGTTTTAAACTATGAAAAACAATATATAAAAAAAGAAACCTAAACACCTAGGTCGCTCATTGGCGGAAATGAGCCCAAGATGCTGGCGGCGTTTCCTCGTTGCACAGCAATGCTGAGCCTTTGGCCGAGGAACGCGCCAGCTCTGGGATCACAGGTGGTTCTTATTAAGGATAATTCAATTGAATAATGTTATGAATGACGTGTAAAATGTGACATTTTGGTTAGTAATCTCAATTTCCATTAAACAAAATTCCACCACAAGTTTTCTTTCTCCAATTTCAAATCACGTTTGATGATGAAAATAAATAATTCCAATAATCTCGACGTTTTGCTTATGCCACTAAAACTGAAGTCCTTTCAGAGAAATATTTATAATCTAATGAAATTTAAATAACATGGTAACATAATATATTAGGAATCAATGAAGAGAAGACTAAACTAATGTTACAATTTTAACCCCCTTAATCCTTAATCATAAAACTTAACAAACTTTTGCTGACTAGAAATATTTTTGTCCCTTTCTCACAAACGTAAATGTCAAAGTAACAGATAAGGACAAACGAACTTTAGCGGCTAGCTAACTAAAATAGGTTTGATGGATTTTTATGAATAAGGGGGCTAATCTTTGAATAGTGGCGTCCGAGGTCTGACTTTCAATTAAAGCCCGTGCCAGACGGTCTAAAACAAGCCCCAAAACCAGGCGACCTTGGTCCGCACGGACCGTGACGACAGTTGTTTCCAGCAAGAATCCCTTTAAAAACCGTTTTTACGAACCAAGGTCGCTCCGTCCTTGGGACTTTTCGGCGACCGACTGGATCGCGCTTAAGTAGAAAATACTGAATTTCATGACTATCGTTGACGTTGACGATACTTACCTCATAAAAGGAGGGTGGAATGTAAGTGGAGATGACTTCGGCCATGGGGAAGGCGATACCCATGACGACCAGGAGCTTGCCGTACAGCGCGGAAAGGGTCGTGGCTAGTGCATCGCCTCTGTGGACCAAACAACGTTCACTGTATGTATATTGTGTAATCCAGCTAGTAGCAACCTTGTAGCCTGAAAACTAGTACGGGGTACTTTGCGTAAAATCCGGTAGTTCTGATTTTTGCAGACTTGTCTAGATGTTAGCCCAACATCATAAACAAGCCTGCAAAAAGTCAGAACTACTGAATTTGACGCAAACTCTGATGTATAAAGTTACTGGATTTATATATAGCGGGGACAATGGACAACCTCCGATACATGATTCGAACGGAAATGATCTAATGTCCCCTCAATTTGTTTAAGTAATTTTGTCTTACTCGTCAAGTTCGTGAATCCTACATTTTATAAAGGTTCGGCAACCTTGACTCCTTCGGAGTTGCGGGCGTGTCCGCTCACCATCAGGTGTACCGTGTGCTCGGTTGTTACCATCGCTGTATTAAAAAAAGGTTTATAATAGAACTTTTTCTGAATACAACGATGGTGGAAGTTTTTTTTATTACTCTGATAAAAAAAAACATTTTATGTCACACCCTGGCTATAATGTGGCCATTATCGCACGGTCCGCGCGCGAAAAAACCCACTTCCTGGCCAGGGGGTGACATAAAATTTTGTACTTACCACGGGCGATAATAAAGAAAGCCTCAGATCGCATATTTATCGCCCTTGCCTTTGGCTCGGGCGTAAAATACCTGCGAACTGAGACATTCTTTGTTTTATCGCCCTTGGTAAGTAATGTACTATTCTTCCGAACATTCATAGCTACCGCAACAGAAAACTCAATTAAATCACAAGGTTTCATTACGTCGAAAACCTTCATTAAAATAAATCCACACGTCATAACCATGTCGAAGAGGGGTCAGCATTTTAAACACCATTTACAACATAACGAATGTGACGTAAATTGGTAAAACAGATGGGACGTCCAATGTGACGAATTTAATAAAATCCAACAGCGTTAATTTAAATCCGCAGTTCCGCACAACTTCGCGTCTGTCACAGACTTTTTTCAAGTGGGAATTCGTTTCGTTAAAATTTAATTAAGAGAGTTCCAAAGTCTGATAATTACACCGCGGGATGGGCATTTATTCAAGTTCTCATAAAACATTATATACGTCCCAAATTGTCAAATTCTCTTCTCAATACGATGTAGTCAAATAATTGGTGCGAATTTTTGAAAAAAGTCTTTTTCTTATTGAATACAGGAGTTGTAGAATTTCTTAAAGACATTTCAGCTGGATCGGCAATAATAAGAGCATTTCCCGGTATACCCATTTCCTTTGCTATCTTTACAATGGCAGACTAATAAAAGTAACTTCAGCCGCCGCCGTTTTCTCGTAATTTCACAGCATTGAACGTATTCTCTGTCACGTGCGCCGTCGGGAGTAAGTTTTCCCTCTTGGCTTGGAAGTGTCGAATCGATCGATTCGAAATCGATTGTCAAAAGCCAGCAGCTGGTGGCCCGTGGCTCTATAAATATATATGTATACATTTTAACGTACAATGCATTACTTTTTTTTTTTAACCTAAACTACCATATACACCACCACCACAACCCATATTTTAGTAAAAATTACATGTAATATTAATCATATTATTAATAAATAACTATGACTATAAGTTGTGCAAGTTTATAGGAGGATCACTCATCAAGAAGAAGGAGGAGGGGGGATATTTGAAACTTTGGATTGTAAGTGGAAAGGTATGATACATCGATTTGATCTAATGATAGAGCCTGTAGTTCTAACTTCAAGACATCATACTCGTAATAACCCAGTGTTTAACTGAACTTCTTTTACTATTTTTAGTCGCATTAGGGTAAATGCATGACGTACCATAAAGTCAAATTTCATAGGATATTATTTTCTTCCAAATCCCATTCAACACTGAAAACACTTGTTTATAACAAGAGTGTTCCGGGAGCTAGACCAAAGAGCACTAAATAATGATTGTCCAAATTTAGAAGAGCCCTCAAAATTCTCTGCTGAAGAATAATTCAAAGTTACTGTGAAAGTGTCTTGCTGCTTTGGTTTTCCTTCCCTCGTTTGGATCCCCTCTCGAGCCAGTCGTCACCATGGCAACGGCTTGCTATTCGCTCCCCACTGTGCTCCTAACTGGCTCCCAACGATACCTACTTACAGAAACTGAGCCTGTTTCGGGACAATGATGGACAGCAATTGACGTTCAAAGTTTAGATGACAATGTCGCATGTAAAACAGATGTTGAAAAGGGCATTGGGAGGGTTAAAAGTGAATCAAACTGTTGTAACATTTGTGTTGACAGGTCCGGTGGAAATTCCGATGGCTATGATAGCTAGAACTAAATTGAAAATATTGATAGTGGCTGTATTTACCTATGGCAGAGGTATCTCAACAAAATGGGTTATGTTATGAGTAGACGAAAGGTCATAGGAAATTCTATGTCAACGTATCACCAAAAAATAAACAATTTAGACCGCCTTAACATATTTTAGTATATACATTGTAGTCTTTGGCCTCACCTTTGAGCTTTAACATTCGCTCAACATGTTTTCGGCGTCGTAAAACTATCTGGTTTTAAATACGAACATAACTAGGGGACAACACTCCCTAAGCTTACTTATTGCCTACTTAAGGCGGTTCAAACTTATTCATTGGAAGGGTGACGGGTGACTGACCGGCAAGATTGCGACGTTTTTGGGGAAACTGTCCTTAGTTAAGAACTTCTGATACACTGATTGATAGGTAAATAGATTCACAAACATTGATTTGATACGTTTTTAACTTTTATAGAACAGTAGTTATGTGAACTGAATATACAGTACCTACTCGGTTAGACATAGACAGGTTTAGTATTAAAGTCTAATTAATATTGATATTGTTGCTGCTTAAACTTATATTTTAATGTAATAATAATTCTACCTGTGAGATCCTATAATTGGCTTCCTGTTTATATGTTTAAAGTGTTATCCTATCATAAAAGCTGTTGGTTCTCCATATAAATAAATGAATAAATAAATAATATGTAATTATATGTTATAATTAGGGTCAAATCAGCAACTTTTTGTGAGACGTCAAAAACGCCCTGTTTGTACGAAGTGTGTAGGGAAATATGAACAAGTGACGTCACGAATTTCCTGTGGTCTGACCGCGTCCGTTATGTTGTCATGTGGGTAAGTATTAAAAAATCTTTAAATAGCAAAAATAAATTGAAGCGTGATATTTTCTGAGTAAAAAAAAATACTATACTTTCGTGAGTTTTTCTTATTGGTAATTTTTTATTGTTGTCAATATCCCAATTCCTTGTCTCTGAATATTTCAAGAAAAATATCTAAATACGTACGCTTTATGCCGCAAAAGCTGCGTTTTTTTAAAGTGTACATTTAAACTTCGTTGCCTGCACTGTCTCGGAACATATTGATTGACACCACCATGAATAATGTAGTATGCCGTAAACAAGTGATTTGTTTGAAGCGAATGTCAGCCCAACTGACTTGGCTGGGGCAAACACATAATTAATTAGAAAAGTTTAGCGTACGGCAACTAAGACTTTGTTGTGGGTTCATGGAAATCTTTGGCTAAATAGGCTGTGATTTAATTGTACAACTTAGTTTGGCTTTGTGAAGTCCATAGACTATTCAGGCTGCTAACGGGATGTAAATTATGTACATACCTAAGTAAAGTGTTGGTAATGCATTCGGCTCGTCTAATTTTGCCTCGTTTAGGCACCGGAGTGAAAAAAGGGGAGTAACTTCCCCGTAAAACCGATGTCCTGCCTCATTAATTTCAGTAAATTATTTTACTTTTATATCGTTAAAATTTGTCCCTGAAGTAAAAACTAATGTCTACGCTAAAGCTTGGGATTATGTAGCTGACCCCAGGCATCCTTCAGGATGCAACTGTACTGGGATAGCGCTATGAGGATGAGGATCATGAGGATGATCGTTAAAATTTGCCTGTCACTCTGATATTTATCTTTGTAATGAAGAGCTAACTGCTATTTGAACTTTCAAGGGCTTATCCTCTAGTTTAATTTAGTACGGTAGGTACGTTATACATATCTCCTTCCGTAATGCGAAAAAAGGAACATTCACGCGTAAAGCCACAAATCACGCCCGTGCCAGATAAGAAAAGGAAAATTGCATCGGTCCTTACAAAGTACTTGGATGTACAACTCTTTTAAACTCATCATATCAGCCGAAATACGTCCACAGCTGGACATTTGCCTTTAACTACAGAGTTAAGCCCGTTTAAAATATATTCTTACGAAATTAAAAAAAAACACTGACTACAGCTCACAGAGCCACTAGTTTAAGACTGTCACACACACGCGACTAGAAATCGTTACGGTGCAGTTTCAATGGTACAGTCGGATCATAACGATTTGTAGTACAGTCATGTGCAAAAATATGGGTGCATACAACTTCCTCAAAAATATGTCCCATAGCTCTTATGTCAATAAAACAAACAATAAAAGCCCAGACTACTTAACATCAATACTTTCCGTCACAGTGTCAAAAAGCTTCTCCTCACTAAAACAATATATACGATTAAGGAATTTTTAGACTATGACTATCAATAAAATTATTGTCTGTATCCTTCTACTTGTCACTAACATTTGTTTTATAACCTGAATATACTTGAAATACTAATCATAACTTGTGACATATATGAATAATGTAATTATATCTAGAACAATAATGCCCATTGTATAATACCTTGACGATCTCAGTAGGTGTATATGTTCTGCTTTCTGTATACTGAAATTACTGAAACCATGCCATATGACTATTGAGAAATAAATAATCTGAATCTGAATCTGTCGGTGAATTAAGGTTTTAGTACCATATTTATGAGAAGATACGCTCGATAAGTCGATACATATTTTTGCACTTGACTGTATCTTAAGATTGATTTACTCTACTGTGATACAGTTTCTTACAAACCCGTGTCACATATCTGGTTTACCGATAGGCAAATCTACCTTTGACACTGAGGCCTGATTTAACAAGGACTTAACCTAAACTTTAACACCAAGAATGGAATAAACACGACCCTCGGGTGGTCGAACTGACACTAAGTAACACTTTAAAATTAATGAAAATATATAAACCAGCTTAACAACCTAGAAGAGAATTTAATTATGCTTTGTTCTATTTTCGTACCTAAAGTGACAATTTGCTGGAGCACCATAACCTTAGGAATGTCAATTAAGGGGAGATGAAAATGTTGTCCTGTCCATTAACCCTTAATTTTAATCACCGAAATTTATTTACCTTATGCTGCGATCTCTCGGTGTATGGCTGTCTATCACAGTATTTTTTGTTAAAAATTGCTGACCAATATTCATCATCATCATCATCCTCAGCCTGTAGTCGTCCACTGCTGGACATAGGCCTTCCCTAATTCGCGCCACCACACCCGGTCCTCAGCTCTCCGCATCCAACCTCTTCCCGCCACTCTCTTCAGGACTGGCCAGTATTAATATTACCTATTTTCTTACTTGAAGGAGTGAGCAACTGAGCACCGTGTAGACTTAAATTATTTTTAAACTGAAATATTCTGATTTCCAAGAAAGAATCGATTGAACCTCAAATACTTAATTATTTATGTTGACAATACGAGAAATAATTATCTTACCCCAACAACAACATTACCATAAAGTAAAAAAAAAACCAATAGCAGAGTTCCGTGAGTATAATATTGTCACTGATTCACTGCCCTATTTTCTGAATTTTCCTGACGTCATTCCTCTAGGGGAAAGAATGATGACGTCATATTCGATGCTCAAAGCATGGAGGCTTCCAAACCCAAGTGAAATTTACATTGGGTCTGAAATATCGACCACTACCTTAATGTCATTGTTGTACAATTCCAGATGAATTTCTATTATGTATACGTATGCTCATTGTAAGTTACGAACAAACGTTTTTATTAAAAAAAGGCTAGGCCAAACTTCCTCTTGAATACTCTATTGGTAGGTATAGAAAAGTATCAGAGGTCATACTTGTACTGGTCCTCAGGCGGTCGGTGAGTATTGAGAATACCTAGTTGTTGTTAGTGTTAATCCCCAAGAGCGGTAGTCTCAGTGACACCGCCGAGTGCTTTTCATTACAGTGCATATTCAGAAGGGAATGCAATTTCCCCCCGAGTGCGAATTGTGGCACTAGGGATGGGACTGTAACATTGTTGAACGGAAAGTTGCTAGTTTACGAGACATTTTGCAGGCACAGAGCTTACGTTACAAATGTAATATTTTTTGCTTTAAACATTTTAGTTTAATATTAACTTTGTGTAGTTTCTACATTGAGATAAAGGTATCTTTTTGTCTTTTATTTATTTCTTAGAGTACCTAACCTACCATTAATTGAAATAAACAATACTTGATATTTGTAGCGTCCTTAGGCGACGTTGACTTTACGATTAGGCAGGCAGTAAGCTCGTTATTGTAGTGCTTAGTGAAATAAAACAAGTGTAAATAAATAATAAATATGATGGTAAACATAATGTCGAACCAATACTAATCAAATAAGGTAAATTTCCCAGTAGTGCCCGAAAGGTTTTGAGTGGTACGTTTACCAGGTAAGTTTACGGGAAACCACATACAGCAAACTTCCACTTGCAGTGAAAAAATATATTGAGACGTGAAACCGCCTGCAGTGGCCTAGTGCTATAAAGCTTCCATGGACCATTAGATTAAATTTTTCCCCGCTCTAGAGTTCAAGAAGGGGAGAACACACTTTACGTTGGATGCTTTTACGTACTCCTGTAATTTATTACGCCAACGCGATCACATTTTTCACTCTGTGGCAATTTTTATCCAGCCAATCATTGGCCAGAGACGCCGGTCTTCTTGCGGTAGTTTTTATCTGCAGTCCCATTTATTAGAAGCTCAATGAGATAGACACGAAAGCACCCGACTGAAAAGGAAAGTATATTTTTCTTTTCATTTCATCGGTTTTATTAGTGATTCAATGAAAATAGAGATTTAATTATTTATAAAATAGGATTGGTTGGCCGCCAAAGGAACGTTGGAAAAACCGCGAGAATATGATATTACATTTCACACTTTCTAGACCGCTAATAACGCAACGGTATATTTGTGTCGTTCTCAAGTAAATATGTCTTGCTTTATTAGTGTCAAGTGGGGCCCTTTTTGACGTCCATTTTTTGTAACGTTATACACACTTTACTTTACTTTAAAAATATAAAGGTATATATTCTTTTTCTTTCGACACGAGTACATTCCGCAGCAATTAGGTTAGTTATCTATAAATAAGAGCCCTAAATGGCGCGCACAAAGGCCTGTCTCAATCAGTACGCTGAGTGGCATTAACTAAGCTACTCTGCAACTAGGTCGGCGCGGTTACATATTAAAATACCTAAAATCGTTATACCTATTGACATAATACCTATGTACGAAATACCTATTCTTAAAATACCTATCACTTATTTAACCTACAGTTTAAATGACCGAAGATTGAAATACCTACGTTCAAAAAACCTATTGAACGAAATACCTACTGTTCAAAATCCCTACCGGATGAAATACCTAAGGGACGATTCGCCTAAGTTTGATATACCTACAGTCAAAATACCTACAGTACATTGTCGCGACAGGTTTTAAAAATTTGGTTTTTGAAAAGTAGTTTTATTCAACGTAAGAAACATCAAAAATCAAGAATGTCAGTAGAATAATAATTTTACGGGAAAATGTTCGGTTCTGGCGCTTCGCCGGCCGCTCCCGCGGCACGCTCGCTTCGCTCGCTCGGCTCGCGCGCTGTAGGGTTGCAGTTCTACCTAACCACTCCTCCTCGCTTCGCTCGTCGTCGTACCTACACCAACCTGGTTTAGAGTATAATATGTAGAAGTCGAGAATAGAGGTGGATATTGTCATAATATTATTTTTTACCTGTCTCTAAGGCAGGTCGGTGTATGTACGACGACGAGCGAAGCGAGGAGGAGTGGTTAGGTAGAACTGCAACCCTACAGCGCGCGAGCCGAGCGAGCGAAGCGAGCGTGCCGCGGCAGCGGCCGGCGAAGCGCCAGAATTGAACTTTTTAGGGTTCCGTACCCGAAGGGTCAAAACGGAACCCTATTGGTGACGCCCAGACGTCCGTCCGTCCGTTCGTCGTCTGTCACACAGGTTTTACAGCCAAACGGTTGGAGCTACAGGCTTCAAATTTACACAGTATAAGCATCTTATTGGCCCGAAGCCATACAAATAGTCAAAACTTATTTTCAAATGTTTTTAAGGGGGGCTCCCATACAGCTAAAGGGGGGCGTGAAAAAAAATATTATCCTACCCTATTGAGTGGGGTATCGTTGTTTAGAGCTCATTGAGTAGATACTTACTGTATTTTTAATAAAAAAAATATTGGAAAACAAAGGTATGAGAAGCCACCAAATTCAGCTTTTTTAACGAAATTTTGTACCGAAGAATTTTTTAATTTCCCAAACACCAATAAACTTAAAATTTGGTAATAATGTTTGTTATTACGTACATTTTACCAACAAATACTAATATATTGATAAATTAGATTTTTTCTTTGAAATTTCCTTATTTTTCCTATAAAAACCAAATTAACTTTGCGGTCGGTTCGGAACCCTAAATGTGCGAAGTCCGACTCGCACTTGGCTGTTTTTTTTTTATAATTTAACTGTACGTAATATTTCGACATTATAAATAATTACACATCACTTAACGCGCACTGTCGTTCCGTCCGCAATTTGTGTACTGCCCGACTAAATATGTAGATAACAGTCGTCTATAAGCAGAGAAGTGGGTACTTCTCATTAGGGTAACCAATATTTTTAATCAAATGTGATAAATAAACATTAAGGCGATATATCGATTGAAAGAGACACCCTTTGTTTTTCGCTCACGACAAAACGGGATGCAACCCTCTCCGAGAAAGGCTTTTTAGACAAATCTCGTTAAATATCTGACTGTGTGCAGGTTTATTAAATTTCCTCTTGTCAGTACCTAGATGAGGTAAAATACCATCATATTAACTTAATCGTGTCTTTTAATAATGCGTTGTTTCAGTAGGCTGAGGAAAAAAAGGAAAATATAGACTCGACTTTGGATTTATTTTCTATCGAGAAAATTTTAAGCAATCATGTTTCGCTATTGTCAGTACCACAATCATATAGTCAAGAATCTTATATCTGAAAATCAGCCCCTACTGTTTGCTAGTCTGGGCAGGACAGCGTCCTCAAGTCTCCAAATTTCTCAGTGTAGCGCCTTAACAGTACCTAAACCCTTAGTTAAGCTTTGGTACTGCAGGTATTTCAACTGTAGGTATTTCAACCGTAGGTATTTCGACAGTAGGTATTTCGACTGTAGGTATTTCGACATATAGGTATTTTAAAAATAGGTATTTCGTACATAGGTATACTGATAGTAGTGATTTCAAGTTTAAGTTAATCGTTCAATAGGTATTTCGTCCAATAGGTATTATGAAAATAGGTTAAATAACCAATAGGTATTTTAAAAAATAGGTATTTCGTACATAGGTATTTTGACAATAGGTATATCAATTTTAGGTATTTTAATATGTAACCGGTCGGCGCAATGTTCCTGTAACTTGGAGATGACCGAATTGAAGGAAACGTATACCTACGTAAGTGTTGTATAATTTTAAGCAGAAATCAACGCGCGAACCACATTGCAATCTTAACAAAACCAATTGGGAATGCGTAATCGATATGCCTCGAATGAACTCGTAGAAGGGTTTTTTGGAAGGGAAGGGTGGCAGACGAGGTGTGAACTCACGTGCTGATCAGCACGTGCGGTATGGAGGGTAAGGCACGGGAGTGGCGTAAGAGGTACATACTCGTACAACACTGTAAGTAGAGACGCCAAGCCGACAAGCATGTTAGACTGAAGCACGGTTACACTGTTTAAAACTATGGTAGACAACAGCGATTTAAATAGTGTAGCCAAATTGCGTATGACCTCTATGTATAATTGTATATGCCCTTGGTAGATAAGCGTGCCCAGCAAACCACAGGCAAGGAGGCTGAGGTGGTAAATAGTGTAGCCACCAGAAGGTCACCTTGGTAGGAATAGTGGTTTTAAACAGTGTAGCACGGGCTTGAGCAACTAATTAATTAAGGTGTGAACTCACACACTGATCAGATGCACGTGCGGTATGGAGGGTGAGGCGCGGGAGTGTCGCACGAGGGGAGGCGGCGGGCGCGCAGAGCCGCCCGGGTACAGCACTGGCTGCAGCGAGAGTGAGAGCGAGCGAGAGGGAAAGATAAAGGTGTAAACTCACGCGCTGATCAGATGCACGTGCGGTATGGAGGGTGAGGTGCGGGAGTGGCGCGCGGGGGACGGCGCCGAGCCGCCCCGGTACAGCACCGGCTGCAGCGACAGCGAGCCGAGCGAGAGGGAAAGATAAAGGTGTGAACTTACGCGCTGATCAGATGCACGTGCGGTATGGAGGGCGAGGCGCGGGAGTGTCGCGCGGGGGGAGGCGGCGCGCGCGCCGAGCCACCCGGGTACAGCACCGGCTGCAGCGACAGCGAACCGCCGAGCGAGAGGGATGGCGGACTGGATAACCTGAGAACAACAATTAAAGTTATGGTATGGAAATTCGGGTAACCAGGGACTGTACTCCGAACTTCGTGTAGTGGCGCCCCTTTCACTCATAAAGTGTATAACACGAGAGTGAAAGGGACGGCACGATACGGATTTCGATGTTCGGAGTAGACCCTCAGCGCTGCAGGCCTACATTTAAATGAGTGCTTCCTGACTGGCGCGGGATGCGCGGTAGCGGGACGACGCGAAGGCGGCACTGCTCCGCTTCTGCGCACTACTCTCTCTCTCTCTCTCTTTCAGCATATTTGCGTCCACTGCTGGACATATGCCTCTTCCATGCCAGACCGCATACCAGAACCGCTACGTCCAAAACGAAATGGAAAGGCATGGAAGGATATTACTACTGCGCAAACGTAATACTACAGTACTATGTCAAGTGAGAATCTTTGCGATGTCAGTAAGTTTACGTCAACGAAGAAAATGTCACATATCGATCCCGCCCCGCCAAGTCAGGAAGTCGCCTTAAACAATCGTTCAACGCTGCGAGAGCTCCGCGCCGGTAAACACAACAAACAAACATACTAACTTAATAAACAAACATGAATTGCAGAATTAGCTCTGTTCTGCAGATTATAGTGTTATTCAGCAACGGCACGCCGTCTGAATACGTAAGTTGGAAGTTAGATAAAGATAAATATTAGAGGAATTCAGATAAGGAAGAAAGAGGTAGAACATAACGGGATATCAACAAATAAGCGACACAAACAGAACAATAAATTACTTCCAACTATGTTCCAACTACTAAAAACTTCGATTAGTTTCTCTTTTTTTTCTGGTTCGGTTGTACTGTGCTTATTATTGTTATATGTTATTAAACGAGACTTAAATTTACTTTTTTAGCGTTTCTAATGTATTACAACATTCGTGGTTGTGAGCTGACTGGCGTGAGCGTGTATCAACTTCTTCTGATAACCGCACAGGTTTCTCGAACTACTTGCATTGTTTTTTTAACCACTTTTACACTAGGGTTGGCTCTCGCCCGACACACAAAACTGACTATGTCCGTTGTTGTTATGCACGATGTATTTCCACGCTTGGCCTTACTATTAACTAGATTTCACGAGGATGAAATCTTAAAACCGTCACCCCGGTATTTTTTCAGTTAAAAGGGAGTTAAATCCTTGGTCCTTACTCCAGTAAATCTTCGGCTATGGCAAAATTATTCGCCTGTCGATTTTTGACAGCTGTGATGTGTTTCTTAACCCTTTCCGCTAAAGTTCGCTTAATCTCACCAATGAAGGAACTCGAAGTAGATAAATCTTGTAAAAACCAGGTGATTGATAATGGATAATATCTATTGGCGATCTTAAATGCCCCCGATTTTGGATGACGGCACGCACACGGCTTTAATAGATTACTATTCTAGTACGACCAATTTTGTCCGTAACCTCTTAACATCCCATGTACGCTGGTTGCCTCGGAACATCAGGATAATTTCCCTTAGGTATCCGTCTGGGTTGCCAACTTTTTACCTTGTACCCAAAAAACATAATCATTGGCGATTAAGTCCCGTTTCCTCATAACAATGTGTGAAAATCGTTATTTTAAAAATATCATCAATGATTGTTAGTAAATAATATTACTTCCAAGTATCTTTACACAAATGTGTTCGATAATACTTTCCAAACAAACTTTACATTCCTGGAAAACAAACCTCTATATCATATGAAGGTACTACATGTACATAATGAACGTCTGCCCAGTCATATTATGTTCGTGAATCGAATCGCCCTTGTATGAAGAAAACATTGATTAGATGCCTACACAAATATGTACGTTATCCAGGATATACAATTCATATTATATGAATTCGACCCTTCCGTAATTTACTTCCAAGTAAATACACATAAATTGAAAATCATAAATATGAATTGAAAACGATTTTTGAATGCCCGTCTTTCACGTTTCCAAGTCAAAGTGAAATATCCAAAATTTGCCTCGACCATCGATGAATACAGTCTGATAAAGAGGGTTCCCTTTTATGTCCGTAAATTGTAACCATCATTTTCTCCGAGTTTAGCTGCCGTAATTCAGTTTTTACACCTCCCTGAGGCCCTGTTCGAAGTTCATTACAATCTAGTTAGCCCTTCCGTTCTACGCGGAAGGGCCTTCATTATAAAACAAAGGTTCAGCTATAGGTATACTTTTGACACAGGGGTGTATTGACCTATTACAACGTTGCCTCAAAAAATACATTCAAAATAATACCGTACCTCTACTTGAGACTGCTCAGTCTTTAAAGAAAAAGTGAACATTGTTTATTAGTAAAGTTGTAACATAGGGTTAGTTCGGTTTTAAAAGCAAATCGATCCTTGCTTTTAAAGCCCCATGGTCAACTACATGTTGTATGTGTTTTTGTTAAGGCGCTACACTGAGATATTTGGAGACTTTGAAACGCTGTCCTGCCCAGACTAGCAAACAGTAGGGGCTGATTTTCAGATATATGATTTTTGACTATATGATTGTGGTACTGACAATAGCGAAACATGATTGCTTAAAATTTTCTCGATAGAAAATAAATCCAAAGTCGAGTCTATATTTTCCTTTTTTTCCTCAGCCTACTAAAACAACGCATTATTAAAAGACACGATTAAGTTAATATGATGGTTGTAACGTAAACACGTTACATAACCTAGGTTACTTTATTAAACTTATATTACTATACATAATTATAGCTTTCATCAAAATATAATAGTCTTATCTACTAACACTTACCTACAATTATAACAACATAAACAAATAAATACTATACCTAAATTCAACTATAATTTGGGTTATTTATAATACGTAGTTGTTTTCCCCCGACGACTGTACTTGAATGCCATCGCCTTTGTTTCGCGAGTAACGGTCCGCCGTCGGCCGGCACCCCTCGCCGCGCGTCCCGCAGCCCGCGCTCGTCTTAGCGTAGCTGCCTCTCGCCAGACAGAATTTAATCTCGACGCCGGCGCACGTTCGCTTGCTTGGCGCAGCGTCTTCACACGTAGCCGGCGAAATTTATAATGTTCCAGTAAAGTTATTAAATCGGGCCTCTGCCCGTATGTGGTGTACTTAGTAGTCCACAGTTTTAATATTTAAGTGTTTTAAAACCCCATTGGGTAAGTGTTAAACGTTATTATGCTTCCAGATAACGGTAATTTCAAATGGTGTGTCTAACGGCTTTTTAGGCTAAAATGTTTCTTTGTTCTCTCGCTTGCCGCATATATTTCTGCCTTACTACGCATCACAACTATTTTGCATTGCATTTAATCACGTAAATTAGAGAACATAATATTTAATTAAATGTTGTGAAACCTAGTTATTGATTTTGTGATGTAGTCTTACCATCTCATCATGTAAACTCCGTTCTGACTGTGACACCGCACATCACCACCAGGCCATCATCATCACCATCACGCAGTACTACTCTCTGTGCTTCTGCTTAATGCTGCCGTGCCGTCACAGTCAACGGAGCCGTTACAATTTGAATTTACTTACACGAAGGACGTAAATTCCAGGGTACTACCTTATGGATTAAGGCCAAGACCACCGATCGCGCGCTGACCCTAGCTGACGTCCCTCAGCTCATCCTCCTTCAGGGCTACTCCGAGAACCAGGGGAGTACTGGCGTGGTGGCGGCTGAACCCCTTCAATACCCGGGAGTAAAAATCAGACGGCTTAGTCGGACTCCGACCCTACGACTTATTCGTGTGCTTGCGGCGTAGCGGAAATAAATTTAATTATAGTTAACTTATTTGTTTTATTCTACACCTTTTCCGCTAACTTGCAGCACTGGCGCCTAACCGTGGTTTTTTTTAAAGGTCTGATTTTACTCCCGGGTGGGTATTTTTGTGTGTGTGTTTGTGTTGGTGTTTTTTTTTGTGTTTTATTTTTTGTGGAACGTTTTTTCAGTTTTTATTTTTGGTTGCCAGCAACTGAAGTGTACGGAGCTCGTTTGGTTTTGTGTCAATAAGTTATAAGTAACGAGTTTTTATTTAGTATAGTCAGACACATTTTGTTTAAGGTATAATTATTCTAGAAGTTATTTTTGAGCGGTGAACGTAGATAGGCTTTTGTGTTACGCTATTTATTGGTACAGTTGACCGCATTTTTTTTGTTATATAATATAATTTTTTTTTTTTTTTTCTCTTGTTCAGAGGAATTAATTGTTTAAAGAGAGTTGTTGTATTGTGCTGGGTCTCCGTGCGCATTAGTTGCATAAAAACAACGCTTTTTTTGTTTTAATTTTGTGATTGTTGTTTTTTTTTGCTTTGTGTTTTTTATTTGCAAAGTTTCAATTATTTTAATTTATTTTGAAGGAAAACAACCAAAAACGTTCGTAATATTAATAATTCCTGTAGCAGACGGAGTATTTTCTTTGTTTTTCTTTGAACGTTTTAACATTTACCCAATTGTTTTCTTATAAAATTTGCAATGTCGTGGCCAATAAAATTTATGTCCTTGCAAAAGTCTGAACTGGAGTACGAGGTAGCTATTCGCGGTGAAACCCCAGCTTCCACAGTTCAGGAACTTCGCAAGCAGATTGCAAAGTGTGGTCCTTTGATTCCTTCCGAGGACATTCTCGTCAGTCCCTTCGATGCAGAGGACGACATAGATGGCGTTGAGGATGTGCTCAAGAAGGTCGACGCGTATTTGGATAGCAGACCTGTGGATAGAAATAACTTACTACGGGCTCAAAATTTAGCTAGTCATATGTATCACAGGCTTATGCGTATCACATGCGAGGATGATGACCAGAGGGAGGCTTACAATAAGTGTGTTTCTTCATTTAAGAGCTGTACTAATCGTCTTAGTGCACTTAAAGAGTCTAATATTGTCGATCCGCTAGCATCTTCTGGCAGTGACCCTCAAACCTTCCCCAGCACATCCTCCACTCCTTTTAACATCACGGTTACGTGTGAAGGCGGTAATGCGAACAATTTTGCTAAGCTGAGGTGAGGTATGATGGCAAGACCTGCGTACGGGCGTTCATACAACGCGTTTCCGAGTTTTGTGCGGCAAAGAATATATCGAGCGATAAGTTACTTCATAATGCTACCGAAATTTTCACAGGCGATGCCATTCATTGGTTCCGCAGCGTCAGGGGAAGTGTAACAAGTTGGGATGAGCTGGTAGTGCTTCTGAGGCAAGATTTCGGTCAAGCTGATTTTGACTATAGGTTGCTCACCGAAATCAGGTCTCGCACGCAAGGAGAAACGGAAAATATTGTCATTTATTTGTCAGTTATGTCGGGACTGTTTTCTCGTTTGTCAAAGCCATTGTCCGAAGATGATAAGCTTGAAATTCTTATGCACAATATCCGTCCTTGTTACGCAAGTACTTTATCTTCCGTTTCCGAGGTGAACAGCATTGAGCAGTTAAAGACCTTGTGTCGGAACTATGAAAATATACAGTCGCGTCTTTCACACTTCAGGGAACCTCCTCGCCCCGCTACGGATACTTTAGCACCTGAATTTGCTTATGCTGGCGGCTCTTCCAAGCAACGACCCACTTTACCAAATTATAATAACTCAAACTTCAGTAATAATGGGAACAAATATAATTTTAACAGATATACACAACACAATAAATCACATTCTAATAGCTATAATAACAACTCTTCTTACAATAATGTTACTAAACCTAAACCTAATTATGTGCATGCTATTGATTCTTCCACATCAAAGACACGTTTTTGTCCTAGATGTCGTGTAAATTCGCATAATCTGAGACAGTGCACCGCAAACAAGGATGTTATTGTTTGTTTTGTTTGCGGCCGTCAAAACGTTAAGACACCAGACTGTCCTGACTGCAACAAGGGCAAGAAACAGAGTCCAAAAAACTAATTACCCAGAATTGTGTCAACAGCAGTAACGTAGTGAATTTTGATAATGAGGACTGGCAAGATTGGCTACGTACTATAAACTTATTTTTTAAAACTTACAAAATTGACACAATTCTGAAGGAAACATATGATATTGATAATAGGCCTTACGTGTCAGTGCAAATAAATGGCATTACAATGTCAGGGTTATTGGACTCGGGGTCTGCAGTCACGATTATTGGCAATGGCGCTCATACAGTACTTGTAGATAGTGGTCTGAAAGTTATTAAGGGGGATTTTATTTCTGTGACAGCAGCTGGAGGACAAACGTTGCAGAGCGAGGGTTATTTTGAGCTTCCTTTACAGTTTGATGGCAAATTTCACATTTTGAGAGCTTTTATTGTGCCAGGTATACAAAATAATCTCATCTTAGGTGTTGATTTTTGGCGTTTATTTCGAATTTGTCCGAAGTACCTAAATAGTATCGTCCTGGGTGACAAGGAGTCGGCTGTCAACAATGTAAGTGCGTCTGATCAGCAACTGTTCATACAAGGTTACGACAATTTAGAGGAGAGCGAGAAACTGGTAGCCGATAACGTAGTTAAACAGTTTGAGGATATCTCTTACCAGCGTAAAGGGCTAGGTGTTACCGATTTAATTACGCATCGTATCGATACTGGGGACTCGCCCCCCATTCGCCAACGCTACTATCGGCTTTCTCCGGAGAAACAACGCATCTTGGTCGAACAGGTAGACGAGATGCTCTCACTCGACGTTATCGAGCCTTCTGAGAGCGCCTGGTCATCGCCTGTCTTGCTCGTGACTAAGAAAAACGGCCAACCTCGCTTCTGTTTGGACAGCCGAAAGCTAAACTCAGTCACCAAGCGCGATGCTTACAACTTGCCGAATATTTCGGAGATTTTGGACAACCTCAGGGATGCTCGCTACTTATCCAGCATCGACTTGTCCAAAGCCTTCTGGCAAATCAAAATTGCTCCAGAGGATAGGCAGAAGACTTCATTCTACGTGCCGTCCAGGGGTACCTACCACTTTAAACGAACTGCATTCGGTCTGACCAACGCTCCTGCTACTCAGCAAAGACTAGTGGACCTGTTGTTCGCCGAGTTCAACCTTAAGGTGTTCGCGTATCTAGATGACATTATCATCGTCTCGAAAGATTTTAATAGCCACGTATCCTTACTTCTACGCGTTTTGGATAAATTAAAGCGTGCCAATCTAACGGTTAATTTAGATAAGTGCCGTTTTTTCAGTAACCAGTTAAAATACCTCGGGTACGTAGTCGATGGTTCCGGATTGCGCACTGATCCCGCGAAAGTTGAGGCGATCCTTAACTATCCCACTCCTACTTGTCGCAAGGACGTTAAGCGTTTTTTGGGAACCGCAACTTGGTACAGACGATTCGTCCCTAATTTTAGCACCATAGCTGGTCCTTTAAATAAATTAACGTCTTCCAAGAAGGGTACACCACCATTCAAGTGGACCCCTGAGGCTGAATCAGCGTTCCAGGAACTCAAAGAACGGTTAGTTTCTGCTCCAGTTCTCTGTTGCCCGGATTATACAAAACCGTTTCAGGTTCACACTGACGCTAGCAATTATGGGGTGGGTGCTATGCTTACGCAGATTATTAATGATAAGGAGCATCCCATTGCTTATATGTCTAAAAGCTTGTCGTCAGCGGAGAAAAACTATAGCATTACGGAACGGGAGACGCTTGCCGTTGTCACAGCTCTCGAATATTGGCGCTGTTATATCGAGAATGGACAACCTTTCACGGTATACACGGATCATAGTGCGCTCAAGTGGTTTTTGTCCATTAGTAATCCAACCGGTAGACTGGCTCGCTGGGGTGTACGTTTGTCTGGGTTTAACTTCACTCTTAAGCATCGGCGAGGCGTTGATAATGTCATCCCGGATGCCTTGTCACGAATACCGGTTAGTGCCATTAGTACCTCAAATTCGCACCTAAACTCAAATGATACATGGTATACCAACATTTATAATGGCTGTCTCCATAACCCTATAAATTTTCCGAACTTCATGATTAAGAATGATTCATTGTACCGTTTATCCAGAAACAAGCACGAATTGACATCCGAGTTTTCTTGGAAACTAGTAGTTCCCGCCGAATTACGTGAAAAGGCCATTTACGAAAACCATTGTGAGCCAACTAGGGTTTGCTCCCGGGAAATACCGGTACCGAAAATACCGGGATTTCCCGGTTTTTTGAACCAAGGTAGGAACCGGTACTACGAAATCGAATTCCCGGTATTTTCGGGATTTTCGGGAAATGTAATTTGCAGCTTAAATTTAATACGCTAATCTATAAATGATAAGAGATATATCGATAAAATAACGCAAGCGATGTTTATAAACGGAAACATCGCTCTAAGCAGCCAATTCACGACCACGGCTGGCCATTACTCCGTCCCGCTTATACAAATTCATCAGCGCCGTCACCTAACCAGTCCTCCACCCGCATACTTACCCCAACGTGCGTGTTCATTGTTCTACAGCTACACTATTAGTAGGTAGTCGCCCAACTAGCAGCCAACCAGCACGCTAGCGTTAATAATACCTGTATATCATTCTTGTATCGGATCCATATGATTATTAAAGTGTTAACACATGCCTGTATAAAGATGTTAGAGTATGCTATAACATCGTTATAACCCCGAAACAGGCCCACGCGATACAACAGGTAAAGATTACAGAACGCCTGTAGAGCAGTGATCTTTATACCCGTAGTGTTAACCAACCCTCGACAACAGCAATAATACCGATGAAGTGTTAGCTGAGAGTGAATTAACACTCTTGTGCAGGTACTATTACAGGTACAGCAAGAGTGTTAATTCACCCTCAGCTAACACTTCCACCGGTATCACTGTGGTTGTATAGGGTTGGTTTTGGTTACCGCTATGGGTTATAGAAGCGCTTCGGCTGAGAACGATTTACCACTTTAGACTTTATTACACCTTTTAAAATATTTCAAGTAAGAATCTTACTTCTTTCTTATTAATATTATCCTACACGGTTACAATAAAATTATGTGACAAACAGCTTACCAAATGACAAAGGAATATTTGACAGAAGGAGATAAGCAATAACTAATTATTGAAATGATTTTTGTTTGTGAAGTGTAAACAATCTGCCCTCGTAATTTTACGGTTATTTTATACGCTTTTTGAGATGCAAATACCTTTAGTCAAGAATATTGTACAGGATTTGTCTTCATTCATAACAATGTAACATAACGGTGTAATAATTACACTTACTTTATTCTGGACAAACTGTACTACAACCTTAAGTTGTACAAGACACTCCACGGCAGCAATGATTATGACAGACTCTTGATTCAATTAAAGTTAAAATAATAATGAACAAATTGTAAGCATTTAGTAAACTCTTTGATATAATTTTGAGTCCTTTTTATAAAACGCTAAGATAAAATAAGCAAATTCATTGTGATTTATATAATTAATGTGTATTTTGATAACAAAACACGTGTATTTTCTTTTTGCATTCCTGATATTATTATCATATTGTCCAAAAAAGGTATTAGGCTAAAACTACTCACGCCTCAAAACCACCACAAGTAATTTCCCGAAAGTACCGAAAATACCGGGAAATCCCGGTTCCTCTTCCGGCCAGTACCGAAAATCCCGGGACTGATAAATGGTACCGGTTCTGCATTCCCTAGAGCCAACGGCAGGACACATGGGCATTTTTAAAACTTACCGCAGACTTGCGCTTCTTCTGGCCAAGTATGTATCAGGACGTCGTCAAATTCATTGGAACGTGCGAGAAGTGTTTATCGTACAAGGCACAGAACCACCAAACCTTAGGGGAGATGGGGAGGCCTAAACAATGCTCTCGCCCGTTCCAGATGATCTCTATCGACCTTATGGGCCCTTTGCCAGTTACCAGGAAAAGGAACAACTATATATTTGTCGTCACATGTTGCTTTTCCAAATATTGTTTAATCTTTCCAATCAAGAAAGCTACTGCAGAAGTCTTGGCGGAGATTTTGACAGACTCTGTCTTTCTTGTACATGGAGTACCACAAACCATTTTGATGGATAATGGTACACAGTTTACTGGTAAGGTTATGAATAACCTCTTTAAATTTTACAACGTCCCTAACGTCCATTACACTCCTAAATATAGTCCACACGTAAATTTAGTCGAGCGTTTTAATCGCACTATAATAACTTGCATTTCAACCTTTGTGGAAGACGACCATAGATCGTGGGACGTGTACATTCCGCGCGTTCAGTTCGCCATTAATAGCTCCGTTAACGAGACCACGGGATTTACGCCTGCGTTCTTAGTTTATGGTAGGGAGCTAGTGTCATGTGATACGCACTATACGGAAACCGAGGTCGGGAAGGAAGTGTTGTTCTTACCACGCGATATCTACGCGGAGAACTTAGGTTGTTTGTCGGGAATTTTCGATGACGTGCAACGAAAATTATGGTTGGCTCATGAAAAGAGCACTTCAAACTATAATCTTAGACGAAGGCCAGCTGATTTTGAAATTGGTGACATAGTCATGAAACGCGCTTACTTTTTAAGTGATAAAGGTAAACAGTTCACCAAAAAGCTGGCACCAAAATTTATTAAAGCTAAAATTGTAGACAAGAAGTCCTCTTTAGTATATGTGTTGCAGGATTTATCTGGGAAAGATCTCGGTACCTGGCACATAAAAGACCTCAAATTGGTTGGTCGTAATAAGTAATTTGTGTTTTTTTGTTATCCGTTGGTCACACCTCTGTTACTCTGTTTGCGTATGTATAATGGTTTAAAGCGTCAGAACATCTTTATTAACTGTACTTGTAGGGTTTCAAGTTTATATGACGTGTAACCCAAAAATAATTTTCTGCAATTACGCGTCAGCAATTATATATTTACAATTACTGATGTATGCATGTAAGCGTGAAGTATGAATGAGGAATTTTGCCAGTGTATCTACAGGTACTGAACTAAGCGGATTTCATTCATTAAGATGAACTAAATCCTTGCACGACGCGCCGGGGTACTGTAACGTAAACACGTTACATAACCTAGGTTACTTTATTAAACTTATATTACTATACATAATTATAGCTTTCATCAAAATATAATAGTCTTATCTACTAACACTTACCTACAATTATAACAACATAAACAAATAAATACTATACCTAAATTCAACTATAATTTGGGTTATTTATAATACGTAGTTGTTTTCCCCCGACGACTGTACTTGAATGCCATCGCCTTTGTTTCGCGAGTAACGGTCCGCCGTCGGCCGGCACCCCTCGCCGCGCGTCCCGCAGCCCGCGCTCGTCTTAGCGTAGCTGCCTCTCGCCAGACAGAATTTAATCCCGACGCCGGCGCACGTTCGCTTGCTTGGCGCAGCGTCTTCACACGTAGCCGGCGAAATTTATAATGTTCCAGTAAAGTTATTAAATCGGGCCTCTGCCCGTATGTGGTGTACTTAGTAGTCCACAGTTTTAATATTTAAGTGTTTTAAAACCCCATTGGGTAAGTGTTAAACGTTATTATGCTTCCAGATAACGGTAATTTCAAATGGTGTGTCTAACGGCTTTTTAGGCTAAAATGTTTCTTTGTTCTCTCGCTTGCCGCATATATTTCTGCCTTACTACGCATCACAACTATTTTGCATTGCATTTAATCACGTAAATTAGAGAACATAATATTTAATTAAATGTTGTGAAACCTAGTTATTGATTTTGTGATGTATTCTTACCATCTCATCATGTAAACTCCGTTCTGACTGTGACACCGCACATCACCACCAGGCCATCATCATCACCATCACGCAGTACTACTCTCTGTGCTTCTGCTTAATGCTGCCGTGCCGTCACAGTCAACGGAGCCGTTACAATTTGAATTTACTTACACGAAGGACGTAAATTCCAGGGTACTACCTTATGGATTAAGGCCAAGACCACCGATCGCGCGCTGACCCTAGCTGACGTCCCTCAGCTCATCCTCCTTCAGGGCTACTCCGAGAACCAGGGGAGTACTGGCGTGGTGGCGGCTGAACCCCTTCAATACCCGGGAGTAAAAATCAGACGGCTTAGTCGGACTCCGACCCTACGACTTATTCGTGTGCTTGCGGCGTAGCGGAAATAAATTTAATTATAGTTAACTTATTTGTTTTATTCTACACCTTTTCCGCTAACTTGCAGCATGGTATTTTACCTCATCTAGGTACTGACAAGAGGAAATTTAATAAACCTGCACACAGTCAGATATTTAACGAGATTTGTCTAAAAAGCCAATCTCGGAGAGGGTTGCATCCCGTTTTGTCGTGAGCGAAAAACAAAGGGTGTCTCTTTCAATCGATATATCGCCTTAATATCATTTACATTTTACGCACAAAAGTCAATAATATCATTTACATTTTACACCAACAAAGCGGTAGGTACCTTTTGCTTGGAAATAAGACTCTTCTGTCGTGACTTCTTAACGCTCATTTTCTTCAATTCGTCTACAGAAGATTAATTTATGGAACCGTTTGTAAGACTTTTAATTAAAGGCGCCAGCGCTAGGTAATCTGAAACTATAAATCAATCCTAATCCTATTACACCGGTCCCAATACCTTAGGATTGGAAGCACCAATAACGCCCAGACCAGAACAAGCTCTACGACAAGTATTATCATTGATGCTCCCAAATTGCTTTTGTTTAAAAAGTTTTATAATAACATTTATTTCAAACAGATAGTATATAATAAAGTTGCAATATATAGATATGTTTACTTGTTAGTTTAGGTAGGTACATACATTTTAGTTGAATCTCTATTTAACAAGTCATAATTATGTGTAAATATGGATTTTGGTCTCTCCTTTTTTTTATAGCAGTACATTACTTACCAAGGGCGATAAAACAAAGAATGTCTCAGATCGCAGGTATTTTACGCCCGAGCCGAAGGCAAGGGCGATAAATATGCGATCTGAGGCTTTCTTTTTTACCGCCCGTGTTAAGTACAAAATTTTATGTCACCCCCTGGCCAGGAAGTTGGATTTCCCGCGCGCGGAGCGTGCGGTAATTGCCGCTTTATGGCCAGGTGTGACATAAAGTCATAAAAGAAACAAGGTACCTCTGGTCGTAAAGAACCATCATGTTCTTTATCTGACTGTTATCTAGTCATCTAGAGTTTCTAGAGATACTTACTTCATAGGCGACTCCATGGTGACACGATGCGATGAACAGGAGGGCGCGGGCTGCGAGTGCGGCGGAAGCGGCGGCGGGCTACTGTGCCGGCTCAACGTCTCTGGCGACACAAGCGCCGCGCCCGCCGACGCGGGACTAGGAAGCGGCGGCGCCGACCCACCAGACTCCCGACTGGACTCGAACGTCGTTCGGGACACGTGGGACCCGCCTGACATGTTGTTCGCCGGGATCGAGTAGCAACTGCAACAAATAAAGAGATCTTTATATATTTTGCTGACGATGCGTAAAGCATGATAGTTTAGCTGAGCACCACGGGCGTGCAACGGTTTATTCCGCTGTTTATATTGCAAGAATGGGAACTCAATTCGATGCCTGCTGCGCGGTTGCTGATTCATCTTCGCTATTTCCATTCTCCTGAACTGAGGTAAATTTGATGGCGAGTTGATAGTTGCATTGCGATTCAGAATAATCATTTTCCTTTCTTTAAAATACATGCAGAAGATACATTTATAATTTTTAAATTATAAATACTAAAAAGTTACACAAAAAATATTATTGCAGAATAATTGCAAAAAGTGCAGTGCAGTGCAGTGATGCGCGGTCGGTTATCGTAACACCACTCAACCTGCGATGCAATTACGGAACGTTTCCGACCGTTCGTAAGGTTAAAGGTAGATCTAAATGTCAAATCCCATACTAAAAATTACATTAAAATATATGTGCCCAATAGAGCAATAATGGGGCGCGGTTGGAGAGTGGCTTGGGCAAAATCCAGGGAAAACTTCCGAAGCCACCACGCGGTGGGGATTTTCTCTAGAAATAATCAAAGAGTTGCGCGCCAGTGAGATTAAAGATCTGAAATTTATTACCTGAAAAATAAGTAAAAGGATTTTAGTAGCATTCCTTTCCATCCAATATTGCACAATCGACACCTTCATTTAATTAAGATCCGAATACTGCTTATATGCGTAAAATTCGTACCTTTGTACCGAAGAAAAGCAATATCCAGAATTCCTTCCCGTTTATAAGATTCTTTCGTTTAAATTAGGGGGTTGTAAGGTATATTCTGTTCTTTAATATACAGAGACGCTGACCCGAGTTTCTGTGAAAATTTCGCGAAAGAAAATTGGCGTCTGTGGCATGAAAGCAAATTTACACACACTAATTTCAGGACCACGAAAGTCTTTTAAGTAATTTGCCGTGAGTTTGCTTTTGGAAAATGCTTTACGGTCCTTCCTTGAGTGTATTTAAATTTTGCCCTCGTTAATGGACCTGGGGCCTATACCACAAAACTTTACAAACATGACTGTCAACTTATTTTATGGAAAATTATACAATTTTGTCGACTTGTAGACTTGTATTGTAAGGTTTTGTGGTACAGGGGCCTGGCAGCGAACAAAATGAGGGTCCGACATTCCAATAATTGAAATTATCGCCCGTTCGGAACTGAATAAATAGTTAACAAAGACGTGGACGTGATTGCGATACGATAACGGGCGGAGACGGGCGATGCCTATAGTTTATGACGCAATGATATACTCTTATAAATATAGGCATATATCGTGTCGTGTATTGGTTGGACTCCAATCAGGTACTTCAAGCAAGGATTTGTGGGATGATTTATTTTATGCACATACTAATTTTAATTTGCTGTACTGGGATAACGCTAGGAGGATGATGACTAATTTACATTGCATTGCTTTACTTGGCCGATAATGAATAATTGGTTTTTATATTTTATTTTAACGTAATAAAATAAAGTATGAAAGAGAAGAGAGTCATTCGGCTTCCCATTTTCAGCGATGGTTGAGTGCACGCCTGAGAAGAAAAAATAAATATTTCCAAAACTAAACGTGCAATGGGTTTATTATGTTAACTAATTTAATTAATAAATGTATAAGTAATTGTAATTGTAATTCTAATAATTGTATTCATTAATTAATTTATTCAACTAACATAGGATAAGTAACAAAACTAACGACTCGATGGACCCATGTTGTCTGAATAAATAAATAAATTATAATACAATACAATACAAATACTCTTTATTGCACACCTCAAAAAAATCACAGTACAGAAACATTAGGCTTAAAGTAGAGTAATAATATAATTATTATAATGTGATAAATAATGTCGCCATTATTCAATTACAAACAAAATGTCACACAAATTGAAATAAGAACAATTTCTAACGCAACGGATCCACAAATCGAATCACAGACGCCGGCGCTATTTCCTCGTCCAATATCGATCACACAGCTTTGGAAAGTGGATCTTATTTCAATTGTATCAAGGTTGTTTTTAAAGGTTGAGTGAGATACGATTTAGTGGAAGTAGTCTTCAATACGGCGTTCGATTTCCGGGCCCGACGAGTAAACGGTTTATGTAGGATTACATGCAACGTTCATTTTAATCAGGTAACGCGGGAACTCTCTTTGGACAGAGCTCATGGGATGAATGTGATCGCGTACCGATGTGAACATACAAATTACCTTTCAGGTGAGGGATTGGAGTTAAAGTGAGCAATTCCATTTAATTTTAAACTGAAACGGATTTAGAAAAGCCAGTATTTCTCCTTTGTATTTTATATTCGCAAAAAAGCGGGCTTTTGAATAATAAATATAGCGATTTTTATAAAAAGTTAAATTCTACTCAAAAATAAATCTCAAACTTGCCAAAAGTTCAACCAAACGTCAATTTTAATGAATATTATTACTGCGGAACAAATGAGTCAACCCAATGGTTGAATAATTTACAACTTTGTTATTGTGGATTTTTTTCTCTAGGGACGAGGGATTGTCAAACAACTTCAGTTAAGCAGTCAAAGCCGAATTTACTACATCAGAAGCTTGTCGTTAAGTTTGAATTATATACATTACAACTTTAGATGCGGGTCTACAATCCACACAGAATGTAACTTTGTTATGTACCCTGTACTATTTGTGAACTAACCGATATCGTTCTGTCGCATTCGACACATCTCGACAAACATGAATCCAGAGGGCAATGGGGGGGCAGAGAGGGGCAGCTGCTGTAGTAAAGCTTCATGTGCTCCAGACTGAACCCACATTCATACTTTCCTCACCCTTCATTTATACCAACTTGCCCCCTTCTAAGCCATCGGCTGGCGACGGCCTTGCCAGGGAACCTAACCATGAACCAAAAATATATCTCTCTCTCTCTCTGGCGCTCGAATATGCAGGTGCGACAAAAAGGGAGATACAATTGGATTATGGGCTCTAGTGGAAATAAAAAGCATAGTACGTTTAAATAAATCAAATAAATCGTTTATTAAACGTATGCTAGCGCACTGAGAAGATAACAGTTCTGACTCCTGTCACAGAGTGAATTGAAGTTTGATTGAAGTACCTAAAGAAGACATCGAGGAGGCCAAGCTTTAAGGTTGAATACCTACATAAGGTTGTATATACCTTAATATGATAAGAGTAATTTTTGCATTACAAATTCAATATTCCAACAGATACTTCGTTTTCATTTAACGGTATTTAGGCCCCTAGCTTACGGATATTGTACAATTGCATTAATTATTCCGAATACCTTTCATCACGTACCCAAGGGACACTCAATTACCCGTGACACACCTATCAAAACACATACACAAGGCTGTCGTACCCGAACTGTCAAGTAAACAAAATCTGAAACGGTACCCTTACCATGAGTTTTCAATGTTGCATTACTATACTCGCTAGCGACTACGTAAACGATTTCGTATGGCGATTATTAGTTCTAATGCGTAACCACCAGAGGCGCTGTACTTTTGTCCATACTATATCTTTTACGCAATCGCTAGCGAGTACGGTACCTAATGCAAACATTGCAAACTCATGGTAAGGGTACGGGGATAGAGATGCTTCGGGGAAATGAAACGTCACACTCCCGTCATTGGACTGAGATATTGGAAATCCAATATTTCACTACTTACGACATGTTTGTAGGTACATATGTGTATTTTAGTGTTATAGTACAAATTTTAGTTAGGAGCGCTCGTGGCCCAGCGGCGCCTGTGTACCGCAAGCGGAATGCAAGGTTAAGCAATGTCGGGCGGGGTCTGTCCATGGATGGGTGACCGTTTTGAGTGGTTACTAACTGAGCGCTCCCGTGCTTTGGAAGGCACGTTAAGCCAAGTTGGAGGCCTTCGGGCGGCTTGAGAACTTCTAACAGTCAAGATGCCCACTCACTTGACAAAGGGGGGACGAAGGTGCACCACGTCCGTAGGGAAAAGTACCCACCGCTACCCTACACGTGACCCCTGGGTGGTTCTAAAAGTGCAACAAAAACTGGCAACCGTACTGTCTTCTCGAAGATCTCACGGTTCGAAGTAATGCCATACGATAAATAAAAATTATAGTAGTAGATTGCTGGATCAAATTGTCGTAAATGTGGACTCCCTGGGCAAAAGCACTAAATTTTTTTAGGGTCTAGTTAGTCTTTATGATTTTGATGGGAACCATTCCTCCGTCGGTCATCTTTAATTTTATAAGGGTGGAAAGTTTGTATGGGTAAAAAAAATTAAGATGGACACTTGAAAATTCTCTAACGGACTATGCATTAAAATGGGAGAAAACTGTTTTCAGCTTTATCAAAATTTGCCCTTAATGGGGTGGGGGGAGGGGTATGGGAGGAGGTCTACACCCTGGAAAGAAATTGGTGCATTTGTCCACAATTATTGTGGTACTTTACGCTATTTCGAAGTATGGCACATCTGAAATCATTTACAACTTTTCGGTGAGTACCCATTATCTTTCCTATATGCAGTTATTTATATTGAATAATATTAATTAAAATGTTTTATTCGGATAGCTACTTCCGTAATGTTAACATACCTATTTAATGTAGGTAGCAGTAGGTAGGTACCTACTCAAAGTAAAAGCGCAAAACCTCAAGGAAGAGAAATCACACCTACTCAAGAAATCCCGCAGTGGTCAGTCTATAATGATCCCGCACAAATAATCCCAAGCCGATTTCAAAAGAATCCCCTAATTACTAAAATCACATGCCGCACGTGTCCTGTGATTATGTTTCAACCATCGACAACAGAGTTAATTGACCACTCCTGTGCCTTATTAGAACGAAATAAGGTCTACTAATGGTCAGCGTTGTGTTACTGTTCGTGCAACTTGACACAAATTGGACAAGATATCCACCCCTCGTGAATGCGAGTACTTATCCTTTTTTCCCGTCGGATTTTTTCGTGGTTTTTGAATTGTGTAGATACACGAGTGACCAACGGTTTCGTAGCTTTGGATTTTTTACTGATTAAAATTGTTTCAGTAATGGTGTAAATCTCAAATGGGAAATGATTATATATTCTATTAAACTTGAGAAGTACCTAAAGATGTGCTATTTACCCTTTCTCTAGAAACTAAATATTTGTTTAAAAAAAATCACAAATATAAAAGTTATTTGTATAGTTATAATTCGAAACATCAGCCTTTCTAAAAATAAATTCAGATCATCACAGTAAATTTGAAATGAGGAACAATATCTACTCTACTCAGATGTTTATCATACATCGTCTCTTTGAGGCACTACCCCAGTATTCCCAGTACAATTGCAACATGAAGGATGTCTGGGGTCCACTAACTAATCCCAAGATTTGGTGTAGGCACTAGTATTTACGGAACGGAAGCGACTGCCATCTGATCTCTCAACCCGAGGGGGAAACTTTAGACCTTATTGGGATTAGGCTTGACAAGCCAATTGATTGGGCAAGGCAAGCACAATATCTACTCTATTAGATGTTTGCACATCTATGCAGACGCGAACGAGTTCTGACCAAAACAATAGTCTTGTGAAAACTCCCGGCTAAACTTAAAACCGCTAGTTAACTACATAGCGCTACCTCTACCTATTTCTGAACAAGGATGTCTGGAGTGGACTCACATGCAGCGTTTAGCTTACGCTTATAACTATCTAGCGATCTATAGCGATTTTTAACCCATAAGGCCGCGTGTTGCCTAATTTACCTACTTATTTATTTAATCGTATGGCGTATACACACATATTAAAACTTCAGAGTTTCAAGACCAGCACACTTTTATTTATCCGTTTTATATCACCAGTTACAATTTAGATCTTATAACTCCATCTAAATTAACGTTAATAGGAACTTAGTTCTATGTCGAAGTTACCTCGAATGAGCTCGTCCATCCGGACACTCGGTTTTGATCCAGTACCCCACCCCCTAAAGAGTGGGGATACTGGACCTGAAGGTAGTTACCATTGTAAAATAAACATCTTACCCTACATTATTAAATAAAATATAATACATTTTCTAAAACTATTTTTCTATTATTCAAAATCATCACATTCGGCCATCGGACAACGTGCTGCCTCCGGTGCACGTATAACAATATCAGCATAAAATCAGCCACATCTCTGTGACATAATTACACATGTAATATATTTTCCCATTAGCTTATACGATACAACAGAAGGCATACATTGACCGAAGGTATACATTACTTTTTATTTAACAAATAGACTTATCAAAAAAAGAACTCTTCCCAAAATACAATTAAAATATATATATATTATTATTCTTGGAATCATCACATTTGGTCTCAGTAAACAAATTGTGTTACTAGTACTTAGTACTTTCAAACTTGTTCAATTATTCATTATTTATAACTGAAATTGCTGCGAATAAAAAGTGAATCTACAAGCAGTATGATTTGCAATTGCGTTACGTTTAATTGCCCAATCCACTAAATATTTACAACATTGAATGACTTTTCCTTCAGATGAATTACCCGTACACAATCTTACCTTCTAAATAAATAATTAAGTAGTCTACTACATATAAATAATCAGTTGTACAGCATAACTATTATAACTATTCGATAAACATTTAAGCTCATTTTACTCACTCTCGTCATTTTCTTCACTTGAACTAGCATCATCATCGCTTTTATCCACTTCCAGAGCTTTAATGTTTATCCAGGGCCTAATTCGGTCTGCTGAGATAACAGCGTTATAAGGTTTGCCTTTCTTATTAAACCCGGGAATGTCAGTAATTCGGTATCTATCATTGCCTAGGATATCTTCTATTCTATAAGGGCCTACGAACTTAGACAGAAGCTTTGTACTTTTCCCATAATTGTTATAATTATTGCGCACGATCTTGACTAGATCACCAATTTTATATGTAACAGCTGGTATTCGCTTAGCATCATGATAATTTTTTTGTTTCTCTTGGCTTTGTCGTATCGTGGAACTTATGTTTTCTCTTAACTGGTGCAAATCGACATTGTGTGAACTGTTATCATCGATGCCAAGTTTATTCATTAAATCATCGCGCATTTTGATACCAAACAAAGCTTCTGTCGCAGTTTTGTGGGTAGTGGTATTCACAGTATTATTAATTCCCCATTGCACTTTACCCAGACACTTGTCCCAGTCCCGCTCGTTACCATTGGAGTTCTGTGCAGCCAAAGAGTGCAATATGGTTTGGTTAAATCTTTCGGCCTGGCCATTGGCTCTGGGACAAGCGACTGCGTTAAGTATATGTTTTATGCCATGCTGTTCGCAAAAGGATTTGAAAGCTGTTGATGTGAACGAAGTACCACGGTCAGATACAATTCGAGCTGGAACACCAAAATCATAGAAAATACTCTTAAGGACTTTTAGAGTATTCTTCGTTTTAGTGTCTTTCACAGCTCTGACGAACACGTATTTGGAAAAACCATCGACTATGGTCAATATGTAACTATTACCATCCCTGCTCTTTACAAAAGGACCGAGATGGTCGATGTGGATCGTGTGGAACGGGATTTGTACCTTCTCGATTGGGTAAAGGTACCCGGCCTTTTGTTTACTGGAATTGTCTTTATTATAAGCACACTCTAGGCATGCTCCCACATATTTTTTTACGAATTGCCGTAGTTTTGGGAACCAATAAGTCTCTTGAATCTTTTCCAACGTTTTAGCATAGCCTAGATGACCTATATCGTCATGATAGGCCCTACACACCTGCCATCTGGCGCTACGGGGTACTACCAAACAAAGTCTATCCTCCAGTTTTCTATAAAGTGCATGATTTTTTACGGTATAATTTTTTTGTATATCTTTATAATCTTCATCTAAATCTGGTTTCAGAATCTTGATAATTCGTGAAACATCAGGATCTGCTAATTGCAGGGTCAAAAGCCAATTTGCTTTTTCTAAGGTATAAACCCTAACGCTCGGATCACCATCGACTAAGTCTGCGGGTAAAACAGTATTTCGACTAAGCGCATCTACGTGCGCCATTCGAACCCCCGGCCGATATTCTATTTCAAATGTATATTCGGTTATATCTAGCCACCATCTGGCTATTCTGGGAACAAGATCTCGCTTAGTTAAAGTGGTTAGTAATGCAGCACAGTCGGTAAAAACCTTGAAATAGAGACCTAATAGGTATACCCTAAACTTCCTTAATGAGCATACGACCGCCAAAGTCTCCAGCTCATAAGAATGCAGGTGTTTTTCTTCAGGTGCGGTTTGTCTGCTAAAATAAGCTACAGGTTTCAGGACTTTTGGATCGAGTTGCCACTGCATTAATATCCCTCCTATGCCCAAAGCACTGGCGTCCGTATGAACCTCAGTTTCAAGTTTGGGGTCGTATAGTGCCAACACTGGTCTATTGATAAGTCTTTCCTTTAATTCGTTAAAAGACTTTTCTTCCTTGTCAGTCCATCGCCAGGACACGTCCTTTCTGAGCAAGTTTGTCAATGGACGTGCGGTCTCCCCATATCCTTTTATGAATCTACGAAAATAACCCGTAAGTCCCAAAAATTGTCTTACGCCATGTATATTCTGAGGTACGGGGAAGTCCCTAACGGCGATTGTCTTAGTGTCACCCGGTTGTATTCCAGCAGATGATATTTCGTAACCTAGGTAACTGATAGAAGTGTCAAAAAAACGGCACTTTGCAAGTTTTAATGTAAGTCCATAATCTCTCAAAAGTTTTAGTATACTTTCAAGGTGTTCAAACATCTCTTCTACACTTTTTGATGGTATAAGTATATCGTCAAGATAGGCTAACGCATATACGAATCGTTTATTACCGAGAATCTTATTAATCATCCGCTGAAATACAGCCGGTGCATTTGCCAGGCCAAACGGCATTCTTTTAAATTGGTAATGGCCATCTGGAGTTATGAAACCAGTCAAATGGCGGCTCTCAGGAGCCATGGGGATTTGATAGTAACCTGAAGCGAGGTCAAGCGTGGTGAAAAAGGTGTTACCGCTTAAATTAATCATTTGGTCTTCTATGAGTGGTAACGGAAAACGGTCTTTAATGGTTTTATTATTCAAAGATCTAAAATCCACGCATAACCTTTGCTCGCCGGTTTTCTTCCTTACCATGAGAATGGGGCTAGCATAGTTAGAATTTGATTCTTCTATGATATCGTTACGTAATAACTCATCGACGGTTTCACGCACTTTTTCCCGTTCCGAGAAAGAGAGACGGTAGGGGCGGTATACTACTGGTTTGTCGTCTAGAAGATTTATGCTCATTTCTACACCTACTGCACAACCTATCTCGCTTAAGTTTTCCGCGAAGCAATCACGATATTCCTGGAGAAGGTCATGTAATTTATCTATCTCGGCATTGTCTAATCCCTGACCAACTTTGATGTCTGCCTTATTAAGTGGTTCTAAAGGCGACACATCAGCTGTGATACGATTTACTGAACGAATATCAGTTTCTACAAAGGGAGTTGACCTAGCAATTACAGTATTGTCTCCAATCTCCAAGTTTTGTCGCGATAAATTCGAAACTACCACGGATCCCTTTCCCTCAGCTATGTGATAAGCTCCTGATAGTAAACGGTACTCTTTTCCAAGCTCAGTAGTACTGTAGCCCTCCACCAATATATCACCAGTAAAGGCAACATCATCAGTATGAACGGGTACGACACTACTCTGAGTGATGGAAATTGCTCCAGAAACGTACAGTTTTAATGGTTTGATTTCATCTTCCGTGGCTACGTAGACAGGAGTTTTGTAGAAAGCCAGCTTTGAACTATCTTTCAACACAGTAACACAAGGTAGCTCTGTGAAATTTTGTCCAATTAATAAAGCGGTTTGCAAATAGGTATCCTGAACAACTAGAACCTCTATATTCGCATCTACTTCGTCAATTTTGATATCAATAACCGACTTAAAAAGTGGATTGATTGCCGAATTTCCAAATCCCCTAATAACAGGTAGGTTATCGTGAACTTTGTTAAGATTTAAACGTTCTGCTTCAGTGTTTCGGATGAGACTGCATTCACTGCCAAAGTCGATGTACGCATTCATTACTATCTGATTGGCATTCACTGACTTGAAGAATTTTTCATTAGGATTATTGTTACTCTCTATCTTTAAAGTCGTTGTGTCCGATTTGGAGTTTTGTTTTCGTGTATTTCCTGTTCCCAAAGGTACCAATTTACACTCGTCCTTATTATGCCCAACCCTGTGACACTTTATGCATTTAATTATTGGTTGAGGACATTGTTGAAATGAATGTCCTCTCGTTCGACAATTGAAGCAAGTCGTTGTCAAGTCACTTGAAGAGGACTGTGGCCTATTGTATTGAGTGGTGCTATTTCCGACATTGTTACGAAATCTTCCCTTATTAGTGCCACTAGCGTGAGGCTGTGGTATATCGCGTTGAGAGCAGAGATAGACTAGCAAGTCTTCCGGCTCCATACAGTTTTGAGCTTGAGCTCCACTCCTAACTGACCTATCAGTTATTCCGTGCACGATACAATCAACAGCTTTCCTTCCATGAATTTCGCATCTACTTAGCAGACTCAACTTGTCATAAAAGTAGTCCTGAAAACTTTCATTGTAACGGGAGGTACGTGCCAGCATTTCATCAAGAAGGCGACCGTAATTTACTTCGCTCGGAAAGGCCTTCCTGAGTTTATGCTGCCACTCCTCCCAAGTAAATACTACGGTGGGAAGAGTCTCATACCATTTTTTTGCAAGTCCAGCAAGCTTTTGTAAAGAAAAATGAATGGTTTGTTTCTCATCCCATCCGTAGATAACACTGCATTCATTGACCTTCTTAATCCAAGTCTCTATTCTTTGAGCTTTGTTGGCGGGATTAAACTCAGGCACGACATTATTCATACTACTGCTACTTATAAGAAAGTTCTTACTTGGATCATGTTTACATGCAGCCAATAGTTTGAGCACGTCCTTCGTGTTCATCCTGCTCGCCTTTTGACGTGGGGTATTGTCGGAGTCACTCGATGTTGTTGAGGATCTCCTTCGCCTCTTCCTGCGCCTGCGTTTGGGCAGGGGCGGCGTATATGAGCCAGCTTGCTCATCTTCATCCGATCCCATGATTAAACTGTAATAGAAATGCTTGGCAGTCATTGTGTCTAAAAAGAAAAGTCGAGCTCTAGATGACAATTCTATTTATATTATATGCACGATGCATACCATTACGGATTTATCAACACAAAATTGTATAGAAATTTAAATAATAACACTTTATACTGCAATCGTGTCGGTATAGTTGGTTTAAATAGATCACGACACCAAATTATCGAAATTTGAAAAAACGTAATAAGTTTTATATTCAATTAGGTACGTGGGGTAGGAATATTTGAAATTATTATCTTTGTTTTATCACAATATCGCTAAGACAAATTTCTATAATACGATTGGTGAATTTTCAATTGGCTTAGGTTCATATTAGGGACTCAATACTAATTGTGACGCCTGTATATATACTGCGTGTTTTAGTGATTAAGCTTCATTCATTCAACATGTAAATATAAATAAACCATTGATAGTTGGAAAATAAGGAACAGACAAAATCAGGTATCGTATATATCGCCCTTTTCAAATACTTATGCACACGCGAAGCAGCAGGTATTTTAATTACATACTTATTAATTATTCAACTAATTAAGTATACTCAACAAACTAACGAGGTTACGTGAGCTGGCACACAGCCTCTATATCATACATCGCACAAAAAGCTGAAAACTTGGCACACTTAGCCTGGGAGTTAAAACTTGGCACACTTAGCCTGGGAGTTAAAACTTGGCACACTTAGCCTGGGAGTTAAAACTTGGCACACTTAGCCTGGGAGTTAAAACTTGGCACACTTAGCCTGGGAGTTAAAACTTGGCACACTTAGCCTGGGAGTTAAAACTTGGCACACTTAGCCTGGGAGTTAAAACTTGGCACACTTAGCCTGGGAGTTAAAACTTGGCACACTTAGCCTGGGAGTTAAAACTTGGCACACTTAGCCTGGGAGTTAAAACTTGGCACACTTAGCCTGGGAGTTAAAACTTGGCACAGTTAGCCTGGGAGTTAAAACTTGGCACACTTAGCCTGGGAGTTGAACACTTGGCACACTTAGCCTGGGAGTTGAACACTTGGCACACTTAGTCTGGGAGTTGAACACTTGGCACACTTAGCCTGGGCAGTACTTGTGGTTCCATAATTAGGACAGTGATCTTAACAACCGTTAATTAATCAGGTAAACACCCTGTTCAGAATACATAAAAAGACTAGGATGTCACGTGGCTAAATCGGGCACACCAAACCTGTTTAGCACACGTGGGAACCAAATTTACTGCCCAAAATTTGAACTACTGGTTTGAAATCGAGAGAAAAAATAAATAAAAGCATAATTTAATTCAAAAGGCTTTGTTAATTTACTGGAGATCATTATCAGGGAGTACCCTGACCACATGTTCTCCTCGTATGAATCATCAAGCAACAATATCAGGGAGTACCCTGACCAATCGTTGCCATGATGTAACTTTTAAACAAAACACCATTGAACCAAATAGTTAAATAGTTTTGCAAGACTTTCAAAAGATCTCGTTCAGTGTCACACCAGGGATCATTACCAGGGAGTGCCCTGACCAAATGATCCCATAGTTTCAGCTATCAAGGAACAATGTCAGGGAGTACCCCGACCGATCGTTACCTTAATCCTTTCTGACCGAAATACCATTGAATATCAGTCATTATTTTTATAAAACTATGCCTTCTAAGATTTTCAAAAGATTTCGTTCAGTGTTATGCCAGGGACCATTATCAGGGAGTGCCCTGACCAAATGTTCCCATAGTGTAACTGTCAAGAAACAATGTCAGGGAGTACCCTGACCGATTGTTACCTTGATCCTTTCTGACCGAAATGCCATTGAATAACCGCATTTAAAAAAAATGAATTGTTTCAAACCAATAGTTACTGACTGCTATACATATATCACTTGAGATCTTAAGAGATTTTTGGTACTTACAGTTCGTATCCAACTTCTGAAATATTAAAACTTCAGAGTTTCAAGACCAGCACACTTTTATTTATCCGTTTTATATCACCAGTTACAATTTAGATCTTATAACTCCATCTAAATTAACGTTAATAGGAACTTAGTTCTATGTCGAAGTTACCTCGAATGAGCTCGTCCATCCGGACACTCGGTTTTGATCCAGTACCCCACCCCCTAAAGAGTGGGGATACTGGACCTGAAGGTAGTTACCATTGTAAAATAAACATCTTACCCTACATTATTAAATAAAATATAATACATTTTCTAAAACTATTTTTCTATTATTCAAAATCATCACACACATTTAAACGTTTCATGCAATAGGAAAAAAACCGCGTGTTGTCTAACATTTAATTTTAATCTTGTCTTCTTTTGTATTTTTTGGTGAACAGTAAGGAATATTTGTATTGTATCTAGACAAAGAGAAAATGCCTAGTAATGTGCTAGTAGTATCTGCGTGTGCTACTTAATATCTGCGTAACAATAAAGACCGGTTTGCCAAACAGTCTGTAATCGTTAAACTATATTATTTGTGTAGCGAGTGTGACAGTTCTTTATGAGACCTCGGATTCGATTCCCTTGTGGATTCCAATCCGTCGATTTCCTAATATACGGTAAAATTCTGCAATGAAATGAAAAATGGGTTAGTATCATTTCGTCTAAAACGCAACTGGTTAGAAATAGCAACTCGTCTAAAACGCAACTGGTCACTGCATCAAAACGCAGCTACATAAATACAAGTCACCTGAAAAGCAAATGGTCTAAAATACATGTAGGTCTAAAAGAAATGTATTTTAGACCATTTGTTTTTCGGGTGACTTGTGTTTAGCTGCGTTCTGATGCAGTGACCAGTTGCGTTTTAGACGAGTTGCTATTTCTACCAGTTGCGTTTTAGACGAAATGATACTAACCCTTTCATAGGCGTAACGCCCGCTACCTATGGCACCCATCCCGGTTCGTAGTGTCTGGTTGTAGCGCTCGCTTTCGTTGGCACGCCGCCGCCGCCGCCGCCGTGACCAATGGGCTACGTCTACGGCGGTGCTATTCACAACTTGTTTTCGGCTCACCTCACCGCTCACACCTATAGTGACCGCAAACCACTAACGACCGAGCTGTTAGCACTGTCTCTTGCATTCGTGCACTGTGTTAAAAAGTATGGCCCCGGTCGTCAGTTTAGCTTGCGGGCACTATTTGTATAGTACTTTTATCTCTCGAGCGCGGATGAGCCATGGTTGTGTGTTGAGCTATACATGCACATCGTTATGCGTGCGTCAGCGTAGGAGTTATGAGTTCACGTTGTCTATGTGTGACAACTACAAACATGGCCGACCCGCGCTCGTATGATAAAAGCAGTCTAGTATATGTTGACCTCGAGATGTATATCATCCAGACTTACAGTCACTTACAGAAACCAGACTTACAATGGTTCTTCTCAAGCGAATATTCAGTCAAGCGTCGTTAACAGCAGCTTTTGTAGTACCTAATTACCTATACCTATTCAAAAATAATATAGGCAACTCAGCCAACTCAACCAACAATGACCACTGTAAGTCTGTAAGTGCCCTCGGATTGTATGAAGTTGTTATGAATGTCGGGAACGAAATATACATATCGGTTAGGCGAGACTGGTTGTGAATTGCACGTCTACTACGTTCAACGTAGTGTCTCCACTCTTTGTTTTCACTCCTGATTGACTGGAGGCTGATTAGAAATCTTATTTTGAAGCGTTCATTTGATTTTATTTCTCCTTGCAGAAAACTGACCACATATTGAAGTAGTTTCTGAAGCGCATGATTGTGTTTTAGTCAGTTTTGATTTTTTAGTTATTTTAATCATAAGGTAAATTATCCTATGAGAATAGTATGTACGGATAAGGTGTAAGACTTAATATTATGATCGTTAAATAAGTTTATATAATGTCAAATAAGTATTACTGGCATACATAATTTTGAAACTACGTAAGTAAAATGTGTAGTTAGATTTCGTCAGGTCACAGGCACAATAAAGGATAGGTAGTTTTGTGAGTAAATGGATATCGGGAGTAAATGAGATTGTATTAGATCGACAAATAGGCAACAACATAACTAGACTAGTGAAATGTTAAATATTCCCTTTAGGTATGAGTTTTAACAAAACCACAGTGCATTTAGAAAAAGACAAAAACACGAACTCGGCTCGTCAAAAGTTATGTGTTTTTACCGCGTGAAAATATAGACAATTTCTCGCTTTTGCTTTATCCCGGCAAGACATCGCCTTGTTTGTCTTAGAGAAGCACAAAGGCGGCTTGAAACAAAACAGTACGAATGAACATTCTCCTGCTTTTCCGAGAATTTTTAATAAAAAGTCTACACAAGAAACTAGCGACAACAAAAGTCATTTGTTTTTCATTTGCTGGTTAGTTGGAGAAGAAGAAGTTGGAAATTCGGGTAACAAAATTAAAGAATCATTGAAGACCAAAGATTCTGTGAAGTAAATGATAAATATTTATGCCTAACTATAATACGCGAAGAACAGGGACATTTTGCAAACCTTTATAAAACTAATATATAATTAGGTACTTGGTGATATTTAATTGAACTATTTATGTAGGAAGATACTGGTAAGTGATAATGTATCTTATAATCGATGATGGTCGCGCGATAGCATGATAAACGGCAAGATATAGCATCTGTTACTTTCTGATATCACTCGATAGAAAGTGAACGATGCTTTATCTTGTCGTTTATCATGCTATCGCGCGACCATAAAACGGGGCCTGGTCTGACGATGAAATTGGCTGTAGGAACTCGTAAATTAAACATATAACACACCGATTATGATTCGTTAGGATTGTCTTAATTGTTGACTTTAAAAAAATCTCTTCTCTCTCTCTCTTTCAGCATATTTGCGTCCACTGCTGGACATGTGCCTCTTCCATGCCTTTCCATTTTGTTCTGGACGTAGCGGTTCTGGTCCAGGTTGGCCCTGCCGTCTTCCTGATGTCATCCGACCATCTGGCTTGCGGCCTTCCTACGCTACGGCTTGCCGCTCGAGGTCTCCAGGGCAGAACTCGTTGGCTCCATCGGTCGTCGTCTCTTCGGCAAATATGACCGGCCCATTGCCATTAAAAAAATGTGTTTAAAAAAATCCTTTTATTGTGAAGTCATCAACCTCGTCACCAAGACCTCAATCGTGATGTTTAGTGGCCATCGTAGCAACAAAGCTTGTTATTGCACAATAACACCAAAAAGCTTCAACCTAAACACATTTCCGTGGCAACAAAAGCACCTGTAGCATAACACCTTTTGTGGAAACATAATTATGTCTCCATTAGGGACATTTGCGTCGCTTTACACGCCACAGTGTGGCTGCAATTTGCCTACAAAATATGTAAAGCGCATTTTTAGTTCCTTTGTCTCTGGAGTTTTTGTTAAGTCATGAGCTTAGGTTATGATAATAGTGGAAACAAACGAATTACGCAAGTTTAAGGAATGTACACGCTGAATAATATGGCATTACCATCACGTTATTTACTTTAAAAAATATTTAGAGAAATATATGGCGATAAAATGATGGCTGTCGGCCTCATCTTTGCGCCCTGACTAGATGCTAGCCAAGAGAAATCCCATTTTTAATAAAAAAAAGAAACAATAAATACTTGACTAATTAGAAAGATCAAACAAGTATGCACGGTGATTTTTTTTTTCATCGGTACCTACTGCTAATTGTGAGAATGTTTGAGTTTGTTAACTGCTGTTTTAGGGCAAAAATGTATCGAATAAACAATTCAAATTATTCCCATTTCAATTCGCGGGCAGTATCATGTATTTTAACAGGTACTTCAACTGTTTGACCGGTGTTCACACTGTCACCTGGCATTGTAAAACAGGAAGGGATTCAATTGGTTATGTCAGGTGTTTAAATTGCGCCCACGCGACGGGCAAGAACACCATTTATTCCATTACCATAGGAATGAGGCGTCGCGTGAGCCGTACACATTTTGTTGCATTTTATAATAATTAATTGTGGCCACCCCTGTCAGCGGTAGCGGTCGACGACCCCTGTATTTAGGACGACCAAGTGTTTACAACTGAACAAAATACAGGAAGTAGGGCGAGGGAAGTGAGGTAACGCGTTGGAGCATCATTTCGCGCCGATCTATCACTTTACTGTGCGATCACACCTTGTCATTCCCGTGTTAATGACATTTTCATTTTGGAGGCAACAAGTCTATGTAAATACGCATTGTGTCGTAGCTGAGTCGAGCGTAATTTATCATCGGTATTGTGACGTTCTACATGAATGAAAAACCGTTAATACTTGTTTGATTCTTCTTGATATTTTTTCATGGGTATGTAAATGAATATTCAACTCAACGTTTCATCTGGTGGCACTTCATTGTCGATGGCTATGGACTCGGTGATCTTCATTTCTTTCGTTTACAGTAACCTTACACAATTTCAAGCACTTAACACAATTTTCACTGGTTTAGAATCCGGCATTTTTACACGTGACACTGGTGATTTCGGATGGGTCATACATGGTTGAAAAAAACAATAATCGTCTCACTCTACTCTCCAAGGGCTTAAGCCGAATTCATCCTTATCTGACGTGATGTTCTCTGTTGTGTCGTCGGACAGACGATGAGCCGTCGTCAGAGCGTATCTGATGTTGTGAATCTAACTATAACGAGAATCATACAACATTACTACCTGTGAGTTTCTATAATTGGTTCTCTGTATCTACTTACATATTTAATATATTAACAAAGCTGTTGGTTCTCCAAATAAAAAAAAATAAAAAAATAAAAACATGAATCCGGCTTTATGTACATAAAAGGTATGATTTTATTAATTTGATTTAGAGTCTGTTCGGAATAAGATGAACCCTAGAATATTAAGGGCGAATAGACTCTAGAATTACGAGCCAATCAAAACTAAGGCCTTCTAGCCCTAAACTTTTGATATATGCTCAGCAAATAGCTGCGAATATATCAAAAGTTTCCCTAACTTAACCTAAACCTGTGTATGACCCAGATGCACGGTTGTTGATTCAGTTTACTTTGACTCGGATCGCGAGTACCGCGCGCCGCGATCCTGGGAGAAGCACTGATCTATTACAATGATACGACACTGGATTGCAGCAATTTCATACTATCATGCTGGCATGGGGGCGGGCTAAAGAGGAGACTGGCTCTCGAGCGAAATTGAAAAATAACCGCTAAATGACAGCGAATTGAAGAGACTCCCGAATCATAGGCTAACTTCGTGGGATGTCCCTTCACCCTTTTAGTGCCAACCCGCTAGGTCCCTAAGTTGGCCCCTTGTGCTGTCAATACAGTGAATCCTCAAATTTTATAAGGGGTCTGCAACGCGCACGTGAAAGTCTGCGGTGTCCGCTAGGTGGACAGAGGGGCTACCGCGAACCACAACCGAAGTATCTCCCTCTCTGTTGCTCCAATATGCAAGTGCGACAGAGAGGCAGTTATTTCATTTTTGGTTCGCGGTAGGCCCTCAGTACGTTTGTTTGCCATCGTCGTTTTATACTTAAAAAATGGGAGCTCGTCTCGTAGGCGCTTTTCTCTATATACTTATACGGTTTAGCGTCAAATCTAACTACGCATATGAAGAGGTCTAAATCTCTTATTCCCATACCAAAACGACTTTGACGTGTTCATATGCGTAGATTGCGTAGTTACTTTTGATGCTGACTGTAACTACGGGTTTTCGCGTGTTTATTGGCTACGATAAAACGAAATCTTTGGCAGTCATTGTTTTCATCATCATCATCATCATATCAGCCGAAAGAAGTCCACTGCTGGGGGTCTATGATGGCACGACAAGATAAAGAATCTGTCTTTTTCTATCGAGTGGTATCAGAAAGTGACAGATGCTTTGCCTTATCGTTTATCATGATATCACGCGACCATCATTACCCCCTGGACATAGACCTCCCAAAGAGTACCACATTCACCGGTCCTGCGCCACCCGCATCCAGCGGACTCCCGCGACCTTTACCATCAATCCATCCAGTTTTGGTATAAATATCTGATAAATACAATACCGCTATGTTAGCTCGAAAGGAACCAGACATGAATACATTTTTTCCTCCGTAGTGTCTATAGATTCGCTGCAGAGCGGTTCCTATAGCACAGATTTATTAGACTTTAATGGGCATGCGCGACGTTAGGGGAACGGATAGGATATCACCGATATCCCGTATGTGCACTGCGCAGTTTTCTGCAGCTGTATTCGCTTACAGTTTTACAAACGAGTGACCGGATTGCCTGATGCTAAGCGATCGCCGTCGCTCATATAGGTACTACCTAACAAAAATAAAACTAAATACAGCTAAATTAAAATCTAAATATAAATCTAAATTAAATCTAAAAAAGGCCCCCGCGGCATTGTGCCGAAGATACTGGCAGCATTACCTCTTTGAATGGCCAAACTTATTCGTTGGCCGAGGTAGCTGCCAGCTCTTCGGTCACCTGTGGCATCGATAAGCCTCTTCGATAGGCCCTTGAAGAGGCTTAAAGCGCCAGGACCCCACGGACCGAGTGTCTCGACGCCGTCTATAGGTACTTACATCCGCAACTCCAGAGGAGTTAAAAGTGCGTTGCCGACCTTTCAGATGGACCTTTCAGATTATTAACTAACAATAAACAAATAGCAACGTATTTATGTGGTTTCCTCGCAAATGTGATGAAAAACATCGTGTGTATCACGGGTGGTAAGGGTTATCACAAACTCAAAGTCAATAAAAGCCCTCCGCCTTCGGGGCTTCTATTTAGACTTTCGTTAGTAATAACCTACTAACCTCCCTAAATGCACAGTGTATCGTACCACGTCGGCTTCAACAATGCATGAATACTCACATGTGAAAACTTGCATTCAAGTTTCATTACATTGCGGATCACCGAGGTATAATAAGTTCAATCGATCTATCAAACCGCACAATGTAGTTAAACTTCCATGTTAATCTCGTACGTGTTTATCTAGGTAAAGCGAATGGTGTAAGCGCAGTGAATACTGGCCATGTCCGTAACTTGCGTACGGGCTCATGATTGATATATACCAACGAGAGGAAACAGGATAGGACATATTATATATTATCGTATGTGTACATCTGTTTGTAAACACATTCGGTACCAATATCTCTAGCGGCAGATGTGGTTGTAGTCGATTTTTTTAAAATTAATAATGGGATTGCTCTTTTGACCAAGGGGGCAAAGATGTAGCCGGTAGTGAAGCTCATGCTTATCCAGATGATGCCTAGTCTACCTATTCACTCGACTTTACGGCTGCTTTGGGCTTTAAATCTTGGTTATGATCACATGATCACTAATCAATTAACTGCATTTCGAGTTATCAAGGTATAATGAGTTTAATTGGTCTATCTAACCCCGTAATGTGCACTGCACGTGTATAAGGCGAGAGTTCTTGCAAAAAAGATTGGTCTGAATATTTTCTGACCGTATCTATAAACAGTTGGCGTCGTGTCGTATCAAGAAGTCTATAAACTCGGGTATTCGGATGAAAGCCATTACAGGTCAGTAAGGTACAGCACTTGAATTCATTTATCGCTTGGGTCGCTGGCGACACGCAGTCTCGTGTCATGTCCGCCTACACTTAAACTACCAATTTATATATGTCTACCACATAGCACTTATATACCTAGGAATAAGGATTGTTATCGCTTGTTTTTTTAAGCTAGGTAAGTTTGTGAGGATCTACTCTACATAAATCGCGTAATTTAGTAGTTCGTGAAACAAACGGAAATACAGCTACGGATCCGACCTTTTGCACAATGTCCTGTTCGGCGGCAATCAAAATTCGAAACTAATGCATTAAACTGAAAGGAAGTTATGTTGCATGACATTAATTTATAAGTAGAAAATTGACATGTGAAATATTATTATTTTATCAATAAATTGATTGCATTGAATTAAATTGAAAAACAAATGAAAGAACTTACAATTTCTAAAACATTTGTTTACAATAAATTTCTATTTGTAAAAGAACATACGATACCTATATGGACTATATGACCCTCGGCACTTGATCTGTTTTATTTGGTCTGTGTGTGGTCCAGCTAGCAGCCAGTGGTTGTCGCCTGACGTAAACAGCGTTTTTAGGGTTCCGTACCAAAAAGGTAAAAAAGGAACCCTATTGGTTTCACTTTGTCTGTCTGTCTGTCTGTCTGTCTGTCTGTCTGTCACATCGCTAAATATCTCAGGAACTACTTATCCTATCGATTTGAAATTTGGAATAGTTATAAACAAGGGTAACCCAGATACATAGAAGATGGTTTTTTAAATTATTTTATTTTATTTTCTGTGAATAATGACAGATAAAAGGGGGTTCAAAATTTTAAAGTCTGGCAACTATGTCAAGTGGGGTATCATATGAAAGGGCTTGACTTGTACATTCCAAAACAATTTTTAGTTTTTTTTTTCGTTGGGGAAATTTCGATTTACGAGGGAAAATGTAAAAAAAAATACCATTCCCCCCCCCTTATCTCCGAAGTTTACGAAGAAAAAAATTTGAAATTATTACACAACATTAATATGCATGTATATTTTACAGGAAAATTATAGCCATAGCTCTATCTAGTTTTTCTTTTTTTTAATCATCAAAAAACTCTTCTATACTAAGTTTGTAATTTAATCACCTTTGTATATATTTTTGTTTTATATTTAAATTTACAAAATTACGTTGAAAATACCTTCTTTCAAATAAAAAAACAATTATTGAAATCGGTTGATGTGATAAAGAATTATCCTTGAAAAACCAACATACGTACTAAGTTATTCAGTCGCGCAAATTAGTAACACAATGCGCCGATAGATGGTGCTGTCATGTTTTTTTAAGATTGTTCCTGAATTAATGGGGTCGGGACGGATACACAACTACATATACAAGAACTGTGTACGGAACCCTCGGTGCGCGAGTCGGACTCGCACTTGACCGGTTTTTTTCTCATTTCACCCTGTTTGTACTGTACTGTACTTACTCGCACGTCTCATATTGAGGGGTTTAGAGAGCCTATTTGCTACTAGTGGCTCTGTGAACTGTTAGACACGCGATGTCTATCGATATATTTTTTTAAGTTTTCAATTCCCCATGGGTCCGCCATTTAGAAAAATTCCATAAACTTAACCTACAAAAAATCCATATACTTATCGAACCTCTCTAGTTTCACGTATTGAAAATTGCGATTTGTACCTCTAGTATACGTTTTTTTCGAAACAAAACACAAACGAACGCGTTTGCGTTTAGTCTTAATTTATTTGGCAAAATATTGTTACCATCAGATTCAGATTCATTTATTCACAATATACGATTACATTATAAATTACATGTCAATTTACAAGAATCTGAGGCCACCAGACGCGCTGCTCGCGTTGCCTCACAAAAAGTAAGACTAAAGTCAAACGCATTTGTTTGCGTTCTGTTTCGAAAAAACTTATACTAGAGGTACTGTTGATGAGAAGGGCGGAAACATAAATTACAAAAGCATACTCGTATTTTGTTTTCTGAAGCAGAGATCTTTGCTGACACGATTATTGTTTAGGAAAGCTCCAAACAAGGTACTACATTGGTTAGGCGTAAATATACATCACAAATTACACTACCAAGTCTACCAACTGAAGACTCTGAAGAGCCAGCATTACAAGGGTAAGTCTCACACGCCAACTCATGTACAAGCTGCGTGGTACAGGTGAAGTGTTCCCGAGACATTTCTAGAGCCCTTTGAGCACAATAGGACGCCAGACTGCCTGCTACATTGAAGGTGCGCTATTTAGCCGTCTAGATAGGCTAATTGGGAGTGGTGCTTTCTTTAAGTATTTTGCTCCTCGATTTATTGCGTGCCAGCAAAAGAATGCAGTCAAGTACACTTAATTTAAAAAAAAAACTGTGTTCATTTGTTATTTAACTCTTTCGTTTTTCTTTGGTAAGTTATCTTTGACTGTATGGTCTGACATTTGGTAAGTATAACGATTATAAAATCGATAAGTTACCTATCTGATGGTTTAATTTAAGCACCAACTTGAGAGCTTACACGTCGTTAATAGACGTCCATAGGCTACGCCTAACTATCAGACAGGCCGTAAAAATGTTTGCTATCTTTGTCTCGTAGAAAAAAAAATCTACCTGATTGCTCACAGTCGCAATTGATTCCTAAGAAATAATTCTGCCCGAAATACACTCGGAACCGACCCTCCTAATATATAATAGATTTCTCGTCTCGACAGCTGTCATCGATAACAGAGAAATAGCATTAGGTTATTAATAGGAGTTTTATGAGGTGACGGCTTTATTTACTTTCCGTCTTTATGTCTTAGGAAAGTGGTATATTTACTATAGCTGTTTTCCTCAGGGGCGATGTATGTTTGCAAAATTTTAGCTCATCAGTCGCAAATTACACGAGTTTTGAACTTTCCCCGTGTAAGAGTCCTTTACATGAGAGGGTCGATCTGAAACAGTACAATACGCATTCCAATATCATTTCGAAACGCTCTATTCAGATTCAGATTCAGATAATTTTATTATTATTATTTGTAGTATTTACCATATCTCGGGACCATGGGGTCCCGGACCTTTGGACGGCATGCGTGGGGCCGAAGCCAACAGCACAGAGGCCCCTTTAAGACAAAAATAATCTAAAGGCAATTATTTTTATTTTTTATTATATATTTTTTTCCGACATCTTACTATTTTGTAAAAAATTACTTAATGCTTATAAGTATGTAAATGTTAGGTAATGAAAGCAATATAAAACAAGCAAAATAAGGTAGGTGCTCTGTTTTTAATCTTTTTTTTTTTAAATAGGTTTGCGCTTGATCAAAAATCACCTGATGGTAAGCGATATTGCATACATTAATTTAAACTTAACATTTAAGAAAACTGTCCAATACCTACTTGTCCCAAACTAAATATATCATGACCATTCCGCCATTTCCGTTTCAATAGCCCTCTTAGGACACACGTAATATTTGTTGATTCAGCTCCCAAAATAGCCGTATCTATGTGCCTTACACTCCATTAACGTTATCTCAGAGCCGGCTATAACGAATTTGGAATGCGTTACGCCGTTTTACACACAGCAGTTAAGTAGCGAGTGTTCGAACTGATCTAAGACATGTGCAGTGTAAAACAACTTAAGTCGCTATACTGGTGGACCCCTACTTTCTTTATTAATGTTTCCATATAAAGGCCAACCTGTATAGTTAGTTAGGTTGTTTTTTCATCCCCTTTTTGTCGAGTCTTCCCTATTTTCTCACGTGACAAGGCGACACATCTGTACCCGATTAATCAAGGCGTCTGTGAACTTTTGTTTAACTTTTGTGACAAAAGCACAGCTTTAATCAAGGCATGAAAGTAATTGGTGTAACTTTATTCGACTGTGTGGGGTTTTTGAATGCGGGAATGGTATTTGAGGTAAATACCGACGTATTTGTTGGTTTTGTTTTTAATTAGCATGGTTAGGAAAATGCGGTGAGACACAATAGGTAAATAATGAATTAACGATATCTTAACTCCACTACGTGTTACACACATATTACTTATGTATCAAAAGAAGATTTCAAAAAAATCCATTACAAAAAGTCACAATAATTTAAAAAAAATCTACTTTGTTTAATCGAACTAAACAAAAACCTTATTTTTTGCAGAGGTTCGCAAGTTTACGCGCGCGAGCGACAAGCACATAATATTGAGCTTAAGTATAAATGAGCGGACTAGCGAGACAACATTATTAAGGCTACATTCGCCTTAACTGCAATAACTTCAAATTCTTTAATGCGACTTCAAATTCTTAAATCAGATAAACTGAATCGATCGGACCCCGCCAGGTGCGATACCGATAAGGAATTGTGACAACATTGACTGAGTCGGCAAGGCATTGTCCTCTCCTCAGATATTGCGAGACGGGAGTGCCGGGACGACAAGATAAATATTTGGCTTTAGAACCGGATTTGAGTGGATTTAATAAGAGCGTAAAATGTTGTTGATCTATCAACTTCTGGTAAATGAGGTAGTATAGTACATTCCTTACCAAGGGCGATAAAACAAAGAATGTCTCAGATCGCAGGTATTTTACGCCCGAGCCGAAGGCAAGGGCGATAAATATGCGATCTGAGGCTTTCTTTATTATCGCCCGTGGTAAGTACAAAATTTTATGTCACCCTCTGGCCAGGAAGAGGGTTTTTTCGCGCGCGGAGCGTGCGATAATGGCCACTTTATGGCCAGGTGTGACATAAAATATAATGTACCTACCTTCTTATTGGAAGCATGAATGATTATAAATACTGTTATCTTTTTATGACACCACTCCTCTTATTACCTATTATCTTTTGCTCCCGACCTCGCACTTACACATAGAATTCAGTTTGTAATCAAGCATGTGAAATTTGTCGTCATATGTTAGTCAATTTTCTTATAGCTATACTTTGATCTCATAGTTATAACTACTTTCTCTCAAACAATATGGCAAAATTGTGTTTGAAAATCCGTTCGGTACCTTTAGAGGTTATCGCGTAAAGACAGAGACAAAAAAGGCGCTTTCTTTTATAATCTGTAGTGATATAATTATATTCTTATCTGTGTAGTAGTATACAAGCTTTTGCTAGCGACTTCGTACACATAAACTTCCAAATCCCATACCGATTTGTGCCCTCAGTTCTGTCTTTGTGCCTTTCACCTACATATTTTCATGTAGTAGTATTGCGTGATTGAGTTACCTACAAAAATGTAAAAAAACTGAATGAAACTTAAGTTCTATATTAGTATTTACTCGTAGGCATATGCTCATCTCATGAAAAGAAAATTAAAAATGTAAATCGGAATCCTACGCAAAACCGAACTACGAGTATAAATCTGAAATGAAAATAACGATTCCAAAAGCCACCCATACAAATAGCCAACCAGATAAATTCAAATGTAGACAATTCTAAAACGAGTAACGTTGTTTAGTCGGAAAACAACGGCTGTAAGTCGGGGTATGTTTCCGGGACAATAAATGCAAGCGGGCGGTATCGATCCGGAACGCACGCTCGTCTATTGAATGTCGCGAGGAATGGCGACGATATCCAACGTTACCGTGTTAAAAGGGAAAATACGCTCAAATAAAAACGGGATACGTTAAGGAATTATTATAACAAATTGTGTTTTCGTTCTGGTCGATCGAATCTGGTTTCACATCAAAATACTGAAGCATAATGTTACTGCCCTGTTGGTAGTGGGCACTTACATATATGTAACCTATCTACATTAAATGTCCTTACCGACGTATTGTGGCAAGCATTATCAGTATTCACCAAAATACACAATCATTCAGTATAAGTAGTGCGCGCCATCCACGAAGGCGCGCCCCTCCACAGCCCAAGCCGTACATCTGCGCACAGATTAGTATGAGATTTGCTGTGCCATTTTTGCATGGTTATGCCTTACTGGCGCCAAACGTCTTAACTATCAGCAAAAGGAAAAAAAGAATATATTAATTCTTATCTTTTGGTACATAGTTACTATACTTTTTTTTTAAGTGCTTTATTTGTCTGAATTTAGTCCCCGCGAAGGGTAAGGACGGCTAAATCCTAAATAAACCTGATAAATGATTATTTCTTAACTAATTTTGTGATTCTGGGCGTCAATGAGATGAGAGATGAAATGATGATGGGTGAATAACTGATGTGTGATGAGTGGAATGATGAACTGATGAACTTTTTTAGATTGTTGACTATGGTGGTGATGAGTTTGCTGAATGAGGTACCTACTATACTGACGAGCAAAAATAACGGGTACACTTTGTATGGAAGTTCCATAGAAAGTGGACCCTTTATTTTTGCTCGTCAGTATATTTTAATTTATAACTTACATTTACTTAAGCACACAGCTGCAACGAAACGGCCAGGACCAAAAAGCTAAAAGCGAAATTAAGTAGAAAAGCTAAGGAATCGCTCAAGGCCTCTTAGCTCTTAGCCCCTCCACGGAGTTAAATGTGCAAAGAGTTTAAGCTTTTGAAAGTTTTCAAGACGCTCTGTAATGAAATTGATAAATCAACTTTAAAACTGTTATGATTATTCTTGTAGAATAGCGGTGTGATTAAGGGCCCTTTTCGACCGCTCGTAATACAGATCGAAATGTCATCTCCCATACTAAAAATTACAATAAAATATACCTATCCCATTGAAATATAATAAACGGGTCACTCACGTCTTTAAGGCCGAATATTGAATATCGCTCCTTACCTTAAAGACGTGAGTGACCCGTCTATTTTATCTTTATATATAAACGTAAAAGTCCTGACTGACTGACTGACTGACTCACTTAAATCAACGCCCAGCCCAAACTGTTGGACCTAGAGAGCTGAATTTTTCACAATAGGTAGTTTTTATAGCGTTAGTATCCACTAAGAAGGGTTTTTCAGGGACCAAAATTTGTATGGAGAAACCAGATCAGTTTCGACTATGTAATTCTAAATTTCACGCGAGTATTTCTAACAATAAATAAGTAAATACGTGTTTCAGGGTTTTTGAAAATTCAACCCCTAAAAGGGGGAAATATGGTTACAAAGTCAAAAATCGACATGGGTATTGTTTCATTGGTTTATCCGGTCGCTGATTACGAAAACGACAACGATTTTAAAATTCAACGTAAGTAGCAGACGTGAAATACCATCTTGCCTGTTGGAGCGCATATCAATATGTTTGTCGTTTTTATGGTTTTTTGGGACGTTAATTAGAAAAATCGATTTAGATTTGATGCTGATCGCCAGTTTGAGTCCCAGGTTCCAGAAAAGGACAATAGGATACTTTTCATCCAGGAAATCATCCCATAAGGGGCTGGAAGTTTGTATGGAAGAGCCATAACTAACTAGGTAAGCGCCTGAAATGAACGAGTTCTACGCGAACAAAGTCGCGGGCTAAGCTACTATTTACATACGTCGGAGACTCACGGGAGTTTTCTATGTCAAATATACCTATGATACGTTAGAAAATTACGAGTGCAGTCAAGGGCACCGATATGTATACACTTTTTCACCTTATACCATTGAAATAAGGTCCAAAAATGTATACATATTTATGCCCTCGACTGTACCTGATTAACCCGCAAAATGTTGACAAATCAGTTTCTAGGCGACTTCCTGACTTGGCGGGGTGGGATCGATATGTGACATTTTCTTCTTTGACGTAAATTTACTGACGGCGCAAAGATTCTCACTTGACGGAACACTGTCAGTATTACTTTTGCGCAGTAGTAATAGCATGCGCAGAAGCGAAGCAGTACCGCCTTCGCATCGTCCCGCTACCGCGCATCCCGCGCCAGTCAGGAAGCACTCGTTTCAATGTAGGGGCGCAGTAAAAAATGGTACCGAGTCGACTGACAGCTGACACTGACATTTGACACTTTTCTCATATCGTACTGCCTCCGCACCGACAAATCAGGAAGTCGCCTAATTCTCGTGGACAGTACGCTAAGTTTAGATATTATCATTCCCCAAAGAGAAAATGTGGGGACACATTTTGCCCAATCATTTTGTATAAATAGCAAGCTTCCCCACTTAAACACATTCAAGTTCTGTTGTTATAGTACAGTAGGCTTTATCGGGCGTGATATTAAGATAAATATTTTGTGCGCGCCAAAGGTGAAGAAATATCTGCGGGCTATACAGATAAACACTGGCTGCTGGTGAAATTAAATTGACTTATGTGCATTTAAGAACCTTTGTAATTATGTTCTTTTGGCGTAACATTAACATTACAGAATAGATCCACGAGTGAATAAATGAAAGAGACTTTAACATGATGGTTGTTAGCTTTGTCATAAGTTAACTTAGGGGTAAACTGAGGGGATTATTAATAAGAAATGTCTGAATATAATTGGTTTATGCAAATGATGCACTTCATTTCTTATAATATTTTAAACTCTCGCGCTTTTTAAACATACTTAAAAGATTTGTTTAAACGGGTCTAACTCGACCATGACCGGTGTAACCCGTGTCGAAACGTCGGTAAAAAAGGTAAATACTAATAAATATCGCGTTAGACCCGTTTAAAACAAATCTTTTCAGTACACTTCATATCATTTCTTAAGAAAATAAAACAACAGATGTGCGTTGGACATATATTATTATTATCAGTTTATTACGATGATTTTCAAAACGATTTTAAATTAAATTTCCAATAGAACGACTCAAATGCATGAACGCGCGCGGCGGCGCATTGTGGCGGCGGCGTGTAGTTTGTTAGATTTGTATTTGTATTATTTGTATGAAAATCGAATTCGTTTAAGGCCACGTTTTTCGATCTCGTACCTACTATTTACTCACTTTTTTAATGGGAAATTTAGATATGTTATAGTTTAAGAGTCGGTCTAGTTATATCGGCTCAAAACACGATATTTAAAAATTCGCTCGATCATTTCACACCACAAAACAGGGAAATTTTGATATTATTTCGAATCGCATATATGCCGCGAAACATTTCACCTGTAGGTATGTACTTAAAAGAGGCCTTACAGACTGCTTACGGCCGGTACTCCATCGGCGACATTTGACAGAAGGGCTCAATGTTGCCAATTTCATGTCTTTAATAAAATCAAAGTCGAAATTTCTCTGTCGATTTAATACCGACTCAGGACTTACAAAAACACAATAACATATACACTCACCGGCAGAAAATTTGGCCCAATCACTTTTATTTATTAATTTTAAACTTTATTGCACAGTAACAATCTGGTACAGAAGGCGAACTTAATGCCATAAGGCATTCTCTACCAGTCAACCTTCAGGCCAAACAGAACAATCATAGTAGGTGCGGGATAAACTGCAATTATGCAGAAATCGTTATTACTCACAAAATATTGTAAAACGCGTTAAATGCTAATAGATAGGACTTTTTGTGATTTTAAATAAACTATATAAATAAATTGAATAAATTAAATAATGTTTTATATATAAAAATGCATTTTTCTAATTTGGGCCAAATTTTCTGCGGGTGAGTATATAAATAATGTCTGTTGAGTTCCTAAGTAAGTCTAGTAATAAATGTCCCTGGTAAGCTTCTGAAAATCCCTTTAGATGTAGTCGAGGCGGACGCATTAACTCCCGAAGAGCCTTCGGATTACCGCGAAAATTGATGCTTCGACCAAGAGAGTCTTGAAAATCCAGACGTTATTAATGGGTAGTTATTAAACCTCGAATAATATCGTAATGGTTTTTAATTTTTAATCACCTTTATTACTCATCTAACAAGGTTTTATGAGTGTTTTCGAAAAATATGAGTTTTCTCGGATTTGCCCCATTTTACTTTAGGTACGGTCAACCAATTTGATTTCTGGGCCACTTTGTACTTTGTCACAGTGACATTAATATGAGATCTCTAGCGGCTTTCCTATTTGGTTTTCACTTTGACAAGGTACAAAGTGGCCCAGAAATCAAATTGGTTGACTGTACGTAGTTATACTAGGCAAAGAAAAGAAAACCGCAGAGATAAAATAAAACGCTTCAACAAATAGTTTTTCCACAGTTTTGAATAAAGCTCTATAGTGTGAAAATCTGTTTCAACCGTACTTATAATCCTTATTATCTACCTCAGTATAATCATCATCATCAGCCTATATACGTCCCACTGCTGGGCACAGGCCTCCTTTCATAGATGAGGAGGGATTAGATTAGGCATTAGTTCCCACGCTGGCCCAGCGCGGGTTGGGGACTTCACATACAACTTTAAATTTCTTCGCGGATGTATGCAGGTTTCCTCACGATGTTTTCCTTCACCGAAAAGCTAACGGTAAATATCAAATTATATTCCGTACATAAGTTTCGAAAAACTCATTGGTACGAGCTGGGATTCGAACCCACGACCGCCGCTTGGCAGCCGCACGCTTGAACCACTAGGCTACCGTAGCTCAGTATAATAACACTGCTAAAACACCTCCCCTTATCTTTATTAACCCGCAAGGTGCCGTTAGCAGTCTACCCTCCGAGATGAAACTTCTAATATCGTGCCCTTCAAGATACATATAATTAAGCCCAGGCCGTTACCGCATTCCTGGGACATTGGAGCGTGTCTAGACTAAACTAAAACACCCGGAATTCTAAAACAAATGCATTGCAAATTAGGTATTAAGCTTTGAAATGCAAAATGTAGTTGCTTTGGTTGTAGACATGGGACCATGCCTACCAATTTGTAACAGATAAACTCTAAGGTAAAAGAACTAGACCTTAGTTCTTGACGCTGCACTCGTATTCGACATGAGCAATTTACGTCATGCTCCCTGGCAGGACCACCTTGGTTTTCGTTAATTCCAATATATGGAAAGAAATCTATACTATATCTATAAAATTCTATAACCATGAAAAAAATCTATATCAACCGTTTCACTGTAAATCATATATTTTTGTGGTCCTGCTGGGGAGATGCTCCTCAGCAGAACCACCATGATTCTATAACAATTCTATAACAATTCTATATTTACCAAGCTTACACAATCTCTCATTTTAATATAAATTTACAAAGTTACGACGACACAAACTTTTAGTAAGAAATAATTATCGCAGCGCCTGAAACGCCTGGGACTTGGTGTTTGCCAAGATATTTAGTTCAGGCGCTGCGATAATTATTTCTTACTAAAAGTTTGTGCTGTCGTAATTTTGTATATTTATATTAAAATGAGAGATTGTGTAAGCTAGGTAAATATAGAATTGTTATAGAATTATTTTACGTCTTGTATGTGCTTATACTGTGCATAGTAATAAAAATAACATGGTGGTCCTGCTGGGGAGCATCTTCCCAGCAGGACCACAAAGATATATGATGTACAGTGAAACTGTTGATATAGATTTTTTTTATTGGTTATAGAATTTTATAGATATAGTATAGATTTCTTTCCATATATTGGAATTCACGAAAACCAAGGTGGTCCTGCCAGGGAGCATGACGTAGCAATTTATGTCAAAGTCATATATGCAGGTTAAATTCGAACAAAGAAGATTTTTCTTTATTTGCATTTAAGACTTGTCAATTTGACATAAAGTGCCCATGTCGAATACTAGTGCAGCGTCAAGCACTAGTACTTTTACCTTATATTAGGCAAACAATGTATTTTTGAAGTTTTCAGATTAGTAGCCTTTACAAGTATGTCACATCAAATATCCCTTTTCAATACGGTTTGAAATGAGATGGATAATTAAAAACATGTCAATTTATTCTGTTTTCTCCACCACCACCACCTAAAGCTTGTCTGGAAGAGATCGTTTTTAGCGATAAGACCGCCTGTTGCCTACTTAGTGTAATTTTAAATTCTACCTTAGGCGACTTCCTGACTTGGCGGGGCGGGATCGATATGTGAAATTTTTTTCTTTGACGTAAACATACTGACGTCGCAAAGAATCTCACTTGACAGAATACTGTCAATATTACGTTTACGCAGTAGTAATATTATGCACAGAAGCGCCAGTCAGGAAGCACTCATTTAAATGTAGGGGCGCAGTAAAAAGTAGTACTGAGTTGACTGACAGTTGACACTGACATTTGACAGTTTTCTCATATCGTACCGCCTCCGCACCGACAAATCAGGAAGTCGCCTTAGATGTACGAATACGAATTAAAAATTGCGTGTAAACTTCGACGCCAATATCGACGATATCGTGTTGATACGGACATGTCTGGACAGGCAACGATTAAGCACACGATCTGGTCCCGACTGCAACAGCTGCAAGGCCTGCAAGCTTAAAACGAAGCACCGACGTCCGACAAACATGAACTGGATTCTGATGTCCGTAGCGCTGATTTATTTAAGTACCGACCAAGCTCGGGGTCGATTCGATGCTTACATTTCGCATTTCATTTTAATTTCAAGTTTTAAGGTGATCATCTTCTCGCGACATTTGGAGTTACGAGTAATAAAATATTCCTACAACCCTATTTATTTACGTCAGTCTATAAAATAATTCATTTTCATGTCATATTAAACATATTCTGATGGCCAGTCCAACCCTCCCTCTATATCAGAACAGGCTTCCTGACGAACCCTAGTGAGGCTTCAATTTGTATTTTAGCAAAAAGGAACAAAACTTCTCGTTCCAGCACCTAGTGTGCCCATTTCAAACCTGCGGGGTAATCACGTAACGATATGTACTACCGTTGGTACGTATTTAATGTCAGTTTTAGTATGGGATTTGACATTTATATCTATCGTACTAACGGTCGAAAACGTTACGTGATTACCGCGCAGGGCCCACAAAACAAATATTCCTACAACAGAATTTAAACTCATGTTTGAATGCAGGGAGCAGCCCAATGGGGACATCCACTTTACAGAAGACTTCAACCGTGAAAACACAACCAGGTAGGTAATTCGCAAGCGTCCATTTAGGTGTCTATTGACCAACAGGTAGGCTGCTTATTTACCACCCGCGTCGTATAAAAAATGTGTTCTGCGTTTTTACTAGCACGCCCTCCGGAAAATGAACGCGAACCATATTGTAATATCAGATTAAAATGCGAAACGAACTTTTCAGATTGACCTCCTAGTTGGAACCGTTTAACAGTAGCAATTTAGGCAAATTTAATGGACCTGCTTAAAATTCGGACTCGTTCAGTCATTATGCGCAAAGTGAATTTTAATTTTGCGAGTTCGAGGCAGTGGTTTTTGGTGTTATTTTGATGGAAACTCTTTACTTTCGCTGGAAAGTGGCGTTTGTTGGTCGGTAAGCTTTGCAGATTTCTGAGAACTTTCGATCTCTTAGTTACAGATAAGGACGGTGTCATAACGGACTTCTCCAATTCACATTTTTACAATTTTACATTTTTAGTTCTTTTTTATATTAAAAGACGAGAGGTGGCCGGTTAAAATGGAAGTGTCTTTATTTACAGGATAATAAATTGGATAAGCCAACATTTATTTACCAAGCATATTTCTTGAATGATATCGGTTTCATACATTTAGTATCGTCAGATTATTAGTCATCTGATGAGCTCTGATCTGACGTGATGACTCGTATAATGTTTCATGACTATGAGAGCATGATGTCAGATAAGGACCTAACGAACCAGGCTTTACCTTACAGTAATATTGAATCATCGGAAATGGTTTAATTAAATGTTTGCTATTTGGACAATCAACTGGGTTTATTGAGCAAACTGTGAAGCGGGGATATTTGGATAACGATTGTCAATTATTATCGTCCATTTTATTACACTGTTACGGCTGGATCGTGTGATTTAATTATTTCGTACAATCGATTTCATCTGAATACTACTACTAATAGATATTTCCAAGTGTAGAAACCAATATATAGTTCTTGATATGATGATTGATATGATGATGAAGATAGAAAATATTGAACTGAAAGCCACAGTTTCAAACTTACAGAACCAGTTAAGCAATCAGGCCCAATTACTTTTAAGGAACGAGATTGAAGTAGTTGGTCTCGAGGAAAGTTCGCATGAGAATCCCTACCACTTGGCGCTAACAACGGCGGTAAAATTTGGCGTAACCCTGCAAGAGGAAGACCTGATGTATGTGTCCCGAGCTGGCCCCAAACGCCGTGACGTCGCTGACAGTGATGGAAATAACCAGCGGCTGCAGCGCCCTCTAGTAGTGGCGTTTACCCGGCGTGCCAAACGAGACGAATTTTTGAAGCAAGCAAAGTTGCGCCGAAACGTGAACAGCAGCGATATAGTAGGACAAGGGCCAAATAGGTCGGTGTACGTGAATGAGCGCCTCACTGGCGAAAACCGTCGGTTATTTCGTTGCACCAGAGAATTCGCACACAAACACAAATATAAGCATAGCTGGACCCGCAATGGAGCAATCTTCGTCAGAAAAAGAGACGCGTCACAGGGGAGCCCCGCAATACGCATCCACAGCGAAGTCGACCTTGTCCGGCTATCCGAAATGGAATCGACGAGCCGGGATGTTCTATCCCAGGATATCACTCATCCTACAACCCAAGACATTCATGCTTAGCCTTTACGTTCATAGTGTTTACATCCTGTTACTATTTCTTGTTTCCCTTAGATATTGCATAATTGTTGATTTTCATTTATATTCTCCGCCATGGTCTGACACTGAATACACTCAACTCTCAACACAGTATACAGGCTACAAAACTACACATTACAGACATCGAGTACTGCATGTTAAAGGTAAGAAAACCATTTTGAAGCTGTTGGTAATCCCCTTTCTTACTCCCGTTATGGCTGTTTTTCGTGTGTATGATAAAATATCGTATCTCCCAACCCTTTATCCATGGGTACCTTAAACCTAATGAACGAAATCGATAATTCGTATAAGATTAAATGCCATATCCTATCATACCCTGAGGAATGTTGCGAGATTATCTCTAAATTTAATTTAAAAATATTGAACGTCAACTTCAACAGCTTTCTTGTAGTGCTGAGGCGGACCGGCATTGAGTTCGACGCGATTGTACTCTGTGAATGCTGGATAAATGAACATTCCACTATTCATCAAATTCAGGGTTATTCCTCTTTCAGCACTTCCAAGTTTATAAATAAGTCTGGTGGGGTGGTAATTTACGTCAACAACAAATGGTCCCCGGTTTGTTCAGAGTTAGAGGTCAATGATGCTAATTGCCTACTTATAGAAGTCCCAAACAATTTCCAGGTCATAGGGGTCTACAGATCCCCTAGTTTCCAAAATATTGAACCATTTATCTCGTCCCTCGACTCTGCCCTGAAATCTATTCACTCGTGCCCCTGTCTTATTCTCGCCGGAGACCTAAATATAGACATCTTAGATATGGGTGAAAACAACACTCAGATATCCGATTATCTTTGTCTCATAATCATAATAATCATAATCATAATCAATTTATTAATAATAAAAATTACAAGTCAAATTAAGGTTAATTGCCTATATATAATAGGAAGATTACAAACACAATTACTTAACACTTTTCAAAGTGCGGTATATGTTAATACATTTATAGTAATAATAATTAATACTCGTAGTGTTAATAATTAATAGACACATGGTTTTATAAGATCACGGCTGTAGAATTCCTTATGGTCGTAGAAGGCCCGCTCGATTAGCCATTTCTTTAGTTTTGTTTTGAAGATTGTATTGCTGTTCGAGTTAACTATATCGTTGGGTAGATGATTGTATACCTTCGGAGCCATGACGTGCACGAGTTTGTCCGATTTGGCCAACCTATGCGACACCGTCGGGAGTCTTTTGCCTACTCTGGTGGAACGCATTGCATAACGACGAGAGGCTTCGCTACTCTCACTCCAAGGTGTACTTTCCGCCTGTTCTCGCGCATGCATTGCCGCTTGCAGTATCAGCAGCGATGGCAGGGTTAGTATGCCCAGAGACTTGAAGTAAGGCTTCGCCGACTCGGTCTGTGAGATGCGAACTATGGCTCGTATGGCACGTTTCTGGAGCCGAAACACCCTTACCCAATCTGCAGCACCAGCCCACAGGTCTACTCCATACTGCAGATGAGTGTGCACTGATGCAAAATAACAATTTCGGACCATATCGCGGGGGAGGATCCGAGCAAGTCGTTTTAGGGCGAAACAGGATGCGGCTAACTTACCACATACCTTGTCGATATGGGCCGCCCAAGTCAGTCCCCTGTCCAGTTCAAAGCCCAGGAAGGTCGTGCTTGTGACTTGATCTATATTTATTCCGTTCGCGCTCACTGACAGTGACTCCATCTGCCTACCCGAGAGGTCGAAGTGCATAAAGTGAGTTTTTTTAATATTCAAAATGAGACCATTCGTACGGAACCAATCGGATAGGCAAGCGGCAGTCACATTCAGCTGCGCATCCAATGCATCACAGGTCGGAGCGCAAACAACCACCGCAACGTCGTCCGCATACATGAATATCTCGCCGGTCTGTATAGCGTCGGGTAGGTCGTTGAGCAGGAGGGAGAACAAGATGTTAGAGACGGATGATCCCTGGGCCACGCCCATGCTGGTGCGCACCGCGTCCGACCGCACGCGGCCGCCGTCCGCGACCACTACCTGAGACCTGTCGCGCAGCATGTCCATCATGAGTTCGAGAGCTCGATCAGCAAAGCCGTAGTGGTGCAGTTTGTCTTCCAGCACATCATGGTCCGCTACGTCAAACGCTTTCGACAAGTCGCAGCATATAACTGCGACTTGTTTTTTGCACTCTCGAGCCTCTAGGATTTGACGTACTACGCGACGTGCCAAAGATGTAGTTGAACGGCCCTTACGATATGCATATTGCCGGTCGGATAGCGCATTTGTTGCCATGAGGTGGTCTGTTATTCTCGCACTAAGTCCGTACTCGAACACTTTGGCCAGAACCGGGATGATGGCGACTGGTCTGTATCCATCTATGGCCTCTCTCTTGCTCTTTGTCTTTAAAAGAGGTGCTATACGACTTTCCTTTAAAGCGTTCGGAAATACTCCCTCACGGATACACCGGTTGTATGCGGCCGCCAGTATGGGTGACAGAGTTGGCGCTGCAGAACTGAGTAAGACGACCGAGATATCAAAGATATCTCTCGTAGCTTTCCTCGCTATCCCGGATGTAATGATCTTGTAGACTTCGTCTGCCGTGAAAGGCCTCAGTCTAATGCACCTGTCGGCGGGCGAGCGTGCGGCGCGCAGTGCGGCGAGCGCGGCGGAGCGCAAGGCGGGCTGCGCGCCGCACGCCGCCGCCGCTCCGGCTAGTCCGCGATTCATAGCATCGGCTGCGTCTTTTTTACTCCTAAAATGGTCACCGTTGCAATCTCTGATCATATCCGTGAATTCTATCGAGTCCATGGCCTGTCTGCCTCTCTCCTGATTTATTATTGTCCACATTGATCGGATAGTGTTACTGCTCTGGTATAATTTATTTGTATAAAAGGACGATTTTTTTAAATTAAGCATTAAGGTGTATTTATTATTCATGTCAGTTATAAGATTCGAAATTGTCATATTGTCGGGCATAAGTTTTCCAATATCTATTATGTCAAATAATAATTTCTTAAATTCATATATGTCACTAGTTACCCACGAGTCCCTCTTACGATTATTTACTGTAGTAAGTGGAAAACAAATTTCATATTTGTTCCTAATTACATTGTTGATGGATATGATCAGGTTTTGTACGGACATGTTGTGTCTGTCTACAATTTGTTGCCAGTCTACGCTCTCTATAGCTGCGCCGAAATAGGCATAGTTACGAGGCGAGTAAACACGAGCGCGTCGCGTGCGCGGCGCGGGCGCGCGGTAAGGACGCACCAGCGCCGCGCGCACGGCGAGATGGTCGCTCAGGTTGGTGGTCACGGGAGTCGCGCGCAGCGCGTCACGCTCCCCGTTCCAGTATATATGATCCAGACTGGTCGCAGTCGTTGTCGTGATCCTTGTGGGAAAACTTACAATGTTTACGTAGTCATGGGCCCGAAGGAGGTCGTGTAAATTTTTGTAAATCGGTTTTGAATAATCTAAGCCGTCTATGTTCGTGTCCCCTATAATAACATAACTCTTGGCAGAGTATGGTTTCCACTCTTGCATTGACACTGTAACTCATGGTAAAACTTGCCTGGATCATATTTTCGTTACAGGAAACCATCGGGCTGAATCCGTTGTCTGTTCTGCTGATCTTACTGATCACGATATCACCATGGTAGGGATCTCGCTCAAAACACATGAACATAAGAACTATAACCGTACTAAATCTTCTATTGATTATGTTTCATTAAGGTCAGAGTTAACGGCAGTCGACTGGACTCCTATCCTGCGTAGCTCTAGTCTTGATGACGCTGTAGAAATGTTCTCCGCAAGGGTCTCCACTGCATTGTCCAATAACTCCAGGGTCATAAAACTAAGCCGATCTAAACACGTTTTTCAGCCCTGGATGACCCCCGGGTTGGTAAAGTGTTCTAAGCATAAAGACAAGCTTCATTTGGAATCACGTAAAGACCCTAAAAATGAGATCAAGAAATTAGTCTACAGTCGTTACAGAAACTTTTATATAACTCTTCTCAGAAATCTTAAGTCCGATCACGATCGGAAAGAACTAGCACAGCATATAGATGAACCAAAAAAACTGTGGAATTCAATTAGACGTATTACACACAGTGTCCGTCCTACTAAATCAGCCGATGATCTACTTAATACAAAACCAAATGCTCTAGAGTCCCTTGATGAGTGCAACACCTACTTCTCGACAGTAGGCTCTAAACTTGCAGAGAAAATATTACTCAAAATAAACAAAAATCAAGAAGATTGAGCTAAGAAAGTTGTAACTGCGAAACAAAATAGTTTCCCCGGATCCTTCTGCATCGAACCGACAGATCCCGACGAAGTTCTAAGTCTTATAAATGGGTTAGACCTAAATAGTGCCCCCGGTCATGATGGAGTAAGCAATAGACTTTTGAAGGCAATCGGTGATCTCATATCGCATCCACTTGCAGCCATATTCAACCTGAGTTTTGCTTCGGGCTCATTCCCGCAGGAATGGAAAACTGCTGCCGTAGTCCCTATACACAAAGGAGGTCCCACTGACGAGCCTAGTAATTATCGCCCCATTTCACTTCTTGGAGCTTATTCCAAATTACTTGAACGACTAGTCAATAAGCGTCTTGTTCGTTTCATAGAAAAATATCAGCTCCTCTCAGACCGTCAATTTGGCTTTCGCCAGGGTAAGTCCACGGAGGATGCCGTCAAATTGTTAACAGACTCTGTCGTTTCTCACCTTGATGGAAGTGTCGCATGTATCGGTGTCTTCCTCGACTTGGCCAAAGCGTTTGACACGGTGTCGATTCCTATCTTGCTCAGAAAATTGGAGGCTTTCGGCATTCGAGGAACACCTTTGAACTGGTTCTCCAGTTATCTAACTGGTAGAAATCAACGACTCAGAATAGGTAACGTGACAAGTGCCTCAAAACCTGTATCGTTCGGCGTACCACAGGGCAGTATACTCGGCCCTACGCTATTCATAGCGTACATTAATGACATCATGTCTCTGAAGCTAAGAAATAGTGAAGTCTTGTGTTACGCCGACGATACAGCTTTTGTGTTTCACGGGAACACTTGGCAAGATGCACACGATGCAGCTGAATCAGGGCTGCAACAGGTATTCCAGTGGTTAAACGAAAATCTTCTAACTTTAAATGTGGAGAAATCCAAATTTATATGTTTTCATAAAACAGTGACTTCCAGTCCTCCCTCCGCATTGTCAGATCTTAAGGTCCATTGTGATGCATGCGTCACTCCGCCGAACTCTCAACCATCTGTATGCCCCTGTGTCTTTGTAAAAAGAACCAGCTCTCTCAAATATTTGGGCGTTATAATTGACGAGAAGCTTAACTTTAAAAGTCACATCTCGGCAACTGCTGGCAGGGTTCGTAAACTTATTTACACCATGAAACTTTTAAGAGAAGCTACTGATGGTCATCTGCTTAGATCCGTGTATTTGGCCCTCTGTCAATCTATCATAGGTTATTGTATTCTTGCTTGGGGTGGTTGTGCAAAATCTACTATGATAATTTTGGAGCGGGCACAAAGAGCGGTTTTGAAAGTCTCTTTGAGAAAGCCCCGCCGATATCCCACTATTGAACTCTTCAAAGATGCTAAAGTCTTAAGTGTTCGAAGACTGTTTTTGCTGCGCGCTACCACATATGTACACAATCTGTTGTGGCGACGGCCCGGACATCACACTATGACACAAAGAAGAGTATATAGAATTTTCAAGCCACGTGTTAACACAGCTTTTGCAAAGAGATTCTCGGCATTTCTGTTTCCACACGTATATAATAAATTGGCAAAAATATGTGATATAAGACACTGTAATCCTGTTGAGTCAAAAATGCGCATCCAGATTTTATTACTATCCTGGAATTATAATGAGTCTGAGGACTTGTTGAAATGTTCTTAGTTGTAGTGGACGACAATTTTATTGCGTCTGATCCCAAGAGATTATATAACTCGTAGGGCTACTCCTCTTTCATCTCTGCAGTATTCACACCCTCCCACACACAGCCATACACTGACACACACATACAAAACACTCACTCACTCGCGCACACTTAACACACACACACACACACACACACACGCACACACACTCACTCTCAAAGACCTGTTAGTAATCCCTGTGTTTATCCATTGTTAGTTATATTAGCATGCCGTATGAAAATTGTTAAGTTAACCTATTACCTAGTTGTTGTTAAACTTATATCTATTAACCTAACAGCCGCATTAATCTGGCAATTCTCTTAGATTTGGATCCCCACGTGACAGGCTATGCCTAGTGTGGGAATCACTGTAATGTTTTTCATGTATCGTGTTCAATCTGGTAATAAAAAATATTTTGATTTTTTTTGATTTTTTGATTTTGATAATGGCTCAATAATTGGCACTTTCAATCAAGAACAAGCAAGTGTTTTTTTAGACCAAAGGTGTCAAGAGTTAGTTAATTTACCCGCTGGCTACACAGATAAATGGTTACCTACCTACGTCTCTCTACATTTTTGAGCGTGCGGTTTTTTTTACCTGACTGTGGCTTTATAGGCCGGGCCCAATAAAGCGATAGAAGTGCACGGTTGGAGAGTGACCTGGGCAAAATCCAGGGGAAACCTCTGACACGACCACGCGGGCGGTTTAAACACTGGAATACTTTAAGCTAAGAATTTGCGCTCCAATGAGATTAGTTGAGCGGTTTCAACCGAATCTGAGGTGTCAGTGGAGCATGAGTAATGTTGATCTAAATGAGTTTGACACGTTATATAATCAACTAGCAGGTTAAATACTGTTGTGCCTGAAAATTATTCACAAATGCACCACAATGGCACCAGCCACAGCTCGTTTATAAATGCTAATGTGTTGCCGGTGGAACTTGCACTATTTGAGCGCCACCTTCATACGTGAAACGACATAGTCACGTATTCGTAGTTTGAATTTCAAATCAGAAAATTTGCAAATTTGAATATGGGCGTTTTCCCACACAAGTTTTCTTTTATGTCATTTGTTTTGTATTAGTAGTACAGTCGACGCCATAGATACATTTAGTCTTTTGCTTATTACAATGGAATAAGGTGCGAAAGTGTAAATGTTGGGTAACGTCACACCGTGGAATAAACAAACGAAGAATCGAAGATACTTTTTTTCTATGCCAGAATCATTTCATACCTATATAAAATATTATCTACCAATACCAAGAACAACTCATAAAATTCAGTTCAAATGTCTTCATTCCGAAACGACTCAACGGGTTATTATAGTATACAAAAACCGGCCAAGTGCGTGTCGGGCCACGCGCAAGGTAGGGTTCCGTAGTCGTCTACCCGTTACATTATTTGGACTAAAAAGTTCGCAAACTTATATTTACTATGTTTTTACAAGAATTAACAACATTATCTAAGGTATCAATGGAAATTGTACGAAAGTTTGCTTTTGCATAGTACATTTCTGAAGTTCGACTATTACTCGTTAACTAGTAATGTCTACTTAGCTGTGATAGTTTTCCTTTTAAATTCATCGTATTTACTACTACCATGATTTTTTTCACATGCCTAGTAGCCACCGTTTAGCTGGCAGGGGGGGACGGACACTTGACCATAGCTAAAATTATCACTTCAAAGCTTAATATCACGCTAACCAATTCTTTAATCAAAAAATGCTTTTAGAAACCTAATAATATTTTTAAAAGAGCTATCCAACGATACCCCACACGATGGGGTTTGGCAGAAAAAAAAATTGCACCACCACTTTACATGTAGGGGAGGTACCCTAAAAAAAAATTTTTTTTAAGATTTTATTCTACCGTTTTGTCGGCGTCATTGATATGTATACTCATGCCAAATTACAGCTTTCTAGTACTAACGGTTACTGAGAAAAACGGGGGTCGGACGGACGGACGGACGGACGGACGGACGGACGGACGGACGGACGGACATGGCGAAACTATAAGGGTTCCTTGTTTACTACGGAACCCTAAAAAAGGAGGTACCTACTACCTACAGCTATAAACAAGGTAAACATAATGTTACAAAACACCGTAGAAACATCTAATATTGAAATTGAAACCGGGCATAAGTCCCCTGAAATAAGGAGGCCATATGCGGGGCTTCGCCGAGCTTGAACCGTAATAAAACACCTTGCATTTGCATTTTTCTACCGAGTTTCTTCGCGCTAGAGAAGAGTTATGGAAATTAGGGAGAATGCGGGAACAATTTCGCTCAATTTAGACTGCGGTGCTTATATTTAGAGTTATATTTATTATTTTTTATTTTTTAGTTGAAGCTACATAAGTAGTTCAGGTTTTACCTATAGTTTGACTTAATAATCCGACTTGGTGCTATTAAAAGTAACGTAAAACACAAATTAATATTTTTACGCCCGACTTTATTAATCATTGATTGATTTGTTTTGTCTACATAAATAGGTACCTATACAGTTTTATAATCTAAATCCTTAAAATACGCTTAATAAATAAACATGAATGTTCATCTTCGTTACCCGTTGGAGATTTTCACCTGAATTTAATGCAATTTAATCTATAGGTAAGGTCTGATAGCTAACGATGATGTAAGGGCGTTCGAGTTACGCCAGCAAACTACTCTGTCTCTATCTAAAAAATTACAAAATCGATTGGGTACCTTCCTAATAATACGTACTTAGGTACATTTATTGCCGTCACCTACTTAATGTAGGTATAGGTATCCATACAATATGTTGAGGTTCGGCAGTGCAAACTTGGGGATTCTCACTCGAATTTGGGGATCGGTACTTATATGTCGTTTCCGTGACAACCATAACATTCGAGCTAAGGCGACTTCCTGGTTTGTCGGTGCGGAGGCAGTAGGTACGATATGAGAAAAGTGTCAAATGTCAGTGTCAGCTGTCAGTCGACTCGGCACCATTTTTTACTGCGCCCCTACATTTAAATGAGTGCTTCCTGACTGGCGCGGGATGCGCGGTAGCGGGACGATGCGAAGGCGGTACTGCTCCGCTTCTGCGCATGATATTACTACTGCGCAAACGTAATACTGACAGTATTATGTCAAGTGAGAATATTTGCGTCGTCAGTAAGTTTACGTCAAAGAAGAAAATGTCACATATCGATCCCGCCCCGCCAAGTCAGGAAGTCGCCTAAAGCTGTAAACCCAACTAAGCCGAAGTAAATTGCTACACGTTCATTTTAATTAACCCACGTATCCAGTGACGCTACCACAGCCATTGTATAATTTGGCTATCACAGCCTTTGTAATTTGGCAAACGCATTTTCGCGAGCGAACGACAGCGTGAAATTAGCGTGTGTCGATACCCGAATATGTACGTTTTCTGCAATAATTTTAGTGTTAAATACAGCAATGTTTGTGGTGTCATTAGGAAACACGAGCGCGAAACTCCAATTCCATGCGCATTTTTGAGAAATAAGTAGGTAACGTGCTCATTTTTTAACCACGCGTAATTTTGGACAATTGAACTAGCGGCTGCACGCAGTTTCCACGAAAAAAAGGGTACATAAATGACGTACAAATACCCCGGACTAAACAATAGTTATTAGCGATACAAGTTTGGAAAATATACAATTTCCAACGAGTGGCGGTAAACACAGACACGAGCGGCTTGCCAGTGTTTTTGATCGACACGAGTTGGTAGTTAGGCAGATTATATATCTACATATCTCAACTTACAAGCTTTATCACTGCTTTATAATATTAGTGATAATAAACCTATAGGTAGGTATTTGTGTTAAGATTTAACATGATATATTATAAACTTCCATAGTCTCTCCGACGACAGTGTAAAAACACCACTAGATTTATTTTCTAATTCTACCTACGTTTTTTACTATCACCTGTTTGAATCTCACTAATAGCATGTGCCAGGAGGCGCTGCGGTGCAACCAGGGCGCTGGTTTTAATAGCAAATACACTGATACATGTTTTTGTATACGGACGCCCCTACGTTCTCACTAATTGCCTACATTTTCCCAAACATCAGACACCATCAGCTACTACATCAGACACCATTAGCGGCCTTAAATCAAGTATGCCAGAATTTTCACTGTCAATTACCAGAACATGACACGTTAATGATGCCGGGGTATTCATGAAAATATCAGTAGGTACCTAGAGTAATTCAATTTTCATATTAAGGCCAATATAGCCGGCAAAATGTTCTCTCGCTGTCGCCTGCGCGCGGGTAATTTCGTAAATCAACATTAAAATAAGTTTTATTTCAGACAAAAAAATCTTGTCATCTACAAACTATCGATTATTTTGTGGCGTTTATCGAAAATAAAATACAAATACTCTTTAATGCAAATCTCAAAAATAACACAGTGTTCTGTACATGAGGTAAACATCATGCGGTCTTATCGTTAAAAGTGATCTCTTCCATACAACCTCTGGGTAGCGGGGACAATGCAACAAGAATACTTCATATTCCATTCGTTTTCACCACTTAAGAGGCCTTACAGGTTATACATATTTTCATCTCATATTTTGACAAAAATATTGAAAATACCAATAAAGTGATTAAAAATTTGATTTTATTGATTTTAATGTGTAGTAGTTACAATTTAACTAAGCGGAAAAAAGCAGATTATAGCTCAAAAATTGTCGATATGAAGTGATGTTTGACATAATATTCTTTAATGAAAAATCCAAAAAATACGTTAAAAAATTATGTCATTAGGTCGCAATGGTCCTGTTCTAGATAGTAACATTGAGAAAATGTCAAGATACGTGTCAATTAAACAGAAAATGGCCAAATTAGACCCAAATTAGGCCAAATTAAAGCGTAAGCATGGTAAGTGGCCCACACAAGGCGAGTTCTTGTAACATCAGGATAAAGTTAGATGTGTAAAAGTTCGTGAGTAAGATCACAGACAGTTCCGGAGTTTCTTCGGGGAATCAAATTTCGTGGAACTCTAGCTAGATACTGTTTTAAAAATAATGTTGGTCTATCGGCTTTTTCGTCGCATAGTATTCACTACCAAAACTAAAATCCTAGTAAGGGGCAAACGTTTTGACTTATGCCGACAGTATTTAATCTCTAGACTTATTTGAATGTGATATGAAGCACCTAAAGTGCACCTAACTCTCTCTCTCTCTCTCTTCCTAGCTATGAATCCCACATGGTGGTGGGGTCAGCTTTCCGGACTAATCTTCGCCACTTCGCTCTATCCTCGACATCGTCTTCGGATACCTAAAGTGTACCTAACTATCAAATGAATATCTGAGCCCAAAGATCAGGGCTCTAAGATTATTTATGCGGTTCAGTGAACGTCAAAGGATAGACTTTAAATCGTTGCAGAATCTAAACCCTAGGTATTTATTATATATGTCTAGGTATCACAGCCCGCAATTACGGAGCGGTAAGCGTTTTATTTAAGTTAAAATTCCTTTTTTGCAATAAATATATACCTACTTAGATAAATAAATATATATATGTAATAATGACTCTGCCAGTTTTAGTTTGTGTCTCATATAAAATTATTCTAGGATATTGCTAATTCTAGGTCCAAAATAGACTCTGCCAGATTGCTTAGTTTTCACGGATAATGAGCGCTGCACTTATATAGCGCTTCAAACGGATGAACTACAAATAGTATTCGTAGTAGTATGAACTACAAATAGTATGTCACTTGTACATGTTGTTCAGTATGTCTGCCATATAAAATATCCTCTCATTTTCTCAAAGGTTAGCTGGAAGAGATCCCTTAAAGGGATAAGTTCGCCTTTGTACAAATGTTATGTATGCATTAAGTTTGTTTTCCTTGTATGTACTTGATTTGTGCAATAAAGTGTTTAATACTACTAGGTACTACTAGTATTCGAACACTGCGTTACCTTACGCACTTAACACCGCATCCGTAACTAAGCTATTGAGTACCTAGCTAGTGTCGGGCCTAAGTTTCGGTTTCGGCCTAAATATCAGGTCACGTATTATGCTTAGTTATCGCATGATAAACGACAAGATCAAGCATCCTTTACTTTCTATCGAGTCGTGACCGAAAGTGATAGTTGCTTTATTTTATCGTTTATCACGCGAAAAACGAGACTGTCATATATCCCTGGTTTTGGCTTTGGCCGAATCTGAAGCGGAAGCCAAAATTCGGCTTCAATTCCGGCTAAACCGAATTTGGTTTGATTGAAAAATAACATCAAATCATCATCAATCTACACCACCAGTAATGGACAAGGCCCAATGATATACATTGACTCTTATGTAAAAGAAAATAAGAGTCATTCATTTTTTTATAGAACAATCAATTTAAAACCAGATGATATTTGAATTGGGATTGAAGTACCCATTAAAATATGCCGAAATGATCAGAATCGCATTAAAGACACGATAGGTATGTAAATCACGAACATACACTATAGCAACAACCGAAAGCGTAGTGATTAATCTTTCTATCGTGTCAAATAACCTTAGTCACCTTTACTATAGACGTAGACACGTCCGGACCGCAAGGGATTTATTCAAAATCAGCGCAATAGATCAATCATGGTTCTAAGGGGCGATTTTACTACATATCACTCCCCATAAATCAGAAAACATGGAGGGATGTTTTAAAGTGGGGGAAAATGCGTATTTAGTTAGGATGATACGGCAAAATCCCGCCGCGAGCAAGTCAGCGGCAAAGAATAACATTAGATAGCGGGGCTACGTCAACTTTTGTTGTTAAAATGCTAATGTTAATTGGCATAAATGTAGCTAGCTGTAGAGTTCTTAAACCCAATATATGTTTATTTATAATTTTATTTTCAAAAACATTTCGAAAAATATAAAAAAACGCGAAAAATGGATCTATAGCAACACCGGTAAAAGAACACGTTTTTATATCAATCTTTTAGTAGACATTTTTTCACTGTGTAAGGCTGGCTGCCTTTCCTCCAGAGCTATGCTATGCAGCTATGCCAGGAGGATGTGATAGCTTTCCGTTTCCACCAGTGCTATGCTATGTGAACCAATGAACATGATTGGTCGATATCAACGCATCCATAGCAACGTAGCATACTCGTAGCATAGCTCTAATGTAAAGGCACCCTAAAAGGTCTGTATACCTAACACACTTCAATTACGTCAGAATCAAACAGTTGGGCTAGCATAACATGCATCTCGTCTCTACTCGCGCGCGAGATAAGCTACCTGTCACTTTTTGACAGCATTAATTCAGACAGTGACAGGTAGCCTATCTCGCGCGCGAGTAGAGACGAGATGCATGTTATGCTAGAGGGGCAGTTCTATATTTAAACCAAGTTATTAAATTCTTAGTGCAAATTGGTCTTAAATAAGTATCAGGTAGGTATGTAAATTAGTCGGCTTGCACCGGCTCCGAGCTCACGCAGGTCCGCTTCCACCAAATCCTTCCAGCGATAGGGGTGACCCAAGTATGCTCTCTTCACCTGTCGATCTTCCCCCATCCTCTCAAGGTGGACGAAGCCAGCGAAGACGATGCGCTTTGGTTTGGTTGGTTTGGATGTTTGGTTGTACAATAAAATATGAAAGATATTTCTTAACGAGCATTCGATTTACATAATTTATACATTAAATCTCAACGGAAAAACTTGCTTAGTAAGCACAAAACACTAAGCAAGCACAGAATTACGTTAGTAAGCACTGTAAGCAGAGTTCGTTGGGTAGCATAAATTAGTTTTTAATATTGCTTCAAAGTCATAAATATAAACAAACGAGGATGCATTAAACCCTCCATAAGTGAATGAAAAGGCGCGTTGCCTAATATAGGTAAAGAGTCGTTATAAAAAGTCGTCTCGCAATAGGTAGCGTTTAAATGTCCACCAAGGGCCTGCCACGCGTTGATAGACAAAGATGGCCCATTTGTTATTGCTACAAGAGAAAATAGAATAGAGTGCCGTGTTTTGTCTTTATCACCGACCGATAATTTTTTCATGGTCGGGTTAGGCACATAGTAGAAGAGATCTAGCCTTAGGGGTCATAATAATTCCCAAGGAAGCGAAGTTTGATTTTTTTAGTTCTTTGTGTGTATCTTTTTGACATACTAAAAATCTTCCAAAATCTGACCGCGCAAAATGCGTTTTTTGACCCCCCAAAAAAAAATTTTTGGATTTTTTTTTTATTACTCAATAATGCTTAGTGCTACACAAAAACTTTGTATTAGAAATATGTTTAGCATAAAATCATCTATTACTTTGCTTCTTATCACTTTATTGATAAATCTAACAGTTCACGAGAAAAATGCTTTACAACATTGCGTTTCTTGTTAAAAACCTGTTAGTTAAAAGGCTTACTAAAATTAAACTGTACCTTATGCAGAAGGCAAGACACTTTACCCTGTGATACTTGGGACCAATAGAAATGATTTCATCTGAGGAAATGAAAATTTCATCCACTGGATTTCAAGATGGCGGTCCTTTTCTAAAGTGGGAGCTGCATTTTTTCAAAAGTGATTTGTTACAAAACGGCAGCTGCCATTTTATTAATACTGGTATCAATCGATTGGTACTAACACCACTAATCAAAATAAGAAAAATATTATTTAAAAAATTAAAGATGGCGGCAGACTATTAACAAAAATGTAAAATTTTCATTGTTCTTTTTTTCATTATATTAAAAATAACAACTAAATGTCCAATTATATCGTCACTTTATTTACTTAAATAAATTCTCGTAGTATTGTCTACGAGATAAAACAAAAATTATGACAATCCGACGATTAGTTTCTAAACTATATGAATTACAAACGGGCCTCGGCAACTGTATCACGGTAGATATGGAAACAAACTGCACTTTTGTAATGAAAATAAGACGCGTTGTACAGTCGTAGTAGTGAAGAGACCGAACTTAGTGATTGTTTTCGATGCTATCTAATTTTCATCCGCCAGAAACCGAGATTACGCCATTTCAAAATAATACATTTAAAGTATTATACCAAGTTAAAGGGTGGACAGATTTAAAAATTAAATATGGCAATCGAAAGAAAAATACGCTATTTAACAGAAAAAAACGCTTAGATTTTAAAAAATAACTTCTGGAAATAAAATTAAAAAAAGAAAACTTTTTTTTCGTTTTGCAATAAACGACTTTTTATTTATTTATACCATGTAAAAGCCCAGATTTTGTATATTTTGTTCACACATTTTTTTTAATGAGAGAAAACAGTTTTTTATAAATATTTATATTTTATTAAAAAATGCGATTTTTACATTGTATTTTGAATATAAAAGTAGTTTGTTGCGTAACAAAGAAAAATAAAAGTTTTCTGTTTAATGTTCCCCATTTTTATTTAAAAAAAAAGCATAACTTATTATTTTTAAAATCTTAAGTAGCGTTTTCTCTTTCGATTGCCATATATTGAATTTCCAAATCTGTCCAGTCTTTCACTTAGTAGATTATTTTAAATATATTATTTTAAAGTGGCGTAATCTCGGTTTCTGGCGGATGAAAATTAGATAGCATCGAAAACAATCACTAAGTTCGGTCTCTTCACTACTACGACTGTACAACGCGTCTTATTTTCATTACAAAAGTGCAGTTTGTTTCCATATCTACCGTGATACAGTTGCCGAGGCCCGTTTGTAATTCATATAGTTTAGAAACTAATCGTCGGATTGTCATAATTTTTGTTTTATCTCGTAGACAATACTACGAGAATTTATTTAAGTAAATAAAGTGACGATATAATTGGACATTTAGTTGTTATTTTTAATATAATGAAAAAAAGAACAATGAAAATTTTACATTTTTGTTAATAGTCTGCCGCCATCTTTAATTTTTTAAATAATATTTTTCTTATTTTGATTAGTGGTGTTAGTACCAATCGATTGATACCAGTATTAATAAAATAGCAGCTGCCGTTTTGTAACAAATCACTTTTGAAAAAATGCAGCTCCCACTTTAGAAAAGGACCGCCATCTTGAAATCCAGTGGATGAAATTTTCATTTCCTCAGATGAAATCATTTCTATTGGTCCCAAGTATCACAGGGTAAAGTGTCTTGCCTTCTGCATAAGGTACAGTTTAATTTTAGTAAGCCATTTAACTAACAGGTTTTTAACAAGAAACGCAATGTTGTAAAGCATTTTTCTCGTGAACCGTTAGATTTATCAATAAAGTGATAAGAAGCAAAGTAATAGATAATTTTATGCTAAACATATTTCTAGTACAAAGTTTTTGTGTAGCACTAAGTATTATTGAGTAATAAAAAAAAAATCCAAAAATTTTTTTTTGGGGGGTCAAAAAACGCATTTTGCGCGGTCAGATTTTGGAAGATTTTTAGTATGTCAAAAAGATACACACAAAGAACTAAAAAAATCAAACTTCGCTTCCTTGGGAATTATTATGACCCTCCCATACATTGATATCGTAGAACCCCTCTACTAACAGGCACACTTCCATAAGCAAAATATTCGACATGCAAACCGGTCAAATAGCGTTGTACAAATTTTTATTATGAATATTCTTTCGCTCGGTGGCGCATCTTTAACTTTCTACTTGCATATACTATGTCTATGATGTCCGTACGCGCTCGATGGCGTTTGAGGAATCGATCGATACGAGAAAGACCAAGTATCTACCTTAGGCGGTTGTCACACTGATGCTGTTTCCGGACGGACTAATATACTTGCATCGCGCTGTCTCGCTCGCACACCGCACCGTCGTGCGGAAACATCTGCCGCATCTGTGTGGCAACGGCCTTATATGAGAGATAGTACGTATTCTGCATTGTAGCAGTAGTAGGTAGTTACATATATATTTGTAATATTGTATTTAGTGCCGAGGAACATGACTTCTTACTAACAATTGACATCAAAATCTCTGTGGCTTTGTTGTCTTGAAAACACGTTCTCAATTTAGTTAGATAAGAGCTCTAGTCTTCTGTCCCTCTTGGGCCTCTTGGTTGCATTTGTATATATATATTAGAAACTCTATGTAATTATTTCTGCCACCCCCTATCCTATGTTATATATGTTTCGTTTTCACAAATTTTGATACGGAGTACTACAAAAGTATGGCAACTGCATTAAATTCGATAATGCCGTGCGCATAATGAAAAACTTTGCTCAGGCCACGTGAAAATCAATCTTATATCAATGCCATAAAACACTTTCATATGCATTTTTCCTTTATCTTCACCTACAGGAAAGACACATCCGCATGCGTCAATATTCCCGACACAAACAAAAGCCTACAGGCTTCGCGGCATATCAATCAGTGACCGCGAGCGGTTGACCCCGGAGAAAGTCACCGTGCAACCCGTCAGACGGGTGCGATGGCACACATTTGTCGTGAGTCCCGGTTCCCATTGCACTTTATAGTCTCGTAAATACCTATGCTATTGTTCCATTATGTTCAATCATTTCTATTCAGGGTGCAATTGAATGCCCCTGGCGGAAATGTAAGCAGAGTCAGTGAGCGAGCTGCTAGAATATTCGGGTTCGGGTGGAATAGCTAACCGTATAAGAACGTATAAGAACCGTATAAGAAGTACACAGTAAAACTGAACTGGATTTTCCGATTCAAAATGTGGTAGGTATGCCCACTTTTATGTCTGTCTTTCAAAATCAGAATGACAAAGACACGAAAGTAAAGATAATTCTAAGAGATGACCAGAAGTGGAAATCCACTTTAACATAACATCCACAAAAAATCTTCGCTGGTCTTAAGTCCAGTCCTCGTACTTTCTACTTGGTGATCCAGACAATGGCAGCACTTAAGTAGGTACCAACTTTTTCTTTTGAACAGTCTTCGTCCACTCACCTAGTTAGGTATCATGCTTCACGAGTTCTCCTTAATCAAGTCAAGAGACACTTCAGTATTATGCGCCGACAAATCAAAGACACCAACAAAACATAATTCACAGACGCTAATTAACTTGATTAAATAATTATCCTGATATGCCTGGAGCCGAATTAAGCGCATTTTCATTAATTAAATTTCCCGAAACCCAATTAAAAATGTTTTACGTTTTCACCGTGCCTGCATATTAATTTACGCGAACATGATTTATTCGCTGCCACAATGTCCGTAGCGGCGGATATTTAATGTAACATGGACGATAAACTAGTCCCGTGGCGAGCCTACTGAAAAATTAACTTGATGTACACTGTTATAGGAACGTGTAACTATAGGAATGTTATTTTACTCTGTTGCTGCGCTTGGTTGCAGCGTATGCAACAGCGAAATATTTTTTCGCAGTATCGTACTTTCATTCTACATAAATTATATTTTGATAAAGCACTAAACTTGCTGCCTAATAGCTAGTCTTCAAGACTTATAAGGGCTGTTCACTCACGGTGTCGAAATCTTTACCTACACATACATGTTAAGAATCTACGTTAGCCTTCATGACAGTTAAAACGGCTTGTTCACACAGCAGCGTTGCGCGACGTCCCCGCGACGCGATCGCTGCGCGCCGGAACGTATGCTAACAAGTTAGCGACGCCACACAGCTACAGGCTGAGCGACGCGAGCGGGACGGCTTCATACATTTTTGCGCGCAGCGCAGCGTCCCGTTTGCGTCGCGCAAGCGGTGTGAGTGTTACCAACTTTACCTAGGCCGCCCTTTTTGTCTTCTGAGCATTACCCGGTTAGCGTTATCATGTTTGTCCTAGAGAAGCCCGGATCTTGGCAGTATTTGCCTTTCAATCTAAAGGAGAAACTAAGCCTTATTGTAGGTGGGTATTCGTACTATTTGGCAGGGTCTACGGGTAACTTGTCGGCTTACTAGGTATATATATTATATTCTTGTTATAAGTACTAGACAGTCCGATAATTTTTGGCAGCTGGGCTGACCGGTTACTTGGATTTTTTGACATTCCTACCGTTACGTTGTGTAATACCTACCTATTACGTGTTGTGAAGTACACATTTCAATCAATGGTGATAGGTATTGTTGTTTCATTATGATGCTACGCCGCTGCGAATTGCTTCCTTAACCCTCCTTTAACCGCCATCGTCTGACATATGAGGCAGTGACAGTGTAATTAAAAATTGCGACTAAACTCTCTTGACGTTCGACGGTTAAAGCGTTTGTTGGTGGATTTATTTTACAAATTTGGATTTATTTTAGTCAAAAACTCACCATGGCGGGAACTCTTTGGTCTCCTCCAGACCGGACGGCGTCGCTAGGGTGTCAGCGTCGCCCTCTGACCTTCCCCCCGGATGCTCCGGAATGCCTCGCTCAATCGTCGTCACTTCCTCGATGTCAGAGTCGATCCCCTGAGCGAAATCCATGTAGAACGACTCGCGAGAGTCGCTCGAACCTCGCCGCAGCTTGAGCGACAAATCTGGCGAACTGTCATCCATGTTTGCGGCACTATTTCTCACTCAAAAATCATCTTAAACAGTACACGGTAAGGTCCATTTTCTATCTTTCTTATCCATTTTGGGGGAGAATTAACCCATTGTGTTGAATTCGGATCTGAATTGAATGTTAATTGGGTTAAAATGAGATACGTATCTTGTTATCGGGCATTATTGTTTCCTTGTCAACGCGAGGCCAAAGCGAAAACATAATTTCTAGAGTGAGTTCGTAAATGGTTGGAGACGTTGAGTATAATCTTGATCAATTATTAAATAGGAAAGTGACTTCAGTAGCACTTAAGAGAACGCTAACGGGTGCTTAACATGATGTTGCGGATTCCTATCTCTGTAATCCGTTGTTTTAACCTAATAAGTATAATGCCTAGGTTAGGAAATAGACACTTGACAAAGCCTAATCCCAATAAGGTCTAGTTTCCCCTCGGGGTTGGAAGGTCAGATGGCAGTCGCTTCCGTAAAAACTAGTGCCTACGCCAAATCTTGGGATTAGGTAGCGGACCCCAGGCATCCTTTAGGATGCAACTGTACTGTGATAACGCTAGGAGGATGATGATAATGTTACTGTTTAGTTATTTGTAACAAGATAGCAAAGTCGTTTTTTGCTGCGAGTGCTGATTTTGAGTCCCGAGCAAGCGAAAGATTCTAAAATTGCTTAAAAAAGATTCTAAAAACGAGCGTAGCGAGTGATTCAATGTCAGAAATGTTGAGCTCACTGATTTCTCGCAGCAAAATAAGCTTGTTCAAGCTGCTGAGGTGAAAATATATCATGTTTCTCTAGGTACAATAATCATAATAGGTACGTACGTCCTCAAAGTGGCAGAAATAGTTGTACCTACATTCTGTACGCTCAATTAATACAACTTTGAATTACACACTGAGACTATGCTCTTATTCACTGGACTGGATATTCAACTTTAACACTAAAAGAGTTTATATTACAAACACACGATCTTTAGACAATGTGTATGTAATAGAAACTCTATTACGTGCGTTAAAGGTATAATATACAATGGAATAAAAGTACCTAATATATCATTGTCACTTAAAGTAATTTACCTGTACGGTGAAACAATTTGATTTCTAGGCCACTTCTTTCTTACCTTGTCACGTTAAATGGGATTTTATTTTTACCGGCCGGACCCAAAAAATAATCTTTCGGCTTTCATTGTGTTCACTATGACAAGGTATACGAAGTGGCCCAGACATCAAATTGGTTGACTGTACGCCCTGTTCGTTTATTTTGTCTCTAAGTGTGTAGGTACACTAGGTACATTACTTAGGTATTTGATGATACGCTTCGATCAGTGTATTTATTACTGAAACTAAAGTACAGTCAGCTGCAAAAAGATATACACGATAAGTCTGTTCAAAAATAACTTCGCTGAGTAGTCTAGCGAAGTTATTTTTGAACAGACTAATCGTATATCTTTTTGCAGCTGACTGTACCGTCACAGAATTTAACGAGCGTGAATAGCTTCCAATATTAACAAAAAGCGGTCCGACTAGAAACAATGAGATAGCCATTTATCTTCGACACAAAGAGTGAATCGACGTAAAAGCACAATGACCTGACCATTCGTAGCTTAACCTTCCCTAAAATCGACGCGGTTTCCTGTGGCGTTAATAGCTCCGGGTACACACATACACACACACAAACACATGCAAGCACTCTGAGACGCAGCGGCACGTAGCTATTACCGAATCCTAGTTATGGTGTTACGTTCGTCACACGACGTATTTGGCGCCTCCAATGACAACTGACAATGTCGTGTTCAAAATAATTAATCAGTGTCATTATAATATAACCCTGGAATGGATCATAAATAACAATTCCGAGCCTTTAATTTGGTAACAAACTAAATAATAAGCTTGAACTACATAAAGTTTTAATTGGTCCTTCGAGCCGGATGTTTACAAGTCTATTCAGGAGTATATACAAAACACAAATGCCTACAAGATTCTAATAAGACGTATGGGGCGGGCATACGCAATAATTGATAAAATAAACTAGTGGAGCGTCGATGTATTTCACAAGGATCGCAAAAGGACATCAATATTAAAACCGCATCCACCGGCGATATCAATCGCGGGAACAATAATGCCCAACAACAAACATACTTCACACGATCCAACGCTAAGCACGCACGAGCGTTGACACTCACACAAACGTAGTAACTAGTAGTACTTTAGCACGTGCGTTAAGCGGTACGGAGCGGACGACGGCGCCCTCCCGCGGCGGAGGCTGGCGCGCGAGTGAGCCAGGGTGGGGGATGCACCCTCGTACGGGATCAATCTAACCTGCTTCCCGGCATTTTGGGACGGCCGCGGACTCAAAACAAAAGATACACGCTCGACCATTCATGCTTACAACTTATTCAGTGTCATTATTAGACCGTGTTCACATTACCCGATCTGATCGAAATGCATAGATATGTGAACGATATCGGACAGAGCAATGTGAAGTTGTGTGAAAACAAGAATACAGCATCGGTTCCTAAACCGATATTATGAACATTATCTTAAGGTTCCGTGCCCAAAGGGCGTCAAAAGAACCCGAACCCTATTACTGAGACTCCGCTGTGAGCTTTTATGTATTATACCTATATAATATGCTTATGTCAGATTTAAGCGGTACCGCTACCGTACTGGACCCCGGGGCGTCTGGTTTAAGTTTGGGTTTACTCTACTTGATGTTGTGTATAGAAACGCCCAGCAGGAAAGGAATTACCCCCTTATTCATAAAACTTAACAAACCTCTGCTAACTAAAATGTTGTTCGTCCCTTTCACACAAACCTTCATGTCAAAGTGACAGATAAGGACAAACGAACTTTAGCAGCTTGTTAACTAATAGAGGTTTGATGAACGTTTATGAATAAGGGGGTTAGCCTTTACTCTAATTGACGCCCTGAATACAAGAAGCTAGGCTAGTTTTTTAAGCTAGAATAGCAAGCTAGTACATAAGCTAGTGCTGAAGCCAAGATAGTTTTAATAGCTTGCCTTGCCGTTCTATTTTTTGAGCTAGTAGCGCCCCCCACCACTGATTTCTCTGTTCTGGCTTGTGTACTAGCTTCGTGTGGCCAGCGAAACTAGTATCCGTTCGGCTAGTGCGCTACTGCAATGGTACAGTCAGCATTAAAAAAGTAGCTTGGCATATGAAAACGTCAAGTCTTTATTACATGAGAATAGGAACTTTTCACTCCGGACCCGTGGTCCCACTGCGATGTCCCACTGGTGGGACAAAACTTTTTCGTGGTCCCACCAAACACACCTGACCGTTTTGTTACGCCGAATTGAAGGAACGCCATATGGTAAATATTACCCACATTACTTATACTTTTGACCTCTTTCATATGCCAAGCTACTTTTGATGTTCACTGTACCTGACTGGCTTAAAATTACTGGCATCATGTAGACAGCACTACTAACAAGCGATCTTAGTATTCTTCGTGTATCAAACCCGGCCTTAAAGGTAGTGGTTATTCGAAATGAAACATTGATGTAGTGATAACCTATACAAGTTTTATAACATTATTTTTACAATGTAAACAAGTCATTTATACTTATAACATATATTTGATATCACAATACTTTATAGTCTATCCAAACATAATTTGGAATAATATGGTTTTGATATAATTCTTAATAAGCGCAGTTTATTCACAAGCACTAAAATATCTATAATAAATGGAATTTACTCTATTTTTATTTGTGTATAGTTATAGTGCGCGCCATCCACGAGGGCGCGCCACTCCACAGCACAAAATAAAAAATATACAGAAGGTCCGTTCCGCCGTTCTTGAAAATACATACCTAAACTTGCCCGACTCACTGCAACTGAGATAACATCGGTTATTCATTTTGACGTACGTGACACAAAGTACCTACGTAGCGGCGGGGACGTCAAGTGATCAACGCGCGCGCAACTAGTACTCGCGACGCGACAGTCGCGACTAAGCTCGACCGAGACTAACCGAGAATGCTTGTAAATGTAACGTCTGTGTGCGTGCGGCGAAAATGGCACTTTGTACTGAGCGGACTCTCTGCTCCGGCGCGCGCCGCCGCTATTTACTTTGTGCTCCACTGCCCTAGCCGTACAACTGCGCACAGATTAGTATGAGATTCGCTGTGGAGGGGCGCGTGGTCGTGCATGGCGCGCACTATATTTATTGGTTATCTATGGGTGTATAATGTTCGTGTAGGTCACCTAATGGATTATGTTAGCCAAGCAAACGAACCAGCATTGTTGATTTTAACGGCCATATTTTGCTATACGTGAACGAAATATTTCCCTCTCTGTCGCTCGAACCAGCAAGTGGGACAGAGAGGGAGATATCGTTTCACCGTCGGCCTCATCTTTGCCCCCTGGCTATATGCTGGCCAAGAGCAATCCCATGCATTTATAATTAAAAAAACCGGCTAAGTGCGAGTCGGACTCGCGCACGAAGGGTTCCGTACCACTATCTATAAAAAATGCAAAAAAAAAAACACGTTTGTTGTATGGGAGCCCCCTTAAATGTTTATTTTATTTTGTTTTTTAGTATTTGTTGTTATAGCGGCAAAAGAAATACATCTCCTGTGAAAATTTCAACTCTCTAACTATCACGGTTCATGAGATACAGCCTGGTGACAGACGGACAGCGGAGCCTTAGTAATAGGGGCCCGTTTTACCCTTTGGGTACGGAACCCTAAAAATATATATATATGAGGCCCTCTGGTTTGCCGTAGTCGTGGAATGCAAAATGCTTGTTCGTTCGTTTGGTGTAAACCCGCCCTATTGAGCGAACTTATTTGGAAGTTTGGCTTTCAATTTCACAATGCATAATGATTAGGTACTAAATTAAAAAAATACGTAGGTATAACAAAAATATGCAGCCATTATCTGGGTCCTTCTTCGTTTTTACCGACAATGCCATACATTTTGATCGAAGGATATTTATAATCACGAGTTCCAGTCCCAATAAAAAAAAGTTGCATTTTCATTGGGATTATGTAATATTTCCTTTAAGGCGCAGGGGTGGGCAAGGCATTCTCCATACAAACTCTGTGCACGTTTTGTTCGTAGGTTTTGGCACTAACGAATGTAATATTTTTTTGATGTAAATATTAGATATGCGAAGAAAGTGACGTGGATATTTCCGAATATTTCAAAAAAATGATAAATTTAAAAATAATATCAATGAAAAAAAAAAATACATCACGAAATAGCTAATAGAAAAATAAGCATACTGACCAAAAATCATAACTTTAACGCAAAAACAAACGAAGAAAATCCTGCACAAAGTTTGTATGCAGAGAGCTTGCCCTACCACTCCTCTTAATGCAAATAAAGTATTATTCCTTTTACATAGTTAGTTTTGAGAAAACACTGTGACAGAGTGGCCCGTGGACAGCACTTCGACGACTCTGTCACAGGATTCTACAAAAAAATAAATTTATTAAAAAGATACAGGTTAGAGAAAATGAAGAATTATGTGGTACTAATTAGCATTAAAAGGAACAAAGAGGTACATTTATTAATAAAACATAATAACCAATACTCTAATGGCTCGCAAAATATGGGTAAGGCCAAGGGGCAGGCTATTGTCGGTAAAAAAGCAGAACAACTTAGCTATAGCCTTCTGACAACCTGGTATTCAAATTTGTCAGAATAATGTATACTCTATCAAATTGACATAGAGTCATAATTAAATTGGAGTTTATGTACTATGTATAGGACGCGGGTCGTCAAGAGGATAGATTACTTACTTGTATTCTGTAGGAGTAGCATTGGATTAAAATTGAATTTACATTCAAAAGCTGACAGTAACGCAAAGGAAAACTCATCTGCGTGACATACGTAACGGACCTTTCAGGGTTGGTTGCACCAACTTAAGATTACAGATTGATCAACTTTATTACCGTTATAATGCAGCTTTACGTCATTCTTGACGTTATCAAGTACAGTCAAGTGCACACAACACATATACATACAACTTGCTCAAAAAGATGTCCCATAACTCTTGTCGGCGAATTAAGGTTTTGGTACATATTTATGAGAGGATTCATTCGATACATATTTTTGCACTTGACTGTACCTAAATTACTTTTATCTCGCGAACGCGGGTAAGCCACGGTTGTGTGTTGAGCTATATATGCACATTGGCGTAGAAGCTATGAGATCAGATTGCCTGTATGTTCGTATGTGTCATAACCAAGGGGCTGACACGCTTTGCTAGAGAAAGATAAGTCTTATTGAGATTCCTTTAAGAGGAAATAGAAAAGAGTAGCATGTTTTGTCCCTATCACCGACCGAACATTTTTTCATGGTCGGGTTATAGGCAAAGGCAAACTTCCATAAGCTATACATTGGACATGCAAACCGGCCAAATTGCGTAGTACAAATTTTGTATGAATATGAGCAAGTGTGAGAAAGACATAGCCGCGGTCGCTCGTTGGTGCATCTGTAACTACAGAGTATATATTATATCTATGGTCACAAAACTACTACTATGCCTAACCCGGGACCGTGATAAAAAGTACTGGAATGACAGCAAAATGACAGGTATCACCGTAGCCAAGCAATATTAAAAGTATGATAGTAAAAGCCATAAAGAAAAAAAAAGTATAAATATGGCGCCAGCAGCTGTCATGTCACATAAACTAGTCAAATTTTACATACAATCTGGTTTTAAAGAACACCGCTTACGATAACAAACTGTTTGGTGCAACTCATCCTCAGTGCTAACAATCACATGACTGGTGTTTTAAGTTGATTAATGATGCAATTAATAAAACTAAGTGTTAATTCGACAAAAGAATAAAGTTAATCCAAGATTCGCCCATAATTCAGCAATTATTATCATAATACCCCTTTATTCCAGTTCGATCGAAATGAGGCTATAATATGCACATTCTAATGTTTTCTGCTCTGCAAATTTTTACATGCAAATTCTACGCAGTGGAAATAATATTTAACTAATTACGCCTTATATTTAATGCATTTTCAATTTGAGTTCAGTACATAACATGACAATAGGTACATAACATGTGCAATATCATTAATATTTTAGTAAAAAAAAATATTCCTTGTATTGTGCTTTTAATACAACTTCGGTATGCAGATAGCTGACATCCTAGTACAAATAATTATGTCATATTAAATATAATAAACGGGTCTAAGACGTCTTTATGTCGAATATCGCTCGATAGGTTTCGCACCAGTACGTCATCCTTAATCATGAGAAACAGTCGCGACAACAGCACATCTAGCACTCGAGTGAGTAACCCTTTATGCTTAGCTTAGCCTACCCAAGCTGTATTAAAAGGATAAGGCCTTCGTGGATGACACACTATACCGAATTTCTTACCCCCTAATCGCACTTATAAAGCTTGTCCTTAGTAGGTATATGAATATATATATATGTCAGTGCCAACGAGATGTTATCGAGGCCCTTTTATTGTGAACGAACGCTACAGACTGATAGACCGGAATTACTTTACAAAACACATGTCTTTTCAAAAAATATTTACCACAATAACAATAAATATTAGTAGCGTATAGACGCAACACGATCCGAAACAATATTACTTACGCACAATCGAACTTTTTTACTAAGAATGAATATGAATATCCACCAGAGGTGTCAAAGGTGTCAAATGGAAACTTGAAATCATTTAATTGGCACAATTACATCAAAGTAATCTGTTCAAAGACTAATTTTAGCGCTCAGACAATAAGGTTCAAATACGAATAACATAGAAATTCCATCAGTAAAAATAATTTCTACCTTGCACATACCACGCGACAGCAAAGCAGATGTTTCAATTATACGATTTAATGAGGCTAATTATTGTATATTAATTATTTAATTTCTATCTTTCAATTGTTGGCAGGTCACCTGAATAAATAATAAAATAATTAATACCAGTTTTGGAATTTCCTCTATTGAAATACAGACTCGAGTATATATAGTTGGCGAAATATAATTTGCACCGTTTCCTCGAACAACTTGTAGCGAGAATCGGTGCAAATTATATTTCGTAAACCATACAACGTAAGGAAATAAGACGGGTACACTTTTGAAACAAATTCAATAATGATTTCACACCTCCAATTACGTGATGTTAAGAGAGGCCTTAGAATACTAAGGGTGAGCGGTGAGGTAAGAGGTGAGCTAAATATTGTAAATAGCATCGCTAGTGCATGCTCACCCTTATCCGGATAAGAAACTGAGGGTCTAGACCGAACATCGAAATCCGAAATTCGTATCTTGCCGTCCTCTTCACTCTCGTGTTGTATACTATAAGAGTGAAACTATACGGCAGTATACTCTAGGTCTAGTATAAGTTTTATCGAAACATTAACTAATTCGAACGCGTTTGCGTTTTGCCTCAAAATGTATGAAAGTGGTATGAAAACGTGAACAGCGCCTCTGGTGGTCACTAGTGGAAACTAAAACAGCGAGAACGCGCGTATTTCAAATCCGGTGAGAGCGTTTTCATACATTTTGAGACAAGACGCAAACGCGTTCGAATTAGTTAATGTTTCGAAAAAACTTATACTAGAGCTACGGTTTTCGATGTTCGGAGTACAGGCCGGCAGGAGTATATTTCTAGGATCGTTGCTTCTACACGCCACCTTTTCTCACCCTAGCACCACACTTTGCTATGCGTGTTTCCGTTGCGTGTTCGCCTCCCTTTCTTTTGCGATATTAAAGAAAGACGACAACACGAACATTTGCACATATACGGCGAAGTGAAGTGCCAACATCACAACATTCACAACAATAATCTAACCAACACAAGATTTCCACGCCAACCCGCCGCACGCCATCGCACCGATGAAGTATACAGCTAGGGCTGCGACTAAGCCCATGATCACGTACATTTTGATGTTTTTCCAGAATAAGTTGCGTTGTAGTGTCCGCGCTGTGCCGTTGAAGGAGACGGACTGGAACAGAGACAAAAGATTATTAAGTTAAGATTATATTTGTATCTCTCTTTGGGTGCCCTGAAAACCAGCGCAGCATTATATTGCTATTGGCATATGCTGAGTGGTATCCTATTTAGTGTTAAAATTTGCATGTTTAGTTTAGTTAAATTGTTAATTTTATTTATCTCCGTGTACTCAAAATATTGTACAATGATTTAACACTAAATAAATATTTTGCTACTTCTTCTTCTTCTTCAAAAGGCTTGGGTAAATAGAGGTATAGTTGTATCGTACAAAAGCGGTACTTTTTGTCTAGTAATAAAATAACGATTTATAATTATTAAAAAAATTACATTAGTGGCCAAGTTGTCAGCTTTGTTGATTAGCAGCTCTAATTTCTCGCCTCGAGTCGCCATATTGTCTGAAAGAAAAAGGTAAAATTGTATACTACAGTCAGGTAATTTGAATGTTTGTCACTTTTGGACTCTATTTCTATTGCAATAGAGTCCAAACACTGAAAGTTCTCGACAGTATTACAGTTTATATTATCTTATTCAAAATAGGTATGCGCTTGAACACAGATCACCTGATGGTAAGACCTTCGACCTTCGACAAGATGAACCTTTGAATAGAATGCATAAAAATTACCTACATACAGCCATTTGTGTTACAATTTCAGATATCGGTGGAATTCCGCCCCTATACGAACTTCAAGGCAACTAGTTAAGCCTTTGGATTTAATGATCAGATGGCAGCCATTCGTAAAACTAGTTCCTATGCCAAATCATGGGATTAGATGCCAAGCAGACCACTGGCTCTTTTAGGATACAAGCGGGAAACGCTTGGAGGCATTTTTTTTTATTAATAATGGGATTAAGCGAGCTCACCCAGAAAATACCTATTCACTCTTGCCTTAAATAGGTGCAGGTTATATGAACTCGGAAATAGAGATGCCGGCAGGGAATTCCAAACCTTAGCAGTGCGCATTATAAAAGATCATGAAAAGTGCTTGGTTCGAGTAAAGCTGCAAACGCACTGACAGCGGTGGCGGCGCGGTGCGGAGGCGGTACCGGTTGTAATATTCGAACTAATATGAAAGGGTCCGCACAGAACGCTTTCTTCCCGGCCGGTTTTCTGTGCGGACCCTTTCATATTAGTTCGAATATTACAACCGGTACCGCCTCCGCACCGTGACGCCCCGCCCCGCTACCGCTGTCAGTGCGTTTCGGGCTTAAGAGGAATTTCGACCAGGTAAGGATGGTAACCTGCCGTACGTCTGAAATAAAATAATCATATCGTATTGGTCGCTTTTATAAGTATAGTTTATCGTCGACGGCCATGGCACGGAAAAACTCTATGGTTTCATTCATAAATACGCCATTAGACTTTAGATTAATAGGGATGTTGACTCAAAATTTATTATTACTCCATACGAAAGAATACATAAAACTATGCCAAACAGTGAATATCCTATTCAAATATGTCAAAAAATAACGAAACTACAACCGTTCGAATGTCTTTAGTTCGAAAGAGAAAGCGCTACAGATCAGTGACGTCACTGACCTCGAGCGCCATAGTAAATGACGATATTGACGATCGTTCAATACAGAGGTGCGTTTTGGGCAACAGGGACAGAAAATGCCCCCTCCTAAAACTTTGAAGACTTATAATTATGTAATTATTTATTCTTTTGAATAGGGATGATGACACTATAAAAGAAAATCAATAAATCCAAATTTTCTACATAATGACTCAAATTCTCAATCAAATGGCAAAAAAAGTAATTCAAAAAAATAAATAATTACGTAATTATAAGTCTTCAAAGTTTTAAAAGTGGGTATTTTCTGTCGCTTTTCCGCAAAACGCACCTTTGTATTGAACGATTGTCATTTACTATGGCGCTACTCAAAGGTGACGTCACGGTCGAGTAGCACTTTCTCTCTCTAACTACGAACATTCTAACCGTTGTTGCTTCGTTATTTTTTGAGATATTTGAATAGGATTTTCACTATTTGGCATAGTTTTATGTCTTCTTTCTATTGAAGTAATAATTTTTTTTGAGTCATCATGCCTATTACTTTTTTCGCTATTTGATTGAGAATTTGATCCTTTTTCGAAAAAAATCGGATTCATTGATTTTCTTATTTGGTGTCAACATCCCTATTATGAAAGAAACCATAGAGTTCTGTCGTGAAGTGGACGTCCATATGAAAGCGACCATTAAGTGGGCAGTACTGTACTTACATAGTGCTAAGGTATTCTAATTCGGGTAATACTTAAGGAAAATTATAAAATAACATGTATTGTAATATGAAGGAAGTCATTATCCATGAACAAACAATGCCTAGTTTTATGTGATTAATGATTATAGAATGTATAGGTACATAAATAACCCCCAACAAGATAAAGTACTTGCTAGAAAATTGGCATGACTCAAAATCATACTACACTAAGGAGCTCGGTTGTTTTATGCGTCAAACGCATGCGTTTCCATATAAATCCATTTAACGCAATGCGTTTGACGCAAGGTATTTATATGTATGGAACGCATGCGTTTGACGCTAAAACAACCGAGCGCCTAAGTACATATCGTCGGAGATAGTGCAATTACCGTGTAACTATCACTGGTAAATACTGCGTATCTACACAGCACCCAACTTTACAGGAGAAGCATAAAACGCGAAGATCGCCGCTTGAGAGTATATGAGCCGCGGCATTCTCGCTATTGGTTAAATGCAATGGGTGGTTGAACTGGTATATTTTAATCGGGATTTTACGTTCGTTGAATGGTGGAAAAATCTTAATTTAGCTACGTTTTAGGGGTGGTGTGCAGATACGCAGTATTTACCAGTGCTAGTTACGCGGTATTGCACTATAGAGTAGGCCCATTTTTGAAGAAGTAGAATACAAGAAGCAAATCGTGTAACAGTTGGGGTGACAACGTAATCAGAGGGTTTAGACCCTGCAGAATACGGATCTGCCTGTCTCCATCCCCAAATTTGAGCCGGAAGAATGTTATATCGGAAAAGGTGCAGCCCATACAAATTTTTTCGTTGTACATTTGGTAAATCGTTGTTCCGGTACCCTAACTATGGTCCAATTGTTATGGATTTTTGATATGCCGTAAATAACAATATTTGTCATCGTATCCCGAAATTTTTGACACTCCAGCTCCACGTCTTTCTCCGCCATCTTGGAAAATCTGTCACTTTTTTCAGTTTTTTGCTTGTACTGTCGTTATAGTTCATTTTAGTGCTAAACATGGTTTGGCAATATTGTAAAACACAAAATTTGCTGAAACTTTTGGGTACAAAGATTTTTTCCATGACCCCTAGGGACGAAGATATGACAGGAGATATCATTATAAATTACCACTTTTTTCTAGTTTTCCTCTCATGTTTACGTTTAAAGTGCATTTTAGCGTTAACTATAGTTCAGCAATATTGTAGATTACAAAATTGGCTACAACTTTTGTATTGAAATATTTTTTCCACGATCATCAGGAAAGAAGATACGATGTCACCTATGGGGTACTACCGTCGATATTTACTACTTTTCCAGTTTTCTTCACATATTTTCGTTTTAGTGAATTTCTCGGTCAGCAATATTATAGAAGACAAAATTATATGCAAATTCAAAGTACCTACGATCTTCTTGGTATTGTGGAAACAGACTATTTTGTCTTCTGAGGGATTGAAGTGGTATAGATCGGAAAGTGACAGATGCTTTATCTTGTCGTCTATCCCGCTATCACTCGACCATCATAGATCCCCTACAGATTGCGATTAAATGCACTCAAACCTAAATATGAGAAGAAAACTGCAAAAGTAGCAAATTTCAACGGTGCTACTCCATAGATGACTTCATATCTTCTTTCCTAATGGTCGTGGAAAAAATATTTCAATACAAAAGTTGTAGCAAATTTCGTGATCTACAATATTGCTGAACTATAGTTAGTGCTAAAATGCACTTAAAATGTAAACATGAACGGAAAACTAGAAAAGAGTGGCAATTTTATATGATATATCCTGTCATATCTTCGTCCCTAGGGGTCATGGAAAAAATCTTTGTACCCAAAAGTTTTAGCAAATTTTGTATTCTACAATATTGTAGAACTATGTTTAGCACTGGAATGAACTTTGACGACAGTAAAAGAAAAGAACTGAAAAAAATGACACTATTTCCAAGATGGTGGCCAAAGTTATGGAGCTGGAGGGCCGAAATTTTTAGGTTACCATGGCTAATATTGTCCTTCACAACATACCAAAAAACCATATCAATCGGACCTCTTTTAGAGTACCAGAGCAACAATTTACTAAATGTACTACGAATTTTTTTGTATGGGCTGCACCTTTTCCGGTATACCGTACTTCCGGCTCAAATTTCGAGATGGCGACAGGCAGATCCGTATTCTGCAGGGTCCAAACCGTCTGATAACGTTGTCACCCCAACTGTTACATGACTTGCCGCTTGCATTGTTTAGAGACGCCTTTTCCAATTCTGTTCCTAATCTACTATCCCCGACGATATGTAGAAATTAGGTTTGCAATGATTTCGCGGTAGAAAGATAACGACCCCCTGATGTCCCCCGATACGGCAGCGAAGGTTAACGACGCAGAGGTTTTAGTGGGTATTCCCTTTCCCTACGGAAGGGCGGGCCACATACCCCACTCTATGGGCTTTCCCCAGGCCCGGGAGGATGGGTAAATGAATTCCTTCTGCGTCAAAAAAAGGTATGCAATGATTACTATTACCATATAAGCTATCGTGTTAGCTGGGCAGCCACTATCAAATTATGCTATTATCTACGCGAATTACTATCGGCCTTGCAAACACACATTAGTTACCTGTACAGATTTCACTTATGGTCCCTATAATACATTATCTTTTTAGTTGTTAATGTTGTTGTTTTTTGTTGATATAAGTAGTTTTATAAAATACTCACCAATATTTTTTTTTAAGTTTAAAATTCTGGGCACTATTTGCAAATGAGAAGCTAATTTTGAGCAAGATGTGTAAACTATTATGTAAAAGCGTATTTCACAATACCTAAACCTACCTAAGTTCATGCATTTTTTTTTTAGTTTAATGATAGCATTGTTAATGTTTTTTTATGAAAGTCGTGTAGTCGTGTCGTAATAAAAAACATCCTAAAAATTATTTGTCAACGTATTATTGTATTACTTTAAAGGTATAATTCCGCAGCCCACAGCAGACGGCAACTGCGCGTTCCGCCGCACTAGAAATTGAACCGTAATGGTATTCGTAAAAAGCTCAATTTGAAATGATCAGACAAGTGTCGCAACGGCACGGCGAAAATTAATCCGCACACTCTAAATTGGGACTTTTTGTCTTACGATAACGGTTCAATTTCGTGTGCGGTGGAACGTGCAGTTGCCGTCTGCTGTCGGCTGCGGAATTATACCTTAAGTGTGAATTAGTTTGGCTCCATTAGCCATTATGCGTGCAGCATATACGTAAATTAGTACTTAATTACAAAAATGAAGAACAAAATTCTGACTTCTGAATACCTAACTGATGTAGTAGTGATCCCAGTCATTGTTATGATATGACAGATGGTATTACAAGATTTACAAGTGTGTCAAGTTCAAACACACATAATGCAAACAAAACGATATTAAATTACAGAGTACAGTAGTTACATTACATCTTGTAAATGAAAACATAACACCCAGAGGCCTTTCATTAAATTAATCTACATTAGAATGCCATTGATAAGGCAATTGTTTGTCAAAATTCAATGTGCATTCAACCATAATGCTTCAAATTCATTAGTAAGCTAGGGACATTTCCATATGTATCACTCATTAAAGTACACATGGACGGCAAATAAACAATGATAAAAGTGTTGATAAGCTATGTTTGTATATTAATAAATCAGCTATTGGACCAGAAAACAATCATTGAATGTAACATTATGTGTAACTGTACAAAGTTAAATCCATTTACAATTATGATTTTTTGATTTATGTTTCGAAGCGCTCGTGGCCCAGTGGCGCTTGCGTACCGCAACCTGTATGCAAGGATAAGCAATGTCGGGCGGGGTCAGTACATGGATTGGTGACCACTTTGAGTGGTTACTGAGCGCTTGCATGCTTTGGAAGGAAGAAGTACATTTCAGTCATTCGTAAACTCATGCCTGTATTCCAGAAAAGGGTAGGCAGAGCAGTCAGGGATGATTCTCATTCCAAAATTTGACATTTTCTTAATTTGTCCTCACCGGGCCCGGATTGTTAACAACCTTTGAGTGATTATTTTATACTTTAACTATTGTAACAGTTAGGGACCAAGGAATAGAGTAAACTGGATTCAACAATATAAGCTGGAAGCTAGAAGGTATGATAATGTCCCGCTCGCATCACACAGCATGTGTGGAGTCGCTAACCAGTACAACTGTACGTCCCAGAATGCAGCGGTTGAGCATGCTTTGTGACCAAGCAAATTAAGTACGACATGACTTAATAATATAATTTGTTTAATATGATACATGATGTTGTTTACACCTCTACAATCAAATTCCTAATGTGACTATAGAGTGAGGGTTCAATTTAATATTCATATTTGTAAGGTTTTTACTATGTAATTTAGTGAAACTTAATATCTACAACAGTGCCAACTACCAGAATGTCATCAAAATCCTGCACATGTTTACGGATATGGCCCTAACTACTTTCACTACTAGCTAGATTTCTAGATAGACTTTCTAGTGTGAGCCTAGGCTGTTGATAGTATGTATTCATTAAATGGAACTGGAAGAGACTTACCTATATTTTTAACCATAATATTTTTCAGCTCATCCAATTCCCCATATATTGTGGATATAGTGTTGAGGTCACCAGACTCTGTGTAGTGCTTCATTTCCGTGGCCAGGACTCTGGCAAACTCTCCATTCATGGCATAAGGGATAGCAGTTTGTGCTGTCTCTGCAAAAGCTGCAGTAAATCTTCGTTTGATCTCATTGAGAAACAGGAATGCTCTCGAACGTTGGAATTTCTGTAATATTTACGACATATTTTCATTGTACCGTCTTAGTAATGAACCTATAAAACTGAATAATTTCGAATACTTACATCATCAGTAATGCAGAAGTACACCAATTTGTTTTCAGCAATATAATGAAATAGATAATTTCCATGAGAATACGTTAACTTGTCGTCATGGGGCGGAATTTTCGACAGTATCTGTTCCGTGACTTCTGTGAAATTTCCAGCACAGGAGGCGAATTTGGCCAAAACTACTGTGCCTCGGGCCACCACACTGAATAATATAGGCATTGTGATGCGACGATGAATCAGAAATTGAGATCACAAACTACAAAGGGGAAGTACAAAAACAAATCTCGTTCAACCAAATACCGCTATGGATATAGTATCAAATCCACCTAGAACACCACTTGCAGAGATACACGTGAATGCAAACGTCTCCACTAATTGAATTTATATTTATTTTTACAAAAGAGAGAAAACAAAATAAATAATCCGAGACGTACGTATGAGAAATGATTTTTTTTACTGCGTACCACAGACTACATAAAATATACAGATAACTTATACTTAGATAAGCTGTCACTTCAAAACCATTGGTTTTGTAATGTTGGTTAACATGATATTTTTTCTAGCTCGTCTAAAGCCATGTATACACAAGGAACAATGATCGGCGACGAAGTCCATCTTGCTCTAACAAATATCTGCTGTATTAGCTCTTTCTCGTTCGCTAGCATTTCTATGCCTAGCCAGTGTGTAATACTCCCGCGCTGATTAATGCTACTTTTTTTGCTTCTTTTCTCTCTGATTGCCTTACATTACAGTTTACACTTTACAGTAAAATTATCAGTATGATTATATAGTGTACAACGTGGCTATAAATCAATGAAGCACACATTGAAAGAAAAACCCGCGCGTTTTGAAGAAGATGTAATTACAGGACTGCCCAAAAAAAAGGAGTGTAATGTTTTCAGGTTTCATGTATGTATGTATGTATGTGAATTTTTTTGTTCCCCCAGAACTTCTCAACGACTTAATATTCTCTTTGCTGGCTTTGCTGAAAACAACCTTAAGCGGCCCTTAGACTTATAAACGAGTAAAATCATCTTACTCATTTGAGTGAGATAGTTTAACTCCCTTCCCGCAGTTCGCCATGTGTATATAACGTACAGAAATAATAGATTACATAAAATCAAAGATTTTATTTATGTATGGTTATTATAAAAGTAACAGTAAGGCCCTGGTCTCCTACAAACGCCATCGGCCGCTTACAGCGTCACGCCGTACGCTGCGTCAGAATGCTTACTATAGAGATGTACTGTTATGTTTTCACAGGTCTGTCAGGGCCTAACAGGACATCTCTATAGTAAGCATTGTGACGCAGCGTACGGCGTGACGCTGTAAGCGACCGATGGCGTTTATAGGAGACAAAGGCCTAACACTGTATCAAATAACTAACATTAAACTATAAATATTGTACCTTATAATTTAGTTTACTACTTATCTAATCAAAGTAGTCATCAATATCTATGTCAGGATTTAAAATATCATCCCCAAATGGTGACAAATCTATTTGGTCTAATATAAGATTTTCACACATTTCTTCCAAATCAGTTTCTCCTATTAGAATTGCTCCTTGCAGCCTCCCATTTTGAAGCACAAATTTTATGTATTCTAGGCCAGGAGTTGTCCTTAGTAGAATCTCATAATCAGTTCCCAATCCTTGTCCATTATATTTTCCAAGTAACACCACTCTGTATCCAAAAAGTGTTGTGCAATGTGTGAATAATTCAAAACAAAAGTCTTGTAATACTTCTTGATTTGTTCTACGAGCATGCATTGACTTAGCGGCCATTGCTGCCATCTGTCTTGCTTGGGTCCAGAGTCGTAGCTGGAACCAATGGGAGGCATGGCTCCAAGCAGCATGAGCTACATCACCAGCTGCAAATATGTCTCTAACAGATGTTTCTTGAAATTCATTAACAGCTACACCACCATCAGGTCCCTTCGCAGGTTCCTCATCCCATGAAAAATTAACAGCAGGTTCTACTCCTGTTGCCGAAATTACAAAATCACATAGTACTGTCCTTCCATTAGTCAGCTTTACTTCTAATGGATAGTCTTTGTCCTGCACTTCATTAACATATTCAACTTCTGCTTTATATACTATGTCTAGTTCTTGCTCGCCTGTTTCATTTAAAATGCCTTCTAGTTTCTTAAACCAATCTGGTCCTAAAGCAGCAGATTTTAAGTCTTTATCTAGAGCAACTACAGTATCTTCTTCGGAGAAAACATGCCTTCGAGATATGATGTGTTTTGGTGGATCAGTCCCCGCAGGTTTGTTCCGGAATGTGTTTTGGAAAAACTCTGCCGCACCAGGATCTATAAAAGTAGATGATATGTAGTCATCTCTTATCACCCAAACTTTTTGTATTCCTCTGGTAGCATGAACAATCTCTGAAGCAATGCCTCCATTACCAACAATAACCATTTTCCGGCCAGCTTTTAGTTTTTCTTGGAACTCTTGGACCGACTCTGTATCTCTGATTCCTAATACTCTTTTAGACTTACTAGAGTCTGAGATGAGCTTTGGTACGCCACCGGTACAAATACATATTGCGTCATAATTAATAATCACTCCTTTCGAAGTCGTTGCTAGTTTATTTTTCGTGTCCACACTGGCTAAAGAATCATAAACTATGCTTAATTTAGGATGTATCCTCTTTAAAGAACTAGCTTCAGTTTCATTTACATCGAACTTGACCACGGTTTTAGCGAAAAAACTAACGTTGCTCACATTTTTAACCAGTGATGATGCGGTGACCATCACTAAGGTTTCCTCAGGGTGCAATATTGCTAAAGTCTCGACACATGTTACGCCAGCAATACCACCACCTATTACTAAATAAGTGGTCGTTATATCTGTCTGTTTAGCAGCCATAACTGTATTTTTTTTACAATAATAATACATAAACAAGCGGCAACAACAGCTGGATTTACGAATTTACCGTGACATTGACAGCAACATTGACTTGACATGACACACAGACTTACCATACGAGACACGTAAACCACGTGTTCTTGATCAAGCGAGACGGCCATATACAAATCTCGGTAAGTGCGACAGAGAGATATGGAGTATCTGCTGTCTTTGTCACCGTGCTACTTTTTTTTGTCTGGCCCAACTTCAGTTTTGACACTAGTTGGGTCAGACAGAGCCGCCATCTTGCCGCCATTCATCAATTTAGGGATACCAGCTAATATGATTTAAAAATAACCTGATTATCGGGTAATTTAGGATTACATGAAAATGTTAATTTGTGATGATATAAATAAAATACTTATACTTCTAGACTTGGGTGAATTGTATTATCTATATAATAATAATAAGCCGTTTTATTCTGGACTACAAGGTCTATAGGATGTCCCGTAGTTCAGAGTGCCTCTTGGCATAGGCCTCCTCTATTCATTATCTATATACTCATTATTTAATAATATATAGCAGCAAATATTGTGAAAAAACATTCACTAGGCAGTAGGTATTCTTGCTAAATGGACGTTCGTTTAAATTCTATTCTACAGAAATGTTTCTCGTTCTGTTCCATCATGTTTATTAGGTAGGGGGTGAATTAGGTATCACTTATTTATTACTTCGTGCACATTTTCCTTTTAAGTGTAGATGAATTAGTGAAACTTTGCTGGTTTATGATCTACTTAACTGTAATAGCTGTATGTATGATTGGTGCTGTTTGTTTTGCTTTCCTTAATAAAGGAAAAATAAATATTTTTCCGCCCTTCATAATCATTCTGACATTTTATTATAATATTTTTTAAATGAATGTTTGTTAAAAAGTGACTATAATGAATCGCATTATATACAAAATAAACAGAAGCAATGGGGTAATTTTAGCGATATGGTCACCCCACGGCAGCCATCTTGCTTTATTGCCGTCCCTCATGGTGGCACACGTATTTCGACTCTTTAGTATATTTATCCTCTAAGACATGACATTTGACAGCATAATGCCAGCCACACAGCGTTTGAGTCAGGTTTGAGTAGATTTGAGCTAAACATTAAGCGGGTATTACACTGTCCTGCATCAGGCGTCCTAACTAGTGGAGGGGAGTTGAAGCATCTCGCTCTAACGTATAGGTCGGAACCCTTCTAAGTGTCCTGAATTCAGAACAGTGTAATACCCGCTGTAACACTAGCATGAGCGATGTGCGCTTATACTAAGTAAACGCTTCGTAGCGCTTTAAAATAATATTTTGGTTTGAAAAAGTTATCATCGCGAAATTATGCGAATATTGTTATTGGTTGAAGATCTGCTATCCCGATCCACTATGGAAGACATGTTATATATATTGTCCAGTGTTGCCAGAACGTGCTTTTTAGCACGGTTTTACGTGCTTTTTTGGATACGAACGTGCTTTTTACGTGCGCTACCCAAAAACGTGCTAATACCGTGCTTTTTTAAGTGCTATGGTGTTTTATAATTTTACTACTAAAATTGGCAGGTAATGTTGGTTTGGTCCTCTCTAAATCTGTACATCTTTTTCTAACAATCATTGTGTCAAACAATCTTTCTCTCATACCCTACGCTTTGATATCCTAAAGTTAAAAGTTACGTCTTACCTGTGGTTGCGTTTTGCGTTGCAGGACATGACTGTTCTGTCCTGCAACTGCAAGCTCTATTGTTCGCGTCGTGCAATATGTACTCGTACACGATGTTTACATGGCTCGATGGCTTAATACTCTGAATGTGACGTACTTATTAAAAAACCGGCCAAGTGGGTGTCGGACTTCGCACATTTAGGGTTTAATTATATCATGAAAAATAAGGAAATTTCTAATAAAAAAACCTGTTTTATCAATATATAAGTATTTGTTGGTAAAATACCCGTAATAATGAGCAGTATCACTAAATTTCAAGTTCATGGGTCAATGGGAAGAAAAAAATAATCTTATAAACATAATTTTGTGACAAATGACGGACGGACGGACGCGTGAGTGACAGCAATAGGATTCATTTTGGACCCTTCTGGTACGGAACCCTAAAAACGTGCTTTTTATTCCAAAAACGTGCTTTTTTGGACACAAGGCCGTGCTTTTTGACGGAAGTGCTCTGGCAACACTGATATTGTCATCATCATCAATTTAAGAGCCAAGCTCTTGTCGGTGGAGCAATTTCCATGTATCTCTTTCTTGAGCCTTTCGTTTGACCGCCTGATACGACACGATTTCTATTGTAATGCATAGAAATAAGGTTGAAAACCGATAAATATTTTGAATAGAATTGTTTTGTAAATTACTTTATTCTCTTTGGGTACAACAAATACAGCCAGTGACAGTTATATATTTATTTATTCACCTACTTCGGCTACATTTCCTACGAGAAGATATGTAATCAGAAAATATAACAACTAAATCCTGAAAATATGTATTACTATTTATTGCTATTAGATAAAACTGTATAAAATCACTGAAATTGTGTCATATATGTGCTATTTATTGATTAATAGACTTGCTTAGTATTTTATAAAATGTGTTACTTGAAATTATTGATTGATTCCGTAAAACATTCCCAATAACTGTAAATTTTAATTGATAAAGCAAGTTAAAATGTTGACGTGGATTGCGATAAGTTCAGTGCCCTTGTGGTTGATGCTGGGCTGGTATTTTCCAATTATTTGGAGTCCAGTGTATTTTTTAGTGTTGACTGTTTTCCTTGTGTTGTTAGTGTTTGCACTAACGTTATGGGGCCATATCGCGCTGTCCTCGCCTCATCAGCCACCACTTCTTCTGATGGATAAAGTAGAGAAAGAGTTAAGGCAGTTGGAGGAAACATTAAAGGTAGGTATAATGCTAAAATTTCTAGATCAGGTTTCTTTAAATTTCTAACTTTTATTTCGTTAGTTTAGGCAGTGTTACTAGTGTTCGTTTATTTATTTACTTATTAAGTGTTCTTGTATATTTTTTTCCGTACACCTTTTGTTATGTTCCTAAATAAAAAAATATACTTATTACTTACTTTTTAATTCTTTTCACTGTAGTATAAATATGTGCAGAAAGTTTGGGATCTCACAAGGCCATTTGGTGTTTTTTGGACCATATTTTTTTTAAGTTTTTTTCTTATTTTACCAGGATGACCAAAGTAACTGGCCGCATGCTGTAAAAAAAAGTCACCTACCAGTCATCTTCGGCCGCACTGTTGACAGCCAGTTGCAACAACTTATTGACTATGTCCTTAGAGATTTTGTCACCCGTTGGCTGAAGGAGTTTTCTCATAAACCTGAGCCCGTTGTGGATAAATTTAAGGAGCATGTTTGGGGTGGAATTAATAATCTGCATGAGAGATTGTCACGGGTAGATGCTGAAAAGCTGCTGGCCAGTGATATGATAACAAAAATTACTCAGCATTTTGAACGAATCAGGATTGCTCAGAGTTGTGCGTAAGTGTATTTATTTAATTTCTATATGATCTAAAAATCGATATATTTTACTGTACCTACTATAGAATAAATAATATAAATATTCATATAAATACGCTCAAGAGTAAAAATATGGGTAAACTTTGTAATAATGGGAATTGAGTGCATTCAGGTTTAAGGAAAATGCAAAACATGTAACTTTCCCCTTTTAGAATTTCGAAATTTTGAACATTACCTACTTGGATTACTTGGAATTTAGCATAATAATTAAAATTAAAAAAAAAACAAAAAAGACATCCTCCAAATCCCAAAGAAAATAGCTTGGAACCATCTCTACAAACAAGACCAACATAATAGAACAACACTCAAATGGGTTCATCCGTTTGAGAGCTATCATGCCCCAGACACACACAGATACACAACCTTATACTTATAACACCCCTCTTTTGCATCAGAATTAAAAAATGTTTCAATATTAATTTGCCATATTTGGATCTCCAAAGATCCACATTCCTACTCCTAATGCCTATGCTGCTAATTTGAAGTTTGTTTTAATTAATGCATTGGGGTTAATTAATTAGTTAGGTAAGCCGGGTTACAGTACTTTTATCTTATAAGCGGGGGAGGCAAGGTTGTAGTTGACACATACGAACACAAACAGAGCAACCAACAACCACATAGCTCCTAGACAGAGCGACCAACAACCACATAGGCTGGTGCACACATAGAAAATGTGCTTAAATATATCTCAACACACAATGATGGTTCACTCGCGATCGTTAGATAAGAGCACTGTAATTGTCTGCATCAATCATTCTTATTAATCTATGCGCGCGCTCGTGGCCCAGCGGCGCCTGCGTGCCGCAAGCGCTATGCAAAGTCAAGCAACGTGGGCCGCGGTCACTACATGGATGGGTGACTGCTTTGAGTGGTTACTAACTGAGCGCTCCCGTGCTTTGGAAGGCACGTTAAGCCGTTGACCCCGGCTACTGTCAATGGCAGCAGTCGTTAAGCCAAGTTGGAGGCCTTCGGGCGGCTTGAAAACTTCTAACAGTCAAGTTGCCCACTCACTTGACAAAGGGGGGGTCGAAGTTGCACCACGTCCGTAGGGAAAATACCCGCCGCTACCCTACACGTGACCCCTGGGTGGTTCTAAAACTGCAACAAAAACTGGCAACCGTACTGTCTTCTCGAAGATCTCACGGTTCGAAATAAATGCCATACGATAAATAATAATTAATCTATGTCTATAAAGTAAGTTAGAAATATCTGTTACTGCAGGTTAGAGTTGAACCAAGCCCCTGTATTTGCAATAGCTCCTCACCTGATGTCAAGTGAGACGGAGCTCCACTATCTCCGACAGACCAGTGAGCTGATTGTCATGTTCCTCATGCCAAGATGCTACTCGCTGACTCCGGCGTCTCATTTCATGAGAGAAGTGTTGGCTTGCAAAGGTATGAAACATAAGTATTTATTTATTTTATTTATTTATTAAAAATGGCGCTCCCGTGCTTTGGATAGCACGTTAAGCCGTTGATCCCGGTTGCTGTCTATGGCAGCAGTCGTTAAGCCAAGTTGGAGGCCTTTGGGCGGCTTCAGAACTTCTAACAGTCAAGTTGCCCACTCACTTGACAAAGCCCCCTAGTTTCCCCTCGGGGTTGGAAGGTCAGATAGCAGTCGCTTTCGTAAAAACTAGTGCCTACGCCAAATCTTGGGATTAGGTAGCGGACCCCAGGCATCCTTTAGGATGCAACTGTACTGGGGTAACGCTAGGAGAATGATGATGATTTATTAAAAATGGGATTGCTCTTGGCCAGCATCTAGCCAGGGGGCAAAGATGAGGCCGACGATGAAGCGAGCTCACCCAGAAGATGTCTATTCACTCGTGCCTTAAAAAGGTCTAGGTTATATGAATTCGGAAATACAAGCACTGGCAGAGAATTCCAAACCTTAAGGGTCCTTATAAGGTAAAAAATGCTCATTTATTTAGCCCATTTTCCGTTTAATTGATAAGTTTCTTGACATTTTATCAATGTTACTATCTAGAACAGGACTATTGCGACCTAATGACATACATTTAAAATGTATTTCTTGCATTTTTCATTAAGAAATTTTGTGTCAAACATCACTCCAAATCGACCATTTTCGAGCTAAAAACTGCTTTTTCCCGTTTAAATTCTACTACACACAATAAAATAAAATAAAAGGCAATGTTACTATCTACGACTAATAAAATCATCGTATCCCATAATCACTTTATTGGTATTATCAATACTTTTGTCAAAATTTGTAATCAAAAAAATTTAAATCTTGTAAGGCCTCTTAAGTTTTTAATTTAAAAAGTGAAGTTACTACATTTGACTTTCCAGTATTCCAACCAGCCATAGACCTGATCACAGACCCCGACTACATAAACCAGAAGATCATCCAATACCTTGAAGCTCAGAAGGAAGACAATGACATGCATGTCCGAACCTACGAATACGCGAAAACATTCGAGGACTACATACGACTTATAAACAGTTGCGATAACGTCGATCAGCTGAAACGTTTACGGTCAGTGAGCAGTACCCTTACCATGAGTTTGCAATGTTTGCATGACCGTACTCGCTAGCGACTGCGTAAACGATTAATAGCCTTATCACACTACCCTATCGGTAGGGCCCTAACTGGGGGAGGGGAGTTAAACTATCTCGTTCTAATGAGTGAGATGCTTTAACTCCCCTCCCCCAGTTAGGGCCCTACCGATAGGGTAGTGTGATAAGCCTTTAAGTATGGCGATTCTTAGTTCTATTGCGTAACCGCCAGAGGCGCTGTACTTTTGTCCATACTAAATCGTTTACGCAGTCGCTAGCGAGTACGGTAATACAAACATTGCAAACTCATGGTAAGGTTACAGTATGCGTGTATAGTTAAAAAGAAAATGTTCGTATTTCTCCAAAAAATGGTATTTGATTTTAAACCTTATGGTTTGGACGGTAAAGTAGCTTTTTGAATGAATTACTTTGATGCAACTCTGCCAACTGAAATGATTTCAAATATGACTCGTTAATTGCATTAAAATGGGTCAAGGTGTGGCAGAAAGTACTAGGAATTTGAATGTTCTTACTTGGAACGCAAGGTCGATATTTGTGTAGGCGCTTTTATTGCAATTGTTAATATCAAATAATTTCAACTGTACATAGGAGCTTTAACTAATTAAACCTTTTACTAATTATGTTATTACAGTATACCTAGGTATTCTGTAATAAAAAAAAATGTTATTACAGTATACCTACGACTCGAACGATTTTAAAATAATTTCAATTCACCGTTATCGCTCTTCCACCTTCCACACCTTAAGGGATGACTTCCGGGATAAAAATTATCAAACTATGTCCATACCAAATTTCATCTCGATTTAGCGGTTTAAGCGTAAGATTCAGATGAAATTTGCCATGGAGATAGTTTTAGTCCCGGGGAAGGACATAGGATACTTTTTATCCCGGAAATCATCCCTTATGGGAGTTGAAGTCTGTATAGAAGAGCGATAATTAGGTAAGCGCCTGATAAAAACAAAGTAGCAATTAAATTTTATCACGATATAAACGAATTCCACGCGGTCGAAGTCGCGGAAAAAAACTAGTATGCATTACTGAAGGTAATCTACAGGTTATTTCTATGAATAAAGATGTCCCCGAGAATCCGCCGGCTCACTCGTAAAACCAATCCATTACTTACAGATACGACATAGTAACACAAATAATGCAAGCAACTACCCTCCAAAACATGAAAAGAGCAAAAGGCGTAGATGTGGACGCGGATAAATCGGGTCAGCAAAACGTGAGTCGTCAACAAATCGCTGATGCTAGGAAACTGAAGAGATATATCAACCAGCTCAGTATAGCGAAGGCTGAGTGTGAGGAGTCTTTGAAGAAGCTGGGTTGGGACGGCGCTTTCCCTACTGTTAATGAGTCTAGTAGCAAGGTAAATGTTTAATACTACAATAAAGCCTTTTTCTTATCTTTTTTTGAGACCTTTTCTGTTAGTTAAAGGGAAGGTCCATGAATACCCTGTAGCTTAAGAAATGCTTTAGCGCGCGAGCACCATAGTGAGCTGTCATCTTTATTGTAATGATGGGTTTCAACCATCGAATCAAACAGAAAGTTTCCCCGTATAATATCCTGTAAATAGTTCCATTTACAGTTGCCGGCAAACATCTTGAACCTGATTGACCTGCGCAGTAGCGTGATTTGTACGTAAATCGGCTACTGCGCAGACAAGGTTAGATTCAAGATGGTTGCCGGCAACTATACTTAGTATGAATATCGTGAAACTTTAAATCAATAAATATTTGATGATTCCAGTCTCTACCTCTCCATAAAGTATTAGAAAGCGTGACTGGCCGGCGTTACCTCTCGATGTTTCTGGAAACGATGTGCTCACGAGGGCTTGTTGGGTTCTGGATGGCCGTGGAGGAGTTGAGACACAGTCCGCGTAGTAGCTGGCATCAGCTCGGGGCAGAGATCTTCTACACTTACATCAGGTCGCCAGGAGCTGAGATTAAAGTTGACAAGGTACTGTACTGTTATCTACTGTAGCATTGAAATTTTGTGGAATTATGATACTGTATACCGAGAGATAAGACGAGAAGGAGAGGCAGACCAAGAGTCAGGTGGAGAGACGAACTAAAACAGTACGACAGTAATTGGTGGAGATCGGCCCAAGATAGAGTACGATGGGAAAGGTTGGGGGAGGCCTTTTGCGCTTAATGCGCCATGCATGAGAAATAGAAAAAATATATAAATATTAAATGTCAAAAAAAACAAAAACAAAAAAAGAGAGGGAAAAATGTAAAAAACAATAAAAAAGAGAAAAATAATACAAAAAAAGAGAAACAAACAAAAAACTGATAGAATTTTATTCATGCACGAAAAAAAGGCTATTTGTATTTGTATAATATTATATAAATTGTATGTATAATTGCCTTGAAAAAATTACACCTCGCCGTGTTTCTTACGCCGGTTCTTCTCGAGGCAGAGGATTATTTTATGAACCGGTGGTAGTTTTCTGACATTCATATGTGCAGTAATGTAATATGCCAAAATTGAAGAATAAATTAATTTTATTTTATTTTATCCTGTACTGCTGTCCATTTTTGTCAGATTTCAGGGCAAGTTTGTATTGAAGGTCCCTCCGGATCCAATATAGATTTTCAAAGCAATCGGACCATAAACAAAAAATATCAAAATGGCTGCCGTCATTGTCAGATTTGATGATAAAATCATGTAAAACCAAATCAAAACATATTATACTCGCGATTTTTAAGCTTATGTAATCGCGACTTTTACGCTGCCTTTTCAGGATACGAGGAAGCGAATGGAGTCATTCCTCCTGGGCGATAAGGGGCCGGAAGTATTTTACGAAGTGCAAGACACCGTAGTAGATACGATACAGGAAAAGTATTATTCGTCGTTCATGCTCAGTGAGCAGTATAAAGCACTGATGATCGAGCTGGCCAATGAAGAGGCTAACAAAGGTTAGTAATGATTTTATACTTAATGAGAGCTCTCGTTGGCAGCACGTCTATCCTATAGGTACATATAATATAATATATATAAATAAATATTTGTGGACAATCTTACACAAATCAACCTAGTCCCAAACTAAGCAAAGCTTGTACTATGGGTACTAAGCGACGATATACATACTTATATAGATAAATAAATACTTAAATACATAGAAAACATCCAAGACCCAAGAACAAATATTCGTGCTCATCACACAAATAAATGCCCCGGCCGGGATTCGAACCCGGGACCTTCAGCTTCGTAGGCAGGGTCACTACCAACTAAGCTAAAGCGGTCGTCCGTTGTTGTGAAAATGTTTAGTTTAACGTGGAATTGTCGCCTCTTGGTTATCAAATGGAAAAAATAAAATAAATAAATAATATCTGGGCGGCCGAGCTTTGCTCGGCGTTTGGCTGGCATGAGACCTGGACAGATCGATTGCTCGTCCCCGAAAACCCCCAGATACCAGATTTCATCAAAATCGTTAGAGCCGTTTCCGAGATCCCCGATATAAATATATACAAGAATTGCTCGTTTAAATATGTAAGATTAGGGGACAATCTGGGCCTTTGCCCAGCAGTGGGAGTGGGACACCTTAGAAAAAGGCTTAGAAAAAAAGGGGACAATCTCACACAAATGGAACTAGCCCCGCAGTAAGCTCAATAAGGCTTGTGTTATTGGTACTAGACGACGATATATTTAATAGATATAAATACTTAAATACACAGAAAACATAAACATTATTTAGTAGGTACCTATGTGATTGAACATTACGAACGGAAAACACCTCAGATGCGGTTGAAGCCGTTCAACCAATCTCACTGGAGCGAAACTCTCCACACTCTCTCTCTCATGTCATTAAACCGCCCACGTGGTCGTGTCGGAGGTTTCCCCTGGATTCTCCCTAGAGTACTCTCCAACCGCGCACTCCTATCGCTTTATTGGTCCCGGCCTAAAAAACCAGTCAGGATAAAAAATGGTTCACAAAAATATTAAATTGTAGGTTATTTTAAAGCTTACTTACGAGTTGGTTCCTTGACTCTTAACTGACTTTGGACCCTTGTTTATTTCAGAACTAAACGCCGAAAGGTCACCAATAGAAGACCGCCAGCTATCCAACGAATCCGTATCGTCGGCCGAAAGCGTGGCAGGCGTTCTGCATCTCACCGAGCATTCCACTTACGCGAGGCGGAAACTAGACCAGCTACAGGAGAGGCATAGCAACAAAACACAGGTAGTGTGCAGTCTGACATCGAAAATATCGATGCGTACTTACTGCCGAGAATATGCGAACATGGCCTTTATGGCAAGAGGGTTATGAGCGTAATGAGTTTTTTGTCACTTTGGTGACGTATGTACATGTTTATTTCATTTTCACTGTACGTTGCCAAAAGTTATGAATAAATAAATGAATGACGTAGATTTTCTATTATTTATGGTTAGATAACTTTTTGATTTGACTGAATTAATTTTTTTGTTAGTAGGTAACCCAGTACAATTTGAATGTATTGAAATCGGGCCTAAAACGGTGCCTATAGAAAACCCATACGACTGTAACATATGTTTGCCAGCAAACATCTTAACATGACCTTGAGTGCGCAGTAGCGTGGTTTGTACGTAAATCGGCTACTGCGCACTCAAGGTCATGTCAAAATATTTGCCGGCTACTGTACAACAAACGCAACGAAACTACTAGTTGTGCAACGGAGGATTGTATAAAGAAGTGTTCGACATTTTTTTTCGTTTTCGATCGTTTGCGTAACTGCAAAAGTTTGTATACTTACACGAAGATATCTGGTCTCCATAGTTTTAGGCAACATTTCCTCTCATTGTCACTCATATTTTAGGCATTGGCAGCGCTCCGTGCGTCGTTAAAACCCGAATCTCGTGCTTTGGCGATGCTAGAGAGCGAAGTGGAGAGATTATCCGAAGAGCAGATGCGTTTGGAATCTCATTTGGCGAGGACAGACACGTGGGCGGAGCATTTGGGCACGTGGCGGGCCACCGTGCAGAGTGCTGAGGTAAGTGAGAGAGAGAGTGGAGCTAGTGTGAGAGAGTCATCATCATCATATCAGCCGAAAGACGTCCACTGCTGGACATCGGCTTCCCCCAAAGAGTGCCACAATGAACGGTCCTGCGCCACCCGCATCCAGCGGACTCCCGCGACCTTTACCAGGTCATCAGTCCACCTTGTGTTTGGGGGTTTACTCACGCTGCGCCGCACGGTCCGTGGTCGCCACCCGAGAACCTTTCGGCCCCAACAGCCATCCGTTCTACGTGCAATGTGCCCCGCCCACTGCCACTTAAGTTTGGCAATTCGAAGGGCTATATCGGTTACTTTGGTTATGCTACGGATGGCCTCATTTCTGATGTGAGATAGTGGAGTGGATATGTATTAGAATGTCGGATGATCAGATGCGATTGGAATCGCATTTGGCGAGGACAGAGACGTGGGTGGAGAATTTGGGCACGTGACGGGCCACTGCGTAGTGTTAGGTGTGAAATACATTCATATGAGGATCGGTTTGAACCAAATATACATGGGGCCAGAGCAAGAGGGCGAGCGTTTATCCATGTTATTTTAATCTTATTCATACCAAACTAGCGTATGAAGAGAACGAAATAAAAATGAAAAGTAAAACTAGAATGATCAATGGCGAAATGATTGGACCTACTGACAGACGTGTTACCTATCATATATATTCCACTTCATCAACTATCGAAGTATTTGTGTGCTGTTGAATTTTTCAATTTTCACTTTGATTAAAAAATTGAGATTTTCGCTAGCGGACGCATCCGCTTAACAAACATTTAAAGTTTATATGGGTGTAGCACATTGTTATCAACGATTCTCAATGCAACTTGGGACGTTGCTGGTGCCGTTTCAGAAGTTGTAACAGCTTCACGGTAGATGTCGCTACGAGCCTCCCTAATAAGGCTTAATTAGATGAGTGTTACGATTGAGAAATTCACTAACACTGGGGATTACCACCGTGGCTCAATTGGTAGAGCAATGGACGGATTCCAGAGGTCGTGGGCTCAAATCCCACCCGTGGTGTTGAATTTTTCCAATTTCACTTTGATTAAAAAAATATCGAAGTATTTGTCTAATTGCATTTATTTCTAATTGCATAAGTTTTATTTACATTTCAGATATTAGATGAAAACAAGCCGCCACAGTTTGTTATAGTCGTGCACATGGCCGAACAAGAAACTAACTCAGACGAAGATGAAAGGCCGGAGCAAATTTCTACGGGCTGGGTTATATTACGGACCCTAAATGATTTCCAGGTATACATTGACTCTGTTTTTTTTAAATCTATAAAGTACTAAGGATAGAAATACAAGTTATATGCAAGAATTGGCAAGAAACAAACGAATGCGCTATACGTACGTTTTACTATGACAGCACTTTATAGACAAAAGACTATACATTATTGCCGTGACCGAGAAGCCCACAATTTCCTTTTCGGCCGAGTCTAATAGTGTTTTTTGCAAGTCAAAACCTCTCGGACGTAATGAAACTTCAAACCTATTGTCTAAACCGCTGAATTCAAATTACATTGTTTTTTTTGTATGCGGTCTCAGGATATTTAAATGTCCGATTGGCCGCAGGTGATCTGGACGTGGCTGTGAGCTCACTTAGCGTCCATAAAAATAGAGATGAAATATTATTATTGATGCAAACACCAAACACGAAAAATAACCTTTCACTCTAACAGAATTTGACCCTACAGTCATAAGAGCATTTCTCGGACAGGCAACTTTGAAAAAAATGCACCAAAATATATATAGTGACCCTTTTTTTCAGGATCTACATCGAAAATTAAGGCCTATGTGTTCTGAATTGAAAAATTTAGAACTACCCTCGAATTCTTTTAAGTTTCTGTTTGGGAAGAATGACAGAAATTCCTTAGATAAGGCGAAGTACCTCATACAAAAGTATTTGGAAGTAAGTATTTAGACGTAACACTTTATACTTTACCGTGGACGTCCTCGGCACAATAAAGCTCTATGGAAACCATATTTTGTCTTAAAATTATATTTTGTCTGTCATTCATAATTTGTCTTAAAATTATAGCCTAGGTCTATTTATGAATAAAAAAATTTGTTATGAGCCTTTTGGACTCTTTTCTTTAGAAGTTTATATTTAAATAAAATAAATAAATAAATAAAAAAAAAAATCTAATCTAATCTCTTCATCATCATCATCATCATATCAGCCGAAAGACCTCCACTGCTGGACATAGGCCTGCCCCAAAGAGTGCCACAATGCCCGGTCCTGCGCCACCCGCATCCAGCGGACTCCCACGACCAGGCGCGATATTCGCCATCTTAATATAACTTGTTAAGGCGCCTGTATACGCAAGGCCTTCTCCATACAAACTCGGTGCAAGTTTTTTCGTCAGTTTTGGCTCTCGCGCATAAATTTTTTTTTGCTTGTTAATATTACATTAGACATGGGGAAAATCGTTACTTTTCGATCACCGTTACTGTTATTCACGTTCCAAAAAAATCACAGTGAAAAATCACCGTGACTTTGTCACTTCGGTTATTTCGTGTCACGACATTTGCCTTTCGATCGTTCCCGGCAGTTACTGTCGTTACTGATATTTTGTAACAACTGATGTTACTCTGTGACAGAGTGACTGCTACTTCTTTTAACAATATAAGTTCCGTTCCGGGCGTTATAAGACTGTCGCGAATTATTTGAACCTTGATACGATGTAATAAGGTCTAGAATGATATCGGCTGGTATGAATGGTCTTGTATGAATTTTGGACGAAGTTTGTTGCGGATGTTTATTGTGCATTTTGTACGAAACCTAATACGTTGTGGATTTGCTTATGTGAGTTTTCGTAATAAATGGCATGAGATGATATCTGCCATGCTTTCGTATGTATGTGTATGCATGCAGGGGTGATATCATGGCCGTTATATCGGCCCTGCATGCATACACAAAGTACGATTTGAGTAGGCGGCTTTAGTTATAGTTATTTAGGCTCGGTTTTATAATGATCCGTTAGACCTTATATCAGTAAGATTATGTCAAAAAAATTAAGTAACGAGTTACCGAAATTTGACGTGACATTTAGTCTGATGGATCGTTATAAAAACCCAGCCTTAAAGACAAGTAGTTACTTAGTGTTTTTTTTTTTCATATTTTAAGCGTATTATTTTATAAATTTCTGTAGGAATGGAACGCAAGGGAAATGAGTGAAACGGAACGTAAGTGTGTGAGAAGGATGACGCGAGGTGCGACAGGGACGGGAGAACGATTTGAACGATGAACGGAAGTGTGCGTGACTAAAGTGAAAAATATTATAAAAAGTAGGTGAAATAAAACTAGATATTGATTAGGTACTTTCGGTATTTTATTACGAGGCCTTCCAAAATCCCACATTACTTTTATTCATTCGTTACTTTATTACATTGGCAGCTACTTATATTATTCTAACGTGTTATTTAATTATTTTAGTTGACCGAATTATACCTCAAATTATTAAATCACAGGACCCTAAAGCCTCCATAGGTTACAGCGTCTAAAAACGACTTTACCGTCAGAGTCTATAAAACTCAAAATGCTATAGCAAATTTGTTGATTTTCGGTCAACAAAAATAATTTCAGCTTGTAACGAAAATTGATCCAAAATAACCTTCACACTTTTACAGGCTTAGGACTGTCGCATAATCGGCATAATTTCATATTTATACAGTACAATGGATGGATCTTTAATGCGGCGTGTTTATTATTTTGAATCGACTTTTTTACAACGATTGGGAATTTACAATTTTTTTATATTTTTTTTGTATTATTTTTATGATTCTTCTTATATACATATTTCACATTTTTTTATTTACAAACTTATTTTACGTTATTATATACACATGATATATTATTTTACTTTGGCGGTTCATAATTTGAATTCAAAAATAAAAGTTGCTTGACTTTTCTTACACCAAGCCTGGTTCGCCTTTCGTTCACGAGGTTACCTGCTTTCGAAAATAGCCTCTCACAAGGTACCGATGTCGCCAGGAAGTTTAACTTTTTCCTGGCGAATATAGCTAAGTTAGGGAAGCTGTGACCGAAAGTTCTCCACCACTCCAGAGGGTTTTCATTTTTCCCTATTACGGGCATGTCTAAATATCCTTGAACCTCCAGAATTGCTTGTGATTGTGGAGTGCCTTCGGGGCGTGCGTTGGTCATAACGGCGTCATATTCGCCCCATATATCAAACCGTGGTTTTTTCGCTGCTGGTTCTTCCACGGTATCCATGGGTTGGGTTGTGGATGTGGATGGCACTGGAGCCGGGTGCTTTCTTTTTATATTGTTAGCAACCAGCTCAGTCAAAGTCTTCTTAATTTCTGTGGAGTAAGCTGGGCTTCTATACACATGTAGTTTGAACCGAGGGTCCAACGCTGTAGAAAGCCCTATGGTCTTACTCGCTTCCAAATTAGGGAACCTTCTCTCAGTTTCATTTCGTAGAGAAATAATAGTGCGCTTTGTTACTTCGTGTATAGTGTCTACAAAGTCCATCTCTAAGGCGTCGCTGTTATTATAACTTATTTCGGTCATTCGCGCCAAAGCCGAAACAAGGCCCCGGGTTAAAATTAAAATTTGACTTCCTGAGACGTATTTCTCTGCGCTCATGGTTTCTGTCAGTTGGTCGAACGGTTTTAAAATTACACATAATTCGCGACAAATACGCCATTCTTCTTGTGTCAGCCTGTCCCACCTTTCGTCCGATAAAGCCATTGTAGCTTTAACTGCTTCTTCCAATAGTGTGAACCTCTCTAACATTTTTAATGTCGAGTTCCATCGAGTGGATACATCTTGCAACAATTTTTTTGGATTGTCCACATTGTTTTGCTTTTGGTAGATTATAAGCCTTTCGGTGGCTTTAACACTTTTTTTATAGTGTGACACGATTGTTTTCACTTTGTCAATTAGATTGTGCACAGTCTCGTCAGCAGTCTCTTCAGTTGTGCAATATTTGACAATCAGGTTTAATGTATGCGCGTAACATCCAAAATGCTTAAAACCCATTTTTTCCGCTGCTGACTTCATGTTACTGGCATTGTCTGTTACCATAATGAGGACCTTGTTTGTAAGTTTAAATTGCCCTAGAATACGTATTACGTTTTCTTTGATGTTTTCGGCTGTGTGTGCCCCAAACAAAGCGGCACATTCCAAAAGAGTCGATTTTAAATCGAAGTTTTCGTTTATATAATGCGCCGTTAGCCCTAGATACGCGTCATTTACACTTGATGTCCAAATGTCAGTAGTCAAGCAGACACTTAGAGCTTCAGCATTTAATTGTTCCTGCACTTGGGCGAGGCAGGTTTCATACAGTGCGGGCAATAAGTTATTTGATAGAAATTTTCTGTCTGGCAAGTTGTATGAAGGATTTAGTCCACCAACGAATGCCCTAAAACCCCTGTCTTCCACGATTGAAAAAGGCTGATAATCAAAAATAAATAATTGCATTAGCAAATTATCAAGCTTCTTTTTTTCCGCTGGAGTCAATTTTTTTTTAATATATCGCGTAATGGCTTGATTCCAACTCTGACCTTGATGCGGCTGTTGTTGTAACTGGCGCTGCTGCTGCGGCTCCAGTGACAGCTGCAGCGGCTGCCGTGACATCTGCAGCGGCTGCCGTGACAGCCGCTGCTGCGTATTTCCACAAGAGCCGGATGTTGACGGTGAAGTTTGCTGCTGCGTATGAGGCAACTGAGGCTGCGGTTGCAGCTGCTGCGGTTCTGGCGACTGCTGCGGCGACGGCCGTGAAGGCCGCTGCTGCGTATTTCCACAAGAGCCAGACGTTGACGGTGCACTTTGGGAGCTCGAACTCGAAGTGCCCACTGCAGACGATTTTGTGGACACAAACTGCACTGTTGGGTGCTTACGCTCTAAATGTTTACGTAAATTTGATGTCGACGATTTATAACTCAGTTTTGTTTTACATATTCTACATGAAGCAATTTTATTTACACTGTCGCCTTCTTCAAAACAGTTCCATATATTACTTGTTTTCAATTTACGTGAATCAGCCATTGTTCATAACATTTAACTTTCCTATGTACACTAATATCTACATTACACGCAAAAAATACCAACTACCTACTCCAATACTCTATTTATACAAATTATATTTACAGCAAAAGTCCAGCTGAGCCGCAGTCAGAGTCAAAAATTCACAAATTTAATAAATAAGTAAAACAAGTCACAATAACGTCCATACCGATCATGTTCAAACAGTTAATAACTTTGTAATTACTTAAAAGGCGCAATTTCAGTTACGGAAAATACCTAAACGTAAATTTTAAAGTTTGTTTTTTACTTTTGTTTTAACGTACAATACTCAGTTAAACTGACCCTTTCGTAAATCTTAATAACAAAGTAATAAGGTTCCTAATACAAACTTCATATCATTTGTCGCAATGAAGTGGCGCCTCGCGGTACGATGTGGAACTTAACCACAGAATAGTATAATCTTAACTAAATGCCGGACCACACATTACGGACATGCGCCATTTTGTCGATGGCGTAATCGTCTGTGAGTGGCCATCATTGCCCCGATTGCCCGTGAACGATAAAATCGTACATTACCACTAATCTCGGAAATTGGATACGATAACAAACAAACAGCTTAATAAACAATAGAAAACGTATTAACCAAGTATTAACCTACATAGTAAAGCCCGTGACAGACTGCCGAATGAGTACACGAAATTAAGTAAGCGGGTGATAGACGAGTTGATGGACGGAAATTCACGAAATTCGCTCGAAATCGACATCGAGACAGACATACGAGCAACGTATAATTTTACAGTTCGTACGTCTGTCTCGATGTCGGTTTCGGGCAAATTTTGTGCATTTCCGTTCATCAATTCGTCTATCACCCACTTTAGTTCGTTTACTAAAGCCCATGCCAGACGGTCGAAGACAAGCCCAGAGACCGAGTAGCACGGACCGTGTAGAGTTGTAGACAGCCGTTTCCAGCAAGACCTCCTTTGATTAGCGGTTTTTGCAGACCAAGTTCGCTCGGTCTCTGGGCTTGTCTTCGACCGTCTGGCACGGGCTTTACTCCAGTCTGACGCGTACTTAATTGGGAATGGATGAAAATCTCAGAAGTGCTTGATTTTTTTTCTGGTGATAGGAATAACCTCCCTTAGCACCAGAAAAAAGTTTCAGATTTTTTGGCTGCGCCACATGTGCGCCACTGATTTTTGAAAAATAAAAATATTTTCCTCTCTCGCATTCTGGGCCTCGTTCGGCAGTATTACACTATAAAAACCGATTAAATCTCTTTAATTCAAAAAAATATTTTATAATTAAGATTAATAAATAAATAATTTATTGTACCGATAAAAAATTTATGGGATTGTGGCTGATATCGAATCGTATTCGGATTGTGTCAACTGTCAACACTAAACACTTTTTGAGAAGCCGCTAAAGTTCGGCATGGCGAACGGCATTTGAAATTTTCCCTCTCTGTCGCACTTGCAAGTTTGCACATAAGTGCGACAGAGAGGGAAAACTTCGTTTGTGGTTCGCGGTAGCACTCGTGCTTTTATTGGCATCGGTATTTATTTATTTGTTTAGGGATCGTCCTAATACAACGCGATGATCGCGCGATCGCGCAAGTGAAATTCGCGAATATATTGAACTCGAATAGGTGTCCTAAAGGGATCGTCCTAAAACAAATGCGACTACGCGATTATCGCGCACATTCTCGACTTTTACTAGTAAATATTCTAAGTTAAAGTCGCGCGATCGCGCGCCAATTAGGACGATCCCTTACACGGTCAATAATATCACGCGATACAGTATTGGCCTCTCTCTCTCTCTCTTACATGAAAGTGAGAGAGAGGCCAATACTGTATCGCGTGATAATATTGACCGTGTAACCGATGCCATTGTCTTACTCGCTGCACTGTAGCATCAATTATAATTAAAATTCTAAGGGAATAATCTAGTCCTTTATCCAATTCGTGCGTGCAAGTGTAAAACTGTAATTCATTAATTCATCTAAATCACAAAATATTTGAAAGTTCATTTCTTTATTTAATTACATTATTTAGTGGAATATAGTTAATATCTTAATCGGATCTTTACCGGCGATCAAGCGCCACTCTTGCTCATGCTCATATAGGTAATTCTCATGTTTACTCGTTCGCTCTTAGTGTCTTTGTACCGACAGGCCGACTGAACCCGATCGGCCCCGAATGTTGCCGAGCCGAGTCACGATCACCGCTCCGCAGTCACAGTCACAGTTAGTAACAGCGGTCACGAGGCACGGCGCGACGCGTCGCTTAGACGACAGTGACAGTGTTCCAGTGATATCGGAACGCTAAGTAACAACGTTATTTTGGAACGTTGTTACTTCGTGAAAAGTCACACTGTTACTTTTTAACGGCGGATCACCGTGATTTTTTCACCGTGAAGTTATTTATCACCCACCTCTATATTACATATACGAAGAATGTCAAGCAAAAACAATCAAAAAATTTGAAAAATTTAAAAATCTTTTTTTTTCTTGAGGTTCTAGCTGACTAAAAAACTAGTGGCTCTGTGAGCTGTAGACCTCGTGAGTGTTTTTTTTTATTTCCAAAACTATGTTAGATATCGAACCTGTAGAGCAGGGGTTGGCAACCTTTTTGCACCCACGGGCCAAATAGTAGCTAAAAAAATCTTCGCGGGCCGCAGATGATAATAATGATCACTGTCTGTTGATATCAACTCGAAACAAATTGGTACGTCGTACGCGACAGTAACGTAGTAAAAATTCGCACCCCTTTTTACGTGAAAAACGAGAAAGACGAAAAAACCGACTTTTCACAGATAAACCAGCTAGTTTCCTTACCAAACCCAGATAATTCGCATTTCAACCGCATCGTAATTTCGCGATTATATATCGCGATATAGAATAGTAGATATAGAAACTTTAAGGGGGGGACGGGTCATAAAGTCATAACACACCTAGATAAAAACGCGAGCGCGAATTTTTTCGAACACTGATGCAAATGCGGCAAATACTTCATACGCATCAAGTCATAACAGATCTAGATGAAAATGCGAGCGTAGCGAGCGCGAAATTTTTCGAACATTATGATGCAGGTGCGAAAACTACTTCATACACATCAAGTTATGTAGATGTAAACGCGAGCGCGAAATTTTTCGAACACTGATTCAAACGCGGCAAATACTTCATACGCATCAAGTCATAACAAATCTCGTTGAAAACGCGAGCGTAGCGAGCGCGAAATTTTGCGAACATTATTATGCAGGTCTGGAAAATACTTCATACGCATCAAGTCATGTAGACGCAAACGCGAGCGCAGCGAGCGCGAAATTTTTCGAACATTATGATGCAGGTCTGGAAAATACTTCATACGCATCAAGTCATGTAGACGTAAACGCGAGCGTAGCGAGCGCGAAATTTTTTGAACATTAAGATGCAGGTGTGGAAAATACTTCATACTGTCTAACGCAAACGCGGCGAGCGCGTAATTTTTGAAAAAAAATTTAGATAGATTTAACTGTAAAATATACTTTTGTAAGTACACATATCTCGTCCTGACCAACTGTAAAAATATTCGTGGTTGGCGATACAGACGCTTTCACGTATGTTAAGAATTTCAAATTTTACCTTTACAAACAATAAAGCCAGGGAGGCTCGCGGGCCGCCTGTTGCCGACCGCTGCTGTAGAGGAGGACAAACCATAGATTTTTTTTTAGATTACTCGACAAAAATATTCGATGTAATCAAAGAACGTGCTCACAATACTTCACGAGAATCTGTTGTGAAATGCGACCCTTAGAGGTGAACATATCGAAATTCGGCCGCAGAAACACAAAATAATTGATAAAAAAATTGTTTTTTTAAATTTTGAAAAAGTGACTCGATAAAAAAATTCTATAGAATTACCGCACCTGCTCACAAAATTTCACGAAAATCGGTTGATAAATGCGACCTGTAGAGGAGAACAAACCAATGAATAAAATAAAACAAAATTAAATTTACAAAAATTTACTTGCCCAAAAAATTCTACGTAATCATAAAACCTGCTCACAAAACTTCACGAGAATCGGTTGAGAAATGCGACCTATAGAGGAAAAAACGGCTGCAGAAAAATACGAAATCATTGATACAAAGTTTGTTTTTTCGAATTTCAAAAAAGTGACTCGACAAAAAAATTCTATATAGTTACCAAACCTGCTCGCAAAATTTCACGAAAATCGGTTGATAAATGCGACCTGTAGAGGAGATCAGCCAACGACGTAAAAAAAAATTTTTTTAAATTTACAAAAATTACTCTACAAATAAATTATATGTAGTCATGAAACCTGCTCACAAAATTTCACGAGAATCGGTTGAGAAATGCGACCTGTAGAGGAAAAAACGGCCGCAGAAAAACACGAAATCATTGATACAATGTTTGTTTTTTTGAAATTCCAAAAAGTGACTCGACAAAAAAATTCTATATAGTTACCGAACCTGCTCACAAAATTTCACGAAAATCGGTTGATAAATGCGACCTGTAGAGGAGGACATACAAAAATCCGGCCGGACATACGAAAGCATTTTTGTCGAAGCTAAAACAGAGACCTCGTTTTACTCGGTCAATAAGCGTACTGACCAAAAATCATAAGTGTAATGCAAACACAAGCTAAGAAAAACTTGCACAAAGCTTGTATGGGGAGTGCTTGCGTAATACAGGCGCCTTAAGTATGAAAACTTTATTTACGGATCTGACTTGATAATTAAATAAAAGAACACTTAAAAATCACACAAAATTTAAAATATACTAAAGACAAAACTATACTAATTACACAACTATTTTGACTATTGTCATGACATAGCTGCGCAAAAGCGGCGGCTCAACACATTGCTGTCACAGTGCTGGTATTCTGCCGGAACCAGTACCTCTACTATAAGTTTTTTCGAACAAAACACAAACAATTTATATGGCAAAATATAGTTACCATCGAAAGCCACCAGAGGCGCTGCTCGCGTTGCCTTACAAAAAGAGACTAAACGTATACGCGTTCGTTTGTGTTTTGTTTCGAAAAAATGTATACTAGGGATACAGGCAGAGTGTGCGTTTTCACGCTACATGATGATATACGTAAAGTTATAGTTTACATTACAACAGATTCAATCAAGTATGTAATATGAATATCAGGGGGTTATATATCTAAGCATTTTTTTTTAATTCTCAACAGTTTGTTTTAGAAGACGATAGACTGAACCAAAGCGAAGCTTTATACACATTCCTCAACGCAACCAATGAATATATGAAGCAGGGAGAAAATCAAAAGAAAAACAAATTCTCGTTTTCTACGTTATTTAAAAGGTACAAATAAAAATTAACCTTATCCTTTACACTCTAAGGTTTAAAATTATATACAACATTTCATTTTGCATTCTCATTCAGAAGTTTGCAAATATGAATCTTATTTTTTGTACAATTAGGTCTAAAATCTACTTTTCAGTACGAGTAGCGAAGCAACGAATAGATCGTCGACGGACCGCGAGGCTTTCACGCATTTATCGGCAGATGAAGATGAGATTTCGCTTTATTTAGACGGGAATGGTACCGATTCGGCGAACAAGAACATTAATAATTCTATGCGAGGTAAGTTTCTACGAAGACATAGAGATGCCAGTGCGAAAAATCATCATCCACTTTCGAATTACGAATAATAACGGGATATTTACCATGTATATTTTGTGTTATTGAGTTTCCGATATTTCCGCACTGTTGCAAGCGCTATTATCACGGATTAACTGACGTGTTGCGATTTTTAGTTGTGGTCTACCCACACACCATAGCGATCTACCTCTTGAATTTAAACTTTTTCACGGCCAGGCAATTGGCAGGCATGTATAAATAGTGAAATAAAAAATCATACACCTCTGAAAAATTTAGCTGTTTAGCCTGGGGCGCTACCGCGAAAGCACTATCGTATTTTCTCTTTCTATCGCTTCAAAGAGAAATGTCATTTGTGCGACAGAGAGTAAAAAGGCCTTCAATTTGGTATGAAATTCCTTTACAGTTTTCTCGAGTTGTTCGTGTTCCGCCCGAAACGTGATACTTTGAAGCCTGTTATAACGCACGTAGTGACGACATTTCATTGCATTTTTGAGAAAATTACTATTGTATTCTATTTATTCACAGGAGTCGGCCCGCTAGGCGAGGAACGCGACAGTATAGCCGAGCCCCTATACGCACTGCTGAGCGAAGTGTTTGATATGCGGGGAGTATTCAGATGGCTCAGGAAAACGCTAGTCACATTCGTACAAATCACTTATGGGAGAACTATTAACAGGTGAGAGCTGATTAAAAGCCACATTTCAGTTGTACAAGTTTTTTTATACCACGCCGGTGGCAAACAAGCTGATAGCCCACCTGATGGTAAGCCGTCGCCTATAGACGCCTGCAACGCTTTCGCATCTATAAATACTTGTATACACTACAGGGCGTCCCAAAACTATGGGCCATCCAGGAAAAGTACCTTGAATATTGTAGATGGAAGATTTTACTAAAAGAAGACATTATTTATTTCAAAAACAATTTAAACTGCATTCATAGATTTTTAAATAATTACATGGTTGAACCGGGAATCGAACCCGCTACACGAGAAAAAAAATTGTTTTGTTAAAATGCATGGTCTTCCTTTTATTTCTGACACTATGTTATTTAGCAAAAAATAATCCTTATGATGAAGCCTTTCGATCGGTATGATAAAACTACAGAGTATTTTTTTTTCTCGTGTAGGCGGTTCGATTCCTGGTACAATCATGTAAGAATTATTTAACACTCTCAGCGCCATAGAACTCAACTAAATGTCTACAGCAGCAGGCCACATGGGCTGCCGGCCGCCCACAAAAGTACCAGCGCAGCAAGCCACACTCGATTTTTTGGATGTTTACCGGCAGCCCACATGGGCGGCCGGCGGGACACGCAAAGACTTTACCAGCGGCCCAGGCCAAATCTGTATCGGCTTTTGTAGCAGCCCACGTGGGCTGCCCGCGTACCACTGGATAGGCATCACGTACGTGAACACTTTTGCTGATCTTGATAAATCAAAGTGTATACCGGCTGGCCACCAAAATAAGTGATTGTTTTCGCAGATCAACATTTCAAGCGCAAACGCGCGAACTTTTCTATGTGTTGACAAGGGTATATCTTATTTAAAAACCATGTCAGTTTTTGTTACATTTCTTCGGTTAAAGTCAAAAACACCATTCTTCGACTTTAGGACGAATTATAACAGAGTTTTAGAAGAAAAATATGTTCTCAGTGTAATC